>OX376709.1:19992307-22633807 GCA_947389935.1 Agrilus cyanescens
AGGTTTTAAATTTTTTCCAAAAATTCTTTTTGGCCTTTTGATCCCAGAGGGACCTGCCTCTGCTTCGTCGTCTATTATCTCAATATTTCAAGAAAGAAATGGCAAAAACTCAGGACCGCAGATACTAGTGGGTTGATATTGTAACGACTTTTCTAGTTTAACTTATTTATTTAACAGATATTTATTTGCAACTATTTATTTAACACTTAAACACTAATAGAATACTTAAGCACTAATAACAATTTAACAACTTATTTATATGACAAGAGAAATGTGTATTTATATTACTCGGTATATCGTAGTTCGGTATTTATATAACTCGTTCGGAAGCTAACTGTAGACTACTGTCACTGACCACGTAAACAAGTATTTATACAGATATGGAACAATCTAGAAAAATCAGGAAACCTTCTAAAACTATCTCGACTGCCTATTGTGTTCGTTTAATTTATGGCCTTGTTTATTGTCATCAAAGCGCCGACCGACGCCGGCATCCTTTGAACTCCGCTTATCTGCTGTCGGATCTCGTCGCCGCTCTCGCACACATATACGCTCGTTACAATATGAAGGTTCATATCACCTTATCCACAAGCCTACATATACAAACTGAACCTCTAGACAAGCCCACGATTATTAAACTAATACGGTTGTCACAGTTCGATCAACTTGAAGTCGAGGGCGAAGAGGGGTCTGGTTAGGTTGTAACGTTGCTCAGAATATACGAGCCACGGGCGACTTAGTCAACGTCAATAGTGTACCTCGCCGTCAGTGTGACTGCTACTCGTTTGTTGTTTTCTTTAATAATAGACTACTTATATAGTACCATTCTAATAGTGTTTGATAAACTGAACTAGTGCTTAAGGGTAGGTTAAATAAAGGGATTGCATACATGCCGTATATAGATAATTCATAAAAACGAACGAAAAATATTTTACATTTCCATAGTCACTGTCATTATAGGTACATAAACTCGTATGTACCTACTTACATATTTTCAATGTTATATAATAATATAAGTAATTCAAGGTAAGTAATGAGTTATGGTCACATTTCGAACTCCTAAATAAAATATTTTTTTTTTTATAAAAATTATTCATTCTACTACCTACATGCAAATAAAATTATAACTGATTCTATTCTAACTGGCAACTATTTATGTAAAAATTAAGCTAGTTAGAACTATCTGGACAACAATTTTTCTTCCTCTTAAATAATGCAGTTATGAAGGAACCTAATATAAATAAGGCGTAAATTACTTAATTCTGAAGGTTATCTTCAACTTGTAGAACATTTATAAAATGGTAGGGGGTGGAATACGCTGTAGTGTCGGTTATTACAAGAGCCAACAGGGAAAAAATAATTCCCAAAAGATGTTCAATTACAAAAACAAATGGATAAATCGATGTCATCGAGCCGATAAAATTAATGTAATAAACGGCCGGATTTGTAGCCTGCACTTTTTACCTTCAGATTTTGAAAGAAAGGAGGAGGGTTGATAAGAGGCATTTTTCACCCATCAGCCACTTGATGTGATATAAATTTTATTTAAATCTATCGAACAAAGCGCTAGGTACCTGCTGTAATAAGTACCCAACTAAACCGTGCGCGTAATTAATAGTATACATCATGACAAATATAAAAAACAATTATTTAAAAAAAAATCCTGTAATTGATGGGATAAGTAACATAAATATTTATGTATCTATTATGAACATTTATTAAAATGAACGTTATTGTCATTCATTTTAGCACCAAAAAACAACTGTTATTAGAACACTAGATGCAAAATTAAGATAAAAGAAGGTTATTAACTATTATTACAGAATAGTATTCTGTTCTAGTTCATCGTTTGTTTCAATCGTACCCAGTCTATTCTACTCTCACGCGTAATATATTTTTGCTTGTAGGGTAGAAGCCCATACTGAAACAAAATAAAATAGTATTCACATAAAAGCTTATAAGCAGTAGTTTCATTGTGAGTCAAAAAGAATTTGTTTCAAGGAACGCTTCTTTAAAAAATATTAATTTAAAGATTTAAAAAACGTCAAAAATATGCAAAAAAGACCAAACACTCTCTTTTTGGGCAATAATTGTGTAGCGGACGTAGCGGCTATCATGAAGGTACGTGTAGAGAGAGAGTGGTCCTAATAAGGACCGTTGAATTGGAAGCGTATTTCAGGATCCAATTATAAGTGAGTCAGGATTAGACTAGACTAACCAACTATATTGAATAATTTACAGCTATATATACAAATAATATTTACATTGGACTTATATATAATGTGCCGTCAGCCGTTTACGCTAGTGTGCGTATTTGAGTTCTGACCTAGTTTGGTGGCCAGAACTGTCACAAGTCTAAATTCTGCTGTACAGAGTGTGCTACTTCCCAAATTACGAGTGACACAGAGTGTTCCCACAATTGGTATGACTTACTATATTATTTATCACGTAAATCTTATTGAATAAAAAATATATATCTTCAACTGTGCAAGTGCATTAATAAATAGTTGAAAATCGAAACTTTTTTTTCGAGTTTGTTATGGGCGAAAGAAGCCTCTTATCAACCCTCCTCTATTGAAGGCAGAACTTCTAAACGTTCCCTATAGAAAAAAGTTAAAATTTCATAGTAGGTTTGTTTCGTACATTGGTCAAAATTACGGAAGAACTAATATTCAAAAATTCAGTGAAAGCGACGGTCTAAGATATATTGCTGGATATATAGCAAGGAAATTTTTAAAAGAGAGGCCTGATATAGGAAGCCGTACCAAAGACATTAATCATTAACAAATTACTTCGTGGTTGCAATATCTTTCCTTTGGAGGACTTATTGAATCTTCCGAGTCTTTTTTAAATATAGTTCAACAATTAGAAGAACTATTTAATAAATTTCACGGAAACAAGACAATTAGGGGTGGAAAGAATATTGCAAGAAGAACATCTCGTTTTCTTCTCAAAAAATGGGATATAGCTGATTCGAGTATCATCAATTTAGCCGCCAAAGAATATTTATTAGAATTAAGTATTTAAATTTACAACTTCAGGAAAAATCTCTGAAACGAAAAATAACAGCGACAAGTTACAAGACTGAAGAAATTCAAGAGAATTGTCAATTAACGTAATTACATATTATTAATAACATACATTAACATGACAAGCCAACACAAAAATCCAAGCTATACAAATGTAACGCGCACCATGTGTGTGATCGGCACTTAACGTATTTTAATCATGAATTTGGGAAAATAAACAGGAGTATCGATGTTTAAACTTGCCGCTTATTTCATTTATTTTTTACATTAAGATTAGATTGGAATCGGATCCCAAATTAAATATTGAATCAAATTATGCAGTAAGTCTCCAACATTCTCTTACTTCCTCCTCCAAGTCGGTAATTGTTTTTACCGCCATAATATTTTTTTTCTTTGTTTTCGTGGAAAAGGGGAAATCTTAAAAAAACACCCAGCCATTTGATGCGACTGGGCAGTGTCGGATTCGTGAGGAAGGTGTCTTCAGACGTACCGACCAAAAAAAATTTTTTGTATCCATTAGTATATGTTATTTGGTAACTACTATTTAACTCTACGTTGTAATCATCTGTGGACATGGGAATAGTGAGGAGTCTGTGGAAACTTGAGTAGAAGAAGGCTAACTTGTGTGAAATAGGATGACATTGTGTCTGTATGAGTTTCCTTGTGCTATATTGAAAATTTGTGCTGATTTTGAATGTTTCTAATAGTTAAATCTAAAAAGTTTATACTACCATTCTTTTCAATTCCCATGGTAAATTTAATTTTGGGATGTAGGTTATTTATAAAGTTAAATAAATTAAATAGTTGTCTGCTAGTGCCTGTATAACATATTAAAATGTCATCGACCTATCGACACCAGTGAAAACAATCTTTGAAAAGTTTATTATTGCTTATATTGGTTTCTAAATTATTCATGAAGATATCAGCGAGTAAGGGGCCTAATGGGTTACCCATCGCAAGTCCCTCCTGCTGTTCAAAAAATGCATTGTTGAATTTTAAGTAATTTTGTTTCAAACAAATTTCCAACAGCGTGACTAATTCATCAATTTTAACTGGATTTACCAAATTGTCTGATAATGATGTTTCTACTAATTTGGTTACTTCTAGTGGAGGAATGCTAGCGAATAGATAACAAACATCAAAGGATACAAATTTACTGTTATCTGGTAATTTTAAATAAGAAATATTATTTACAAATTGATACGAGTTTTTCAACGAAAAGGATTTGTTGAATTTTTGATTTCATTAACGAAATAAATGTTAATACTTTTGTACAAGGAGCTTGAACATAGGACACCACAGGTCTAATAGGAAAATCAACTTCATGCGGCCGTATAATTTGGGGGGTTGAGGATTCATAAAAGAAAGCAGGTATTTTTGTTTATCATTTAACAATGCGTGACACTGGGAAAAAATGTTTTTAGTTGTTTTTGAAAATTCTGAGTAGGGTCCTTTTTAAGTACTTTGAAAGAATTTGAGTTTAGAAAACTGGTTACTTTATGGATATAATCTATCTATGAAATGGCTATAATAGTATTGCCTTTGTCGGATTTAGTAAAAATGACATTATCAGCATCTACTACAGATTTTATAGATTTGGCAGTATTTGTTTCCTTATTAAAATTTTGAAAAATTGGAGAAAATTGAAATAAGTATTTTTTACCCAAGTCTACACTTACATTATTTGTTAAGGCTAATTCTGTCTCTACAGCTAATTTTTCTAAAGTAGATTTATTCAAAGAAGGTTTAATATTATAATTAAATCCTTTGTTTGTAATTGATTTTTATTGAAAGTTACATTAGTTAGGTTTTTGAATCCGTCAAGGAACTTAGTTTTCATTTCTGAATGATATACATTAATACTATCAGTATTTAATAAGGACCAAAGATGTCACTAGAGCGCCATCTATGGTAAATGCTATTTAATAAGAGGTACTGTAGTGTTCAACAAGATACCTTTTACATTAAGGCAATGCTTGCTAACCGAAGACATATTTTGTTCTATTTGGGTATGCGTGCCTTTCACGCAGCGTAGCTATGCGTGAGGTCTGGTTTAGCAAGCATTGCCTTAATGAAAAAGGTATCTTGTTGAACACTACAGTACCTCTTATTAAATATCATTTACCACAGATGGCGCTCTAGTGACACCTTTGGTCCTTATTAAATCCACTTCTAGCAAGAAGTGACTTTGGTCGGTCGGTATTCTGTCGGAACCATCTGCGGCACGCTGATGAGAGCCAACCAGCTCGAAATCGCGATCCGTGTCTGGTGGTTTCGACAGAATACTAACCGAGAACATATTTTGTTCTACAAGACTGACTAGAAACAACAGAAACAACTACTCCGAGGGCTAATACCCCTACCGGCATTGAATTACACTATTGAATCTGAAGGTACATACATGTTAGACGTAGATAAAATAATCTAAAAAGGCAGGTAAATTCCTGTTTCGTCTAAATAATTAAGGATTACTAATCCCACACTTGGAACGCGTCCTATACAATAGGTACAACGAACCACAAGCCAATTCTGCGACCGGTTTCGACCTATTGGGTCTCTTCAGGCAGAAGCAGGCAAAACACAAACTGTGAAGTTCACTTGAAAAACAAGACTGACTAGAAACAACAGAAACAACTACTCCGAGGGCTAATACCCCTACCGGCATTGAATTACACTATTGAATCTGAAGGTACATACATGTTAGACGTAGATAAAATAATCTAAAAAGGCAGGTAAATTCCTGTTTCGTCTAAATAATTATTGAATCTGAAGGTACATACATGTTAGACGTAGATAAAATAATCTAAAAAGGCAGGTAAATTCCTGTTTCGTCTAAATAATTAAATATTTTGTTCTATTTGGGTATGCGTGCCTTTCAAACAGCGTAGCTATGCGTGAGGTCTGGTTTAGCAAGCATTGCCTTAATGAAAAAGGTATCTTGTTGAACACTACAGTACCTCTTATTAAATAGCATTTACCATAGATGGCGCTCTAGTGACATCTTTGGTCCTTATTAAATCCACTTCTAGCAAGAGGAGACTTTGGTCCGTCGGTATTCTGTCGAAACTATTTGCGACACGCTGATGAGAGCCAATCAGCTCGAAATCGCGATCCGTGTCTGGTGGTTTCGACAGAATGCTGACCGAGAACATATTTTGTACTATCAGTATTTTTGAAATCTGATGGCAATAGTTTGGTTAATTTATTGTTTTGAATGGTAATTTGTTTATGAATTATAGGCTTAATTTTAAGATGAGTATTATAACAGAGAGAATCAAATTCTAAGTTGTGTAAACTAAACAAGAGCTCAGAAAGCAGTACCTTAATGTTAACAGCAAGCGTGTACCTTTTGTAATTGATCTCGTCTGTTTTTTATCGTGAATATGGAGTTACAAGAAATCAATGCCTCATCAATTCGATTCTATATTAGTTACTTTATATTTTGGAAACTTAAAGCTGTCTCGGATGAAGTTTTTGATTAGTGAATTTTCTTCAATCTTAATGTCGTCTGAGAGTGGTAAATTTTCCTTACATGCATCGAATTTATTTTTTGTTAAGACAATATATCAGCATTATCTTAAATATGCAATAACAGGCATATCAATCATCGCGGTCAATTTGTGTATATATTATTGCCCAGCATGACGAATACTAAAATTTGAATAAAATCGGAGATTTGGGGGTTAAAAATTTAATAGTTTAGTAGTTAATGTCTGGTAAAATAATAGTAAATTTCTTGGGTTGTATATATGTATGAATTCAATTTTCAAACTATTTTCTTGTTAAACAACCTGTATATGACCGAACTGTTTCACATATAATGGTTTGAGTAATTTCGACAATGTCGATGTATTGGTCAGGTGCAGCCATTACCACTCTCGATTATATAGAGAAGCTTTTGAAATTTATAAACATCCACAAAGCTTCAACAGAAAAGAAGCAGGTATAAAATTACACAAAAATTGGATACTTTCCTTAAGAACCACCAATACTAGACCAATAAGGAACGCAGAAGTACACTAAGCCCCACCCCCTCCAGACGAAAACAGTATAAATACGGCCGCTACCGATCGAACGAGCATACTCGTCGTAGAACCATTACACCGATCACTTCGCCGTCTACCACACCGCCTTCGAGAATGTCTACCGTAGATGTAGACGAAACGTCAGGAATAAATTTCACTAGACCACGGCCCATCAACCCGGATAAATCACCTTCAAGATTAAACGCCGGCCGTGAAAGCCTACATTCAACTATTAATTGCCCCTACGGGGAGGATTTATACAAAACCATACGTCGTTTGGAGGATCTTCGAAAGAAGAAAGCCCAGTTACTAGCTGCACTAGCATTTCTCCTACGCTGCAGACACAAATACAATCCCGAAGTTCCTAAGGCTTAAAAGGATATTTACCACCGCTAAGTCGCATCGCATTTACCAGAGAACTGAAAAAGCCTTCCTGAAAGAAAGAATACAAAAAACACAACGAGATCTGGCAAACACAGATAAACTCTTGGATACGCATCTACATATCAGTAACAGAATACATTGGAGCGATTGGAACACAATAGATAACCTAACATGTAGAACACAAGAGGCAACACACGCAGCTGCTAAAGAAAGTCAAACCAGCAAGTTCGTAAACCTGAAAAAGGAGTGCCCATCATCTTCCCAACCAGATGAAAAACGACTACTGATAAATTTAACACAACGAAACCTCACAAAACCTGAGATATCGGTACTGACAAAAGGAGGGAATTTTGCTATAACTCCATCTGGCACACCCATTGAATGCATCATTGCCAACATTGAAGCAGGGATTTGTAATCTCCCACTTGCAATACAAGAAATACCCATTCGGTCACACTGCTTGCAAACTGCTTGACAGGATCTTCTGGAAAGTGCATCAGCTTTCTTGTGTCCTGTTCCAGACCGGTGCTCTACGTCAAAGTCATATTCCTGTAGCTTCTCAATTCATCTAGCTACCTGGCCCTCCGAATTCTTGAAATTCAGTAGCCACTTTAAAGCTGCATGATCAGTGCGTAAGGTAAATTTTCGTCCATACAGGTATTTCCAAAATCGTTCTACCCCTTTTACTACAGTCGGCATCTCTCACCTAGTGACACAGTAGTCTCTTTCGGCTTTTGACAGGGTCTTGCCAAAATAGCCGATTACCTTCTGTTGGCCATCTTTTAGCTGCGAAAGAACGGCTCCCATTCCCACATTACTGGCGTCGGTGTCTTAAGATGAACAGTCTATTGGGCTGTGAAGAAAGCCTGCTTCAAAGTCTCGAATGCCGTTTCACAGTCTGAATCCCGATGAAATTTTCACTTTCGGTTAAAAGTGTGGGTATATTGGTGAATCCATGAACATAGCGACGATAATACGTGCACACCTTTGCATACGAACATTCCGGTCGAACTTTAACATTCTCCACCATTTCTTGTTTACGTATTCTTCTCTCTTCTTCTATGCGTTTCGGATGTACTGGACATAGTCAACTTGAAGAATGTGCTCTTCGCTGCAGTTCGCGCACTTTCCTTTTCCCTTATTATCGCAGTCTCTTGAGTGGTGTTCCTCCCCACATTTGACACATCTTGGGTTCATGTTGCACCTTGTGCTACACGGCCGAATCGTTGGAATCGGTGGCATTGCGTTGCCCCTGATGATCGTCTCTTTGCTTCTTTTTGTACCCTAAGTTGTCCGATGTTATAATTATAATTATTATATATATTATCTTGCCTTCGTCATCTCTGCTTGTATTAACCAGCACCCTAGGTAGCGCCCTGCTTTTATTTTTCATTGTTATAATGCTATTGAGTTTGTACCCCTGCTCCTTCAGTGATTCTTCTATTGTTTTTGTATCCATTGATGGCGGAACTCCCTTTACTACTATCTGTAACTCCTCTTCTTCGTTTAATTAGTATGTGAAATATTCCATATTGCACGCTTTAAGAACTTTACGAGTCGCCTGTAGTCCTCGCTTTCTTTAGTAAACACTTTCGTCCCGTTTTTTGTATATCTTAGGGGAGTTCTGAGTGTTATCTTATTCTTTTCCAATATCTGTGTTAATACGTTGACATTCTCCACTTTTACTGTGATTGGCGGAGGCGATTTTTTCTCTTTTAAGTTTCTCATAACTTCCGTCGTCGTCGCTTTCGCTTTCTTTAATCGGCACTGTAATATCTTCTACTTCTACAGTTAATACATATTTCGAAGTTGTGTGTCTAATGCCTCGGTTTTTTACCGTGATTTCCTTGACTTTGTCTGTCCGTGATATTTTCTCAATTTATTTGTCTCTTTTTGTTTCCTTCGTGTCACTTTTTACTTCTATTATCGAGTCTACTGCGGCTGCCCCGTTCCAGGTCGCACTGTTTGATGCATTTGTGTTCACTATGTTTGCACTTTGTCCGTTGCTTATAATTTTTATATCCAGGCCATAGCTTTTTAGTTCCTTCAGCACTTGTTGCAAAATGTTGAGTTCTTCGATCTTTTCCATGGATGTTTTGTTGGTTTGCCACCGATTTTTATATCTGTGTTAGCATGGCAGAGTGAGCTTTAAGTGCTCCGATTGGTGGACGCGATGTTGTAGTTTGCCCTACTCTGATGCGCGCGATATACGTTCTGTCAGCGGTCTGAGTTGATTGTGATGGTTGTATGCATTGAGGCTGTGTGAGATGGGTGAATTGAAGCGCTGTTGTTGGTTGGTTTCTAAAGCCCATGTACTTCAGACTGTATTGACTAGGGTTTGTATTTCTAAATTTGTGCTAGTTGACTGTGTTGACTGGTAAGGCCCTTGCTAACATTCTCGATTGGTCCCGAACAGCTTCCTCTTTTAGAGCTATTCTTCTATTCACACTATTCTATCGCGCAGGGCATCCTATAGATGGGTACCATAGTTGCATGGGACTGCGAGTTTCTGCAGACTTTCAATGTAGTCTCGTACAGACTCATTTTCACGTTGAATTCGTTTGGAAGATGTATAACTGTTAGTAGCCTGTAACCCTACTGGTTCATAATTTTCTTTTACCATTTGGATAAGCTGGAGCAGTGACTTGTCCCTTGGATTTTGCGGTAGATGCGCGTTGTGTAAGTACTGATAAGCCCTAGACCCGATATATGATAAAAATAAGAGCCCTTTTTTGATTGTGAGGGGCACTGAGGCATTTTGTGCGTGGTGCGGTTCGTCATCTATTCCATTTATCATACCGAATTCCAAGCAGATTGAGAATGATATCTTGATTGGTTGAAACATGTCCAATGACGATAAAATGGGTTGCAACACCACTTGACTGACTGGTGGGACTAGCTTGCTAACTATGTGAATTATCTGTTTTCCTAAAAATATATTTACTAAAAAAATTTTTTGCCGTGTTGATTAAGAGAATCATTGATTCCAATTGTTGTATTAGTGGATTTGTGAGTTGCTATTTCAAATTCTTGCAAAGGTTACTTTAAACTGGTGTCTGTAATTAATGCATTTGTTTGTTGTTTAAAGTCTCTTGATATTTAAATAGCATTAAATCAAAATGGACAAGTTTGGGGTTGATCAAATATTTGTATTTTTGATTGTCTTCTATCTCATAGATGAGAGATAAGCATCAGCGTTAGCGTTGTTGAACTTCGGAGCTAACGAGCCGTGGTCGAGTGGAGTATTCTTTACTTCCAAACGTTTCCTTCGAAACTGCGCCGAACATCTTTAGTGGAGACGATGGCGTCTCAGAATTCCTCTCGGAAGCTCAGGAGCGTCTGAATTCGATCTGACCGAAGCAGCAATATTTATGGTAACGGGCGGTGGCGCATCGGTGTTGCTGCGCGCTGATTGGTTGATCTTGGGTTCCGGTTGGCTAGCTTTATCCGTTTCGGAGTTGAGTGGTTTAGTTGTTGCTCTGCGTAGGACCGGGTACCGGCATTTATTTTCATGGATTCCTCTTCCTCTGTTGTAGTTGTTGCTATGCTTGTAAATTTCATTACCTTCACGAATTCTTGGGTAATAATGGGAAGAGGTAGAAAGCACGTCAGTTTCATTATATTTGATACAATGTTCACTCCCAATATGTGCGTGCTCTGTAACTGCCGATTTTTCTGGCTGGTTCAAACAGCGGTGATTCATGTGTTCTTTAAGTTAAGAGTTTTGCTGCTACGCTTTGTGGTACCAATATACTGTTGCCGTACGAGCCTGAAAGACTAATACTGCGATCCGCCTGCGAACTAGATGACAACATCAAAAGGCACGGACTGACGAGAGAACGAAGTGTGTTCTCTCTCACCCAACGACCTTCAACCATTCCGCCACACTGGTTCCACGTCCACTGACCGTCAGCGTAAGCGACGGTATCAACTTACACTGACCGGCGGGAGAACGACCCGCGAGATCGACCGAACGGCGTGGGAGAACCACCACGATCGCCAGCCAATCGCAGCGCTCCACCAGCATCCCCCGCTCATCATCCCCGGAATAAAAGGAGCTCCGAAATCAATCAAAATTCAGATCCTCTCAGGTTCTCGTTTAGCTCTAGTAGCTACCTTTAGCTCTTGTAGCTACCTCTAGCTCACAGAGCTACCTTTAGCTCTAGTAGCTACCTCTCGTAGCTACCCTACAGCGATTCCAAAACACGACCTGTCGTCAACGCCGATGCCACGAGCCGGACGCTCCGCGCTGCAGCATCGACAACGACATCGCCGGGAACGAGAACGACGAGACGCCGCCGCCGCCAGACGACGTCTAAAGACGCCGCCACGTCCGTTTGTACCCCACTACCACGACCACCTGGATATCGTCTTCGGCCAGCTCGCCAGCAGGTACGCGCCGAATCTCTGGATCAGCGCCGCCGCCACCTCCAGCCGCCCTGTTGACACCGCCACGGAGCCGCCTGCCTTCCTCGATCGATTGGTCATCGCCGCTGCCACCACTGCCGTCGCCGCTGCTGCCGCTATTATCCCCGCTGCCAACGACGCCGCCCAGGTACCGACGCTCGCTGTTTTCCCCGTGACGCGTGTGTTGGCCCCTCCCCCTGTGTTTGACAATAAGGAAGACTATTAGTGAGTGCGATTTCCCGCGATAGACTGTACATATATATATTCTGTAGATGTTAAGTTCAGTATGAATGGAAGGATGAGCGCCCTCTGTAAATACTGTTAAGGATGAAAGGACGATGAATGTTTTGGCTAGGTAGTAAGGTGTTATTCGGTATATGTGAATAGATTCTTTGTTGTACATTTTTCAAATATAATCATTTAAAACCCAAAAGACTCGTTCGCCCGTGGTCTACAAATATTTTGTCCCTGTTCGGCTGCCGTCGTTATCCCTTGAGAGCGGAAACAAGGCTCCGCCCCAGCGTCGACAACCAACGACCGCCCCGAGCAAAGGCGACAATACACCGAACCGCAGGTGCATGGTATCCTGTACACTCCCGCAGTAGCTAGTTTTTCCCGTGGAACTCCAATTTTTTTAATGGGCTTAAATATGGCCCTGACATTGTGGCGCTGTAGGATTCTCCCGATTCGATCAGTAACGTTTTGTATATATGGTAGAAAGGCTGCAGACAAAGTAGTTGAGACCGTACTAGTTTATGTTGGTCTCTTTGGATGCAATGTTCTTTTTATTTTTTGCCTGGTGTATCCATTTGCCTGAAAGGCATGTTCCAGGTGATGCAGCTCCTGTTATAGTTGCATAGGCTTGCAAGTGCGTGTAGCACGGTTAACCAGCGTTTTTATGACAGCACGTTTTTTCCCTGAGTGATGGTTAGAAGACTTTTGTAGGCAGCGGTTCGTGTGCGTCAGTTTTCTGTAAATCGTATGGTCCAATGTGCCGTTAGGTTCTCTACTTATCAGCACGTCTAGGAAAGCAAGTTTTCCATCAGTTTCCTCTTCCATTGTGAACTGTATCTGTGGATGTATACTGTTAAGATGCTCCAGGAATTCTTTTAATGTTTATTTCCCATGGCTCCATATTACAAATGTGTTGTCTACGTACCGGTACCAACATGTAGGCCTGAGTCTTGCTGTACTGAGGGCTGTGTTTTCAAATTGTTCCTTATAACCAATGGGCTACGACTACCCATAGCCACCCCGTCAAGCTGTTCATAAAATTGACCGTTAAACTGGAAATATGTAATATTTATACCCAACATGGTTATGAATAACAAAAGAAATAAAACACAAATCAAACGTTTCACTAAAACTTATTATGTGCTCGACATATGTTTCGAGCATGGCTCATTATCAAGAGTAAACAAACTGTACTAAAATTACAACGTAAAATTTCTTAGTATATATACCTACATATATTTACAATGTTCAAACAAATAACAGATGATGTTTGTCCTAACTCAACTTGATTGTTTACTAAGTTTAACTTTTTATTTAAGGCTTTTTTGATTTCAAGGTTTTCTAACATAGTTTCCTACCGTTGTTTACATTACTATGTAATATCTTAATATTGTTTATGTCTATATTCCGATTTAAAGAAGTAAAATGGTCCGATATGCTAGTTTTTTGATGTTTTTTATTAATGCTGCACATGTTCTTTTAATTGGGTTTTTATTGATCTGCCGCTTTAACCAATGTAAGTGGCATTACATTCGTTGCAAAAAAATTGATACACCCTACTTTTTTGGGTTGGGTCTACTACTTTTTTATTGTTGATTAACATATTTTGTAAGTTACGTTTACTATTTTCAATGGCAAAAATTCCTAAAAGTGACATTTTTTATGAATAAATTGATGTGTAAACTTTTTGGGGGTTAGCAATAGCATTATCTTCATATAACATTTTTGTAACACACTTTTGTTGTTTATACATCATATAAATTTGGACGCACTGGACAGATAATTTCGGAATATAAACTATATAGTAGAAATTCAACACTTAAACCTAAATAACAGGGTATGTGTTCTCACAACAAAAGTTGCGGCGCATACGTTCTCGGTACTTCCGTTTGGAGATATTTGAAAATAAACTTGTAAAAATATAAACTTAACACTTAGAACTAAATAACACTGTATATCACATCACGACATATTAATAAATTAAAACGCACATAACACATATAAATATAATAAATAATCTTACGTTGCTAAACCCTGGGCAAATCTCTCCTCTACACACTTGGTCTTCATTATATGAGTAATCCAGGGGCCGACGGTTTCCCAGTGGCCTTCCTTGATTATCTCCCAGAAATGTTCCGTAGTTAGTGTTCTTTGTAGCGTTAATTGTAGACTGGCTCTGTATCCCGGCCTCGATAACAGTTGAAACATGCATCCGTATCAATTAGACCGAATCTATATAAATAACTGTTGAAGCTACCATGACCGGTTAGAAACTGGCAGACCCTTGGGGGCTCCTATATTGGTTGCTCTGGGTTGACCGTTAACGAGGATTCGTCTCTTCTACAAGAAACCCTTGACTGCTCTCACTAGATTTGTGGGGGTGTCACGGTCCTCTAGACTTTTAATGATTCCTGGCCAGCTTACGCAGTTAAAGGCGTTCCTTACATCGAAAGATATTAGTTACTGCCAGTTTCCTATGTGCATAAGACTTAAGTTTCAATTCCTCCACCCAGTTTAAAACCCTCAGCAGGGCGTCAGTGGTGCTACAACCCTTCCTGAAACCGTACCGATAATCGGATAATTTTCGATTATCCTCCAGGAAGGTCGTCAGTCTATTTGCGATTACTGTTTCGTACCATTTGCCCATTGTGTTTAGAAGGCAGATCGGCCTAAAGCCCGCCTTCTCTTCCTTCGGTATCAGAACCAGCCTAGCAATTTTCCACTCTTCTGGAAATATTCCCTCCTTGTAGCAGAAAGCAAAGGCTTCCTCCGCCAAGTCAGGAATATCGGACGCTATTACTTTCATCGTTTCGGCGGTGATCCCATCCGGTCCCGGAGCTTTCCCGTTCTTAAAGCTCTTGGCAGCAATTTCTACCTCTTTTCTACTTGGGAAGGTGTCCCTTTCGTCGAAAGGTACACTACTCCATTTGGTTTCTAGGCACACCGGGAACAGTCGGTCCGCCTCGTCCCATGCATCTTCATCCGACAAGGAGACCTGCAACCTGCGGTGAAGATTCCTGCTAACCACCTGGTAGGCATCCCCCCATGGATCAGCATTCAATTCTTCCAGCAGTTTCTTCCATTGTTCTTTTTTAGCAGACCTTATTAAACGTTTCAGTTTACGGCGCTCTCTCTTCAGCTCTTCCTGCAGAGATTCGGAAATAGTAATGTTCTTGCGATTACCTCTTGACGCTTTACACCGTATTTTGGTGCATTTCTCTCTTTGGGCCTGTATGTCCTCGTTCCACCATCATTTGCGTCTCGCAGGCTTTCCAGAAAGCCCCTGCAGGACGCACACTTTTCAAAGACATTTCTGATCAGTTGGAGAACTTTTAGGGGATGCCAAGAACCATCCTCCATCTCGCACCAAGCTCTCCGTTGAAGTTCCATTCTAAATTTACTTAAAAATGAGGATGTCGCTTGAGGACGTGCCGCCGCTACTTCCTCAGCGCGCAGGTCCGTCCACTTCTGGTCTTCCAGTTTGATCAGAATAAGACGGTGATTGCTCAAGGTCTCCTTGTCAGTGACCTCCCAGGTTATATTTAAATTCCTTGGGAGTCCAATTGACCAGGTCAGATCGATGAAAGATGCTCTTCATCGAGAAACATACGTCGGCTGATTCCCGTGGTTTAGGAGGATGGCATCCACGCCCGCCATCGTCTCCTCCAGCACAGTGCCCCTTCTATCGGTCCTATTGCAACCCCACAAGGAGGAGTGAGCGTTGAAATCGCCACCCAGTACCGTCTTCATCGATCTCCCTCTTATAAGCCTCTCCAGCCTGGTCCTCAAATTCGCCAATGTTTTTGTTAGGAGAAAAATAGATGGATATTAAACTTATTTTTAGAATTGGATCCGTTATCCAGACTGCGCCGTTTTCCGCCCCGAAGTGCCCCTTAAAGAGCGATCGGGAGGTAAAAATGGCACAGTCCATTTCTTCGTCGCTTATCCATCCCCTTCTAGGAAGGAACCTCTTATTTGGCTTAGATACAAGGGCCCACAAATGGCCATCCATCGCGCACGTCTGCTCCAGCAGCTCCTTGGAGTCCCAGCTCCTATTACAATTCAGCTGGAGAAGGCTTATTGTCATTATACATTCGTCAGTCTCCCTCTAACTTTCAGTTTGCTCGACCGTATAGCGGTCACGAGGTCTTTATATTGAGGGCATCTCATGCTATCGGCCCTATGCTCCGTCGAGCCGCAGCTAAAGCATTTGATGGTGCTGGAGGAGCAATCTTTAACCTCGTGTTCCATGCTGCCACACCGTAGACATCGCTTCCGTATCGAAACGGCAGCTTTTCATGTGGAGGCTAGATGACCATACATCTGACATCGGTAGCAACGCGTGGGGTAAATCCTTTCTTCTATGCGGCACGCACTCCAACCTATTCGTAACCTTTTGTATTGTAACAAAGCCCTGCCCAGTTCGGCGTCTATGGTGATGATCGCTGCCCTTGGTCGCGATAACGACAGTGCATCTTGGTCTACTTTCAGACCCGTGATCTTCCATCGGTCTCTATTTTCTAGTTTTAGGGTTCTCCCTATCGCTTCATCTATCTCGTCAGCAGTGATCATACCGTCGATGTCTTTAACGGTGATGTTCATTTTAGGAATTTTTTCCCTCACCAGTCCCTGTTTCCCGAGAACTTTTCCCATTTCGTTTACAAGTTCCTTGTTTGCTCCCTCTCTCTTTACGAGGGTTGTGAGCGTAATACCCCCTGATACTGCTTTCTTTATGTTCAGCACTTCGGCACCAAGTAGTGGCAGGTTCACCTCTTGCCTCAGTTTTTTTAGAACACTCGCGTAACTGTTTCCTTCTCCAAAGGCTTCCTCACCTATTTGGATGGTGGTACGCTGTATCCTCTTCTTCCTCGTCTCCCATTTCTCCCTAGGGCCTTCTTTGTGTGACACAAGGCTTATATTAACACTGTGGCCCCTCCAAGTATACTCCAACATCCTTCTTATTCTTCTTTCATCTTTAACTCCTACCAATTCTGTGGTTATGCGCTCGCAACCTCTTTCGCTGGCGGTCTTCCAGATCCTAATCAAATTTTGGTACAGATCTTCCTCTTCAGTAGTTGTTAATATAAGGGCTCCCATATAGGGAGTTCCATTTCTATCCTCCGTCATGCCGGAACTTGTTAGTTTATACGTTGTACCGTTTCTGACTTCGACGTACGGCGCCGGAGAGTCTCCATCTTCCATGGCCCTCCTGAAATCACCTCCACTAGTCCACCCTAGATGCTTCCCGTCCTTAAGGTGGGTCTTGTTTACTATACTTAGCGTGTCACCGTCTGTGGCAGCCTCCCCACTCGTGGCTGTCAGGGAGCACGACTGATAACATTCCTCCGGCCACTCCTCCTCCTTATTCAACTCTTCGTAGGTCTTATCCTCCCTATTTAAATAGTTGTCAATTTTAGAAATTAACTTACCTTTTGTTATTTCTTCGTTGTCCACTTGGACAGCCGCCGATACCCCTTTTGGTGCCACCGTCTCTGTCGACTGACATCCCTTTTCCTCCATCAGCTTCGGCACTCCCTTCCACCTCTGCAGGTCAAGCCATTTTCTAAGGTGGTTCCTTCCCAGTTTATCTGTAACACCCTTTATCTCCTCGGCCAGCTCGCAGACATCCGTCTTAATGTTGGTGGATTTCCTGATGAAGCGCATCATCTAACCCACCTTCTTTGTTAGGGTGCCTAAGTGGGCCAGAATTTCCTCTGCCTCAGTGCATTCTTTTCTTTTGTGCGTCGCCCCGGTTTCCTCCGGAGACCTCGGGCTTCTCTTGCGTTTCCCACTGTTGGTCTCCTTACTTTGTGATTGTTTACCTTTCCTTTTCGTATGTTTACTGTCCCCTTTCTCTGTCTCCTTTCCCAAAAAGACTTCCTCATCAGAAGACGAGGTTTCTTCTATACCGTCTACCACTCAGGACAACTTCTCCCTCTGAGTGGGTCCTCTTAATCGGGGATCTATTTATCTTTGTACTTTTTTTAAAAAGTACTTCTTCCATCTCCCTGGACATCTCATTCCAGTTTACAGTTTCTATCTCGCTATATTTCGATGAAAATGGCAAAGTGCCCCCCCCCCCCAGAATCCGTGCGGCAGCTTTCGCAGGTTAGGTTAGGTTAACCTCACGTCACGTCACGTCACGTCACATACATAAGATCGTGAATGATCCCGTTTTTAAAGGTAAATTAGATGATTATGACCCATTGCCGAGGTATTATATTGAAGGGATATTGAGTGATACTCAAGGAGAATATGACAACAGAAATGATGTTCGATACGACTGGCTTTAGAACAAATTATATATTGGCAATGAAGAAATGAAGGTGGATGGTAAAGATTTAGAAATAATGGGGCGTAAATTTGCCGGAACACCTGGACTTTATGAATTATCATTCAAAGCGAAACCCGCCGGAGAAAAGAGAAAAGATTTGGATGCCTATAGGGATATAATGGAGCTCGTTCGATTAGATAACCCTCAAACTTACTTAACAGCTCTGAATCATGATACTAAAGGAATTTTTGATAACCAATACGGCGTAAGATTTAATCCGGATAAAAATAAGTATTTCATCGGAGATTCTGAAATAAAGTTTGCGGCTGATAAATTAACCGTCAAAACTATGCGTTATACAAAAACTCACGGATTGTTAGAGCTTTTGTTTAAAAAAGAACCTATAGATTACAAAGAGTCGGATTTGGCAAAGTATAAAGATATAGTTTACAGAACTAATGCTCATAAAATTGGCGACAGGAGCACCGCCCCAATAGCTGGAAACAAAGGAAAAAAATATCGTTTAATCAAGAAACTCATAACTGGACCTCTATTTCCATCCACAGCCGTAACCTCCGCTACCGTTACCTCGACTCCGATTAGAAACCCATCGGGTCGAGGTGTATGGATGGATTTAAATAAGAAACCCATAGAATATGTTTATTTAAATGATGTCAACGATTTATGTGATCGTTTAAAATTACTCATTTCATCACAAACTGCTAGTAATCATGCTAATGAAATCGCATCCATTGTTGAAGAACTTCGAGAGTGTGGTACAATAGAGTAAATAATCCATATCCACACTTAGTTGTAATATGGTTGTCGATAAATTCGGTCGAGCACTGCCAGCGGCAGTTAAACGAAGGTTCGAAGTGGATTATGAGGGGGATGAAGATGAGGTTGTTACAAAAAAATACCTAGATGCATTATTGGATACATTGGCGACAACTGAGGACATTAAAAGAATTAAATATTTGTTTGATTTTGATAACAAATGTTTTTTTTTTTTATTATTATTATTTTTTTTTTTTATATATAATATTTCAACCTTTGCTGAACATATTAACAATAGTAATCACAACTTTGACAGTACAATAACTCCAATTCACTATGCTACCAAAGGTAAAAAACTTAATCTTTTAGAATCATTAGAAATTTTTAGATACAATAGAATGGAAAATATAAATTTATTAAATGACCAAATTGATCTTAAGTACACACCACTCTTTAAATGTATTGTAAACAATCAACCCCCCTCAGGGAACTGAAAGTAGGTATAAATAAGATGTATTTAGCATTAGATGTTACTGTTGAAAATGACTTTGTAAGTTGAAACCGGTCCAGTCGTTTAAATAAATTTAGTGACAGTTGCAAAGTTTGAGTTTTATTATTCTGTATCATAATGTATTTATTATAAATAAATAAAACAGCTCGGTAAAAAATGATAAAGTGCTTTATTTAAATTTTATTAGCAACACCAGCGTCTACTTATATACACCAAATATGCCATAATTGATATAAATATGCATAGAAATATAGCCAAACTTATGCACGATACAACTTGAAGGAATAGCATTGAATCCCATACGTATCCTGGAGTATTATTTTCCAATATTTCAGTTGCCGACAGCCATTGCCTGTCAATATATTCCAAATTTCTATCCTTTGTTATAGAATATCTTACTTTCACCGAACTCATTTGGCGTGTTATGTTTAAAACAAATACGTTTCTGTTGTTGACTGGTATTAAAATTAAACGAATCCACTCTTTCGGCCACTCACAAAAACCCTTAAACTCATTTTCAAATTTAACACTAGCGTAGGCTATATCACGATTACTATTTTCCGGTCGTGAAATATATAACGTGTTATTGAAAAAATACGGTAAAACTATTATAGCTGCTTTGATGCGCATGATTATATCCTCAAGTATACTGATTAAACATATGAGCTGCTTTTTATATTCTACATCACTCCTCTCTGTTCAGAAATAAAAGACGCTTTTAGTTTAGTATCCATTTAATAATCATATTCCTTCTGTTAAGTAGCTTTTACATTTTTAATTTTCATTTTATTTTACAATCTGTTTACAATTGTAACAACGTCCTAATGGTAATAAAATATTAATATTAACAATAATGAAAGAAGTAAAATAAAAAATGTAAGAAATAAATACCACTTAAACCAGTTTATAATTCGGCATCAGTCAATAGAAAATAAACTTCATTTAAATATTCTTCAGAAACATTATTACTTTCAAAAAGATTATTTAATTGCGAAACCAATAAATCTTCCTCTTCTTCTTTGTTAATTAGTTCATTGCCATATTCAATAGCTTTATGTAATGAAATTATTTTACGGATGACGTCATGACCCCAACCTAAAGTTTTAGTAGTGCCTGGAATTATGAAACGCTTATCGTCGCTAGGGCTTAAAGCTACCTTATATTTTAATTGGCTATACATTTGATGCAATCGAGAAGTAAAAACTGACATTTGCTCCATTATTTGTTTTTGCTCACTTACTACGGAAACAGGTGTTTTTCATCTAGGCGGTTTTGAATCACGGAACGTGTTACACCTTTTGGTTTCTTTATAATTGTTGAATCGTCCAATTTAACACAATACGCTTTTGCGCCAGTACCATAAAAGCTTTTAATAGGAACGCCAGCGAATTCATCTTTCATTTTACCAACAATTGATTCAGTTTTAGGAATGTCGTAAATATTACCTTCCGGGTAATTGGAGGTATCAAATTTTTGCAGGTGTTTTTTTATTTCACCGTAGAAATCATCATGATAGATTTTTAAAACTAAAGAATCAGTATCCATGTATAAAAGAGATATATTATCTTTGTATTCTCTTTTGAGAAAATCATAATAAAATCCATATAGAACAGTTTTTGATAATTCTAAAATGGAGAAACCGAGATAAATCGGCTTATTATAAACAACTTTAACATTTTTCATTTGAATTGCAACACAATTTTCGGAGAAAATGCTATAGTTTTTGAAATTCGGTCGCGCGATTAACGTTTCAGCTCCCAAACTGTTACCAGCATTTTCCCACCGCGTAGAAATTCGTATATCACTTCTTTTCTCAACATTTTCCAGGGTCTTTCCAAAAATTGAATTAACCATTTTTTTGAAGAAATCTTTATCCGATTTTACTGTTAATTTATTTCTCATTTCGGTATTTAGCTGAATATAAGGCTTCATGAACGCTTCTTGTTCAAATTTTAGCACCCTGTGGATTTTGGCGATTTTTAAACCATGCCTCATACCCTGTTTCAAATTAAGATAGTGGCTTACATACTTTATGATTTAAGGTTGTAATTAGTTTGGTTTGTTTGGCTTTGCTGCTAGGAGGTATAATATTTTCGGATAAAAAATGGAAAATCTGAATGAAACTCATGTAATGAATTCGGATAATGAATATCAACTTCTAAAATATAGCCAAAAGGTGAATCCGTTCCAATATTATCTAAATGAAGTACGCTTATTTCGGATTCTGTAAGCCACTCGAATTCAGAAATTGGAAGTTACTTACTCATAGCATACCCGTATAAATTTGTAGCGTCAAAATACATTATAAAAGACGATCTTTTATTGGGATTATAATCAGATAAGTATTTATTATTAGCAATATGCTTTCTTTCTATACACTGACATATACCACCTCTTATCCCTTTTTTAAAATAATGAAGCATTGAAATATCGGTAAGAAGCTCAAGTTGCGCATTTGTGTAACGTAAAAAACTGTCCCATGATAAAGATGGCGCTGTTATATATTGACAGGGATCTAGCTTGTAGGTTTTATGACAGATTTTGCGAAAATTCTCAAAAATGTCTGCTAGTAACAATACATCTGTTTTCAAATATAGATCCGAATATTCTCCCAATGTTTGACATTTAAATTTCTCCCATACCGTTTGCACATGCTTATATTGTATTGAACTAATATTAGTTTTGGTTAAATCATCAAAAAACATTTCTTTATTTGGCAGTTTTGTTTCTAATAATTTTTCAAACGAATCCAAGTAAGAATAAGGAAATACCCCCTTTCTTCTCATCAATTGAAATTCATCTTGTTTGGGAAAAATCGTCTTACAGATACTAGATCACTGTCGCTCATTTTCGAGGCTAATGATTCTAAAGAGCACTCCAAAAATCTAAAAGAATCAATAAATCGCAATTTTAAGAATTTTTTTTTTATTTGACCGTTTTCAGTTTTGTTTTCAACATGTATACTTTTAGAAAAAGTGATGTACTTTTCTTTATTTAAGGCTATCACATCTATTTTACTTCCTAATGTGCAAAGCGTCTTAAAGAAAACATGCGCATCATACCCACTTAGATTATGAAAAATTACTGGTATAAAATTCGGGAGCTGATAATTTAAATTACAAATAGAATGGGCAGCACCCCTAAAATGACCTGTTAAATGACAATGATCTCTCACTTTCTCTTCACTTTCCGAAATTTCCTTACAACAGATATGGCATTGCCTGCAATTTTGGAACTGAATTTCTTGCTCTTTACTTAGTCGTTCGATAGGTAGAGTTAACTTTAAATAATGATGATATATATCTATGGTTAACACTTCTAAATCGTTCACAAATTTCTGTTCACAATTTTCACCTCTGTAAATATTTAATTTTGATAAGGAATCATCAAAGTTGCATTTCAAATAATAACCGAAGGAATAGGGTATATGATAACGCGTATCCACAGTGAAAGGATTGTCTTGGCTCTTGGGAAGACATGTTAAAATTGGTTTTAAAATGCACTCAAAATCTGCATAAATAACAAAGGGTAAATCGATTTGTTTTGAAAAATTTTCGAATTTTAAAATATTTTCAGGAACTAAACTGCCATTAACATCAGTTTTTAAATTTGCTGAAGGGGTGACTGTTACAATGTGATTACAATCTCTAGCTTGATGTTCTAAAAGACTTCGACTGTTCGAAAAATATTGATGACATCCGTCACAAAAATATTTTTTATGATTGGTTTTATTAATCTGGGTTGAAATCAAATGGGAGACATTTTTTATCCAGGCGTAATGCTGATTACCAGCAAGATTACTTATGATTAATAAATTAATATGCACCTGTTTCCTATTTTTTGTATAATACAAAGGCCCAACAATTTCTGTTGAGTATTTACCGTTAGAAAAAGAGTTTTCCAACCCGTAAACGTTCAACGAAACGTTATTAAGTTCTTCAAATAAAGAAATTTGTTTAAGTTTAACTGGAAAATCGATACCTTGCAGTTTAAGCACTGTTGAATAATGGGGATAAGATGATGTTCTAGCAGGGTTTCCTGAAGTCGGGTAGAGAGCTGATACTACTGACCACTACTAGCGCATTACCTATGATGCTCGGCGCGAAGGTTGGTTATTAGTCGAGCAAAATAAATTGAGAATAAAAATTTGTAGTTTATATTCGGGAATCATCAACTATTTCTACTCGTATAGCGTTAGCTTCAAACATGCCAATCATGGTGAACTGACACTTAACATAATGTAAACATTCAATAGGCACATTTTTGTTAAAAACCATTCGAATACCGGTCATAAAATCGAGAAACGCCAGGATGGGAAGCCCCATCTGTCGTCGCTCCGGAGACCATTGCTGCCCCCCACCACGACAAGGTCATACAGCTTCCTGACCTGTCCTGACCTGACCTGACCTGACCTGACCTGACCTGACCTGACCTGGCCTGACCTGGCCTGACCTGACCTGACCTGACCTGACCTGACCTGACCTGACCTGACCTGACCTGACCTGACCTGACCTGACCTGACCTGACCTGACCTGACCTGACCTGACCTGACCTGACCTGACCTGACCTGACCTGACCTGACCTGACCTGACCTGACCTGACCTGACCTGACCTGACCTGACCTGACCTGACCTGACCTGACCTGACCTGACCTGACCTGACCTGACCTGACCTGACCTGACCTGACCTGAACTGACCTGACCTGACCTGACCTGACCTGACCTGACCTGACCTGACCTGACCTGACCTGACCTGACCTGACCTGGCCTGGCCTGGCCTGACCTGACCTGACCTGACCTGACCTGACCTTTTTTTTTTTTTTTTCAACGACTAGGGAGGGGAAAATGCATTATTCATCCCAGACGCACAAGGCAGACCGGGAGTGTGGGACTCTCACCCACTAAAAACCCCCCCATCTAACAACCCTTTAGAGATGGGGCCATTGTGGGATCGCCTGACGAGGCATGCTTCACAATGGAACCGGGCAACCAAAAGCAAAAACAATAAAACAAGGGCCAAACAAGGCAATAACAAAACCAAAGCAAAAAAAAAATGGGGCAAAAGCAAACCGCAAGCAACAAATATAGCTGTAAATAAAAAAAGAAAAAACAAACCAAAGACAGGGTTATTAATTGTTTAGGGCGTAGCAAAAGCGGCAAACAAAACAAAAGCAGGGCAGGGCATAGCAAAGCATCAAACAAAGGATAAGCAGGGTTTTCAATTATGTGGGGCATAGCACAAGTGACAGAACAAAGCAGGGTTTTTAAACATTAAGGGCAAAGCAGGAGCGGCAGAACAAAACAAAAGCAGCGGTACCAGGCATTGACAAAATTTACGACCTACCTACCAAGGGGTCTGACCTATGGTTCAAAAGTGTTTAAAACCTGTCGCGGGCCCACGTGTAGAGAGCAGTGTAAGATGCCAGATCCGCCTGCCAGCTCTTCACGGCCACCCATCAACGAGCAGTATAGGTGAACCCGCCTGCCAGCGCTGATGGGGATTTTCGCGTATAACAAAAGATGCCTCGGAAAAGAACAGAACGGAATGGGTAATATCACGCCCATCCCTCTCTCGCGAATCTTAAAATTGACTCGTTTTAATTTTGCGCAGAGGGCAGTATAAGATCCTAGATCCGCCTGCCAACTCTGCACGGCCGCCCATCAGCGAGCAGAATAAGGAAATCCGCCTGCCAACGCTGATGGGGGAAAAATACTCTTTGGAAAAGTCGATTATTCACATTAAAATAAAATTTAAAATTTAAAATAAAAATAAAATGTAAAATAAAATTGTAAAATATAAATTGTAAAAACACAAACAACACTTAAAACTAAATAACACTGTATAAACACCCTCCCTATATAAATATAAATTTAGACGCACTGGACAGTTAATTTCGGATTATAAACTATATAGCAGAAATTCAACACTTAAACCTAAATAACAGGGTATGCGTCCTCACAACAAAAGTTGGAGATAAAAATATACTATTTGTAAATAAACTTGTAAACTTAACACTTAGAACTAAATAACACTGTATACCACATCACGACATATTAATAAATTAAAACTAACATAACACAATTAAATGTATAAAATTATCTTACGTTGCCAATCCTTGTGCAACTCTCTCCTCTGCTCACTTAATTTTCATTATTTGAGTGATCCAGGGGCCGACGGTTTCCCAGTGACCTTCCTTGATCATCTCCCAGAAGTTTTCTGCAGTCAGTGCTCTTTGTAACACTAATTGTAGGCTGGCTCTGCCTTCTGCCCATCTAGGACAGACTAGAATGTGTTCCAGGGTGTCCCGGTCTTGATAGCAGTTTAAACATGCGTCTGTGCCAATTAGACCGAATCTATATAAGTAACTATTGAAGCTACCATGACCTGTTAGAAACTGGCAGTTGTAATGGTTCAGGTTTTCTGTGCAGGCCATCTTCCACGTGTGTGGGCAGTGGATTAGTTTCTTCGTCCAGCTGGACGTTTCGCAGTTCTTCCATCTTTACTTCCACTTTTTCCACGCCTTTATTTTGCTCTTGTCGACGTCCACCCCTCTACGTCGGCTTCTCGCCCACACTTGGAGGTCCAGGGGAAGCAGTCCCGCAATGACCAGAATCCCCTCTGTGGGAACTGTTCTATAAGCTCCACACATCAGAATTGCCATCTTCCTCTGGCAACTCAGGAGCATCTTTTTGTATTTAGTTGTTTTATTATTGCTCCCCAGGCCGGCGCTGCATACATGACCGTGGAATGCAACACCTCGGCCAGGATTCTTCTCTTGTTTATATTGGGTCCGCCTTCGTTTGGCCATAACCTTCTCAGGTTTTTGACCCGGGTGTTGCCTTTCAGCATCGCTTTCTTGATGTGAGCCGACATATTCATATTTTTCCTTATTGTAACCCGCAAGTAGGTTGTTTCGTCTGTTGTTTTCAACGTGTAAGTCTTATGTCTTACTGTTAGTTCTCTTAGTTTCCTGGCGCCTTGGACAATAACTAGCTCAGTCTTCTCCAGCGCAAGCTGCAGCCCATGGTCCTCCAGCCAATCGTCCACGGGTGTCACTGCTCTTTTCACATTTCTAGTGAGAGACGCCTTGTTCTTTCCCGTTACCAGAGCAACGAGGTCGTCCGCATATGCCATTAGCTTGGTTTCTGGTAACTTCAGGCCCAGCACGTCGTCGACATGACGTTCCACAATATTGGACCCAGGATGGACCCTTGGGGAACTCCTATATTGGTTGCTCTAGCTTGACCGTTTACACAGATTTGTCTCTTATCCAAGAAACCTTTGACTGCTCTCACTAGATTTGTGGGGGTGTCACGGTCCTCGAGGCTTTTAATAATTCCTGGCCAGCTTGCGCAGTTAAAAGCGTTCCTTACGTCAAATGAAATGGTCACTGCCAGTTTCCTATGTGTGTAGGACTAACTCTTAATTTCCTTCACCCAGGTTAAGACCCTCAGCAGGGCGTCAGTGGTACTACGACCCTTTCTGAACCCGTACTAAAACTGCGATAGTTTCCGATTTTCCTCCAGGAAGGTCGTTAGTCTGTTTGCGATAACTTTCTCGTACCACTTGCCCATGATGTTTAGAAGGCAGATCGGTCTAAAGCCCGACTTCCCTTCCTTCGGAATCAGAACCAGCCTAGCAATTTTCAACACGTCTGGGAATATTCCTTTCTTGTAGCAGGAGGCAAAGGCTGACTCTACCAAGTCAGGAATATCAGTCGCTATTATTTTGATCATTTCTACGGTGATCCCGTCCGGACCCGGAGCTTTCCCTCTTTTAAAGCTCTTCACAGCGATTTCCAACTCTTTTCTACTTGGGAGGGTGTCCCTTTCGTCGAAAGGTGCACACCTCCAGTTGCTTTCAGGGCACACCGGGAACTGTCGGCCCGCCTCGCCCCACGCATCTTCGTCCGACAAGGAGACCTGCAGCCTTCGGTGAAGATTTCTACTTACTATCTGGTAGGCATCCCCCCATGGATCCGCATTCAGTTCTTCCAGAAGTTTCCTCCATTGGTCTCTCTTGGCAGTTCTTATTAAGCGTTTCAGCTTAGTGCGTTCTTTAGCAAGCTGTTCCTGCATTGATTCGGAAGTGGTATTATTTGCGCGATTCCTTCTTAGCATCTTCCTCCGCATAGTGGTGCATATTTGTCTTTGGGCCTGTATCTCTCCGTTCCACCATTGTTTGCGTCTCGCCGGCACTCCAGAACCCCCCCTGCAGGACGCACACTTTTCATAGGCATTTCTAATTAATTGGAGAACTTTGAGGGGATGCCGATTGACGTCCTCCTTCTCGCACCAGGCTCTACGTTGTAGTTCCATTCGGAATTTGTGCAAGAATAAGGGTGTCACTTGTGGACGTGTCGCTACTTCCTCAGGGTGCAGGTCCGCCTTTATCCACTCTTTCAGTTGTATTACAATGAAACGGTGATCACTTAAAGATTCGTTGTCGGTGACTTCCCAGTTTATCCTTATATTTCTTGGTAGTCCAATCGACCATGTCAGGTCGATAAAAGACTTTCTTCCACGGGAAACGTATGTCGGCTGATTTCCGTGGTTTAGGAGGATGGCATCTACTCCCGCCATCGTCTCCTCCAGTAAAGTACCCCTTCTGTCGGTCTTATTGCATCCCCACGAGGAGGAGTGAGCGTTAAAGTCGCCACCCAGTATTGTCTTCATCGGCTTCATCGGCATTTAGTTCCTCGAAGTCCTCATACGTTCTATCCACCCTATTTAGAAGATTATCAATTTTAGTGATTAACTTACCCTTTAAGATGGCTTCGTCGTCCACTTGGACTCCCAGTGATACTCCTTTTGACGCCACCGTCTCTGTCGTCTGGCACCCCTTCTCTTCCTTCATTATTGGCACTCCCTTCCACCTTTGCAGGTCCAGCCATTTTCTAAGGTGGCTTCTTTCTAGTTTTTCGGTGACCCCCTTTATTTCTTCGGCCAGCTCGCATACATCCGTTTTGATGTTTGTGGATATTCTAATGTGGCGCATCATGTTGCTCACCTTCTTTGACAGGGTGCCTAAGTGGGACAGAATCTCTTCCGCTTCCGTGCACTCTTTCCTCTTGTTCGTTGCCGCAGCTTCCACCGGGGACCTCGGACTTCTCTTGCGTTTCCCGCCGTTTGTCTCCTTGGTCTGTGCCGATTTCCCTTTCTTTTTCATATCTTTTCTATTCCCTTTCCCTGTCTCCTTTCCTAAGAAAACTTGCTCATCAGAAGACGACGTCTCCATTTTGTTGAAAACAAAACTGAAAACGGTAAAATAAAAAAAAATTTCTTAAAATTGCGATTTATTGATTCTTTTAGATTTTTGGAGTGCTCTTTAGAATCATTAGCCTCGAAAATGAGCGACAGTGATCTAGTATCTGTAAGACGATTTTTCCCAAACAAGATGAATTTCAATTGATGAGAAGAAAGGGGGTATTTCCTTATTCTTACTTGGATTCGTTTGAAAAATTATTAGAAACAAAACTGCCAAATAAAGAAATGTTTTTTGATGATTTAACCAAAACTAATATTAGTTCAATACAATATAAGCATGTGCAAACGGTATGGGAGAAATTTAAATGTCAAACATTGGGAGAATATTCGGATCTATATTTGAAAACAGATGTATTGTTACTAGCAGACATTTTTGAGAATTTTCGCAAAATCTGTCATAAAACCTACAAGCTAGATCCCTGTCAATATATAACAGCGCCATCTTTATCATGGGACAGTTTTTTACGTTACACAAATGCGCAACTTGAGCTTCTTACCGATATTTCAATGCTTCATTATTTTAAAAAAGGGATAAGAGGTGGTATATGTCAGTGTATAGAAAGAAAGCATATTGCTAATAATAAATACTTATCTGATTATAATCCCAATAAAAGATCGTCTTTTATAATGTATTTTGACGCTACAAATTTATACGGTGAAGGAATCGCACCTCTTTAATTTATTTTCAAACGATTTCACAATAAGGGAAATATTATTATTTTCTCCCCAGTATCTAAAATTTAAAAAAAAATCATTTATTCGTGTTACTAGTTTGAAGCCAGTGGTTTCTAATTTGGGGTGGAATGTTTACATAAGTGGTTCTGGAGGCGACGTTATCGCTCTCACATGTGGTAGGTTCGCAGGGTAGTTTTTGGCTACGCTGTGTATGGGCTTCTATGTATTCGTGGTTCCAGTGGGAATGTTTATGTTAGAAATTCTTTCGTTTTAAGAATAACTAAAGACGCGAAGAAGAGGGCATTCGAGACACAGTGTTACGAGAGTGAACAGTGTTAATTTTTGTACGTTTTTTTTTAGTGTTTAAAGTTATTTCTTGTAGGTGAGTTATTTGTATATAATATTTTTTTGTTTGTGGTAAGAAAAGAATTTGATCGAAACGTTTGGTTTGTATATGTTTCTGAATTTTATATTTCAATTTTATTAATTTTGTTGTGATGTGTTTTGTGGAATTCTTTTTTTGTTATACGACATTTGATGATTTTGTTTATATTTTATTTTCAACGTGTAAATAATTCTGTGATTTTGTCTTTCTAAATTTATTTCTTGTTGTCAATTGTGGGGTGCAGTCATGTAACATCCGTAATTTTTAAATCTATACTGTGTGTTGTTTTTTTTGTCGCGTTGAAATCCGCCTTCGGTTTATGTTTCATTAAAACGTACGGAACGATCTGACTTGTTGAATTTGACTAACATTTTTCTCCCGTGTAGGGTAACAGATCTGAGGAGTATTCACGAAACTGTTTATTTAGGTGTCCATTTCGAATTACTGATTTGAATTAGAATATTTAAAGTGAGGCCCAGATCGTACCCTAAATTTCAACTCTAGCCGTGAATCCCGTAGCCCAGGGTCATGTGTACCTACTGGCGGCGTCCAGTTAACTAACATAAATTTTTCTTCACTTATGTTTGTTTTGTGTAAAAGGAACGAAGGGGATTAGGGGCGCGGAATGATAGTGGGACGTTATGATGTTACTTTCATTCCGATAGGCGGCTTTCTCTATCTTATATTATGTTTGTTTTTTTTTTATTTGTTTACATCTCACAATTTTGACTTTTAAGGACTGAGATCGGGGTTTTTCTTTGTCATGTTTTTTTCCCTGGGAGTCCTAGTGAACATGGCAATTTAATTTATTTTTTTCATCGTAACATTTATTTGATTTAACCTTTTTAATAAATACGATTTATTTTTCACATTATTTTGGATAGTTTTATTTTTTGTTTTGTTTGTCCTGTTCCACCATGGTACTTTCTTGCATTTTGGTTACTTCCTTTTGAAGTATAACGAACCACCCCTCTGACCACTACAACGGGTATGCTATGAGTAAGTAACTTCCAATTTCTGAATTCGAGTGGCTTACAGAATCCGAAATAAGCGTATTTCATTTAGATAATATTGGAACGGATTCACCTTTGGCTATATTTTAGAAGTTGTTATTCATTATCCGAATTCATTACATGAGTTCCATTCAGATTTTCCATTTTTTATCCGAAAATATTATACCTCCTAGCAGCAAAGCCAAACACACCAAACTAATTACAACCTTAAATCATAAAGTAAAGTATGTAAGCCACTATCTTAATTTGAAACAGGGTATGAGGCATGGTTTAAAAATCGCCAAAATCCACAGGGTGCTAAAATTTAAACAAGAAGCGTTCATGAAGCCTTATATTCAGCTAAATACCGAAATGAGAAATAAATCAACAGTAAAATCGGATAAAGATTTCTTCAAAAAAATGGTTAATTCAATTTTTGGAAAGACCCTGGAAAATGTTGACAAAAGAAGTGATATACGAATTTCTACATTTGTTATCAAAATCAAACAAATATTTAATTCTTTTAATGTCCTCAGTTGTCGCCAATGTATCCAATAATGCATCTAGGTATTTTTTTGTAACAACCTCATCTTCATCCCCCTCATAATCCACTTCGAACCTTCGTTTAACTGCCGCTGGCAGTGCTCGACCGAATTTATCGACAACCATATTACAACTAAGTGTGGATATGGATTATTTACTCTATTGTACCACACTCTCGAAGTTCTTCAACAATGGATGCGATTTCATTAGCATGATTACTAGCAGTTTGTGATGAAATGAGTAATTTTAAACGATCACATAAATCGTTGACATCATTTAAATAAACATATTCTATGGGTTTCTTATTTAAATCCATCCATACACCTCGACCCGATGGGTTTCTAATCGGAGTCGAGGTAACGGTAGCGGAGGTTACGGCTGTGGATGGAAATAGAGGTCCAGTTATGAGTTTCTTGATTAAACGATATTTTTTTCCTTTGTTTCCAGCTATTGGGGCGGTGCTCCTGTAGCCAATTTTATGAGCATTAGTTCTGTAAACTATATCTTTATACTTTGCCAAATCCGACTCTTTGTAATCTATAGGTTCTTTTTTAAACAAAAGCTCTAACAATCCGTGAGTTTTTGTATAACGCATAGTTTTGACGGTTAATTTATCAGCCGCAAACTTTATTTCAGAATCTCCGATGAAATACTTATTTTTATCCGGATTAAATCTTACGCCGTATTGGTTATCAAAAATTCCTTTAGTATCATGATTCAGAGCTGTTAAGTAAGTTTGAGGGTTATCTTATCGAACGAGCTCCATTATATCCCTATAGGCATCCAAATCTTTTCTCTTTTCTCCGGCGGGTTTCGCTTTGAATGATAATTCATAAAGTCCAGGTGTTCCGGCAAATTTACGCCCCATTATTTCTAAATCTTTACCATCCACCTTCATTTCTTCATTGCCAATATATAATTTGTTCTAAAGCCAGACGTATCGAACATCATTTCTGTTGTCATATTCTCCTTGAGTATCACTCAATATCCCTTCAATATAATACCTCGGCAATGGGTCATAATCATCTAATTTACCTTTAAAAACGGGATCATTCACGATCTTATGTATTTCCTGTTTAGTGTAATCAAATAATCTATCCTCCTCTTCTTCAGTCATTGGAAGCATAGTACTAAGGTCGGCAGCAGATGTGGTTGATGAGGTTAATGAAGATGGTGCGATTAATGAGCTAGATTGTGGTGGTAAGAAAGAATGCTCAGCATATTCTTCTTCTTCTTCCTCCTCTTTTTTAATTTCTTGTTTAATTGACGGTTTGGAAAACTGAATTTCTTTTTTTAGTTGCATTAAAGGCTCAACCAAAGGTTTATATGATTTCTGCAGTAAATCTTCTTCTTCTATCGCTCCTTCCTTTAAAGCTTGCATTTCTCACATTTACAAGCTCTCGTTTAATTTTCGGATCCATGTTTACTCGTTTACTGCTCTTATATAACTCGTATGATTTGATAAACTATATATATATATATATATATATATCGATCGAATCCTTTACGATAGCGTCCGCTTTTAGGAGCGCTGTCCTTAAGAATACTTAAAAAACAATATTTCTCATCCCACCAAAGTTTGCAAATGATTTTAAACTTTTCAAATGACATGTCAGTATTAACATGATCTGAATAAACATGCTTGAGATTTAGCTCATCCTGCTTCAATAATATAATTGGGTTTGCAATATCTCGAATTAGATGTTTTGGAATATGTGTGTATGTTTGACAAAGGTAAAAACAATCGATGTTGTCATGACGCCCCATACTAAAATAATCTCTAATTACATTCTCATTTTCGCAAGCAACATCATCAAATATAAATATTGAATTAGATTTCGCATGTGATGGAGAGAAAATATTCTCAGGATCCTTATACGGATTGTAGCCAATGCCCTTGATTGGTTTGAAAAGCTTCTCTAAGTATTCGTACTTAGGCTGATTTAAAGATTTGGAATATACATATACATTTTCAAAACGCAGGCCATTAGGGTGTTCTAAAAGTGAAATAATAACGTTCGTCTTTCCGCAAATAGAAGGACCTACCACAATTGATCTTATTATTAGCGGTAGTAGAGGTCCATGCCGATTCGCCTTCGGCGCGTCGTTGAAATCGCAGTTGGTAATGGGAAGCACCAATTTTTGTTGAACTATCCGCATGTTAATAGCCCAATGAGACATTTTAGATGATGTGTTCTATTTTATAAGCCGCTAACTCAGCATGAATTGGTTCATTTGGTAAGAAGACTTGAAAAAGAATCCACGTGCTGCTTGAGAAAGAAATGAGGAAAGCGCGGCAAGGCGGTGGTCTACTAAATAGACTTATTAATTCCCTACCGTATGAACTACATTTACCAGGTTATCGTTTCTGCGGGCCAGGCACTCGACTAAAGGAGAGGTTGGCAAGAGGGGATAAAGGAATAAACCCGTTAGATGAATCATGCAAAGCTCATGATATTGCGTACTCTAATGCAAAAAATCTAGAGCAGCGACATGCGGCTGATAGTATTTTAGCAAAAGCAGCACTTAAACGAGTTCAATCATCAGACGCGAGCTTTGGAGAACGTTTAGCAGCGCGAGCAGTTGCTTCCGCTATAAATGTCAAAACAAAGTTAGGTATGGGAGTTCAAAGAAGAAAACGAATAAGTAAAAAATATTTTAAAAAAAGGAGTGGTGGAAGAATACCATTTCGAAAATTTATAAGACGAACGGCAAATGTTCTGAAGAAGAAAAAACCAGAAAATGTTATTCGAGCGGCGCGTTTAGCGATGTCGCAATTAAAAGGAAATAAAAAACAATTAATTAACTCTCCCAGGATAATACCCGTTCCGAAAACTGGAGGATTTTTACCATTAATACCACTATTCGCTGGATTCTCAGCCATAGGTGCGTTATCGGGAGGAGCGGCAGGAATCGCGAAAGCCGTTAACGACGCCAAGGCTGCTCAGAAAAGTCTCAACGAGTCTGAACGTCACAATAAAGTTATGGAAGCAATCGCAGTTGGTAAAGGTCTCTTCTTGAAACCATACAAAAAGGGTCTAGGACTTTATTTACCAGACCAAAAAAAAAAAAAAAAATCCCTCTAAAATTACCTCGCCGGCCGCTTACTGATACCGATTTATACAGATACATTAAAAAACTTGGAATTCCTCACTTTCGTGGAATATTCATGCGGGATAGTTTACCCAAGAAAGTGCGCGCCATCGAATGCGGAGTTGTTAATCACGATAAGAAAACGGGGAAAGGTACTCATTGGACAGCATACAAAATAGAACATGGTAGAGCAGCTTATTTTGATAGTTTCGGAAATTTGCGACCGCCTCCGGAAGAACCATGTAAAATTCATTATAATTACTATCGCAAACAAAAGTATAACTCTTTCAACTGCGGTCATCTAGTACTAGAATTTTTATTTAATACTACACCGTCCCTCCACTTTTAAAGGCAAGTTTAAGTTAGTAACCCCATTTGACATAACGTTAACAGATCATCAACATGTATACGTTTACTTTAACTGGTGTTACATCAATTTTGCAAGCTAATATTAGTCTTTGGATTGTTTTGGATGACAATTGTGAGTATTCATTAGGTCTGGTCAAATTTGAAACGTACAATTCTATTCCAAATATAGATCAAAGCAATAATACATTTTACGTTGGTGATATAGTAATACCTATACCGGTAGGATCGTATGAGCTTATCGTTATCTACGCATACAATTACGCGACCCGAGAGTAAGAGGTAATAAGATGTGACATTTCTAAATATAACTGGCAACAACAATACTTTACTTTCGGAAATTAAATGTACAGAACAAGTTGATTTCACAAAACCGGATTCTATAGGACAACTGCTAGGATTCAAACCGAGAATTATTAAAGCTAATAGTCATGAAGAGTCAGATTATCCTCCGAATATTTTTAAAGTAAATGCAATATGTATTGACTGCAATCTTGTCTCTGGTTCGTATAGCAACAACGAAGAAGCTCATATTATTCATCAGCTTTTTCCAAATTTTCCGCCGGGCTACAAACTCGTAGAAAATCCCACCAATGTTATTTACTTGCCTATAAATACGAAAATAATCGACTCTCTCGTCATTAAAATAGTTGATCAGGATGGTGAACTGATTAATTTTCGTGGAGAGGCCGTAACAGTAAGACTTCATCTGAAACGTCTCCAGTAAAGTATAATGGTCTGCCGTTATAAAAACCCTAGCAAGCATAGGGTGACTTATAGAAAACCTGCATTATCTCGGTCCGTCAATACTAAGACAGAATTGAAACGGCTAACACCTTCAAACGCTCGCTTTTTGGAAAGTTTAGGATACCGAGTTAAACGAAAACTAAGTTGAAACTATACATTCCGAAATTTTGAATGTTACGGAGCGCGCGCTGTTTGATTCATCTATAACCAATGAGGAACGTCACACTCATCAACCGTATACGAATACAACCTTTAAAAACAATGATGAAATTCGCATTCCAATTGAAAATGAAGACGTGTTCACTTTACCGTGGGATAGTATTCTATACGTTGAAGGAAAATTGGTAAAAACCGATGGTACAGCATCAGCAACTGCCAAATTTGTAAAAAATGGGATTGCCCTTCTTTTCGACGAAATTCGTTACGAAATCGGTGGAAAAACTGTTGATCGTGTTCGAAATCCCGGAATAACCATTTTCAGCAATTGATCAAAGTAGGAATTTTAACGTATGCATCCCATTGCGAATGCTTTTAAGTTTTGCTAAAGATTTTCGAAAAATTCTTCTCAACATAAAACAAGAACTTATACTAACAAGAGGTAGCGTAGATACAAACGCTGTAGTGAATACAACTGTTGGCGAAACAGTAAAAGTTGTGGTTAATAAAATTTCTTGGAAAATCCCACATATATCTGTTGCAGATATAGAACGCCTGAAACTTCTAAAATACTTGCAAAAAAAAAACAACAGATGGAAATTAATTTCCGCAGTTGGGAGTTGCATGAATATCCACTACTACCTCAAACAAATATTCATACATGAGCTGTTAAAACAACATCACAACTTGAAAAACCTCGCTTTGTGATAGTTGCATTTCAAACGGATAGAAATAATAAACCAGAAAAAAATAAAGCCCACTTTGATCATTGCGAACTTAATAATATAAATTTGCATTTAGGTTCTTCTATGTATCCTTATGACAATCTCCATCTTGATTTCAAAAACAACAAATTCTCTATATTAAACGTGATGTATGCTCAATGCCAACAGTCTTATTACGGAACCGTTAGCGAACCGCTGTTAAAACCGTCAGAATTTAAGAAAGTTGCTCCATTATTTGTTATCGACTGTTCACACCAGAACGAAATTGTAAAATCCGGGGCGATAGATGTACGCTTGGATTTTGAAACTAATGAGGCGATTCCAGCAAATATAGCTGCTTACTGCTTAATTTTGCACGATCGAATGGTTCGTTACAACCCTTCCACCAATATTGTCCAAGTATTATAATTCCATGGAGTTCGTAGTGGATGTTCAAGGTTTCAAAACAGAGGGAAATATCTTCCTTTTTAAATAATTCGCTTTCAGTAGAATAAATTGCGACGAGAAAACATCATGGTTTTTACTATCTCCACCATTTCCTTGGTCGCAACTTACAGCCCGATATAAGAGTCAGAATGGGTGGCTTACTTGAAACTATAACGGGTTAGGGTGGAATAGTAGGCATCACGATTATCAAGAGACTGTCACTGATATAGGTAAAATTTTAAGTAATTCGACTGCTGTATACGTTAAAGGATTGGAGAAACGGGTGTGGATATCGAAAGAATTTCCACATTTAGAGAACATTATCAATCTGGAGGATTTGGAGTGTCCATCTTTAACAAAACTCCTCGCAAATTATAAAACCACTACAGTTTGCACTTACCACTCGTTCTTTCAAGATTCGTACTATAATTGCGCATTAGAAAATGTCTTTGTTCTTAAAAATTGGTGATAAAATAAATTTGATAGTTGACAGTAACTTAGTAAGCATCGACATATCTCAATATGAACCGCGGCTGTAGAATTTTCATAAACTTCTACAATGACAATATTGTGCCACAAAAAAACGAAGATTTAGAACTTTTAAAATTTGAAGACCTTTTTTCTGAATACAATACAGCTAACTACAAGCAGATTTCGGTTGGTGTAGTTGTTTATAGTAACAACAGCATCGCCGACGTTGAGAATTATATTGTAATAGCAAAGTTCTACGACCGTAATGGTAATTACTATACATGAAAAATATTCAGAACGTATTTCGAGGGCCTGCCAAACGAAGAAGATTTAGAATTCTTCAACGTCGAAAATTATGACATTTTGCAGATGACAGGTGAACTCATTGGAGCTGACGAAGGAGTCGGGAGCGATTACTGCAGCAGCAGTTATGAGGATAGTGATGATGAAATCATGGAAGGATAAAGTATAATAAGTAGCCACTTCTAACGTACAAATGATTGTAGACTAAATTATTAATAAAGAACCTTAAATCGCTTTTTCTTGTTATGGTGTAAGTAAGAAAAATAAAGTTCACTTAAGGGCATTGAATCATACAGAAATTGAACATGTTTAAACTTGCTAGAGGTGAAAAAGTTCAGTACTCCAACTAAGGTCATTGACACAAACTCAACAAGTTTGAACTCGTTCGAAGTCAACGACTTCCCTCTTCCTCCTCAGTGTCATAGAACCGGCGAATCTATACTACTGCACTGATTTACAGGATTGAAGACCATTTTCTGCACATCGGCTACCATTTTTAAATAATCTTGAATTTCTGTGTTGTTCTTGTAAGCCACTGACAATCCCAGTTGTTGTATTTTCCGCCATAGCGCTTGATTAAAGTAGAAATTACAACCATCTGTGCTCCTGGAAATTTACCATTTTTTATTTAATGACAAATTTGATGAATTTGAATGTGATTCAGTTACTTGAAGTTCCATTGTTCCGATGTCGGTTGAATGTCTCTATTTATTCACTCGTGTTCTTCGATAGATAAAAGTGAAGTGAAGAAAAAAGTGAAATCAATGTTGGTATAGTATTGATTCTGTCCTTATTCGTCGGTTCAATAATGTAATAACAGCTAAATGTGTTCTAGTTCGTCGGAGCTACATTCAGAATTATGTGAGGATATACTTGATGTTATGTAAAAAAGCACCTTAATGAACCACAGAGGGTTGGTTGCAATTCGACAATAAATAACACGAACATGAAGCTCAAGATTGACATGCAATGCATGTCTAATCTAATAACACCACAACCCGCGGTGTATTAAATTGCAATCGAAAACGCACCAAACAGGAACTCATTATTTCTCTGTTTTGCACGACGCCCGAAATGAAACCATTGACGACGCTCGAGTTGCAACTTACGAAATGAGAAAATACCGCATCCGTGACAGTAGGACAGGAAACTACGCCATGCTTCCCAATCGAAAATGGTGTACGACAGGGCTGTATTTTGTCCCCCTCTTTTTTAATCTTTATTCTGAAACGATTTTTGATAGAACCTTAAGTGACACTGAAAATAGAATTAAAATCAACGGGCAGAGTGTCATTAACCTTCGCTATGGAGATATGATGGAGATGACATAGCGATAATAGCCGACTACTACACCTTATTGTTACTGTTATGTTGTTGTAAATAATCAGACTTAATGAATATTTTTATAATTTTTAATAACTTTGAATAATTAATAGTACAAAGGAAAACGTGTTGTCTCGACAGCTAACTACCAACTCCGTGATTATACAAATTAGGTGGCGTTGGTATCATGACATCTCCCTTTTTACAAGTAATTTTTGGTTTACATTTTACAATATAAAAATAAGTTTTTTAGTACATTTCAGTCTTACAAACTAAAAATACACTTAAACCTATTTTACATAATCTTTTAAGTACGATGATGGTTTATTAGTTCTACCAGATCTTGTAACATAAGTTTGATTGCTTTGAACATTTTGATTTGAATTAGAACTAGCAGTTTTGTTTACAACATCTGAACTCGCATGTTCAGGATTCGCTTGAAATACATTTGGTAACACATTATTTGGTACATTTTTATCATAAACGTATTCAGTCGTTTTTTGATATAAATGCACATGATTTCTCTCAAGTTTTCGACCATTTGACATTTGAACTTCGTATGACCTTGGTCTATTAGAGAACTCCTGGCTCTAACGGTTTGCCTTCTTTTTTACGAATGTACACATCATCTGCTAGTTTCAAAGGTTTGAAATAGTGACTATTTCTATCATACAAAAGTTTTTGTTCGCTTTACTTTCTCAACAATTGCTGTCTAACTAACTCATTCTTTTCCAAATCTTTTTTTTTCAATATTTATCGGCAAAATTCCACGCGTTTTATGACCAAATAACAATTAGTTCGACGATTTTATTTCGTTTGTGATCGAAGTGTTTCTATACTTTTACAATGCAAGTGCCGGATCTCTATTACTATACTCAATCTTTTTAAACATACTTTTAACAGTACCAATGTGACTTTCAACCATACCGTTCGCTTTCGGATAATTTGGACTTGACGTTACATGTTCAAAATTCCAGGATTTTGCAAAATTTCGCATGTCTTGGTTCGCAAAATGAGTACCATTATCAGAAATTATTTTTTTAGCAATACCAAATCTAGCAAAGATTGATTTTAATTTTGAAATAATTGTTGAACCAAGCATGTTCTCCAATTTTGCAACTTCCACGTACTTGCTAAAATAATCTATAACTAAAAGTCAATGACTGTTTTGAAATTCGAACAAATCTATACCAATTGAAGAGTGATCTGTATATAATGGGAGGATCAACGTGTTTTGGAAGCGGAGCAGGCTTCTCGGAGAATGACACAATAGCATCATGTGCAGTATGTCAGAATCTCTTTCATGCAAATGAAGGTACTGGATCTAAAAACTGTTCTTCTGCCAATGCAACAGAACGTGTTATTAAGTTAAAAACGAAAAACTTCAAGGTTTATAGATGCAAGTCTTGTACTTAAAATGATGGTAATAACCCGCAGTTAATCGATATAACGATATAATTCAGGATCTTCAAACATCTATTGATACTTTAAGAACAGAATTTCTCAAAAATATTAATGTGGAAATGCCAAAAATAAAGAATGACATCTCAGATCTCCGAGATTTGCATACATCTTTGGAAAATTCTCTGTCCGAGCATGTTGCTGCATATACAAATAAGATTGATAAGATAGAAGAGCGATGTTCTAGAGTTGAAAATGATGTAATATTACTTACTGGTAAGGTTGCAGAGAAATCTTTCTTATCAGAACATAGTATTGAGAAGATACCTATTATCAAAGAGATAAATATCAGACAAATAAAAGAAAAAAATCTGTTGATATTGAATGTTCTAGAAAAAACAGCTGATAGAGCGTACGTTAGTGATTATAATAAAGTTTCTGAGATACTAGGTAAAATCAACAACACTATTACTAAAATAAACATCAAATATGTTAATAGAATTGGGTTACCTAATGTAAACAAGGCCTATATGTGTTCAGATGAACTCTCATGAGGATGTCTCTAATGTGCTTATCAACTGGAGGTTAATACCAAAACCATTTAATGTAACAGCTGATCTAACCTTAGACCAACGTACTCAGTTTAAAACTTTAAGGGCTGAGGCTAAAACTTTCAATGAAGAAAACCCTGACAAGGGTGTTAAAAAGATTGTCAAGTTTGTTAATGGTGGTCCAATAATAGTTAAAATTAAGGCTAAAAATAAAAAGAGATATCTGAGTAGTGAAAATTCTCTAAATAATGTAATAGTTTCAAATGTAGAAAACCTTAATGCTTCAAAAAACTTGTAAAGTCAACAGTCCATAATCTTATACTATATTACCAGAATGAGAATGGGATTCGTACGAAACTTGATTTAATTACTTTGAATTATGGACTCTTAACTCCTTCACCTGATGTTATAGTGCTTGTTGAAACTTGGTTGCATTGTGGAATAGCAGATACTGAAATTGGATTGCATGGTTATACCATCTTTAGGAGAGACAGGTATAATAGTACTGACTCTGGTTATGGAGGAGGATTACTAATAGCAGTTAAGAATGGCTTAAAAGCTAAAAGAATCCAAATTTATGAGCTTAATGTTGAAGAAATGTTTGTAGAAGTCAAAGGATTGACTAAAAACTTATTAATAGGTACTTTTTACCCTACTCCTAGAGAAAATCTTGAAGTAAATTTAATTCATGTGAACACTATTGAAAATATCTTGGCCTCCGATAGGGATTATGAATACTTCATAGTTGGAAACTATAATTTACCAAAGACTACATGGACCAATAGCTCTAAATTGTCTGATAGTTTACTGGCTCATTATACTGGACTGGACAATGTTATTGAGGAGAATGTGCACCTAATCATGAACATGTTTTCCTTTCTTGAAATGTCTCAACATTATCCTGTGCACCCTGCTAAAGGCTACACGAGTAGTTTAAGATGACCGGTTCTAATTCAGAGGAGGAGACGTTACTTAAGGTCAAATAGATGGAAGGTCATTGACTTTAAACTTGTGTGTATGTAGTGGTCGAATGCTTCACAATGAATTGAAACATATGTACATGTATCGGTAATGTAAAATTAAATACGTCTGCAGTCGTCTGAAGTTTACGAATCTTAAATACGTTTACATGATAATGTAGAGGAAGTGGAGAAAAGTGTAGGGTATAGACATATGAAATAAAAGTGAAGTCGTTATAGTTATCGATTCTTTATTTTGATATACATGAAGTACGTAAGTGATACAATCAAAATATTGAACAATAAGATTACATTAATAGTACTAACAACTTGTAGAATACGAAAGAGTCGGCGATATAGCCCTTTGTTATAACGTCTCTGTTTTCATCATCCTTAAGATGAATCCATCGGCTTTCAGTATATCTTCGAAACTGTCCATCAATAAATGCTAGTTTTACAGAGTGAAGGTTCTGCACGTTCTAAACTGTAAAGACATTTGTTCCTTTAACATTTTTTAAAATAATAGTATCCCAATTTTTCTTCCATGTACAAGACACATAAAAATCCTTATTAAAATTTTTACAAACATAGCCTTCATCTCCAATAGTATTATCAGGTCGGGAAATGTAGAGGGTATTGTTATACAAATATGTTAAAATCAGTAACGACGACACACTGATCATGATTGATTTTTTCCATAACAACTGAGACATTTAAAACGAGCAACGTGGTTTGTATAATAAGTTCCCCTCCACTGAAGCCTATGTAATGGAAGGGGGATTTTACATAAGTTACGGGAACGAGTGAAAGGGGTAGATGCATTACAGAGTGGAGTGTGTTTAAGTCAGTATAACATGGAAACCTTTATCGGCAAGTTTAATAATGTGCGGGTGGATTATGAAGAGAAAGAAATACGTGCTCTGAAATCACTGAAAGTGAGTCAAACGTATCCCGTGCAACGCTTCAAAAAGGTGAATACAAAATGGGGACCTCGTCTATTAGCTGATTTATACAGCTTCCGTGCAGACACGCAGAAGCTTTTACGGATGCAGAAATCGAGGACATAAACGAAAAAATTGTGAATAAAGTGGGTAATCCATCAATTCGCCTTAAAGGATTTGTTGGAAAAGCGGCTGATTTAGAAATACATATGTAAAATGTATAACATTGTATGAGAATATAAAAAATAAAAATCTGATTTATATTATGAACGTGTTTTATTTGTGTAAAGGAAAAAGATACAGTCAATTTATGAGTGTAAAGACAACCAATATTTTAATAAAAGAACATTTTTATAAGCACAATTCTGTTCAACAGCGGTTGTAAATAAATGATAAGAACACACTTTAACTTTAAAATGAGTTGGGAGTTTGGAGAGAGCTGGACATCCGATATCTTCAATGTTAACAAAGTTAACAGTAGGAAAGGATTTCTGCAACCACATCATCTTTTGTAATCCTTTAACATATACAATTGTTGACTCCATCAATATGGAGTAAATTCTATCATAAAGTGTAGAGTACGGAAGATCGCCGTTATCCCAATATAACCCATGAAAATTTCTTATTAACCAACGATTTTGACTTCTGTAACGAACGGGGAGAGCGTCCCATGGAAATGGTGGTTCAAATGTGAAATGATAAACTGGTTCTTCTCTTAGAGCAACAACAGCTACTTCTTTAAAAACAAATCGATTCTCACTACACTGAAAACCTTGTACGTCCAATAAGAAAGTCATCGTGCTCACTGATCAGTACCGGTAAGAAAACTAAATTGTGGAAGTAATCGTTGTGTTTTATACTTCCTGAACTAAGTTTGTGGACGGATTGTAACGTATCACACGATCAAGTATTATTTAACAGAAAGCTGCCGTTTTGTCTGGTATATTTTCTTTAGTTTGAAACTCTAGACGGATACCTATACTACCAGATTTAACAGTTTCATTCTGATAAGAACAGTCTACTATTACAAGAGGAGCAATGACTAGAAATTGTTTAGGATCGAATAAGGGTTTACTTACATTACCATAATACGATTGTTGAAAGTTGGTATACATTTCATATAAAACAGCAAATCTAGAAGTGTCAAAATCTAAATTCAAATTATCATACGGGTACATGGTAGATCCCAAGTGAACTTTAAAATTGGTTAGCTTGCAGTGATCGAAGGTACTCATATTTTTTGCAAGATTATTACTTTTATCTGTTTGAAATCCGAAAATAACGAAGCGAGGCTTTTCCAATTGTGACGTTGTTTTCACATTCCAGTTGTGAGAATACGATTTGGGAAGTAGCGGATATTCATGTAGTTCCCAACTCCGGAATGAACGTTCCATATTTAAATTTCGATCAACATAAGGCAACAATTTCAAACGTTCAGCATCTGCTACAGATACATGAGGAATTTTCCAAGAAATCTGATCCAAATGTACAAGTACATCTTCAAGTGGCGTTGCTGAGCAATATAAAGCATTATTGTCAGTGCTGCTGCGAACTAGAACTAATTCTTGTCGAACGTTTAATATTCTTCTGCAAATCCAAAAATCATACGTTGTGGAATACAAACGTTGAAGTAACCGTTGGAATCTACTAGTTTTACAGAATTAGGCTTAATTCCTTGTAGATCGCTTAAAGCAGGAGGCAACCATCCACTGTTGCTTGGACGTTTACTCTCATTCTCGTTGTAAGATGCGTAACCTTTCATTGTTGTAACCATGCCAGGATTACGGACTCGATCAATAACTTTTCCGCCTAATTCATAACGAATTTCATCAAACAGGTGTAAAATTCCATTGTGGATAAAAGAAGTGTTCGCAGTTGCCTTTCCATCCTTTTTAAGAAGCAAACGACCTTCTATGTATAGAAAACTACTAGAAGGCAAAGCGCAAACATCTTCATTTTCTATTGGAATACGTATCGTATCATTATTTTTGAAAGTTGAGTTCGTATAAGGTTGATGAGTATGTTTATCAGCGTTAACTATAGCGTTATCGAAGACTGCTTTTTCGGTAACATTCAGTATTTCTGCTTCCATTTTACCGTTTCCTCTTTTTCAATCGCAACCCCAAAGATTTAAGGAACTGTTTATTGAGCGGTGTTAATCGCTTAATGGTTGTAGGCGAAATAAGCATCCGGGATTGTGGTAGTAGTTTTATAGTACTATTCTTCTTTGAATATCGTTGGGGACAGCTATATTGCACTACCATGTTATGATTTTCGTAAGCGCAGTCTTATTGTGACACACTCTCCACGGAAATTAACTAGATTACCGTCTTGATCGACTATTTTAAGGAAAATGTAGTCGATGACACGAGTGTTGATTGATAAATTAATAAGATTCGTAGGATTCTCAACAATTTTAAATCCGGGGGGTACATTGGGAAAGAATTGATGTAGTATATGTCCATCTAGTCCTTTAACACCATCACTGGTATGTATGTAGGAGTTAGTTACGAGGTTACACATCACTGAAATCGTGTTTACTTTGAAAATGTCAGCTACATGATCAGACACCTCTACATAGCTTTGTTATTTCGTTTTACATACGCTGTCCAATGAGTACCAGTTCCTGTGTCTAAATCTTAATTAACAATTCCACTTTCACACATTTTAACTTTTCTGGGTAATTCGTTACGCATAAAGATTCCCCGAAAATGTGGAATTTGTAAATAGTTAACGTAAATGACTAAATCCAAATCTGTCAAAGGACGATTAAGTAACTTTACGAAAAATTTTACGTTTTTTTTTTGTTGATAAGGTCTAAGGTATAAACCGAAACCTTTACGAAAAGGTTGTACTGAAATATTTTTTCCAAGAGCAATAGCTTCCATTGAAGCGTTATGACGTTTATCTTCTTCTAGCTGTTGTTGTTCTGTTTTCGCATCGCGTACAGCTTTAGCTATCCCAGCAGCACCGCCAGAGAGAGCTTCAAGTGCTGATAGTCCAGCGAAAATCGGAATTAACGGTAGAAAACCACCTGTCTTTGGAATAGGAATGATTCTGAGAGATTTAGATCGCTTACCAAATTTACGAATTGTATTTAGTGCTATTTTAGCAGCATGTATCAGCTGGAGAGGTTTCGTTTTCTTAAGAGCAATTTTCGCAGATGTCACTAGCTTACGAAACGGTACAGCTCCTCCTTTTCTTGTTCGCCTTCTCTTCTTTATTTTCCGCAACGGAATTGAACCACCAACTTTACGACGTCGCTTTTTGTGTCCCATTCCAAGTTTCTCTTTAGCCTTCATAGCTGAAGCAATTGTGAGAGCTGCCAAGCGTTCACCAAAAGACGCGTCCGACGACTTTAGTCTTTGTAATGATTGTTGCGCCAAAACCTTATCAGCAATTCGACGATGGCAAATGTCTGGAAAAGTTCCGTCAGCAATATCGTGTAATTTACAAGATTCGTCAAGGGAATTTATACCGATATCACCTCGAGCTAATCGTTTGTTTGAGTCCCTGGCCCGCAAAAGTTATACCCTGGGAGGTGTAATTCAATAGGTAATTTGTCTATAAACCTATTCAGAAAACCTCGTGTCATGGGACATGTGTAGTGTTAGCTCTTTCACTATACTGAACGAACTGACTACATAAACACTGTTAACTCTAAATTTATATATCCGAGAGCACATGCGCAAACCGTTTAATCATCAATAAACATGCGGATAGTACAACATCCATTTGTTCTACCCATAACCAATCGTGACTTCGACATTGCCAGGAAAATAAATCGACAGGGTCCATTACTACCATCCACAATAAGAGCCATTGTCGCCGGACCTTCAAATTGTGGAAAAACAAATGTGATTATAGAACTCTTGGAGCAACCGAACGGTTTACGGTTCGCAAACGTATACGTCTATTCCAAGTCATTGTATCAACCAAAATATAAGTATTTAGCTGAATTATTGAAACCAATTGCTGGAATTGGTTATTTTCCCTATAGAGACTCTGACGATGTAATTGCCCCATCACAGGCAAGACCTAATTCTGTATTCATCTTTGACGATGTTGCGAATGAAAATCAAAATAAGATAAGGGAATACTTTAGTATGGGAAGACATAACTCAATCGACACTTTTTATTTAAATCAAACATATGCACAGATTCCCAAACATTTAATTAGAGATAATGCAAATTTAATAATACTGTTTAAACAGGATGAATTAAATCTCAAACACGTCTTCGCAGACCATGTCACTACAGACATGACTTTTGACCAATTTAAAAATATTTGTGCAGAGTGTTAGAAAGAGAAGTTTGGATTTCTAGTGATAAACAAAGATTGTGGTATAAATGAGGGAAGATATCGCTTAGGATTCGATAAATATATATTAATTTAAGTGATATAAAGTCAATCAGTTGTTAAAAGACAGCCTTGACAAGAGCATGGAAGTAAAAGCAAAGAAAGAACTAATCAAAGTTAGGAAAGCGGTAAAGAGGAAATTACAAATGTTAAAGGAATCGACAGCAGGACAGAATCTCCTGTTGCAGCAAGCATATCAACCACTTACAAAATCGCTTCTTAACTTGAAATCAGAGCTGGGTGAAAAGATCAAAAAAGAAATAAAGCCAGAAGTGAGTAATTGGTTGAAAGGTGACGTTCCAGCTTCGTCAACACCAATAAAAATTAGAAAGCTTGACTCTTCGAATGCTCCAGGTACCTTACTACCAGGTGCTCCTTCATTCTTAAGGGAAGAAAGTGTTTATGAACGAGACCCAACAACGGGTCATGAAAACACAGACCAGGATAATGATGACTTTGAACAATTGAAGAAAGCGTACATAGACTATATTAATAGCTCTCGATTTGCTCAATATTTGGAAGAATTCGATCCTCTACCTCGAGACTATATAGAAGGAATTATTAAACACTATGATGGTGACACATTTAACGCTGACGTTCTGAATCCTCGTCTTGATAAAGTTCGATACGAATGGAACACAAATAAATTTTTTATTGGTGATTCTGAACTGGATTTTGACGGACCAAACGTTGTAATCGATGGAAAATTTAAATACATAGGTACTGTGAGATTATACGAGCTACTCTTCAAATTACGTTCTGAATATCCGACATCGATGAAAGAAAGGAAAGACTACGCTGATATATTAAAACGTACGGGAGCAGTTTACAAGTTAAGACAGCAAACATCGAAATTTTCTAAAGGTGGAGGATTGTCGTTGTTGACATACAACGAAAAACCGATCGAATACAAATATTTTGATGACGTTAATGAGTTGTGTTATCGTTTAAGGTTATTGGTTGCTTCTCAACAAGCAGGCAACACAAATCATGAAAACGAAACTCTATCAATTTTAGAAGAGTTGCGTGAGTGCAATGTAATCGTATAAACAAATTATTTAGCTTATTAGTTAGACAATGACGGTTGATAAGTTCGGACGTCCGTTAGAAAAAAAAAAACGATTAATTTAAAGAAAACAACAAATGGGAAGTTTCACTAAATATTTTATTGTTCTCGACAATATTATTTCGAGCTATGTGCTCATTATCAAGAGTAACATTATACTGAAATTACAAATCATTAAATCTAAATGTCCACATTGCTAAAAGTAAAAAACCTTCTATGTTAGAATGCTTAGAAATTAACAAAGCCTTCAGAAATTCTGAAAATATTGTAAACAACCAGATAGAACTAGGAAATTTTTCATCCCCTCTTATACTAAGTTACCTATAAATTAGCATGTAAGATTTGTAATTTCAGTATAATTTCTTGATAATGAGCACATAGCTCGAAACAATATTGTCGAGAACAATAAAATATTTAGTGAAACTTCCCATTTGTTGTTTTCTTTAAATTATTCACATTATGTTTCACAAGAAATGTACCCTCGATAGTTTATATTTAAAAAAACGATTGTTTTCGCAAGCATTCAGCAATGTTCATGATTTCAATCATAACCGCTTAACAAGAATCGGTGATCCTCAGCAGGAGCATGATGCTGTGAATGTGCGATTTTTGGAGAAGAATGTGCAACGTCTGTTGTCGCAAGATGATGTAACCGATATCAGACAAGCATTCGATAAAGTGTTGTATTTCGTTGATGTGGCTAATAAGCGTATTACCCATTTGAACGAGCCTACCGCTGGGTTTCATGCAGCTACTAAAATGTATGTAGATGAGAAAGATCGGTTAACAAAAGAGCATATCAGAATCGAGTGTGAAAAGGTAAAGGATCGTGCTGTCAGTGAAGGTGTCAGAAGGATGAAGGATTTACTAGAAGAATTGAAAACAGCTGTCTTCATAAGTGGTGAAATGATGATGAAAACTTTTAGTGATAATATAGAGTTAGCGATTAAAAATTTGGAAAGAGAACTTGAAAAATATAATACTGACAGGGATAAAGAAATAACAAACAAGGTGAACGATATAATAGAAAAGAATGCTGTCGGAATCATGGACGTCTTTTCAACAAAAGTAAAACTAGAGCGTAAAGATGTAGAAGCGTTTGTTAGGAAAGGGGATGAAGAAGTATCGAAGAAATTGAAGACGGAAATTGTGCAAGATATGAAAAATGATATAGACACGAGTTTTGAATTAATTAAAATCATGATTCAGGATGAGTGTAAAAAAGTTAAGGAATTTGCAGAGAAAGAAATTCAACGAACCAATAAAAAGAAAGATAATCTAAAAAACGAATTAGTGGTAATGGTGGAATCACTAAAAAAGGAAGCAAAGGAGCTGAAAGTAAGGCTAGATACTCTGCAACAACAAAGCGGAACAGGTAGTTAAATGTGAAAGAAGAACTAGTGAAAGAACTGCATAAACCTGCGAGAATTAATTTTACACGTCGTAAAGTGATAGTGAAAGGATTAGATGATCCTCATCAAGCCGATTTAGTGGAAATGATTCCGTATGCGAGAGAAAATAAAGGTGTCAGATACATTTTGGTTGTATTAGACGTTTTTTCAAAATTTGTGTGGGCTCAAGCAGTAGAACGCAAAACAGGTGAATATGTTGGAAGGGCTTTACAGTTATTTTTCAAAAGAAGTAAACGTATTCCTACGAATATGCAAACTGACTTGGGAAAAGAGTTTTACAACGAACAAGTGAAACGAGTTATGCAAAAATATAAAATTAACCATTACTCAACGTATAGCACCAAGAAAGCGTCAGTTGTGGAGCGGGTAAATCGAACACTAAAATCAAAAATGTGGCAACGCTTTAGTTTGCAAGGATCCTACAAATGGTTGAAGTTATTACCAGATATAGTACATGAATAAAACAATTCGGTTCACAGAACTATCGGAATGAGACCAAGCAAAGTTAATAAACGAAACGAAGAAACACTTTTGGAAAGTATTTACAACAATCCAAAGAAGGTGGATTTACGAGAAATTAAGTTTAAAGTTGGAGACCGGGTACGAATAAGTAAACGTCGTGAATTGTTTAGCAAAGGTTATACCCCGAATTGGTCTAACGAATTATTTACGATTAGCTACATAAAATTGTCACATCCAATTATGTATTACTTAAAGGATGATAAAGGGGAAGACATAAAAGGAGGATTTTATGGTATGGAACTACAGAAAGCGAAATATCCAGATGTTTATTTGGTGGAACGTGTACTAAGACGAAAAGGTGACATGGTTTACGTCAAATGGTTGGGGCTTAACCAATCTCATAACAGCTGGATTCATAAAACGAACGTTTAGTAATGTATCCCCAGCTTTTTTTTGCTGATAATAAAGTCTGCTATGTTAGCAATGATTTTGTTTACCTCTTCCCCAAAGTATGATTATAAATAAGATAAAACGTGACGAGTTTAATCAGTTGTAATCGTTAGTTGCTGCATTGAAAGTTTAAGACGTAGTAATGGTTGAAAGTTACGTAATTGAAGTTAAATTTTACAAAGAGGGTTTATTATCTTTGAAAAGATATTTGGTAGCGTCAGAGTTGGATAGCGTGACAGAAGAATTCGAATTAAAAGGTGAATACGATAAAATCGTAATAGGAGGCTACTTAGTGGCCGATGAGAGCGATCCTGACGATTTTGAAGTATAATTTTTATAAAAATGGATTCATTATCGTACGAGTTGTATCAAGCAGAAAAGCAAGTCCTCATTCTCAACCTGTGAAGAGCAATACTATCAAACGATTTAGATAGAGTTAAAGTTGTATTGTCGAAGTAGGGAGTTGCAGTACCAAAGGAAGCATTCAAATGGTTAACTGTAACACAAGAGAAATCGTTCGATATTTTATACTTCATATTCGAAAGAAAGCAAAGGTGTGACGAATTGGTGGATGAATTTCTAAAAGGTTGCTGTGAAACAGTGGAAATAACCGTTGATGATGTCGCAATGATTTTAAATAAAACAAAGTATAATTTCATGCGACACGACGTATGTTTTTTAAAGGAAATGTTAACAAACGGATCAGTTCTAATGCGGGATAAGAAGTTCTCCGTAATGAATGTCAAGAAAAAGTATGTTACATTGTTAAAGTGTGTGGATGACTTAATACTGGATGTAGCATACTACGCACAACCGAAAAATTTGGAAAAGTGTATTAAACTGATCAACTTGTTTCGGCTTCCGTATACATTAAGTCCAAATATCAATGGTCGTCATCAAACAGTGCTGGAATGGATAGAAGAAAACATTTTAAGAGAAGGAACCGAGAAAGCTGCAGGCTGGCAGAGCGGTCCTGACTCAGGCAAATGGCCATCAAGTAATATCGAAGATTATAAGAAAATTTATTCATTGTTAATGTTATTGAAACAATAAATTGTAACAGTAGAAATCGTACACATGTTATTTGTGAAGTTGAGGAATATATTTCGCAGAATAAAAATAGTAAACAAACAAGTTGTGTAGTAACGTTTTATTATTATTTATACAATACAATCTGTTAAGAATCCCTATTTCATCTACAACCTCATTAGCGCTTAATTAGTCAAGCTCTTATGAAAATATTTGATACAGATAACCTTATTGCATTTCAGTTGTATTTATTCGATTACGATTCTATTCAATAAACTTCGTTCTCTACAAAAGGTGTTGTGCGTTTATACTTTTCATCAGGTTATGGGCCCAGCAGTAAAAATAATATTTATATAAAACGAGTGGGGTACAATTTTTCTTTTGCTTCTGGAAATAGTATTTTTAATAATATTCTGTTGCACGGAGAGGTTATACACGTGGCATTAAAATGAACATCACAGGCTTAAGTGGATCAGATAGACTTGGTGATGAAAATTATGAGCCCTGGAGACTACAAATGAAGAGCATATTAGTCTATAACGATTATTGGCAACATGTTAGTTGAGAATCAGTACGACCAAATGCCACGGCTGTAGCTGAACTCAATGCATGGATCAAAGCTGATAGTAAGGCATTGGCATTAATCAAAATGGGAATAACACAAGGTCAAGCACGCCACATTAAAAATTGTATCTCATCAAAAGAAGTCTGGGATACATTGGAAAGAGTACATCGATCAAAAGGTCCAGTAAGTAAATCTGTACTTTATCGACAACTTTATCAAATGAGGAAAGAATCGAATGTTACAATGGTAAAACACCTCGGAGATTTTGTTGATAAAGCGAATGAACTCGAAGAGGCGGGTATAAAAATTCCACCAGAATTGTTGACAATTATGTTGCTAGATACATTGCCTAGTGAGTATGAAAACTTTATTGTTGCAATGGAGTCTAAAGAGGAGGTTCCAACTCTTGAATTCGTGAAGTCCAAGCTGATTGAAGACGAGGCAAGGCGTTCTGGTGCAGAAAAACTTACGGAGAATGTACATGGGGCACTATATATCCAATATAAAAATAAACGACGTTTTCCAGGGAAATGCCACAATTGTGGCAAATTTGGTCATATGATTAGAGATTGTCGTAGTAAACCTGCTACTAACAAATCACCGAATTATTCTGCTCAACAGGTCGAAGGTGAAAGTATAGTTGATGCTTTGATCATTGAACCTACTAGCATAATAGAGTTAATAGGCGTTATGGAATCGAATCTTCTTACTGAAAGTGATAAAGTTTGGTGCCTAGATAGTGGCACAACTGCACATATGTGCAAAGATCGATCATTGTTTTCGAAGATTGAAGCCTGTTCTGATTGTACTGTAAATACTGCGGGTTCTGAAACGCTAAAAGTTGAAGGTATTGGATTACCGTGATTTACATATGTTACAGGTTAAAAATTTAGTAATTGGTCTTAATTTAAAAGGTGAATATCGAAAAGCCGATTGTATTATTTGCAGTAAAGCAAAAATACATAGTTTACCATATCAACCCGCTGCAAATAGAGCCGTTAGAGTCCTAGGTTTGATACATACCGATGTTTGGGGACCTGAACGCACGGAATCACTTGGAGGTTCAAAGTATTTTGTTAGTTTTATTGATGATAAATCCAGATATATTGAAATTTTCTTAATAAAGAAGAGAACTGAAGTTCTAGAAGCATTCAAAAAATATAAGAATAAAGTAGAAACCGAAAAAGGGGTAAATATTGTCACAATTCGCAGTGATAACGCTCGGGAATACCTTTCTAAAGAATTCACAACACTTTTGGATGAAAATCGAGGAAGGCCGAGAAAAATTTACCAAGACTTCGCTTCCCTGGCAATGGACAAACTAGATGAAGATCCACTAACGATTAACGAAGTCAAATGTACTAATAACTGGAATAAGTGGAAAAACGCTATGCAAGAAGAGTACAATTCTCTTATAGAAAATGGCAGTTGGGAACTAGTTTCCCGACCAGATGAAAGAAAAGTTCTCACATCCAGATGGGTTTTTAAAACAAAAGGAATCAAAACGGTAGCATTGAAAGATGCAAAGCAAGACTAGTAGCAAGAGGATGTGAAAAAATTTTGACGAGATATTTGCTCCAGTAACAAGATATGAGACGGTTCGTACGATTTTAGCCAGTGCTGTAGAGAAGGAAATGTATGTACATCAAATGGACGTAATAGCTGCCTATGTTCAAGGCAGTTTATCAGATGTGCTGTTCATGGAACAACCAGAAATGTTTAAGGTACTAGGAGCAGAAGACAAAGTGTGTAAATTAAGAAAACCACTATACGGATTGAAACAAGCAGGCAGAGAATGGTACAAAAAATTAGATAATACTCTGACTAAACTAAACATGAAGAGAACTGAGGTTGACCCATGCGTCTTCACTAAACTAGAAGGTAATATATGATTGGGCTGGTGACATCGATGAACGAAAATCAACTTTTGGATATATCATGATGTTAGCAAGCGGACCAATAAGCTGGCAAACTCGTAAACAAAAATCAGTGGCACTTTCGACAATGGAAGCCGAATATATGGCGCTTTCAGATGCAGCTAAAGAAGTTATTTATCTGAGAAAATTAATGGAAACTGTCGGATTGAATGAGTTTGTTTTGGGAGCAACTACACTCTATTGCGATAATCAAAGTGCAATCCACCTAAGTAAAAATTTTGTATACCACGGTCGAAGTAAAGATATTAGCATACGCTATAACTTCATTAGAGATGCTCAAGAATCCAAAGAAATCGAAGTTAAACATGTTTCAACAGATATTATGTTGGCTGATGTCCTGACGAAAGGATTAGGTGGGTGTTGATAGAGGGAGTGTTAAGAATCGCTATTTCATCTACAACCTCATTAGCGTCACCTGGCGCTTAATTAGTCAAGCTCTTATGAAAATATTTGATACAGATAACCTTATTGTATTTCAGTTGTTGCTTAACCTCTTGTATTTATTCGATTACGATTCTATTCAATAAACTTCATTCTCTACAAAAGGTGTTTTGCGTTTATACTTTTCATCACAATCAATATTAAGGATAAAATATTTACATTGAGTGACATTTCAGCGTAAGCTATACTTAAACAGAACTCCAAGTAGGTATTATAGTAGGTGTTCATAAATATTATCAATGGCTTCCTGTGGAAGTGACGATGCTTCGAAAAGTCTTTTAATAAAGTATTCTCCAACCGTCAAGTCGTCGATATACGGTTGATGAAAATTTTGTATAAATCGATCAACGGCACCGTCGAACTTTGAAAGCGAACTGTTTGAGTTTTTTATATTGTAATGTCCCCAAGGAAGAGTATTCGTTGTTTTCGGAATTAAGAAACGTTTATCATCTTTGGGAGAGAGGGCTACTTTTGTTTTCATATGGGTAAACATAGTATGCAGATCGGAAACGAAAACATTAATTCATTTATGAATGGTGGCGTCATCTCTAATGACGCGTAGGTAATCATCGATTTGAAGATGTAATTTAATGACATTTTTCTTGACACCTTTCGCTTTTTTAACAATTTGATCAACGGCTTCAACGCAGTAAGCTTTTGCTCCGGTTCCATAGAATGCTTTAATGGGATTATTAGGGAATTCGTCTTTAAATTTGCCAATAACAGAAGAGGTAATAGGGATATTGAAACTATTATCATGAGGATAATTGGAAGTGTCGAAGTGATGAATATTTTCAATCATATCTCTGTATAAATTTTCGGTGAAAACATTAAGAATGAAGGAATCAGTATCCATATACATCAAAGAAATATTTTCTTGATATTTTTGCTTAAAAAAGCCGTAGTAGAAGTTATACATAACAACTTTTGATAAATCCAAAATAGTGAAACCTACATAGAGCGGTTTATCGTAAACAATGTGTAATTTATTCATCTGAATAGCTACGAAATGGGGGGTAAAAATTTTTGAATTTCTGAAATTGGGTTTAGCTATTAAACTTTCAGCATCAAGGTACCGTCCAACGTTTTGCCAATGAGTAACTAACTTGACGTCAACTCGTTTATCAACGTTCTCCATCGTTTTGAGATCAGCAGTTGGCAGCGTCGTGTAAACGTGGTTGCAATCATTCCGCTGATGACGGTGCAGGTGAGCCACAGAGCTGAAGTATTGCAAGCAGCCGTCACATAGGAATTTGCGATGTTCTGTTTTGGAGAGTTGTTGAGAGAGCAAACGGGACATATCCTTAATCCAACAGTAATGATTATTTCCTCGATCATCGTGTGGCAAGAGTAAATTGATGTGCAGCCTTCGTTTGACGGACGAGTGGTAGAGGGGACCAACAATTTTCCAGATCCATTTTCCATCCTTCAAAACGTATTCAGTCCCGTAAACATTCACAGAGCAATGGTTCTTCGTTTCAAACTTGGGAATGTCGTTTAATTTAATAGGAAAATCGATACCGTCATAGTCCATCGTGCGGGAGTAATGCGGATAGGAAGTCGTTCTGTGCGGGTTGGCTTGGGCGGGATACAAAGCTAAGGTTATTGCCCACGCAAAGCAGGCTTGGTCATCGTTACGTACGCAAGCATTTGTCGAAAACTTCGGCGAAAAAGTCGGTATACGACAGGAAGAACTTGGCGGATAAAATACGAAAGGACACAATTCTGTTAGCGAACGCGGACGAAAGGAAAGTAATTCCTTCCTAAAGAGGAGAGCAGCAAGTTTGTTTACGCTTGAGGCTGCGAAGGTGACCGTTGTAGAAATGTTGTGGAACATAAGTGTTACAAGTATCGCACCAGCGGTCAAAAGAACCAGCAGGCGTAGCAATTTTAAGTTTTTTCTTCGGCAGAGGCGATGTACGTTGGAGCTGTGCTCGTTTCCGTCAAGAAGTTAATCGATGTCTTTTTAAATTATCAGATCGCGTAAAGGAAGCATCACAGTCCGGACAAGGGATCATAGCGGCTATCGGTAGGAGGTATATCTCGACAACGACTAAGGAATACTGAACGCGAGGGACAATAAATAGCTATAGGAAAAGGGGAGGGATGTGTAAGGTGGAGATGGCATAAAGAGAGGGGCGAAAGCAATATATCCTGAAACTGTAGTGGGTACGGTGTGGTAAGATGAGTGCTCGACAACAGGGTAACGGTGTTGATTTAGCTGCTGAGTTAAATATGAACGAAACCGAGCTGGCTGATATATTGGAAAACTTCTTTCCAAACGATTCCTTCACATCATCCGCTAAAGGTGAGGGGTGTGTTGGAGGTGCTACCACGGTAACGATGGCAGAGCCTGTGGCTAGCACCTCTACGATGGCGGTGGCGGGAACGAAGTCGATATCGATATCGTTCAAAGCAAATTGTTCTTCATGGAACACTAAACATTTTTTACTCAGACATTTTCTCCCTATCATCTACCCTTCATACACTTTTTGGGGGTTAAAGTATGAGGGTGAAACACATTAAAAAATATTTCTCGACTTTTCAGGGTGCGATCATTTAGCCCACTGTTCAACTTACATTTTCCAAGCGGAACACTTTTTTTTTTTTAACTGCTTCTATTTTTTTTAAGCTTAAAGGCGACAACTTTTTGTCAACTTTATTTTTTTTTTTTAAATTTTTTTCAGATTCGGGTACTTCCACTCGGGGACCTTCTTCCCACACCATAAGTTATTACCCGATTTCAACTCCTTCTGCTTCAAAAAAATTTCTAAAGCCTCATTTTTACACTTTTACCCCCATCATTTTTTACGCTGAAGTATTTCATTAAACACTTTCCATATAACTTCTTATTATCCTCAAACTCTACCTTAATCTTATATGTCAAACGTCTACTACCTTTTGCTTCTTTATTTATTTCTTAACACAAATATATACATGTACACGTTCTACGCTCCTTATACATAACCAAGATTATTACTTATTTCTATTACATATCCTTCTTCAAATACGGTCTTATTTGTGATACGGTGGTTCTCACTGCAAACAAACTCGTACCTGCACATCTCACCAAACCATCCGCAATGAATGTGAACTTCGTCATGGATATACACTTCCAACATCCATAAATTCGGAACTCGTGTATATAATGACACAATTCCTCCATTACTTCCCCCATATCGACAGCTCCAACACATTGGTAGGTAGCGAAGATTATTCCTATCACAGTACAGCACATACGCAGAACATGCTGAGAAGTTCGTTCTTTGCTTTATTTACAGTATACTCCTCTGTGTCTACGTAATCTCCTCTATGTAACACAGTGTTACGCTGCGCATTATTCAATCCTTCCATGTGGTCCCCATTATTCCAATACTCTACTTCTTTTGTACCACCACAAACTTCATCGATACTACAACCTCTACTACTGCTTCTTACATCCATTCTCAAACCAAACTTCATCGATACTACAAGCTCTACTGCTGCTTCTTACATCCATTCTGAAACCAATCTTCTCAACTACTTCTGCCTTCTCTTCATTTTGACTACTTTAACGATTGTCTACCTGCTTACAACTGCACTTCTTTCCCATCCTTCCCTATCACAATATCTACATGAATCACGTACAATTGCAATTACAATTGCAATAATCAGTGTAAGTGTAACTAAATACCTAACATACCACACAAGTTTAAAGTCTATGACCTTCCGTCAAATTGACCTTAAGTAACCTCTCCTTCTCTGAATTAGAACTGGTCATCTTACACAACTTACACGATAGATTTGGTGTGTATATAAATGTATTGAGGAACATGTTCCAACTAATAAAGAAGCAAACAGTACCTATCCTCAATGGAACTCAACAGAACTTATATCTAACATAATAAAAAAGAAAAAGTTGCATAAACAGTGGTTAATGTTCAAAATTCTCTCTGATTATGTTGAATTTAAAAAAGATTCGAGCTATATGTTTAAGGCAATCTAAATTAGATAAGAAAAAATTTATAGATGAGATTGAGCTTAAATCTTCTAAAAATGTTATATCTTTTTGGAATGTATTTTAGAGATGAATTTGGTAAAAATAGTAAAGATATTAGTAATCTTTTTGCAAGAAACTTCGACTTTGTTTATCTGAACAGCAATACATCTTTTTATCATCAAATTTACTTTGACAATAATTTTGATTTTGAAATCAGTGTAAAGGAAATTAAACCTGCCATTAACAATTTGAAAAACATAAACTCTATAGGTCATGATGGACCATCTACTTTCTTTATAAAACAATGTGTTAGCTCTATTGGTGAACCTTTGCAATTTCTATTTAATCAATCTTTATCTTCTGGGATAATGCCTAGAATATGGAAAAAACTAATATTACCCCTGTCTTTAAATTAGGGGATAAGCAAAATATAGTAAACTATAGACCTATAGCTATATTAGGGGCTGTTGCAAAAGTTTTTGATTCTATCATGGCAAACAAAATTATTAATATATGTGTAAGACTGGAATCAAGTCTTACGGATTTGGTTTGGGTTCTCTGGAGTACAGGAATAAGTACTGTTGTAGATGCGAGTAATAACTGTAAGTTTATTAAAATATAAATACAAACAAGGGTATACATGAGGTATATGTAGTACCTGAATCAACAACGAGTACAGAAATGATCAAATGATCAAACACAAATAATGTATGTAATAAGTCAAAGGTAAAAAGCAAGCGGTACATAAACATAAACTAAAGTCATTGCACAATACACACCAAAGCCATGTGGTCATCTCCTTTCCACATCATCGACCGCGTGCGTACTCCGACCGCATGCGTACTCCGACCGCATGCGTACGCCGACCGTGTGCGTACGCCGACCGTGCATCTCTGAATCCCTCACGTAGGCTGCACGCACTGTCCGTCTGTCAGGTGGGTCGGAATTAGTTTGGGCAGAACCAAACTTACATCCCCCTTCCCCGCCCCACCCGAATGAGTATAGGATTCAGGAACAGGACAGTAAGGGATAATTTTACTGGCGTGAAAAATATTTGATTCCTTTTTTTCTTAAACCTGAGTCTATAACGTACAATAAATTTGAAATCTTCTTTTTTATTTTAAAGGGACCCACTCTAATCGGATCTAGTTTGTTTCAGTTTAAGCGGCTACTATTTTGTATGTAAACAAGGTCTCCCTCTTTGTAAACTATTGATTTTTTTTGTTGGTCATAGTAAACTTTATTAGCATCGTGTATTTTCTTGGAGTTCAAAAACATTGTTCTTCTGTTTTCCTCCAAGTTTTCCAGGTTATTTTTGCTCAATTCTAGGGGTGAGGATGAATTATCAATTCCCTTTAAAAGGTAATTAGGTGTGAATTTTGTTGTGCTATGACCAGTATTATTGTAATTCTCAATACATTGCTCAGCTATAATACTCCAAGGTCGCTGTCTATTCTCCGAAATCTTACACCGGATTGCGTTTACTAAAGTTTGATTCGTTCTCTCGCTTTGCCCATTTGAAAAGGGGGCAATCTTCTGTTGTAAATATATACTTTATATTTTCTCGTTTTAAGAATTTTTTAAATTGATCGGAGTTTATACCAGCATATTGATCCATTAAAAGTAGTTTAATATCTTTTGTTTTCCGAATTTTCTTAACTAGATTGATAAAATCTTTTGCTGTTTGTGTTTTCGGCGTTAATGCAAACGCGTATTTCGTGAAATGGTCTACGATTAAATGCAAGTACCTTTTTGGGGATTTATTTCCTCCGAACCCTCCTACTGTATTTAGGGATACAATCTGGAATGGTTCCGACGCTGGACCTAATTGGGAAAGAGGCTGATTAAAGTTTCCGAACCTCGACTTACTTCTTATGCATGTGTCGCACGTTCGACAAATAAGTGTTATATGTTTATGCATGTTTTTAAAGTAATAAGTTGGTGTTAGGGTCAGGGTTAATTTATTTACGCCAATGTGATTATTACTGTGAATTCATTTTATTAGATTGATACCAAAGTCTTCTGTAATCCAGATTTTGTCTTTGTTATTCAATGTTTTATAAAAGACTTTATTTTTTGTTTTGAATTTCTCGTTTTCTATTTGTAATAGTTTCTGATTTTCGACCACGTCACTTATTGTTATAAAGTTTACTATTTTGATGGCAGACTCATTATTATCGCTATTTCCTAGAACTGGATTACGCGAAAGGCTATCTGCTTCCGCATTATTTTTCCCAGGGTTGTATATTATGTTAAATTCATAGTTTGATATGTAGTTCAGTATTGTTAATAATTCAGGGTCCTGACACTTTTTTATATTAAAATTTTCAAGGGGTTTATGGTCGGAAAAAATTGTAAATTTATGAACAATCAAATAGTATTGCCAATATAAAATTGACTCTTTTATTGCTAGACACTCTAGGTATATAGCGCGTTTGTTTTTTTTTGCGACTGGGTTAATTTTTTGGAAAAGAAAAACACCGGTTTTAACGAATTATCGTTTTGGGGTTGTTTTAAGGTTGCTCCAACTCCCTCTTTAGATGCGTCTGTGAAGATGTAAATGGGAAGTTTAAATTATCGTTTAAAAGTCTTACTAAGTTGTCCGTTATTTCATGCCCCAGAAAAACAACTGAGTTTTTGGCAAAAGAGCATTTTACCCTTTTTAGTTTGAAACCCGCATTTTTAATGGCTGTCACAGTTCTATCAATATGCTCCAAGTGATCTGACATGTTTTTGGAAAAAATTAAAATGTCATCTATATAATTCATGGCAAATGAATTGAGATTATTTTTAGAGATTACATCACTCAATATCCTTTGAAATATCGCCGGCGCGGATTTGAGTCCAAAAGGCAAACATGCCCATTGCCAATGGCCGTTATGTGTAATGAAAGCCGTCTTTTGTTTATCTTTTTCCCTTATTGGAATCGACCAAAACGCTGAGTTTATGTCGAGTTTTGTAAAGACCGTACAATCTTTCGCTAATAACAGTAGGTCATCTATTACGGGAAACGGATGGCACTCAGGAATAAGTATTCTATTCAATTCCCTGAAGTCTACACATAGCCGAGATCTCCTTCCCTCTTCCTTCTTAAAAACAAGAGTTACCGGGGAAGCGTAAGGACTTTTGGAATGTTCGATTAAACCTGCCTTTTGTAGAGATTTTATTTGGGCATCTATCTCATCTTTATCGCGCAAAGAGCATTTGTAAGGTTTCTTTGCGATATATTTGTTTTTTGTTAGTTTGATTGTAGCCTCATAGTCTTTTACCGTTCCGACATCGTATTTGTTTTCAGCAAAAATATTATTATGTTTATCTAATAGGCGTTCGAGAGATGCCTGATTATCAGCTTTCGTATTTACATTTGCAATTAAAGAGTTTATTTCGTTTTCATTTTTCTGAGAAATTTTTAAATTTTCATCCTCGCGTAACTTAAATTCTTTAATAGCATCTAATCCTAGAAGGATATGATCACAAAATAAACCACTTTTTATTACAAAAAAATTCCAATCTTTTGACATATTAAAAATTTTCAGAGAAATTTTTATTGATCCTAACGTCTCAGTAAAACCCGAAACCGTATTTATTTTCTTTGCCCCAATTTATATTATGATTTAATTTCAATCTCTCTACAATGTTATAATTTATTACCGATATATTTGCACCGGAGTCATAAAGCGCAATAGCCGGATTTAATTTAATGAGTGGGGCAGTTATTCGTTTTTTGATTCATCTGATGATGAAATGCTACCTTCGATTTCCAAGTAACTCACAAATTTAATTTTATCGTTTTTCTGACTTTCTTTAAAACTAGATTGTTTATTACGACACAAGTTTTCAGGGTGATACCTGTTTGGGAACCTTTTATCCTTGCAGTGCGAGTAAGGTTTTAAACCTGTTTTATTTTGAATTTTACTTTGAGTTTTGTTTTCGTTTGATGATCTCTGCTCTTTACTTTTATTTATAAACGCACCCTCTAGTTGCCGAATACATGACATTAAATTATCAATTGAACTTAAATCTCTCTTACCAATCCGCGATCTTATTTGTGACGGCAGTCCCAATAATATAAAATTCATTTGACTATTTGGGGTTAGATCCGGATCTGCATCTAAAAGTAAATTCCTCTTTTTAAGGGCGTAGTCTAATAATGGCCCACTAATATAGTGGAAAGTATAAGCATAACTTATTTCAGTCCAGCTCCTCTCAGAAAAGGTGTCAATAAAAGAATTTTGCCAAAATTCCCACGGACGCGAAATAGTATGCTTTAAAAATGCAAGGAACCAATCAAGAGCTGGTTCCTCCAAAAATAGTTTAAATACTTCTGAAAAACGCGTTTCATCTATTTTCATGCGCTTGCATTCTTGCACAAAAAGATTTAAAAAAGCTTGTTGATCAATGAAATTTCATATCCCTTATTTATGGCTAAAGTTTTTATAGTGTTTAATTCTTTTTTGTATTCAACAGTATTTAGAGGTAAAGATAATAACCTATGTATAAATGAATGGAATGCACTTAGTTTAATGTTATTTGACTGTTTGGAATCAGCATAGGGTAATATGTCGGTGAAAGTAGGTTTCCGGTAAATTCCAAATGAGATGTAATCTTTGTTTCTATTCACGGTTAAATCCAAAAAAATTGAGGGATTTGTCAGTCTCGTATTCAATAGTGAATTTAATGGAGTCGTAAAAGCTATTTAGAAAATTTAAAAATAATTTTAACTGCCTGTCTGAACCTGTCCATATACAAAAAATATCATCTACGTATCTAGTCCAAAAGAAAACATCATTTAATAGGTTGTTTTTCTGTGCAAATAGCTTATTCTCGAAATTGGACATAAATATTTTACTTAATAGAGGTGAAAAGGGGGAGCCCATTGGTAAACCGTTAAGTTGTTTGTAATATTTACTATTGAATTTAAAATAAGATTGATTTAAACAGGTTCGATGTTATAATCGTTATGGGTCGGACTAATAGGGGGTTCATTAAGAACGTCTATTTATTAATAGAAATTTATATCTGGTTTTGAGTCACAAACAGTACCGAGAAATTGAGGTATAAATAAAACTGATAAGTACCAGACCGTAGACATCAGGTACCCCGTTTAGAAAATATTATATTTATTTGTCGCAGTCTTCGAGCGTAGGTTGCATCTTCATTCCTCCGAATGCGTTCTCCTTCTTTCTTCTACGCAGATTGTAAAATTTTCAGAGCTCACCTTACATTAACCGACCTGTACATGAGAACGAAGTATAAAGACGAAATATGGGATAATATTGCAGTCTCACTCTTTCGGGAGACTTCTACCGCTGACAAGCACGCAGCCAAGCCGCTCACAGCCGTTCCAAGCACCGAACAGACTAGCCGTTTTCTTGCACCGATTTACGTGCTTTTCAGAGCGTAATCTCGGGCAAGCAACCCAGCAGCACTAGACCAGGTGGTTTAGTTGGATCGAGTTCTCCAAGGTCATCACCTTTGCCCAGCCGATTCTAGGTAAGTCAATCTTTTAATCAATAATAATCACTAACCAACAGTCTTGGGGACCGAGTACGCAACGTCCCCTTGTACTTCGCCGCTCCCTACCCCCACCACCCCCCTATTACTAACAACCTTGTTCCAAACAACAACGCTTTCTCAAGCATACCCACATACGTGAAGAAATCTTTCAAGATGTCTGCCTCCGAGAGCCCCGCGCTCTTGGAGGGCCTCTCCCGTGAGGCCGCAATGGCCACAATAAGAGATCTCCAGGCCAAACTCGAAGCCTTAACTGAATACGTGCGTCGTCTCCCCAGAGACGCACCCCCAGTCCCGATGGTCGAAGACTCACCCCCCAGTACTTCGGCCACCCCCACCCCCACTAAGGTACGTTCCAGCCTTGTGCCACCCCCCGCCGCCGCCGACGGCTTCTCCAAACCCTGCAAGAAGCGCAGGAAAGTCGCTCCCTTCCTGTCTTCCTCCTTTTCTTCCGAATCGGAGTCAGATTCCGACCTACCTTCCCAGAGCACTCAAGCTCCGCCCCCCATCGTCATCCGCCAAAAATCTCTTTGGCCAAAAATCCGTCGTGCCATGGACAGCAATGGCATCACCGACCATCGAACAATCAATACCTCCGACTCAATCAGAGTCTATCCTAAGTCCGTTGACGATTTTCGTCGCCTCTCCGCCTTCCTCGACCAATCTAAGGTCGAATTCTCCACTAACCAGCTCCGCCAAGACAGGGACCTCCATGTCGTCATCCGCGGAGTCTGCGAGACTATCCCGACCGAAGATGTCGAGTCTGAATTAACCAACAGAGGTTACACAATCTGTGGCGTCCACCGTATGTCTAACGGTAATAGTCAGGAACACAATTAAACACAGGCCCGTCTCTTTGGCCACTGATTCATTCGAAGCGATTGGCATTGAAATCTCAACAACCACCGGCCCCGTTAGGATCATCTCGTTCTACTCGCCCCCGAACGATAATAACCCCAATCTACAACCCCCCAAAGACAACAACCCCGCTGGACTGGCTACATCTCCGCTATATCCTCGAAAAATCTTCATTCAAGTGCACTCAAATTCGCACAACAGCGGAACTCGACGAAGCTGTGGATCTCCTATCAAACGAGATCACCAGGGCAGTCGAGCTCTCCACGATCTCTCGCCCCTCCCCAACTCCCGTCAAGAATCTCCCCCCAGACATTCTTGACCTCCTTAAGAGGAAAAACAAGACCCGTCATCAGTGGCAAAAACACCGCATCCCAGCGCACCGCGCAGAACTAAACGCCCTTCAGCGAGAACTAAAAACACGCCTTAGCGAATTCCGCAGCGTAGCCTTCGACGATCACATCGCGCAGGCTGAAACACACCCCCAAAGCACTTGGAAAGTCATTCGCTCTCTCCGAAACAGAGCTCCCCATCTCCCGCCACTAAAACAGAACGGCTCCACCTACACGACAGATGAGGAAAAGGCTGCAATCTTCGCAGACTCTCTCTGTCTCCAGTGCTCCCCGTTACCCTCCCCCGCGGATCTAGTCAACTTTCACGTGCGCACCAAGTCCGACGCACAAAACTTCAATCCCTCCGAATCAGACTACAAACACTCCACCCCCCGTGAAATCTCCCTTACCATCCGATACATGAAAAATAGAAAAGCCCCTGGCGCTGACGGAATTCCCAACGGAGTCCTGAAAGTCCTGCCACCAAAGCACATAACAGCACAGTGCAACATCACAAACGCCATCATGCGGCTCCACCACTTCCCTCTGGTCTGGAAAGAAGCCACCGTCATCTGTCTCCCCAAAAAGGGGAAGCCCCTCAGCTCTCCCATGAGCTACAGACCCATCAGCCTGCTCAGTTCGATGAGCAAAGTGGTCGAATCCATTCTCCTAGACCGGCTCTTAGACCACGTGGAGCAAAACAACCTTCTCCCCGACGTTCAATACGGTTTCCGCAGAAAACACGGCACTGGTCACTTCTTCTCCGCGTAAGCGAATATATATCTGATAACCTCAACAAGCGTCGTCACACCTCCATGCTGCTTCTTGACGTCCAACAGGCTTTCGACCGAGTCTGGCACGAAAGCCTGATTTCCAAACTCATCACCCTCAACACCCCTCACTTTCTAATCGGGGTTATCAGATCCTTCCTTACCGACAGAAGCCTACCGCGTCCGCGTCGGCACAGCTCTGTCAGATAGCAAACCCATCAAGGCCGCTGTCCCGCAAGGTTCCAAACTATCTCCCATCCTCTTCAATCTGTTTTGCGCAGACATGCCCTCCCACCCTACAATTCTGACTGCCCTATATGCAGACGACATCGCCCTAATAGACTCCAGTCAAGCCATTCTCCATAGTACTGCGAGAATTAACAATTTTCTGCCCCAGCTCCTAAACTGGTATCGGACATGGAAACTCTCCATCAACGAGACCAAATCGGAAGCAATTTTCTTCTCTCATAGAACCCGGAAACCTCCTTCCATAATCGTCAACAACCGCCCCGTCAAATGGACAAACTCCGTCACCTACCTAGGCGTGGTCTTCGACAGAACCCTAAACTGCAGGCGACACATTATATCCACCCGAAACAAGGCTGTGGGCGCATACATCGCGCTCAGGCCCTTCTTCCGTAATAATTCCATCTCCCATCAAACAAAAATCCGTGCGTTCAACGCAATCATCAGGAGCATTTGCTCCTACGCCATTCCCGTCTGGGGCAGCGCCCTCCCCAACCCGCCTAGAGTAGAATAGACTGGGTACAATTAAAACAAACGATGGACTAGAACAGAATACTAATCTGTAATAATAGTTAATAACCTTCTTTATCTTAATATTGCATTTAGTGTTCTAATAACAGTTGTTTTTTGGTGCTAAAATGAATAACGTTCATATTAGTAAATAATCATAATAGATACATAAATATTTATGCTACTTATCCCATCAATTACAGGATTTTTTTTTAAATTATTGTTTTTTATATTTGTCATGATGTATACTATTAAATAAAATTTATATCACATCAAGTGGCTGATGGGCGAAAAATGCCTCTTATCAACACTCCTCCTTTCTTTCAAAATCTGAACGTAAAAAGTGCAGACTACAAATCCGGCCTTTTATTACATTAATTTTATCGACTCGATGACATCGATTTATCCATTTTTTTTTTTGTAATTGAACATCTTTTGGGAATTATTTTTTCCCTGTTGGCTTTTACAAGAACCGACACTACAGCGTATTCCAGCCCTACCATTTTATAAATGTTCTACAAGTTGAAGATAACCTTCAGAATTAAGTAATATACGCCTTATTTATATTAGGTTCCTTCATAACTGCATTATTTAAGAGAAAGAAAAATTATTGTCCAGATAGTTCTAACTAGCTTAATTTTTACATAAATAGTTGCCAGTTAGAATAGAATCAGTTATAATTTTATTTGCATGTAGGTAGTAGAATGAATAATTTTTATAAAAAAAAAAATATTTTATTTAGGAGTTCGAAATGTGACTTACTTACTTACTTACCTTGAATTACTTATATTATTATATAACATTGAAAATATGTAAGTAGGTACATACGAGTTTATGTACCTATAATGACAGTGACTATGGAAATGTAAAATATTTTTCGTTCGTTTTTATGAATTATCTATATACGGCATGTATGCAATCCCTTTATTTAACCTACCCTTAAGCACTAGTTCAGTTTATGAAACACTTTTAGAATGGTACTAAGTAGTCTATCATTAAAGAAAACAACAAACGAGTAGCAGTCACACTGACGACAAGGTATACTACTGGCGTTGACTAAGTCGCCCGTGGCTCGTATATTTGAGCTGGGATCAAAAGGCCAAAAAGAATTTTTGGAAAAAATTTAAAACCTTTAATTGATGAAATAGCGGCATAACTGGAGGATTCGGATGATAACCTGGAAGATGCCGCAACGGGTGATGATGAATCCGGATTCCGATTCGGACCATGATGACGATTTACTAGATACTGATGAGGAAGTAGAAGAGGGTTCCAGCATGAGTAGCTACATTATACACACTATTCAAACTTCTTTGTCAAAGAAAAGAACATTTTCTGTCGAAATTTATGTTTAAATATCTAGTTCGCAACCCAATAATATCATGAAACGCCTATGGCGTTTTGGACCCTATTACCCAATCCCAGCCTGGCAGTTAAAGTGTTAAAGCAGTTTGTTTACTCTGGGTCAAAAGATTTGACCAGTCCTGTGGGACATGTTTCAACTGTTATACTGCAGTTAATGGCTGAACACCTGTATAAAGGCCATACTTTGTATATAAATATAGTGAACTGATAAAATACTTTATTTAAAAAGTTTATTGAAAAACACAAACATCTAAACGGTTACAAACGAAAAATATAAAGGGGTTAAAATATGACCTAACTAGTGGTATAACTAAAATGAAGTGAAGTAAATCGATACAGATAGTGAAGACTGTCTATATTTTACGATAGTTGCAAAAATAAATCTTGCCAGCGCATCTGCCTTGGCCTTGTCACCTACAGTTGTATTACGAATACCTTCCCAACATTACTTTAGCTATCGTGAGAATCATGTCATATAACTATATGTATTATCGTGTATGTGTGGCGTGTGGGAGTGTGAGGGAGAGATGAAAAGTTATCTGTATTATAGTGTTTGTGTTATAGATAAATTTATAGAATCTTCAAAATTTTTCAAGAAATATAAAAACACTTTTCACTCACCTTTTTAAATAAAGCTCTTTCTAAAGAACACTGAATAAATAATAAAACTATTTAAAGTAATTTGGGCGCCATACATTCATTTCATGAATATCAAAAGAATAAATAAATTAAAAAAAAATAGTTTTTTTTTAAAAAGAACGAAAAATTGTATTGAAAATTATCAAAATTGTTTAAATATTTACAACATTTTATACAAGAAAGCATGAAATTTCTTAACTCAGATAGTGAGTTTAATTAAATAAATTTTTAGAAATACTAACAAATGAAATATTATTAAAATTAAATTAAATAACCCTAATCTTTCCTAACTAGCTAAATTATTTACTAAAGTTTTAAATATAAAAAAGAAAACAACAATATATCTCAATGTTTACAAAAAGTTTTTTAATTTTAGACTCACTTTGACGTCCTAAAAGTCTTTCCTTTGATTCTGTTTTTTATTGAAATTCTTTGGCCCTGGTAGAGAATGACTAAACAGTCATCAGCTGTTGGTTGTTAACGAATCAGCCAGTCAAGTTCAATAAATAGATGCACTCACTTTAATTTACTCAATTAGTTCACTTCGTTATGTTTAAATTAAATAATTCACTTATTTTATTTCCAAGCAAATTCACTCTTTGAAACTAACAATATTTAAAAGTTTAATCGAGGTAAGTTTTCTTTCTTATGTAACACTATTATTATTTCATAATTATTCCAAATTTATTTTTAATAGAAGTAATTTATATTTTTATTTTAGATTGATTATTTGAAGTATAAAATGTCTTAATTTTATTTTCCAATTATTATCCAATTAGAATAATTCGAAGATTAATTATTATTATTGTAGTTGAAAACATAACCTTTAATAAATTTGACTTCAGTGTTTGTACTGGTAAGTATCGACGTTGAATTATTTCACTTTTAAATTAACATTTATTTTTCAGACAACTTTGATATTTTAATTTATTCGGAGCACAATTAAATACGTCTTATCTAGACGAGACCAAAACACCTACTGTTTTAAGTAAATATCCTTGGATACCACGTAAAATTCAATTGTTTTCGATGGATACGAAGCAAAATTTTAAAGACTACCTGGATCCAAATGTCGAAATTAAATACAAAATTTTGAATATTTTTCAAAATTTTAAAAAAAACTAGGAACTGTTTAGATGAAATGAAAGCTCTTTTAAAAATAAAAATTAACTATGAATTACTTTTTTCCTTTAAATTACTTCCTTCTTCTGAAATAATTAATTGAAAAATACTAATGTAAATTTACTTTTTTCCAAAATTTTGCTTAATTTCAACACTTAAACATATTAAATCCCCTTATTACAATAAAATGCAACTATTTACATGTATTACACATAGTACCTACTTTTTCTCTTAACACAAATTACAAAAATATAAATGACACAAAATGTTGATGTAAATTTGAAATAAATTTAAATTTTTGAACTTATTATCATGATTAAATTGAATAAGAATGTTTAATAAGCAATTCCTGAACTAATTTAGCAAATTCAAACTCTTTTACAGAGGAATTCTAAGTATCGGAAGCTTAGACTAGGAAAGAGAGGGGACAGGTAATAGTCGACTGCAAATTGAGGACGATTGGGATCGCGAGACAGCGCTCAGTATCGCAACATAAAATGTTAAGAGGGAGTTTGTTTTGTTACCATTATTCGTACAATTATCATTCCATACAGAGTATCAATTGTTTATTTGATAACGTAAACAATTATTAAGAACTGTTTTTTTGCGTCTTACGTTACTAAGAAAATATTATTTATTTTATGTCAAAGAGAATACATGTTCAATGAAATTAAATGCAAAGAATTATTTTATTAACGTTAATTAACTTCTGTTAAATCGCTGATTACATTTAATTTTAAGTTAAGAGAGTAACCATTGTAAGGGGGGTACCCTCACTTTCGTCAAAAATCGAGAAAAGAAGAAAAACAAACAAAATTTAACTTTTCAAAAATCTTTATTTATTTAATTAAATCGAAGAATTTGGCTGTGAATATGAATGGTCTAGTGTTAGGACCTTTTAATTACGTTGTGTTGAATGAATGTAGTAACTTAGATTCTTTTATGAGTTCCGTACAAGTTATATGTGCTAACAAAGAAAACACAAGAAATTTGAATCACAAGATTTATTTACATTATATACATATTGACAATTGCCCTTGGTATCGGTTCGGGAAGACAAGCACCTTTTTTATTTTACCATAGAATTTAGGGTTGGGACAGATGTGCCATCAGAGACATTTAATTGCCAAAGTTATGTGTTAGTACAAAGTTCGAACATGGTCTTGCAGTGCAACAACGAATTGTGTAGGAAAAGCCCTCGCATGTTCGTCTTGAGCTGGGAGAAGGAAAGTCGTGCAGATCGTGAACATTAACCGTCAATAAAGCCACAACCGCTGTAAGCCCATGGGCTACCTTAGTAGGCCATGTTAGAATACCTGTTGTCTGAAAATGCCATGTCACGGGAGTTTGTATATATATTTTGTTTGGTGTGAGGAATCGGGCACACTTGGTAACCACGAAACCTTTTATATTTTTTTGTCGGACACGTCACACTTGGTGAATATAGCCCTTTTTTTGTTTGGCGAGACACGTCACCTTGGTGAACGTAGCCTCTATTTATAAGGTAGTTCGAAACACGCCACTCTCAGTGGACGTCGCCTCTATTTTATGACAGTTCAGAACAACAGAGTATGTCACTTACTCGACTTCCCTCTCTCTGATCAAGAGTTCTTCAATTAAGAGTTTCGCCTAAATTTAGACAACTGCAAATTTCTGCCCTCTCTACCACACGAATCCTGCATCTCGCGAGCTTCCCCTTACGTTCCTACATCCCTAACAAGCCTAACAAGCGACACCACTAGAGCGGATATCTCTGTCTCACTTTTGGATAATGATCTCTGCTTCGTTCTTATTGAAACGTGAATTCCCAGCGTCTGAAGATATTCCCTTTTCGTCTCTGCACCCTCGCCTAATCTTTGGACAGAAAAATTAGATTCGCAGACTTTCCCTTTCGTTTCTCTAACCCCCTTTCGCTCATTCCTATTACCAACCCGATTTACAAGCGCCCTAAGATGTTCCCTTCACCCCCCCACTCTCCTTCAATAACCACATGGTGGTGACCCAGAAACTCCGAGGCACGCCGTTTACGTAAAGTGCATGTTTCCAGGGTGAAATTTGTCCTTTTCTTACTCATGAAGTCCAAAAAATATTTTAAAAAAGAAATTAATCAATCTTATTCTCATTCCAAATAAAATCAGAAAAATAATCGACATTAGAAATACGAAATAAAAGAAATATTGAGCCGAAGAGACAAAAATACCTGCGATTTAATTAAATTGAATTATTATCAGATAAAAAGGAACTGCTAAATAAATAAATATAAGAGAATTATTTATAATACTGTAACACCCGGATGCGGGTGGTTACAAGAGCTTTCTATATTTCTAACTTTTCTGAATAATTGAGTTTGTAACCTTTATTTTCAATATGTATAATCGATAGGCTTTCTTTATTAATAGTGTGATTTACGGAAATACAATGTTGTGCCATACCTGTCGTGGGTTTTTTGTCTATTATAGATTTTTTATGTTCATTTAGAGTATGTACAACATAAATTTCTCAGATACGTGGCTTTCATTAGTGGAACTTCTATGAGTTATATGGATCACGATTACTCTGCTTTGGCTAAACGTCTTGATCTGGTATCAATAAAATCACTACATATTTATTATGACCTTTATTTTGTTAAAAAGATTAACTTAAACTTAATAAAATGTGATGAACTCAGTAATATTTTTGTATCCAGAGATATTCCATATCAACTAAGACTAGTGAGAGAAATCACTGAGAAAAGCTCTGTAAGGAATTATATTCACTTTTCTACAATTCCACGGTTAAAACGGAAATGGAATAAAATTGTTGTTCCATCAAATTTTGCGAATACTAATAATTTAGCTTTGTTTAAAGGCAATCTCAAAAATGCTGTAATGAGATATTTTTGAATATAATTCATGCTCTAGTGCTTTCTTAATACTGTTGTACTAATTTATTTTGTACAAACTCTGATATAAAGATAGTATAATATTCTAGTTAGATTGAATTGTATGTACAAAACGGTAAAATTTTTGCCCGTTGACTATAAATAAATAAATAAATAAATTTAGCCTAATGTCAAAATTCCGCCCTGTCTGTCCTAAATAAATAGCATCACAATCATTACAGAAAATTTTATATATCCCAGATTTTTTGAGTTTATGTATCTTGTCTATTTTGTTGTTTATGAGCAGATTCTTTAAGGAATTTCTATTACTAAGTTATCCTTTCGGTTTATAAAACTTTATTTTTAAAAACAATTATTTTATTATTATTAATTAAAACTATTAAAAATACAAATAAGCGACCTCTCTAATCAAGAGACTAATAAGAAGTAATAACAATTTCAAAAAGCAGCTACACCTAAAAATGCATAAATCAGTAAAAGCGCATATTACATCGTTTTCACGGGAGCATCCCATACGTGAAGGTTAAATAGATATATGAGACGAGTTCAAGGACATAACCATAGGACATAACTCCTCCTCCCTTAGTGATAGAATCGTCCCCGATTCTCTTGTTATGACAAAGGCGAATTATGGCCTCCGATGACGTCACCTGTTGCTACTGTTTTAGTTTTCACAAGACAACAAAATTTATATTCGACAAATAATAAAACCATTATAATAACAACGATGATGACAAACAATACAGATATAGAGAAATGCGTGAAATGGACAACCGGATGAATCTTAAAATCCGTTTGTAACTCAGCAGCTTCGTTTTTTAATTCTTGAACATCTTCTAAATGTTTCTGCCCCAGAAGGACAGTCTTACTTATATTTAAATTGAATGGTTCCATTTCAGGAATTTCCACAGAAAAGTTAACATTTGTGTTGTTAAACATTTGGTTTCCAATTACAATTTTACACTCGTTATCAGAGCGAACAAGAGCACTGTTACGAATGCTAAAGTGTTCCACCTTAGTTCCACACATTTCGGTTATCATCATTTCCTTTTTACTTACTGCTAACACAATATTGTTGTCTAATTGCGTGTATAACGTATAATCATTGATTGCGCGACGAAAGGTACACGAACTCAATCTACCCAAGGAACACACGTCACTTACGGATTTGTTACGGCACAATATTATATTTTTGATGGTTGAGCACTTCTCGTTGGTCCAAAAATCTTGTGGTCCAGATAGATGAAATTGCGCTGGAGGCAGCAGCATTTGGTCTTATGCATTAGGGACGGGGTAAATTTTGTGGTAACTGTACAACGTAGGATTTGGAATGGGAATGTATAATACGTACGTGATTGTATCTTCCACAAACAGGACTCTTAATTTAGAGAATTCTATAATTTCGAATAAATGAATGGAATTAACGGTAACCAATTCATCGTTTCCGTAAATCTCCGCCAAATGGTTTGTTATTTCCAAAAGGTCCGATGTTGTTAACAGTTCCAAATTCGTGATTCAATTGAAAGCTAAGGAGATGGTTCTTTCCGACATAAATAGGAAGTTTAATAATTTTTGACTTAGATACATATTATATTCAACAGCTGATTGAATTTCGATACTATTTTTAATCTTATTTAGGCTATAAAGAGAAGCATTGATACCTGTTTGTATTATTTTTAAATCGTTTTCATATCTATTAGTAAGATGACTAGCGCATGAGGAGAACTTTCCCATTTGTTTTACAATGTTTTCCTGATTTTTATAAAGAGAGTCTAAATCTTTATTAATTTCAGCCAAGTCGTTGCTATCAGGATTTCCGGTTATATATTTAATGACAGTACCGAGACCATTAATTAATCCTCTCTTTGTTCTATGTTTTAGCTTTCGAATCTGATTTTTAATTTGACCACAATTATCCTCCAAATTCAACATTAATTTTTGCGCAGGCCCGTCACCCATTATGACGCTTATGACAGCCGCATTTTGCAGAAGTTTCGCATAACTTAATTCTATACTTGTAATATTAAAATAAAAATAAAACTTATGATAATGTGACAAAAGTTTTGCAGTTCCTAGTTCTTCCAAATAAAAACCTGGGGAATTAATCTGGTCTATGACTAGGCCCTGCTTGGGGATCGTCAAGATGAGAATCCTGTAAAGAAGGAAATTTTTTCTTAAAAGGTCTTAAAGCTCTGACATGCGCGTTAGTTGGACGCTTAGAAATCTTTCCTTCAACCCTTGTGTCGTCTACTTTTTCAACCTCGAGTCTCTGAAACTTTGGAGCATCTTTTCTTGCCCTAGATTTCCTCTGTATGTAAACTACAGGTTCATTGGCTTCTATCGTTTGCCTTCTACCTTGATTAACCTTTTCCAAATTTTTATTTCCTTTTTAAAATTGTCTATGATATAGGTATTTGTTCGAAAAATGGAATAACTTCTTTCCTCCTATTTTCATTGTATTGTTGATAAACTGTTTTGTCTAAGTCTACCTCATATAAGTGCAAGTTATCGTATGGTCCGTATAAAAGGTCGAATGGGGTATAACCCGTAGAGGTATGAATTGATTGGTTATAAATTAAAATTGCACTAATCATTAAATTTTGTGGGGTTTCATAGGGATTTTCTAAAGATAAAGTCCTAATTTTTTCCAAGATAGTAGAATGAAATCGTTCAATAGGCGAGTTTGAAGTGCTATTGTCGACCGTAGTAATATGTAATTCAATTTTAAATACGGAACAGTATTCTTTCAAAATGTAGTTCGTGAACTCATTGCCTGAATCAGCAACAATTTTTCGAGGGTGATTATGATGGGAGAAATAATGTCTCAACTTATTCATTATAGTAATACAGGTTACATCAGACACATAATAAGCCTGGGCGTATTTCGTAAACAAATCAATGAAAGTAAGAAATTTGTTTGAATTAAATTGGAAGATATCGATTTGAATAATTTCAAAGGGACGTTTAGCCAATAAGGGTCCCGAAAAGGCAAGTTTGTGGGGGTGTCTTTCATATTTTGTCTGTAAGCAAGTCTCACATTCGTTAATAATTTTGTTAATAAGTTCTTTCATTTTTGGCTAATAAAATTGTCTCTTTAAGTGTTTGTACGTTTCCTCAATTCCATTATGGTTTAGTCGATGATAATTGCTGATAATTTCATGTTGTTTTTCAGGTTCAATAACGTCCTTGGTGTATGAGTTACTTTTAACAAATTTCATTTCATTACTTTTAAAAACGTCCGCAACCAATTTAGAAAAAATAGTTTCAAGTTCTTTATCTTTAGAATACACACCATATAATGTTTTAGGTACGACTATCTCCTTTATTGCCTTTAATATGTCGTTTTTCTCGTTTCCTTGTCTAATATATATTTCGTAATTATGTTTCTGAAACGGCCGCGTAAGTTTAATTTCGTAACATGGATTAAAACTCAAAATTAATCGGTGTAAAAATTCGTTAACCGGTTTTTCCGAAATTGGTACCGAGCAAATGGCATTTTCGACTGCAGTATGCTGCGTTTCTCCGTCTCCGTCATTTCCAAAAATTTCGTCTAAATAACTCGGATCAAAAGCATCTTCTTCATCGACGTTTGCTAAAGTTGAGAGCAAATCGGTCTCTTCGGTTGCTATTTCCCGCATGTTAATTTCTACTCTTGACAAAGCATCAACATTAGAATTTTCTCTACCCTTTTTGTATCTGACCTCGTAATCGAATTCCTCCAATTTTAATTTCCATTTAACGAGACGTGAATTGGGTTCTTTTAGTTTAAAAAGCCAACGTAGAGGCTCATGGTCAGTTTCTATAATAATTTTTTTACCATAAATATAAGGCCAAAATGCTTTGTCGCGTCTATGATTGCCAAAAGTTCTCGTTCTATAGTAGGGTAGTTACGCTCAGCCGAATTAAGCGTCCGGGAATAGTACGCTATCGGTTTGTCTTTTTGGTATAGAATTGCGCCTATGGCGTAATTGCTGGCGTCAGTGGTTACTGTAAATTGTTTCGTAAAGTCAGGGTATTGGAGTATAGTATAGGAGCGTTAGTCAACAATTCCTTGCACTTATGGAATGATTCAATATACTTCGGGTTACTAACATCCATGACAGTTCCCTTTTTCAAACAATTAGTAAATGGTTGTACGATTTTGGCAAAATTTTTGATAAACCGTCGCTAGTAACCAACAAGTCCTAAAAAGCTTTTAATTTCCTTAGTTGTTTTCGGCAAGGGATATTGCTGAACGGCCCTAATCTTTTCCGGGTTCGGTTCTATGTCTTGTGGTGTTACAACGTGTCCTAAGAATGCGACCTCCTTTCTTAAAAATTCTGATTTATTAAGTTGAACCTTTAAATTAAACTGTTTTAATTTTTTGAAAATTAATTTTAATTAATTTGTTGTGTTCTCTGCGTTAGTGTGGTATGCAGTTCTAAAGTGTTTATTAAGGTTTGTTCCAAGTAAACAATTCTGAATCGTAACATGATAGTAAGCGAATCGCGAGTACTGTTTTTTGTACGCATATCATAACTTTCTAATTCGTATAGGTGTACCTGACTTGGAACGTTTTGGTGTATTCTACCATTACTACAAAGTTATCTGCGTCACTCGTGAGAAGAAGCTAGAAGGCTGTGACCTAATCTTATTTTAATCGATAAGAATGTTTCGCAGGGTACTTGGTGAAACATAATTTAAATAGATTTAGAATTAAAATACAAACACTTGGTAAAGTTTCACAATTTATTGTTATATGTCTGACAGATGTTTTGACTTGTACATTTTCAAAGACTGTGAGTGCTTAACATTGAAACTGATACTTTTAAAGAAGTTGGTTATGGATAATTATAATATTGCTTTTATGATGGGAAAAACCTAAAAAATCTAGTTGTTCGTTTGTGATGAGTTTACCTTGGTGACGGGCTTTCTGTATTACTAATATTTCCAGGTAATCTAATCGAGTAAGCCATAACCAACGCCTTTGTAAATATCAGTTTCAATGTTAAGCACTTACAGTCTTTGAAAATGACGTAAAAGCCGAAACAGCTGTCAGACAAATAATAATTAATTGTGAAACTTTACCAAGTGTTGGTTTTTTAATTCTAACTCTATCTTATCTTATCTCTTTAATAATTTCCATTTTACCTGTACTGTTTTTTTTTGTCACTTGGAACAAACCTATTGTATAACAAATAATGTTGAAGTTGTTTTTTTTTTATATAATACACAGTATTATTTGATTTCATAGGATGAACAGTATTATTATATATAATAAACGCGTTTTGTGTTTGTATTTTGGATTGGAGGGTGTTTGACGAACATTACACTTTTGAAATTTAAAGATGTATACATGGTGAACAAAACAATTTTCTTTTAAAACGTCACAAGTAAGAGAAACAAAAGGCTATGTGCAGAGGGGAGAAGTTAGAAATAATGCGGGCGTTCGTAGTGAGCGCTAAAGGAACTTTTGGACCGTGAAAATATTTATAATTTTATGAAGTTTTTAATTACAAATAAGATATGAGCAAAACTAAGCGAGTTGGAAATTCTTGTTGTGTTCCTGGTTGTTGCGTTAAAGGAGGTATAAATAAAATAAAGTTTTATAGATTCCCCATACGTAGTTATAACCTCGAAAAAAGAGCAAAGTGAAGTAAGTAAAACCATGGCTTTTTAAGTCTAAATACAGATGGTTCTGAAGTTGGAAATATGAAGCTCACTAATATAAAAATACGTGATAATGAACTGAATGACCATATAGATATACTGCAAGATTCAGATGTTATTCAATCATTAGAACCACGATTTAGCGAGGTTGCGGTTCAGGCTGATTTTTATGAAGAAGTGAATTCAACCCATATTAATATGTTTTCAACAATACGTGAGAATGGAGTAACATGTGAAGCTGGGACTCAAAAAGATATTTCAGAAAAAAAAATTATAATTTTGAAGAGTACGGCTGAAATAGGATGTGGACCTATAATACAATATGCGGATAAAAAAGTTGGACCTAATCCTCTGGATGGAAATGATTCATTACTATCATATCAACAAGGATTTCAGGGGTTTTTATCGATAAAAGATGAACAAGCCTTGATCGACATTGCGGGGGTGTCCTTCAGTCGTTTCCAATTATTATTAAAAGCTGCTGGAAACTGTCACACGGGGTCAACTTCAAAAAATAATATGCACAAATCACGAATAAGAGTGGGTTTTTAGATTTTAGCACAATAATAAACAAGAAAAAACTAACTAATTTACTTAAAGCACATGACTGGGAGGAACTGACCGATATATCAGACCCGCAAGTAGCCATAGACTTGTTCATGAAGATCATCAGAAATTATATCAACGATAGTACACACAACGAAATAAAGAAAGAAAGAAGAAGAAGCATCTCGATAACACCTGGCATAATTAACTCAACATATAGACGTGACAAACTACATAAACAAGCTATGAAATCGCAGGACCCACTTCTAATAACAGAATATAAAAAATACCGTAATCTACTAAACAAAATAATTAAAAGAGCTAAAGAAGAACCAATTAAAAAGAAGCTGGCCCAAAACAACCTAAGAGCAACATGGAAAACGATCAATGAAATCCTAAACAGAAGCAAAACTAAATCAAAAACCCCAGAAACAGGCTTCATAAAAGAAGACGGCCAAAAAACAACAAACCCAGTAGATACTGCTAACGAATTAAACAATTTCTTCGCAAACGTTGGTCCCAACCTGGCAAACAAAATAAAAAGCAAAAGACCAACACAACACCGACAATACAAAACAATAGACAAATATTTCTTCATCAAACCAATCAACGACAAGGAACTACACAAATACATAAGCAATCTCCACACAAACAAATCGACTGGCCCAGACAAAATCCCAGCAACAATACTGAAATCAAACTCTACCTACCTCACCAAACCACTAGTACACATATTTAACAGATGTTACGAAACCGCAACCTGTCCAATACAATTCAAGCAAGCCGAAATTACTCCAATCCACAAAACAGGTAGTAAATTTAACCCAAACAACTATAGGCCAATCTCTATAATCTCCACCATAGCGAAACTCTTTGAAAAAAGTCTCAAGGAGAGGTTTATCAGTTTCATCAAAAAACACAAAATATTAAACAAGGAACAATTCGGCTTCAGAAAAAACAGATCTACAACTGACGCTCTGACAGAGTGCATCAAATTCATTTCAAACGCGCTGGACGAGGGATACTGTACGGCATCTTTTTCATCGACCTCTCGAAAGCCTTCGACACTCTAGACCACAGCCTGCTCATGAACAAACTCCACAAGATGGGATTCAGAGGAAAAGTACACGCCCTCATAAAAAGCTACCTCACAAAAAGGACGGTTAAAATAGGTACGTACACCAGCAGGCCACAAGAAATCACATGTGGAGTCCCCCAAGGGACTATACTGGGCCCGCTTTTCTTTATCCTTTTTATTAATGACCTGTTTCACGAAAGCACACAAGGGAAAATTAGCGCATATGCAGATGATACTGCCATTTTCTACAAAACCGAAACTTGGGAGCAGGTGGTACAAGAAATAAAACTAGATATGGGAAGACTAACAGATTGGTTTGCAAACAACTGTTTAACAGTCAACTTGGACAAAACCTGTTTCCTAACCCACAGTTGTTACATAGACAGCATACCAGACATTGAGACAATAAATTTCTCATGTGCAGGGAAAAATGACAAAATCAAAGGAACAGAAATTGTGAAATATCTTGGTATCACACTGGACAGACATTTAAAATGGGCAAAACACATAGAAAGTCTTACAAAAAAACTGCAATATCTTCCTTTCACTTTCAAAAAACTACGTAACCTCCTCTCCATCCAGCAACTACACAACATATATCACAGCCTGTTTGAATCAATAGCCACATATGGAATAATAGCATGGGGTGGCTGCTCTGAACATATAATCACAAAGCTACAAATACTACAAAACAGACTGATAAAAGCTATGCGAGGCCTACCAACCAGATATCCCACCAGATTGTTATACGAAAATTCACCGTTTCTAAAAATTAAACAGATAATTATCCTAAACGCCGTCTGCTACATAAAAAAAACTGAAACCTTTAAAATAAAAAAATACAACACCAGACGGGGGGACAAGGAAGTAGGAGTACCTTTCAAAAACAAGAGTATCGGACAAAAATGCTTCGACTACACCGGAACCTGGTTCATGAACCAGCTACCAGCGAGGATCCAAAAAATCGGAAACATAAAAAAATTCAAAAAAGAACTAAAAATATGGCTCCAAACAACTAAGGACTCGCTGCAGCCAATAAATCAAAATTAAAATTAAACCCACCTAGTTTAATAAATAAATAAGTAAATAAATAATAAATTACAAATGAAATTAGATTAGGATATAGTATAATAGTAGGGTGATTGCACCAATGGAGGAACAGTGACCAGTGAAGGAACAAATGTGCATATTTAGAGTAATATTAAGGATTTCAGACTACTTAAATATTCCCGCCTTATTTCAAATAATAACGTTGTTTCTCAAAAAGTTTTGTAGATGGCAATACTGTAAGTCATGAAATTCATATTAATACGTTAGTTCAAAATCGGATCCATTAGTGACAGTGTGTGAGCGTTACGTAAAAATTAAGGTAGGTGCTGCGGTCACCATACACATTATATTATATTATTATGTTTTACGGCATTTTTAATGGTAGGGCACTAGTTTATTGTGTAGAAATAACTTGCTTATAATCTTAGATACCGTTTTTTAGCCAAAAATACTTTAATTTTGCAAGCGTTTCCTTATTGGATATCGAAAACGGTCAAAATCCAGTAAAGGAACAGAGCGTTCCTTCACTGGGTTTTTAGTAATGTTTCACATTCTCATCTATTTTAGACCTAATGTTGTGCATTTATTGCCCTTAGAGCTTATATTTTCATGTTTTATCGAAATAAGGTGTGGATCCAGTAAAGAAACACATTTTTTTGTTGTGTTCTCTTACAGGATTAATGGTGCTCCTTCACTGGATTCGTGTACATATATGTATTTATAACTATCTTTTTCTACCTAATTAGGTACCTATTCATTAACATTGTTCACAGGCAAGCATAATATATTTTATTGTTAAGACATGGAACCAAGTAAAAAGAACCAAAGATTTAAATATAGTGAAGAACAATTAAAAAACGCCGTAGAATGTGTACGTCTAGGAAGTCTAAGATTAAACAGCGCCTCCCAAAAATTTGGAATATCTAAGGCAACTTTGAGCAAAAAAGTTAGATGTTTAGCACCAAAGGAGAGAAAAATGGGCCCGAACACAGTTTTGGATAAGAGCGAAGAAGACAAAATCTCTGACTGGATTTTAATTAAAGCCAAATTAGGCTTTCCCATGCATCCCAACGACGTCCTGGATGCAGTACAAAAAGTAATATTGGAAACAAACAGACACTCCGTTTACAAATAGTAGACCAGGGAAAAAATGGCTTCAGCTTTTCCTCAATCGTCATCCTGCTATTAAAAAACGCAACGCTGAAATAATATCAAAAGCAAGAGCCTCTATCACTGAAGAATCTATTCGTAAGTGGTTTGAAGATTTCAGAATGTTTTTGAAAGAAGAAAAATATGAAGAAGTGTTGACCGATGCCACAAGAATATATAATGCAGATGAAATGGGAGTGCAATTTTGTACTAAATCTGGAAAGCTGCTTGGGCCGAAAAGTTACAAGAATTTTTGTGAAATAAGCAGTGGCCCTGAAAAAGAATCTGTTACAGTGCTATGCAATTTCGCCGCCTCAGGATTAGTTGTACCACCTATGGTTGTCATGCCTTATAAACGAATTCCCCGCGATGTTGCTTTTTCCATTCCCAACAATTTTTTTGTCGGTCGGTCAGACACAGGGTGGATGGTATCGGAAACCTTTTTTGAATATATCAGTAACTGTTTCCACCCATGGCTACTTGAAAATTCAATTAAATTCCCAATTATCTTACTACTGGATGGTCATAAATCGCACATAAATTTAGAACTTTCAAAATTTTGCACCGAAAAAAACATCATTTTATATTGTCTTCTTCCTAATGCTACACAGATATCCTGCAGCCGTGTGACGTTTCTATTTTCAAACCTGTGAAGTTATATTGGAAGCAAAGAGTGCTGGAATATAAACAGCATACTGGCAAGTATATTACCAAAGCTACATTCGTTCCGCTTTTCAAAGAAGCATTTGATAATGCAATTTCTGTAGACACAATTAAGAATGGTTTTAAGGTTTGCGGGCTATTTCCATTGGATGAAAACTCAGTTGATTATGAAAAATGTATATCATTTAGAAGGGAACAGCTCAAGAATAAGAATTCGCATGAAGAAATATTTCAGAAAAATGATTTTCAAACCGCACTAAAAGATTTAAATTTTTATTCGGAAGAGTTAACTCAGAAATTTGTTGAATGCAACTCAGCAAATAAAATCTCCGAAAGCAATCACTGGACAGCTTCTGAGTTTTTGTTATGAAAAAGTTAATACCCTGCAAGAGCCACAAAATTTAAACGATTTAGAGAAGAATACAAATTCATTTGAAAATATCCAAGAAATGGAGAACTATCAAGATCAAAATTTGAATAGTGTTTCAGCCAGCTTTTTAGATTCCATACCCATGGAGTTTGAAGATATTACGATTCAACCTTCCAAGGAAGCAATTTTCGAGATAGAAAATTTTGAAAGCAATATAAATTTCCACGAAGAATTTTCTCCAAAGGTAAATAACTCTAATAATGTGTATGATTCAGAAGCTTCCAAAACGCTAGAACCATGTAAAGACACAAAGGGTAGAGAAATATCCTACTTCTTTGAGAAAATGGACATCGACACTTTTTATGGAAACACACAAAATACTAACTCACAATGTAATTTTGTGCAAAATTCAGATAAATCAGATTTTCAAAACATTGATGCGAAGTATGAAAACAAAGAAATGCCTGAAGCAGTACAGGCAAATTCAGGTATTCATGAAATTTATGTCCAGTCATCGTGAAAAAACGAAGGAATATCTGAAGAAACAGAACTAAATATTTTAAACATACATGAGGAGGGAAAGATTGACATCAAGAACACGATAACACAGCAAAATGAAATAAAACCAAATATACCTAACACATGTAAGGAAATGAGGATTTGCATGAAGGATATGATAACAGACGAAAACGAAAATTGTTCTTTATTGGAAGAAAATTCGGAAACAATATTGGAACAAGTTTTAAAATGTAATGAAAACATTGTTATAAAATCGAGTAAAGAAAATACAAGTGACATTTCTAGTAGCAGTAAGATAAATATAATTTCAAACATATCATTAAACAGTCCGTGGGAAAAGCATCTACACTGGCCAAAGTTGAGCGATGTAAAGAAAAATACAAGAAAGAAGAACGAACAAATTCCATTTGCAATTACATCAAATAAATGGAAAGAATATTATCTGAAAAAAGAAAAAGAAAAAGAAGATAAAGAGAATCTGACAAAAGCGAAAAGAGAAGAACGCGCAAATAAAAAAGCACTACATACGGTAACGAAGTCAAAAAAATATAAACAAATACGAAAACAAAAATTAAAACCAACCAAAACTCTGCAAAAGTTGAAAAAATTTGAGGAGAAAGAAAGTGACGAACCCTCTACAGCAAATATAGAAATGGATATTGAGTGCTCTCTAGCTGAACTAAAAAAATTTAAAATCAGAGACTTTGTATTAGTGACCTATGATGACAGAGTTTACCCAGGAATTGTACGCAGTTTTGACAACTATGGTGAATTTGAGATTGAAACAATGGAGAGAACATCAAATGAAAATTGGAAATGGCCAAACAGACCAGATCGAATTTGGTACAAAAAGGAAGCCATTTTAAAAAAGATTAAGGAGCCAACATCGTTTAATTCCCGGAGTGTATTTATAGTTCCTGAAATCGCTAAACTGGGGGTCTTAAGTAATAATATACCTACGTAAATGTACATAAAAAACAAACACAAACATTTATTTCGTGAGTTGCCTTACTGGGTATTATATATGATCCTTTATTAGATATAAGTGTTTACTCACTGGTGTTTCTGTAGTATTTCTAAATAAATTTGCTTTAAAATTTTGTTTGAAATCATATTACCTTATTCTAAACTGCAAAAGGTAGCCAACACTTTCAAGAAGCAGACATAACAATGTTCGGAAATTCATGCTTAAATATTTTTTTTGTATGAAATAATAACGAACTTGTCTTAAATGTTCCTTTATTGGTGCAATCACCCTATATAGTATATAAGTTAGTCATAAGTTTTTCTCCCACACACAAGAAATTTTATTTCTTCTGTGGTATCCTATAATATATTGTACAATGATATATTGTAGGAGAAAAATATTATTATTATTCTAGAGTCAGAGTTGTACTAGCCATTGTTTTATTCAATCTATATTGCCTTTGGCATAACAAAGTGTTACTCTCAGTCCTTTAATTTTTGAGAATAAAATTCAAAAATAAAAAGAATTAAAATTGATTCTTTTTTTAAAAACAACAGTTACCCGTGTATTTATCGATCTTTTTGTGGTACCGATGTAAACTTTCCCACAACTGCACGATACTCGGTAGATCCCGGACGATGAACGTGGATCTCTTTTGTCCTTCACCGATCTTAGGGAATCTTTTATTTTGGTGGTCGGTATATAGATGGGTTGGATTTGGTGTTTCACCAGAATTCTGCTGATTTTATCCGTAACCCCTTTTATATAAGGTAAGAAGGACTTTCCTAGGTAGGTAGTTTCGACCTCTTTCCGTTTTTCAGCCGGACATTAGGTTCGAGCGTGATCTCTTTTAGTTCATCGATAAAGTGTGTCGAGTTTTTGATGTAATGCTCCGTGTGCCCTATGTGTGATTGTAGCATTTTCGTTAGATGTTTTGCCAAACCGTAAGTAGGGGAGCCGATAGTGTTCATGATGTGTCGAAGTGGTGTTCCGTTCTTGTGGATTTTTACAACATATGGACACCGGCCGTAAAATCCTTAGCACACTAATTAGCTGCCTCTACGGGGAGGAACTCTACACAAAAACTCCTCAATTGAAAAATCTGCAGAAGAAGAAAGCTCAACTCTTAGCCTCCTTGACCTTACTACGGTGCAGAGAGACGAACATCACACCAAAATTTCTCCATCTTAAGAGGTCGTTTACCTCGAGTAAGGCTCACCGAATCTACAACAGAGCTAAAAAAGCCTTACTACGTGAGCAAATCCGACAGACACGATATGATCTGTCCAACACGGACAACAAACTTTGGAAAGTGCACCTAGAGATCAGCAACGTGGTGCACCCCATGGATTGGGATAAGATAGACCGCCTCACCTACTCTACAATGCAATGTACGGTAGATACAGGTAAAGCCAGACAAATCACGAAATTTGAACACCTGGCATTTTCAAGGTCATCTAAGAGTTCCGCTGATAATGATAACATCCGCACAGTCGTAAATCTGTGAAACAGAAACCTCACGGCTGATAAGACTCTATACTCAGAAAAGGAGGGTATTTTGCCATAACTCCCAATATAGTCCCTACTGAAGACATTATTGCAAACCTAGAAGCCAGTATACTTTACCAGTTAAACCTGCCGAGGAAATCCGCATCGAATCGGCTAGAATACTGAATCGGACAAAACCTCCAAAATGCAACCTACTACAAAGGTAAATGTATGCTATTAAGCAACTTTATCTGGATAAAAGCATTGTTATCTTGCCAGCAGGTAAAGGAAACACAACAGTAGTGATGAACATGAGTGACTATGAAAGAAAGATAAGGGACCTGTTAGATCCGGATACGTACATCAAGATCAAGAGGGATCCTACGCAAAAGATAACTCATAACACCAACCAGCTGATAAAGGCATCATTACTAGACGAAGAAACAAAACTTGGTTTACGCATGTCAGAAGATTTACCACCAAGACTGTATGGATTACCAAAAATCCACAAGAACGGAACACCACTTCGACGCATCGTGAACGCTATCGGCTCCCCTACTTACGGTTTGGCAAAATATCTAACGAAAATGCTACAATCACACATAGGGCACACGGAGCATTACATCAAAAACTCGGTTCACCATCGAAAAAGAGCAAGAAGGTTCTCTTCCTTTCCTGGATGTGTTAGTAACAGGGAAAGAAAATGACAAGCTGGGACATAAAATTTGTAGAAAAGCCACACACACGGACAGATACTTACACAAACAGTCGAATCACCATCTTAGACAAAAGAGGGGTATTATTGCAACTTTAGTGTAGTATAATGTAAATATAGAGATCTATGGATAGAGGAAGTGAGGTTAGAGAGGATAAAGTAGTGTGTTCCATGATAGAGTGAAGTTAATGTACATGAGTTTCATGTAAATAAAGTATAAATAAATAAAGAGTTGCAATACTAAACGTGAAACATAACATGGCGCAGTCAAATGAAAATGAATGAAAGTTAAGTAATGGAGAAAAATATGAAAACACGGTCTAAGAAAGAAAAGACACCAATTGAGGTTAGCGTCAGCGAGAAAAAAAGGAGGGAAAAATAGATCTTAATTTAAAAAGCACCAATTTTCAATGTAAATGAGGGGCAAGCTGCAAGTACTTGGCCGAAATTTAAACAAAATCTGGAAATCTCCTTATCGGCTAGTGGATTGGAAGTAGATGAAAAGAGGAAGTGCAATATTCTACTGCATTGTATGGGTCCAGAAGGAGTGGAGATTTTTAATACTTTTGAGATCACTAAAACGGAAAAAGATTCCTATGATAGTTTAATTAAAAAGTTTGACGATAATTTTTTACCCAAATTAAATATTACTTTTGAAAGAGACAAGTTTTTCACCAGAAATAAAAGAACAGGCGAGAGTTTTGACAATTATGTTACAGAACTAAAATTCTTGGCGTCAACCTGTGATTTTGACAAATTAAAATATTCACTTATAAAAGATCGAATAGTATGTGGCATAGACAATGACAAGTTACGAGAAAGGTTGCTGAGTGAGACAAATTTAACATTAAATAAGTGCATCGATATCTGTAAATCTTCAGACTTAATTTACACAAATTCTAAAGAAATTACAACGGAAGGGGTACAAGTAGATAGAATACAGAAGTTCTTAGTGAACAAAAATAGCTATCAAGAAAAGAGAGCACAGAACTGGAAAGAGAATCATAAATTAAAAAATAAAAATTTAATAAGTGACTGTACGAGATGTGGAAAAACACACAAAATAAACGAGTGTCCAGCATATGGAAAGGAGTGCTACAAATGCAAGAAAAAGAATCATTTTGGCAGCAAGTGTCGAGTGTTCATGAATTTTAAGTTGCACACCGGAGCACAGGCTTGTATAATTCCAAAATATTTATTTGATAAAATTACAAATGTTACAGTAAGAAGTTTTAATATTAAATTAATAAATTTTAATGGATCTAAGATAAATAATATAGGTAAATGTAGTTTAGAATGTAATATAAAAAATAAGAGAGAAATAATTAAACTAGATTTTGAAATAGTAGAGACAGGAAATCAAACTCCTGCAGTATTAGGGCTAGAAGCATGTAAAAAACTAAAATTAATCAAAAGAATTAGTGAAATTAGGTTAGGACAAGGAGTAGCACAGGAATTTAGTGATGTATTTGAAGGCATAGGGTGTTTTGGAAACAAGCATAAAATAATAATAGACAAAAATTCTTGTCCAGTCGTATTTAATGTACGGAAAATACCATTATCAATAAAAGATGAACTGAAAAAGGAACTAAACAGATTAGAGGAAATGGAAATAATCGAGAAAGTAAATGAACCTACGGACTGAGTCCATCCAATGCTAGTTGTAAAGAAACCAACAGGCAAATTGAGAATTTGTTTAGTAGAATTAAATAAGGTAATAAAGAGGGAATTTTTTGAAATTCCGACAGTAGAGCAATTATTGACAGAGCTCAAAGGAGCAACACTGTTTAGCATATTAGATGCAAATCATGGATTTTACTAAATACAATTGGATGAACCAAGTAAAAAATTATGTACATTCGCAACTCCTTTTGGTAGATACATGTTCACTAGATTACCATTTGGTATATCATCGGCGCCAGAAGTTTTCCACAAAAGTTTTGGGCAAATGTTTGAAGGGGTGCCTGGACAAATTTCATATGTAGATGACTTACTGGTATTCGGGAAAAATTAGGAAGAACATGATAAACATTTAATACAAGTATTAAAAAGGGTTAGAGAGAAAAAAATATTAAATTTAATAGTAATAAATGTAAATTCTCAGTAAACGAAATTAAATTTGTAGGACATGTAATAGGATCTTTCGGTATAAAACCAGATAAAGAAAAAATTAAAAGCATTGTAGAGATGCCTGAGCCTAAAAATAAAAAGGAAGCGGAGCAATTCGTAGGGATGGTAACATGGCAAAATTCGTCCCAAATTTATCAGAAGTTACATCAGATTTAAGACAATTATTAAAAGAACTCTTTATTTTTGTGGGACGAAAACCACACATCTTCATTCAATAAAATAAAAAAGAGCATGGCGGGGTAAGCATGGGGTAGCGGCCCCAGCGGAAATTTCAACTGCCAATTTTTGTGTAAGTTGGTCTTACTGAGTGTAACTTACCTGTAATATAATACTTCAAAATATGCATTAGTTTTCGATAAAATTGAAAAAATATTTTTGGAGAAAAAAATTTTTTTCTCGTTAATAACAATGCCCATAATATATGTTGTACATAACTTAGAGAGACAACATATGATGATATTTATTTCCAAAAATCTCGGGATAATTGTTAAAAAAAATTTTTGAAATTTTTAAAAAATTAATTTCATGTTTTCTAAACATGATACACCTACGAAATTTTCACTGAAGAACACCCTTATCATAATCTACAACATATATTTGGATCCAAATTTTTACGTAGGTGGAAGGGTTTTTTTCTTCTTCTAATACTTAATTTGGTTTTTCAACTTGTTGACGCATAAGATAAATTCAACCAATCATTTCAGAATATTTATTTTATAATACAAGTGCAAGGTCAAACTAATGTTGTGTGATAAAAAAGAATGCGTAAGAATCGTCCTGAGGGGATTAGTCATATATAGTATACGTAGTATGTTGTTTTTGTTAACGTGTCAAGACAGGATCATACATGTGAATTGTTATTCCGTGTTGTATCTCAAACGTTGTCAATTTAATAGTTTAGATTCGCGCATTCATATCAATTGAATAATTCTCATTTATTCAAAAAGTTATTATCTACGTTTTATGATAATGGATTCTTCGAAACATATCAAGTGTACAGTGTGTAATCGATTTATTGTAAAGATCCTGGTAAAAAAAAAAAAATAGATAAACCACCAGACATGGATCGCGATTTCGAGCTGGTTGGCTCTCATCAGCGTGCCGCAGATGGTTTTGAGGTCTAGTGGTTTCGACAGAATACTGACCGAGAACATATTTTGTTCTATTTATGTATGTGTGCGTTTCACACAGTCGTAGCTATGCGTGAGTACTGGTTTAACAAGCATTGCCTTAATGAAAAAGGCATCTTGTTGAACACTACAGTACCTCTTATTAAATAGCATTTACCATAGATGGCGCTCTAGTGACATCTTTGGTCCTTATTAAATCCACTTCTAGTAAGAGGAGACTTTGGTCGGTCGGTATTCTGTCGAAACCATCTGCGGCACGCTGATGAGAGCCAACCAGCTCGAAATCGCGATCCGTGTCTGGTGGTTTCGACAGAATACTGACCGAGAACATATTTTGTTCTATTTATGTATGTGTTGTAGAATCTAGTACCCTCCGCCCTCTATCGCGATTGAACGCTACATTTGTTTTTTTTTTGGGAATAGACCCAGTAGAGATCGATACGTCAATTACAACGATCAAGTTTTTTTAGTGTGCCGGTTTGCCGTGGCGTGACAGTCGAAAAGTGTATTTACGGGGATTCTGCGGGGTAGTAGGGTGTTAAGTGTGTTTGTGTGCGGGTGCATTAGTGCGACCAAAGGTAAAAGAAACTCTAAACCTAATCTTAATTTTTGTTTGTATAAGTAATTTATGTTTTGTATTGCAAATTTACCTATATGAAACCTTTAAAGTCAAGGGAAATTGATATTATTGCAAAATAATTGTAAATTATCAATCATCGATTGTATCATTATTTCTTTATCAAAAATTAATTAATTATTGATTTGAAGATTGAGTTTGAAATCATAAAACATTTTGTTCATATTCAGAATTTCTTGTTAATTTGTAAAAGTTTTACTGGTTTAGAAAGAATGTACAATATTATTTTCGTCATTTTTCAAGTGTGAAGTGTTCTACACACACACACCCACAAATTTATATGTAGCATTCCAGATGTTTATGTTTCTCGGCAATCTGAGTTTCTCTGTGTATGTAATTGTGTAACCCTTAGAAAAGTAATTTACTGCAATTATTAAATTCGGTCAACAAGAAAACCCAATTCACAATGGAGTTACAAACAAATGGCATATTAATTCTTTAGACTTGAAAGTAAGTGCAGCTAATAATAAACTGGAATTTGACATTTATAGAAAAGATGCCTTCTCTAACGCTATTATTACGCATGATTTAAATCAAGACTAATATAAATTTATCAACGTTTTACAGTCTGCCTCATAGGCTTACTAATTTTAATTTCCATTTAGATAAAAGCAAGTTTGACAAAGAACTAAATTTCATAAAGACAATAGCCCAAAATAATGGATATAAGATATAGATGTAATGTTAGATAGAAAACTGAAAAAACAGATACTTAATCAGATCTATACAGTCAAATCACAAAAAACTGAAAAATGGTACATTAATATGAAATAAATTCAACAACCATCTACAAATTGCCTCAAATTAATGAAGAAAAAGCTACTGCTGTCATCTTCATATCTAATTACCTTTTACAAAGACATTAGCGCACATATTTGGTTTAGATTAAAGAAATTAGAAATTAATACAATAAGCAGCAACAAAAATAATTTGAAAGCAATATTGGTAAACAATAAATTAGAGAAAATAGATAACACAAAAAGATCTAGTGTGTATAAAACTAACTGTTCCACTTGTGATGCTATATACATTGGACAAACGGGTCGTAATTTTGAAACTAGGATAAAGGAATATTGCAAATCAATAGTTGATAAAAAACCTTCCATTGGGCTAGCCAACCTGTATTACATTGAACCATTCCTTTGGAATAGATAACTTCTCGATTTTACATTTAGAAAATAAAGGCTTTAAACTTAATTTCTTAGAAAAACTGGAAATACAAAAAGGAGTTTAAAGAAAACTACCCATAACAAATGAAGTTACAGAAGGTCACAATATTTAAAGCTATCAGTGATATTTCCAAAAACAGAGAGGGGGTGAACAATAGTGTTAGTTGAATATAAATAGATGTGCTTATTTATCATTAGTTTTCAAATAAGCGATATCTCAAACACTGGCGGGTAGCACTGATAGTCACATTACCTAAACCAGAAAAAGACCCCACTAGACCTGAAAACAGACGACCTATCAGTTTAGTAAACATCTTAGCCAAAGTCTTCGATAAGCTGATTTTAACCAGACTTGCAGAAGAAATTGAGAAAACCAATCTACTCGAGAAGTAGGCGCAGTACATCAAGCAGCAAACCTCGTCACTAACATGAAAATGAACTTTAGCAATAAGAAGAAAATGTTGCTTGTTTGTTCTGGGGTTCTCCTAGTTAACCACTTTACTTGTTATTAAGTTTGTTGTTGTTAGAGTTATTAGTAGAATTAAATACTGTAAACCAAGAAATGGTAAATAAACTTGTTTTGAATTAACCAAGGAAGTATTTAATTTAATTCAACAGGTTATGGGCCCAGGCACGTGACAGAGAACTGTGCTGGGCTAACATATGCTAGAAAGCATAAGTGAGGTTAATTTGTCTAAAGAAAAATTAATTATTAATTTTGGTCTTGTCTAATGTCTGGCAATATGGATATTGATAAATCAATTAAACGCAGTGTAACGGTATTATTACGTATATTAAAGGTTTGTTAAAAGATTTACAGAATGAAACAAATCGCAACAAAGCAAGTCGATGACTGACTATTTTTAGAACAAGAACAATACATAAAGAACAGATATCGAATCTCGGTCGCCAAGCCAACCACAAAGTATAAACAAAAATGTTTACAAAAGCAATTCAACAAAACAAAACATTCGCTTATACATCTTAAATTCTTAGAAGCTAATTACAACAATAATGATAATATCGAATACAAACTTAACACTCCCACTTAATCGAGATTACCCGAGATTTTTAGACATTTTAACAGGCCATGAAAAACATTTTTGGGTAATGTTTTTGTTAAAATATCCGCACATTGGTTCTTTGTATCAACGTATGTAACCATTATATCACCCCGAGCACACACATCGCGCACAAAATGAAACCTCACTTCGATGTGCTTTGTTCTGCGGTGAAGCTCCGGGTTCTGGCTGAGCTTTATGGCTGATTGATTGTCCACGTTGATTTTTATTGGATCATGATGATAATCAATTTCCAGAAGTAAAGAACGAAGCCACAACGCCTCCTTTGTCGCAGTGGCCAAAGCGATGTATTCGGCTTCGGTGGTTGACAAAGCCACAACGCTTTGCTTTTGTGACGACCATGTCACGGGTGCGTCAGCCATTAGGAAAATATAACCACTTCCGCGAATCTATATAGCCCGCATAATCTGCATCCGCGTAACCGAACAACCTAAGTTCATTACTTTTACGATAAGTTATTTTAAAGTCTATCGCTTGTTTTAGATACCGCATTATTCGTTTTACCGCACGCCAATGTTCATTAGTCCAATTGTTCATAAATCTACTAACCAAATTTACAGCGAAACTAATGTCAGGACGACTCACGGTAGATAGGAAGATTAACGAACCAACCGCTTCGCGAAAAGGTTCCTTTTACTTTAAGCAATTGCTATAAAAATAAGTAAAAGCTTTTTAGACGACCTTTTGCTTAAAGAATATGAGTAATTGCTTGCATTTACTTAAAATGGGATGAATAAACCTAGCAATTGCTTTTTCTATGTAGCAATTGCTTGTAAAATTTACAAGCTTGGTGAACAGCAGCTTTAACGCATTCAAAATTATCATTCGTGGCACTTTCGTTAGATATAGCGGACGTTATTATGGCTGAATTCTTGAATATTCGCAAAAGAAAGTTTTATAGTGTGCGCAAAAGTTGCAGAAACGACGATTTTCGAAGAAGAAAATGTGGAGTGGTTGGCGCAATATTTTTTGGAAGATAGTGGCGAAAAGCGGGGTGGTGCTTTATCGCATTTAATGAAAATGAAAGTGTTTTTAAGAAACATATCCGATCCCGGGTTTCAGAATTCAACTGCGGAAGAATTAGGAATTCATCAAACCACTGTTTGTAAAACAACTAATTTTGTATTGCAGAAAGTGCTAGATAAGACAAATATTTGGATTAAATTTCCAACAACTGCAGATGAAATTGTGATTGCCAAAGAACAGTGGGCCCAGAAATGTTTATTTCCAACTGCAATTGGGGTAGTAGACTGTACCCACATTAGAATTCCTAAATTGCGGCAGTTTGGTGATGAATACATAAACAGAAAAGGGTATTCCAGTATAAATGTACAAGCAACTTGCAACGTTAATGAAATATTTATAGATTGTCAATGGCCTGGCTCAGTGCACGATAGCGGAATTTGGAAAAATTCAGATATATACAAAACCCTTTCAAACAGCCCTGAAGAGTGTCTGTTATTAGGAGACGAGGGCTATCCAATAGCACCTTGGATTATGACTCCGTGGCGAAATCCAGCTAATCAGCAACAACGAAATTATAATAACATATTGAGTAGAGAAAGGGTTATAATCGAAAGGTGTTTTGGACAGTTGAAAGCTAGATTTCCTATTCTACAGTACAAAATTCGGAACAAACTTGAAAAAATTCCTGCGACAATAATTTCCTGTGTTGTGCTTCACAATATAGCAAAATACTTGAAGGATGAAGATTTCCAGATTCCCGATGTTGCTGCTTTCCTTGATCCTATTGAACATTTTAATTTTAATAACAACGCTGGAGCACAAATGATCCGCCAATTAGGTCAGCAGAAAAGAGAACTCTTAAGTGCAGCATTATTCAATAATCAGGTAACAATCCTTCTACTACTTATCTTTAGTTACGTTGATGTTGGTCACGTATTGTAGGTATAGTAAATAAAAATAGTACGATCTTTTTTAAAAATAAAAATACGTTTAAGTTATTTCTCTATATCTTCGTTCCATATCTCTTTCGCAAATAAATTTCATTCAAAATTTTGTTTCCTTCAATTTGAGCTCTTTCGAAAAGTTATAACCTTTAAACATCAAAATCTTTTGCTGTGATTTTTATAAAAGAATTTCGTTGAACCTAAATGTTAAAAACGTTCATATGGTATCAATCTATACCATTTTTCCCGTCGGTCGCGACCGACGTACCTATCAAGGAATATGTGTTAATTATTTTTCCGGCTCGGCTCGACATGCATGCCGCTGCCGCAGTGCAAGAAATAATAATTATTTTTCTTACGCGTTCGACTCTAATGAATGAATTTATTAAAGTAATTGCGTGCATTGAATTGCTTCGTTATGAATAGGTAGATAGGTAGGTAGGTAGGTAGGAAACAATGTAAATAAAAAGTATTGTTATTCAGAAATAGTTTTATTCTTTAAAAAAATGTTACATTACAACATTATTAGATGGAATCCAACTGTTTTGAGATTTATCGAATCCAAGCCATTTTACGTAGACTTGATCACCTTTTCTTCGCAAAATCAGATTCCTTATAACCACTGGGCTCCTTTTTAAACAAAAGTTCCAATAATCCTCGGGATAGTGTATACCTTACATTTTTTATGGTTATTTTGTTAGTTCCAAACTTTATTTCGGAATCTCCGATAAAATATTTCTGTTTCTCTGAATTTTTTCTTACACCATATTGCGTGTCAAAAACTCCTTTAGTATCATGATTTAGAGATGTTATATAAGTTTGAGGGTTATCTAATCGAACGAGCTGCATTATTTCCCTATAGACATCCCTATCTTTTTGCTTATCTCCGACAGGATTCTTTTTGAAAAGTAACTCATATAGTCCAGGCGTTCCGACAAATTTACGTCCCATTATTTCTAGATTTTTACCGACCACCTTCATTTCTTCATCGCCAATATATAATTTGTTCTGAAGCCAATCGTATCGAACATCATTTCTATTGTCATATTCTCCTTCAGTTTCGCTTAATACTCCTTCAATATAATATCTCGGTAATTCTTCATAATCATCTAATATATCTTTAAAAGCAGGATCGTTTACGATTTTCTGTATTTCTTGTTTAGTGTAATCAAATATTCTATCTTCTTCCTCGTCATTCAGTGGAAGCTTTGTAGAAAGATCGGAATCTTTTACCGAGGTATTTAATGAGGTTGGTAATGACGATGATGATGATGGTGAGAATAAATCTGGTGCTATGAACGATTTCTCAACATCTTCTTCATCTTCTTGTTCTTCCTTTTTAATTTCTTGCTTAATTTTCGGTTTAGAAAATTGTATTTCTTCTTTTAATTGCATTAAAGGTTCCACCAAAGGTTTATAGGATTTCCGCAATATATCTTCTTCCTCTATCGCACCCTCTTTTAAAGCTTGCAATTTTCGTTTTACATCTTTCCTTACCTTAACAAGCTCCTGTTTAATTTTCGAGTCCATTACAGCGATATATGTACATACAAGAGATAATATGATCCTCACTCGTTTACTGCTTTTATATTACTCAGAGGTTAATCGCAATGGTTATAAATATATATATTGATCAAAACCTTTACGGTATCGACCGTTTTTAACATCACTATCTTTATAAATACTTATAAACCCATATTTGTCATCCCAACAAACTTTGCAAATGGTTTTAAACATTTCAAATGGCATGTCACTATTGACATGATCTGAATAGACATGCTTAAGATTTAGCTCATCCTGTTTGAATAATATAATTAGATTTGCATTGTCTCGTATTAGATGTTTTGGAAAATGAGTATATGTTTGACAAAGATAAAAACAATCGACATTGTAATGACGTCCCATACTAAAATAATCTCTGATTACATTCTGATTTTCGCAAGCAACATCGTCAAATATAAATATTGAATTAGATTTCGCATTTGATGGAGAAATAATAGTAGTAATAGGAGAGGGCTACTGAGATCATGTCCCGTTAGATTGTTGTTATTTCTGTCTAACGTTAGTTTGCCGTATAAGTCCATCCTTCTCGCACCTATGGGAAAAAGGTGTATGTGTTCTGAGATCATTTACGGTTACTTTAATGATGTGACGTAGCAAGGAAGGAGCGCATTTTTTTCCCGTCGGTCGCGACCGACCGACGTACGTACCTATCAAGGAATAGGTATGTGTTAATTGTTTTTCCGGTTCGGCTGGACATGCCGCTGCCGCAGTGCAAGAAATAATTATTATTTTTCTTATGCGTTCGACTCTAATGAATGAATTTATTAAAGTACCTAATTGCGTGCTTCGTTATGAATAGGTAGATAGGTGGGTAGTTAGGTAACAATGGTAAATAAAAAGTATTGTTATTCAGAAATAGTTTTATTCTTTAAAAAAAATTCCTTTCGAGGAAGGTATTGTTTATTGATCTATTTTGCACAAATCATAACACAAATGATTTATTCTTCAAAAAAAAAAAATGTTACATTACAACATTATTAGATGGAATCCGTGTAAAATTGCTCATTTAATTGAGGAGACACGTATATGTTTAAACTATATTATCATGTAAGAAATAAAACACAAATGTTTATGAGTTTTTTACAAAATTTTATTATATAAAATAAAAATAAAAATAAAATATAAATTTTTTTAATGGGCAATCCATTATTCTAAAAAGAATTAAAGAATATAAATATATATACATTTAAAATTTTCTACATACATACCTAACCAAATGGTTGCCCATGGTTCACACCATTCCGGTCTTTCAACCGTTAAGTATGCCCTCGGACAAGCCGGACAAGCCGTGGGCATACTTATCAAGCCTAAATACATAGCCTCTTCCGGAGGACTATGGCAAATGACCATAAAACGGTCTATATCCTGAAAAAATAAAAAATAAATTAAGAAATTTAAATATCAAAATATTTTACCTCCAACTCCGGAAGATTTAAATTGGCAATGCAATTTATAACCATTAGTTTCTCTGAAAAATAAATTAAATTAAAAGTATGTAATATAGGATAAGTAAGTCTCTTGCTCATAAAACTTACCATTCGCATTCATGTTAGCTAATGTGAATAATGAAACTTGAACATGCTGTATTTATGTGAGTTGATAATTTTTTAAAATGTTCAAACTGGTACGTTGATTTATTCATGACTGATAATGGGAATATGTGAAACTTGAAAAACAATATGCTGTAATTATGTGAATTGATAATTTTTTAAAATGTTCAAACTGGTATGTTGATTTATTCATGACTGATATGGGTAAATATGAAACTTGAAACAATATGTTGTAGTTATGTGAGCTGATAATTTTTTTAAATGCTTAAACGGGTACCACCTGCATGACAGGATGTCAGAAGTAATATTTTTCAGCCTTTGCTTTGTCCATGAAGTTTGAAATAAATATCTTTTACTGATTTGAGTTGAATACTTAAACAGATAAAAAGCAGGATATTATTGTGGGAAACTACAATTTTAAATAGCTACGTATATGGCAAAATGTTACAATTATAGCAAAAATGTAATCGTACAAATGCACCTGCAACGGATGTCCAATAATTAATAATCTTAACTGCGGACTTATAATGAGTTTGAATTTATTTGCAAAGATTTGTAAGTATAATATATGTTTGCTTACCTGCAGACAATCCTCTCTTCACCAACAATATTTTATATATGGTATATATATAATACAGATGACGAACAAATGGCATTGTCATTAACAGTTATTATTGAGAAATTTTGTTCCGTTGACATTACCCTAATGTTAAGTAGGTCACATTCTTTTTTTATAAATGATAGGACTTCAAACGTTGACATATCATTTTTCGGCATAGACATTTGCCAAGGCCCCAACAGTTCAATACGGAATCTATGTTTCTCCAATGCTCGTACTGTTAACGAAATAGTTAACTCATCCTTTTTAATTTTTTTATAATCGTTAAAAACTACTTCCAAACATAATGCACTCAAACTTTTCACTAAATAAACAGGTTTTTGATCTGAAGTTAAAATAATTCTGTATGAATTTTCGATAGGAAAATTGTTTAAACTATAAATCTTCGAATGCTGCAGTTCACGTAAAAACCATTTAATAGAATGATGATTAAATTTAAATTTGGAAAAAAAAGTTTTACAGTTCATTAACTGTCTATCTTTTACAAAAAAATAATTATCTAATTTTGGAATTAAAGCCATTTTTAAAATAAGGACTAGTTAGTGACGGAAGCGATTAATAACTGATAGGTATAAGTGTACAGACTTATTAATTGAGAATATTTTCCACTAACATCATTATATGCCGGAAATTATTATTAACATTCACTCACTGCCACCACCACCACCACCACCGCCATCATCATGATTATAACAACGATTCGAAATAATTTTAACCAATAGCATAAAAGTATTCCTTAATTAAATCTAACTATCTGTTGAAGAGGGATAGGTAATAGTTATAAATAATGGTGCAAACGCCATTATTTTTAAAGTCGGTTATTTCCTAATCAAAGTACCTACCACCTACCTAGTATACTTTAACTAAGTTTAGCCTTTAAAAAGTATTTTAACTATGGATTATCTAAAACAATTAAATGCGGCCGGTTCGGTAGAGTTCAAAACAACGGTATCGTTAAAAACGTTAGAAATTGGGAAACTATATCGCATTGAACGAGTTTTCGCCGTACAAACGCGATATGGTCGACAGGTGAAGGTCGATCTAGGAGACTTTGAATGTTTTTTGCCACAAAGATGGGCCAAAATTATTCCTGATGAAAAGTTTTCAGAATTCGTGGACACGGGCCTTGTTTTAAAAGGTGTCAAAAAACTACCAAATGGAGCAGAAACGTCTGAAATTAATTTCGAAAAACTAAAGTAAGACATTTTTTCACTCCAGTATACGCGTGAGTGTGTTAGTAAAATTAATCAATGTTAAGTGAACAATTTTATTCGTTTTTCAATAAAAATTATTCTTACATATAAGTATATGCATGAAGTGTTATTAAAAAATTAAGGTGCTATAAATGCATAGGAATCAACATTTGAATGAACAATTACATTCGCTTCCGAGTACTAGTAACATCATGGAGCAGCCTCCAGCTAAAAGAGTTAAGCTTACAACATGTGATATTTGCAAGTGTACACTTGAATCCGTAAATTATTCTGCACATCTTAAATCTATTAACCACAAGAATAAATGTTTGGAACGTGATGTCACTCTTGGTTCTAATGTTCATGAAATATTATCAGCGTTCAATCGAAAAGTGGTTTCCTATCGTTTGATACCTAATAATAATACAAAAATTGCCAATCTACCTATAAACGACTATAGCAATTTATTAATAGAAAACTTCATTCATAATATACGGAATGAAATCGTGACCATCATAAATAAAAAACTTAAGGATTTTAACGTGTTGAAAGTAAATTTCGAGCTTTATGGAAGTTTTCTGAAGCCTGCAGCAGTCTCAGATGATAATGATGGAAAATACAACTTGGAAGTAAAATCTTTTCTGGTTCCCTACCAAGTTGTAGATAAATCTATCAATGTAAACGAAATAATTGAAAATTTAATTGCAAATTTAAAGAAAAAGCTTGAGGAGTTCCAGGTAAGTTAAAACTAGTCTAGTCTAATAGTAATAATAATACTAATAAAACGCTTATACTTGTTTTAAGGAACGTGATAGTGGATATGCACTTCAGGAACTTTTATTTTTGGAAGTCAATTTGGTGAAATACAATCCACTGAAAGCTTCCACCTATGTAAAACTTCCATTGGACATTGAGCGCAAAAAGGCTGTTATTAACGTTAAAAACCAAGATAATAAGTGTTTCATCTGGGCAATTCTTTCCGCACTATATCCCGTCAGATGTCGTAAAAATCATGTATCAAGTTATAGGAAATATCTTTCAAAGCTAAATTTAACAGGTATGACCTTTCCAATGACCTTTTGTAACATTAAATTGTTTGAAAAATTGAATCCTAATGTAAGTGTAAATGTTTTTGGTCTCGAAAAACAAAAAGAAAAGTCAATAATTGTAGGACCATATTATTTCTCTCAATGTAGAAAATTAAACCATGTTAACTTACTATACATCGAAGAAGAAAATAAACAACATTACTGTTATATTAAAAATTTAAGTCGTCTTATTTCGAAGCAGCTAAGTCGGAGAAAAACTGTTAAATATATTTGTGATGGTTGCTTGCAATATTTTGGTAGTGAAAATCTTTTAGCTAATCATATGCAACAGGACTGTGCGAAATGTGTAACCGTTTTACCTTCAGCTGGAAATAATTTTTTAAAATTTAAACAAATAGAAAAGCAAATTAAAGTTCCTTTTGTTATATATGCCGATTTTGAATCTTTGCTAGTTCCAATTCGACAATCTTCAGAATCGTCGATAGATGATACTAAAACAGTATCTACTCACATTCATAAGCCATTTAGTTTTGCCTATTACGTTAAGTGTTGTTATGACGATTCACTTTCGAAATTTTATTCGTTTCGGGGAGAAAATTGTGCAAAAGTTTTCTGTAATATGATTAAAAATGAAGCTTCTCATATATACCATACATACTTAAAAAATATTATTCCTATGAAAGAATTAACTGAAGAGGATTTAGAAAATTTCGCATCGGCAACAAACTGTTATTTATGTAACGGAGATTTAGGTTCAGATAAAATTAAAGATCACTGTCACCTCACCGGCAAATATAGAGGCTGTTGTCATAATTCCTGTAATTTGAAAGTAAAAACCGTTAACTTTATCCCGGTTTTCTTTCACAATTTTAGCAATTATGATTGTCATCTTTTTATACGTGAATTTGCCGCCGAAGATGACGAACCAATGAATGTCATTCCGGTGAATAAAGAAAAGTATATTTCATTTACAAAGAAAATTTTAGTCGATAGAAAAAATAATGAAAACAATAACATAGATTTACGTTTTGTAGATTCTTATCGATTTATGAATCGAAAATTGGAGACACTCGCTGCAAATTTATCAGATGATCAAATTATAGAATTAAGAAACTTTTTTCCAAATGATGAAGAATTTAGATTAATGCGTCAAAAGGGTGTTTTCCCATACAATTATTTAGATACGTTGGAAAAATTAAATAACGAATCTTTACCTTCAAAAATGGATTTTTACGATTCAATGCAAGATATTTCAATTTAAACCTTTAAACATCAAAATCTTTTGCTGTGATTTTTATAAAAGAATTTCGTTGAACCTAAATGTTAAAAACGTTCATATGGTATCAATCTATACCATTTTTCCCGTCGGTCGCGACCGACGTACCTATCAAGGAATATGTGTTAATTATTTTTCCGGCTCGGCTCGACATGCATGCCGCTGCCGCAGTGCAAGAAATAATAATTATTTTTCTTACGCGTTCGACTCTAATGAATGAATTTATTAAAGTAATTGCGTGCATTGAATTGCTTCGTTATGAATAGGTAGATAGGTAGGTAGGTAGGTAGGAAACAATGTAAATAAAAAGTATTGTTATTCAGAAATAGTTTTATTCTTTAAAAAAATGTTACATTACAACATTATTAGATGGAATCCAACTGTTTTGAGATTTATCGAATCCAAGCCATTTTACGTAGACTTGATCACCTTTTCTTCGCAAAATCAGATTCCTTATAACCACTGGGCTCCTTTTTAAACAAAAGTTCCAATAATCCTCGGGATAGTGTATACCTTACATTTTTTATGGTTATTTTGTTAGTTCCAAACTTTATTTCGGAATCTCCGATAAAATATTTCTGTTTCTCTGAATTTTTTCTTACACCATATTGCGTGTCAAAAACTCCTTTAGTATCATGATTTAGAGATGTTATATAAGTTTGAGGGTTATCTAATCGAACGAGCTGCATTATTTCCCTATAGACATCCCTATCTTTTTGCTTATCTCCGACAGGATTCTTTTTGAAAAGTAACTCATATAGTCCAGGCGTTCCGACAAATTTACGTCCCATTATTTCTAGATTTTTACCGACCACCTTCATTTCTTCATCGCCAATATATAATTTGTTCTGAAGCCAATCGTATCGAACATCATTTCTATTGTCATATTCTCCTTCAGTTTCGCTTAATACTCCTTCAATATAATATCTCGGTAATTCTTCATAATCATCTAATATATCTTTAAAAGCAGGATCGTTTACGATTTTCTGTATTTCTTGTTTAGTGTAATCAAATATTCTATCTTCTTCCTCGTCATTCAGTGGAAGCTTTGTAGAAAGATCGGAATCTTTTACCGAGGTATTTAATGAGGTTGGTAATGACGATGATGATGATGGTGAGAATAAATCTGGTGCTATGAACGATTTCTCAACATCTTCTTCATCTTCTTGTTCTTCCTTTTTAATTTCTTGCTTAATTTTCGGTTTAGAAAATTGTATTTCTTCTTTTAATTGCATTAAAGGTTCCACCAAAGGTTTATAGGATTTCCGCAATATATCTTCTTCCTCTATCGCACCCTCTTTTAAAGCTTGCAATTTTCGTTTTACATCTTTCCTTACCTTAACAAGCTCCTGTTTAATTTTCGAGTCCATTACAGCGATATATGTACATACAAGAGATAATATGATCCTCACTCGTTTACTGCTTTTATATTACTCAGAGGTTAATCGCAATGGTTATAAATATATATATTGATCAAAACCTTTACGGTATCGACCGTTTTTAACATCACTATCTTTATAAATACTTATAAACCCATATTTGTCATCCCAACAAACTTTGCAAATGGTTTTAAACATTTCAAATGGCATGTCACTATTGACATGATCTGAATAGACATGCTTAAGATTTAGCTCATCCTGTTTGAATAATATAATTAGATTTGCATTGTCTCGTATTAGATGTTTTGGAAAATGAGTATATGTTTGACAAAGATAAAAACAATCGACATTGTAATGACGTCCCATACTAAAATAATCTCTGATTACATTCTGATTTTCGCAAGCAACATCGTCAAATATAAATATTGAATTAGATTTCGCATTTGATGGAGAAATAATAGTAGTAATAGGAGAGGGCTACTGAGATCATGTCCCGTTAGATTGTTGTTATTTCTGTCTAACGTTAGTTTGCCGTATAAGTCCATCCTTCTCGCACCTATGGGAAAAAGGTGTATGTGTTCTGAGATCATTTACGGTTACTTTAATGATGTGACGTAGCAAGGAAGGAGCGCATTTTTTTCCCGTCGGTCGCGACCGACCGACGTACGTACCTATCAAGGAATAGGTATGTGTTAATTGTTTTTCCGGTTCGGCTGGACATGCCGCTGCCGCAGTGCAAGAAATAATTATTATTTTTCTTATGCGTTCGACTCTAATGAATGAATTTATTAAAGTACCTAATTGCGTGCTTCGTTATGAATAGGTAGATAGGTGGGTAGTTAGGTAACAATGGTAAATAAAAAGTATTGTTATTCAGAAATAGTTTTATTCTTTAAAAAAAATTCCTTTCGAGGAAGGTATTGTTTATTGATCTATTTTGCACAAATCATAACACAAATGATTTATTCTTCAAAAAAAAAAAATGTTACATTACAACATTATTAGATGGAATCCGTGTAAAATTGCTCATTTAATTGAGGAGACACGTATATGTTTAAACTATATTATCATGTAAGAAATAAAACACAAATGTTTATGAGTTTTTTACAAAATTTTATTATATAAAATAAAAATAAAAATAAAATATAAATTTTTTTAATGGGCAATCCATTATTCTAAAAAGAATTAAAGAATATAAATATATATACATTTAAAATTTTCTACATACATACCTAACCAAATGGTTGCCCATGGTTCACACCATTCCGGTCTTTCAACCGTTAAGTATGCCCTCGGACAAGCCGGACAAGCCGTGGGCATACTTATCAAGCCTAAATACATAGCCTCTTCCGGAGGACTATGGCAAATGACCATAAAACGGTCTATATCCTGAAAAAATAAAAAATAAATTAAGAAATTTAAATATCAAAATATTTTACCTCCAACTCCGGAAGATTTAAATTGGCAATGCAATTTATAACCATTAGTTTCTCTGAAAAATAAATTAAATTAAAAGTATGTAATATAGGATAAGTAAGTCTCTTGCTCATAAAACTTACCATTCGCATTCATGTTAGCTAATGTGAATAATGAAACTTGAACATGCTGTATTTATGTGAGTTGATAATTTTTTAAAATGTTCAAACTGGTACGTTGATTTATTCATGACTGATAATGGGAATATGTGAAACTTGAAAAACAATATGCTGTAATTATGTGAATTGATAATTTTTTAAAATGTTCAAACTGGTATGTTGATTTATTCATGACTGATATGGGTAAATATGAAACTTGAAACAATATGTTGTAGTTATGTGAGCTGATAATTTTTTTAAATGCTTAAACGGGTACCACCTGCATGACAGGATGTCAGAAGTAATATTTTTCAGCCTTTGCTTTGTCCATGAAGTTTGAAATAAATATCTTTTACTGATTTGAGTTGAATACTTAAACAGATAAAAAGCAGGATATTATTGTGGGAAACTACAATTTTAAATAGCTACGTATATGGCAAAATGTTACAATTATAGCAAAAATGTAATCGTACAAATGCACCTGCAACGGATGTCCAATAATTAATAATCTTAACTGCGGACTTATAATGAGTTTGAATTTATTTGCAAAGATTTGTAAGTATAATATATGTTTGCTTACCTGCAGACAATCCTCTCTTCACCAACAATATTTTATATATGGTATATATATAATACAGATGACGAACAAATGGCATTGTCATTAACAGTTATTATTGAGAAATTTTGTTCCGTTGACATTACCCTAATGTTAAGTAGGTCACATTCTTTTTTTATAAATGATAGGACTTCAAACGTTGACATATCATTTTTCGGCATAGACATTTGCCAAGGCCCCAACAGTTCAATACGGAATCTATGTTTCTCCAATGCTCGTACTGTTAACGAAATAGTTAACTCATCCTTTTTAATTTTTTTATAATCGTTAAAAACTACTTCCAAACATAATGCACTCAAACTTTTCACTAAATAAACAGGTTTTTGATCTGAAGTTAAAATAATTCTGTATGAATTTTCGATAGGAAAATTGTTTAAACTATAAATCTTCGAATGCTGCAGTTCACGTAAAAACCATTTAATAGAATGATGATTAAATTTAAATTTGGAAAAAAAAGTTTTACAGTTCATTAACTGTCTATCTTTTACAAAAAAATAATTATCTAATTTTGGAATTAAAGCCATTTTTAAAATAAGGACTAGTTAGTGACGGAAGCGATTAATAACTGATAGGTATAAGTGTACAGACTTATTAATTGAGAATATTTTCCACTAACATCATTATATGCCGGAAATTATTATTAACATTCACTCACTGCCACCACCACCACCACCACCGCCATCATCATGATTATAACAACGATTCGAAATAATTTTAACCAATAGCATAAAAGTATTCCTTAATTAAATCTAACTATCTGTTGAAGAGGGATAGGTAATAGTTATAAATAATGGTGCAAACGCCATTATTTTTAAAGTCGGTTATTTCCTAATCAAAGTACCTACCACCTACCTAGTATACTTTAACTAAGTTTAGCCTTTAAAAAGTATTTTAACTATGGATTATCTAAAACAATTAAATGCGGCCGGTTCGGTAGAGTTCAAAACAACGGTATCGTTAAAAACGTTAGAAATTGGGAAACTATATCGCATTGAACGAGTTTTCGCCGTACAAACGCGATATGGTCGACAGGTGAAGGTCGATCTAGGAGACTTTGAATGTTTTTTGCCACAAAGATGGGCCAAAATTATTCCTGATGAAAAGTTTTCAGAATTCGTGGACACGGGCCTTGTTTTAAAAGGTGTCAAAAAACTACCAAATGGAGCAGAAACGTCTGAAATTAATTTCGAAAAACTAAAGTAAGACATTTTTTCACTCCAGTATACGCGTGAGTGTGTTAGTAAAATTAATCAATGTTAAGTGAACAATTTTATTCGTTTTTCAATAAAAATTATTCTTACATATAAGTATATGCATGAAGTGTTATTAAAAAATTAAGGTGCTATAAATGCATAGGAATCAACATTTGAATGAACAATTACATTCGCTTCCGAGTACTAGTAACATCATGGAGCAGCCTCCAGCTAAAAGAGTTAAGCTTACAACATGTGATATTTGCAAGTGTACACTTGAATCCGTAAATTATTCTGCACATCTTAAATCTATTAACCACAAGAATAAATGTTTGGAACGTGATGTCACTCTTGGTTCTAATGTTCATGAAATATTATCAGCGTTCAATCGAAAAGTGGTTTCCTATCGTTTGATACCTAATAATAATACAAAAATTGCCAATCTACCTATAAACGACTATAGCAATTTATTAATAGAAAACTTCATTCATAATATACGGAATGAAATCGTGACCATCATAAATAAAAAACTTAAGGATTTTAACGTGTTGAAAGTAAATTTCGAGCTTTATGGAAGTTTTCTGAAGCCTGCAGCAGTCTCAGATGATAATGATGGAAAATACAACTTGGAAGTAAAATCTTTTCTGGTTCCCTACCAAGTTGTAGATAAATCTATCAATGTAAACGAAATAATTGAAAATTTAATTGCAAATTTAAAGAAAAAGCTTGAGGAGTTCCAGGTAAGTTAAAACTAGTCTAGTCTAATAGTAATAATAATACTAATAAAACGCTTATACTTGTTTTAAGGAACGTGATAGTGGATATGCACTTCAGGAACTTTTATTTTTGGAAGTCAATTTGGTGAAATACAATCCACTGAAAGCTTCCACCTATGTAAAACTTCCATTGGACATTGAGCGCAAAAAGGCTGTTATTAACGTTAAAAACCAAGATAATAAGTGTTTCATCTGGGCAATTCTTTCCGCACTATATCCCGTCAGATGTCGTAAAAATCATGTATCAAGTTATAGGAAATATCTTTCAAAGCTAAATTTAACAGGTATGACCTTTCCAATGACCTTTTGTAACATTAAATTGTTTGAAAAATTGAATCCTAATGTAAGTGTAAATGTTTTTGGTCTCGAAAAACAAAAAGAAAAGTCAATAATTGTAGGACCATATTATTTCTCTCAATGTAGAAAATTAAACCATGTTAACTTACTATACATCGAAGAAGAAAATAAACAACATTACTGTTATATTAAAAATTTAAGTCGTCTTATTTCGAAGCAGCTAAGTCGGAGAAAAACTGTTAAATATATTTGTGATGGTTGCTTGCAATATTTTGGTAGTGAAAATCTTTTAGCTAATCATATGCAACAGGACTGTGCGAAATGTGTAACCGTTTTACCTTCAGCTGGAAATAATTTTTTAAAATTTAAACAAATAGAAAAGCAAATTAAAGTTCCTTTTGTTATATATGCCGATTTTGAATCTTTGCTAGTTCCAATTCGACAATCTTCAGAATCGTCGATAGATGATACTAAAACAGTATCTACTCACATTCATAAGCCATTTAGTTTTGCCTATTACGTTAAGTGTTGTTATGACGATTCACTTTCGAAATTTTATTCGTTTCGGGGAGAAAATTGTGCAAAAGTTTTCTGTAATATGATTAAAAATGAAGCTTCTCATATATACCATACATACTTAAAAAATATTATTCCTATGAAAGAATTAACTGAAGAGGATTTAGAAAATTTCGCATCGGCAACAAACTGTTATTTATGTAACGGAGATTTAGGTTCAGATAAAATTAAAGATCACTGTCACCTCACCGGCAAATATAGAGGCTGTTGTCATAATTCCTGTAATTTGAAAGTAAAAACCGTTAACTTTATCCCGGTTTTCTTTCACAATTTTAGCAATTATGATTGTCATCTTTTTATACGTGAATTTGCCGCCGAAGATGACGAACCAATGAATGTCATTCCGGTGAATAAAGAAAAGTATATTTCATTTACAAAGAAAATTTTAGTCGATAGAAAAAATAATGAAAACAATAACATAGATTTACGTTTTGTAGATTCTTATCGATTTATGAATCGAAAATTGGAGACACTCGCTGCAAATTTATCAGATGATCAAATTATAGAATTAAGAAACTTTTTTCCAAATGATGAAGAATTTAGATTAATGCGTCAAAAGGGTGTTTTCCCATACAATTATTTAGATACGTTGGAAAAATTAAATAACGAATCTTTACCTTCAAAAATGGATTTTTACGATTCAATGCAAGATATTTCAATTTCTGACGCAGACTATCACATGACTATCACAGAGCAAACGATATTTGGCATAAATTTTCATGTAAAAATTTAGGTGAATACAGTGACCTCTATTTAAAAGTAGACGTAATTTTATTATGCGACGTTTTCGAAAATTTCCGAAATTTATGTTTGAATACATACAAATTAGATCCGGTCCATTTTTATAGTTTACCCGGCTTGTCATGGCAGGCAATGCTAAAATTTACCAATGTACAGTTGGAGTTGTTAACTGACTGTTCAATGGTACTCTTTTTTCAACGAAATATCCGAGGTGGTTATGCTGGAGTGGTTCAACGTTTCGCACAGGCCAACAATAAATATATTCCCTCTAATTACAACAATTCACAAGCAACATCTTACATATCATATTGGGATGCAAATAATTTATATGGATATGCGCTTTCGGAAAAACTGCCTATATCGAACTTTCGATGGCTCTCACAAAACGAAATTGATTCATTTAATATAAATAACTATACAGATTCTGATGATCAAGGATATGTTTTGGAAGTCGATATTCATTATCCAAAACATTTGCATGATTTGCACAATGATTTTCCAATGTGTATTGAAAAAATGAAACCTCCAAATTCAAAATGTAAAAAATTATTGCAAACCTTTTTCGATAAGCAAAATTACGTTATTCATATAAAGACTCTTAAGCAATGTATTGAAAATGGTTTAGAGTTGTCAAAGATTCATAGAATTCTCACGTTCAAGCAATCTGCTTGGATGAAACCGTTTATCGATTTTAATACTCGTCTAAGACAAAGTGCCGCAAACGCATTTGAAAAAGATATGTACAAATTAATAAATAATGCAAACTATGGAAAATGTATCGAAAATATAGAAAAAAGGGTTAACGTTAATTTAGTCAATTCGTGGAAAGATTTGGGTCATAAAAAAGGAGTTGAGAAATTAGTTTCACAACCCAATTTTCATAGTATATCCATTTTTGATGAAAATTTTGCAGCAGTACAATTGTTAAAGTCTCAAATCTATTATGACAAACCAATTTACGCCGGGTTTGCAGTATTGGAAATTGCCAAATTTGTAATGTATGAATTTCACTATAACTTTATAAAAAAAAAATATGGTTCCAAAGCATCACTTTTGTATACAGATACTGATAGTTTGTTGTATTTCATAGAAACGGATAATGTTTATAATGATATGAAGAATAATTTACATAGATTTGATACCTCAAATTATTCTATTGATAATATTTTTGAAATGCCTTTGGTAAACAAAGCCATCCCAGCACTTATGAAAGATGAAGTTTGTGGTAAGATTATTTGGGAATTTGTCGGTCTTAAAGCTAAAATGTATGAAGTGAATATAGAAGGAAGTTTGATAATGAAAAAGGCTAAAGGTGTTAAAAAGAATGTAATAAAGTCATTAACGGAAAAAGATTTTAAATATGTATTAAATGAAAACGAGATAGTACTGAAGCGACAAAATGTATTTAGGTCTTTAAAGCATATAATTTATTCTCAATGCATTAATAAAATTGCTTTGTCTGCGGATGATGATAAACGTTTCCATATACCAGAAACGTATAAGACTTTAGCATGGGGACACTACAAAATTACTACTGATAATACTAACAATAATTTAAGTTAGGTTATTTTAATGATTTCCTAATGGCTTAATTATTATATAAAGTTAGTTAATTACTATAATGATGTTCAATAAACTAACTTGAAACCATTAGATACTTGTGTTTTATTTGTACATACGTTAATGACCTTAACATCTAGGAAGAGAAGGAGCAGGAGGAGGAGGAGGAGGAGGAATGGATAATAGTAGTGGTAATAACCAATTTAAAGAGTAGTTCTCGAAACAAATGCGTTAGTTTTAACTTTAGAAAGCAAAATGGCAGTTGTACAGTTAAAACCGGGAAATAAAATCAAAGTTCTTTCAGCATTTGAATTAATCCAACTGGCAAATGTTGTGCAAGCGACTGCTGAGGAGAATTGGCATAGCAGTATTGCAAATTTAGAAGAAAAATGGAGAACATCAAGCACTGGCGTGTTTGATAGTGATTTGTTCAATATTGTAGCTTGTCCGCTATCTGAAATTTTAAATTATCCGAAAACCATCGATCCTAATAATGGTAATAATGAAGAAATTTACCATACAGGGAAAACGTTAGCGTTAGAAGTGCAGAAAAGAAGAGATATTTTTAAAGAACCGAAGAAAAGAAGAATAGTAATGGAAAAAGGGAAAAAAAGACAAAGGAAAAGAAACGAGAAAGAATCTTATGCATTGATATCACCACCACTACCATCCTCGCCTCCGCCACCGCCGCCGCCGCCGCCGCCCACTACAGCGAAAAACGAACAATGCTGCTACCTATTTGATAATATTTATAAAGAATTGGGAATTAAAGATTTGTAGGATTTTTTAAAATAAACAGAAATCTTATTAATATGAGTATTTTATTTCTATTAATGTTAAGTAATATACAAAAAAGTCTTACATTAATTCTTGCAAAATATTGAAAACACTTTTATAGTCTTTAGAATAAATTGATGGCAATTTTACAGAATCTGATCTATTTTCATCTTGCCAACCTACTGGCAATCCTTTTTTCGCTTTTTCTAAATTACCAACAAGCCATTGAAAGACTGCTTTCTGTCTACAATTATGCAATGGTTCAAATTTATAAGCCAGTTTGTTGGCTTTCATAATTTGAATTATATAGTACAATAGTTTTGGTTGTGCATAATAAGCAGTTTCTAGTATGATATCATCCAAACATGCTAATACATTTTTATAGTTTTTCTTAATATTACTTATGGGAAATTTTTCTAAATTGCAAGGATTATAATTTGAAAGGAGATCTTGAAGGAAAAATATATCATTGGTGCACAAAGTTTTCATTTCCTTCATTTCAGTTAATATACTCACTACATCAAATACACTTATTAAAAAGTCTAAATCATCTGGAACTGTATTCAAAAAGGATTGTACAAAATCATCGCATATAATTTGACGGTGAAATAACAAATCCAGCAACGATAGAGATGGAAAAGTCTCTGTAATCCATGTGAAGGCTTCGAAGGGCACTTGAAATCCTAATCGCATAAAAATATTTTTGGCTGTCTGTTCATTATTTCGAACAAATGCATAGGAAAGTTCCTTTTTCAAATTATTCACATCGCTATTGTAAGTTGCATAAGAGGTTGGATCCATTCTTGTTAGTAGATATTTTTTAATTGTGAAAATAAATAAACTCGTCACTATCGCTACTGCTGCTGCTGTTGTAATTATTATTATTATCAGATGAATCAGTTGTGACCGGATGATTGAAATAATTACCCAATATTTCTATTTGATCATATGCAGAAACATCAAATTTTTCAAAAATGTTTATTAAACCTTTAGCTTCGAGCGTTTTGCTATCAATCAGCACACCATTTACGTAAAACTTTATAGTAATGTAGTAATCAGACATGCTTTCTCGTACCATGGTAAAAATATACTAAAATTCTTTAATAGTTCTATAACAAATTGAAGAGGACTAGGTAGGTGGAGGGGAGATGATGTTTAATTGTTTATATTATTTCCCATTACCTATTAATAAATATTAATAAAGTGGAAAAATAATATTTTTATTCATTATCTATACACATCTACATATAGTCTTTTAGTAACCAACTTCTTAGAACAAAAACGTTTTCTAATGCACAATTATAGTTTGAATTTTGATAGTGATGGTCTTGATGGCGGTGGTAGGTGCATAGTGATGTAGTAGTTGTAGCGATGACTTTATAATCTGCAATAAGTTTTGTTAGAGATGGACATTTTAAATCCTCCAAGTTTATAATGTTCTGCAGATAGGGAAATTCTTTTGATAACCATCTTCGTTTCTCCAAGCCTTTGACATAAATAGTACTACAATCATTTAAAATTTTCCCTATTTCACCTATTGTCTCGTAATAACTGTGCAATCCAAAATTCCATTCGATTCCATGATAATTTCTAGTAAGCCATCCATTCTGACTTCTATAACGGGCTGCAAGTTGCGACCAAGGAAATGGTGGCGATAATAAATACCATGCAATTTTTTCTTCATTGCTTATTTTACTGAAAGCAACTTCCTTAAATATGAAGGTATTACCCGCTGCCTTAAATCCTTGCACATCCACTATGAATTTCATCTTTGTAATATACCTACTTATAGTTACAATACTTGAACAATGTTGTTGGATGGATTGTAGCGAACCATACGATCATGTAGAATTAAGCAATATGCAGCTGTATTTGCTGGAATTGCTTCATTAGTTTCAAAATCTAGACGTACATCTATAGCGCCCGCCTTCACAATTTCGCTTTGATGTGTACAATCGATTACAAATAAGGGAGCAATTTTCTTAAAATCTGATGGTTTCATTACCGGCTCGCTAACCGTTCCGTAATAAGACTGTTGAAATTGAGCATACATTTCATATAATATAGAAAATTTATTATTCTTAAAATCAAGATGAAGGTTATCGTAAGGATACATAGAAGAGCCCAAATGTAATTTAATATTATTAAGTTCGCAATGATCAAAGTGGGCTTTATTTTTTTCAGGTTTATTATTTCTATCTGTTTGAAATGCAACTATCACGAAACGAGGTTTTTCAAGTTGTGACGTAGTTTTCACAGCCCATGTGTGATTATTTGTTTGAGGCAATAAAGGATACTCATGCAACTCCCAACTACGGAAATTAATTTCCATTTGTTGATTTCTTTGCAAATATTTTAAAAGTTTAAGACGTTCTACATCTGCTACAGATATGTGTGGAATTTTCCAAGAAATTTTATTTATATCTACTTTTAAAGTTTCACCTGCAGTTGTATTTATTATAGCGTTTGTATCGATACTACTTCTTATTAAAATAAGTTCTTGTTTTATGTTGAGAAGAATTTTTCGAAAATCTTCTGCAAAACCTAAAAGCATACGTAGTGGGATGCATACGTTAAAATTTCCATTTTGATCTATTGCCGAAAATGTATCATCATTGGGAGCCCAACCAGCATTCTGAAGACGCAAGCTCTCGTTTACGTTGTAAGAAACATAACCTTTTATGGTGCTAGTTATTCCAGGATTTCGAACACGATCAACAGTTTTACCACCGATTTCGTAACGAATTTCGTCGAAAAGATGTGCAATTCCATTATTTATAAATTTGGCAGTTACTGAAGGTGTACCGTCAGTTTTTAGCAATTTTCCTTCAACATATAATACACTATCCCATGGTAAAGTGTAGACATCTTCGTTTTCAATTGGAATGCGGATTTCATCATTATTTTTAAACGTTGTATTTGTATACGGTTGATGAGTATGTTTTTCCGCATTGGTTATAGATAAATCAAATAATGCACGTTCGGTAACATTCAAGATTTCAGAATGCATGATGGTTTTAGCTTCTTAACTTGATATCCTAAACTTTTTAAAAAGCGTGCGTTTGAAGGTGTTAATCGCTTCACTTCTTCTTTTGCACTGAACGATTGTGATAATGTTGGTTTCCTATAAATCTCCTTACGTTTGTTAAAATTTTTATAACGGCAAACCATTATGGTTTAATATCTATTAGACAGAGAGAGACGTTTCAAATGAAGTCTTACTGTAACGGTCTCTCCACGAAAATTAACCAACTCACCGTCTTGATCAACTATTTTAATGACTATTGAATCAATAATTCTCGAATTTATAGGCAAATAAATAACATTGGTTGGATTTTCCACTATTTTGTAGCCTGGCGGAACGTTTGGGAAAAGTTGATGAATAAAATGAGCTTCTTCGTTATTTCTATATGAACCGGAAACAAGGTTGCAATGGATGCATATAGCGTTTACTTTAAAAATATTTACAGGATAATCAGACACTTCATGACTATTAGCTTTAATAATTCTCGGTTTAAATCCTAGCAGTCGTCCGATTGAATCCGTTTTTGTGAAATCAACTTGCTCTGTACACTTAATTTCCGAAAGTAAAGTGTTGTTGTTGCCAGTTATATTAAGAAATATAATATCTTTACCTTTTGCTCTCGGATCGCCTAATTGAAGGCGTAGATAACGATTTATGTCGTCAAGCTCATACGATCCTTCCGGTATCGTTATTACTCTATTCCCAACATAAAATTTGTTGTTACTTTGATCTATATTTGGAATAGAATTGTACGTTTCAAAATTAACGAGTCCTAAAGAATACTCAAAATTGTCATCCAAAACAATTGGTGGACTAATATTAGCTTGCAATATTGATTTGTCTCCGGTTAAATTAAACGTGAACATGTTGATAGTCTGTTAACGTTAGATTAAATGGAACTATTATCGTCTGCGCTAACGTTTTAAAAGTGAAAGGGTGGTGTGATATTATATAGAAATTGTAATACTAGATGACCACAGTTGAATAAGTTGTACATCTGTTTGCGATCATAATTATAAAAGATTTTGCATGGTTGAGCAGAATTTAAATATTTCACAACTTCCGAAGGTGGTTGCAAATTTCCGAAGCTGTCAAAATAAACTGCATTGCCGTTTTTAATTTTGTATGCTGTCCAATGCGTACCCATGCCCGTTTTCTTATCATGATTTACAATTCCACATTCGATGGTGCGCACTTTTTTAGGTAAACTGTCACGCATAAATATTCCGCGAAAGTGAGGAATTTGAAGCATTTTAACATATTTATGTAAATCTTCATCGGTTAGTGCTCGTTGCGGCAGACTTAGAGAGGTTTTTTTTTTTTTTGATAAGGTAAATAAAGTCCCAAACCTTTTTTATAAGGTTTCAAGAAAAGACCTTTTCCAAGAGCAATTTTTTCCATAGCCTTATTATGTCGTTCAGATTCGCTAAGACTTCTTTGGGCTGCTTTAACATCATTAACCGCTTTCGCGATTCCGGCTGCTCCTCCGGACAAAGCACCTAAAGCTGATAATCCAGCGAAAAGTGGTATTAATGGAAGAAATCCACCGCTTTTTGGAACCGGTATTATCCTGGGAGAATCGGTCTGATTTGCATTTTTTAACTGTGACATTGCTAATCGTGCTGCTCGAATGACATTTTCTGGCTTTTTCTGTTTTAGAACATTCGCCGCTTTTCTTATAAATTTTCGAAAACTTATTCTTCCATCCTTTCTTTTTTTCATAGAACTACTAGTTCGTTTTCTTCTTTGTTGTTGTTGTTGTTGTTGTTGAACTCCCATACCCAACTTTGTTTTTACATTCATAGCGGTTGCAACTGCTCGAGCAGCTAAACGTTCTCCAATGCTTGCATCCGATGAATGAACTCGTCTAAGTGCTGCTCTAGCTAAAATACTATCTGCTTTATGTCTTTGTTCTAGATTTTTAAAATTAGAGTATGCAATATCATGAGCTTTGCAGGATTCATCTAAAGGATTTATTCCTTTGTCCCCTCTTTCCAACCTCTCGTTTAACTTTGTACCTGGTCCACAAAAGCGATAGCCCGGTATATGAAATTCGAATGGTAAAGAATTAATTAGTTTATTAAGTAAACCATTGCCTCGTTGCACTTCTTTCCGCATTGCTCTCTCTCTCTCTTATTCAAAGTTTTCTTCGAAATAAACCAATTCATGCAGAGCTATCAGCTTATAAAATAGAAAAACAGTAACCATATTTTTCATTAGATTATTGACATGCGAATAGTTCAACAACAAGCCGTGCTGCCTATTATTAACCGTGATTTTAACGATGTACCAAAGGCAAATCGACATGGACCCCTACTACCGTCAACAATACGATCAATCGTTACAGGTCCTTCCAATTGTGGAAAGACAAATGTTATAATTTCACTTTTAGAACATCCCAATGGTCTCCGATTCGAGAATGTTTACGTATACTCTAAATCGCTAACTCAACCAAAATATGAATACTTAGACGAGCTTTTTAAGACAATAAAAGGCATTGGCTATTACCCTTACAAAGATTCTGAGAATATTATTTCTCCATCAAATGCGAAATCTAATTCAATATTTATATTTGACGATGTTGCTTGCGAAAATCAGAATGTAATCAGAGATTATTTTAGTATGGGACGTCATTACAACGTCGATTGTTTTTATCTTTGTCAAACATATACTCATATTCCAAAACATCTAATACGCGACAATGCAAATCTAATTATATTATTCAAACAGGATGAGCTAAATCTTAAGCATGTCTATTCAGATCATGTCAATACTGACATGCCATTTGAAATGTTTAAAACCATTTGCAAAGTTTGTTGGGATGACAAATATGGGTTTATAAGTATTTATAAAGATAGTGATGTTAAAAACGGTCGATACCGTAAAGGTTTTGATCAATATATATATTTATAACCATTGCGATTTACCTCTGAGTAATATAAAAGCAGTAAACGAGTGAGGATCATATATTATCATTGTAATGGACTCGAAAATTAAACAGGAGCTTGTAAAGGTGAGGAAAGATGTAAAACGAAAATTGCAAGCTTTAAAAGAGGGTGCGATAGAGGAAGAAGATATATTGCGGAAATCCTATAAACCTTTGGTGGAACCTTTAATGCAATTAAAAGAAGAAATACAATTTTCTAAACCGAAAATTAAGCAAGAAATTAAAAAGGAAGAAGAACAAGAAGATGAAGAAAATGTTGAGAAATCGTTCATAGCACCAGATTTATTCTCACCATCGTTGTCATTACCAACCTCATTAAATACCTCGGTAAAAGATTCCGATCTTTCTACAATGCTACCACTGAATGAAGAGGAAGAAGATAGAATATTTGATTATACTAAACAAGAAATACAGAAAATCGTAAACAATCCTGCTTTTAAAGATATATTAGATGATTATGAAGAATTACCGAGATATTATATTGAAGGAATAATAAGCGATACTGAAGGAGAATATGACAATAGCAATGATATTCGATACGACTGGCTTCAGAACAAATTATATATTGGTGATGAAGAAATGAAGGTGGTCGGTAAAAATCTAGAAATAATGGGACGTAAATTTGTCGGAACGCCTGGACTATATGAGTTACTTTTCAAAAAGAATCCTGTCGGAGATAAGCAAAAAGATAGGGATGTCTATAGAGAAATAATGCAGCTCGTTCGATTAGATAACCCTCAAACTTATATAACATCTCTAAATCATGATACTAAAGGAGTTTTTGATACACAATATGGTGTAAGATTTAATCCAGAGAGACAAAAATATTTTATCGGAGATTCCGAAATAAAGTTTGGAACTAACAAAATAACCGTAAAAAATGTAAGGTATACACTATCCCGAGGATTATTGGAGCTTTTGTTTAAAAAGGAGCCTAGTGGTTATAAGGAATCTGATTTGGCGAAATATAAAGATATAGTGTATAGAACAAATGCTCATAAAATTGGCTACAAGAGTATCGCTCCAATAGCTGGAAACAAAGGAAAAAAGTATCAGCTAATCAAGAAACTCATGATCGGACCTCTATTTCCTTCCGCTGCTGCCAATGTCATAGCAGCTACTTCGACTCCAGTTAAAAATCCTTTGGGTAAAGGTCTATGGATGAATTTAAACGATAAACCTCTAGAATATGTATATTTTAATGATGTTAACGAATTATGTGATCGTTTAAAATTACTCATTTCATCTCAATCTGCAGGAAATACCAACCATACCAATGAAATCACATCTATTGTCGAAGAACTTCGAGAGTGTGGTATAATAGAATAAATAATTTATATTATCACTTAGTTTCAATATGGTTGTTGATAAATTCGGTCGAGCATTGTCGGGGGGTTCTAAACGAAAGTTTGAAACGATAGATAAATTCTTGATTGAAAATAATAAGTTATTCGCTCGAGTTAAAACGAGCGAAGACCGCGACGACGACAACGATGATGGGGAACAGATTGAAGATGAGATTGTCACAAAAAAATACTTGGATACAATAATAGATACGTTAGCGACAGCTGAAGATTTTAGAAAGATTTCTTATTTTATTGATTTCGATAACAAACATGTAACTCGTTTAGAGATGCCAACAGCATCTTGGCATGCAGCTACAAAAGCATATGTTGATAATAAAGACAAAGTTACTAAGACCCAAATTAGACTAGAATGTGAAAAAGTCAAAAAGGATGCAATGTCCGAAGGAGATAAAAAACGTGAAATTCTCCGAAACGAATTATTAGTACTAATACACTCTCTCAAGGCTAACATTGACTCACTAAACATTAATTTTCGTTTAAATACTTTGTATATAGATGCTATCTTTAAGCAACTTGACATACAGAAGAGCTCTTTAATTACAGCCACGCCGTCAAGTGTATTGCCTAGCAATATCGATACCACCACCACCACCACATCTTCTGTTTAATAATAATGGTTAAAATACGGAAAGCAAATATAAAAAAAGATTCTGGCAAAAACGGTAAAACAACAACCACTATTAAAGAGCAAGTGGTAGCTGAATTACATAAACAAGCTCGAAAAAATTTTACTAGACGAAGAACAATTATTAAAGGATTATACGATCTGTTTCAAGCCGATCTAGTTGAAATGATTCCGTATGCAAAAGAAAATAAAGGGTATCGATACATTCTTGTAGTAATTGACACGTTTTCTAAATTTCTATGGGCGTCACCGGTTTTACGAAAAAACGGAGAAGATGTTTCGAAAGCGTTTGAAGATATATTACGCAAAAATAAACGTATACCGCCGACAAACCTGCAAACTGATATGGGAAAAGAGTTTTACAATAAATGGTTTCAGAATCTAATGAGAAAATACAGAATTAATCACTATTCAACTTTCAGCAGTAAAAAGGCTTCTATAGTCGAACGAGCCAACAGAACCTTAAAAGGTATAATGTGGAAAAAATTTACATTGCAAGGAAATTACAAATGGTTAGATTTGTTACCTAAACTAGTTCAAGTTTATAATAATAAGAAACACAGAACTATCAGAATGAAACCGATAAATGCTATAAAGAAGGAAAACGAAAAGCTACTATTGAATACCGTATATTCTCGCATTAAAACAGTAGATCTGAAGAGAAAGAAATTTTCCATTGGAGATTACGTACGCATTAGCAAACATCGCGAAGTTTTTGCAAAAGGTTACACCCCAAACTGGTCCAACGAAATTTTTAAAGTGGTTAACATTAAATTTTCTAATCCGATCGTCTATTATTTACAAGATTTAACAGGTAACGATATAAAGGGAGGATTTTACGATAAGGAACTGCAAAAGGCGAAACATCCCGACGTGTACCTGGTGGAAAAAATTTTGCGAAGAAAAGGTGATCAAGTCTACGTAAAATGGCTTGGATTCGATAAATCTCAAAACAGTTGGATTCCATCTAATAATGTTGTAATTTAACATTTTTTTTTTTAAAGTATAAAACTATTTCTGAATAACAATACTTTTTATTTACCATTGTTACCTACCTATTCATAACGAAGCAATTAGGTACATACTTTAATAAATTCATTCATTAATTCATAATAATTATTTCTTGCACTGCGGCAGCGGCATGTCCAGCCGAACCGGAAAAACAATTAACACATACCTATTCCTTGATAGGTACGTACGTCGGTCGGTCGCGACCGACGGGAAAAAATGCGCTCCTTCCTTGCTACGTCTCATCATTAAAGTAACCGTAAATGATCTCAGAACACATACACCTTTTTCCCATAGGTGCGAGAAGGATGGACTTATACGGCAAACTAACGTTAGACAGAAATAACAACAATCTAACGGGACATGATCTCAGTAGCCCTCTCCTATTACTACTAATAATATTCTCAGAATCTTTGTAAGGGTAATAGCCAATGCCTTTTATTGTCTTAAAAAGCTTGTCTAAGTATTCATATTTTGGTTGAGTTAGCGATTTAGAGTATACGTAAACATTCTCGAATCGGAGACCATTGGGATGTTCTAAAAGTGAAATTATAACATTCGTCTTTCCACAATTGGAAGGACCTGTAACGATTGATCGATTGTTGACGGTAGTAGGGGTCCATGTCGATTTGCCTTTGGTACATCATTAAAATCACGGTTAGTAATAGGCAGCACAGCTTGTTGTTGAACTATTCGCATGTCAATAATCTAATGAAAAATATGGTTACTGTTTTTCTATTTTATAAGCTGTTAGCTCTGCATGAATTGGTTTATTTCGAAGAAAACTTTGAATAAAAGAGAGCAATGCGGAAAGAAGTGCAACGAGGCAATGGTTTACTTAATAAACTAATTAATTCTTTACCATTTGAATTTCATATACCGGGTTATCGCTTTTGTGGACCAGGTACAAAGTTAAACGAGAGGTTGGAAAGAGGGGACAAAGGAATAAATCCGTTGGATGAATCCTGCAAAGCTCATGATATTGCATACTCTAATTTAAAAAATCTAGAACAAAGACATAAAGCAGATAGTATTTTAGCTAGAGCAGCACTTAGACGAGTTAATTCATCGGATGCAAGCATTGGAGAACGTTTAGCTGCTCGAGTAGTTGCAACCGCTATGAATGTAAAAACCAAGTTGGGTTCTATGAAGAAAAAGAAAAGGGTGGAAGAATAAGTTTTCGAAAATTTATAAGAAAAGCAGCGAATGTTCTAAAACAGAAAAAGCCAGAAAATGTCATTCGAGCAGCACGATTAGCAATGTCACAGTTAAAAAATGCAAATCAGAAAAAAGTGACCGATTCTCCCAGGATAATACCGGTTCCAAAAAGCGGTGGATTTCTTCCATTAATACCACTTTTCGCTGGATTATCAGCTTTAGGTGCTTTATCCGGAGGAGCAGCCAGAATCGCGAAAGCGGTTAATGATGTTAAAGCAGTCCATAGAAGTCTTAGCGAATCTGAACGACATAATAAGGCTATGGAAAAAATTGCTATTGGAAAAGGTCTTTTCTTGAAACCTTATAAAAAAGGTTTGGGACTTTATTTACCATATCAAAAAAAAAAAACCTCTCTAAGTCTGCCACAACGAGCACTAACCGATGAAGATTTGCATAAATATGTTAAAATGCTTCAAATTCCTCTTTCGCGGAATATTTATGCGTGACAGTTTACCTAAAAAAGTGCGCGCCATCGAATGTGGAATTGTAAATCATGATAAGAAAACGGGAATGGGTACGCATTGGACAGCATACAAAATTAAAAACGGCAATGCAGTTTATTTTGACAGCTTTGGAAATTTGCGACCACCTTCGGAAGTATGTAAGTTCTTCTCAACCATGCAAAATCTTTTATAATTATGATCGCAAACAGATGTACAACTCATTCAATTGTGGTCATCTAGTATTACAATTTCTATACAGGGTGTCCCCTCTCAATTGGAAAAAACTTCTAGGGCATATTTAGGAACCATAGACAAGCAGTTTGAGATATTAGACTGATGTCCGGAAGTGCATGGTTTTCAAAATACAGGGTGTCAAAGTTTTTTTCAAAAAACTTTTTTTTTATCAATATCTCAAAGGCACGTTGACCGATTTTCTTGAAATTCGCTGGTGATGTAAGCTTTAATAAGACGCTCAGTTAGCACTAATTAAATGGTAATTATTACTTCCAGTGGCGCCCCGGGGGACAGTGTCACGAATAAAAATGACAAAAAAATGTACGCCACTGACTTTTTTTGAAAATTTTATATTTTTTAGAAAGCTCAGTTAAAAGTACAACTTTTTTGTCACTTGATATTTTTTCGTATCTCTCTCCGTTTTCGAGAAAAAATTTTTATTAAAAACTCTATTAAAAGGTTCATTATCTGTTAGGAAAATAACTTTACTTTAACTTATTATTAATAGTGAAGCAAATGCTCAAAGTGTTCACCATGCATTTCGATGCATTTTCTGCACCTGTCGACCCAGGATTCGCGCACCCGAGCAAAAAAACTTGAAAAAAACTTTGACACCCTGTATTTTGAAAACCATGCACTTCCGGACATCAGTCTAATATCTCAAACTGCTTGTCTATGGTTCCTCAATATGCCCTAGAAGTTTTTTTCCAATTGAGAGGGGACACCCTGCATAATATCACACCACCCTTTCACTTTTAAAACGTTAGCGCAGACGATAATAGTTCTATTTAATCTAACGTTAACAGACTATCAACATGTATTCGTTTAATTTAACCGGAGACAAATCAATATTGCAAGCTAATATTAGCCCACCAATTGTTTTGGATGATAATTTTGAGTATTTTTTAGGACTCGCTAACTTTGAAACATACAATTCTATTCCAAATATAGATCAAAGTAATAACAAATTTTATGTTGGGAATAGAGTAATAACCATACCGGAAGGATCGTATGAGCTTGACGATATAAATCGTTATCTACGCCTTCAATTAGGCGATCCGAAAGCAAAAGGTAAAGATATTATATTTCTTAATTTAACTAACAACAAAAACACTTTACTTTCGGAAATTAAGTGTACAGAGCAAATTGATTTCACAAAAACGGTTTCAGTCGGACGACTGCTAGGATTTAAACCGAGAATTATTAAAGCTAATAGTCATGAAGTGTCTGATTATCCTGTAAATATTTTTAAAGTAAACGCTATATGCATCCATTGCAACCTTGTTTCCGGTTCATACAGAAATAACGAACAAGCTCATTTTATTCATCAACTTTTCCCAAACGTTCCGCCAGGCTATAAAATAGTGGAAAATCCAACCAACGTTATTTATTTGCCTCTAAATTCGAGAATTATTGACTCAATAGTCATTAAAATAGTTGATCAAGACGGTGAGTTGGTTAATTTTCGTGGAGAGACCGTTACAGTAAGACTTCATTTGAAACGTCTCTCTCTCTCTCTAATAGGTATTAAACCATAATGGTTTGCCGTTATAAAAATTTTGGCAAACGTAAGGAGATTTATAGGAAACCAACATTATCACAATCCTTCAGTGCAAAAGAAGAAGTGAAGCGATTAACACCTTCAAACGCACGCTTTTTAAAAAGTTTAGAATATCAAGTTAAGAAGGTAAAACCATCATGCATTCTGAAATCTTGAATGTTACCGAACGTGCATGATTTGATTTATCTATAACCAATGCGGAAAAACATACTCATCAACCGTATACAAATACAACGTTTAAAAATAATGATGAAATCCGCATTCCAATTGAAAACGAAGATGTCTACACTTTACCATGGGATAGTGTATTATATGTTGAAGGAAAATTGCTAAAAACTGATGGTACACCTTCAGCAACTGCCAAATTTATAAATAATGGAATTGCACACCTTTTCTATGAAATTCGTTACGAAATCGGTGGTAAAACTGTTGATCGTGTTCGAAATCCTGGAATAACTAGCTTGTGTCTTCAGAATGCTGGTTGGGCTTCCAATGATGATACATTTTCGGCAATAGATCAAAATGGAAATTTTAACGTATGCATCCCACTACGTATGCTTTTAGGTTTTGCGGAAGATTTTCGAAAAATTCTTCTCAACATAAAACAAGAACTTATTTTAATAAGAAGTAGTATCGATACAAACGCTATAATAAATACAACTGCAGGTGAAACTTTAAAAGTAGATATAAATAAAATTTCTTGGAAAATTCCACATATATCTGTAGCAGATGTAGAACGTCTTAAACTTTTAAAATATTTGCAAAGAAATCAACAAATGGAAATTAATTTCCGTAGTTGGGAGTTGCATGAGTATCCTTTATTGCCTCAAACAAATAATCACACATGGGCTGTGAAAACTACGTCACAACTTGAAAAACCTCGTTTCGTGATAGTTGCATTTCCAACAGATAGAAATAATAAACCTGAAAAAAATAAAGCCCACTTTGATCATTGCGAACTTAATAATATTAAATTACATTTGGGCTCTTCTATGTATCCTTACGACAACCTTCATCTTGATTTTAAGAATAATAAATTTTCTATATTATATGAAATGTATGCTCAATTTCAACAGTCTTATTACGGAACGGTTAGCGAACCGGTAATGAAACCATCAGATTTTAAGAAAATTGCTCCCTTATTTGTAATCGACTGTACACATCAAAGCGAAATTGTGAAGGCGGGCGCTATAGATGTACGTCAAGATTTTGAAACTAATGAAGCAATTCCAGCAAATACAGCTGCATATTGCTTAATTCTACATGATCGAATGGTTCGCTACAGTCCATCCAACAACATTGTTCAAGTATTGTAACTGTATATTATAAAGATGAAATTCATAGTGGATGTGCAAGGATTTAAGGCAGCGGGTAATGCTTTCATATTTAAGGAAGTTGCTTTCGGTAAAATAAGCAATGAAGAAAAAATTAAATGGTATTTATTATCCCCACCATTTCCTTGGTCGCAACTTACAGCCCGTTACAGAAGTCAGAATAGATGGCTTACTAGAAATTACCATGGAATCGAATGGAATTTTGGATTGCACAGTTATTACGAGACAATAGGTGAAATAGGGAAAATTTTAAATGATTGTACGACTATTTATGTCAAAGGCTTGGAGAAACGAAGATGGTTGTCAAAAGAATTTCCCTATCTGCAGAACATTATAAACTTGGAGGATTTAAAATGTCCATCTCTAACAAAACTTATTGCAGATTATAAAGTCGCTACAACTACTACATCACTATGCACCTTCCACCTCTACCACCATCAAAATTCAAACTATAATTGTGCATTAGAAAACGTTTTTGTTCTAAGAAGTTGGTTACTAAAAGACTATATGTAGATGTGTATAGATAATGAATAAAAATATTATTTTTCCACATTATTAATATTTATTAATAGGTAATGGGAAATAAAATAAACAATTAAACACTGAGTCGAATCATCTCCCCTCCACCTACCTACTCCTCTTCAATTTGTCATAGAACTATTAGAGAATTTTAGTATTGTTTTAGTATATTTTTACCATGGTACGAGAAAGCATGACTGATTGCTCATACTACTACATTACTATAAAGTTTTACGAAAATGGTGTGCTGATTGAAAGCAAAACGCTCGAAGCTAAATGTTTAGTAAACATTTTTGAAAGATTTGATGTTTCTGCATATGATCAAATAGAAATATTGGGTAATTATTTCAATCATCCGGTCACAACTGATTCATCTGATAATAATAATATTTACAACAGCAGCAGTATCGATAGTGACGAGTTTATTTATTTTCACAATTAAAAAATATCTACTAACAAGAATGGATCCAACCTCTTATGCAATTTACAATAGCGATGTGAATAATTTGAAAAAGGAACTTTCCTAAGCATTTGTTCGAAATAATGAACAGACAGCCAAAAATATTTTTATGTGATTAGGATTTCAAGTGCCCTTCGAAGCCTTCACATGGATTACAAAGACTTTTCCATCTCTATCGTTGCTGGATTTGTTATTTCACCGTCAAATTATATGCGATGATTTTGTACAATCCTTTTTGAATACAGTTCCAGATGATTTAGACTTTTTAAGTGTATTTGATGTAGTGAGTGTATTAACTGAAATGAAGGAAATGACTACTTTGTGCATTAATGATATATTTTTCATTCAAGATCTCCTTTCAAATTATAATCCTTGCAATTTAGAAAAAATTCCCACAAGTAATATTAAGAAAAACTTTAAAAATGTACTAGCATGTTTAGAAGATATCATACTAGAAACTGCTTATTATGCACAACCAAAACTATTGTACTACGTAATTCAAATTATGAAAGCCAACAATAGTGTAAGATGACCGGTTCTAATTCAGAGGAGGAGAGGTTACTTAAGGTCAAATTGATGGATGGTCATTGACTTTAAACTTGTGTGTATGTAGTGGTCGAATGCTTCACAATGAATTGAAACATATGTACATGTATCGGTAATGTAAAATTAAATACGTCTGCAGTCGTCTGTTTAAACTTGTGTGTATGTAGTGGTCGAATGCTTCACAATGAATTGAAACATATGTACATGTATCGGTAACGTGAAATTAAATACGTCTGCAGTCGTCTGAAGTTTACGATTTTTATGACGGAAAGTTTTAAATACATCTACAGCCGTTGAAGTGTCATTGCAACGTTATTCGAGGAATGATGTTAGGTATTTAGTTACACTTACACTGATTATTGCAATTGTACATGATTCATTGCAATTGTACGTGATTCATGTAGATATTGTGATGGGGAAGGATGGGAAAGAAGTGCAGTTGTAAGCAGGTAGACAATCGTTAAAGTAGTGAAAAGGAAGAGAAGGCAGAAGTAGTTGAGAAGATTGGTTTGAGAATGGATGTAAGAAGCAGTAGTAGAGGTCGTAGTATCGATGAAGTTTGTGGTGGTACAAAAGAAGTAGAGTATTGGAATAATGCGGACCACATGGAAGGATTGAATGATGCGCAGCGTAACATTGTGTTACATAGAGGAGATGACGTAGACACAGAGGAGTATACTGTAAATAAAGCAAAGCAGTATGTAAGTGATGTTAGCTCAATGAAAGGGTGGAACGTAGCTCGAAAACTCTTCAAATGTGAAACGAACTTCTCAGCATGTTCTGCGTATGTGCTGTACTGTGATAGGAATAATCTTCGCTACCTACCAATGTGTTGGAGCTGTCGATATGCGGGAAGTAATGGAGGAATTGTGTCATTATATACACGAGTTCCGATTTTATGGATGTTGGAAGTGTATATCCATGACGAAGTTCACATTCATTGCGGATGGTGTGGTGAGATATGCAGGTACGAGTTTGTTTGCAGTGAGAACCACCGTATCACAAATAAGACCGTATTTGAAGAAGGATATGTAATAGAAATAAGTAATAATCTTGGTTATGTAGAAGGAGCGTAGAACGTGTACATGTATATATTTATGTTAAGAAATAAATAAAGAAGCAAAAGGTAGTAGACGTTTGAGATATAAGATTAAGGTAGAGTTTGGGGATAATAAGAAGTTATATGGAAAGTGTGTCAAGGTCACAATTCTTTAAAAAGGAAAAGGAAGGTGTAGGAGAGGGTGGAAAGTGTGTCAAGGTCACAAGTCCTTAAAAAGGAAAAGGAAGGTGTAGGAGAGGGAGCTATTGAAAGGTAGGTTTATGAAAACATAATGGATTGGAAGAGTTGACGCCTTTGCTCGTAAGTATTGCAAAGAATACAGTACAGCGTGTGCGTATCATCGATCTCGTAAACAAAGCCCGACTTTTCGCAGAGGTACGATTGAGTCCCCTGACGACAAGGTCGGCAGCACAGGTTTACGACATTGCAATAATAAAATGTGCAGCTGTGGCAGAAAAGCAGAGGTCTGTTGTCAAAACATTCTTGACAGCAGAATCCTGTTTCAGCCGTACAGCTTTCACGCAGACGCCAACAATATCCGCATTGGAGCAAGGTGGTTTCATTAGCAGTTTGCCTGAATGGTGAAAGGACAATAGATATACGAGAAAGGTCCATGTTAATTCATAAGACCCTTCTGGTAAAGTGATGCTCTCTCAGGTTGACAAGGGTTTAAATAGGAAGGTATGTGGTGGGGAAAGAGTGGGGAAGTAGTGGGGGAATAGTGGGGATGTAAAGGAAGTGGTTTAGAGTAGTGTGGTAGCGAAGGTGCTGGTGTAGCAATATTTTTTATAATGAGGTTGCATCGCTAGGTAGTAGTAATTTTTGAATTGATGAAGGAGTGGGTAATTAAAAAAGTATATAAGGCGTAATATGTGTTATTGAACCTGTTGTATTTGTTTATGAATTTTAATAGACAGTTGTCGGAGGAAAAATTTTTAGGTGAGAATAATGGTAAAAATTTTAAAAAACGCCATCTTTTCCAACACTTTCGGAATTATCCCAAAGGCGCTTTCCAGACTGTCTATGTCCTGTGATAGACTTGTCTGAGAAGGCGTCGTCGGAGTTTCCGAAAGTGGAGAAACAGGCGATGGAATCGGCGTGAGCGTTGGAAGTGGAGAACTGCAGTCACTTGACACCGAAGCAGCACTTGTCATCGTCGTCGCCGTTGTCCAGGTACACGTCGTTGCCGCCGTCGTGGACGTGGACAACGGCGTCGGTACCATGTTCGTCCTGGTGGTCGTGGTCGTTGGCGTGGTGGTTGCGGTGGTGGATGACGTGATCAAAGGGCGCCTCCTTTGCATCATCCCCAGACTCCGCTTCCTACCACCAGCAGAGGATGTTCGTGGCGCCGACACTACAGCTGTCGCAGCCATTGTCGTGACGGCGACCACAAACTCGCACTGTAAAACAAAATTATTAATTAACAATTAAACAATTACTTCAACAATATTAATTAATACTTACACCACTTGATCTTGATTTTCCGTACCGGCTTTTAGGTACGGCTGGTTTTCTTTCTGGTTTATTTTCTTTATCCATTTTTTATTTTATTATTAATTTTTTATGTTTATTGGAACGTCTTCGCAGTACGAGAGTCGAGAGAAGAATGAGACGACGCTCCGCTTGCTACCTTCCCTCCACACTTCTTGCATATTTCTATTTGCTAAATAAGCAATGGTTCACACGCTCGATGAGCCATGTATCACAACTTTTATGTGTGTATGAGATGATACCAAACACCATGTCTGCCCGTAGGTTCATGACATTACTATACATGTAACCTATTTCTATTTGCTGAATAAGCAATGGTCACACGCTAAATGAGCCATGTATCAGACCTTTTATGTATGTATGAGATGATACCAAGCACCATGTCTATCCGTAGGTTCATGACGTTACTAAACATGTAACCTATTTCTATTTGCTGAATAAGCAATGGTTCACACCCTACATGAGCCATGTATCAGAACTTTTATGTATGTGCTGCTGGTATACAGGTGTTAATCAGAAAGTATCCACACCTCACTCTAACTTACATTGTCATTTATAGCTCAAACAACTTCTCTTTCTAGTTTTTCCTTCTTCGCACAAACACTTGTGCTGATCTTAACTTTACCCCACTCATATCCTCCTCCTCCAAATTGTATAAATACTCAAGTTTTCACAACGTTCAGCACAGATCGCTAACACTGTTCAAACATAATACATCAACAACAACAAAATGGTACAATATACTGCAGTGTTCCATGGCTCCGTGCCAACAGACATCAACATAAGGGTGAACAGTATGTTATTTAATGGTACCACTCCAGGTGATTTAACCATTTGGAAGGTGTCCGAAGGTAGACCCTTCGGAAACTTCTGCCAACACCTTGAGGTGCAGCTCTCGTGGTGCTCCTTCGATGGCACACTCGTCGTGTTTGCCCAGGACCACGGGGCAATTTACATCAAAACATTTTAATGTAATTAATAATGTAATTATTATTGTTAAAGTAGTTTTTAATTTTATTTTTAATTATTAGGTAATAGATTTAATTAATTATATAATAATAATTGATAAATTATGAATGTTTTTTTTACTTGATCCTTTTTTAAACGTATATTTAATAAATAAATATATATATAATTTATACTCTCTTTTATTTTCTTTAATTACAAAATATAAAACGATACAATATAACAGAATTTTATTTGATATAATACAATATAATATAAAACATCATTGAATTTTAATCATTAAATTTACTCAGTAAAGCAGACTTAAGGTTACCTAGCTTATTTTCGATTTCTTGTACCTCCTTTCTCGTTTCAACTACCGATCTGTTCAACTCCTCCAGCCCCTTCTCTTTCCGCTTCATGTACTCAGTCAATGAAGCGGCCTTTGTCTCTCTTTCATTCAGTATCACTTCTCGTCGCCGCTTTTCCTCCTTAACACTATTTATGGCTTCTCCTACTTGGTCCACTATCTTGGAATAATCGAATGGAGCAGCCGACAACCTTCGTGTGTACGATCGCTTCTTCGGCTTCATCGATATCGACTTCGTTCCCGCCACCGCCATCGTAGAGGTGCTAGCCACAGGCTCTGCCATCGTTACCGTGGTAGCATCTTCAACACACCCCTCACCTTTAGCGGATGATGTGAAGGAATCGTTTGGAAAGAAGTTTTCCAATATATCAGCCAGCTCGGTTTCGTTCATATTTAGCTCAGCAGCTAAATCAACACCGTTACCCTTTTGTACAGCACTCATCATACCACACCGTACCCACTACAGTTTCAGTATACATTCCTTTCGCCCCTCTCCTTATGCCATCTCCGCCTTACACATCCCTCCCCTTTTCCTATTGCTATTTATTGTCCCTCGCGTTCTGTATTCCTCAGTCGTTGTCGAGATATACCTCTTACCGCTAGCCGCTATGATCCCTTGTCCGGACTGTGATGCTTCCTTTACGCTATCTGATAATTTAAAAATACATCGATTAACTTCTTGACGGAAACGAGCACAGCTCCAACGTACATCGCCTCTGCCGAAGAAAAAACTTAAAATTGCTACGCCTGCTGGTTCTTCTGACTGCTGGTGTGATACTCGTAACATTTACGTTCCACAACATCCCTACAACGGTCTCCTTCGCAGCCTCAAGCATAAACAAACTTGCTGCTCTCCTCTTGAGGAAGGAATTACTTTCCTTTCGTCCGCGTTCGCTAACAGGATTGTGTCCTTTCGTATTTCATCCGCCAAGTTCTTCCTGTCATATACCGTTTTTTTCGCCGAAGTTTTCAACAAATGCTTGCGTATTATTCGTAATCAGATACAACTGCACGATATGTTCACGATGCTAAACAATTGGTTGACGTGAAATCTTTCCAATATTCTCCAAAGCTTCTTCGACGTTCTTGAGGGTAAAGCTTCTGAGTTTCAAGAACGAGAGTCAGGTCATTTATTATTCTCTCATTATATATATTTCACTTGTGTTTACTATTATTTCATTCTTACAGGATGAGCTTTGGAAAGAGTCCTTTTCCTAGAACTCAATTGCAACAAGTACAATCCCCTTAGAGCTTCATCTTACATTCCTCTACCTAAACAAATTGTACTTAAGAGAGCTGTTGTGAACGTACGAAACGATGACCAAGCCTGCTTTGCGTGGGCAATAACCTTAGCTTTGTATCCCGCCCAAGCCAACCCGCATTGAACGACTTCCTATCCGCATTACTCCCGCACGATGGACTATGACGGTATCGATTTTCCTATTAAATTAAACGACATTCCCAAGTTTGAAACGAAGAACCATTGCTCTGTGAATGTTTACGGGACTGAATACGTTTTGAAGGATGGAAAATGGATCTGGAAAATTGTTGGTCCCCTCTACTACTCGTCCGTCAAACGAAGGCTGCACATCAATTTACTCTTGCTACACGATGATCGAGGAAATAATCATTACTGTTGGATTAAGGATATGTCCCGTTTGCTCTCTCAACAACTCTCCAAAACAGAACATCGCAAATTCCTATGTGACGGCTGCTTGCAATACTTCAGCTATGTGGCTCACCTGCACCGTCATCAGCGGAATGATTGCAACCACGTTTACACGACGCTGCCAACTGCTGATCTCAAATTGGATAAGATGGGTAGGCTCATCCCTAATAACGTTTTAAAATTTCAAAACTACCACAAACGTATCAAAGTACCTTTTGTTGTTTATGCAGACTTCGAAACCATATTGCGACCCATTCATACATGCCTTTCCGATCTTAACAAGACCTCCACCACACCTACCCACGAACATCAACCGCACTCGTTTGCTTACTTGATTAAGTGCTCTTTTGACGATTCCCTTTCAATGTTCAGAACTTATAGAGGACCTGATTGTGCTAATCAATTTGTTAAAACTCTTGATCAAGACGTTTCTGATATTTATCACCGATTTTTAAAGACCCCGGTTCCTATGATACCCTTGACTGATGAAGAAATGCGACTTTTCTCTGAAACGTTGTCTTGTAATATTTGCGATGAGCCCTTCCTAATCGATGATGTAAAGGTTCGCCATCATTGTCATTTGACTGGTAAAGTTCGATTAGGGGCCGCTCATTCCAGATATAACTTAAATTACAAACTACCCAACTTTGTGCCTGTTTTCTTCCACAACCTCTCCGGTTACGATTGTCATTTATTTTTAAAAGAAATGGCTGTCAACGATGTTAAATTTAGCGTAATTGCTCAAAATAAAGAAAAATACGTTTCCTTTACCAAATTATTGCGAGTTGATACTGTTCCCGGTTTTTCAGATAACTCTACTCAAAACGTATTTGTTAAGATTCGATTTCTCGATTCCTTTCGTTTTATGTCTTACTCCCTCGATAAACTGTCTGAAAAACTCGACCCTTGTCAATGCTTCCAAGTGAAGAAGTATTTTTCTGATCCTACACAATTTCAACTTGTGCGACGGAAAGGGGTTTTCCCTTACTCCTACGTCGACGATATTACTAAACTTGACCAATCAACGTTCCCTCTTAAAGACGATTTTTTCGATAAATTAACATCTCTACCCATTTCCGATGAAGATTATGAAAGAGCTGCCACCGTTTGGAAAACCTTTAACTGCTCCACTCTCGGAGAATATTCTGACCTCTACTTGAAAACCGATGTCTTACTGTTAGCTGACGTGTTCGAGAATTTTCGTGAAATATGTATTTCCACTTACGCCTTGGACCCCGCTCAGTATTACACCGGTCCCGGGCTAGCGTGGGATAGCATGTTAAAATTCACTCGCGTTAATTTAGAACTTCTAACTGACATCGATATGTTAAAGTTTTTCCAAAAAGGGGTACGCGGAGGAATAAGTCAGTGTGTTCAAAGAATGCATTTCGCCAATAACCCACACCTTCCTGATTATGACGCATCTGCTCCCACTTCCTACATTCTGTATTTGGATGCTACCAATTTGTATAGAGACAGCATGAGTCAATACCTTCCCATATCCCATTTTCGTTGGCTACTACTTCTACTACGGCTTTCTTAAGCAAAAATATCAAGAAAATATTTCTTTGATGTATATGGATACTGATTCCTTCATTCTTAAAGTTTTCACCGAAAATTTCTACAGAGATATGATTGAAAATATTCATCACTTCGACACTTCCAATTATCCCCATGATAATAGTTTCAATATCCCTATTACCTCTTCTGTTATTGGTAAATTTAAAGACGAATTCCCTAATAATCCCATTAAAGCATTATATGGAACCGGAGCAAAAGCTTACTGCGTTGAAGCCGTTGATCAAATTGTTAAAAAAGCGAAAGATGTCAAGAAAAATGTCATTAAATTACATCTTCAAATCGATGATTAGCTACGCGTCATTAGAGATGACGCCACCATTCTTAAATGTATGAATGTTTTCGTATCCGATCTGCATACTATGTTTACCCATATGAAAACGAAAGTTAGCCCTCTCTCCCAAAGATGATAAACGTTTCTTAATTCCGAAAACAACGAATACACTTCCTTGGGGACATTACAATATAAAAAACTCAAACAGTTCGCTTTCAAAGTTCGACGGTGCCGTTGATCGATTTATACAAAATTTTCATCAACCGTATACCGACGACTTAACGGTTGGAGAATACTTTATTAAAAGACTTTTCGAAGCTTCGTCACTTCCACAGGAAGCCATTGATAATATTTATGAACACCTACTGTAATACCTACCTGGAGTTCTGTTTAAGTATAGCTTACGCTGAAATGTCACTCAATGTAAATATTTTATCCTTAATGTTGGTTGTATTGTATAAATAATAATAAAACGTTAATACACAACTTGCTTGTTTACTATTTTTATTCTGCGAAATATATTCCTCAACTTCACAAATAACATGTGTACGATTTCTACTGTTACAAGTTATTGTTTCAATAACATTAACAATGAATAAATTTTCTTATAATCTTCAATATTACTCGATGGCCATTTGCCTGAGTCAGGACCGCTCTGCCAGCCTGCAGCTTTTTCCGTACCTTCTCTTAAAATATTTTCTTCTATCCATTGCAGCACTGTTTGATGACGACCGTTGATATTTGGACTTAATGTATACGGAAGCCGAAACAAGTTGATCAGTTTAATACACTTTTCCAAATTTTTCGGTTGTGCGTAGTATGCTACATCCAGTATTAAGTCATCCACACACTTTAACAATGTAACAAACTTTTTCTTGACATTCATTACGGAGAACTTCTTATCCCGCATTAGAACTGATCCGTTTGTTAACATTTCCTTTAAAAAACATACGTCGTGTCGCATGAAATTATACTTTGTTTTATTTAAAATCATTTCGACATCATCAACCGTTATTTCCACTGTTTCACAGCAATCTTTTAGAAATTCATCCACCAATTCGTCACACCTTTGCTTTCTTTCGAATATGAAGTATAAAATATCGAACGATGTCTCTTGTGTTACAGTTAACCATTGGAATGCTTCCTTTGGTACTGCAACTCCCAACTTCGACAACACAACTTTAACTCTATCTAAATCATTTGATAGTATTGCTCTTCGAAGGTTGAGAATGAGGACTTGCTTTTCTGCTTGATACAACTCGTACGATAATGAATCCATTTTTATAAAAATTATACTTCAAAATCGTCCGTCAGGATCGCTCTCATCGACCACTAAGTAGCCTCCTATTACGATTTTATCGTATTCACCTTTTAATTCGAATTCTTCTGTCACGCTATCCAACTCTGACGCTACCAAATATCTTTTCAAAGATAATAAACCCTCTTTGTAAAATTTAACTTCAATTACGTTACTTTCAACCATTACTACGTCTTAAACGTTCAATGCAGCAACTAACGATTACAACTGATTAAACTCGTCACGTTTTATCTTATTTATAATCATACTTTGGGGAAGGGGTAAAGAAAATCATTATTAACATTACAGACTTTATTATCAGAAAAAAAAGCTGGGGATACATTACAAAACGTTCGTTTTATGAATCCAGCTGTTATGAGATTGGTTAAGCCCCAACCATTTGACGTAAACCATGTCACCTTTTCGTCTTAGTACACGTTCCACCAAATAAATATCTGGATATTTCGCTTTCTGTAGTTCCATACCATAAAATCCTCCCTTTATGTCTTCCCCTTTATCATCCTTTAAGTAATACATAACTGGATGTGACAATTTTATGTAGCTAATCGTAAATAATTCGTTAGACCAATTCGGGGTATAACCTTTGCTAAACAATTCACGATGTTTGCTTATTCGTACCCGGTCTCCAACTTTAAACTTAATTTCTCGTAAATCCACCTTCTTTGGATTGTTGTAAATACTTTTCAAAAGTGTTTCTTCGTTTCGTTTATTAACTTTGCTTGGTCTCATTCCGATAGTTCTGTGAACTGAATTGTTATATTCCTGTACTATATCTGGTAATAACTTCAACCATTTGTAGGATCCTTGCGAACTAAAGCGTTGCCACATTTTTGATTTTAGTCTTCGATTTACCCGCTCCACAACTGACGCTTTCTTGGTGCTATACGTTGAGTAATGGTTAATTTTATATTTTTGCATAACTCGTTTCACTTGTTCGTTGTAAAACTCTTTTCCCAAGTCAGTTTGCATATTCTTAGGAATACGTTTACTTCTTTTGAAAATTAACTGTAAAGCCCTTCCAACATATTCACCTGTTTTGCGTTTTACTGCTTGAGCCCACACAAATTTTTAAAAAACGTCTATTACAACCAAAATGTATCTGACACCTTTATTTTCTCTCGCAAACGGAATCATTTCCACTAAATCGGCTTGATGAAGATCATCTAATCCTTTCACTATCACTTTACGAAGTGTAAAATTAATTCTCACAGGTTTATGCAGTTCTTTCACTAGTTCTTCTTTCACATTTAACATTTTTCTTATAATGAAGAACTACATGGACGGAACTGTTGTTGTTGGTTTAGAACTGCTCGATTTCGCACTACCTGTTCCTCTTTGTTGTTGCAGAGTATCTAGCCTTACTTTCAGCTCCTTTGCTTCCTTTTTTACTGATTCCACCATTACCACTAATTCGTTTTTCAGATCATCTTTCTTTTTATTGGTTCGTTGAATTTCTTTCTCTGCAAATTCCTTAACTTTTTTACACTCATCCTGAATCATGATTTTAATTAATTCAAAACTCGCGTCTATATCATCTTTCATATCTTGCACAATTTCCGTCTTCAATTTCTTCGATACTTCTTCATCCCCAAACGCTTCTACATCTTTACGCTCTAGTTTTACTTTTGTTGAAATGACGTCCATGTTTCCGACAGCATTCTTTTCTATTATATCGTTCACCTTGTTTGTTATTTCTTTATCCCTGTCAGTATTATATTTTTCAAGTTCTCTTTCCAAATTTTTAATCGCTAACTCTATATTATCACTAAAAGTTTTCATCATCATTTCACCACTTTTGGAGACAGCTGTTTTCAATTCGTCTCGTAAATCCTTCATCCCTCTGACACCTTCACTGACAGCACGATCCTTTACCTTTATCGAATGCTTGTCTGATATCGGTTACATCATCTTGCGATAACAGACGTTGCACCTTCTTCTCCAAAAATCGCACATTCACAGCATCATGCTCCTGCTGAGGGTCACCGATTCTTGTTAAGCGGTTATGATTGAAATCATGAACACTGCTGAATGCTTGCGAAAACAATCGTTTTTTTTCTAACGGACGTCCGAACTTATCAACCGTCATTGTCTAACTAATAAGCTTAATAATTTGTTTATACGATTATATTGCACTCACGCAACTCTTCTAAAATTGATAGAATTTCGTTTTCATGATTTGTGTTGCCTGCTTGTTGAGAAGCAACTAATAACCTTAAACGATCACACAACTCATTAACGTCATCAAAATATTTGTATTCGATCGGTTTTTCGTTGTATGTCAACAACGACAATCCTCCACCTTTAGAAAATTTCGATGTTTGCTGTCTTAACTTGTAAACTGCTCCCGTACGTTTTAATATATCAGCGTAGTCTTTCCTTTCTTTCATCGATGTCCGATATTCAGAACGTAATTTGAAGAGTAGCTCGTATAATCTCACAGTACCTATGTATTTAAATTTTCCATCGATTACAACGTTTGGTCCGTCAAAATCCAGTTCAGAATCACCAATAAAAAATTTATTTGTGTTCCATTCGTATCGAACTTTATCAAGACGAGGATTCAGAACGTCAGCGTTAAATGTGTCACCACCATAGTCTTTAATAATTCCTTCTATATAGTCTCGAGGTAGAGGATCGAATTCTTCCAAATATTGAGCAAATCGAGAGCTATTAATATAGTCTATGTACACTTTCTTCAATTGTTCAAAGTCATCATTATCCTGGCCTGTGTTTTCATGACCCGTTGTTGGGTCTCTTTCATAAACACTTTCTTCCCTTAAGAATGAAGGAGCACCTGGTAGTAAGGTACCTGGAGCATTCGAAGGGTCAAGCTTTCTAATTTTTATTGGTGTTGACGAAGCTGGAACGTCACCTTTCGACCAATTACTCACTTCTGGCTTTAATTCTTTTTTAATCTCTTCACCCAGCTCTGATTTCAAGTTAAGAAGCGATTTTGTAAGTGGTTGATATGCTTGCTGCAACAGGAGATTCTGTCCTGCTGTCGATTCCTTTAACATTTGTAATTTCCTCTTTACCGCTTTCCTAACTTTGATTAGTTCTTTCTTTGCTTTTACATCCATGCTCTTGTCAAAGTTGTCTTTTAACAACTGATTGACTTTATATCACTTACATTAATATATATTTATCGAATCCTAAGCGATATCTTCCCTCATTTATACCACAATCCTTGTTTATCACTAGAAATCCAAACTTCTCTTTCCAACACTCTGCACAAATATTTTTAAATTGGTCAAAAGTCATGTCTGTAGTGACATGGTCTGCGAAGACGTGTTTGAGATTTAATTCATCCTGTTTAAACAGTATTATTAAATTTGCATTATCTCTAATTAAATGTTTGGGAATCTGTGCATATGTTTGATTTAAGTAAAAAGTGTCGATTGAGTTATGTCTTCCCATACTAAAGTATTCCCTTATCTTATTTTGATTTTCATTCGCAACATCGTTAAAGATGAATACAGAATTAGGTCTTGCCTGTGATGGAGCAATTACATCGTCAGAGTCTCTATATGGAAAATAACCAATTCCAGCAATTGGTTTCAATAATTCGGCTAAATACTTATATTTTGGTTGATACAATGACTTGGAATGAACGTATACGTTTGCGAACCGTAAACCGTCGGTTGCTCCAAAAGTCCTATAATCACATTTGTTTTTCCAGAATTTGAAGGTCCGGCGATAATGGCTCTTATTGTGGATGGTAGTAATGGACCCTGTCGATTTATTTTCCTGGCAATATCGAAGTCACGATTGGTTATGGGCAGAACAGATGGATATTGTACTATCCGCATGTTTATTGATGATTAAACGGTTTGCGCATGTGCTCTCGGATATATAAATTTAGAGTTAACAGTGTTTATGTTTTATGTTACCCTACCCCTCCGCCAAACTCCTGGCGATCACGCCTGACCTTCCCGACGACTTCGTCGATTTCCTAGACAACCTCCCACCTTCCCTAAAACAATAACACACACACTAACACATCTCCCCACACACACACACACGCACACACTCACACCTACCCACACATTCCGATCAACATACCACACAATCATCTAACTTCCAAACACACGGCTGAAGAGGTCCAATCATTGGACCTATAACGGCCAGAGGTAGAGGGGTTTTAGTCGGTAGGTCTGAGGACACCTTCCTCAGGAATCCGACACTACCCAGTCGCATCGGGCGGCAGGGCGTCTTTTGAAGATTTCCCCTCTACCACGAAAACAAAAAAAAAAAAAAAAGTGTTTATGTAGTCAGTTCGTTCAGTATAGTGAGAGAGCTAACACTACACATGTCCCATAACACGAGGTTTTCTGAATAGGTTTATAGATAAATTACCTATTGAATTACACCTCCCAGGGTATAACTTTTGCGGTCCAGGGACTCGACTAAACAAACGATTAGCTCGAGGTGATATTGGTATAAATACCCTTGACGAATCTTGTAAATTACACGATATTGCTTACGAAACTTTTCCAGACATTTCCCATCGTCGAATTGCTGGCAAGGTTTTGGCGCAACAATCATTACAAAGACTAAAGTCGCCGGACGCGTCTTTTGGTGAACGCTTGGCAGCTCTCACAATTGCTTCAGCTATGAAGGGTAAAGAGAAACTTGGAATGGGACACAAAAAGCGACGTCGTAAAGTTGGTGGTTCAATTCCGTTGCGGAAAATAAAGAAGTGAAGGCGAACAAGAAAAGGAGGAGCTCTACCGTTTCGTAAGCTAGTGACATCTGCGAAAATTGCTCTTAAGAAAACGAAACCTCTCCAGCTGATACATGCTGCTAAAATAGCACTAAATACAATTCGTAAATTTGGAAAGCGATCTAAATCTCCCAGAATCATTCCTATTCCAAAGACAGGTGGTTTTCTACCGTTAATTCCGATTTTCGCTGGACTATCAACACTTGGAGCTCTCTCTGGCGGTGCTGCTGGGATAGCTAAAGCTGTACGCGATGCGAAAACAGCAAAACAGCAGCTATAAGAAGATAAACGTCATAACGCTTCAATGGAAGCTATTGCTCTTGGAAAAAATATTTCAGTACAACCTTTCTGTAAAGGTTTCGGTTTATACCTTAGACCTTTAGACCTTATCAACAAAAAAAAAACGTAAAATTTTTCGTAAAGTTACCTAACCGTCCTTTGACAGATTTGGATTTAGTCAATTACATTAACTATTTACAAATTCCACATTTTCGGGGAATCTTTATGCGTAACGAATTACCCAGAAAAGTTAAAAGGCGTGAAAGTGGAATTGTTAGTTTAGATTTAGACACAGGAACTGTTACACATTGGACAGCGTATGTAAAACGAAATAACAAAGCTATGTACTTTGACAGTTTTTGAGATCTCCGTCCACCTAAAGAATTGGTTCAATATTTACAATCTTCCGGACCTTGTGCTATCACTTATAACTACAATCGTGTTCAGAACCCCTCAGATTTTAACTGTGGCCATTTAGTTGTCCAATTCCTTAATGAGACTACGCAAACCTTTTCTTAAAAACAAACCATCAAACTAACTTCGTTGTAATAGACAGAACGTCAAACCGAAAACATGTCTTACACATTTACCTTGACTAATACAAAGTCGGAGCTGCAAATGATAATAAGTCCACCAATTTTTTTAAGCGATGATGATGAATATCAAATTGCTTTCTTAAATTTTGAAGCATATAACAGTATTCCGAATATCGATGAAACTAACAATAAATTCTATTTTGAAGGTTCTACACCACCAGTCGTTGTTCTTCCGGAAGGATCCTATGAAATCGATGATATTAATCATTATCTTCGCGAGAAATTGCGAGATACTGATGATGCTATTGAATTGTTTGGAGACAATACTACCTTAAAAAGCCATATAAAAAGCACCAAAAAAGTCAACTTCGCTCCTACAGATTCTCCCGCAAAGATATTGGGTTTTGAAAATAAGCTTCTACCATCACTTAAAGAGGTGTCTGATCATGTAGCTGACATTTTCAAAGTAAACACGATTTCAGTGATGTGTAACCTCGTAACTAACTCCTACATACATACCAGTGATGGTGCTAAAGGACTAGATGGACATATACTACATCAATTCTTTCCCAATGTACCCCCCGGATTTAAAATTGTTGAGAATCCTACGAATCTTATTTATTTATCAATCAACACTCGTGTCATCGACTACATTTCCCTTAAAATAGTTGATCAAGACGGTAATCTAGTTAATTTCCGTGGAGAGCGTGTCACAATAAGACTGCACTTACGAAAAGCATAACATGGTAGTGCAATATAGCTGTCCCCAACGCTATTCAAAGAAGAATAGTACTATAAAACTACTACCACAATTCTGAGTGCTTATTTCGCCTACAACCATTAAGCGATTAACACCGCTCAACGCCACTTGAAGATGTAGTTGTACATTTGGATCAGATTTCTTGGAAAATTCCTCATGTATCTGTAGCAGATGCTGAACGTTTGAAATTATTGCGTTATGTTGATCGAAATTTAAATATGGAACTTTCATTTCGGAGTTGAGAACTACATGAATATTCGCTACTTCCCAAATCGTATTCTCACAACTGGAATGTGAAAACAACGTCACAATTGGAAAAGCCTCGCTTCATTATTTTCGGATTTCAAACAGATAAAAGTAATAATCTTGCAAAAAATATGAGTGCCTTCGATCACTGCAAACTAACCAATTTTAAAGTTCACTTAGGATCTACTATGTACCCGTATGATAATTTGAATTTAGATTTTGATACTTCTAGATTTGCCGTTTTATATGAAATGTATGCCAACTTTCAACAATCGTATTATGGTAATGTAAGTGAACCCTTATTCGATCCTAAACAATTCCTAGTCATTGCTCCTCTTGTAATAGTAGACTGTTCTTATCAGAATGAAACTGTTAAATCTGGTAGTATAGATATCCGTCTAGAGTTTCAAACTAAAGAAAATATACCAGACAAAACGGCAGCTTTCTGTTTAATAATACATGATCGTGTGATACGTTACAATCCGTCCACAAACTTAGTTCAAGAAGTATAAAACACAACGATTACTTCCACAATTTAGTTTTCTTACCGGTACTGAACAGTGAGCACGATGACTTTCTTATTGGACGTACAAGGTTTTCAGTGTAGTGAGAATCGATTTGTTTTTAAAGAAGTAGCTGTTGTTGCTCTAAAAGAAGAACCAGTTTATCATTTCACATTTGAACCACCATTTCCATAGGACGCTCTCCCCGTTCGTTAGAGAAGTCAAAATCGTTGGTTAACAAGAAATTTTCATGGGTTATATTGGGATAACGGCGATCTTCCGTACTCTACACTTTATGATAGAATTTACTCCATATTGATGGAGTCAACAATTGTATATGTTAAAGGATTACAAAAGATGATGTGGTTGCAGAAATCCTTTCCTACTGTTAACTTTGTTAACATTGAAGATATCGGATGTCCAGCTCTCTCCAAACTCCCAACTCATTTTAAAGTTAAAGTGTGTTCTTATCATTTATTTACAACCGCTGTTGAACAGAATTGTGCTTATAAAAATGTTCTTTTATTAAAATATTGGTTGTCTTTACACTCATAAATTGACTGTATTTTTTTCCTTTAAACAAATAAAACACGTTCATAATATAAATTAGATTTTTATTTTTTTATATTCTTATACAATGTTATACATTTTACATATGTATTTCTAAATCAGCCGCTTTTCCAACAAATCCTTTAAGGCGAATTGATGGATGACCCACTTTATTAACAATTTTTTCGTTTATGTCCTCGATTTCTGCATCCGTAAAAGCTTTTGCGTGTCTGCACGGAAGAAATATGATAAAGCTGTACAAATCAGCTAATAGACGAGGTCCCCATTTTGTATTCACCTTTTTGAAGCGTTGCACGGGATACGTTTGATTCACTTCCAGTGATTTCAGAGCACGTATTTCTTTCTCTTCATAACCCACCCGCACATTATTAAACTTTTCGATAAAGGTTTCCATGTTATACTGACTTAAATACACTCAACTCTGTTATGCATCTACCGCTCCTTCACTCGTTCGCGTAACTTATGTAAAATCCCCTTCCACTACATAAGCTTCAGTGGAAGGGAACTTATTATACAAACCACGTTGCTCGTTTTAAATGTCTCAGTTGTTATGGAAAAAAGCAATCATGATCAGTGTGTCGTCGTTACTGATTTTAACATATTTGTATAACAATACCGTCTACATTTCCCGACCTGATAATACTATTGGCGATGAAGGCTATGTTTGTAAAAATTTTAATAAGGATATTGATGTCTTGGACACGGAAAAAAGTTGGGATACTATTATTTTAAGAAATGTCAATGGAACAAATATCTTTACAGTTGAGAACGTGCAGAAGCTTCACTCTGTAAAACTAGCATTTATTGATAGACATGGACAGTTTCGAAGATATATTGAAAGCCGATGGATTCAGCTTAAGGATGATGAAAACAGAGACGTTATAACTAAGGGCTATATCACCGACTCTTTCGTATTTCTACAAGTTGTTAGTACTATTAATGTAATCTTATTGTTCAACATTTTGATTGTATCACTTACATACTTCATTTATATTAAAATAAAGAATCGTTAACTATAACGACTTCACTTTTATTTCATATGTCTATACCCTACACTTTTCTCCACTTTCTCTACATTATCATGTAAACGTATTTAAGATACGTAAACTTCAGACGACTGCAGACGTATTTAATTTTACATTACCGATACATGTACATATGTTTCAATTCATTGTGAAGCATTCGACCACTACATACACACAAGTTTAAAGTCAATGACCTTCCATCTATTTGACCTTAAGTAACCTCTCCTCCTCTGAATTAGAACCGGTCATCATACTCTACTGCCAACAAACTGGCTTATAAATTTGAACCATTGCATAATTGTAGACAGAAAGCAGTCTTTCAATGGCTTGTTGGTAATTTAGAAAAAGCGAAAAAAGGATTGCCAGTAGGTTGGCAAGATGAAAATGGATCAGATTCTGTAAAATTACCATCAATTTATTCTAAAGACTATAAAAGTGTTTTCAATATTTTGCAAGAATTAATGTAAGACTTTTTTGTATGCTTAACACTAATTGAAATAAAATACCCATATTAATAAGATTTTCTTTATTTTAAAAAATCCTACAAATCTTTAATTCCCAATTCTTTATAAATATTATCAAATAGGTAGCAGCATTGTTCGTTTTTCGCTGTATTGGGCGGCGGCGGCGGCGGCGGGGAGGATGGTAGTGGTGGTGATATCAATGCATAAGATTCTTTCTCGTTTCTTTTCCTTTGTCTTTTTTCCCTTTTTCCGTTACTATTTCTTTTCTTCGGTTCTTTAAAAATATCTCTTCTTTTCTGCACTTCTAACGCTAACGTTTTTTCTGTATGGTAAATTTCTTCATTATTACCATTATTAGGATCGATGGCTTTGGATAATTTAAAATTTCAGATAGCGGACAAGCTACTATATTGAACAAATCACTATCAAACACGCCAGTGCTTGATGTTCTCCATTTTTCTTCTAAATTTGCAATACTGCTATGCCAATCCTCAGTCGCTATCACAACATTTGCCAGTTGGATTAATTCAAATGCTGAAAGAACTTTGATTTTATTTCCCGGTTTTAACTGTACAACTGCCATTTTGCTTTCTAAAGTTAAAACTAACGTATTTGTTTCGAGAACTACTCTTTAAATTGGTTATTACCACTACTATCATCCATTCCTCTTCCTCCTCCTCCTCCTGCTCCTTCTCTTCCTAGATGTTAAGGTCATTAACGTACAAATAAAACACAAGTATCTAATGGTTTCAAGTTAGTTTATTAAACATCATTTTTTTCATTATAGGAATTAACTGACTTCGTATAATAATTAAAACATAAAGCTAAATATAGAAATCATTAAAATATCCTAACTTAAATTATTGTTAGTATTATCAGTAATTTTGTAGTGTCCCCATGCTAAAGTCTTATACATTTCTGGTATATGGAAACGTTTATCATCATCCGCAGACAAAGCAATTTTATTAATGCATTGAGAATAAATTATATGCTTTAAAGATCTAAATACATTTTGTCGCTTCAGTACTATCTCGTTTTCATTTAATACATATTTAAAATCTTTTTCCGTTAATGACTTTATAACATTCTTTTTAACACCTTTAGCCTTTTTCATTATCAAACTTCCTTCTATATTCACTTCATACATTTTAGCTTTAAGACCGACAATTTCCCAAATAATCTTACCACAAACTTCATCTTTCATAAGTGCTGGGATGGCTTTGTTTACCAAAGGCATTTCAAAAATATTATCAATAGAATAATTTGAGGTATCAAATCTATCTAAATTATTCTTCATATCATTATAAACATTATCCGTTTCTATGAAATACAACAAACTATCAGTATCTGTATACAAAAGTGATGCTTTGGAACCATATTTTTTTTTATAAAGTTATAGTGAAATTCATACATTACAAATTTGGCAATTTCCAGTACTGCAAACCCGGCGAAAATTGGTTTATCGTAATAGATTTGAGACTTTAACAATTGTACTGCTGCAAAATTTTCATCAAAAAATGGATATACTATGAAAATTGGGTTGTGAAACTAATTTCTCAACTCCTTTTTTATGGCCCAAATCTTTCCACGAATTGACTAAACTAACGTTGACCCTTTTTTCTATATTTTCGATACATTTTCCATGGTTCGCATTATTTATTAATTTAGGTATACATATCTTTTTCAAATGCGTTTGCGGCACTTTGTCTTAGACGAGTATTAAAATCGATAAACGGTTTCATCCAAGCAGATTGCTTCAACGTGAGAATTCTATGAATCTTCGACAACTCTAAACCATTTTCAATACATTGCTTAAGAGTCTTTATATGAATAACGTAATTTTGCTTATCGAAAAAGGTTTGTAATAATTTTTTACATTTTGAATTTGGAGGTTTCATTTTTTCAATACACATTGGAAAATCATTGTGTGAATCATGCAAATGTTTTGGATAATGAATATCGACTTCCAAAACATATCCTTGATCATCAGAATCTGTATAGTTATTTATATTAAATAAATCAATTTCATTTTGTGAGAACCATCGAAAGTTCGATATAGGCAGTTTTTCCGAAAGCGCATATCCATATAAATTATTTGCATCCCAATATGATATGTAAGATGTTGCTTGTGAATTGTTGTTATTAGAGGGAATATATTTATTGTTGGCCTATGCGAAACGCTGAACCACTCCAGCATAACCACCTCGGATATTTCGTTGAAAAAAGAGTACCATTGAACAGTCAGTTAACAACTCCAACTGTACATTGGTAAATTTTAGCATTGCCTGCCATGACAAGCCGGGTAAACTATAAAAATGGGCCGGATCTAATTTGTATGTATTCAAACATAAATTTCGGAAATTTTCGAAAACGTCGCATAATAAAATTACGTCTACTTTTAAATAGAGGTCACTGTATTCACCTAAATTTTTACATGAAAATTTATGCCAAATATCGTTTGCTCTGTGATAGTCATGTGTTAGTCTGCGTCAGAAATTGAAGTATCTTGCATTGAATCGTAAAAATCCATTTTTGAAGGTAAACATTCGTTATTTAATTTTTCCAACGTATCTAAATAATTGTATGGGAAAACACCCTTTTGACGCATTAATCTAAATACTTCATCATTTGGAAAAAAGTTTCTCAATTCTATAATTTGATCATCTGATAAATTTGCAGCGAGTGTCTCCAATTTTCGATTCATAAATCGATAAGAATCTACAAAACGTAAATCTATGTAACTGTTTTCATTATTTTTTCTATCAACTAAAATTTTCTTTGTAAATGAAATATACTTTTCTTTATTCACCGGAATGACATTCATTGGTTCGTCATCTTCGGCGGCAAATTCACGTATAAAAAGATGACAATCATAATTGCTAAAATTGTGAAAGAAAACCGGGATAAAGTTAACGGTTTTTACTTTCAAATTACAGGAATAATGACAACAGCCTCTATATTTGCCGGTGAGGTGACAGTGATCTTTAATTTAATCTGAACCTAAATCTCCGTTACATAAATAACAGTTTGTTGCCGATGCAAAATTTTCTAAATCCTCTTCAGTTAATTCTTTCATAGGAATAATATTTTTTAAGTATGTATGGTATATATGAGAAGCCTCATTTTTAATCATATTAGAGAAAACTTTTGCACAATTTTCTCCCCGAAACGAATAAAATTTCATAAATTTCATAGGAAACCACTTTTCGATTGAATGCTGACAATATTTGATGAACATTAGAACTGTTGGGGATTGAAGTTCTCCTTTTTTTTGATTGTTAATGATTGAGTTAACACTTTGTTTCTTGAATACTCTTTTATTGAAATGAAATTGTTATTTGAAATAAGATATAAAACGTGGCTCGAGAAGAGCGCTATAACGTACATAACATGATGAAGGTACATAACAAACTTAGTACAAACATCCTCTGACCACCGTCTTCTCTCTCATCCCTACTACGTAGGGGTATTACAGAAGGCCATCTGCCAAGCAGAAGCCGAAGCTTAAAATACGTTTCTCCAAGAACCAAGAGTGACATCACGTTCCAAACATTTATTCTTGTGGTTAATAGATTTAAGATGCGCAGAATAATTTACAGATTCAAGTGTACACTTGCAAATATCACATGTTGTAAGCTTAACTCTTTTAGATGGAGGCTGCTCCATGATGTTACTAGTACTCGGAAGCGAATGTAATTGTTCATTCAAATGTTGATCCCTATGCATTTATAACACGTTAATGTTTTTAATAACACTTCTTGCATATACTTATACGTAAGAATAATTTTTATTGAAAAACGAATAAAATTGTTCACTTAAATATTGATATCCATGTTTAGTTCATTGATTAATTTTACTAACACACTCACGCGTATACTGGAGTGAAAAAATTTCTTACTTAAGTTTTTTGAAATTAATTTCAGACGTTTCTGCTCCATTTTGATATATCCAGGTTACTATTAATTCCTGAAATTTATTCATAACGAGTTTCTATAGGTTTTTCCCGGTGACGTAGTCACCCTAATTACATAGCCGATTACCTACACCATCCCTTGCTACAACCGAACTTGTAAATAACAACGTACTTTTATCTTCTATTCTTAACTTTCACATTTATTTATTTCTTCACTTCTTATTTCTATTTTTTTCTCGTTCCTTCTTCGGTTGTGGTTTTTTCTTTTTTTTCAATTAATTTTATCGGAAAATCTTCGTTCTTGTTTCTAGCCCAGTTTTCTTGCATGCTAGTAGTGTAAGATGACCGGTTCTAATTCAGAGGAGGAGAGGTTACTTAAGGTCAAATTGATGGAAGGTCATTGACTTTAAACTTGAGTGTATGTAGTGGTCGAATGCTTCACAATGAATTGAAACATATGTACATGTATCGGTAATGTAAAATTAAATACGTCTGCAGTCTGAAGTTTACGAATCTTAAATACGTTTACATGATAATGTAAAGGAAGTGGAGAAAAGTGTAGGGTATAGACATATGAAATAAAAGTGAAGTCGTTATAGTTATCGATTCTTTATTTTGATATAAATGAAGTATGTAAGTGATACAATCAAAATATTGAACAATAAGATTACATTAATTGTACTAACAACTTGTAGAAATACGAAAGAGTCGGTGATTTAGCCCTTAATATATCTTCGAAACTGTCCATGTTTATCAATATATGCTAGTTTTACAGAGTGAAGGTTCTGCACGTTCTCAACTGTAAAGACATTTGTTCCATTAACATTTCTTAAAATAATAGTATCCCGATTTTTCTTCCATGTACAAGACATATCAAAATCCTTATTAAAATTTTTAAAAACACAGGCTTCATCTCCAATAGTATTATCAGGTCGGGAAATGTAGAGGGTATTGTTATACAAATATGTTAAAATCAGTAACGACGACACACTGATCATGATTGCTTTTTTCCATAACAACTGAGACATTCAAAACGAGCAACGTGGTTTGTATAATAAGTTCCCCTCCACTGAAGCTTGTGTAGTGGAACGGGATTTTACATAAGTTACGCGAACGAGTGAAGGAGCGGTAGATGCATAACAGAGTTGAGTGTATTTAAGTCAGTATAACATGGAAACCTTTATCGAAAAGTTTAATAATGTGCGGGTGGGTTATGAAGAGAAAGAAATACGTGCTCTGAAATCACTGGAAGTGAATCAAACGTATCCCGTGCAACGCTTCAAAAAGGTGAATACAAAATGGGGACCTCGTCTATTAGCTGATTTGTACAGCTTTATCATATTTCTTCCGTGCAGACACGCAAAAGCTTTTACGGATGCAGAAATCGAGGACATAAACGAAAAAATTGTTAATAAAGTGGGTCATCCATCAATTCGCCTTAAAGGATTTGTTGGAAAAGCGGCTGATTTAGAAATACATATGTAAAATGTATAACATTGTATAAGAATATAAAAAAATAAAAATCTAATTTATATTATGAACGTGTTTTATTTGTTTAAAGGAAAAAAATACAGTCAATTTATGAGTGTAAAGACAACCAATATTTTAATAAAAGAACATTTTTATAAGCACAATTCTGTTCAACAGCGGTTGTAAATAAATGATGATCCTTAAGATGAATCCATCGGCTCTCAATATATCTTCGAAACTGTCCATGTTTATCAATATATGCTAGTTTTACAGAGTGAAGGTTCTGCACGTTCTCAACTGTAAAGACATTTGTTCCATTAACATTTCTTAAAATAATAGTATCCCGATTTTTCTTCCATGTACAAGACATATCAAAATCCTTATTAAAATTTTTAAAAACACAGGCTTCATCTCCAATAGTATTATCAGGTCGGGAAATGTAGAGGGTATTGTTATACAAATATGTTAAAATCAGTAACGACGACACACTGATCATGATTGCTTTTTTCCATAACAACTGAGACATTCAAAACGAGCAACGTGGTTTGTATAATAAGTTCCCCTCCACTGAAGCTTGTGTAGTGGAACGGGATTTTACATAAGTTACGCGAACGAGTGAAGGAGCGGTAGATGCATAACAGAGTTGAGTGTATTTAAGTCAGTATAACATGGAAACCTTTATCGAAAAGTTTAATAATGTGCGGGTGGGTTATGAAGAGAAAGAAATACGTGCTCTGAAATCACTGGAAGTGAATCAAACGTATCCCGTGCAACGCTTCAAAAAGGTGAATACAAAATGGGGACCTCGTCTATTAGCTGATTTGTACAGCTTTATCATATTTCTTCCGTGCAGACACGCAAAAGCTTTTACGGATGCAGAAATCGAGGACATAAACGAAAAAATTGTTAATAAAGTGGGTCATCCATCAATTCGCCTTAAAGGATTTGTTGGAAAAGCGGCTGATTTAGAAATACATATGTAAAATGTATAACATTGTATAAGAATATAAAAAAATAAAAATCTAATTTATATTATGAACGTGTTTTATTTGTTTAAAGGAAAAAAATACAGTCAATTTATGAGTGTAAAGACAACCAATATTTTAATAAAAGAACATTTTTATAAGCACAATTCTGTTCAACAGCGGTTGTAAATAAATGATAAGAACACACTTTAACTTTAAAATGAGTTGGGAGTTTGGAGAGAGCTGGACATCCGATATCTTCAATGTTAACAAAGTTAACAGTAGGAAAGGATTTCTGCAACCACATCATCTTTTGTAATCCTTTAACATATACAATTGTTGACTCCATCAATATGGAGTAAATTCTATCATAAAGTGTAGAGTACGGAAGATCGCCGTTATCCCAATATAACCCATGAAAATTTCTTGTTAACCAACGATTTTGACTTCTCTAACGAACGGGGAGAGCGTCCTATGGAAATGGTGGTTCAAATGTGAAATGATAAACTGGTTCTTCTTTTAGAGCAACAACAGCTACTTCTTTAAAAACAAATCGATTCTCACTACACTGAAAACCTTGTACGTCCAATAAGAAAGTCATCGTGCTCACTGTTCAGTACCGGTAAGAAAACTAAATTGTGGAAGTAATCGTTGTGTTTTATACTTCTTGAACTAAGTTTGTGGACGGATTGTAACGTATCACACGATCATGTATTATTAAACAGAAAGCTGCCGTTTTGTCTGGTATATTTTCTTTAGTTTGAAACTCTAGACGGATATCTATACTACCAGATTTAACAGTTTCATTCTGATAAGAACAGTCTACTATTACAAGAGGAGCAATGACTAGGAATTGTTTAGGATCGAATAAGGGTTCACTTACATTACCATAATACGATTGTTGAAAGTTGGCATTTCATATAAAACGGCAAATCTAAAAGTATCAAAATCTAAATTCAAATTATCATACGGGTACATAGTAGATCCTAAGTGAACTTTAAAATTGGTTAGTTTGCAGTGATCGAAGGCACTCATATTTTTTGCAAGATTATTACTTTTATCTGTTTGAAATCCGAAAATAATGAAGCGAGGCTTTTCCAATTGTGACGTTGTTTTCACATTCCAGTTGTGAGAATACGATTTGGGAAGTAGCGGATATTCATGTCGTTCCCAACTCCGAAATGAAAGTTCCATATTTAAATTTCGATCAACATAACGCAACAATTTCAAACGTTCAGCATCTGCTACAGATACATGAGGAATTTTCCAAGAAATCTGATCCAAATGTACAAGCACATCTTCAAGTGGCGTTGCTGAGCAATATAAAGCATTATTGTCAGTGCTGCTGTGGACTAGAACTAATTCTTGTCGAACGTTTAATATTATTTTTCGGAAGTCTTCTGCAAATCCAAAAATCATACGTAGTGGAATACAAACGTTAAAGTAACCGTTGGAATCTGCTAGTTTTACAGAATTAAACTTAATTCCTTGTAGAACGCTTAAAGCAGGAGGCAACCATCCACTGTTGCTGAGACGTTTACTTTCATTCTCGTTGTAAGATGCGTAGCCTTTCATTGTTGTAACCATGCCAGGATTACGGACTCGATCAATAACTTTTCCGCCTAATTCATAACGAATTTCATCAAACAGGTGTAAAATTCTATTGTGGATAAAAGAAGTGTTCGCAGTTGTCTTTCCATCCTTTTTAAGAAGCAAACGACCTTCTATGTATAGGAAACCACTAGAAGGCAAAGTGTAAACATCTTCATTTTCTATTGGAATACGTATCGTATCATTATTTTTGAAAGTTGAATTCGCATGAGGTTGATGAGTATGTTTATCAGCGTTAACTATATCGTTATCGAAGACTGCTTTTTCGGTAACATTCAGTATTTCTGCTACCATTTTACCGTTTCCTCTTTTTCAATCGCAAACCGAAAGATTTAACGAACTGTTTATTGAGCGGTGTTAATCGCTTAATGGTTGTAGGCGAAATAAGCATCCGGGATTGTGGTAGTAGTTTTATAGTACTATTCTTCTTTGAATATCGTTGGGGACAGCTATATTGCACTACCATGTTACGCTTTTCGTAAGTGCAGTCTTATTGTGACACGCTCTCCACGGAAATTAACTAGATTACCGTCTTGATCAACTATTTTAAGGGAAATGTAGTCGATGACACGAGTGTTGATTGATAAATAAATAAGATTTGTAGGATTCTCAACAATTTTAAATCCGGGGGGCACATTGGGAAAAAATTGATGTAGTATATGTCCATCTAGTCCTTTAGCACCATCACTGGTATGTATGTAGGAGTTAGTTACGAGGTTACACATCACTGAAATCGTGTTTACTTTGAAAATGTCAGCTACATGATCAGACACCTCTTTGAGTGATGGTAGAAGCTTATATTCAAAACCCAATATCATCGCGGGAGAATCTGTAGGAGCGAAGTTGACTTTTTTGGTGCTTTTTATATGGCTTTTTAAGGTAGTATTGTCTCCAAACAATTCAATAGCATCATCAGTATGTTGCAATTTCTCGCGAAGATAATGATTAATATCATCGATTTCATAGGATCCTTCCGGAAGAACAACGACTGGTGGTGTAGAACCTTCAAAATAGAATTTGTTGTTAGTTTCATCGATATTCGGAATACTGTTATATGCTTCAAAATTTAACAAAGCAATTTGATATTCATCATCATCGCTAAAAAAAATTGGTGGACTTATTATCATTTCCAGCTCCGACTTTGTATTAGTCAAGGTAAATGTGTAAGACATGTTTTCGGTTTGACGTTCTGTCTACTACAACGAAGTTAGTTTGATGGTTTGTTTTTAAGAAAAGGTTTGCGTAGTCTCATTAAGGAATTGGACAACTAAATGGCCACAGTTAAAATCTGAGGGGTTCTGAACACGATTGTAGTTATAAGTGATAGCACAAGGTCCGGAAGTTTGTAAATATTGAACCAATTCTTTAGGTGGACGGAGATCTCCAAAACTGTCAAAGTCCATAGCTTTGTTATTTCGTTTTACATGCGCTGTCCAATGTGTACCAGTTCCTGTGTCTAATTCTAAATTAACAATTCCACTTTCACACCTTTTAACTTTTCTGGGTAATTCGTTACGCATAAAGATTCCCCGAAAATGTGGAATTTGTAAATAGTTAATGTAATTGACTAAATCCAAATCTGTCAAAGGACGGTTAGGTAACTTTACGAAAAATTTTACGTTTTTTTTTTGTTGATAAGGTCTAAGGTATAAACCGAAACCTTTACGGAAAGGTTGTACTGAAATATTTTTCCAAGAGCAATAGCTTCCATTGAAGCGTTATGACGTTTATCTTCTTATAGCTGTTTTCGCATCGCGTACAGCTTTAGCTATCCCAGCAGCACCGCCAGAGAGAGCTCCAAATGCTGATAGTCCTGCGAAAATCGGAATTAACGGTAGAAAACTACCTGTCTTTGGAATAGGAATGATTCTGAGAGATTTAGATCGCTTTCCAAATTTACGAATTGTATTTAGTGCTATTTTAGCAGCATGTATCAGCTGGAGAGGTTTCGTTTTCTTAAGAGCAATTTTCGCAGATGTCACTAGCTTACGAAACGGTAGAGCTCCTCCTTTTCTTGTTCGCCTTCACTTCTTTATTTTCCGCAACGGAATTGAACCACCAACTTTACGACGTCGCTTTTTGTGTCCCATTCCAAGTTTCTCTTTACCCTTCATAGCTGAAGCAATTGTGAGAGCTGCCAAGCGTTCACCAAAAGACGCGTCCGGCGACTTTAGTCTTTGTAATGATTGTTGCGCCAAAACCTTATCAGCAATTCGACGATGGGAAATGTCTGGAAAAGTTTCGTAAGCAATATCGTGTAATTTACAAGATTCGTCAAGGGGATTTATACCGATATCACCTCGAGGTAATCGTTTGTTTAGTCGAGTCCCTGGGCCGCAAAAGATACCCTGGGAGGTGTAATTCAATAGGTAATTTATCTATAAACCTATTCAGAAAACCTCGTGTCATGGGACATGTGTAGTGTTAGCTCTCTCACTATACTGAACGAACTGACTACATAAACACTGTTAACTCTAAATTTATATATCCGAGAGCACATGCGTAAACCGTTTAATCATCAATAAACATGCGGATAGTACATCATCCATCTGTTCTACCCATAACCAATCGTGACTTCGACATTGCCAGTAAAATAAATCGACAGGGTCCATTACTACCATCCACAATAAGAGCCATTGTCGCCGGACCTTCAAATTGTGGAAAAACAAATGTGATTATAGGACTTTTGGAGCAACCGAACGGTTTACGGTTCGCAAACGTATACGTTTATTCCAAGTCATTGTATCAACCAAAATATAAGTATTTAGCCGAATTATTGAAACCAATTGCTGGAATTGGTTATTTTCCCTATAGAGACTCTGACGATGTAATTGCCCCATCACATGCAAGACCTAATTCTGTATTCATCTTTGACGATGTTGCGAATGAAAATCAAAATAAGATAAGGGAATACTTTAGTATGGGAGGACATAACTCAATCGACACTTTTTATTTAAATCAAACATATGCACAGATTCCCAAACATTTAATTAGAGATAATGCAAATTTAATAATACTGTTTAAACAGGATGAATTAAATCTCAAACACGTCTTCGCAGACCATGTCACTACAGACATGACTTTTGACCAATTTAAAAATATTTGTGCAGAGTGTTGGAAAGAGAAGTTTGGATTTCTAGTGATAAACAAGGATTGTGGTATAAATGAGGGAAGATATCGCTTAGGATTTGATCAATATATATTAATGTAAGTGATATAAAGTCAATCAGATGTTACAAGACAACCTTGACAAGAGCATGGATGTAAAAGCAAAGAAAGAACTAATCAAAGTTAGGAAAGCGGTAAAGAGGAAATTGCAAATGTTAAAGGAATCGACAGCAGGACAGAATCTCCTGTTGCAGCAAGCATATCAACCACTTACAAAATCGCTTCTTAACTTGAAATCAGAGCTGGGTGAAGAGATCAAAAAAGAATTAAAGCCAGAAATGAGTAATTGGTCGAAAGGTGACGTTCCAGCTTCGTCAACATCAATAAAAATTAGAAGGCTTGACCCTTCGAATGCTCCAGGTACCTTACTACCAGGTGCTCCTTCATTCTTAAGAGAAGAAAGTGTTTATGAAAGAGACCAAACAACGGGTCATGAAAACACAGACCAGGATAATGATGACTTTGAACAATTGAAGAAAGCGTACATAGACTATATTAATAGCTCTCGATTTGCTCAATATTTGGAAGAATTCGATCCTCTACCTCGAGACTATATAGAAGGAATTATTAAAGACTATGATGGTGACACATTTAACGCTGACGTTCTGAATCCTCGTCTTGATAAAGTTCGATACGAATGGAACACAAATAAATTTTTTATTGGTGATTCTGAACTGGATTTTGACGGACCAAACGTTGTAATCGATGGAAAATTTAAATACATAGGTACTGTGGGATTATACGAGCTACTCTTCAAATTACGTTCTGAATATCGGACATCGATTAAAGAATGGAAAGACCACGCCGATATTTTAAAACGTACGGGAGCAGTTTACAAGTTAAGACAGCAAACATCGAAATTTTCTAAAGGTGGAGGATTGTCGTTGTTGACATACAACGAAAAACCGATCGAATACAAATATTTTGATGACGTTAATGAGTTGTGTGATCGTTTAAGGTTATTAGTTGCTTCTCAACAAGCAGGCAACACATATCATGAAAACGAAATTCTATCAATTTTAGAAGAGTTGCGTGAGTGCAATGTAATCGTATAAACAAATTATTTAGCTTATTAGTTAGACAATGACGGTTGATAAGTTCGGACGTCCGTTAGAAAAAAAACGATTGTTTTCGCAAGCATTCAGCAATGTTCATGATTTCAATCATAACCGCTTAACAAGAATCAGTGATCCTCAGCAGGAGCATGATGCTGTGAATGTGCGACTTTTTGAGAAGAAGGTGCAACGTCTGTTATCGCAAGATGATGTAACCGATATCAGACAAGCATTCGATAAAGTATTGTATTTCGTTGATATGGCTAATAAGCGTATTACACATTTGAACGAGCCTACCGCTGGGTTTCATGCAGCTACTAAAATGTATGTAGATGAGAAAGATCGGTTAACAAAAGAGCATATCAGAATCGAGTGTGAAAAGGTAAAGGATCGTGCTGTCAGTGAAGGTGTCAGAAGGATGAAGGATTTACTAGAAGAATTGAAAACAGCTGTCTTCATAAGTGGTGAAATGATGATGAAAACTTTTAGTGATAATATAGAGTTAGCGATTAAAAATTTGGAAAGAGAACTTGAAAAATATAATACTGACAGGGATAAAGAAATAACAAACAAGGTGAACGATATAATAGAAAAGAATGCTGTCGGAATCATGGACGTCTTTTCAACAAAAGTAAAACTAGAGCGTAAAGATGTAGAAGCGTTTGTTAGGAAAGGGGATGAAGAAGTATCGAAGAAATTGAAGACGGAAATTGTGCAAGATATGAAAAATGATATAGACACGAGTTTTGAATTAATTAAAATCATGATTCAGGATGAGTGTAAAAAAGTTAAGGAATTTGCAGAGAAAGAAATTCAACGAACCAATAAAAAGAAAGATAATCTAAAAAACGAATTAGTGGTAATGGTGGAATCACTAAAAAAGGAAGCAAAGGAGCTGAAAGTAAGGCTAGATACTCTGCAACAACAAAGCGGAACAGGTAGTTAAATGTGAAAGAAGAACTAGTGAAAGAACTGCATAAACCTGCGAGAATTAATTTTACACGTCGTAAAGTGATAGTGAAAGGATTAGATGATCTTCATCAAGCCGATTTAGTGGAAATGATTCCGTATGCGAGAGAAAATAAAGGTGTCAGATACATTTTGGTTGTAATAGACGTTTTTTTCAAAATTTGTGTGGGCTCAAGCAGTAAAACGCAAAACAGGTGAATATGTTGGAAGGGCTTTACAGTTAATTTTCAAAAGAAGTAAACGTATTCCTAAGAATATGCAAGCTGACTTGGGAAAAGAATTTTACAACGAACAAGTGAAACGAGTTATGCAAAAATATAAAATTAACCATTACTCAACGTATAGCACCAAGAAAGCGTCAGTTGTGGAGCGGGTAAATCGAACACTAAAATCAAAAATGTGGCAACGCTTTAGTTTTCAAGGATCCTACAAATGGTTGAAGTTATTACCAGATATAGTACAGGAATAAAACAATTCGGTTCACAGAACTATCGGAATGAGACCAAGCAAAGTTAATAAACGAAACGAAGAAACACTTTTGAAAAGTATTTACAACAATCCAAAGAAGGTAGATTTACGAGAAATTAAGTTTAAAGTTGGAGACCGGGTACGAATAAGCAAACATCGTGAATTGTTTAGCAAAGGTTATACCCCGAATTGGTCTAACGAATTATTTACGATTAGCTACATAAAATTGTCACATCCAATTATGTATTACTTAAAGGATGATAAAGGGGAAGACATAAAGGGAGGATTTTATGGTATGGAACTACAGAAAGCGAAATATCCAGATGTTTATTTTGTGGAACGTGTACTAAGACGAAAAGGTGACGTGGTTTACGTCAAATGGTTGGGGCTTAACCAATCTCATAACAGCTGGATTCATAAAACGAACGTTTTGTAATGTACCCCAGTTTTTTTTTTTTTTCTGATAATAAAGTCTGCAATGTTAATAATGATTTTCTTTACCCCTTCCCCAAAGTATGATTATAAATAAGATAAAACGTGACGAGTTTAATCAAATATAAACTATCGAGGGTGCATTTCTTGTGAAACATAATGTGAATAATTTAAAGAAGAAAACAACAAATGGGAAGTTTCACTAAATATTTTATTGTTCTCGACAATATTGTTTCGAGCTATGTGCTCATTATCAAGAGTAACATTATACTGAAATTACAAATCTTACATGCTAATTTATAGGTAACTTAATATAAGAGGGGTTCTATCTGATTGTTTACAATATTTTCAGAATTTCTTAAGGCTTTGTTAATTTCTAAGCATTCTAACATAGAAAGTTTTTTACTTTTTGCAATATGGACATGTAGATATTTAGTACTTTCTAAATTTAAGCTATGATTTAAGGTAACACAATGTTCGCTAATTCCTGATTTAATGTCTTTTTTACTTATAGATTTAACATGTTCACTTATCCTAGTTCCGTAAGCTCGGCCTGTCTGTCCTACATATACAGCATTGCAATCATTACAACATAGTTTATATATACCACTTTTTTGGTTTACATCTACCTTAGTTTACATCTGCCTTAGTTTTGTTGTCCTTAGATCCCTATTATTACATTCTACAGCTGAAATATCTAATTTTCTAAGTGCATTTTTAAATATGAAACTAACATCTTTTATATAAGGTAATGAGCAAAAATTGTTGTTTTGAATTCAATAGCTGTCATTATATAACATTTTTGTAGCTTTTTTGTTTAACTTATTTGTCAATAGTAGAATTCATAAAACCATTATTGTTAGCTATTGTTTTTATAATGTTTAACTCAATTTTGAAAATTTCTGGGGATTAAGGTATGGATATTAATCTTTCTAAAAAGGAATTGTAAGCCGCCAATTTTGTTCGTTTAGGGTGATTCGAATCTGCCGGTATAGTTGTATCTGTGGTTGTCGGTTTGCGATATAAATTGAAGCTAAGGAGGTTTTTGTTTTTTTGTATAGTAAGGTCCAAAAAGTTTAAACTATTATTAATTTCTTTTTCTATTGTAAAATTGATATTATTATCTAAAGTATTTAGGTAATTCTGAAAAATATGTAACTGTCTATTAGTGCCTGACCAAATGCAAAATACATCGTCCACATATCTGTTCCAAGAATAAATATAATTGATAATTGGGTTTTTAGAGTTGAATAAACTATGTTCAAGAGATGCCATGTATATTTCGGCTAATACGGGCGATAAGGGAGACCCCATAGGGAGTCCATCTTTCTGTTTGAAGAATTTGTTGTCAAATTGGAAATAATTTTGATTTAGGCATAATTCCAACAATGTAATTAAATCATTGGTTTTAGTTTCTCCTAATTGACTTTTACATAATTTATCTTTTAAAATCGATAATAATTTAGGTATATGAATAGAAGTAAATAAACAAGTAACGTCGAATGACACAAGAATTGAATTGGGAGGCAACTTAAGTTCTTTGGTTCTATTAATGAAATCTAATGAATTTTTGACACTATGTATCGAATGGCACGTAATATTATTTAATAAAATAGAATTGATATGTCGACATAATTTGTAGGACGGCGCTTTAACATAGGATACAACCGGTCACATAGTTTAATCAATTGTAATCGTTAGTTGCTGCATTGAACGTTTAAGACGTAGTAATGGTTGAAAGTTACGTAATTAAAATTAAATTTAAATTTTACAAAGAGGGTTTATTATCTTTGAATAGATATTTAGTAGCGTCAGAGTTGGATAGCGTGACAGAAGAATTCGAATTAAAAGGTCAATACGATAAAATCGTAATAGGAGGCTACTTAGTGGTCGATGAGAGCGATCCTGACGATTTTGAAGTATAATTTTTATAAAAATGGATTCATTATCGTATGAGTTGTATCAAGCAGAAAAGCAAGTCCTCATTCTCAACCTTCGAAGAGCAATACTATCAAACGATTTAGATAGAGTTAAAGTTGTGTTGTCGAAGTTGGGAGTTGCAGTACCAAAGGAAGCATTCCAATGGTTAACTGTAACACAAGAGACATCGTTCGATATTTTATACTTCATATTCGAAAGAAAGCAAAGGTGTGACGAATTGGTGGATGAATTTCTAAAAGGTTGCTGTGAAACAGTGGAAATAACCGTTGATGATGTCGAAATGATTTTAAATAAAACAAAGCATAATTTCATGCGACACGACGTATATTTTTTAAAGGAAATGTTAACAAACGGATCAGTTCTAATGCGGGATAAGAAGTTCTCCGTAATGAATGTCAAGAAAAAGTTTGTTACATTGTTAAAGTGTGTGGATGACTTAATACTGGATGTAGCATACTACGCACAACCGAAAAATTTGGAAAAGTGTATTAAAGTGATCAACTTGTTTCGGCTTCCGTATACATTAAGTCCAAATATCAACGGTCGTCATCAAACAGTGTTGCAATGGATAGAAGAAAATATTTTAAGAGAAGGACCGGAAAAAGCTGCAGGCTGGCAGAGCGGTCCTGACTCAGGCAAATGGCCATCAAGTAATATCGAAGATTATAAGAAAATTTATTCATTTTAATGTTATTGAAACACTAGAAATCGTACACATGTTATTTGTGAAGTTGAGGAATATATTTCGCAGAATAACAATAGTAAACAAACAAGTTGTGTGGTAAAGTTTTATTATTATTATTATTATTTATACAATACAGCCAATATTAAGGATAAAATATTTACATTGAGTGACATTTCAGCGTAAGGTATACTTAAACAGAACTCCAGGTGGGTATTACAGTAGGTGTTCATAAATATTATCAATGGCTTCCTGTGGAAGTAACGAAGCTTCGAAAATTCTTTTAATAAAGTATTCTCCAACCGTTAAGTCGTCGGTATACGGTTGATGAAAATTTTGTATAAATCGATCAACGGCACCGTCGAACTTTGAAAGGGAACTGTTTGAGTTTTTTATATTGTAATGTCCCCAAGGAAGAGTATTCGTTGTTTTCGGAATTAAGAAACGTTTATCATCTTTGCGAGAGAGGGATACTTTCGTTTTCATATGGGTAAATATAGTATGCAGATCGGAAACGAAAACATTCATACATTTAAGAATGGTGGCGTCATCTCTAATGACGCGTAGGTAATCATTGATTTGAAGATGTAATTTAATGACATTTTTCTTGATACCTTTCGCTTTTTTAACAATTTAATCAACGGCTTCAACGCAGTTAGCTTTTGCTCCGGTTCCATAGAATGCTTTAATGGGATTATTAGGGAATTCGTCTTTAAATTTGCCAATAACAGAAGAGGTAATAGGGATATTGAAACTATTATTATGGGGATAATTGGAAGTGTCGAAGTGATGAATATTTTCAATCATATCTCTGTAGAAATTTTCGGTGAAAACTTTAAGAATGAAGGAATCAGTATCCATATACATCAAAGAAATATTTTCTTGATATTTTTGCTTAAGAAAGCCGTAGTAGAAGTCATACATAACACTTTTGATAAATCCAAAATAGTGAAACCTACATAGAGCGGTTTATCGTAAACAATGTGTAATTTATTCATCTGAATAGCTACGAAATGGGGGGTGAAAATTTTTGAAATTCTGAAATTGGGTTTAGCTATTAAACTTTCAGCACCAAGGTACCGTCCAACGTTTTGCCAATGAGTAACTAACTTGACGTCAACTCGTTTATCAACGTTCTCCATCGTTTTTCCGAAAGTACTGTTGTTCATCAATTTAAAGAAAGATTTCCCAAAACTAATTATTACACATATTGCGTTTTCTAGTATTCAAATCTATGAAGGGTTTCAACCATTGTGACTGTTTAAACTGAATAGCTCTATGCACTTTAAGTAATTTTAATCCGCTCTGGAGAGCTTGTTTAAGCGGTAGGTAATGAACAATATACTTTGTCTTAGTCATAAGGTTCGGAATCAATTTTTTGACTCTACCATTAGCATTACCAGGAGAAATAATATTTTCAACTAAAAAGGGAAGATCAGCATGTAAATCGTGTAGGTTTTGGGGATATTGAACGTCAACTTCAAGTACATAACCGTATTCAGAAGAAGCATGTAAATCGAGAACATTTAATTCATCAATTTCAGCATCAGTGAGCCAACGAAAATGGGATATGGGAAGGTATTGACTCATGCTGTGTCCATACAAATTGGTAGCATCCAAATACATAATGTAGGAAGTGGGAGCAGATGCGTCATAATCAGGAAGGTGTGGGTTATTGGCGAAATGCATTCTTTGAACACACTGACTTATTCCTCCGCGTACCCCTTTTTGGAAAAACTTTAACATATCGATGTCAGTTAGAAGTTCTAAATTGACGCGAGTGAATTTTAACATGCTATCCCTATAGTTTGAGCGCTCTTTTTCTTTTTATTATTGATGATTAACTTAACAGACGATGGGCGAATTTCAAATTTAAGTGTTGGTAATTTTGAAATGTCAGAATTGTTAATAGTTTCGTATACAATGGGTTCAGGTGACATAGTTTCTAATGTTTGTTTGTTACTATCATTATTAAGAGGAAAATTGGATTTAGTTTTAGACCTAGTTATTGCAAAAACATTTAATGTACTACGATGTATTTCCTTCAAGTCGTTTACTGAAATACGGGACAATGCATCGGCGCAGACATTGTCTTTACCTTTAATGTACTCTACATCGAAATTATACTCTTCTAAATCTAATCGCATCCGAGTCAATTTAGAAGAAGGATTCCTCATAGAAAATAAGTACACCAAAGGTCTATGGTCTGATCTAACTAAAAATTTATAGCCATACAGGTACGGTCTGAAGAATTTAATTGCCCAGTGTATAGCTGCTAGCTCCTTCTCTATCACAGATTTGTGAGATTCTCCTTTTGTAATAACTCTAGAAGCATAAGCAATTGGAAATTCATTACCCTCAAAATTCTGAGATAGAACAGCTCCACAAGCTTCCATAGAAGCATCCGTAGTAAGAATGAAAGGTTTTAAAAAATCTGGATAATGCAGAATACGAGGATTAACTAATGCCGATTTCAGATAAGTATAAGCATTGTGACATGCCTCAGTCCAATTAAAAATGGAATTTTTTCTAGTGAGTTTGTTTAACGGCTGTGTAATTTTAGCAAAATTCGGTATAAAACGGCGATAATAGTTACAGAAAGCCACGAAGCGTTTAACCTCGTCAGCATTTTGGGGAATCGGGTAATTATTGATGACGTCGTACTTTGACTCGTCAGGTAATACACCTTTATCGGTTATTTTATGACCCAAATAAGTAACTTCTTTTCGAAAGAATTGACATTTTTCAGGATTTAATTTCAAATTATACTTTCTACACTGGATCATTATACTCTGAAACGGAGGGCTCAATGATATCGTTATCTAACATTTGTTTTACTTGCCTATTTATTTCTTCTCTATGTATTCTAGGTGTACGATAATTTTTTTATAAAAACGGGTTTATTGTCAGTTAGTTTTAATTTTTGTTTGTAAAAATTATTTACAGTAATTTTATCTGTTTTTAAAGCAAAAATATCAGAAAAATCTTTACATAATTGAATAACATCATCCTTAATAAAATTCGGTATATTGTTTGCGTTCAACTGTTGCATAAGTAGATTGTTTCTGTTTTCAAATTTACTTTGTATACTATATATGTTAAAGTTATCAAGAGGTACTGTTTCCAAATTGACATTTTTAAGTGTTACACTCTCAAAAAGTGTGTTGACTATTCTAACAAAAGGACTTGTAGGGGAAACAATTGTTCTCGCTACAAATACACCTGGAATGAGTTCTCGATTATGTACTAGGACATCTTGTTTAAGATTTTTTAAATCGTCTATTTGTCTTATAACTTCACATCTAGAAGGAAGAATCAAAATGTTGTTTGCGGGAGAATTATGAATTGAAATGGTTACATTTGTAAGACCAATGCGTAGAGTCATCGTCCAGTTGGAATAATCTAATTTACATCGGTATTTTGAAATAAAATCTCGTCCTAAAATGCCATCAGCTGGAATTGGAAAATCAGAGTCGACTATTTGAAAACAATGTTCTAATTTATATTTTCCTACAGAAACATTGGTTGTTATACTCCCTAATGAATGAACTATACCATCCGTGACCCCATTTATTGTACTCGAGTTAGACACATTTATAGTCGAGTAAGAATTTAATTTGTTTCGTTTGAAAATCGATATATCGGCTCCCGTATCAATTAAGAAGGTAGCTCTTGAACACGTCATTTCAGAAGAGAGAAATACGAAATTAGAAAGTGAAAGATCAAAATGAAAAATGTTTGAGGCTAAAGTTGAATTTAAACGTGAATTTAATGCTGAATTTAAACCTGAATTTAAACTTCCCCCAAGTTTGTACCTTGGGGGCCCTGTCGGTTTTCCGGAGCTGAGTCAGTTTGGTAAGACCTAACTGCTAGAAAAATGGTTGCTGTTGTTTCTACTAAATGCAGGACGGTGTTGCCTAAAATTTCGTCTACCTCTGCCGCGATTATTGTTTTGCCAATGATTATTAGAATTGTTTGGATTTCCTCGAAAACGATTTCTATTATTGTTGCGTCCCTGGTGTTTAACATAGAATACGTTGGAAGTACTAGTTTGGGAATTAACATTAACAAACTTGGTAATTGCATCTTGAACATTGGAAAAATTTCCAACCTCCATTACTAACCGAGTTTTATCTGAGTTCGCGTTCTTACTCAAAGATTGTACTACCGAATCAGTAGAGTACTTTTCTGCAACAGGATGTGGTACACCCTCACTAATGTACGCTCTTTTTAAGCTCGCAGCTAACGATTCAATTTCAGCAGCGTACGTAACGGAATCTTTTGAGTTTTGTTTTAAATTTTGTAATTTTGAAGTCAAAAGCCTGGAACTTTCGCCTTTAATGCCATTTTTTAATGTTGTTATTATGTCGTCAATAGTTGATTCATCTGTTATCAAATCTCTGGCACGTCCGATTAAACGTGTTTTGATGTACGCGACTGCGTTCTCAGTATGATTATTTGAATTATTTTTGAGAAGGGTCAGAGCATCTACAAAGGATTGGAGTTTATCAAAAGAACCATCGAATTCCGCAGGTACTAACTTACTAGCTAAATTAAAAAAATCTGTTACTGACGTAGCCATCGTGTCTATTTCGTCGTCTTCTTCAGATTCTGAATTTACTATTAGAGGATCTATTATCTCTATACAAGACAGTGGTACTTTAAATTTAATATTTAATAATTGAACTGCTCTTATCACTCTATCTCTTAATGAAAGAAAAATTTGTCTAGCTGCTTGTTTTTGTTCGCTTTCTAGAGCTGCCCAATGTACTGCTAGAGTCTGAGTATAATTATTAAAAAGCTTTATTAAATTATTGGAAATATCTTGCTTCACCAATTCAGATTTAGGTATTTGTTTTTTTATCGCTCTTTTTGATTCCTTGTAAACTTCTTGTCTAATACCTAATAACGTTAAATGTAGCTCTTCCCAACTGGGCTGCATTAATTAAATTATAATTTACTTAAAATAATATAAATTGTAATGATTAAAGTAATACCTAGTTAATTGTATTTACAATAAAAATGAAAAACTATTCATATCCTAATTCATCAACCATACGACTACAAACTGCTGACCAACATATTATATAGAACAAAAAAATACTTATAATTGTAAAAGTTCAATAAGTAACTTACTAATATCCACATATCAATGTACCATTGAAACCACCATTATCTCTTCCTATTTTTCACATTTACACTAAAATGATCATAAAAGAAATTAAAATACTCTCACTAATCGTAAGTCACTGTACTATTCCCAGAAGTATCCAGTTGAATTCTGTAGACGGAAGCAATTCACTCTTAACATCTAGGGCTGCACTGCTAAGTCTCGTCGTATTTGACGTCTAATCTGCTTCTTATACATTTTGAATAATTTCAAAAATACTTGAAATACCATTATAGTGACGATGATATACAGAAGAACTTTAACGTCGAAGGTAACATTGAACTGTTTCTCCTGCACTATAAAATTTGAATTGACTACCCCAGTGTCAGTAACTTCTTGAGAAGTCGATTTAGTTTGACCCATCTTCCTTTGTCACAACTTCACAATTTTTTAAAACAAATCCTGGAATATTCTGATTTGAGAGGGTTGCCGAGTTGGCAGGGTCGCCATGTAATAGATTTCGTTTTTATTCATTAAGATCAAACACATAATTACTTTTAATTGTTTTTTATTTGCTTTTAACCCAACTCATGTCTTATAGTTAACGGTATCTTAGTATCTGTCTATATGATTGCTTATTCAATAATGCCTACACTGACTTCTCAGAGTAAAGTCCATTCTCTGTGTCCTTATTTCTAAAACATTAGTAGTCAGTATTTTTATATGAAAAATACTGACTTGGTATTCTACTTACTAGGTCGGTGCAATGCTCTGTTAGTTGCCAATTAATTGTAACAGATAATCGAATTAATTAATTTAATATACAGAGCGTTACATCCCACGCTAGTCCGGGAGCGGTGTAATACTGAGCGGGGTCCAAGGCGTAAGTGGAAATACATATTTCACGAAAATTCTCGAACACGTCAGCTAACAGTAGGACATCGGTTTTCAAGTAGAGGTCAGAATATTCTCCGAGAGTGGAGCAGTTAAAGGTTTTCCAAACGGTGGCAGCTCTTTCATAATCTTCATCGGAAATGGGTAGAGATGTTAATTTATCGAAAAAATCGTCTTTGAGAGGGAACGTTGATTGGTCAAGTTTAGTTATATCGTCGACGTAGGAGTAAGGGAAAACCCCTTTTCGTCGCACAAGTTGAAATTGTGTAGGATCAGAAAAATACTTCTTCACTTGGAAGCATTGACAAGGGTCGAGTTTTTCAGACAGTTTATCGAGGGAGTAAGACATAAAACGAAAGGAATCGAGAAATCGAATCTTAACAAATACGTTTTGAGTAGAGTTATCTGAAAAACCGGGAACAGTATCAACTCGCAATAATTTGGTAAAGGAAACATATTTTTCTTTATTTTGAGCAATTACGCTAAATTTAACATCGTTGACAGCCATTTCTTTTAAAAATTAATGACAATCGTAACCGGAGAGGTTGTGGAAGAATACAGGCATAAAGTTGGGTAATTTGTAGTTTAAGTTACATCTGGAATGAGCGGCCCCTAATCGAACTTTACCAGTCAAATGACAATGGTCGCGAACCTTTACATCATCGATTAGGAAGGGCTCTTCGCAAATATTACAAGACGACGTTTCAGAGAAAAGTCGCATTTCTTCATCAGTCAAGGGTATCATAGGAACCGGGGTCTTTAAAAATCGGTGATAAATATCAGAAACGTCTTGATCAAGAGTTTTAACAAATTGATTAGCACAATCAGGTCCTCTATAAGTTCTGAATATTGAAAGGGAATCGTCAAAAGAGCACTTAATCAAGTAAGCAAACGAGTGCGGTTGATGTTCGTGGGTAGGTGTGGTGGAGGTCTTGTTAGGATCGGAAAAGCATGTATGAATGGGTCGCAATATGGTTTCGAAGTCTGCATAAACAACAAAAGGTACTTTGATACGTTTGTTGTAGTTTTGAAATTTTAAAACGTTATTAGGGATGAGCCTACCCATCTTATCCAATTTGAGATCAGCAGTTGGCAGCGTCGTGTAAACGTGGTTGCAATCATTCCGCTGATGACGGTGCAGGTGAGCCACAGAGCTGAAGTATTGCAAGCAGCCGTCACATAGGAATTTGCGATGTTCTGTTTTGGAGAGTTGTTGAGAGAGCAAACGGGACATATCCTTAATCCAACAGTAATGATTATTTCCTCGATCATCATGTAGCAAGAATAAATTGATGTGCAGCCTTCCTTTGACGGACGGGTAGTAGAGGGGACCAACAATTTCCCAGATCCATTTGCCATCCTTCAAAACGTATTCAGTCCCGTAAACATTCACAGAGCAATGGTTCTTCGTTTCAAACTTGGGAATGTCGTTTAATTTAATAGGAAAATCGATACCGTCATAGTCCATCGTGCGGGAGTAATGCGGATAGGAAGTCGTTCTGTGAGGGTTGGCTTGGGCGGGATACAAAGCTAAGGTTATTGCCCACGCAAAGCAGGCTTGGTCATCGTTTCGTACGTTCACAACAGCTCTCTTAAGTACAATTTGTTTAGGTAGAGGAATGTAAGATGAAGCTCTAAGGGGATTGTACTTGTTGCAATTGAGTTCTAGGAAAAGGACTCTTTCCAAAGCCCATCCTGTAAGAATGATATTATAGTAAATACAAGTGAAATATATATAAAGAGAGAATGATAAATTACCTGACTCTCGTTCTTGAAACTCAGAAGCTTTACCCTCAAGAACGTCGAAGAAGCTTTGGAGAATATTGGAAAGATCCGTCGACTGAGTGACAACTTTGTTATTGGTGTTGAAGGATTTCACGTAAACCAATTATTTAGCATCGTGCACATATCGTCCGAAAAGTTCAAGATTTAGTTTAAGCGTGTCATGCAGTTGTATCTGATTACGAATAACACGCAAGCATTTGTCGAAAACTTCGGCGAAAAAGTCGGTATACGACAGGAAGAACTTGGCGGATGAAATACGAAAGGACACAATTCTGTTAGCGAACGCGGACGAAAGGAAAGTAATTCCTTCCTCAAGAGGAGAGCAGCAAGTTTGTTTATGCTTGAGGCTGCGAAGGTGACCGTTGTAGGAATGTTGTGAAACGTAAATGTTACAAGTATCACACCAGCGGTCAGAAGAACCAGCAGGCGTAGCAATTTTAAGTTTTTTCTTCGGTAGAGGCGATGTACGTTGCAGCTGTGCTCGTTTCCGACAAGAAGTCAATCGATGTCTTTTTAAATTATCAGATCGCGTAAAGGAAGCATCACAGTCCGGACAAGGGATCATAGCGGCTAGCGGTAAGAGGTATATCTCGACAACGACTGAGGAATACAGAACGCGAGGGACAATAAATAGCAATAGGAAAAGGGGAGGGATGTGTAAGGCGGAGATGGCATAAGGAGAGGGGCGAAAGGAATGTATACTGAAACTGTAGTGGGTACGGTGTGGTAAGATGAGTGCTAGAGAACAGGGTAACGGTGTTGATTTAGCTGCTGAGCTAAATATGAACGAAACCGAGCTGGCTGATATATTGGAATACTTCTTTCCAAACGATTCCTTCACATCATCCGCTAAAGGTGAGGGGTGTGTTGAAGATGCTACCACGGTAACGATGGCAGAGCCTGTGGCTAGCACCTCTACGATGGCGGTGGCGGGAACGAAGTCGATATCGATGAATCCGAAGAAGCGATCGTACACACGAAGGTTGTCGGCTGCTCCATTCGATTATTCCAAGATAGTGGACCAAGTAGGAGAAGCCATAAATAGTGTTAAGGAGGAAAAGCGGCGACGAGAAGTGGTACTGAATGAAAGAGAGACAAAGGCCGCTTCATTGACTGAGTACATGAAGCGGAAAGAGAAGGAGCTGGAGGAGTTGAACAGATCGGTAGTTGAAACGAGAAAGGAGGTACAAGAAATCGAACATAAGCTAGCTAACCTTAAGTCTGCTTTACTGAGTAAATTTAATGACTAAAATTCAATGATGTTTTATATTATATTGTATTATATTAAATAAAATTGTTTTATATTGTATCGTTTTATATTTTGTAATTAAAGAAATAAAAGAGAATATAAATTATAAATAAAAACATTTTATTTATTTTAATATACAAAAACAATACAGCTAGGTACATAATAAAAAAACAAATTCAATAAAATGTTTTAATATAGACCGCTGCCCCGTGGTCCATGGCACAGGCGACCAGTGTCCCCTGAAAAGAGGTCCACGCCAGCTGGGCTTCCAGGTGTTCGCAGAAGGCTCCGACCGGTCTTCTGTCGGACACCTTCCATAACGTCAACCCTCCAGGAGTGGTACTCTCGAAGATCATGGTGTCCACCCTTATATTGATTCCAGTTGGCACGGAGCCAAGAAACAATACTGTATACTGTAGCATTTTGTTGGTGTTGTATTTGATGTTGTATTATTGCTAAGACAGTGTTAGCGATCTGTGCTGAACGTTGTGAAAACTTGAGTATTTATACAATTTGGAGGGTGTGAACCATTGCTTATTCAGCAAATAGAAATAGATTACATGTTTAGTAATGTCATGAACCTACGGATAGACATGGTGCTTGGTATCATCTCATACATACATAAAAATTCTGATACATGACTCATCGAGCGTGTGAACCATTGCTTATTCAGCAAATAGAAATATGCAAGAAGTGTGGAGGGAAGGTAGCAAGCGGAGCGTCGTCTCATTCTTCTCTCTACTCTCGTTCCGAGCAGACGTTTAAATAATATAAAATAGAATAAATATAAAAATTAAAATTAAAAATGGAAAACAAACAAGTAAGAAAACCTGCCTTACCGAAATGCCGGTACGGAAAATCGAGGACAAGTGGTGTAAGTATTAATTAATATTGTTGAAGTAATTGTTTAATTGTTAATTAATAATTTTGTTTTACAGTGCGAGTTTGTGGTCGCCGTGACCACGATGGCGGCGATCGCTGCGGTGTCGACGCCACCTAGATGTTCCGCAGCTGCAGGTGGAAAGCGGACTCTAGGGTTGGCGAAAAGGAAGCGTCTTTCAACCACGACAGCGACCACGACAGCGACCACGACGGCGACCACGACAGCGAGGAGGAGCACGGTACCGACGCCGTTGTCCACGTCCACGACGGCGGCAACGACGTGTACCTGGACAACTGCGACGACGATGACAACTGCTGTTGCATCAATGTCAAGTGACTGCGGTTCTCCACTTCCAACGCTCACGCCGATTCCATCGCCTGTTTCTCCACTTCCAGAAACCCCAACGACGCCTTCTCAGACGACTCTATCGCAGGACATAGATAGTCTGGAAAGCGCCTTTGGGATAATTCCGAAAGTGTGTGAAAAGATGGCGTATTTGACGTCCGCTTGGGAAGGAAGGCGCGCTGCGCAGCAGAAGGTGTGCGCTGAAATTTCCCAAGTCGACAAGGCTATCTTGCAACAGGACGACGACGTCGCTAAGTGGAAAGCTGAGATCGCTCAGCTTGAAGCAAAAGTGGCGAAGTCTGCCTGTAACAAGGAAGCCTTGTTGAAGAAACGGGTCGAACTGGTTGAGGAGGACCACCAGATCGATCAGGAAGTGGACGTCTTAGAGCGCGCGAAGGAAGCAAAGCGTCCGAAGTTGGAGCGATTGAAAACGTTGCTTGACACCACGAAGCAGCAGTTGACGTCGGTTGCCAATAGGTAGAGATTGTAAATAGTGGAAATGTATATATGTACTCTTAGTAAATAAGGGTTAGTATGTAAGTGTTGTAAATAAGTTAATTAGTAAATAAGGGTTAGTATGTAAGTGTGTAAATAAGTTAAGTAAATAGTTTGTTAGAGTTAGTTTGTAAGTGTTTTGGAAAAAAAAACAAAAAAAAAACAAAAAACCACCAACCAAAAAGGTCCCAAAATATTTTGGAAAAAAAAAAAAAAAACCAGGTTAGGTTAGGTGGTGTTAGTCGGCCCCATACAGGAAATGGCAAAGAGACCATTGTTGTTCTAAATTGTGAATAAGACATATATGTGAAAATTGGTGAATTTATGTTTCCTAGGAGAAGTTGTGTATAGGGTGAAAAAGGGGTTGAGAAGAAAATCCGCTGAAAAACATCATATGGGTACAGTGGGGGGGGGCAGGGCGCCGAGGTGGGCTGGTGGGGGGAGGTCGGGAGGCATTAAGTCCGAGAGGGGTAGTTGTCTGAATTTGATACTTCTGACATTGCCAAGTTTAAAACAAATCCTGGAATATTCTGATTTGAGAGGGTTGCCGAGTTGGCAGGGTCGCCATGTAATAGATTTCGTTTTTATTCATTAAGATCAAACACATAATTACTTTTAATTGTTTTTTATTTGCTTTTAACCCAACTCATGTCTTATAGTTAACGGTATCTTAGTATCTGTCTATATGATTACTTATTCAATAATGCCTACACTGACTTCTCAGAGTGAAGTCCATTCTCTGTGTCCTTATTTCTAAAACATTGGTATTCTACTTACTAGGTCGGTGCAATGCTCTGTTAGTTGCCAATTAATTGTAACAGCTAATCGAATTAATTAATTTAATATACAGAGCGTTACACTATATGGTTTTACTGATTTAATAGCTGCCTTGTACAAGGTTCCGCCTATTTCACGTTGCCCATACAATACCTCTTTTTCATCAACTTTTAACCAGCATTCTGTAGTTGTCGACTTTTAGATTTTTATATTGAGTTGCCGAAACTGAGAACAAATTTCTAGAAATACGAGGAACATACCATACATCTTTTAACGTTAATTTTTGATTGGTATCGCCAAGTGTTTATAAGCATTGAATGCTTCCCATTCCAAGAGCATTTAAAACTTCTTTTCCAGCAGATTTGACACTATACGGTTCGTCGAAATCTTCAAAATTAATGAAATACTTTTAACAGTTCGTCATGTGTCTTGTTGCACCATTGTCGATCCACCAGTCTTCTGAACTTATATCAATTACTGTCTGAAGTAAGTGCTACATTAGTCGTTAAAATATTACTTTGAGTATTACTTTCTTCTTTCTTTTTAACTGGTCTACCATGAGCTATTCAGTCTCTGCACTCAGTTAACCAATGCCCTTTCTTCTTACGATAGTGACAGATATCTTCTTCCTTGGATCGTTTCTTATTTTTAATGCGTTTCCCGCCTTGGTTCGGTTTATTTGTTTTTGCTGTGAGTGCTTCCTGCACAATACTATCTTTATTGTCAGTCTTTCTGAAGTTTCTTCCAAACATACATAACTGTGTTGTTAGTTCGTCAAAGGTTCTATCATCATCCTTGGTCAAACGTTTCAAAGGTACTTGGCAAAATATTCAAAATTTTACAAACTAAAATTAAATCAGGTAAGCTTCCTTCAACTCTAGCTTTGAGTCCATTATTTAACTCATTCCATAGACCCCTCAATTTTGCAATATGTGTAGAGACATCTTCACTTGATGACCAACAGAATGAGAAATGTTCTGAACAAATCTTGAACAACTGATCTTTGGATGTAGCTTCAAAATGTTGTTTTAAAGCTTCCCATGCATCTTTAGCAGTTTCCTTATCCATAATCTTCTGATATGCAGTATCACTGATTGCACTCGCTATCATCGATTTGGCATAATTATTTGCCTTTCTATATAAATCATTTTGTTCCTTAAACACTCTTCTCTGTTCTGTATTTGCAGTTGGTTCATGTTGTTCTATTTTTACTAGCTTGCCATCTATTGCATCTAATGCACCTTCATGGTAATCGAGCAAATCTCGAATTTTTCTTTTCCACAATGGCCATTCTTCTTCACAAGTTAATAGTTTAATATATTTTGACATATCTGTTAAGTTTGTATTCGAGATTATTATTATTGTTGTAATTAGCTTCTGAGAATTTAAGATGTATAAGCGAATGTTTTGTTTTGTTGAATTGCTTTTGTAAACATTTTTGTTTATACTTTGTGCTCGGCTTGGCGACCGAGATTCGATATCTGTTCTTTATGTATTAATCTTGTTCTAAAAATAGTCAGTCATCGACTTGCTTTGTTGCGATTTGTTTCGTTCTGTAAATCTTTTAACAAACCTTTAATATACGTAAAAATACCGTTACACAGCGTTTAATTGATTTATCAGGTTATGGGCCCAGGCTCATCGTGTCGGTAGTTGTTTTTTTATTACGTATCCGCTGTTTAAGATTTTTGTGACAATGACGATGGTTTCGCGAAATAGTGACGTTGCTCAGACCACTAAGTTCGATGGCTCCAATTTCCAACTGTGGAAATTCAGCATAACCATTCTTCTAAAAGCAGAAGGACTTATGTCCATCGTAGATGGATCTGAAGCTGGACCGGAAAATAAGTCGGCACCTGAATGGAAAGTTTGGGAAAACAAGAATTGCAGAGCGTAATTCTTCTTACTACAATTACTCAAGATCAAATACAAAATTTAGCAAACTGCGAAAATGCTACAGAAATGTGGAGAAAGCTTATAACAGTGCATGAACAAAAAACAGAATTATCGAGGGAACTGATTTGGCAAAATTTTATGAGTATAGAATGAATGATGGTGATACTGTTGCCACATACATTTCCAAAGTAGAATCTCTCGTTAAGCAACTTAAGGATGTAAATGAAAAACTAAGCGATAGCGCAATAACTTCAAAAATAATAAATAGTTTACCGCCAAAATTTAATGCGTTTAGAACAGCATGGGATTCGGTTACCGCCGATCAGCAAACAGTAGATAACTTAACGGCGCGATTACTGAAGGAAGAAACGCGAATGCTACAATCCGATGATGAAACTTCGAGACTTGCATTAAAAGTTGAAACTCTTCAAGCTAAACTAACTGAAAAAGTTGAATAAAAAAAGAATGCAAAAAGCGATTAGCAAAAACAAAGAATGATGGGCCAAATTCAAGTAAATCTGAAGGTGCTTATGTCTATGACGTAAGTAGTCTGTATGCTGCAAGTTCAGATAAGAATGAGTTTGAATGCATTTGCGATTCTGGAGCGACTGCTCATATGACAAGTCGGCGTGACTGGTTTGTAAATATGAAACCACTGAAAGAACAACTGTGTGTAAAAATAGCCACCGATAAACTAATTCCGATAATTGGTTCGGGTACCATAAACATTACGGCATTTGTAGAAGGTCATTGGTACGATAGAAAGATCGAAAATGTTTTGTATATCCCAGAATTAAGGAGAAGCCTTTTTTCAGTTGTAGTAATGATTAATAAAAATTACACTCACCGTGTGTTTAAGGATTTCTGTGAATTTTGTGATAGCAAAGGAAATTTGTCGTATATCGGAACACGAAAGAATGGTTTGTGGTGTATGAAATTTAGAACAGCAATTACAGAGGAATGCAATTTAGCAAACCACGAAGTCTTAAGATTATGGCATGAAAGGCTTGGCCACATTAATTTGAGAACACTGAAGGAAATTGTGAAAAATAAAAAAATAAATGGTACAGGTATTGACAGCTTTGAGGATTTCTTTTGTCATTCTTCTCATTTGGGAAAGCAAACTAGAAAACCTCATCGTACTTGTTCAATAAAGGGAATTTTTAAACCGGGTGAAATGATACACTCTGACGTTTGTAGACCAATGAACATAGTCACCGAGGGGCTCACGGTATTTTATTTTATTCAAAGACGGTTTCAGTAAATGCATAACGGTTTATTTTATCAGAAATAAATCAGAAGCGATAAGCAAATTCAAGGAATTTCAAGCCGTAGTTGAAAATCAAACAGGGAATCGAATCAAATTTTTAAGAAGAGACAATGGAACGGAGTACATTAATGAAGATTTTGCAAATTTTTGAAAACAAAAGGTATAGTTCAGGAATGCTCTGCGCCATACACGCATCAACAGAATGGCCAGTCAGAAAGAGAAATGAGAACTATAGTTGAGAGTGCTCGTTCAATGTTATTGCATAAAAACGTTTCTCTTGAATTATGGTCTGAAGCCGTAAATATGGCAGTGTATATTTTAAATAGAACCTTACCTGTAAAACAAAATGATTAGGGATAAAACCGGACGTGCGGCACTGTAGAATTTTTGGTTGCACGGCTTATATGACAATCCCAAGCGAATTACAAAAGAAATGGGACCCAAAAAGCAAAAAGTTGTTATTTGTTGGTTTTGATGGCCAATCTGAAAATTGTAGACTTTGGGATTCCGTTAAAAGACGAATCCGGATAAGTGCTGATGTCACTTTTAACGAAAATGAGGAATTGCATTATTTAAAAGAGAAAGTGGACGTTCCTTTGAATTTTAGCAATTATAACAATGACGCTGAACCGCAACCAGAAATCACTGAGATAGATGAAGACGAAGATGATCAAAATTCTGTAGATGAAAACCCTGCTGAAGATGAAGAAAATATCCGTGAATTGAGAGACAGAAACTATTGATATTACTGTTATATTAGAGAAGTGTATTCAATAATATATGGAGACAGATACAAAGAGTAAACAAATGATAGTACTGTTAGCTTCGAAAAACTTAATCGAACTGTTGGAACTGTTATATGTCTAGCAAATCCTAACCATGCACACACACAGACAATCAAGAGAAATAGTGCGCATGTGATACACGATATAAAATAGTTCCAACACGCCCTCTCAAATCGCACCTTTTCTTTCTCTCGTATAATTTTTGTCATTTTACATATCCAAAGCCTAAACCATCGCAACACTTTTCATGCCCTACTCTTGACAACGGCTTCGTTAACACGTCCGCAATCATTTCATCCGTTGGAACATGCTTAATTACAATATATCCATTCTCAACAGATTCGCGAACAAAATGATACTTAATACTAAAATGCTTGGTTCGAGCATGGAATACATGATCATTCGCTAAACACTCAGCTCCGCGATTATCTACATAAAGCGTCACACTCGTTTGCTCACCAAGCTTCAACTCATTAATTAAACTTCGTAAATACAATGCTTCTTTCGCTGCTTCCGTGAGACTCACATACTCGGCTTCCATCGAGGATAGTGCAACTGTACGTTGCTTCTGAGATTTCCATGCTACCGCTGATCCACCCAGCAAGAAGACATATCCTGAGTAGGATCTTCTATCAAGAGCGCAACCTCCCCAGTCAGCATCGGAATAGCCAACCAATGACTCACTATCTCGAGTGTAAACAAGCCCGATGTCAACCGTTCCTGCTAAGTATCTCAACACTCTTTTCGCGGCAAGCCAATAACATTTGCGAGGATTTTCAACAAATTGAGCAAGTCTGGACACCGTATTTGCAATATCCGGGCGCGTGCCTACCGATATATACATAAGCGCACCAATTAATTCACGGTACGGATATTTTTCTTGCGAATCACTCTCACTCGCTTCTTCAAATCGCACATTCACCTCAGAAGGTGTTCCTACATGATTACAATCATACATTCCATACTGTCTCAACAGATTCGTGATGTGTTCTGCTTGCGAAAGTTCTATTTGATCATCACCTTGATGTATCTCGAGTCCTAGGCAATATTCTGCAAGTCCTATGTCTCTTACTTCAAAATCTTCACTTAATTGCCGCTTAAACTCATTCACAAGGCATTCATCATTCGACGCGATCAAAATATCGTCCACATAGACTACAACTAGTAAAATTCTATTCCCGCGCATACAATGGAATAAACAAGGCTCATTTTCAGTCGGTTCTAAGCCCATCTTCAACACCCTTTCACTCAACTTGCGATACCACTGGCGGCCGGCTTGCTTATACCCATACAACGCCCGATTAAGCTTGCATGCGTTTCCACCATCACTCAGTTGCTTCAACATCTTTCTTGCACGAGAACTCACTACTGGATCAACATTTTTTCTTGACACTATGCGTTGCAACATTTCCTCCAGCATCTCGGGCAATTTCATGATAACCTCCTCTTCGAGTTGTCCATTCAGGTACGCTGTCACTATGTCGAGCTGCCACACCCTCTTCGATGTCTTCTTCGCGTGAAGTCGCTGCTCTCGTACGAAACAACTTACGCGGACGCCCTCTTCTCCCCGTACGTTGTAACCTTGGTCTTCCCGAGCCTCGTGCCTGAGACTCATCGCACGTATTTGTACTTCGTTCTGACAAAGGAGATTCCCCTCTCTTCTCCGCAGACGCTACAAGATGTGGAGAAAGCTCTACTCTGCTTCTCTTAGGATTTACTCCTGGATCGCTTTCTCCTTCGAGTCAGTCATTGACTATACTTGCATCACGAGAATGACTTGCAATGTCCTCATGAAATCTCACATCGCGAGCCTCAATTAATTTTTTTTTCACTCGGAATCCATACACGATATCCTTTTCTCTCTCTAGGATATCCCACAAACACTCCTTCTATAGATCGGGGTGCGAGTTTATCTTTGCTTGGATCCTTATTCAATACCGCGACTTTTGATCCGAATTTCTTAAAATAGTTCACATTTGCCTTTTTTCTGGTCCACTTCTCGTATGGTGTGATGCCATTCAAGCCACTCGTTGGACACCTATTTCTTATATGACACGCCGTAGCAATTGCTTCGGACCAAAACATTGCGCTTAAGTTTGACTGCAATAATAAACATCGTGCCATGTCAAGCAATGTACGATTCATTCTCTCACTCACTCCATTTTGCTGAGGAGTGTGGGGAACAGTCAGTCGTCTTCTAATTCCATTCGCTCTCAGGTATGAATCAAACTCTTCATTACAGTATTCGCGACCGTTGTCCGACTGTAAACATTTTATCTTCTTGCCAGTCTGCCTTTCAACGAATTGTTGATACATTTTGAATGCTTCGAAGACACCACACTTGCGTCTGAGAAAATACACCTCACACCATCGTGTACAGTCATCGATAAACACTACAAAATATTTGGCTCGTCCAGTTGATTCAACTCTAAATGGGCCGACGATATCAGAGTGTACTATACTTAGTACCTCCTTGCATGGCGAGTGTCCCTTTGGAAATGGTAACGCTACCATTTTTCCTTTCTGACATACCTCACAACGCGATAATTGTGTCGCATCTTTTACACTCAGGCCTGGTAAGACTCTGTTGCGCACTAGTTTTGCAATATCTTTACCATTCAAGTGTCCTAGCCTTTGATGCCACAATAACAGTTTTGAATTGACTTGCTGAGCTGACAACGCTTCAGCACACTCATCACCTTCGCGCAAGTAAAACAGATCACCTTTTCTCCGGGCGATCATTACGACTTTCTCTTGAGAATTATATACAGTTCCACAATCTTTTTCGAACAGTACTTTATAGTCTTTGTCTACAATCTTTGCGACGGACACGAGATTTGATCTTAGATCGGGTACATATAGCGTATCGCATAACTCAATCGTCTTTTGATCTTGAGTGCTCTTCACGGACACCCGAACATTGCCTCGTCCCTGCACTTCAGTTGCCCCATTCGCAAGATTCAGTTTAACAGCAGGCGTTGTTTTCATAGACTCGAACGACGCACGATCACCGCACACATGCTTCGTACATCCACTATCAATAATCCAAGCTTTGTTGATAGTTTTTGTTGTCGTCTCATTCACACCCGTGCTTAAAACTGTGTCATCGACACTGTTTGTCGAAGGTTTTGACTTACTCTTCGACTTGTCAACACTCTGACTTGTACACGCATTAGCCTTATGCCCTTTCTTTCCACACTTGAAGCATTTGAAAAACCGATCTCTTCTCCGCTTTTGACCACCTTTGCCTTGACCAGCGGCCATTGCGACGACATCACTCCGCGTTTCTTCTTTCTTTGACTCATTGTGCTCGAGAATTTTCACTTTCAGCTCTTCCGGAGACGGTAGAGTGTCACGCGTCTCTATTGCTGTGCGAAATCCCTCATACGATGCTGGAAGACTATACAACAGCATAATAGTTTAAAGATTGTTGCTAATGTGCTCGTTCATGCTCTCCAACTTGTCGACTGTGTCAAAGAAATCGTTTAGGTGATCTCTGACGTCACCGCCTTCGGTCATTTTTCGCAAGATTAACTGCTTGAGCAGTGCAGCTCTTTTTGCAGGTCCGGTCGACGCGTAGATGCCCTTTAGCTTCAACCATACTTCTCTGGATGTCTCGCAATTCTTGATGTCCTTTAACAAACGCGGTTGAATAGACAAAATGATTTCTGTCTTCGCCATATCGTCTTTCTCTTCCCAAGAGTGCATCGCTTCCATTGGCGCGGCACCTGTCCCGCGTTCCGGTTTAGTCAGCGATCCATCCACGTATTTCCACAAGCCATTTCTTTTAAGCCATGCTTGCATTTGTATAATCCATGTGTCGTAATTGTCTCTGGATAACAACTCTATACGCGATGTCGACGACACTGACACATTTGACGCCATCTTTTCTCGTACTTTTTACACGCACACAGCACGCGAAAGAAACGTAACTTTTTATACGCGATTACTTATTTGTCCTGTTTTTTTCAACAGTATATACAGGCATGCGACTGGGCCCATAACCTATTGATATTATTGTTATATTAGAGAAGTGTATTCAATAATATATGAAGACAGATACAAAGAGTAAACAAATAATAGTACTGTTAGCTTCGAAAAACTTAATCGAACTGTCGAATTGTTATATGTCTAGCAAATACTAACCATACACACACACAGACAACCAAGAGAAATAGTGCGCATGTGATACACGATATAAAATAGTTCCAACAGAAACTTAATCAGACGACCGGCTTATTATGGACCTGCCGTCTCATATTGCTCGATAATTACACCAAGCTCATATGAAGATGCTATTGAAGACGAGAATGCAAGTGAATGGAAAAATGCAATGGAGGAAGAGATAAATGCGTTAGAAGAAAACAAAACTTGGACTCTAGTGCCTAAGCCGAAAGATATCAAACTGATAGGCAACAAATAGGTTTTCCGTGTCAAAACTGATAGTGACGGAAATCCAAATCGGTTCAAAGCTCGTTTGGTTGCAAAGGGATTTACGCAGCAAAAGGGCATCGATTATAAAGAAGTTTTTTCTCCCGTAGTACGTTATGATTCTGTTCGCGTATTAATAGCTTTAGCGGCAGAAAAAGACTTTATTTTTCAACATTTTGACGTGAAGACTGCATTTTTGCATGGTGATCTCGACGAGGACATTTATATGAGAAAACCGCATGGATTCGAAGACAAAATAAATCCAGAATATGTGTGTAAACTGACAAAAAGTTTATATGGCTTAAAGCAAGCGTCGCGGAATTGGAACAGAAAGTTTGTTGATTTGTTACGTCGGTACAAATTTGAACAATTAAAAAGTGATCCGTGTGTATTCATTGGATTCTTTTCCGAAAATGATGTTTATTTAGCTTTTTACGTGGACGACGGACTCGTGTTTTCGGAATCCATACACGCGATTGAACAATTGTTAGGAACTAGTAGTAATAGGAGAGGGCTACTGAGATCATGTCCCGTTAGATTGTTGCTGTTTCTGTCTAACGTTAGTTTGTCGTATAAGTCCATCCTTCTCGCACCTATGGGCGAAAGGTGTATGTGTTCTGAGATCATGAACCGTTACTTTAATGCTGTGACGTAGCAATGAAGGAGCGTTTTATTCCCGTCGGTCGCGACCGACGTACCTATCAAGGAATATGTGTTAATTGTTTTTCCGGTTCGGCTGGACATGCATGCCGCTGCCGCAGTGCAAGAAATAATAATTATTTTTCTTACGCGTTCGGCTCTAATGAATGAATTTATTAAAGTAATTGCGTGCATTGAATTGCTTCGTTATGAATAGGTACTTAGGTAGGTATCAATGGTAAATAAAAAGTATTGTTATTCAGAAATAGTTTTATTCTTTAAAAAAAAAAAATGTCCAGAAATTAAAAAAATATATATTTTGAGGGCAGGAAAAGAGTAGTATGAAAAATTAGTACATGAAAATATGGATAATGAGGTGTAGTATAAGAAGACAATGAAGTATTTAATGAAATACTTCAGCGTAAAAAATGATGGGGGTAAAAGTGTAAAAATGAAGCTTTAGAAATTTTTTGAAGCAGAAGGAGTTGAAATCGGGTAATAACTTATGGTGTGGGAAGAAGGTCCCTAAGTGGAAGTACCCGAATCTGAAAAAATTTTTGAAAAAAAAAATAAAGTTGACAAAAAGTTGACACCTTTAAGCTTAAAAAAAATAGAAGCAGTTCAAAAAAAAAAAGTGTTCCTCTTGGAAAATGTAAGTTGAACAGTGGGCTAAATGATCCCACCCTGAAAAGTCGAGAAATATTTTTTTAACGTGTTTCACCCCTCATACTTAGACCCCCGAAAAGTGTATGAAGGGTAGATGATAGGGAGAAAATGTTTGAGTAAAAAATGTTTAGTGTTCCAAGAAGAACAATTTGCTTTCAACGAAACTTGGAGAACGTCTGTAATGGGGGAAGTAATTTCTACCCTAAATTTCAAGAATTAATTAAAGGTATAAGGAGCGGTGCTAAAAAGAAAGGTACCTCTCTCACTATTGATGTCGAAGACTGAAGGTACCACTTGGCAATGTCAGAAGTATCAAATTCAGACAACTACCCCTCTCGGACTTAATGCCTCCCGACCTCCCCCCACCAGCCCACCTCGGCGCCCTGCCCCCCCCCCACTGTACCCATATGATGTTTTTCAGCGGATTTTCTTCTCAACCCCTTTTTCACCCTATACACAACTTCTCCTAGGAAACATAAATTCACCAATTTTCACATATATGTCTTATTCACAATTTAGAACAACAATGGTCTCTTTGCCATTTCCTGTATGGGGCCGACTAACACCACCTAACCTAACCTGGTTTTTTTTTTTTTTTTCCAAAATATTTTGGGACCTTTTTGGTTGGTGGTTTTTTGTTTTTTTTTGTTTTTTTTTCCAAAACACTTACAAACTAACTCTAACAAACTATTTACTTAACTTATTTACACACTTACATACTAACCCTTATTTACAACACTTACATACTAACCCTTATTTACTAATTAACTTATTTACAACACTTACATACTAACCCTTATTTACTAAGAGTACATATATACATTTCCACTATTTACAATCTCTACCTATTGGCAACCGACGTCAACTGCTGCTTCGTGGTGTCAAGCAACGTTTTCAATCGCTCCAACTTCGGACGCTTTGCTTCCTTCGCGCGCTCTAAGACGTCCACTTCCTGATCGATCTGGTGGTCCTCCTCAACCAGTTCGACCCGTTTCTTCAACAAGGCTTCCTTGTTACAGGCAGACTTCGCCACTTTTGCTTCAAGCTGAGCGATCTCAGCTTTCCACTTAGCGACGTCGTCGTCCTGTTGCAAGATAGCCTTGTCGACTTGGGAAATTTCAGCGCACACCTTCTGCTGCGCAGCGCGCCTTCCTTCCCAAGCGGACGTCAAATACGCCATCTTTTCACACACTTTCGGAATTATCCCAAAGGCGCTTTCCAGACTATCTATGTCCTGCGATAGAGTCGTCTGAGAAGGCGTCGTTGGGGTTTCTGGAAGTGGAGAAACAGGCGATGGAATCGGCGTGAGCGTTGGAAGTGGAGAACCGCAGTCACTTGACATTGATGCAACAGCAGTTGTCATCGTCGTCGCAGTTGTCCAGGTACACGTCGTTGCCGCCGTCGTGGACGTGGACAACGGCGTCGGTACCGTGCTCCTCCTCGCTGTCGTGGTCGCCGTCGTGGTCGCTGTCGTGGTCGCTGTCGTGGTTGAAAGACGCTTCCTTTTCGCCAACCCTAGAGTCCGCTTTCCACCTGCAGCTGCGGAACATCTAGGTGGCGTCGACACCGCAGCGATCGCCGCCATCGTGGTCACGGCGACCACAAACTCGCACTGTAAAACAAAATTATTAATTAACAATTAAACAATTACTTCAACAATATTAATTAATACTTACACCACTTGTCCTCGATTTTCCGTACCGGCATTTCGGTAAGGCAGGTTTTCTTACTTGTTTGTTTTCCATTTTTAATTTTAATTTTTATATTTATTCTATTTTATATTATTTAAACGTCTGCTCGGAACGAGAGTAGAGAGAAGAATGAGACGACGCTCCGCTTGCTACCTTCCCTCCACACTTCTTGCATATTTCTATTTGCTGAATAAGCAATGGTTCACACGCTCGATGAGTCATGTATCAGAATTTTTATGTATGTATGAGATGATACCAAGCACCATGTCTATCCGTAGGTTCATGACATTACTAAACATGTAATCTATTTCTATTTGCTGAATAAGCAATGGTTCACACCCTCCAAATTGTATAAATACTCAAGTTTTCACAACGTTCAGCACAGATCGCTAACACTGTCTTAGCAATAATACAACATCAAATACAACACCAACAAAATGCTACAGTATACAGTATTGTTTCTTGGCTCCGTGCCAACTGGAATCAATATAAGGGTGGACACCATGATCTTCGAGAGTACCACTCCTGGAGGGTTGACGTTATGGAAGGTGTCCGACAGAAGACCGGTCGGAGCCTTCTGCGAACACCTGGAAGCCCAGCTGGCGTGGACCTCTTTTCAGGGGACACTGGTCGCCTGTGCCATGGACCACGGGGCAGCGGTCTATATTAAAACATTTTATTGAATTTGTTTTTTTATTATGTACCTAGCTGTATTGTTTTTGTATATTAAAATAAATAAAATGTTTTTATTTATAATTTATATTCTCTTTTATTTCTTTAATTACAAAATATAAAACGATACAATATAAAACAATTTTATTTAATATAATACAATATAATATAAAACATCATTGAATTTTAGTCATTAAATTTACTCAGTAAAGCAGACTTAAGGTTAGCTAGCTTATGTTCGATTTCTTGTACCTCCTTTCTCGTTTCAACTACCGATCTGTTCAACTCCTCCAGCTCCTTCTCTTTCCGCTTCATGTACTCAGTCAATGAAGCGGCCTTTGTCTCTCTTTCATTCAGTACCACTTCTCGTCGCCGCTTTTCCTCCTTAACACTATTTATGGCTTCTCCTACTTGGTCCACTATCTTGGAATAATCGAATGGAGCAGCCGACAACCTTCGTGTGTACGATCGCTTCTTCGGATTCATCGATATCGACTTCGTTCCCGCCACCGCCATCGTAGAGGTGCTAGCCACAGGCTCTGCCATCGTTACCGTGGTAGCATCTTCAACACACCCCTCACCTTTAGCGGATGATGTGAAGGAATCGTTTGGAAAGAAGTATTCCAATATATCAGCCAGCTCGGTTTCGTTCATATTTAGCTCAGCAGCTAAATCAACACCGTTACCCTGTTCTCTAGCACTCATCTTACCACACCGTACCCACTACAGTTTCAGTATACATTCCTTTCGCCCCTCTCCTTATGCCATCTCCGCCTTACACATCCCTCCCCTTTTCCTATTGCTATTTATTGTCCCTCGCGTTCTGTATTCCTCAGTCGTTGTCGAGATATACCTCTTACCGCTAGCCGCTATGATCCCTTGTCCGGACTGTGATGCTTCCTTTACGCGATCTGATAATTTAAAAAGACATCGATTAACTTCTTGTCGGAAACGAGCACAGCTGCAACGTACATCGCCTCTACCGAAGAAAAAACTTAAAATTGCTACGCCTGCTGGTTCTTCTGACCGCTGGTGTGATACTTGTAACATTTACGTTTCACAACATTCCTACAACGGTCACCTTCGCAGCCTCAAGCATAAACAAACTTGCTGCTCTCCTCTTGAGGAAGGAATTACTTTCCTTTCGTCCGCGTTCGCTAACAGAATTGTGTCCTTTCGTATTTCATCCGCCAAGTTCTTCCTGTCGTATACCGACTTTTTCGCCGAAGTTTTCGACAAATGCTTGCGTGTTATTCGTAATCAGATACAACTGCATGACACGCTTAAACTAAATCTTGAACTTTTCGGACGATATGTGCACGATGCTAAATAATTGGTTTACGTGAAATCCTTCAACACCAATAACAAAGTTGTCACTCAGTCGACGGATCTTTCCAATATTCTCCAAAGCTTCTTCGACGTTCTTGAGGGTAAAGCTTCTGAGTTTCAAGAACGAGAGTCAGGTAATTTATCATTCTCTCTTTATATATATTTCACTTGTATTTACTATAATATCATTCTTACAGGATGGGCTTTGGAAAGAGTCCTTTTCCTAGAACTCAATTGCAACAAGTACAATCCCCTTAGAGCTTCATCTTACATTCCTCTACCTAAACAAATTGTACTTAAGAGAGCTGTTGTGAACGTACGAAACGATGACCAAGCCTGCTTTGCGTGGGCAATAACCTTAGCTTTGTATCCCGCCCAAGCCAACCCGCACAGAACGACTTCCTATCCGCATTACTCCCGCACGATGGACTATGACGGTATCGATTTTCCTATTAAATTAAACGACATTCCCAAGTTTGAAACGAAGAACCATTGCTCTGTGAATGTTTACGGGACTGAATACGTTTTGAAGGATGGCAAATGGATCTGGGAAATTGTTGGTCCCCTCTACTACCCGTCCGTCAAAGGAAGGCTGCACATCAATTTATTCTTGCTACATGATGATCGAGGAAATAATCATTACTGTTGGATTAAGGATATGTCCCGTTTGCTCTCTCAACAACTCTCCAAAACAGAACATCGCAAATTCCTATGTGACGGCTGCTTGCAATACTTCAGCTCTGTGGCTCACCTGCACCGTCATCAGCGGAATGATTGCAACCACGTTTACACGACGCTGCCAACTGCTGATCTCAAATTGGATAAGATGGGTAGGCTCATCCCTAATAACGTTTTAAAATTTCAAAACTACAACAAACGTATCAAAGTACCTTTTGTTGTTTATGCAGACTTCGAAACCATATTGCGACCCATTCATACATGCTTTTCCGATCCTAACAAGACCTCCACCACACCTACCCACGAACATCAACCGCACTCGTTTGCTTACTTGATTAAGTGCTCTTTTGACGATTCCCTTTCAATATTCAGAACTTATAGAGGACCTGATTGTGCTAATCAATTTGTTAAAACTCTTGATCAAGACGTTTCTGATATTTATCACCGATTTTTAAAGACCCCGGTTCCTATGATACCCTTGACTGATGAAGAAATGCGACTTTTCTCTGAAACGTCGTCTTGTAATATTTGCGAAGAGCCCTTCCTAATCGATGATGTAAAGGTTCGCGACCATTGTCATTTGACTGGTAAAGTTCGATTAGGGGCCGCTCATTCCAGATGTAACTTAAACTACAAATTACCCAACTTTATGCCTGTATTCTTCCACAACCTCTCCGGTTACGATTGTCATTAATTTTTAAAAGAAATGGCTGTCAACGATGTTAAATTTAGCGTAATTGCTCAAAATAAAGAAAAATATGTTTCCTTTACCAAATTATTGCGAGTTGATACTGTTCCCGGTTTTTCAGATAACTCTACTCAAAACGTATTTGTTAAGATTCGATTTCTCGATTCCTTTCGTTTTATGTCTTACTCCCTCGATAAACTGTCTGAAAAACTCGACCCTTGTCAATGCTTCCAAGTGAAGAAGTATTTTTCTGATCCTACACAATTTCAACTTGTGCGACGAAAAGGGGTTTTCCCTTACTCCTACGTCGACGATATAACTAAACTTGACCAATCAACGTTCCCTCTCAAAGACGATTTTTTCGATAAATTAACATCTCTACCCATTTCCGATGAAGATTATGAAAGAGCTGCCACCGTTTGGAAAACCTTTAACTGCTCCACTCTCGGAGAATATTCTGACCTCTACTTGAAAACCGATGTCCTACTGTTAGCTGACGTGTTCGAGAATTTTCGTGAAATATGTATTTCCACTTACGCCTTGGACCCCGCTCAGTATTACACCGCTCCCGGACTAGCGTGGGATGTAACGCTCTGTATATTAAATTAATTAATTCGATTATCTGTTACAATTAATTGGCAACTAACAGAGCATTGCACCGACCTAGTAAGTAGAATACCAAGTCAGTATTTTTCATATAAAAATACTGACTACTAATGTTTTAGAAATAAGGACACAGAGAATGGACTTTACTCTGAGAAGTCAGTGTAGGCATTATTGAATAAGCAATCATATAGACAGATACTAAGATACCGTTAACTATAAGACATGAGTTGGGTTAAAAGCAAATAAAAAACAATTAAAAGTAATTATGTGTTTGATCTTAATGAATAAAAACGATCCAAGGAAGAAGATATCTGTCACTATCGTAAGAAGAAAGGGCATTGGTTAACTGAGTGCAGAGACTGAATAGCTCATGGTAGACCAGTTAAAAAGAAAGAAGAAAGTAATACTCAAAGTAATATTTTAACGACTAATGTAGCACTTACTTCAGACAGTAATTGATATAAGTTCAGAAGACTGGTGGATCGACAATGGTGCAACAAGACACATGACGAACTGTTAAAAGTATTTCATTAATTTTGAAGATTTCGACGAACCGTATAGTGTCAAATCTGCTGGAAAAGAAGTTTTAAATGCTCTTGGAATGGGAAGCATTCAATGCTTATAAACACTTGGCGATACCAATCAAAAATTAACGTTAAAAGATGTATGGTATGTTCCTCGTATTTCTAGAAATTTGTTCTCAGTTTCGGCAACTCAATATAAAAATCTAAAAGTCGACAACTACAGAATGCTGGTTAAAAGTTGATGAAAAAGAGGTATTGTATGGGCAACGTGAAATAGGCGGAACCTTGTACAAGGCAGCTATTAAATCAGTAAAACCATATAGTGTAACGCTCTGTATATTAAATTAATTAATTCGATTAGCTGTTACAATTAATTGGCAACTAACAGAGCATTGCACCGACCTAGTAAGTAGAATACCAATGTTTTAGAAATAAGGACACAGAGAATGGACTTCACTCTGAGAAGTCAGTGTAGGCATTATTGAATAAGTAATCATATAGACAGATACTAAGATACCGTTAACTATAAGACATGAGTTGGGTTAAAAGCAAATAAAAAACAATTAAAAGTAATTATGTGTTTGATCTTAATGAATAAAAACGAAATCTATTACATGGCGACCCTGCCAACTCGGCAACCCTCTCAAATCAGAATATTCCAGGATTTGTTTTAAAAAATTGTGAAGTTGTGACAAAGGAAGATGGGTCAAACTAAATCGACTTCTCAAGAAGTTACTGACACTGGGGTAGTCAATTCAAATTTTATAGTGCAGGAGAAACAGTTCAATGTTACCTTCGACGTTAAAGTTCTTCTGTATATCATCGTCACTATAATGGTATTTCAAGTATTTTTGAAATTATTCAAAATGTATAAGAAGCAGATTAGACGTCAAATACGACGAGACTTAGCAGTGCAGCCCTAGATGTTAAGAGTGAATTGCTTCCGTCTACAGAATTCAACTGGATACTTCTGGGAATAGTACAGTGACTTACGATTAGTGAGAGTATTTTAATTTCTTTTATGATCATTTTAGTGTAAATGTGAAAAATAGGAAGAGATAATGGTGGTTTCAATGGTACATTGATATGTGGATATTAGTAAGTTACTTATTGAACTTTTACAATTATAAGTATTTTTTTGTTCTATATAATATGTTGGTCAGCAGTTTGTAGTCGTATGGTTGATGAATTAGGATATGAATAGTTTTTCATTTTTATTGTAAATACAATTAACTAGGTATTACTTTAATCATTACAATTTATATTATTTTAAGTAAATTATAATTTAATTAATGCAGCCCAGTTGGGAAGAGCTACATTTAACGTTATTAGGTATTAGACAAGAAGTTTACAAGGAATCAAAAAGAGCGATAAAAAAACAAATACCTAAATCTGAATTGGTGAAGCAAGATATTTCCAATAATTTAATAAAGCTTTTTAATAATTATACTCAGACTCTAGCAGTACATTGGGCAGCTCTAGAAAGCGAACAAAAACAAGCAGCTAGACAAATTTTTCTTTCATTAAGAGATAGAGTGATAAGAGCAGTTCAATTATTAAATATTAAATTTAAAGTACCACTGTCTTGTATAGAGATAATAGATCCTCTAATAGTAAATTCAGAATCTGAAGAAGACGACGAAATAGACACGATGGCTACGTCAGTAACAGATTTTTTTAATTTAGCTGGTAAGTTAGTACCTGCGGAATTCGATGGTTCTTTTGATAAACTCCAATCCTTTGTAGATGCTCTGACCCTTCTCAAAAATAATTCAAATAATCATACTGAGAACGCAGTCGCGTACATCAAAACACGTTTAATCGGACGTGCCAGAGATTTGATAACAGATGAATCAACTATTGACGACATAATAACAACATTAAAAAATGGCATTAAAGGCGAAAGTTCCAGGCTTTTGACTTCAAAATTACAAAATTTAAAACAAAACTCAAAAGATTCCGTTACGTACGCTGCTGAAATTGAATCGTTAGCTGCGAGCTTAAAAAGAGCGTACATCAGTGAGGGTGTACCACATCCTGTTGCAGAAAAGTACTCTACTGATTCGGTAGTACAATCTTTGAGTAAGAACGCGAACTCAGATAAAACTCGGTTAGTAATGGAGGTTGGAAATTTTTCCAATGTTCAAGATGCAATTACCAAGTTTGTTAATGTTAATTCCCAAACTAGTACTTCCAACGTATTCTATGTTAAACACCAGGGACGCAACAATAATAGAAATCGTTTTCGAGGAAATCCAAACAATTCTAATAATCATTGGCAAAACAATAATCGCGGCAGAGGTAGACGAAATTTTAGGCAACACCGTCCTGCATTTAGTAGAAACAACAGCAACCATTTTTCTAGCAGTTAGGTCTTACCAAACTGACTCAGCTCCGGAAAACCGACAGGGCCCCCAAGGTACAAACTTGGGGGAAGTTTAAATTCAGGTTTAAATTCAGCATTAAATTCACGTTTAAATTCAACTTTAGCCTCAAACATTTTTCATTTTGATCTTTCACTTTCTAATTTCGTATTTCTCTCTTCTGAAATGACGTGTTCAAGAGCTACCTTCTTAATTGATACGGGAGCCGATATATCGATTTTCAAACGAAACAAATTAAATTCTTACTCGACTATAAATGTGTCTAACTCGAGTACAATAAATGGGGTCACGGATGGTATAGTTCATTCATTAGGGAGTATAACAACCAATGTTTCTGTAGGAAAATATAAATTAGAACATTGTTTTCAAATAGTCGACTCTGATTTTCCAATTCCAGCTGATGGCATTTTAGGACGAGATTTTATTTCAAAATACCGATGTAAATTAGATTATTCCAACTGGACGATGACTCTACGCATTGGTCTTACAAATGTAACCATTTCAATTCATAATTCTCCCGCAAACAACATTTTGATTCTTCCTCCTAGATGTGAAGTTATAAGACAAATAGACGATTTAAAAAATCTTAAACAAGATGTCCTAGTACATAATCGAGAACTCATTCCAGGTGTATTTGTAGCGAGAACAATTGTTTCCCCTACAAGTCCTTTTGTTAGAATAGTCAACACACTTTTTGAGAGTGTAACACTTAAAAATGTCAATTTGGAAACAGTACCTCTTGATAACTTTAACATATATAGTATACAAAGTAAATTTGAAAACAGAAACAATCTACTTATGCAACAGTTGAACGCAAACAATATACCGAATTTTATTAAGGATGATGTTATTCAATTATGTAAAGATTTTTCTGATATTTTTGCTTTAAAAACAGATAAAATTACTGTAAATAATTTTTACAAACAAAAATTAAAACTAACTGACAATAAACCCGTTTTTATAAAAAAATTATCGTACACCTAGAATACATAGAGAAGAAATAAATAGGCAAGTAAAACAAATGTTAGATAACGATATCATTGAGCCCTCCGTTTCAGAGTATAATAATCCAGTCCTATTAGTTCCCAAAAAGTCAGTTACAGCAGAAAAAGCTTGGCGTTTGGTCATTGATTGTCGTCAATTAAATAAGAAACTTATTGCAGATAAATTCCCTCTTCCCCGTATCGATGATATATTGAATCAACTTGGACGAGCCAAGTGGTTTTTAGTCATTGATTTAATTTCCGGTTTTCATCAGATTCCTCTTGATGAAAATTCTCGTGATTTGACTTCTTTTAGTGTCGAATCAGGCTCTTTTAGGTTTACTCGTCTTCCCTTTGGACTATCAGTAAGTCCGAACAGTTTTCAAAGAATGATGACATTCGCTTTTACAGGACTTTCTCCCGAATCAGCATTTCTCTATATGGACGATTTGATCGTTATAGGTTGTTCAGAAAAACATCACTTAAATAATCTTAAAAAAGTGTTCGAAACATGTAGAAAGTATAATTTGAAATTAAATCCTGAAAAATGTCAATTCTTTCGAAAAGAAGTTACTTATTTGGGTCATAAAATAACCGATAAAGGTGTATTACCTGACGAGTCAAAGTACGACATCATCAATAATTACCCGATTCCCCAAAATGCTGACGCGGTTAAACGCTTCGTGGCTTTCTGTAACTATTATCGCCGTTTTATACCGAATTTTGCTAAAATTACACAGCCGTTAAACAAACTCACTAGAAAAAATTCCATTTTTAATTGGACTGAGGCATGTCACAATGCTTATACTTATCTGAAATCGGCATTAGTTAATCCTCGTATTCTGCATTATCCAGATTTTTTAAAACCTTTCATTCTTACTACGGATGCTTCTATGGAAGCTTGTGGAGCTGTTCTATCTCAGAATTTTGAGGGTAATGAATTTCCAATTGCTTATGCTTCTAGAGTTTTTACAAAAGGAGAATCTCACAAATCTGTGATATAGAAGGAGCTAGCAGCTATACACTGGGCAATTAAATTCTTCAGACCGTACCTGTATGGCTATAAATTTTTAGTTAGATCAGACCATAGACCTTTGGTGTACTTATTTTCTATGAGGAATCCTTCTTCTAAATTGACTCGGATGCGATTAGATTTAGAAGAGTATAATTTCGATGTAGAGTACATTAAAGGTAAAGACAATGTCTGCGCCGATGCATTGTCCCGTATTTCAGTAAACGACTTCAAGGAAATACATCGTAGTACATTAAACGTTTTTGCAATAACTAGGTCAAAAACTAAATCCAATTTTCCTCTTAATAATGATAGTAACAAACAAACATTAGAAACTATGTCACCTGAACCCATTGTATACGAAACTATTAACAATTCTGACATTTCAAAATTACCGACACTTAAATTTGAATTCGCCCATCGTCTGTTAAGTTAATCATCAATAATAAAAAGAAAAGGAGCGCTCAAACTATTCAAAGCATTAATGGCAATTTTGTTCTAGAACAAGTCTTGTCTCAGCTACAAACAATGGCTGGTGCTTGTGAGTATAGAAAATTAAAATTAAGAATTGATGATCAAATATTTAAAATGTGCACAGTAAATGAATTCAAGCAAATGGGACAGAAAATATTACAGAATATAAGTATTGTGTTATATAATGTTCCCAAGGTAATTGATGATGAGGCCGAAAAATCAAAATTAATAGAAAAATTTCATGAAGATCCCATGACAGGAGGTCACTGCGGTCAGAAAAGGTTGTTGAAAAAATTAAAAAGTTTTTATTGTTGGAAAAATATGTCGCGGTATGTTGCTAATTTTATTAAAAAATGTCATGTGTCAGGTTAATAAGATAAAAATAAAAAATGCTGAACCCTTGATAATCACACCCACCCCCCAAAAAGCTTTTGATATTGTTTGCGTGGATACTATTGGTCCTTTTCCGATAACTTCACGTGGGAATATTTACGCTGTTACTTTACAGTGTGAGTTGACAAAATATGTAGTAATTGTGCCAATTCCAAATAAAGCAGCCTCTACAGTTTCTAAAGCCATTTTTGATAACTTTATTCTCGTTTATGGTCCGATGAAACAGCTAAGGACAGACATGGGTTCAGAGTACAACAATCAGATTGTTATGAATCTTTCAAAATTGTTAAACATCGAGCACAAAATGTCAACAGCATATCACAGTCAGAGTATTGGAGGTTGCGAAAGAAATCATCGAGTTCTTAATGGATATATTCGGATGTATATTAATGATGTACATACAGACTGGGATGAATGGTTGAAGTACTACACTTTTTGTTATAATACTACTCCAAGTTCATATCATGAATACACGCCTTTTGAGTTAGTATTTGCCAAAAAAGCCAACATCCCTGAATCAATGGGATCCCGTGTTGATCCACTATACAACATCGAAGACTATTATCATGAGGTTCGTTTTAAATTACAATTAGTCCACAGTAGAGCTAGAGAGTATTTAGAAAAAATTAAACAAAATCGTAAAATTCAATACGACAGAAATGCTTCATCAACAGATTTAAAACAAGGAGATCTAGTAATGTTAACTAATGAAAATCGTAATAAATTAGATCCTTGGTATGAGGGACCGTGTTCAATAGTAAGCACTCATGGTCCAAATTGTGTCATAAAAAATAAAAAAGGAAAACTCATGACAGTGCATAAGAACCGCACGTGTAAATACGTACAATAAGTAGATTATTAACCTAATATATTTAATTATAGGCTTCTGGCAGATCTGCTTACTTTGTATTATTTTGTAACTGTTTATGATATTTTGTTAGCATAACGCATATTTGAAATGCACAAAGGTTAACGTTTGAATAGTAAATAAGTAAATTAAGAGTTGTTATTTGTCATTTTGTGTGCTTCTAAAATTTGGAATGCCCTTTGTAGATGGCCACTACAAAGGTCATTCTCTAGGAAAGGAAGGTGTAACGCTCTGTATATTAAATTAATTAATTCGATTAGCTGTTACAATTAATTGGCAACTAACAGAGCATTGCACCGACCTAGTAAGTAGAATACCAAGTCAGTATTTTTCATACTGACTACTAATGTTTTAGAAATAAGGACACAGAGAATGGACTTCACTCTGAGAAGTCAGTGTAGGCATTATTGAATAAGTAATCATATAGACAGATACTAAGATACCGTTAACTATAAGACATGAGTTAGTGAATCTTTTTGTTATCATTTTTATTTTAAGATTCCAATATAAACGCATTAACAGATAATTCCTTTTTAAAGATTGAATCTTGTGCTAAAACAATTTTATTTTATCAAACTTCATATAAAATACATATGCATATTTTTAAAAGTGTAATCTATTTTACATTAATATATACGCAATACTCAACCATAAATTCTGTAAATTTATTGCCAAATCAATTATTTTAACTAAATAATAGACTTTCCACATAAAACCATAATATAAACAAGAACGAGAATACTACACTATTGCTGGTTGCATATCCACCTAAATATGCCTCATTTTGACATTATTTAGGAGCCGTTCTAGGTACGAGTAGTATAGAGTTTAGTGACGGGCATTGCTCGTCATACGGAATACTGGGATGAGCAGTCTGCCGATTTTGCTGACCTGTGCTCATTTCCCTGAGAAACGAGTCATACTGGTAATGCCAAAACTTCAGTTAGCGAGTAAATGTAAAAGTAAAGTAAAAGTAAAAGTGCCCAAAAAAAAAACCCCGTAAACTCTATGCGCTCTCCGAATTAGCTGTTAAATGGTAATTAAGTAAAAACAACTATACAGTTTGGTGTTTTTAACATTAATTAATAAATAAAGAGCTGCACGCCTTCTAAGGTGCAACCCCGTATCACCGAGGTCTCCAAAACTACAAACAGCAGCAACAACTTTACAAGAGTATTCACCCAACTCAAAGCAAGTGAAAGTTTTATTTTCGAAAAAGAAGAAAAGTTTTGTTACGGCACAAAGGACTTGCCGTAAATTTTGTAAACATTTATTTTTGTGCATAGTATAATATCTGACCATATTAATCTTAAGTAGATATAAAGTGTAGGTATGTAAGTAAAACCCAAATGCAGGAAATTCATTGTAAATATTATCCGAGTAGCGTTTATGATTATTGTTCTTCGTACCCTTCGGGTAGGTACATTTCTGCATCTGGTATTTCCTATATTCTGGTTGGGTTGCTATTATTGTATTTATACTGTAATAAATACGTAGGTACATATTTCTAGGTAGTGCCGGAAATTGCCCTCTTGGGAACTTGTTTCCAAAGTTAAAATTAAGAAAAAGGAGAAGTCGGCACGAAGACGAGCTGAGAGTAACATCTCCTAAACAATTTGATAAAGGGCTAATTTTAGACCAGCTGAGGGACATATAAACCTCATAATCAGTAGATTTAAGTTTTTAGTTATATTCGTCTTACTAGTGTAAACAAGTTTATTAAGTGTTACCGGAATAAGTATATTTAATAAAATATATTTCGTATTCGGTTGTTTCGATAAAAAATATTGGTCCTTCGAGTTATATATTGTTATGTATAAGATTATGACTGTTTATGTGGGTTATTTATTATCCATTAACTTTCTCATTAGCCCTTTGTATTAGGTATATAAGTTGACCTGAATTTGGAAGGAGTTCAGTTTTTAGAATAAACTTCAGTGCCAAACTTGGTAGTTTCATTCTCTGCTCCCGTTGCACATTAAAACATAATAATAATCACAACTAAAGTGAACTTTAATTCAGAGTGTTTATTATTTAAGTGTGTTCTAGTTGAGTTATCGGCCTCGTCTAAATTAGTGTTTTCATACTGATAGACTTAGTGAGGGAAAATAACTTTGTTCGTTTCAAAATACATATATATATATATATATATTTTTAACCCTTAATGATTACGAACATAACAAATTGGCGCAGTCAGTAGGATTCTCTTCGTTTTGAGAATCCAAGAACTAATAAGAGTTGTGACGAAGAAGAAGATTCCGAAAGAGGAAATCAACTCCTGATACCCTTTCTCAGTGGAAGTCATCTTCGAAGAGGAAACGGTCTACGTGGGGTCTGACTACGTGAAATCTATTTAAACTTGTCCAGGCCACACGTCCAGAAGTCCGCTCCATACCCAAACCCAACTGCACGAGTCGGAAGCAACGTGGTTAAATAAGAAAACTTCTAACAGTCATCCGGAAATTCGTCAGGATTGGTAGAGGTTGGTGGAATTTTAATTCTCTTGACTGTTTTACCTTTCTCCTGTACCCGGAATCCTAAAAATTAAATTAACCAGCCAAAATTGCGCTGCTAAATTTATTCAAAGTTGAACCAGAGACACAAGAAGCTCCAAAAATGACTTTTTAAATTAATGTTAGATGCAATACCTAAGTTTGATGGTGGTATCAATACAGTCAAATATGACACTTAAAAAAAAACAGTAACTGGGTTACAAACAAAATGTTCGGAAGAACAAAAATCAATTTTAGATACAGTTATCTTTGGTAAACTTGAAGGTAACGCCTTAAAAGCCGTAATAAATCGTTCGCTGCATAATGTTGACGATATTCTGTTCGTTTTTGACTCGCTATACGTAGCGGAAAAATCTTTTGACCACGCCATATGGGAAATGTTTACTTTAAATAGTAGCCATTACAAATCGGTTAGAGACCTATATTCAAAAATTGCACCGCTTAGGGACTTAGTTTAAAGTACCACTGTGTCACAAAGCAAAGTAAAGGAATGTAAGGAAACCATATCACAAATTTTTGAACGGTTAACAGTAGGCTGTTTTATTAGGAAACTTAGTCCAGAAATCTCTAATTTAGCTCTGCAAAATAATTACGCTAATCTAGAATCCGCATTTGATCATTGTTTGCAATTTGAGCAAATTATGAAATTCCGCAATACCGAACAACGAGTGTATGAAAGTAGTAAGTTTAGTAAACATAAACACAAGTCATTAAATAGTTCTCATAAGAATTATAAAATCCAACAGGAACCTGTAGCAACTACAGTAATAATAACCGCCTGGGCAGCCAAATTAGCTGTTCATTCTGTAAGAAATTAGGTCATATCAAAGAAAATTGTTTTAAATATAAGAAAATATCCGAATCAAAAACTAACAAAATTAACGTCACCGAACTGAAGGAAGACGCGATCTCATCCGAAAGCGAATGTGAGTATGAGACCAATGTCAATAATTTAAACTCCTATCAGGAATCGCAAGACGAAGGCACCGATTCCTAATAAAGCAAAGTCCTTCCATGCTCCAAAACCATAATCCTTATTATCCTTTTTCGATAAACAGATTAGAAGGCTATAGGACACTCCCCTTCATAAAGATAAATATTTCGGGGAAGGATTGTAAATTATTAATCGATAGTGGCGCATGGCGCTATTCGAAATATTTTCCAAAACCGGATCCTAAAGAGATACATACCTTAAACGGTTTGAATTCAACCCCATTTCAAACCTTAGGTACATTAAACACATTTTTGGAACATCCCAAACTACCTATCAAATTTCACTATGTCCCGGAATCCAATTTAGAAATCGATGGAATAATTGGTTCTGATTTCTTTTCTAAACAAAAAGTAAAAGTAAATTACATTAATAACTACCTCGAAACAAAATACAAAAATTTCCCTTTGTATTATGCCGAAAATAAGATTTTATGTACCATTAACATTCCAGCTCGCAGTGAAAGTGTCATAACTATTACGGCAAAGGACTATCAACAAAATACGGAATACCTACTTATTACCCGAAATTAAAGGTGAAAATTTCCACATTCCAAATTGCCTAATCAAGACCGACAATTACTTTAACTTTAAAACTACCGCTTTAAACACCTCCACGAAAGACCTTCAATTAGAAATCGAAACTTTGCAACTTTTACCGATTCCTAATAAGCCTCTAATGATAAACTCATTAAAACCTAATAATCAAAATTCCGATTCTAGAAAACAACAATTGTTAAAACAATTGCGTTCAGACCATCTGAATATTGAAGAAAAGAATTCCATAATTCCGATAATTTTACAATACCACGACGTTTTTCATTTACCCAATGACAAATTGACAACAACGTCAATCCTGGAACATAAAATAATAACAACGGATGAAGTACCTGTCCAAGGCAAAACAGATCGGTATCCGCAAATTCATAAAGCGGAAGTAGACAAACAAATTAAAGAATTACTTGACAACCGAATCATTCAACCCTCATTTTCCCCGTGGAACTCTCCATTATGGATAGTACCAAAAAAAACGCGATGCGTCAGGTAAGGTTAAATGGAGGATGGTCATTGATTATAGGGAATTAAATAAAAAAACAATCGACGACAAGTACCCCCTTCCCAATATAGATGAAATTCTAGACAATTTAGGTAAATCATCTTATTTTACAGCATTAGATCTCACTTCAGGTTTCCACCAGATAAAAATGTCAAAAGAATCTATAGCTAAAACGGCATTTTCCGCTAATGGAAAACATTACGAATTTAAGACCATGCCTTTCGGACTTAAAAACGCCCCTTCCCAATTCCAGCGTGCCATGAACCTAGCCCTACAAGGTTTAACACCCCAACAATGTCTAGTTTATATAGACGACATAATTATATTTGCAAGAAATTTAAAAGAACATAATAATCGGCTAATAAATGTACTAAACCAGTTACGAACTCACAATTTCAAAATTCAGTTAGATAAAAGTGAATTTTTACGAAAGGAAACAACATTTTTAGGGCATGTAATTACACCAGATGGCATAAAACCCAACCCCGATAAGATAAAATGTATCAAAGAGTTCCCAGTTCCGAAAAACAACAAAAATATTAAACAATTCCTTGGGCTCACCGGATACTATAGGAAATTTATCCCTAATTACGCCCTGATTGCCAAACCCCTTACACAACTATTAAAGAAAGATGAATGCTTCTCCTGGACCCAAAGGGAACAAGATGCATTCGAAAAATTACGCGATGCTTTAATAACCGAGCCCATTTTGCAATACCCCAATTTTGACGACGAATTTATTCTGACTACAGACGCCTCGAAATTCGCTGTAGGCGCCGTCCTGTCACAGGGTACGGTAAAAACATCACTTCCTATCGCTTATGCGTCAAGGACACTTAATCCCGCGGAAACAAGGTATGCCACGATTGAAAGGGAACTTTTAGCAATAGTTTGGGCATTAAAGCACTTCCGCCCTTATTTGTATGGAAAAATTTTTAAAATAATAACAGACCATCAGCCTTTAAGATGGTTCAAGGGCCCCACCTCGCGATTGGTGAGATGGAGACTAAAGATTGAAGATTATGACTATGAAATAATCTACAAAACCCGGCAAACAAAATCAGAACGCAGTCGCTCTCTCTCGAATATACTCAACGGATATCGAACGGAAAGCAATTCGCCATGTAATAAATCCAAAATTAGACGAATATGATGCAATCATGATAAGATATGTTGATAACCCTCAAAAAATAAATTCTCTAATTTTAGACACGGACTTAAAACCACCACTTCGTGAATTTGAAATTACAACCTTAAAATCACAGGATAAAACTTTAGTCATAGATAAAACCGATAACGAACAAAATTTTAAGTTAAATCTTCAAAATGCCCTTACAATATTCCCTAATAAAAAAATTTGAGTGGTAAATGCGAAAGAAGAATTAGACTTGCTTATCAAGGAACACGGTTTTGAAATAACGCTGGACGTCTCGCGATTTATAAAAATCGACATACCCGAAGATTTAAAATTAAAAATTATTAAACAATACCACGAACACGCTCTAAACAACCATAAAGGTATACAGGAGACCTTAAATAAATTAAAGCAAGATCACCAGTTCAAAAATATGAATGAACTAACCACCAAATTTATAAATTCCTGCGACGTTTGCATCAAGAATAAAACCGATAGAGTTTCACATAAAGTGCCTTTAGTAATACCACAAAAACCGGATAACATCAACAAGAGAATCAACCTGGATACAGCGGAGTTAAAAGCTGGAAAAAGAAAGATATTCGTTTTAATTGCTGAAGACGATCTTTCTAAATTCTGCCAGGTGTACCCCTCTTACGAACGAATCACAGGAAATTTCGTTAAAACTTCATTAATGTCACATTTCTCCTGTTTCGGATTCCCGAGACGAATCCATTCCGATCAAGGAAAGGAATTCATAAACAAAACCATAGTAGCTTTAATACGCATGTTAAGCATCAAATGGACTAAATCATGTATCTATCAGCCCCAGTCTAATGGTTCTGTAGAAAGGTTTGTTAACACCCTAAAGGAATCATGCAAAACCATCTATTCAACCCAAAAAAATAACTTAAGCAACTTTGAAATCATTTATTTAACAGCACATAACTATAATACATCAGTAAATTGTCAACATAATTATACTCCGTACGAGTTATAATTTGGTATAAAACCTAATTCACTAGGTTCTACCTCCGACATAATACCGGAAATAAATCCTACCCAACGTAATGACCAAATAAACGATATCAGAGAACGAGCTAAAATAAATCAAGTCAATTCGCAAGTAAAAGCCAAAGAAAGATATGACAAATCGGCTAAGAAAATACAAACATATGAATTAAATGAAAAGGTATACGTTAGAATGAAAAAGCACGGTGATAGGAAACTAACCTATTATGGTCCCTTTGAGATAATTGAAAAGGTTAATGATTATTGTTACAAGATAAATTGTCCTGAACCCAAGAATATAAATATTTCTAATATTAAGAAAATCCCATTACAAATCTAATAAACTATCTCATTTACGTTTGTTTCAGATGAAAAAATCTCTCTTTTCCTTCCTAATAATCCCCTACCTAACTTACGCTCACCTAAACCCTGTCGATATTCAACCTATACCGTTCAATACGGGACTCTATCTTCGACCCCTAGGAAAACTTAAAATTATAGAACAGTATTTCACATTAATAGTTAATAAGGATATTACACCGCTTTATAATAATTTACGTAAAGTCCGACAATTACTCGATAATGTTAAAAGTATAGAGAATAAATTGTTAGGCCAATATCATCCTTATGTCCACGCGCTAACTTTAGATAAGTTACTTAAGAGAATAGACAATGAATTAAAATCAATAAACGCAATGTTACCTCATGAAAGTAATCGGAAAAAACGAGGGTGGATAAACGCTATCGGAACTGCATTTCATTATGTCTTTTGAACGATGGATGCAAATGACGAACAAGAGATAAACGCGGCCATTGAAAAGCTACAGGAATCGGATAAAAATACTTTAGCATTAATGGATCAAACGGTACACGTCGTTCGCGATGTTGTCAAAGATTTTAACGCTACATTAAGCAGCCTTAATGTTAATGAACAAAAAATAGCAGCAAACTTTGATGAGATTCAAGAAAGACTAAATAAAAATTCTATAGAAATATCAAATAATGAATTTGCAACCCAATTACTTAATTTAGTTGTAACATGTGACGAAATTATTTCGGAATTAGAATACGAAATAAGCAAAATAAAAATGCAAATATTATATTCAAAAGTAAACAATCTACCGCCCTCTTTCTTAGAGAATAATCTGTTTATGGATAGTTTAATTGAAATAAACAGACGAATACCAGAATACAGCTTACCTTTCGAACTAAAAACAGAACAACTGTCGAAATTTATGAATATTGTTAAAATTTCCACGGTATTAAAGAAAAACTCCATCATTCACCATATTAAAATTCCCCTTATATCCAAAGACGAATATCAATTATATAACACTATATCTATCCCTATCCTCAGGGAGGACTCCTACCATTCAATAATAATCCCTAATTACTCCTACATAGCCGTTGAGAGACTAAAATTCCATTATATAAATATAAACTACCTGTCCGAATTATCCGAGATACACGGGCAGTGGTTCATGCAGAACCCTCAAATAAACAACAAGGAGGACAGGACGTCCGAATCAGAAGAGGCTTTCAGCGGGAAATGGTCCCCCTTATGCATCCCATCACATATACCTCTAGAATCTGAAGACATAAGGAGATTGGAGGAAAACCAATGGTTGGTAGTCCTTACAAAACCCGTCGACTTCACGTATAAATGTTCCAACGATGAAATAAAAGCTAATACCATAAAGCAAACCAGCATCATCACTCTCCATGCTCCCTGCACCGGGATGGTCGGTAACACGTTCAAAATTAATCTCGTACGGAATAACACCAGTAAGAAAAATGTATCAAAAAATCTCATAAACGTACCCGAGGACTGCTGTATACCACAACAGAAAAAATTGGAGGACCTCGCCTTAAGTAAAATCACCATACATGCGCTTAATCAGGAAGAACTGACCCTCAAGAAACACCGACTTAACAGCCTGAATGATGAAATATACAAGGAGCGACTACGACCTTTTATACGGATGATGAATACATCATGGTGGAAAATCTTACTCTCAGTGAGTGGAACTATCCTATTACTTCTCGGACTATGTTGTTGTTGCTGCCCTAGGTGCCTCCGCCTTATTCGACCTCGTTGGCCTGGTGATTGTGGACGATGCATTAAAATATTTAACGTTCAAACAGACAGAAGAATGGTCCCAGCCCAAAGACCGCCACGATATAGTTTGGAACCCTCAGTCCAATTTAGCAAGAATCTTGCAGCATCGGCACCTATCCTGAAGATGACTACGATTCCAAACGCGCAATATGACGATGAAGATGAGGAATGGTCACCGAGACGTTAAATGAAAATTAGACTTAGGATCGTAATTATTAAGTAAAATCTTTTGACTACTTTACCTTAAAAATTTAACGACTAATGTTAGTAATCATAACCGTCACATTAGCATTTAATTCTAGCATTAATTTGAATTAATTCCTAATCTCTAACATTTATATTTAGAATTAGCATTTTATTGGAACTTCTAATCAAACTAAGTGATTTTTGAATTTTCATTACCTTAATTTAAAATCAATAATGAAAATCTTAGATAGGGAGGATTGTTATGTATAAGATTATGACTGTTTATGTGGGTTATTTATTATCCATTAACTTTCTCATTAGCCCTTTGTATTAGGTATATAAGTTGACCTGAATTTGGAAGGAGTTCAGTTTTTAGAATAAACTTCAGCGCCAAACTTGGTAGTTTCATTCTCTGCTCCCGTTGCTCATTAAAACATAATAATAATCACAATTAAAGTGAACTTTAATTCAGAGTGTTTATTATTTAAGTGTGTTCTAGTTGAGTTATCGGCCTCGTCTAAATTAGTGTTTTCATACTGATAGACTTAGTGAGGGAAAATAACTTTGTTCGTTTCTAAATATATATATATATATTTTTAACCCTTAATGATTACGAACATAACAATATGTGGTACAGCAGTACACCCGATGAAAATAATTTTATTTCATCAAGTAAACAAGTTTTATAAGGTAAAACAAGTTTTAAAGTTATTTGCGCGAATCTTAAATGAATGGATCCGACGGAGAAGGTGAATTGAACGAATCGATTAGAAATTTAAGCGTCTCATCAGATAACATTAGTAAGCATAGCTAATGACGGAAGTAGAAATGTTCCATTAAACTAAGGTAACAATGTAGGAAATAGTATTAATAAAAATGTAAATAATCGGCCTAGAATAGTCTCTACACAACAACTGATAGCTGCAGCCAAAAATTACGGTGATATATTACCAAAATTTGACGGTACCTCAAATAATTTAGACACATTTATTCTTAGTGTAGACCAGTTTTACAATAAGTACGGTAAAACTGTGGATGAAACCTTGAATGAAAATGTGTTCTGTTTAATTTGCTAAAAATTAGTAGAACCAGCGAGCGAACTAGTCTGTTGCGAAATAATCGTAGAATTTTAGCGCATCAATTTAAAAATCTAACTTTAAAAGCTAACGAGACACTGCCTAACTTCATTGAACGGATTAAGACAGTACAGACAAAGCTCGAAATGAACATTTTGCACGACCCTAATATTAATCCTGAACAGAGACAATTACACGAAAAACGAACAAACGGCATTAGAAGTATTTCACAATAATTCCCCGAAAATGTTACTGACAATTTTGGACGTAAAAGATCATACGATCCTCTCGGAAGCAACACCTACAAAACTAAATTATGTAACCAAACACCGGCATGAAAGAGTTAATTTAAACAGAAATGTTATCCCAAATAACAATAGTAAAGTACACCGAAATTTCCAAAACTCGAATGCTGTTCCAAAGTTTATGACACACCAAAATCCCTCTTTTTGACAACAAATGCATCCCACCAATAGTAATGTACCTCCTAGATACTTTCAAACCAATTCTAACTCGAATCCATTCTCGAGACCAAATCCAAATCGACATGAAGGTCATGTATATTACCAATAACGCTTATCCTAATAATAACAACGTAATTAACGAGCCAGGACCATCTAATAGAGGTAAAAATATGTCCAAATTCCAGTCGTCAGCATTTATACAATGGCGACAATCAAATGTAAATTTCTCGAAACTCCACGAAACGGAAAACAATGATTTTGACCCCAGTTAGGAATTAACAGGAGTAGAAGATATCAGTATTTTGACAATACACTCGATACTGCGACCCATAACGTAAATTTTGAAGAACAGTGCATTAACGAAAGTGTAAGTTATAAGGAGGAACCATACCCAGATGTGGTAAATTTTCAATAGAGTGCCTCGGAAGACTAAATGAGATTTTTTTCCATGCACATATTATGATAAACTGGGGGGTCGTTTATTAAAGATCTTGATCGACACTGGGGCGACGAACTCTTTAATCAACCCAAACATAGCGAATTCCTATTTCAAAGATTATCAAATTTTAAAATTATTTATTCTAAATACAATTACGACCCAGACATTGCATAATAAAGCGGTTATTGTGGACCTGTCTTGGGAAAATCAAAATCTAAAATTTTTTATTGTAAAGTTCCACACCGACTTTGACATCTTATTAGGCTTAGTTTAGAGAAAATGAACGTCGAAATTAATTACAAATTAGGTACAATGTCATTAAATAACAAAAATTATGAACTGTTACGGTATGAAACGAAAAGTGTCCCTAAAGTTAATAAAACCACAGCAAAAAACCTCATCAAAACAGTAGTACTAATACCGGAACAAGCTATTGGAAAACATCTTATATCAGAAACAATTACCACCGCACAAAATTCCCATTGTGTAGTTCCAGTACTTGGCGAAATAAACAATCAATTTCCTCAGGCCACCGAAAATTAAAGCCAGACATCTGGACAGTACCCAGACGGATATCTGTAATTTGTGGATACCCCTTATTTCTCAGGAAGATCAAAACCTCCCATTGAATCTAAAACATCTACATCATCCAGAAAAAGAGAAAATAGAAAGCACCTGTAATGAGTACAAAGACGTGCGTGTCCTACAGGGAAGGTGATGTACTCACTTTCGCTAACGTGAAAAGGCATCGGATCCCATTGATACAGATGAAGGAATAGTATTATTATTCAACAATAATTCTTAAAGTTGTTTGATGAGTCAGTCTTCATGCGGTATCTAATAATAGACGGATATCAAGTATTGTTTTGGCTATGGAAGTTCGGGGAACTTGATATCGAACACACACCTGTTGCGATATACCTATGTAACTGTAGAGCTATGTACTGAGTCAGTCTGAATTGCCCTTACGTTAAATTAACATTTTCATTTCTGTACAGTTTTTTCTTAGTAGATTCATATTACTTCTTTAGCTTATATTTTCTATTATCTCCCACATTCAACAGGTTATAGGCCCAGGTGCGCGGCGTAACTCATCTGTTGGAGATAATAAATAAAAATATGATCGCGAGTAGTGTTCGTCGTTTTGCAAAAACTGGGATAATGGCGGAAAGTGCGAAGTATAACGTCGAAAAGTTAAATGGACAAAATTACCAGCCGTGGAACTATTTGGTAAAAATGTTGTTGATAAAGGTCGATATATGGGACGTGGTTTCGAATGATTTACCGGCACAAGAGGCGCGAGATAACACCTGGAAAAAGAAAAACGACAAGGCTTTATCAACAATGCCCTTACTTGTCAACGTTGGTCAATTGGTGCATATTAGAGATAAAGAATACGCACGTGATGCGTGGGAGGCACTGAAGGAATATCACCAAAAATCAAGTTTATCTAGCATGGTGTTCTTATCAAAGCAGATTTGCAGGCTATCGCTGGAGGAAAATGATGATATGGAGGCGCACATAAGTTGTTTTTTGGAATTGTTAAATAAACTGGCTGCCTTAAGCGAAGAAATTAAGGATAGGTTTGCAGCAGGTATTTTGCTGGGAAGTCTTCCAGACTCTTACAGTTTTTTTGATAACAGCGCCGGAAAGTAAGTCATCGGATGAATTCACACTTGAATTCGTAAAAAGTAAATTAATCGATGAGTACAGAAGCCGCCAACGAGCTTAGAAAGGTCAGGGTGAATCAGTTATGAAACCAGTGTATCAAGTTGATAAAAATAACCATACTGCAAGTACAGATCAAAAGCAATGTTATTTTTGAGCGTCGTTAAAGAACACACGAGCAACTGTCAGCATACATGGCATCGACGATTTGGGCACAGGGACATACAGGCAGTCAAGCACTTAATGGAAAGAAAAATGGCAACCAGAATTAAAATTGGAGATTGTAGAATTAGGGAAATTTGCAATTGCTGTGTGAATGGTAACGATGATTCGTAAGAGTTTCCCGAAATTTTCTCAAAGCAACACATTTAATGTACTTGACTTAATACATACAAATGTTTGCGTTCCCATGAAGACTGTTACTCCAGGGGGTAAAAGTTACATTCTCACTTTAATAGATGATTTTTCGTGATATACCACTGTATATTTATTAAATCAAAAGAATGAAACTATAAAATACATTAACGAATTTATCGAGTTAATGAGTAATCAGTTAGGCAGGGTTCCAAAAGCCATTAGGTCAGATAGGGGTGGTGGGTATGTAAATAATGCTTCAAAGGAATATCAAAGCAGTAAGGGCATAAATATACAGTACACGGCGGGATACTCTCCAGAGCAAAATGGTGTCGCAGAGAGAAATAATAGGTCGTTATTCGAAATGGCTAGATGTATGTTGATCGATGCGAATTTATCAAAGAAATTTTGGGGTGAGGCGAAGGGTACGGCCAATTATTTGCAAAATCGACTACCTATCAAATTAAAACAGAAAAGACCGTTTGGATTGTGGTATTGAGTCAAACCTGATGTGTCGAGTTTGCAAATGTTTGGTTCTAAGGTTTATAGTCACATTCCAACGGAACAAAGTAAAGATAAATTTGATGAAATAGCAGAATTACTAGTTTTCGTAGGATATTCTGATGAATCGAAAGCATACAAATTATTATATATAAAATTAGTCGTAGTGTGGTATTTCCTGAACGAAATATATGTAACAAAAAAAGAAGTTAAAGAGCGAAGAAGTGTCAATTCGGTTTGAAAAGGAAAAAGAAAAAACCGACTTCGAGAATATTGAAGAAATAGTAAGTACTTCTGAAGAATTTGATACTTATGAAAATTCAGATACAGAGCAATCTTATGATAGTGATCATAGCTACCAACCAAGTGGAAATGAATTTGACATACAGAACAAAGATCATAACGATATAGATGGTTGTAGAAAGTAAAAAAAAAACTTTTGGGAGAATCTTACTACTAATGAAAGCGAAAAATTTAAGAAAGCTATGGAAGAGGAGATCACATCTCTGAAGAATAACAAAACGTGGGATCTGGTGCCTACACCTAAAGGAAAGAGCGTATTATCGTTTAAATGGGTTCCAAGATAAAAACAGCCGAGAACAGGCCCTTGAACAAATATAAAGCACGATTAGTAGCGAGAGGTTTTAGCCAAAAATTTGGTGTGAATTATAATAAGGTATTTGCTCCTGTAGTGAGACAAGCAACCTTCAGAATATTGTTAACGGACGCATGGAACAAAAATTTAGTAATTAAACATTTTGATGCGAAAACAGCATTCTTAAATGGAGAACTGACAGAAGAAATTTCTATGGAACAACCGGAAGGGTTTATACAAAGAGATAAAAGTTTTGTTTGCAAGCTGAATAAGTGTTTATACGGATTAAAACAATCCACTAGAACTTGGAACCAGAAGCTTGACGAAATATAGACAAAATATAAATTTCGTAAAAGCAATATTGACGGATATTTATATGTTAAGACTGTTGATGGCAAAAATGTTTTCATTTTAATATACGTAGATGATATTGTTAGATTCTATTTCAAATCCACTTTAGATTTGTCAATTTGGCAATCCTGTTTTCACTGGAAAGGAAACAAACTAGTTCAGCCTGTAGTATCGTTGTGTCAGGCGCAGTAAAATGAGAAAGTGATACGTTTGTGGTATACCCATCCTTGTTTGTTCCACGCAGTAGGTAGTGCGTTTTGTACCTGAACTTGTTTTGATTACATGTGGTGCCTACCTGTGCGGTTTTCAAGCCGGTTTACGGCAGTGTGTCATTATCTGAGGTACCTAGTATAAGAAACTGTGTGTATTCTGTGAGTGTTATAATCAAAAATGGTACAATATTGCGTTGCATACGGATGTAAAAGTCTACATGACAAGAGGATAAACATGCATTTTCATTCGTAAGTAGAATTGGTTCCAATTTAATTTGATTTTTGCTATTTGAGTGTACGTTTATTATTGCATCCAGATTTCCGTTCAAACGTCCTCAAATATTACAACTGTGGTTAACAGCAATAAAAAGGGACAATTGGAAACCATCACGAACCAGCAGACTGTGCAGTAAACATTTCAAAGAGACAGATTATCAAATCAGTCTGGGCGGCTCTAAAAGATTGCTGAAATTGGATGCTGTTCCAAGCATTTTCAACTTTCCCAAGCATTTACAAAAAAATGCAGAGACACAAAGAAGAGTACTGGTTCGAAAAGAAATGAACTTTTTCCAAAAACAGAGTGAGGTTAGTAAACAAATAATTGTGAAACAAATTAAGCATTAATTACATCATTCAAATGTGTGTAGGATGAAGAGGATATTATGGTAATTGATGGTGAACCAACACTTAAAATGAAAGATGTTGGGACACAAACGATACACGACATGGAATCACAAAAATATGTGTTACGAAGAAAACTAAAAACCTTAAAACAGAAAATAAAAAGGAAGGATATGAAAATTCAATCAATGGAGAATTTAATAGCAGTCTTAAAAAAAAAAACAACTGCACAAATGAAAATTTAACATCTGTGATGGAAAATTACTTTAAAGGTAGGTACATACATAGAGCATATACAATATCTTGAGTTAAAATAAAAATTCGTTTCTAGGTTTTCCATTAGAGCTTTTGATCAACCAACATAAAAATGAATGTTCAGCTCCAAGACGCAGAAGGTATTCAGACTTAATGAAACAATTCGCCCATACGGTGTATTTTTATTCACCAAAGGCGTACAATTTCCTTAGACAGTATTTCATGTTACCTAATGGACGTACTATTAGGAAATGGTTGTCGAGCGTGGATTGTTATCCTGGTTTTCGCTTTTCTAAAAACTGAAGTTTTACAACAACCTGCTTTAAAAAATTGTGCACTGATTGTTGATGGAATGGCAATTAGAAAGCAAATAATGTGGAATGATTCAAGGGGGAAATTTGTGGGAAACGTAGATTATGGAGGAGTTGTTGACGCTGATAACGACTGTGCTGCATCTGAGGCACTTTTTGTACAGATAGTAAGTTACACAAACAAGTTTAAATGCCCAGTGGCTTATTTTCTTACGGTTAAGGCAAATGCAGATATCCAAACACAAATTATAATGAGCTATTTGCGGAATTTATTTGAAATTGGAATAGTAATTCGATCAATTACATGTGACGGTACAACGACAAATATTCAAACAATGAAGAATTTAATTGGTTCAGATCTGTATGAAGATACTACATATTTTGATCATCCATCTGCCCCAGATGTTAAGGTTTATTGTATATTGGATACATGTCATATGTTAAAATTGGCACGAAATTATATGGCGGAGAAAGTGATAACATCTGAAAGAGGAACCATAAGTTAGTCTTTTATCAAAAGATTGCATGAATTACAGGAAAAGGAACAGCTACGTTTGGGCAATTCTTTGACATCTGGACATGTTAATTACAGAAATAAAGTTATGAATGTCAGACTTGCAGCGCAGGCTCTCAGCAGTTCGGTGGCTGATGCAATCTTATATTTACAGCAAAAAGAAGATCCAAATTTTGTTGGCAGTGATGCTACTGTACATTTTATTCGCATGGTTGACAAAATTTTTGACATGTTGAATGCCAGGAATCCGTTTGGTAAAGGCTATAAAACCCCTATTCGGCCTAAAACTGTCATTTATTTTAAAGAAGTTTTCAGTTCAGCTACTGACTATTTTCAAAGCTTGGAAATTGATAGTGTTCCAATTTTGACACATCCAAGAAAAACATTTGTTTTGGGGTTTATCCTGGCCATGAAAAGCACGTTAGGACTGGCACAAGATTTATTTCTTTTGCAGCACGAGCCCCTTCAATATTTTTTGCCCTACAAATGCTCCCAGGATCACCTGGAAATATATTTCAGTTGTATTCGTGGCAGGGGAGGTTGGAATAATAACCCTAATGCTTCGCAGTTGCGGTGGGCTCTGAGACACTTATTGTTCAGGAATGCAATTAAAGGAAGTGTATCTGCTAACTGCATGGATCTCAGTACTGATTGTACACCGACGTTTGAATTTCGCACACAACATAGACGTGTGCTAGTATCCGAAGCAAATGAAGAAGTTGAATTTGATGCCAGTATACTAGACAGAATAAATGAAAGCACTCTGTCAGACTACCAAGAAAATGTGCTATTTTATGTCGCAGGTTTTGTTGTGCGAAAACTTGTTAAAAATACATTGTGCTCTGATTGTGTTAATATTTTATTGTACCGAAATGATTCGACTGATACAGATCACATATACAGTTCTTCATATGAGTCACATAAACATTTTACATCTTCCATTTCGAACGGTGGTCTAATACTTGCTGTAGATATAGTATTCAGAGTAATACAGTTCGCAGAGCAGTATTTTCGGAAATTGCGGAAAATGGGGTCGTTGCAAACCAAAAGTATAAAAAGTTTATTGCAAAACGCGACAGTAGAAAAGTTTTCCTCTCATCTGGATGCTTTTCAGCCAGCTCATCCTGTAGCACAGGAATTTCTATCTGAAGACTTACACGAAATACAGTTGGTAAAAGCTATTGTAAATAAGTTTCTGAAATGTCGAATGCCACATCATGTTAAACTGGTGAATGAAAATTTTCAGAAAACCAAACTTGGCCTAAGGCAAAAACTATATAAATTAATATTATTTAATAACCAGTAGGTAGTATTTATTTGTAAGCTGTATGTATAATTAATAAAATATGAAAAAATTCAATAAATCGTGTAAGAAATTATGGATAGTTTGAACAACCCACAATCCCAATAGGCAATTGATGCGAAAACTATGATTTTGTTCTAAAAACCATTTTTATTGCTCTTCACCATTTGTGTATTTAACAATTTCCTTCTTTAATTGAATCGGTAAGCCCCACATTTGCACTTTGGCTGCATTAAATTATAAAAGGTAGCAGTTGCACGTTGCGGCCGGCGATATACGCATGAGTTAGACAAGGATGGAAATCCCACAATAAGGCGGGTTGCCTATCGTTAGAGAGTGCCTCACCTGCTGGCTATGCTGTTTCCTTTCCAGTTGGGGGTAGAGTTCACTGACTTAAGCAGAAGCAGTCACTGATTGACCTTAACCCAATATGCTTCTTAAGAGAAAAACTAATATCAGGTGTGGGGTACCGTGCATTTCTGTTGATTATTGTTTTGTTCATTTTGTGTTTTGCACATAAGACCGAAATGACCGAAGAAGGTGTGATCGGGTCTTTGTGAGGGCAATTTCATCATTGGGAAATCTGCAGAAACGCGTAGTTGCAAATTAACTACCGGCTGCAGCTCCTAGTGTCCTATTTCTTTGTCGTTGTAAAGTTTCGACACGGAGAGCACTGATAGTAATGTCGGGTGACAAATAATTTCAGGGTACAAAAATGAGTTTCAGTAATCAGATCCGCAGAAAGATGGTTTTCTGAGTGGCAGCCAACTGAAGATACGTGGGAAAATTTTAAATTTGATTTTGCTGTATCCTTTCCTAAATGAAGAAATTTGGGTAAGCTTTTGAATAACGTGGTGAGCTATCATATGTAGGAGCGGTGACGTGGCCAGCGGCGGTCCGATGTGAAACCGATAACGAAGGCTAGACTAAACAATAAAATAACAAGTTGTTTATCTTAGACGAAAAGTGTATATGTAAACCATGAGTAACGAACGTAAGAAACAGAATACAATAGGCATTCATATATTGTTCCTTGCAGTGTTCAGCAGTGTAGTAATTAACATACTTTTCTTAAAATATACTTTACCTTTTCATTATCTTAAATTATCTTACATAAAGGCAGCGGTGGGATAGCACCCTTTTAAACCCTTACAGTGTATGGACAAAAATACGAATAAATAAAACGAAAAAAAAAAAAGAAAAAAACTTGTGAAGTGCGGTGAAGTGACTTTTGTGACGGGCTTATAATTGTACACATAAGAACGATGAGCACACCACCGGGAACTACACCACGGCGACGTAAGTCGCGCAAGGGGTCACCTTCGCCCTCAAGTGCTACATCATCTACGACTATCTACGACTTCCACGGGGAATAGAAGAACTGGTAAACAGAAAAAGATAATTCGTGATCTTCGGAAACAAGTATATGCACTCAACCAAAAGGTGAGTACTTCTTTTGTTTCCGTTCTTCCGACGAGTGTGTCGGTGAATGAAACTCTATTACCCGTTTTCGATCCAAGTACGAACTCTTTTGACGCGTCGAACTGGGTGTGAAAAGTAGACGAACTGAAACGGTTTCATATATGGGACGATGTGTTGGTCGTTAAGTTTGCTACGAACCGATTAAAAGGAAACGCGCGGAAATGGTACGGTTCAGTAAAGTCACTATGGGTATCATGGAAAGAGTTTAAAAACCAAATGCTGCAAAACTTTTCCCGACAAGAACTATTTGGCAAGCTTTTAATTGACGCGGCGCTTTACAAACCCACACCGGGTCAAAATTTTGGAGATTTTTGCTACGAGACGGTTGCTAAATTGAATAGATTACGTTCGAAAATTTCACCCGAGCAATTAATAGACAGCGTAATTGAAAGTACTCCGGACGAAGCTATAGCTATGACAACTAGAGCCGCTAATTTAAAAACGGTTGGCGAATTAGCTAACTATTTAAGTTACATTCAAACTGCGGGCGTTCGTCCCACTGGCCCTTCAACATTAAAAGGGCATATTCCCGCTACAATTGCCAAAGGTGGAGTTGGAATTCAGAAACGATTTAAGGAATCAACATTTGTTTAAAAACGTGTAGCGAACGTAGCAGCTACCATGAAGGTGCGTGTAGCGAGAGGGGTCCTGATAAGGACCGTTGAATTGGAAGCGTGTTTCAGGATCCAATTATAAGCGAGTCAGGATTAGACTTGACTGATTTTATTACAAAAATAAACAGGTATTTATACAAAAAACAAATACATTAGGCTTATGGAGAAATGCATGGTCAACCGTTCACACTTGTGTGTGTATTTGCGGGTTGACTTAATTTGTGGTTCAAAATGACAATATGCTTGTCAGCAGAGTTTGAATTCTGCTGTACAGTGTGAACTTCTTTGGAGAATTCGATGTATACAGAGTGTTCCCACAGGACCTCCTTCCCAGTGATGAAGCTTGGAACTGGGAGATCGAACTCGTTGTACGGAGCGGGTCTTTTGTCTGTGGGCTTCCTCGTTGTCGTTTCAGCAGAATGGCGCGGAAATTGCCTAGTTGGATCCAGGAGTGCGGATCGGTTCTAGCAGTACGGAGTTGTTTCCATTGCAGTCGGATTGTAGTTCCTCATTGGTTGGTTGTACCGTTGCGAGGTTGTTCTTGCCGGAATTGCGCTGAATGTTGTGGAAAAATGATGGGACTGTATGGGGGAGCACTGGTTCTGAAGTTCAGAAATTCTCTGCCGAAAGTACTGTACTCCGCGTGGGAGAGTTTCGCAGTGAGAACGCGTGGCTCTGTAGTTCAGAGGTTCTCTGCCGAAAGTACTGTACTCCGCGTGGGGGAGTTGCGCAGTGAGAATGCAAGTGGCTCCCAGCCGTGGTGTCCCATTGTTACCCAAGGTTGTAGCAATTGTTTCGCTGTTTGAGGCTTGGGCAATTGTTGATTGGTTTCAATCGGTCAGGTAAAAGACGTATTACAGTTGCTGTGACCGAGTGACCCAGAAAGGCGGTTTCCTTCATTCCACGTGTTGTATTTACTTGGTTCAGCAAGTTTCCGTTCGGCTGCAACTGTGAATGCGCTGGCGGTGCTGTTCTGCTGAGTGGGCTGTTGCGACATGCAGGTAGATCCAATTGTCGGACAGAATGCTTGTGCCAAAAATCGTGATAATGGTACCGTCTGCAGCTTGATGTGTGCAGTTAGACATCTGACGTAGCCCATGTATTAGAGACTCGGGATACACGTAGATGTCAGCGACTGTGTTGACCAAAAATTTCGTGGCGTGTGATTCTGTCCGCAGTTGGTCCAGTGACCATGAGGGGTTGGTGGTGAGTGTTGGGCTGCTGGCGCCGGGCGTGGCATGCTTAATACGGAGCTGGCTACAGAGGGTAAATGGCGGCGTCGTTGGTGGTATCGGCGGTTGGGGCGCCGCACCATGTTGATCACCTTACCAATGTTGCGTGTAGGAGGGTCGCAGCATCACTTGGGGCAGCGTCGATGGCGGCGGCGACTGTGGCGGCGGCGGCGTCTGTGGCGGCGGGGGTGGCAGCGGCAGGGCGCTGCATCACGTTGCTGATGATGTCACCAATGTTGAGTGGTTGCGGGCGTACTTGCAGGGGCGCTGGAACTCGCCGCGACGTGCATCACGTCCTGGCACGTTGGGCGGCTGATCACGTGATCGCTACCGGAAGGTGAGTGTAGCGAGAGGGGTCCTGATAAGAACCGTTGAATTGGAAGCGTGTTTCAGGATCCAATTATAAGCGAGTCAGGATTAGACTTGACTGATTTTATTGCAAAAATAAACAGGTATTTATACAAAAAACAAATACATTAGGCTTATGGAGAAATGCATGGTCAACCGTTTACACTTGTGTGTGTATTTGTGGGTTGACCTAATTTGTGGTTCAAAATGACAATATGCTTGTCAGCAGTTTGAATTCTGCTGTACAGTGTGAACTACTTTGGAGAATTCGATGTATACAGAGTGTTCCCACAAACGTATAGCGTGTTTTTTGAGTGCAAAGGTCGTTTCTGGTGAAGTTGACATACTTTGTTTCGCTCCGAAATTATTTCCGAATTCGGGAGGTTTCGAGTGAAGAATAAAGTTTCAAGTGTGATCCAGGAAGTGTTTAAAGGCTCTATAGTTAAGTGACTATTATTACATCGAGAAATAAAAGTGGGCAGTAAGTGTAATAATATACCAGAACAACAACCCGAACAGCTGAGGTAGGCGATATATTTTCCGAGGAATAGATCCGAAATAGAAAGCCTGGCGCCATAGGCAACACACCGTACGGTAATATATGTACATTATATAGATCAGAGACATGTACATTTACTGGACTAAGTTTATGCGTAACTCTTTGAAGCCAATACGGTAGGCAACACATTATACCATGTGCAGGCAAGAGGAACGTTATCCTAATGGACGAAAAAATAAGTTTTCGTCGCAAAATACCACTTTAGCGTCTTAGTTGAAACGTAGTGGTTGTGTTTAGAGTGCTAAGTGGTTGTCTGTTAACATTTAATTAAATTCTGACTGAATAACTAAAATTTTGATTTTAATTTTTCATAATTAAAAATGGTTTCTTCCTGTTGCGCATACGGTTGTACAAAAAGATTTAGCAAAAACTCCTCTGTTTCGTTTCACAGATAAAAAACTATAATTAATTAATAAATTGAACATTTCTAAGAATATGCTTTGTTGAGGTTTCCTACGAATCCAGTAATTCGAAACCAGTGGATCAAAGCGATGAGGCGCGAAAACTTTACCCTTCAAACCGCGCAGTTGTTTGTAGTGAGCACCTTTTAAATACTGATTTCTTTGATTCAGCTGGGAAAAGGAGGCTACAGAAAGGCGCTGTATCCTCTATTTTTAATTTCCCGAAGCATTTAATTAAAAAAACAGTACCTCCACCATCGAGGCGAAAAACTTTATGTCAAGATGTGTAAATACCTCTTTAACGTCAAAAATATTTCTTTAAAAATTCTTCCGGCATTTTCCAGAGTAAGTACAAACTTTGCATCAACATCCAAGAAATCCACTAAAAGGTACTACTACACACATATACTTACATCTATATTTCTTTTCAATAAGTTCAAACTAACAACATCAAATATAAAAAATCATTGAATGAGAATGAGAGCTTAAACATTCAAGTAAATAGTTTTCATAAAAATCCTATTTTTTTAGTTTTGAAAATGTTTATAGGTAGATATCAATCAGGGTTTTGTCAGTGCGCAAGTATATATTTGTTGAATGTTGTTTTAAATTGCTCTCTTTGACAATAAATTAGAATTTAAAATATAGTAAGAAATCTTATAGCAAATATGTAACAATTTTAGTGAAGCTGAATTAGATGTAGAAATTTTACCACCTGCTTCATAAAGGTATATGACACATTTTTAACGAACTGAATTGAAATAAAATATAATAATTTATGGTCACAATAACTACTATTTGAATTCGTATTAAAAGAATGTAAGAAACATAAACACAAACAGGAACGTAAAGTAACCATAATTTAAATCATAACAATAAGACATTGTTTTAGCTTTGGACAAACTTCCTTAATTTTACATTCATTACTTAAGTGGTGTAATGATGTAAATTATATGCAAATATAAATTATTATTAAAAATACATTAGTAAAATATATATTTATGACCATCAAATGTTTTACCTACCGAAAATTACTGAATTATTTTATAAACTCCCCGCAGCTTAATGCTATTCAAATGGAACTAAAATGTTTCTTGCCTGCACATGGAAATGAAGGTTGGCTACCGTCTTGGCTTCACTTCCTTTCACAGTAATTGCGACTTATGCTCAGTCTATATAATAAGCACGTCTCTGATATAGATAGATATACAAGCATAATACCTAGGGAGTTCAATATGTGCGATAGTGGTTCAGAATTCTCAACTGATGAAGCAAATAAAAGAAAAAGAACCGATATATTGGAGGGAGACTTGTTCAAGAAAAGTAAAAAGTCAACAAGATCACCAAGAAAGGAGAGAGATCAGGGAAAGTATGGGGAAGAAGAGGAAATGATGGAAATGATGAAGAGCATTTTGAAGGAAATAAGGGAACTAAGAAAAGAAAACAGGCAATTCAAAGAGGAAATAAAAATCATTAAAGAAGAAAATCAGTAACTACGAGCGGAAATGGCTAGCATGCGAAACAGAATGGACCAGTTAGAAAATGGATAAGATAGAAAAGAAAAAGAGGAAAAATAACATGGTAATAACAGGAGCGAAAATACAGGAACTATGCAAAAATAAAACCGAAGGAGAGGCAAAGGTAATATTTAATAAAATTTTCTCACAAATATTTAAGTTAGAAACCGTGATAAAGTCCGCCTCTAAAATAAACGAGAAAATGTGGATCTTGGAGGCTGGAAATTTCGAAACAAAAAGAAAGATAATGGAGACTAAGGGTAAAATAACATCTGAAAGAGCATCAGATTTTCATAAACAATGATTTGACGAAAAATGAAAGAGAGATACAACGACAAATAAGAATAAAAGGGAAAGCTGAAAAGGAAAAAGGGAACAAAGTGAAAGTAGGATATCAAAAGATGTTCATAAATGGAGCGAAATGGATTTGGAATAATCGAAGCAAATCACTGGATTTAATTCTAGGGGAACAACAACAACCAAAAAACTAAATAGAAAATTGCTTAGAGACAATACGACGACGACCAAGCTTGAAAACGGTGCAAAGAATATATATAAAAAACTTAGCAATAATTTATGGAATTTGGGGGTATGGAATGTTAAAAGTTTGAATGGCAAGGAAGTGGAATTGGAAGAAGAATTCGTAAAGAGAAAATTTAGATGTTTTAGCTATAACAGAAACAAAGAAAAAAGGTCAGGGAGAAATGGAGTTACAGCAAGGCAGGATTCTGATATACTGTGGAGTAGATAAACAGCAAAGAACTAAGGCGGGAGTTGGGTGTCTATTAAATGAAAAATTGAAAAAGAAGATAAGAAGAACGAACTATATAAATGAAAGAACCATTGCTCTAGAATTTGAAGAGGGTAAGGAATTTATGACAATAGTTATAGCGTACGGACCAAATGAGGATGACAAAGCAGAGAACAAAGACATTTTCTGGGAACAATTGTCAATAGTAGTGGAAACAAGTAAAGGAAAATTTTTTATTGTTGGGGATTTAAACAGCAGAGTAGGGAAAGACGAAAGAGGAACAAATGAAATATTGGGAAAATATGGAGAGGAAATCAGATCAGAAACAGCAACGGCACTAGATTATTAAATTTTTGTAAAGAAAATGAACTAATCATAGCAAATTCCTTTTTTCATCACAAAGATGTACATAAATTTACAAGAGAAGTGTCAAGTAGGAATGAAAGATCTATCATCGACTACATTTTGGCAGAAAGAAAACAGAGCGATAATAAAGGATGTAAGAGTGCGAAGAGGTGCCGAGATAGGTAGCGATCACTATTTGCTAGTGGGAAAGATTAAGCAACAAAAACAGAACAGAGTAGAGATGATAGGTAATCCCAAACCACAGAAATACGAATCCATCAGGATATATAAGTTAAACGAACCAGAAATAGCGGCAACATTTAAAGAGAAATTGGAACAGAAATTCATGCAGTATGATTATATACACAGCGATACGGATATCGAAGGAACGTGGAAACGACAAGAAGGAGGCTAACTATGAAGACTACAAGAATCAGCGTAAAGTAGTCAAGGAGCTAATATTAAAGGCCAAACAAAGAGCATGGGAAGATTTTGGTGCGCGTATAGAAGACACCAGAAAAGGAAATCAGAAACTTCTCTACAACATAGTGAAATCTTTTAGAAGAGAGGACCAAAAAACTAGCCTAGATATTAAGGATAAGGAAGGGAACATTTTATCTAGGACAAATGAGATAAAAGAAAGATGGAGGGAATATTTTAAGGAGCTGCTTTGTGCAAATAAAGAAGCGGCGGCAGAAACAGGTATTGTAGAAACCCATAAGATCACTGAAGTAGACGTAAAAGAAGAACAAGACGGTATAACGATAGAGGAGATCGAAGGGGCCATACGGAAAATGAAAAACGGGAGAGCAGCAGGACACGACTCTATCAGGACGGAAATGTTGAGAACAATGGGAAGACAGGTAATTAGATTTCTCAAGAAGCTGTTTACAAAGATCTGGGATGAAGGGAGGATACCAGAGGATTGGGAGATAGGGGTGATAATACCAATTTTTAAACAGGGAGATAAAAAGGATTGCAAAAATTACCGGGGAGTAACGTTGATGTGCGTAGTAGCCAAAACCTATGAAAGTATATTAGAGACAAAATTAAAGAGAAGAATAGAGAAAGAACTAGTAGACTCTCAAAGTGGTTTTAGAAAAGAATTTAGTATACAAGATCATATATTTACAATAAAACAGTTAACTGGGAAAATACTGGAACAAGACAGGGAAGCGTGTATAGTATTTTTGGACTCAGAGAAGGCTTTTGATAGAGTGGATAGAAAAAAATTAAGGAAAACACTCGAAGAAAGAAAAGGAAGCAAGAAGTTGTTAGAAGCTATAAAATGTTTTGAGGTTAGAGTAGATAGAGCTATGAATAAGTGTGGTAATGTGGTAGAGAAAGATCTTGTGTAAATAGATAAACTATATTGCACTGATGAAGCCGTTACTTCGTGATAGTTTATCATGACGAAAATAATAATAAAACTACTATGTATCTATCACAATTTATTAATTGAATAACACGACTATAGTTTCGGTACTATACACGTACCATTATCAAGTGATTCTACAGAATGATAAATGAGTGTAAGATTACAATTTAAAAAAAAAACGGTATACATAGGAAAAAATGGAACCTAAAAAAGAGGGGTTTCTACCTGCAAACGTTATATAGAAGGGACTTATACAGATCTTGTTGGTCATTGAGAAGGTTATTATTATTATTATTGCAATTTTTTATGGCTTTATGGATTTCTAAAGATTCTAGTACATTCAATTTGAAACTTTTATTAGCGACATGAATTATTTGAAGACTATTTAAATCTGGGAATTTATTGTTACACATAAAAATATGGTTAGAGAAAGTTGAATCTATCTTTTTTAATTTAAAGGATCTTAAATGTTCATTGTAGCGAGTTTCAAAGGAACGTCCCGTTTGACCAATATAAAATGCAGTACAATCTGGACAAGACAACTTATACACTCCACCCTTCTTGAATTTTTCAATTTGGTCTTTACAATTAAATAAAATATTCTTAAGTTTATTTTCTGACTTAAAACTAACTTTTAAATTACATTGAGATAAAATATTTGCAATTTTCTCAGTATTATTGCCGAAATAGGTTAGCGAAACGTATTTATAACTGTCAGTTTTTTGGGGGGGGTAAATATTATTACAAGCTATTTTAAATTTCTTTTTATTAATTATGTTTGTAATGGTTTCTTCGGAAAAACCATTATTAAGGGCAATGGCTTTTATTATGTTAATTTCTTTATTGAAGTTTTCTCTGTTAAGGGGTAAGATTAGGGCTCGGTGTATCAAGGACTTGTAAGCAGCTAGTTTATGGGGGGAGGGGCTAAAGGAGGAGTTGGGAATTGTAACATCTGTGAATGTGGACTTTCTGAAAATATCAAAGGTTAAAATGTTATTGCTATTATGTATAATGGTTAAATCCAAAAAATTTATACGGGAATTACATTATTTTTCTACAGTAAATTTAATATTGTGATGAACGCTATTTAAAAGGTTTAAAAAGGAATCAAGTTGTCTTTGTGTACCAGAAAAACAGGCTATGATATCATCCACGTAACGATACCACCAGTGGATGTGTTTTTTAGTAGATGGCTTGTTCATTATTAAATCTTCTATATTGGTCATGAAAACATCTGCCAAAAGAGGGCTAAGGGGTGAACCCAAGGCCAAACCTTTTTTCTGAGAAAATAGTTTATGGTTGTATTGGCAAAAATTCTGTTCAAGACATAGTTGTAAAGCACCCATAAATTCTGATTGTACGTTTGTATCAACTGATGATTGAATTAAAATATTTTTAATCAACGGGATGCACTCGTTCGTAGGGATATTGGGAAACATATTAGAGACGTCGAAAGATACTAAAAAACTATTATGGGGTAGAACATGTTGACTTAATTTTTTGGTGAGGTCCAACGAGTTTTTTATAGTAAATTTTGGTTGAAAACCGGTGAGACTTTTAAAAATTTTATTAATTCTATTCGCTAACTTACAGGTGGGACTATTGACAAATGAAACGACGGGCCTAATAGGGGCGTTATCTTTATGATTCTTTATTAAACCATAAAGTTTGGGGGGTTGTGGATTCATGTATGTAAGTGTGTATTTATCTTGTTTTTTGAAAAGGTGGCTAGAATTAGATAGTAGTGAATTGACTTTTTTCTGGAAGACTTTTGTGGGGTCTTTTGTAATTTCTGTTAATTCTAAATTTATGAAGTCTTTTAATTTGGAATCATAATCAATTTTTGGAATAATGATAATTGCATTCGATTTATCTGCTTTTGTTAGGATTAGTTCGTTATTTTTTAATTTTGACTTAATGGATTTTATGGTATGTAGGTCTTTATTTTTTGCGGTATTTAAATTTCTTTGTTTTTCTAGGCATTTAGAGATTTTTATTTTTATGCTTTGGCTGTTTTCTACATTTCTGAGGCATGATTCAATTTCGGCAATAGAAGTTTCAATATGGGATTTGCTAATGATTTGTGGTGAAAATTTGGGTCCTGATTTAAGTAAATTCAATTCATTTTCGGAAAATTTAACTTCAGAATAATTGATTACTCTTTTACTAAACTGACAATTATATTTATTTGTGAGGTTTTCTTTTTTATTATTGAGATTATTATTGTTTAAAAGGAGTTTTAATTTGTTTTTTTGTATATTATATTTTTTGTAAATAAGTTTACTAATTCTTTCCCTAACAAAGTCATCAAATAGATCAAATTCTATGGGGTGGAGTTTATAAGCGAGTTCAGAGTGTACTACCTTGATATAATGTCCAACGATGAACTTCTTCACGTATAGACTTCTAACTTCTTCTTTTAACCAAATCTTCTTGGCGGTTTGGATAGCTATGGTTGCAGGTCTGGAGTTTGATTTTGACTTTATCATGATGTACTTGGGGGTGACGTTGTTTCTTAGGCAGACTTGATTAAACCAGATGTTTTGACTGTGGAATCTCTGTTTCTTAAGCATTTTACTGTAGAGTTTGGCTAAAGTTGCTGTACTTGCAGATTTCAAATATTGCACTGATGAAGCCGTTACTTCGTGATAGTTTATCATGACGAAAATAATAATAAACTATATATAAAATAACGTAGAAGTCTCCACAAATAAAGATAAATGTAAAGAAAGTGTTAACAATAAAATATAATAAAAGAAGTTGGAATAGAAAATGTGTATCGATGATCATAATTAAAGCAAATAACAGGTTATGGGCCCAGGGGAGGACATGTGAATAAGATAAAAATGGCGCATACTCAGAAGTTGGAAATGAATAGTTTTAATATAGAACTTTTAAACGCAACTAATTACCATACGTGCAAATTTCGAATGGTGATATTATTTGAAGAAAAAGAAGTTAAAGAGTGTATTGAAAAAGAATTTAGTGAAAACAAATATGATGATGAAAAGAAGAAAAACGAAGCAAAAAAGAAGGATAGTAGATGCAAATCATACATAGTACAGTGCTTAAGTGATAACCAACTTGATATAATCAGAGGAAAAGAAAAAGCCTTTAAAATGTGGAAAAGCCAAGAAGAAAGATATGAAAAGAAAGGTGTCCCTGGAAAATTAATGTTAAAACGGAAACTAATGTCAATGAAATTAGATGAAGAAAATAATTTAGATAGGTTTCTAGTTGAGTTTGAAGAAGTAGTAAGACAATTAAAAGTAACAGGAGTAGAACTAAAGGATAAGGATTTAGTGTGTAGTTTATTAATGGCAATGCCTAAGTCATTCGAAACAATAATAACTGTAATGGAAAGTATGACATCAAGTGAATTAACTTTTGAAATTGCTAAAAGTAGATTGAGAAATGAAGTTGAAAGAAGAAAAGTGTTAATTGAAAGTGACAATTCTAATAAAAATAGACATGATTGGGTGAAACCAGCTGCATTTTTGGCAAACAAAGACCAAGTTTGTTACTCTTGTGGTGAGAAAGGACATTACAGAAGAGAATGTACAAAATTAAATCAAGTGGGAATACGGAATAATGATGGTACCAATCAATTTACACATGGATTTGGTAGAGGAAATTATAACAGAGGATTCAATCAAGGAAGATGGAATAGAGGAAGTAGTTTTCGAGGAAGTTTCAATAATCGAAGTGGTCAAAACAGAGGTTGGAATCAACAAAGAGGTTACGTCAACAGGAATTCAAGAGCAAATATAAATACTAATGAAGAAAGAAAGGGTAACTATGTAGAAAACAATGAAGAAGAACAACATGGTTTCTGTTTTATGACAAATTTAAATGAAGACAAAATTGTAAGTGATGAAAAAATTATATTTTACGTTGACTCTGGATGTACGGATCACTTAGTTAATGATAAGAAATATTTTTCAAATCTAGTAATGTTGAAACATCCTATAAAAATATCAGTTGCAAAAAATAATTATTATATGGAGGCAATAGGAGTTGGCAATATTAATGTTATCATTAAAGTAAATAATAAGATGGAGAAATGTACTATTAAAAATGCTTTGTTTGTACCAAATTTAAGAAAAAACTTATTATCAGTTAAGAAATTAGAGATTGCAAATGTAAAAGTTATTTTTCAAAATAGTCAAGTTTTATTATATTTTCGGGTTGACTAATAAATAAAATGAAGTTGCAATAAAACGACTAATAAAACAACGAATAAATATATTTACAAAACTTAGCGAAGAACGAAGAGGAATCAATAGTGAGTAGTTGGAAGTTGGAAGCGTTTTTCCAAACTGGCGTATTTTGAGAAAGAAATTATTTTGAAAAGTATGAAGGAGGAGCTAACAGTTGATAGATTAAAGTAGGGTACCAATAAGGTGGAAACAAAGTTGGAAAATTATTTAGCTAGGAAATACTGAAAATTAGAAGCGAGACCCAAACACCGAAGAAACCCATCGTAAAAATGTAATTAGGAAGGAATGAGAGGTACAGACGTCATGCGGTTAGTACACGAAAGATGAAATGTTAAAGGGATTATTGGAAAGTACAAGTAATAAAGTTATTTACAGGGATAGGCGAAGCACAAGAGATTTTGAATAGAAGTTTGAAGAAATATTTACCCAGATACCTTAGAAAACAAATAAATATAATACAAAAGAATTCAGCACAATAAAATAAACAATATGTACACAATAGAACACGGTAATTTTGATGGAATGTTTGTTTAACTCATGTAAGTGGCGTTTACCGCCACAATATGATCACAATAAGTTAATAGGAAAAGGGTATAGAGATAGTCTGTACAAAATAATATTTAAATTAGATAAGAATGAATGTTTAAGCGTAGAAAGTGAAAATGAAATAGCAAAATTATGGCATAAAAGACTAGGACATATCTGTTATTCGAATTTAAGAAAGTTAATAAAAAATAAAATGGTTGAGGGACTAGAAAATGTGAAATTAGGTAAAGTTGACTTTTGTGAATCTTGTGTAAATGGAAAATTGAACAGAATAAAATTTAATAGAAGAAATAGGGCAAAAAGATTATTAGAGATAATACACAGTGATGTAGCAGGACCTATCACACCAAATTCTGTAGATGGAGGAAAATACTTTGTCACATTTCTGGATGATTTTTCAAATTTTATTTGTATTTATATTATTAAAGAAAGGAATGAAGTTTTAAATTGTTTCAAGGAATATGTAAACATGGTACAATCAAAATTCAGTTTAAAGGTTTCAGTACTTAGATGTGATAACGGAAGGGAGTATATTTCAAACGAAATCAAAACATTTTGTAAAAATAATGGAACTGAGTTTGATTATACAACACCTTATGCACCAGAACTTAATGGAAAGGCAGAACGTTTAAATAGGAGTTTGATTGAGAAAGCTAGATCAATGATAAGCGAAGCAGGTATGCCAAAGAAATTTTGGAGTGAAGCTGTAAGAGTGGCTGCTTATATTCAAAACAGAAGTCCGACAGCAACATTAGAAGAAAACACCGGCGGAAATTTGGTATAACAGGAGGCCAAACTTAAGCAATATTAAAATTTTTGGATCAACAGCTTACTCACATGTACTGAGACAATTCAGAGGCAAATTTGATGAGAAAGCTCAAAAAAACGTTCTTATTGGATATACAACTACAGGTTATAGATTATGGAATACAGAAGAAGAAAGAGTAATAACATCGAGAGATGTAGTATTTAATGAAGATGATTTTTATTTTAAGAAAAACAAAGTAAACATTAATGTAAGAGAATTTGAAGAGACACAAGATAAAGAAATAGAGGAGCAAGAAAAAGAAGAATAAGACGCGATTGAAGAAGAATTAGGATCAAGAAGAAAGAGAGAACAGAAATTACCAAAAAAATTCAAAGATTATGAGATGTATATGGCATTTGATGCAGTTTCATATGTTGAGAAGGTACCAGGAAATATAGATGAAATAAAAGGAAGAGAAGATGAAGACTTTTGGATGGAAGCAATAAAAAGGGAAATCGATTCTATAGAGAAGAATAAAACATGGCAAGAGGTAATACCACCAGACAAAGCTGAACTTTTAAAAACAAAATGGGTTTTCTCCTTAAAACCTTTAGAGGAGAAAATACAAGATAGACATAAGGCTCGCCTTGTTGTAAAAGGGTTTGCACAAAAGGAATCGTTTAACTATGATGAAATATATTCGCCTGTGGCAAAAATGACAACTGTTCGAACACTTTTGGCTATTGGGAATCAGTTAAATTACTATTTTAGACAATTAGACGTAAAGACCGCTTTCTTCAATGGGGAGTTAAAGGATAATATATTTATATACCCGCCAGATGGAGTAAAGTGTAAGGAAGGCAACATTTTAAAATTAAACAAGTCTATTTATGGCCTTAGACAAGCAGCGAGATGCTGGAATGAATGATTAATAATTATTTAAAGGAATTAGGATTTATAAGATCAGAAACGGATTTCTGTTTATATTTACGAAAATTTGCTAATATTTAATTTGTTATTATACGTTGACGATATCATCATATCAGGACCAGAGTTAGACACCATAGAGAAATGTAAAAGTGATTTAATGGTAAAATTTGAAATAAAAGATAAAGGAAATTTAAGAGATTTTTTAGGATTGGAAATTGACTATCAAAAGGATAAGGGAATTTTAAAACTATCACAAAAACGATATATAAACGGGATCTTGAGAAGATTTAATGTATATGATTGTGGACCAAGTTCGATACCCATAGAACCGAAACTGAAGTTGTATAGAAATCAAACAACTAAATTAATAACAAAACCCGTGAAACAATTAATCGGTTGTTTAATGTATTTAATGCTTGGAAGTCGTCCTGACATCAGTTTTTCAACAAATTATTTGAGTAGATTTCAGGATAGTAATACAGAAGTATGGGTGTATCTAAAAAGATTGCTAAAGTATTTGAAAGGTACTATAAATATGAGTTTGAACTATGAAAGAAATAATTACGATCATGTTATGTCCTGTTTTGTTGACTCAGATTGGGGTGGCGACCCAAATGACAGAAAGTCTGTATCTGGGTATTTAATAAAGATTTTTAACAATACTGTTGGATGGGTTACGAGAAAACAAAATTGTGTGACATTGTCTAGCACTGAAGCAGAGTTAGTGGCTTTATGTAGTGCTGTCCAAGATTGTTTATGGTTTCTTCTTCTTCTTCTTCTTCTCCATTCTCCTTATGCCTTTTCAGGCGTCGGAGTTTGGGTTGCTTTCAACCCATTTTTTCCATATTTTCCTGTCTTGTGCTATTCTTCTCATTTCTTCTTGTGTTTTTCCTCTATGTTTTCCCAGTTCTACTATTTGTTCTATCCATGTTCGTCTTGGTCTTCCTTTCTTCCTCTTCCTACTGGTTTTTGTTTCTAATATTTTTCTAGTTATTCTTTCTGTGTCCATTCTCTCGATATGTCCATACCATTTCAATTGTTTCTTTTCTATTTTCTTAATTATAGATTCTTGTTCTACCATTTCCCTTATTTCGTCATTTCGTACTCTATCCCATTTTGTTTTGCCTGCTATTTTACGTAGGTGTTTCATTTCAATTGATTCTATTTTCTTTTGGTGTTCTTTTTGTATCGTCCAGTTTTCGCTTGCATATGTTATGGTTGGTACCGTTATTATGTTGTGAATTCGTATTGTTTCTTTCTCTATGTCTTTATTACTTAGTATGGTTTTATTTATTGTATAGTATATTCTTGTTCCTTTTCTTGCTCTGTTTGTTATTTCCGCGTCTATCTTTCCATCTTGTGTTATTATAGTTCCTAGATATTCATATACTTTTACTCTCTCTAGTTTATTTCCCTTACATTTTATCTCTCTTTCTGTTTTGATATTTTTGTTCTCGTTTATTATCATCATTTTACTTTTATCTATGTTTATTTCCATTTCCATCTTCTCTATTTCTTCTATCCATATGTTTACTAGTTTTTGCATTTTAATTTCTTTATCTGCTATTATAACTATATCATCTGCGTATAGTAGACAATTGATTTTAACTGGTGTTAGGTTTTTGTATCCTATTGTTGTTTCTAGGCCCTTTATTCTTTCTTTGATGTTTTTCAGTATTTTGTCCATTACTATTATAAATAGTAATGGACTCAGACTGTCTCCTTGTTTCAGTCCCTTTTTCATTTCAAAAACTTCCGATCTCCTGCCTGCTATTTGTATTTTTCCTTTTACTTTTCTATATATGCTTGCTATTGATTTTATGATCTGTTTTGGTACTCCTATTTGCTCTAGGCTCTCCCAAATGCTTTGTCTATTTATTGTGTCAAAAGCTGCTCTTAAATCTATGAATGTTAGAAATAGTTCTTCTCCTTCATTTATTTTTCTTTCTATAATATTTCTTAGTACGAATATGTTGTCACTTGTTTGTCTTTCTGTTCTAAAAGCTGCTTGTTCTTGTTCTAGGTTCTCTTCTATTATTCTTCGGAGTTTTCCTTCCACCACTCTTGTATATACTTTAAAGCAAACACTTGATAGACATATCGCTCTGTAGTTTTCGCATTTGGTGGAGTCTCCTTTTTTATATATTGGTATTATTAGGTTATTCTCCCATTCTTCCGGTATCTTCTGTTTTTCCCATGATTCTCTACATATTTTCCATAACCACTCTACCCCTTTATGGCCCATCCATTTAATCATTTCTGGTTCTATATTATCTTCTCCACTTGCTTTTCCTATTTTTATTTTGCTTATTGCTTCTTCTACTTCTTCTCTCTCCATTTTGTATTCTTGCGTATCTTCTGTGTTTTTTATTATTTCCTTTTTCTCGTTTGTTCCAAACTTCTTGTTATAGTACTCCCACCATACCTTCATTATTTCATTGGGTTCTGTTTTAATCTGGTTGTTCTCGTTTTTCATTTCTTTTATTTCTTTTTTCTGAGTTGTTTTCATATTTCTTATTTTATTCCAGAATAGTCTATTGTTTGTTTTGAAATTTGTTTCCAGTTCTTTGCTAAATTTCTCCCAGCTCTTTTTCTTTTCTAGCTTTATTCGATTTTTTACATAATTTCTTTTGTTTATGTATTCTTGTCTATTTAATTCTGTTCTGTCTCTATTATATCTTATCCAAGCTTCTTTCTTTTTCTTCACTTCCTCTTTTATTTCTTCATTCCACCACGCTGTCATTTTCCTTTCTTTATTTGTTTTAATAGTTCCACAAATTAGCGTTGCTTTATTTATTATGCTTTCTTTAAATTTTTTCCATCTTTCTTCTATTGTCATCATTTTTCCTTCTAACTCTATGTTTGTTAAAGATTTATTTATCTCTGCCTGATATTCTCTCCTTTTATTTTCATCTCTTAGTTTATTAATTGCTATCTTTCGGTATTCCTTTCTTTCCTCTGTTCTGTTTTCATTTTTGTTCATTTTCCAGATAGCTTTTACTAGTCTATGGTGTGTTGATAGTTCTGCATCATTTTCTGTCTGAACTTTTTGGATTTCTTTTCTTATTTCTTGTGTATATGTAATATAGTCGATTATACTTTTCGCATTTCTTTCTTCTGCTCTAAAAGTATATCTTTCTTCTAGCTCTTGTTCCCAGTAGGTGTTTCCTATTAATATATCATTCGTTTGACAGAATTCTAACATCTTTCGGCCATTTCTATTTATTATTTCTTCTCCATAACTCCCCATACATCCCATTCCTGCGTTTTCATCTCTTCCTATTCTTGCATTCCAATCTCCCATTATTATTATATTTTCGCAGTTTTCTCTTTCTTTGTCTACTGTTTCTTGTAGCTCGTTGTAGAATTCTATCATTTTTATTTCTTCTGTTCCCTCTATTGGTGCATAAATCTGTATTATGACTATTTTTTCTTTTGCTTGTATTCTTAAAATAATTATTCTAGAGCTTATTGATTCGTAGTTTGTTACCATTTGGTTTATTTCTTCTTCTACTATTATCCCTACTCCCTCTTTTATTCTCTTTTCTACCTCTGCCATCCCTGAGTAGTAAAGGTAATAGTTGTTTGTTAGTTTTGTGTATCCTTTTCCCAGTTTCTTTGTTTCGCTTATTCCTAGTATTTTGATTTTGTGATTTTTCATTTCTTCTGTAATTTCTATTTCTTTTCCTGTTAGTGACGTTATGTTCCACGTTCCTATTCCTATCTCTTCTCTTTTTTCTTGGAGGTTCAGTTTTTCTATCTTTCTTTTATTTTTATCTTCATCCATATTCGTTTTCCTTTTTCTTTGCTCGGTCGTTTTCATTATATCTTCTACTTTCTCCATTTTCGTTAGTTTTTTGCTTCTAATTTTCCTTTTTTCTCCTCCCATCTATGCCATTCGTCATTTATTTTAAGTTTCTTGTAGCCAATTTTTACCCCGTTTCCTTTTTCTTTTTCTAGTTTTGCTATTTCAAATATTTTTTGTTGTATCTTCTTCTCTTTTTGGGTTAGTTCATTTTCTATATATATCTTTGTATCTCTGAGTCTGTTTTTGTTAATCATTATTTCCCTTTTTTGTTTCCATGATTCTACTCTTGCGAAAATTATGTTCTTATCTTTTTGATTAATTTTATGCGCTGTTATTATCTTGATTTCTACATTTAGTTTGTTCTTAAAGTATTCTTTTATTTCTTCCTTTAGTTCTTCCTTTTCTTTATTTGTTTTAAAACCTTTTATTACTATGTTGTTCGCCTTGTCTTTTTTCTCCATTTCTTCCATTTTTCTCTCTATTTCTTCCATTTTTTCTTCTAAATCTTTCTTCTCTCTTTCCCATCTCTCTCTATCTTTTTTATAGTTTTCCTTTATCTCTTTTAGTTCTTTTTTAATTTCATGATTTTCCTTTCTTATTTCTTTCATTTCTTCTTTAATGTCTCTTAGGATTTTCATCATTTCTCCCTCTCTGTCCATTTTTCCTTGTTCAATTGTTCCCGAATGCTTTGGTTTTTGGGGCGACCTTGCGGTCTTCTTACTTCTTGTGAAAATTTCTTCTGGTTTACCGTTTTCTTCTTCTTCTCTTTTTCTTTTTATTATTTCCTGTAAATTGCTTTCAAGGCTACCACTTCTATTTCTTGCTATTATTTTATAGATGTCGCTACTTGTGCTCGGTTTTTCTTCTTTATTATTAATTTTTGCCTTATCGTTTTGTTTAGACATAACCTCACCTCGTTTCTTATAAATCGAGGGTGGTATTTATTTCCCTTTTTTGGGGCTCTCGTACTTCACTTCTCTTTCCCTGTCCGTCCCCCTCAATTGACACCCCTCTGCACTATTTTCCTCGACCCTCAAACCAGTCTTCTCAAAAACTATTTGCTCCCACCGCACGAACACGTCAGCACGCTAGCACGTCTCACACTTAAGTTATGGTTTCAAAAATTAGTTAATGATATGGGTATAGATGTTAAGAACTTTATAGTTTATGAGGATAATCAAGGATGTATTTCATTTATAAAGAATCCTGAAAATAATAGAAGAGTTAAGCACATAGATTTAAAGTATAATTTCATTTGTGAAAATGTAAATAAAAATAAGATTGTGTTAGAATATTTGAATACTAAATTTCAGTTGGCAGATATATTAACAAAAGGGTTGTGCAAGGATCAGTTTAGTATTATAAGAAAAGGTTTAGGTTTAGAAAAAAAAAGAAAAAGTTTAGGGGTTGTATTGGAAAGAAAGGTATTAAGAGAGGGTGTTATGGAGTAATACCTTCTTTCTATGAACATATGTATATATTCTTTATGAGTGAATGTTTTGAGGTTAGAGTAGATAGAGCTATGAATAAGTGTGGTAATGTGGTAGAGAAAGATCTTGTGTAAATAGATAAACTATATATAAAATAACGTTGAAGTCTCCACAAATAAAGATAAATGTAAAGAAAGTGTTAACAATAAAATATAATAAAAGAAGTTGGAATAGAAAATGTGTATCGATGATCATAATTAAAGCAAATAACAATAAACAAAGTAATTATTATCAAGGTGTTATTTTTACGTAAAACGTGAATCTCATTAGTTGAATAATTATTTTGAAAGGTAATCAGCAGTGATAAGGAGTTATTAGAAAGTGAAGGGATCATCCTTAGGGCTTCTCATCGATAGTTCACATCGACCTCATCTATTGATACCTTTCACCAGATTACCTAACGAGTCCGGAGTCTCTCTCTAAAACTGCCCTGGTGTCAGAATAATTAATAACCCATTACCAGTCACTCGATTGGCGTCATACTCATTACGGGTATCCGACAATATGTTGCTATATCTAACGCTTCTGTAGCTTTGGCTTCGTATTCTTCCCTACAGGGATTCCAACTTAAGCAGTCAGCGTCGGACATAGTGCGGCCTTTTTGATAAGTAATTGTAAAATCGTATTCCTGTAAGGCCAGAGACCAACGAATTAGTTTGCCGTTGGGATTTTTTTATTGAACGTAACCAACAAAAAGCATGGTGATTACATTCAGTTTTTATGCCTTTTCCAAAAATATAATGCCGAAATTCTTTAAAACCATATAAAACTTTTAATTAGGCGCGCGGGGTCCCCGCGACCCCAAGTGATCATCAAATTAGGTTATTTTTTTACCTATTAACGCTGTCAACCCGAATTTCTTGCTAGCTTTCTAACTCTCTAGTCCCCACTCGATTCAGTGTCGCTCGGGCTGCGGAGTTTATCGCACGTGCTGCACGGAGGCGCTTGGGGTCGCAGCGACCCCGCGCGACTTATAGTGTAGTTCAAATTGAGGTAAGTAAATATTTTTATATTATAATTTTAAGCATTTTTTTCACCTTATATTATCAATTACAAAAATATATAACAAGACTGACTAGAAACAAGAGAAACAGTTGCAGTTTGTGTTTTACCAGCGCCTGCCTGAAGAGACGCAATAGGTCGAAACCGGTTGCAGGATGTGGTTTGTGGTTCGTTGTGTCTATTGTATAGAAGGCGTTCCAAATGTGGGATTTGTAATCCTTAAATATTTAGACGTCACAGGAGTTTTACCTGTCTTTTTAGATTAAAATATATAACGTTAATCACCCTACTTTACACAATTAAAGAGTTATATAAAAAACAAAATGGTGTTTGCTTGGTAAACACACGCTATTACGTTTTGCTTTTTCTCTATGCCTATAAACTACGGCGACTTGTTTAGTTCATGAAGTTGTTTTAACAGTTACCTATTCATCTTTCACAGAATTATTTCATTATGGCCCAAAGAAAGCAGAGTCTTCGACCAGAACAAATAAGTGCGATTCTTGAAGATGAAGAAGAAGCTTTCGATGAGACTGACGATGAATTGTATTTGGAAGAAGACGCAGACACACTTTGGGAATCAGCGCATGAATCAGATTTAGAATTGAGTGATACTGAAGTGCCAACCACATCGATCAACTCCCAACTACCATCCGATTCATCTACGTATTTTTTAGGTAAAGATAAGAGTACTAAATGGAACAAATCTGTTCCCAGCCAAAGAGTAAGACAAAGATCTCATAATATTGTTACTCATTTGCCAGGCTCTAAAGGAGCAGAAAGAGATGCCAAAAGTAAGACTGATTGTTTCTTGTTATTTTTTGATAAAAATATTATAGAATTGATAATAAAACATACAAATGAATATATATCTTCAGTTCGTCATAAATTTCAAAGGGAACGTGATGCCAAAGATGTAACTTATGATGAAATGTTGGCTTTTTTTGGATTGTTGGCAATGTCCGGAGTTCTACGTTCATCGCATTTAAATTTTCTAGATTTGTGGGCAAATGATGGGACTGGGATAGAATTTTTTTCAGATACAATGTCAGCAAAACGTTTTTTATTTATTCTACGTTGCTTGCGTTTTGATTATGCTAGTTCTCGGCAATCCAGACTAATTGTAGATAAACTGGCCCCGATACGTCAATTTTGTGACATTCTAAATGAAAATTTTAAAAAGCACTACACCGTGTCGGAATATGTCACTGTGGATGAACAACTGCCTGCGTTTAGAGGAAGATTTTCAGGATTGGTATATATGCCGAGTAAGCCGAATAAATATGGAATAAAGCATTATGCAATGGTTGATGCTAAGACTGCCTATCTCCAGAAATTTGAAATTTACGTAGGGAAACAGCCAGACGGGCCCTACAATATCCCTAATGACACAAAAAGTTTCGTCAAACGATTGACGGAAACAATCAAGAATACAGGACGTAATATTACTATGAATAATTATTTCACTAGTGTTGAGTTAGCTAAAGACCTTTTGAAAGACAAATTGGCAATAGTACGTTGAGAAAAAATAAAAAAGAAATACCACAAGCATTTTTGCCTGACAGACGTCGTGAAGTACACTCAACATTATTTGGTTTTCATGAAGAACTGACTTTGTACTCCTATGTCTCAAAAAAATCTAAAGCTGTTGTATTATTGTCGTCTATGCATCATGATGACATCATAGACGAGGGAGAATTGAAGAAGCCGGAGATGATTTTAATTTATAATGAAACAAAGGGTGGCGTAGACACTAATGACAAGCTGTGTTCCACATATAACGTTGCTCGGCGGACGAAGAGATGGCCTATGGTTATCTTTTTTCATTTATTCAATGTGTCTGCTATAAATGCATTCGTTATTTATAACTTCAACAACAATGAGGCTGGCATAAACAGACGAATTTTTCTAAAATTATTAGCCACAAAATTAGTAACAGCACATAGATTAGCGCGAGCAATAGTTCCGTCCCTGCCTAGTGCTTTGAAAAAGCGATTTTCAGAACCTGAAGTTGCGACTCCTTTAACGTCTAACACTGGATTGCATTCAATAAAAAGAGGAAGGTTCTGTGGCGTTCATACAAAGAAAATTTGTGATAATTGTTGAATTATTATAGTACTTACGAAAAACATATTTCTATACCGTTTTAAACATCTTGTTAAGATTTATTTGTATTTTGCTAAAAGTTTAATAAGAAATAAGTAGAATAAAAGCAATTAAAGTTGATTACTAATTTAAATGTTTCTTATTTCATACGTATCAATTTGCGGTAACTGCAGACCCCGCGCGACTAACAATGTTAGTTTATTGGCGCGCCTAATTAAAGGATAATTGCTAACGTCTCGCGTTCCGTAATAGTATAGGATCTTTCGCATTGTGTTAATCTTCTGGAAGCGAAAGCTACTGGGTGAAAAACGCCGTCCTTTGGCTGAAGAAGTATGCAGCCTATTCCATAAGCACTTGCGTCTGTCCTACTAATAATTTCTGCGTTAGGGTTGAAATCATGGGGTGAAAACTCCGCTGTCAAAATGATAGCGGTTACACCTGGCAGAGGGCCAGTAACTGATATGTAACCACCTATGTGACTAAGTAAAATGGTTGCATAGCAGTAAGTTAATTCTAAAAATGAAAATGAAATAATGGTCATCTATTCAATAAAATTAAACTTTTGAAATTCTTTAAAAAATTGAGAATTGGTTGCCTATCTCATAATAGCAATTTATAATGCGGGGGAAAGCCGGATGTTTATTTAAAAAGTCTGAAAGACGTTCACGTAAAAAAAGCAAAGAAAATTAAAAAAATTGTGTATTTATGAATAAAAATTGGAAAAAAATGTTAAAGTGCCGTGCAATATCGTTTAAAAGAAGAAATCAGAGCGGATATTTGAAAAGTATCTAAATAAAAAAAACTAATAAAGTATTTAGGTATAATTTAATTTATAATTAATTAATATGGGCGTAAATTATGTATACAACTGCAATTTGTTGAAATATTGAAAAACACTTCTGTATCTCATTCAGAAGAAAGAAATAGTTGTTTGCAAACACGTGTAAATGTGTTAAAAAATACAAATTTTATGCAATCTGCAAGTAGATTAGAAGTAGATGTAAGTTTTTTAAGATTTAAGTTGTACCATATACCTACCTACATTTTTTATTAATTATTGTTGGAAATTTTGAATTTTATAATTGCAGACGAAAATTAATTATTTTGTCAAATGCCTTTACAAGTAATAATAATATAATATTCATAAAAAATGATATAGGACGATAAATATTTTCAAGCGAATTTCTTAATATGCTTTCAGCTTTTTAAAGGGTAATTTCGATAAGAAAGGTAAATAAACAAACAATGACTTAATTTTGCAGAGCTACACTTGCAAACGAATACCTGCTTAGGTACGTACATACATACACATACATTAAACATCTAAAATTAGCACATAGCGATTGATTAATTTTCTTAATAATTGTTGTCTAGACATCACAATCAGAAACTCACATGAAAAGAAAAAAAGCTGAACATTCCTACTCATAAAAGAAAATAATTTTAGTGATTATTGATTTTTTTTTATAAATTGTAAAATTTTAATTTCACTAATGAAATGCAATTACACATTTATTTGATGAATTTACTGCCACAAGTTAATAATTTACGAATAATAAAAATCTCAACATGAGAATGTGTAATACTTGCAAAAAACATACTTGTACATATTATAAAGTAAGGCTTATTTATCATCATTAAAATTATCTACCCGCTTGCATTGTTTGAATCCACCCCGTTTCTTGGAAAAGTTACAGTAAGTAGAATCTGTATTACTTGGAGGGTCAGATTAGGATCATAATTTAACTAGTAAAATTTCCCAGCAGCAGGGACAACGATGCAGGTAAAAGGACCTTTATGTAATTTACAAAGCTATATACAGAAGCAGCATTATAATAGCAAAATTGCAAACATTTATTTACAAATATTTTCGTTAGAAGGTAGGTTCCTAAGTCCTACAAATTACAACAGCGGACAGCAATGTTTTGTAAAATACAGTCTCGAAGTTCTTAAAAGGAAATGATAATTTTTGAATTTTATTATTTATTAATAAACATATCTGCGGGAGTATTCCTGTAGGTATACGTAAGTATACTTTTTGTAGTAAATAAATAAATATCAGTAGCACCTATTTTCCGGTCTGTTTGGCAGTATTAGATTATTTTCTAGACGTTTCGTCTCTAACTGCGAAGAACTCTTCAAAATAATCGACCAGGACAATCTGCCCGGAAAGTACTATGTAATGGGAGATTTTGAAGTAAAACCACTTTGACGTTTTTTTATATTATACTAGCGGCCCGTCCCGGCTTCGCATGAGTATTAGTAAGGATCCCTAATTGATCAGTTATCGAGCGCAGGAAATAGCTAGGGTGCCTGCCCCTTCCAACATTGTACCCGCCTCCCAAGGCGCTATTTTCTGTCGCTCCGAACGATGTCATTTGAAAGCATGAATTGAATGTTCGAATTGACTTCAGGAACACGTTAGAATCTGGATCCGTGCTGATAAGTAAACCGTTCAATGGTTCAGGTGGTGTTTCAATTTCTGGTAGTTGCACCTTTCCTGACGCGCAACACATCCCGGCTGGCTCATTTTTGAATTTGAGAGCATGACAATGCGGACATTATTTGTCCATAGCACCAATTACCACTTTTGAATGAGCATAATATTCAATATCGGGGTCATACTGGAATGCTAGACGCAGGAATGAATCTGATGTATATGCTCGATGTACCTGTACATTTATTCTGCTTCTATTGGCTGTTAAACGTCGTGATTGTCGTTGTTCTAATCTTCTTTCGTCATTGCGTTCTGCATAATTGTAGGAAAGTCTTTAAAAAATCAACATGCACTTGAGATAACACATGGTTCTCTATATTTTTAAAATACTTTCTGTAACATCTTTGAATTACGCGCCACCAAAGTTAAGCAATTCAACCCCGGTTAGTTCCGAGACTCGCCGGAATACCGCTCAGGAGGGCGCCACTCGGAAATCGTCGAACGCTACCCTCTCTCTCTCAGCACCACTACCCCTAGCAGTACCGCCCTGAGCTACCCCTACCAGGCAAGGGTGAATAAAAGGAGCCTCCCGCATCTCGAGAGGCACCCACCCACCCCGCAGATTAACCCGCAAACCCAAACGAAAACTACCCTACTCCCCCGCCAAACTCCTGGCGATCACGCCTGACCTTCCCGACGACTTTGTCGACTTCCTAGACAACCTCCCACCTTCCCTAAAATAATAACACACACACTCACACATCTCCCCCCACACACACACTCACACCTACCCACACATTCCGATCAGCATATCACACAATCACCTAACTTCCAAACACACGGCTGAAGAGGTCCAATCATTGGACCTATAACGGCCAGAGGTAGAGGGGTTTTAGTCGGTAGGTCTGAGGACACCTTCCTCAGGAATCCGACACTACCCAGTCGCATCGGGCGGCAGGGCGTCTTTTGAAAAAGAAAAAAAAAAAAAAAAAAAAAAAAAAAAAAAAAAAAAAAAAAAAAAAAAATCGAGAGGCAGAGCGTTCTCTATCTCCAACTCCTCTAGAAGCTTTCCTGCGTATGGAACACTAGAGAGGGAAAATAGAGAAACAACTCATCTCCAGGGGCTTTCCGTGGTCGGAACCCTTGGCCAGTATGGTAGTGAATCGAGAAACGAGTGAATAGTGTTGTATATCCGAAAAACATCGAAGACTTTTAAGTGACGTATCAAGTGACTTTTAGTATTAGTTTGTGTTTTTACTGATTATTCCTTGACTTTTGTTGTTATAAAAGTAATATACCTAATTTAGGCATATATATTGATTATCTACTGAAGTGGGATATACACGTCAAAGAATTAATAAAAAAAGTTAGATACTTTGAATTTATAATGTATAAACTAGTCAATACAATGGATAATAGGACCTTGAAAATGCTCTACCATGCTTTATTTGAAAGTGTAATAAACTATGGTGTCATAGCTTGGGGGGGTGCCAACAGAAATGTGATCAACCCACTTTTGTCTATGCAGAAAAGAATAATCAAAAAACTTGACTTGAAGCATAATACACCATTAAATATTAAACAAACTTTTATTTTAAATAGTTTATTACACTATTATAATGAGTGTAAAAAGTTATACAATGATTATGATGGAAGGTCGAGGCACAAACAGATTAAATTATGTAAAGTCAACAAAACTAGATTTTGTAAAAGTCCCTACTACGTCGCTATTAAATACTATAACCTTTTGCCAACCGAATACAAACAATTAACTGAAACTAACAAAACACAAAAAGCTAAACTAAAAAAATTGCTAACTACAGAGTATATTTTTTAATTAATAAAATTAAAACAAAATGCTCTGTATCACTACCCTACTTACAAACTTAAATAAAATTAAAGAACCTAAAAACCAAATTTAAATAGGTATGTAAAAATATAAATTAATCCTCCTTGTCTACGCTCGCTAGAGAGTGACTTTTTGCGCTAATTATTTATTAATATTATTGATTATCGCTAGGCACTAGGCCTATCTTTTCTTCCCTACCCTATGTACAGACAATTTTTTTGTCTCCATAGGGATTATATGTAGTTTACTTTGTACAACTATATATGTATTTTTGGCAAATAAATAAATAAAAAAAATTACTGCAACATGTAAGTCTTTTTTTTTAGAGTTAGTAAAGTATTTTTCAATTTTTTTTTGCAATTACTTTTAGGAATATAATTTTGTTGGTTTGAATTATTTACGTTTACTGTGGCAAATTTGTGTTGATGTTTCTACATTTAAGACCCATGCAATTAATTTGGTAATACATTAGTTCCATTTTTTCTTGCACTTTGTTTTTCAGCTAACTGAAATTGTGTTTTTTAAACAGATTTCCCGGTTGTCATCACTGAGAATCCCGGTATAGATCCAAGCAGTTCTCAGGGCACAACTTCCTGTAAGTGTTATCAATAAACGACCTGCATTTTCTTGATTTTCTTTTGTAATCGTACTTTTATACACAGATACCGCCAAGGCTCCTGAGATCATACCTGTCCAGTCCACATTCTCATCGACTTCCTGTAAGTAAATGATAATTGTATTTAAAATGTAGCAGCATATAGTTTACATTTATCAAAGGTACATTTAAGGTCTGTACAGTTTTAAATAACAAACCCTTATTAAAACTATTTTTTTTTTCTGCACAGAAAACGTGCAGTCTCAGGTGCCATCTACTTCAACAGGTCGGTCTCCCAGACGTTCACTTCTTAGGAAATGCAGTACGTTTCACGTATATTACTACATCCCTGTTGTTTACTTTACTTTGTTTCTGTAGAGGTAATAACGTACACTCGTCAACTGCAACGACTTCTCCGGAAAGTGGAGACAAACACCTTTGATGTGCAGACTCGAGTGAAGAAAATTGATAAGGTGGTCCACTCAACAAATTTCTTGAAAAGTCAGGTGAACAAACCGACTTATGACTTCATTATGTCGCAACTGAAAGGGCAGCGTGTACTCCCACAGAGCAGGCGCTTTTCGCTGGACGAAAAAATTCTGTTTCTGTCCCTCTTGAAGCAAAGTCCTAAAGGGTATAAACTTATGCAACGGCTTTTTGCAGCAGCATCTCGCGTCACACTGAACAAAATGCTACGAAGGATTCCTTTCGGCACAGGAATCAATGATAGTATCATGCGTTCCTTGCGGGAGAAAATGACGTCGATGCAAACCCTGCAACGATATTGTAGTGTGGTGTTCGATGAAATGGCGATTGACCCCAACCTGCAGTACAACCAAGGATCAGATTCGGTGGATGGCTTTCAGGACAAGGGCCGTCGTGGAGACAGGTCGAAGGCCATTGCCGATAAGGTTATGGTCTTCATGGCGCGTGGTATTTTTGGGAAATGGAAACAACCATTGGCGTACTATTTCAACGAAGGAGGGATGAAGACGGATGTTATTGTGCGAACCATACGGGAGGTGGTAGTAGCTTGCCAAACAGCTGGTTTAGTGGTGAAAACCCTTGTGTCAGACCAAAGCACCGCCAATGTTGCCGCAATAAACCGTTTATACACGGAAACACAAGAATACTACGTTCGGAGAGGCCAGGAGAACTGTCTCTTTGGAATAAGTATTGGTGGGAAGGAAATAGTACCCCTTTATGATCCGCCCCATCTTCTAAAAGGGATTCGCAACAATTTCTCTTTAAATAATGTTAGTTTCAAGTGGCGGAACGAACATGCAGAAATTGCGAAGTGGGACCATGTTCGACAATTATACGGCATGGATTGAGGTAAAGGGGACGACTACAGACTGTGCAGCAAGTTGACATCGGACCATGTCAACAACACTAGGAAAATGAAAGTGTCCGTTGCTGCACAGGTTCTCAGCATGAATGTAGCTGCTGCAATGATGGCGTTAGTTGAAAAGACGAACGGTTTGCCAGGGGAGGCTGCCAGTACTGCCGAATTTTTGTTATTCGTAGATAAATTGTTCGACAGCGTGAATGGAGCATCAATCACTATAAAACACGGCAAACAATTGCGATGCGTGATAACGAAATCGTCAGAGCACATTGGCTTTTGGGCGGAAGCTTTGAAGGTCCTGGAGTCAATTTCGTTTTTCAACGAGCGAAAACGTAAAATAGTTCCACCCACTATCCAGAACTGGATACATACGCTAAGAGGTTTCTCTTACTTGTGGAACGCACTGCAGAAGGAGGGAGTGTCATTTTTGTGTCCGCGTAGTATTAACCAGGACTGCCTGGAAAACTTCTTTGGTTGTATCCGCAGTCACGGAGTACGGAATGTTCATCCGAATGCTGCTGCGTTCGTGACTTCTCTCAAGGCTTTAGTGGTTAATAATTTTCTGTCAAACCGATCAAAATCCTTTAATTGTGAAAGTGAGAATTTAAAGGCACTTCACGATTTCAAAGAGTTTTTAACCGCACCACCATCCGCTCTTCCAAGAAGAATTCCTTTTCCCACAGTAACGGTCCCTGAATATATACGAAGCCACACGACCCTCTTGCGCAGGGGGACGTTAACTTATGTAGCTGGCTTTGTTGCGAAAAAGGTCTTGTCTGAGGTGAAGAGGTGCCGGCAGTGCAAAGTGGAACTTGTTGGAGGCGACAGGAGTGATGAGGACCACTTTTTCATCGAAGCTAGAGCATATTCTGTCAATGCTTTCCTCTCTCCTTCGACAATATTTAACACCTTTTTTAACGTTTTGCCCGAAATATGTTTTACCTCAAACATTACACGGTAATTGCAGGCTGTTCTAAAACATTGCATGAAGGATAAATACCGATTTAACTGCAACAAACACGACTTAAATCTTCTGTTCGTCCGTTTCATTGCAAAATTCCACCTTCATGTATGGATTCGTAATATAAACAGAATCCTAGCAGGAAAAGTGAAGGTTAGGACATCGTCTGATCCGATAAAACTATACGCGGCGAAGAAGTGCATTAGCCACCAAAGGAACACACCCCGGAAGTAGTTCAAGATACATTACTTCCGGTAAGTTACTTTTTTTAGTTTTTATTCGAAATTATTCAGTTTTTCCGATGTTCAAATCAGAAAAAATGTCTCTTGTTTTTAAGAAACTCCGTTTCAACACAAAATCGAAGACCTGATGCCCCGTCGCCTGTACCTATCCGTAGTCACAAAACAAACCTTTGGTAAGTCTTCCATTCATTTATTTTACCTATTGGCAATTTCACTATGCGATCTCTTCTAACGAAATCAAAAACCGTGATTCCCCCTTTCACTATCATGTTCCAGTAAGTTCTCCCCAAAAATCGCAACCCCAATTGTCTGAGGGCGTGATTTTAATTTCTTTTCTGACAAATTTTTTTTTTAAGAATTAAGCCCCTGTTGAAGATGTTCCACTTCCCGTTGCATGTTCCACTTAAAATAGCCGCACAAAGTAAACCGCAGTTCTTCCCCCGCAACCCCAATTGTCTGACGGTCTGATTTTAATTTCTTTTCTGACAAAAAATATTTTTTTTCAGAATTAAGCCCCTGTTGAAGATGTTCCGTTCCAATACTTACAAGTGGACGTAAGTATATGTATGTACAACTTTTTTCGTAAATCGTGCTGCATCATCTTTTGGAGCGGCTGAAGAGGTCCATGTATTGGACCTAAAACGGCCTGAGGTAGAGGGGTTTTAGTCGGTAGGTCTGAGGGCACCTTCCTCAGGAATCCGACACTACCCAGTCGCATCGGACTGTTCAACACGTTTTTATTGCTGTTCCACTTGGACATCTCTTGGTTAAGTGGAAAATTGACAAGTGACAAACTGTTTTCTATTTTATAAAAGAAATGTATTTTCATTTATAAAATAGAAATTGCATTGTCACTTGTTAATTTTCCACTTAAATTTGTAACAGTAAAACCAACCAAATGAATAAACCATTTAAATTTCGCGCCTTTTGGCATTAGTAAGCGTTACACCTGCTTGAGGGCGCCACAAGCGGTCCAAAAGAGTTTATCATCTATAATCCTCTCTTGTCTATAGTTGAAATGTTGAAGAACGGGGCTGGAACATAACTTATTTTTTAAATCTTGAAAAGCTTCCTCGTGTATTTGTTCCCATTTAAAGGTCCTATCCTTTTTGGTTAGATCGTATAATGGCTTTGCAAAATGTGCAAACTGCTTTATAAAACGACGCTAGAAATTTGCTAAACCCAAAAAGCTTTGTAATTGCTTTGGTGTATTTGGTCTTGGAAATTCTTTTATTGCTTGTAGTTTATCGTCGTCGGGCGTTATTCCGTTCTCACCTACTCCTAAAATCTTTATTTAACTTGTCGCTATGAAACATTTAGATTGTTTTAACTTTAAATTTGCTCTTTGTAGTCTTCGAAAAACAGTTTCTAAACACATTGAAGATGTGACTATTTCATTAAATCGTCCAAATATACCATAACTCCTTTCCACTTTATATCTGAAAAAATTTACCAACTTCTGATATGTTGAAGGACTGCCTGATAAACCAAATACCATTCGCAGAAATTCATATTGACCATCTGGTCTGACGAAGGAGGTTTTGCTTCTGTCTTCCTTCTTTATAGGTATGCTCCAAAATGCTGAGTTACAATCTAGAGTTGTAAACTATTTGCTATTTCCTAGGTAGCTTAGGATGTCCGCAATTAAGGGTAGTGGGTAACAATCCTTCTTAGTAACGCTATTTAACTTCCGAAAATCTACGCAGAACCTAAGTTCTCCACTTTTTTTCTTTACAAGAACGACTGGTGACGCCCAGGGGCTTGAGCTTTTTTTGGATTATTCAGTTTTCTAACATTTCCTGAACTTGCTGTTGGATTATTTTTCTTTGGCATCCCGTTGTTTCGATGGTATTTTCTATTAAAGTGGTTGTTCCTAGTTCCTGCAAATCATTAGCCAAAACGTCGCTAAATGTGTTTAAAAGTTCGTCAATTTTTATTCTTTGATCTTCTGTTAGGTCACTAGATACATTTATATTTTGTATAGAATCCGAACTGTCGATTTCGTGTATGTTAAAAGATTCTAATTTTTTCACTAGGTAAGCAATTGTGAACTCGAGTAACTTCTCAGGTTTCACGTTGTTATTTTTTATTACAATTGAGCCGTGATTGTTTTGTAATTTAATCTCCCTGACTAAGCTTAATTTTTTTTTAATAGTAAATCATTATTTAATTAAATGAAATGAAATGGACAAACGTTAGCATTTGAAATTACGATATCGCAAGTTTTTCTTTCACCTGGATGAATCAAGACACTGTTCGCCATTTGAACTTTTAAATAATTCCTTTGATTTGTTTTGAATTCCTCGGACCATAAATTAATCTGTTTGTTACTCGGCTGTCTATTTAATGATAATAATAATAATAATTTGTTTCATTTTTTTCATATACATAATAATATAGGACCTATAGGGGGCTATGTTGCCCGTAGATAGGATGGCCCTTACAAACTAATATATAATTTAGTTTATTTATTATATGATTTTACTTCCTCCTTTTTATACTTATTTGTGTAATCTTAGTTGTTGTGCTTATTTTGTTCTCTTTTCACATTTTTATTTTTATTATGTCTAGGTTTTTTAGCCCAAAGACATCTTTTGTGCATTTGATTAATTTACTAATCTACTTTTACTTGTCTTATCACCTTTTTCACTTGCTTTTTTAACCCTTTATGTTTAACACTTAAGTTCTTTAAACTATTTGGTAAAACATTAAAAAACTTTTTTGCATAACTTATATAACTCATTTTTCCTTTAGTTAATGTGATCATGTTCTTGTATGCCTATTATTTTGAGTATTCTGCTTTGTAAACGTTCCAATGGTTCCAGTGCTGTTTTATGTAATTCTCCCCAACCAATAACGGCATACACTGCTATGCTATGGAATAAGCCGTAATATAATTGCATAAGTTGGTTTTTTGATAATACCTGCTTTAATCTGTAGAACACATATGATAGGGTGAACTGACCAGTGATTGAACGGTATCCAGTGAATGAACAAAGTCACCGTATTTCGCTTTTATTAAGGTTCTTTTTCGTTGAAATACATTATTAACTCGACTACGCATGTGCAGAAATCGTTCCGTAACTAGAACACTCATACGTTTTCTGAGGAATGTCAAAAATAATTGTTGAATGGTGTTGAGCAGAGTGACAACAAATTTTGTCGCCATTGTTTTAAGGTGTGAATGCAAGCCATATTTTAATAAAGTGATTTTCAGAGATTTGCACAACCATACATCTGAGCTATATGCAGAAACTTGTTATACTTAAATAAATAAAAATAAAGATTCAGAAAAAAAATGTTTGAATATTTATTTTGACGAAAAACTCGACAATTGTTTCGACCGGTCGGTCTTTTTCAAAGTTTCTTTTAGATTTTTTAGATATCGATAATATTCAGCTTTTACACAACGTTGAAAAAAGCAGGAAACTTAATCTTTTGGAAATCTTAGAAATTAAATCAGCTATTTCAAATAATGATAACATAGTCAATAACCAAACCGAAATATTATCGAACAATAGTCCACTTCTGTTAACCCATTTATGATAGGTTTTTCCCCTCGTTTAGGTTTATGGTATCGTATAGCTTTGTACAAGTTTAACATCTACTTAAGGTTCGAATTAGTGTCTAGTATTTAGTACCTTTAATACTCTTGAAAAAGACCGACCGGTCGAAACAATTGTCGAGTTTTTCGTCAAAATAAACGTTGAAGCATTTTTTTGTGTATCTTTTTTTTTATTATTTATTTATAATGTTTTATCAAGAGTGCACCACAAATAGTCTCTTAAGTATTGTTATACTTACATTGTACATCAAATTTGTTAATCGAAAATAAGAATTACATTTGTCTTGTAACGGTTTTTTAGCTTGTTTCATTACTGGAAAAAAAAATTTAACGCCCGTTCATTTACTGGTATTTTTAACATTTATTTGAAATTGCGCAAAAATAAATCTTAAGGTATATTAAAATACGGAGACTCAATAAAATAGCTTGAATTTCAGAATAATCCACAGAAACCAGTAAATAAACAGGTCTTTTTGCTGTTCAATAGCTGGACCTTGCATCGTACTAGACAATACACATAATTGGGGTGTGGCGAACGTATGTGCGTCGCTAACGTGATAGGATGCATGTGCTGGTGGTTCTAAGAAGAACCGTTGTGATGTGGTTGTTTATGCCAGCATCCGAGTTGTACCATCAATACCTGCTGCGGTATCAGGGTGAATACCTACTGCGGTATTAGAGAAGACGAGTCAGAGTTAGACTAAACTTGACTAACTTTTATTAGGTAAATTACAGCTATTTATACAAGAATTATTTACACAGGTCTTATGGCAAAACGCATGGTCAACCGTTTACACTAGTATGTGTATTTGCGTGTTGACCTAATTTGTGGTTCAAAAATGACAATATTCTTTGTCAGCAGAGTTTGACTTCTGCTGTACAGTGTGAACTACTTTGGATAAATAAATGGATAAGTAATAAATACAGAATGTCCCCACAGGGGGTTTTGTTACATTTTGCACCCACTTCGTTTTTATTTTATGTTAGATGGGACGCGAGAAGCAGAAATACACGCGATTTAAGTATTCCGAAGAAAACCTAGCGTCTGCCTTAGCAGCGGTTAAGTCAGGAAGCATGAAACTGAGTGAGGCCGCAAGAAGTTTTAACGTCCCAAAATCGACAATCCACAATAAAATTAAAGAATAGGTACCCAATATTAGAAAAATGGGCCCTGCACCTGTCTTAAGCACAACTGAAGAAGATCGCTTACAAAACTGGATTCTTTCCAAGGCAAAGTTGGGCTTCCCAATGCATCCAGAAGAAGTGAAAGTTGCTGTTCAGAAAATTCTGAAAACAATTGGACGAATTAATCCATTCGTAGACGACAGCCCTGGGAATAAATGGTTACATTTATTTTTGAAGAGGAATCCAAATATTTCAAAGAGGAACACCGAAATTATTTCGAAGTGTCGAGCATCGGTTACTGAAGCTGCGACACGGGAATGGTTTTCGGAACTGAGAACCTTTTTGGAAAATGAAAACATATTGGATATGATGAATGAAGGTTCCCGAATATTTAATACAGACGAAACTGGGGTTCGAACTTGTACAAAATCAGGTTTGGTTTTGGCACCAAAGAACTACAAAAATTTATACGAAATTGCATCAGGGCCTGAAAAGGAGTCTATAACAGTTTTATGCAATTATGGCGCTTCAGGAGTTGCAGCTCCTTCGATGGTAGTGTTTCCTTACAAATAGGGTTCCTAAAGAATTAGCGCTGACAGCAGCTACCTTTTTAGAATATGTAGCAATTGTTTTCTACCCATGGTTGGTCTCAAAAAACATCATGTTCCCTGTTATATTATTTATCGATGGGCACAAATCACACTACAATTTAGAATTGCATGAATTCTGTGTGGAGAAGCGAATTATTTTATATTACTTATATCCGAATGCTACTCACATATTGCAACCCTGTGATGTGTCCATATTCCGACCTCTGAAGGCGAATTGGAGAGAAGTATGCCGAATTTACAGACAAAAAACAAACGCAAGTATAACACGTTACAATTTCTGTCCACTATTCAAAGAAGTATTTGAGAAGACAAACAGGCCTGATATGATTATAAATTGGTTCAAAGCTTGTGGACTATCCACTGAATGCAGATGCTGTCGATTACAGCAAATGCATATCAACACGGTGCGGTGAGCTCTTCCCAAAAGCCTCTACTGAGGAAAATAATATAAGAGTAGATGATTACACTTCAGCTTTAAATGTGATGAAACATTTTCTTGGCGAGGCAACAACCAACAACTTTAACGAACTATTAAATGACAACACTATTTCAAATGATAATAAAGATATGTATTCTTTCTGGAAATTTTGTAAATTGAATACAGATAAAGAAAATCTTCATCCTGAAAATGAGAGTTTGCCTACGGACGCCAACATGCCTCTGGCTCCGACCAAATCATTATTAGATAAATTACCTCTCGAAATTGATGGAATGTTGTACGAGCCAGCAGCGGAAAATAACATGTTGCAAGAAATTCAGGTTCAGGATATAATTCTGCAATTGGAAAATAACAACGCTTTCGAACATGACAGAAATGCATATCCAAACGACGAGCTAGACCAAGATATTGACACTGGTTCGATCAATGTTGATAACAGAGACATGGGAAGTGATGATGCACAAATGGAGGATGGGGATGCAGAAAGCGAGAAAGAATGTACCGAAATTTTACATACTATTCTGGAAGACGTGTTTTCGATTGCAGAAAATAAAGAAAATACATTTTACCCACCTTCTGATGGCGTGGTTGAAAAACAAACACAAAATGGTGAGCGTAGCGGTAAAATTAAAATCCTGTCAGATATTCGGGTAAAAATTGTAAAGAGAGCGGATCAAATAGATGAAAGTGTTTGGAAAGAGCAGATGCACTGGCCGAAACAAGGTGTTTGTGGGAACACTCAGTATCGGTCATAATATGTTAATTATTACACTCTGTACAGCAGAATGCAAATTCTGCTGACAGAGAACATTGTCAGTTATTGCCAATAAATTAGGTCAACGCGCAAGTATACACACCAACGTAAACTGCTGAGTTATCTCCATAAGCCTAATGTAAATAATTTTTGTATAAATACGTGTATATTATTGTAATAAAATTAGTCTAATCCTGACTCGCTTATAATTGGCTCCTGAAATACGCTTCCAATTCAACGGTCCTTATTAGGACCACACTCTCTACACGCACCTTCATGGTAGCTACAACGTTCGCTACAGTGTTGAATCAAAAAACGAACGAAATACGAAAGCATGCCTTTTGTTATAGCAAGAAACAGGAGAGGAAAAAAACAGAAAAGGAGGAAAATATAAGGAAGAGAAACTAGATAGAGAACAGAAGAAAATCGCAAGAGGCCAAAAAACCGAATACAAAAAAGACTAAACCTAAAAGTCCTGAAAAAGGTTCGACATTTTGTGTCCCATCATACAATGTAGGAGATTATGTCGTCATTTATGAAGGAGCAAACGAAAAAGATTACGAAATCAGCGTGCTGCACAAAACTACTAAGATCCGGTGGAAGTGGCCCACACCAGCTGATCAAATCTGGTACCAGCCAGAAGAAGTCATAAAAAAATTTCGGCACCAACAGCTAGTGCGATGGGGACATTTGTTATTAATATTATGTAATACCTACTTATGTATAGCCTGTAATTTTTTTGTGAAGTTTTTTAGGTTTTGTAATCAATAAATGATTAGCTTCTGGCGTTCATTCACAAGATTTTCTAATTAATTTTCTATAGCGGCAATTTTTACGTATTTCTTATAAAAAAGTTGTATTTCTGCAAAAATCTGGCACTTCTCAAACGATAAATGTGTAGAAAACTCCAAATCCCGTTTGAGTATATTGAAAAATTAAGACGTGACATTTATCCAAATTCTAACTGTTCATTCACTAGTCAATTCACCCTAGATACATTAATCTATTTACTGTTTTTAAAAAATGGTCAGTAGTATAGATTCGCCGGTTCTATGACACTGAGGAGGAGGAGGGAAGTCGTTCACCTCTAGCAAGTTTAAACATGTTCAATTTCTGTATGGGTCAATGCCCGTAAGTGAACTTTATTTTTCTTACTTACACCATAACAAGAAAAAGCGATTTAAGGTTCTTTATTAATAATTTAGTCTACAATCATTTGTACGTTAGAAGTGGTTACTTATTATAATTTATCCTTCCATGATTTCATCATCACTATCCTCATAACTGCTGCTGCAGTAATCGCTCCCGACTCCTTCGTCAGCTCCAATGAGTTCACCTGTCATCTGCAAAATGTCATAATTTTCGACATTGAAGAATTCTAAATCTTCTTCGTTTGGCAGGCCCTCGAAATACGTTCTGAATATTTTTCATGTATAGTAATTACCATTACGGTCGTAGAACTTTGCTATTACGATATAATTCTCAACGTCGACGATGTTGTTGTAGCTATAAACAACTAAACCAACCGAAATCTGCTTGTAGTTAGCTGTATTGTATTCAGAAAAAAGTCCTCAAATTCTAAAAGTTCTAAATTTTCGTTTTTTTGTGGCACAATATTGACATTGTAGAATTTTATGAAAATTCTATAGCCGCGGTTCATAATAAGATATGTCGATGTTACTGTCAACTAGCTACTATTTGAAGTTATTGTCATGCTCGAACGTTTATAGTATTTTCTATTACTAAAAAGAAAAAATGCAAGTGTAAAAAAGAATTTTATTTTATCATTTTGCATAAAGGTACATCTGTAACCAATTTTTTAGAACAAAGACATTTTCTAATGCGCAATTATAGTACGAATCTTGAAAGAAGGGGTGGTAAGTGCAAACTGGAGTGGTTTTATAATTCGCGAGGAGTTTTGTTAAAGGTGGACACTCCAAATCCTCCAGATTGATGATGTTCTCTAAATGTGGAAATTCTTTCGATATCCACACCCGTTTCTCCAATCCTTTAACGTATACAGCAGTCGAATTACTTAAAATTTTACCTTTATCAGTGACAGTCTCTTGATAATCGTGATGCCCACTATTTCACCCTAACCCGTGATAGTTTCTAGTAAGCCACCCATTCTGACTCTTATATCGGGCTGTAAGTTGCGACCAAGGAAATGGTGGAGATAGTAAATACCATGATGTTTTCTCGTCGCAATTTACTCTACTGAAAGCGAATTCTTTAAAAAGGAAGATACTCCCCTCTGCCTTGAAACCTTGCACATCCACTATGAACTCCATGGAATTATAATACTTGGACAATATTGGTGGAAGGGTTGTAACGAACCATTCGATCGTGCAAAATTAAGCAGTAAGCAGCTGTATTTGCTGGAATCGCCTTATTAGTTTCAAAATCCAAGCGTACGTCTATCGCACCGGATTCTACAATTTCGTTCTGGTGTGAACAGTCGATTACAAATAAAGGAGCAACTTTATTAAATTCTGACGGTTTTAACACCGGTTCGTTAACGGTTCTGTAATAAGACTGTTGGAATTAAGCATACATCTCGTATAATATAGAGAATTTATTGTTTTTGAAATCAAGATGGAGATTCTCATAAGGATACATAGAAGAACCTAAATGCAATTCAATATTATTAAGTTCACAGTGACCAGTGGGCTTTATTTTTTTCTGGTTTATTATTTCTATCCGTTTGAAATGCAACTATCACAAAGGAAGGTTTTTCAAGTTGTGATGTTGTTTTAACAGCCCATGTATGAATATTTGTTTGAGGTAGTAGTGGATATACATGCAACTCCCAACTGCGGTAATTAATTTCCATCTGTTGATTTTTTTCCAAGTATTTCAGAAGTTTCAGGCGTTCTATATCTCCAACAGATATATGTGAGATTTTCCAAGAAATGTTATTAACCGCAACTTTTACTGTTTCGCCAACAGTTGTATTAACTACAGCGTTTGTATCGAGGCTACCTCTTATTAGTATAAGTTCTTGTTTTATGTTGAGAAGAATTTTTCGAAAATCTTCAGCAAAACCTAAAAGCATTCACAATGGGTTGCATACTGTAACGAGCGTGCATGTATGCGAGAGCGGCGACGAGATCCGAGAACAGATAAGCGGAGTTCAAAGAATGCCGCCGACCGTCGGCGCTTTGATGACAATAAAGGTCATTTTCGATCTTCTGGAATATTCTTCGTCTGTATAAATACTTGTTGACGTGGTCAGTAACAGTAGTCTACAGTTAGCTTCCGAACGAGTAATATAAATACCGAACTACGATATACCGAGTGACATAAATACGCATTTTTCTTGTCATATAAATAAGTTGTTGAATTGTTATTAGTGTTTAAGTATGCTATTAGTGTTTAAGTGTTAAATAAATAGTTGTAAATAAATATCCGTTAAATAAATAAGTTAAACTAGAAAAGTCGTTACATTGGTGTCAGGTGTGGGGTGCTCAGCTAATCGATCCCCCAAAGAAGAGAATTTTCTAGTGGAAGAAAAATTGTTAAATAAATCAAAATGCCTAAAAAGTTGTTGGAGTTGAAAGTTGCCGAACTGAAAAGTGAACTCGAGGAGCGAGACGAAGATACGTCTGGTAACAAGCTCACCTTACAAGGGCGACTCGAGGAAGCTCTGATACGAGAGGGTTTCGATACAAATACCTACCTATTTGAGGATGAACAAGAAAAGAAATTGAAGGAAAATTCAAAGAAACAAAAGGACATCTGGAAGAACTGAAAGAAAATCTGGAAAAGAAATTAAAGGAAAATTCAATGGAATTGGAAGGGAAACTGAAAGAAAATCTAGAAAAGAAGTTAAAGGAAAATTCAATGGAATTGGAAGGGAAACTAAAAGGAAATCTGGAAGAACTTAAAGAAAATTTAGAGAAATTCGACGCAAAATTGGCCGAAACAAAACAGAATTTTGCAGGAAAATTTCAAGAAATGGATTCACGAATTAATGAAATAGAAGAAAGGTTTCTATGTATTCGATATTTTGTCATGATATAGGGATGGCTACAATACAATTTTAAAAATATTAACAAATTTAGAAAAGTAAACAAAAGTAAAAAAAATGTATTATAATTGTTTATTTAAAGTTTAAAAATTGTAACAAATAAAATTTAATTTTAAAATGTTTTGAAATGACAAGCATTTCAAAATTATTATATTAATTTTGATTGCTTAAAAAAGAAAACTAAATTTTATTTGAAAGATCAAGACACTGGAGAATTTGTTATTGTTACTAGGGGTTGAGACTTATAAAAAGATATTGAAAACAGAAATTTAGAAATTTAAAAAAAAATAAATTAAATCAAAAGAACATTATTAATTTAAATTGAAGATATTTGAAATGATGATATGAAGAAAATCAAGTTTTATTGAAAATTAGAAATTTTAAGAAAAGCAGCTTCAATATAATCATACAAGAAGAAGAATAAGTGGAGGAGGAAGATGAAGATGAAGTTAATTTAAAAGGAAAAATAGAGGACAACGTGGATGTGGAATTGTTTTGGTAAAAGCTGATTTTCGATTGACATTGTGACAGCGAGTGGATAATATGTCTAAATAATTTGGTGGAGGGACTTTTAACTTCATTAATTTAAAATTTTCATTTGATTGTTTATAGTTCTTAATTGGTTTTAATTATATAGTAGTATTTGAATTTAATTTAGTTTTAAAGGTTATTGTATTTTTTTTATATTTTGAAACTTACTCCCAGTTATGAGTTATACATGCTCTTAGATATTTAAATTTGAATTCACTAAATTAAATTAAAAATAAAAAAATTGTTTTGTATCATCAAATATCATAACATATTTAATAAGCCCCACATCTCATATCATAACAATATGTATATATATATATATATTGTCATGGTCACACCTCATCATCACACATACAGACATTTATGATAACATTCTTACTAAAATTTATAGAATTTTCTTAAATTTTGTGATTGAATGTAATAATTTTGAAAAAGGATTTGTTTGCTTCAAAATTTATCATTTGACATTAGAGTTGGTCATGTCGAGGCGTTCTATATTTTAGACTTCCGATACTTGGAATTCCTCTGTAAAAGAGTTTGAATTTGTTAAATTAATTCAGGAATTGCTTATTAAACGTGCTTATTCAATTTAATCATGATAATAAGTTCAAAATTAGAAATTGTATTGAAATTTAATTCAAATTTACAATCACATATTCTGTTATGTATAATTTTTATAATTTCTGTTTAGGGAAATAGTAGGTACTATGTGTAATACATCTAAATAGTTACATTACATTGTAGTAAGGGGATTTAATATGTTAAAGTGTTGAAATTAAGCAAAATTTTGGAAAAAAGTAAAATTTAAAGAAAGGTTTGACATTAGTATTTTTCAATTAAATATTTCAGAAGAAAGAAGTAATTTCAAGGAAAATAGTAATTTATAGTTAATTTTTATTTTTTAAAGAGTTTTCATTTGATGTAAACTGTACTTAGTTTTGTTAAAATTTTGAAAAATATTCAAGATTTTGTATTTAATTTCGACATTTGGATTCAGGTAGTCTTTGGGATTTTGCTTAGTATCTAGGAAAAACAATTGTATTTTATGTGGTATACAAAACATATTTTCAAAAAAAACAGTAGGTGTTTTGGTCTCGTCTAGGGTCTCGTCTAGATAAGACGTATTTAATTGTGCTCCGAGTGATTTTAAAATATCAGTGGTGTTTGAAAAATAAATATTAAATTCGAAATGAAATGTTTCAACGTCGATACTTGCCAATATAAGCACCGAAGTTAAAATTATGAAAAGTTACGTTATCAATCAGCAGTAATAATAATTGATCTTCGATGTATTGAATGATAATTGAAGGAACCAGGGTGAGTGCACCGGCTGATTGCTGAGTCGCCCTGTTTGCGGCACCAAGGAAGTTTGAAATTGATCCAAAATCGTACGAGGGACTATGAGTTCAAAGTGAGTTTTAGATTCGGAACTTTTATAAATATTCAGATAAATTGTTGTTTTCCGTTTTGTATTTTAAATTTAGTATTTAATTTAGTTACTTAGGAAGATTAGGTTTTCTTAAATTTAATTTTAATTATATTTTCTTTTGTTAGTATTTCTAAAATTTATGTAATTGATCTCACTAACTGAGATATAAATTTTCATGCGTCATTTCTAAAAATTTTGTTAACAGTTAAATCATTTTAATAATTTTCAATATAATTTTTAATTCTTTTAAAACTTTATTCTTTTATTTATCTATTGTTTTGATAAATGTCTGTCGCCCAACTTTGAATAATTTTGTTAATTATTCAGTGACATTTAGAAAGAGCATAATTTAAAAAGGTGAGTGAAAAGTGTTTTATATATTTCTAAAAATATTTGAAGATTCTATAAATTTATTTACACCATGAACACTTACACAGATACTTTCATCTTTCATTCACTCACACCGCCACTGAACACATAACAATTTTGGCGCCCAACGTGGGGCTCTTAACAATTTGTCGCCAACAACGTGGGGCTCTTAAAAGTTTTGCTTGAAAAAATTTGACTCTGATATAGAGTAGGCTAAAGGGTAGAAGTTTGTTAGATTTATGTACTTACGTTCTGGAAAAGTTATAAAAATGGAATTCGGAAATAATGATACTATGATAATGTTATTACAAAAGTTAGAAGAAATGAACAAAAATTTAAAAGAAGAACTTAAAGAAGAAAATAAGAAATTAAGTCATGACCTAAATAAAAGAATGGAAAACAATAAGAAAGAATTAAAAGAAGACAACAAAAATCCTAAACAACAATTAATAGAAGACAATAGAAAATTAAGTCAAAAAATTAAAGAAGACAACAGGATCTTAAATGAAGAAATAGACGGAAATATAAAAAGAATAGAAGAAAATACGTTGGTATTTAGTGGAAAGATTGAAAGGATAGCAGGTAGGATGGAAAATATAAACAAAGTAATTAAAGAAAATCTTCAAGAAGATAATTCTAGTTTAAAGGAAAGAAGATTTAATATTTATAATGGAAATATAATTATGATAAATGAAGATATAAAAGGAAATATTAATAATGAAAATATATTGATGAAAAATGAAGATATTAAAAAAAATAATATCAATAATGATGAAGGTATGATGAGAATAGGTGAAGATATAGCAGAAAATAATCATTACAATGATGATATTGTAACGAGATGTATGTATGCGAGAGCGGCGACGAGATCCGATAGCAGATAAGCGGAGTTCAAAGGATGCCGGCGTCGGTCGGCGCTTTGATGACAATAAACAAGGCCATAAATTAAACGAACACAATTGGAACTCCAGTAAGTTCTAATACATCATTTTCGAACTTCTGGAATATTCTAAGTCTGTATAAATACTGTTAACATGGCCAGTGACAACAGTTCACAGTTAGCTTCCGAATGTGTAATATAAATACTGAACTACGATATACCGAGTGATATAAATACACATTTCTCTAGTCATATAAATAAGTCGTTCAATTGTTATTAGTGCTTAAGTATTCTATTCAATATAATTTTTAATTTTGAACTTATTATCATGATTAAATTGAATAAGAATGTTTAATAAGGAAATCCTGAATTAATTTAGCAAATTAAAACTCTTTTACAGAGGAATTCCGAATATCGGAAGACTAAAATATAGAACTCCTCGACATGACCAGAAAATATTCCCTGCAATGAATATAAAGAGGTTACTCAAGAGCGCGTGCCTCGCGTTCCGGAAAACTAATCAGGGACCACGCGGCGGGGTAAACGTCGGTCCCGGGACACGAGGCCCCAGGTTTAGTAGCACTGACTAAGACAATTAAAGACCGAACTGACAGCCTTTTTCTCACTGGACTCATTAATAGGAAGCAGTGTTCATTTCTGCTGGACACTGGAGCTAGCAGAACAATCATAAGGCCCGGAATATTGACCAAGCCCAGTAAACTTTTGCCAACGCAATGGAAGCTTCGTACCGCCACTGGAGAACAAGTAGTATTCAGGGGCGAAAGCTACGTCAACATCAAAATGGGAAAAACGTCTTTTAAACACTGCGTGTTAGTGGCAGAAATAGAAGACAATGTAATACTGGGTTTGGACGTCCTCCGAAAATATGACTTCTGCTTGAATTTTCGTGGAAAGAATGTGACACTGAACGGCGAAACGTTCCAGTTACACGCCCAGGACACTGCCATGCCACAAGTTAAAAGATTGAGTTCAGGGATGCGCAAAGTTCAAGGTATTCCGGAGGCGTTGTTAAAACTGTACAAGGAGGCGGTTGAAAACCGTAATCAACCTGAACAACGTCGAATAGGGGAACTCCTTGTAAAGTACCAGGACGTGTTCGCATTGGACAGCGGCAAGAAAGGGCGAACCAACATCGTCGTCCATAAAATCAACACTGGCGAAGCGCAGCCCATCCGTCAGAGACCGAGGAGACTACCACTGGCCAAAAAGGAAGAGGCTGAAAAGATTATAAGCGACATGCGGAAGGACGGAATAATAGAACCATCGACCAGTCCATGGACGTCGCCGGTAGTTTTGGTCAAGAAGAAGGACGGATCTACACGCTTCTGTGTTGACTACCGCCAGCTAAATAATGTCACCAAGAAAGACAGCTACCCCTTGCCACGCATCGATGATACCTTGAACACGCTTGCGGGGTCGACAATATTCTCAACGCTAGACCTTAAAAGTGGATACTGACAAGTAGACCTGGATCCTGAGGCTAAAGAGAAGACGGCACTTTCAATCGGAACCGGGCTGTGGCAGTTCAACGTGATGCCGTTCGGGTTGTGTAATGCGCCAGCCACATTTGAACGACTCATGGAGACGGTCTTGAACGGCTTGATTGGAAAAACTTGCCTGGTATACCTTGACGACATAATCGTGATCGGAAAAGACTTCGACGATCACCTGAAAAACTTGGAAGAGGTACTTCGAATGCTGCGTGATGTCAACCTTAAATTAAGCCCCAAGAAATGCCAGCTATTTCAAGAGACAGTGAATTACCTGGGGCACGTAGTCACGAAGACCGGCGTTTCAGTCGATCCGCAGAAGATCATAGCCGTACAAGAATGGCCAGTGCCCACTGACGTACATCAGGTCAGAAGCATCCTTGGGCTGTGTACTTACTATCGACGCTTCGTTCCTGGATTTGCCAATATTGCCAAGCCATTGACTCGATTAACCGAAAGTAGCAGACCATTCTGCTGGGAACCGTACTCCCAAGCTGCCTTCGAAAAGTTAAAGCAAGCTCTCGTTTCCACACCCGTGTTGAGTTATCCGGAAATTTGTTCTGGACACCGATGCTAGTAATGTTGGGTTAGGCGCAGTACTCTCACAAATACAACACAGAGAGGAAAAAGTCATCGGCTATTTCAGCAAGACCCTATCCAAGCCCGAACGAAACTACTGCGTAACCTGTATGGAAGGAAGTTCCTGCTCCGAACAGATCATGCTGCTTTACGGTGGTTACTGAGTTTCAAAAATCCAGAGGGTCAAGTCGCGCGTTGGATAAAAAAGCTCCAAGAATACGACTTCGACATACAATATCGAGCTGGAAATAGCCATAAGAACGCCGATGCCTTATCCAGAAGACCATGTTCCAAAAACTGCAAGCACTGCAAGCGCCTGGAGGAACATGAAGAAGTCCGGAGGATAACCGTCAGGGATGAACAATGGCATCCTGATAACATCAAGACGGAACAGGGTTCTCATCCGGTCCTGAGCTTGTTCCGAAGATGGAAGAATGAAGGCAGACAACCGACCTGGCAAGAGATCGCCGCTAAATCTGGGGAGGTGAAATGGTTGTGGGCCCAATGGGACTCAATTGTTGAGGACGGTGGACTCCTGAAGCGAATAGTGGAAATCCAGGATGGTACTGAGAGCAAACGTCAATTGCTTGTACCAAAGAGCCTGGTGAAGGAAGTCTTGAAGTGCCTCCATGATGATGCTTCGGTGGGACATTTTGGTGTTAACAAGACCCTTGGAAGAGTCCGTGAGCGGTTTTACTGTGTCAATTGCAAAAAGGACGTCGAAGACCGGTGCAAGAAGTGCACAACTTGTGCAGCCAGCAAGGGACCACAAAGACGACGGCGTGCTCCTATGCGCCAGTATAATGTCGGCAGTCCATTCGAACGGATTGCCATTGACATCGCAGGACCGTTTCCAGAGACCGATAGTGGCAACAAATACATCCTGGTGGCAATGGACTACTTCACAAAATGGGTTGAAGCGTACGCACTCCCAAATCAGACAGCCACCACAGTAGCGGAGGAGCTCGTAAACCACCTGATCAGCCGGTTCGGCGTGCCCATGGAGCTTCATTCTGATCAGGGTCGGAATTTTGAGTCGTCCGTGTTCCAAGAAATCTGCAAGGCTATAGGCATTCACAAAACCAGGACAACACCTCTGCATACTCAATCAGACGGCATGGTAGAGCGAATGAGCAGGACCATTAATAAGTACTTGTCCAAAGTGGTCTCCAAACACCAAAGATACTGAGATCGCCATCTGCCACTGTTTCTTATGGCATATCGATCATCGATTCACGAAACTACTGGACAAACACCAGCAAAAGTACTGTTTGGTCGGTAGCTACGGTTGCCATATGACCTGAAGTTTGCCTGCAAACCTGGTGAGGACGTTGCCGGAGAAGACTACGTTAGTGATCTCCGCAGAAGACTTGACGATATCTATGAGGAAGTACGTTCCCTGATGCAGATAGCTAGCGACCGCATGAAGGACACCTACGATACAGGGGCCACTGATGGAGGTTTCCAGGAGGGAGACATGGTGTGGTTATACAATCCACAGCCCCGTAAAGGTCTTTCGCCGAAGTTACAGCAGCACTGGGAAGGCCCATATACAATCGTCAAGAGAATAAATGACGTTATTTACCGGATTCAACGCACACCAAATGGAAAACCGAAGGTTATCCATTTTAACCGTTTGGCCCCATATGTCGGTGACAAAACGAAGAAGCACGTGTCAGGCTTATGCAAGCTCGTTCTCCGGATCCCCAGTATGACGAGTTTATGACCACGCCGAGCTTGTATGCTAACTTCAGATTCGGTATCACCTCCGAGAGATTCGAAGATTTGTTTACTGCTTCGGACTCTCTGGTTCATTTTGTGGCCAAAGACTTGAGGATGGATCGCGGTATTGCCACCGTATTCAAGAAGAAGTTTGGCCGCTTGCCAAAGCTGCGGGACCAACTTGGAGATGAAAAGAAAGTGCTAAGTCTGGTGGACGGGAACCGATCCATTTACTACCAGGTCACTAAGGAGGCGTCGTCTGAAAAGCCCACCTACCGCTCGTTATGGAATTCGTTGGTGGAACTAAAAGACCAACTGCTGTCCACGGGTACCACAAGATTAGCCATGCCAAGGATAGGATGTGGGTTGAATGGACAGAACTGGAGAGTGGTGCGGAGCATGTTGGAGGTCCTGTTCCGGTGGAACGGCGTCGAAATAACGGTAAACACCAACAATCCCCAACGAGAATCCGCACAGCCAAGGACGGTGGATTGCTACTTCCATATGACGACTGGGTGCCTTAGGGAACATAATTGCAAGTACCGGCATGATCCTTTGAAGGAACGGCAGAATGTGATCCGGGACGGATCACCCTTAAGAAGGGGGCAGTGTAACGAGATGTATGTATGCGAGAGCGGCGACGAGATCCGATAGCAGATAAGCGGAGTTCAAAGGATGCCGGCGTCGGTCGGCGCTTTGATGACAATAAACAAGGCCATAAATTAAACGAACACAATTGGAACTCCAGTAAGTTCTAATACATCATTTTCGAACTTCTGGAATATTCTAAGTCTGTATAAATACTGTTAACATGGCCAGTGACAACAGTTCACAGTTAGCTTCCGAATGTGTAATATAAATACTGAACTACGATATACCGAGTGATATAAATACACATTTCTCTTGTCATATAAATAAGTCGTTCAATTGTTATTAGTGCTTAAGTATTCTATTAGTGTAAGTGTTAAATAAATAAGTTATACTAGAAAAGTCGTCACAAAATAATTAGTAAAATAATAAAATGGCAAGATTATGATAGAAATGGAGTAAAGAAAAAGAATGTACAAGAAGTCAGTTAAATAGTAGATTCCGACCTGAAATATAATGAGATAGTTTATAAATTAATAGAGGAAGACAGCAGAAAATATAATAATTTTAATTTCAATGTAAAAGACGTACAGATGTTTTTAATAAGGAAAAGAGTAAAATTTAAATTAAAAAGTTTAAGAAAAATATCAATACACATATTTTTAATAAGAAAAAGAGTAAGATTTAAAAATACAGTGTAAACTCTTTATAACGTTATCCTTTATAACGATAAACTCCCTATAACGTTGGAGTGAGCCCAAGTTGGTTGGTTTGCGTTAAAACTCACATATTGAAACACTCTTTATAGCGATACGCCATTCTCTATTACGAAGAAATGTGTTCATATTTTTAGACAGTAAATTTTTATTATCGGTATTATTGTTTATGTTGTGTTATCAGGTAACAAAATACTTTGAAGCTCCGAAACATCCGAGGTCGGTCTAGCTTTTGTTATCCTTAATTGCCTTGTACACGTGCAGTATGACGCATTGTTTTCTCGGAAGTGATGGTCTTCGACCAAGCATACTGGGTACCTATCGTATTATCAGTCGTAAACCTACTTTGAAACTGTTAACATGGCCAGTAAACGGAAAGCGATTAGTGTTGACGAAAAAGTTTGTGTGATACGTGCGATTGAAAAGGGAGAAAAGAAAAGTGACGTTGGAAGGCGTTTTGAACTAAGTCAATCCACTGTTGCTACCATTTGCAAAAACCAAAAAACAATTCTACAGGCGGCGCTGGAAGGAAACTTGTATAAAAAATTAAGAAAGCCAAAATTCGAAGACTTAGATCAGGCAATGTTGTCGTGGTTTAACAATCAGCGCCAGAATAATGTACCCATCTCGGGGCCAATTGTAAAAGCTAAGGCTGAAAAGTTTGCCAACCAACTTGGCATAATTGACTTTAAAGCATCTGAAGGTTGGCTCGGAAAATTTAAGCACCGTCATCAAATTACGTATGGTAAAATGAACGGAGAGGCGCGGAATGTCGATATGAATGTGACTAACAATTGGATTAGTACAGTGTGGCCTAATTTAAAGATGAAATACTCACCAGAAGACATTTTTAATGCAGATGAAACTGGCCTTTTTTTCAAGTTGACTCCCGACAAAACTTTAAAATTCAAAGGAGAAAAATGTGTTAGAGGAAAACTGTCTAAAGAGCGCATTACAGTTCTAGTGGCTGCCAATATGAGTGGCACAGAAAAAAGAAAGCTTTTAGTTATAGGCAAATCGAAAAACCCTCGGTGTTTCAAGAACATAAAACAGTTGCCAGTTACGTACAAAGCAAACAAGTCAGCTTGGATGACATCGCAGATTTTTGAAGAGGAAGTGAGAAAATGGGATGCTGAATTAAAATCACGGAAAATCTTGCTTCTAGTAGACAATTGTCCTGCTCACCCAATCATATCTAATCTTCGAAACACAGAGTTAGCATTTTTCCCAGCTAATACAACCAGTATTTTACAACCAATGCATCAGAGTGTAATTAAATCCCTAAAGGGCGACTATAGACGGAAAATGTTGATGGATATGATAGAAACTGACGGCAAGGTCTCGATCAACATGCTACAAGCAGTGAACTTCATATCAAAAGCCTGGCAAGAGGTAACAGCGGCCACTATCCAACATTCTTTTCGACATGCTGGATTATGTAGTAGCCAAGAAACGAACCAATTTAACAGTGAAGACAATCTACCACTGAGTGAATGGATACGCCAGTTCAACATACCAAACAATTTTAACGAAGATCTACAATCGTACGAAAATATAGATGAGGATGTAGCCACAACTGGTACACTTACAGATGAACAAATTGTTGATTTAGTGTCAAAAAGTCAGGAAACACCCGATAATCAAGATGAAGAAGACGATCAAGTGGACAAAGCCGAATCACCACCAACAATTCAACAAGCCCTAGATGCCGCTAAGTTGGTAGAAAAATTTTTGTTGTTTAATCAAGACGATTCCACCACATATCTAGATATGAATAGAATACATAAAATAATACAAAACAAGTACTGGCATAGCAAAAAACGTCAGACGAAATTATCAGACTATGTACATATATGTGTAAACAATAATTTATATGTATAAGCATTTATTATCTAAGACATACATACAATTAAAAATTCTTGTATTAAAAATTCTTGTTAATTTGGTTTTTTTTTGTTCACTCCATATAACGATAACTCTCTATAACGACAAAAAATGCTCAGTCCCTTGAGTTTCGTTATAAAGAGTTTACACTGTACTAGATTTAGGAAACGTATAGGACGTTAGAGAAATTTTTAATAAACAGATATTATATTATACAGGTATTTATTTATAAAAAGATGATTTTCACCGCCTCTATCGCCCAATTTTGGGGGAATATGGGAAGCGGCTGTAAAGTCCTTCAAACATCACATTCGGAGGGTAGCCGGAAATACATTATTTATATTTGAGCAATTCAATACATTGGTCATTGAGATAGAAGCCATTTTGAATTCGCGCCCTTTAACTCCTCTATCCTCTGACCCACAAGGCCTCTTACCATTAACTCCAGCACACTTCCTTATCGATGATAGTTTCACGAGTTTGCCGGAGCAAAACCTTTCGAACGTGCCAACCAATCGGCTATCCAGCTGGCAGCACATCCAAAGGTTGAAGCGAGATTTCTGGGCCAGATGGCACAAGGAGTACATCAATGAACTCAACGTCCGACGAAAATGGTACAAGGGCACACATCTCATCAAGGTAGGTTCCATGGTTCTCCTACGAGAAGACAATCTGTCACCTCTGCAATGGCGTTTGGGTCGTGTCATCGAGATTCAACCAGGACAGGATGGTGTCATTCGCGCAGGCACTATCCAGACCACCGCAGGTGAAGTGAAGAGGTGCGTGAAAAAGTTAGTGCCTTTGCCAGTAACCGCGTGTGAGAATGACAAACACGGCGTTTCAAGTACTAACAATTAGTGTTCGCTATCTATTTTTTTACGTTTAAGTGTAGTTAGGCTATATGCTTCATTTATTTCTGTACAGTTGATCGCACAGCTCTCAACGGAGGGAGTATGTTGCATACCAACGTTCATTTTTAGTCTATTGTGCATTGGCGGTATTTATGTTTGTAGTTGTAGGTATTGTCAAGTTTATAATACTTTTAAAGTCATTTGTGATGGGAAATTCAGTTTGGGATTCAGGGGTTGCAGGCCGTCATTTAGGCCTTCTTAGAAGTAATGCTATTGCGCTGTTTTAGTTTCTTTTATGTTTGTATAGAATGCGCCCTTCACAATGTTAATTGCCACTATTTCCAATTTATTCTGTTAAGTATTTTTGCAGTCTCGCACGTTCAAATTGTAATTCATTTTATTGGGTATATTTCGGCATCTTTTGAAAATTATTGACCTCCAATAGCGTTTACTGACGTTATTTCCATTTTAGGGTAGTTCTTCGAAAAGTCATTGTAAATTCACAAACACGAACTGTTCACGCATTGTTCACGTGATTCCTGGTCAAGTACCGACCAAGATCCTTTTGACACCCCCACTTGTTGTTTTGATCCCTTCCCTCAGCATCACCACCCCCTTCATTAACAAATCAACGAATTCGATAATTTTTTCTATCACTTGACTTTCCAAAAATGATTCCAACTCCACCCTAAACTTCCCCTACTCTTTTTCAAAACATTCTGGAATCTTGTTTCAATTTGGACAGTCCAGAATTTTCAGTCTTGCAGTCAGTTAACAATTTCATTTCTTTCAAAGGAATTCAAAGTTTTCATTCAGAACAAAAATGCGTTCGGAAAAGTAATTAACATTTCGTTTCATTTTTGTGTTAAGTTTTTGTTAGTGTGTTTTGTTATGTGTTTGTTTGTAAATAGATAATTAATAAACAATTCAAATCGAGCCTTTGTTCGTCATTCAAAAGAAACACTTTAAGAAACCTGTGCATTACGAGAGTTCGTCAAATCACGGCGACAAAATTTATGGTCCTTCGAGCCGGATTAGAGTGAACGGATTAGAGTGAGCGGATTAAAGTGAACGGATTAAAGTGAACGGATTAAAGTGAACGGATTAAAGTGAACGGATTAAAGTGAAGAGATTAAAGTGAAAGGATTACAATAACCCAAGGATTACATCATCCAGTTATATAGCAGCGAGTCCAGGACTACAGTCATCTTTACATTGGACATCCACACCGGAGCCTATTTTGGGGTAAGCTCATTACGAACTATCATCGATTTTATTTTTTTTTCTTTCCTCAATCAAAAAACACCTGACATCGATCTTTTACAAACAAAGCTTTACACACATACAACGCATTTTTCGAATATGTACGAATTATTCGTACACAGCAGACAATTACAAAGAAGCATGGAATATTTTGGTTAAAAAATTTGATAATTCAAGACGTGCTATCTTAAAACATTGGACGGTTTTACACGAGTATCCGCGGTTGCAACGCGATACTCCGTCCGCGTTGGATGACCTCACTGTAACCTTCCGGCAACACATAAGATCATTAAAAGGTTTAGGAGAGCCAGTAGAACATTTTAACAGTATTTTCATCTTTCTTTTAACCAATAAAATATCGGAAAATACTCGATTAACATGGGAAACTACTTTAACCGACAACAAGATGCCTAATTATGAATCCCTATTAGAATTCTTAGAAAAAAGAGGAAGTTGATCTGAAAATTCAATTAGCACTAGAACTGATACTAATCGATCAAGTAACCAAACGCACAGAATTGACAATAAATACGGGCAAATCAAAGCCAAAGTTTTTATTACAAGTGCCGATAGAAAACACTCTAATTTATGTCCCAAATGTAAAAAATCACATTCTATATACAAATGCGAGTCTTTTCATTCGATGTCCGTTGATGAACGTAAACGCGCTGTCTATCAAAACAAGCTATGCTACAATTGTTTAAGATCTGGGCACAGTCTTAACGACTGTAAATGTGGCAATTGTAGAATCTGCACAAAAAAACACAATTCATTATTGCATTCAGATCAGGGTGCGTCGACCTCTATTGCTTCTACTTCCGCTATGTCTTACGTTGGCGAAAGGTCAAAGGACAATACGTTATCTTAACTAGAAGGCAACCTAGTTAAATCCTTTGCACTAGATTCAATACATTGCGAAGACGTTCTTCCTACTGCTCGTCTTAATATTCTCGGCAAGGACAATTTCGAACTCTCTTGTCGAGCTATCATTGATACTGCATCTAGTAGAAATTTCATAACACATGATCTAGCAAACAAGTTACAATTAACCAAACGTGTAGCATCAATTGCCATTGGTACATTAGACGACATGACTACATCGTCTAAATATTCAGTTTTTGCTACGATAAAATCGAAATACAACAATTATCAAAGAAATTTAGAATTTTTGGCGATACCAGCTACATCAACATTCGTGCCAAATCTAAAATTAGATCGCAAGTTATTTAATCAGCCTAAAAATGTGCGTCTGGCAGATCCTTCATTTTACACACCAACTGTGGTGGATCTTCTTCTTGGTTCTGGACCTTCGTTATCTGCGTTATGCGTGGGACAAATAAGAATATCTTCTGCTGAAGAACCCGACTTCGCATTACAAAAAACACAATTCGGGTGGATAATGGGAGGCAGCCTTCGTTTGTACACAAAGGGCCAAAAGGCAAGATGTCATTTACTACAAGTAGAAACAGACATTTCACGATTTTGGGAGCTAGAAGATGGACCATCTGAAAAGCGACTGTCACCAGAGGAATCAGAATGTGAAGATTATTTCATCAAACATGTCACCCGTCATCCAAATGGACGTTACATTGTGGCATTACCATTCAACAAAAAACGTCATCAACTTGGAGAATCATTCCCCATGGCATTAAAACGGCTTCATTCACTAAAAAGAGGGTTATCAAAATATCTGAACCTCCAAAAAGAATATTCTGGAGTTATGAGCGAATATTTGAAGTTAGGTTACATGAACAAATTGACAGATACCGCTATTAACGGATATTACCTTCCTCATCAGGCCGTTATGAAAGAAAGCAGCATGACCACAAAGGTTCGCGTGGTTTTCGATGCGTCGGCTGTTTCAAGCACGGGTGTCTCTTTGAACGACACGCTCATGTGCAGTCCAACTATACAGGACGATATTTTCTCGTTGCTTTTAAGATTCCGTCTACACAACTATGTTCTTACCGGAGACATAGAAAAAATGTACCTACAAATTTCCATTCACGAACCCGATCAACAATTTCTGCGAATTTTATGGCATGAAGAAGATGATTCAATAGCCACATATCAGTTTAACAGATTAATTTTTGGGCTTAAACTAGCATCATTTCTAGCTACCAGGTGTTTGCATCAATTAGCTGATAATGAGATTGATAGATATCCAACAGTTGCTAAAATATTAAAGCATGATCTGTACGTAGATGATTTGCTCACAGGAACCGATACTGCTCAGGCGATAGTACAGCTTAGGGCAGAAATTACAGAGTTGCTGTCTCGTGGAGGATTTAATTTGCGTCAATGTGCTTCCAATTCCCAGGAGGTCATGCAAACTATACCACATAATGTTAATCTACAACTACGGGACAACGATAATACAGGACTCAAAGCGTTAGGGGTACATTGGAATTCAACCAGACGCAATAGATTACACAGTTCAGCCCACTAAAGTTTCTAGAGCAACTAAGCGTCACGTGTGCTCCGAAATTGCAAGAATATTCGATGCATTAGGGCTCCTCGATCCGGTTGTAGTAACAGCAAAACTCATAATGCAGGAATTATGGAAACTACAGCTAGACTGGGACGAATCTCTGCCCCAAGAAACTAACACCCGCTGGAATCAATTTGCGGAACAGCTTCCATCCTTCAACGATTTTTTATTTGATCGAAAGGTTTTGCAACAGTATCCAGAAGAAATTCAGTTACATGGATTTTGTGACGCCAGTGAGCGGGCTTACGATGCCTGTATTTTTCTGCGATCAATAGATTCCTTTGGAAGAATGTACACTCGCCTGTATTACGCTAAATCCAGAGTAGCGCCACTAAAGAAAATACAAACCATTCCCCGTCTTGAACTATGTGCTGCAGTACTTCTAGCTGATCTATACAACTCAGTAAAAAATTCAATTGAAACAAAAATCGATCATACATTCCTTTGGACCGATTCAACCGTAGCGCTGAACTGGATCAAAACTTCACCCCATATGTTAAAGGTATTTGTTGCAAACAGAGTCGCCAATATTCAATCGAAAACAGAAACAACGAATTGGCGGTACGTTCCTACACAGGATAATCCAGCGAACCTTCTATCAAGCGGTCCTATGCCATTAGAGTTCAAAAAGCCTTCCTTGTGGCGAGTAGGTCCGGCTTGGCTAATAAAATCACCCGAGTATTGGCCCGATCAATCGTTTATTAATTCAGAACAGCCATTAGAATTAAGGAAGCCAAAATGTCTGCATGTACGCTGCTTAGATACTCACATATTCCATAGATTCTCGTCATTCGTCAGACAACAACGTGTAATTGTTTTGTGTCTACGTTTTGCCCAAAGAACACGGAACAAGGGAAGTCTGACGATCGAAGAAATACAGAACGCTCGATTAAGAATCGCTAAACTTGTCCAGCAAGTAGAATTTCCAGATGAACTCAACAAATTACAAAAAGGGGAGCTCATATCTAATAAAAGTAAGCTATTGACCCTTAATCCGTTCTTGGACAGCAGAGGAATTATTCGAGTAGGTGGCCGTCTGCAAAAATCCCGGTATGCCTTTGATTCGAACCATCCAATTCTATTACCAAAGTCCAATCATGTTACAAGGCTTATCATTCAAAATTATCATAACATTACGTACCACGGTGGAATACAAGCAACTCTATACGCCCTTCGCCAACAATATTGTCTTATCGACGGCCGAAGTCAGGTGCGGCAAGTTGTTCGTTCATGCGTCAAATGTACCCGCTTTGATCCACCAAGAGTTGATTACATTATGGGCAACCTACCGGCGATAAGGACTCTAAAAGTGAACGAACTGAAACAAATACTGGCCCTAATCAGATCCGAAGAACACAACAATGCAATACAGCAATACCTCACCAATCGAGGAATTATCTGGCGATTTTCACCGCCTCAATCGCATCACCACCCCCTTCATTAACAAATCAACGAATTCGATAATTTTTTCTACCAATTGACTTTCCAAAAATGATTCCAACTCCACCCTAAACTTCCCCTACTCTTTTTCAAAACATTCTGGAATCTTGTTTCAATTTGGACAGTCCAGAATTTTCAGTCTTACAGTCAGTTTACAATTTTATTTCTTTCAAAAGAATTCAAAGTTTTCATTCAGAACAAAAGTGCGTTCGGAAAAGTAATTAACATTTCGTTTCATTTTTGTGTAAAGTTTTTGTTAGTGTGTTTTGTTATGTGTTTGTTTGTAAATAGATAATTAATAAACAATTCAAATCGAGTCTTTGTTCGTCAAATCACGGCGACAACAGCACTAGAGTTGGACGTTTTATATTCATGGCAGGGAATATTTTCTGGTCATGTCAAGGAGTTCTATATTTTAGTCTTCCAATACTTATTCAATTTACTCATGATAATAAGTTCAAAATTAAAAATTATATTGAAATTTAATTCAAATTTACAATCACATATTCTGTCATTTATAATTTTTATAATTTATGTTAAGGGAAAAAGTAGGTACTATGTGTAATACATCTAAATAGTTACATTACATTGTAGTAAGGGGATTTAATATGTTAAAGTGTTGAAATTAAGCAAAATTTTGGAAAAAAGTAAAATTTAAAGAAAGGTTTGACATTAGTATTTTTCTTCTGAATATTTCAGAAGAAAGAAGTAATTTCAAGGAAAATAGTAATTTATAGTTAATTTTTATTTTTTAAAGAGTTTTCATTTCATGTAAACTGTACTTAGTTTTAGTAGGATGATTTTCCGGGCTGATGAGCCGTGGTCCAGTGGAATTCGTAAGTTTTCCAGACGTTTCGTTCGAATCTGCGCCGAACATTTTCAATGGAGACGATGATGACTACGAAGTATTCTTCTTGAAGAATCAGGAGCGTCTGAGCTCGAATCGGTCGAGGCGGCCGTATTTATAGGTGTAGGTGGTAAATCCTACGGCACGCATACTCCGAAAAACAAATGGGTCTTCGATACCACCTGAAGAACAGCGAGATGTAATGGTCAGCGAGGCCTTGCCACCTAGATTATATGGTTTACCTAAAATCCACAAGCAAGGTGTGCCACTCAGACCTATAGTCAGCACAATCGGCTCACCCACATACAAGATAGCTAAATATCTCTCAAAGCTACTGCAACAGCACGTGGGGAAATACAATACTTTCATCAGAGATTCTACAGATTTCATAGAAAAAACAAAAAAAACAAAAACGCTTACCATACAGCCCAATGATTTACTGATTAGTTTTGACGTGGTTTCACTTTTTACCAAAGTTCCACTCAACGAAGCGTTGACACACGTACAACAAATTTTTCCGGCCGACATATCCAACCTGTTTCACATGTGTTGTCTACAACGTATTTCCAATTCACGGGTGACTTCTACGAACAACTTGACGGTGTGGCAATGGGCAGCCCTCTTAGCCCAGTGGTCGCCAACTACTACATGGAACATTTCGAGAATAAAGCTCTCAGCACTGCCAGACTCAAACCCACTTGTTGGTATCGATACGTTGACGACACGTTTGTAATATGGAGCCATGGAAGAGAAACTGTGCAAGAGTTCCTGGAACACATTAAAAGCATACATCCTCAAATACAATTCACGATGGAAGAGGAAACAGACGGAAGGCTACCATTCCTAGATGTGCTAGTCAGCAGAAAATCCAATGGCACGTTAGGGCACACGGTGTACAGGAAACCCACGCATACGGACCGATACGTACACAAGTCATCTAACCACCACCCAGGGCAAAAACGTACGATCATTAAAACGTTGACTAATCGAGCTAGACGCATTTGTGAACCTTCGGAATTAAAACAGGAGTTGCAACACCTCAACCACGCCCTGCAAGCCAATGGGTATACAAAACAAGAAATAAAAAGGGCCTTGCATCCACGAAGAACCACGACAACCAATACAGCCCAAACTTACACAACTGCAGCCTTTTTACCTTACATACACAAGGTCACAGATCGAATAGGTAGAATTTTGCAAAAACATAACGTGAAGGCTCTCTATAAACCCACCAACAAAGTGTGCAGCTTACTCCGCTCCGCAAAAGACCAACGGGAAAAACTAGTTACGGCAGGTATTTATAGAATACCCTGCACCTGCGGGTCGGTATACATTGGTACCACTAAACGGAGTATAAAAACCCGCCTGAAAGAGCATCAAAGTTGTTGTCGATTAGGCCAACCGGAAAAATCAGCTGTTGCAGAGCATGCCTATCTTGGGAATGAACACATCATAAAATTTGAAGAAACGGACGTACTTTCTACGATACCATACTACTACCCAAGGAATTACAGGGAAGCCATTGAAATCTACAAACATGGCAATAATTTTAATAGAAAGGAGGAAGCCGTAAAACTACATAATGTTTGGTACCCAGCTCTAAACCGAACAACGAAAAAACCACATAGCTGCACGAAAAACAAAGTTAGCAGAGTTGGTCCGGCGGTCGACCAATCACCGCCCAGCGAGATAAACTCCCTACCACCTACACCTATAAATACGGCCGCCTCGACCGATTCGAGCTCAGACGCTCCTGATTCTTCAAGAAGAATACTTCGTAGTCATCATCGTCTCCATTGAAAATGTTCGGCGCAGATTCGAACGAAACGTCTGGAAAACTTACGAATTCCACTGGACCACGGCTCATCAGCCCGGAAAATCATCCTACTATTGACTCCGGCTGTGAAAGCCTCCAAGCATATATGTACTTAGTTTTGTTAAAATTTTGAAAAATATTCAAGATTTTGTATTTAATTTCGACATTTGGATTCAGGTAGTCTTTGGGATTTTGCTTAGTATCTAGGGAAAACAATTGTATTTTATGTGGAATCCAAAACATATTTTCAAAAAAACAGTAGGTGTTTTGGTCTCGTCTAGATAAGACGTATTTAATTGTGCTCCGAGTGATTTTAAAATATCAGTGGTATTTGAAAAATAAATATTAAACTGGAAATGAAATGTTTCAACATCGATACTGGCCAATATAAGCACCGAAGTTAAAATTATGGAAAGTTACGTTATCAATCAGCAGTAATAGTAGATAACTGATCTTCGATGTATTCAATGATAATTGAAGGAACTAGGGTGAGTGCTCCGGCTGATTGCTGAGTCGTCCTGTTTGCGGCACCAAGGAATTTTGCAACTGAACCAGAGTCGTACGTGGGACTTTATGACTTGAGTTTTAGATTCGGAACTTTTATAAATATTCAGATAAATTGTTGTTTCCCGTTTTGTGTTTTAAATTTAGTATTTAATTTAGTTGCTTAGGAAGATTAGGTTTTCTTAAATTTAATTTTAATTATATTTTCTTTTGTTAGTATTTCTAAAATTTATGTAATTGATCTCACTAACTGAGATAAGAATTTTCATGCGTCATATCTAAAAATTTTGTTAACAGTTAAATCATTTAATAATTTTCAATATAATTTTTCATTCTTTTTAAACTTTATTCTTTTATTTATTGTTTTGGATATTCGTAAAGTGAATGTCTGGCGCCCAACTTTAAATAATTTTGTTAATTATTCAGTGTTATTTAGAAAGAGCATAATTTAAAAAGGTGAGTGAAAAGTGTTTTATATATTTTTTAAAATATTTGAAGATTCTATAAATTTATTTACCAACATAAACACAAACACAGATACTTTCATCTCTCATTCACTCACACCGCCACTGAACACATAACAATATAAATATATATCTATGGTTTATCAAATCATACGAGTTATATAAGAGCAGTAAACGAGTAAACATGGATCCGAAAATTAAACGAGAGCTTGTAAATGTGAGAAATGCTGTCAAACTTGAACTGCAAGCTTTAAAGGAAGGAGCGATGGAAGAAGAACATTTACTGCGGAAATCATATAAACCTTTGGTTGAGCCTTTAATGCAACTAAAAAAAGAAATTCAGTTTTCCAAACCGTCAATTAAACAAGAAATTAAACAAGAGGACGAAAAAGAAGATGCTGAGCATTCTTTCTTACCACCCACAATCTAGCTCATTCATCGCACCATCTTCATTAACCTCATCAGCCACATCTGCTGCCGACCTTAGTACTATGCTTCCAATGACTGAAGAAGAGGAGGATAGATTATTTGATTACACTTAACAGGAACTACAGAAGATCGTGAATGATCCCGTTTTTAAAGATAAATTAGATGCTTATGACCCATTGCCGAGGTATTATATTGAAGGGATATTGAGTGATACTCAAGGAGAATATGATGACAGAAATGATGTTCGATACGACTGGCTTCAGAACAAATTACACATTGGCAATGAAGAAATGAAGGTGGATGGTAAAGATTAAGAAATAATGGGGCGTGCCGGAACACCTGGACTTTATAAATTATTATTCAAAGCGAAACCCGCTAGAGAAAAGAGAAAATATTTGGATGCCTATAGGGATATAATGGAGCTCGTTCGATTAGATAACCCTCAAACTTATTTAACAGCTCTGAATCATAATACTAAAGGAATTTTTGATAACCAATACGGCGTAAGATTTAATCCGGATAAAAAAAAGTATTTCATCGGAGATTCTGAAATAAAGTTTGCGGCTGATAAATCAACCGTTAAAACTATGCGTTCCACAATAACTCACGGATTTTTAGAGCTTTTGTTTAAAAAAGAACCTAAAGATTACAAATAATCCGATTTGGCAAAGTATAAAGATATAGTTTACAGAACTAATGCACATAAAATTGGCTACAGGAGCACATCCCCAATAGCTGGAAACAAAGGAAAAAAAAAATCGTTTAATCAAGAAACTCATGACTGGACCTCTATTTCTATCCACAGCCGCAACCTCCGCTAGCGTTACCTCGACTCCGATTAGAAACCCATCGGGTCGAGGTGTATGGATGGATTTAAATAAGAAACCCATAGAATATGTTTATTTTAATGATGTCAACGAATTATGTGATCGTTTAAAATTACTCATTTCATCACAAACTGCTGGTAATTGTAATCATGCTAATGAAATCGCATCTATTGTTGAAGAACTTCGAGAGTGTGGTATAAACAGAGGATACCTTAAACTTCGCGACCGTGCCGGCCAATCAAGAAGTAGCTGTCATCGTGTATTACCGTTAACAGTCGTTTAAGTACGAATTTTAAACCTTCAACTGCCTTTAACGGTCACAAACGGTCAATTCTTGCTTTGGGCTGTGTATACTCTGGTGTTTATTGTGCTTTTTAATCAGAATTTTTGAATAGAGTTTTATTAAAGAATTACTGAAATAGCAATTTTCATTGCTTCGTGTCTCAATTATGGATCCAAAAAGGTACGTAGTAGTAGAGTATGTTTTATAAATATTTACTAAAAAAAATTACACAAGTATTTTTCAGAGTTGACAAAATAACATGTGAAATTTGTGAGAAAGATTTTTGTAGTGTTTCAACAAGAAATAGACATTTAAAGGGTTTTCATGGAGTAAAAAAAGAAGAAAAGAAGTCTCGATATGTTATTTGCCCACTGTGCCCCAAGGAAAATAAGGAACCGTTTAGTTGCCACGACGCGTTAAAAGAACATTTAATTACTGTTCATAGTATAAGTATTAAAGAAACTCTTTTAAATTTTAGGAACTTGGAAGAATTTGAAAGTTAGAGAGGATTGGAAAATAGAGAAGTAAATTATGCATGTCAGAGAAGGAAAATAAGTGCAAATGGTGATCAAAACTGAATTGGCGTAGTCCTGATTCGGGTCTATAGGCCGTCGTTGGTTGGAATTACTTCCTAACGTTTCGCTGGCGCGAGTGGCGAGCTTCTTCAGAGGTCTTTCCATCTTCGTTGTTGGATGTAGACTGACTGGCCGCGAAAGCCTTAACCATTTGGTGATCAAAACATTTTTTATATATGTAATCGAAGTGATTATAAAGGTTGAATATTTTTTACGTTATTATTGAATGCATTAACAAATGCTTTTTGTAGGGTTTAAAAGTGTTTGCAAAAAACGCAGTTTAAAATGTGGAGGCAGTATTCATATTGCAGGAATGTGTCCATCACGAATAGTAGTGAAAATAAACAAAGATGAAGGTAAAATTGTGGTTTGTTTATGAACTCTTATTACTAAATACAATTGTTTTAGGAACAGTTACGGTTAAAAATATTGAAACACATGCTGATAAATTGAGTGCAGGTGTAACAAATGAAAGGATTATTCAAGATGTAAGGAAAATTGAGAATAATAAATTGGAAAGAATAAATATAATTACTCGAGGAGACTTAGAATATTTAACAAGGAAATATAATATTAATAAGAAACGTGATGCAGATGATATGATAGACCACATTAAAAGTTGCAGAATGGAACAATCAAGGAAAAAAAATATGCATTTTTATTTAAAGCTATTGGTAAGATAAGCAGTAATTAGAATTGAAGTATCTATTAGTGGTTAAAGCTTAAAGGTGTTGGTAAGGTGATTGGTTTAATATTTTAAATGTAGGTGAATGTTATCCTGGATTAAATAAAGAAGATTTTGCATTAGGATATATGAATACTACAAAGGAAGAGAAACTGAAGAAATTTAAACGAATAATTTGCATAGATGGAACACATGGAACCAACAGAAGAAATTGGGAGTTAACAACTGTATTAGTGAAGGATGAAAATAATATGGGATTTCCAGTGGCATTTTTGCTTTCTAATCGGTTAGGCAAAACAATACAAAAAAAAATTTTTTACAGCACTTCGAGAGAAGGTTGGAGAAATTATTGAGGCTGAGTATCTTATGAGTGATTATGATATTAAATATTATAACGCATGGACTCAAGTTATGGAAACAGTTAATAAACCCAGAAGACTTCTTTGTACATGGCACATTATAAAAAACTGGAACATACAGGGGCGTTCTAAACTGAAGACAACTGAGAACAGACAGGAGATGAAAACCAAAATGAAACAAATTTTAACAGAAATGGACCCAATTAAATTTATGGAATTAAAGGAGGAGTACTTTACTCACTTGACAGACAAAGGGGAAACTGAATTTTTAAAGTATTTACAAAAGTGAGTGTAGTTTTTTGGAAATATGGGTGTGATATTAATTTTTGTTTTAGTTATTATTTTCAGAGTGATGAACGAATAATGATGTGGGCTCATTGTCATCGGACAAATGTAGGTATTAATACAAATATGGCTATTGAAAGCTTACACAGAGTTTTAAAATATGAAAAAATTAATGGAAATGGGAATATCAGGTACAATGTACATAATACAATAAATAGTCATTTGTAGAATTTAACATTTTTAGAGTGGAAAAATTGCTGGATTTATTAGAAGAACTTGTAGATGACAAGATGTGGACGAGGATAATAAATGTGGAAAGACCTAATTCTAACAACTACCAACATAAACAGACCCTTGAGGCACATATAAAAGCTGTTAACCCATAATCGGTGATGTGGAGTCAGGGAGACTCCTTTAGAATTAGTATTTCGTGTAACTTTTAAACCGATTCTCCCGCCGTCACGCGTGCTCCAGTACCTTTCTAGAAGGGTAGGAGGTAGAGTAATATTAAAAAAGCATTAGTGTTTTATAAGCAGTCACTGTGTAAACAACCTTCTGGAGTCTGTGAGTCTCCACGACACCAGCAACGTAAGTATTCTCGTTAGATACATCCCGACTTCAACTAATAATTTTATTTGTTTAAGATGGACAATCCAGCCAATAAATCACGCACTGTTTGTCCCTCGGATGCTGACTATGAGGAGACCCTTCTTAGGTGGAATAACAGTATCGACTCTGAAAACAGCGATGTTGAAAGTGTTGACCCTGATTTTGAAATAGACAGCGATCATAACAGTGATTCGGATCAATCTAAAATTGAAGAGAGTTCAAATAAGTCAAATAACCTAGATGAGAATGAACAAAACGATGCGCCTGAACTATCAACCGATGAAGAAGCACCATAAGTCACGAGACCTAAAAAATTTTTCTATGGCAGAAACCGCTATAAGTGGTCAGCAAAGGAACCCACTAGAAATGTTCGAGTTCAACAGCAAAACAAAATAAAAATAAAATTACCGGGGTTACGAGGGAAATCGCGTACTTTAGGGCATTCGGCAGATCCTGAAACAATATGGAACTGTCTATTTACAGATGAAATGGTAGACATTGTAGTCAAGTGGACGAATGTAAAACTAGCGAGTGTAAGAGCAAAGTACAAAAATGAAAACCGATCCGATCTGAAGAATACTGACCAAATGGAAACAAGAGCATTGTTGGGCTTGCTGATTTATTCTGCAGTATTCAAGTCAAATGATGAGGATATTGAGTGTTTGTTTGCCACTGATGGCACAGGTAGAGACATTTTCAGAGCGGTAATGAGCGGAAAGAGATTTGCTGTCCTGCTATGTTGTCTACGTTTTGACGATCCTCTCACGAGAACTCAACGAAGGGAAGTAAATAAATTGGCACCTGTGCAAGAAATTTTCGAATTATTCATTCAAAACTGTCAGAATGAATTTACAGTTGGTGAATACGTATGTATAGATGAAATGCTGCTAGGTTTTCGAGGAAGGTGCAGCTTCCGAATGTACAGCCTCGAAAATATGGAATTAAAATCATGGTGTTGGCCGATGCCAGAAATAACTATGTTTATAATGCATATGTATACACAGGAAAGGATTCGGATGGACAGCAGCTTTCTACATGTGAAAGAAAACTACCCAAACCTACCCAATCTGTGATTCGTTTAGCGAAACCTCTCTTTGGGACCAATAGAAATATTACTGCAGACAATTGGTTCACATCTGTAGAATTAGTAGAATTACTACAGTCAAAAGGCTTAACATACGTTGGAACTATGAGGAAGACAAAAAGACACATTCCTCCTGAATTCCTCCCACAGAGAGGCAGAGCAATAGGGACGTCCTTATATGGTTTTAGAAAACACATGACGCTTCTTTCATTTGTTCCTAAAAGAAATAAGGCTGTAATCCTGATGTCGACAATGCATTACACAAGTGGCACGGATCCGCAAAATAATAAGCCTGAAATAATAAACTTTTACAACTCGACAAAGGGGGGTGTCGATTCCCTTGATGAAAAATGTACGATATATAGTTCATCAAGAAGAACACGACGCTGGCCCATGGCAATATTTTATAAAATATTAGATATGAGTACTGTAAATGCGTATGTCATGTCAAATCATTACAGAGACCATGCAACGACAGTACAAAGAAAAGATTTTATGAAAGCACTTGCCAAAAGTCTTACACAACCTCATATGAGGAGAAGGTATGAAAACCCAAGAATTGCTGTGGAAGTCAAAGATTCTATAAAACGAATACTTCGACTCGAGGCAGCTTCTTCTACGAACCAGGAAAAGCTAGAAGTTCGCAAATATTGTTATTTGTGCCCTTCAAAATTACATAGGAAGACTTCTTATTTATGTGTTGAATGTCAAAAACCTATTTGTTTGACTTGTAGTCACAAAGTTTGTAAAGAATGTACACCAAAAAAGGAATGATGGTTCATTCTACTTTTTTTTGTTTCAACTTTACATGCTGCAGTTTTTTCTGTATTTGAAATATTAGTTTTATTTTTTCTAGAAATAAGTTACTTATTTGTTACTGTAGCCATTGGTTAATGTTCATCTTCAATATTATTCAACATTTTCTTAATAAATATATACATACAGGGTATTACTGATATAACTGCGGATATTTAAGGAGGTGATAGGGCAGTAGAAAATAAGAAAATTAAGCAAAACTTCGCAGGTCCTAAAGTTTACCGTTTTCGAGAAAAACGTATGTGAAAATACAGGCAAAACCGAGTACGGTCCTGTGTAAGACGTGTCCTCGATTGACCTGGTCATGTGTAGTGGCAACGCTGTCTTCAATCAGCTGACCGTGAATGAGGTTACTCGGTTACTGTAACCACTGTAACGTAAACAAGTGTGTTCAAAAATGGCGTTTAGTTCATCAGAATTTTGTGACAGTTGCCAAATGTGTTGCTTAAGTCAAAGCGAAAACGCGCAGGACCGTATTCAAATTAATTCATGTTAAGATGTTTTTCAAAAAATTTGAAAATTTTTTTGTTTCTTCACCGCGCTGCTGTAGTGACCATTCGATTACATATTGCATCTAGTTGACACCCTCCAAAAATCCGTATTTATATCAGAACCACCCTGTATACATAACTGTAGTTACCTTGAATAAAATGACACACATCTCTATTCTAATGATGCATAAAGACATTTTTTTGTATTTCTGTGTGAAATGTGGTAGAGCGTGTTTCTAAATAAGTAAAAAAGGTAATTACAGCTGTTATTTATACATATAAAAAAGGATCAAGTTTGGCTATCAAGTTATACAAGAGGAGTCTCTAAGACTCCACGTCGGTGTTTATGAGACAAAACTGGTTTATCACCGGTTACGGGTTAATATGGAGGGTAATGTGCCACTTATAGAGTGTGGTAAGTTCAGGGTACAATCGTCTTCGGTAAGTGGTAAGTTTTATTTTGTTAATTATATTGAAATATGCGATACTGATTGCAAATCAATGTATTGCAATAAATGTACAATATGTATTCATAGGTATGAATGTGAATGTCCTGTATATAAGCTGAAGATGTGCTGTAGCTTTGTTCGAACAGAGAAGCGAGTCTGTTTCAGGTCTTTCAAAGGACACTAATAAAGATGAAGATGAGGATTTATGGGTTATTAGTGAAGCAACAACATCTCCTGTACGTTATGAAGAAGAATTGGCTGAATACATGAAAAACAAAACAGAAGAACAAAGTACAAATAACATCAATTTTGAAGAAAAACGCAAAGCAATAAATACTTATTATGAAACAGTAGTTTTAGTAGTAGTAGTGGTGGTAGTAAAGTATAGTAGTTGTAGTAGTAGTGTTAGTTGTAGTCATCCTTATAATGTGAATTCCATTATTAGCTTGCAGCTCAGGAGATCAGCAATTTTACAAACTCTTTAGATGAGAAGAATTTAAATGACTTTTTAAATATGTATAGGAAATTCAGGAATGGTTTAGACAAAGATGTAGCAAGTGTATGTAAGAAGAGAAAAATGGATAAGCAGACGTATTTTCCGAATAAGAAATAACTACATCAAAAGTGTTTGAAAATTTAGAACAATAATGGAAACGTAATGCTGCAATTACTAATTTTAGTAGTTGATCTCCAAATTTGAAAATTATTATTCTATTTCAGAATTTCTGCCCAAATGATTTTAAACAGGTCGGCCCGTTGGGGATAGTGGTGGGTTAGCAATAATGGTAGTTATTTCCTTTGGTGGTAGATTTCTTTTTGGTGTGGGATTTGTAGTTTTTTAAATGTAATTTATTTTTATAGTGTGCTTTATGTTACTGTTGTCTATACTTTGTATTTTCTAAATAAATTTTTATTAAAAATAAACTATTTCAGTTCATATTTTGTTTGTTTTTTTATAAATATCTATCTTCTATATATTCTTACATTTTTGAAAATTGTTTAGATATTTGAAAATAATATAAGACCATTTGCAATTTAATACGGTAATATGGTTTAAAATATTAACCAACATATAATGCTTTATTATTACTATTGACTGCGTTACTTGGTTCTATTACCTTCAGTAACTATATTTATAATAAAAAGTAAATAAACACGATTAGTTAGAAATTTGTAAAATAATTTACAGTTAATAAATCTCCGTACTGTCCTCTATATTAATTTTTCGTTTGAAGAGATCTTTTAATTTTATAGCTCGTAATAAAGTCCAAGAGAAAATGATGAACACACATGACAAAGTGCAGGTTTATGAAATTCAAATTTAAATTTCGTGGGCTCGTCTGTCACGCCTACATTACTCTGATTGGTCGGCACGGTCGCGAAGGTTAAGGTATCCTGTATAATAGAGTAAATAATCCATATCCACATTTAGTTGTAAAATGGTTGTCGATAAATTCGGTCGAGCATTGCCAGTGGCAGTTAAACGAAGGTTCGAAGTGGATTATGACGCTAAACGAAAGGCATTAGCTCGAGTTAATGAGGGGGATGAAGGTTGTTACAAAAAAAAACCTAGATGCATTATTAGATACACTAGCGACAACTGAGGATATTAAAAAAAATCACTATTTTTTTGAGTTTGATAACAAACGTGTAACTCGTTTAGCACCACCTACAGCTTCTTGGCATGCTGCAACAAAAGCATACGTGGACAATAAAGACGTAGTAACTAAGGAGCAGATTAGAACAAAATGTGAAAAAGTTAAAAAGGATGCAATGGCTGCAGGGGATGAAAAACGTGATAGTATTCGAAACGAAGTATTAGTGTTACTAAACTCTCTCAAGTCTAACGCTGATTCACTTAACGCAAATATTCGTATAAATAATTTGTACATTGATGCAATCTTCAAGCATATTGGTTTAGAGAAGAATTCTGTAATAATCAAACCGTCTTCTTCGAGCAAATCACCTACCTCAGCCATCTCCACAACAACCACCCCTACTACAACTGGCAATTTATAATGGTGAAAATGAGAAAAACTGAAAAACTGCGAGCACTATTAACCCATTTTATCCCAAGCATCGAAAATTAAAAAAAATTAAATTTTTGTTTGTAAATATTTATTTTGATACACTTAAGAATACATTTCATTTGTTAAAAAAAAAATGAAACATTACGTATACAAAAAAAATACTAGTGCGTAACTGAACCACTGGGAAGTAGTATGAAATATTATTTTGGGGTACATTAGATTTTATCAATAATTTTAACGGAAAGATATCGTAGAAAGCTTTAATCTTACAGAAAATAATCAAACGTAAATTATTTTCTACATACAGCTTAACGTGGTACAAAAACGTGATAATATTTCATGGTGCGTAAATGCACCACTGGTAACATTTGCTTTATTTTTGGTGGTATTGTACAAAACATGATGTATGTAAATGTACATTACACTTACAACAAATGTAAATTGTATGGCTGTGACAAATTCTACATCTCCTTCGTGCTTTATTGGCATGAGGAATCATCAGGTGACCATTATTATCATAACGCAGTTCATCTATGGCAGGAGCAATATTTCTTTGAATTATTTTTTTATCAGTTTTCAAAAGTCGCAAGGCAACGTAGGACTTAAAATCTACCTGAGAAATTCTCTTTTCATTGACAACATTATATATTTTCCAGGCATTGACGACTAAGCTATCCAATGAGTTAGAGAATAAAGGCCACCACCACTTTTTCCCAAATACTTGACACCTATAATTTGCAATTCCGTTGTCATGTAGATCTACTCCACCCATGTACTTATTATATTGGGCAATTACATAAGGCTGGGGTATATGTATATCTATTCGTTCTTTTCTATTATAGCGTTTTACATTTTGGACAGGATCTACAGTATGAATATTACTTGCCACCGTTACAACCGAATTATCGTGCCAACGGACAATAGAAACTTTTGATTCAATTCATACGCTGAAATATAGGATCCGCGATATTTTTTAGCAAATAATTTACAATTGTCTATTGGACACTTATTTGTTCTATTTTCTCGAATGGTACCGGTGGCAAAATAACCATTGTTTTTTAAATGTACGAAGAGTTTGAATGACGAAAAGAAATTGTCGAAAAAAATTTGGTGATTCACTGGCTTATCTACAACAGAAAGTAGACTCATGACGACATCACCACCAAGGCCAAGGCCAGAATAAGTTTGATTTTGAGCACCACCATATGGAATTGAATAAAACAAATATCCATCAGATGAGGAAAGGCACCAAAGTTTGAATCCGAAACGAACTGGCTTACCCTTTATAAACATTTTGCAAGAGTGGCGTCCAAAGTAAGGTACTATTTGTTCATCAATGGATAAGTTGAATGAAAATATACCAAACTGCATATTTCTTTTATTTATTGCATCAAAGAAAGGTTTTACTTTCGCAAATTTATCATTTATATCTAACAGGTTATTGTCAGATAAATGTAAGTTTTGCTTTATCGATTGAAATCTATTTCGGCTCATACATTTCTTTATAAGATCGATCCCTTTGTCTTCATCCGTAGACCAGTAATGCTGAATTTGTGGTAATGAGTGATAACCCGAGAAAAGCAAAATTTCAACAAAATTTAAAAGATCGTTTTTTGATAATGAGAATTCATGACGGTTATTGTCTTTAGCGTATTTTACCGAAAAATTTATAATCAATCCAATCACTTCGTCGTCAAAAAATTTAAAAAATATTTCTAGGGGACTTTTTCCGGAGAGTCTATTCTTCATTTCCTCGTGTGATCGAAATTCGTCAGATATAGGTATGTGAGTATATTCGATCTGACCTTTCTTCCATTTTACTGTAGAAGCAAGCCTATCATTTACAGAAAGCGTACGTCTTCTTTTGGATTCCAGTGTTTCGTCATCAGATGAGTCCCATATAGGCTCAGTAGTTGATAAAGGGCATGTTCCGATATAGACTGTGAGCACTGGACAGTAATGCCAGTATACAGAAATGCGTTCCGATATAGGCTTCCAGTGCACCGTGACAGTGGGCATGTTCCGATATAGACTGTGAGCACTGGACAGTAATGCCAGTATACAGAAATGCGTTCCGATATATATACAGTGACAGAAAGAAACTAATGACGTCATATTTGCCACCATCTTTGTACTGGGAGCGTATTACCTCTGGGAGGTAAGGCGCTTCCAGTAGTTTCCAGTAGATAAAAATGGCAGACATAGCAAGAACACAGACCACACCACAACATGGACCAATATTTGTCTTCAAACTTATAAAAAGCTACAATTCATTAAAAGGTTTAAAATGAAAGAAATTGAAACATTCTTATTGCTCTGTTTTACGGTTTTTGTAATTTGTTTGTTACTTAAACCACTAAACACCGTTTTTACTTAAAATTATTCTAAAAGCAGACCTGTTCAATCATGTAAGATAAGGAACTTTTCATCATTCTTTTACATTGTGTTCAATCCACTAGGTCTGGATGAATTAGAAAATTGTGAAAAACTGAAATAGAAATTTTGAAGTGATATTTACTCTTAAGGTTTCTCTGCAAAAAATATGCATATTTTTATTTTAACTTTTTAACATTAATTAGCATGCATATACCTAAGCACAACATATACTATTAACAGTAGTTTTGGTCGGTTCTTTATGAAACATTTTTTAAATAGAAGAAAATAAAATAAATAAACCACTTTTAAATGTTTCAAAACGAGTATTTATTTAACTCTACAATTATTTCGGTATTATAATACCTTTCTCAAGAGTAACAGGATTTAGGTATAAATAGACGATAAGGTATAAATAGATGATAAGCACAGCATTAAATTTAGTAAAATCCTGTTACTCTTGAGAAATTGTAGAGTTAAATAAAAACTCCTTTTTGAAACATTTAAAAGTGGTTTATTTATTTTATTTTCTTCTAAGCACAACATATTGGTCACTAGGAACGTTTTCTTGTTAGTATTTTCATTAGTTAAGATCATGAAATTTTATTAGGTACCTATACCGTGATAAACATTTTTTTATTCTCAAGTAGTTTAAAAGATTTATTTGCCAAAAATTGCAATATTTATGCCATATTAAATGTTAATATCGTGCATTAATACATCTAGCGCCTCTATCGGATAGTGTCTTAATTATTTTTGACAAAAGTACTGAAACAGTACTGAAATACGTTCCGATATATAACAGCCAGTAGTAGATTCAGTGCAAAAATCTAAACCGGAACGGTGTTTACAGTATACTGTGTGACGTAACGTGTCACAGTGCTCACAGTGTATATCGGAACACGGTCAGTGACAGAGAAAAAGTAATGACGTCATAGTTCCCACCATCTTTGTACTGGAAGCGTATTACCTCTGGGAGGTAAGGCGCTCCCAGTGGTTTACCCACGTGATCGTTAGTCGACTGACAGTTCCCTAGACTAAGACAGTTCGCCACAAACCACCGTTCGTATCAGACGTATCAGACGTGTTGTATTTGACTAAATGGGTATTATTACTTTCGACGACAATGCAAATTATGCACATCATCCTGTACAATTGGTCACTTCTTCAACCGATGATCAGTGACAAAATGAGTTTCTCCTCTAAAAATCGGTGGATATCGATTTAAGAATTATTTCAAATAAACTGAATATTTCCGAATGTATTGCTTATTTATTCAATATTTAAATTAATCTACAAAAAACTATTTTAATTGTGAAATAATTTTTTGATCCATAAACAGCAATATTTATGAATGGAAATTATATCACTTGAGATCGGCAATTCAATACAATCTGAACGAACTTCTTCATTGTCATAATTCAAATGCAATCTTAAGTTTAGGCATAATAAAATAATAAATAACGTAAATCTCAACAATAAAGCTAAATGTGTTCTACTTAAAGGATCATTGATTTACCTATATTAATAAACATTAAATCAAATCGATTTATATTATTACTATTATTAGGGATGTTGTTGTTGTATTATTATCGTAGTAATTATTTTATTCGCCAATAATAATTATTTTTTAAATATTGAAAAAAATTTAACCCGAAATGAATAAGATATATAAATGATAATTTGATGATTAAAATTAATATACCTAGACACTATTTTTGGAATTTTGTTTAATCAATAAAAAATGCGGTTATCGGTGATATTTAATACCTATTCATTATTCTTTTTCACTGTGTTCCACAACTTTATTAATTTTGAATAAATTATCTGTTATTCTTATAAAATTGGAGTTCTCAGAAAAAAGATATTTTTTCAAAAATCAATGTTTTTTTTTGAAAAATTTAAATTTTTTTTCCTGTTTTTCATAAAAATTTATGACCTCCCGTTGAATAAATACTTTCGGCCGAATAGTTTTCAAGATTTTTTTTTTATTTTTCATGTCGGTCATTACTCCGACAATGCTCAATATTTTGACTAAAAACTAGCTGGAGCTTCCTTACATATGTATACATATAATATATCCACACATCAATCAAATACGCGTGGGGACACTTTTTATTTTCTTTTCGGCTATGGCCTTTGTAACTTATACAATCCTTGAAATAACTATTTTCTAAAGTAGACAACCCTAATTACGGAATTTCTACTACAATTATTTATATTTTTTATATTGAGAAACATATGAAACCCATTTTACATCAACATATCTAGCGCCTCTACCAGATACTGTCGTAACTATTTTTGATAGTTGTACTGAAACAGTACTGAAATACGTTCCGATATATAACAGCCCGTAGTAGATTCAGTGCAAAAATCTAAACCGGAACGGTGTTTACAGTATACTGTGTGACGTAACGTGTCACAGTGCTCACAGTGTATATCGGAACACGGTCAAAGTACAGCACTGGTCAAGAACTTCTGTATTATCGGGTACATGCAACTCGAAAGTTCCAACTATATCAGCTGGTTCCTCAAATTCGTGTAGATTACCTTCATCATTTATATCTTCCTCGTCGGTCAAAGCATCCACGTCGGGTGGAATGTATACAGCGTCAATGTGTTCTATAAATAAACCTTTAACGTTATATTTAGCATAAATTCACAAAGATTGATACATTAGAATATGCATCTATATAAAAATTCATAAAGATAAGTAGTACTTACGACTTTCAACATTATATCCAGATTCCGTCACGATATCTTCCATGGCCGCCTCTAATTCTTTTTGAGTGAAAAACCTCGAAAAAGCCATATTTTGCTGATAGCAATTAAATATCACGTGAACTGCACAAGAAACAAATGGATACTAACAAACCCACTATTCGGCGACCGATTGATTAAACTACGCTAACATGTTCGAACTTGCAATAATTGCTTTTTTTTTTCACAGATAAAACCAGTGGTGCGATCACGCACCAGTAACTATTTACAAAAAAAAAACGATAATCTACAGGATACTTCAAAAATGCCTATTCTGCCATTAATTCCACATATTATAGACAAACCAAAAATAACAATATCTCCCAAAAATAAAATACTATACTCTAGTGTATTCACATCAACCCTTGCCACAAAAATATGCAGTAGTATTCTTGATCTTTGAGGTGTCGTAAGAAAGTTAATTAAAAATAAAAATCAATAATTTTTACGGTACTTGGTTCTCTTATACTGATTATAATAAAAGCTCTAAATAGATATATAAAAATATTTACTGGACTATTAAAAAAATATATATAAAATTTGTGGTGCGTAAGCGCACCACTGGGACAAAATGGTTTAAGGAAGAAGTGGTAGCTGAATTATACAAACCTGCTCGAAAAAATTTTACTAGACGAAGAACAATTGTTAAAGGCTTGAATGATCTGTTTCAAGCTGATCTAGTTGAAATGTTACCCTACGCAAAAGAAAATACAGGGTATCGATATATTCTTGTAGTAATGGACGCATTTTCTAAATTTGTACGGGCGTTGCCGATATTAAGGGGAAATGGAGAGAATGTTTCGAAAGCGTTTGAAGAAATAGGGGAAAGTGGGGGAATCCCGCCATGCGGGGTAATACCGCCATGGTGTTTATTAGAGACATCTGTATGTCTAAAGATCAAGTTTTAATACTGACGGCTACAGGATCGTTCCACTGCTGTAGTAATAAATTTACAGAGCGCTACACCAAATACAGTTTGGTGTATACCGAGTTAAAGTTCACATTGCTTCTTATTTGATCGTGCTAAGAAATAACGATAAGTAAGTTTTAATCATTACTTTTGTCTGCAATTTTGTGCTTACTGTATTGTTTGGTTGTTAGGGCGGTAGTGTCTATTTGGTTTTTCTTGAAATTTGCAAAACAAAACATGCATATTACGCACAATCTGAAAAAGCGAAACGGGGTTATGCCGCCATGGAAGGTCGGGGAAATACCGCCACATGGCCACCCAATGCAAACGCCCACGAAGTTTGCATCATATGCCGGGAAGCAGGAAAAAACGAAATTTGGTTTAGATGCGTCATCTGCGGCCAATGGGTACACAAGGAGTGTAGTGGTGTTGACTCTGCTTAAAACTACAAGTGCGATTATATTTCCATGTAGAAATATGTCTATTCCTGAGAATTTTATATTCTTTTGTTTCATAAGATCATTGTTTTGTTAATTTTTGATAGTACGTTTATGTGTTTAGTTGAAGAATAAAATGTTAAGTTCTCAATCTGAGTGTTTTGATTGCAGAAATATCGGTTCAAACAAAAGAAAACTGGCCTGGCGGTATTACCCTGTACAGTAGGCGGAATTGCCCCGGCAGGTCCGGGCAATACCGCCAGGGTAGACTTTTACTTAGAATCAATTATGTAAATAAATCTTTTGAAAATCGGTCACTCTTGAGAGGTAGGTGTACACAAAGCTTTGTTGCATCTGAAAAAAAAAATTAATACACGGCTTACTTCCAACTGTTTGCAAATGGTAGCAGTTTTTCGTTAAGGTGGCGGCATTCCCCCACTTCGGAAAAGTAATTGCATACCGGCAAATCTGCAAACCGATATGGGGAAAGAGTTTTATAATAAATGGTTTCAAAATTTAATGAAAAAGTATAGTATTAATCATTATTCGACCTATAGCAGTAAGAAGGCTTCTATAGTAGAACAGGCCAATAGAACATTAAAAGGTATGATGTGGAAAAAGTTTAGTTTGCAAGGAACGTATAAGTGGTTAGACTTACTACCTCAATTGGTTCATGTTTATAATAATACGATGCATAGAACTATCGGCATGAAACCAAGTGCTGTGAAAAGAGCTAGTGAGAAGCATGTATTAAATACAGCTTATTGCCATATTAAAACGGTTGATTAAAAAAAAAAAGAAATTTTCTGTTGGAGGTTTTTTAAGAATTAGACAACATCGTGAGGTTTTCGCAAAAGGCTACACCTCAAATTGGTCTACTGAAGTTTTTAGGGTTTCCAAAATTAAATTTTCCAATCCATTAATTTATTATCTGCAGGACTTAGAAGGTAACGAGATAAAGGGAGGATTTTACGATATGGAGCTACAAACAGTGAAACATCCAAATGTTTATTTAATCGAAAAGGTATTGCGCAGAAAAGGTAACAAGGTTTATGTTAAATGGCTTGGATTTGATAAAAGTCATAATAGTTGGATTTCTAAAACAAATGTTATTTTGTAAATATTAATGATTTTTTAATAAAAATGCACATTTACATTAAAGGGTTTTATTTATTTCTGTGGTTACATTTCATTTTAACGTAGTTTAAAGAGGGGAACATTCCTCTCAAAATCATAATTCTACTAAAAATACGTTTAAGAGAATTTAAATTACTATCATTTATCTCAACACTATCAGTTAAATCAGCATTTGATAAAGTCTGCCGAATATATAAGAGCTCTGCATCTTCATCCAGTTTATCCAACTTTTGATGAAACATTTGTAGCGAGTTCAGGTACTGCGGATTGCTCATCCTTGATAAATTCTATGTCTGCAGCCTTTCCAACAAACCCCTTCACGCGAATGAATGCTGCTTGAGAATTTTGTTAATTTCTTCTACTTGCGTATCAGCATACCGACGAGGTAGGAACACGACGAAGTCTTTTAAAAGTCGTGGCCCCCACTGAGTGTGCACAATTTTCACACGCTGAACTGGATACTTTTCTCCAATGTTTAACGATTTTATTGAACGCGTTTCCTTTTCCTCAAAACCGATACCGATTTGGTTGGGTGTTTTTACAAAAGTATCCATACCAATATTAACGATAATACTATTAGTCAGGATAGGTGATACTACTACTACTACCACCAAAGGATGCTTGCTCCGTGCTTTTATGCTAAGGCTTCTCCCCTCTCGTAAACTGTGGAGGGGAGAAGCTCTTCGATTATACCACAGCGCATGCTCTTACATTGCAGTTATAAATGAAACATTTTACTACTTGAATTTATAGTAACAAACGTTCTTGCACCCTATAAACATGGTAAGCTCTTATTGCATCGTGGTGAAAATTTACAAAAATGATACTCTTGTAAAGTACAAAACAATAGAAGCTAGAGTTTAAACAAATCTGTGAAAATTTTAACGTGTTTGAGTGCGACCATATTGAAATCTGCGGCTATTATTTCAACTCCGATATTGACTGCTCTGATAACAGTGATAAAAGCGATTCTGAAGCCGAAGCATTCATTTAACTAAATTGATCCTATCTCGTACGAGTGTTACAAAAGTGAAACAGATATCTTTAAAGGCATCTGAGAAATGTGCTCTGCAACAGCAACGAAGCTGATGCAAAAGATGTATTCATACGTTTGGGATTTCAAGTACCGTTCGAAGCATTTACTTGGATAACTGAAGGAGACCCACCTCTGCCTTTGCTCAGTTTACTTTTTCACAGACAGTTATGATGTGATGACTTTATATCAAAATTTGTGGAACAAGCATCTAAAAAACAATATTTAACTGTTTTTGATGTTATGAGTATCATTATTAATACAAAAAACGTTGTCTGCCGGAATGATATATTCTTTGTTCAAGAGCTTCTCACAAACAACAACGTAACAAGTCGTGATCAATTTCTTTTCAGAAATGTTGCAAAAAACTACAAGAATATGAAATGATGCTTAGAAGATATCATATTGGAAACATCTTACTACGCTCAACCCCATATATTAGCAAATATAATACATCTAATGAAAGTATACAACTTGGTCTATAACCACAACCCGCTTCATGCTGGAAAACAAAAAGCAGTTTATCAGTGGATTCTTGGAAATTTATTCAAAGCGCGAAGGGGAGAGCGAGCAGGATGGCAAACAGGACCTGATTCGGCAAAGTGGCCTTCCACCAAAGTTGAAGACTACACGCACACCTTGAAATTACTGCACTCTTTAATGTAATGTTGTATTTATTATAAGGAAATAAAACAGCTTGGTAAAAAATGATAAAGTGCTTTATTTAAATTTTATTAGCAACACCAGCGTCTACTTATATACACAAATAAGCCATAATTGGTATAAATATGCATAGAAATACAACCAAACTTATGCACGATACAACTTGAAGGAATAGCATTGAATCCCATACGTACTCTGGAGTATTATTTTCCAATATTTCAGTTGCCGACAGCCATTGCCTGTCAATATATTCCAAATTTCTATCCTTTGCTACAGAATATCTTACTTTCACCGAACTCATTTGGCGTGTTTTGTTTAAAACAAATACGTTGCTGTTGTTGACTGGTGTAAAAATTAACCGAACCCACTCTTTCGGCCACTCACATAAACCCTTAAACTCACTTTCAAATTTAACGTATTTTAGCGTAGGCTATATCACCATTACTATTTTCCGGTCGTGAAATATATAACGTGTTATTGAAAAAATACGGTAAAACTATTATAGCTGTTTTGATGCGCATGATGATATCCTCAAGTATACTGATTGTTAAACATATGAGCTGCTTTTTATATTCTACATCACTCCTCTCTGTTCAGAAATAAAAGACGCTTTTAGTTAAATATCCATTTAATAATCATATTCCTTCTGTTAAGTAGCCTTTACATTTTTTAATTTTCATTTTATTTTATAATCTGTTTACAATGGTAACAAGTAAATATCAACGTACTAATGGTAATAAAATATTAATATTAACAATAATGAAAGAAGTAAAATAAAAAATGTAAGAAATAAAAACCACTTAAACCAGTTTATAATTCGGCATCAGTTAATAGAAAATAAATGTCATTTAAATATTCTTCAGAAACATTATTACTTTCAAAAAGATTATTTAATTGCGAAACCAGTTATTCTTCCTCTTCTTCTTTGTTAATTAGTTTATTGCCATATTCAATAGCTTTATGTAATGAAATTATTTTAGGGATGTCGTCATGACCCCAAACTAAAGTTTTAGTAGTGCCTAGAATTATGAAACGCTTATCGTCGTTAGGGCTTAAAGTTACCTTGTATTTTAATTGGCTATACATTTGATGCAATCGAGAAGTAAAAACCTACATTTGCTCCATTATCTGCTTTTGCTCACTTACAACGGAAACATAGTGTTTTTCATCTAGGCGGTTTTAAATCAAGGAACGTGTCACACCTTTTGCTTTCGTTATAATTGTTGAATCGTTCAATTTAACACAATCCGCTTTCACGCCAGTACCATAAAGGCTTTTAATAGGAACGCCAGCGAATTCACCTTTCATTTTACCAAAAATTGATCCAGTTTTATGAATGTCGTAAATATTACCTTCCGGATAATCGGAAGTATCAAATTTTCGCAGGTGTTTTTTAATTTCACCGTAGAAATCATCATGATAGAATTTTAAAACTAAAAAATCAGTATCCATGTATAAAAGAGATACCTCATCTTTGTATTCTCTTTTGAGAAAATCATAATAAAATCCACATAGAACAGTTTTTGATCATTCTAAAATGAAGAAACCGAGATAAATCGGCTTATTATAAACAACTTTAACTTTTTCCATTTGAATTGCAACACAATTTTCTGAGAAGATGGTATAGTTTTTGAAATTCGGTCGCGCGATTAACGTTTCAGCTCCCAAACTTTTACCAGCATTTCCCACCGCGTAGAAATTCATATATCGCTTCTTTTGTCAACATTTTCCAGGGTCTTTCCAAAAATTGAATTAACCATTTTTTTGAAGAAATCTTTATCCGATTTTACTGTTAATTTATTTCTCATTTCGGTATTTAGCTGAATATAAGGCTTCATGAACGCTTCTTGTTTAAATTTTAGCACCCTGTGGATTTTGGCGATTTTTAAACCATGCCTCATACCCTGTTTCAAATTAAGATAGTGGCTTACATACCATAGTCGGAGAGCCGGCCGTATGCAAGTCTTATGGATCAGATACATAGACAATTTTTGAGGTATGAACAGTAGAGATATAGGTCTAGAGGTCGACCGCCCTAAAAATGCTTAATTTTGCCCGCATGCAATATTATGACCTCACTTCCGGTTGTTATTTCAGGTATCGCTTTAATTCATAGGATACATAAAAAAAATTTACGTCAAAATAAAGTTTTTGATGAGCAGAATACAGATGTCAAAGGTCGACAAGCTCTATTCATTCGGTACCCTGAGTCGACCGCAGTCGACCGCGATCAAAAGTATTTTCTGCTCAATTTTTCTTAACTCATCGAATACATTAATTTGTTAACGCTTTTCAGAAACTAGAACCTCCCTAATTACTGAAAAAAAATAGTCGACACCTTTCATTTACCCGGATCTGACAGTCGACTTAGTTTAAAGAATTAAAGCGCCTGTATGGATACGTACAATGGCTATATATTTTTAATTATCTACATATATTTATAATTACTTTGATAATTCTTTTTTTTCTCGATTCTTAAACTCTAATGTTCATAAAAAAAAATAGTCGACACCTTTATTTCACTCTAATATTATTGTCGACTAGGTTTAGATCATTAAACAGTATATACTCAGATGTTTAATGTCTCTAAATCTTTCATTATTCCAATATATTCCTCAAATACATTAATTATTTTTTTTTAAATTAATTATTTTATTCTAACATTCATAAAAAAAAAGTCGACACCTTTATTCCACTCTAATATTATTGTCGACTAGGTTTAGAAAATTAATCTGTACACACTCAAACGTTTAATATCTTGATATCTTTAATCATTTCAATATTTTTCTCAAATACACGCATAATATTTTTTTTCAATTAATTCTAACATTAAAAAAATTTTTTTAAATACTTACCTTACTTTCTTCTATTCTTCACTAGGTATATATAGTGAAGTTTTGTTTTTCCAACTAATTTCTGTAAGAAAGAACAGTAGGAATTGAAGCCTCTGATAGTATAGTTGATACATAAATGAGTTTTTATTTGATACAAAAATGAAATACAATAATTAAACATTAATTTTACATGTAACTATCATCATTAAAATCTACTTCATTAGTTACGTCATCGTTATGAATCGGTATATTGCTATCGTCGTCGTTGTTGTCGGTATTGCTATTCTCATCATCATTGAGATCGTCAGTATTATCGTCATGTACAAATTCATTGCTATTATCTCGTAAAATAATTTCTTCTATTTGAAGTGGTGTAGGACTACCATTAAACATATTAGGCGTTATAGTCATACTATCTCCATCATACATCCATCCACACTCCTCATAATCCATAACAATACATTGTTTCTGCATACAATTTTGCCACATCGCATTCACATAAATTGTTCTGAGAATTTTCTGTTTTAACGATTCCCAGCAAGGTGGCATTAGGCTGGAATCATAATTTCTTATTTCGTTTAAAAACACCTCTTGAGTCGAAACAGCAGAAAAATTATTTTGAAAAACGATTAACCGCGATAAATTTACATCTGTGCAATTTTTAATACCATACATTTCGCAAGTATACTTTTGAATTGTTTCTTTCATCACTTTATCTTCGATAGTGGTTAGATTATTAAGTGAAGCAAACATTTCTTGATATCTTTCATTATTCATTAAAATATTGAAAGGTTTCGCTTTACCTCTCTTGAAGAAACTACAAGTATAGTCACAACCTGTATATGCGTGAAAACCGGGCAATGCCTTGCACATTTTCTCACCTAAAATATTCGCTAATCTGGTACAATTTATACATTCATCACCGTCCTTACTGTTTGATGAACTTAATAACCAAATTTCAAAACGCAACAATTTAAAGATATTTCCTAATAAAATAATTAAAACATCTGTATCTGATGATTTGATCATAATTTTTGAGCTATCAGCACACTTATTTAAATGGTAAATTATTCTGGTGTCAGCTTCTTCATGCAGGCATTCTAAGTGTTTCTCTTCAGTTTTAATTATTTTATTGGCACTCACAGAATAAGAATAGCACTTAATCCCGACAGTAAGGAAAATTGTCTTTTTATCTATAATAGATGCTACGTTCGAATTTTCCCAATATTGACCTAAAAATTCTATTAAAGCTTCTTTAAATTTTTTATTTCTTAAAGCTTTTTAAAAATCATTTGGTCGACTTTGAGATGGCCCAACGATTGTATACGGAATATCTGTTTCATTTCTGTTTATTCTTTCTACATCTTTGATTGAAGGAATAGTATACCGGTCAAAAATTAGATGTATTTCAGCAGCCGTACTGTTGCAATTTTTTTTTAATATAAATTCAGCCATTCTTCCAAAAGTTTGAGGCATAGCTGGCCCAAGTTTATGCAACATATGAAAGTCATCAATTATTTCTATGTCCACGCATAACGGATAGTCTGGTTCGATCATTTTTTTTAATTTTTTTGCAAGAACTGATTTGTCTGTCTTATTCATCTCACCTGTGCACTGAAACAATGCAGGTGGTGCTGGTGCTAATGGATAAGACAGGCAACACTCAAGATCAATTTTATGGCTTAAAGCAAGTGCTAACAATCTACCGAATATATCTCGTTCCATTTTGATAACCGTTTGTTTACCGCCGTCTGCAGTTTTTATTATTTTTTTTAAACATTCTGAAGTAAAATTTTCAATCTTTGATTTCACGATTCTAGATTCAAATCGATCTGGGTTAGTATTGCATTCGATAATGAATCGAATTTTTTTGTCTTCACCAATTTTGTAAGCCCCTAACAAAAAATTTGCAACATTCAGTGAAACAGCGCGACCAGTAACAATATTATATAAATTGTTTTTATCCACATTTAAACTGAACGGATTAATATGCTCTTTAAATTTTGTTATCATATTATTGACGGCTTCTCTATCTTTTTTTAACCTACTGTGCTCTAATTCACGATGGGTATCGTCATTGTGCAACATATTAATTTCATCAATTATTTTTGATATTATTTTTGTGCGCATGCTATGGCTCAATGCCCAACGCTGCCTGGCTGCTATTGAAGTGCTGAAATGTGTGATACCGGTTAATGAACTAGCAGCATCCGCGTTAATGGTTTGCTCTAATGTCAAATCCACAGGTGATCTAGATAGATTAGTTGTCGTTCTTTTCACACCGAACGCTCCTTTCAAAAAATCGTGAAATAATTGAGAATTTGTTTTCTTTAATTCAATAAGATTGCAACAATATAAAATAGTCCATCGGCAATAATTTTGTTGATTAAATACAAAAAACCAGTTAGCCATGGTATATAACGAATCAATATATAAGTTAAAATCACTGCTTCGTATGCTTCTAGAAAATCTAAAATAAAGATTGACCATTTCCATATATTGCAAATAAAATTGAGCTGTTTTGCCGTATTTGCCGGTAGATATTTCTTCAAGAAATAATTTATATTTATTAATTATTTCTTCTAATGGTGAAGAAATTTGAAGAGGTTGCGTACACTCTACTGGAGTTTGTAAAAAAAATTTTAAATTATCAACTAACAAAGAAGGATCAATGTCGTGTACGGAAATGAAGGACTCAATTAATAAACTTTGCAAAGCAACCGTTAACAGTGGATGAATACGTTTGCACCTGTTGAAATGTTTACTAGATAAAAAACCATTAATAGAACCGGCTGCTAAAACTTCAGCATCAACTAAAATATCAGTAATACCACTAGATTCAATGAAAGTTCCAATAGCTTTAAAAAACGCCATTTGTATATGAAAGGCTCTTAAATTAATAAATAAATTATCGAATCTTGGACTTTCGCAATTTTGTATTTGCATTGCCATTTTGGCAATTGCAAGATCATAACTAACAATAATCCGTTCTTGATTACATTCATTTGCAATTTTTTGTGCGATGTTCATAGTTTCATGTACTACTTTATATGAAGTTGGTGAATGATTTAATGGAGGTAAATAATCAACTATTTGTCGAGGACTATTGTCTATAAAAAATTTACTATGGAAACCTAACCACATTGGCGTTGATTGTAAAGAGAAGTAAGAAAAATTCCATATAATATCTTTCATAATTGCGTCATCTCTCGAATTTTTACAATTATTTATAACCGAAACAATTTCGTCGAGTGGCAAGAGTATTGTTTTCACCTTAGGGTTTTTGGGATATGGTGGAATATCGCGACCGAAAAAAATCAAATCTGCGTCTCCTGCGACCTTGTTCACATACATCTGTACTTGTTTGAGAGTTTCTCGACCTATGATTGCCTTCTGATTCTACTTGTGAGTCCGAATTATTCACAATATCATCGCTTGCATTTTCGATCTGGGCATCAGATGTACTCATCTCATCAATTTCACCATCATTATTTGTTGGGACAAACTGATAAACAATACCGACAGTATCATGTAAAGTATCTTTACCATTGATAGTATCTACAAACCTATCGTAATTGTCGAAAGCTACATTAGTGCATAAATTATTATTTTCTTTAATACTAGATGGAATATACTTGTCATCTTCGCAAGCCGTTAGAGTCATTTCGGTCTCTAATTCTTCAGCAACATGATAACTAATAGAAGTACCGTAATTGTTGAGTATTGTCAATAATTTACGGCTGTTAGTCATCGATTTTACAGCTAAACCTAACATTAAGTGTTTCGCTGGCTTAACTCTACCTTTTGTTGCACAGAAAATTATGTCTTGGCAGATAGATTTTATTTTGATCAAATCATCCACATTATTTCTTCGACGATAATCTGGGCCTTTTATCAAGTCGCACATAAAATTTAAAAGTTCATCTGGGACTTGACATTCGCCCTTGATAATATCGTCTACTGAAATATTTTCTGGGAGTTTTTCAGGTTTTATCAAATTAATTGATTTTCTTAGTAAAAATGCTGCGTTTTGAAGCTTATTATCTTCGTTCTCAACAAAATCCGTAAGAAGCCTATTCATGCTTAAATTACTTTTGTAAACTATTTTTTTTCTATGTGCAGTTTCCGATGCAGTAATAATTAATTGATCTCCGAATTTATTTTCGAGTCTATCTTGCAAATTTTGAGCCGTATATTCTGAACAATTTGCTTCCGATCCGTTAACTGTGGCTATCTCGTCAAAATATGCTATATAACGGTTAAATAAAGTATTAAGAAAGTATATTTTTTCGTTTTGAATAATCTCGTTATCGATAAATTCGCATAAATTTTTTAAACATTCTTCATGTATTTTGCGTGTCATGTGCCAACTGCTTTTCTGTTTAGGCTTATGAATTTTGGAAGCCTTATTCTGGTAAACAGTACGGCAAATCGGATGATAAGGTACCGGTTTCATACAATGTAATTTTTCGAGTATAGCTTCATCATCCAATATTTGCGCATATTGACGAAATTTATTAAATAGTTCTGATGATGAGCACATGGTAACATACTGCCGTTGTTTTCCCGAAGTTTTTTCGATTTTCTCACAAAAGATGCATTTCTTACGTAAATTTCCTCCAGAAGCTACGTCATCTTCTGCTGTTGGAGTTGACGATATTGATGCATCGAATGAGCTCGAAGGATCCATGCGTTGAGTAGACGTTGAAGGAATCTCCTGATCCATCGTGCTACTCGATGAAGCCTACATAATTCATCATGAATAATTAATTTTAATGCATTTTTTTTCGTTGGGAGAAAAATTTTGTAAATATTGAAAATTTTTTTGAACATAGAGTAACGCTACTTTCATTAAAAAACTAGTAACACTTAATGTCAAAGAACATTATGAAACAATGTAAATATTTGTGATTATGGGACTCGTCTATACCTGGAGTCACATTGTGCTCCGAAACGCACAATGTGCTGGGCTAATATATTTTATTTAAATGACACTTACTACTTCCAAGGTTGGATGCTCAAGGTTAACGTCAACTGACATGATGTCTTCGTCTCGAGAAATATCAGAATCTTCTTGAATATTACTTTCACCCAGTATTTCGGAGCTCGATGCATCACTTTCAAAATTCTGTAGTGGAATAAAGATGTCGACTTTTTTTTTTATGAATGTTAGAATAAAATAATTAATTTAAAAAAAAATAATTAATGTATTTGAGGAATATATTGGAATAATGAAAGATTTAGAGACATTAAACATCTGAGTATATACTGTTTAATGATCTAAACCTAGTCGACAATAATATTAGAGTGAAATAAAGGTGTCGACTATTTTTTTTTATGAACATTAGAGTTTAAGAATCGAGAAAAAAAAGAATTATCAAAGTAATTATAAATATATGTAGATAATTAAAAATATATAGCCATTGTACGTATCCATACAGGCGCTTTAATTCTTTAAACTAAGTCGACTGTCAGATCCGGGTAAATGAAAGGTGTCGACTATTTTTTTTCAGTAATTAGGGAGGTTCTAGTTTCTGAAAAGCGTTAACAAATTAATGTATTCGATGAGTTAAGAAAAATTGAGCAGAAAATACTTTTGATCGCGGTCGACTGCGGTCGACTCAGGGTACCGAATGAATAGAGCTTGTCGACCTTTGACATCTGTATTCTGCTCATCAAAAACTTTATTTTGACGTAAATTTTTTTTATGTATCCTATGAATTAAAGCGATACCTGAAATAACAACCGGAAGTGAGGTCATAATATTGCATGCGGGCAAAATTAAGCATTTTTAGGGCGGTCGACCTCTAGACCTATATCTCTACTGTTCATACCTCAAAAATTGTCTATGTATCTGATCCATAAGACTTGCATACGGCCGGCTCTCCGACTACTTTTCTTTATGATTTAAGGTTGTAATTAATTAGTAGTGTAAGATGACCGGTTCTAATTCAGAGGAAGAGAGGTTACTTAAGATCAAATTGACGGAAGGTCATTGACTTTAAACTTGTGTGTATGTAGTGGTCGAATGCTTCACAATGAATTGAAACATATGTACATGTGTCGGTAATGTAAAATTAAATACGTCTGCTGTTGTGCTTTTAGGGGTATTTATTAACACTAATAATTACGAACACGAAATAATGTTTAATAAGCAGCAAAGTAATGAAACAATATAAAGCAATATAATACAGCGGAAAATAAAACATAAATATAACTGTCCGTAAAGTACAATAAAAGAACCGCGCACCACACGCCCCTTACTTACACTGCGTACGAACTACTACTAAGAATGATATTGATTCACCACCGGCGCGGCGCACGCACAAATAACCCCTCATGTCAACGCGTATACGCGGGTGAACTAAATGTAATATCTAACACTCCCCCTCGGCGCGACGGGAGGATAAACCCAGTTGACTGACGAGGATCTGGTGTCTTGGTCTAAATAAGCCTTTGGTAAGTATGTCTGCTACCATGTTCTTCGTAGAGATGTGGTTGAGCGATATGATCTTCTTCTCGAGTATTTCACGCACAAAGTGATAACGTATGTCGATGTGTTTACTTCTGGCGTGGAACACAGGATTCCCGGCAAGTTTGATGGCTCCCATGTTGTCGCAGAATATCGGAACGCTGTCTGTGGTCTTTATTCCCAATTCGTTTAGGAACTTTTGAAGATATATTGCCTCCTTTGAAATGTCTGATAAACCCATATATTCGGCTTCATTTGAGGATAAGGCTACGGATTTCTGCTTCTTAGATTCCCAAACGATTGCGCCATTATTCCATATAAAACATGAACCAGTGTGGGATCTTCTGTCTAACAAATTTCCGCCCCAGTCGGCGTCAACGTATCCAGTGATTGGTTGATCACTTGGTGAATAAGATAGACAAAGCGATTGCGTGTCTTTGAGATATCTTAAAACTCTCTTCGCAGCTGCCCAATGTGATTCGTTGTAACAGTTGTTGAACTGTCCAAGCAGGCTGCAGGCAAAACTTATGTCTGGTCTCGTAGCAACGGCTAGGTAGTTCAATGCACCAACCAATTCTCTATACGGTAAGTTTGATTCGTTTTCGCTAGGTTTGGATCCATTTTTCATTAATTTAGTTCCAGGATCGATCGGAGTGGCGACTGGTTTGCAGTCAGTCATTCTGAATCTTTCCAATAATTCATTGATGTAACCCTGTTGACTTAAATGAATCTCGTTTCCCTTTCTACGGAATTCTATGCCTAGACAATTATGGACTTCTCCTAGGTCTTTGATGTCAAAATTCTGTGCCAATTCATTCACAATATTTGAAATGATATCGTCGTCGACGCAACTGATAAGAATATCGTCTACCTATGTAACGACGAAAACTGGTTTCTCATTTCGTTCTGTTGTGTAAACACAAGGATCAGCGTCTGTTGGACGAAATCCAATTTTTCTTAAGACTTGGTCAAGCTTTTGGTTCCAGCTTCTTCCTGCTTGTTTGAGGCCATAAAGCGACTTCTTTAGTAAGCATACGACGTCGTCTGAATTGAGTCTGTTAAGCATGGTCCCTGCTGATTTTCTAATTTGATTACTATATTTCTCAGAATCTTTTATTCTCTTCAATGACTCTTCTAGTAATTTAGGCGGTTCCATGAACGTCTCTTCCTTTAGGGTTCCATTAAGGTAAGCTGTCGAAACGTCTAATTGCCTGATTTTCATACCTAGTTTTACTGCGGCTGATACAATTATTCTTATCGAACTGAGTCTGGCCACGGGGGAAAAAGTCTCGTTAAAATGAATACCCGGTTTCTGTAGAAATCCCTGAGCAACTAGTCGGGCTTTCTTCTTCGAGATTGTTCCATCGGGATTGACTTTGTTTCTGAGAACTATTCTGCTTCCTATTATGATTTTGTCTTTAGGACGTTTAACGAGTTCCCATGTATCGTTCTTGATGATAGAGTTTACTTCCTCTGCCATGGCGTCCAACCAGTCATTAGATTCGGAACTTGACATTGCTTTCTTCATAGATACTTCTGAAGAAAATGCCTCGTGATTGACTTCAGTTAGTTGGGCCTCAGCGGGCTCTCTTGGTATGACATTGTACTCTTTCCTCGGACGACCCCTTTGTCCAGTTCGGACAATTCTTGGTCTGCCTCGTCCTCTTGTCGCTTCAACTTCGCCATTTGCTTCTAGTTCTTCCGGATTTTCTTCGGGTTCTCGATTCACTAGTTCAAATTCGATGACTTCAGGGTAATTACGTTCTTCTTCTGTTTCTTTGGGAGAAAATTCGACGAAATTTTTCGGATCTTTTGTGTTCGTCTCCATAAATTTGACGTCTCGTGATATCTCAACCTTCCTTCCTTTCGTATTCCAAATTCTGTAGCCTTTGGAGGTTTCTGAATATCCTACTAGTATTCCTTCCTTGGTACGAGATCGGAACTTGTCCTTTCCAACAGATGAGTCGAAGTAGTGTGCTTTGCCACCAAATATCCTTAAGTGAGACACATTCGGTGGTTTACCATGCCATGCTTCATAAGCTGTATTACCATTTAGACTGGTAGTTGGACTGCGATTACGTAAGTAGTTGGCTGTGTTAATCGCTTCGGCCCAAAAACCTGGTGGCAAATTGGCTTGTAGAAGTAGACAACGCGCCATGTCCAATAAGGTTCGGTTTCGGCGTTCAGCTAGTCCGTTCTGTTGTGGGTGGTAGGGTACTGACAATCTTCTTGTAATTCCGGATGATTTTAAAAATTCGTTGAATTTTTGGTTTACGTACTCGGTACCATTGTCACTCTGTAGAAATTTAATACGTTTGCCCTTGACGTTCTCAAACATTGCTTTGACTTCCACAAATTTGTCAAATACTTCATCTTTTGATTTGATGAAACGAACTTCGCTCCAACGTGTAGCTTCGTCAGTGAAAGTGATGAAATATCTTGCTTTTCCCATAGATTCTGTTTGCATAGGGCCGCATACGTCAGTGTGGATGACTTCAAGGATTTCCGATGCTTTCTGATGATCTTTAGGAAAAGGAGATCGTGATAATTTTCCTTTGATGCAGGTCTCGCACTGTAGATTCACGCCATCTTCTTTGACGTCCATTCCAGTGAGCTGACCTCTTCGCCAAGCTTTCCTTAGATCTGTTGTATTGAGGTGTCCCATTCTTTTATGCCATTCATCCAGTGATAACTTCAGGATCGTAGAATTTTGGGTAAATGACGCGCGTTCAGACTTCGATTCGCGATCGGTAATCTTGGAAACTGACATTAAGTTTGTTTTTAATTTCGGAACGTGTAACGTATTCGGCAAAGTAATTTCCGTTCCGCTCGCGACTATGGCGGCCGCACTGCCATCTGCTAAATTAACGTCACCGGTAACAGCTTCTGATAAATTCGCGAACGCGTCAGAGTCTTTGCATAAGTGAGATGTTGCACCACTGTCTAAACACCATCCCAAATTCGGAGCGTTGGATACTCGGTTTGCTTGGGTAGTAAAATATGTGAGATCACTGTTCTTGGGATTGCTTCTCTTGGATTCAGTGCACTCAGCAGCTTTGTGTCTAACTTTTCGACATTTGTGGCAACGAAACTTGAATTGTGTTTTGTTTTGTTCGTTCGACTTCTTACGATGTTCCCCTTCATGCTTCTTCACGAAACGTTTTGGATAACCCTTCGTTTGTAATGCATTTTGTGAAATTCCATGGGTGTCGTGTTGACGAGCTTCATATTCTTCCACAATTTTTATTCGTAGAGCTTCTGGAGTGGGTAGCGAGTCTCTGGATTCGATTGCACATCGAATTTCTCGGGAAGACTATATAACAACATGATTGAGAGCAAGTCCTGCTCAATATAAACTCCCATCTCTTCTAGTCTATCTACTGCATCGAAAAACTTGTTAAGGTGATCGTTCACATCGCTGTTTTCCTCCATTCTTTGAAGAGTTAACTGTTTTAAAAGTGTGGCTTTTCTCGCGGGTCCTTTCGATTGATAGATGCCTTCCAATTTGAGCCAAACATCTCTCGACGTATCACATCCCTTCACTTGTTTTAGTTCGGATGGATTGATTGAGAGGATGATATCAGACTTTGCTTTATCATCTGCTATCTTCCAGGCTGCAATTTCGGGCCGATTGCCTTCTGATGGAGTTGGTTTCTGCACTATACCGCTCACGTAACCCCGTCCGTCGTTTTTAATTAGCAAGGCTTGCATTTGTAGCTTCCATGTATCATAATTCGCCCGGTTTAGTAATTCGAAACGAGCAACGTGTGAATTCATCGCGACACTATTCGATTCACCCCCGTAACTGCGAATGAATACGTTTGTACCTGCGTGGTTGCAACGACGGTAGCAATCGATAATTCCAAGGTAACTAAACGCGTGGGTCTGGGCCCATAACCTGTTGTGCTTTTAGGGGTATTTATTAACACTAATAATTACGAACACGAAATAATGTTTAGTAAGCAGCAAAGTAATGAAACAATATAAAGCAATATAATACAGCGGAAAATAAAACATAAATATAACTGTCCGTAAAGTACAATAAAAGAACCGCGCACCACACGCCCCTTACTTACACTGCGTACGAACTACTACTAAGAATGATATTGATTCACCACCGGCGCGGCGCACGCACAAATAACCCCTCATGTCAACGCGTATACGCGGGTGAACCAAATGTAATATCTAACATCTGCCCCCGTCTGAAGTTTACGATTCTTAAATACGTTTACATGATAATGTAGAGGAAGTGGAGAAAAGTGTAAGGTACAGGCATATGAAATGAAAGTGAAGTCGTTATAGTTAACGATTCTTTATTTTGATATAAATGAAGTATGTAAGTGATACAATCAAAATATTGAACAATAAGATTATATTAATAGTACTAACAACTTGTAGAAATAAGAAAGAGTCGGTGATATAGCCCTTAGTTATAACGTCTCTGTTTTTGACATCCTTAAGCTGAATCCATCGGCTTTCAATATATCTACGAAACTGTCCATGTTTATCAATAAATGCTAGTTTTACAGAGTGAAGGTTCTGCACGTTCTCAACTGTAAAGACATTTGTTCCATTAACATTTCTTAAAATAATAGTATCCCAATTTTTCTTCCATGTACAAGACACATCAATATGCTTATTAAAATTTTTACAAACATAGGCTTCATCTCCAATTGTATTATCAGGTCGGGAAATGTAGAGGGTATTTTTATACAAATATGTTAAAATCAGTAACGACGACACACTGATCATGATTGCTTTTTTCCATAACAACTGAGACATTTAAAACGAGCAACGTGGTTTGTATAATAAGTTCCCCTCCACTGAAGCCTATGTAGTGGAAGGGGCCTTTACATAAGTTACGGGAACGAGTGAAGGAGCGGTAGATGCATAACAGAGTTGAGTGTGTTTAAGTCAGTATAACATGGAAACCTTTATCGAAAAGTTTAATAATGTGCGGGTGGGTTATGAAGAGAAAGAAATACGTGCTCTGAAATCACTGGAAGTGAATCAAACGTATCCCGTGCAACGCTTCGAAAAGGTGAATACAAAATGAGGACCTCGTCTATTAGCTGATTTATACAGCTTTATCATATTTCTTCCGTGCAGACACGCAGAAGCTTTTACAGATGCAGAAATCGAGGACATAAACGAAAAAATTGTGAATAAAGTGGGTCATCCATCAATTCGCCTTAAAGGATTTGTTGGAAAAGCGGCTGATTTAGAAATACATATGTAAAATATATAACATTGTATGAGAATAAAAAAAATAAAAATCTAATTTATATTATGAACGTGTTTTATTTGTTTAAAGGAAAAAAATACAGTCAATTTATGAGTGTAAAGACAACGAATATTTTAATAAAATAACATTTTTATAAGCACAATTCTGTTCAACAGCGGTTATAAATAAATGATAAGAACACACTTTAACTTTAAAATGAGTTGGGAGTTTGGAGAGAGCTGGACATCCGATATCTTCAATGTTCACAAAGTTAACAGTAGGAAAGGATTCTTGCAGCCACATCATTTTTTGTAATCCTTTAACATATACAACTGTTGACTCCATCAATATGGAGTGAATTCTATCATAAAGTGTGGAGTACGGAAGATCGCCCTTATCCCAATATAACCCATGAAAATTTCTTGTTAACCAACGATTTTGACTTCTGTAACGAACGGGGAGAGCGTCCCATGGAAATGGTGGTTCAAATGTGAAATGATAAACTGGTTCTTCTTTTAGAGCAACAACAGCTACTTCTTTAAGAACAAATCGATTCTCACTACACTGAAAACCTTGTACGTCCAATAAGAAACTCATCGTGCTCACTGTTCAGTACCGGTAAGAAAACTAAATTGTGGAAGAGATCGTTGTGTTTTATACTTCGTGATCTAAGTTTGTGGACGGATTGTAATGTATCACACGATCATGTATTATTAAACAGAAATCTGCTGTTTTGTCTGGTATATTGTCTTTAGTTTGAAACTCCAGACGGATATCTATACTACCAGATTTAACAGTTTCATTCTGATAAGAACAGTCTACCATTACAAGAGGAGCAATGACAAGAAATTGTTTAGGATCGAATGAGGGTTCACTTACATTACCATAATACGATTGTTGAAAGTTGGCATACATTTCATATAAAACGGCAAATCTAGAAGTATCAAAATCTAAATTCAAATTATCATACGGGTACATAGTAGATCCTAAGTGAACTTTAAAATTGGTTAGTTTGCAGTGATCGAAGGCACTCATATTTTTTGCAAGATTATTACTTTTATCTGTTTGAAATCCGAAAATAATGAAGCGAGGCTTTTCCAATTGTGACGTTGTTTTCACATTCCAGTTGTGAGAATACGATTTGGGAAGTAGCGGATATTCATGTAGTTCCCAAGTCCGAAATGAAAGTTCCATATTTAAATTTCGATCAACATAACGCAACAATTTCAAACGTTCAGCATCTGCTACAGATACATGAGGAATTTTCCAAGAAATCTGATCCAAATGTACAAGTACATCTTCAAGTGGCGTTGCTGAGCAATATAAAGCATTATTGTCAGTGCTGCTGCGAACTAGAACTAATTCTTGTCGAACGTTTAATATTATTTTTCGGAAGTCTTCTGCAAATCCAAAAATCATACGTTGTGGAATACAAACGTTGAAGTAACCGTTGGAATCTACTAGTTTTACAGAATTAAGCTTAATTCCTTGTAGATCGCTTAAAGCAGGAGGCAACCATCCACTGTTGCTGAGACGTTTACTTTCATTCTCGTTGTAAGATGCGTAACCTTTCATTGTTGTAACCATGCCAGGATTACGGACTCGATCAATAACTTTTCCGCCTAATTCATAACGAATTTCATCAAACAGGTGTAAAATTCTATTGTGGATAAAAGAAGTGTTCGCAGTTACCTTTCCATCCTTTTGAAGAAGCAAACGACCTTCTATGTATAGGAAACTACTAGAAGGCAAAGTGTAAACATCTTCATTTTCTATTGGAATACGTATCGTATCATAGTAGCAATAGGAGAGGGCTACTGAGATCATGTCCCGTTAGATTGTTGCTGTTTCTGTCTAACGTTAGTTTGCCGTATAAGTACATCCTTCTCGCACCTATGGGCAAAAGGTGTATGTGTTCTGAGATCATGAACCGTTACTTTAATGCTGTGACGTAGCAAGGAAGGAGTGTTTTTTTCCCGTCGGTCGCGACCGACGTACCTATCAAGGAATATGTGTTGTTTTTCCGGTTCGGCTGGACATGCATGCCGCTGCCGCAGTGCAAGAAATAATAATTATTTTTCTTACGCGTTCGGCTCTAATGAATGACTTTATTAAAGTAATTGCGTGCATTGAATTGCTTCGTTATGAATAGGTAGATAGGTAGATAGGTAGGTAGGTAACAATGTAAATAAAAAGTATTGTTATTCAGAAATAGGTTTATTCTTTAAAAAAATGTTACATTACAACATTATTAGATGGAATCCAACTGTTTGGAGATTTATCGAATCCAAGCCATTTTACGTAGACTTGATAACCTTTTCTTCGCAAAATTTTTTCCACCAGGTAGACGTCGGGATGTTTCGCCTTTTGCAGTTCCTTATCCAAAAATCCTCCTTTTATATCGTTACCTGTTAAATCTTGTTAATAATAGACGATTGGATTAGAAAATTTAATGTTAACCACTTTAAAAATTTCATTGGACCAGTTTGGAGTGTAACCTTTTGCAAAAACTTCGCGATGTTTGCTAATGCGTACGTAATCTCCAATGGAAAATTTCTTTCTCTTCAGATCTACTGTTTTAATGCGAGAATATACGGTATTCAATAGTAGCTTTTCGTTTTCCTTCTTTACAGCATTTATCGGTTTCATTCTGATAGTTCTGTGTTTTTTATTATTATAAACTTGAACTAGTGTAGGTAACAAATCTAACCATTTGTAATTTCCTTGCAATGTAATTTTTTTCCTCTTAAGGTTCTGTTGGGTCGTTTACTGCTGAAAGTTGAATAGTGATTAATTCTGTATTTTCTCATTAGATTCTGAAACCATTTATTGTAAAACTCTTTTCCCATATCAGTTTCCAGGTTTGTCGGTATACGTTTATTTTTGCGTAATATATCTTCAAACGCTTTCGAAACATCTTCTCCGTTTTTTCGTAAAACCGGTGACGCCCATAGAAACTTAGAAAATGTGTGAATTACTACAAGAATGTATCGATACCCTTTATTTCCTTTTGCATACGGAATCATTTCAACTAGATCGGCTTGAAACAGATCGTATAATCCTTTAATAATTGTTCTTCGTCTAGTAAAATTTTTTCGAGCTTGTTTATGTAATTCAGCTACCACTTGCTCTTTAATAGTGGTTGATGTTTTACCGTTTTTGCTAGAATCGTTTTTTATCTTTCCTTTTAGTATTTTGACCATTATTATTAAACAGAAGATGTGGTGGTGGTGGCGGTGGTGGTAGTGGTATCGATATTGCTAGGCAATACACTTGACGGCGTGGCTGTAATTAAAGAGCTCTTCTGTATGTCAAGGTGCTTAAAGATAGCATCTATATACAAAGTATTTAAACGAAAATTGATGTTTAGTGAGTCAATGTTAGCCTTGAGAGAGTGTATTAGTACTAATAATTCGTTTCGGAGAATTTCACGTTTTTTATCTCCTTCGGACATTGCATCCTTTTTGACTTTTCCACATTCTAGTCTAATTTGGGTATTAGTAACTTTGTCTTTATTATCAACATATGCTTTTGTAGCTGCATGCCAAGATGCTGTTGGCATCTCTAAACGAGTTACATGTTTGTTATCGAAATCAATAAAATAAGAAATCTTTCTAAAATATTCAGCTGTCGCTAACGTATCTATTATTATATCCAAGTATTTTTTTTTGTGACAATCTCATCTTCAATCTGTTTCCCATGATCGTCGTCGCTCGTTTTAACTCGAGGGAATAACTTATTATTTTCAATCAAGAATTTATCTGTCGTTTCAAACTTTCGTTTAGAACCCCCCGACAATGCTCGACCGAATTTATCAACAACCATATTGAAACTAAGTGAGAATATAAATTATTTATTCTATTATACCACACTCTCGAAGTTCTTCGACAATAGATGTGATTTCATTGCTATGGTTGGTATTTCCTGCAGATTGAGATGAAATGAGTAATTTTAAACGATCACATAATTCGTTAACATCATTAAAATTTACATATTCTAGAGGGTTATCGTTTAAATTCATCCATAGACCTTTACCCAAAGGATTTTTAACTGGAGTCGAAGTAGCTGCTAGGACATTGGCAGCAGTGGAAGGAAATAGACGTCCGATCATGAGTTTCTTGATTAGCTGATACTTTTTTCCTTTGTTTCCAGCTATTGGAGCGGTACTCTTGTAGCCAATTTTATGAGCATTTGTTCTATACACTATATCTTTATATTTCGCCAAATCAGATTCCTTATAACCATTGGGCTCCTTTTTAAACAAAAGCTCCAATAATCCTCGGGATAGTGTATACCTTACATTTTTTATGGTTATTTTGTTAGTTCCAAACTTTATTTCGGAATCTCCGATAAAATATTTCTGTTTCTCTGGATTAAATCTTACACCATATTGCGTGTCAAAAACTCCTTTAGTATCATGATTTAGAGATGTTATATAAGTTTGAGGGTTATCTAATCGAACGAGCTGCATTATTTCCCTATAGACATCCCTATCTTTTTGCTTATCTCCGACAGGGTTCTTTTTGAAAAGTAACTCATATAGTCCAGGCGTTCCGACAAATTTACGTCCCATTATTTCTAGATTTTTACCGACCACCTTCATTTCTTCATCGCCAATATATAATTTTTTCTGAAGCCAATCGTATCGAACATCATTTCTATTGTCATATTCTCCTTCAGTATCGCTTAATACTCCTTCAATATAATATCTCGGTAATTCTTCATAATCATCTAATATATCTTTAAAAGCAGGATCGTTTACGATTTTCTGTATTTCTTGTTTAGTGTAATCAAATATTCTATCTTCTTCCTCGTCATTCAGTGGAAGCATTGTAGAAAGATCGGAATCTATTACCGAGGTATTTAATGAGGTTGGTAAAGACGATGATGATGATGATGATGATGGTGAGAATAAATCTGGTGCTATGAACGATTTCTCAACATCTTCTTCTTTCTTTTTAATTTATTGCTTAATTTTCGGCTTAGAAAATTGTATTTCTTCTTTTAATTGCACTAAAGGTTCCACCAAAGGTTTATAGGATTTCCGCAATATAGCTTCTTCCTCTATCGCACCCTCTTTTAAAGCTTGCAATTTTCGTTTTACATCTTTCCTTACCTTTAGAAGCTCCTGTTTAATTTTCGAGTCCATTACAGCGATATATGTACATATAAGAGATAATATGATTCTCATTCGTTTACTGCTTCTATATTACTCAGAGGTAAATCGCAATGGTTATAAATATATATATTGATCAAAACCTTAGACTAGGAAATAGAGGGGACAGGTAATAGTCGACTGCAAATTGAGGCCGATTGGGATCGCGAGACAGCGCTCAGTATCGCAACATAAAATGTTAAGAGGGAGTTTCTTTTTGTTACCATTATTCGTACAATTATCATTCCATACAGAGTATCAATTGTTTATTTGATAACGTAAATAATTATTAAGAACTGTTTTTTTGCGTCTTACGTTACTAAGAAAATATTATTTATTTTATGTCAAAGAGAATACATGTTCAATGAAATTAAATGCAAAGAATTGTTTTATTAACGTTAATTAAGATGATGTGGCGGAACTAATAAACGTTAAGACGAATTTTATTAATTAATTAATTTTACTTTTTTAGATTTTTATAACTAAAAGTGACGCCACCTATGGTAATACTGTGGTAAACGCATGCATCTTACAACTTTGAATGTATTTATTGTTTCTCTCACTATCAGTAAACCATTCCAACAAAAAAAATATGATGCATTAATGATTATTGTACGTAAATCATAACATATTTTAAGTAGTATGTAAACAATAAACAAATTAAACGCGATTTTCTGTGCTTAACCTTACTACGTAAAATTCTTTTTACTTGTGAAATGTGATTTCTGGTTCATTTCTTTCACTGCGGCTTTTACAGCCTCAAGAAGAACAAATCAGCATTGTTTTAAACAAAAATACACTAAAACCTAACTACACTATTTATTTATATTGACACTTTTACACAACGCTGTCAACGCACTGTTTGGGATCAGTAAATGGAGCCGGTACCAAAATATTGCGTCAATTTTCGACGTACAGTCGGCATAGGAGTTACGTGTCCCTTCTCTTTCCTAGTCTAAGATCAAAACCTTTACGGTATCGACCGTTTTTAACATCACTATCTTTATAAATACTTATAAACCCATATTTGTCATCCCAACAAACTTTGCAAATGGTTTTAAACATTTCAAATGGCATGTCAGTATTGACATGATCTGAATAGACATGCTTAAGATTTAGCTGATCCTGTTTGAATAATATAATTAGATTTGCATTGTCGCGTATTAGATGTTTTGGAATGAGTATATGTTTGACAAAGATAAAAACAATCGACGTTGTAATGACGTCCCATACTAAAATAATCTCTGATTACATTCTGATTTTCGCAAGCAACATCGTCAAATATAAATATTGAATTAGATTTCGCATTTGATGGAGAAATAATATTCTCAGAATCTTTGTAAGGGTAATAGCCAATGCCTTTTATTGTTTTAAAAAGCTTGTCTAAGTATTCATATTTTGGTTGAGTTAGCGATTTGGAGTATACGTATACATTCTCGAATCGGAGACCATTGGGATGTTCTAAAAGTGAAATTATAACATTCGTCTTTCCACAATTGGAAGAACCTGTAACGATTGATCGTATTGTTGACGGTAGAAGGGGGCCATGTCGGTTTGCCTTTGGTACATCGTTTAAATCACGGTTAGTAATAGGCAGCACAGCTTTTTGTTGAACTATTCGCATGTCAATAATCTAATGAAAAATATGGTTACTGTTTTTCTATTTTATAAGATGATAGCTTTGCATGAATTGGTTTATTTCGAAGAAACCTTTGAATAAGAGAGAGCAATGCAGAAAGTGCAACGAGGTAATGGTTTACTTAATAAACTAATTAATTCTTTACCGTTTGAATTTCATATACCGGGTTATCGCTTTTGTGGAGCAGGTACAAAGTTAAACGAGAGGTTCGAAAGAGGGGCAAAGGAATAAATCCTTTAGATGAATCCTGCAAAGCTCATGATATTGCATACTCTAATTTTAAAAATCTAGAACAAAGACATAAAGCAGATAGTATTTTAGCTAGAGCAGCACTTAGACGAGTTCATTCATCGGATGCAAGCATTGGAGAACGTTTAGCTGCTCGAGTAGTTGCAACCGCTATGAATGTAAAAACAAAGTTGGGTTCTATGAAAAAAAAAAAGGGTGGAAGAATAAGTTTTCGAAAATTTATAAGAAAAGCAGCGAATGTTCTAAAACAGAAAAAGCCAGAAAATGTCATTCGAGCAGCACGATTAGCAATGTCACAGTTAAAAAATGCAAATCAGAAAAAAGTGACCGATTCTCCCAGGATAATACCGGTTCCAAAAAGCGGTGGATTTCTTCCATTAATACCACTTTTCGCTGGATTATCAGCTTTAGGTGCTTTATCCGGAGGAGCAGCCGGAATCGCGAAAGCGGTTAATGATGTTAAAGCAGCCTAAAGAAGTCTTAGCGAATCTGAACGACATAATAAGGCTATGGAAAAAATTGCTATTGGAAAAGGTCTTTGCTTGAAACCTTATAAAAAAGGTTTGGGACTTTATTTACCATATCAAAAAAAAAAAAAACCTCTAAGTCTGCTACAACGAGCACTAACCGATGAATATTTGCATAAATATGTTAAAATGCTTCAAATTCCTCACTTTTGCGGAATATTTATGCGTGACAGTTTACCTAAAAAAGTGCGCGCCATCGAACGTGGAATTGTAAATCATAATAAGAAAACGGGCATGGGTACGCATTGGACAGCATACAAAATTAAAAACGGCAATGCAGTTTATTTTGACAGCTTTGGAAATTTGCGACCACCTCCGGAAGTTGTGAAATATTTAAATTCTTCTCAACCATGCAAAATCTTTTATAATTATGATCGCAAACAGATGTACAACTCATTCAATTGTGGTCATCTAGTATTACAATTTCTATATAATATCACACCACCCTTTCACTTTTAAAACGTTAGCGCAGACGATAATAGTTCCATTTAATCTAACGTTAACAGACTATCAACATGTATACGTTTAATTTAACCGGAGACAAATCAATATTGCAAGCTAATATTAGCCCACCAATTGTTTTGGATGATAATTTTGAGTATTCTTTAGAACTCGTTAACTTTGAAACATACAATTCTATTTCAAATATAGATCAAAGTAATAACAAATTTTATGTTGGGAATAGAGTAATAACCATACCGGAAGGATCGTATGAGCTTGACGATATAAATCGTTATCTACGCCTTCAATTATACTTTACGCCTTTCCCTTCATGATTCCATAAACGTAGTACCCCTATCTCCACATGTCATATCGCATTATTAAATGCTAAAAAAAAAATTTTTTAAACTCCCGCTCTGCCTACAGTTGGTACTAAGGTTGGTGCGCCTGGGAAATCATTCCTTGTTTATGCGTGTCATATCACGAATGCTCTGCTCCTTTGTTCCATTATATTTAGTGAAAAACATTTGTCTGTTCACCTTTAATCATGCCAAAACACAAACGTCGACACCATTCATCGGATTCTGATTCCTCTAATAATGAAGTTCAACGACAGGTTCGTCGACTTCAGAAGGTTTTAGCACGCCGTGCCCGGGCTCGCAAACAACATTCTTCTATCCCACTGAACAACTTTTCCGGTGAGTATTAACTTCTATTTGACGATTACTCTTCCGTAGATGTTTCGAGCTCTTCCCCTTTGTTAACGAGGCTGTTGGAAAACCAGTTTGGTTAAAAAACCAAAAATCTTATATTGGCATACTATTTGCAACCTTTGGGTAGCTTACCCACAATACAGACCAATTCTGGTGGTTGTTTCCTATCGGCCTTTCTTTACGGCCTATTACATGCTCTACCTAGTTTTACCATTTTATAGTCCTGTTAGGACGTTAAAATTCTGCCTGTTAGGCAGTATTCTTTTATGGCTTTTGCCTTTAGCTATTCTATTAGCTTTCAAGTTGGGAGTTTACCAGTGCTCATGGTGGTGTCCCTTTGTAGGACCGGAGGTGGATTCAGCAGACATAGATGTGTTAGATTCTTCCACACCGGTGCAAATACCAATGCCTACTATTGACCGTGAAGTCCTGGAACTTCTAGGCTTTAATGGCTCTAAGGAACTTAAAAATGAGGATATTATCCACAGAAATGTGGCTGAAATTTGGAGTGCAATACTGGCAGAAGGTTTGCCAGAGGAAAGTAGAAATAACCTTTTAACGCAATATCCTTTTTTTTTAAATCTGCCTTTGATGGCTCCGCCACAAATTAACAAAGAAGTACGACCAACTCTGTCTGAAGCAAGTATTGCTCGTGACCAACGAATCGCAACAGTGCAGGGTCGGCTAGGAGCTGGGTTGTCTGCCATGGGTCGTGCCTTGAATTTGCTTTTATCAGAGCCAGATAGGTCACAAAGCTCCAAAGATCTTATACGCTTAGTGGGTGATGCAGCCCGAACAGTCTCACACTAGACGTTTAATGTTGCGAGGAAATCTAAACACAAAGACACTGGCAGAGACTTTCACTGAATTACCAGTCAGTTCGCAAATTTTTGGGGACAATCTTGACGACCGCATTAAGGCAGCAAAAGCACTGGATAAAACCGCCGACGAACTTAGGGCAAAACCGGTACCAACGTCATCAAACATGGTTTCACTCAAATCCAAATCGAAACCCTCTTTAAACTTCAAAAGCCCACCCCGCAAAGCAGTGAGTCAAATTCAGCGGGGTGGGACCTATCAGACCCACCGATACAGGAACCATCGTTCCCAGAACACTAAACGTCGTTATCAAGAGGAGACAAAGAGACGTCGGAATCCTCATCGGAAGTAACTTCACATAAGGCAGGTCGTTTAGCTCTTTTTTTTCATAAGTGGCAGGAAATCACGGCTGATCCGGCCATTTTGTCTTGGTTAAAGGCTATCGTATTCCGTTTGAACGGCCTATCACTCAAACCAGCTTACCAACTCCAACTGAATGGTCAGCTTCTGATATTCGAACTATTTCTGCAAATATTTCAAAATTACTTAGCATAGGAGCCATCTCTATCTGTCATCCCTGTTCAGATCAGTTTCTGTCTCCTATTTTCCTTGTACCGAAACCAGATGGGTCCCAACGGTTTATTCTAAACTTAAAACGCCTCAACGCCTTTACTAGAGTTGATCACTTCAAAATAGGCTCTTAAATTATTACGCCCTGGTTGCTTCATGGCAACCATCGATCTCCTGGACGCATATTTCATGGTTCCCGTCGCAGAATCTGATCGGAAATACTTGCGTTTTTCATTCTTAAATGTCCTTTATGAATTTAACTGCCTACCCTTCGGCTTGAACACGGCACCTCTAGCCTTTACAAAAATTATGAAGCCGGTAGTGGCCTGGCTTCGAGCACGTGGGCTTTTGTCAGTTGTGTATTTAGATGACTTTCTGCTTATTGGTAATACTATGAAGGAATATCAAAATAACGTGAAGACTACCTATCACTTATTACGACAACTTGGCTTTTTAATTAACGAGTCCAAAAGTCGTATGACTCCTACTACTAATTGCCTCTTTCTTTGTTTTGAATACAACTCCTTAAAAATGGAAATTTCAATCCCCGTTGATAAGCAAAGACGCACAATCGCCTTAAATTGACTCGTTCCTAAAACGCCAAAAACGTTGCAAGATTCGAGACTGGGCGCGCCTTATTGGCACTATTATCTCCCTTTGTAAAAAACATATCAACGTTTTAGAACTGTTGGCAGTCCTTTTTGGGCTAAAGTGTTTTACTACTTCACTCTCTAATTGTGAAATACTGTTGCGGATATACAATACGAATGCGATTTCTTATGTAAATCGCATGGGAGGTGTGCAATTTCCAGAACTATCTGATATTGCCCGTAACATATGAAGTTGGTGTGAACAACGCAATCTCTGGATCTTTGCTTCCTACATACAGTCATCTGACAACTGGGAAGCAAATGCCGAATCTCGACACCTAACCTCAGATACAGAGTGGTCTTTATCACCCTGCATTTTTCAAAACATTGTTAGGACCTTTGGGACCCCTTCTATTGACTTATTTGCCACACGGCTTAATAGTAAATGTCTTCATTTTGTTTCTTGGTTTCCGGACCCGGAAGCCCAGTTAGTTGACGCATTCACGTTTCCGTGGTCAGATGAATTCTTTTACGCTTTTCCGCCGTTCTCACTCGTTTCCCGAGTTTTACATAAGATCGTGACTGACCAAGCTACCGGCATCTTAGTCATTCTTTCGTGGCCAAATCAGCCGTGGTATTCCTTGTATCTATCACAACTAGTGAAACCACCTTTGCTGTTTCCACCAAATAAGTTGTTGCTTTCATGTTCCAGCCTCAGTCATCCCCTATGGCGCTCCCTTATCCTGGAGGCGGGAGTTTTATCAGGGATGCCTTTGCCAATCAAGGATTGCCACTAACAGCGGTTGATATTATGATGTCATCCTTTTCTCCTGCAACTCTTCGCCAGTACGATGTAACTTGGAAAAAATGGTGGGTTTTCTGCATGTCCCGCGACTGGAACCCTTTTGAGTTATCCTACAGCCTGACCATGGAGTTTCTCTGTCAACTATTTTCTTCCAACGCTTCTTCCGGTACTATCAACAGTAGCCGTACCGCTTTAGCTGTGGCCCTCTCACCTAATTTGGGACAACATCCGCTTTAAAACGTTTTTGTAAGGGTGTGTACAACATGCGCCCATCGGCGCCCCGATACGCCAACACTTGGGACCCCTCAACTGTTTTGACTTACTTATCCTCTCTCATTCCAAATGAGGAGATCCCATTGGAGCAGCTTTCCCTAAAATTAGTAACCCTTCTTGCCCTAATAACGGCACACCGAATGCAAACTTTTTCATTAATTCAAGTACAAAATATTACTAAGAAATCTACGTCTATCGAAATCAAGATCCCACTACCTATTAAGACCTCTGGTAAAGGCCGGGTTCAACCGGTCCTAGTACTGCCTTATTTCGAACAAAACCCTTCCATCTGTGCCGCTTCGACTCTCTCCTGCTATTTAGCGCGAACGGAACAACTGCGTTCAGGTGACCGTTTATTTATCTCTTTCAAAAGCCCCCACAATGCGGTTTCCTCCCAGACATTAAGCCGATGGGTATAAAGAGTCCTCCTCGCTAGTGGCATCGACACCACCATTTTCTCCGCTCATTTTATTCATCAACTTTTCCCAAACATTCCGCCAGGCTATAAAATAGTGGAAAATCCAACCAACGTTATTTATTTGCCTATAAATTCGAGAATTATTGACTCAATAGTCATTAAAATAGTTGATCAAGACGGTGAGTTGGTTAATTTTCGTGGAGAGATCGTTACAGTAAGACTTCATTTGAAACGTCTCTCTCTCTCTAATAGGTATTAAACCATAATGGTTTGCCGTTATAAAAATTTTGGCAAACGTAAGGAGATTTATAGGAAACCAACATTATCACAATCCTTCAGTGCAAAAGAAGAAGTGAAGCGATTAACACCTTCAAACGCACGCTTTTTAAAAAGTTTAGGATATCAAGTTAAGAAGCTAAAACCATCATGCATTCTGAAATCTTGAATGTTACCGAACGTGCATTATATGATTTATCTATAACCAATGCGGAAAAACATACTCATCAACCGTATACAAATACAACGTTTATAAATAATGATGAAATCCGCATTCCAATTGAAAACGAAGATGTCTACACTTTACCATGGGATAGTGTATTATATGTTGAAGGAAAATTGCTAAAAACTGATGGTACACCTTCAGCAACTGCCAAATTTATAAATAATGGAATTGCACACCTTTTCGACGAAATTCGTTACGAAATCGGTGGTAAAACTGTTGATCGTGTTCGAAATCCTGGAATAACTAGCACCATAAAAGGTCATGTTTCTTACAACGTAAACGAGAGCTTGCGTCTTCAGAATGCTGGTTGGGCTCCCAATGATGATACATTTTCGGCAATAGATCAAAATGGAAATTTTAACGTATGCATCCCACTACGTATGCTTTTAGATTTTGCGGAAGATTTTCGAAAAATTCTTCTCAACATAAAACAAGAACTTATTTTAATAAGAAGTAGTATCGATACAAACGCTATAATAAATACAACTGCAGGTGAAACTTTAAAAGTAAAAATAAATAAAATTTCTTGGAAAATTCCACATATATCTGTAGCAGATGTAGAACGTCTTAAACTTTTAAAATATTTGCAAAGAAATCAACAAATGGAAATTAATTTCCGTAGTTGGGAGTTGCATGAGTATCCTTTATTGTCTCAAACAAATAATCACACATGGGCTGTGAAAACTACGTCACAACTTGAAAAACCTCGTTTCGTGATAGTTGCATTTCAAACAGATAGAAATAATAAACATGAAAAAAATAAAGCCCACTTTGATCATTGCGAACTTAATAATATTAAATTACATTTGGGCTCTTCTATGTATCCTTACGACAACCTTCATCTTGATTTTAAGAATAATAAATTTTCTATATTATATGAAATGTATGCTCAATTTCAACAGTCTTATTCCGGAACGGTTAGCGAACCGGTAATGAAACCATCAGATTTTAAGAAAATTGCTCCCTTATTTGTAATCGACTGTACACATCAAAGCGAAATTGTGAAGGCGGGCGCTATAGATGTACGTCTAGATTTTGAAACTAATGAAGCAATTCCAGCAAATACAGCTGCATATTGCTTAATTCTACATGATCGAATGGTTCGCTACAATCTATCCAGCAACATTGTTCAAGTATTGTAACTGTATATTATAAAGATGAAATTCATAGTGGATGTGCAAGGATTTAAGGCAGCGGGTAATGCTTTCATATTTAAGGAAGTTACTTTCGGTAAAATTAGCAATGAAGAAAGAATTAAATGGTATTTATTATCCCCACCATTTCCTTGGTCGCAACTTACAGCCCGTTACAGAAGTCAGAATGGATGGCTTACTAGAAATTATCATGAAATCGAATGGAATTTTGGATTGCACAGTTTTTACGAGACAATAGGTGAAATAGGGCAAACTTTAAATGATTGTACGACTATTTATGTCAAAGGCTTGGAGAAACGAAGATGGTTGTCAAAAGAATTTCCCTATCTGCAGAACATTATAAACTTGGAGGATTTAAAATGTCCATCTCTAACAAAACTTATTGCAGATTATAAAGTCGCTACAACTACTACATCACTATGCACCTACCACCATCAACACCATCACCATCAAAATTCAAACTATAGTTGTGCATCAGAAAACGCTTTTGTTCTAAGAAGTTGGTTACTAAAAGACTATATGTAGATGTGAATTGATAATGAATAAAAACATTAGTTTTCCACTTTATTAATATTTATTAATAGGTGGTGGGAAATAATATAAACAATTAAACACTGATTCGAATCATCTCCCCTCCACCTACCTACTCCTCTTCAATTTGTCATAGAACTATTAGAGAATTTTAGTATTGTTTTAGTATATTTTTACCATGGTACGAGAAAGCATGTCTGATTGCTCATACTACTACATTACTATAAAGTTTTACGAAAATGGTGTGCTGATTGAAAGCAAAACGCTCGAAGCTAAAGGTTTAGTAAACATTTTTGAAAAATTTGATGTTTCTGCATATGATCAAATAGAAATATTGGGTAATTATTTCAATCATCCGGTCACAACTGATTCATCTGATAATAATAATATTTACAACAGCAGCAGTAGCGATAGTGACGAGTTTATTTATTTTCACAATTAAAAAATATCTACTGACAAGAATGGATCCAACCTCTTATGCAATTTACAATAGCGATGTGAATAATTTGAAAAAGAAACTTTCCTATGCATTTGTTCGAAATAATGAACAGACAGCCAAAAATATTTTTATGCGATTAGGATTTCAAGTGCGCTTCGAAGCCTTCACATGGATTACAAAGACTTTTCCATATCTATCGTTGCTGGATTTGTTATTTCACCGTCAAATTATATGCGATGATTTTGTACAAGCCTTTTTGAATACACTTCCAGATGATTTAGACTTTTTAAGTGTATTTGATGTAGTGAGTGTATTAACTGAAATGAAGGAAATTACTACTTTGTGCATTAATGATATATTTTTCATTCAAGACCTCCTTTCAAATTATAATCCTTGCAATTTAGAAAAATTTCCCACAAGTAATATTAAGAAAAACTTTAAAAATGTACTAGCATGTTTAGATGATATCATACTAGAAACTGCTTATTATGCACAACCAATACTATTGTACTACGTAATTCAAATTATGAAAGCCAACAAACTGGCTTATAAATTTGAACCATTGCATAATTGTAGACAGAAAGCAGTCCTTCAATGGCTTGTTAGTAATTTAGAAAAAGCGAAAAAAGGATTGCCAGTAGGTTGGCAAGATGAAAATAGATCAGATTCTGCAAAATTACCATCAATTTATTCTAAAGACTATAAAAGTGTTTTCAATATTTTGCAAGAATTAATGTAAGACTTTTTTGTATGCTTAACACTAATTGAAATAAAATACTCATATTAATAAGATTTTTTTTATTTTGAAAAATCCTACAAATCTTTAATTCCCAATTCTTTATAAATATTATCAAATAGGTAGCAGCATTGTTCGTTTTTCGCTGTAGTGGGCGCCGGCGGCGGCGTCGGGGAGGATGGTAGTGGTGGTGATATCAATGCATAAGATTCTTTCTCGTTTCTTTTCCTTGGACTTTTTTCCCTTCTTTCGTTACTATTCTTATTTTCTTCGGTTCTTTAAAAATACCTCTTCTTTTCTGCACTTCTAACGCTAATGTTTTTCCTGTATGGTAAATTTCTTCATTATTACCATTATTAGGATCGATGGTTTTTGGATAATTTAAAATTTCAGATAGCGGACAAGCTACAATATTGAACAAATCTCTATCAAACACGCCAGTGCTTGATGTTCTCCATTTTTCTTCTAAATTTGCAATACTGCTATGCCAATCCTCAGTCGCTTGCACAACATTTGCCAGTTGGATTAATTCAAATGCTGAAAGAACTTTGATTTTGTTTGCCGGTTTTAACTGTACAACTGCCATTTTGCTTTCTAAAGTTAAAACTAACGTATTTGTTTCGAGAACTACTCTTTAAATTAGTCATTACCACTACTATCATCCGTTCCTCCTCCTCCCCCTGCTCCTTTTCTTCCTAGATGTTAAGGTCAATAACATACAAATAAAACACAAGTATCTAATGGTTTCAAGTTAGTTTATTAAACATCATTTTTTCATTATAGTGATTAACTAACTTTGTATAAATATTAAAACATTAAGCTAAATATACAAATCATTAAAATAACCTAACTTAAATTATCAGTAATTTTGTAGTGTCCCCATGCTAAAGTCTTATACGTTTCTGGTATATGGAAACGTTTATCATCATCCGCAGACAAAGCAATTTTATTAATGCATTGAGAATAAATCATATGCTTTAAAGATCTAAATACATTTTGTCGCTTCAGTACTATCTCGTTTTCATTTAATACATATTTAAAATCTTTTTCCGTTAATGACTTTATAACATTCTTTTTAACACCTTTAGCCTTTTTCATTATCAAACTTCCTTCTATATTCACTTCATACATTTTAGCTTTAAGACCGACAAATTCCCAAATAATCTTACCACAAACTTCATCTTTCATATGTGCTGGGGCGGCTTTATTTACCAAAGGCATTTCAAAAATATTATCAGTAGAATAATTTGAGGTATCAAATCTATGTAAATTATTCTTCATATCATTATAAACATTATCCGTTTCTATGAAATACAACAAACCATCAGTATCTGTATACAAAAGTGATGCTTTGGAACCATTTTTTTTTTATAAATTTTTAGTGAAATTCATACATTACAAATTTGGCAATTTCCAGTAGGTACTGCAAACCCGGCGAAAATTGGTTTATCGTAATAGATTTGAGACTTTAACAATTGTACTGCTGCAAAATTTTCATCAAAAATGGATATACTATGAAAATTGGGTAGTGAAACTAATTTCGCAATTCCTTTTTTATGACCCAAATCTTTCCACGAATTGACTAAACTAACGTTGACCCTTTTTTCTATATTTTCGATATATTTTCCATAGTTCGCATTATTTATTAATTTAGGTATACATATCTTTTTCAAATGCGTTTGCGGCACTTTGTCTTAGACGAGTATTAAAATCGATAAACGGTTTCATCCAAGCAGATTGCTTCAACGTGAGAATTCTATGAATCTTCGACAACTCTAAACCATTTTCAATACATTGCTTAAGAGTCTTTATATGAATAACGTAATTTTGCTTATCGAAAAAGGTTTGTAATAATTTTTTACATTTAAAATTTGGAGGTTTCATTTTTTCAATACACATTGGAAAATCATTGTGTGAATCATGCAAATGTTTTGGATAATGAATATCGACTTCCAAAACATATCCTTGATCATCAGGATCTGTATAGTTATTTATATTAAATGAATCAATTTCATTTTGTGAGAACCATCGAAAGTTCGATATAGGCAGTTTTTCCGAAAGCGCATATCCATATAAATTATTTGCATTCCAATATGATATGTAAGATGTTGCTTGTGAATTGTTGTAATTTTTATTTATTTTAACCATATATGATACATCAAGTTTGTTTGTGTATAATTTTCCTTAATTTATGTCAAAACAATATAACACTATTGGAGGTTTATTTCACTTTTTTTTTTTTTTGTACATGTGTATCTTTGGCTGTAGGAGGTGCCATTGCTCCCGTATACAGCCATGGTTTTTCTTAAACTAGGATTAGAGACTAAAAACTAACTTAACTAAAATTAAAATTAAAGTTAAAGTTAAAGTTAGAGTTAAAGTTAAAGCTGATGGTAGAAGAGAGTGTATTTAGTTGTTGACGTTCATTTATTCATGTAGTAAAGTTTGTTGCATTTTTTCATTGTCCTTTTTTAGCTAACCAATTTTTCAATTTCTTTTTCAAGTGATTTGAGTTTTTGAGTTTGAGTAATTTCAATTCTGCTGGCAATTCATTAAAAGTTTTGGTAGCAGTGTATATATGTGCTTTTTGTCCTAAAGTATTTATGGCGAGTTTGTTCTTGTAAAACCAGTAATAGATATGGTCAAGGGTACTGCTTAGCTTGGTGGTCAATTCACTCCAAGAGTTTGCACTGCAAGGGATCGCAGTGTCATCCGCAAAAGCAATAATTGTAGGAATTTGAGTTAAGAGACTATTAATGTAGACTAGGAAGATTAATGGGCCTAGAATGGTGCCTTGTGGAACACCAATATTTATTAACAGGGTGTTACTAAATACATTACCTATTTTAGTTTGCTGTTCCCTGTTTTGTAGATAGTTTTGAATAAGTGTGAGTGGGATACCCCTGATACCCATTTTTTCTAGTTTGTTAAATAAAATTGTGTGGTTTATTGAATCGAAGGCTTTAGTAATATCTAGGAATGCAATAGCTGTTGATTTGGATTTATCAAGTTTTTCGTAGATGATAGAGGTCAAAGTGGAGAGTGCCTGATTACATCCTGTGCCTTTACGGAAGCCAAATTGGTTTTTGGAGATTAATGAGTATTTGTCTATAAATTCAGTCAGTCGGAGATATAAAACTTTCTCGAAGATTTTTGATAGATTTGATATAAGCGAAATATGCCTGTAGTTGTTCATAAGCTGTTTGCTGCCTTTTTTATGAATGGGTACGATTTGAGCGATTTTAAAATGTCTTGGACATTGTCCTGTTTCAATACAAATATTAATTATGTGGACCAGAGGTTCGGCTATATATGTTTTTATACTTTTGAGGACCTTAGTGTGAATTCCGTCTATTCCCCCAACTTTATTTTTGAGTGAATGAATAATGTTTAATATTTCTGTAGTATTACAAGGTTTGAGATATATGGATTTATTATTATAGGGTTCTGTTATAGTTGGAAATCTACGTACTGGGGCTTTGATTTCTTTGGTAGCGTTATAGCCGGCGGAGGAGAAATAAATGTTGAATTTATTGGCTATTTGAATAGGGTCTTTTATGATTTCAGTATCAGTTTTAATAGAAGTGAATTCATTATTTCTCTTACTATTTATTTGGAGTTTCTCTTTAATAAATAGCCACATTTTTTTGCTATCAAAATTTTTGGTTCGGTTTTTCTCATAACTGTTTTTTGCTTTGTATGTCATTTTTTTGAATAATTTGTTATAGTTTTTATATGCATTAGATTTCGTTTCATTATCGATATCATTTTTCCAACTATCGTATAATTTTTGCTTTGTTTTACTAGACATAATTAGGCCTTTGGTGATCCATTTATTTCTAGGTTTGATTTTCGGTTTGATGCTGTATTTGGCTAGATTTAAGCAATAGTTGATTTTATCTACGAGCATATTTGTTGCAGAGTCAGGATCTGTGTAGTTTTTTATATTATTCCAGTCTGTTTGTTTACAATAGGTGTCAAGTTTTTTATAATCTATAAGGGATATAACATTTGCATGTAATTTTAAATCTTGTATAATTGCCATAATTGGGTAATGATCAGTAATCTTTTCAATGAATTTAAAAGAAGTTATTTGAAGTTTGGTTTTAGCAAAGATATGGTCAAGACAGGAGCCATTATTTCTAGTTAAGGGTCTGGTCTCACTGTAGATTAGGGGAAGATAGCCAGCTTCGAGATAGTTATTTAGATACTCATTTGATGGTTGAGATTCTTGTAGTATATTAATATTTGAATCTCCTAGTATTAAGTGATTGTCAGTATTGTTTTGGGTGATGTACAAGTTGAGGTCATTTATAAAATTATTGATTTCATAGTCAAAACATCTGTACAGCCCTGAGATTTTCAGTTGAGTATTTAATAAATTTATTATGACACAATTTTTAGGTTTCCGATTGTTTCTATCGTGTTTGTATGATTGATACTATTTTCGATATAAATGATTACACCATCAGCTTTATTTATAGTGCTTTCATTAGTATATGAAGAGTATCCTGGCATATCAATAATGTTTATGTCATTGAGTAACCAGGCCTCAGAACAAATAATGATTTTAGGTTTTTGCCTGAAAGTGGATATATATAATTCTAAATTTAAAATATTGCACTTAATACTACGTATATTTACGTGTAAGATATTGAGTTCATTCGTGAAAGTGCCGCAGCTGTTTATTTCTTCAGTGAATATTGAATTGTTGAAGGAATTAATGTCTTCATATATGATTTCACTTGGTGTTAGGTTTAGTTCTTCCATAATGTTGTCAGCTGCCATTTTGGGTTAGTTGGGAAGGATTTTGGTCACTTGGGTATTCAATATCACTTGGATGGTCAATGTTACTGATGGATTTTTTTAACAACCATTTGTATGTGGGGCACTCTTTGATTTCACTAGCCTTATGGTTTAAATTTAATTTGAGTTTATATTTGGTATTAGCGTTTTCACAGAGAGTGCACTTTGTTATGATGCTGATGCAGTCTTTTTCACTATGATTTCCTGAACATCTGTTACATGTAGTTTCGTTTCTGCACTTAGAGGGAATGTATTTATTCTTGGCCTGTGCGAAACGTTGAACCACTCCAGCATAACCACCTCGGATATTTCGTTGAAAAAAGAGTACCATTGAACAGTCAGTTAACAACTCCAACTGTACATTGGTAAATTTTAGCATTGCCTGCCATGACAAGCCGGGTAAACTATAAAAATGGGCCGGATCTAATTTGTATGTGCTCAAACATAAATTTCGGAAATTTTCGAAAACGTCGCATAATAAAATTACGTCTACTTTTAAATAGAGGTCACTGTATTCACCTAAATTTTTACATGAAAATTTATGCCAAATATCGTTTGCTCTGTGATAGTCACGTGATAGTCTGCGTCAGAAATTGAAGTGTCTTGCATTGAATCGTAAAAATCCATTTTTGAAGGTAAACATTCGTTATTTAATTTTTCGAACGTATCTAAATAATTGTATGGGAAAACACCCTTTTGACGCATTAATCTTAATTCTGCATCATTTGGAAAAAAGTTTCTCAATTCTATAATTTGATCATCTGATAAATTTGCAGCGAGTGTCTCCAATGTTCGATTCATAAATCGATAAGAATCTACAAAACGCAAATCTATGTAACTGATTTCATTATTTTTCTATCAACTAAAATTTTCTTTGTAAATGAAATATACTTTTCTTTATTCACCGGAATGACATTCATTGGTTCGTCATCTTCGGCGGCAAATTCACGTATAAAAAGATGATAATCATAATTGCTAAAATTGTGAAAGAAAACCGGGATAAAGTTAACGGTTTTTACTTTCAAATTACAGGAATTATGACAACAGCCTCTATATTTGCCGGTGAGGTGACAGTGATCTTTAATTTTATCTGAACCTAAATCTCCGTTTTTGTTGCCGATGCGAAATTTTCTAAATCCTCTTCAGTTAATTCTTTCATAGGAATAATATTTTTTAAGTATGTATGGTATATATGAGAAGCCTCATTTTTAATCATATTAGAGAAAACTTTTGCACAATTTTCTCCCCGAAACGAATAAAATTTCGAAAGTGAATCGTCATAACAACACTTAACGTAATAGGCAAAACTAAATGGCTTATGAATGTGAGTAGATACCGATTTAGTATCTATCGACGATTCTGAAGATTGTTGAATTGGAAATAGCAAAGATTCAAAATCGGCATATTTAACAAAAGGAACTTTCCGATTGAATGCTGACAATATTTCATGAACATTAGAACTAAGAGTGACATCACGTTCCAAACATTTATTCTTGTGGTTAATAGATTTAAGATGCGCAGAATAATTTACAGATTCAAGTGTACACTTGCAAATATCACATGTTGTAAGCTTAACTCTATTAGCTGGAGGTTGCTCCATGATGTTACTAGTACTCGGAAGCGAATGTAATTGTTCATTCAAATGTTGATCCCTGTGCATTTATAGCACGTGATAAGAATTATCCTTCTGCCCCACCCCTAATATTATCTCTTGCACCCTTAACGTAGTATATAAGGGCCTACGCTTGTAGGATTGTCAGTTATTGGTTACGTGTTTCGAAGTTACCTTCAATAAAGTTCAATAAGTAAATATCGTTTTCTTTATACAAGCAAGTAATAGTAACTCCTGTGCAACTTTGTGAATACGTGAATGTCATATTAGTGTCCAAGTAGAGAAACGTCTCTGCTAATAGACAATCACCAAGAGTATTCGTTGTTCAGTACTCGAAGTCTTGGCAAACTTCTATTTTGAAGCTTTCCCCAAGCCTACTTCGTAACATTGGCGCAGTCAGTAGGATCTTCATTAATAAGAAGATCCATAAGAACCAAGGTCACCATCAACCCCAGAAAACAAAATAAAAAGAAGAGTGCGGAAAGTGTAAACAACGTCATCGTAGAGAACAAAACCCGCCAACTCCTCCGAGAGGATACTCCGCCAAATCGCAGGTATCATCTCAAGCATCTCCGACGAGTCCGGAACAACGTCGAAAAATAAGAATATTCCAGTATACAACTTCTCACCAGATAAAGGTAGGAATTTTAATTTGTCTATTTGTCGCTATCCTTTCCTATACCCGTCAAAATTGCGCAATTAGAAAATTATTTAAAACAGGAAACGGATCTCTCTGATACCGGTTCCGATTTACTTTTGAGTGATAATATGACCACTCCACCACAAACACCACCCACAGGGTTAGATAATGTAATCTTCAGGTTAATGTTAGATGCCATTCCGAAATTTGACGGAGGATATAACACTGTTAAATATTCCTTATTTAAGCAAACCGTTAAAAACCTGTACGAACGTTATTCCGTCGAACAACAGGGCATTTTAAATACCCTAATCTTTAGTAAATTAGAAGGTCATGCGCTAAAAGCTGTAATAAATAGATCACTTTATAGCGTAGACGATATTATATTAACTTTCGATTCGCTTTACACGAAAGATAAGTCATTTGAACACCTCTTATGGGAAATGTTCTCTATAGATTGTAGCAAATGCAAAACTGTAAAAGAATTATATCAAAAAATGGCCCCTCTAAGAGATGCCGTAATTTCCACCATAATAGAAACACAAAGACTAAAAGGAGAAACCCGTAAAGTAGTTTCTCAGATATTCGACCAACTAGCTGTTTCGTGTCTCGTGAGAAAACTACAGCCAGAAATTAGTAACCTCGCCTTGCAAAATAAATATTCGGATATTGAAAACTCAACGAATTATTGTCTACAGTTTGAACAAATTGTTAATTTTCGCGCTACTGAGAAAAATAGGGAACACAAACCTCATCAAAAATCGTCCTTTGAAAAACGCTATGTAAAAAAAGAACCAAATACACACATCAACACACCATCTACGTCCACTACCCCTATACACAATGATACGTCCAAGAGTTGTTCTTATTGTAAAAAATTAGGCCACGTAAAAGAATCCTGTTTCAAATACAAACGCGAACAAAAGGATAGGAAAATACACTTAACCGACTTAGTAGAACAAGAAAATTCCGACTCAGACAATGATAATGACGATAATTGTAATTTAAACTCTTATCCGGAAGCTGTGACCGACGGCACGGATTCCGATTGATTTCAAACACGTCATCTATACAATTAAATAATTTAAGCAATCTTTCTGGCTATCGTAAACTACCTTTTATTAAAATAAATCTATTTGGCAAAGAATGCAAACTTTTAGTTGACAGCGGAGCATGTATTTCTGTCCTCAGATATTCCAAATTACTTCCAAAACCAGATAAAAAAAAATTCACTATCTGAACGGTCTAAACTCCACACCCTTTGAAACGCTTGGTACTGTAAAAACCTGTCTGGAACACAACGACGTTAATATTAAATTTCATTATGTTTCAAAAACCAACTTAGAGATAGACGGAATCATAGGATCAGATTTTTTTTTGAAAAATAAAGCACAAATCGACTATTCCAAGAATCAACTAATTACGCCACACAAAGCTTATCCGTTATTATTTTCCGAAAATAGAATACTTAATATTATTACACTTAACGAACGTACCGAACAAATAATAAAGTTAAAAGCACCAAACTATCGGGCTAACGACTACCTGTTTGAAGGTTTCTCGGAAGAAAATATTAAGCTACCTACCTGTATCGTCAAAGTAAACAAAAATAACGAATTTATAACAACTGCAATAAACACATCGGACCAAAAGTTAACTTTCGAATTGAATGGAATATCTTTACTACCATGTCCCCACAAAGTAACAATAAACTCAATTACACAAACAAGTACCGACATCATAAAATCCAGACAGACAGAGCTAATTAAACAACTCCGTATCGATAACTTAAATAGGGAAGAAAAGGAATCTCTAGTCCCTATTAACATGAAATACCATGAAATATTTCATTTACCCAACGATGACTTAACCACCACAAACATTCTCCAACACCGTATTATTACCACTGATGAAACTCCGATACAATCAAAAACATACAGGTATCCTTCTCTCCTTGGAGCTCTCCGCTATGGATAGTTCCAAAGAAAAAGGATGCGTCTGGTAAAGTTAAATGGCGCATGGTAATCGACTATAGAAAATTAAACAAAAAACCATAGATGATAAATATCCTTTACCCAATATCGAGGAAATCCTTGATCACCTGGGCAATTCACAATACTTTACTGCCTTAGACCTTACTTCCGGATTTCACCAAATCCAAATGTCCAAGGATTCAATTGCAAAAACCGCCTTTAATGCGAATGGCAAACATTATGAATATATGAACATGCCATTCGGATTAAAAAACGCGCCATCAACCTTTCAAAGGGCCATGAACTTGGCATTGCAGGGCCTGACTCCCCAAAAATGTCTCGTATACATAGATGATATAATCATTTTTGGCAAAAACCTACATGAACACAATTTTCGGCTGGAAAACATCTTTAAACAACTTAAAGAGAGGAATTTAAAAATACAACTCGACAAAAGCGAGTTTCTTAGAAAAGAAACCACATACCTTGGACATATAATCACACCCGAAGGAATTAAGCCCAATCCCGAAAAGATCAAATGCATCCTAGAATTTCCAGTTCCAAAGAAGCCAAAACACATCAAACAGTTCCTGGGTTATTATCGGAAATTTATCCCAAATTTCAAAACCACTAACGCGACTACTCAAGAAAGACGAAAATTTCAACTGGACCCCCGCAGAACTAAAAGCCTTTGATAGACTAAGAAGCGCATTAATTACAGAACCAATACTTCGTTACCCTAACTTTAATGAACCTTTTATTTTGACCACGGACGCATCTAAACATGCGATCGGAGCGGTACTTTCTCAGGGAGATATCAAGACCTCCTTACCGGTAGCATACGCCTCACGCACGCTCAACCCGGCTGAAAGCCGATATTCAACAATCGAAAGAGAGTTATTAGCAATTGTTTGGTCACTAAAGCACTTTAGGCCCTACATATATGGAAATAAATTCAAAATTATCACGGATCATCAACCGTTAAGATGGCTTTTTTCTGTGAAAGATCCCTCCTCCAGGTTGATGAGATGGCGCCTAAAGATAGAGGAACACGACTATGAGATCATTTACAAGCCGGGGAAACAGAATGCTAACGCAGACGCCTTATCCCGTATCTACGCCTTAGACACTAAGGACTCTAACGCGGATGATTCAATTGAGTTAATCCCGAGTACCCGCGTGACACACAATAACCATCCTTTAAACCCATAAAACCAAAATAAATTCAAATATGTAATTAACCCGCGGTTCGAAGACTTTGATGCTTTCATTCTCCGCTACTCGGACAACAAACAACAAATAAATGCTTTACTGACCGACACAGATTCGAAACTACCGCTTCCTGAATTAGTAATAACCACGCACAAATCCTCGAACAAAACCCTAATTATCGACAATTCACCCACCAGTCAAACCTTTAAATTAAACATAGAAAACATTTGTACAATGTTTATAAACGAAAAGATTCTGTTTATTAGTAAAAATGACGAAACCGATAAATTAATTACGGACAATAACTTCTCTCACAAGATTTACCTCTCACGCTTTATTAAAACCTTAGATATACCCAACGAAAATAAATTAAAATTAATCACTGAATATCACACTCATCCTCTAAATCACCATAAAGGAATAAACGAGACAATTACAAAGCTAATGGAAGATTATTATTTCAAAAACATGTATAATTTAACTGAGAACCACATCAGAGCTTGTCATGTATGTATACGCAATAAAATTGATCGTACACCACGACAATACCCCCTGGCGATACCCGAAAAACCAACGGATATTAATCAACGAATTAACATAGACACAGCAGAACTGGAAGCCGGTAGATCAAAAATATATATTGTAGTAATTCAGGACGACCTCTCGAAATTTTGTCAAGTTTACTCGCATACTACCCCTATAAACGGACAGGCAATAAGACTTACGTTACTTTCGTATTTCTCTGCTTTCGGTATTCCCAAAAGAATCCACTCAGACCAGGGTAAAGAATTTATTAACATACATATTAATACACTTATTGGATTATTAGACATTAATTGGACCACTTCAGCGGTATATCATCCCCAATCTAATGGATCAATAGAAAGAGCGGTTTGCTCCATCAAGGAGCAATGTAAATTAATTCACGACACCTACAATAGTAACTTAAGTAATGAAGAGATAATTAAATTAGCAACTCATAATCTAAATACATCGGTAAATTCGACGCATGGCTACACACCCTACGAGTTACAATTCGGATTAAAACCCACGTCATTAAACACATTATCTACACCGGATCCTACTACACAAGAAGTAACGAACGCAATCGGGAAATACAAAACATTAGACAAAAAGTTATCGTTAGAATACAAAATAAGCAGGAGAAAGTTAAGGAAAAACGGGACGCCAAGGCACGCCCCTTCCAAACCTTCGAAGTGAATGAACAAGTGTATACGCGTATTAAGGTACGAGGTAAACAATAAATAAAAGGACCCTTTAGAGTTAGTAGAAAGATTAACGACTATTGTTATGGAATAGAATGCTCCAAACCAACTAAAGTTAACATCTCAAATTTAAAGAAAATAGGTAAAAACAATAATTAATCAGTTTTAATTTTTTTTTTCTCTCTCTTTTCCAGATAATGCTCTTAATTCTAATCTACTCGCTAACCCCTCCCATTTCTCCTTCAGAGATTGAAATCGAAAGTTTACCTGAAAATACTGCATTCTACACAAAAGAATTAGGCTCCCTGAAAATTATTGAGCAACAGTATTCGTTAGTAATATACAAGGATATTAGACCATTGTATGATAACCTATATAAGGCAGGTAAATTAGTAAATAAGGTAAAATTAATAATCTTAAGAGTGAGTACCATTCTTACATACATGCGCTAACACTTAGCAAACAATTTAAAACGATTAATTCTGAACTTAAAATTATAGACCTTATGTTGCCACATTTGAGAACCAAAAGGGGTCTCATAAATGGCTTAGGCACATTATTACACTACGCCTTTGGCACAATGGATGACGATGAGGACGAAGAGATCCAAAAGGCCATTAACAACTTACAACAGTCAAATAAAAACATACTTGCGATATTGGATAAGAATTTGCACATTACTCGCGACGTGATTAAGAATTTAAACGCAACAATAGCATTGATATCACTAACGGAAAGTAAGATTCAAGAAAACTTTGATTCTGTCCAGAAGGAATTAAACAAGGACTCTACCCTTATCCATAGCAACGAATTTTCACTTAAACTAATTAACATAATTACGTTTACAGATGAGGTACTATCGCTCATATTAAACGAGGTACAAGACGTAAAAATGCAATTGTTTTATTCAAAATTGAACATCATACCTCCCTCATTTTTACGGAATGACCCCCTAATGAATAGCCTAACAGAGATCAGTAAAAATATCCCTAAGTACAGGTTGCCTTTTGATATAAATGATTTGAGCAAATTCTTAGACGTAACTACTATAACTACTACTAGCTTAACAAACAATACAATCACTTATATTATTAAAATACCCTTAATCTCTAAAGACAATTTTAAGCTCTATCATGTGATACCCTTACCCATCCCTACTACCGAAAATCTATATAAGATAGTAATCCCTGATTATCCTTTTGCGGCAGTAGATAGATTAGGATTCCAGTATATAGGTTTTCGCGGACTCGAGGAAGTCAAAAATGTACATGGAATATTCTTCACGACTCGACCTCAGTTCCGCCACAAACACGATGATCCTGTGAATCTGACATCCTATTTTCACAACAATGGTCCCGATTATGTCAAATCGAAACTGTCAAGATAGAAACCAATGAAATGCTCCAACTGGAGGATAATCAATGACTGATCAGTATCAATAAACCCACCGACTTCACCTACAAGTGCACCAACGGGGGCATTACAACACGACCATTACGTCAACACTGTCTTGTGACGTTAACCGCACCATGCACTGGAATGATAGGTAACAATATTAAATTGTCCTATATGCGCACGTCGACCACCAAAAAGAATATCTCGGAAAAAACCATCCAGATCCCAGAAAACTGTTGTCTTGACGAACAAAAAAAGAGGGAGGACGTAAAACTACACGTCTTATCGGTTCATGCCCTGAACCAGGATGAGCTAATAATGAATAAACACAAGATGGACCGGCTTGAAGACGATATTTATAAAGAACAATTGAGTCCAGTGACCTACATCACCTGGGTCAAATGGTGGCAGGCCGCGTTGTCTATTGTGATTGGATCAGTCGCCCTGCTCTTGTGCTGCTGTCCTGCTGCCCGGGCTGTTTGAAGCTTATAAAACCAAAATGGCCGCTGTGTGGTAACGGCTGTACAAAAATCGTCAATATCCAGCGAAATTACTCCAGTCGCTCGCCACCACCTAGATATCGGGCAACGCATTTGGAATTGGACGGAGAGAATGAACCTATTACTAATTTCCATGGTCAGTTGACGGCGTCCGCACCTGCTCCATGTAAAGTGCCTAGTGTCCGTTTCTCCAAGTTATTGCAAAACCAAGACGATTTTAAGCCGAATAAGAACTTGGAATGGTCTCCATCCAACAAATAAAGGGTTGGGACAGATAAACGAAAGTTCTCATTGACATTCTCTGTCACATTTTGTAAAGTGTATTCGAATCGGTGCTCCTTGCATGTATTGACCTTTATATTTTATTTCATAAAAAAATTCACTTAGATTCTTAGTCTTATTTTATAAAATGTATTCAAATTAGTGTTCTTACATATATTAACCTTTATATTTTATTGTTACATTTTCCCAATTGCTATTTAGAAAACTATTGTGAAAATGCTTATGTAGGGGGTAATGATAAGAATTATCCTTCTGCCCCACCCCTAATATTATCTCTTGCACCCTTAACGTAGTATATAAGGGCCTACGCTTGTAGGATTGTCAGTTATTGGTTACGTGTTTCGAAGTTACCTTCAATAAAGTTCAATAAGTAAATATCGTTTTCTTTATACAAGCAAGTAATAGTAACTCCTGTGCAACTTTGTGAATACGTGAATGTCATATTAGTGTCCAAGTAGAGAAACGTCTCTGCTAATAGACAATCACCAAGAGTATTCGTTGTTCAGTACTCGAAGTCTTGGCAAACTTCTATTTTGAAGCTTTCCCCAAGCCTACTTCGTAACACACGTTAATTTTTTTATTGAAAAACGAATAAAATTGTTCACTTAAATATTGATATCCATGTTTAGTTCACTGATTAATTTTACTAACACACTCACGCGTATACTGGAGTGAAAAAATTTCTTACTTTAGTTTTTCGAAATTAATTTCAGACGTTTCTGCTCCATTTGGTAGTTTTTTGACACCTTTTAAAACGAGGCCCGTGTCCACGAATTCTGAAAACTTTTCATCAGGAATAATTTTGGCCCATCTTTGTGGTAAAAAACATTCAAAGTCTCCTAGATCGACCTTCACCTTTATATCATATATCGACCATATCGCGTTTGTACGGCGAAAACTCGTTCAATGGGATACAGTTTCCCAATTTCTAACGATTTTAACGATACCGTTGTTTTGAACTCTACCGAACCGGCCGCATTTAATTGCTTTAGATAATCCATAGTTAAAATAGTTTTTAAAGGCTAAACTTTAGTTAAAGTATAGGTAGGTACTTTGATTAGGAAATAACCGACTTTAAAAATAATGTCGTTAGCACCATTATTTATAACTGTTATCCCTCTTCAACAGATAGTTGTATTTTATTAAGAAATACTTTTATGCTATTGTATAAAATTATTTCGAATCGTTGTTATAACGACGATGATGGTGGTGGTGGTAGTGAGTGAGTGTTGGTAATAATTTCCGGCATATAATGATGTTAGTCGAAAATACTCTCAATTAATAAGTCTGTACACTTATACCTATCAGTTATTAATCGCTTCTGTCACTAACTCATCCTTATTTTAAAAATGGCTTTAATTCCAAAATTAGATAATTATTTTTTTGTAAAAGATAGACAATTAATGAACTGTAAAACTTTTTTTTCCAAATTTAAATTTAATCATCATTCTATTAAATGGTTTTTACGTGAACTGCAGCATTCGAAGATTTATAGTTTAAACAATATTCCTATCGAAAATTCATACAGAATTATTTTAACTTCAGATCAAAAACCTGTTTATTTAGTAAAAAATTTGAGTGCATTATGTTTGGAAGTAGTTTTTAACGATTATAAAAAAATCAAAATGGATGAGTTAACTGTTTCGTTAACACTATGAGCATTGGAGAAACATAGATTCCGTATTGAGCTGTTAGGACCTTGGCAAATGTCTATGCCGAAAAATGATATGTCAACGTTTGAGGTCCTATCATTTATAAAAAAAGAGTGCAACCTACTTAACATTAGTGTGACGTCCACAGAACAAAATTTTACAATTATAACTGTTAGCGACAATGCCATTTGTTTGTCATCTGCATTATACATCTACTATATATAAAATATTGTTGGTGAAGAGAGGATTGTCTGCAGGTAAGCAAACACATATTATACTTACAAATCTTTGCAAATAAATTCAAACTCATTATAAGTCCGCAGTTAAGATTATTAGTTATTGGACATCCGTTGCAGGTGCATTTAAATGATTACATTTTTACTATAATTGTAACATTTTGCTATATACGTAGCTATTTAAAATTGCAGTTTCCCACAATAATATCCTGCTTTTTGTCTGTTTAAGTATTCAACTCAAATCAGTAAAGGATATTTATTTCAAACTTCATGGAAAAAGCAAAGGCTGAAAAAGATTACTTCTGACATCCTGTCATGCAGGTGGTAAATCAACATACCCGTTTGAGCATTTTAAAAAATTAACAACTCACATAATTACAGCATATTGTTTTTCAAGTTTCACATATCCCATTATCAGTCATGAATAAATCAACATACCAGTTTGAACATTTAAAAAAATTATCAACTCACATAAATACAGCATGTTCTTTTTCAAGTTTCATTATTTCCATTAGCAACCATGAATGCGAATGGTAAGTTTTGTGAGCAAGAGACTTACTTATCCTATATTACATAATATTAATTTAATTTATTTTTCAGAGAAACTTATGGTTATAAATTGCATTACCAAATTAAATCTTCCGGAGTTGGAGGTAAAATATTTTGTTATTTAAATTTCTTTATTTATTTTTATTATTTTTCAGGATATAGACCGCTTTATGGTCATTTGCCATAGTCCTCCGCAAGTGGCTATGTATTTAGGGTTGGTAAGTATGCCCACGGCTTGTCCGAGGGCATACTTAACGGTTGAAAGACCATCGGGATGTGAATCATGGGCAACCATTTGGTTAGGTGTGTATGTAGAAAATTTTAAATGTATATATATTTATATTCTTTAATTCTTTTTAGAATAATGGATTGCCCATGAAAATATATATTTTATTTTTACGTTTTTATATAATAAAATTTTGTTAAACTTTTAAACATTTTTGTGTTTTATTTCTTACATGATAATAGAGTTTAAAAATATAAGTATCTCCTCAATTAAATGATCAATTTTACATGGATTTCATATAATGTTGTAATGTAACATTTTTTTTTTTTAATAATTATTGAAGAATAAATCATTAGTATTATGATTTGTGAAAATAGATCAATAAACAATACCTTCCTCGAAAGGAAAAACTTACAGTGAATAATGTAATTTAACATTTTTTTTTTTAAAGAATAAAACTATTTCTGAATAACAATACTTTTTATTTACCATTGATACCTACCTAAGTACCTATTCATAACGAAGCAATTCAATGCACGCAATTACTATAATAAATTCATTCATTAGAGTCAAACGCGTAAGAAAAATAATAATTATTTCTTGCACTGCGGCAGCGGCATGCATGTCCAGCCAAACCGGAAAAACAATTAACACATATTCCTTGATGGGTACGTCGGTCGCGACCGACGGGAAAAAACGCTCCTTCCTTGCTCCGTCGCAGCATTAAAGTAACGGTTCATGATGTCAGAACACATACACCTTTTGCCCATAGGTGCGAGAAGGGTGGACTTATACGGCAAACTAACGTTAGACAGAAACAGCTACAATCTAACGGGACATGATCTCAGTAGCCCTCTCCTATTACTACTTATCATTATTTTTGAAAGTTGAATTCGCATAAGGTTGATGAGTATGTTTATCAGCGTTAACTATAGCGTTATCGAAGATTGCTTTTTCGGTAACATTTAGTATTTCTGCTACCATTTTAGCGTTTCCTCTTTTTCAATCGCAACCCCAAAGATTTAAGGAACTGTTTATTGAGCGGTGTTAATCGCTTCATGGATGTAGGTAAAATAAGCATCCGGGATTGTGGTAGTAGTTTTATAGTACTATTCTTCTTTGAATATCGTTGGGGACAGCTATATTGCACTACCATATTACGCTTTTCGTAAGTGCAGTCTTATTGTGACACGCTCTCCACGGAAATTAACTAGATTACCGTCTTGATCAACTATTTTAAGGGAGAAAAAACACGAGTGTTGATTGATAAATAAATAAGATTCGTAGGATTCTCAACAATTTTAAATCCGGGGGGTACATTGGGAAAGAATTGAGTTAGTATATGTCCATCTAGTCCTTTAGCACCATCACTGGTATGTATGTAGGAGTTAGTTACGAGGTTACACATCACTGAAATCGTGTTTACTTTGAAAATGTCAGCTACATGATCAGACACCTCTTTAAGTGATGGTAGAAGCTTATTTTCAAAACCCAATATACAGGGTGTTACTGATATAACTGCGGATATTTAAGGAGGTGATAGGGCAGTAGAAAATAAGAAAATTAAGCAAAACTTCGCAGGTCCTAAAGTTTACCGTTTTCGAGAAAAACGTATGTGAAAATACAGGCAAAACCGAGTACGGTCCTGTGTAAGACGTGTCCTCGATTGACCTGGTCATGTGTAGTGGCAACGCTGTCTTCAATCAGCTGACCGTGAATGAGGTTACTCGGTTACTGCAACGTAAACAAGTGTGTTCGAAAATGGCGTTTAGTTCATCAGAATTTTGTGACAGTTGCCAAATGTGTTGCTTAAGTCAAAGCGAAAACGCACAGGACCGTATTCAAATTAATTCATGTTAAGATGTTTTTCAAAAATTTTGAAATTTTTTTTGTTTCTTCACCGCGCTGCTGTAGTGACCATTCGATTACATATTGCATCTAGTTGACACCCTCCAAAAATCCGTATTTATATCAGAACCACCCTGTATTTGCGGGAGAATCTGTAGGAGCGAAGTTGACTTTTTTGGTGCTTTTTATATGGCTTTTTAAGGTAGTATTGTCTTCAAACAATTCAATAGCATCATCAGTATCTCGCAATTTCTCGCGAAGATAATGATTAATATCATCGATTTCATAGAATCCTTCTGGAAGAACAACGACTGGTGGTGTAGAACCTTCAAAATAGAATTTGTTGTTAGTTTCATCGATATTCGGAACACTGTTATATGCTTCAAAAATTTAACAAAGCAATTTGATATTCATGATCATCGCTTAAAAAAATTGGTGGACTCATTTTCATTTGCAGCTCCGACTTTGTATTAGTCAAGGTAAATGTGTAAGACATGTTTTCGGTTTGACGTTCTGTCTACTACAACGAAGTTAGTTTGATGGTTTGTTTTTAAGAAAAGGTTTGCGTAGTCTCATTAAGGAATTGGACAACTAAATTGCCGCAGTTAAAATCTGAGGGGTTCTGAACACGATTGTAGTTATAAGTGATAGCACAAGGTCCGGAAGAATGTAAATATTGAACCAATTCTTTAGGTGGACGGAGATCTCCAAAACTGTCAAAGTACATAGCTTTGTTATTTCGTTTTACATACGCTGTCCAATGTGTACCAGTTCCTGTGTCTAAATCTAAATTAACAATTCCACTTTCACACCTTTTAACTTTTCTGGGTAATTCGTTACGCATAAAGATTCCCCGAAAATGTGGAATTTGTAAATAGTTAATGTAATTGACTAAATCCAAATCTGTCAAAGGACGGTTAGGTAACTTTACGAAAAATTTTACGTTTTTTTTTTTGTTGATAAGGTCTAAGGTATAAACCGAAACCTTTACGAAAAGGTTGTACTGAAATATTTTTTCCAAGAGCAATAGCTCCATTGAAGCGTTATGACGTTTATCTTCTTCTAGCTGTTGTTGTGCGTTTTCGCATCGCGTACAGCTTTAGCTATCCCAACAGCACCGCCAGAGAGAGCTTCAAGTGCTGATAGTCCAGCGAAAATTGGAATTAACGGTAGAAAACCACCTGTCTTTGGAATAGGAATGATTCTGGGAGATTTAGATCGCTTTCCAAATTTACGAATTGTATTTAGTGCTATTTTAGCAGCATGTATCAGCTGGAGAGGTTTCGTTTTCTTAAGAGCAATTTTCGCAGTTGTCACTACCTTACGAAACGGTAGAGCTCCTCCTTTTCTTGTTAGTCTTCTCTTCTTTATTTTTCGCAACGAAATTGAACCACCAACTTTACGACGTCTCTTTTTGTGCCCCATTCCAAGTTTCTCTTTACCCTTCATAGCTGAAGAAATTGTGAGAGCTGCCAAGCGTTCACCAATAGACGCGTCCGGCGACTTTAGTCTTTGTAATGATTGTTGCGCCAAAACCTTATCAGCAATTCGACGATGGGAATTGTCTGGAAAAGTTTCGTAAGCAATATCGTGTAATTTACAAGATTCGTCAAGGGGATTTATACCGATATCACCTCGAGCTAATCGTTTGTTTAGTCGAGTCCCTGGACCGGTTATACCCTGGGAGGTGTAATTCAATAGGTAATTTATCTATAAACCTATTCAGAAAACCTCGTGTCATGGGACATGTGTAGTGTTAGCTCTCTCACTATACTGAACGAACTGACTACATAAACACTGTTAACTCTAAATTTATATATCCGAGAGCACATGCGTCAACCGTTTAATCATCAATAAACATGCGGATAGTACATCATCCATCTGTTCTACCCATAACCAATCGTGACTTCGACATTGCCAGTAAAATAAATCGACAGGGTCCATTACTACCATCCACAATAAGAGCCATTGTCGCCGGACCTTCAAATTGTGGAAAAACAAATGTGATTATAGGACTTTTGGAGCAACCGAACGGTTTACGGTTCACAAACGTATACGTTTATTCCAAGTCATTGTATCAACCAAAATATAAGTATTTAGCCGAATTATTGAAACCAATTGCTGGAATTGGTTATTTTCCCTATAGAGAGTCTGACGATGTAATTGCCCCATCACAGGCAAGACCTATTTCTGTATTCATCTTTGACGATGTTGCGAATGAAAATCAAAATAAGATAAGGGAATACTTTAGTATGGGAGGACATAACTCAATCGACACTTTTTATTTAAATCAAACATATGCACAGATTCCCAAACATTTTATTAGAGATAACGCAAATTTAATAATACTGCTTAAACAGGATGAATTAAATCTCAAACACGTCTTCGCAGACCATGTCACTGCGGACATGACTTAAAAAATAAAATAAAAATATTTGTGCAGTGTAGGAAAGAGAAGTTTGGATTTCTAGTGATAAACAAGGATTGTGGTATAAATGAGGGAAGATATCGCTTAGGATTTGATCAATATATATTAATGTAAGTGATATAAAGTCAATCAGATGTTACAAGACAACCTTGACAAGAGCATGGATGTAAAAGCAAAGAAAGAACTAATCAAAGTTAGGAAAGCGGTAAAGAGGAAATTGCAAATGTTAAAGGAATCGACAGCAGGACAGAATCTCCTGTTGCAGCAAGCATATCAACCAATTACAAAATCGCTTCTTAACTTGAAATCAGAGCTGGGTGAAGAGATCAAAAAAGAATTAAAGCCAGAAGTGAGTAGTTGGTCGAAAGGTGACGTTCCAGCTTCGTCAACAGCAATAAAAATTAGAAAGCTTGATCTTTCGAATGCTCCAGGTACCTTACTACCAGGTGCTCCTTCATTCTTAAGGGAAGAAAGTGTTTATGAAAGTGACCCAACAACGGGTCATGAAAACACAGACCAGGATAATGATGACTTTGAACAATTGAAGAAAGCGTACATAGACTACATTAATAGCTCTCGATTTGCTGAATATTTGGAAGAATTCGATCCTCTACCTCGAGACTATATAGAAGGAATTATTAAAGACTATGAAGGTGGCACATTTAACGCTGACGTTCTGAATCCTCGTCTTGATAAAGTTCGATACGAATGGAACACAAATAATTTTTTTATTGGTGATTCTGAACTGGATTTTGACGGACCAAACGTTGTAATCGATTACGTTCTGAATATCGGACATCGATTAAAGAAAAGAAAGACTACGCCGATATATTAAAACGTACGGGAGCAGTTTACAAGTTAAGACAGCAAAAATCGAAATTTTCTAAAGGTGGAGGATTGTCGTTGATGACATATAACGAAAAACCGATCGAATACAAATATTTTGATGACGTTAATGAGTTGTGTGATCGTTTAAGGTTATTTATTGGTTGCTTCTCAACAAGCAGGCAACACAAATCATGAAAACGAAATTCTATCAATTTTAGAAGAGTTGCGTGAGTGCAATATAATCGTATAAACAAATTATTAAGCTTATTAGTTAGATAATGACGGTTGATAAGTTCGGACGTGCGTTAGAAAAAAAAAACGATTGTATTCGCAAGCATTCAGCAATGTTCATGATTTCAATCATAACCGCTTAACAAGAATCTGTGATCCTCAGCAGGAGCATGATGCTGTGAATGTGCGATTTTTGGAGAAGAAGGTGCAACGTCTATTATCGCAAGATGATGTAACCGATATGAGACAAGCATTCGATAAAGTGTTGTATTTCGTTGATGTGGCTAATAAGCGTATTACACATTTGAACGAGCCTACCGCTGGGTTTCATGCAGCTACTAAAATGTATGTAGATGAGAAAAATCGGTTAATAAAAGAGCATATCAGAATCGAGTGTGAAAAGGTAAAGGATCGTGCTGTCAGTGAAGGTGTGAGAAGGATGGAGGATTTACGAGAAGAATTGAAAACAGCTGTCTCCAAAAGTGGTGAAATGATGATGAAAACTTTTAGTAATAATATAGAGTTAGCGATTAAAAATTTAGAAAGAGAACTTGAAAAATATAATACTGACAGGGATAAAGAAATAACAAACAAGGTGAACGATATAATAGAAAAGAATGCTGTCAGAATCATGGACGTCTTTTCAACAAAAGTAAAACTAGAGCGTAAAGATGTAGAAGCGTTTGTTAGGAAAGGGGATGAAGAGGTATCGAAGAAATTGAAGGTGGAAATTGTGCAAGATATGAAAAATGATCTAGATACGAGTTTTGAATTAATTAAAATCGCGATTCAGGATGAGTGTAAAAAAGTTAAGGAATTTGCAGAGAAAGAAATTCAACGAACCAATAAAAAGAAAGATGATCTGAAAAACGAATTAGTGGTAATGGTGGAATCACTAAAAAAGGAAGCAAAAGAGCTGAAAGTAAGGCTAGATACTCTGCAACAACAAAGAGGAACAGGTAGTTCAAAATCGAGCAGTTCTAAACCAACAAAAAGCAGCTCCGTCCATGTGGTGCTTCATTATAAGGAAAATGGTAAATGTGAAAGAAGAACTAGTGAAAGAACTGCATAAACCTGTGAGAATTAATTTTACACGTCGTAAAGTGATAGTGAAAGGATTAGATGATCTTCATCAAGCCGATTTAGTGGAAATGATTCCGTATGCGAGAGAAAATAAAGGTGTCAGATACATTTTGGCTGTAATAGACGTTTCTTCAAAATTTGTGTGGGCTCAAGCAGTAAAACGCAAAACAGGTGAATATGTTGGAAGGGCTTTACAGTTAATTTTCAAAAGAAGTAAACGTATTCCTAAGAATATGCAAGCTGACTTGGGAAAAGAATTTTACAACGAACAAAAGAAACGAGTTATGCAAAAATATAAAATTAACCATTACTCAACCTATAGCACCAAGAAAGCGTCAGTTGTGGAGCGGGTAAATCGAACACTAAAATCAAAAATGTGGCAACGCTTTAGTTTACCAGGATCCTACAAATGGTTGAAGTTATTACCAGATATAGTACAGGAATATAACAATTCGGTTCACAGAACTATCGGAATGGGACCAAGCAAAGTTAATAAACGAAACGAAGGAACACTTTTGGAAAGTATTTACAACAATCCAAAGAAATTAAGTTTAAAGTTGGAGACTGGGTACGAATAAGTAAACATCGTGAATTGTTTAGCAAGGGTTATACCCCGAATTGGTCTAACGAATTATTTACGATTAGCTACATAAAATTGTCACATCCAATTATGTATTACTTAAAGGATGATAAAGGGGAAGACATAAAAGGAGGATTTTATGGTATGGAACTACAGAAAGCGAAATATCCAGATGTTTATTTGGTGGAACGTGTACTAAGACGAAAAGGTGACATGGTTTACGTCAAATGGTTGGGGCTTAACCAATCTCATAACAGCTGGATTCATAAAACGAACGTTTTGTAATGTATCCCCAGCTTTTTTTTCTGATAATAAAGTCTGTAATGTTAATAATGATTTTCTTTACCCCTTCCCCAAAGTATGATTATAAATAAGATAAAACGTGACGAGTTTAATCAGTTGTAATCGTTAGTTGCTGCATTGAACGTTTAAGACGTAGTAATGGTTGAAAGTTACGTAATTGAAGTTAAATTTTTCAAAGAGGGTTTATTATCTATGAAAAGATATTTGGTAGCGTCAGAGTTGGATAGCGTGACAGAAGAATTCGAATTAAAAGGTGAATACGATAAAATCATAATAGCAGGCTACTTAGTGGTCGATGAGAGCGACCCTGACGATTTTGAAGTATAATTTTTATAAAAATGGATTCATTATCGTACGAGTTGTATCAAGCAGAAAAGCAAGTCCTCACTCTCAACCTTCGAAGAGCAATACTATCAAACGATTTAGATAGAGTTAAAGTTGTGTTGTCGAAGTTGGGAGTTGCAGTACCAAAGGAAGCATTCAAATGGTTAACTGTAACACAAGAGACATCGTTCGATATTTTATACTTCATATTCGAAAGAAAGCAAAGGTGTAACGAATTGCTGGATGAATTTTTAAAAGGTTGCTGTGAAACAGTAGAAATAACCGTTGATGATGTTGAAATGATTTTAAATAAAACAAAGTATAATTTCATGCGAACACGACGTATATTTTTTAAAGGAAATGTTAACAAACGGATCAGTTCTAATGCGAGGTAAGAAGTTCTCCGTAATGAATGTTAAGAAAAAGTATGTTACATTGTTAAAGTGTGTGGATGACTTAATACTGGATGTAGCATACTACGCACAACCGAAAAATTTGGAAAAGTGTATTAAACTGATCAACTTGTTTCGGCTTCCGTATACATTAAGTCCAAATATCAACGGTCGTCATCAAACAGTGCTGCAATGGATAAAAGAAAATATTTTAAGAGAAGGAACGGAAAAAGCTGCAGGCTGTCAGAGCGGTCCTGACTCAGGCAAATGGCCATCAAGTAATATCGAAGATTATAAGAAAATTTATTCATTGTTAATGTTATTGAAACAATAAATTTTAACAGTAGAAAACGTACACATGTTATTTGTGAAGTTGAGGAATATATTTCGCAGAATAAAAATATTAAACAAACAAGTTGTGTAGTAACGTTTTATTATAATTATTACTTATACAATACAGCCAATATTAAGGATAAAATATTTACATTGAGTGACATTTCAGCGTAAGCTATACTTAAACAGAACTCCAGGTAGGTATTACAGTAGGTGTTCATAAATATTATCAATGGCTTCCTGTGGAAGTGACGAAGCTTCGAAAAGTCTTTTAATAAAGTATTCTCCAACCGTTAAGTCGTCGGTATACGGTTGATGAAAATTTTGTATAAATCGATCAACGGCACCGTCGAACTTTGAAAGGGAACTGTTTGAGTTTTTTATATTGTAATGTCCCCAAGGAAGAGTATTCGTTGTTTTCGGAATTAAGAAACGTTTATCATCTTTGGGAGAGAGGGCTACTTTCGTTTTCATATGGGTAAACATAGTATGTAGATCGGAAACGAAAACATTCATACATTTGTGGGGGTTTCGGATTCCCTACGTCATCGACCGACCAACGCCGGCGCGAGTAGTTTGCCCAGGCGCCGCCAGCGGAAGCAGGTGCTGGTGCGTCGCACGGAAGTGGTGAGAGAATTCTGACAGGGAGAGAGGTTATGATTATCTCCACGACACGACACGTGTGGCCAACGTGGCCACTTATTATTTGCCAAAGTTAGTTTGTTTACCAATAAAGTTTCATTACCAATAAAGTGTTACTATTGTTCAACGTGACATTATTGTTATTATTATTAGTGGTTGAGTACCCCAACAATATTCCCACATTGGTGACCCCGAATTTGTTTGTCAGGATTGACTGTTACTACGCAGTTCGTTCGTTGTGCGCGGAATGACTATCTTCGTACGGTGCTAAACTGTTTAATTGAACTGTGTAAGAAGCTCATAGACGTCTTTACGCTAAACACGTTTTGTTCGGTTATGGTAGTGGATCGTTCGCGAGTTCGTAGTTCTCCACCTGCATCCGACACCGGTCTCATCATGCCACTTACGTCACCAGATAACCAGACTGCATCATCAGGCTCTGGCCAGCAAACGGGTGGCCAAAATGCTGGTGAAGTGTCTGCGATTCAAAACTGTAAACTCCCAATGTTCTGGAAGGACAATCCAGAGATGTGGTTTCTACAAGCTGAGTCAGTGTTTCAATCATTCAACGTCCGGGCTGATAACGCAAAGTATCATTTGATGGTCAGTAACCTCACTTCTGATGCATTACTGGCCGTTACTGACATTATCAAAACACCGCCTGTTGCAGACAAATATAATTACCTCAAGGCGCAGCTTATTAATCGTCTAGCAGATTCCGCTGATAAGCAACTACACAAGGTTTTGGCTGAGCTTGAGTTGGGTGGAAGGAAACCCTCAGAGTTGCTCAGGCTTATGCGGTCCATGATCGACGCACAAGCCCCGGAAAATGTTTTGAGAGTGCGTTGGTTAGCATTACTTCCTCCAACTGTTCAAAAATTGTTACGTGTTTTTCAAGCAACATCTTCACTTGATGAGCTTGCTACTGGTGCTGATACGTTAATGGAAAGTGGTGAATCACCTCAGTTCGTCATGGCTGCTGCTACTCATTCCAGTTACTCTCCAACATCTCCACAGGCCTCAAGTTCTTTAGATGACGCTATTCTGACGGAGCTTAGAGGAATGAGAAAATCTCTAGATAATCTAACTATTCAGCAAAAGGAAGTGTGTAACAAATTAAATAGGCTGAAGCTTGGTGATGATCGTAGCAGATCGCATTCTCGCGGGCGTTCTAATACCAGGGAACCTCACGTTTCTCCAGCAGGACATTGTTATTATCATCACAATTACGGCAATCGCGCGCGACGCTGTGTTCAACCCTGCACCTTCAAGCCCGCTGTAACACAATCACCTTCGTTCGAGGGAAACTAGCAAGGCTGTCGTCTGTAGCGGCTGTAGGCGACAGCGAAATCAACAACAATCAGCCTTTTAAAGAATATCGCCTCTTTGTCTGCGATAAGCATAGCAACCTAGTGTTCCTGGTAGACTCTGGTTCCATGCTATCAATCATTCCACGTTCCTGGATTCGTCGCAAGCTCGCAGTGACTGATTACAAACTATTCGCTGCCAACAATTCCATCATCAACACTTACGGCAATCATCTTCACTCTCTACAGCTTGGCCTTCGTCGTGATTTTAAATGGTCATTTGTCGTTGCTGATACTAATCATGCTATCATAGGTGCTGATTTTTTGGCTCATTTTGGGCTGCTCATCGATCTACAAGCTCAATGTATCATTGACAAGACCACCAGACTCACCACACGAGGTTATGTTGCCGAAGTATCAATCTACAGTATTTCAACTATAGCTTCATCTCAGGATTCTTCTTCCAACATTATCGAACCACGTTACAGACTACTTCTGCAGAAATTCATCGACATTACGGTGCCTAAACCATTTCCAGTTATTCGCGAATCAACTAAAGTTCGTCATCATATTGTTACTTTTGGACCTCCTGTGTCAGAACGTCCTCGACGTCTTACAGGTGAGAAATACGCAGCAGCTAAAGCTGACTTTGATCTTCTGCTTCAGCATGGTAGCATCAGAGTTTCAAGCAGTGACTGGTCCAGTCCTATTCACATGGTGACCAAAAAGCTCGGTGGCTGGCGCTCGACGGGTGATTATCGCCGCCTCAACAAGCAAACAGTACCGGATAGCTATCCAATCCCATTGATTGACGACTTACTTCATCGTTGTCATGGCTGCTCAATATTTTCGACCATGGACCTTGTCAAGGCGTATTATCAGATCCCTGTAGCTGAGGGGGACATTCCTAAAACAGCTGTCACAACACCTTTCGGCATGTTTGAGTTTTGTGTTATGCCTCCAGGTCTTAGAAATGCCAACGACACATGGACAATCTTCTTCGTGACGTTGAATTCGCCTCTTGCTTCATAGATGACTTACTTGTTTTCTCTAAATCTCCAGAAGAGCATTTGCAGCATCTCGAGGCTATCTTCAAGATTTTGCGGGAGAATAATCTGGTTATTAATCCCAGCAAATGTTCATTTGGCAAGAAGGAAGTCCTTTATCTTGGCTATCGTCTGACCAAAGACGGATTCACAGCCCCTTCAAAAAAAATAGAAGCAATTCTCAACTTCCCAACTCCCGCAACTATCTCTGACATTCGACGTTTCCTTGGCATGCTTAATTATTATCGTCGCTGCATTCCAAGAGCTTCTACTATTCAAGCACCTCTTAATCAACTTCTAAGAAATGCTAAAAAGCGAGACAAAAGCAAAATTAATTGGACTTCTGAACTTAAAGCTGCTCTGGAACAGTGCAAGTCCAGTATTTCTTCTGCAGTGATCACAACATTCTTATCACCATCAGCATCCATTGCTTTATCCACAGACGCTTCTGACCATGCTATTGGTGCCTCCTTGGAGCAGTTCGAGGATGGTATCTGGAAACCACTTGGGTTCTTCTCCAGAAAATTAAGCTCGACGGAGACTCGCTACAGTACCTACGATAGAGAGCTCCTTGCTGTCTTTTCCAGCATTAAATTTTTTCGTCATATCCTGGAAGGCCGACCATTCATCGTCAAGACTGATCATCGTCCCTTGATTCATGCCTTTGCTCAGAAGTTGGAAAAGGCTTCTCCTCGACAGCTCAATCAACTTAGTTTTATCTCTGAGTTCACCACTGAGATTGTGTATGTAAAGGGTGAACATAATGTTGTAGCTGATGCTCTGTCCAGAGTAAATGTTATTAATATGCCTACTGCTTTGGATCTTCAAACTATTCAAGACGCTCAACAAGCTGACCAAGAGTTTCAAGATTTCTTAAAAGACAATCGATCTCTCACGCTTCAACTCCTCAATCATCAAGGCCATCAGATCTATTGTGATACTTCTACGGGTTGGATTCGCCCATATCTTCCAGAACCTCTTCGTAAACAAGCTTTCGACATTATTCACAGTCCAGCTCACCCTAGTGGTCGCTCTACAGCTCGTCAACTAAGGGAAAAATTTGTCTGGCCTCGCATTAAAAAGGATGCTCTCCTATGGAGCAGAGAATGCATTCCTTGTCAACGCTCTAAAGTTCAAAGACACAATCGGATCGGCTCATAACACATTGACGTTCCAGACAATCGTTTCGATCATGTTCACTTGGACATCATAGAACTTCCAGAAGTTGATGGTTTTCGTTATTGTCTGACTATGATTGACCGTTTCTCTCGCTGGCCGGTTGCGGTGCCTTTAGCTAACATCGAGGCTGACACAATTGCTACTGCTTTCTTCAATCATTGGGTTGCACAGTTTGGCACTCCCCTCACCATTACCACGGACCAAGGTGTTCAATTTGAATCCAGACTGTTTACTGCTCTTGCTCACATGGTTGGTGCACAACGTATTCACACTACACCATATCATCCACAGTCTAATGGACTTATTAACGGTTGGCACAGGACCGTCAAAGCCGCTTTAATGGGCGGTGCTCCTACATCTTGGACACAGTTACTACCAACAGTACTTCTTGGTCTTCGTACATGTTTCAAAGAAGATCTCAACACATCCCCAGCACAACTCATGTTTGGCACAGAGCTCCGTATTCCGGGCGAGTTTTTCATTAATGAAGATATGCCAGCTGATCCTAACTTTTTCCTGGAAAAGTTCAGAGAATTCATTAGAAGAGTTAGACCTACTCCTACAGCACATCATGCTAAACAAAGACCATTCATTCTCAAGGATTTATATGTGTGCTCTCATGTTTTTGTTCGAGTCAACGCTGTCAAACGACCTCTAGATCCTCCTTATTCTGGTCCTCATAAAATCGTGAGGACAGTAGATAACCGTGTCTTTATCATCGACATTGATGGAGTGGAGAAAGCGATCTCAATTGACCGTTTGAAGCCAGTTTTTTCTGTGAAAACTGATTTAGACGATCAGCAAACAGACGACATGCAGGTTCATCCGGATCCCTGGCCATCTACTGACTTAGATAGACCTCTTCGCACTTATTCCAACCAGAACAAAGTATCGTTTCCTTTCCCCTTGGTCCAGGACACTGGAGGGAGAGTACCTGTGGGGGTTTCGGATTCCCTACGTCATCGACCGACCAACGCCGGCGCGAGTAGTTTGCCCAGGCGCCGCCAGCGGAAGCAGGTGCTGGTGCCTCGCACGGAAGTGGTGAGAGAATTCTGACAGGGAGAGAGGTTATGATTATCTCCACGACACGACACGTGTGGCCAACGTGGCCACTTATTATTTGCCAAAGTAAGTTTGTTTACCAATAAAGTTTCATTACCAATAAAGTGTTATTATTGTTCAACGTGACATTATTGTTATTATTATTAGTAGTTGAGTACCCCAACAATATTCCCACACATTTAAGAATGGTGGCGTCATCTCTAATGACGCGTAGGTAATCATCGATTTGAAGATGTAATTTAATGACTTTTTCTTTACACCTTTTGCTTTTTTAACAATTTGATCAACGGCTTCAACGCAGTAAGCTTTTGCTCCGGTTCCATAGAATGCTTTAATGGGATTATTAGGGAATTCGTCTTTAAATTTGCCAATAACAGAAGAGGTAATAGGGATATTGAAACTATTATCATGGGGATAATTGGAAGTGTCGAAGTGATGAATATTTTCAATCATATCCCTGTAGAAATTTTCGGTGAAAACTTTAAGAATGAAGGAATCAGTATCCATACACATCAAAGAAATATTTTCTTGATATTTTTGCTTAAGAAAGCCGTAGTAGAAGTCATACATAACAACTTTTGATAAATCCAAAATAGAGAAACCTACATAGAGCGGTTTATCGTAAACAATGTGTAATTTATTCATCTGAATAGCTACAAAATGGGGGTGAAAATTTTTGAATTTCTGAAATTGGGTTTAGCTATTAAACTTTCAGCACCAAGGTACCGTCCAACGTTTTGCCAATGAGTAACTAACTTGACGTCAACTCGTTTATCAACGTTCTCCATCGTTTTTCCGAAAGTACTGTTGTTCATCAATTTAAAGAAAGATTTCCCAAACTTACTATTACACATATTGCGTTTTCTAGTATTCAAATCAATGAAAGGTTTCAACCATTGTGACTGTTTAAACTGAATAGCTCTATGCACTTTAAGTAATTTTAATCCGCTCTGGAGAGCTTGTTTAAGCGGTAGGTAATGAACAATATACTTTGTCTTAGTCATAAGGTTCGGAATCAATTTTTTGACTCTACCATTAGCATTACCAGGAGAAATAATATTTTCAACTAAAAAGGGAAGATCAGCATGTAAATCGTGTAGGTTTTGGGGATATTGAACGTCAACTTCAAGTACATAACCGTATTCAGATGAAGCATGTAAATCGAGAACATTTAGTTCATCAATTTCAGCATCGGTGAGCCAACGAAAATGGGACATGGGAAGGTATTGACTCATGCTGTGTCTATACAAAATGTTAGCATCCAAATACATAATGTAGGAAGTGGGAGCAGATGCGTCATAATCAGGAAGGTGTGGGTTATTGACGAAATGCATTCTTTGAACACACTGGCTTATTCCTCCGCGTACCCCTTTTTGGAAAAACTTTAACATATCGATGTCAGTTAGAAGTTCTAAATTAACGCGAGTGAATTTTAACATGCTATCCCACGCTAATCCGGGCGCGGTTTAATACTGAGCGGGGTCCAAGGCGTAAGTGGAAATATATATTTCACGAAAATTCTCGAATACGTCAGCTAACAGTAGGACATCGGTTTTCAAGTAGAGGTCAGAATATTCTCCGAGAGTGGAGCAGTTTAAGGTTTTCCAAACGGTGGCAGCTCTTTCATAATCTTCATCGGAAATGGGTAGAGATGTTAATTTATCGAAAAAATCGTCTTTGAGAGGGAACGTTGATTGGTCAAGTTTAGTTATATCGTCGACGTAGGAGTAAGGGAAAACCCCTTTTCGTCGCACAAGTTGAAATTGTGTAGGATCAGAAAAATACTTCTTCACTTGGAAGCATTGAGAAGGGTCGAGTTCTTCAGACTGTTTATCGAGGGAGTAAGACATAAAACGAAAGGAATCGAGAAATCGAATCTTAACAAATACGTTTTGAGTAGAGTTATCTGAAAAACCGGGAACAGTACCAACTCGCAATAATTTGGTAAAGGAAACATATTTTTCTTTATTTTGAGCAATTACGCTAAATTTAACATCGTTGACAGCCATTTCTTTTAAAAATAAATGACAATCGTAACCGGAGAGGTTGTGGAAGAATACAGGCACAAAGTTGGGTAATTTGTAGTTTAAGTTACATCTGGAATGAGCGGCCCCTAATCGAACTTTACCAGTCCAATGACAATGATCGCGAACCTTTACATCATCGATTAGGAAGGGTTATTCGCAAATATTACAAGAAGACGTTTCAGAGAAAAGTCGCTTTTCTTCATCAGTCAAGGGTATCATAGGAGCCGGGATCTTTAAAAATCGATGATAAATGTCAGAAACGTCTTGATCAAGAGTTTTAACAAATTGATTAGCTCAATCAGGTCCTCAATAAGTTCTGAATATTGAAAGGGAATCGTCAAAAGAGCACTTAATCAAGTAAGCAAACGAGTGCGGTTGATGTTCGTGGGTAGGTGTGGTGGAGGTTTTGTTAGGATCGGAAAAGCATGTATGAATGGGTCGCAACATGGTTTCGAAGTCTGCATAAACATCAAAAGGTACTTTGATACGTTTGTGGTAGTTTTGAAATTTTAAAACGTTATTAGGGATGAGCCTACCCATCTTATCCAATTTGAGATCAGCAGTTGGCAGCGTCGTGTAAACGTGATTGCAATCATTTCGCTGATAACGGTGCAGGTGAGCCACAGAGCTGAAGTATTGCAAGCAGCCGTCACATAGGAATTTGCGATGTTCTGTTTTGGAGAGTTGTTGAGAGAGCAAACGGGACATATCCTTAATCCAACAGTAATGATTATTTCCTCGATTATCGTGTAGCAAGAGTAAATTGATGTGCAGCCTTCGTTTGACGGATGAGTAGTGGAGGGGACCAACAATTTCCCAGATCCATTTTCCATCTTTCATAACGTATTCAGTCCCGTAAACATTCACAGAGCAATGGTTCTTTGTTTCAAACTTGGGAATGTCGTTTAATTTAATAGGAAAATCGATCCCGTCATAGTCCATCGTGCGGGAGTAATGCGGATAGGAAGTCGTTCTGTGCGGGTTGGCTGAGGTTATTGCCCACGCAAAGCAGGCTTGGTCATCGTTTCGTACGTTCACAACAGCTCTCTTAAGTACAATTTGTTTAGGTAGAGGAATGTAAGATGAAGCTCTAAGGGGATTGTACTTGTTGCAATTGAGTTCTAGGAAAAGGACTCTTTCCAAAGCCCATCCTGTAAGAATGATATTATAGTAAATACAAGTGAAATATATATAAAGAGAGAATGATAAATTACCTGACTCTCGTTCTTGAAACTCAGAAGCTTTACCCTCAAGAACGTCGAAGAAGCTTTGGAGAATATTGGAAAGATCCGTCGACTGAGTGACAACTTTGTTATTGGTGTGTCATGCAGTTGTATCTGATTACGAATAACACGCAAGCATTTGTCGAAAACTTCGGCGAAAAAGTCGGTATACGACAGGAAGAACTTGGCGGATGAAATACGAAAGGACACAATTCTGTTAGCGAACGCGGACGAAAGGAAAGTAATTCCTTCCTCAAGAGGAGAGCAGCAAGTTTGTTTATGCTTGAGGCTACGAAGGTGACCGTTGAAGGAATGTTGTGGAACGTAAATGCTACAAGTATCACACCAGCGGTCAGAAGAACCAGCAGGCGTAGCAATTTTAAGTTTTTTTCTTCGGCAGAGGCGATGTACGTTGGAGTTGTGCTCGTTTCCGACAAGAGGTTAATCGATGTCTTTTTAAATTATCAGATCGCGTAAAGGAAGCATCACAGTCCGGTGAAGAGATCATAGCGGCTAGCGGTAAGAGTTATATCTCGACAACGACTGAGGAATACTGAATGCGAGGGACAGTAAATAGCGATAGGAAAAGGGGAGGGATGTGGAAGGTTGAGAGGGCATAAAGAGAGGGGCTAAAGGAATATATACTGAAACTGTAGTGGGTACGGTGTGGTAAGATGAGTGCTGGACAAAAGGGTAACGGTGCTGATTTAGCTGCCGAGCTAAAAATGAACGAAACCGAGCTGGCTGATATATTGGAAAACTTCTTTCCTTCGCATCACCCGCTAAAGGTGAGGGGTGTGTTGGAGGTGCTACCACGGCAACGATGGCAGAGCCTGTGACTAGCACCTCTACGATGGCGGTGGCGGGAACGAAGTCGATATCGATGAAGCCGAAGAAGCGATCGTACACACGAAGGTTGTCGGCTGCTCCATTCGATTATTCCAAGGTAGTCGACCAAGTAGGAGAAGCCATAAATAGTGTTAAGGAGGAAAAGCGGCGACGAGAAGCGGTACTGAATGAAAGAGAGACAAAGGCCGCTTCATTGACTGAGTACATGAAGCGGAAAGAGAAGGAGCTGGAGGATTTGAACAGATCGGTAGTTGAAACGAGAAAGGAGGTACAAGAAATCGAACATAAGCTAGCTAACCTTAAGTCCGCTTTACTGAGTAAATTTAATGACTAAAATTGAATGATGTTTTATATTATACTGTATTATATTAAATAAAATTCTGTTAAATAAAATTTAGACTTTCTAGGGTGCACTTACTGTGAAACATATTGACTTCATATTCTGTTATATTGTATCGTTTTATATTTTGTAATAAAATAAAATAAAAGAGAATACAAACTATATATATTTATTTATTAAAATAAAACAAGAAATATATACAGTAGAACTCCAATTATCCGAACTCCGACTATCCGAATCGCCGATTATCCGAATCAAGTCTTGACTTGACTTGTCTTAACTTGCCGTTGTGCCTACACTGACTTCGCGGGGGAAGTCAGTGTAGGCACAACGGCAAGTTAAGAGAAGTTCCGGCGCATTGCAGTCACGGCGCACCTGTCATTGTTTGTTTTGATTAGCCAGTGTGCTATTGACCTTGCTCGAGGACGCTACTCTTTCGCTACTGTATCGCTACTGTATTGTTTTTATACCATGGCTTCGAAAAGGAAACGTGTTGTGCTATCGTTAGCGGACAAACTGAAAATTATAGAGCAACTCGATAAAGGTGTAACGGGTAAGAAGTTGTCTGAGATTTATGGTGTTGGACAAGCAACAATTTCTGACATTAAAAACAGTGAGTCAACAATTTTAAACTTTGTTTCGGTGCTTGAAAATGAAGATGGAAGTTCCTCCAGGAAAACAATGAAGACAGCAACCAACAAAAATTTGGAAGATGCCGTGTTTAAATGGTTTTTGCAGCAACGTTCTATGGGAAATCCGATTTCAGGTCCAATCCTTTGTGAAAAAGCCAAAATCTTAGCAGAAAAGCTTGGTTATTCATCTTTTAAGGCCAGTAACGGCTGGCTAAGGAATTTTAAATTCAGGCATGGTGTACGCGAGTTAGATTTGGCTGGTGAGAAGCTTTCAGCAGACTCTGCAGCTGCTGAAAATTTTATTGAAAAATTTAAAACTGCATCAGAATCCTATGATCCGGAGTTTGTTTATAATACCGATGAAACTGGCCTTGTTTGGAAAGCATTACCAAAAACCACTTTGGCTTCTAAAAGGGAATCTAGTGCCCCTGGACATAAGGTCAGTAAAGAACGTGTTACAGTGCTTAACTGTGCCAACTCCACTGGAAATCATAAACTGCCACTTCTTTTGATAGGAAAATCAAGAAATCCAAGAGCATTTAAAAACGTAAAAAAACTTCCACTCTTCTACAAAAGTCAACCCAAGGCCTGGATGACTGCAGCTTTGTTTACCGAATGGTATGATGAAGTGTTTATTCCTGAAGTGAAAAAGCACCAAAAATCGGTGGGAAAAGAAGGCAGTAAGGTGCTTTTAATTGTTGATAACGCACCCACTCATCCTACAGCAGAACTGTTGGAAAGAGAGAATGGGCAGTTTAAAACGACGTTTTTGCCTCCCAATGTTACAAGTTTGCTGCAACCCATGGACCAGTCTATTATTGAAACAATGAAGCGCCATTACAGAAGGCAACTGCTGAGAAAACTGCTGATCGAAGGTGCTGAAGATGAAGAATTGGTTTTGGCAAATCATAGCAAAATAAATTTAAAGGACTGCTGTTACATGGTAGCGGAAGCTTGGAGTTTGGTTACGGCAGTGACGCTAAGACGTGCGTGGAATAAACTGAAAGGCCTACCGTCTGAGAAGAACAAAAAAAAAGAATCTGAAGAAAATGAGAAACAAGAATATGGAGAGGATGATGATGATGAAGATGCGTTGTCACTAGAGGAAATAAGAAAAATGATTGTAAAAATTCCTGGTTGTACAGAAGTAAGTGCTGAAGATGTAGGAGAGTGGATGGCTTGTGACACGTCTGACCCTGGTTTTCAAATTCTCAATGACGATGAAATTGTTGTAAGTGTGAGAGAAGATGTTGAAGTGGAAGTGGAAGAAGAACTTTCTGCTGATGTTGAAGTAGACGCTGGACCATCAGCTAGTGAAGCATTTGCCGGCCTCGAGACTGCTTTGAAGTGGATGGAGCGTCAGCCCGAGTGTGACCACTTGCAACTGCTCACCGTCAAGCGAATGCGTGACCTGGCTGCCCGAAAACGGTTGAAGACCGCAAAACAGCTTACATTAACGGAGATGTTTAAAAAACAATGATTTTTATTTCTAAACTTGTACATAAGTACATTTTATTTATATTTAAAACATGTGAAAATTTCATGTTTCTTTCATTTAATTCAATAAAAAAATAGTGCAATATCAAAACGTAGCTTTTATTCTCTCCAACGGCAATTTTTTTAAAAAAAATCCGATTATCCGAATATTTGATTATCCGAATGGGTCCCGGTCCCCATTAATTCGGATAATTGGAGTTCTACTGTAATACTAAGCAATACAATAATACAATAGAAAGTTCAACTTATGGTTTTAATGTATACTGCTGCTCCGTGGTCCATCGCATAGACGACCAGTGTCCCCTGGAAAGAGTTACACGACAGCTGCGCTTCCAGGTGTTCACAGAAGGCTCCAACCGATCTTCTGTCGCACACCTTCCATAGTGTAAACCCTCCAGGTGTGTTACTACTGAAGATCATCGTGTCCACATTCATGTTCACATCAGTTGGCACGGAGCCATGAAACAGTATAGTATATTGCGCCATTGTTGATTGTATTAACTTGAACAGTCTTAGTGATCTGTGCTGAACGTTGTAAAAACTTGAATATTTATACAATTTCGAGGAGGAGGATATGAGTGGGGGTAAAGTTAAGATTAGTTCAAATATTCGTGCGAAGAAGGACTGATACATGGCTCATCTAGCGTGTGAACAATTGCTTATTCGGCAAATAGAAATAGGTTACATGTTTTCATGTAAAACAAAGGTAGATCAGATATTGTTGGCGGGGTAAGGAGTAATGTCATGAACCTACGGATAGACATGGTGTTTTGGTATCATCTCATACATACATAAAAGTTCTCATACATGGCTCATCTAGCGTGTGAACCATTGCTTATTCAGCAAATAGAAATAGGTTACATGTATAGTAATGTCATGAACCTATGGATAGACATGGTGTTTGGCATCATCTCATACATACATAAAAGTTCTGATACATAGCTCATTTAGCGTGTGAACCATTGCTTATTCAGGAAATAGAAATAGGTTACATGTATGGTAATGTCATGAACCTACGGATAGACATGGTGTTTAGTATCATCTCATACATACATAAATGTTCTGATACATGGCTCATCTAGCGTGTGAACCATTGCTTATTCTGCAAATAGAAATATGCAAGAAGTTATTCTGGAGGAGGAGGGGTAGGTGGAGGGAAGGTGGCAAGCGGAGCGTCGTCTCATTCTTCTCTCCACTCTCGTTCCGAGCAGACGCAAAATAATCCGATAAATAAATAAATAAAACTTTCACTTTAAAAATGGAAAACAAAAATGCAAGAAAACCTGCCGTACCGTAATGACGGTATGGAAAATCGAGGACAAGTGGTGTATGTATTAATTAATATTGTTGAAGTAATTGTGTAATTGTTAATTAATAATTTTGTTTTACAGTGCGAGTTTGTGGTCGCCGTCACAACAATGGCTGCGATAGCTGTGGTGTCGGCGCCACCAACATGTTCTGCTGCTGCTGGTGGAAAGAAGCGGACTTTAGGGATGACGCAGAGGAAGCGTTTTTCGACGTCCACCACCGCAACCACCACGCCGACGACCACGAGGAGGAACATGGTACCGACACCGTTATCCACGTCCAACGACGTGTACCTGGACAACGGCGACGACGATGACACTGCTGCTTCAGTGTCAAGTGACTGCGGTTTTTCACTTCCGACGCTTACGCCGATTTCATCGCCTGTTTCTCCACTTCCGGAAACTCCAACGACGCCTTCTCAGACAACGCTATCACAGGACATAGATAGTCTGGAAAGCGCCTTTGCGATAATTCCGAAAGTGTGCGAGAAGATGGCGTATTTGCCGTCCACTTGGGAAGGAAGGCGCGCTGCGCAGCAAAAGGTGCGCGCTGGAATTTCCCAAGTCGACAAGGCTATCATGGAACAGAACGACGACGTCGCTAAGCGGAAAGCTGAGATTGCTCAGCTTGAAGCAAAAGTGGCGAAGTCTGTCTGTAACACGGAAGCCTTGTTGAATAAACGGGTCGAACTGGTGGAGGAGGACCACCAGCTCGATCTAGAAGTGGACGTTTTACAGCGCGCGAGGGAAGAGAAGCGTCCGAAGTTGGAGCAGCTGGAAACGTGGCTTGACACCGCGAAGAAGCAGTTGACGTCGGTTACCAAGAGGTGATGTTAAATAGTGTATATGTTATAGTCAAAGATCGATATGCAGCCTCTTCGCGAAATAACTGGTTCATCCTAGGTTTGACCAGCGCCTTTCGGCAAACTACGAAATATATTCTAAATTCGGCCTTTAACTGATGTATTTTTAGTCAAACCTAGAAATACCTAAATTTTTAGTCAAACGTTGAAAGTAAAATAATCTGTTTCGGGCTTTGCCTAGTTTATCCTAGAAGCGACTAAGGCAAATTCGGTCACGCGTTAACTTGTACTGCACTTGTTACATGTTCAAACAGGTTTATACATGTTACCCTAACTCTTTGCGATATTCAAATAAATTCATTGGTTATTCCACATTTGTACTATGAACGTGCAGGTGTATAAGCTTAAAGATGAGTGAACCAAACTGTGTTGTGACTGAAAATGTGGATAAAGAAGCTTTAAAAGCGAAGTTTACGAAGAAAATTAATAATTTAAATAAAGATAAGTGTTCATTTCATATTGAGAATAAACGGAAATATGAGGAGATTATCTGTGAAGTAGAATCTGCCAAAGTTGCTACCAAGAAAACTTCTTTACAGTATCGTCGTCTCAAACGATACGACGTTGTGTGTTTCGGAGACGAAAAAAAAATTGATTAAGCTATTGTCCGATACAAAAAATATCCAATATTACGTTACAGACGACGAGTTATTCGAAGTGATTGATAGTGCTCATCACGAATGTGGTCATGGTGGTAGAGATCTCACAATTAAAGCCTTGAATAAAAAGTATGCAAATGTCACAAAAGAGTGCGTAAATTTTTATTTAGAATTATGCCAAACATGTCACAAGAAAAAAAGTCACCCTAAAAAGGGGCTAGTAGTTAAACCGCTATTATTTAAAGAGATTCACGCACGGGGACAAGTAGACCTTATAGACATGCAAACGTGTCGTGATCGTGATTACAAATATATTTTAAATTATCAAGATCATTTGACAAAATTTTTAATACTACGTCCACTACGTACAAAAACAGCACAGGAGGTTGCTAACATTCTTCTTGATATTTTCTGTACTTTGGGTGCGCCTTCTGTGCTTCAATCAGACAATGGACGAGAATTTGCTAACCGTGTTGTAGAAGAATTAAAAGTTATGTGGCCCGAATTGTCCATAGTACACGGCAAACCACGTCATTCACAAAGTCAGGGAAGCATCGAGCGTGCCAATCAAGATGTACAAAAAATATTGTATGCCTGGATGGACGACAATAAAACTAATCGCTGGGGTGAAGGCCTCCGATTTTGTCAACTACAAAAAAATTGCGCATACCATCATGGCATACAGCAATCGCCGTTTGAAGTAATGTTTGGTAAGTAATTTAAAAATAAATAAATATAAGAAATTGCTCTAAATAGTAGCATTGTATTTAATATAAATTTAACATTTTTATGAATTGGTTTTTTTTTCTAGGACGAAAAGCTCATGTCGGAATTCAAACACTGCCAGATTCGATAAAAAAAGTCCTTCAGACAGAGGAAGAGTTAGAAAATGCTATCAATTCGTCCGGTGAGAAGGAAAATGACATTGAGGATACTAGTAAGTAGCAACTTTTTAATTAAGTGCTGAAATATTCGATTTCATTGATCATTTCAATGATATTCAACTAAGTATATGAATTTAATTTTAGCCCAAACAAATGAAATGGAAACGCCCGGGCCGTCGTCATCAACAGAAAAAGAAAATACTTCAACCGGAGAAAAAGCTAAGAATCACCAAGTTGACAAAGTCCCTGGACCGTTGTCACTAAGAGAGGAAGAAAATTCTTCAACTGTCGAAGCTACTTCTTCAAACGTGCTTTGTTGTATTTGCCAAAAAGAAAGTTCCGGAGCACATACATGCATAATTTGTAAACAGGTTGTGCATTTTGTGTGCGCTGACACTACACTTAACCTTTAACTACTCGCGTACTTTTTCTTCACGCTACTACTCGCGCGGTGTATTTTGTACACCGGTGTATATTATGGTCTGCATATTCTTAAATCGGTTTTTATTTGCCCTATAATTTATAAATATACGTATAAATAAATATTTTTCAACTTAAGTTCATATTTGTTGTCAAAATAAGTCAGCAATTTTAAAGAAAAGAATATATTATTAAAAAAATAAACTAAAAAAAAACAATCTGAAAACACAAATACAAAAAATATTTATTCACTATTAATCCTCCTTCCTAAGAAGTGGCACATGTAATTGTAGTAACTATATTCTTTTTTCTACAGCAGATGAAGCATCTTCCTCAAATTTTTCTGGGTGGCTTTTCGTCTGTAGATAGAAAGTGTCTGATATCTATAGGCAAAGTAGATATTGCAGTTCTTTCAAAAAGATAAGGTTTCATCAACGACAGAGATAGGGTTTTTAGGAAAATTCTCTTATACTTCTGAGGAGAATTATAGTGAGTGGCGTTATAAAAAATTTTACTATTTATGCCTGCTATATTTAGCAACTGCTTTCGTCAGATATATCACCTTCCCCTCCAACCTCTTCGGAATCTGTGTCGCAAATAACCTGGACCAAAGTTTCTAGTTCTTCTTGGGTCAAAACTTGTGGATTTTTGAGATTTACTCGATTCCACAAAAAAAGAAATACAACTATAAAGGATCGTACACCTTCCCAAACAATTTTTGACGACGTCTACCATGACCTTTTACAAAATTAGTTATCCACCTATCATGTAAAAGTTTCCATTATTATTTTTTTTGTAATGTTCCTAAATTTTCTTGTATTGTGATACCAAACACAGTCCATATTTTATGCAAAACTGTGGTTAACATACAATTTTTTTGTATAAAAACTAAAAATTAAAATATTTTGATGTACTTACATAGCTACTCGCGTTGGCGTATTTTGTACACCAGGGTAAATTTCTCTCAATTTCTCAACTCTTTCTTCAGCAATCAATATCGTACTGGCACTACATTTAAAAGACACATGGAACGAAGCATAGTTGGCTTGGCGACGCCGAATAAGCGATCACTCGGAATCGGTAGCCTTCGGCGACACTTTGGTGTATTAATTACACCAGCGCGAGTAGTTAAAGGTTAATACAGATGACGAAGGCTTCGGCAGTAAAGTTACATGCATTCGTTGTGCACAGATAGAAAATATAAACATAAACAAAAAAAAGGCTATTGAAGGTCTACAAGTTCAGGCCAATATTATGAAACAATTATCTGAACAAAAATTTCCGCCAATCGCAATCGGAAAAACTGTAACCGTACCTATTCCCAACATCGATAGAGCCAAAGGAGATGCTCGAAATGTTGTGGGCATAATACAAGAGAAAACAGTTGATGGTTTATACCGAGTAGGAACGAAATACGGAATAATAAACACGCTTTTTGCTCGGAATCAGATACAAGAATGCAAAGAGAAGTTTCTTAATTTCGAAGATGTGCTTGACGTTCAGCTGTCTCTAAGGGAGATTAGTACAAAAGATTCCAAATTTGGGGGCCAAGGCTTTATAAAATGCCACTGCAATAAAAAATGCTCCTCAAAATTGTGTAAATGTAAAAGATCAAACGTATTGTGCAACTCAAAATGCCATAATTCATCACCTTGTCACAATAAATAGTAATGTGTTTATTAATTATTGTCTTAATACAAAATAACAAAAAACATTGTTACTTATTCTGATTACTTGTCAATCCATTCTTATAATATTGAAACAATAAACATTAAAATTAAAAAATATGCTTTTATTATACCTAATCTCACAAACTAACACAGTCCTGTACCAAATATAGCTCTGACTAGTCAAATCCCGATTTTATTAAAATGAGTTTCGGCGTTTGACTGTCCAAATTAGTCACTCTTAGGATTAGACGAAAATTTGTTAGTCAAAGGTAAAAAACGATATTGGTTCGGACTTTGCCTAAGACTTTATGTCAGTCCTGAGGTTTGACTAGCCAAACCTAGGAGCGCCGAAGCTTCGATGTTTGACTATAACATATATATTAGTATGTTAGTGTTGTAAATAAGTTAATTAGTAAATAAGGGTTAGTATGTAAGTGTTGTAAATAAGTTAAGTAAATAGTTTGTTAGTGTTAGTTTGTAAGTGATTTGGAAAAAAAAAACAAAAAAAAACCACCCTCTGGGATAAACCAAAAAGGTCCCAAAATATTTTGGACAAAAAAAAAAATTTTTGAGGTTAGGTTAAGACGTGAAATTTGGTGAATTTATGTTTCCATGGAGAAGCTGTGTATAGGTATGCAAGGGATGAAAAATGGGGTGAAAAAGGGGTTGAGAAGAAAATCCGCTGAAAAACAACACAGGGAAATGGGTACAGGGGGGGGGGGCGAGGTGCCGGAGGGTGGAGGAGGGGGGGGCGGCGTTAGTCCGAGAGGGGTAGTTGTCTGAATTTGATACTTCTGTCAAGTGGTACCTTCAGTCTTCGACATCAATAGTGAGAGAGGCACCTTTTTTAGCACCGCCCCTTATACCTTTAATTAATTCTTGAAATTTAGGGTAGAAATTATTTCCCCCATTACAGATGTTCGCCAAGTTTCGTTGGAAGCAAATTGTTCTTTATGGAAGACTAAACATTTTTTACTGAGACATTTTCTCCCTATCATCTACCCTTCATACACTTTTCGGGGGTCAAAGTATGGGGGTGAAACACGTTTAAAAAATATTTCTCGACTTTTCAGGGTGGGATCATTTAGCTCACTGTTCAACTTACATTTTCCAAGAGGAACACTTTTTTTTGACTGCAATTTTTTTTTAAGCTTAAAGGTGTCAACTTTTTGTCAACTTTATTATTTTTTTTCAAAAATTTTTTCAGATTCGGGTACTTCCACTCGGGGACCTTCTTCCCACACCATTAGTTATTACCCGATTTCAATTCCTTCTGCTTCAAAAATATTTCTAAAGCCTCATTTTTACACTTTTACCCCCATCATTTTTTACGCTGAAGTATTTCATTAAATACTTCATTGTCTTCTTATACTACACCTCATTATCCATATTTTCATGTACTAATTTTTCATACTACTCTTTTCCTGCCCTCAAAATATATTTTTTACCATTATTCTCACCTAAAAATTTTTCCTCCGACAACTGTCTATTAAAACTCATAAACGAATACAATAGGTTCAATAAGACATATTACGCCTTATATACTCTTTTAATTACCCCTTCATCAATTAATAAATTACTACTACTTAGCGATGCCACCTCATAATACAAATATTGTTACACCATCACCTTCGCTACCACACTACTCCATACCACTTCCTTTACATCCCCACTATTCTCCCCACCACCTACCTTCCTATTTAAACCCTTGTCAACCTGAGAGAGCATCACTTCACCAGAACGGTCTTGTGAATTAACAAGGACCTTTCTCGTGTATCTATTGTCCTTTCACCATTCAGGCGAACTGTTGACGAAACCACCTTCCTCCAATGCGGATATTGTTGGCGCCTTCGTGAAACCTGTACGGCTGAAACAGGATTCTGCTGTCAAGAATGGCTTAACAATAGACCTCTGCTTTTCTGCCATAGCTGCAGATTTTATCATTGCGATGTCATAAACTTGTGCTGCCGACCTTTTCGTGAGGGGACTCAATCGTACCTCTGCGAAAAGTCGGGCTTTGTTTACGAGATCGATGATACGCACACGCTGTACTGTATTCTTTGCAATACTTACGAGCAAAGGCGTCAACTCTTCCGATCCATTATGTTTTCGTAAACCTACCTTTCAATGACTATGTCATTACCTGTCCCTCCCTCTCCTACACCATCCTTTTCCTTTTCAAAGACTTGTGACCTTGACACACTTTCCACATAACTTCTTATTATCCCCAAACTTTACCTTAATCTTATATCTCAAACGTCTACAACCTTTTGCTTCTTTATTTATTTCTTAACACAAATATATACATGTACACGTTCTACGCTCCTTCTACAAGACCAAGATTATTACTTATTTCTATTACATATCCTTCTTCAAATACGGTCTTTTTTGTGATACGGTGGTTCTCACTGCAAACAAACTCGTACCTGCTCATCTCACCACACCATCCGCAATGAATGTGAACTTCGTCATGGATATACACTTCCAACATCCATAAATTCGGAACTCGTGTATATAATGACACAATTCCTCCATTACTTCCCCAATATCGACAGCTCCAACACATTGGTAGGTAGCGAAGATTATTCCTATCACAGTACAGCACATACGCAGAACATGCTGAGAAGTTCGTTTCACATTTGAAGAGTTTTCGAGCTACGTTCCACCCTTTCATGGAGCTAACATCGCTTACATACTTCATTGCTTTATTTACAGTATACTCCTCTGTCTACGTAATCTCCTTTACGTAACACAGTGTTACGCTGCGCATCATACAATCCTTCCATGTGGTCCGCATTGTTCCAATACTCTACTTCTTTTGTACCACCACAAACTTCATCGATTCTACAACCTCTACTACTGCTTCTTACATCCATTCTCAAACCAATCTTCTCAACTACTTCTGCCTTCTCTTCCTTTTCACTACTTTAACGATTGCCTACCTGCTTACAACTGCACTTCTATCCCATCCTTCCCCATCACAATATCTACATGAATCACGTACAATTGCAATTGCAATAATCAGTGTAAGTGTAACTAAATACCTAACATCATTCCTCGAATAACGTTGGAATGACACTTCAACGGCTGTAGACGTATTTAAAACCTTCCGTCATAAAAATCGTAAACTTCAGACGACTGCAGACGTATTTAATTTTACATTACCGACACATGTACATATATTTCAATTCATTGCGAAGCATTCGACCACTACATACACACAAGTTTAAAGTCAATGACCTTCCTTCAATTTGACCTTAAGTAACCTCTCCTCCTCTGAATTAGAACCGGTCATCTTACACTACTTTAGTTTGGTTTGTTTGGTTTTGATTCTAGGAGGTATAATATTTTCGGAAAAAAATGGAAAATATGAATGAAACTCATGTAATGAATTCGGATAATGAATATCAACTTCCAAAATATAGCCAAAAGATGAATCCGTTTAAATATTATCTAAATGAAATACGCTTATTTCGGATTTTGTAAGCCACTCAAATACTGAAATGGGAAGTTTCTTACTCATAGCATACCCGTATAAATTTGTAGCGTCAGAATACATTATAAAAGACGTTCTTCTAATGGGATTATAATCGGATAAGTATTTATTATTAGCAGTATGCTTTTTTTCTATACACTTGACATATACCACTCCTTATCCATTTTTTAAAATAATGAAGCATTGAAATATCGGTAAGAAGCTCAAGTTGCGCATTTGTGTAACGTAAAAAAACTGTCCCATGATAAAGATGGCGCTGTTATATATTGACAGGGATCTAGCTTGTAGGTTTTATAACAGATTTTGCGAAAATTCTCAAAAATGTCTGGTAGTAATAATACATCTGTTTTCAAATATAGGTCCGAATATTCTCCCAATGTTTGACAATTAAATTTCTTCCATGCCGTTTGCGCTTGCTTATATTGTATTTAATTAATGTTAGTTTTTGTTAAATCAAAAAACATTTCTTTATTTTGGAGTTATGTTTCTAATAATTTTTCAAACGAATCTAAGTAAGAATAAGGAAATGCCCCTTTTCTTCTCATCAATTGAAATTCATCTTGTTTGGGAAAAAATCGTCTTACAGATACTAGATCACTGCCGCTCATTTTCGAAGCTAATGATTCTAAAGAGCACTCCAAAAATTTAAAAGAATCAATAAATCGCAATTTTAAGAATTTTTTTTTTAATTTTACTGTTTTCAGTTTTGTTTTCAACATCTATGCTTTTAGAAAAAGTGATGTACTTTTCTTTATTTTCTTATAATTTAAATTACAAATAGAATGGGCAGCACCCCTAAAATGACCTGTTAAATGACAATGATCTCTCACTTTCTCTTCACTTTCCGAAATTTCCTTACAACAAATATGGCATTGCCTGCAATTTTGGAACTAAATTTCTTGTTCTTTACTTTACTTCGATAGGTAGAGTTACCTTTAAATAATGATGATATATATCTATGGTTAACACTTCTAAATCGTTCAGAAATTTCTGTACACAATTTTCACCTCTGTAAATATTTAATTTTGATAAGGAATCATCAAAGTTGCATTTCAAGTAATAACCGAAGGAATAGGGTATATGATAACGCGTATCCACAGTGAAAGGATTGTCTTGGCTCTCGGGAAGACATGTCAAAATTGGTTTCAAAATGCACTCAGTCTGCATATATAACAAAGGGTAAATCGATTTGTTTTGAAAATTTTTCGAATTTTAAAATATTTTCAGGAAATAAACTGCCATTAACATCAGTTTTTAAATTTGCTGAAGGGGTGACTGTTACAATGTGATTACAATCTCTAGCTTGATGTTCTAAAAGACTTCGACTGTTCGAAAAATATTGAAGGCATCCGTCACGAAAATATTTTTTATGATTGGTTTTATTGGTCTGGGTTGAAATCAAACGGGAGAAATTTTTTATCCAGGCGTAATGCCGATTACCAGCAAGATCACTTATGATTAATAAATTAATATGCACCTGTTTCCTATTTTTTGTATAATACAAAGGCCCAACAATTTCTGTTGAGTATTTACCGTTAGAAAGAGAGTTTTCCAACCCGTATACGTTCAAAGAAACGTTATTAAGTTCTTCAAATAAAGAAATTTGTTTAAGTTTAACTGGAAAATCGATACCTTGCAGTTTAAGCACTGTTAAATAATGGGGATAAGATGATGTTCTAGCAGGGTTTCCTGAAGGCGGGTAGAGAGCTGATACTACTGACCACGCAAAGCAGTGGTCATCGCTGTTCTTAATATTCACGACTGCTTTCTTCAATGCGATAAATTTAGGTAATGGAATGAAGGAGTTTGCCCGCATAGGAGTAAACTTCCCGAAGTTTATTTCAAGAAACTCAATATTGACAAGGGCCCATCCTGAAAAATAAATTATTACTACCATTAATTTAATAAAATTAAGAAAAATAATTTTCTGCTATTTTAAAAAATGTGCGCATATGATTCGAGGTATTTAATATAATATAATATAATATAATATATAATATAATCTTTCCGGAATCTCTCTCTTGGAATTCCACTGCTTTAGTTTTCAAAATATCGATGAAATTCTCGTAGTCGGCCAAAAGATCGAATGACTCCGACAGAACAGCATTTGGACTATTAAACGATTTTAAATCAATTTCTTCAGTTCAAGCATGAATAAAAAGAGCAAACAGTTCCATGCAGATTTTGACACTTTTAAGTTTTTGAATTTGACTATTTAGAAGGTCGAAAACTTTTTCTTTAATCTCCATAAAAAATCATCATAGTCGATATAATTTTGTTTCGGCCATATTCTAAACGTCGAAACTTTTTGTCGAAATGCTGCACTGCCTGCTTTACGTATTTTTCTATTAGGCTCACCAACCGCGTTGGGGGTATTGGAAATTCTTCAGGAATGCTTTTGATGCCTTCGAAGATTATCCAGTGAAACTCTTATGACACTGATGACATTGGTAGACCATGAAAACAAACACTTCGAATACTGCTAAGTAAATGTGTAAAAGTTGCACTGCATGCACTTTAAAATAGCGAACTAACACAAAATTATCAATTTAATATAGAATTTATTACAAATTAGACGAATTGATACCAAAAAAATGAAGCAGAGTTACCGTTTTAATTGCAAAATAAAAAAATTAAATCGTCTAGCGCATTACCTATGATGCTCGGCGCGAAGGTTGGTTATTAGTCGAGCAAAATAAATTGAGAATAAAAATTTGTAGTTTATATTCGGGAATCATCAACCATTTCTACTCGTATAGCGTTAGCTTCAAACATACAAATCATGATTAACTGACACTTAACATAATGTAAACATTCAGTAGGCACATTTTTGTTAAAAACCATTAGAATACCGGTCATAAAATCGAGAAAAGTCACTGATTCGATTTCAAAATTTAATATTAAATCGTCTAACATATTATATATTATTCGCGCCGCGATGGGTGTAAATAGCCCGGTAAAATGGATTGATGGATACTGCACACTTAAATAGTCTTAATAATTCCAACGAATCGATCTGAGTTAGTTAATTTTAGTTGGAAAAACTAATAAAATTAGTAGTAATAGCTTATTTTACGCTCGTCAACTAACTGAGGAAAATTGATTGAGTTCTGTTTAGTTATGGGGACTCATAAAATCAGTAGGATTTTGAAATTAACACTGTTAACTAAATTTTGAGTAACTTCTATTAATTTAATTAGTCGTTTCAAAAAAAGTATTTCATTGGATGAGAAATAATTTGTGTACTTCTAACGATTTACCTTATAGTTGTCGTAACTAAAATTATTTTTGTCGCAACTAAAATTACATTTGCAAGAAACAAATGCGATCACGTGAGAAGTACCTGGAATAAAGCGGCGTCTGTATTCAGACATGTTATATTTCTTGTTTAGTTTGTGGTGAAGTGTCTATTGTGCTCTTGGAGTATTTATCATTAAGTAAGTACAAATTTAGATAATATTATGTGACGGTTATAATAATTGTCACAAATCGACTAATTAATAAATATATTGTCTTAACCGAAACATGTACCTACATACATGAAATAAAAATATAACCGTAGGACTTACATGGCACCATTATACCTTGCACAATCAGTACAAACCGTTTTATACATATTGCGCTAATTTCTCTGACTATATAACATCCCAAGTAACATTTTTAATTTTTTTTAGTGTCTCCAATATATCTTGAAGTCTACTTTTTAAAATATCTCCTAAAAGCTAATTATCTTATTAATTTCCTCCAGACCTTCAGAAGAATTCCTTAAACCAAATGTGGAGAATCTTATGAATGCCTTTAAGAGTAAATATAAAAGAAAACTTAAAACCTTTTTGCCGTACACAAATAAACTTCAAGTATTCTTCAAGTTATCTTTAAGAATATATTTGGGACACTTATAAGAAAACCTTAAGGGTAGTTCAATGTAACACTATTAACATTAGTCTTAGAAATGTCTTTGGTTAGAGTTTATATCTTTATTAATATCTAAATATTATATCTCACCAAGTTTTATTTTACTTAAGATCTTGAACGTCTCGTGACTCAATACCACGATGACATATAATGATTACAGTAAATACTAATCACAAAAACACAAGTCTAATAATTCGCGAAAATCGGCGCTTAGTACGCTAAAAATCCAAACGCACACCAGTTGACTGATTAATTGTCTCATGATAGCTCCAAAACATTAATGCGCCTCGCTAACTTAACAAATTTGTTTAAAAAATTGTGAGTAATATTTTCGAAAATATGCATATTTTTTTGGAAAAATATTTCAATTGTTTCCTATTACTAACTATTGACTAATGTTAACATTTTAGTATCATTGTACGATTAAATTGTCATTAATGTGTAAAATATTTCATGTAGTCATGCAGATATTTTCCTCAACCATCAAAAAAATATGGCAGATTTCGCTAAAATTCTTAATGGTGTTGCGAAATGACATAAAAAGTAAATAGGCACTTATTCTTTCGGTACTAAGTCAGGCTTAAGTAAACCTATACTTATCATTGTTGTAATAAATGCAGTATTAGAGCGTATTGGCTTCTAAGAGTACTATAAGACTATTTTATCTGCCCGAGTCACTCCCGTCGCTAATAAACATAACCTCTATAAGTTGAATTGGTTGTGTTATGTGCATGTGTTTTGTGAATTTGCGAAATGCCATTTAAAATAGTACAGACTGTGGAGGATGGGCAAATATGCCTGTCTATTGTTCCTTCCAGTTGGGAGGAGAATGGCATTTTGCACTGGCCCAAAAATAAGACACTGGCCTCAAAACTGTTGAGAAATGAACAGTCAAAACCGGATCCCCAAAAATGGGAGAAAATGATGTGCCTCAAAAAAAGAGAATTTAAATCCTATTTAGAAGCAGAAGTGGAAATGACAAGAATGGAGGAGTTGGAAGATACCGACGCTGATGAAGCTAATTCAAAGAAGCTACCGAGAATCACCAGAAATAAACTTTCCATCACTTAATACAAAAGCGCTAATTTATTAACTAAGAAAATACGGAGTTAGTAAGCGTTTTGTGAACAGAAGTACATAAAATGAGACGCAACAGCAAATACAGATAAAAATAGTTTTATGATTTACTTATGTTACACAATATAGTCTTATTACTACTGGTTTAAAGGTATCTTTTCTTAATTTATGCTTGTTTTTGTCTCGTTCAAAATAAGCTTAAGATTACTTTCATTTGTAGTTTTATAATTACTTCTAACAAGAACAAAATGACTCAGCCTTATTAATCTGAAGAAGTATTTCCTAGTCTAAGGTATCAACAGACTGCGTTGAATTTTGACGGGTGTGATTGAATAGAGTGAGCCCGGGAATTCTTTTAAAATGTTGTGGTACTTTGAATTTGGGGCGATCGTGGAAATTGAATTTTCGCTACTTACTAACCCTTTACCATGTGTGACCATGTTAGTAAGTGGATCTCTCAATCTTCTTCCCTTTAAGTCTATCAGTAATCCAAAATGATGAAGAAAATCCGCTCCTATTATCGCACTTTTTGTATCAGCCAAAATAAACGACCATGAAAAGGACCTGCGTAGACCAAGACTAACTGTGAGTCTTTTGCTGCCAAATGTGTTGATTGCCGTATTATTAGCTGCATAAAGTTTCAGTTCGCTGGGTTTGTGTTTGGCTGAAGCACTGGGTAGAATTGAAACGTCGGAACCAGAGTCAATCAGGAATTTAATATGAGTGGATGGATCATAGACAGTTAATCTGTGGCTGGCGACTTTGTGTCGCCGCAACATTCGTCGCCATTACTGATGCGGTGTTTCGTTTTCCTGCTTTCTAGCAGCGCCAAAATGTTTACAAGGAGCAGAAAATTTTCTTGCGTTGGTTCCAAAGTGCTGATGGTACCAACAAATGTCACTTGATCTACTTATATTACCCCGTGCAGGCGTCCTGGATCGTCGGCGTGGTTCACAGGTCCGTAAATCTCCTGTTGGCTTCCTGGATTCACGTCTTATTGCGAGCTTTAGCTCTGACACTTCGTGTGAAAGTTGAATGATAGTTTGCATTAAATCGTCACTGCCCTTGTTAGTAGAAACGGCAAAGGTTCTTGGTTGCTCTATCTCTGCAATCTTCTCAGCCATCTGGGCCAAGTTTTCAAGTGTATCCGTACTTGTTGTGAGAACGGATTGTGTTTGGGTTGGAAGACGTTGCATCCACAATGTTCTCAATAGATCCTGCGGAAGGGATGGGCCTCCAAGTCTACTCATTTCATTTGATAGCTGAGACGGTTTTTTGTCTCCCAACTCTATATCTGATAGCAATTTTCGTAGCCTTTTTTCACGAGAGTCTGAAAATATGTGTATCAGTTTACGTTCTATGCTATCGTATTTACCTTGTGTGGGGGGTGCGTTGATGAAATCTGTTACTTGTGTGAGAATTTCCGTGTCTATCGCGCTCAGCACATAGTTGTATTTTGTTGTGTCAACACTGATGCCCCCAATTTGAAATTGGGCTTCAAGTTGAATGAACCACAGTTTAGGATCAGATTTCCAAAACGGCGGTGGTTTTATACTGACTCTGTTGACCTGTTGTTGTGGTTCGACCGGGCGTTCTGCACCCTCTTGCATGATTGTGCCGTTAACCTAATGTGATTCGACCACGTGTTTTTGAATCGGCCACCTATGTCGAAATCACGTCGGGGTCATCATTTATGAATGCTTAGGGAATTCGGTAGCCAGATATATAAACATCACATAACATTTATTACGAACACGTTAACATTTACACAAATACAGGTATAACATTGATCCTACAACAGGCGCGCTAATTCTTACTTCTCTGATTCACGTGGCGTGACTGCTACTTCTGCTCACTGTTTTACATGAAAATAATAATGACAATTCATAGAGAACGATAACTAATGACGAAAGCGCCACCTATTGATACGAATATGAAATACTGACAACATGTGAGAACACCACACATCCAACGACATGTCACACCTAACTTCAACTGACATCTTTCAGTAACACTGACTAACTATAGATATCCAATTTGCCACTATTGTATATTAACACCCGCCCTCAAATTGGACATCAACAAATCATTTAAATCTTCAAATTAAGTTTACTAACAAAAGTACAAAATTTTTCAACTCCTAATGCTTTGGTAAAAATATCTCCTAGTTGGTCATTCGTTGAAATATAATCTATCTTTATAACTCCCTTATTAACTAAGTAATACAAAATGCATTTTAACATCAATATGTTTACATCTACGATTATTCTCAAAGTTTTGCAATAGTTTAATGGTGCTTTGTTTATCCTCAAACAACGAAAATGGCATTATTAAATTAACATGTAAATCATTAAGTAAATTTTTGATATGTAATAACTCGCAAGAAGCAACACAAACTGCCACAAACTCTGATTCAGTACTTGAAAGAGTTAGAATTGTTTGTTTCTTTGAACGCCAAGAAACAATGTTATTAAATAGTGTAAAACAATAACCACTTACAGATTTTCTATCAGCATTATCATTTGCCCAATCAGCATCTGAATATCCTATCAAACTACTGTTAGATTTGTAAAAATGTAACTTATAATAAATTGTACATTTTAAATATTTTAATACTCGTAGCAAATATTTAAAATGTTCGTCTGTCGCACAATCTTGAAGTTTACCAAAGTAACTAACACTAAAACATATGTCTGGTCGTGAACCCATCATTACATACATTAGACTTCCTAGCAGTTCTTTATATAGTAGTTTTGTCAAAGTTTGTTTATCAGAATTTAGTCTTAAATTCAAATTATTTTCCATAGGTGTTTTAACTAATTTACAATTTTCTACATTAAATTTCTTAACTAAATTTTTAATAGCAGATATTTGATCAATATTTATGATGTTGTTGACAGTATTTCTACACACTCTAATTCCTAAGAAACTATTTACTGAGTTCAAAATTTTTATTTTAAAAGATTGACCTAGCTTTGTCTTTAAATTTTCTAAAAAGTCATTGTTATTACAAGCAATCAAAATGTCATCAACATATACGAGCAAATAACATGGTAATTCTTGATCAAAAAAGGTGTATAAACAGTAATCAGATTTTGATCGTACAAAATTCATAGAAGACATAAAATTATTGAAATTATCATTCCAAGCTTTTGGTACTTGTTTTAGACCATATATGGCTCGTTTTAGCAAACATACTTTATTTTTATCTCTTTCAGAAACATTCAAACCCTCTGGTATTTTCATAAAAACCTTTTCTTCCAAACAGCTATGTAAAAAGGCATTTTTAACATCTAATTGCTTAAAATGTAAATTAAAATTGTTACAGACTGACAGAAAAATTCTAAATGTAGAGAGTTTAGCTACTGGTGCATGTATTCTGGAAAAATAATCAGAATTGCTTTGTTCAAATCCTCTAGCTACTAATCGAGCCTTATATAACTTGTTTCCTTTGTTGTCCTCTTTAACTCGAAATACCCATCGATTAGTGATAACCTCTACATTATTTGGTTCATCAATTAGTTCCCAAGTTTGATTATCTTTTAGTGCAATTAATTCATCTTCTATTGCCCTTTTCCATAAATTCCATTCTGTACTCTCTTCTGCTTCCTTGAATGACTTTGGAGAATCTGAGAGATCAGACAATAATGCTAAACAACTCATATCCAGTTCATAGTCATCAAATCTTGAAGGTTTTTTTCTTTCTCTTTTTGGTCTATCATTTATATTTTCTTTTTCATCACCTATTCCTTCTTTTTCATTTTCTTCATATTCTTCTAAATTATAACTATCATCTAAATCTGTTTTGTAATGACTTCTTTTATCTTCCTTTGTGTTTATGAAACTATTTTCATCAAACACCACATTTCTTGAGTACCTAAATAATTTTCTTTTTTTTCTTCATGCCATAGACGATATCCATTTTCAGTGTAGCCAATAAATCTGCATTTTACTCCTTTGTCATCTAGTTTATTTCTTAAAAAATCAGGTACCCTTGCATAACCAATACATCCAAAGATACGCATATTTGACACATTTGGTTTTTTAGATAACCATAATTCATAGGGTGTTTTATTTCTTTCCAAGCACGACTGTGTTCTATTTGTTATATAGGCTGCCATTAACACAGCATCTTCCCAGAATGATTTGTCAACCTGAGCTTGCATAATTAGTGATCTTGCCTTATCCATTAGTGTTTGGTTCATCCTTTCTGCTACTCCGTTTAATTGTGGAGTGTAAGGGGGAGTATAACAAATTTGAATGCCCCTTTTTGAGCAAAAGTCAGCCAACGATTTCGAACAATATTCTCCTCCATTATCGCATTTAAGTTTTGATATCTTTTTATCACAAAACAATAACGTCACTTTGTTTACATAATCTCTAAAACATTCATAAACCTCATTTTTATGCTTAATTACGTATATCATTACAAATCTTGAAAAATCATCAATAAATGTTACAATGTATCGATTACCATTGCGAGAGATAGGGGTGATTGGCCCACAAACATCACTATAAATTGTTTCTAAAACCCTGTCTGATCTTGAGCTCTTTGACACATATGGGAAATATTTTTGTTTACATTTAATACAGATTTCACAGATTTTATTTCCATCAGTGTCACCAAAATTTAAGCCATCAACTAAATTCAATTGACAAAGATGAACAATTTAAATGACCATATCTTTTATGGCAGAGTTCAATATCAGATTTAACTGCTAAATTAGCACAATGTTCTTCATGTTTAAGTTCAAATACCAATTTATAAAGATTACCTACTCGCAAACCTTCAGCAAAAACCTTATTGTCCTTTTTAATAACAATAGTACCATCAAAGAAAATTACTTTATAGCCAGCTTTTTCTATAGTTGATATTGACAATAAATTTACTCTCAATCCTGGTATACATAAAACATTCTTTAATCTAATTATTATCTCTTGTCCTTTTATTACACTTTTAACCAATATGTCACCTTCAGAAACTGCCTTCATTGATTACCTTTTTCAGCAAGCTGTACTACCTTGGGTTCTTGAAGTATTTTCTTATTCAATAGAACATCCTCTCGATTCACATAATGATGTGTAGCTCCGGAATCTGCAAACCATTCTATCTTGTCTACGCTACATTGTGTTGATATAGCACAAAATGCTATAGATTCTTCTTTCAGCTGAGCTTCGTTTGTTTGTTTATTCTTACTGGTAGCATAGTTAGCCCTTCTTTTCTTAAATTGAAAATTTTTGTCTTTGTTGTAAGTGCACTGGATACTTTTATGTCCAAACTTATTACATGTATAATTTAGTGACAGTTGCAAAGTTTGAGTTTTATTATTTTGTAACATGTATAACATTTTATACCACAAACACTTTTTGTATGTCCTAATTTACCACATTTGTAGCATTTTATTGTTTTTCGAGCAGCAAAAGACGATGCAATATTTTTTTCTTTACTTGTTTTATTCACATTAAACTCAAGCAATCGATTTTTCACAAATTCCATTTTCAAATTTTCTTCAGAAAGAGTTCGTATGGCGGTTACAACACTTTCATACTCTGTCGGCATCGATAATAACAGAAAACATGCCATGTCTGAGTCTGCAAAACTGCTGCCTAAACTTTTCAGCTCTTGAAATATCTTGTCACACTTACTAAAATGATCTTGTAGATTTGAGTTGCAATCAAATTTTAAATAAATCAACTCTTGGAACATATATTTTCAAGTTTATTTATCATTTCATATGCAGTTTCTATGCCTTTTACATATTCCAAATGCGAATCTGCAATGCTTTGAATTACATATTACCATTACTGCTTTACTGTTCTTTTTCTTCCACGTTGTATCTCTACTTTCAACCTCGATTTCTTTCAAAACCTCATCAACCTCCGCGGCCCGTAACACTGATTCCAGTCTAAATTTCCAGTTATCAAACCCATTCCCATTAAATGGAACTATTCCTTGTTTATTTTCTGATCCAGTTTGCTGTACACAAGCCTCCATTTTTGTTACCCACGTTTTTTATCCTCTTTTTTTCTTTTTAATCACTTTTTCTTTTTACAGTTGCAATATCTCCGTTTCTTTACCCTTTCCTGGGCCCATAACCAATGTTATGATTTTCAATAAAAGGTAAAGGTTAAACGAATAAAACTTTAATGAACAAAATGTGCCACTACAGCAAAAACAGTGAACAGGAACATAAGGTTATTCTCTTAACCTAACAGCGATAACAACCATACATCCAACGACATGTCACACCTAACTTCAACTGACATCTTTCAGTAACACTGACTAACCATAGATATTGACTAACTATAGATAGCCAATTTGCCACTATTGTATATTAACAGCGGATAATGACCATTTATTTTTGAATTTTTTAATTGCTTTGTTATTGTTTATTTTTGTAACTTACTTTAATTTTGAATATACGATTGTGTGCAAAGCTCATTGACACTCTTGCCCATTAGTCTAAATAATAATCTTGATGGTTTCAATTTTCTTACTAAAAGTTAAGACGTAATAAATAAAAACAAAATGTTTTTGTTGGGTGATATCTCAAAAATTGAATATAATATTAAGTACAGCTCACTGCCGGTTGTTAAGGCGTTACATATCATTGCATATCGTGAGGAGGGACAACCGCGACGTATTAGGCGAAATTTTAGAGGGTTTCAAGGTTTTAAAATGGATGAAAATTCTGATGAATTTCGATCAAAAGTTGAGAATGTTTTATTTAGATTAGAACTAGCCGATCTGATTGCTGCATGTCACGTTTTAAACCTAAACTACACTGGAACTGAGGAAGATATAAGCGTTAGACTTTGTACATTTTTAAATAATTTGAAAGAAAACCAAGAAGAAGTTCAAGAAGAGGATTCTCTAGACGAAAATGAAGAAAACAATAACGAAGATGAAGATGAGCTAGAAGACGTAGTAATGAAGAAGAAGAAACAAGAGTTGAAAGAAGCGCGAAGGATAAACGACGTATGAAAGACGACAGACGCAAGAACGACGGAAGACGCCCGAGCGACGAAAGGCGTACAAACGATGGAAGACGAACAAAGCGATCAACCGAAACAAGACGAAGAAGCAGTGCAGACGACATAGATTCGAGTGACAATGAAGACGATTATTCACAAGAATATTAAAGTGGAAGACAACTTCAATCAATCGATGGGACGATCGTTTGCGTTAACATATAGGGATATAGAAGACTCAATCCGAGTGTTTGACGGTAAAGATGGATATCCTATTAAAAAATGGGTTGAAGATTTTGAAGAGACCGCTTTACTTATGGGATGGAATGAATTGCAAAAGTTGGTGTTTGCAAAAAAGTCTCTAAGAGGTATTGCGAAGTTATTCATATAATCCGAAAAAGGAATTACGACCTGGAGTAAATTGAACAGAAAGGTGATTGCAGAATTTGGTGTTAAAATTAGCAGTGCCGAAGTACATAAGACGTTAATGCAAAGAAAGAAGATACGGGACGAGAGCGTACAAGAGTATGTACTGACAATGCGCGATATTGGAAATCGTGCGCATGTAGAAGAAACTGTGATTCAGTACATTATTGATGGAATCTTCGATGAACCTGCTAATAAGATCGTGCTGTATGGCGCAACATCATTTGATGAGTTTAAATAAAAAATAAAACTGTACGAGAAAATTAAGTCGAAGAGTCTAGGATTTGCACCTAAGAGCAACGTAAACCAGTGTTTTTGACAGAATGAAGAAGGAAAAACAGACGAGACACGAAACGAAGCAAATGAACAACGCAAACAGAAAGAACACATCATTTGTGCAAAGTTGCTATAATTGCGGAACGAAGGGCCATAAGTCAAGAGACTGTCCGTCAAAACATAAGGGTACTAGATGTTTTTCTTGCAATGATTACGGTCACATTTCGAAGAACTGTCTGAAGAAAACAAGTAGTATAGAAAAGACGGAGTTAAAGACAGAAACTAACGTTTTGGTAAATTCTATCGTTAAAAATAATACTGTGAGAGTTATAATTATTGATAATAAGTTTTCGGCACTTTTTGATACTGGTAGTGACATTAACGCTGTAAGAGAGGATATTTTTAATAAATATTTAAGCAATAACGTGTTAAGTCGGAGTCGAATGTTACTTTCAGGTATAGGATATAATAACGTGAGAACATTGGAATCTTTTGAAACAAACGTAATTGTAAATGACGAAGATTTTAGATTAACATTTCATGTTGTTCCCGAAAATACGATTAACTTCCATGTAATAGTGGGAAATCCTTTACTATCTCAGGCCGAAGTTTCTCTTACTAGAAATGGTATCGTTGTATATAAAACTGAGGAGAACTTTATGATGCAAATTCACTTAACGGATGAAAATGCGAAATTGCATCTAGAGCACAAACGCGATTCCACTATTAAAGAATCCGTTAAAGATATTATGAGTTGTTATAAGACAAATAAACAAGAGACGACTGGTGTCGAAATTAAAATAATATTGACCAGTAAAGAACTAATTTACGAACGACCAAGGCGTTTACCTCTACCAGAAAAACGAGAAGTCGAAAGGAAAGTAAACGAGTGGGTAGAAAATGGTATTGTAAGACCAAGTTCGTCGGATATTGCAAGTTCTGTTGTTCTGGTACGGAAAAAGGATGACACCTATCGCGTATGCATAGACTATCGAAGACTTAACAAAAGAATCGTGAAAGATCGATTCCTGTTGCCTTTAATCGATGATGTCCTAGATAAGCTTCAGGATGCTAGGGTATTTACCACGATCGATCTACAAAATGGCTTTTTTCATGTTCCTGTCGAGGAGGGTAGTCGTAAATACACTTCGTTTGTAACCCATCATGGCCAATTCGAGTTTTGCAAAGTTCCCTTCGGATTGTGTAATAGTCCGAGTGTTTTTCAAGGATACGTTTATCAAGTTTTTAGACTGCTAATGAACCAAAATTACTTAGTTATGTACATGGATGATATTATCGTTCCGTCTACGGATGAATTTGAAGGCTTAGATTTAGAGAGACTTAAACTTGTGTTAAATACGGCTAGTAGATTTGGTTTGAGCTGAAATTGAAGTGTCACTTTTTGAAAAGAAAAGTAGTATTTTCGGGGCATGTGATAGAGAATGGGACGGTTAGACCAAATGAAGAAAAAGTTCTCGCTGTTAAGAATTTTTCGATCCCAACAACGATTAAACAGATTCAAAGCTTTTAAGGGTTGAGTGGGTATTTCAGAAAGTACATTCCATCATACTCACAAATGGCTAAACCATTGAGTGACCTATTGAGAAGTGGCTCCACGTTTGTTTTTGGAATCGAACAACGACAAGCTTTCGAAAAACTTAAATCCGCTCTAATGAGTAAGCCCGTTTTGAATATTTACCGCCAAGAAGCACGCTCCGAGTTACACGTCGATGCCAGCCAATACGGTTTCGGAGCTGCTTTGCTACAGGAGAGTAATGACGGAAAACTTCATCCTATATACTTTATGAGCAAGAAGACCACGCCGGCTCAACAAAAGTTACATAGTTATCTTCTACAGGTGTCAGCTATTACTGAAGCATTAAACAAATTCAGAGTTTATTTACTGGGTAACAAGTTTAAGATAGTGACAAGTAGTGTAAGATGACCGGTTCTAATTCAGAGGAGGAGAGGTTACTTAAGGTCAAATTGACGGAAGGTCATTGACTTTAAACTTGTGTGTATGTAGTGGTCGAATGCTTCACAATGAATTGAAACATATGTACATGTGTCGGTAATGTAAAATTAAATACGTCTGTAACCGTCTGAAGTTTACGATTCTTAAATACGTTTTCATGATAATGTAGAGGAAGTGGAGAATCAGTAATAATCTTGGTTATGTAGAAGGAGCGTAGTACGTGTACATGTATATATTTGTGTTAAGAAATAGATAAAGAAGCAAAAGGTAGTAGACGTTTAAGATATAAGATTAAGGTAGAGTTTGGGGATAATAAGAAAGTAGTATGGAAAGTGTGTCAAGGTCACAAGTCTTTAAAAAGCAAAAGGAAGGTGTAGGAGAGGGGACAGGTAATGGCAGAGTAATTGAAAGGTAGGTTTATGAAAACATAATGGATCGGAAGAGTTGATGCCTTTGCTCGTAAGTTTTGCAAAGAATACAGTACAGCGTGTGCGTATCATCGATCTCGTAAACAAAGCCCGACTTTTCGCAGAGGTACGATTGAATCCCCTGACGACAAGGTCGGCAGCACAAGTTTACGACATCGCAATGATAAAATCTGCAGCTGTGGCAGAAAAGCAGAGGTCCGCTACATTGTAACATACATGACGTGATTGCTACCAAAAAGGTGCGCGTAGAGCCAGGGTGGTCCTGATAAGGACCGATGAATTGGAAGCGTGTTTCAGGATCCAATTATAAGCGAGTCAGGTCTAATCCTGACTGACTTTATTACAATAAATTACAGCTATTTATACAAAGTTTATTTACACATGTCTTATGGTAGAATGCGCCGTCAGCCATTTACGCTAGTATGTGTATTTGTGTTCCGACTTAGTTTGGCAGGTAGAACTGTTAAAATTCTCTTATTGTTATTGAAATATGCACAGTCACAGTTTGGTCAGCAAAGTGCTGCTGGTATACAGGTATTAATCAGAAAGTATACATAGTAATTGAAAGGTAGGTTTATGAAAACATAATGGATCGGAAGTGTTGAAGCCTTTGCTCGTAAGCATTGTAAAGAATACAGTAAAGCGTGTTGGGGATAATAAGAAGTTGTATGGAAAAAGTGTCAAGGTCACAAGTTTGTGTATAGGTATGCAAGGGATGAAAAATGAGGTGGAAAAGGGGTTGAGAAGAGAATCCGCTGCTGAAAAGTCGAGAAATATTTTTTTAACATGTTTCACCCTCATACTTTAACCCTCGAAAAGTGTATGAAGGGTAGATGATAGGGAGAAAATGTCTGAATAAAAAAAAAGTTTAGTCTTCCATGAAGAACAATTTGCTTCCAACGAAACTTAGAGGATGTCTGTAATGGGGGAAGTTGTGGGAACACTCTGTATTATGTTCAATTCGGAAAGAATCACACTCTGTACAGCAGAATCTAAATTCTGCTGACAGAGAATTGTAACAGTTCTAGCCGCTAAACTAAGTCCGAACAAAAATACGCATACTAGCGTACATGGCTGACGGCGCATTTTACCATAAGACATATGTAAATAAACTTTGTATAAATAGCAAATACACAGACTAGCATAAATGTCTGAAGGCGCATTTTACCATAAGACATGTAAATAAACTTTGTATAAATAGCTGTAATTTATTAAACTAGGTCAGAACACAAATACGCATACTAGCGTAAATGGCTGACGATGCATTCTACCATAAGACATATGTAAATAAACTTTGTGTAAATAGCAAATACACACACTAGCGTAAATGTCTGAAGACGCTATAGGATACCCTCGAATACCATCAATTTCCTGGGAACTCGGAATTTTCTTGCTTCAATTTCTTATTATACTAATTATTTTTAATTTATAAAATATCAGCAAAATCAATACCTATTATGATTGTTATTGAAATATGCACAGTTTGGTCAGCAAAGTGTTGCTGGTATACAGGTGTTAATCAGAAAGTATCCACACTTCACTGTATCTTACATTGTCATTTATAACTCAAACGACTTCTCTTTCTAGTTTACCTCCTTCGCACAAACACTTGTGATGATCTTAACTTTACCCCACTCAACTTTGATATAAATGAAGACAGTATTTGAAGAACGATATGTAATAGAAATAAGTAATAATCTTGGTTATGTAGAAGGAGCGTAGTACGTGTACATGTATATATTTGTGTTAAGAAATAAATATAGAAACAAAAGGTAGCTGACGTTTGAGATATAAGATTAAGGTAGAGTTTGGGGATAATAAGAAGTTATATGGCAAGTGTGTCAAGGTCACAAGTCTTTAAAAAGGAAAAGGAAGGTGTAGGAGAGGGAACAGGTAATGACATAGTAATTGAAAGGTAGGTTTATGAAAACATAATGGATCGGAAGAGTTGACGCCTTTGCTCGTAAGTATTGCAAAGAATACAGTACAGCGTGTGCGTATCTTCGATCTCGTAAACAAAGCCCAACTTTTCGCAGAGGTACGATTGAATCCCCTGACGACAAGGTCGGAAGCACAAGTTTACGACATCGCAATGATAAAATCTGCAGCTGTGGCAGAAAAGCAGAGGTCCGCTACATTGTAACATACATGACGTGATTGCTACCAAAAAGGAGCGCGTAGAGCCAGGGTGGTCCTGTTAAGGACCGATGAATTGGAAGCGTGTTTCAGGATCCAATTATAAGCGAGTCAGGTCTAATCCTGACTGACTTTATTACAATAAATTACAGCTATTTATACAAAGTTTATTTGCATATGTCTTATGGTAGAATGCGCCATCATCCATTTACGCTAGTGTGCGTATTTGGTTCTTATACAAAGTTTATTTGCATATGTCTTGTGGTAGAATGCACCGTCAGCCATTTACGCTAGTGTGCGTATTTGCTTTTTATACATAGTTTATTTACATATGTCTTGTGGTAGAATGCGCCGTCAGCCATTTACGCTAGTGCGCGTATTTGCTTCTTATACAAAGTTTATTTACATATGTCTTGTGGTAGAATGCACTGTCAGCCATTTACGCTAGTGTTCGTATTTGCTTTTTATACAAAGTATAAGGTATACAGATCTGTAGTTGAAACGAGAATGGAGGTACAAGAAATAGAAAAAATCTAAGGGGGAAGGAGTGATGTTATGAACCTACGGATAGACATTGTGTTTGGTATTATCTCATACATACATAAAAGTTCTGATACGTGGCTCATCTAGCGTGTGAACCATTGCTTATTCAGCAAATAGAAATAGGTTACATGTTTAATAATGTCATAAACCTATGGATAGATATGGGTGTTTGGTATCATCTCACACATACATAAAAGTTCTGATACATGGCTCATCGAGCGTGTGAACCATTGCTTATTCAGCAAATAGGAATATGCAAGAAGTGTTGAGGGAAGGTAGCAAGCGGAGCGTCGTCTCATTCTTCTCTCCACTGTCGTTGTGAGCAAACGATCCAGTAATAGATTATAAAAAAATTATTGGCTATATATAAAAAATTAAAATGGAAAACAAACAAGTTAAAAACCCTGCAGTACCGAAAAGCCGGTACGGAAAATCGAGGAGAAGTGGTGTAAGTATTAATTAATATTGTTGAAGTAATTGTTTAATTGTTAATTAATAATTTTGTTTTACAGTGCGAGTTTGTGGTCGCCGTGACTACGATGGCAGCTATCGCTGCAGTGTCGACGCCACCTAGATGTTGCGCAGCTGCAGGTGGAAAGCGGACTCTAGAGATGGCGAAAAGGAAGCGTTTTTCAACCACGACAGCGACCACGACAGCGAGGAGGAGCATGGTACCGACGCCCTTGTCCACGTCCACGACGGCGGCAAAGACGTGTACCTGGACAACGGCGACGACGATGACAACTGCTGCTGCATCGATGCCAAGTGACTGCGGTTCTCCACTTCCGACGCTCACGCCGATTCCATCGCCTGTTTCTCCACTTCCGGAAACTCCAACGACGCCTTCTCAGACAACTCTATCACGGTACATAGACAGTCTGGAAAGCGCCTTTGCGATAATTCCGAAAGTGTGTGAGAAGATGGCGTATTTGACGTCCGTTTGGGAAGGAAGGCGCGCTGCGCAGAAGAAGGTGCGCGCTGAAATTTCCCAAGTCGACAAGGCTATCTTGCAACAGGACGACGACGTCGCTAAGTGGATAGCTGAGATTGCTCAGCTTGAAGCAAAAGTGGCGAAGTCTGTCTGTAACAAGGAAGGTTTGTTGAAGAAACGGATCGAACTGGTTGAGGAGGACCACCAGATCGATCAGGAAGTGGACGTCTTAGAGCGCGCGAAGGAAGCAAAGCGTCCGAAGTTGGAGCGATTGAAAACGTTGCTTGACACCGCGAAACAGCAGTTGACGTCGGTGAGGTACTAGACTGTTATACATGTAGTGTTAGTAGATAAGTTAAGTAGTAAATAAGGGTTAGTATGTAAGTGTTGTAAAAAAGTTAAGTGGTAAATAAGGGTTAGTATGTAAGTGTTGTAAAAAAGTTAAGTGGTAAATATGGGTTAGTATGTAAGTGTGTAAATAAGTTAAGTAAATAGTTTGTTAATGTTAGTTTGTGTTTTGAAAAAATAAAACCAAAAAAACTACTCTTTGGGATAAACCAAAAAGGACCCAAAATAAAAAAAAATAAAAAATAAAAATAAATAAAAAAATAAATTATGTTAAAAAAACCACCTTCTGAGGATAAACCAGAAAAGGTCTCAAAATAAATTGGACCAAAAAACAATTTTTTCAGGTTAGGTTAGGTGGTGTTAGTCAGGAGGCCTAAGTCTAAGAGGGGTAGTTGTATGTAAATTACTTTGTGGGAACACTCTGTATTATGTACAATTCGGAAAGTAGCACACTCTGTACAGCAGAATCTAAATTCTGCTGACAGAGAATTGTAACAGTTCTAGCCACCAAACTAAGTTAGAACACAAATACGCACACTAGGGTAAATGGTTGACGGCGCATTCTACCACAATACATATGTAAATAAACTTTGTATAAAAAACTAATACGCACACTAGCGTAAATGGTTGATGACGCATTCTACCACAAGACAAATGTAAATAAACTTTGTATACAAAGCAAATACGCACACTAGCGTAAATGGATGACGACGCATTCTACCATAAGACATATGTGAATAATATTTGTATAAATAGCAAATACGTACACTAGCGTAACTGGCTGACGGTGCATTATACCATAAGACATATGTAAATAAACTTTGTATAAATAGCTGTAATTTATTGTAGTAAAGTCAGTCAGGATTAGACCTGACTCGCTTATAATTAGATCCTGAAACGCGTTTCCAATTCATCCCCCACTCTTTCCCCACCACATACCTTCCTATTTAAACCCTTGTCAACCTGAGAGAGCATCACTTCACCAGAAGGGTCTTGTGAATTAACATGGACCTTTCTCGTGTATCTATTGTCCTTTCACTATTCAGGCGAACTGTTAATGAAACCACCTTCCTCCAATGCGGATTTTGTTGGCGTCTGCGTGAAACCTGTACGGCTGAAACAGGATTCTGCTGTCAAGAATGTCTTGACAACAAACCTCTGCTTTTCTGCCACAGCTGCAGATTTCATAATTGCGATGTCGTAAACTTGTGCTGCCGACCTTGTCGTCAGGGGACTCAATCGTACCTCTGCGAAAAGTCGGGCTTTATTTACGAGATCGATGATACGCATACGCTGTACTGTATTCTTTGCAATACTTACGAGCAAAGGCTTAAACTCTTCCGATCCATTATGTTTTCATAAACCTACCTTTCAATTACTATGTAATTACCTGTCCCCTCTCCAACACCTTCCTTTTCCTTTTTAAAGACTTGTGACCTTGACACACTTTCCATATAACTTCTTATTATCCCCAACACGCTGTACTGTATTCTTTGCAATACTTACGAGCAAAGGCTTCAACTCTTCCGATCCATTATGTTTTCATAAACCTACCTTTCAATTACTATGTCATTACCTGTCCCCTCTCCTACACCTTCCTTTTCCTTTTTAAAGACTTGTGACCTTGACACACTTTCCATATAACTTCTTATTATCCCCAAACTCTACCTTAATCTTATATCCCAAACGTCTACTACCTTTTGCTTCTTTATTTATTTCTTAACACAAATATATACATGTACACGTTCTACGCTCCTTCTACATAGCCAAGATTATTTCTTAAGGTTTCACTATTTTGGATTTATCAAAAGTTGTAATGTATAACTTCTACTACGGCTTTCTTAAGCAAAAATATCAAGAAAATATTTCTTTGATGTATATGGATACTGATTCCTTCATTCTTAAAGTTTTCACGGAAAATTTCTACAGAGATATGATTGAAAATATTCATCACTTCGACACTTCCAATTATCCTCATGATAATAGTTTCAATATCCTTATTACCTCTTCTGTTATTGGCAAATTTAAAGACGAATTCCCTAATAATCCCATTAAAGCATTCTATGGACCCGAAGCAAAAGCTTACTGCGTTGAAGCCGTTGATCAAATTGTTAAAAAAGCAAAAGGTGTAAAGAAAAATTTCATTAAATTGCATCTTCAAATCGATGATTACCTACGCGTCAATAGAGATGACGCCACCATTCTTAAATGTATGAATGTTTTCGTTTCCGATCTGCATACTATGTTTACCCATATGAAAATGAAAGTAGTCCTCTCTCCCAAAGATGATAAACGTGTCTTAATTCCGAAAACAACGAATACTCTTCCTTGGGGACATTACAATATAAAAAACTCAAACAGTTCCCTTTCAAAGTTCAACGGTGCCGTTGATCGATTTATACAAAATTTTCATCAACCCTATACCGACGACTTAACGGTTGGTGAATACTTCATTAAAAGACTATTCGAAGCTTCGTCACTTCCACAGGAAGCCATTGAGAATATTTATGAACACCTACTGTAATACCTACCTGGAGTTCTGTTTAAATATAGATTACGCTGAAATGTCACTCAATGTAAATATTTTATCTTTAATATTGGTTGTATTGTATAAATAATAATAAAACGTTACCACACAGCTTGTTTGTTTACTATTTTTATTCTGCGACATATATTTCATAACTTCACAAATAACATGTGTACGATTTCTACTGTTACAATTTATTGTTTCAATAACATTAACAATGAATAAATTTTCTTATAATCTTCGATATTACATGATGGCCATTTTCCTGAGTCAGGACCGCTCTGCCAGCCTGCAGCTTTCTCCGTTCCTTCTCTTAAAATATTTTTTTCTATCCATTGCAGCACCGTTTGATGACGACCATTGATATTTGGACTTAATGTATACGGAAGCCGAAACAAGTTGATCAGTTTAATACACTTTTCCAAATTTTTCGGTTGTGCATAGTATGCTACATCCAGTATTAAGTCATCCACACACTTTAACAATGTAACATACTTTTTCTTGACATTCATTACGGAGAACTTCTTATCCCGCATTAGAACTGATCCGTTTGTTAACATTTCCTTTAAAAAATATACGTCGTGTCGCATGAAATTATACTTTGTTTTATTTAAAATCATTTCGACATCATCAACGGTTATTTCCACTGTTTCACAGCAACCTTTTAGAAATTCAACCACCAATTCGTCACACCTTTGTTTTCTTTCGAATATGAAGTATAAAATATCGAACGATGTCTCTTGCGTTACAGTTAACCATTTGAATGCTTCCTTTGTTACTGCAACTCCCAACTTCGACAACACAACTTTAACTCTTTCTAAATCGTTTGATAGTATTGCTCTTCGAAGGTTGAGAATGAGGACTTGCTTTTCTCCTTGATACAGCTCGTACGATAATGAATCCATTTTTATAAAAATTATACTTCAAAATCGTCAGGATCGCTCTCATCGACCACTAAGTAGCCTCCTCTTACGATTTTATCGTATTCACCTTTTAATTCGAATTCTTCTGTTACGCTATCCAACTCTGACGCTACCAAATATCTTTTCAAAGGTAATAAACCCTCTTTGTAAAATTTAACTTTAATTACGTAACTTTCAACCATTACTACGTCTTAAACGTTCAAAGCAGCAACTAACGATTACAACTGATTAAACTCATCATGTTTTATCTTATTTATAATCATACTTTGGGGAAGGGGTAAAGAAAATCATTATGATCATTGCGGACTATATTATCCCAAAAAAAAAACTGGCTGCTTTACTGAGTAAATTTAATGATTAAAATTCAATGATGTTTTATATTATATTATATTATTTTAAATAAAATTCTGTTATATTGTATCGTTTTATATGTTTTCTGACCTAGGTTAATAAATTACAGCTATTTATAGAAAGTTTATTTACATATGTCTTATGGTAGAATGCATCGTCAGCCATTTACGCTAGTATGCGTATTTGTGTTCTGACCTAGTTTAATAAATTACAGCAATTTATACAAATTTTATTTACATATGTCTTATGGTAGAATGCGCCGTCAGCCATTTACGCTAGTATGCGTACTTATATCTCAAACGTATACTACCTTTTGCTTCTTTATTTATTTCTTAACACAAATATATACATGTACACGTTCTACGCTCCTTCTACATAACCAAGATTATTACTTATTTCTATTACATATCGTTCTTCAAATACGGTCTTCATTTATATCAGAATAAAGAATCGTTAACTATAACTTCACTTTCATTTCATATGCCTATACCTTACACTCTTCTCTACATCCTCTACATTATCATGTAAACGTATCTAAGAATCGTAAACTTCAGACACGCTCCTTCTACATAACTAAGATTATTACTTAATATGAGTGGGGTGAAGTTAAGATCAGCACAAGTGTTTGTGTGAAGGAGGAAAATTAGAAAGAGAAGTTGTTTGAGTTATAAATGACAATGTAAGTTAGAGTGAGGTGTGGATACTTTCTGATTAACACCTGTATACCAGCAACACTTTGCTGACCAAACTGTGCATATTTCAATAACAATCATAATAGGTATTGATTTTGCTGATATTTTATAAATTAAAAATAATTAGTATTATAAGAAATTGTAGCAAGAAAATTCCGAGTTCCCAGGAAATTGATGGGATTCGAGGGTATCCTATAGCGCCTTCAGACATTTACGCTAGTGTGTGTATTTGCTATTTACACAAAGTTTATTTACATATGTCTTATGGTAGAATGCATCGTCAGACATTTACGCTAGTATGCGTATTTGTGTTCTGACCTAGTTTAATAAATTACAGCTATTTATACAAAGTTTATTTACATGTCTTATTGTAGAATGCGCCTTCAGACATTTATGCTAGTGTGTGTATTTGCAATTTATACAATGTTTATTTACATATGTCTTATGGTAGAATGCGCCGTCAGCCTTGTACGCTAGTATGCGTATTTGTGTTCGGACTTAGTTTAGCGGCTAGAACTGTTACAATTCTCTGTCAGCAGAATTTGGATTCTGCTGTACAGAGTGTGATTCTTTCCGAATTGTACATAATACAGAGTGTTCCCACAACTTCCCCCATTACAGACATCCTCTAAGTTTCGTTGGAAGCAAATTGTTCTTCATGGAAGACTAAACATTTTTTTTATTCAGACATTTTCTGCCTATCATCTACCCTTCATACACTTTTCGAGGGTTAAAGTATGAGGGTGAAACATGTTAAAATAATATTTCTCGACTTTTCAGTAGCGGATTCTCTTCTCAACCCCTTTTCCACCTCATTTTTCATCCCTTGCATACCTATACACAAACTTGTGACCTTGACACTTTTTCCATACAACTTCTTATTATCCCCAACACGCTGTACTGTATTGTTTACAATACTTACGAGCAAAGGCTTCAACTCTTCCGATCCATTATGTTTTCATAAACCTACCTTTCAATTACTATGTATACTTTCTGATTAACACCTGTATACCAGCAGCACTTTGCTGACCACACTGTGACTGTGCATATTTCAATAACAATAAGAGAGTTGTAACAGTTCTACCTGCCAAACTAAGTCGGAACACAAATACACATACTAGCGTAAATGGTTGACGGCGCATTCTACCATAAGATATATGTAAATATACTTTGTATAAAAAGCAAATACGCATACTAGCGTAAATGGCTGTAGAGTGAGGTGTGGATACTTTCTGATTAACACCTGTATACCAGCAGCACTTTGCTGACCAAACTGTGCATATTTCAATAACAATAAAATAGGTAATAAACTTTGTATAAGAACCAAATACGCACACTAGCGTAAATTGCTGACGACGCATTCTACCACAAGACATATGCAAATAAACTTTGTATAAGAAGCAAATACGCACACTATCGTAAATTGTTGACGACGCATTCTACCACAAGACATATGCAAATAAACTTTGTATAAAAAGCAAATACGTACACTAGCGTAAATGGCTGACGGCGCATTCTACCATAAGACATATGTAAATAAACTTTGTATAAATAGCTGTAATTTATTGTAATAAAGTCAGTCAGGATTAGACCTGACTCGCTTATAATTGGATCCGATCCATTATGTTTTCATAAACCTACCTTTCAATTACCATGCCATTACCTGTCCCCGCTCCTACACCTTCCTTTTGCTTTTTAAAGACTTGTGACCTTGACACACTTTACATACTACTTTCTTATTATCCCCAAACTCTACCTTAATCTTATATCTCAAACGTCTACTACCTTTTGCTTCTTTATCTATTTCTTAATACAAATATATACATGTACACGTACTCACTCCTTCTACATAACCAAGATTATTACTGATTCTCCACTTCCTCTACATTATCATGTAAACGTATTTAAGAATCGTAAACTTCAGACGGTTGCAGACGTATTTAATTTACATTACCGACACATGTACATATGTTTCAATTCATTGTGAAGCATTCGACCACTACATACACACAAGTTTAAAGTCAATGACCTTCCGTCAATTTGACCTTAAGTAACCTCTCCTCCTCTGAATTAGAACCGCTCGTCTTACACTACTGTGACAGATTGTGAAGCTTTCAAGAAAACCATGGAGAAGAAAGACCGACGACGAGAGTTGCAAGATGGGCAATGTTACTTGAAGAGTTTGATTATGGATTGAACATTGAAGAGGCGAAAGAATGCGTCACGTTGACAGCCTAAGTAGATATCCTGCTGTAATGATAATAGAGAGCGCGGTTCTGCGTAAAGTACAGTTTCAAGATTCGAACTTGAAGGCTATAGCGAAACTTCTCGAAAAAGAAACTTATGAAAACTACATTGCGGAAAATGGAATATTATACAAAGAGGAATCTGGTCAGAAGTTGTTAGTTATTCCAAAGGGTATGCAGACCGATATTATACGAACCGCTCACGAACCAGGTCACTTCAGATTAAAGAAGACTGAAAGTTTAATAAACAAGAACTACTATATACCTAAACTTCATAAAAAGGTTGAGGAGTATATAACGTCATGTGTTTCTTGTATAGTTGGTAATAGGAAACAAGGATCACCGGAAGGACTACTAAACCCAGTTAATAAAGGAAGTCTACCACTAGATACTTATCACCTAGATCATTGTGGACCTTTCGAGTCTACCAGGAAGAATTATAGGTACCTATATTCTATTGGTGATAGATGCCTCTTAGAAATTCCTTTGGATTTTTCCAACTAAGACTCTCAGCACGAAGGAAGTTTTAGAAAGGCTGTTGTTACTTCAGGCTTAGTTCGGGAATCCTGGGAAGATTATAACAGACAAAGGCGGTGCATTCAGAGCTCAAGATTTTAAGGATGTTTGTCAAGACGAAGGTATACAACATGTAGAGATAACTACTGTAGTGCCAAGAGGAAACGGCCAAGCTAAAAACATGGTTCAGACACTAACCTCCGCTCTTAGAATATTAAGTTGTGAAGATCCTTTTGGTTTAAACACGTCAAGCAATTGCAACTTGCTATCAATTCAACTTGTAACCGCAGCACGAATTATAGTCCATTCAAATTAATGTTTGGAGTGGAAATGATGTTAAAAGAAAATATGGATTTGGTAAAAATATTAGACGAAATTGGAAAGGAAATTTTTGATAATGAGAGAAACGAACTAAGAGATAACGCCAAATTGTCAATAGAGAAAATTTAGAAAGAGAATAGTAAGAGTTTGTAACGTGCCGAAATGCACGATCAGGGATATTCGTGGGATCTTTGAATAATTCAATATTATTGCCAGTTCACACTTAAGGAAAAATCATCACTTCAATCGAAAGAAAACACTTTAATCCAAAATATAAATAAAATCAGGTAATACTCCACTTAAAACAAATGAGAATGCTTGCTTTAAACTAAATTAAAATAATTAATGTTCATGGAAATAAATCAAATAAAATTGTACAGTCTGACCTGGTTAACCTTTTAAGTTAGGGCCCCTTAATTTCTCAGATTATCCTCCTTTTTGAAACGGGGTTGGGTAAACACACTTTGAGTAAATAGGTGTAACTTGTTAAAAACCAATTTGTACATATATAGTACCATTTTAACTGGTAGTTATTATTAATGGGAGAACCCGAACGAACCACCTTGCTGTCCTCGTCGGTGGCCGGCCGGCTTCCTTCTCTCACCTTCAACGGTCGTCCCTCGAATCCCCTCTCCTTCTCCGAATTACCTTCCCGTTTCACTAACTTCCACCGCCCCAACATAGGTGGCACCAAAATGTCCATTTACGTAAAATTGCGAATCGCGCACAAATAAAACCGTTACAAGTTTTAATAAGAGAAGGACAGTAGCACAGGCATATCGGGTTGGTGAAATTGTAGCTATCAGGCGTACGCAGTTCGGAACACAAAATAAATTATTTCCGCGATTTTTAGGGCCATACAAGGTCATTAAAATAAAAGGTCGTGATAGGTATGACGTGGAAAAGGTAGGAAAAAGTGAGGGTCCGAAACTCACTTCAACTTGTGTAGATGACATGAAACGCTTGAAAATTACGGCAGGTGATGACGATCCATCCGGGTCGGATGACGGTTAGGACTGCCGAACTGTGGGGTTGGCAACGTAGTAATTGTGAAACTATATCTAGAACCACCGTGCAGTTACCCTGATCGGTGTAGCAATTGGAGGGTGCCGGACGTTCGTAATACTCAATTTTACGATATAGTCTGAGAATTGCTTTTAAGACGTATGACGGCAGGCGTGTCAATCGATACACATGCACATACATAAATTTGTTACTTTTTAATTTCGCTATTTGTATCTTTACGTTTTTGTGCTGTTTTAACTGTGTACACAACAACTTCATCATTTTTGTTACATTAAACTGTTAAATCAAGGGTGTTGGGATTATTATTCGACAAACCTTCAAACACCTATACCAAATTTATTGATGTTAGTTGTTTTATATATAATATATAATTACCAAGTCATCAATATTGTCTGAACCAGCCACTGACAATGGTATTATCCATGGCTGACTACAAAATAATTCATCCATTGCATACAGTAGAGATAGTATGTACAATTTAACTATAATTATGAACAATAAGAATAAATTTTATAAACTGACATTAAGTTTGTAATCCACATCGTAATATATCCACCGAATGTTACAGCTTCCTGACTTTTTTTGTATCCTTTACGGATTTATGATGTCTCTTTAGCTTTAGAGTATCCATTTTACTAATTATTTTCTTGTCTGGAATTGCTTTCCACCCTTCTAGCGCCCTAACTGAATTTATTTCTTTGGAGACTGCCTTCCATCCTTCTCCTTTTGGAGCTCTTTCCTCCAAAAATAGATGTTGTTGCTTCTTGTAGCAATCAATAAGAAGCAGCACTTCCCTGTCGTTCCACATGAAGGTCTCTGAAAACAAACTGTGTAACAGATATAAAACACACATACAAGTCAACCAATATTTATATATCTACCATATTTAATTATAACATTATAGCAGCCGAGGGATAAGGTGATCCTTGAGTAAAACCAGCTTCTGATCGGGTTTGAGAGGGGCAGACGAGAGCGCAGATAACCAAAAGGGTAAGTTATGTAGGCTAGGTTTCAAGATACCTGTGCCACCAAAAGAATGACCCAAGTATTTAAAGGGGTTGAAAGCCGTAACTGCCGGAATGGGAGAACCATCGAGATGTAACGTGGGTTTGGTTCTCGGAATGCAGATCTTATTAATAGCTGGAGCTATAATGCTCGAGCATTTCCGGGGGTTAATGGACATACCGCAGGATTTAAGGAAGGAAGTGATATAGGATAACCGTTCCGGTAAACTCACCACGCTATGATCCATCAGCACCAGGTCGTCCGCAAACGCCATCGCAGAGCAGCGGAGTCCGTCGCCAATGGTCCCACCACCATTACCATCGTTGAGACGGTCCAGCAACTCGTCGATGACTAGGTTGAAGAGGAGCGGACTGAGGGGGTTCTCTTGTTTGACTCCCCTCCTGATGTGAATATCCCTGGTTGAAGAATTGCCCACACGGATGGTAGTAGTGGAGCATTCCATGGAGGCGATAATAAAGCGGGTAAGTTGATGGGGGATACCATAACGTGAGAGAGCACGTTCAATAGTACTATGGGATACACTATCCAACGCTTTCTTGATATCCAGTGCCACCACATTATATTCCTCCCCGATTCCAGCCTAGTGCGAATATAATGGTCCATGATCAATGAGTTTGCAAGGGAACCCTCCGTTTCCAACCAAACCCGCGCTGGTGGAGGTTATGAGAGACGGCGTTCTTGATCCTGGACGACAGGATACAATGGAGAAGCCGTTGAAGAGCCGAAGAAATGGTGATCGGCCTCCAATTGTTTGGGTTCATCGTGTCCTCGCCCTTTGGAATGATCTATAACACTGATACTGTAATTATTGTTGTGTGCGATTTGCTTTATAATGTTCAGTTCTTTATTATAATTGTCATTGTTCATAGGTACTTTTGTTAATCTATATAACATGCTATAGAATGCGGCATGTTTGTGTTGGTAGGGGTGTGTTGACAAATTGCTAATAACTGTATCCGTATGTATCGGTTTGTGAAATATTGCAAAATCGTGTTTGCAATTTATTTTTGATATAGTTAGATCTAAAAAATTTAAAATATTATTTTCTTCTATTTCTACAGTGAACGTTATATTTGGATGCAAATTATTTATTTGATCTAAAAACATGTTTAATTGTCTCTGTGATCGTTTGACGTAAAAAACTTATTCCCATCAGTACCTCCTTTAGAAGTACGAAATATTATAAATACATTGTTATATAAAAATAAAGTAGATAAGATAGTTATAGATGAAATTATGCTTGTAGTTGACCTATGTATAAAACAAAATTACTTTCAATTCAATTCAGAAATTTACAGCTGTAATGAAGGTTTAACCATGGGTAATCCCATAAGCCCATTATTCGCAGATCTATTTATGTACAACTTAGAAATGCAAATTCAAAAGCTCACGCTATTTAAAAGTTGTTTGTATTGGTATAGGTATGTTGACCACGTGATTGTCTGTTTTACAGGATCACAGAGACAACTAAACGTGTTTTTAGATCAAATAAATAATTTGCATCCAAATATAACGTTCACTGTAGAAATAGAAGAAAATAATATTTTAAATTTTTTAGATCTAACTATATCAAAAATAAATTGCAAACACGATTTTGCAATATTTCACAAACCGATACATACGGATACAGTTATTAGCAATTTGTCAACACACCCCTACCAACACAAACATGCCGCATTCTATAGCATGTTATATAGATTAACAAAAGTACCTATGAACAATGACAATTATAATAAAGAACTGAACATTATAAAGCAAATCGCACACAACAATAATTACAGTATCAGTGTTATAGATAAAATTTTAACAAAAATCAAATTTAAACAGGCAATACAATCAGTTTTTCCAAAAATTAATGACGAAATGAAAAAATATGCTTTAATAACATATATAGGACAACCTTCAGAAGTTATTAAAAAGATTTTAATCAAAAACAATATTAAGGTAGCTTTCAAAACTAATAATTCGATATCAACAATTTTAAAAAACAATAAAGATAAAAATGATAAGGATTGCCAATCAGGAATATATAAATTAAATTGTGGCACTTGTAACAAAATTTATATAGGTAAAACTAAAAGAAATTTTAAAAAAAGAATAAGTGAGCACTATAGGTCATTTAAATACAAAAAAATCGATTCCAATTATGCGAAACATTTGTGGTTAGAAAATCATCAATTCAATTATGAATACACTAATTTGCATAGAGAATCCAATAATTACAAACTGACTTTACTTGAAACAATGGAAATAAATAAATTCAAAAAAACAGATTTGCTTTTAAATGATCAGTTAGATCTAAACAACTCTCCGTTATTAAACCTATTTCCCCTCCCCAGTAGTAGTTCGAACCATAACTTAGGTATATATTAGACATATTTTCGTTTGTTAATTAAGTATAAGTCTACTTCTGATGAAGCTAAAGTATTAGCGAAACATATGTTAAGTAAACAATAAATCAGTGAAAATTAAAAATGTGTTTTCCTCCTAAAGTAATTGTTTTTAAAAATAAATTTTTATAAACCGAAAGGATAACTGGCGCTGCGAACAGAATTCGCAGAGACTTTATTTACCGAATAATTCATCGCGAATAATTCGAAAAGTCGTGAGTTTCAACTCTTTGTTGCGGATTCGAGAAAAATCGTCAAGCATAAAGTGTTCTGTGAACATTAATAAAACAGCGATCATAGCGTTGCTTGTGCCTGTGAGGATACTGTTCGATCGAGAGGATTTACCTTGCCGAATTCTATAAACAAACTTGGACATCGACCTCGTCTGTTGGAGGAGACTTCAAGGATGTTATTATCATCTATCAGCCTGTAAGTCTTTGCATTCCTTTTAATTAATTCCTTTAAATAATTCCCTTAATTAATACGTACTTGAATGTATAGAGATAGAACTCCACTTAATTCTGCGAGTTCTGATAACGATAGCGATTCTGATTTAGAAACTTTGGCTGCTTTAAGACTAAGACTCGCTTCAAGTAGTACAAAACACTAAAATGGCTCAACCGTCGCAATTAGAATTAAATTTGGCTATGGGCATGATTCCTGAATATTCAGGTGGTTCCAAAAACTTAGCCTATTTTATTAAACAATTGGAAAAAATTATTTCATTCTTTGAAAACAAAACCGATGTTAACTGCCTTTTAAATAAATTGCTGTTTGAACAAATTAAAGCAAAAATCGTAGGCGATGCTAGAGAAACATTGATTATATCTTCTGCTGAAACGTGGACTCAAGTAAAAGATGTATTAATATCGCGTTTTGGTGATCCGCGAAATGAGAACCTTTTACTTAATGACCTAGTTACATGCTTTCAGTTGTCGAATGAAAATTATGAAAACTATTATGAACGTATGAGACAAAAACTGCAAACGTTATTAGAATACGTTAATTTGAGAAATCCGAACGTTGATATCAGGATTTCCAAAACAGGCTTTTACTCTAAACAAGCTTTAAACACGTTTAAATCAGGTTTTCTAGAACCATATTGCTCGCATTTATTTAACATAAATCCATTAACGATAGAAAGTTGTTTAAATGAACTACGAAAATACGATAATAATAGACAGCAAGTTAGTTTTATGAATTTTATGAGGAATCGACAGAAAATTCCTCCACTTCCTAAGAAAATTACACCGGCTCAAAATCATACACCTCAATTTAATTACAAACCACAGCCAAATTTCTCTCGAAATGTTCAACGGCTGGGACCAATTATTCCTTTTCGACCACATTTCCAATCGCGACAACCGTTCTCACAAAATTCAGTTAATACACAGTTGCAGCCAGTAAATATGCAGTATCCGAATAATTCCCAAGTTTTTGGTAAAAAGCAAGAGTTCGACTCGACTTAAATTCTATTATAAATAAGCCAAAATTGCCTTTCATAACCGTTCCACAATTCGATCTCAAAATTTTAATTGATTCAGGAGCGTCATATTCTATTATTAATCCCGAACCCGCTATAAAATATTTTTTCAATTATTTCTTTTCAAAGCTTTTCACTGTCACTTCTCTTAATAATTCTATTTACGGATGACAAAAATATTAGTTACCCCATGTTGCAAGAATACGGTATTAGAAGAAATATTAATTTTCATGTAGTTAAGTGGCATAATCAATTTGATGCACTTTTGGGTAGTGAAGATTTTTATAGGTTGGGTGCGAAAATTGATTATTCCAATAAAGTCTTGCAAATAGGTAGTGTGAAAATTCCCTTCTTAGAATACATAAACAATCAAAACTTTAGGCCTTTTACACAAAAAATTAGTAAAACAATTAAAATTCCTGTTAACATCCATGAGGGAGAAATTTTAATACCTGAAACTGAATTGAACCCAAACATACGGATTCCCGAATCGATAGCTTATGCGGAAAATGGATTTTGTCTATTACCAGTTTTTAATGTAGAGGTTAGTCAACCTTTTATTCAAAATTCGGACCCCGATCTTCTAAATTCTATCAGAATTAACCATTTAAATGAAGAAGAAAGAAACAAAATTATGGAACTTTGTGCAAAATTTGAGACTATTTTCTTTAACGAAAACTGCGACTTATCTTTTACAAATGCCGTTAAACACACCATTAGGACTATTGACGAAACGCCGGTCTATAGTAGATCTTATCGATACCCATATCATCTGAAAAAACAGACACAGTGTCAAATACAAAAATTATTGGATAACAAAATTATTCGGCCTTCTATTTCGCCGTACTCGTCGCCGGTCTAAATCGTCCCGAAAAAGCTGGATGCTTCCGGTAGAAAGCAATGGAGGTTAGTCATAGACTACCGAAAATTGAACGACAGGACGATCGAAGATAAATATCCGCTTCCACGGTTTGACGAAATTTTGGATAATTTAGGCAGATGTGTTTACTTCAGTACGTTGGATTTAGCGCAAGGTTTCCATCAGGTCGAAGTGGAAGAAAAATCGATTGAAAAGACCGCGTTCAGCGTAAACAACGGACATTACGAATATTTAAGAATGCCCTTTGGCCTTAAGAATGCTCCTTCCACGTTCCAACGAGTTATGGACAACATTTTCAAAAAATATCTCTATAAATTCTGTTTCGTGTATATGGATGACATAGTCATCTTTTCTAAATCCTTACAAGACCATCTTATTCACTTAAAATTAATTTTCAAAACAGTTTAATTTAAAGGTTCAACTTAATAAATCAGAATTTTTAAGAAAGTAGGTCGCATTCTTAGGACACGTTGTAACACCACAAGGCATAGAACCGAACCCGGAAAAGATTAGGGCCGTTCAGCAATATCCCTTGCCAAAAACAACTAAGGAAATTAAAAGCTTTTTAGGACTTGTTGGTTACTAGCGACGGTTTATCAAAAATTTTGCCAAAATCGTACAACCATTTACTAATTGTTTGAAAAAGGGAACTGTCATGGATGTTAGTAACCCGAAGTATATTGAATCATTCCATAAGTGCAAGGAATTGTTGACTAACGCTCCTATACTATACTCCAATACCCTGACTTTACGAAACAATTTACAGTAACCACTAACGCCAGCAATTACGCCATAGGCGCAATTCTATCCCAAAAAACCAAACCGATAGCGTACTATTCCCGGACGCTTAATTCGGCTGAGCGTAACTACTCTACTATAGAACGAGAACTTTTGGCAATCATAGACGCGACAAAGCATTTTGGCCTTATATTTATGGTAAAAAATTTATTATAGAAACTGACCATGAGCCTCTACGTTGGCTTTTTAAACTAAAAGAACCCAATTCACGTCTCGTTAAAATGAAATTAAAATTGGAGGAATTCGATTACGAGGTCAGATACAAAAAGGGTAGAGAAAATTCTAATGTTGATGCTTTGTCAAGAGTAGCAATTAACATGCGGGAAATAGCAACCGAAGAGACCGATTTGCTCTCAACTTTAGCAAACGTCGATGAAGAAGATGCTTTTGATCCGAGTTATTTAGACGAAATTTTTGGAAATGACGGAGACGGAGAAACGCAGCATACTGCAGTCGAAAATGCCATTTGCTCGGTACCAATTTCGGAAAAACCGGTTAACGAAGAAGGGCAGCTCAGGGTAGAAGGTGACAAGGCCTTCTGAAGCGGTCGTTTGGTTTGGGGGCGTAGTTGGATAGTGTCGAGATGGTGGGGTTTGTGTGGCCTGACACTAAGGCCCGGAGGTTAGCCGCGTATGTTTTTGCGGCGTCGGGCAGAGAAGGTAAATCGGTTTGTTTCAGAATTTAGATATTTCTGACGAACCAGGGATAGTTTAATGCGGAACGGAGGATCCGCATGTAGGTGCCTTGAAGAAGATTAAGGCGGTTGGGGAGGGCGCTGCCCCAGACGGGAATGGCGTAGGAGCAAATGCTCCTGATGATTGCGTTAAACGCTCGGATTTTCGTTTGATGGGAGATGGAGTTATTACGGAAGAAAGGCTTGAGCGCGATGTATGCGCCCACAGCCTTGTTTCGGGTGGATATGATGTGACGCCTCCAGTTCAGGGTTCTGTCGAAGGTGACGCCTAGGTAGGTGACGGAGTTTGTCCATTTGACGGGGCGGTTGTTGACCATAATGGAAGGGGGTTTCCGGGTTCTGTGAGAGAAGAAAATTGCTTCCGATTTGGTATCATTGATGGAGAGTTTCCATGTCCGATACCAGTTTAGGAGCTGGGGCAGAAAATTGTTAATTCTCGCAGTACTATGGACAATGGCTTGACTGGAGTCTATTAGGGCGATGTCGTCTGCATATAGGGCAGTCAGAATTGTAGGGTGGGAGGGCATGTCTGCGCAAAACAGATTGAAGAGGATGGGAGATAGTTTGGAACCTTGCGGGACACCGGCCTTGATGGGTTTGCTATCTGACAGAGCTGTGCTGACGCGGACGCGAAGGCTTCTGTCGGTAAGGAAGGATCTGATAACCCCGACTAGAAAGTGAGGGGTGTTGAGGGTGATGAGTTTGGAGATCAGGCCTTCGTGCCAGACTCGGTCGAAAGCCTGTTAGACGTCAAGAAGCAGCATGGAGGTGTGACGACGCTTGTTGAGGTTATCAGATATATATTCGCTTACGCGGAGAAGAAGTGACCAGTGCCGTGTTTTCTGCGGAAACCGTATTGAACGTCGGGGAGAAGGTTGTTTTGCTCCACGTGGTCCAAGAGCCGGTCTAGGAGAATGGATTCGACCACATTTCTCATCGAACTGAGCAGGCTGATGGGTCTGTAGCTCATGGGAGAGCTGAGGGGCTTCCCCTTTTTGGGGAGACAGATAACGGTGGCTTCTTTCCAGACCAGAGGGAAGTGGTGGAGCCGCATGATAGCGTTTGTGATGTTGCAGAGTGCTGTTATGTGCTTTGGTGGCAGGACTTTCAGGACTCCGTTGGGAATTCCGTCAGCGCCAGGGGCTTTTCTATTTTTCATGTATCGGATGGCAAGGGAGATTTCACGGGGGGTGGAGTGTTTGTAGTCTGATTCGGAGGGGTTGAAGTTTTGTGCGTCGGACTTGGTGCGCACGTGAAAGTTGACTAGATCCGCGGGGGAGGGTAACGGGGAGCACTGGAGACAGAGAGAGTCTGCGAAGATTGCAGCCTTTTCCTCATCTGTCGTGTAGGTGGAGCCGTTCTGTTTTAGTGGCGGGAGATGGGGAGCTCTGTTTCGGAGAGAGCGAATGACTTTTCAAGTGCTTTGGGGGTGTGTTTCAGCCTGCGCGATGTGATCGTCGAAGGCTACGCTGCGGAATTCGCTAAGGCGAGTTTTTAGTTCTCGCTGAAGGGCGTTTAGTTCTGCGCGGTGCGCTGGGATGCGGTGTTTTTGCCACTGATGACGGGTCTTGTTTTTCCTCTTAAGGAGGTCAAGAATGTCTGGGGGGAGATTCTTGACGGGAGTTGGGGAGGGGCGAGAGATCGTAGAGAGATTGACTACCCTGGTGATCTCGTTTGATAAGAGATCCACAGCTTCGTCGAGTTCCGCTGTTGTGCGAATTTGAGTGCACTTGAATGAAGATGTTTCGAGGATATAGCGGAGATGTAGCCAGTCCAGCGAGGTTGTTGTCTTTGGGGGGTTGTAGATTTCTAGTTGGACGGGAAGATGGTCCGAACTGAGTTCTGTATTTCAGAGAAGTACGTGGGGTCTGGGGGGCTTCAATGGTGAAGTCGAAGTCAAGAGATTTGGAAAGAAGAGAGATGCCTTTCATATTGTTGTATCGGCAGCCCCAAGCGGTGTGTTTGGCATTGAAGTCGCCTGCGATGATGGTCGAGACGTTTGGGGGGAGGAGAAGGGGGAGATCTGAAAGGTTATTATCGTTCGGGGGCGAGTAGAACGAGATGATCCTAACGGGGCCGGTGGTTGTTGAGATTTCAATGCCAATCGCTTCGAATGAATCAGTGGCCAAAGAGACGGGCCTGTGTTTAATTGTGTTCCTGACTAGGAGTTTTCACGATCTTTTCTGAAAGATGTGAAGTTTGGGACAAAAAGTTTGTGGTTGAGTGAGAGACGTGTTTCGGTGATGCAAGCAACACTGATTGACTTTTCTTCGAGGAAGTTCTCGAATTCGGTCAATTTACCTCTAATGCCATTTTCATTCCAGGTAACTAATCGAAGGTTGTTGGGGTGGGCGGTGTCAGACATTGATGGAAGATTCAAGGACGGCGACTAGACTGGCAACCATTGTTTGAACAATGGCCTGTATTTTGTCGTGAAGGTACGGGGTTGTTCTTGGGGCTGAAGTGGCACTTTGGGGCAGCCGGAGTGAGGGTTTTGGAGTTGGGGGTGGTCCTCTTTGGAACCTTGGGACAGCCGCGGTAGGTGGCGCGGTGACCGCCTTTGCAGTTTGCGCAGGAGGGGGTGGCGTCCTTTTTGTCTTTCGACTTGCATTCTGCGGTTGCGTGATTACGACCGCAGAAAGAGCAGACCCAAGCGGCATGGCAGTAATTCGCTGTATGGAAGAACTTCATACAGCGGTGGCATTGGGGAACTTCTTTGGATACCCTTTTTGGCTCAACTTTGATATTGAGTCCGCAGAGCTTACCAAGTTCGAAGATTGACTTGGAGTTTGGAGCGGAACGGTCTAGCCGGACGGAGATAAGTGGCCAGATTTTACCACCGTTAGACATACGGTGGACGCCACGGATTGTGTAACCTCTGTTGGTTAATTCAGACTCGACGTCTTCGGTCGGGATAGTCTCGCAGACTCCGCGGATGACGACATGGAGGTCCCTGTCTTGGCGGAGCTGGTTAGTGGAGAATGCGACCTTAGATTGATCGAGGAAGGCGGAGAGGCGGCGAAAATCGTCAACGGACTTAGGATAGACTCTGATTGAGTCGGAGGTATTGATTGTTCGATGGTCGGTGATGCCATTGCTGTCCATGGCACGACGGGTTTTTGGCCAAAGAGATTTTTGGCGGATGACGATGGGGGGCGGAGCTTGAGTGCTCTGGGAAGGTAGGTCGGAATCTGACTCCGATTCGGAAGAAGAAGAGGAGGAAGACAGGAAGGGAGCGACTTTCCTGCGCTTCTTGCAGGGTTTGGAGAAGCCGTCGGCGGTGGCGGGAGGTGGCACAAGGCTGGAACGTACCTTAGTGGGGGTGGGGGAGGCCGAAGTACTGGGGGGTGAGTCTTCGGCCATCGGGACTGGGGGTGCGTCTCTGGGGAGACGACGCACGTATTCAGTTAAGGCCTCGAGTTTGGCCTCGAGTTTGGCCTGGAGATCAAGTATGGCGGCGCGGGGCTCCCGGAGGCAGACATCTCGAACAGAGGATTGTAAGTGTGTTAGTGATAGGGGGTGCTGGGGGTGGGGAGCGATGAAGTACAAGGGGACATTACGTGCTCGGTCCCCAAGACTGTCGGTTAGCAGTTATTGATAAAAAGATTGACTTACCCAGATTCGGCTGGGCAAAAGTGATGACCTTGGAGAACTCGATCCAACTAAACCACCTGGTTTAGTGCTGCTGGGTTGCTTGCCCGAGATTACGCGCTGAAAAGCACGTAAATCGGTGCAAGAAAACGGCTAGTCCGTTCGGTGCTTGGAACGGCTGTGAGCGGCTTGGCTGCGTGCTTGTCAGCGGTAGAAGTCTCCCGAAAGAGTGAGACTGCAATATTATCCCATATTTCGTCTTTATACTTCGTTCTCATGTACAGGTCGGTTAATGTAAGGTGAGCTCTGAAAATTTTACAATCTGCGTAGAAGAAAGAAGGAGAACGCATTCGGAGGAATAAAGATGCAACCTACGCTCGAAGACTGCGACAAATAAATATAATATTTTCTAAACGGGGTACCTGATGTCTACGGTCTGGTACTTATCAGTTTAATTTATACCTCAATTTCTCGGTACTGTTTGTGACTCAAAACCAGATATAAATTTCTATTAATAAATAGATGTTCTTAATGAACCCCCTATTAGTCGGACCCATAACGATTATAACATCGAACCTGTTTAAATCAATCTTATTTTAAATTCAATAGTAAATATTACAAACAACTTAACGGTTTACCAATGGGCTCCCCCTTTTCACCTCTATTAAGTGAAATATTTATGTCCAATTTCGAGAATAAGCTATTTGCACAGAAAAACAACCTATTAAATGATGTTTTCTTTTGGACTAGATACGTAGATGATATTTTTTGTATATGGACAGGTTCAGACAGGCAGTTAAAATTATTTTTAAATTTTCTAAATAGCTTTTACGACTCCATTAAATTCACTATTGAATACGAGACTGACAAATCCCTCAATTTTTTTGGATTTAACCGTGAATAGAAACAAAGATTACATCTCATTTGGAATTTACCGGAAACCTACTTTCACCGACATATTGATACCGTATAGGCGTGCCAGTCTGTTACCGCTCTCAAGGCCATCACCGACCGTCCGCGTTGTAGTCGTCTAACTACACGGACGGCTGAGAGAACGGCAACGACCATGCGCTCGTACGCCGATTGTCCATGTAGGCGGAGCCGTCGGTCGCGCGCTGAGCCAATCAGAACTCTCGCTCAGCCACCCTCGACGACGGCACCCCGAATAAATACGGGTGGGATTGGCAGCAGAAGGTAGAACCCTCGTGGCTCTCTTAGTTCTCGCAGCTAGAATTAGCTCTCGTAGCTAGCCCTGAGCGCTCGTCGCTAGCCCTTAGCGCCTGTTGCTAGCCATTAGCGTTTATCGCTAGCCATAGCATATTTTTTCTGCTATTCACCACGCCGAAGTTTAGCGCACCGTACCTATGCCCAGGGCCGGTCGCCGCGCTAAAGACTACCGCCGACAACGACGCCGAGAGAAGGACCGACAGCTAGCCAGCCGCCACCGTCAACAGCCGCTATCGTCAAGGCCACACGGGGAAGATTACCATCGCCAAGCCGATGAATGGTTTCGGGAGCTAGAATCCAGGTACGCCCCGAACCTTTGGTGGTCCTCCGCCGTCCCGACGCCAAGGACAAAACCGACGCCGCCGCTGCTAACATCAGGACCAACCAAGAAACGACCAGGATCATTGACGTTGAGAAACCTGGAAGGTCTCCCGCCGCTACCAGCTCCGCCGCCGCCGCTCCTGTCGCCGCTACCACCGACACCGACAGAGCCGCCGTCTCAGTGGTGGTTTTAGTGATCCCGCGTGTACATTATTTTCCTTCAACCCGAACACTTTGTCAGTGCGTGTACATAGTATTGTTTAAGTTTTCGATATAATTTCCTTCTTTCTCGACTACGTTTTTATGACTGCTGTTCATGTGTAAATAAATTCTTTACAACCTACCGTATTATTATTATTGCTTACAGCTCGAACTCCTCCGTGGCTAAATAAATTGTGTCCCGCTCGGACTGCGTTCCTCCAGGTCCGTGGCCTTGTGGGAAATTCGTTTCCGCCCACTCGGCCGTAACGGCGAACGCCCCGAGCGACGGTGACAATATTACCCTATGCTGATTCCAAACAGTCAAATAACATTAAACTAAGTGCATTCCATTCATTTATACATAGGTTATTATCTTTACCTCTAAATACTGTTGAATACAAAAAAGAATTAAACACTATAAAAACTTTAGCCATAAATAAGGGATATGAAATTTCATTGATCAACAAATTAATTCCAAAAAAGAAAAATACTCTATTACAAAGAAAATTTTATACGCCCACGTCTCAAGATTTGAAAGCAAAAAACTATTGTTTAATTAATTATATTCCTGATTTAAGTTATACCATATGTAATAACTTAAAAAACCTCAACATAAAGAAAATAAATGTAAATAAAACCAACTTAAAGTATCTATTGGCCAATAATAAAGAAAAAATAGATATACTATCTAAGTCGGGGGTGTATGAAATCAAATGTAAAAACTGTGAAGCAATCTATATTGGACAGACTGGTCGTTCGTTAAAAAATCGGATAATCAGTCGAGAACAAATCCTTACACTCGGTGGTGAAAAATATGATTTTGGAAAAATTTTCGGGAAAAAATCAGGACGCGAAAGCTTTTTTAAATCTTTTTGTGCAAGAACGCAAGCGCATGAAAATAGATGAAACGCGTTTTGTAGAAGTATTTAAACTATTTTTGGAGGGACCAGCTCTTGATTGGTTGCTTGCATTTTTAAAGCATACTATTTCACGTCCGTGGGAATTTTGGCAAAATTCTTTTATTGACACCTTTTCTGAGAGGAGCTGGAATGAAATAAGTTATGCTTATACTTTCCACTATATTAGTGGGCCATTATTAGACTACGCCCTTAAAAAGAGGAATTTACTTTAAGATGCAGATCCGGATCTAACCCCAAATAGTCAAATGAATTTTATATTATTGGGACTGCCGTCACAAATAAGATCGCGGATTGGTAAGAGAGATTTAAGTTCAATTGATAATTTAATGTCATGTATTCGGCAACTAGAGGGTGCGTTTATAAATAAAAGTAAAGATCAGAGATCATCAAACGAAAACAAAACTCAAAGTAAAATTCAAAATAAAACAGGTTTAAAACCTTACTCGCACTGCAAGGATAAAGGGTTCCCAAACAGGTATCACCCTGAAAACTTATGTCGTAATAAACAATCTACTTTTAAAGAAAGTCAGAAAAACGATAAAATTACACTCATTAAATTAAGTCCTATTAAATAACAATCCGGCTATTGCGCTTTATGACTCCGGTGCAAATATATCGGTAATAAATTATAACATTGTAGAGAGATTGAAATTAAATCATAATATAAATTGGGGCAAAGAAAATAAATACGGTTTCGGGTTTTACTGAGACGTTAGGATCCTAAAAATTTCTCTGAAAATTTTTAATATGTCAAAAGATTAGAATTTTTTTGTAATAAAAAGTGGTTTATTTTGTGATGATATCCTTCTAGGATTAGATGCTATTAAAGAATTTAAGTTACGCCAGGATGAAAATTTAAAAATTTCTCAGAAAAATGAAAACGAAATAAACTCTTAGTAGAGTATGATGACCGGTTCTAATTCAGAGGAGGGGAGGTTACTTAAGGTCAAATTGACGAAAGGTCATTGACTTTAAACTTGTGCGTATGTAGTGGTCGAATGCTTCACAATGAATTGAAACATGTACATATATCGGTAATGTGAAGTATTTTGATATAAATGAAGACCGTATTTGAAGAAGGATATGTAATTGAAATAAGTAATAATCTTGGTTATGTAGAAAGAGCGTGACTGAAGTTTACTATTCTTAAATACGTTTACATGATAATGTAGAGAAAGTGGAGAAAAGTGTAAGGTATAGACATACGAAATGAAAGTGAAGTCGTTATAGTGAACGATTCTTTATTTTGATATAAATGAAGACCGAATTTGAAGAAGGATATGTAATAGAAATCAGTAATAATCTTGGTTATGTAGAAGGAGCGTAGTACGTGTACATGTATATATTTGTGTTAAGAAATAAATATAGAAGCAAAAGGAAGTAGACGTTTGAGATATAAGATTAAGGTAGAGTTTGGGGATAATAAGAAGTTATATGGCAAGTGTGTCAAGGTCACAAGTCTTTAAAAAGGAAGGTGTAGGAGAGGGGACAGGTAATGACATAGTAATTGAAAGGTAGGTTTATGAAAACATAATGGATCGGAAGAGTTGACGCCTTTACAAAGAATACAGTACAGCGTGTGCGTATCATCGATCTCGTAAACAAAGCCCGACTTTTCGCAGAGGTACGATTGAATCCCCTGACGACAAGGTCGGCAGCACAAGTTAACGACATCGCAATGATAAAATCTGCAGCTGTGGCAGAAAAGCAGAGGTCCGCTACATTGTAACATACATGACGTGATTGCTACCAAAAAGGTGCGCGTAGAGCCAGGGTGGTCCTGATAAGGACCGATGAATTGGAAGCGTGTTTCAGGATCCAATTATAAGCGAGTCAGGTCTAATCCTGACTGACTTTATTACAATAAATTACAGCTATTTATACAAAGTTTATTTACATATGTCTTATGGTAGAATGCGCCGTCAGCCATTTACGCTAGTGTACGTATTTGCTTTTTATACAAAGTTTATTTCCATATGTCTTGTGGTAGAATGCGTCGTCAGCAATTTACGATAGTGTGCGTATTTGCTTCTTATACAAAGTTTATTTGCATATGTCTTGTGGTAGAATGCGTCGTCAGCAATTTACGCTAGTGTGCGTATTTGCTTCTTATACAAAGTTTATTACCTATTATGATTGTTATTGAAATATGCACAGTTTGGTCAGCAAAGTGCTGCTGGTATACAGGTGTTAATCAGAAAGTATCCACACCTCACTCTACAGCCATTTACGCTAGTATGCGTATTTGCTTTTTATACAAAGTTTATTTGCATATGTCTTGTGGTAGAATGCGTCGTCAGCCATTTGTGCGTATTAGTTTTTTATACAAAGTTTATTTACATATATCTTATGGTAGAATGCGCCATCAACCATTTACGCTAGTATGTGTATTTGTGTTCCGACTTGGTTTGGCAGGTAGAACTGTTACAATTCTCTTATTGTAATTGAAATATGCACAGTCACAGTTTGGTCAGCAAAGTGCTGCTGGTATACAGGTGTTAATCAGAAAGTATACATAGTAATTGAAAGGTAGGTTTATGAAAACATAACGGATCGGAAGAGTTGAAGCCTTTGCTCGTAAGTATTGTAAAGAATACAGTACACCGTGTTGGGGATAATAAGGAGTTATATGGAAAAAGTGTCAAGGTCACAAGTTTGTGTATAGGTATGCAAGGGATGAAAAATGACGTGGAAAAGGGGTTGAGAAGAGAATCCGCTGCTGAAAAGTCGAGAAATATTTTTTTAACATGTTTCACCCTCATACTTTAACCCTCGAAAAGTGTATGAAGGGTAGATGATAGGGAGAAAATGTCTGAATAAAAAAAAGTTTAGTCTTCCATGAAGAACAATTTGCTTCCAACGAAACTTAGAGGATGTCTGTAATGGGGGAAGTTGTGGGAACACTCTGTATTATGTTCAATTCGGAAAGAATCACACTCTGTACAGCAGAATCTAAATTCTGCTGACAGAGAATTGTAACAGTTCTAGCCGCTAAACTAAGTCCGAACAAAAATACGCATACTAGCGTACATGGCTGACGGCGCATTTTACCATAAGACATATGTAAATAAACTTTGTATAAATAGCAAATACACAGACTAGCATAAATGTCTGAAGGCGCATTTTACCATAAGACATGTAAATAAACTTTGTATAAATAGCTGTAATTTATTAAACTAGGTCAGAACACAAATACGCATACTAGCGTAAATGTCTGACGATGCATTCTACCATAAGACATATGTAAATAAACTTTGTGTAAATAGCAAATACACACACTAGCGTAAATGTCTGAAGGCGCTATAGGATACCCTCGAATCCCATCAATTTCCTGGGAACTCGGAATTTTCTTGCTACAATTTCTTATAATACTAATTATTTTTAATTTATAAAATATCAGCAAAATCAATACCTATTATGATTGTTATTGAAATATGCACAGTTTTGGTCAGCAAAGTGTTGCTGGTATACAGGTGTTAATCAGAAAGTATCCACACTTCACTGTAACTTACATTGTCATTAATAACTCAAACAACTTCTCTTTCTAGTTTACCTCCTTCGCACAAACACTTGTGATGATCTTAACTTTACCCCACTCAATTTTGATATAAATGAAGACAGTATTTGAAGAACGATTTGTAATAGAAATAAGTAATAATCTTGGTTACGTAGAAGGAGCGTAGTACGTGTACATGTATATATTTGTGTTAAGAAATAAATATAGAAACAAAAGTTAGTAGACGTTTGAGATATAAGATTAAGGTAGAGTTTGGGGATAATAAGAAGTTATATGACAAGTGTGTCAAGGTCACAAGTCTTTAAAAAGGAAAAGGAAGGTATAGGAGAGGGGATAGGTAATGGCATAGTAATTGAAAGGTAGGTTTATGAAAACATAAAGTAGTTTTCTACCCTAAATTTCAAGAAGTAATTAAAGGTATAGGGAGCGGTGCTAAAAAAAAAGGTGCCTCCCTCACTAATGATGTTGAAGGCTGAAGGTACCACTTGGCAATGTCAGAAGTATCAAATTCGGACAACTACCCCTCTCGGACTTAACGATTGAGTCCCCTCACGACAAGGTCGGCAGCACAGGTTATGACATCGCAATGATAAAATCTGCAGCTGTGGCAGAAAAGCAGAGGTCCGCTACATTGTAACATACATGACGTGATTGCTACCAAAAAGGTGCGCGTAGAGCCAGGGTGGTCCTGATAAGGACCGATGAATTGGAAGTGTGTTTCAGGATCCAATTATAAGCGAGTCAGGTCTAATCCTGACTGACTTTATTACAATAAATTACAGCTATTTATACAAAGTTTATTTACATATGTCTTATGGTAGAATGCGCCATCAGCCATTTACACTAGTGTACGTATTTGCTTTTTATACAAAGTTTATTTGCATATGCCTTGTGGTAGAATGCGTCGTCAGCAATTTACGATAGTGTGCGTATTTGCTTCTTATACAAAGTTTATTACCTATTATGATTGTTATTGAAATATGCACAGTTTGGTCAGCAAAGTGCTGCTGGTATACAGGTGTTAATCAGAAAGTATCCACACCTCACTCTACAGCCATTTACGCTAGTATGCGTATTTGCTTTTTATACAAAGTTTATTTGCATATGTCTTGTGGTAGAATGCGTCGTCAGCCATTTGTGCGTATTTGTTTTTTATACAAAGTATATTTACATATATCTTATGGTATAATGCGCCGTCAACCATTTACGCTAGTATGTGTATTTGTGTTCCGACTTGGTTTGGCAGGTAGAACTGTTACAATTCTCTTATTGTTTTTGAAATATGCACAGTCACAGTTTGGTCAGCAAAGTGCTGCTGGTATACAGGTGTTAATCAGAAAGTATCCACACCTCACTCTACAGCCATTTACGCTAGTATGCGTATTTGCTTTTTATACAAAGTTTATTTGCATATGTCTTGTGGTAGAATGCGTCGTCAGCCATTTGTGCGTTTTTGTTTTTTATACAAAGTATATTTACATATATCTTATGGTATAATGCGCCGTCAACCATTTACGCTAGTATGTGTATTTGTGTTCCGACTTGGTTTGGCAGGTAGAACTGTTACAATTCTCTTATTGTAATTGAAATATGCACAGTCACAGTTTGGTCAGCAAAGTGCTGCTGGTATACAGGTGTTAATCAGAAAGTATACATAGTAATTGAAAGGTAGGTTTATGAAAACATAACGGATCGGAAGAGTTGAAGCCTTTGCTCTTAAGTATTGTAAAGAATACAGTACAGCGTGTTGGGGATAATAAGAAGTTATATGGAAAAAGTGTCAAGGTCACAAGTTTGTGTATAGGTATGCAAGGGATGAAAAATGAGGTGGAAAAGGGGTTGAGAAGAGAATCCGCTGCTGAATAGTCGAGAAATATTTTTTTAACATGTTTCACCCTCATACTTTAACCCTCGAAAAGTGTATGAAGGGTAGATGATAGGGAGAAAATGTCTGAATAAAAAAAAAGTTTAGTCTTCCATGAAGAACAATTTGCTTCCAACGAAACTTAGAGGATGTCTGTAATGGGGGAAGTTGTGGGAACACTCTGTATTATGTTCAATTCGGAAAGAATCACACTCTGTACAGCAGAATCTAAATTCTGCTGACAGAGAATTGTAACAGTTCTAGCCGCTAAACTAAGTCCGAACACAAATACGCATACTAGCGTACATGGCTGACGGCGCATTCTACCATAAGACATATGTAAATAAACTTTGTATAGATAGCAAATACACACACTAGCGGAAATGTCTGAAGGCGCTATAGGATACCCTCGAATACCATCAATTTCCTGAGAACTCGGAATTTTCTTGCTACAATTTCTTATAATACTAATTATTTTTAATTTATAAAATATCAGCAAAATCAATACCTATTGTGATTGTTATTGAAATATGCACAGTTTGGTCAGCAAAGTGTTGGTGGTATACAGGTGTTAATCAGAAAGTATCCACACCTCACTCTAACTTACATTGTCATTTATAACTCAAACAACTTCTCTTTCTAGTTTTCCTCCTTCACACAAACACTTGTGCTGATCTTAACTTTACCCCACTCATAGAAAGTAATAATCTTGGTTATGTAGAAGGAGCGTGTCTGAAGTTTACGATTCTTAAATACGTTTACATGATAATGTAGAGGAAGTAGAGAAGAGTGTAAGGTATAGGTATATGAAATGAAAGTGAAGTTATAGCTAACGATTCTTTATTCTGATATAAATAAAGACTGTATTTGAAGAAGGATATGTAATAGAAATAAGTAACAATCTTGGTTATGTAGAAGGAGCGTAGAACGTGTACATGTATATATTTGTGTTAAGAAATAAATAAAGAAGCAAAAGGTAGTATACGTTTGAGATATAAGTACGCATACTAGCGTAAATGGCTGACGGCGCATTCTACCATAAGACATATGTAAATAAACTTTGTATAAATTGCTGTAATTTATTAAACTAGGTCAGAACACAAATACGCATACTAGCGTAAATGGCTGACGATACATTCTACCATAAGACATATGTAAATAAACTTTCTATAAATAGCTGTAATTTATTAAACTAGGTCAGAACACAAATACGCATACTAGCGTAAATGGCTGACGATGCATTCTACCATAAGACATATGTAAATAAACTTTGTATAAATAGCTGTAATTTATTAAACTATGTAAGAACACAAATACGCATACTAGCGTAAATGGCTGACGATGCATTCTACCATAAGACATATGCCAATAAACTTTGTACAAATAACAAATACACACACTAGCGTAAATGTCTGAAAGCGCATTCTACCATAAGACATATGTAAATAAACTTTCTATAAATAGCTGTAATTTATTAACCTAGGTCAGAACACATATAAAACGAAACAATATAACAGAATTTTATTTAAAATAATATAATATAATATAAAACATCATTGAATTTTAATCATTAAATTTACTCAGTAAAGCAGCCAGTTTTTTTTGTGATAATACAGTCCGCAATGATCATAATGATTTTCTTTACCCCTTCCCCAAAGTATGATTATAAATAAGATAAAACATGATGAGTTTAATCAGTTGTAATCGTTAGTTGCTGCATTGAACGTTTAAGAGGTAGTAATGGTTGAAAGTTACGTAATTGAAGTTAAATTTTTCAAAGAGGGTTTATTACCTTTGAAAAGATATTTGGTAGCGTCAGAGTTGGATAGCGGAACAGAAGAATTCGAATTAAAAGGTGAATACGATAAAATCGTAAGAGGAGGCTACTTAGTGGTCGATGAGAGCGATCCTGACGATTTTGAAGTATAATTTTTATAAAAATGGATTCATTATCGTACGAGCTGTATCAAGCAGAAAAGCAAGTCCTCATTCTCAACCTTCGAAGAGCAATACTATCAAACGATTTAGATAGAGTTAAAGTTGTGTTGTCGAAGTTGGGAGTTGCAGTACCAAAGGAAGCATTCAAATGGTTAACTGTAAAGCAAGAGACATCGTTCGATATTTTATACTTCATATTCGAAAGAAAGCAAAGGTGTGACGAATTGGTGGATGAATTTCTAAAAGGTTGCTGTGAAACAGTGGAAATAACCGTTGATGATGTCGAAATGATTTTAAATAAAACAAAGTATAATTTCATGCGACACGACGTATATTTTTTAAAGGAAATGTTAACAAACGGATCAGTTCTAATGCGGGATAAGAAGTTCTCCGTAATGAATGTCAAGAAAAAGTATGTTACATTGTTAATGTGTGTGGATGACTTAATACTGGATGTAGCATACTACGCACAACCGAAAAATTTGGAAAAGTGTATTAAACTGATCAATTTGTTTCGGCTTCCGTATACATTAAGTCCAAACATCAATGGTCGTCATCAAACAGTGCTGCAATGGATAGAAGAAAACATTTTAAGAGAAGGAACGGAGAAAGCTGCAGGCTGGCAGAGCGGTCCTGACTCAGGCAAATGGCCATCAAGTAATATCGAAGATTATAAGAAAATTTATTCATTGTTAATGTTATTGAAACAATAAATTGTAATAGTAGAAATGGTACACATGTTATTTGTGAAGTTGAGGAATATATTTCGCAGAATAAAAATAGTAAACAAACAAGTTGTGTAGTAACGTTTTATTATTATTTATACAATACAACCAATATTAACGATAAAATTTTTACATTGAGTGACATTTCAGCGTAAGCTATGCTTAAACAGAACTCCAAGTAGGTATTACAGTAGGTGTTCATAAATATTATCAATGGCTTCCTGTGGAAGTGACGAAGCTTCGAAAAGTCTTTTAATAAAGTATTCTCCAACCGTTAAGTCGTCGGTATACGGTTGATGAAAATTTTGTATAAATCGATCAACGGCACCGTCGAACTTTGAAAGGGAACTGTTTGAGTTTTTAATATTGTAATGTCCCCAAGGAAGAGTATTCGTTGTTTTCGGAATTAAGAAACGTTTATCATCTTTGGGAGAGAGGGCTACTTTCGTTTTCATATGGGTAAACATAGTATGCAGATCGGACACGGAAACATTCATACATTTAAGAATGGTGGCGTCATCTCTAATGACGCGTAGGTAATCATCGACTTGAAGATGTAATTTAATGACATTTTTCTTGACACCTTTTGCTTTTTTAACAATTTGATCAACGGCTTCAACGCAGTAAGCTTTTGGTCCAATTCCATAGAATACTTTAATGGGATTATTAGGGAATTCGTCTTTAAATTTGCCAAAAACAGAAGAGGTAATAGGGATATTGAAACTATTATTATGGGGATAATTGGAAGTGTCGAAGTGATGAATATTTTCAATCATATCTCTGTAGAAATTTTCGGTGAAAACTTTAAGAATGAAGGAATCAGTATCCATATACATCAAATAAATATTTTCTTGATATTTTTGCTTAAGAAAGCCGTAGTAGAAGTCATACATAACAACTTTTGATAAATCCAAAATAGTGAAACCTACATAGAGCGGTTTATCGTAAACAATGTGTAATTTATTCATCTGAATAGCTACGAAATGGGGGGTGAAAATTTTTGAATTTCTGAAATTGGGTTTAGCTATTAAACTTTCAGCACCAAGGTACCGTCCAACGTTTTGCCAATGAGTCACTAACTTGACATCAACTCGTTTATCAAAGTTCTCCATCGTTTTTCCGAAAGTACTGTTGTTGATCAATTTAAAGATAGATTTCCCAAACTTATTATTACACATATTGCGTTTTCTAGTATTCAAATCTATAAAAGGTTTCAATCATTGTGACTGTTTAAACTGAATAGCTCTATGCACTTTAAGTAATTTTAATCCGCTCTGGAGAGCTTGTTTAAGCGGTAGGTTATGAACAATATACTTTGTCTTAGTCATAAGGTTCGGAATCAATTTTTTGACTCTACCATTAGCATTACCAGGAGAAATAATATTTTCAACTAAAAAGGGAAGATCAGCATGTAAATCGTGTAGGTTTTGGGGATATTGAACGTCAACTTCAAGTACATAACCGTATTCAGAAGAAGCATGTAAATCGAGAACATTTAATTCATCAATTTCAGCATCGGTGAGCCAACGAAAATGGGATATGGGAAGGTATTGACTCATGCTGTGTCCATACAAATTGGTAGCATCCAAATACATAATGTAGGAAGTGGGAGCAGATGCGTCATAATCAGGAAGGTGTGGGTTATTGGCGAAATGCATTCTTTGAACACACTGACTTATTCCTCCGCGTACCCCTTTTTGGAAAAACTTTAACATATCGATGTCAGTTAGAAATTCTAAATTAACGCGAGTGAATTTTAACATGCTATCCCACGCTAGCCCGGGAGCGGTGTAATACTGAGCGGGGTCCAAGGTGTAAGTGGAAATACATATTTCACGGAAATTCTCGAACACGTCAGCTAACAGTAGGACATCGGTTTTCAAGTAGAGGTCGGAATATTCTCCGAGAGTGGTGCAGTTAAAGGTTTTCCAAACGGTGGCAGCTCTTTCATAATCTTCATCAGAAATGGGTAGAGATGTTAATTTATCGAAAAAATCGTCTTTGAGAGGGAACGTTGATTGGTCAAGTTTAGTAATATCGTCCACGTAGGAGTAAGGGAAAACCCCTTTCCGTCGCACAAGTTGAAATTGTGTAGGATCAGAAAAATACTTCTTCACTTGGAAGCATTGAGAAGGGTCGAGTTCTTCAGACAGTTTATCGAGGGAGGAAGCCATAAAACGAAAGGAATCGAGAAATCGAATCTTAACAAATACGTTTTGAGTAGAGTTATCTGAAACACCGGGAACAGTATCAACTCGCAATAATTTGGTAAAGGAAACGTATTTTTCTTTATTTTGAGCAATTACGCTAAATTTAACATCGTTGACAGCCATTTCTTTTAAAAATAAATGACAATCGTAACCGGAGAGGTTGTGGAAGAATACAGGCACAAAGTTGGGTAGTTTGTAGTTTAAGTTACATCTGGAATGAGCGGCCCCTAATCGAACTTTACCAGTCAAATGACAATGATCGCGAACCTTTACATCATCGATTAGGAAGGGCTCTTCGCAAATATTACAAGACGACGTTTCAGAGAAAAGTCGCATTTCTTCATCAGTCAAGGGTATCACAGGAACGGGGGTCTTTAAAAATCGGTGATAAATATCAGAAACGTCTTGATCAAGAGTTTTAACAAATTGATTAGCACAATCAGGTCCTCTATAAGTTCTGAATATTGAAAGGGAATCGTCAAAAGAGCACTTAATCAAGTAAGCAAACGAGTGCGGTTGATGTTCGTGGGTAGGTGTGGTGAAGGTGTTGTTAGGATTGGAAAAGCATGTATGAATGAGTCGCAATATGGTTTCGAAGTCTGCATAAACAACAAAAGGTACTTTGATACGTTTGTGGTAGTTTTGAAATTTTAAAACGTTATTAGGGATGAGCCTACCCATCTTATCCAATTTGAGATCAGCAGTTGGCAGCGTCGTGTAAACGTGGTTGCAATCATTCCGCTGATGACGGTGCAGGTGAGCCACAGAGCTGAAGTATTGCAAGCAGCCGTCACATAGGAATTTGCGATGTTCTGTTTTGGAGAGTTGTTGAGAGAGCAAACGGGACATATCCTTAATCCAACAGTAATGATTATTTCCTCGATCATCGTGTAGCAAGAGTAAATTGATGTGCAGCCTTCGTTTGACGGACGAGTAGTAGAGGGGACCAACAATTTCCCAGATCCATTTTCCATCCTTCAAAACGTATTCAGTCCCGTAAACATTCACAGAGCAATGGTTCTTCGTTTCAAACTTGGGAATGTCGTTTAATTTAATAGGAAAATCGATACCGTCATAGTCCATCGTGCGGGAGTAATGCGGATAGGAAGTCGTTCTGTGCTGGTTGGCTTGGGCGGGATACAATGCTGAGGTTATTGCCCACGCAAAGCAGGCTTGGTCATCGTTTCGTACGTTCACAACAGCTCTCTTAAGTACAATTTGTTTAGGTAGAGGAATGTAAGATGAAGCTCTAAGAGGATTGTACTTGTTGCAATTGAGTTCTAGGAAAAGGACTCTTTCCAAAGCCCATCCTGTAAGAATGAAATAATAGTAAACACAAGTGAAATATATATAATGAGAGAATGATAAATTACCTGACTCTCGTTCTTGAAACTCAGAAGCTTTACCCTCAAGAACGTCGAAGAAGCTTTGGAGAATATTGGAAAGATCCGTCGACTGAGTGACAACTTTATTATTGGTGTTGAAGGATTTCACGTCAACCAATTGTTTAGCATCGTGCACATACCGTCCGAAAAGTTCAAGATTTAGTTTAAGCGTGTCATGCAGTTGTATCTGATTACGAATAACACGCAAGCATTTGTCGAAAACTTCGGCGAAAAAGTCGGTATACGACAGGAAGAACTTGGCGGATGAAATACGAAAGGACACAATTCTGTTAGCTAACGCTGACGAAAGGAAAGTAATTCCTTCCTCAAGAGGAGAGCAGCAAGTTTGTTTATGCTTGAGGCTGCGAAGGTGACCGTTGTAGAAATGTTGTGGGACGTAAATGTTACAAGTATTACACCAGCGGTCAGAAGAACCAGCAGGCGTAGCAATTTTAAGTTTTTTCTTCGGTAGAGGCGATGTACGTTGGAGCTGTGCTCGTTTCCGACAAGAAGTTAATCGATGTCTTTTTAAATTATCAGATCGTGTAAAGGAAGCATCACAGTCCGGACAAGGGATCATAGCGGCTAGCGGTAAGAGGTATATCTCGACAACGACTGAGGAATAGTGAACGCGAGGGACAATAAATAGCTATAGGAAAAAGGGAGAGATGTGTAAGGTGGAGATGGCATAAGGAGAGGGGCGAAAGGAATATATACTGAAACTGTAGTGGGTACGGTGTGGTAAGATGAGTGCTAGAGAACAGGGTAACGGTGTTGATTTAGCTGCTGAGCTAAATATGAACGAAACCGAGCTGGCTGATATAAACTTCTTTCCAAACGATTCCTTCACATCATCCGCTAAAGGTGAGGGGTGTGTTGGAGGTGCTACCACGGTAACGATGGCGGAGCCTGTGGCCAGCACCTCTACGATGACGGTGGCGGGATCGAAGTCGAAATCGATGAAGCCGAAGAAGCGATCGTACACACGAAGGTTGTCGACTGCTCCATTCGATTATTGCAAGATAGTCGACCAAGTAGGAGAAGCCATAAATAGTGTTAAGGAGGAAAAGCGGCGACGAGAAATGGTACTGAATGAAAGAGAGACAAAGGCCGCTTCATTGACTGAGTACATGAAGCGGAAAGAGAAGGAGCTGGAGGAGTTGAACAGATCGGTAGTTGAAACGAGAAAGGAGGTACAAGAAATCGAACATAAGCTAGCTAACCTCAAGTCCGCTTTACTGAGTAAATTTAATGACTAAAATTCAATGATGTTTTATATTATATTATATTGTATTATATTAAATAAAATTCTGTTAAATTGCATCTTTTTATATTTTGTAATTAAAGAAAATAAAAGAGAATATAAATTATACATATATTTATTTATCAAAATAAAATAAGAAATATATAATACAAAGCAATACAAAGTTCAATTGAATGTTTTTATATACATTGCTGCTCCGTGGTCCATGGCACAGATGACCAGTGTCCCCTGGAACGAGCTCCACGACAGCTGGGCTTCCAGGTGTTCGCAGAAGTCTCCGATCGGTCTTCTATCGGTCACCTTCCATAGTGTAAAGCCTCCAGGTGTGGTACTGGTGAAGATCATGGTGTCAACATTGATGTTTATATCGGTTGGCACGGAGCCATGGAACAGTGCAGTATATTGCGCCATTGTTGATTGTATTCACTTGGATTGATTATTGATTGTATTTACTTGAACAGTCTTAGTGATCTGTGCTGAACGTTGTAAAAACTTGAGTATTTATACAATTTCGAGGAGCAGGATATGAGTGGGGTAAAGTTTAGATCAGCACAAGTGTTTGTGCGAAGAAGGAACTGTATACCAGCAACACTTTGCTGACCAAACTGTGCATATTTCAATAACAATCATAATAGGTATTGATTTTGCTGATATTTTATAAATTAAAAATAATTAGTATTATAAGAAATTGTAGCAAGAAAATTCCGAGTTCCCAGGAAATTGATGGTATTCGAGGGTATCCTATAGCGCCTTCAGACATTTACGCTAGTGTGTGTATTTGCTATTTATACAAAGTTTATTTACATATGTCTTATGGTAGAATGCGCCGTCAGCCATGTACGCTAGTATGCGTATTTGTGTTCGGACTTAGTTTAGCGGCTAGAACTGTTACAATTCTCTGTCAGAAGAATTTAGATTCTGCCGTACAGAGTGTGATTCTTTCCGAATTGTACATAATACAGAGTGTTCCCACAACTTCCACATACTTTCTGATTAACACCTGTATACCAGCAGCACTTTGCTGACCAAACTGTGACTGTGCATATTTCAAAAACAATAAGAGAATTGTAACAGTTCTACCTGCCAAACCAAGTCGGAACACAAATACACATACTAGCGTAAATGGTTGATGGCGCATTCTACCATAAGATATATGTAAATAAACTTTGTATAAAAAGCAAATACGCATACTAGCGTAAATGGCTGTAGAGTGAGGTGTGGATACTTTCTGATTAACACCTGTATACCAGCAGCACTTTGCTGACCAAACTGTGCATATTTCAATAACAATCATAATAGGTAATAAACTTTGTATAAGAAGCAAATACGCACACTATCGTAAATTGCTGACGACGCATTCTACCACAAGGCATATGCAAATAAACTTTGTATAAAAAGCAAATACGTACACTAGCGTAAATGGCTGACGGCGCATTCTACCATAAGACATATGTAAATAAACTTTGTATAAATAGCTGTAATTTATTGTAATAAAGTCAGTCAGGATTAGACCTGACTCGCTTATAATTGGATCCTGAAACACACTTCCAATTCATCGGTCCTTATCAGGACCACCCTGGCTCTACGCGCACCTTTTTGGTAGCAATCACGTCATGTATGTTACAATGTAGCGGACCTCTGCTTTTCTGCCACAGCTGCAGATTTTATCATTGCGATGTCATAACCTGTGCTGCCGACCTTGTCGTCAGGGGACTCAATCGTTAAGTCCGAGAGGGGTAGTTGTCCGAATTTGATACTTCTGACATTGCCAAGTGGTACCTTCAGCCTTCAACATCAATAGTGAGAGAGGCACCTTTTTTTTAGCACCGCTCCCTATACCTTTAATTACTTCTTGAAATTTAGGGTAGAAAACTACTTTATGTTTTCATAAACAAACCTTTCAATTACTATGCCATTACCTATCCCCTCTCCTATACCTTCCTTTTCCTTTTTAAAGACTTGTGACCTTGACACACTTATCCATAAAACTTCTTATTATCCCCAAACTCTACCTTAATCTTATATCTCAAACGTCTACTAACTTTTGTTTCTATATTTATTTCTTAACACAAATATATACATGTACACGTACTACGCTCCTTCTACGTAACCAAGATTATTACTTATTTCTATTACAAATCGTTCTTCAAAAACTGTCTTCATTTATATCAAAATTGAGTGGGGTAAAGTTAAGATCATCACAAGTGTTTGTGCGAAGGAGGTAAACTAGAAAGAGAAGTTGTTTGAGTTATTAATGACAATGTAAGTTACAGTGAAGTGTGGATACTTTCTGATTAACACCTGTATACCAGCAACACTTTGCTGACCAAAACTGTGCATATTTCAATAACAATCATAATAGGTATTGATTTTGCTGATATTTTATAAATTAAAAATAATTAGTATTATAAGAAATTGTAGCAAGAAAATTCCGAGTTCCCAGGAAATTGATGGTATTCGAGGGTATCCTATAGCGCCTTCAGACATTTACGCTAGTGTGTGTATTTGCTATTTATACAAAGTTTATTTACATATGTCTTATGGTAGAATGCATCGTCAGCCATTTACGCTAGTGTTCTGACCTAGTTTAATAAATTACAGCTATTTATACAAAGTTTATTTACATGTCTTATGGTAAAATGCGCCTTCAGACATTTATGCTAGTCTGTGTATTTGCTATTTATACAAAGTTTATTTACATATGTCTTATGGTAAAATGCGCCGTCAGCCATGTACGCTAGTATGCGTATTTTTGTTCGGACTTAGTTTAGCGGCTAGAACTGTTACAATTCTCTGTCAGCAGAATTTAGATTCTGCTGTACAGAGTGTGATTCTTTCCGAATTGAACATAATACAGAGTGTTCCCACAACTTCCCCCATTACAGACATCCTCTAAGTTTCGTTGGAAGCAAATTGTTCTTCATGGAAGACTAAACTTTTTTTTTATTCAGACATTTTCTCCCTATCATCTACCCTTCATACACTTTTCGAGGGTTAAAGTATGAGGGTGAAACATGTTAAAAAAATATTTCTCGACTTTTCAGCAGCGGATTCTCTTCTCAACCCCTTTTCCACCTCATTTTTCATCCCTTGCATACCTATACACAAACTTGTGACCTTGACACTTTTTCTATATAACTTCTTATTATCCCCAACACGCTGTACTGTATTCTTTACAATACTTAAGAGCAAAGGCTTCAACTCTTCCGATCCGTTATGTTTTCATAAACCTACCTTTCAATTACTATGTATACTTTCTGATTAACACCTGTATACCAGCAGCACTTTGCTGACCAAACTGTGACTGTGCATATTTCAATTACAATAAGAGAATTGTAACAGTTCTACCTGCCAAACCAAGTCGGAACACAAATACACATACTAGCGTAAATGGTTGATGGCGCATTCTACCATAAGATATATGTAAATAAACTTTGTATAAAAAACTAATACGCACAAATGGCTGACGACGCATTCTACCACAAGACATATGCAAATAAACTTTGTATAAAAAGCAAATACGCATACTAGCGTAAATGGCTGTAAAGTGAGGTGTGGATACTTTCTGATTAACACCTGTATACCAGCAGCACTTTGCTGACCAAACTGTGACTGTGCATATTTCAATAACAATCATAATAGGTAATAAACTTTGTATAAGAAGCAAATACGCACACTAGCGTAAATTGCTGACGACGCATTCTACCACAAGACATATGCAAATAAACTTTGTATAAGAAGCAAATACGCACACTATCGTAAATTGCTGACGACGCATTCTACCACAAGACATATGCAAATAAACTTTGTATAAAAAGCAAATACGTACACTAGCGTAAATGGCTGACGGCGCATTCTACCATAAGACATATGTAAATAAACTTTGTATAAATAGCTGTAATTTATTGTAATAAAGTCAGTCAGGATTAGACCTGACTCGCTTATAATTGGATCCTGAAACACGCTTCCAATTCATCGGTCCTTATCAGGACCACCCTGGCTCTACGCGCACCTTTTTGGTAGCAATCACGTCATGTATGTTATAATGCAGCGGACCTCTGCTTTTCTGCCACAGCTGCAGATTTTATCATTGCGATGTCGTAAACTTGTGCTGCCAACCTTGTCGTCAGGGGATTCAATCGTACCTCTGCGAAAAGTCGGGCTTTGTTTACGAGATCGATGATACGCACACGCTGTACTGTATTCTTTGCAAAGGCGTCAACTCTTCCGATCCATTATGTTTTCATAAACCTACCTTTCAATTACTATGTCATTACCTGTCCCCTCTCCTACACCTTCCTTTTTAAAGACTTGTGACCTTGACACACTTGCCATATAACTTCTTATTATCCCCAAACTCTACCTTAATCTTATATCTCAAACGTCTACTTCCTTTTGCTTCTATATTTATTTCTTAACACAAATATATACATGTACACGTACTACGCTCCTTCTACATAACCAAGATTATTACTGATTTCTATTACATATCCTTCTTCAAATTCTGTCTTCATTTATATCAAAATAAAGAATCGTTCACTATAACGACTTCACTTTCATTTCGTATGTCTATACCTTACACTTTTCTCCACTTTCTCTACATTATCATGTAAACGTATTTAAGAATAGTAAACTTCAGTCACGCTCTTTCTACATAACCAAGATTATTACTTATTTCAATTACATATCCTTCTTCAAATACGGTCTTCACATTACCGATATTTGTACATGTTTCAATTCATTGTGAAGCATTCGACCACTACATACACACAAGTTTAAAGTCAATGACCTTTCGTCAATTTGACCTTAAGTAACCTCCCCTCCTCTGAATTAGAACCGGTCATCATACTCTACTTTAATTGCAAATGTAAACACGAAAACTGATAATCAGGCATCTCTCGAACGCCTATGAGATAAACATAATAATATTTTTGCTGAAAACAAATACGATGTCGGAACGGTAAAAGACTATGAGGCTACAATCAAACTAACAAAAAACAAATATATCGCAAAGAAACCTTACAAATGCTCTTTGCGCGATAAAGATGAGATAGATGCCCAAATAAAATCTCTACAAAAGGCAGGTTTAATCGAACATTCCACAAGTCCTTACGCTTCCCCGGTAACTCTTGTTTTTAAGAAGGAAGAGGGAAGGAGATCTCGGCTATGTGTAGACTTCAGGGAATTGAATAGAATACTTATTCCTGGGTGCCATCCGTTTCGCGTAATAGATGACCTACTGTTATTAGCGAGAGATTGTACGGTCTTTACAAAACTCGACATAAACTCAGCGTTTTGGTCGATTCCAATAAGGGAAAAAGATAAACAAAAGACTGCTTTCATTACACATAACGGCCATTGGCAATGGGCATGTTTGCCTTTTGGACTCAAATCCGCGCCGGCGATATTTCAAAGGATATAATGATGTAATCTCTAAAAATAATCTCAATTCATTTGCCATAAATTATATAGATGACATTTTAATTTTTTCCAAAAACATGTCAGATCACTTGGAGCATATTGATAGAACTGTGACAGCCATTAAAAATGCGGGTTTCAAACTAAAAAGGGTAAAATGCTCTTTTGCCAAAGACTCAGTTGTTTTTCTGGGGCATGAAATAACGGACAACTTAGTAAGACTTTTAAACGATAATTTAATTGCAATAAAAAACTTCCCAAATCAAAAAAATATTAGACAACTATTAGGGAAAATTAACTTTTATTTAAAATACATACCAAACGCGTCATTAATACTAGGACCCTTTCATAACCTACTGCGAAAAAATGTACACTTCAAATGGTCACGGGAATGCGAAGAAAGCTTCAATAAAATAAAATATCTTTTATGCTCTGCCCCCATACTTGCAATCATCGACACGAAACTTCCCATTTACATCTTCACAGACGCATCTAAAGAGGGAGTTGGAGCAACCTTAGAAAAACCCCAAAACGATAATTCGTTAAAACCGGTGTTTTTCTTTTCCAAAAAATTAACTCAGTCGCAAAGAACAAACGCGCTATATTCCTAGAGTGTCTAGCAATAAAAGAGTCAATTTTATATTGGCAATACTATTTGATTGTTCATAAATTTACAATTTTTTCCGACCATAAACCCTTTTGAAAATTTTAATATAAAAAAGTGTCAGGACCCTGAATTGTTAACAATACTGAACTACATATCAAACTATGAATTTAACATAATATACAACCCTGGGAAAAATAATGCGGAAGCAGATAGCATTTCGCGTAATCCAGTTCTAGGAAATAGCGATAATAATGAGTCTGCCATCAAAATAGTAAACTTTATAACATTAAGTGACGTGGTCGAAAATCAGAAACTATTACAAATAGAAAACGAGAAATTCAAAACAAAAAAATAAGGTCTATTATAAAACATTGAATAACAAAGACAAAATCTGGATTACAGAAGACTTTGGTATCAATCTAATAAAAAGAATTCACAGTAATAATCACATTGGCGTAAATAAATTAACCCTGACCCTAACACCAACTTATTACTTTAAAAACATGCATAAACATATAAAACTTATTTGTCGAACGTGCGACACATGCATAAGAAGTAAGTCGAGGTTCGGAAACTTTAAACAGCCTCTTTCCCAATTAGGTCCAGCGTCGGAACCATTCCAGATTGTATCCCTAAACACAATAGGAGGGTTCGGAGGAAATAAATCCCCAGAAAGATACTTGCATTTAATCGTAGACCATTTCACGAAATACGCGTTTGCATTAACGCCGAAAACACAAACAGAAAAAGATTTTATCAATCTAGTTAAGAAAATTCGGAAAACAAAAGATATTAAACTACTTTTAATGGATCAATATGCTGGTATAAACTCCGATCAATTTAAAAAATTCTTAAAACGAGAAAATATAAAGTACCTATATATTTACAACAGAAGATTGCCCCCTTTTCAAATGGGCAAAACGAGAGAACGAATCAAACTTTAGTAAACACAATCCGGTGTAAGATTTCGGAGAATAGACAAAAATCAATAGTTTACAAAGAGGGAGACCTTGTTTACATACAGAATAGTAGCCGCTTAAACCGAAACAAACTAGATCCGATTAGAGTGGGTCCCTTTAAAATAAAAAAGAAGATTTCAAATTTATTGTACGTTATAGACTCAGGTTTAAGAAAAAAGGAATCAAATATTTTTCACGCCAGTAAAATTATCCCTTACTGTCCTGTTCCTGAATCCTATACTCATTCGGGTGGGGCGGGGAAGGGGGATGTAAGTTTGGTCCTGCCCAAACTAATTCCGACCCACCTGACAGACGGACAGTGCGTGCAGCCTACGTGAGGGATTCAGAGATGCACGGTCGGCGTACGCACACGGTCGGCGTACGCACGCGGTCGATGATGTGGAAAGGAGATGACCACATGGCTTTGGTGTGTATTGTGCAATGACTTTAGTTTATGTTTATGTACCGCTTGCTTTTTACCTTTGACTTATTACATACATTATATGTGTTTGATCATTTGATCATTTCTGTACTCGTTGTTGATTCAGGTACTACATATACCTCATGTATACCCTTGTTTGTATTTATATTTTAATAAACTTACAGTTATTACTCGCATCTACAACAGTACTTATTCCTGTACTCCAGAGAATCCAAACCAAATCCGTAAGACTTGATTCCAGTCTTACACATATATTAATAATTTTGTTTGCCATGATAGAATCAAACACTTTTGCAACAGCCCCTAATATAGCTATAGGTCTATAGTTTACTATATTTTGCTCATACCCTGATTTAAAGACAGGGGTAATATTAGTTTTTTTCCATATTCTAGGCATTATCCCAGAAGATAAAGATTGATTAAATAGAAATTGCAAAGGTTCACCAATAGAGCTAACACATTGTTTTATAAAGAAAGTAGATAGTCCATCATGACCTATACACTGATTTCAAAATCAAAATTATTGTCAAATTAAATTTGATGATAAAAAGATGTATTGCTGTTCAGATAAACAAAGTCGAAGTTTCTTGCAAAAAGATTACTAATATCTTTACTATTTTTACCAAATTCATCTCTAAAATACATTCCAAAAAGATATAACATTTTTAGAAGATTTAAGCTCAATCATCTATAAATTTTTTCTTATCTAATTTAGATTGCCTTAAACATATAGCTCGAATCTTTTTAAATTCAACATAATCAGAGAGAATTTTGAACATTAACCACTGTTTATGCAACTTTTTCTTTTTTATTATGTTAGATATAAGTTCTGTTGAGTTCCATTGAGGATAGGTACTGTTTGCTTCTTTATTAGTTGGAACATGTTCCTCAATACATTTATACAGGGTGGTTCTGATATAAATACGGATTTTTGGAGGGTGTCAACTAGATGCAATATGTAATCGAATGGTCACTACAGCAGCGCGGTGAAGAAACAAAAAAAATTTCAAAATTTTTGAAAAACATCTTAACATGAATTAATTTGAATACAGTCCTGTGCGTTTTCGCTTTGACTTAAGCAACACATTTGGCAACTGTCACAAAATTCTGATGAACTAAACGCCATTTTCAAACACACTTGTTTACGTTACAGTAACCGAGTAACCTCATTCACGGTCAGCTGATTGAAGACAGCGTTGCCACTACACACGACCAGGTCAATCGAGGACACGTCTTACACAGGACCGTACTCGGTTTTGCCTGTATTTTCACATACGTTTTTCTCGAAAACGGTAAACTTTAGGACCTACGAAGTTTTGCTTAATTTTCTTATTTTCTACTGCCCTATCACCTCCTTAAATATCCGCAGTTATATCAGTAACACCCTGTATACACACCAAATCTAACGTGTAAGTTGTGTAAGATGACCGGTTCTAATTCAGAGAAGGAGAGGTTACTTAAGGTCAATTTGACGGAAGGTCATTGACTTTAAACTTGTGTGTATGTAGTGGTCGAATGCTTCACAATGAATTGAAACATATGTACATGTATCGGTAATGTGAAATTAAATACGTCTGCAGTCGTCTGAAGTTTACGATTTTTATGACGGAAGGTTTTAAATACTTCTACAGCCGTTGAAGTAATGATATAGTAATTGAAAGGTAGGTTTATGAAAACATAATTGATCGGAAGAGTTGACGCCTTTGCTCGTAAGTATTGCAAGGAATACAGTACAGCGTGTGCGTATCATCGATCTCGTAAACAAAGCCCGACTTTTCGCAGAGGTACGATTGAGTCCCCTGACGACAAGGTCGGCAGCACAAGTTTACGACATCGCAATGATAAAACCTGCAGCTGTGGCAGAAAAGCAGAGGTCTGTTGTCAAAACATTCTTGACAGCAGAATCCTATTTCAGCCGTACAGGTTTCACGCAGACGCCAAAAACATCCGCATTGGAGGAAGGTGATTTCATTAACAGTTTGCCTGAATGGTGAAAGGACAATAGATACACGAGAAAGGTCCATGTTAATTCATAAGACCCATCTGGTGAAGTGATGCTCTCTCAGGTTGACAAGGGTTTAAATAGGAAGGTATGTGGTGGGGAAAGAGTAGGGGAGTAGTGGGGAATAGTGGGGATGTAAAAGAAGTGGTATAGAGTTGTGTAATAGCGAAGGTGATGGTGTAGCAATATTTTTTATAATGAGGTGGCATCGCTAGGTAGTAGTAATTTTTTAATTGATGAAGGAGTGGGGTAATTAAAAGAGTATATAAGGCGTAATATGTATAATTGAACCTGTTGTATTCGTTTATGAATTTTAATAGACAGTTGTCGGAGGAAAAATTTTTAGGTGAGAATAATGGTAAAAATTTTAAAAAATTTAAAAGTCCAGATAATGGTAAAAAATATATTTTGAGGGCAGGAAAAGAGTAGTATGAAAAATTAGTACATGAAAATATGGATAATGAGGTGTAGTAGAAGAAGACAATGAAGTATTTAATGAAATACTTCAGCGTAAAAAATGATGGGGGTAAAAGTGTAAAAATGAGGCTTCAGAAATTTTTTTGAAGCAGAAGGAGTTGAAATCGGGTAATAACTTATGGTGTGGGAAGAAGGTCCCCAAGTGGAAGTACCCGAATCTGAAAAAAATTTTGAAAAAAAAAAATAAAGTTGACAAAAAGTTGAAACCTTTAAGCTTAAAAAAAATAGAAGCAGTTAAAAAAAAAAAGTGTTCCTCTTGGAAATGGTAAGTTGAACAGGGCTAAATGATCCCACCCTGAAAAGTCGAGAAATATTTTTTTAACGTGTTTCACCCTCATACTTTGACCCCCGAAAAGTGTATGAAGGGTAGCTGATAGGGAGAAAATGTCTGAGTAAAAAATGTTTAGTTTTCCATGAGGAACAATTTGCTTTCAACGAAACTTGGAGAACGTCCGTAATGGGGGAAGTGATTTCTACCCTAAATTTCAAGAATCAATTAAAGGTATAAGGAGCGGTGCTAAAAGAAAGGTACCTCTCTCACTATTGATGTCGAAGACTGAAGGTACAACTTGGCAATGTCAGAAGTATCAAATACAGACAACTACCCCTCTCGGACTTAATGCCTCCCGACCTCCCCCCACCAGCCCACCTCGGCGCCCTGCCCCCCCCCTGTACCCATTTCCCTATGATGTTTTTCAGCGGATTTTCTTCTCCAACCCCTTTTCCACCCCATTTTTCATCCCCTACTAGGAAACATAAATTCATCAATTATTCACATATATGTCTTATTCACAATTTAGAACAACAATGGTCTCTTTGCCATTTCCTGTATGGGGCCAAAATATTTTGGGACCTTTTTGGTTTGGTGGTTTTTTGTTTTTTTTTCCAAAACACTTACAAACTAACTCTAACAAACCATTTACTTAACTTATTTCCATACTTACATACTAACCCTTATTTAAAACACTTACATACTAACCCTTATTTAAAACACTTAGATACTAACCCTTATTTACTAAGACTACATATATACATTTACACTATTTACAATTTACCTTATGTACTACTATACAATATCTACCTATTGGTAACCGACGTCAACTGCTGCTTCGCGGTGTCAAGCAACGTTTTCAATCGCTCCAACTTCGGACGCTTTGCTTCCTTCGCGCGCTCTAAGACGTCCACTTCCTGATCGATCTGGTGGTCCTCCTCAACCAGTTCGACCCGTTTCGTCAACAAAGCTTCCTTGTTACAGGCAGACTTCGCCACTTTTGCTTGAAGCTGAGCAATCTCAACTTTCCGCTTAGCGATCTCAGCTTTTCACTTAGCGACGTCGTCGTCCTGTTGCAAGATAGCTTTGTCGACTTGGGAAATTTCAGCGCGCACCTTCTGCTGCGCAGCGCGCCTTCCTTCTCAAGCGGACGTCAAATACGCCATCTTTTCACACACTTTCGGAATTATCCCAAAGGCGCTTTCCAGACTATCTAAGTCCTGCGATAGAGTCGTCTGAGAAGGCGTCGTTGGGGTTTCTGGAAGTGGAGAAACAGGCGATGGAATCGGCGTGAGCGTTGGAAGTGGAGAACCGCAGTCACTTGACATTGATGCAGCAGCAGTTATCATCGTCCTCGCCGTTGTCCAGGTACACGTCGTTGCCGCCGTCGTTATGAAAAGTCAAGCGTAGCCCAACATATTTTTAATACAAGCAACCCTATAGGCCCTAAATGTCTAAAACTAATCAAAGAAGTCTCTTGCAAGTCAGAACTTGACATTTGGGAATGTTTACACATCCAAAAAAACAAACAACATTTAATGAATTCACACTTAGGACCCATCCCGGATTCCGCTTTATTCAAACTCTTGCAAAAGACTTAATTGATAATAGTTCCTAGTTATTAAGCTTGTTTGCCCTCCTTCCCCTCTTTCTGCGTGAATTGAAGCATACGTAGTCTAAATCGGCCCTATAGGCCCCTCAGCTACGGTATTGAACGCTCACGACTTTGAGTTTCCTACCATTTTCGATGTTTGGTTAAGTTTAGTGAAGCATGCGTTTTACTTAAAGGTATATTTTTTGGCCCTTAAAGGCCTTCCAACCTTTTTAAATAACGGTTATTGAACACTTACGTTAACTTTACATCTTCCCTTCACTTGAGTGTCGAAGCATGCTTCAGTTAAGATCATATTTTATGCAATATTCATGCATTTTCAGTTTTTAGCTGATGTTATTGAACGTATTCAAGTTCCCGTCCAACCTAACTCCTTTTTTCCCGCTATCTCTCTTCAACCCCGCCTTTCATATATATAGCAGCATGTACCAAATTTGAATTAGTCTCGCGTTGATAATGCCCACATAAAAGTGGGCGAAACACGTGTCCGCAATTAAATAATGTGTGGTAATTAGGGGTGAGTTTCTCATTTTTACTTTATCAACAATATTAATTAATACTTACACCACTTGTCCTCGATTTTCCGTACCGGCATTTCGGTACTGCAGGTTTCTTTACTTCCTTGTTTTCCATTTTAATTAATTTTTATAAGTACTATTACTTTTTTTAATACTGGAACGTCTGCTCACAAGGATAGTCGAGAGAAGAATGAGACGACGCTCCGCTTGCTACCTTCCCTCCACACTTCTTACATATTTCTATTTGCTCAATAAGCAATGGTTCACACGCTCGATGAGCCATGTATCAGAACCTTTATGTATGTGCTGCTGGTATACAGGTGTTAATCAGAAAGTATCCACACCTCACTCTAACTTACATTGTCATTTATTGCTCAAACAACTTCTCTTTCTAGTTTTTCCTTCTTCGCACAAACACTTGTGCTGATCTTAACTTTACCCCACTCATATCCTCCTCCTCCAAATTGTATAAATACTCAAGTTTTCACAACGTTCAGCACAGATCGCTAACACTGTCTCAACGTAATACAGCAACAAAAAAATGGTTGAAAATACTGCAGTGTTCCATGGCTCCGTGCCAACAGATATGAACATAAGGGTGGACAGTATGATTTTTACTGGTACCACTCCAGGTGATTTCACCATTTGGAAGGTGTCCCACGGTAGACCCTTCGGAGACTTCTGCCAACACCTTGAGGTGCAGCTCTCGTGGTGCTCCTTCCAGGGGACACTGGTCGTGTATGCTATGGACCACGGGGCAGCGGTCTACATCAAGACGTTCAATTAAACTGTTTTTTTTTTGTATGACTGTACATGTATTGCTTTTTTGTTTTATGTACTACAATAAATAAAATGTGTATATTTATAATTTATATTCTCTTTTATTTCTTTAATTACAAAATATAAAACGATACAATATAAAACAATTTTATTTAATATAATACAATATAATATAAAACATCAATGAATTTTAGTCATTAAATTTACTCAGTAAAGCAGACTTAAGTTTAGCTAGCTTATGTTCGATTTCTTGTACCTCCTTTCTCGTTTCAACTACCGATCTGTTCAACTCCTCCAGCTCCTTCTCTTTCCGCTTCATGTACTCAGTCAATGAAGCGGCCTTTGTCTCTCTTTCATTCAGTACCACTTCTCGTCGCCGCTTTTCCTCCTTAACACTATTTATGGCTTCTCCTACTTGGTCCACTATCTTGGAATAATCGAATGGAGCAGCCGACAACCTTCGTGTGTACGATCGCTTCTTCGGCTTCATCGATATCGACTTCGATCCCGCCACCGCCATCGTAGGGGTGCTAGCCACAGGCTCTGCCATCGTTGCCGTGGTAGCACCTCCAACACACCCCTCACCTTTAGCGGATGATGTGAAAGAATCGTTTCAATATATCAGCCAGCTCGGTTTCGTTCATATTTAGCTCAGCAGCTAAATCAACACCGTTACCCTGTTGTCGAGCACTCATCTTACCACACCGTACCAACTACAGTTTCAGTATATATTCCTTTCGCCTCTCTCCTTATGACATCTCCACCTTACACATCCATCCCCTTTTCCTATAGCTATTTATTGTCCCTCGCGTTCAGTATTCCTCAGTCGTTGTCGAGATATACCTCTTACCGCTAGCCGCTATGATCCCTTGTCCGGACTTTGATGCTTCCTTTACGCGATCTGATAATTTAAAAAGACATCGATTAACTTCTTGTCGGAAACGAGCACAGCTCCAACGTACATCGCCTCTGCCGAAGAAAATTCTTAAAATTGCTACGCCTGCTGTTTCTTCTGACCGCTGGTGTGATACTTGTAACACTTATGTTCCACAACATTCCTACAACGGTCACCTTCGCAGCCTCAAGCATAAACAAACTTGCTGCTCTCCTCTTGAGGAAGGAATTACTTTCCTTTCGTCCGCGTTCGCTAACAGAATTGTGTCCTTTTGTATTTTATCCGCCAAGTTCTTACTGTCGTATACCGACTTTTTCGCCGAAGTTTTCGACAAATGCTTGCGTGTTATTCGTAATCAGATACAACTGCATGACACGCTTAAACGTAATCTTGAACTTTTCGGACGGTATGTGCACGATGCTAAACAATTGGTTGACGTGAAATCCTTCAACACCAATAACAATGTTGTCACTCAGTCGACGGATCTTTCCAATATTCTCCAAAGCTTCTTCAACGTTCTTGAGGGTAAAGCTTCTGAGTTTCAAGAACGAGAGTCAGGTAATTTATCATTCTCTCTTTATATATATTTCACTTATGTTTACTATAATTTCATTCTTACAGGATGGGCTTTGGAAAGAGTCCTTTTCCTAGAACTCAATTGCAACAAGTACAATCCTCTTAGAGCTTCATCTTACATTCCTCTACTTAAACAAATTGTACTTAAGAGAGCTGTTGTGAACGTACGAAACGATGACCAAGCCTGCTTTGCGTGGGCAATAACCTCAGCTTTGTATCCCGCCCAAGCCAACCCGCACAGAACGACTTCCTATCCGCATTACTCCCGCACGATGGACTACGACGGTATCGATTTTCCTATTAAATTAAACGACATTCCCAAGTTTGAAACGAAGAACCATTGCTCTGTGAATGTTTACGGGACTGAATACGTTTTGAAGGATGGAAAATGGATCTGGGAAATTGTTGGTCCCCTCTACTACTCGTCCGTCAAACGAAGGCTGCACATCAATTTACTCTTGCTACACGATGATCGAGGAAATAATCATTACTGTTGGATTAAGGACATGTCTCGTTTGCTCTCTCAACAACTCTCCAAAACAGAACATCGCAAATTCCTATGTGACGGCTGCTTGCAATACTTCAGCTCTGTGGCTCACCTGCACCGTCATCAGCGGAATGATTGCAACCACGTTTACACGACGCTGCCAACTGCTGATCTCAAAACGATGGAGAACGTTGATAAACGAGTTGACGTCAAGTTAGTTACTCATTGGCAAAACGTTGGACGGTACCTTGGTGCTGAAAGTTTAATAGCTAAAGCCAATTTCAGAAATTCAAAAATTTTCACCCCCCATTTTGTAGCTATTCAGATGAATAAATTACACATTGTTTACGATAAACCGCTCTATGTAGGTTTCACAATTATGGATTTATCAAAAGTTGTTATGTAACATATGTAAATCACGGTAATTAAGATGGCCATACCTTTGATGCCAACATTCGACATTATTTGCTGCTGCATTGTTAGCATAATACGTAACTCTATTAATCGTTTCTGTTACCACATATAATTTACCAACTCGATGACCATGAAGTAGAACACTCCCATCAGAACGCATCATTTCTTCTTAAAGTAAGGACCAACAAGACATCATCCAATTTGACTTGAACGGATTTTTCCTTTGATTTAACATTGATATATACAGTTCCAATACCTTCAACTTTTAGCGTTTCAGAACCCGCAGTATTTAAAGTACAATCAGAACAGGCTTCAATCTTCGAAAACAATGATCGATCTTTGCACATATGTGCAGTTGCGCCACTATCTATGCACCAAACTTTATCACTTTCAGTAAGAAGATTCGATTCCATAACGCCTATTAACTCTATTGTGCTAGTAGGTTCAATGATCAAAGCATCAACTATACTTTCACCTTCGACCTGTTGAGCAGAATGATTCGGTGATTTGTTAGTAGCAGGTTTACTACGACAATCTCTAATCATATGACCAAATTTGCCACAATTGTGGCATTTCCCTGGAAAGCGTCGTTTATTTTTATATTGGATATATAGTGCCCCATGTGCATTCTCCGTAAGTTTTTCTGCACCAGAACGCCTTGCCTCGTCTTCAATCAGCTTGGACTTCACGAATTCAAGAGTTGGAACCTCTTTAGACTCCATTGCAACAATAAAGTTTTCATACTCACTAGTGTAATAGATTTCGTTTTTATTCATTAAGATCAAACACATAATTACTTTTAATTGTTTTTTATTTGCTTTTAACCCAACTCATGTCTTATAGTTAACGGTATCTTAGTATCTGTCTATATGATTACTTATTCAATAATGCCTACACTGACTTCTCAGAGTGAAGTCCATTCTCTGTGTCCTTATTTCTAAAACATTAGTAGTCAGTATTTTTATATGAAAAATACTGACTTGGTATTCTACTTACTAGGTCGGTGCAATGCTCTGTTAGTTGCCAATTAATTGTAACAGCTAATCGAATTAATTAATTTAATATACAGAGCGTTACAGCTTCCTTTCCTAGAGAATGACCTTTGTAGTGGCCATCTACAAAGGGCATTCCAAATTTTAGAAGCACACAAAATGACAAATAACAACTCTTAATTTACTTATTTACTATTCAAACGTTAACCTTTGTGCATTTCAAATATGCGTTATGCTAACAAAATATCATAAACAGTTACAAAATAATACTAAGTAAGCAGATCTGCCACAAGCCTATAATTAAATATATTAGGTTAATAATTTACTTATTGTACGTATTTACACGTGCGGTTCTTATGCACTGTCATGAGTTTTCCTTTTTTATTTTTTATGACACAATTTGGACCATGAGTGCTTACTATTGAACACGGTCCCTCATACCAAAGATCTAATTCAATGTATCTAGCAACATAATTGTCAACAATTCTGGTGGAATTTCTATACCCGCCTCTTCGAGTTCATTCGCTTTATCAACAAAATCTCCGAGGTGTTTTACCATTGTAACATTCGATTCTTTTCTCATTTGATAAAGTTGTCGATAAAGTACAGATTTACGTACTGGACCTTTTGATCGATGTACTCTTTCCAATGTATCCCAGGCTTCTTTTGATGAGATACAATTTTTAATGTGGCGTGCTTGACCTTATTATTTTTTATTATTCCCATTTTGATTAATGCCAATGCCTTACTATCAGCTTTGATCCATGCATTGAGTTCAGCTACAGCCGTGGCATTTGGTCGTACTGATTCTCCACTAACATGTTGCCAATAATCGTTATAGACTAATATGCTCTTCATTTGTAGTCTCCAGGGCTCATAATTTTCATCACCAAGTCTATCTGATCCACTTAAGCCTGTGATGTTCATTTTAATGCCACGTGTATAACCTCTCCGTGCAACAGAATATTATTAAAAATACTATTTCCAGAATCAAAAGAAAAATTGTACCCCACTCGTTTTATATATATATTATTTTTACTGCTGGGCCCATAACCTGATGAAAAGTATAAACGCAAAACACCTTTTGTAGAGAACGAAGTTTATTGAATAGAATCGTAATCGAATAAATACAAGAGGTTAAGCAACAACTGAAATACAATAAGGTTATCAGTATCAAATATTTTCATAAGAGCTTGACTAATTAAGCGCTAATGAGGTTGTAGATGAAATAGGGATTCTTAACAGATTGTATTGTATAAATAATAATAAAACGTTACTAAACAACTTGTTTGTTTACTATTTTTATTCTGCGAAATATATTCCTCAACTTCACAAATAACATGTGTACGTTTTCTACTGTTAAAATTTATTGTTTCAATAACATTAACAATGAATAAATTTTCTTATAATCTTCGATATTACTTGATGGCCATTTGCCTGAGTCAGGACCGCTCTGACAGCCTGCAGCTTTCTCGGTTCCTTCTCTTAAAATGTTTTCTTCTATCCATTGCAGCACTGTTTGATGACGACCATTGATATTTGGACTTAATGTATACGGAAGCCGAAACAAGTTAATCAGTTTAATACACTTTTCCAAATTTTTCGGTTGTGCATAGTATGCTACATCCAGTATTAAGTCATCCACACACTTTAACAATGTGACATACATTTTCTTCACATTCATTACGGAGAACTTCTTATCCCGCATTAGAACTGATCCGTTTGTTAACATTTCCTTTAAAAAATATACGTCGTGTCGCACGAAATTATACTTTGTTTTATTTAAAATCATTTCGACATCATCAACCGTTATTTCCACTGTTTTACAGCAACCTTTTAGAAATTCATCCACCCATTCGTCACACCTTTTTCTTTCGAATATGAAGTATAAAATATCGAACGATGTCTCTTGTGTTACAGTTAACCATTTGAATGCTTCCTTTGGTACTGCAACTCCCAACTTCGACAACACAACTTTAACTCTATCTAAATCGTTTGATAGTATTGCTCTTCGAAGGTTGAGAATGAGGACTTGCTTTTCTGCTTGATACAGCTCGTACGATAATGAATCCATTTTTATAAAAATTATACTTCAAAATCGTCAGGATCGCTCTCATCGGCCACTAAGTAGCCTCCTCTTACGATTTTATCGTATTCACCTTTTAATTCGAATTCTTCTGTCACGCTATCCAACTCTGACGCTACCAAATATCTTTTCAAAGATAATAAACCCTCTTTGTAAAATTTAACTTTAATTACGTAACTTTCAACCATTACTACGTCTTAAACGTTCAATGCAGCAAGTAACGATTACAACTGATTAAACTCGTCACGTTTTATCTTATTTATAATCATACTTTGGGGAAGGGGTAAAGAAAATCATTATTAACATTGCAGACTTTATTATCAGAAAAAAAAAACTGGGGATACATTACAAAACGTTCGTTTTATGAATCCAGCTGTTAAGCCCCAACCATTTGACGTAAACCATGTCACCTTTTCGTCTTAGTACACGTTCCACCAAATAAACATCTGGATATTTCGCTTTCTGTAGTTCCATACCATAAAACCCTCCTTTTATGTCTTCCCCTGTATCATCCTTTAAGTAATACATAATTGGATGTGACAATTTTATGTAGTTGATCGTAAATAATTCGTTAGACCAATTCGGGGTATAACTTTTGCTAAACAATTCACGATGTTTGCTTATTCGTACCCGGTCTCCAACTTTAAACTTAATTTCTCGTAAATCCACCTTCTTTGGATTGTTGTAAATACTTTTCAAAAGTGTTTCTTAGTTTCGTTTATTAACTTTGCTTGGTCTCATTCCGATAGTTCTGTGAACCGAATTGTTATATTCCTGTACTATATCTGGTAATAACTTCAACCATTTGTAGGGAGTAGTGTAAAGATGACCGGTTCTAATTCAGAGGAGGAGAGGTTACTTACGGTCAAGGTCATTGACTTTAAACTTGTCTGTATGTAGTGGTCGAATGCTTCACAATGAATTGAAACATATGTACATGTATCGGTAATTAAATTAAATACGTCTGCAGTCGTCTGAAGTTTACGATTTTTATGATGGAAAGTTTTAAATACGTCTACAGCCGTTGAAGTGTCATTGCAATGTTATTAGAGGAATGATGTTCGGAATTTGGTTACACTTACACTGATTAATGCAATTGCAATTGTACGTGATTCATGTAGATATTGTGATGGGGAAGGATGGGAAAGAAGTGCAGTTGTAAGCAGGTAGACAATCGTTAAAGTAGTGAAAAGGAAGAGAAGGCAGAAGTAGTTGAGAAGATTGGTTTGAGAATGGATGTAAGAAGCAGTAGTAAAGGTAGTAGTATCGATGAAGTTTGTGGTGCCACGAAAGAAGTAGAGTATTGGAATAATGCGGACCACATGGAAGGATTGAATGATGCGCAGCGTAACACTGTGTTACATAGAGGAGATTACGTAGACACAGAGGAGTATACTGTAAATAAAGCAAGTAAGTATGTAAGTGATGTTAGCTCAATGAAAGGGTGGAACGTAGCTCGAAAACTCTTCATATGTGAAACGAACTTCTCAGCATGTTCTGCGTATGTGCTGTACTGCGATAGGAATAATCTTCGCTACCTACCAATGTGTTGGAGCTGTCGATATGGGGGAAGTAATGGAGGAATTGTGTCATTATATACAGGAGTTCCGAATTTATGGATGTTGGAAGTGTATATCCATGGCGAAGTTCACATTCATTGCGGATGGTGTGGTGAGATGTGCAGGTACGAGTCTGTTTGCAGTGAGAACCACCGTATCACAAATAAGACCGTATTTGAAGAAGGATATGTAATAGAAATAAGGAATAATCTTGGTAATGTAGAAGGAGCGTAGAACGTGTACATGTATATATTTGTGTTAAGAAATAAATAAAGAGGCAAAAGGTAGTAGACGTTTGAGATATAAGATTAAGGTACAGCTTGGGGATAATAAGAAGTTATATGGAAAGTGTGTCAAGGTCACAAGTCTTTAAAAAGGAGAAGGAAGGTGTCGGAGAGAGGACAGGTAATGACATAGTAATTGAAAGGTAGGTTTATGAAAACATAATGGATCGGAAGAATTGACGCCTGTGCTCGTAAGTATTGCAAAGAATACAGTACAGCGTGTGCGTATCATAGATCTCGTAAACAAAGCCCGACTTTTCGCAGAGGTACGATTGAGCCCCCTGACGACAAGGTCGGTAGCACAGGTTTACGACATCGCAATGATAAAATCTGCAGCTGTGGCAGAAAAGCAGAGGTCTATTGTCAAAACATTCTTGACAGCAGAATCCTGTTTCAGCCGAACAGCTTTCACGCAGACGCCAACAATATCTGCATTGGAGGAAGGTGGTTTCATTAACAGTTTGCCTGAATGGTGAAAGGACAATAGATACACGAGAAAGGTCCATGTTAATTCATAATACCCTTCTGGTGAAGTGATGCTCTCTCAGGTTGACAAGGGTTTAAATAGGAAGGTATGTGGTGGGAGAAGAGTGGGGAGAGTAGTGGCGAATAGTGGGGAGGTAAAGAAAGTGGTATAGAGTAGTGTGGTAGCGAAGGTGATGGTGAAGCAATGTTTTTTTATGATGAGGTGGCATCGCAAGGTAGTAGTAATTTTTTATTTGATGAAGGAGTGGGGTAATTAAAAGAGTACATAAGGCGTAATATATGTTATTGAATTGTATTCGTTTATGAATTTTAATAGACAGTTGTCGGAGGAAAAATTTTTTGGTGAGAATAATGGTCCAGAAATTAAAAAAAAATATATTTTGAGGGTAGGAAAAGAGTGGTATGAAAAATTAGTACATGAAAATATGGATAATGAGGTGTAGTATAAGAAGACAATGAAGTATTTAGTGAAATACTTCAGCGTAAAAAATGATGGGGGTAAAAGTGTAAAAATGAAGCTTTAGAAATTTTTTTGAAGCAGAAGGAGTTGAAATCGGGTAATAACTTATGGTGTGGGAAGAAGGTCCCTAAGTGGAAGTACCCGAATCTGAAAAAATTTTGAAAAAAAAAATAAAGTTGACAAAAAGTTGACACCTTTAAGCTTAAAAAAAAAATAGAAGCAGTTAAAAAAAAAAAAGTGTTCCTCTTGGAAAATGTAAGTTGAACAGTGGGCTAAATGATCCCACCCTGAAAAGTCAAGAAATATTTTTTTAACGTGTTTCACCCTCATACTTTGACCCCCGGAAAGTGTATGAAGGGTAGATGATAGGGAGAAAATGTCTGAGTAAAAAATCCAATTATAAGCGAGTCAGGTCTAATCCTGACTGACTTTATTACAATAAATTACAGCTATTTATACAAAGCTTATTTACATATGTCTTGTAGTAGAATGCGCCGTCAGCCATTTTACGCTAGTGTGCGTATTTGCTTTTTATACAAAGTTTATTTGCATATGTCTTGTGAGTGTGCGTATTTACTTTTTATACAAAGTTTATTTGCATATGTCTTGTGGTAGAATGCGCCGTCAGCCATTTACGCTAGTGTGCGTATTTGCTTTTTATTCAAAGTTTATTTGCATATGTCTTATGGTAGAATGCGTCGTCAGCCATTTAGGCTAGTGTGCGTATTTGCTTTTTATACAAAGTTTATTACCTATTATGATTGTTATTGAAATATGCACAGTTTGGTTAGCAAAGTGCTGCTGGTATACAGGTGTTAATCAGAAAGTATCCGCACCTCACTCTACAGCCATTTACGCTAGTGTGCGTATTTGCTTTTTATAAAAAGTCAGCCATACTTGACTTACAAAATATAAAACGATGCAATATAACAGAATTTTATTTAATATAATATAATATAAAACATCATTGAATTTTAATCATTAAATTTACTCAGTAAAGCAGACTTAAGGTTAGCCAGCTTATTTTCGATTTCTTGTACCTCCTTTCTCGTTTCAACTACCGATCTGATGTGGGAAGAAGGTCCCCGAGTGGAAGTACCCGAATCTGAAAAAAAATTTGAAAAAATAGAGTTGACAAAAAGTTGTCTCCATTACGCATAAAAAAATAGAAGCAGTTAAAAAAAAGTGTTCCTCTTGGAAAATGTAATTTGAACAGTGGGCTAAATGATCCTACCCTGAAAAGTCGAGAAATATTTTTTTAACGTGTTTCACCCTCACACTTTAACTCTCGAAAAGTGTATAAAGGGTCTGAATAAAAAAACATTTTAGTCTTCCATGAAGAACAATTTGCTTCCAACGAAACTTAGAGGACGTCTGTAATGGGAGAAGTTGTGGGAACACCCTGTATTATGTACAATTCGGAAAGTATCACACTCTGTACAGCAGAATCTAAATTCTGCTGACAGAGAATTGTAACAGTTCTAGCCGCTAAACTAAGTCAGAACACAAATACGCATACTAGCGTAAATGGCTGACGATGCATTCTACCATAAGATATACAGGGTGGTTCTGATATAAATACGGATTTTTGGAGGGTGTCAACTAGATGCAATATGTAATCGAATGGTCACTACAGCAGCGCGGCGAAGAAACAAAAAAATTTTCAAAATTTTTGAAAAACATCTTAACATGAATTAATTTGAATACGGTCCTGTGCGTTTTCGCTTTGACTTAAGCAACACATTTGGCAACTGTCACAAAATTCTGATGAACTAAACGCCATTTTCGAACACACTTGTTTACGTTACAGCATACGTTACAGTAACCGAGTAACCTCATTCACCGTCAGCTGATTGAAGACAGCGTTGCCACTACACACGACCAGGTCAATCGAGGACACGTTTTACACAGGACCGTACTCGGTTTTGCCTGTATTTTCACATACGTTTTTCTCGAAAACGGTAAACTTTAGGACCTGCGAAGTTTTGCTTAATTTTCTTATTTTCTACTGCCCTATCACCTCCTTAAATATCCGCAGTTATATCAGTAACACCCTGTATGTAAATAAACTTTGTATAAATAGTTGTAATTTATTAAACTAGGTCAGAACACAAATACGCATACTAGCGTAAATGGCTGATGATGCATTCTACCATAAGACAAATGTAAATAAACTTTGTATAAATAGTTGTAATTTATTAAACTATGTCAGAACACAAATACGCATACTAGCGTAAATGGCTGATGTTGCATTCTACCATAAGACATATGTAAATAAACTTTGTATAAATAGCAAATACACACACTAGCGTAAATGTCTGAAGGCGCAATCTACCATAAGACATATGTTTGAATAAGCAATGGTTCACACCCTACATGAGCCATGTATCAGAACTTTTATGTATGTGCTGCTGGTATACAGGTGTTAATCAGAAAGTATCCACACCTCACTCTAACTTACATTGTCATTTATAGCTCAAACAACTTCTCTTTCTAGTTTTTCCTTCTTCGCACAAACACTTGTGCTGATCTTAACTTTACCCCACTCATATCCTCCTCCTCGAAATTGTATAAATTCTCAAGTTTTCACAACGTTCAGCACAGACTGCTAACACTGTCTTAACAATAATACAACAAATACAACAACAAAAAAAATGGTTTACTATACAGTATTGTTTCTTGGCTCCGTGCCAACTGGTATAAATATAAGGGTGGACACCATAGTTTTCGAAAGTACCACTCCTGGAGGGTCGACGTTATGGAAGGTGTCCGACAGAAGACCGGTCGGAGCCTTCTGCGAACACCTGGAAGCCCAGCTGTCATGGATCTCTTTTCAGGGGGCACTGGTCGTCTGTGCCATGGACCACGGGGCGGCGGTCTATATTAAAAATTTTTATTGAATTTATTTTTTATTATATATACGTAGCTGTATTGTTTTTATATATTAAACTAAATAAAATGTTTTTATTTATAATTTATATTCTCTTTTATTTCTTTAATTACAAAATATAAAACGATACAATATAAAACAATTTTATTTAATATAATACAATATAATATAAAACATCATTGAATTTTAGTCATTAAATTTACTCAGTAAAGCAGACTTAAGGTTAGCTAGCTTATGTTCGATTTCTTGTACCTCCTTTCTCGTTTCAACTACCGATCTGTTCAACTCCTCCAGCTCCTTCTCTTTCCGCTTCATGTACTCAGTCAATGAAGCGGCCTTTGTCTCTCTTTCATTCAGTACCACTTCTCGTCGCCGCTTTTCCTCCTTAACACTATTTATGGCTTCTCCTACTTGGTCCACTATCTTGGAATAATTGAATGGAGCAGCCGACAACCTTCGTGTGTACGATCGCTTCTTCGGTTTCATCGATATCGACTTCGATCCCGCCACCGCCATCGTAGAGGTGCTAGCCACAGGCTCTGCCATCGTTGCCGTGGTAGCACCTCCAACACACCCCTCACCTTTAGCGGATGATGTGAAGGAATCGTTTCAATATATCAGCCAGCTCGGTTTCGTTCATATTTAGCTCAGCAGCTAAATCAACACCGTTACCCTGTTGTCGAGCACTCATCTTACCACACCGTACCCACTACAGTTTCAGTATATATTCCTTTCGCCTCTCTCCTTATGACATCTCCACCTTACACATCCATCCCCTTTTCCTATAGCTATTTATTGTCCCTCGCGTTCAGTATTCCTCAGTCGTTGTCGAGATATACCTCTTACCGCTAGCCGCTATGATCCCTTGTCCTGACTGTGATGCTTCCTTTACGCGATCTGATAATTTAAAAAGACATCGATTAACTTCTTTTCGGAAACGAGCACAGCTCCAACGTACATCGCCTCTACCGAAGAAAAAACTTAAAATTGCTACGCCTGCTGGTTCTTCTGACCGCTGGTGTGATACTTGTAACACTTATGTTCCAAAACATTCCTACATCGGTCACCTTCGCAGCTTCAAGCATAAACAAACTTGCTGCTCTCCTCTTGAGGAAGGAATTACTTTCCTTTCGTCCGCGTTCGCTAACAGAATTGTGTCCTTTCGTATTTTATCCGCCAAGTTCTTCCCGTCGTATACCGACTTTTTCACCGAAGTTTTCGACAAATGCTTGCGTGTTATTCGTAATCAGATACAACTGCATGACACGCTTAAACTAAATCTTGAACTTTTCGGACGGTATGTGCACGATGCTAAACAATTGGTTGACGTGAAATACTTCAACACCAATAACAAAGTTGTCACTCAGTCGACGTATCTTTCCAATATTCTCCAAAGCTCCTTCGACGTTCTTGAGGGTAAAGCTTCTGAGTTTCAAGAACGAGAGTCAGGTAATGTATCATTCTTTCTTTATATATATTTCACTTGTATTTACTATTATTTCATTCTTACAGGATGGGCTTTGGAAAGAGTCCTTTTCCTAGAACTCAATTGCAACAAGTACAATCCTCTTCGAGCTTCATCTTACATTCCTCTACCTAAACAAATTGTACTTAAGAGAGCTGTTGTGAACGTACGAAACGATGACCAAGCCTGCTTTGCGTGGGCAATAACCTCAGCTTTGTATCCCGCCCAAACCAACCCGCACAGAACGACTTCCTATCCGCATTACTCCCGCACGATGGACTATGACGATATCGATTTTCCTATTAAATTAAACGACATTCCCAAGTTTGAAACGAAGAACCATTGCTCTGTGAATGTTTACGGGACTGAATACGTTTTGAAGGATGGAAAATGGATCTGGGAAATTGTTGGTCCCCTCTACTACTCGTCCGTCAAACGAAGGCTGCACATCAATTTACTCTTGCTACACGATGATCGAGGAAATAATCATTACTGTTGGATTTAGGATATGTCCCGTTTGCTCTCTCAACAACTCTCCAAAACAGAACATCGCAAATTCCTATGTGACGGCTGCTTGCAATACTTCAGCTCTGTGGCTCACCTGCACCGTCATCAGCGGAACGATTGCAACCACGTTTACACGACGCTGCCAACTGCTGATCTCAAAACGATGGAGAACGTTGATAAACGAGTTGACGTCAAGTTAGTTACTCATTGGCAAAACGTTGGACGGTACCTTGGTGCTGAAAGTTTAATAGCTAAACCCAATTTCAGAAATTCAAAAATTTTCACCCCCCATTTCGTAGCTATTCAGATGAATAAATTACACATTGTTTACGATAAACCGCTCTATGTAGGTTTCACTATTTTGGATTTATCAAAAGTTGTTATGTATGACTTCTACTACGGCTTTCTTAAGCAAAAATATCAAGAAAATATTTCTTTGATGTATATGGATACTGATTCCTTCATTCTTAAAGTATTCACCGAAAATTTCTACAGAGATATGATTGAAAATATTCATCACTTCGACACTTCCAATTATCCCCATGATAATAGTTTCAATATCCCTATTACCTCTTCTGTTATTGGCAAATTTAAAGACGAATTCCCTAATAATCCCATTAAAGTATTCTATGGAACCGGAGCAAAAGCTTACTGCGTTGAAGCCGTTGATCAAATTGTTAAAAAAGCAAAAGGTGTTAAGAAAAATGTCATTAAATTACATCTTCAAATCGATGATTACCTACGCGTCATTAGAGATGACGCCACCATTCTTAAATGTATGAATGTTTTCGTTTCCGATCTGCATACTATGTTTACCCATATGAAAACGAAAGTAGCCCTCTCTCGCAAAGATGATAAACGTTTCTTAATTCCGAAAACAACGAATCCTCTTCCTTGGGGACATTACAATATAAAAAACTCAAACAGTTCCCTTTCAAAGTTCGACGGTGCCGTTGATCGGTTTATACAAAATTTTCATCAACCGTATACCGACGACTTAACGGTTGGAGAATACTTTATTAAAAGACTTTTCGAAGCTTCGTCACTTCCACAGGAAGCCATTGATAATATTTATGAACACCTACTGTAATACCTACCTGGAGTTCTGTTTAAGTATAGCTTACGCTGAAATGTCACTCAATGTAAATATTTTATCCTTAATATTGGTTGTATTGTATAAATAATAATAAAACGTTACCACACAGCTTGTTTGTTTACTATTTTTATTCTGCGAAATATATTCCTCAACTTCACAAATAACATGTGTACGATTTCTACTGTTACAATTTATTGTTTCAATAACATTAACAATGAATAAATTTTCTTATAATCTTCGATATTACTTGATGGCCATTTGCCTGAGTCAGGACCGGTCTGCCAGCCTGCAGCTTTCTCCGTTCCTTCTCTTAAAATATTTTCTTCTATCCATTGCAGCACTGTTTGATGACGACCATTGATATTTGGACTTAATGTATACGGAAGCCGAAATAAGTTGATCAGTTTAATACACTTTTCTAAATTTTTCGGTTGTGCATAGTATGCTACATCCAGTTTTATGTCATCCACACACTTTAACAATGTGACATACTTTTTCTTCACATTCATTACGGAGAACTTCTTATCCCGCATTAGAACTGATCCGGTAGTTAACATTTCCTTTAAAAAATATACGTCGTGTCGCATGAAATTATACTTTGTTTTATTTAAAATCATTTCGACATCATCAACGGTTATTTCCACTGTTTCACAGCAACCTTTTAGATTTTTAAAACCAATTCGTCACACCTTCGCTTTCTTTCGAATATGAAGTATAAAATATCGAACGATGTCTCTTGCGTTACAGTTAACCATTTGAATGCTTCCTTTGGTATTGCAACTCCCAACTTCGACAACACAACTTGAACTCTATCTAAATCGTTTGATTGTATTGCTCTTCGAAGGTTGAGAATGAGGACTTGCTTTTCTGCTTGATACAGCTCGTACAATAATGAATCCATTTTTATAAAAATTATACTTCAAAATCGTCAGGATCGCTCTCATCGACCACTAAGTAGCCTCCTATTACGATTTTATCGTATTCACCTTTTAATTCGAATTCTTCTGTCACGCTATCCAACTCTGACGCTACCAAATATCTTTTCAAAGATAATAAACCCTCTTTGTAAAATTTAACTTTAATTACGTAACTTTCAACCATTACTACGTCTTAAACGTTCAATGCAGCAAGTAACGATTACAACTGATTAAACTCGTCACGTTTTATCTTATTTATAATCATACTTTGGGGAAGGGGTAAAGAAAATCATTATTAACATTGCAGACTTTATTATCAGCAAAAAAAAACTGGGGATACATTACAAAACGTTCGTTTTATGAATCCAGCTGTTATGAGATTGGTTAAGCCCCAACCATTTGACGTAAACCATATCACCTTTTCGTCTTAGTACACGTTCTACCAATTAAACATCTGGATATTTCGCTCCTTTTATGTCTTCCCCTTTATCATCCTTTAAGTAATACATAATTGGATGTGACAATTTTATGTAGTTAATCGTGAATAATTCGTTAGACCAATTCGGGGTATAACCTTTGCTAAACAATTCACGATGCTTACTTATTTTTTCATAACTCGTTTCACTTGTTCGTTGTAAAATTCTTTTCCCAAGTCAGTTTGCATATTCCTAGGAATACGTTTACTTCTTTTGAAAATTAACTGTAAAGCCCTTCCAACATATTCACCTGTTTTGCGTTTTACTGCTTGAAACCACACAAATTTTGAAAAAACGTCTATTACAACCAAAATGTATCTGACACCTTTATTTTCTATCGCATACGTAATCATTGCCACTAAATCGGCTTGATGAAGATCATCTAATCCTTTCACTATCACTTTACGACGTGTAAAATTTATTCTCACAGGTTTATGCAGTTCTTTCACTAGTTCTTCTTTCACATTTAACATTTTCCTTATAATAATGAAGAACTACATGGACGGAGCTGCTGTTGTTGGTTTAGAACTGCTCGATTTTGCACTACCTGTTCCTCTTTGTTGTTGCAGAGTATCTAGCCTTACTTTCAGCTCCTTTGCTTCCTTTTTTAGTGATTCCACCATTACCACTAATTCGTTTTTCAGATCATCTTTCTTTTTATTGGTTCGTTGAATCTCTTTCTCTGAAAATTCCTTCACTTCTTTACACTCATCCTGAATCGCGATTTTAATTAATTCAAAACTCGTGTCTATATCATTTTTCATATCTTGCACAATTTCCGTCTTCAATTTCTTCGATACTTCTTCATCCCCTTTCCTAACAAACGCTTCTACATCTTTACGATCTAGTTTTACTTTTGTTGTAAGGACGTCCATTATTCCGACAGCATTCTTTTCTATTAAATCGTTCACCTTGCTTGTTATTTCTTTATCCCTGTCAGTATTATATTTTTCAAGTTCTCTTTCCAAATTTTTAATCGCTAACTCTATATTATCAATAAAAGTTTTCATCATCATTTCACCACTTTTGGAGACAGCTGTTTTCAATTCTTCTCGTAAATCCTTCATCCTTCTAACACCTTCAATGACAGCACGATCCTTTACCTTTTCACACTCGATTCTGATATGCTCTTTTATTAACCGATCTTTTTCATCTACATACATTTTAGTAGCTGCATGAAACCCAGCGGTAGGCTCGTTCAAATGTGTAATACGCTTATTAGCCACATCAACGAAATACAACACTTTATCGAATGCTTGTCTGATATCGGTTACATCATCTTGCGATAACAGACGTTGCACATTCTTCTCCAAAAATCACACATTCACAGCATCATGCTCCTGCTGAGGATCACCGATTCTTGTTAAGCGGTTATGATTGAAATCATGAACATTGCTGAATGCTTGCGAAAACAATCGTTTTTTTTTTAACGGACGTCCGAACTTATCAACCGTCATTGTCTAACTAATAAGCTTAATAATTTGTTTATACGATTATATTGCACTCACGCAACTCTTCTAAAATTGATAGAATTTCGTTTTCATTATTTGTGTTGCCTGCTTGTTGAGAAGCAACCAATAACCTTAAACGATCACACAACTCATTAACGTCATCAAAATATTTGTATTCGATCGGTTTTTTCGTTGTATGTCAACAACGACAATCCTCCACCTTTAGAAAATTTCGATGTTTGCTGTCTTAACTTGTAAACTGCTCCCGTACGTTTTAATATATCAGCGTAGTCTTTCCTTTCTTTCATCGATGTCGGATATTCAGAACGTAATTTGAAGAGTAGCTCGTATAATCTCACAGTACCTATGTATTTAAATTTTCCATCGATTACAACGTTTGGTCCATCAAAATCCAGTTCAGAATCACCAATAAAAAATTTATTTGTGTTCCATTCGTATCGAACTTTATCAAGACGAGGATTCAGAACGTCAGCGTTAAATGTGTCACCATCATAGTCTTTAATAATTCCTTCTATATAGTCTCGAGGTAGAGGATCGAATTCTTCCAAATATTGAGCAAATCGAGAGCTATTAATATAGTCTATGTACGCTTTCTTCAATTGTTCAAAGTCATTATTATCCTGGTCTGTGTTTTCATGACCCGTTGTTGGATCACTTTCATAAACACTTTCTTCCCTTAAGAATGAAGGAGCACCTGGTAGGTAAGGTACCTGGAGCATTCGAAGGGTCAAGCTTTCTAATTTTTATTGGTGTTGACGAAGCTGGAACGTCGCCTTTCGACCAATTCCTCACTTCTGGCTTTAATTCTTTTTTGATCTCTTCACCCAGCTCTGATTTCAAGTTAAGAAGCGATTTTGTAAGTGGTTGATATGCTTGCTGTAACAGGAAATTCTGTCCTGCTGTCGATTCTTTTAACATTTGCAATTTCCTCTTTACCGTTTTCCTAACTTTGATTAGTTCTTTCTTTGCTTTTACATCCATGCTCTTGTCAAGGTTGTCTTTTAACAACTGATTGACTTTATATCACTTACATTAATATATATTTATCGAATCCTATGCGATATCTTCCCTCATTTATACCACAATCCTTGTGTATCACTAGAAATCCAAACTTCTCTTTACAACACTGCACAAATATTTTTAAATTGGTCAAAAGTCGTGTCTGTAGCGACATGGTCTGCGAAGACGTGTTTGAGATAATTCATCCTGTTTAAACAGTATTATTAAATTTGCGTTATCTCTAATTAAACGTTTGGGAATCTGTGCATATGTTTGATTTAAATAAAAAGTGTCGATTGAGTTATGTCTTCCCATACTAAAGTATTCCCTTATCTTATTTTGATTTTCATTCGCAACATCGTCAAAGATGAACACAGAATTAGGTCTTGCCTGTGATGGAGCAATTACATCGTCTGAGTCTCTATAGGGAAAATAACCAATTCCAGCAATTGGTTTCAATAATTCAGCTAAATACTTATATTTTGGTTGATACAATGACTTGGAATAAACGTATACGTTTGCGAACCGTAAACCGTTCGGTTGCTCCAAAAGTGCTATAATCACATTTGTTTTTCCACAATTTGAAGGTCCGGCGACAATGGCTCTTATTGTGGATGGTAGTAATGGACCCTGTCGATTTATATTCCTAGCAATATCGAAGTCACGATTGGTTATGAGTAGAGCAGATGGATGTTGTACTATCCTCATGTTTATTGATGATTAAACGGTTTACGCATGTGCTCTCGGATATATAAATGTTATAGTCAAAGATCGATATGCAGCCTCTTCGCGAAATAACTGGTTCATCCTAGGTTTGACCAGCGCCTTACGGCAAACTACGAAATATATTCTAAATTCGGCCTTTAACTGATGTATTTTTAGTCAAACCTAGAAATACCTAAATTTTTAGTCAAACGTTGAAAGTAAAATAATCTGTTTCGGGCTTTGCCTAGTCTATCCTAGAAGCGACTAAGGCAAATTCGGTCACGCGTTAACTTGTACTGCACTTGTTACATGTTCAAACAGGTTTATACATGTTACCCTAACTCTTTGCGATATTCAAATAAATTCATTGGTTATTCCACATTTGTACTATGAACGTGCAGGTGTATAAGCTTAAAGATGAGTGAACCAAACTGTGTTGTGACTGAAAATGTGGATAAAGAAGCTTTAAAAGCGAAGTTTACGAAGAAAATTAATAATTTAAATAAAGATAAGTGTTCATTTCATATTGAGAATAAACGGAAATATGAGGAGATTATCTGTGAAGTAGAATCTGCCAAAGTTGCTACCAATAAAACTTCTTTACAGTATCGTCGTCTCAAACGATACGACGTTGTGTGTTTCGGAGACGAATAAAAATTGATTAAGCCATTGTCCGATACAAAAAATATCCAATATTACGTTACAGACGACGAGTTATTCGAAGTGATTGATAGTGCTCATCACGAATGTGGTCATGGTGGTAGAGATCTCACAATTAAAGCCTTGAATAAAAAGTATGCAAATGTCACAAAAGAGTGCGTAAATTTTTATTTAGAATTATGCCAAACATGTCACAAGAAAAAAAGTCACCCTAAAAAGGGGCTAGTAGTTAAACCGTTATTATTTAAAGAGATTCACGCACGGGGACAAGTAGACCTCATAGACATGCAAACGTGTCGTGATCGTGATTACAAATATATTTTAAATTATCAAGATCATTTGACAAAATTTTTAATACTACGTCCACTACGTACAAAAACAGCACAGGAGGTTGCTCACATTCTTCTTGATATTTTCTGTACTTTGGGTGCGCCTTCTGTGCTTCAATCAGACAATGGACGAGAATTTGCTAACCGTGTTGTAGAAGAATTAAAAGTTATGTGGCCCGAATTGTCCATAGTACACGGCAAACCACGTCATTCACAAAGTCAGGGAAGCATCGAGCGTGCCAATCAAGATGTACAAAAAATATTGTATGCCTGGATGGACGACAATAAAACTAATCGCTGGGGTGAAGGCCTCCGATTTTGTCAACTACAAAAAAATTGCGCATACCATCATGGCATACAGCAATCGCCGTTTGAAGTAATGTTTGGTAAGTAATTTAAAAATAAATAAATATAAGAAATTGCTCTAAATAGTAGCATTGTATTTAATATAAATTTAACATTTTTATGAATTGGTTTTTTTTTCTAGGACGAAAAGCTCATGTCGGAATTCAAACACTGCCAGATTCGATAAAAAAAGTCCTTCAGACAGAGGAAGAGTTAGAAAATGCTATCAATTCGTCCGGTGAGAAGGAAAATGACATTGAGGATACTAGTAAGTAGCAACTTTTTAATTAAGTGCTGAAATATTCGATTTCATTGATCATTTCAATGATATTCAACTAAGTATATGAATTTAATTTTAGCCCAAACAAATGAAATGGAAACGCCCGGGCCGTCGTCATCAACAGAAAAAGAAAATACTTCAACCGGAGAAAAAGCTAAGAATCACCAAGTTGACAAAGTCCCTGGACCGTTGTCACTAAGAGAGGAAGAAAATTCTTCAACTGTCGAAGCTACTTCTTCAAACGTGCTTTGTTGTATTTGCCAAAAAGAAAGTTCCGGAGCACATACATGCATAATTTGTAAACAGGTTGTGCATTTTGTGTGCGCTGACACTACACTTAATACAGATGACGAAGGCTTCGGCAGTAAAGTTACATGCATTCGTTGTGCACAGATAGAAAATATAAACATAAACAAAAAAAAGGCTATTGAAGGTCTACAAGTTCAGGCCAATATTATGAAACAATTATCTGAACAAAAATTTCCGCCAATCGCAATCGGAAAAACTGTAACCGTACCTATTCCCAACATCGATAGAGCCAAAGGAGATGCTCGAAATGTTGTGGGCATAATACAAGAGAAAACAGTTGATGGTTTATACCGAGTAGGAACGAAATACGGAATAATAAACACGCTTTTTGCTCGGAATCAGATACAAGAATGCAAAGAGAAGTTTCTTAATTTCGAAGATGTGCTTGACGTTCAGCTGTCTCTAAGGGAGATCAGTACAAAAGATTCCAAATTTGGGGGCCAAGGCTTTATAAAATGCCACTGCAATAAAAAATGCTCCTCAAAATTGTGTAAATGTAAAAGATCAAACGTATTGTGCAACTCAAAATGCCATAATTCATCACCTTGTCACAATAAATAGTAATGTGTTTATTAATTATTGTCTTAATACAAAATAACAAAAAACATTGTTACTTATTCTGATTACTTGTCAATCCATTCTTATAATATTGAAACAATAAACATTAAAATTAAAAAATATGCTTTTATTATACCTAATCTCACAAACTAACACAGTCCTGTACCAAATATAGCTCTGACTAGTCAAATCCCGATTTTATTAAAATGAGTTTCGGCGTTTGACTGTCCAAATTAGTCACTCTTAGGATTAGACGAAAATTTGTTAGTCAAAGGTAAAAAACGATATTGGTTCGGACTTTGCCTAAGACTTTATGTCAGTCCTGAGGTTTGACTAGCCAAACCTAGGAGCGCCGAAGCTTCGATGTTTGACTATAACATAAATTTAGAGTTAACAGTGTTTATGTAGTCAGTTCGTTCAGTATAGTGGAAGAGTTAACACTACACATGTTCCATGACACAAGGTTTTCTGAATAGGTTTATGGATAAATTACCTATTGAATTACACCTCCCAGGGTATAACTTTTGCGGTCCAGGGACTCAAACAAACGATTAGCTCGAGGGGATATCGGTATAAATCCCCTTGACGAATCTTGCAAATTACACGATATTGCTTACAAAACTTTTCCAGACATTTCCCATCGTCGAATTGCTGATAAAGTTTTGGCGCAACAATCATTACAAAGACTAAAGTCGTCGAACGCGTCTTTTGGTGAACGCTTGGCAGCTCTCACAATTGCTTCAGCTATGAAGGGTAAAGAGAAACTTGGAATGGGGCACAAAAAGCGACGTCGTAAAGTTGGTGGTTCAATTCCGTTGCGAAAAATAAAGAAGAGAAGACGAACAAGAAAAGGAGGAGCTCTACCGTTTCGTAAGCTAGTGACAACTGCGAAAATTGCTCTTAAGAAAACGAAACCTCTCTAGCTGATACATGCTGCTAAAATAGCACTAAATACAATTCGTAAATTTGGAAAGCGATCTAAATCTCCCAGAATCATTCCTATTCCAAAGACAGGTGGTTTTCTACCGTTAATTCTTTCACTAGTTCTTCTTTCACATTTAACATTTTTCTTATAATGAAGAACTACATGGACGGAACTGTTGTTGTTGGTTTAGAACTGCTCGATTTCGCACTACCTGTTCCTCTTTGTTGTTGCAGAGTATCTAGCCTTACTTTCAGCTCCTTTGCTTCCTTTTTTAGTGATTCCACCATTACCACTAATTCGTTTTTTAGATCATCTTTCTTTTTATTGGTTCGTTGAATTTCTTTCTCTGCATATTCCTTAACTTTTTTACACTCATCCTGAATCGCGATTTTAATTAATTCAAAACTCGTGTCTATATCATTTTTCATATCTTGCACAATTTCCGTCTTCAATTTCTTCGATACTTCTTCATCCCCTTTCCTAACAAACGCTTCTACATCTTCACGCTCTAGTTTTACTTTTGTTGAAAAGACGTCCATGATTCCGACAGCATTCTTTTCTATTATATCGTTCACCTTGTTTGTCATTTCTTTATCCCTGTCAGTATTATATATTTTCAAGTTTTCTTTCCAAATTTTTAATCGCTAACTCTATATTATCACTAAGAGTTTACATCATCATTTCACCACTTTTGGAGACAGCTGTTTTCAATTCTTCTCGTAAATCCTTCATCCTTCTAACACCTTCAATGACAGCACGATCCTTTACCTTTTCACACTCGATTCTGATATGCTCATTTATTAACCGATCTTTCTCATCTACATACATTTTAGTAGCTGCATGAAACCCAGCGGTAGGCTCGTTCAAATGTGTAATACGCTTATTAGCCACATCAACGAAATACAACACTTTATCGAATGCTTGTCTGATATCGGTTACATCATCTTGCGATAACAGACGTTGCACCTTCTTCTCCAAAAATCGCACATTCACAGCATCATGTTCCTGCTGAGGATCACCGATTCTTGTTAAGCGGTTATGATTGAAATCATGAACATTGCTGAATGCTTGCGAAAACAATCGTTTTTTTTTTTCTAACGGACGTCCGAACTTATCAACCGTCATTGTCTAACTAATAAGCTTAATAATTTGTTTATACGATTATATTGCACTCACGCAACTCTTCTAAAATTGATAGAATTTCGTTTTCATTATTTGTGTTGCCTGCTTGTTGAGAAGCAACCAATAACCTTAAACGATCACACAACTCATTAACGTCATCAAAATATTTGTATTCGATCGGTTTTTCGTTGTATGTCAACAACGACAATCCTCCACCTTTAGAAAATTTCGATGTTTGCTGTCTTAACTTGTAAACTGCTCCCGTACGTTTTAATATATCAGCGTAGTCTTTCCTTTTTTTCATCGATGTCGGATATTCAGAACGTAATTTGAAGAGTAGCTCGTATAATCTCACAGTACCTATGTATTTAAATTTTCCATCGATTACAACGTTTGGTCCATCAAAATCCAGCTCAGAATCACCAATAAAAAATTTATTTGTGTTCCATTCGTATCGAACTTTATCAAGACGAGGATTCAGAACGTCAGCGTTAAATGTGTTACCATCATAGTCTTTAATAATTCCTTCTATATAGTCTCGAGGTAGAGGATCGAATTCTTCCAAATATTCAGCAAATCGAGAGCTATTAATATAGTCTATGTACGCTTTCTTCAATTGTTCAAAGTCATCATTATCCTGGTCTGTGTTTTCATGACCCGTTGTTGGGTCTCTTTCATAAACACTTTCTTCCCTTAAGAATGAAGGAGCACCTGGTAGTAAGGTACCTGGAGCATTCGAAGGGTCAAGCTTTCTAATTTTTATTGGTGTTGACGAAGCTGGAACGTCGCCTTTCTACCAATTACTCACTTCTGGCTTTAATTCTTTTTTGATCTCTTCACCCAGCTCTGATTTCAAGTTAAGAAGCGATTTTGTAAGTGGTTGATATGCTTGCTGCAACGGGAGATTCTGTCCTGCTGTCGATTCCTTTAACATTTGTAATTTCCTCTTTACCGATTTCCTAACTTTGATTAGTTCTTTCTTTGCTTTTACATCCATGCTCTTGTCAAGGTTGTCTTTTAACAACTGATTGACTTTATATCACTTACATTAATATATATTTATCGAATCCTATGCGATATCTTCCCTCATTTATACCACAATCCTTGTTTATCACTAGAAATCCAAACTTCTCTTTCCAACACTCTGCACAAATATTTTTAAATTGGTCAAAAGTCATGTCTGTAGTGACATGGTCTGCGAAGACGTGTTTGAGATTTAATTCATCCTGTTTAAACAGTATTATTAAATTTGCATTATCTCTAATTAAATGTTTGGGAATCTGTGCATATGTTTGATTTAAATAAAAAGTGTAAAAGCTAAATACTTATATTTTGGTTGATACAATGACTTGGAATAAACGTATACGTTTGCGAACCGTAAACCGTTCGGTTGCTCCAAAAGTGCTATAATCACATTTGTTTTTCCACATTTTGAAGGTCCGGCGACAATGGCTCTTATTGTGGATGGTAGTAATGGACCCTGTCGATTTATATTCCTAGCAATATCGAAGTCACGATTGGTAATGGGTAGAGCAGATGGATGTTGTACTATCCGCATGTTTATTGATGATTAAACGGTTTGCGCATGTGCTCTCGGATATATAAATTTAGAGTAAACAGTGTTTATGTAGTCAGTTCGTTCAGTATAGTGAAAGAGCTAACACTACACATGTCCCATGACACGATGTTTTCTGAATAGGTTTATAGATAAATTACCTATTGAATTACACCTCCCAGGGTATAACTTTTGCGGTTGAGGGACTCAAACAAACGATTAGCTCGAGGGGATATCGGTATAAATCCCCTTGACGAATCTTGTAAATTATACGATATTGCTTACGGAACTTTTCCAGACATTTGCCATCGTCGAATTGCTGATAAAGTTTTGGCGCAACAATCATTACAAAGACTAAAGTCGTCGGACGCGTCTTTTGTTGAACGCTTGGCAGCTCTCACAATTGCTTCAGCTATGAAGGGTAAAGAGAAACTTGGAATGGGGCACAAAAAGCGACGTCGTAAAGTTGGTGGTTCAATTCCGTTGCGAAAAATAAAGAAGAGAAGACGAACAAGAAAAGGAGGAGCTCTACCGTTTCGTAAGCTAGTGACAACTGCGAAAATTGCTCTTAAGAAAACGAAACCTCTCTAGCTGATACATGCTGCTAAAATAGCACTAAATACAATTCGTAAATTTGGAAAGCGATCTAAATCTCCCAGAATCATTCCTATTCCAAAGACAGGTGGTTTTCTACCGTTAATTCCAATTTTCGCTGGACTATCAGCACTTGAAGCTCTCTCTGGCGGTGCTGCTGGGATAGCTAAAGCTGTACGCGATACGAAAACAGCACAACAACAGCTAGAAGAAGATAAACGTCATAACGCTTCAATGGAAGCTATTGCTCTTGGAAAAAATATTTCAGTACAACCTTTTCGTAAAGGTTTCGGTTTATACCTTAGACCTTATCAACAAAAAAAAAACGTAAAATTTTTCGTAAAGTTACTTAATCGTCCTTTGACAGATTTGGATTTAGTCAATTACATTAACTATTTACAAATTCCACATTTTCGGGGAATCTTTATGCGTAACCAATTACCCAGAAAAGTTAAAAGGTGTGAAAGTGGAATTGTTAATTTAGATTTAGACACAGGAACTGGTACACATTGGACAGCGTATGTAAAACGAAATAACAAAGCCATGTAGAGGTGTCTGATCATGTAGCTGACATTTTCAAAGTAAACACGATTTCAGTGATGTGTAACCTCGTAACTAACTCCTACCTACATATTGGTGTTAAAGGACTAGATGGACATATACTACATCAATTCTTTCCCAATGTACCCCCCGGTTTAAAAATTGTTGAGAATCCTACGAATCTTATTTATTTATCAATCAACACTCGTGTCATCGACTACATTTCCCTTAAAATAGTCGATCAAGACGGTAATCTAGTTAATTTCCGTGGAGAGCGTGTCACAATAAGACTGCACTTACGAAAATCATAACATGGTGGTGAAATATAGCTGTCCCCAACGATATTCAAAGAAGGATAGTACTATAAAACTACTATCACAATCCCGAATGCTTATTTCGCCTACAACCATTAAGCGAATAACTCCGCTCAATAAACAGTTCCTTAAATCTTTGGGGTTGCGATTGAAAAAGAGGAAAGGGTAAAATGGTAGCAGAAGAACTGAATGTTACCGAAAAAGCAGTCTTTGATAACGCTATAGTTAACGCTGATAAACATACCCATCAACCTCATACGAACTCAACTTTCAAAAATAATGATACGATACGTATTCCAATAGAAAATGAAGATGTTTGCACTTTGCCTTCTAGTAGTTTCCTATACATAGAAGGTCGTTTACTTCTTAAAAAGGATGGAAAGGCAACTGCGAATACTTCTCTTATCCACAATGGAATTTTACACCTGTTTGATGAAATTCGTTATGAATTAGGCGGAAAAGTTATTGATCGAGTCCGTAATCCTGGCATGGTTACAACAATGAAAGGTTACGCATCTTACAACGAGAATGAAAGTAAACGTCTCAGCAACAGTGGATGGTTGCCTCCTGCTTTAAGCGATCTACAAGGAATTAAGCTTAATTCTGTAAAACGGTTACTTCAACGTTTGTATTCCACTACGTATGATTTTTGGATTTGCAGAAGACTTCCGAAAAATAATATTAAACGTTCGACAAGAATTAGTTCCAGTTCGCAGCAGCACTGACAATAATGCTTTATATTGCTCAGCAACGCCACTTGAAGATGTGCTTGTACATTTGGATCAGATTTCTTGGAAAATTCCTCATGTATCTGTAGCAGATGCTGAACGTTTGAAATTGTTGCGTTATGTTGATCGAAATTTAAATATGGAACTTTCATTTCGGAGTTGGGAACTACATGAATATCCGCTACTTCCCAAATCGTATTCTCACAACTGTAATGTGAAAACAACGTCACAATTGGAAAAGCCTCGCTTCATTATTTTCGGATTTCAAACAGATAAAAGTAATAATCTTGCAAAAAATATGAGTGCCTTCGATCACTGCAAACTAACCAATTTTAAAGTTCACTTAGGATCTACTATGTACCCGTATGATAATTTTAATTTAGATTTTGATACTTCTAGATTTGCCGTTTTACATGAAATGTATGCCAACTTTCAACAATCGTATTATGGTAATGTAAGTGAACCCTTAATCGATCCTAAACAATTTCTAGTCATTGCTCCTCTTGTAATAGTAGACTGTTCTTATCAGAATGAAACTGTTAAATCTGGTAGTATAGATATCCGTCTATAGTTTCAAACTAAAGAAAATATACCAGACAAAACAGCAGCTTTCTGTTTAATAATACATGATCGTGTGATACGTTACAATCCGTCCACAAACTTAGTTCAAGAAGTATAAAACACAACGATTACTTCCACAATTTAGTTTTCTTACCGGTACTGAACAGTGAGCACGATGACTTTCTTATTGGACGTACAAGGTTTTCAGTGTAGTGAGAATCGATTTGTTTTTGAAGAAGTAGCTTTTGTTACTCTAAAAGAAGAACCAGTTTATCATTTCACATTTGAACAACCATTTCCATGGGACGCTCTCCCCGTTCGTTACAGAAGTCAAAATCGTTGGTTAACAAGAAATTTTCATGGGTTATATTGGGATAACGGCGATCTTCCGTACTCTACACTTTATGATAGAATTTACTCCATATTGATGGGGTCAACAGTTGTATATGTTAAAGGATTACAAAAGATGATGTGGTTGCAGAAATCCTTTCCTACTGTTAACTTTAACATTGAAGATATCGGATGTCCAGCTCTCTCCAAACTCCCAACTCATTTTAAAGTTAAAGTGTGTTCTTATCATTTATTTACAACCGCTGTTGAACAGAATTGTGCTTATAAAAATGTTCTTTTATTAAAATATTGGTTGTCTTTACACTCATTAATTGACTGTATTTTTTTTTCCTTTAAACAAATAAAACACGTTCATAATATAAATTAGATTTTTATTTTTTATATTCTCATACAATGTTATACATTTTACATATGTATTTCTAAATCAGCCGCTTTTCCAACAAATCCTTTAAGGCGAATTGATGGATTACCCACTTTATTCACAATTTTTTCGTTTATGTCCTCGATTTCTGCATCCGTAAAAGCTTCTGCGTGTCTGCACGGAAGAAATATGATAAAGCTGTATAAATCAGCTAATAGACGAGGTCCCCATTTTGTATTCACCTTTTTGAAGCGTTGCACGGGATACGTTTGATTCACTTCCAGTGATTTCAGAGCACGTATTTCTTTCTCTTCATAATCCACCCGCACATTATTAAACTTGCCAATAATGGTTTCCATGTTATACCGACTTAAACACACTCCACTCTGTAATGCATCTACCCCTTTCACTCGTTCCCGTAACTTATGTAAAATCCCCCTTCCATTACATAGGCTTCAGTGGAGGGGAACTTATTATACAAACCACGTTGCTCGTTTTAAATGTCTCAGTTGTTATGGAAAAAAGCAATCATGATCTCTGTGTCGTCGTTACTGATTTTAACATATTTGTATAACAATACCCTCTACATTTCCCGACCTGATAATACTATTGGAGATGAAGCCTATGTTTGTAAAAATTTTAATAAGGATTTTTATGTGTCTTGTATATGGAAGAAAAATTGGGATACTATTATTTTAAAAAATGTTAAAGGAACAAATGTCTACAGTTGAGAACGTGCAGAACCTTCACTCTGTCAAACTAGCATTTATTGATGGACAGTTTTGAAGATATATTGAAAGCCGATGGATTCATCTTAAGGATGATGAAACAGAGACGTTATAACTAAGGGCTATATCGCCGACTCTTTCGTATTTCTACAAGTTGTTAGTACTATTAATGTAATCTTATTGTTCAATATTTTGATTGTATCACTTGCGTACTTCATTTATATCAAAATAAAGAATCGATAACTATAACGACTTCACTTTTATTTCATATGTCTATACCCTACACTTTTCTCCACTTCCTCTACATTATCATGTAAACGTATTTAAGATTCGTAAACTTCAGACGACTGCAGACGTATTTAATTTTACATTACCGATACATGTACATATGTTTCAATTCATTGTGAAGCATTCGACCACTACATACACACAAGTTTAAAGTCAATGACCTTCCATCAATTTGACTTTAAGTAACCTCTCCTCCTCTGAATCAGAACCGGTCATCGTACACTACTCGTGTAGCCTTTAGCAGGGTGCACAGGATAATGTTGAGACATTTCAAGAAAGGAAGACATATTCATGATTAAGTGCACATTCTCCTCAATAACATTGTCCAGTCCAGTATAATGAGCCAGTAAACTATCAGACAATTTAGAGCTATTGGTCCATGTAGTCTTTGGTAAATTATAGTTTCCAACTATGAAGTATTCATAATCCCTATAGGAGGCCAAGAGATTTTCAATAGTGTTCACATGAATTAAATTTACTTCAAGATTTTCTCTAGGAGTAGGGTAAAAAGTACCTATTAATAAGTTTTTAGTCAATCCTTTGACTTCTACAAACATTTGTTCAACATTAAGCTCATAAATTTGGATTCTTTTAGCTTTTAAGCCATTCTTAACTGCTATTAGTAATCCTCCTCCATAACCAGAGTCAGTACTATTATACATGTCTCTCCTAAAGATGGTATAACCATGCAGTCCAATTTCAGTATCTGCTATTTCACAATGCAACCAAGTTTCAACAAGCACTATAACATCAGGTGAAGGAGTTAAGAGTCCACAATTCAAAGTAATTAAATCAAGTTTCGTACGAATCCCATTCACATTCTGGTAATATAGGATAAGATTATGGACTGTTGACTTTACAAGTTTTTTGAAGCATTAAGGTTTTCTACATTTGAAACTATTACATTATTTAGAGAATTTTCACTACTCAGATATCTCTTTTTATTTTTAGCATTAATTTTAACTATTATTGGATCACCATTAACAAACTTGACAATCTTTTTAACACCCTTGTCAGGGTTTTCTTTATTGAAAGTTTTACCCTCAGCCCTTAAAGTTTTAAACTGAGTACGTTGGTCTAAGGTTAGATCAGCTGTTACATTAAATGGTTTTGGTATTAACCTCAAGTTGATAAGCACATTAGAGACATCCTCATGAGAGTTCATCTGAACACATATAGGCCTGATCTTGTTTACATTAGGTAACCCAATTCTTTTAACATATTTGATTTTTATTTTAGTAATAGTGTTGTTGATTTTACCTAGTATCTCAGAAACTTTATTATAATCACTAACGTACGCTCTATCAGCTGTTTTTTCTGGAACATTCAATATCAACAGATTTTTTCATACCTTCATTTGCATGAAAGAGATTCTGACATACTGCACATGATGCTATTGTGTCATTCTCCGAGAAGCCTGCTCCGCTTCCAAAACACGTTGATCCTCCCATTATATACAGATCACTCTTCAATTGGTATAGATTTATTCGAATTTCAAAACAGTCATTGACTTTTAGTTATAGATTATTTTAGCAAGTACGTGGAAGTTGCAAAATTGGAGAACATGCTTGGTTCAACAATTATTTCAAAATTAAAATCAATCTTTGCTAGATTTGGTATTGCTAAAAAGATAATTTCTGATAATGGTACTCATTTTGCGAACCAAGACATGCGAAATTTTGCAAAATTCTGGAATTTTGAACATGTAACGTCAAGTCCAAATTATCCGAAAGCGAACGGTATGGTTGAAAGTCACATTGGTACTGTTAAAAGTATGTTTAAAAAGATTGCGTATAGTAATAGAGATCCGGCACTTGCATTGTAAAAGTATAGAAACACTCCGATCACAAACGAAATAAAATCGTCGAACGAATTGTTATTTGGTCATAAAACGCCTGGAATTTTGCCGATAAATATTGAAAAAAAAATATTTGGAAAAGAATGAGTTAGTTAGACAGCAATTGTTGAGAAAGCAAAGCGAACAAAAACTTTTGTATGATAGTGTAGCGATCTGTACATAATGTATATATGTATTTGTATTTGTTTCTCTTAAATTTATTTCTATCTTAAATCTTTATTTTCACTTGCTATTTCAAACATTTCTTCATTCTTCTTTACCTGGAACCCCGATACCTGCATGTACCCTGTCCTAACATTTATTAACAACCTGGTTTCTCCCGTAATCGCCAAAATTCCACTCTACTTATTTCCGAGAACTTTTAGTGTCGTTGTACTTTCTGTCTTTCTTTCGAACTACCCCTTCTTCTGAACCACCCTTTCTTCCTTGTCGGCCATCTTAACAACACTTACAAGAAATACCCTTATTTTCAATCTATTTAGTCAGTTCTTATTTAGTTATTCTACAGTTCTTCTAAAGTTCTTCGGTGTTCTTGCTATTATTGTCATTATTGTTATCATTCTTATTATTGTTATTATTGTCTTCGTTATTGTTCTGTTGTTTCGTTCTTCTGTTTCCTCGTTTGTAAATAACTCTTTCATCTTTATCTGTGTGTGTAGTAAACGATTTTTGTGTTAGTGTAAATCCTTATTTCATCGCGCCATTCTCATTACCAACCAACATAAAACACTACAATAGAAATAGTCACTATTTCAAACCTTTGAAACTAGCAGATGATGTGTACATTCGTAAAAAAGAAGGCAAACCGTTAGAGCCAGGAGTTCTCTAATAGACCAAGGTCATACGAAGTTCAAATGTCAAATGGTCGAAAACTTGAGAGAAATCGTGTGCATTTATATCAAAAAACGACTGAATACGTTTATGATAAAAATGTACCAAATAATGTGTTACCAAATGTATTTCAAGCGAATCCTGAACATGCGAGTTCAGATGTTGTAAACAAAACTGCTAGTTCTAATTCAAATCAAAATGTTCAAAGCAATCAAACTTATGTTACAAGATCTGGTAGAACTAATAAACCATCATCGTACTTAAAAGATTATGTAAAATAGGTTTAAGTGTATTTTTAGTTTGTAAGACTGAAATGTACTAAAAAACTTATTTTTATATTGTAAAATGTAAACCAAAAATTACTTGTAAAAAGGGAGATGTCATGATACCAACGCCACCTAATTTGTATAATCACGGAGTTGGTAGTTAGCTGTCGAGACAACACGTTTTCCTTTGTACTATTAATTATTCAAAGTTATTAAAAATTATAAAAATATTCATTAAGTCTGATTATTTACAACAACATAACAGTAACAATAAGGTGTAGTAGTCGGCTATTATCGCTATGTCATCTCCATCATATCTCCATAGCGAAGGTTAATGACACTCTGCCCGTTGATTTTAATTCTATTTTCAGTGTCACTTAAGGTTCTATCAAAAATCGTTTCAGAATAAAGATTAAAAAAGAGGGGGACAAAATACAGCCCTGTCGTACACCATTTTCGATTGGGAAGCATGGCGTAGTTTCCTGTCCTACTGTCACGGATGCGGTATTTTCTCATTTCGTAAGTTGCAACTCGAGCGTCGTCAAAAGTTTACCTAAAATTGTTTCATTTCGGGCGTCGTGCAAAACAGAGAAATAATGAGTTCCCGTTTGGTGCGTTTTCGATTGCAATTTAATACACCGCGGGTTGTGGTGTTATTAGATTAGACATGCATTGCATGTCAATCTTGAGCTTCATGTTCGTGTTATTTATTGTCGAATTGCAACCCTCTGTGGTTCATTAAGGTGCTTATTTACATAACATCAAGTATGTCCTCACATAATTCTGAATGTAGCTCCGACGAACTAGAACACATTTAGCTGTTATTACATTATTGAACCGACGAATAAGGACAGAATCAATACTATACCAACATTGATGGCACTTGAAAGATTTTATCTATCTAAGAACACGAGTGAATAAATAGAGACATTCAACCGATATCGGAACAATGGAACTTCAAGTAACTGAATCACATTCAAATTCATCAAATTTGTCATTAAATAAAAAATGGTAAATTTCCAGGAGCACAGATGGTTGTAATTTCTACTTTAATCAAGCGCTATGGCGGAAAATACAACAACTGGGATTATCAGTGGCTTACAAGAACAACACAGAAATTCAAGATTATTTAAAAATGGTAGCCGATGTGTAGAAAATGGTCTTCAATCCTGTAAATCAGTGCAGTAGTATAGATTCGCCGGTTCTATGACACTGAGGAGGAGGAAGCAAGTCGTTGACTTCGAACGAGTTCAAACTTGTTGAGTTTGTGTCAATGACCTTAGTTGGAGTACTGAACTTTTTCACCTCTAGCAAGTTTAAACATGTTCAATTTCTGTATGATTCAATGCCCTTAAGTGAACTTTATTTTTCTTACTTACACCATAACAAGAAAAGGCGATTTAAGGTTCTTTATTAATAATTTAGTCTACAATCATTTGTACGTTAGAAGTGACTACTTATTATACTTTATCCTTCCATGATTTCATCATCACTATCCTCATAACTGCTGCTGCAGTAATCGCTACCGACTCCTTCGTCAGCTCCAATGAGTTCACCTGTCATCTGCAAAATGTCATAATTTTCGACGTTGAAGAATTCTAAATCTTCTTCGTTTGGCAGGCCCTCGAAATACCTTCTGCTTATATTTCTTGTATAGTAATTACCATTACGGTCGTAGAACTTTGCTATTACAATATAATTCTCAACGTCGGCGATGCTGTTGTTGCTATAAACAATTACACCAACCGAAATCTGCTTGTAGTTAGCTGTATTGTATTCAGAAAAAAAGTCTTCAAATTCTAAAAGTTCTAAATCTTCGTTTTTTTGTGGCACAATATTGTCATTGTAGAAGTTTATGAAAATTCTACAGCCGCGGTTCATTTTAAGATATGTCGATGCTTACTAAGTTACTGTCAACTATCAAATTTATTTTATCACCAATTTTTAAGAACAAAGACATTTTCTAATGCGCAATTATAGTACGAATCTTGAAAGAAGGAGTGGTAAGTGCAAACTGGAGTGGTTTTATAATTTGCGAGGAGTTTTGTTAAAGATGGACACTCCAAATCCTCCAGATTGATAATGTTCTCTAAATGTGGAAATTCTTTCGATATCCACACCCGTTTCTCCAATCCTTTAACGTATACAGCAGTCGAATTACTTAAAATTTTACCTATATCAGTGACAGTCTCTTGATAATCGTGATGCCTACCATTCCACCCTAACCCGTTATAGTTTCAAGTAAGCCACCCATTCTGACTCTTTTATCGGGCTACCAAGGAAATGGTGGAGATAGTAAAAACCATGATGTTTTCTCGTCGCAATTTATTCTACTGAAAGCGAATTATTTAAAAAGGAAGATATTTCCCTCTGTTTTGAAACCTTGAACATCCACTACGAACTCCATGGAATTATAATACTTGGACAATATTGGTGGAAGGGTTGTAACGAACCATTCGATCGTGCAAAATTAAGCAGTAAGCAGCTATATTTGCTGGAATCGCCTCATTAGTTTCAAAATCCAAGCGTACATCTATCGCCCCGGATTTTACAATTTCGTTCTGGTGTGAACAGTCGATTACAAATAATGGAGCAACTTTCTTAAATTCTGACGGTTTTAACAGCGGTTCGTTAACGGTTCCGTAATAAGACTGTTGGAATTGAGCATACATCACGTTTAACCCGGCGAGGCTGTGGTGGGGTGTGACATACCCCATGCAATACTCCAACGATCGTTTTGTTTTAAATTTTTGCTGTAACGGTTTGTCTCGCCGCATAGCTGGAGCTAAGGAGCTGCGGGAGGGGATAGTGTCGTGATCGCAGTGTTGCGCTAACCGGCGCTTGAGATATACGTGCGCATACTCCTGTCGGGTACGTAATACCCCGCCACATAGTTGGTGTGTGGTTATTTCGGTAAAATTGAATGTTGTTTTTTTGGTTTATTAGCTTATTATTTGTTTTTTGTTTTAGTTTTTGAACGAAAATGAGTTTCGAAAGAGATCAAAGGCGTCCTGAGTCCATGATAGAGGAGGTTTTCCAAGCACTCTTGCTCAACATGTGGGAAGGCCATATGTATAGAGCATGCAATATTTTCCTGCAAAAATTGTTGTGATGATGACCCTAGTTCCTAAGCTGTTCCAAAGTATTATGATAGTTTTTTATTTCTAATTCAAAGACTGATGTTTTTTCCTTAATTTAGTAGTTGTTGTTTAAAGTAAAATTTTGTTGTTGTTTATTTTAGAGGTTTATGAAGATAATGCCTATTTTTGTCTAAAAAAAACTCAGTTTCTTTTATTTTCCTGAATAATAATAAAAAATTTATTAAAATATTAAAGTTTTTTCATTAAAAGCTGTTTATTGTTTATATTAATATCACAAAACATAAGATTAGTACTCAATTTATCGATATTATGATATTTATGGCCAATTTAATAAGTGGGTATGTCAAACCCCACCACATACTCAATGTTACATTTTGCCACCACAGCCTCGCCGAGTTAATATAGACAATTTGTTGTTTTTGAAATCAAGATAGAGATTGTCATAAGGATACATAGAAGAACCTAAATGCAATTTAATATTATTAAGTTCGCAATGATCAAAGAGGGCTTTATTTTTTTCTGGTTTATTATTTCTATCCGTTTGAAATGCAACTATCACAAAGCGAGGTTTTTCAAGTTGTGATGTTGTTTTAACAGCTCATGTATGAATATTTGTTTGAGGGAGTAGTGGATATTCATGCAACTCCCAACTGCGGAAATTAATTTCCATCTGTTGTTTTTTTTGCAAGTATTTTAGAAGTTTCAGGCGTTCTATATCTGCAACAGATATATGTCGGATTTTCCAATAAATTTTATTAACCACAACTTTTACTGTTTCGCCAGCAGTTGTATTCACTACAGCGTTTGTATCTAAAGTACCTCTTGTTAGTATCAGTTCTTGTTTTATGTTGAGAAGAATTTCAAACAGCGCGCGCTCCGTAACATTCAAAATTTCGGAATGCATAGTTTCAACTTAGTTTTCGTTTAACTCGGTATCCTAAACTTTCCAAAAAGCGAGCGTTTGAAGGTGTTAACCGTTTCAATTCTGTCTTAGTATTGACGGACCGAGATAATGCAGGTTTTCTATAATCACCCTATGCTTGCTAGGGTTTTTATAACGGCAGGCCATTATACTTTACTGGAGACGTTTCAGATGAAGTCTTACTGTTACGGCCTCTCCACGAAAATTAATCAGTTCACCATCCTGATCAACTATTTTAATGACGAGAGAGTCGATTATTTTCGTATTTATAGGCAAGTAAATAACATTGGTGGGATTTTCTACGAGTTTGTAGCCCGGCGGAACGTTTGAAAAAAGCTGATGAATAATATGAGCTTCTTCGTTGTTGCTATACGAACCAGAGACAAGATTGCAGTCAATACATATTGCATTTACTTTAAAAATGTTCGGTGGATAATTTGACTCTTCATGACTATTAGCTTTAATAATTCTCGGTTTGAATCCTAGCAGTTGTCCTATAGAATCCGGTTTTATGAAATCAACTTGTTCTGTACATTTAATTTCCGAAAGTAAAGTATTGTTGTTGCCAGTTATATTTAGAAATGTCACATCTTTAGTACCTCTTACTCTCGGGTCGCGTAATTGTATGCGCAGATAACGATTTATATCGTCAAGCTCATACGATCCTACCGGTATAGGTATTATTTTATCACCAACGTAAAATGTATTGTTGCTTTGATCTATATTTGGAATAGAATTGTACGTTTCAAATTTGACAAGACCTAATGAATACTCAAAATTGTCATCCAAAACAATCCAAAGACTAATATTAGCTTGCAAAATTGATGTAACACCAGTTAAAGTAAACGTATACATGTTGATGGTCTGTTAACGTTATGTCAAATGGGGTTACTAACTTAAACTTGCCTTTAAAAGTGGAGGGACGGTGTAGTATTGAATAAAAATTCTAGTACTAGATGACCGCAGTTGAATGACTTTTGTTTGCGATCGTAATTATAATGAATTTTACATGGTTGAGAGGAATTTAAATATTTCACCACTTCCGGAGGCGGTCGCAAATTTCCGAAACTATCAAAATAAGCTCCTCTACCATGTTCTATTTTGTATGCCGTCCAATGAGTACCTTTCCCCGTTTTCTTATCGTGATTAACAACTCCGCATTCGATGGTGCGCACTTTCTTGGGTAAACTATCCGGCATGAATATTCCACGAAAGTGAGGAATTCCAAGTTTTTTAATGTATCTGTATAAATCGGTATTATTAAGCGGCCGGCGAGGTAAGTTTAGAGGGATTTTTTTTTTGTCTGGTAAATAAAGTCCTAGACCCTTTTTGTATGGTTTCAAGAAGAGAACTTTCCCAACTGCGATTGCTTCCATAGCATTATTGCGACTTTTCTGAGCAGCCTTGGCGTCGTTAACGGCTTTCGCGATTCCTGCCGCTCCTCCCGATAACGCACCTATGGCTGACAATCCAGCGAATAGTGGTATTAATGGTAAAAATCCTCCAGTTTTTGGAACGGGTATTATCCTGGGAGAGTTAATTAATTGTTTTTTATTTCCTTTTAATTGCGACATCGCTAAACGCGCTGCTCGAATAACATTTTCTGGTTTTTTCTTCTTCAGAACATTTGCCGTTCGTCTTATAAATTTTCGAAATGGTATTCTTCCACCACTCCTTTTTTTAAAATATTTTTTACTTATTCGTTTTCTTCTTTGAACTCCCATACCTAACTTTGTTTTGACATTCATAGCGGAAGCAACTGCTCGCGCTGCTAAACGTTCTCCAAAGCTCGCGTCTGATGATTGAACTCGTTTAAGTGCTGCTTTTGCTAAAATACTATCAGCCGCATGTCGCTGCTCTAGATTTTTTGAATTAGAGTACGCAATATCATGAGCTTTGCATGATTCATCTAACGGGTTTATTCCTTTATCCCCTCTTGCCAACCTCTCCTTTAGTCTAGTGCCTGGCCCGCAGAAACGATAACCTGGTAAATGTAGTTCATACGGTAGGGAATTAATAAGTCTATTTAGTAGAACAGATTATACGTTGGCAATGAAGAAATGAAGGTGGATGGTAAAGATTTAGAAATAATGGGGCGTAAATTTGCCGGAACACCTGGACTTTATGAATTATTATTCAAAGCGAAACTCGCCGGAGAAAAGAGAAAAGATTTGGATGCCTATAGGGATATAATGGAGCTCCTTCGATTAGATAACCCTCAAACTTACTTAACAGCTCTGAATCATGATACTAAAGGAATTTTTGATAACCAATACGGCGTAAGATTTAATCCGGATAAAAATAAGTATTTCATCGGAGATTCTGAAATAAAGTTTGCGGCTAATAAATTAACCGTCAAAACTATGCGTTATACAAAAACTCATGGATTGTTATAGCTTTTGTTTAAAAAAGAACCTATAGATTACAAAGAGTCGGATTTGGCAAAGTATAAAGATATAGTTTACAGAACTAATTCTCATAAAATTGGCTACAGGAGCACCGCCCCAATAGCTGGAAACAAAGGAAAAAAATATCGTTTAATCAAGAAACTCATAACTGGACCTCTATTTCCATCCACAGCCGTAACCTCCGCTACCGTTACCTCGACTCCGATTAGAAACCCATCGGGTCGAGGTGTATGGATGGATTTAAATAAGAAACCCATAGAATATGTTTATTTAAATGATGTCAACAATTTATGTGATCGTTTAAAATTACTCATTTCATCACAAACTGCTGGTAATAGTAATCATGCTAATGAAATCGCATCCATTGTTGAAGAACTTCAAGAGTGTGGTATAATAGAGTAAATAATCCATATCCACACTTAGTTGTAATATGGTTGTCGATAAATTCGGTCGAGCACTGCCAGCGGCAGTTAAACGAAGGTTCGAAGTGGATTATGAGGGGGATGAAGATGAGGTTGTTACAAAAAAATACCTAGATGCATTATTGGATACATTGGCGACAACTGAGGGCATTAAAAAAATTAAATATTTGTTTGATTTTGATAACAAATATTTTTTTTTTTTATTATTTTTTTTTTATATATAATATTTCAACCTTTGCTGAACATATTAACAATAGTAACCACAACTTTGACAGTACAATAACTCCAATTCACTATGCTACCAAAGGTAAAAAACTTAATATTTTAGAATCATTAGAAATTTTTAGATACAATAGAATGGAAAATATAAATTTATTAAATGACCAAATTGATCTTAAGTACACACCACTCTTTAAATGTATTGTAAACAATCAACCCCCCTCAGGGAACTGAAAGTAGGTATAAATAAGATGTATTTAGCATTAGATGTTACTGTTGAAAATGACTTTGTAAGTTGAAACCGGACCAGTCGTTTAAATAAATTTAGTGACAGTTGCAAAGTTTGAGTTTTATTATTCTGTATCATAATGTATTTATTATAAATAAACAAAACAGCTCGGTAAAAAGTGATAAAGTGCTTTATTTAAATTTTATTAGCAAAACCAGCGTCTACTTATATACACCAAATATGCCATAATTGATATAAATATGCATAGAAATATAGCCAAACTTATGCACGATACAACTTAAAGGAATAGCATTGAATCCCATACGTATCCTGGAGTATTATTTTCCAATATTTCAGTTGCCGACAGCCATTGCCTGTCAATGTATTCCAAATTTCTATCCTTTGTTATAGAATATCTTACTTTCACTGAACTCATTTGGCGTGTTATGTTTAAAACAAATACGTTGCTGTTGTTGACTGGTATTAAAATTAAACGAATCCACTCTTTCGGCCACTCACAAAAACCCTTAAACTCATTGTCAAATTTAACACAAGCGTAGGCTATATCACGATTACTATTTTCCGGTCGTGAAATATATAACGTGTTATTGAAAAAATACGGTAAAACTATTATAGCTGTCTTGATGCGCATGATGATATCCTCAAGTATACTGATTAAACATATGAGCTGCTTTTTATATTCTACATCACTCCTCTCTGTTCAGAAATAAAAGACGCTTTTAGTTTAGTATCCATTTAATAATCATATTCCTTCTGTTAAGTAGCTTTTACATTTTTAATTTTCATTTTATTTTACAATCTGTTTACAATGGTAACAACGTCCTAATGGTAATAAAATATTAATATTAACAATAATGAAAGAAGTAAAATAAAAAATGTAAGAAATAAATACCACTTAAACCAGTTTATAATTCGGCATCAGTTAATAGAAAATAAACTTCATTTAAATATTCTTCAGAAACATTATTACTTTCAAAAAGATTATTTAATTGCGAAACCAATAAATCTTCCTCTTCTTCTTTGTTAATTAGTTCATTGCCATATTCAATAGCTTTATGTAATGAAATTATTTTAGGGATGTCGTCATGACCCCAAGCTAAAGTTTTAGTAGTGCCTGGAATTATGAAACGCTTACCTTATATTTTAATTGGCTATACATTTGATGCAATCCAGAAGTAAAAACTGACATTTACTCCATTATCTGCTTTTGCTCACTTACAACGGAAACATAGTGTTTTTCATCTAGGCGGTTTTGAATCACGGAACGTGTTACACCTTTTGCTTTCTTTATAATTGTTGAATCGTCCAATTTAACACAATACGCTTTTGCGCCAGTACCATAAAAGCTTTTAATAGGAACGCCAGCGAATTCATCTTTCATTTTACCAACAATTGATTCAGTTTTAGGAATGTCGTAAATATTACCTTCCGGATAATTGGAGGTATCAAATTTTTCCAGGTGTTTTTTTATTTCACCGTAGAAATCATCATGATAGATTTTTAAAGCTAAAGAATCAGTATCCATGTATAAAAGAGATACATTATCTTTGTATTCTCTTTTGAGAAAATCATAATAAAATCCATATAGAACAGTTTTTGATAATTCTAAAATGGAGAAACCGAGATAAATCGGCTTATTATAAACAACTTTAACATTTTTCATTTGAATTGCAACACAATTTTCGGAGAAAATGCTATAGTTTTTGAAATTCGGTCGCGCGATTAACGTTTCAGCTCCCAAACTGTTACCAGCATTTTCCCACCGCGTAGAAATTCGTATATCACTTCTTTTGTCAACATTTTCCAGGGTCTTTCCAAAAATTGAATTAACCATTTTTTTGAAGAAATCTTTATCCGATTTTACTGTTGATTTATTTCTCATTTCGGTATTTAGCTGAATATAAGGCTTCATGAACGCTTCTTGTTTAAATTTTAGCACCCTGTGGATTTTGGCGATTTTTAAACTATGCCTCATACCTTGTTTCAAATTAAGATAGTGGCTTACATACTTTACTTTATGATTTAAGGTTGTAATTAGTTTGGTTTGTTTGGCTTTGCTGCTAGGAGGTATAATATTTTCGGATAAAAAAATGGAAAATCTGAATGAAACTCATGTAATGAATTCGGATAATGAATATCAACTTCTAAAATATAGCCAAAAGGTGAATCCGTTCCAATATTATCTAAATGAAATACGCTTATTTCGGATTCTGTAAGCCACTCGAATTCAGAAATTGGAAGTTACTCATAGCATACCCGTATAAATTTGTAGCGTCAAAATACATTATAAAAGACGATCTTTTATTGGGATTATAATCAGATAAGTATTTATTATTAGCAATATGCTTTCTTTCTATACACTGACATATACCACCTATTATCCCTTTTTTAAAATAATGAAGCATTGAAATATCGGTAAGAAGCTCAAGTTGCGCATTTGTGTAACGTAAAAAACTGTCCCATGATAAAGATGACGCTGTTATATATTGACAGGGATCTAGCTTGTAGGTTTTATGACAGATTTTGCGAAAATTCTCAAAAATGTCTGCTAGTAACAATACATCTGTTTTCAAATATAGATCCGAATATTCTCCCAATGTTTGACATTTAAATTTCTCCCATACCGTTTGCGCATGCTTATATTGTATTGAACTAATATTAGTTTTGGTTAAATCATCAAAAAACATTTCTTTATTTGACAGTTTTGTTTCTAATAATTTTTCAAACGAATCCAAGTAAGAATAAGGAAATACCCCCTTTCTTCTCATCAATTGAAATTCATCTTGTTTGGGAAAAATCGTCTTAGAGATACTAGATCACTGTCGCTCATTTTCGAGGCTAATGATTCTAAAGAGCACTCAAAAAAGAATCAATAAATCGCAATTTTAAGAATTTTTTTTTTATTTTACCGTTTTCAGTTTTGTTTTTAACATGTATACTTTTAGAAAAAGAGATGTACTTTTCTTTATTTAAGGCTATCACATCAATTTTACTTCCTAATGTGCAAAGCGTCTTAAAGAAAACATGCGCATCATACCCACTTAGATTATGAAAAATTACTGGTATAAAATTCGGGAGCTGATAATTTAAATTACAAATAGAATGGGCAGCACCCCTAAAATGACCTGTTAAATGACAATGATCTCTCACTTTCTCTTCACTTTCCGAAATTTCCTTACAACAGATATGGCATTGCCTGCAATTTTGGAACTGAATTTCTTGCTCTTTACTTAGTCGTTCGATAGGTAGAGTTAACTTTAAATAATGATGATATATATCTATGGTTAACACTTCTAAATCGTTCACAAATTTCTGTTCACAATTTTCACCTCTGTAAATAGTTAATTTCGATAAGGAATCATCAAAGTTGCATTTCAAGTAATAACCGAAGGAATAGGGTATATGATAACGCGTATCCACAGTGAAAGGTTTGCCTCGGCTCTCGGGAAGACATGTTAAAATTGGTTTTAAAATGCACTCAAAATCTGCATAAATAACAAAAGGTGAATCGATTTGTTTTGAAAAATTTTCGAATTTTAAAATATTTTCAGGAACTAAACTGCCATTAACATCAGTTTTTAAATTTGCTGAAGGGTGACTGTTACAATGTGATTACAATCTCTAGCTTGATGTTCTAAAAGACTTCGACTGTTCGAAAAATATGAAGACATGCGTCACAAAAATATTTTTTATGATTGGTTTTATTAATCTGGGTTGAAATCAAACGGGAGAAATTTTTTATCCAGGCGTAATGCTGATTACCAGCAAGATCACTTATGATTAATAAATTAATATGCACCTGTTTCCTATTTTTTGTATAATACAAAGGCCCAACAATTTCTGTTGAGTATTTACCGTTAGAAAAAGAGTTTTCCAACCCGTAAACGTTCAACGAAACGTTATTAAGTTCTTCAAATAAAGAAATTTGTTTAAGTTTAACTGGAAAATCGATACCTTGCAGTTTAAGCACTGTTGACCTGACCTGACCTGACCTGACCTGACCTGACCTGACCTGACCTGACCTGACCTGACCTGACCTGACCTGACCTGACCTGACCTGACCTGACCTGACCTGACCTGACCTGACCTGACCTGACCTGACCTGACCTGACCTGACCTGACCTGACCTGACCTGACCTGACCTGACCTGACCTGACCTGACCTGACCTGACCTGACCTGACCTGACCTGACCTGACCTGACCTGACCTGACCTGACCTGACCTGACCTGACCTGACCTGACCTGACCTGACCTGACCTGACCTGACCTGACCTGACCTGACCTGACCTGACCTGACCTGACCTGACCTGACCTGACCTGACCTGACCTGACCTGACCTGACCTGACCTGACCTGACCTGACCTGACCTGACCTGACCTGACCTGACCTGACCTGACCTGACCTGACCTGACCTGACCTGACCTGACCTGACCTGACCTGACCTGACCTGACCTGACCTGACCTGACCTGACCTGACCTGACCTGACCTGACCTGACCTGACCTGACCTGACCTGACCTGACCTGACCTGACCTGACCTGACCTGACCTGACCTGACCTGACCTGACCTGACCTGACCTGACCTGACCTGACCTGACCTGACCTGACCTGACCTGACCTGACCTGACCTGACCTGACCTGACCTGACCTGACCTGACCTGACCTGACCTGACCTGACCTGACCTGACCTGACCTGACCCCTTTTTTTTTTTTTCAACGACTAGGGAGGGAAAATGCCTTATGCACCCCAGACGCACAAGGCAGACCGGGAGTGCGGGACTCACCCACTAAAACCCCCCCATCTAACAACCCTTTAGAGATGGGGCCATTGTGGGATCGCCTGACGAGGCATGCTTCACAATGGAACCGGGCAACCAAAAGCAAAAACAATAAAACAAGGGCCAAACAAGGCAATAACAAAACCAAAGCAAAAAAAAATGGGACAAAAGCAAAGCGCAAGCAACAAATATAGCTGTAAATAAAAAAAGAAAAAACAAACCAAAGACAGGGTTATTAATTGTTTAGGGCGTAGCAAAAGCGGCAAACAAAACAAAAGCAGGGCAGGGCATAGCAAAGCGGCAAACAAAGCATAAGCAGGGTTTTCAATTATGTGGGGCATAGCACAAGTGGCAGAACAAAGCAGGGGTTTTAAACGTTAAGGGCAAAGCAGGAGCGGCAGAACAAAACAAAAGCAGCGGTACCAGGCATTGACAAAATTTATGACCTACCTACCAAGGGGTCTGACCTATGGTTCAAAAGTGTTTAAAACCTGTCGCGGGCCCACGTGTAGAGAGCAGTGTAAGATGCCAGATCCGCCTGTAAGCTCTTCACGGCCACCCATCAACGAGCAGTATAGGGGAAACCCGCCTGCCAGCGCTGATGGGGATTTTCGCGTATAACAAAAGATGCCTCGGAAAAGAACAGAACGGAATGGGTAATATCACGCCCATCCCTCTCTCGCGAATCTTAAAATTAACTCGTTTTAATTTTCTGCAGAGGGCAGTATAAGATCCTAGATCCGCCTACCAACTCTGCACGGCCGCCCATCAGCGAGCAGTATAAGGAAACTCGCCTGCCAACGCTGATGGGGGAAAAAATACTCTTTGGAAAAGTCGATAATTCACATTAAAATAAAATTTAAAATTTAAAATAAAAATAAAATGTAAAATAAAATTGTAAAATATAAATTGTAAAAACACAAACAACACTTAAAACTAAATAACACTGTATAAACACCCTCCCTATATAAATATACATTTAGACGCACTGGGCAGTTAATTTCGGATTATAAACTATATAGCAGAAATTCAACACTTAAACCTAAATAACAGGGTATGCGTCCTCACAACAAAAGTTGGAGATAAAAATATACTATTTGTAAATAAACTTGTAAAAATATAAACTTAACACTTAGAACTAAATAACACTGTATACCACATCACGACATATTAATAAATTAAAACTAATATAACACAACTAAATGTATAAAATTATCTTACGTTGCCAATCCTTGTGCAACTCTCTCCTCTGCACACTTAATTTTCATTATTTGAGTGATCCAGGGGCCGACGGTTTCCCAGTGACCTTCCTTGATCATCTCTCAGAAGTTTTCTGCAGTCAGTGCTCTTTGTAACACTAATTGTAGGCTGGCTCTGTCTTCTGCCCATCTAGGACAGACTAGAATGTGTTCCGGGGTGTCCCGGTCTTGATAGCAGTTTAAACATGCGTCTGTGCCAATTAGACCGGATCTATATAAGTAACTATTGAAGCTACCATGACCTGTTAGAAACTGGCAGTTGTAATGGTTCAGGTTTTCTGTGCAGGCCATCTTCCACGTGTGTGGGCAGTGGATTAGTTTCTTCGCCCAGCTGGACGTTTCGCAGTTCTTCCATCTTTACTTCCACTTTTTCCACGCCTTTATTTTGCTCTTGCCGACGTCCACCCCTCTACGTCGGCTTCTCGCCCACACTTGGAGGTCCAGGGGATGCAGTCCCGCAATGACCAGAATCCCCTCTGTGGGAACTGTTCTATAAGCTCCACACATCAGAATTGCCATCTTCCTCTGGCAACTCAGGAGCATCTTTTTGTATTTAGCTTGTTTTATTATTGCTCCCCAGACCGGCGCTGCATACATGACCGTGGAATGCAACACCTCGGCCAGGATTCTTCTCTTGTTTATATTGGGTCCGCCTTCCTTTGGCCATAACCTTCTCAGGTTTTTGACCCGGGTGTTGCCTTTCAGTATCGCTTTCTTGATGTGAGCCGACATATTCATATTTTTCCTTATTGTAACCCCCAAGTAGGTTGTTTCGTCTGTTGTTTTCAACGTGTAAGTCTTATGTTTTACTGTTAATTCTCTTAGTTTCCTGGCACCTTGGACAATAACCAGCTCAGTCTTCTCCAGCGCAAGCTGCAGCCGGTGGTCCTCCAGCCAATCGTCTACGGCTGTCACTGCTCTTTTCACCTTTCTAGTGAGAGACGCCTTTTCTTTCCCGTTACCAGAGCAACGAGGTCGTCCGCATATGCCATGAGCTTGGTTTCTGGTAACTTCAGGCCCAGCACGTCGCCGAACATGACGTTCCACAATATTGAACCCAGGATGGACCCTTGGGGACTCCTATATTGGTTGCTCTAGCTTGACCGTTTACACAGATTTGTCTCTTATCCAAGAAACCTTTGACTGCTCTCACTAGATTTGTGGGGGTGTCACGGTCCTCGAGGCTTTTAATAATTCCTGTCCAGCTTGCGCAGTTAAAAGCGTTCCTTACGTCAAATGAAATGGTCACTGCCAGTTTCCTATGTGTGTAGGACTTACTCTTAATTTTCTCCACCCAGCTTAAGACCCTCAGCAGGGCGTCAGTGGTACTACGACCCTTTCTGAACCCGTACTGAAACTCCGATAGTTTCCGATTTTCCTCCAGGAAGGTCGTTAGTCTGTTTGCGATAACTTTCTCGTACCACTTGCCCATGTTGTTTAGAAGGCAGATCGGTCTAAAGCCCGACTTCCCTTCCTTCGGAATCAGAACTAGCCTAGCAATTTTCCACACGTCTGGGAATATTCCTTTCTTGTAGCAGGAGGCAAAAACTGCCTCTACCAAGTCAGGAATGTCAGTCGCTATTATTTTGATCATTTCTACGGTGATCCCGTCCGGACCCGGAGCTTTCCCTCTTTTAAAGCTCTTCACAGCGATTTCCAACTCTTTTCTACTTGGGAGGGTGTCCCTTTCGGCGAAAGGTGCACACCTCCAGTTGCTTTCAGGGCACACCGGGAACTGTCGGCCCGCCTCGTCCCACGCATCTTCATCCGACAAAGAGACCTGCAGCCTTCGGTGAAGATTTCTACTTACTATCTGGTAGGCATCTCCCCATGGATCTGCATTCAGTTCTTCCAGAAGTTTCCTCCATTGGTCTCTCTTGGCAGTTCTTATTAAGCGTTTCAGCTTAGTAGTGCGTTCTTTAGCAAGCTGTTCCTGCATTGATTCGGAAGTGGTATTATTTGCGCGATTCCTTCTTAGCATCTTCCTCCGCATAGTGGTGCATATTTGTCTTTGGGCCTGTATCTCTCCGTTCCACCATCGTTTGCGTCTCGCCGGCACTCCAGAACCCCCCTGTAGGACGCACACTTTTCATAGGCATTTCTAATTAATTGGGGAACTTTGAGGAGATGCCGATTGACGTCCTCCTTCTCGCACCAGGCTCTACGTTGTAGTTCCATTCGGAATTTGTGCAAGAATAAGGGTGTCACTTGTGGACGTATCGCTACTTCCTCAGGGTGCAGGTCCGCCTTTATCCACTCTTTCAGCTGTATTACAATGAAACGGTGTTCACTTAAAGATTCGTTGTCGGTGACTTCCCAGTTTATCCTTATATTTCTTGGTAGTCCAATCGACCATGTCAGGTCGATAAAAGACTTTCTTCCACGGGAAACGTATGTCGGCTGATCTCCGTGGTTTAGGAGGATGGCATCTACTCCCGCCATCGTCTCCTCCAGTAAAGTACCCCTTCTGTCGGTCTTATTGCATCCCCACGAGGAGGAGTGAGCGTTAAAGTCGCCACCCAGTATTGTCTTCATCGGCTTCGCTCTGATAAGCCTCTCCAGCCTGCTCACAAATTCTTCGAATTCCCTGATGTTTATGTTTGGGGAGAAATAAATGGATATGAATCTTACATTTACGATATGGTCTATGATCCAAACTGCGCCGTCATCCGCCCCTTGTAGAGCGGCCGGGGGGTAAAGATGGCACAGTCCATTTCCTCATCGCATATCCATCCCCTCCTAGGTAGAAACCTCTTATTTGGCTCGGAAACCAATGCCCACTGATGCCCATCCGTCGCGCAGGTCTGTTACGGAAGCTCCATGGAGTCCCAGCTCCTATTACAGTTTAGCTGGAGAAGGCTTATCGTCATTTTTTTATTTTGTGGTTCTCCCTCTTGCTTTCTCTTTGCCTGGCCGTATCACGGTCACTAGGTCCTTATACTGGATGCATTTCATGCTGTCGGCCCTATGCTCCGTCGAGCCACAGCTGAAACATTTGATTGTGCTGGAGGAGCAATCTTTAACCTCGTGCTCCGTGCTACCGCACCGTGGGCATCTCTTCCGTACCGAGACGGCAGCTTTGCACGCAGGGGCTATATGACCGTACATTTGGCAGCGGTAGCAACGAGTGGGATATATTCTCTCCTCTATGCGGCACGCACTCCAGCCTATTCTTAACCGTCTATGTTGCAGCAGTTCCTTGCCCAAATCGTCGTCAATGGTAATGATCGCTGCCCTGGGTCGCGATATCGACAGTGGATCCTGGTCCGCTTTCAGACCCGTGATCTTCCATCGATCTCTATTATAAACTTTTAGGGTTCTCCTCATCGGCAGTGATTATTCCGTCGATGTCTTTTATTGTAATGTTCATTTTTGGGATTTTTTCCCTCACCAGACCCTGTTTGCCTAGCACTTTACCCATCTCGTTAACCATCTCCTTATTTGCGCCCTCTCTCTTTACGAGGGTTGTAAGCGTTAGGTGAACAACGCACGGGCCGCCAACCGCGGCGGTTGGCGGTTGAGCGGCACCGCAGGATAGCGCGGTTTGCTCTCGCGGAAACCGCTTCGGTTGGCGGTTACAAGCACTATCGAAATTATTCTAAACCGCGCGAGCTTGCGGTGTCGTGCGTAGTCTCTCGTCAAAGTCTGTAATGTCAGCAACCGCGTAACCGCGCAACAGCGCGGTTTCCGCGTGCACCGCGTCCAATGCTAGCGCCCGCTCAACCGCGCGGTTACGCGATTGCCAGTGCGTGGTCTATCATATATTTCTCTGTAAATTAACGTCCGCTCAACCGCCAACCGCGGCGGTTGGCGGCTCGTGCGTTGTTCACCTTATTCCACCTGAGGCTGCTTTTTTTATATTAACCACCTCAGCTCCGAGTAGTGGGAGATTCACCTCCTGCCTTAATTTTTTAAGTACGCTCGCATAGCTGTTTCTTCCCCGAAAGCCTCCTCATCGATTTGAATGGTAGTTCGTTGTGACCTCTTCTTCTTTGTCTCCCACTTTTCCTTGGAACCTTCTTTAGTTGAGGCAACACTTATCTTAATAGTGTGGCCTCTCCCAGTAAACTCTATCATTCTTCTTATTCTTCTTTCATCTTTTATTCCAACCAGCTCTGCGGTAATGTGCTCGCAGCCTCTTTCGCTGGCGGTCTTCCAGATCCTGATCATATTTTGATACAGGTCTTCCCCCTCCGTCGATGTTAATATTAGAGCTCCCAGATAGGGGGTCCCATTATTATCCTCAGTCATGCCGGAACTAGTCAGTTTGTAGGTTGTTCCGTTCCTTACCTCGACATAAGCCGCTGGACAGTCTCCATTTACTATGACTCGTCGAATGCCACATCCACTAGTCAACCCAGGATGCTCCCCGTCGCTATAATGGGTCTTGTTTATTATGATCAGAGAGTCACTGTCTGAGGCAGCCTCTCTGTCCATAACCGTCAGGGAGCATGACTGATAGCAGTCCTCCGGCCACTCCTCCTCTCTATTTAGTTCCTCGAAGTCCTCATACGTTCTATCCACCCTATTTAGAAGATTATCGATTTTAGTGATTAACTTACCCTTTAAGATGGCTTCGTCGTCCACTTGGACTCCCACTGATACTCCTTTTGACGTCACCGTCTCTGTCGTCTGGCACCCCTTCTCTTCCTTCATTATTGGCACTCCCTTCCACCTTTGCAGGTCCAGCCATTTTCTAAGGTGGCTTCTTTCTAGTTTTTCGGTGACCCCCTTTATTTCTTCGGCCAGCTCGCATACATCCGTTTTGATGTTTGTGGATTTTCTAATGTGGCGCATCATGTTACTCACCTTCTTTGACAGGGTACCTAAGTGGGACAACTTTATGAGATTTAACGTGCGACACCTGCCCGTGATGGGCTTATTCACACGCCAAACCGCACAGGTCGAACCTGGTGGAATGGTGATGGTTCCCGGGTCTATCTCGGGAACGACCTGTCGGGTCAAATTCCGACGGCCAAGTGACTGGGAACCAACGAGGCGAGCGACCCCCATCTCGGGCCTATCTAACCCTTCTACGAGTTTGTTTCGGGAACTGCGTGACGGGGCGGACCCCGGCAACACAGCCCCCTAACCCAGCATGCGGGCTTTCAACCAACTGCCCCTTCGAGTCCAACACCAAATGACGGGGGAGGAGCGAACTCCTGGGCCCCCCCGCCCCCGAGGTACCAGTGTAGGGATTCTGGTCTCCATCGGTTACTCCGGAGCACCCCTCGCTGGGTTTGTATCCGTTTCCCGTTCACCTCGGGTACGCGGGGTCGGTACTCCCCGAAGTGATGGCAGCATCACCCCCTGCGTCAACTCACACTATATGCTATCTATCACAATATGCTTATCACAATATGCTATCAATCTACTACCACAATATGCTTATCACAATATGCTATCAATCTACTACCACAATATGCTTATCACAATATGCTATCAATCTACTAACACAATATGCTTCACTATCTGCTTAGTACGGTTACCTCGGGTACGCGGGGTCGGTCCTCCCCGTAGTGGTGATATGTGCGATCGCATTGTTGCCGGCACTCTGCGTTGCAGTCCTACTCCACTCCCGTGCGTCTACTCAATTACTTACAGTACGTATACAATCTCACATCATAGTACGTTCAACTCGTCAGGCATCGACAAGCTGCCGCCGTCTCTCAAACAGCCTTTTCGCAAATGCGTTCAGGGCGTCGTGACTCTCCTTCGTTGCCAGGACCTGGCTTACATTCGGCTCCCCCGTGGGTTCCCAAAATACGCCGAGATGTACAAGGTCTCGGATATCATCGTAGAGAGGACACCTGACCAGCAAGTGTTCCCAACTCTCGACGGGGTCCCCACAAATACACGCCTCACTCTCTGCCAATCCTCTCTTGTACAAGAACCCGTTCATGCTACCATGTCCGGTGATCAAGTAACCTGCAACCAAGCTCAGGTCAAACCATCTGCTCTACCTCACGGTACGAACGTCCGGAATGAAACGGTATGTGACGCGGCCGTTTACCGACAGGTCCCACCCGTCTTGCCACTTTCGTGACAACCTTCGCTCCAACTCTCTGCGCACCTCTCTGTCCGATAATCCGGCGATTTCATCCTCCCCGACTACGTCACCGGGTACCATCGGTAGTCCGCGCTTCGCCTTAAAAGTGAGCGCACGCCTCTCCTCCTCTAGCTCCCACGGGATCTCTCCCATGAGAACTTGCATGACGTCTGTAGAGACCGTACGACACACCTTCAGGCATGCCAGCAACGCCACCCTTTCGCACCTTCTTAACATCGCCCTTCCTGTCTGTGTACGGAGCGTTTGGTACCAAACGCTTGATCCATACAGGGCACAAGCCGTCAGCAGGCCTTTGAAGACGCAGCGTACGGCCCGCTTGCCTAGCCCCCACTCCGTGCGCCGCACTCTTCTCAAGGGCCCTACTGCTGTTAATAGTTTGCCCCTTAATGCTTGGAGGTGCGGCCCGAAGGCTAACCTCTCGCCCACGCACACACCGAGGTATTTCACGGTGCGCACATACTCCGCTGTGAAGTTGCCGCTTCTGACACAGGGTGGCCTCGTAGCCGCCAGCCTGCCCTTCAGCAGCATACAACACGTCTTCTGGGTCGAGACGGCCACTCCGACCGACTCTCCCCATCTCTCAGCGACCTCTAGAGCAGTGCTACCTCGGTGTTCTAACTCCCTGCGACTGTTTCCCTCTACCAATACCAACAGGTCATCGGCGAAGGCCACAACGCAGGTACCACTATCCCCATACTCAATCAGCAGGTCATCCATCATTAGGTTCCAGCATTCTGGACCACTGACGGAACCCTGGGGACATCCTCTCCTGACCAGCCTACTCAGGTGGGTTCTCTATCCGTAGGCTCTAACCTCTCTATCATGGAAGTAGCTACGCCACAGCGCTAGCTCTTCGCATCCCACTTGTTGGAGCTTTGCGACGATACGGCTCCAGTGTAAATTGTCGAACGCGCTTTTGAAGTCGATAAACAGGCCCAGAACGTAGCGTTTTCCAGACCCATTCACCGTCCGCATCACTTCACTCCAGGCACCTTCCGTGCACTGGCCCGACTTGAAACCGAACTGCTTATCACTTTGCCAGTCACCCAGCTTAGCTCGCAGTCGGAAAACCATCAGTCTCTCCAAAACCTTCCCCAAAACCGGTAAGAGGCACACAGGCCTATACGATCCGGGGTGAGTTGGATCCTTGTTTGGAGCCTTGAGTAGGGTCACCACCCTCCCAAGCTTCCATTCCCTAGGGAAGGTGCCGCTCTGCACACACCTATCGTAGAGGCACGCAACGTGCTCAGGGGCCACCCTCCACAGTCGTTTAACCATTTCGGGCAGAATCACATCTACACCAGGTGCCTTACCGGCCTTGAGCTTGCCTACCGCTAACTCAATCTCTTCCCTGTCAAAGCACTTATCGGACTCCCGGTCTGTGGGCTCCCCTTGATCCGGTTGGGGACCTTCGGGAAACCACACTCTCAGGAGGAGAGCTGTACTTTCTTCCCAGGTTCGGCCAACTTCCTGACCTACCCTGATCTCTCCCAAAGTCAGCTTCTTGTTCTTCCCGCGGCAGATCCTGTAGACCTGTCCCCACGGGTCGCGATTGCCTTGCTCTCCGACAAACTCTTGCCAATTCCTATCCTTCGCCATTCTAACCGCTCTCTTGTACTCGCGGACACCTTCGCGGTATGCCCTGTTAAGGGCCTCCACATCCGGCAGTCCTCTCCTGCGCGCCTTTTGGACGTCCTTCCTCTTACGCCTGAGGTCATTCCTTAGGTTTCGGAGGTCGCTTGTCCACCACGGGGGTAAGGCCCTTCTAGGTCCCTTAACCCTTCTCAGACACTGATCGTTCGTTTTCACTACCCACCCTTGCAGCCGCGATACCATACCACGGACGGGTAACCTCTGGAAGTCCGCCAATTGGCAGACGTTCTGTCGGAGTACCTCCTCCCATTCTGGCCAATAGGCTTCGCTAATGGACCAGGCCGGGAGCGTGAACGGCTCACCAGATGTTTGGTCGGCTGCACAGTCCCTTAACTCAATAAGGATGGGATTGTGATCACTAATAGACCAGGTAGGTTCTAGCTTCCACATGACATCTCCGCGCAGCCCTCTCGCGAGGGTGACATCGATATCACTAGCTCCAACGTCCGTCGCGAAAGTATAATCCTCCGTTGGGACGTTTAGAACCTCTAAGTCCTGGGTCAGTATAACCTGTTCTAGGCTTTCCCCACGCACGACCTTTTCGCTACGGCCCCGCATGCCCTTGCTATGCCACAGTGGCGGCTCAGCGTTGGCATCCAGGCCGATAAGCAGCGCACCTCTGCCACTCTTAGCTATGACCCTCTCCATCATCCGCACGCTATCCTCGATATCACCGCCAAACTGGCAATACTGAGAACAAACGTACGTCTCACCGGAGGGGCCATTCAGGTAGGCAAACGCCTCGTACTCAGTCAGATCTTGGCCGAGGTCAACTACGTCAACCTCAGAGTCATCAACAACCACAACCGCTTTGGGATTCGCTCTGCCCCTTTTCCCCACAATCACCATTCCGGAGGGGAGCCCCCAGACGCCGCCATCTACGGCATATGGTTCCTGTAGTAGGGCCACGCTTATCCCATTCTCACGGATAAGCTTTTCGACTTCGCACATGACCACATTGGATCTCCTGCAGTTCAACTGGAGGACTTTTATGGTTGTTTCTGTCATTCACGCGTACTTACTTGCTTTCTCTCTAACTGCCTGCTTGTACACGGGGCAAGATTTCGACCTGGTCGGGTGACCGTCAGGCAATTTCTTCCCCCTGCAGTTCACACAGCGTTCAGGACCGTCGCAGTCCGTCAGCTTGTGACCGCTCTTTCCACAGCGGAAGCAAAGCGCGGAGACGTTGCTTCGGCAGGTTGCAGTTTTGTGCCCGAACCCTAGGCACTTGAACCTCTACGTGACGTGACGTGACGTGACGTGACGTGACGTGAAGTTAACCTAACCTAACCTGCGAAAGCTGCCCCACGGATTCTGGGGGGGGGGCACTTTGCCATTTTCATCGAAATATAGCGAGATAGAAACTGTAAACTGGAATGAGATGTCCAGGGAGGTGGAAGAAGTACTTTTTAAAAAAAGTACAAAGATAAATAGATCCCCGATTAAGAGGACCCACTCAGAGGGAGAAGTTCTCCTGAGTGGTAGACGGTATAGAAGAAACCTCGTCTTCTGATGAGGAAGTCTTTTTGGGAAAGGAGACAGAGAAAGGGGACAGTAAACATACGAAAAGGAAAGGTAAACAATCACAAAGTAAGGAGACCAACAGTGGAAAACGCAAGAGAAGCCCGAGGTCTCCGGAGGAAACCGGGGCGACGCACAAAAGAAAAGAATGCACTGAGGCAGAGGAAATTCTGGCCCACTTAGGCACCCTAACAAAGAAGGTGGGTTAGATGATGCGCTTCATCAGAAAATCCACCAACATTAAGACGGATGTCTGCGAGCTGGCCGAGGAGATAAAGGGTGTTACAGATAAACTGGGAAGGAACCACCTTAGAAAATGGCTTGACCTGCAAAGGTGGAAGGGAGTGCCGAAGCTGATGGAGGAAAAGGGATGTCAGTCGACAGAGACGGTGGCACCAAAAGGGGTATCGGCGGGTGTCCAAGTGGACGACGAAGAAATAACAAAAGGTAAGTTAATTTCTAAAATTGACAACTATTTAAATAGGGAGGATAAGACCTACGAAGAGTTGAATAAGGAGGAGGAGTGGCTGGAGGAATGTTATCAGTCGTGCTCCCTGACAGCCACGAGTGGGGAGGCTGCCACAGACGGTGACACGCTAAGTATAGTAAACAAGACCCACTTTAAGGACGGGAAGCATCTAGGGTGGACTAGTGGAGGTGGTTTCAGGAGGGCCATGGAAGATGGAGACTCTCCGGCGGCGTACGTCGAAGTCAGAAACGGTACAACGTATAAACTAACAAGTTCCGGCATGACGGAGGATAGAAATGGAACTCCCCATACGGGAGCCCTTATATTAACAACTACTGAAGAGGAAGATCTGTACCAAAATTTGATTAGGATCTGGAAGACCGCCAGCGAAAGAGGTTGCGAGCGCATAACCACAGAATTGGTAGGAGTTAAAAATGAAAGAAGAATAAGAAGGATGTTGGAGTATACTTGGAGGGGCCACAGTGTTAATATAAGCCTTGTGTCACACAAAGAAGGCTCTAGGGAGAAATGGGAGACGAAGAAGAAGAGGATACAGCGTACCACCATCCAAATAGGTGAGGAAGCCTTTGGAGAAGGAAACAGTTACGCGAGTGTTCTAAAAAAACTGAGGCAAGAGGTGAACCTGCCACTACTTGGTGCCGAAGTGGTGAACATAAAGAAAGCAGTATCAGGGGGTATTACGCTCACAACCCTCGTAAAGAGAGAGGGAGCAAACAAGGAACTTGTAAACGAAATGGGAAAAGTTCTCGGGAAACAGGGACTGGTGAGGGAAAAAAATCCTAAAATGAACATCACCGTTAAAGACATCGACGGTATGATCACTGCCGACGAGATAGATGAAGCGATAGGGAGAACCCTAAAACTAGAAAATAGAGACCGATGGAAGATCACGGGTCTGAAAGTAGACCAAGATCCACTGTCGTTATTGCGACCAAGGGCAGCGATCATCACCATAGACGCCGAACTGGGCAGGGCTTTGTTACAATACAAAAGGTTACGAATAGGTTGGAGTGCGTGCCGCATAGAAGAAAGGATTTACCCCACGCGTTGCTACCGATGTCAGATGTATGGTCATCTAGCCTCCACATGCAAAGCTGCCGTTTCGGTACGGAAGCGATGTCTACGGTGTGGCAGCATGGAACACGAGGTCAAAGATTGCTCCTCCAGCACCACCAAATGCTTTAGCTGCGGCTCGACGGAGCATAGGGCCGATAACATGAGATGCCCCCAATACAAAGACCTCGTGACCGCTATACGGTCGAGCAAACTGAAAGTTAGAGGGAGACTGACGAATGTATAATGACAATAAGCCTTCTCCAGCTGAATTGTAATAGGAGCTGGGACTCCAAGGAGCTGCTGGAGCAGACGTGCGCGATGTATGGCCATTTGTGGGCCCTTGTATCTAAGCCAAATAAGAGGTTCCTTCCTAGAAGGGGATGGATAAGCGACGAAGAAATGGACTGTGCCATTTTTACCTCCCGATCGCTCTTTAAGGGGCACTTCGGGGCGGAAAACGGCGCAGTCTGGATAACGGATCCAATTCTAAAAATAAGTTGAATATCCATCTATTTTTCTCCTAACAAAAACATTGGCGAATTTGAGGACCAGGCTGGAGAGGCTTATAAGAGGGAGATCGATGAAGACGGTACTGGGTGGCGATTTCAACGCTCACTCCTCCTTGTGGGGTTGCAATAGGACCGATAGAAGGGGCACTGTGCTGGAGGAGACGATGGCGGGCGTGGATGCCATCCTCCTAAACCACGGGAATCAGCCGACGTATGTTTCTCGATGAAGAGCATCTTTCATCGATCTGACCTGGTCAATTGGACTCCCAAGGAATTTAAATATAACCTGGGAGGTCACTGACAAGGAGACCTTGAGCGATCACCGTCTTATTCTGATCAAACTGGAAGACCAGAAGTGGACGGACCTGCGCGCTGAGGAAGTAGCGGCGGCACGTCCTCAAGCGACATCCTCATTTTTAAGTAAATTTAGAATGGAACTTCAACGGAGAGCTTGGTGCGAGAGGGAGGATGGTTCTTGGCATCCCCTAAAAGTTCTCCAACTGATCAGAAATGTCTTTGAAAAGTGTGCGTCCTGCAGGGGGCTTTCTGGAAAGCCTGCGAGACGCAAATGATGGTGGAACGAGGACATACAGGCCCAAAGAGAGAAATGCACCAAAATACGGTGTAGAGCGTCAAGAGGTAATCGCAAGAACATTACTATATCCGAATCTCTGCAGGAATAGCTTAAGAGAGAGCGCCGTAAACTGAAACGTTTAATAAGGTCTGCTAAAAAAGAACAATGGAAGAAACTGCTGGAAGAATTGAATGCTGATCCATGGGGGGATGCCTACCAGGTGGTAAGCAGGAACCTCCACCGCAGGTTGCAGGTCTCCTTGTCGGATGAAGATGCATGGGACGAGGCGGACCGACTGTTCCCGGTGTGCCTAGAAACCAAATGGAATAGTTTACCTTTCGACGAAAGGGACACCCTCCCAAATAGAAAAGAGGTAGAAATTGCTGCCAAGAGCTTTAAGAACGGGAAAGCTCCGGGACCGGATGGGATCACCGCCGAAACGATGAAAGTAATAGCGTCCGATATTCCTGACTTGGCGGAGGAAGCCTTTGCTTTCTGCTACAAGGAGGAAATATTTCCAGAGGAGTGGAAAATTGCTAGGCTGGTTCTGATACCGAAGGAAGGGAAGGCGGGCTTTAGGCCGATCTGCCTTCTAAACACAATAGGCAAATGGTACGAAAGAGTAATCGCAAATAGACTGACGACCTTCCTGGAGGATAATCGGAAATTATCCGACTATCGGTACGGTTTCAGGAAGGGTTGTAGCACCACTGACGCCCTGCTGAGGGTTTTAAACTGGGTGGAGGAATTGAAACTTAAGTCTTATGCACATAGGAAACTGGCAGTAACTAATATCTTTCGATGTAAGGAACGCCTTTAACTGCGTAAGCTGGCCAGGAATCATTAAAAGTCTAGAGGACCGTGACACCCCCACAAATCTAGTGAGAGCAGTCAAGGGTTTCTTGTAGAAGAGACGAATCCTCGTTAACGGTCAACCCAGAGCAACCAATATAGGAGCCCCCAAGGGTCTATCCTGGGTCCAATATTGTGGAACGTTATGTTCGATGATGTGCTGAGCCTGCAGTTGCCAGAAACCAAACTCATTGCTTACGCGGACGACCTCGTGGCCCTGGTAACAGGAAAGAACAAGGCGTCTCTCACTAGAAATGTGAAACGTTTGATTTGTGTTTTATTTCTTTTGTTATTCATAACCATGTTGGGTATAAATATTACATATTTCCAGTTTAACGGTCAATTTTATGAACAGCTTGACGGGGTGGCTATGGGTAGTCGTAGCCCATTGGTTATAAGGAACAATTTGAAAACACAGCCCTCAGTACAGCAAGACTCAGGCCTACATGTTGGTACCGGTACGTAGACAACACATTTGTAATATGGAGCCATGGGAAATAAACATTAAAAGAATTCCTGGAGCATCTTAACAGTATACATCCACAGATACAGTTCACAATGGAAGAGGAAACTGATGGAAAACTTGCTTTCCTAGACGTGCTGATAAGTAGAGAACCTAACGGCACATTGGACCATACGATTTACAGAAAACTGACGCACACGAACCGCTGCCTACAAAAGTCTTCTAACCATCACTCAGGGAAAAAACGTGCTGTCATAAAAACGCTGGTTAACCGTGCTACACGCACTTGCAAGCCTATGCAACTATAACAGGAGCTGCATCACCTGGAACATGCCTTTCAGGCAAATGGATACACCAGGCAAAAAATAAAAAGAACATTGCATCCAAAGAGACCAACATAAACTAGTACGGTCTCAACTACTTTGTCTGCAGCCTTTCTACCATATATACAAAACGTTACTGATCGAATCGGGAGAATCCTACAGCGCCACAATGTCAGGGCCATATTTAAGCCCATTAAAAAAATTGGAGTTCCACGGGAAAAACTAGCTACTGCGGGAGTGTACAGGATACCATGCACCTGCGGTTCGGTGTATTGTCGCCTTTGCTCGGGGCGGTCGTTGGTTGTCGACGCTGGGGCGGAGCCTTGTTTCCGCTCTCCAGGGATAACGACGGCAGCCGAACAGGGACAAAATATTTGTAGACCACGGACGAACGAGTCTTTTGGGTTTTAAATGATTATATATGAAAAATGTACAACAAAGAATCTATTCACATATACCGAATAACACCTTACTACCTAGCCAAAACATTCATCGTCCTTTCATCCTTAACAGTATTTACAGAGGGCGCTCATCCTTCCATTCATACTGAACTTAACATCTACAGGATATATATATGTACAGTCTATCGCGGGAAATCGCACTCATTAATAGTCTTCCTTATTGTCAAACACAGGGGGAGGGGCCAACACACGCGTCACGGGGAAAACAGCGAGCGTCGGTACCTGGGCGGCGTCGTTGGCAGCGGGGATAATAGCGGCGGCGGCGGCGACAGCAGGGGTGGCAGCGGCGATGACCAATCGATCGAGGAAGGCAGGCGGCTCCGTGGCGGTGTCAACAGGGCGGCTGGAGGTGCGGCGGCGTCGGCGTCGCGACGGCGGTGGCGATGGTGTCGGCGGCGCTGATCCAGAGATTCGGCGCGTACCTGCTGGCGAGCTGGCCGAAGACGGTATCCAGGTGGTCGTGGTAGTGGGGTCGAAACGGACGTGGCAGCGTCTTTAGGCGTCGTCTGGCGGCAGCGGCGTCTCGTTCCCGGCGATGTCGTTGTCGATGCTGCAGCGCGGAGCGTCCGGCTCGTGGCATCGGCGTTGACGACAGGTCGTGTTATGGAATCGCTGTAGGGTAGCTACTAGAGCTAAAGGTAGCTCTGTGAGCTAGAGGTAGCTACGAGAGCTAAAGGTAGCTACTAGAGCTAAACGAGAACCTGAGAGGATCTGAATTTTAATTGATTTCGAAGCTCCTTTTATTCCGGGGATGATGAGCGGGGGATGCTAGTGGAGCGCTGCGATTGGCTGGCGATCGTGGTGGTTCTCCCACGCCGTTCGGTCGATCTCGCGGGTCGTTCTCCCGCAGGTCCGTGTAAGTTGATACCGTCGCTTACGCTGACGGTCAGTGGACGTGGAACCAGTGTGGCGGAATGGTTGAAGGTCGTTGGGTGAGAGAAAACACACTTCGTTCTCTCGTCAGTCCGTGCCTTTTGATGTTGTCATCTAGTTCGCAGGCGGATCGCAGTATTAGTCTTTCAGGCTCGTACGGCAACAGTATATTGGTACCACAAAGCGTAGCAGCAAAACTCTTAACTTAAAGAACACATGAATCACCGCTGTTTGAACCAGCCAGAAAAATCGGCAGTTACAGAGCACGCACATCTTGGGAGTGAACATTGTATCAAATATAATGAAACTGACGTGCTTTCTACCTCTTCCCATTATTACGCAAGAATTCGTGAAGCTAATGAAATTTACAAGCATAGCAACAACTATAACAGAGGAAGAGGAATCCATCCATCCATCTCTCATCTATGAGATAGAAGACAATCAAAAATACAAATATTTGATCAACCCCAAACTTGTCCATTTTGATTTAATGCTATTCAAATATCAAGAGACTTTAAACAACAAGCAAATGCATTAATTACAGACACCAGTTTAAAGTAACCTTTGCAAGAATTTGAAATAGCAACTCACAAATCCACTAATACAACAATTGGAATCAATGATTCTCTTAATCAACACGGCAAAAATTTTTTTTAGTAAATATATTTTTAGGAAAACAGATAATTCACATAGTTAGCAAGCTAGTCCCACCAGTCAATCAAGTGGTGTTGCAACCCATTTTATCGTCATTGGACATGTTTCAACCAATCAAGATATCATTCTCAATCTGCTTGGAATTCGGTATGATAAATGGAATAGATGACGAACCGCACCACGCACAAAATGCCTCAGTGCCCCCTCACAATCAAAAAAGGGCTCTTATTTTTATCATATATCGGGTCTAGGGCTTATCAGTACTTACACAACGCGCGTCTACCGCAAAATCCAAGGGACAAGTCACTGCTCCAGCTTATCCAAATGGTAAAAGAAAATTATGAACCAGTAGGGTTACAGGCTACTAACAGTTATACATCTTCCAAACGAATTCAACGTGAGAATGAGTCTGTACGAGACTACATTGAAAGTCTGCAGAAACTCGCAGTCCCATGCAACTATGGTACCCATCTATAGGATGCCCTGCGCGATAGAATAGTGTGAATAGAAGAATAGCTCTAAAAGAGGAAGCTGTTCGGGACCAATCGAGAATGTTAGCAAGGGCCTTACCAGTCAACACAGTCAACTAGCACAAATTTAGAAATACAAACCTCAGTCAATACAGTCTGAAGTACAGGGGCTTTAGAAACCAACCAACAACAGCGCTCCAATTCACCCATCTCATACAGCCTCAATGCATACAACCATCACAATCAACTCAGACCGCTGATAGAACGTATGTCGCGCGCATCAGAGTAGGGCAAACTACAACATCGCGTCCACCAATCGGAGCACTTAAAGCTCACTCTGCCATGCCAACACAGATATAAAAATCGGTAGCAAACCAACAAAACATCCATGGAAAGGATCGAAGAACTCAACATTTTGCAACAAGTGCTGAAGGAACTAAAAAGCTATGGCCTGGATATAAAAATTATAAGCAACAAAGTGCAAACATAGTGAACACAAATGCATCAAACAGTGCGACCTGGAACGGGGCAGCCGCAGTAGACTTGATAATAGAAGTAAAAAGTGACACGAAGGAAACAAGAAAGAGACAAATAAATTGAGAAAATATCACGGACAGACAAAGTCAAGGAAATCACGGTAAAAAACCGAGGCATTAGACAAACAACTTCGAAATATGTATTAACTGTAGAAGAGAAGACATTACAGTGCCGATTAAAGAAAGCGAATGCGACGACGATGGAAGTTATGAGAAACTTAAAAGAGAAAAAATCGCCTCCGCCAATCACAGTAAAAAAGGAGAATGTCAACGTATTAACACAGATATTGGAAAAGAATAAGATAACACTCAGAACTCCCTTAAGATATACAAAAAACGGGACGAAAGTGTTTACTAAAGAAAGCGAGGACTACAGGCGACTCGTAAAGTTCTTAAAGCGTGCAATATGGAATATTTCACATACTAATTAAACGAAGAAGAGGAGTTACAGATAGTAGTAAAGGGAGTTCCGCCTTCAATGGATACAAAAACAATAGAAGAATCACTGAAGGAGCAGGGGTACAAACTCAATAGCATTATAACAATGAAAAATAAAAGCAGGGCGCTACCTAGGGTGCTGGTTAATACAAGCAGAGATGACGAAGGCAAGATAATATATATAATAATTATAATAATAACATCGGACAACTTAGGGTACAAAAAGAAGCAAAGAGACGATCATCAGGGGCGACGCAATGCCACCGATTCCAACGATTCGGCCGTGTAGCACAAGGTGCAACATGAACCCAAGATGTGTCAAATGTGGGGAGGAACACCACTCAAGAGACTGCGATAATAAGGGAAAAGGAAAGTGCGGGAACTGCAGCGAAGAGCACATTCTTCAAGTTGACTATGTCCAGTACATCCGAAACGCATAGAAGAAGAGAGAAGAATACGTAAACAAGAAATGGTGGAGAATATTAAAGTTCGACCGGAATGTTCGTATGCAAAGGTGTGCACGTATTATCGTCGCTATGTTCATGGATTCACCAATATACCAACACTTTTAACCGAAAGTGAAAATTTCATCGGGATTCAGACTGTGAAACGGCATTCGAGACTTTGAAGCAGGCTTTCTTCACAGCCCCATATTGGTATATCCTTGGCCCAATAGACTGTTCATCTTAAGACACCGACGCCAGTAATGTGGGAATGGGAGCCGTTCTTTCGCAGCTAAAAGATGGCCAACAGAAGGTAATCGGCTATTTTGGCAAGACCCTGTCAAAAGCCGAAAGAGACTACTGTGTCACCAGGTGAGAGATGCCGACTGTAGTAAAAGGTGTAGAACGATTTTGCAAATACCTGTATGGACGAAAATTTACCTTACGCACTGATCATGCAGCTTTAAAGTGGCTACTGAATTTCAAGAATTCGGAGGGCCAGGTAGCTAGATGAATTGAGAAGCTACAGGAATATGACTTTGACGTAGAGCACCGGTCTGGATCAGGACACAAGAAAGCTGATGCACTTTCCAGACGATCCTGTCAAGCAGTTTGCAAGCAGTGTGACCGAATGGGTATTTCTTCTGTTATTGCAAGTGGGAGATTACAAATCCCTGCTTCAATGTTGGCAATGATGCATTCAATAGGTGTGCCAGATGGAGTTATAGCAAAATTCCCTCCTTTTGTCAGTACCGATATCTCAGGTTTTGTGAGGTTTCGTTGTGTTAAATTTATCAGTAGTCGTTTTTCATCTGGTTGGGAAGATGATGGGCACTTCTTTTTCAGGTTTTCGAACTTGCGGGTTTGACTTTCTTTAGCAGCTGCGTGTGTTGCCTCTTGTGTTCTACATGTTAGGTTATCTATTGTGTTCCAATCGCTCCAATGTATTCTGTTACTGATATGTAGATGCGTATCCAAGAGTTTATATGTATTTGCCAGATCTCGTTGTGTTTTTTGTATTCTTTCTTTCAGGAAGGCTTTTTCAGTTCTCTGGTAAATGCGATGCGACTTAGCGGTGGTAAATATCCTTTTAAGCCTTAGGAACTTCGGGATTGTATTTGTGTTTGCAGCGTAGGAGAAATGCTAGTGCAGCTAGTAACTGGGCTTTCTTCTTTCGAAGATCCTCCAAACGACGTATGGTTTTGTATAAATCCTCCCCGTAGGGGCGATTAATAGTTGAATGTAGGCTTTCACGGCCGGCGTTTAATCTTGAAGGTGATTTATCCGGGTTGATGGGCCGTGGTCTAGTGAAATTTATTCCTGACGTTTCGTCTACATCTACGGTAGACATTCTCGAAGGCGATGTGGTAGACGGCGAAGTGATCGGTGTAATAGTTCTGCGACGAGTATGCTCGTTCGATCGGTAGCGGCCGTATTTATACTGTTTTCGTCTGGAGGGGGTGGGGCTTAGTGTACTTCTGCGTTCTTTATTGGTCTAGTATTGGTGGTTCTTAAGGAAAGTATCCAATTTTTGTGTAATTTTATACCTTCTTCTTTTCTGTTGAAGCTTTGTGGATGTTTATAAATTTCAAAAGCTTCTCTATATAATCGAGAGTGGTAATGGCTGCACCTGACCAATACATCGACATTGTCGAAATTACTCAAACCATTATATGTGAAACAGTTCGGTCATATACAGGTTGTTTAACAAGAAAATAGTTTGAAAATTGAATTCATACATATATACAACCCAAGAAATTTACTATTATTTTACCAGACATTAACTACTAAACTATTAAATTTTTAACCCCCAAATCTCCGATTTTATTCAAATTTTAGTATTCGTCATGCTGGGCAATAATATATACACAAATTGACCGCGATGATTGATATGCCTGTTATTGCATATTTAAGATAATGCTGATATATTGTCTTAACAAAAAATAAATTCGATGCATGTAAGGAAAATTTACCACTCTCAGACGACATTAAGATTGAAGAAAATTCACTAATCAAAAACTTCATCCGAGACAGCCTTAAGTTTCCAAAATATAAAGTAACTAATATAGAATCGTATTGATGAAGCATTGATTTCTTGTAACTCCATATTCACGATAAAAAACACACGAGATCAATTACAAAAGGTACACGCTTGCTGTTTACATTAAGGTACTGCTTTCTGAACTCTTGTTTAGTTTACACAACTTAGAATTTGATTCTCTCTGTTATAATACTCGTCTTAAAATTAAGCCTATAATTCATAAAAAAATTATCATTCAAAACAATAAATTAACCAAACTATTGCCATCAGATTTCAAAAATACTGATAGTACAAAATATGTTCTCGGTCAGCATTCTGTCGAAACCACCAGACACGGATCGCGATTTCGAGCTGATTGGCTCTCATCAGCGTGCCGCAGATAGTTTCGACAGAATACCGACCGACCAAAGTCTCCTCTTGCTAGAAGTGGATTTAATAAGGACCAAAGATGTCACTAGAGCGCCATCTGTGGTAAATGATATTTAATAAGAGGTACTGTAGTGTTCAACAAGATACCTTTTTCATTAAGGCAATGCTTGCTAAACCAGACCTCACGCATAGCTACGCTGCGTGAAAGGCACGCATACCCATATAGAACAAAATATGTCCTCGGTTAGCAAGCATTGCCTTAATGTAAAAGGTATCTTGTTGAACACTACAGTACCTCTTATTAAATAGCATTTACCATAGATGGCGCTCTAGTGACATCTTTGGTCCTTATTAAATACTGATAGTATTAATGTATATCATTCAGAAATGAAAACTAAGTTTCTTGACGGATTCAAAAACCTAACTAATGTAACTTTCAATAAAAATCAATTACAAACAAAGGATTTAATTATAATATTAAACCTTCTTTGAATAAATCTACTTTAGAAAAATTAGCTGTAGAGACAGAATTAGCCTTAACAAATAATGTAAGTGTAGACTTGGGTAAAAAATACTTATTTCAATTTTCTCCAATTTCTCAAAATTTTAATAAGGGAACAAATACTGCCAAATCTATAAAATCTGTAGTAGATGCTGATAATGTCATTTTTACTAAATCCGACAAAGGCAATACTATTATAGCCATTTCATAGATAGATTATATCCATAAAGTAACCAGTTTTCTAAACTCAAATTCTTTCAAAGTACTTAAAAAAGACCCTACTCAGAATTTTCAAAAACAACTAAAAACATTTTTTCCCAGTGTCACGCATTGTTAAAAGATAAACAAAAATACCTGTTTTCTTTTATGAATCCTCAACCACCCAAATTATACGGCCGCATAAAGTTGATTTTCCTATTAGACCTGTGGTGTCCTATGTTCAAGCTCCTTGTACAAAAGTATTAACATTTATTTCGTTAACGAAATCAAAAATTCAACAAATCCTTTTCGTTGAAAAACTCGTATCAACTTGTAAACAATATTTTTAATTTAAAATTACCAGATAACAGTAAATTTGTATCCTTTGATGTTTGTTATCTATTCGCTAGCATTCCTCCACTAGAAGTAACCAAATTAGTAGAAACATCATTATCAGACAATTTGGTAAATCCAGTTAAAATTGATGAATTAGTCACGCTGTTGGAAATTTGTTTGAAACAAAATTACTTAAAATTCAACAATGCATTTTTTGAACAGCAGGAGGGACTTGCGATGGGTAACCCATTAGGCCCCTTACTCGCTGATATCTTCATGAATAATTTAGAAACCAATATAAGCAATAATAAACTTTTCAAAGATTGTTTTCACTGGTGTCGATAGGTCGATGACATTTTAATATGTTATACAGGCACTAGCAGACAACTATTTAATTTATTTAACTTTATAAATAACCTACATCCCAAAATTAAATTTACCATGGGAATTGAAAAGAATGGTAGTATAAACTTTTTAGATTTAACTATTAGAAACATTCAAAATCAGCACAAATTTTCAATATAGCACAAGGAAACTCATACAGACACAATGTCATCCTATTTCACACAAGTTAGCCTTCTTCTACTCAAGTTTCCACAGACTCCTCACTATTCCCATGTCCACAGATGATTACAGCGTAGAGTTAAATAGTAGTTACCAAATAGCATATACTAATGGATACAAAAATTTTTTTTTGGTCGTTACGTCTGAAGACACCTTCCTCACGAATCCGACACTACCCAGTCGCATCGAATGGCTGGGTGTTTTTTTAAGATTTCCCCTTTTCCACGAAAACAAAAAAAAAAAATATTATGGCGGTAAAAACAATTACCGACTTGGAGGAGGAAGTAAGAGAATGTTGGAGACTTACTGCATAATTTGATTCAATATTTAATTTGGGATCCGATTCCAATCTAATCTTAATGTAAAAAATAAATGAAATAAGCGGCAAGTTTAAACATCGACACTCCTGTTAATTTTCCAAAATTCATTATTAAAATACGTTAAGTGCCGATCACACACATGGTGCGCGTTACATTTGTATAGCTTGGATTTTTGTGTTGGCTTGTCATGTTAATGTATGTTATTAATAATATGTAATTACGTTAATTGACAATTCTCTTGAATTTCTTCAGTCTTCTAACTTGTCGCTGTTATTTTTCGTTTCAGAGATTTTTCCTGAAGTTGTAAATTTAAATACTTAATTCTAATAAATATTCTTTGGCGGCTAAATTGATGATACTCGAATCAGCTATATCCCATTTTTTGAGAAGAAAACGAGATGTTCTTCTTGCAATATTCTTTCCACCCCTAATTGTCTTGTTTCCGTGAAATTTATTAAATAGTTCTTCTAATTGTTGAACTATATTTAAAAAAGACTCGGAAGATTCAATAAGTCCTCCAAAGGAAAGATATTGCAACCACGAAGTAATTTGTTAATGATTAATGTCTTTGGTACGGCTTCCTATATCAGGCCTCTCTTTTAAAAATTTCCTTGCTATATATCCAGCAATATATCTTAGACCGTCGCTTTCACTGAATTTTTGAATATTAGTTCTTCCGTAATTTTGACCAATGTACGAAACAAACCTACTATGAAATTTTAACTTTTTTCTATAGGGAACGTTTAGAAGTTCTGCCTTCAATAGAGGAGGGTTGATAAGAGGCTTCTTTCGCCCATAACAAACTCGAAAAAAAAGTTTCGATTTTCAACTATTTATTAATGCACTTGCACAGTTGAAGATATATATTTTTTATTCAATAAGATTTACGTGATAAATAATATAGTAAGTCATACCAATTGTGGGAACACTCTGTGTCACTCGTAATTTGGGAAGTAGCACACTCTGTACAGCAGAATTTAGACTTGTGACAGTTCTGGCCACCAAACTAGGTCAGAACTCAAATACGCACACTAGCGTAAACGGCTGACGGCACATTATACATAAGTCCAATGTAAATATTATTTGTATATATAGCTGTAAATTATTCAATATAGTTGGTTAGTCTAGTCTAATCCTGACTCACTTATAATTGGATCCTGAAATACGCTTCCAATTCAACGGTCCTTATTAGGACCACTCTCTCTCTACACGTACCTTCATGGTAGCCGCTACGTTCGCTACACAATTATTGCCCAAAAAGAGAGTGTTTGGTCTTTTTTGCATATTTTTGACGTTTTTTAAATCTTTAAATTAATATTTTTTAAATTCTTTTTGACTCACAATTAAACTACTGCTTATAAGCTTTTATGTCAATACTATTTTATTTTGTTTCAGTATGGGCTTCTACCCTACAAGCAAAAATATATTACGCGTGAGAGAAGAATAGACTGGGTACGATTGAAACAAACGATGAACTAGAACAGAATACTATTCTGTAATAATAGTTAATAACCTTCTTTTATCTTAATTTTGCATCTAGTGTTCTAATAACAGTTGTTTTTTGGTGCTAAAATGAATGACAATAACGTTCATTTTAATAAATGCTCATAATAGATACATAAATATTTATGTTACTTATCCCATCAATTACAGGATTTTTTTTTAAATAATTGTTTTTTATATTTGTCATGATGTATACTATTAATTACGCGCACGGTTTAGTTGGGTACTTATTACAGCAGGTACCTAGCGCTTTGTTCGATAGATTTAAATAAAATTTATATCACATCAAGTGGCTGATGGGTGAAAAATGCCTCTTATCAACCCTCCTCCTTTCTTTCAAAATCTGAAGGTAAAAAGTGCAGGCTACAAATCCGGCCGTTTATTACATTAATTTTATCGGCTCGATGACATCGATTTATCCATATGTTTTTGTAATTGAATATCTCTTGGGAATTATTTTTTCCCTGTTGGCTCTTGCAATAACCGACACTACAGCGTATTCCACCCCCTACCATTTTATAAATGTTCTACAAGTTGAAGATAACCTTCAGAATTAAGTAATATACGCCTTATTTATATTAGGTTCCTTCATAACTGCATTATTTAAGAGAAAGAAAAATTGTTGTCCAGATAGTTCTAACTAGCTTAATTTTTACATAAATAGTTGCCAGTTAGAATAGAATCAGTTATAATTTTATTTGCATGTAGGTAGTAGAATGAATAATTTTTATAAAAAAAAAATATTTTATTTAGGAGTTCGAAATGTGACCATAACTCATTACTTACCTTGAATTACTTATATTATTATATGTATAACATTGAAAATATGTAAGTAGGTACATACGAGTTTATGTACCTATAATGACAGTGACTATGGAAATGTAAAATATTTTTCGTTCGCTTTTATGAATTATCTATATACGGCATGTATGCAATCCCTTTATTTAACCTACCCTTAAGCACTAGTTCAGTTTATCAAACACTATTAGAATGGTACTATATAAGTGGTCTATTATTAAAGAAAACAACAAACGAGTAGCAGTCACACTGACGGCGAGGTACACTATTGGCGTTGACTAAGTCGCCCGTGGCTCGTATATTCTGAGCAACGTTACAACCTAACCAGACCCCTCTTCGCCCTCGACTTCAAGTTGATCGAACTGTGACAACCGTATTAGTTTAATAATCGTTGGCTTGTCTAGAGGTTCAGTTTGTATATGTAGGCTTGTGGATAAGGTGATATGAACCTTCATATAGTAACGAGCGTATATGTGTGCGAGAGCGGCGACGAGATCCGACAGCAGATAAGCGGAGTTCAAAGGATGCCGGCGTCGGTCGGCGCTTTGATGACAATAAACAAGGCCATAAATTAAACGAACACAATAGGCAGTCGAGATAGTTTTAGAAGGTTTCCTGATTTTTCTAGATTGTTCCATATCTGTATAAATACTTGTTTACGTGGTCAGTGACAGTAGTCTACAGTTAGCTTCCGAACGAGTAATATAAATACCGAACTACCATATATAGTGATATAAATACGCATTTTCTTGGTCATATAAATAAGTTGTTGAATTGTTATTAGTGTTTAAATATTCCATTAGTGTTTAAGTGTTAAATAAATAGTTGTAAAATAAATATAAAAGTCGTTACATTGGTGTCAGGTGTGGGGTGCTCAGCCAATCGATTCCCCAAAAAAAAAAAAAGAGAATTTTCTAGTAGAGGAAAAATAGTTAAATACATCAAAATGCCGAAAAAGTTGTTGGAGTTGAAAGTTGCCGAACTGAAAAGTGAACTCGAGGAGCGAGACGAAGATACGTCTGGCAACAAGCTCACCTTACAAGGGCGACTCAAGGAAGCTTTCATACGAGAAGGTTTCGATCCGAATACCTACGAATTTGAGGATGAACTGGAAAAGAAATTGGAAAAGAAATTAACCGAAAATTCAAAGGAACTAAAAGGTAATCTGGAAGAACTGAAAGAAAATCTGGAAGAAAAATTAACCGAAAATTCAAAAGAACAGAAGGAAAATTTGTGTATATATAAATCAGTTTGGCCAGTTGCTCTTAAAAAAGCTGAGATAGTACCAATATTCAAATCTGGTGATAAACTATTGCCAACAAATTTTCGACCGATATCACTTATATCAAATGTTGCAAAATTATTTGAAAAACTTATACATACTAGACTTTACAATTTTATCAATAGATATAATTTAATATCAAATAAGCAGTTTGGATTCAGAAGGAATATGGGTACCAAAGATGCTCTTTTTTTGTGACCAACAAAATAGTGAATGAAATAAATGAAAATAAAAAAGTGGTAGGTACTTTCCTAGATAAAGCCTTTGACACGGTTAACCACAAAATCTTATTACAAAAGCTAGAAAGATATGGTGTTAGAAGTCCCACAAAAGAATTTTTCAAAAGTTACTTATCTGATAGATTACAAAAAGTAAAACTAAATGACTCATACAGCGATTTTCTAAAGGTTAATGTTGGAGTACCACAAGGTAGAATACTTGGGCCCCTTTTATTTATAGTCTACATTAACGATCTATTAGATAAATTGCCGAATAACACTATAGCCTCCTATGCTGATGACACAGTTATAATATGTCCAGACAAGTCATGGGAGGAAGCTGAAGTAAAAACGAATAACTACTTAGACATAATATACAAATGGCTCTGTCTCAATGAACTTTCCTTAAACGTAAAAAAAACAGTTTTTATTACTTTTGGTTCATACACAGATAGTGTTCCTAGAGATATAAATATAAATATACAGATCAATGATCAAAAATTGACAAGAGTCGAATATTGTAAATACTTGGGCCTACTAATTGACAGTAGACTTAAATAAAATAAACACGTTGAAAATGTAATTAAAAAGGGGAAATACTTAATTTATGTTATATTGTTCCTTTGCCTTTTCTGTATCCAAATTGCGTTTCACTCAATACTTTTTTCTCCTCCATTTCCTTTTCCAGTCTTGTCTTCAAAATTTCTGCGTATATCTTATAACCCGTGTCCATGAGGGTAATTCCCCTGTAGTTTTCTACATCATCTTTGTTTCCTTTTTTGAATATAGGCGCTATTATTATTCCTACTTTCCATTCTTCCGGTATTTTCTCCTCCCCATTCCATATTTTATTTATTATTCTATGCATCTCCTCTATCACCTGCTCCATTCCATATATACACGCTTCATTTGGTATTTTGTCTTGGCCAGGTGCCTTCATTTTTTTTCATTTTATTAATTGTGCTTTTAACCTCTTCGATGCTTATTTCATCTTCATAATTTAATGTTTTGGTAAAAGCTCGTTTTTCCTTTTCTTCTAGTCCTTCCATTTGTTTTTGAAAATGCTCTACCCATTCATTCATTTTTATTTTTTCACTTATTTTTATTTTTTTACTCCTTTGTTCGTTTATTAAATCCCAGAATTTTTTTCCCGATTTGTCCATTTTAGCCCCTATCCATTCCCTTTCTTTGTAATCTATTTTCTTTTGTACTAGTAGATTTCTGTATTCTCTTCTTATCTGTAAGTATTCTTCCTTCTTTGTTCCGTCTGCTGCATAGCTCCTCTTAGCCTCCTTCAATTTTTGCTTGACTTTGTGACAGGCACCATCCCACCATTTTTTATTAGGTGTTGTACCTTTGATGATTACTCTCTTTTTTGGCGTGGCGTTGTTTATTCTTATTTTAAGTTCTTCCCATTCTTTCGCCGGTTTTGTTTTTCCTAGCTGATCTTTGTACCTTTTGATATCTTTTTCTTTCCATGTAGTTACTATCTTTTCTTTCTGTTTATTCAATTGCTCCATTTGTTCCATTTCCACTTTCAAAGATAATTTTAACGTTTGGTGGTCCGATGAAAAACTTCCTTTAATTTCCATTTTTTAATCAATTCTTCCCCTGTTCTGTTGGTTATTATGTAATCTATTACAGATCTTCCTGATCGTCCTATGTATGTCATACTGTCAGTTTTATCGCCTGCAATATTTCCATTTATTATATACATTACAGACGTAAAGAAGGTAAATGCTTTTAAATGTTTCAAAGCAATTTATTAGACTCTACAATATTGTTTCGGGTTCTGAGCCCTTTGTCAAGAGTAATCGTTTTCTGAATTCGAAACAGTACATTGGTTCTATATATACACAAAATTAGTGTGTGTGAAAATGTGTGTGTCTGTTTGAAGTACAATTACAGTGTCAATGTGTGTATGTCTTAGCAGTATTGGTTATACCTAAATACTTATCTATTACAATAGTTTCCTTAAAGTCTAGCTGATCATTAGTTAAAAGGTTGTTTTGTTGTAACATAGCTTTTTTGATTTCCAATTGTTCAAGTAAAGTTAGTCTTTTTCCTTTATTGTCATTATGTAATAGTTTTATTTCATCAATATTGTGGTTGTTAACGATACAATGTGTGCTCATGCCTGTACAATGTCTTTTTTCTTTAATGCTTTTTTCATGCTCTTTTTTCCTAATATCTAAATTTCTCCCTGTCTGCCCAATATAAAAGGCTTCACAAAACTTACAATTTAACTTATAGATACCGTTCTTTTTTGAATTACAAAGTTTTTGTTTATTGTTAACTAATAATTTTCCTACGTTACACATGTTTACAGAAATGGTTTTAATATCTAGTCTGTTAAGAGATTTACATATATATTCCTACTTAGTTTATAATAATGATTAATTAAATTGTAATGAACTATTTCTTTTTTATGACCGGCGTATAGTTGTTTTATAATAATATTCTTTTTCATTTTCGTTAGAATTTTATCAACTATTGAAGGATTATAGTTGTTATTTTTTGCTATTGTTTTAATGGTATTAAGCTCTTTATCAAAGTTGGTTTTGCTCAAAGGAAATTTTATTAATCTAAAAACGTAACTACGTAGTGCTGCCATTTTTATTTGGTGGGACTGATTCGACTTAGAATTTATGATTATATCTGTATTCGTAGGTTTTCTATATATATTATAATTAAACGTGTTGTTATTAGTTTTTATGTTAATATCTAAAAAGTTTAAACCATTCTCATCTCCGTGTTCTATTGTAAATTTGATTTTCTTATTAATGTTGTTTAGGTAATTTAAAAAATGTGTTAACTGCCTATCTGTTCCGTTCCATACACAAAAAATGTCGTCCACGTACCATGTCCAATATATTATGTTTTTTGTAGCTGAGGTATTTTTAAAAATGTTATTTTCAAAATCAGACATATATATATATATATATATATATATATATATATATCTGCCAATAACGGGGAAATCGGGGACCCCATGGGTAGGCCATCAATCTTTTGGAAATAGTTGTTGTCATAATTTAAGTAATTTTGGTGTAGGCATATTTTGACAACTTCATTAAGTTGTGATTTCATTTCATCAGGTAAATCCGTGTTCTCAATGTGGTTTTTCAAAATTACTTGTAATTCGTATAAGTAAAAACGGTGTGGTCGTTTATTGATTAACACTGATTCTGAAAAGGAAAAACATAAAGGCTAAAGACTAAAAAATAGTACACGATCTCTTATACTACATGGCGCTAGGAATCACATTTTGATATTATTTCAACACCCCCACTATATTAAAATTAAAAATAAACTAAACCTTACAATTTACTAATAGTAGGTATACTATGTCGGAGCTGCGACAGAGGATGGCGTGTCCATCCAGTTCTTACCATTGATGGTGTTTTTTGATGTCTTTCGAGGTCATTCTTCGTGTCTTTCGAGGTCATTCTTCGTGTCTTCCGAGGTCATTCTTCGTGTGTCGTGGCCTTCCAAGGTCATTCTTTGGGTGGTGGTGGTGGTGTTGGCGAAGAAGGGGTGGCGCTGGTCGCAGAGGGTTGTCTTCGGGGCACTGCTGCTGTGGAGGTGTCGATGATGATGTGTGTCTGTGTGTGTATTAGAGACTGATGACGTAATTTTTTTTTTGTCTTCGGGGCACTGCTGTGGAGGTGTCGATGATGATGTGTGTGTGTGTGTGTATTAGAGGCTGATGACGTAATTTTTTTTTTTTGTTGAGAAAAAGTGTATGTGGTGCGCCCGGGTTCGAACCGTTTGCGCGAGGAGCTGCCGTTGTAACAGGCACGGACGCTAACTCGCTGAGCCAACAGCCGTACCGCTGGACTGTGTTTAAACGGTGGATAAAAAAATATATTGTTGTGTGTGTGTGTGTGTGTGTGTGTGTATTTGTTTTACTTTTATTTTGTTACTGTTTACAATATTGTCAATACAGCGCTATTGTTGAATGGGGAGGATGGCGCGCTGGTGATATTAAAAATCGAGACTAAATTATGTTTCTTTTTTTTTTTTTTTTTTTTCTTTATTAATTGTATAAATACTTACTTTGAAAAATAATTTACCTCGACAGTGGTGATAGATAAAAAAGAAAACACTAATAATTTTGTTTAATACATATATTTATTACATACATATTATTAGGCACGACAATTCTTATAGTAGTAGTAATATTTAACTTTTGTATGTGTACAATTATACATTTTGTTATTCAAAGAAGTTTAATTAGAATAAAGAAATATCTTCTATGATGTTATTTTCTACGTCAACATCTTCATCATTTTCGTATGTAAAATCGAATGGTATCATTTCATATCCAAAATGTTTATATGAAAATGATGTTCCCAGTCGAAGTAAAGGTGTAACCATGCAATAGTGGCATATCCATTGCATACTTTGTATATCTGTTATTATTTCCCTAAGAGTTAAATATGCTTTGTAGTATCGCATACATGTAAATTTGTGCAATGGCTCGTTGAAAGCTTGTTCTTCTACAATTTCTTTTTTGAAGTGATTATTCCAACATTGTTTACAAATCATTGAACAGTGTTTTAGGGGAGTTTTATAATAATTAAATTTTGCATACAATTTAAAATAATCAAAGAAAATATCTTGCGAATGCTTAAATAATGTAAGTATTTGAAACTTTGGGATTTTAATTTTTGGTGAAAATCTCCAACTATATAATGATGGATTACTAGTACGGTTGTAAATGCTCTTAATATAGGTATTACAATTCAATCGTCTTTCAAACAACAATAATTTTATATTGTATGGGATTTCTAAGTTATGTATTTCCTTATATGTTAATAAATAGGTATTGAGTAATTTATCAATAGAAAGATTCAGCAAAGATGATGGTAGGGCAAGCATGCTTCTCTGAAACTTTCCGCTTCAATCTACAAATATATTGTCAATAATTAAATGGAAAAAAAAAAAAAAAAATTAAATGCTATCTTTATAGCCCCATGGATATGTATCTGTATAAATATAATTTATAATTCGTTTATCGTCGTGTGGACTAAGTGCCACTTTATTTTGTCTTACCGTGTAAACATCATGTTTTTTAGATACAAATATATTTTGAGTCGTTTCAATAATTTTGTTATTGAATAAACATTGAAAATAGTCCTTAAATGTAATTTTCCTGAGCGCAACTTTTTTAATCCCTTTAGATTTTTTTGTGAATTCTACATTTTCCTCTTTGTCACTATACATTTTTATTACATACATTTTTGAACGCAAACCAATAAATTCCCACATTATCTTCCCTTGACATTCATCTTTCATAAGACCTAATTTTTTCTTATTTTCTAGAGGTATATTATAGATATTGTTTGGTGGGTAGTCAGATGTATCAAATTTATGTATATCACTTTTTATATATTGGTAAATATCATCAACAGAGAAATGGTAAATTAAGGAATCTGTATCAGTATAAAGTAATTTCGCCCTATCGGAAAAACGTTTTTGGATGTAATTGTAGTGAAAATCGTATAGCACTGTTTTTGAAATGTCAAGTATACTGAATCCTATAAACATTGGCTTATTAAAATAAATGTTCAATCTTTTCATTTCGATGAGTACCATATCATCACCTAATATTGTACAACTATGAAAATTGGGTTGGGAAATATAATAGTTTGCCCCATATCTTCCATGCCATTTATTCACTAGTTTAACATCTCTGTATTTTCTGACATCTTCTAAAGTTTTACCAAAAACTGCGTTATTCATCAGTTTATAGAAATTTTTTTCAAAATCGTTTTTACTCGTCTGTCGTAAGTTTGCATTTAAATCCACATATTTTTTTAACCAAGGTGATTGTTTAAATTTTAATATTCTATGAATCTTTTTAATTTCGATACCCAAATTTAAAGCTTGTTTTAAATTTCTATAATGAATAATATATTTTTTCTTATCATAAAGTGTAGTCATCAATTTAGTTATTTTCGAATTTGATCCGGGTGGAATTAAATGTTCCGGAAGCAATGGTAAATCTCTATGTTGCTTATGAAGTTTAGTAGGATAATGGAAATCAATTTCAAAAATATACCCAAACTCACCATTGTCAGGGATTTTATCAATAACTACAGAATAAATATCAGTAACCCATTCAAATTGTCCTTCCGGTAGTGGGAATGTCATTGCATAACCGTATAAGTTGTTTACATCATAATACATTAAATATGATATAGGTTCGTTTGAATTAAAATTGTCTCCCATGTATTTATTATTTGCTTTTCCATATCTATTACACGATTGTGACACTCCCCCTCGTATGCCTCGTTCTAAGAACATCATCATATCAATATCAGTAAATAGTTCTAACTCTATTCCTGTAATTTTAAGCATACTATCAAAAGCGAGTCCTGGTGCTGTGTAATAATGTAAACTGTCTAATTTATATGTGTTCCAACACGTTAAACGGAAATTTTCAAATACATCAGCCAGTAACAAAACATCTGTTTTCAAGTAGAGTTCAGCATATTGCTGTAAAGTTGAAATTTTAAAAGTATCCCAAACTAAGCACGCATGCTTATAGTCCGCATCAGAAATGTGACATTCATTAATTGTGCTGAAGAAAAATTCTTTAGGTGGTAGTTTTATATCCTGCAATTTTTCCCAACAGCTCATATATTCATATGGAAAGACACCCTTACGCTGTACCAATTCAAATTCGTTTTCATTTTCATAATATTTCATAGTTATTATTTTCCGTTCTTTATCTAGATAAGATGATAATTTATCTAAACTGCTGGACATAAACCGAAAAGAATCTAAAAATCTGAAATTTATTTTGGTATTCTCTATATATTTCGTGAACGAAATGTATTTTTCTTTGTTTACAGGTAATAATGATATTCTCCCGTTTACTTCTACAGTTAAAGCTTTAATTAAAAAATGACTATCGTATCCAGATAAATTGTGAAAAATAACAGGTATTGTATGAGTGTCTTTGTAATTTAAGTTACACCCTACATGGGATGGACCGCGGTAATTACCTGTTAGATGACAGTGATCCTTAACTTTAACATCATCATTTTTAAACGGTTTAGAACAAATATGACACAGTGTTGCAGTAATAAATTTATTTTCCTGCTCGAAGGTTAACGGTTTCATAGGAATAATATTAGAGAAAATGCTATCTAATTCTTCAGCAATTTTTTTAAGTTCCCTAACAAACCATGTAATACAATCTTTTCCGGTGTTTAATTTAAATCTGGAATATGAATCGTCATAAGTACACTTTAAATAATATGCAATACTGAAAGGTTCATGTCTTTGAATTTTTTGTGTTTTGCTGGTAGCATTATTTATACCTTCATCACAACTAATGAGTAAACATTCCAAATCAGCATAAATAGCAAACGGCACTAATTCCTTATTTTTAAAATTTCTAAATTTAAAAGGATTTTCCGATTCAGTGGGTAAAGTAATTTTTGTTGTGTTTAAATTTTTACAATCGATCGTATGCCTTTCCAGTATTTCTTGTGATGAAAAATGATTTAGACATCGATGACAGAACCACTTCTTTTGACTAACTCTATTGGTTTGTTTATGCAATAACTTAGATAAATTATTAATTAAAGCAAAATGGAAAGTCCTATTTAATTTTATGATTGTATCATTTTCTGTTAAATTATCTCTAGAAGAAGAAGAAGAAGAAGGGACATGTGAAACAGCTAATAAATTAATATGTGGTGTAAAATCGTTTTTGCTGAGACAAAGAGGTACAATTTCCTTTCTCTCTATAGTAAATATATTTATTGATAATTTATTCATTTCTTCAAATTTATTTATATCTTTAAATTGAATAGGGAAATTAATTCCTTCATATTTAAGAAATGTACTAAAGTGTGGATATGATGAGGTTCTGTTACAGTTTTTGTTGAGGGTTGTTGGATGGAGTGCAGCAACAATACTCCACAGGAAACAAAATTGATCATCATTTTGAATATTGAGAACAGACTTAGTATTTTTAATGTAAGATGGTAAGTCTACATAAGTTGATATTCCAAAGTTAATTGGTGTGTACTGATTAATGTTTATTTTAAGTTGAATAATTTCAAAAAGTGCCCAACCACTGTCCCTCTCTAGAAAATCATCTATTCTAGATAAAAGCTTATCATTTATGTGCTGATTATACCAGTCTCTTAAATTCGTAGCCCAATCAATTATATTATTTTTAGTTGAAAAGTGTTTGATATCTGTTTCTCCAGTTGAAGGTTTAATAAAGTTAGCGTAAAAGATAGCATTTACTTTTAGTAGTGTTTTTTTTAATTCTTTCTTAATTTGGATTCGAAAGCTGTTAAACGCTTTTTTAAAAAACAAAATTGGTTCTTTAATACTATAATTTAATATACTTCCTGTCCTTATTCTACTATCGAAACAACTTTCTACATCAATCCATTGTATGTTTCTTGCTTTCTTTCTAATTTTTTTTTGAAGTTCATTTCTGAATTTGTTTTTAAAATATTTTAATAAAGATAAATTAGCTTCTAACTGAGATTTATGTTTGATCTCACATTTTTTTTCTTGTTTTAACAATTTCATAACCAGTAAAATATTAACATTTAAAATTTTTATCCACTTACGATATTCCCTCCTTTTCTTAATTAAATTGTTAACTTGCTCAATCTTCTGAATGAAGTCTTTTAAAATAGAATTAGCTTCCATACCTAATACACGCACACATACACAAGTTAACAGGATGTATAATGATAAGAATCTAAATATAATTTACTACGTACTCGTTAAATTTTCTGAAAAAAAAAAAAAATGAAGTATTAGTAAAATATGTAGGTAAGTCATACGTATGAACCATTTACCTGATACTAAATTTGTATGAATTCAACTAGCTCAGCTTTGTTGTTTTTTCCAAAGTCTTTGCTTCCTCGGTAGATAATTGCAAATTTCGATTTATTCGCAATCTCTACTCTCTCGTCTGTGAAGGTATCATACATACGTTTTGGTAAAAATATAAGATTTTCTACAGTTTCTACAGCAATTGTATCTCCATGACGCGTTTTTCTTCGTGACAGGTGCACAACTGGATATGGTTTATCTATAATCATATCCTTTATATGTAGGAGTGGTTTTGAGTCACATAAACCCCGTTGGTTGATAGCTTCCAAAAAATGAGCCTCAATTTCATTTTGAACTGATGAAGACATAATTACTCGTTTCAATAGCAGAATAATAACAGGAAGTACGTTTAGAAAGGCACACTCACCACAATAACTGATAAAAGTGGATGAAATTTAAGAAAATTTTCTCTTATTTATATTACATTATAACACACACACACACACACACACACACACACACACACACACACACACACACACACACACACACACACACACACACACACACACACACACACACACACACACACACACACACACACACACACACACACACACACACACACACACACACACACATTCATGTTTTAACTTTTAAATTTTTCTTCATATTTTGTTTAAGAATTTTATCAGTTTTGTGTTCATGTTTATGTTATTTTAAGTTATGCATTCAGATAATTTAAATATTTTTTATCAGTTTTACGTTCAAGGTTTTGTTATTTTAAAATTATACATTCAGTTAATTTACATAAATTAAAATCGATTGTGGTTTGCTGTTTACTGTTTTCTTTTTTTTCTTATCTACTGAATATATTATACAAATTACACAAAAACAATTAAAGAACTTTTTATTTACTCACTATAACGATACTTAAATAATGTATATAAATTGCAAATGATTAGACCAATAACTTTAACAGAAAGAATTATTATAGCAAACACAAAATAATAATTTATATTCGCTGAAAGGTTTACAGCTACGGAAGAACATTTTTCTCCTTGCCTTGTTGATGTAAGGTGAATCCATTGACTATCCACATATTTTTCATTTTTTAGAAAATACCGTATTTGAACATTTTCGTATGAGCTAAGGTTTTTATTTTTTATTTTAAATGTGTAAGTGTTATACAAGTCATACGATGCTGAAGTTCTATTCCACCCGTCTGGCCATGTACATGTCTTTAATTGAGGAGTATCATTTTGGAAACATGTGAAGGCATAAAGTGCATCATACGGCCGTGAGATAAATAAAGATCCATTGTGGATTGATGCAATAGCTGTAATTGTTGTTAGTAGAGCAGCCATCTCTCTTCCGTAAAGTTTGAACTATGACTGATTTGAGATACAAGTAATTCGTTTTATTTAAAAAAGCAGCTATTGAAAAACTTGCGATAATGACAAGTTTCCTTCCCATGCACCTTCTCGATCATCATCATCATCATCATCATCATCATCATTATCATAATCTGGAGTATTAAACAAACCTTTTCCCGTTCTTTCATTATTTGTGATATATAATTTGGAAACTATTTTATACAATTTAGATAAAATTGAATTTGTTGTACATTGAATATCTATAACATTAACAAATATCTCAATACCAGAATTTTTTATTGATTGTATAACACGTCTAGTAAATGGATCAAATTCAAAAATGAAATGCTTGGAAAAGAAATAAAGATGACCGTTAGTAAATCGAAAAACTGCTCTAATGTTATTTGGTATACCTGGAAACATCTCTTTTATGAAACCTGCAGATTTAACAATCATAAGATCATTACAGTCGTTTAATTCTAAATAATAACCTTTTTTGGTAAACATGATGGTTCTACCATCATAAGAATTCACCAATCCGGTAATTTCTTTTTTATTTATTCGATAATTAAGGGCAAAGTCTATAGTATAATTATTTTTTAACTTTAATGAGGGGAATTCAATTATATACATTATATTATTGCTAAGTAATACGATGTTGGTATTAGGTTTTTGATAGATTGCATTTATCTTACTAAAATTTCTTGGAAGGAACGGTAACCATTGTGTAATTAATTCTGGTTCTTTATTATATATGTCAATTGCACCGTTAATTAGAGGAATCGTCCACACCCACACAGCATGAAACACAAACAATTTTCCGTTAAGAACCAAATAAGTGTACAAATTTTTTATACTGCATAAATCAGGTTTATTATCAGGTATTTGTCCACCTGGTATAACAGATACTGTTGTATGTGTAGGTAAAGCTGATGTATATACAGGTTTAGCTGTTGTACTTGCTGTTTGAGCTGTTGTATGTATAGGTAAAGCTGATGTATATACCGGTTTAGGCGTTGTAATTACTGTTTTGATAGTAGATGAAATAGTTGTTGCAATGGATGTAGGTGGTGGCAGTGGATAGTAACCTCCACTAGAAGATTTTCCATATAAATTTTGAATTGCTTTAATATCATCTTCATATAAATCAAAATAAATAAGACTTGAAATATTTTGAGGTACAAAATAAAAAGGATTCATAATGCTTTCATTCGCGTCAGAATGAGCAATACCCAAAGTATGTCCAATTTCGTGTAAAAGTACCAAATATAATTTTATTGTATCTTCATTATCAGCAGGCGTAATCAAAGTTGAATCCCATTTTTCTTCAGCATCTAAATGTATTTCTAGTTGTGTTTTATATTGAGAAGGAAAGCTTGCATGAGCAAGAACCCCTCTCTCACCGTCGAATGAAGAGTATTGCCTATTGGGAGTTTCGCTATAATTATGCTGTCTTGAAAATTTACTGATAACTATATTTGCGTTCTTTTGTTTCATAATAAAACTAATATTAGAATGTTTTGACCACAAAAGAAATGCTCTTACTGTTATAAATTGTTCTCGAGCGGTTGCGTTATTGAAGTACCAGGTTAATGTTGAATTAGACCATTTATGAGGAGACGTAGAGTATTTTTGTTCAATTTCACTCGTTATTCCGCAATGAGGTCTTTTAATGTATCGTATCACTTCTTGTGTTATCGTTCCATCAGTAGGTTTTAAATTGTTGTTTATTTGAAAAGCTTGAACTGCCGCAATTAACGAACTATTATCTCTCTTAATTAAATTATTTATTTCATTCAATGTTATTGGACCGATAATGTCTGTAAAATACCCTAATTTATGTAAATGATTAACAACAATATTAATATCATTTTCTTCAGATATTGACCATGACGCTGAATTAAATGAACATACTGTATGTAACACCAATAAGATATATACAGCATCCATGTCTTACTGACCGAAAACTCTATACAACTGAGAATTATTAAAATGTACTAACATTTTAATAGTCTTTCCTTTAATTTTCTTCTTCTTCTTCTTCTTTTTTATTTTTTGATTTTGAATACAATGTATGTATGTAGATGTGTATTATGTTTTTAAAGCATTTACATATCAAGTTGCATTTTTATGCAGTCTAAGTAGGAAACCACTACTGATAACAAATTCATATATAAGAGCTGTGAAATTGTATATTAGTTAAAAAACCATAATGAGCACACGAAGCGATGTGGAATTCTTAAGAAGGGTACTGAACCCAAATTTACTGGTAAGTCTACCTTATTATTTTAATTTTGTTTTCTTATACTAAATAGAGATTTATTTGTGCTTTCAGTATAAACCGTTAATAGTGCTGGAGTCACAAGTGCCTCCACCGGCACCGCCGTTTCAATATATCGGGATGCAGGGAGAATACATTTATTTTATGGAAAACGGCACGTTTTTTATTGAAGTTTGGAAAATGTAAGTAAAGAGAATTTTTTTTTTTTAATTTCATTGACTGTAACATTGATAGAATTTTCTTTTTATTTACAGACGTCGGTGAAAAAAAAAAAATGTATTATATATATATATATATATGTATAAATAAATGATCAAGCGACATCTGATGTTTTAATCCAACTGTTATATTTGTCTGAAAATCCTAACCATTTAACAAAAAGGTTATTACTTTTTCGTTTTAGTACTTTTTCAATTAAATAAATGTCTGGATATTTAGTTTTCTGTAATTCTTCGGTATAAAAACCTCCACTTATGGCATTACCGTTTAAATCTTCTAATAAATATGTATATGGGTTAGTATAATTAATTTTTACTACTTTAAATAATTCAGTTCTCCAGTTGGGTGTGTAAGACTTTGAAAATATATGTTTTGCTTTACTTATTCGTACAATATCACCTAAGTGAAATGTAGGTTTTCCATATACCATTTTTATATGACTGTACGCTGTATCGAGTATGTACTTTTCATTTTGTTTTTTTATCGCTTTTGAGGGTGTCATTCTTATTGTTCTATGTACGGTGTTATTATATTCATTAACCACGTCATCGATTACATCTATCCATCTATATGACCCTCTATAATGTAACGCTTTAAATAATTTAGTTTTTATCGTTCTAATTACACGCTCAACAATGGACGCTTTTTTCACTGAGTAACTACTATAGTGATTAATTTTATATTTTTCCATCAAAGATTTAAACTGACCATTATAATACTCCTTACCATGGTCAGTTTGTAAATTCTTAGGAATGGAATCTAATGTTTTCAGTATTCGTTTCATACCATTAACAACTTCAGTTGCAGATTTGTCTTTAATAGCTTGTACCCATACATACTTAGAGAAACAATCGATAACAATTAAAATAAATTTGAAATTATCGTTAACTTTTGCATACTCTCTTTTTACTATGTTCACTTTTGAGGTCATTTTTGAATTCTTTTGAATTGCAGATATCACCACTTATATATGTATTACAACCCATACAACATTTTTTTGGTGGGGCAGGACCATCAATCTGAAGTCGACCTTTATTGTAATGCTCAAAGCAAGGATATTCCTCTTTAAATTCTTCATCTTCTTTTAAGTGATTCGGTAATTTATTCCATGCATAGTAGCGGTCTAAGTAGCTCACGTGATCTAAAAGATACTGTCTTGGTAAAACTCCTATTTCTTCCGCTGTTAAGTTATCTAGAAAATAATTTTCTTGTCTTAACTTTTTTAGAACTTTGTTAATATTAAGCAATTCTTTTCTTAACTCGTCCATGACTGGAGTTATACTGTTGTTTTTTGCTATTTAAACAATTACTTATATACATACACATATATATATATGTATAAAAAATAAAAAAATTGGTCTAATGGATTGCTGACGTTGAAGGTTTTGTTCGTACACTGTTGATGGCAGTAAATAAATCCTCTCGCAATGTTTGCAGTTTTAGATTTGTTTCGCTCATCGCATCCCGTTTCTCTTTTTCACATTCTGCCCTTATTTGATCTTTAGTTGTTCTATCCTTTTCATCGACATAAGCTTTATTTACAGCGTGGAAACTAGCAGTCGGTGTGGGAATATGTATGATGCGCTTATTTTGAAAATCAAGGAAATACTCAATTTTATCAGTTTCACTTTTCAACTTTTCATTAAAATATTTTGTAAGATCCTTTTGTTTACTATCAATCAAATTCAAAATATGTTCTTTCTCGCTCTCAATGTTCTCGTGAAGTTCACCCTCAATAGATTTTTTTAAATTGGCCAAACCGATACTCAGCTTTTGATCAATCATTTCCGGTACGTTTCTGATAATAAGATTGACTTTATTCTGCTCAAGTTTTAACTTATTGTCAACGTAATCTTTATTTACTACATCGTTAGAATTAACCGGAGATTTTACGTTGCAAACACGTCTATTTTCTATATCAAGGTCACCATCGCTGGTAAAAGCGAACCCAAACCTTTCAGATTTTTTGAAATATGACGAAGAAGACAACATGGATTCGTCTATGGAGGCAGAGCGTTTCGACTGTCCAAATTTGTTCACACTCATCATATCGTTCAATTTAAATGAAATGAGAGATAAGATACAAAATCGATAATTTATATATATATTTAAAAAATTACACCTCCCTCCCTCAACTCGGAAATTATTGACGCTATTTCATTTGTGTGAGCATGATTACCAGCTGCTTCTGAAGACAAAAGTAATCGCAATCGATCTACTATTTCGTTGACGTCATCAAAATAGACATACTCTATAGGTTTTTCGTTATAAGTCATATCCAAACTTTTCCCCCTGATAGCAGCAAACCCCTCACCACCTGGTGTAGACTTATTTCGCTTTCTTTCAGTGTTACCAATATATCTAGGTAATTGTGTTGGAGTGAGAGTTGATTGAAATAAAGGACGTATTATTTCCATATATTTGTATGATTTGCCACCGCGCATTTGTTTTTTCGCATCATAGTCACGATGAAGGACATTTGTAAGTTCTAAAATCTGTTTATATTGTTTCAAGTCGTCTTTTTTGTAACCTGTAGGCTGCCGTTTAAAAATCAATTCATATAAACCTGGTGTTCCACGAAACGGAATATTTTTAATAATCAAATTACTTTCTTTGTCAATATTCATTTCACTGTCTCCCATTGTCCATTTATCAACTGTTGAATTGAAGTTAATTCCATAAGTAGTATCATATTCGTTAAGATGATCTTTAAGAAATCCCTCTATATATGTTCTAGCTAGAGGTGGATATTGTTCTAAATATTCCGTAAGCACTTTGCTATCTGTCATTTCCATGTAACTTCTACGAATTTCATCAATCGGTGCATTTTCCCAATCTGTTGTTGTTGTTGTTGTTGTTGTTGTTGGTGTTGACACAGCAGCTACATTTTTGAATGTCTCTTCCTCCTCTCCTCCTCCTCCTCCTTCACCAACAGATGCATCTGCATCATTTTTCTTCCTCTTACTAAGGTATGGTGAATAGGAAGAGAAGTAGGTTGTTTGCAGTTTCTTCTTAACTGGTGGTGATAATTTTTCTTCTTTTTTAATATCAATCGTCTGATTCAACGTTTTATCAGCTATCTTAGAAAGAGGTTCGATCACTGGTGTCAATATTCGTTTAATAGATTCATTTTCCTGTTCTCGCCCCAATTTTAAACTTGTATATTTTTGTCTTACGGCCTTTGATAACTCTATTAATTTCTTCTTGAGTAATTTATTTTTACTAATATTTTCAGCTTCCATATTTTTTTTTTTTCCTTTTTTTAACGTACACACACTGCTTACAACGAAACAGACAGAGATGAAATGACAACTAAGACGAAATCATAATGTATTTATCAAATCCATAACGGTAACGACCATTGTTTAAATCGTAATCTTTAACAATGACCAAAACTCCATATTTATTTTGCTGCCAACAATTCATACATATACTTTTGAAATTATCAAATGACATGTCTGTATTGACATGATCATTGTAAACATGTTTTAAGTTTAAATCATCCTGTTTGAAAAGAACTAAAAAATTGGCATTATCACTAATCAGGTGCTTCGGTATGCAAGTGTACGTTTGACAAAGATAGAAGCAATCGATATTCTTATGCCGGGACATGCTAAAGTAATTCCGTATTTTATCCTGTTTCGAAGAGGCAATATCATCGAAAATAAAGATTGAATTTTCTCTCGCTTCCGACGGATCAATTATTGTTTCGTTATCGTCATATGGAAAATAGCCTATTACCTTGGTTTTTTTCATAATCTGCTTTAATAGTTCATATTTGGTCTGATATAGCGATTTAGAGTAAACGTAGATATTTTCAAACCTTAAACCGTTCGGATCGAAAAGCAAGCTGAACATAATATTAGTTTTACCACACCCGCTCGGCCCACTTATTATCGCTCTTATTGAATTAGGTAATAAAAGCGAATGATGATGATGATGAGAAGATGGTGGCAAATTGTCATTTTCATCGAAATTGATTAGGGAAAGGGAGGTAGGCTGTTGCACAACTTTCATTTTAACACTAATGCCTCTCAGTCAACACTTGTCCTTTTATACATAATTACCTATAAATAGAAGTGACATGCAATGGGTGAAGTCAGTTCCAATGATAATTCATAAAGGTGAAGGTGTGTTAAATACGCTGATTAACAATCTACCGTTTGAACTTCATCTTCCAGGCGGTTATCAGTATTGTGGACCAGGTACGAAATTATCAAAACGTCTAGAACGCGGAGACGCCGGAATTAATCCGCTCGATAAAGCTTGTAAACAACACGACATCGCTTACTCTAAAAGCAAGCACCTTTCAAATCGGCATTTGGCTGACAGAATATTAGAAGAGAAAGCGTGGCAACGTGTTAAGGCGAACGATTCAAATTTTGGTGAGAAAACTGCGTCTTGGTTTGTCACTAACACAATGAAAATTAAAAGGAAACTAGGAATGGGTTCACAATTAAGAAAACCGAAACGAAAAACTGGTACCAAAGTACGAAAACAGGCTTTCCGTAAAGCGATCGTAAATAAAGTTCTTGATAAAATTAAAAAATTGCATAATACTGATGATATCAAGTCATTATCTAAGGATGCCATTAAAGCTGCACGACAATATGTAAAAGAAGCCGGCGGTCGTAAAAAGATACGAATACCAAGAATTATTCCAATACCTAAAAGAGGTGGATTTCTACCACTAATTCCAGCGATTTTAGCAGGAATTTCGGCTATAGGAGGATTATCAGGAGGTGTAGCAAACGTTGTTAGAACTATCAATGATGCAAAGGCGGCAAAAAGGCAACTTGAAGAAGCGCAACGTCACAATAAAACTATAGAAGCCATATCTCTCGGCCAGAAAGGAAACGGATTGTATTTGAAACAGCACAAGTCCGGTATGGGATTATATCTAAAAAAAAACTTCCATTGAATCTACCCTCTCGAGCACTAACGAATGATGAAGTAGATAAATACGCACGAAAATTAAAAATACCTCACTTTAGAGGTGTATTCATGAGAGACGCTCTACCGCAATATGGTGCTAAAAAATATGAAAGTGCTGTAGTAAATTTGGATGAAAGCAAAAATCCTGGAACACATTTTTGTTGTTATATAAAAAGAAATAAGGAAATTTTTTATTTTGATAGTTTTGGTAATTTAAAACCACCACCGGAGCTAATCAGATATTGGCAAAGTGACATTGAACCTAATAATATTCACTATAACTTCGCTTCTTATCAATCTTTTAATTCCTACAACTGCGGTCACTTATGTCTTGAATTTCTCTATAAAAATTCAAATATATAAATCCATATAGTCAGTCATGTCACAAACGTTCACCTTAACAGGTAAAACAAGTCTTCTCTCAGTAGATTTTTATCCTCCAATCGAATTAGACAATCGCTGTGAATATTCAATTGCTTTAATTGGCTTTCACACCTATAACAGTATTCCCAATATTCAAGAGGGTAATAATAAATTTTACTATATAGATAAAAGTGAGAGTAAAAGTGACCAGGTTATAACTATTCCTACAGGTTCTTTTGAAATTTCTGATTTGGAGAACTATTTACAATTACATTTATCTCCAGCGAATAGTAATTATACAGTGCGTAACAATTATTTAAGTTTAAAACCTAATAATAATACATTAAAGTCAGAATTAAAATGTAAATACAAAGTAAACTTCATTCCTACAGACAGTATTGCGAAACTGTTGGGATTTTCTCCGAAAATTTTAGAAGAAAACACTTTACATGAATCAGATTTACCAGTAAATATAATTCAAGTGTCTACAATTCGTATAGAGTGTAGCATTGCTACTGGTTCGTATTGTAACGACTTATCTTGTCACACAATATATGAGTTTACGCCAGCCGTGGACCCTGGCTACTCAATTAATATTGAACCGAAAAATCTTACATTTTTACCTATCGATAATAGACGATCAATAGGCAATATAACAATTAAAATAGTAGATCAAAATTCACAATTAATTAACTTTCGAGGAGAAGATATAATCGTTCGATTAGAATTAAGAAAACAAAATGGGCCTGGTATTTAATCAGGATATAGTGAACCAACACTTATATAAAGCAGCTGATTTGAAACGAGATATTAAAAAAATATATAAATCTTTAAATAACAACAATATTCAGTCATTTATTGGTGGATCGTTAAATAAGCGACATCATCGCAACAACCACCACCTTTCAGCAGAAAATCGTAACTTCTTAGAAAGTATAGGATTAAAAGTCAGGAAGAATGGAAAATAAATTACAGCTGTTTGCCAATCCCATTTACGATGAGTCAATTACAAAAGAAGAAACACATACGTACCCAACGGAAACAAAAGCTTATAACAATAGCGACGAATGTGAAATAAATATTAATCAACAGGATGCATTTTTGGATATGAGTGATGCAGCGTTAATTATCGACGTTACTGTTGAATTAGTTGGAGAAGCACCTCAGGCTCAAGTAAGATTAACCAACAACGCAGGTGCATTCCTCTTTGAATATATAAGTTATGAATTAAATGGCATAGAAGTGGACAGAGTGCGTGACCCTGGTATGACAAGTACAGCGAGAGCCTTGTTATTGTATAATAGAAATCAATGTCGTGCACTTGACATTGCCAGCTGGAATTACATGGAAAATATTGAAGGAAGACCAATTAGTGAACAAAAACAACAGTTTTTATTTCGTATACCTTTGAATTTCCTTTTCGGTTTATTTAGCGACTATCGAAAAGTTTTATGCGGTCGTCATAAAATTCGATTAGTTCGTTCACACACAGATGCCAATTGTTACAAAACGAGTGATATTGCAAAGAAATTAACCTTCACAATTTCAAACATTGAGTTACATGTAAAACATGTATATCCAAACGATGCAGTTAAATTGCGACTTTTGGAACAAATAGGTCAGAATAAACCCATAATTATTCCGTTTAGACGATGGGAATTACATCAGCTACCGGCGTTACGCAACACTGATAAGGATATTTGGGTTGTTAAAACAAGTATTAGTATTGAAAGGCCACGTTATGTAATCGTTATGTTTCAAACTGCAAAACGGGATAATACATTACGAGATATAACAGATTTTGATAATATAAATTTAATGGATTTACGTTTATATTTAAATTCTGAATGTTATCCGTATGAATCTCTTAAAATGGACTTTAATAAGAACCGCTACACTGAAGCTTATCAGATGTATATGGATTTTCAAAAGAGCTTTTCTAATAAAACGCTCCCTGAACCGTTAATCTCCTATGCAGCATTTAAAGATAATCCAATATTTGTCATTGACACTACTAAACAAAATGAGGCAATCAAATCGTCAACCGTTGATGTAAAATTAGAATTTCAAAGCAGAGAAGTTTTTCCCCCTAATACAAAAGCCTACTGCATTATTATACACGACTGCATAGTTGAATATCTCCCTCTTACCAATATTGTACGAAATTTGATATAAATAATAAATATATTCATCTGACTAGTTAGTCTCCACTTAGAACTCAAAATGACTGCTGTCATTCTAGACATACAAGGATTTCATATCCATGAACTTAAAAAATTTGTAGCAAAAGAACTATGTATTTTCGATGGTGATCGTATAGCTCATTTTGTTTTCCAACCACCTTGTGAAATTAAGCAACTGTCATCTGCTACAAGAAAACAAATTCAATGGTTAGAGAGGCATTATCATGGAATTAAATTCAATGAGGGTAGTGTAAATTTAAACCAAATACCAAACATTCTGGAACGATATTTATCAAATTCACATGTAATATATGTAAAAGGATGTCAAAAATACTTCTTCATAAAAAGCTATTTACCCAATGCCAATGTAATTGATTTAAGTCTAAATAATTGTATTGTACCTAAATTGGAAAGGGGACCAGCCCTTTGTATGTCACATAGAAATTATAAAAATACCAAGTGTTCTATATCTAATTGCGTACATATTTATGAATATATATTTAATAAAAAAGAAAATAATGTAACAACTAGTTGTACGTACACAAACACATAACAGGAAGTTACTTTTGTAGAAGTGTACAATGGCAATAAAATGTATAATTGAATTATTGCATTTTCTAAAAATATAAATATATGTATTAAACAAATTTATTAGTTTTTTTTTTTTATCTATCACCACTGTCGAGGTAAATTATTTTTAAAATCGTATTATTTTTCAAAGTAAGTATTTATACAATTAATAAAGAAAAAAAAAAAAAGAAACATAATTTAGTCTCGATTTTTAATATCACCAGCGCGCCATCCTCCCCATTCAACAATAGCGCTGTATTGACAATATTGTAAACAGTAACAAAATAAAAGTAAAACAAATACACACACACACACACACACACACACAACAATATATTTTTTTATCCACCGTTTAAACACAGTCCAGCGGTACGGCTGTTGGCTCAGCGAGTTAGCGTCCGTGCCTGTTACAACGGCAGCTCCTCGCGCAAACGGTTCGAACCCGGGCGCACCACATACACTTTTTCTCAACAAAAAAAAAAAATTACGTCATCAGCCTCTAATACACACACACACACACATCATCATCACCTCCACAGCAGTGCCCCGAAGACAAAAAAAAAATTACGTCATCAGCCTCTAATACACACACACACACACATCATCATCACCTCCACAGCAGTGCCCCGAAGACAACCCTCTGCGACCAGCGCCACCCCTTCTTCGCCAACACCACCACCACCACCCAAAGAATGACCTTGGAAGGCCACGACACACGAAGAATGACCTCGGAAGACACGAAGAATGACCTCGAAAGACACGAAGAATGACCTCGAAAGACATCAAAAAACACCATCAATGGTAAGAACTGGATGGACACGCCATCCTCTGTCGCAGCTCCGACATAGTATACCTACTACTAATGATCACACTTGTAAAGTTGTACTCCACATATTATGTTAACTCTATGAACAACAACAAAAAAAATATAAATTTATTTTTGAACTACACCTAGTGTTTTCATAAATCTATAATGCTTTACTCCTGGTAATCCTTTAGTAAATAAGTCAGCGGGCATACTGTTAGTTGGCAAATATTTAGTTTCAACTTTATCACAATTTATTACATCTCTAATAAAATTGTATCTGACATCAATGTGTTTTGAACGCTTATGAGATTGATAATTATTTGCCAGCTTCAATGCACTCTGACTGTCGTTATACAATGCAATTTTAGTACAAATTCCTGTAATTTCACACTCTCAATTTTGCAAGTAAATTGCTTCACGACATGCTTCTGACAAAGCCATGTATTCTGCTTCACAACTACTTAAAGCAACAGTTCTTTGCTTCTTGCTCTCCCATGAAATAGCAGAACCAGATTTTACAAAACAGTAACCTGTATACGACCCACGGTCGGTGGCATCGCTTGCCCAATCTGCATCTACAAATCCTTCTATCACAGTTTTATTTTCTTTGGAGAATCTCAAGCAATAATCTCTCGTTTTAGATAAATATTTTAATATGCACTTAGCATAGTTATAATGTTCATATGAGTAACATTGATTAAATTGAAATAATACAAATTCAAAACACTTGGTACACTTTTGTTTCACAGTTTTATTGAGAATAACTCTAACAATTGTTTCGGCTACGAAGCCATTTTCAAAGAGAATAACATTTTACAAAAGTAAATAGTCTTATATATAGGGTATAACTACCTAGAAATCTAAAGAAACAGACTTAATAGTGGGGATATCGAGAAGTCGGTTTGGTCATTTAATAAGTTTAAATTTTGTTTACCAGCTTTTTTAATTTCAAAAATTTCATATAGATCTAAGCGTTTACTTTTATTTAAGTTGTGTAACAATTTACAATTATCTATATCTATAAAGTGGTCGTTCGAAATACAATGATCTGCCAAGCCTGTACATTTTTTATACAAATACAAAATAAAAAATGTACAGGCTTGGCAGATCATTGTATTTCGAACGACCACTTTATAGATATAGATAATTGTAAATTGTTACACAACTTAAATAAAAGTAAACGCTTAGATCTATATGAAATTTTTGAAATTAAAAAAGCTGGTAAACAAAATTTAAACTTATTAAATGACCAAACCGACTTCTTGATATCCCCACTATTAAGTCTGTTTCTTTAGATTTCTAGGTAGTTATACCCTATATATAAGACTATTTACTTTTGTAAAATGTTATTCTCTTTGAAAATGGCTTCGTAGCCGAAACAATTGTTAGAGTTATTCTCAATAAAACTGTGAAACAAAAGTGTACCAAGTGTTTTGAATTTGTATTATTTCTATTCAAGATGTTTCACCAAGCGCCTAGCCAAGACTCAATTTCGTATTGATTAAATTGACTTAAATAACTTACAGAATAGGCTATGTCCGGTCTAGTCAATACTGCTAGGTACATGAGGCTCCCTATTAATTTTTGATACTCTACCTTTTGACAAATATCACTTCTTTGTAAATTTAATTTGCACTGTATGGGTATATCAGCTGTTTTACAGTCAGACATACCAAACTTTTGCAATAACTGTTCAATATAATGCTCCTGATCTACTGTAATTACACCTGCATTTTTATTAATTTTGATTCTCATGCCCAAGTACTGTTTTACCTGACCTAGATTTTTAATTTTAAATCTTTTACTCAAAGACTCTATCAAAAACTCAGTCTCAATTTTATTATTTGAAAATATAATAAAATCATCCACATAAATCCCAACAATAGTTTTCTTGTTATTATAGTGGTTTTTTATAAATATACAAGGTTCTAACTTACTCCTGTTGTAACCTAATTCACACAATCTTTCTTCTACTCTTTGATACCAAGCTAATGATGATTGCTTTAAACCATAGACAGCCTTTTTTAATTTTAAAACTTTACTACAGTCTTTGATAGGAAAACCTTCAGGTAAATGCATGGAAATACTTTCTTTTAAATAACCATTAAGGAAAGCAGTGGTAACATCTAAATGAGTAATGTCCATACCTAGCTGCGCACTCAAAGCAAATAATAACCGCAAGGTTGAATGTCTAATAACTGGAGAAAAGGTCTCCTGATAGTCCACTCCTGCCTTCTGCGTGAAGCCTTTAGCTACGAGTCTAGCACGATATCTCACCTTATTCTCACTGTCGTACTTCTTTCTCAGTACCCACTTGCACTGCACTACACTTGCACTATCTGGAAAATTGACAATCTCCCACACTTGATTGTCATTGAACGATTGCAGCTCCTCTGCCATCGCCTGCAACCACTGTTGTTTCTCAGGACCACTGATAGCCTCTGCATATGTCAGTCCATCTTCTCCTATAGACGTAGTACACATGTTTGCATAGCCATATCTCTGTAGGTTTTGTTCTCTTTCTCTTTTCACGGTTCTCTGCGACTGCCGGTACTTCACTTTCTTCTTTCTGTACGGTTTCATCAACTTCCTGATAGTCAGATTCACTAGAACTCGACTGGACCAGAGGTTCTAACTTCACTACAGATTCCTGATATAACTCCCCAACTGAATCTGTACTCTCTATGGGAATAGTCACCGTGTCTTCTTTCTTTATCTTCTCATATATTACAACTTCTCTACTCGTTGTTATAAGGTTGCTCACTGGATCATATATCCTATAACCTTTCACATTATCACTGAACCCAACCAATATGTGTTTCTTGGACTTGCGGTCCCACTTGGTTCTATTTTCTTTTGGTATATGTGCCATTACATGACTCCCAAATATGCGTATATGCTGCAGGTTTGGTTTCCTTCCGGTCCACGCTTCATATGGAGTAATTTCTATACCTGAAGCCACTGACCTGTTCTTGAGGTAGACTGCGGTATTAGCTGCTTCTGCCCAGAATTTCTTATCTAGGTCTGCTTCATATAACAAGCACCTCGCTCTCTCCACTATAGTGCTGTTCGACCTCTCGCTGAGTCCATTCTGCTCTGGCGTGTACGGGTTTGTTTTTTGATGAATTGTGCTTTCATTTTTTAGATACCCTTCAAAATCCTTGCTGCAATATTCGCTGCCATCATCTGTTCTTAGGATTTTCATTTTCTTGTTTTGGTAATTCTCTACCATACTCTTAAATTCCTTGAAGTAATGCAACACTTCACTTTTTGTTTTCATGAAATAGATAAAGGTCATTCTGCTCTTATCATCGATAAACAACACAAAATAACGTGCACCACCAATCGACTGTTTCTCCATGGGGCCACAGATATCCGAGTGAACAATTTCTAGTATCTCTGTTGCTCGCGTTCCTGTACTGAACGGATGCCTAGATTGTTTACCAATACAGCATATCTCACAGTTAGACTTGCTTGTTTTTAAGGTATCCTGGTATTCTAGACCTTTTACCAATCCACGACACTTCATTTTGTTCATATCACTACTGTTTATGTGCCCGAGCCGACGGTGTCATGTTTCTCCACTGACAGAAGTCAATAAACAGTTTTGTGTTTGTTTCAAGTTTAGTTTGTAAACACCGTTTACTAAATCCGCGTCTGCGACCAAATCACCCGATTTGTTTCTGATTAGACACTTATTTGGCACAAATTCGACATTGTTTCCGTTTTTATTAACTCACTGACCGACAATAGGTTAGTCGTCAGAGTAGGAATACACAATACATCCTTTACAACTATGTCGTAATTGTAACTGGTTGTGATTTCCACTTCTCCTGTACACAATACGGGATTTTTCATCTTGTTTGCCACAACAATTTCTTGTAAACAAGGCGTATATGCGACGTTTTTTAACCAACTTTCGTTCGCCGACATATGCTGACTGGCGCCGGAGTCAACGTAAAAATCGGTCTTACTGAACTCGCCTATTAAGAAAACAACACTGAATGCGTTACTTTGCTTTTTCTTTTCCGTTTTCTCATTAGAAAGTGGACATTGGTTTCGGTAATGTCCTATTTCCTTACAACGAAAACATTTTATTGTTTTCATATTTTTGACATTTGAGTTTGACGTATCGGCGTACCATAGACATTCTGCCCTCCATATTTGCTAGTGCTGCCACCTTTAGCGATTTTTTTTCTTTTGCCAATTTTTAGTCGATAATAGTGCTGTGCTGCTTTCCGACTCATTCGGATCAACTGACTCCATATCCATCAATTTTATTTTGATCGAATCTGCAGTTATCTGAATGCCAGAATGTTCGATTGCCATTATCATCGGCATAAATCGCTCTGGTAATCCGGCCAGTAACAATGAACCTACCTATTCATCGTTAATAGCAAATCCCGTTCCGCTTAAACGTTGAGAAGTTTCAACTATTTGTGTCACATAGTTCGTCATACTTTCACAGTTCTCCAAACGTATTGAAATCAGATGACGAAGCAAAGTAATCCTCCGCGAAAATCCTGAATCGTCAAACAAAGCTCGCAGTTTTGTCCACAACTCCTTCGTGGTCTTTGTCTCTTATGTGCACAAATAAAGATGAATCGATCGTCAGTATTATCTTCGCGCGTGCTTTAGCATCTGCCGCCTTGGTTGCAGCTTCAGTGCCTTCTTCTTTTAGGTATTTGTCAGCACCTTCGAGCACCAATAGGTTCTCCACAGCGAAGGCACAATCGTCGAAGTTCTCGCGACCCTTCAGCTTTGGAATGTTCGTAATATAATTAGCACTCATTGTCCTGCTTGCACCACACGATATACTACCGAAAAAACTCAAAAAATATTACTTTATTTTTTTGGTTAAAAATGGGAAGCGGCCCATATCCTATAACTAAAAACGGTGTTGTCGTTTATTGATTAACACTGATTCTGAAAAGGAAAAACATAAAGGCTAAAGACTAAAAAATAGTACACGATCTCTTATACTAGATGGCGCTAGGAATCACATTTTGATATTATTTCAACAATTCGGTTAAAGGAACTGAGGTAAATAGGCTACTGACATCGAAGGAGATTAATTTTGAGTTATTCGGAACAATTAAATCTTTTGTATTATTTATAAGTCGGAAGGAATTCTTAATTGAGTATTTTGGTTGAAAATTAATTATTTTGGGTAGAATTTTGTTGACTTCTTTGCAAAATTTATAAGCTGGAGCGTTGGTATAAGATACTATTGGTCTTATGAGATTGTCTTTTTTATGAACCTTCGGTAGTCCATATAATATTGGGGCATGAGGATTCATAATCTTGAATTTAAAAAGGCAGTTAGGATCAAAAATTAAGTTTTGTATTTTAGAGCGTTTATAATTTCTTTTTGGAATGAATTAGTGGGGTCTGAAGTGAGTTTTTTAAAATCAGTAGTATTTAAAAAATTAAGTAGTTTATTATGATATTCAACTCTGTCTAATATCACAATGGAGTTACCTTTATCGGCATTACATAAGACTAAATTATTGGTTTTTGTGAAGCCTTTTATATTGGGCAGACAGGGAGAAATTTAGATATTAGGAAAAAAGAGCATGAAAAAAGCATTAAAGAAAAAAGACATTGTACAGGCATGAGCACACATTGTATCGTTAACAACCACAATATTGATGAAATAAAACTATTACATAATGACAATAAAGGAAAAAGACTAACTTTACTTGAACAATTGGAAATCAAAAAAGCTATGTTACAACAAAACAACCTTTTAACTAATGATCAGCTAGACTTTAAGGAAACTATTGTAATAGATAAGTATTTAGGTATAACCAATACTGCTAAGACATACACACATTGACACTGTAATTGTACTTCAAACAGACACACACATTTTCACACACACTAATTTTGTGTATATATAGAACCAATGTACTGTTTCGAATTCAGAAAACGATTACTCTTGACAAAGGGCTCAGAACCCGAAACAATATTGTAGAGTCTAATAAATTACTTTGAAACGTTTAAAAGCATTTACTTTCTTTACGTCTATTCAAAAAATGTTTCATAATAACATCAACGAAAATTCAATTTCCTTTATATACATTACATTTTCTTCCATCCACTTTATCAAGGATTTCCCTTCTTCGTTAATTATGTTATCCTCTGAAGCCCGTTTCTCTTCTCCAGTTTCATCCTCAATCTTTCCTCCTTTATTTCCTGTCCTTGCGTTGTAATCTCCTCCAATAATTATGCATTTGTCTTTGTTGTCTTCTATAATTTTAGCCATTAGTTCATAGTTTTCTCCTTTTTTGTCCCTCATGTATACATTTAATATTATAATTATTCTTTGTAATATTTTTATTTCTATTTTCATTAATTCTTCATTTATTTTTTCTATTTTGACTTCGTTTTTAAACCGTTTTTCCTTGTGTGCAATTACTATTCCACCTTTTGGCCTTCCTTTCTTTTTTTCTTTTCTGGCTCCTACGTGGGCCGTTTTGTAGTTTTTCATCTGTTTCTATGTATCCATCATGTTCGTTTTCAAGCCATGTTTCTGTAATATTTATAATGTCGCTATTTCTAAGTTGCTCCCAATCCTCATCTTCAATATGACGTAGTCCTGCCGCATTCCAGAATATTACTTCCAGATTCTTCATTTCTGTGGTAACTTTATTGTAATTTTTTGTGTTATCCATAAATCCCCTCTTAATATTAAGCTTATGATTATGAATTAGCCCTTTTTTACTTAGTCTATTCTTACTTTCTATATCTTTTTTACAAATTGTTTGTTCTAGTTTTTTGATAGGGTTTTTCTTTTTCATTCCAAAAGAACCATTCCTCGCCAATTTTTAATTTCTTATATCCTATTCTGACCTTATTTCCTTTTTCCCTTTCTTTATCTGCATACTGCTTAATGTTTCTTTGTATATCCTTTTCTTTCTGAGTCAATTCTGAGTCTATGTATATGTCTGTGCCCTTTAACTTGCTTTTCATTTTCAATATTTGCATTTTGTTTTCCCAATTTTCTAAGAATCAGTAATATTTACAGGTATTTGTTTACATTTTCGGTGTTTTTGAACATGTAGCAATTGCTTCAAGCAGGTATCTTACTGATAGTTTCGCTGTATTTCTTACATAGCACAAAAGTATTGTTGTTAAACACTTGCACCTATTCTTTAAATAATAAATATTTTCATCTGCAATAATTGTTACATAAGATGTGGGTGGTATTATGGTAGTGTTCAAACTCGTTGGTATGGAATATGTGGTACAGGTTGAATTCTATCTTATCTACCACAGGAACGTGCAGCAGGAAAAGAATGTGTTCCGATATTATATAAAAATCTACAGATATTGTTTGGGTAAATAGAACGTTATCGGAGGAGTAATATTCGTCCTGTCCATGGAAATTTGCCAAATTTTGTTTCATTTCTAAAACTTCTTCTTCATTAATGATGCTGAAATGTAAACGAATTAATGATGAAAAACTAATCGCTGTCTGTGATTCATCAATCAATCCCTTCAACTCTTTTATCCTTACTCGTATTATACCTATTGAATTATAAACGCTTTCGGCTTCCCGTATTGTATTGATTGTTTGTTATAGATTTAGGAAGTTGTCGGAAATGTTTTAAGTGTACTTTCGTAATTTTGAACAAACTTTTTATTTATTGATATCTGTTTGTTGAAATGGCTAATAACATTTACTTGATTTGCGTCTAATTTTTTAATTGCCTTGTACCTTTCTCCATCTTTAGCATCTAAATTACCTGATCCAAGAGCATTTATTAAACCCCGCCTATTACGTTTTCGTTGCGAGGTAGTACCAAATATGTCGGGATTAAAACGTAGTAGTTAATTGATCTTTTAAACGTTTTAGTGATGGGCGATATTTTGATACCGGTGACAAGTCGCAACGACCTAATCAGTTACTGCGATCACCAGTTACTTACCAACCAAAGTAACGGTGACTTTCATCGCTGTTTTATGGATGGTCGCGATTCAGCTATCTCGCATCGTAACACGATCGCGGCGTAGCGTATGGCTGATATATTTAATTTTTTTTGTCCGCCGACTCGCTAGTCGCCGCTGCAATGCCAGTGATAATATTTAATATTTATATTTATTTGTTGTTTTCCACTTCCAGTTCATTCACTGTTCAGATATTTCATAACCGATATTCGCCATTCAAATTTACGATTTAGTTTAGTTAGTTTAGAATCACGAATCAATTCATCCGATCGCTGGTTAAGTAGTTGCCATCTTGCGTTATTTTAAATTTTAAGTAGTCTTAGTTTTTGGTTCGAAAGTTCCAGTTATCCAGTTAATTTAAATACATATAATAAATATTATTTTATTATAAAATGTCGCCTCCTAAACGTCAAAAAAACGAGTGATATCTGGATCTTTCTCACGGTTGATGTTGATCACTATGCCAAGTGCAAAATACAGTGTAAACTCCATATAACGACACTCAAGGGACTGTGCATATTTTAACGTTATAGAGAGTTGTTGTTAAATGGAGAGAAAAGAAATCTGTATTGAAAAAAGAAAAGTTTATTTCAAACTAGTGTTAGTAATTACATAAAAAACAATTCTTATTTGAACGCTTTGCGTATAGTCGGTTATTTTCGTCTGACGTGTTTTGCTGCACCAGTGATTTTGTTGTATTTTTTACTTATTTTATTCATATCTTGCAATATTGAGGCATCTTGGTGATAAAGAAAGTACTTTTCCATTAATTTGGCTGCTTGGAGAGCTTCCTTAATACTCGACGGAGGCTCAGGCTCATCCGTCTCATCTTCATCTCCTTGTTCTTGATCCTCAGTTTTTCTCACTGAATCCAAAATTTCTTTGTCTGTGAGTGAAGCCGTTGTAAGCAGGCAGTCGTCTACTTCGATGTAGGTTTGAAGATTTTCTGTCAATTTTCCTGCCATGTTGAACTGTTGAATCCACTCAGTTAATGGAAGGTCGTCGTCACTATTAAACTCCGGTTCCATTTCCACCTCACCACTCATAGAATTTGTACAAAGTCCAACATGTCGAAAAAAGTGCTGTATAGTTGTGGGTGTCACTTCTTCCCATGCATTAGATAAAAGATTAGATATAAGAGGGTGGGCAGAGCAGTTGTCAACAAGAAGTAAAACTTTACGTCCCTATAATTCTGCATCCCACTCTCGCACTTCTTCATCAAAAAATTGACTGGTCATCCAAGCTGATTGATTAGCTTTATACGTCACGGGCAGTTTTTTAATGTTCTTAAAACACCGCGGATTTTTCTATTACCATCAGCTTTTTTTTCTGTGCCATCCATATTAGCAGCCACAAGCACTGTAATAGGCTCCTTGGAAAGCTTTTCTCCCACACACTTTTCCCCTTTAAATTTCAACTTATAGAAAATTCCTGCTTCATCAGCATTAAAAATATCACTTGGGGCGTATTTTTCTGTCAATTTTGACTACACTTTATTAATGCAGTCGTGAGTAACATTTGTATCAACACTGCGTGCATTTCCACTAATTTTACCATAGTTGATATGATGACGTTGCTTGAATTTTCCGAGCCATCCTTCTGATGCTTTGAAAGAAGGTAAACCAAGTTCTTCAGCAAACTTCTCCGCCTTAGCTTTCACGGTCGGCCCTGAGATAGGCATATTATTCTGGCGCTGTCGGTGGAACCATGATAGTATAGCATCTATTGCGCGTATCAGTAAAACTTTTTCGCTAATACACAGTGATTTTTTCTTACTTGCTATGTTTATAGTTTGAAAGTTTTTGAGCAACTAAGAATATGATAACGTATAGACATTCCATGACTCCTACTAACAACAGTCTACACGTGCAAGCAATCCCAATTTGCAAACAAACTTAGAAAGTTCGGTATTTATCATGCCGACAGTCGAGTTTATTGCGGGCTAGGATTTTATTATTTAATTGTTGACGTTATTGAGAGTGAGTGTAATTCTATATAGAGTGTATCATTGTATGGAAGACAAGCTAAACCAACCAAAGCAGAGTGATTTCGACGTTTTACGGAATTTAGCGTTAAATCGAGTGACGTTACCTGGAGTTTACACTGAATATGCATAATACAGCTGATAATAGGTACAGATCTCTCAGGTGTTAGTATATTTATGGAATATTTATTGTAATAGATTTCGTTTTTATTCATTAAGATCAAACACATAATTACTTTTAATTGTTTTTTATTTGCTTTTAACCCAACTCATGTCTTATAGTTAACGGTATCTTAGTATCTGTCTATATGATTACTTATTCAATAATGCCTACACTGACTTCTCAGAGTGAAGTCCATTCTCTGTGTCCTTATTTCTAAAACATTAGTAGTCAGTATGAAAAATACTGACTTGGTATTCTACTTACTAGGTCGGTGCAATGCTCTGTTAGTTGCCAATTAATTGTAACAGCTAATCGAATTAATTAATTTAATATACAGAGCGTTACAGCTTCCTTTCCTAGAGAATGACCTTTGTAGTGGCCATCTACAAAGGGCATTCCAAATTTTAGAAGCACACAAAATGACAAATAACAACTCTTAATTTACTTATTTACTATTCAAACGTTAACCTTTGTGCATTTCAAATATGCGTTATGCTAACAAAATATCATAAACAGTTACAAAATAATACAAAGTAAGCAGATCTGCCAGAAGCCTATAATTAAATATATTAGGTTAATAATCTACTTATTGTACGTATTTACACGTGCGGTTCTTATGCACTGTCATGAGTTTTCCTTTTTTATTTTTTATGACACAATTTGGACCATGAGTGCTTACTATTGAACACGGTCCCTCATACCAAGGATCTAATTTATTACGATTTTCATTAGTTAACATTACTAGATCTCCTTGTTTTAAATCTGTTGATGAAGCATTTCTGTCGTATTGAATTTTACGATTTTGTTTAATTTTTTCTAAATACTCTGTAGCTCTACTGTGGACTAATTGTAATTTAAAACGAACCTCATGATAATAGTCTTCGATGTTGTATAGTGGAGCAACACGGGATCCCATTGATTCAGGGATGTTGGCTTTTTTGGCAAATACTAACTCAAAAGGCGTGTATTCATGATATGAACTTGGAGTAGTATTATAACAAAAAGTGTAGTACTTCAACCATTCATCCCAGTCTGTATGTACATCATTAATATACATCCGAATATATTCATTAAGAACTCGATGATTTCTTTCGCAACCTCCAATACTCTGACTGTAATATGCTGTTGACATTTTGTGCTCGATGTTTAACAATTTTGAAAGATTCATAACAATCTGATTGTTGTACTCTGAGCCCATGTCTGTCCTTAGCTGTTTCATCGGACCATAAACGAGAATAAAGTTATCAAAAATGGCTTTAGAAACTGTAGAGGCTACTTTATTTGGAATTGGCACAATTACTACATATTTTGTCAACTCACACTGTAAAGTAACAGCGTAAATATTCCCACGTGAAGTTATCGGAAAAGGACCAATAGTATCCACGCAAACAATATCAAAAGCTTTTTGGGGGGTGGGTGTGATTATCATGGGTTCAACATTTTTTATTTTTATCTTATTAACCTGACACTTATGACATTTTTTAATAAAATTAGCAACATACCGCGACATATTTTTCCAAAAATAAAAACTTTGTAATTTTTTCAACAACCTTTTCTGACCGCAGTGACCTGTCATGGGATCTTCATGAAATTTTTCTATTAATTTTGATTTTTCGGCCTCATCATCAATTACCTTGGGAACATTATATAACACAATACTTATATTCTGTAATATTTTCTGTCCCATTTGCTTGAATTCATTTACTGTGCACATTTTAAATATTTGATCATCAATTCTTAATTTTAATTTTCTATACTTACAAGCACCAGCCATTGTTTGTAGCTGAGACAAGACTTGTTCTAGAACAAAATTGCCATTAATGCTTTGAATAGTTTGAGCGCTCTTTTTCTTTTTATTATTGATGATTAACTTAACAGACGATGGGCGAATTTCAAATTTAAGTGTCGGTAATTTTGAAATGTCAGAATTGTTAATAGTTTCGTATACAATGGGTTCAGGTGACATAGTTTCTAATGTTTGTTTGTTACTATCATTAATAAGAGGAAAATTGGATTTAGTTTTAGACCTAGTTATTGCAAAAACATTTAATGTACTACGATGTATTTCCTTCAAGTCGTTTACTGAAATACGGGACAATGCATCGGCCCAGACATTGTCTTTACCTTTAATGTACTCTACATCGAAATTATACTCTTCTAAATCTAATCGCATCCGAGTCAATTTAGAAGAAGGATTCCTCATAGAAAATAAGTACACCAAAGGTCTATGGTCTGATCTAACTAAAAATTTATAACCATACAGGTACGGTCTGAAGAATTTAATTGCCCAGTGTATAGCTGCTAGCTCCTTCTCTATCACAGATTTGTGAGATTCTCCTTTTGTAAAAACTCTAGAAGCATAAGCAATTGGAAATTCATTACCCTCAAAATTCTGAGATAGAACAGCTCCACAAGCTTCCATAAAAAATCTGGATAATGCAGAATACGAGGATTAACTAATGCCGATTTCAGATAAGTATAAGCATTGTGACATGCCTCAGTCCAATTAAAAATGGAATTTTTTCTAGTGAGTTTGTTTAACGGCTGTGTAATTTTAGCAAAATTCGGTATAAAACGGCGATAATAGTTACAGAAAGCCACGAAGCGTTTAACCTCGTCAGCATTTTGGGGAATCGGGTAATTATTGATGATGTCGTACTTTGACTCGTCAGGTAATACACCTTTATCGGTTATTTTATGACCCAAATAAGTAACTTCTTTTCGAAAGAATTGACATTTTTCAGGATTTAATTTCAAATTATACTTTCTACATGTTTCGAACACTTTTTTAAGATTATTTAAGTGATGTTTTTCTGAACAACCTATAACGATCAAATCGTCCATATAGAGAAATGCTGATTCGGGAGAAAGTCCTGTAAAAGCGAATGTCATCATTCTTTGAAAACTGTTCGGACTTACTGATAGTCCAAAGGGGAGACGAGTAAACCTAAAAGAGCCTGATTCGACACTAAAAGAAGTCAAATCACGAGAATTTTCATCAAGAGGAATCTGATGAAAACCGGAAATTAAATCAATGACTGAAAACCACTTGGCTCGTCCAAGTTGATCCAATATATCATCGATACGGGGAAGAGGGAATTTATCTGCAATAAGTTTCTTATTTAATTGACGAAAATCAATGACCAAACGCCAAGCTTTTTCTGCTGTAACTGACTTTTTGGGAACTAATAGGACTGGATTATTATACTCTGAAACGGAGGGCTCAATGATATCGTTATCTAACATTTGTTTTACTTGCCTATTTATTTCTTCTCTATGTATTCTAGGTGTACGATAATTTTTTATAAAAGCGGGTTTATTGTCAGTTACTTTTAATTTTTGTTTGTAAAAATTATTTACAGTAATTTTATCTGTTTTTAATGCAAAAATATCAGAAAAATCTTTACATAATTGAATAACATCATCCTTAATAAAATTCGGTATATTGTTTGCGGTCAACTGTTGCATAAGTAGATTGTTTCTGTTTTCAAATTTACTTTGTATACTATATATGTTAAAGTTATCAAGAGGTACTGTTTCCAAATTGACATTTTTAAGTGTTACACTCTCAAAAAGTGTGTTGACTATTCTAACAAAAGGACTTGTAGGGGAAACAATTGTTCTCGCTACAAATACACCTGGAATGAGTTCTTGATTATGTACTAGGACATCTTGTTTAAGATTTTTTAAATCGTCTATTTGTCTTATAACTTCACATCTAGGAGGAAGAATCAAAGTGTTGTTTACGGGAGAATTATGAATTGAAATGGTTACATTTGTAAGACCAATGCGTAGAGTCATCGTCCAGTTGGAATAATCTAATTTACATCGGTATTTTGAAATAAAATCTCGTCCTAAAATGCCATCAGCTGGAATTGGAAAATCAGAGTCGACTATTTGAAAACAATGTTCTAATTTATATTTTCCTACAGAAACATTGGTTGTTATACTCCCTAATGAATGAACTATACCATCCGTGACCCCTTTTATTGTACTCGAGTTAGACACATTTATAGTCGAGTAAGAATTTAATTTGTTTCGTTTGAAAATCGATATATCGGCTCCCGTATCAATTAAGAAGGTAGCTCTTGAACACGTCATTTCAGAAGAGAGAAATACGAAATTAGAAAGTGAAAGATCAAAATGAAAAATGTTTGAGGCTAAAATTGAATTTAAACGTGAATTTAATGCTGAATTTAAACCTGAATTTAAACTTCCCCCAAGTTTGTACCTTGGGGGCCCTGTCGGTTTTCCGGAGCTGAGTCAGTTTGGTAAGACCTAACATTGCTAGAAAAATGGTTGCTGTTGTTTCTACTAAATGCAGGACGGTGTTGCCTAAAATTTCGTCTGCCTCTGCCGCGATTATTGTTTTGCCAATGATTATTAGAATTGTTTGGATTTCCTCGAAAACGATTTCTATTATTGTTGCGTCCCTGGTGTTTAACATAGAATACGTTGGAAGTACTAGTTTGGGAATTAACATTAACAAACTTGGTAATTGCATCTTGAACATTGGAAAAATTTCTAACCTCCATTACTAACCGAGTTTTATCTGAGTTCGCGTTCTTACTCAAAGATTGTACTACCGAATCAGTAGAGTACTTTTCTGCAACAGGATGTGGTACACCCTCACTGGTGTACGCTCTTTTTAAACTTGCAGCTAACGATTCAATTTCAGCAGCGTACGTAACGGAATCTTTTGAGTTTTGTTTTAAATTTTGTAATTTTGAAGTCAAAAGCCTGGAACTTTCGCCTTTAATGCCATTTTTTAATGTTGTTATTATGTCGTCAATAGTTGATTCATCTATTATCAAATCTCTGGCACGTCCGATTAAACGTGTTTTGATGTACGCGACTGCGTTCTCAGTATGATTATTTGAATTATTTTTGAGAAGGGTCAGAGCATCTACAAAGGATTGGAGTTTATCAAAAGAACCATCGAATTCCGCAGGTACTAACTTACTAGCTAAATTAAAAAAATCTGTTACTGACGTAGCCATCGTGTCTATTTCGTCGTCTTCTTCAGATTCTGAATTTACTATTAGAGGATCTATTATCTCTATACAAGACAGTGGTACTTTAAATTTAATATTTAATAATTGAACGGCTCTTATCACTCTATCTCTTAATGAAAGAAAAATTTGTCTAGCTGCTTGTTTTTGTTCGCTTTCTAGAGCTGCCCAATGTACTGCTAGAGTCTGAGTATAATTATTAAAAAGCTTTATTAAATTATTGGAAATATCTTGCTTCACCAATTCAGATTTAGGAATTTGTTTTTTTATCGCTCTTTTTGATTCCTTGTAAACTTCTTGTCTAATACCTAATAACGTTAAATGTAGCTTTTCCCAACTGGGCTGCATTAATTAAATTATAATTTACTTAAAATAATATAAATTGTAATGATTAAAGTAATACCTAGTTAATTGTATTTACAATAAAAATGAAAAGTATTCATATCCTAATTCATCAACCATACGACTACAAACTGCTGACCAACATATTATATAGAACAAAAAAATACTTAATTGTAAAAGTTCAATAAGTAACTTACTAATGTCCACATATTAATGTACCGTTGAAACCACCATTATCTCTTCCTATTTTTCACATTTACACTAAAATGATCATAAAAGAAATTAAAATACTCTCACTAATCGTAAGTCACTGTACTATTCCCAGAAGTATCCAGTTGAATTCTGTAGACGGAAGCAATTCACTCTTAACATCTAGGGCTGCACTGCTAAGTCTCGTCGTATTTGACGTCTAATCTGCTTCTTATACATTTTGAATAATTTCAAAAATACTTGAAATACCATTATAGTGACGATGATATACAGAAGAACTTTAACGTGGAAAGTAACATTGAACTGTTTCTCCTGCACTATAAAATTTGAATTGACTACCCCAGTGTCAGTAACTTCTTGAGAAGTCGATTTAGTTTGACCCATCTTCCTTTTTCACAACTTCACAATTTTTTAAAACAAATCCTGGAATCTTCTGATTTGAGAGGGTTGCCGAGTTGGCAGGGTCGCCATGTAATAGATTTCGTTTTTATTCATTAAGATCAAACACATAATTACTTTTAATTGTTTTTTATTTGCTTTTAACCCAACTCATGTCTTATAGTTAACGGTATCTTAGTATCTGTCTATATGATTACTTATTCAATAATGCCTACACTGACTTCTCAGAGTGAAGTCCATTCTCTGTGTCCTTATTTCTAAAACATTAGTAGTCAGTATTTTTATATGAAAAATACTGACTTGGTATTCTACTTACTAGGTCGGTGCAATGCTCTGTTAGTTGCCAATTAATTGTAACAGCTAATCGAATTAATTAATTTAATATACAGAGCGTTACATTATGACAAATAATATTTAATACGTAAATTGAGAAAACTATAAAGAATTAACAAAATTCGAATAACATACATCTGTAAAATTTCTTAAGTGATGATATAGTAATATGGTAAAATTGTCACGGTAGTGCATAGCACTTACCCTATTTTTGCATAGCACCCATCCGCGGTTCATGGCGAAATTGAGATATATTTTTTCATTTCGAATGACCTAAAAAGCATACACTACTTTAACTATAACAACATAAAGCGGGTTCGAATCCCGCCGGGGACATGATGACAACAATACCTTTTCCCTCATTAATTTGTGGTAATTGGTAGTTGGTTCTTTAATTGAATTCATATTAATGTATTTAAAATACGCCACTATTAAATATTTCATTGTTAATAGTTATTATTAACATAACTTTCTGTATTTACTATGTAGAGCATATCTTATTATTTCAGAGAAACTCACCCCTAAATATCACAACGATTTTTACACAACGCATTTTCCATTCTGTTACTTTAAAGATGCAATTGTAATGTAATTATACCGCAAAACCCTACTTCACTTTAATATTAATCAATATTGTTTACGGCATTTTGCGCGTCTTTTGTAGTTTTTCGAGAATCATTAATCGAAAAGTGCAATTTTCGTTACTTTTTTCCATGGCTAACTGAGTGTTTGACAGACAAATCTCCATACACTAGAACATTATTATATACAGTACGATGACGATAAAAAAAAACATGTATTAATAAATTTTTATATATATAATAAAATTTATTATCATTTCATTTACTTTTTATTTTTATTTAAAATTTTATATTTAATTGTTAATTGTTCAATGTTAACAATAAATTTTATTTACTTTTAAAAATTTTGTTAATGGTTTTAGATCAAGTAAAAATTTGTAATAAACAGGTTTTTTTAATGAGAATTTCAAACAAGTTATGAGTTTTGTTAGGTTTCTTAGTCTTGGTCTCACTCACAAGGTAATACGCAAATTTTAGACACAGGCCTCTTTAACACTGACGCATCAGCACACTGTATCGTCACTACGCGTACCACTCCATCAGTGCCCGGATGAATTTCTTTGACACGGCCAAGAGCCCATTTTAGTAGAGGCAAGTTGTCGTTGCGAATTGCTCGATGAGTAATGAATGTTCTGGGGTATGATCATTTGTTTTTGCAATTAATTCCTTTCTGCAAATTTTACACGTTTTTGTTACTTTTATTATTTGTTTCGCCATATAACCTGCCATAGATCCTAAAGTTTTTCATTTTACTCCATAACTACCTGAATCCTTTTAATGTATGTATCCAGTGTTTTACCGAAGGAGGAACAAATTTGCTCCCGTGTGTTTTAAAAAAATTCAGAGTTTAAAAAACTTGCAATGCTTCCAGTCAGAAATCAAAATGTGAAGATGTCTTAGCTACTGCACACCTAAGTTCATTTTACAAAAAACAGTTATTCATAAATAATAGAAACTCAGCAGCAACCATTGCAGTATCACTCATTCTTTGAGGGGCTAAAAAATATAACAGCAACATTTAGGAGCGCATTGACATATTAATTGTGACACCAAGTGTGTATATATAAATATGCATATATGAACACTCACCAAACGTGCTACTTCTTTTATAGTAGGGGCCACTCTCTGGCTAAATATTTGTGCGGCGTACGAAACATTTTGTGTTATTAACGTGAATATCTGTTAGTTTATGTAACATTCCGTAATGAATATCTTCTTCGCAATCAATATCATATACATTCTTTTATCCTTCCAGCTAGCGATGGTCTTATTTCCGTTTAAAATAAATTCACAATCATGGTTAAATAATAAATTGCGAATTCCTTTTAGTAAGTGAGGAGGATCGTGCAATGGAATTACTTCTTCATTATCAATAAAAAAAACCCAAATGTTTTATTCTCTATGTTTAAATTTTGAAAAGATTGTTTCGATTCAAAATAAAGCATGTTTATTGCTGCGGTATATGCTCCTCCTGGTCGCAAACAGTGCTTACTACGATTAAAGCACACTCTCTTGCAGCTCTTATTACATTTTTTTTTAACATACTTTTAACGTTGTACTCTTCATTCCTCCACTCGAGCAATAAAAGGCAAGAGGCTGCTTCCATTTTTTATACACACCTCGTGCAATGAATACCATAGCTTTATCAGCAAACAGAGCTTTGCGTTCCACACCATTACCGTCAAACGGTCTGTCTTTCTATCATATTGAAACGCAACGTCAAGTGCCATCTCGTCAAAAATTATGGAGCAATACTTCGATAAAATGTTCATTTTGCTTACGGAATCCTTTAAGTAATGGAAAATTGTTTCATTTATTCTAGGCGAATGGAATTCTATTTAGTAAAGCTGCAAGCGTTCGTCGAAGGTAAGGCAAAAATCTTCCTCATAGTTGCGAAAGTTTTGGGACTAAGTTTAAATAAGCTTAAGGCAAGTATTTTTTCGTCCAAATAAAATCTTCGTCCTGTTTTTTTATTATTACAGCGCGAAATTCGCATCTCAAATGTTACTCACTTTTAAAAGAGTTATAAGCGGCAATTTTGGGTTAATAATAATAAATATATAAATAATTCGCAGATTCTTAGACAAAATGTTCCCTTAGGTTATTACTTAAGTGTGGGTGAGTTAAATATTTGTAATAAAATTTCGAGTGGTATACTTTATTAATAAATTGAATCAAAAACAATATGGATACTTCATTTATTTATGTCCCCCAAGTGCAATTTCTTCCCGAGCGATTTTCGGTATAAAAACTTCAAAAAACACTCATTCTTTTTTGTACATGATGCAACTGCTTTTTGGCCAAAATTACTGAACCGTTCGCGCCAATCTTTTACATACTTTATAAGTGCATCAGAAGTTACAAATTTCACAAAATTCTGAAAGATTTTGAAAAATATTTACTAAATCATTGTCATAAAAAAATCTATATCCTACAGTTTTCTCACAATATAGACAAATCCTAGATAATCTAATTAATCTCACGAGATGGAAAACTATTTTTTTAACTTAAAAAAATTTCAGCATTGTTTAATAAACTAATAAGTGATAGAAACAAACTTCTAACAGCATACAACAACATTTACTTAAATTGTAGAAGAAACGGTTAAATCAATTTGGAAGGTACTAAAACCAGTACACATGCCAACACCAACTGTAGACAAATTCAAAGAGAAAACAATCTAAAAAGACACGTAAAATTCCTGTCTTTTCAGATTGTTTTATCTACGTCTAACATGTGCCTTCAGATTCAATAGTGTAATTCAATGCCGGTAGGGGTATTAGCCCTCGGAGTAGTTGTTTCATTTTTTTCTAGTCAGTCTTATTATTCAAATTCAAAGAGATTGCTGAGAACTGCTACTATATTTTGAACTTCCCTAATGTATAGACGCACTAGACGGAAAACATGTCCGAGTTAAATATCCCAAGCATTCTGGTACGATGTATTTTAACTACAAGTAGTTCTATTCTATAGTGTTGCAAGGGGTGTGTGATGCATATTATAGATCTACAATGATTGATGTAGGTGGGTATGGAAAACAACACGATGTAAGTACATTCAAGTTCATTAAGGATGTACCAGTTTTTATCAAAGAACTAGCTGAATATTCCACAAGAATTCTTACCGCATACTTCAATATCCATGCCATATGTATCCATTACGAAAATATGTATTAGTACCATTCAGTGGTAAGCACCTAAGCCCGGAAACAGTATTTCAACAAACGGCTTTCAAGAGCCAGAAAAACCATCGCGTCTGCATTTGGAATTTTATATTCAAAATGGCGAATCCTGTCAAAAGCTATAGAAACACATAAACAACTGGCAGATCATATTATCAACTGTTTATGTATTTTACAAAACATAATAATCGACAGGGACGGATTTGAGCAACATTTAAAGAAAGTAGCAACAATACCCTCGGATTTAAATCTACGCCCGCTGCAGCATCCTGGTAGACCAGCGGAGTAGTGTAAGATGACCGGTTCTAATTCAGAGGAGGAGAGGTTACTTAAGGTCAAATTGATGGAAGGCCATTGACTTTAAACTTGTGTGTATGTAGTGGTCGAATGCTTCACAATGAATTGAAACATATGTACATGTATCGGTAATGTGAAATTAAATACGTCTGCAGTCGTCTGATGTTTACGATTTTTATGACGGAAAGTTTTAAATACGTCTACAGCCGTTGAAGTGTCATTGCAACGTTATTCGAGGAATGATGTTAGGTATTTAATTACACTTACACTGATTATTGCAATTGCAATTGTACGTGATTCATGTAGATATTGTGATTGGAAAGGATGGGAAAGAAGTGCAGTTGTAAGCGGGTAGACAATCGTTAAAGTAGTGAAAAGGAAGAGAAGGCAGAAGTAGTTGAGAAGATTGGTTTGAGAATGGATGTAAGAAGCAGTAGTAGAGGTTGTAGTATCGATGAAGTTTGTGGTGGTACAAAAGAAGTAGAGTATTGGAATAATGGGGACCACATGGAAGGATTGAATGATGCGCAGCGTAACACTGTGTTACATAGAGGAGATTACGTAGACACAGAGGAGTATACTGTAAATAAAGCAAATAAGTATGTAAGTGATGTGAGCTCAATGAAAGGGTGGAACGTAGCTCGAAAACTCTTCAAATGTGAAACGAACTTCTCAGCATGTTCTGCGTACGTGCTGTACTGTGATAGGAATAATCTTCGCTACCTACCAATGTGTTGGAGCTGTCGATATGCGGGAAGTAATGGAGGAATTGTGTCATTATATGCACGAGTTCCGAATTTATGGATGTTGGAAGTGTATATCCATGACGAAGTTCACATTCATTGCGGATGGTGTGGTGAGATGTGCAGGTACGAGTTTGTTTACAGTGAGAACCACCGTATCACAAATAAGACCGTATTTGAAGAAGGATATGTAATAGAAATAAGTAATAATCTTGGTTAAGTAAAAGGAGCGTAGAACGTGTACATGTATATATTTGTGTTAAGAAATAAATAAAGAAGCAAAAGGTAGTAGACGTTTGAGATATAAGATTAAGGTAGAGTTTGGGCATAATAAGAAGTTATATGGAAAGTGTGTCAAGGTCACAAGTCTTTAAAAAGGAAAAGGAAGGTGTAGGAGAGGGTGGAAAGTGTGTCAAGGTCACAAGTCTTTAAAAAGGAAAAGGAAGGTGTAGGAGAGGGAGCTATTGAAAGGTAGGTTTATGAAAACATAATGGATCGGAAGAGTTGACGCCTTTGCTCGTAAGTATTGCAAAGAATACAGTACAGCGTGAGCGTATCATCGATCTCGTAAACAAAGCCCGACTTTTCGCAGAGGTACGATTGAGTCCCCTGACGACAAGGTCGGCAGCACAAGTTTACGACATCACAATGATAAAATCTGCAGCTGTTGCTGAAAAGCAGAGGTCTGTTGTCAAAACATTCTTGACAGCAGAATCCTGTTTGAGCCGTACAGGTTTCATGCAGACGCCAACAATTTCCGCATTGGAGCAAGGTGGTTTCATTAGCAGTTTGCCTGAATTGTGAAAGGACAATAGATACACGAGAAAGGTCCATGTTAATTCATAAGACCCTTCTGGTGAAGTGATGCTCTCTCAGGTTGACAAGGGTTTAAATAGGAAGGTATGTGGTGGGGAAAGAGTGGGGAGTAGTGGCGGAATAGTGGGGATGTAAAGGAAGTGGTATAGAGTAGTGTGGTAGCGAAGGTGCTGGTGTAGCAATATTTCGATAATATTCCTGGTAAAATGTGGGTGAAGAGCGTGATTTGTTGTTGCTGGGACCACGAAGATTGTGAGTATGTAGTGGTCGAATGCTTCACAATGAATTGAAACATATGTACATGTATCGGTGATGTAAAATTAAATACGTCTGCAGTCGTCTGAAGTTTACGAATCTTAAATAGGTTTACATGATAATGAAGAGGAAGTGGAGAAAAGTGTAAGGAATAGGCACATGAAATAAAAGTGGAGTCGTTATAGTTAACGATTCTTTATTCTGATATAAATAAATTATGTAAGTGATACAATCAAAATATTGAACAATAAGATTATATTAATAGTACTAACAACTTGTAGAAATAAGAAAGAGTCGGTGATATAGCCCTTAGTTATAACGTCTCTGTTTTCATCATCCTTAAGCTGAATCCATCGGCTTTCAATATATCTTCGAAACTGTCCATCTTTATCAATAAATGCTAGTTTTACAAAGTGAAGGTTCTGCACGTTCTCAACTGTAAAGACATTTGTTCCATTAACATTTCTTAAAATAATAGTATCCCAATTTTTCTTCCATGTACAAGACATATCAATATCCTTAATAAAATTTTTACAAACATAGGCTTCATCTCCAATAGTATTATCAGGTCGGGAAATGTAGAGGGTATTGTTATACAAATATGTTAAAATCAGTAACGACGACACACTGATCATGATTGCTTTTTTCCATAACAACTGAGACATTTAAAACGAGCAACGTGGTTTGTATAATAGGTTCCCCTCCAATGAAGCTTATGTAGTGGAAGGGGATTTTACATAAGTTACGGGAACGAGTGAAGGAGCGGTAGATGAATAACAGAGTTGAGTGTGTTTAAGTCAGTATAACATGGAAACCTTTATCGAAAGTTTAATAATGTGCGGGTGGGTTATGAAGAGAAAGAAATACGTGCTCTGAAATCACTGGAAGTGAATCAAACGTATCCCGTGCAACGCTTCAAAAAGGTGAATACAAAATGGGGACCTCGTCTATTAGCTGATTTATACAGCTTTATCATATTTCTTCCGTGCAGACACGCAGAAGCTTTTACGGATGCAGAAATCGAGGACATAAACGAAAAAATTGTTAATAACGTGGGTCATCCATCAATTCGCCTTAAAGGATTTGTTGGAAAAGCGGCTGATTTAGAAATACATGTGTATAATGTAGAACATTGTATAAGAATATAAAAAATAAAAATCTAATTTATATTATGAACGTGTTTTATTTGTTTAAAGGAAAAAAATACAGTCAATTTATGAGTGTAAAGACAACCAATATTTTAATAAAAGAACATTTTTATAAGCACAATTCTGTTCAACAGTGGTTGTAAATAAATGATAAGAACACACTTTAACTTTAAAATGAGTTGGGAGTTTGGAGAGAGCTGGACATCCGATATCTTCAATGTTAACAAAGTTAACAGTAGGAAAGGATTTCTGCAACCACATCATCTTTTGTAATCCTTTAACATATACAATTGTTGACTCCATCAATATGGAGTAAATTCTATCATAAAGTGTGGAGTACGGAAGATCGCCCTTATCCCAATATAACCCATGAAAATTTCTTGTTAACCAACGATTTTGACTTCTGTAACGAACGGGGAGAGCGTCCCATGGAAATGGTGGTTCAAATGTGAAATGATAAACTGGTTCTTCTTTTAGAGCAACAACAGCTACTTCTTTAAGAACAAATCGATTCTCACTACACTGAAAACCTTGTACGTCCAATAAGAAACTCATCGTGCTCACTGTTCAGTACCGGTAAGAAAACTAAATTGTGGAAGAGATCGTTGTGTTTTATACTTCGTGATCTAAGTTTGTGGACGGATTGTAATGTATCACACGATCATGTATTATTAAACAGAAATCTGCTGTTTTGTCTGGTATATTGTCTTTAGTTTGAAACTCCAGAGGGATATCTATACTACCAGATTTAACAGTTTCATTCTGATAAGAACAGTCTACCATTACAAGAGGAGCAATGACAAGAAATTGTTTAGGATCGAATGAGGGTTCACTTACATTACCATAATACGATTGTTGAAAGTTGGCATACATTTCATATAAAACGGCAAATCTAGAAGTATCAAAATCTAAATTCAAATTATCATACGGGTACATAGTAGATCCTAAGTGAACTTTAAAATTGGTTAGTTTGCAGTGATCGAAGGCACTCATATTTTTTGCAAGATTATTACTTTTATCTGTTTGAAATCCGAAAATAATGAAGCGAGGCTTTTCCAATTGTGACGTTGTTTTCACATTCCAGTTGTGAGAATACGATTTGGGAAGTAGCGGATATTCATGTAGTTCCCAACTCCGAAATGAAAGTTCCATATTTAAATTTCGATCAACATAACGCAACAATTTCAAACGTTCAGCATCTGCTACAGATACATGAGGAATTTTCCAAGAAATCTGATCCAAATGTACAAGCACATCTTCAAGTGGCGTTGCTGAGCAATATAAAGCATTATTGTCAGTGCTGCTGCGAACTAGAACTAATTCTTGTCGAACGTTTAATATTATTTTTCGGATGTCTTCTGCAAATCCGAAAATCATACGTAGTGGAATACAAACGTTGAAGTAACCGTTGGAATCTACTAGTTTTACAGAATCAAGCTTTATTCCTTGTAGATCGCTTAAAGCAGGAGGCAACCATCCACTGTTGCTGAGACGTTTACTTTCATTCTCGTTGTAAGATGCGTAGCCTTTCATTGTTGTAACCATGCCAGGATTACGGACTCGATCAATAACTTTTCCGCCTAATTCATAACGAATTTCATCAAACAGGTGTAAAATTCCATTGTGGATAAAAGAAGTGTTCGCAGTTGTCTTTCCATCCTTTTTAAGAAGCAAACGACCTTCTATGTATAGGAAACTACTAGAAGGCAAAGTGTAAACATCTTCATTTTCTATTGGAATACGTATCGTATCATTATTTTTGAAAGTTGAATTCGCATAAGGTTGATGAGTATGTTTATCAGCGTTAACTATAGCGTTATCGAAGACTGCTTTTTCGATAACATTCAGTATTTCTGCTACCATTTTTCCGTTTCCTCTTTTTCAATCGCAACCCCAAAGATTTAAGGAACTGTTTATTGAGCGGTGTTAATCGCTGAATGGTTGTAGGCAAAATAAGCATCCGGGATTGTGGTAGTAGTTTTATAGTACTATTCTTCTTTGAATATCGTTGGGGACAGCTATATTGCACTACCATGTTACGCTTTTCGTAAGTGCAGTCTTATTGTGTATTAGTCCTTTAACACCATCACTGATATGTATGTAGGAGTTAGTCACGAGGTTACACATCACTGAAATCGTGTTTACTTTGAAACTTTCAGCTGCATGATCAGACACCTCTTTAAGTGATGGTAGAAGCTTATTTTCAAAACCCAATATCATCGCGGGAGAATCTGTAGGAGCGAAGTTGACTTTTTTGGTGCTTTTTATATAGCTTCTTAAGGTAGTATTGTCTCCAAACAATTCAATAGCATCATCAGTATTTCGCAATTTCTCGCGAAGATAATGATTAATATCATCGATTTCATAGGATCCTTCCGGAAGAACAACGACTGGTGGTGTAGAACCTTCAAAATAGAATTTGTTGTTAGTTTCATCGATATCCGGAATACTGTTATATGCTTCAAAATTTAACAAAGCAATTTGATATTCATCATCATCGCTTAAAAAAATTGGTGGACTTATTATCATTTGCAGCTCCGACTTTGTATTAGTCAAGGTAAATGTGTAAGACATGTTTTCGGTTTGACGTTCTGTCTACTACAACGAAGTTAGTTTGATGGTTTGTTTTTAAGAAAAGGTTTGCGTAGTCTCATTAAGGAATTGGACAACTACATGGCCGCAGTTAAAATCTGAGGGGTTCTGAACACGATTGTAGTTATAAGTGATAGCACAAGGTCCGGAAGATTGTAAATATTGAACCAATTCTTTAGGTGGACGGAGATCTCCAAAACTGTCAAAGTACATAGCTTTGTTATTTCGTTTTACATACGCTGTCCAATGTGTACCAGTTCCTGTGTCTAAATCTAAACTAACAATTCCACTTTTACGCCTTTTAACTTTTCTGGGTAATTCGTTACGCATAAAGATTCCCCGAAAATGTGGAATTTGTAAATAGTTAATGTAATTGACTAAATCCAAATCTGTCAAAGGACGGTTAGGTAACTACGAAAAATTTTACGTTTTTTTTTTGTTGATAAGGTCTAAGGTATAAACCGAAACCTTTACGGAAAGGTTGTACTGAAATATTTTTTCCAAGAGCAATAGCTTCCATTGAAGCGTTATGACGTTTATCTTCTTCTAGCTGTTGTTGTGCTGTTTTCGCATCGCGTACAGCTTTAGCTATCCCAGCAGCACCGCCAGAGAGAACTACAAGTGCTGATAGTCCAGCGAAAATCGGAATTAACGGTAGAAAACCACCTGTCTTTGGAATAGGAATGATTCTGGGAGATTTAGATCGCTTTCCAAATTTACGAATTGTATTTAGTGCTATTTTAGCAGCATGTATCAGCTGGAGAGGTTTCGTTTTCTTAAGAGCAATTTTTGCGGATGTCACTAGCTTACGAAACGGTAGAGCTCCTCCTTTTCTTGTTCGCCTTCTCTTCTTTATTTTCCGCAACGGAATTGAACCACCAACTTTACGACGTCGCTTTTTGTGTCCCATTCCAAGTTTCTCTTTACCCTTCATAGCTGAAGCAATTGTGAGAGCTGCCAAGCGTTCACCAAAAGACGCGTCCGGCGACTTTAGTCTTTGTAATGATTGTTGCGCCAAAACCTTATCAGCAATTCGACGATGGGAAATGTCTGGAAAAGTTTCGTAAGCAATATCGTGTAATTTACAAGATTCGTCAAGGGGATTTATACCAATATCATCTCGAGCTAATCGTTTGTTTAGTCGAGTCCCTGGACCGCAAAAGTTATACCCTGGGAGGTGTAATTCAATAGGTAATTTATCTATAAACCTATTCAGAAAACCTCGTGTCATGGGACATGTGTAGTGTTAGCTCTCTCACTATACTGAACGAACTGACTACATAAACACTGTTAACTCTAAATTTATATATCCGAGAGCACATGCGCAAACCGTTTAATCATCAATAAACATGTGGATAGTACAACATCCATCTGCTCTACCCATAACCAATCGTGACTTCGATATTGCTAGGAATATAAATCGACAGGGTCCATTACTACCATCCACAATAAGAGCCATTGTCGCCGGAGCTTCAAAATGTGGAAAAACAAATGTGATTATAGCACTTTTGGAGCAACCGAACGGTTTACGATTCGCAAACGTATACGTTTATTCCAAGTCATTGTATCAACCAAAATATAAGTATTTAGCTGAATTATTATTTTCCCTATAGAGACTCAGACGATGTAATTGCTCCATCACAGGCAAGACCTAATTCTGTATTCATCTTTGACGATGTTGCGAATGAAAATCAAAATAAGATAAGGGAATACTTTAGTATGGGATGACATAACTCAATCGACACTTTTTACTTAAATCAAACATATGCACAGATTCCCAAACATTTAATTAGAGATAATGCAAATTTAATAATACTGTTTAAACAGGATGAATTAAATCTCAAACACGTCTTCGCAGACCATGTCACCACAGACATGACTTTTGACCAATTTAAAAATATTTGTGCAGAGTGTTGGAAAGAGAAGTTTGGATTTCTAGTGATAAACAAGGATTGTGGTATAAATGAGGGAAGATATCGCTTGGTATTCGTTAAATATATATTGATGTCAGTGATATAAAGTCAATCAGTTGTTAAAAGACAACCTTGACAAGAGCATGGATGTAAAAGCAAAGAAAGAACTAATCAAAGTTAGGAAAGCGGTAAAGAGGAAATTGCAAATGTTAAAGGAATCGACAGCAGGACAGAATCTCCTGTTGCAGCAAGCATATCAACCACTTACAAAATCGCTTCTTAACTTGAAATCAGAGCTGGGTGAAGAGATCAAAGAAGAATTAAAGCCAGAAGTGAGTAATTGGTGGAAAGGTGACGTTCCAGCTTCGTCAACACCAATAAAAATTAGAAATCTTGACCCTTCGAATGCTCCAGGTACCTTACCTACCAGGTGCTCCTTCATTCTTAAGGGAAGAAAGTGTTTATGAAAGAGACCCAACAACGGGTCATGAAAACACAGACCAGGATAATGATGACTTTGAACAATTGAAGAAAGCGTACATAGACTATATTAATAGCTCTCGATTTGCTCAATATTTGAAAGAATTCGATCCTCTACCTCGAGACTATATAGAAGGAATTATTAAAGACTATGATAGTGACACATTTAACGCTGACGTTCTGAATCCTCGTCTTGATAAAGTTCGATACGAATGGAACACAAATAAATTTTTTATTGATGATTCTGAACTGGATTTTGACGGACCAAACGTTGTAATCGATGGAAAATTTAAATACATAGGTACTGTGGGATTATACGAGCTACTCTTTAAATTACGTTCTGAATATCCGACATCGATGAAAGAAAGGAAAGACTACGCTGATATATTAAAACGTACGGGAGCAGTTTACAAGTTAAAACAGCAAACATCGAAATTTTCTAAAGGTGGAGGATTGTCGTTGTTGACATACAACGAAAAACCGATCGAATACAAATATTTTGATGATGTTTATGAGTTGTGTGATCGTTTAAGGTTATTGGTTGCTTCTCAACAAGCAGGCAACACAAATCATGAAAACGAAATTCTATCAATTTTAGAAAGGTTGCGTGAGTGCAATATAATCGTATAAACAAATTATTAAGCTTATTAGTTAGACAATGACGGTTGATAAGTTCGGACGTCCGTTAGAAAAAAAACGATTATTTTCGCAAGCATTCAGTAATGTTCATGATTTCAATCATAACCGCTTAACAAGAATCGGTGATCCTCAGCAGGAGCATGATGCTGTGAATGTGCGATTTTTGGAGAAGAAGGTGCAACGTCTGTTATCGCAAGATGATGTAACCGATATCAGAAAAGCATTCGATAAAGTGTTGTATTTCGTTGATGTGGCTAATAAGCGTATTACACATTTGAACGAGCCTACCGCTGGGTTTCATGCAGCTACTAAAATGTATGTAGATGAGAAAGATCGGTTAATAAAAGAGCATATCAGAATCGAGTGTGAAAAGGTAAAGGATCGTGCTGTCAGTGAAGGTGTGAGAAGGATGGAGGATTTACGAGAAGAATTGAAAACAGCTTTCTCCAAAAGTAGTGAAATGATGATGAAAACTTTTAGTGATAATATAGAGTTAGCGATTAAAAATGTGGAAAGAGAACTTGAAAAATATAATACTGACAGGGATAAAGAAATTACAGACAAGGTGAACGATATAATACAAAATAATGCTGTCGGAATCATGGACGTCTTTTCAACAAAAGTAAAACTAGAGCGTAAAGATGTAGAAGCGTTTGTTAGGAAAGGGGATGAAGAAGTATCGAAGAAATTGAAGACGGAAATTGTGCAAGATATGAAAAATGATATAGACACGAGTTTTGAATTAATTAAAATTACGATTCAGGATGAGTGTAAAAAAGTTAAGGAATTTGCAGAGAAAGAAATTCAACGAAGCAATAAAAAGAAAGATGATCTGAAAAACGAATTAGTGGTAATGGTGGAATCACTAAAAAAGGAAGCAAAGGAGCTGAAAGTAAGGCTAGATACTCTGCAACAACAGAGGAACAGGTAGTGCGAAATCGAGCAGTTCTAAACCAACAAGAACAGCTCCGTCCATGTAGTTCTTCATTATAAGGAAAATGTTAAATGTGAAAGAAGAACTAGTGAAAGAACTGCATAAACCTGCGAGAACTAATTTTACACGTCGTAAAGTGATAGTGAAAGGATTAGATGATCTTCATCAAGCCGATTTAGTGGAAATGATTCCGTATGCGAGAGAAAATGAAGGTGTCAGATACATTTTGGTTGTAATAGACGTTTTTTCAAAATTTGTGTGGGCTCAAGCAGTAAAACGCAAAACAGGTGAATATGTTGGAAGGGCTCTACAGTTAATTTTCAAAAGAAGTAAACGTATTCCTAAGAATATGCAAACTGACTTGGGAAAAGAATTTTACAACGAACAAGTGAAATGAATTATGCGAAAATATAAAATTAACCATTACTCAACGTATAGCACCAAGAAAGCGTCAGTTGTGGAGCGGGTAAATCGAACACTAAAAGCAAAAATGTGGCAACGCTTTAGTTTACAAGGATCCTACAAATGGTTGAAGTTATTACCAGATATAGTACAGGAATATAACAATTCGGTTCACAGAACTATCGGAATGAGACCAAGCAAAGTTAATAAACGAAACGAAGAAACACTTTTGGAAAGTATTTACAACAATCCAAAGAAGGTGGATTTACGAGAAATTAAGTTTAAAGTTGGAGACCGGGTACGAATAAGTAAACATCGTGAATTGTTTAGCAAAGGTTATACCCCGAATTGGTCTAACGAATTATTTACGATTAGCTACATAAAATTGTCACATCCAATTATGTATTACTTAAAGGATGATAAAGGGGAAGACATAAAAGGAGGATTTTATGGTATGGAACTACAGAAAGCGAAATATCCAGATGTTTATTTGGTGGAACGTGTGCTAAGACGAAAAGGTGACATGGTTTACGTCAAATGGTTGGGGCTTAACCAATCTCATAACAGCTGGATTCATAAAACGAACGTTTTGTAATGTATCCCCAGTTTTTTTTTTTTTTTTCTGATAATAAAGTCTGCAATGTTAATAATGATTTTCTTTACCCCTTCCCCAAAGTATAATTATAAATAAGATAAAACGTGACGAGTTTAATCAGTTGTAACCGTTAGTTGCTGCATTGAACGTTTAAGACGTAGTAATGGTTGAAAGTTACGTAATTGAAGTTAAATTTAACAAAGAGGGTTTATTATCTTTGAAAAGATATTTGGTAGCGTCAGAGTTGGATAGCGTGACAGAAGAATTCGAATTAAAAGGTGAATACGATAAAATCGTAATAGGAGGCTACTTAGTGATCGATGAGAGCGATCCTGACGATTTTGAAGTATAATTTTCATAAAAATGGATTCATTATCGTACGAGTTGTATCAAGCAGAAAAGCAAGTCCTCATTCTCAACCTTCGAAGAGCAATACTATCAAACGATTTAGATAGAGTTAAAGTTGTATTGTCGAAGTTGGGAGTTGCAGTACCAAAGGAAGCATTCAAATGGTTAACTGTAGAGACAAGAGACATCGTTCGATATTTTATACTTCATATTCGAAAGAAAGCAAAGGTGTGACGAATTGGTGAATGAATTTCTAAAAGGTTGCTGTGAAACAGTGGAAATAACGGTTGATGATGTCGTAATGATTTTAAATAAAACAAAGTATAATTTCATGCGACACGACGTATATTTTTTAAAGGAAATGTTAACAAACGGATCAGTTCTAATGCGGGATAAGAAGTTCTCCGTAATGAATGTCAAGAAAAAGTATGTTACATTATTAAAGTGTGTGGATGACTTAATACTGGATGTAGCATACTACGCACAACCGAAAAATTTGGAAAAGTGTATTAAACTGATCAACTTGTTTCGGCTTCCGTTTACATTAAGTCCAAATATCAATGGTCGTCATCAAACAGTGCTGCAATGGATAGAAGAAAACATTTTAAGAGAAGGAACGGAAAAAGCTGCAGGCTGGCAGAGCGGTCCTGACTCAGGCAAATGGCCATCAAGTAATATCGAAGATTATAAGAAAATTTATTCATTGTTAATGTTATTGAAACAATAAATTGTAACAGTAGAAATCGTACTCATGTTATTTGTGAAGTTGAGGAATATATTTCGCAGAATAAAAATAGTAAACAAACAAGTTGTGTAGTAACGTTATATTATTATTATTATTATTATTTATACCATACAGCCAATATTAAGGATAAAATATTTACATTGAGTGACATTTCAGCGTAAGCTATACTTAAACAGAACTCCAAGTAGGTATAACAGTAGGTGTTCATAAATATTATCAATGGCTTCCTGTGGAAGTGACGAAGCTTCGAAAAGTCTTTTAATAAAGTATTCTCCAACCGTTAAGTCGTCGGTATACGGTTCATGAAAATTTTGCATAAATCGATCAACGGCACCGTCGAACTTTGAAAGGGAACCGTTTGAGTTTTTTATATTGTAATGTCCCCAAGGAAGAGTATTCGTTGCTTTCGGAATTAAGAAACGTTTATCATCTTTGCGAGAGAGGGCTACTTTCGTTTTCATCTGGGTAAACATAGTATGTAGATCGGAAACGAAAACATTCATACATTTAAGAATGGTGGCGTCATCTCTAATGACGCGTAGGTAATCATCGATTTGAAGATGTAATTTAATGACATTTTTCTTGACACCTTTTGCTTTTTTAACAATTTGATCAACGGCTTCAACGCAGTAAGCTTTTGCTCCGGTTCCATAGAATGCTTTAATGGGATTATTAGGGAACTCGTCTTTAAATTTGCCAATAACAGAAGAGGTAATAGGGATATTGAAGCTATTATCATGGGGATAATTGGAAGTGTCGAAGTGATGAATGTTTTCAATCATATCTCTGTAGAAATTTTCGGTGAAAACTTTAAGAATGAAGGAATCAGTTTCCATATACATCAAAGAAATATTTTCTTGATATTTTTGCTTAAGAAAGCCGTAGTAGAAGTCATACATAACAACTTTTGATAAATCCAAAATAGTGAAACCTACATAGAGCGGTTTATCGTAAACAATGTGTAATTTATTCATCTGAATAGCTACGAAATGGGGGGTGAAAATTTTTGAATTTCTGAAATTGGGTTCAGCTATTAAACTTTCAGCACTAAGGTACCGTCCAACGTTTTGCCAATGAGTAACTAACTTGACGTCAACTCGTTTATCAACGTTCTCCATCGTTTTTCTGAAAGTACTGTTGTTCATCAATTTAAAGAATGACTTCCCAAACTTATTATTACACATATTGCGCTTTCTTGTTTTCAAATTTATGAAAGGTTTCAACCATTGTGACTGGTTAAACTGAATAGCTCTATGCACTTTAAGTAATTTTAATCCGCTCTGGAGAGCTTGTTTAAGCGGTAGGTTATGAACAATATACTTTGTCTTAATTCGGAATCAATTTTTTGACTCTACCATTAGCATTACCAAGAGAAATAATATTTTCAACTAAAAAGGGAAGATCAGCATGTAAATCGTGTAGGTTTTGGGGATATTGAACGTCAGCTTCAAGTACATAACCGTATTCAGAAGAAGCATGTAAATCGAGAACATTTAATTCATCAATTTCAGCATCGGTGAGCCAACGAAAATGGGATATGGGAAGGTATTGACTCATGCTGTGTCCATACAAATTGGTAGCATCCAAATACATAATGTAGGACACTGACTTATTCCTCTGCGTACCCCTTTTTGGAAAAATATTAACATATCGATGTCAGTTAGAAGTTCTAAATTAACGCGAGTGAATTTTAACATGCTATCCCACGCTAGCCCGGGAGCGGTGTAATACTGAGCGGGGTCCAAGGCGTAAGTGGAAATACATATTTCACGAAAATTCTCGAACACGTCAGCTAACAGTAGGACATCGGTTTTCAAGTAGAGGTCAGAATATTCTCCGAGAGTGGAGCAGTTAAGGGTTTTCCAAACGGTTGCAGCTCTTTCATAATCTTCATCGGAAATGGGTAGAGATGTTAATTTATCGAAAAAATCGTCTTTGAGAGGGAACGTTGATTGGTCAAGTTTAGAAATATCGTCGACGTAGGAGTAAGGGAAAACCCCTTTCCGTCGCACAAGTTGAAATTGTGTAGGATCAGAAAAATACTTCTTCACTTGGAAGCATTGAGAAGGATCGAGTTCTTCAGACAGTTTATCGAGGGAGGAAGCCATAAAACGAAAGCAATCGAGAAATCGAATTTTAACAAATACGTTTTGAGTAGAGTTACTGAAACACCGGGAACAGTATCAACTCGCAATAATTTGGTAAAGGAAACGTATTTTTCTTTATTTTGAGCAATTACGCTAAATTTAACATCGTTGACAGCCATTTCTTTTAAAAATAAATGACAATCGTAACCGGAGAGGTTGTGGAAGAATACAGGCACAAAGTTGGGTAGTTTGTAGTTTAAGTTACATCTGGAATGAGCGGTTTATTATCTTTGAAAAGATATTTGGTACCGTCAGAGTTGGATAGCGTGACAGAAGAATTCGAATTAAAAGGTGAATACGATAAAATCGTAATAGGAGGCTACTTAGTGATCGATGAGAGCGATCCTGACGATTTTGAAGTATAATTTTCATAAAAATGGATTCATTATCGTACGAGTTGTATCAAGCAGAAAAGCAAGTCCTCATTCTCAACCTTCGAAGAGCAATACTATCAAACGATTTAGATAGAGTTAAAGTTGTGTTGTCGAAGTTGGGAGTTGCAGTACCAAAGGAAGCATTCCAATGGTTAACTGTAACACAAGAGACATCGTTCGATATTTTATACTTCATATTCGAAAGAAAGCAAAGGTGTGACGAATTCGTGAATGAATTTCTAAAAGGTTGCTGTGAAACAGTGGAAATAACGGTTGATGATGTCGTAATGATTTTAAATAAAACAAAGTATAATTTCATGCGACACGACGTATATTTTTTAAAGGAAATGTTAACAAACAGTATCAACTCGCAATAATTTGGTAAAGGAAACGTATTTTTCTTTATTTTGAGCAATTACGCTAAATTTAACATCGTTGACAGCCATTTCTTTTAAAAATAAATGACAATCGTAACCGGAGAGGTTGTGGAAGAATACAGGCACAAAGTTGGGTAGTTTGTAGTTTAAGTTACATCTGGAATGAGCGGTCCCTAATCGAACTTTACCAGTCAAATGACAATGATCGCGAACCTTTACATCATAGATTAGGAAGGGCTCTTCGCAAATATTACAAGACGACGTTTCAGAGAAAAGTCGCATTTCTTCATCAGTCAAGGGTATCATAGGAACCGGGGTCTTTAAAAATCGGTGATAAATATCAGAAACGTCTTGATCAAGAGTTTTAACAAATTTATTAGCACAATCAGGTCCTCTATAAGTTCTGAATATTGAAAGGGAATCGTCAAAAGAGCACTTAATCAAGTAAGCAAACGAGTGCGGTTGATGTTCGTGGGTAGGTGTGGTGGAGGTCTTGTTAGGATCGGAAAAGCATGTATGAATGGGTCGCAATATGGTTTCGAAGTCTGCATAAACAACAAAAGGTACTTTGATACGTTTGTGGTAGTTTTGAAATTTTAAAACGTTATTAGGGATGAGCCTACCCATCTTATCCAATTTGAGATCAGCAGTTGGCAGCGTCGTGTAAACGTGGTTGCAATCATTCCGCTGATGACGGTGCAGGTGAGCCACAGAGCTGAAGTATTGCAAGCAGCCGTCACATAGGAATTTGCGATGTTCTGTTTTGGAGAGTTGTTGAGAGAGCAAACGGGACATATCCTTAATCCAACAGTAATGATTATTTCCTCGATCATCGTGTAGCAAGAGTAAATTGATGTGCAGCCTTCGTTTGACGGACGAGTAGTAGAGGGGACCAACAATTTCCCAGATCCATTTTCCATCCTTCAAAACGCATTCAGTCCCGTAAACATTCACAGAGCAATGGTTCTTCGTTTCAAACTTGGGAATGTCGTTTAATTTAATAGGAAAATCGATACCGTCACAGTCCATCGTGCGGGAGTAATGCGGATAGGAAGTCGTTCTGTGCGGGTTGGTTTGGGCGGGATACAAAGCTGAGGTTATTGCCCACGCAAAGCAGGCTTGGTCATCGTTTCGTACGTTCACAACAGCTCTCTTAAGTACAATTTGTTTAGGTAGAGGAATGTAAGATGAATCTCTAAGGGGATTGTACTTGTTGCAATTGAGTTCTGGGAAAAGAACTCATTCCAAAGCCCATCCTGTAAGAATAAAATTATAGTAAACACAAGTGAAATATATATAAAGAGAGAATGATAAATTACCTGACTCTCGTTCTTGAAACTCAGAAGCTTTACCCTCAAGAACGTCGAAGAAGCTTTGGAGAATATTGGAAAGATCCGTCGACTGAGTGACAACTTTGTTATTGGTGTTGAAGGATTTCACGTCAACCAATTGTTTAGCATCGTGCACATACCGTCCGAAAAGTTCAAGATTACGTTTAAGCGTGTCATGCAGTTGTATCTGATTACGAATAACACGCAAGCATTTGTCGAAAACTTCGGCGAAAAAGTCGGTATACGACAGGAAGAACTTGACGGATAAAATACGAAAGGACACAATTCTGTTAGCGAACGCGGACGAAAGGAAAGTAATTCCTTCCTCAAGAGGAGAGCAGCAAGTTTGTTTATGCTTGAGGCTGCGAAGGTGACCGTTGTAGGAATGTTGTGGAACGTAAATGTTACAAGTATCACACCAGCGGTCAGAAGAACCAGCAGGTGTAGCAATTTTAAGTTTCTTCTTCGGTAGAGGCGATGTACGTTGGAGCTGTGCTCGTTTCCGACAAGAAGTTAATCGATGTCTTTTTAAATTATCAGATCGCGTAAAGGAAGCATCACAGTCCGGACAAGGGATCATAGCGGCTAGCGGTAAGAGGTATATCTCGACAACGACTGAGCAATACTGAACGCGAGGGACAATAAATAGCTATGGGAAAAGGGGAGGGATGTGTAAGGTGGAGATGGCATAAGGAGAGGGGCGAAAGCAATATATCCTGAAACTGTAGTGGGTACGGTGTGGTAAGATGAGTGCTCGACAACAGGGTAACGGTGTTGATTTAGCTGCTGAGCTAAATATGAACGAAACCGAGCTGGCTGATATATTGGAAAACTTCTTTCCAAACGATTCCTTCACATCATCCGCTAAAGGTGAGGGGTGTGTTGGAGGTGCTACCACGGTAACGATGGCGGAGCCTGTGGCTAGCACCTCTACGATGGCGGTGGCGGGAACGAAGTCGATATCGATGAAGCCGAAGAAGCGATCGTACACACGAAGGTTGTCGGCTGCTCCATTCGATTATTCCAAGATAGTGGACCAAGTAGAAGCCATAAATAGTGTTAAGAAGGAAAAGCGGCGACGAGAAGTGATACTGAATGAAAGAGAGACAAAGGCCGCTTGTTTGACTGAGTACATGAAGCGGAAAGAGAAGGAGCTGGAGGAGTTGAACAGATCAGTAGTTGAAACGAGAAAGGAGGTACAAGAAATCGAACATAAGCTAGCTAACCTTAAGTCTACTTTACTGAGTAAATTTAATGACTAAAATTCAATGATGTTTTATATTATATTGTATTATATTAAATAAAATTCTTTTATATTGTATCGTTTTATATTTTGTAATTAAAGAAATAAAAGAGAATATAAATTATAAATAAAAACATTTTATTTATTTTAATATACAAAAACAATACAGCTAGGTACATAATAAAAAAACAAATTCAATAAAATGTTTTAATATAGACCGCTGCCCCGTGGTCCATGGCACAGACGACCAGTGTCTCCTGAAAAGAGGTCCACGCCAGCTGGGCTTCCAGGTGTTCGCAGAAGGCTCCGACCGGTCTTCTGTCGGACACCTTCCATAACGTCAACCCTTCAGGAGTGGTACTCTCGAAGATCATGGTGTCCACCCTTATATTGATTCCAGTTGGCACGGAGCCAAGAAACAATACTGTATACTGTACCATTTTGTTGGTGTTGTATTTGATGTTGTATTATTGCTAAGACAGTGTTAGCGATCTGTGCTGAACGTTGTGAAAACTTGAATATTTATACAATTTGGAGGAGGAGGATATGAGTGGGGTAAAGTTAAGATCAGCACAAGTGTTTGTGCGAAGAAGGAAAAACTAGAAAGAGAAGTTGTTTGTACTATAAATGACAATGTAAGTTAGAGTGAGGTGTGGATACTTTCTGATTAACACCTGTATACCAGCAGCACATACATAAAAGTTCTGATACATGGCTCATGTAGGGTGTGAACCATTGCTTATTCAGCAAATAGAAATGGGTTACATGTTTAGTAATGTCATGAACCTACGGATAGACATGGTGCTTGGTATCATCTCATACATACAATAAATATAAAAATTAAAATTAAAAATGGAAAACAAACAAGTGAGAAAACCTGCCGTACCGAAATGCCGGTACGGAAAATCGAGGACAAGTGGTGTAAGTATTAATTAATATTGTTGAAGTAACTGTTTAACTGTTCATTAATAATTTTGTTTTACAGTGCGAGTTTGTGGTCGCCGTGACCACGATGGCGGCGATCGCTGCGGTGTCGACGCCACCTAGATGTTCCGCAGCTGCAGGTGGAAAGCGGACTCTAGGGTTGGCGAAAAGGAAGCGTCTTTCAACCACGACAATGACCACGACGGCGACCACGACAGCGAGGAGGAGCACGGTACCGACGCCGTTGTCCACGTCCACGACGGCGGCAACGACGTGTACCTGGACAACGCGACGACGGTGACAACTGCTGCTGCATCGATGTCAAGTGACTGCGGTTCTCCACTTCCAACGCTCACGCCGATTCCATCGCCAGTTTCTCCACTTCCAGAAACCCCAACGACGCCTTCTTAGACGACTCTATCGCAGGGCATAGATAGTCTGGAAAGCGCCTTTGGGATAATTCCGAAAGTGTGAGAAAAGATGGCGTATTTGACGTCCGCTTGGGAAGGAAGGCGCGCTGCGCAGCAGAAGGTGTGCGCTGAAATTTCCCAAGTCGACAAGGCTATCTTGCAACAGGACGACGACGTCGCTAAGTGGAAAGCTGAGATCGCTCAGCTTGAAGCAAAAGTGGCGAAGTCTGCCTGTAACAAGGAAGCCTTGTTGAAGAAACGGGTCGAACTGGTTGAGGAGGACCACCAGATCGATCAGGAAGTGGACGTCTTAGAGCGCGCGAAGGAAGCAAAGCGTCCGAAGTTGGAGCGATTGAAAACGTTGCTTGACACCGCGAAGCAGCAGTTGACGTCGGTTACCAATAGGTAGAGATTGTAAATAGTGGAAATGTATATATGTAGTCTTAGTAAATAAGGGTTAGTATGTAAGTGTTGTAAATAAGTTAATTAGTAAATAAGGGTTAGTATGTAAGTGTTGTAAATAAGGGTCAGCATGTAAGTGTGTAAATAAGTTAAGTAAATAGTTTGTTAGAGTTAGTTTGTTAGTATTTTGGAAAAAAAAACAAAAAAAACAAAAAACCACCAACCAAAATGGTCCAAAAATATTTTGGGAAAAAAAAAACAAAAAAAAAAAACAGGTTAGGTTGGGTGGTGTTAGTCGGCCCATACAGGAAATGGCAAAGAGACCATTGTTGTTCTAAATTATGAATAAGACATATGTGAAATTTGGTTAATTTATGTCTCCTAGGAGAAGTTGTGTATAGGGTGAAAAAGGGGTTGAGAAGAAAATCCGCTGAAAAACATTATAGGGAAATGGGTACAGGGGGGGGCAGGGCGCCGAGGTAGGCTGGTGGGGGGAGATCGGGAGGGGTAGGGACATTGCCAAGTGGTACCTTCAGTCTTCGACATCAATAGTGAGAGAGGTACCTTTTTTTTAGCACCGCTCCTTATTCCTTTAATTAATTATTGAAATTTAGGGTAGAAATTACTTCCCCCATTACAGACGTTCTCCAAGTTTCGTTGGACTTTTTTTTTTTAACTGCTTCTATTTTTTTTTAAGCTTAAAGGTGTCAACCTTTTGTCAACTTAATTTTTTTTTTTCAAAAATTTTTTCAGATTCGGGTACTTCCACTTAGGGACCTTCTTCCGACACCATAAGTTATTACCCGATTTCAACTCCTTCTGCTTCAAAAAATTTCTAAAGCTTCATTTTTACACTTTTACCGCCATCATTTTTTACGCTGAAGTATTTCATTAAATACTTCATTGTCTTCTTATACTACACCTCATTATCCATATTTTCATGTACTAATTTTTCATACTACTCTTTTCCTGCCCTCAAAATATATATTTTTTTAATTTCTGGACATTTTTTTTTTAAAGAATAAAACTATTTCTGAATAACAATACTTTTTATTTACCATTGATACCTACCTAAGTACCTGTTCATAACGAAGCAATTCAATGCACGCAATTACTTTAATAAATTCATTCATTAGAGCCGAACGCGTAAGAAAAGTAATAATTATTTCTTGCACTGCGGCAGCGGCATGCATGTCCAGCCGAACCGGAAAAACAATTAACACATATTCCTTGATAGGTACGTCGGTCGCGACCGACGGGAAAAAAACGCTCCTTCCTTGCTACGTCACAGCAATAAAGTAACGGTTCATGATCTCAGAACACATACACCTTTCGCCCATAGGTGCGAGAAGGATGGACTTATACGACAAACTAACGTTAGACAGAAACAGCAACAATCTAACGGGACATGATCTCAGTAGCCCTCTCCTATTACTACTAGTTCCTAACAATTGTTCAATCGCGTGTATGGATTCCGAAAACACGAATCCGTCGTCCACGTAAAAAGCTAAATAAACAACATTTTCGGCAAAGAATCCAATGAATACACACGAATCACTTTTTAATTGTTTAAATTTGTACCGACGTAACAAATCAACAAACTTTCTGTTCCAATTCCGCGACGCTTGCTTTAAGCCATATAAACTTTTTGTCAGTTTACACACATATTCTGGATTTATTTTGTCTTCGAACCCATGCGGTTGTCTCATATAAATGTCCTCGTCGAGATCACCATGCAAAAATGCAGTCTTCACGTCAAAATGTTGAAAAATAAAGTCTTTTTCTGCCGCTAAAGCTATTAATACGCGAACAGAATCATAACGTACTACGGGAGAAAAAACTTCTTTATAATCGATGCTCTTTTGCTGCGTAAATCCCTTTGCAACCAAACGAGCTTTGAACCGATTTGGATTTCCGTCACTATCAGTTTTGACACGGAAAACCTATTTATTGCCTATTTATTTTTTTATTTATTTATTATTGTTTGATATCTTTCGGCTTAGGCATTAGAGTCCAAGTTTTGTTTTCTTCTAACGCATTTATCTCTTCCTCCATTGCATTTTTCCATTCACTTGCATTCTCGTCTTCAATAGCATCTTCATATGAGCTTGGTGTAATTATCGAGCAATATGAGACGGCAGGTCCATAATAATACGGTCGTCTGATTAAGTTTCTGTTGGAACTATTTTATATCGTGTATCACATACGCTCTATTTCTCTTGGTTGTCTGTGTGTGTGTATGGTTAGGATTTGCTAGACATATAACAGTTCGACAGTTCGATTAAGTTTTTCGAAGCTAACAGTACTATCATTTGTTTACTCTTTGTATCTGTCTTCATATATTATTGAATACACTTCTCTAATATAACAATAATATCAATAGGTTATGGGCCCAGTCGCATGCCTGTATATACTGTTGAAAAAACCAAGACAAATAAGTAATCGCGTATAAAAAGTTACGTTTCTTTCGCGTGCTGTGTGCGTGTAAAAAGTACGAGAAAAGATGGCGTCAAACGTGTCAGTGTCGTCGACATCGCGTATAGAGTTGTTATCCAGAGACAATTACGACACATGGATTATACAAATGCAAGCATGGCTTAAAAGAAATGGCTTGTGGAAATACGTGGATGGATCGCTGACTAAACCGGAACGCGGGACAGGTGCCGCGCCAACGGAAGCGATGCACTCTTGGGAAGAGAAAGACGATATGGCGAAGACAGAAATCATTTTGTCTATTCAACCGCGTTTGTTGAAGGACATCAAGGATTGCGAGACATCCAGAGAAGTATGGTTGAAGCTAAAGGGCATCTACGCGTCGACCGGACCTGCAAAAAGAGCTGCACTGCTCAAGCAGTTAATCTTGCGAAAAATGACCGAAGGCGGTGACGTCAGAGATCACCTAAACGATTTCTTTGACACAGTCGACAAGTTGGAGAGCATGAACGAGCACATTAGCAACAATCTTCAAACTATTATGCTGTTGTATAGTCTTCCAGCATCGTATGAGGGATTTCGCACATCAATAGAGACGCGTGACACTCTACCGTCTCCGGAAGAGCTGAAAGTGAAAATTCTCGAGCACAATGAGTCAAATAAAGAAGAAACGGGGAGTGATGTCGTCGCAATGGCCGCTGGTCAAGGCAAAGGTGGTCAAAAGCGAAGAAGAGATCGGTTTTTCAAATGCTTCAAGTGTGGAAAGAAAGGGCATAAGGCTAACGCGTGTACAAGTCAGAGTGTTGACAAGTCGAACAGTAAGTCAAAACCTTCGACAAACAGTGTCGATGACGCGTTTGTAGTAAGCCACACAGTTTTAAGCACGGGTGTGAATGAGACGACAACAAAAACTATCAACAAAGCTTGGATTATTGATAGTGGATGTACGAAGCATGTGTGCGGTGATCGTGCGTCGTTCGAGTCTATGAAAACAACGCCTGCTGTTAAACTGAATCTTGCGAGTGGGGCAACTGAAGTGCAGGGACGAGGCAATGTTCGGGTGTCCGTGAAGAGCACTCAAGGTCAAAAGACGATTGAGTTATGCGATACGCTATATGTACCCGATCTAAGATCAAATCTCGTGTCCGTCGCAAAGATTGTAGACAAAGACTATAAAGTACTGTTCGAAAAAGATTGTGGAACTGTATATAATTCTCAAGAGAAAGTCGTAATGATCGCCCGGAGAAAAGGTGATCTGTTTTACTTGCGCGAAGGTGATGAGTGTGCTGAAGCGTTGTCAGCTCAGCAAGTCAATTCAAAACTGTTATTGTGGCATCAAAGGCTAGGACACTTGAATGGTAAAGATATTGCAAAACTAGTGCGCAACAGAGTCTTACCAGGCCTGAGTGTAAAAGATGCGACACAATTATCGCGTTGTGAGGTATGTCAGAAAGGAAAAATGGTAGCGTTACCATTTCCAAAGGGACACTCGCCATGCAAGGAGGTACTAAGTATAGTACACTCTGATATCGTCGGCCCATTTAGAGTTGAATCAACTGGACGAGCCAAATATTTTGTAGTGTTTATCGATGACTGTACACGATGGTGTGAGGTGTATTTTCTCAGACGCAAGTGTGGTGTCTTCGAAGCATTCAAAATGTATCAACAATTCGTTGAAAGGCAGACTGGCAAGAAGATAAAATGTTTACAGTCGGACAACGGTCGCGAATACTGTAATGAAGAGTTTGATTCATACCTGAGAGCGAATGGAATTAGAAGACGACTGACTGTTCCCCACACTCCTCAGCAAAATGGAGTGAGTGAGAGAATGAATCGTACATTACTTGACATGGCACGATGTTTATTATTGCAGTCAAACTTAAGCGCAATGTTTTGGTCCGAAGCAATTGCTACGGCGTGTCATATAAGAAATAGGTGTCCAACGAGTGGCTTGAATGGCATCACACCATACGAGAAGTGGACCAGAAAGAAGGCAAATGTGAACTATTTTAAGAAATTCGGATCAAAAGTCGCGGTATTGAATAAGGATCCAAGCAAAGATAAACTCGCACCCCGATCTATAGAAGGAGTGTTTGTGGGATATCCTAGAGAGAGAAAAGGATATCGTGTATGGATTCCGAGTGAAAAAAAATTAATTGAGGCTCGCGATGTGAGATTTCATGAGGACATTGCAAGTCATTCTCGTGATGCAAGTATAGTCAATGACTGACTCGAAGGAGAAAGCGATCCAGGAGTAAATCCTAAGAGAAGCAGAGTAGAGCTTTCTCCACATCTTGTAGCGTCTGCGGAGAAGAGAGGGGAATCTCCTTTGTCAGAACGAAGTACAAATACGTGCGATGAGTCTCAGGCACGAGGCTCGGGAAGACCAAGGCTACAACGTACGGGGAGAAGAGGGCGTCCGCGTAAGTTGTTTCGTACGAGAGCGGCGACTTCACGCGAAGAAGACATCGAAGAGGATATCGACATTGATGGCGAAATTGTTGATGATGTTTTTGCAGGGATTGCTGAGGTCAGTGTCCCCGAAGCCCTGAAAAGTGAGGTATCAGACGAGTGGTTGAACGCGATAGAGAGCGAAATCACGTCATTAGTAAAAAATGATACATGGAACATAGTCAAAAGAAGTTGTGATCAGAGTGTTGTTGGCTGTCGATTAGTACTGACTAACAAAATTGGTCCCTGTGGTGACATTGAGAAAAGAAAAGCTCGATTAGTTGCGCAGGGCTATAGTCAAAAGTTTGGCGTCAATTATCATCAAACGTTCGCGCCTGTTGCCAGACTAGAGACCTTGAGGTTGGTCTTAGCACTTGCTGCGCGAATGAGATTGAGAGTGTGGCAGCTCGACATAGTGACAGCGTACCTGAATGGACAACTCGAAGAGGAGGTTATCATGAAAGTGCCCGAGATGCTGGAGGAAATGTTGCAACGCATAGTGTCAAGAAAAAATGTTGATCCAGTAGTGAGTTCTCGTGCAAGAAAGATGTTGAAGCAACTGAGTGATGGTGGAAACGCATGCAAGCTTAATCGCGCGTTGTATGGGCATAAGCAAGCCGGCCGCCAGTGGTATCGCAAGTTGAGTTAAAGGGTGTTGAAGATGGGCTTAGAACCGTCTAAAAATGAGCCTTGTTTATTTCAGTGTAAGCGCGGGAATAGCATTTTACTAGTTGTAGTCTATGTGGACGATATTTTGATCGCGTCGAATGATGAATGCCTTGTGAATGAGTTTAAGCGGCGATTAAGCGAAGATTTTGAAGTAAGAGACATAGGACTTGCAGAATATTGCCTATGACTCGAGATACATCAAGGTGATGATCAAATAGAACTTTCGCAAACAGGACACATCACGACTCTGTTGAAACAGTATGGAATGTATGATTGTAATCATGTAGGAACACCTTCTGAGGTGAATGTGCGGTTTGAAGAAGCAAGTGAGTGATTCGCAAGAAAAATATCCGTATCGTGAATTAATTGGTGCGCTTATGTATATATCGGTAGGCACGCGCCCGGATATTGCAAATACGGTGTCCAGACTTGCTCAATTTGTTGAAAATCCTCGCAAATGTCATTGGCTTGCCGCGAAAAGAGTGCTGATATACTTAGCAGGAACGGTTGACATCGGGCTTGTTTACACTCGAGATAGTGAGTCATTGGTTGGCTATTCCGATGCTGACTGGGGAGGTTGCGCTCTTGATAGAAGATCCTACTCAGGATATGTCTTCTTGCTGGGTGGATCAGCGGTAGCATGGAAATCTCAGAAGCAACGTACAGTTGTACTATCCTCGACGGAAGCCGAGTATGTGAGTCTCACGAAAGCAGCGAAAGAAGCATTGTATTTACGAAGTTTAATTAATGAGTTGAAGCTTGGTGAGCAAACGAGTGTGACTCTTTATGTAGATAATCGCGGAGCTGAGTGTTTAGCGAATGATCATGTATTCCCTGCTCGAACCAAGCATTTTAGTATTAAGTATCATTTTGTTCGCGAATCTGTTGAGAATGGATATATTGTAATTAAGCATGTTCCAACGGATGAAATGATTGCGGACGTGTTAACGAAGCCGTTGCCAAGAGTAGGGCATGAAAAGTGTTGCGATGGTTTAGGCTTTGGATATGTAAAATGACAAAAATTATACGAGAGAAAGAAAAAGTGCGATTTGAGAGGGCGTGTTGGAACTATTTTATATCGTGTATCACATGCGCACTATTTCTCTTGGTTGTCTGTGTGTGTGTATGGTTTGGATTTGCTAGACATATAACAGTTCCAACAGTTCGATTAAGTTTTTCGAAGCTAACAGTACTATCATTTGTTTACTCTTTGTATCTGTCTTCATATATTATTGAATACACTTCTCTAATATAACAGTAATATCAATAGTTTCTGTCTCTCAATTCACGGATATTTTCTTCATCTTCAGCAGGGTTTTCATCTACAGAATTTTAATCATCTTCGTCTTCATCTATCTCAGTGATTTCTGGTTGCGGTTCAGAGTCATTGTTATAATTGCTAAAATTCAAAGGAACGTCCACTTTCTCTTTTAAATAATGCAATTCGTCATTTTCGTTAAAAGTGACATCAGCACTTATCCGGATTCGTCTTTTAACGGAATACCAAAGTCTACAATTTTCAGATTGGCCATCAAAACCAACAAATAACAACTTTTTGCTTTTTGGGTCCCATTTCTTTCGTAATTCGCTTGGGATTGTCATATAAGCCGTGCAACCAAAAATTCTACAGTGCCGCTCGTCCGGTTTTATCCCTAACCATTTTTCATACGCAGTTATGTTATCATTTTGTTTTACAGGTAAGGTTCTATTTAAAATATACACTGCCATATTTACGGCTTCAGACCATAATTCAAGAGAAACGTTTTTATGCAATAACATTGAACGAGCACTCTCAACTATAGTTCTCATTTCTCTTTCTGACTGGCCATTCTGTTGATGCGTGTATGGCGCAGAGCATTCCTGAACTATACCTTTTGTTTTCAAAAATTTGCAAAATCTTCATTAATGTACTCCGTTCCATTGTCTGTTCTTAAAAATTTGATTCGATTCCCTGTTTGATTTTCAACTACGGCTTGAAATTCCTTGAATTTGCTTATCGCTTCTGATTTATTTCTGATAAAATAAACCGTTCTGCATTTACTGAAACCGTCTTTGAATAAAATAAAATACCGTGAGCTCCTCGGTGACTCTATGTTCATTGGTCCAGAAACGTCAGAGTGTATCATTCATTTCACCCGGTTTAAAAATTCCCTTTATTGAACAAGTACGATGACGTTTTCTAGTTTGCTTTCCCAAATGACAAGAATGACAAAAGAAATCCTCAAAGCTGTCAATACCTGTACCATTTATTATTTTATTTTTCACAATTTCCTTCAGTGTTCTCAGATTAATGTGGCCAAGCCTTTCATGCCATAATCTTAAGACTTCGTGGTTTGCTAAATTGCATTCCTCTGTAATTGCTGTTCTAAATTTCATATACCACAAACCATTCTTTCGTGTTCCGATATACGACAAATTTCCTTTGCTATCACGAAATTCACAGAAATCCTTAAACACACGGCGAGTGTAATTTTTATTAATCATTACTACAACTGAAAAAAGGCTTCTCCTTAATTCTGGGATATACAAAACATTTTCGATCTTTCTATCGTACCACTGACCTTCTACAAATGCCGTAATGTTTATGGTACCCGAACCAATTATCGGAATTAGTTTATCGGTGGCTATTTTTACACACAGTTGTTCTTTCAGTGGTTTCATATTTACAAACCAGTCACGCCGACTTGTCATATGAGCAGTCGCTCCAGAATCGCAAATCCATTCAAACTCATTCTTATCTAAACTTGCAGCATACAGACTACTTACGTCATGGACATAAGCACCTTTAGATTTACTTGAATTTGGCCCATCATTCTTTGTTTTTGCTAATCGCTTTTTGCATTCACGAGTCCAATGTCCCTTCTTTTTGCAATAGTGGCACGCAGTTGTTCTTTTTAAGTAATTAATGCTAGTTTTCTTTTTTTGTTCAACTTTTTCAGTTAGTTTAGCTTGAAGAGTTTCAACTTTTAATACAAGTCGCGAAGTTTCATCATCGGATTGTAGCATTCGCGTTTCTTCCTTCAGTAATCGCGCCGTTAAGTTATCTACTGTTTGCTGATCGGTGGTAACAGAATCCCATGCTGTTCTAAACGCATTAAATTTTGGCGGTAAACTATTTATTATTTTTGAAGTTATTGCGCTATCGCTTAGTTTTTCATTTACATCCTTAAGTTGCTTAACGAGAGATTCTACTTTGGAAATGTATGTGGCAACAGTATCACCATCATTCATTCTATACTCATAAAATTTTGCCAAATCAGTTCCCACGATAATTCTGTTTTTTGTTCATGCACTGTTATAAGCTTTCTCCACATTTCTGTAGCATTTTCGCAGTTTGCTAAATTTTGTATTTGATCTTGAGTAATTGTAGTAAGAAGAATTACGCTCTGCAATTCTTGTTTTCCCAAACTTTCCATTCAGGTGCCGACTTATTTTCCGGTCCAGCTTCAGATCCATCTACGATGGACATAAGTCCTTCTGCTTTTAGAAGAATGGTTATGCTGAATTGGAGTTGGAAATTGGAGCCATCGAACTTAGTGATCTGAGCAACGTCACTATTTCGCGAAACCGTCGTCATTGTCACAAAAATCTTAAACAGCGGATACGTAATAAAAAAACAACTACCGACACGTTGAGCCTGGGCCCATAACCTGCTAAATCAATTAAACGCAGTGTAACGGTATTTTTACGTATATTAAAGGTTTGTTAAAAGATTTACAAACGAAACAAATCGCAACAAAGCAAGTCGATGACTGACTATTTTTAGAACAAGATTAATACATAAAGAACAGATAGCGAATCTCGGTCGCCAAGCCGAGCACAAAGTATAAACAAAAATGTTTACAAAAGCAATTCAACAAAACAAAACATTCGCTTATACATCTTAAATTCTCAGAAGCTAATTACAACAATAATAATAATCTCGAATACAAACTTAACAGATATGTCAAAATATATTAAAGTATTAACTTGTGAAGAAGAATGGCCATTGTGGAAAAGAAAAATTCGAGATTTGCTCGATTACCATGAAGGTGCATTAGATGCAATAGATGGCAAGCTAGTAAAAATAGAACAACTTGAACCAACTGCAAATACAGAACAGAGAGGAGTGTTTAAGAAACAAAATGATTTATATAGAAAGGCAAATAATTATGCCAAATCGATGATAGAGAGTGCAATCAGTGATACTGTATATCAGAAGATTATGGATAAGGAAACTGCCAAAGATGCATGGGAAGCTTTAAAACAACATTTTGAAGCTACATCCAAAGAACAGTTGTTCAAGATTTGTTCAGAACATTTCTCATTCTGTTGGTCATCAAGTGAAGATGTCTCTACACATATTGCAAAATTGAGGAGTCTATGGAAAGAGTTAAATAATGGACTCAAAGCTAGAGTTGAAGGAAGCTTACCTGATTTAATTTTAGTTTGTAAAATTTTGAATATTTTGCCAAGTACCTTTAAAACGTTTGAACGTTGGATGTTGTTGACCAAGGATGAAGATAGAACCTTTGACGAACTAACAACACAGTTATGTATAATCTAAAAGATAGTTATGTATGTTTGGAAGAAACTTCAGAAAGACTGACAATAAAGATAGTATTGTGCAGGAAGCACTCACAGCAAAAACAAATCAACTGAACCAAGGCGGGAAACGCATTAAAAATAAGAAACGATCCAAGGAAGAAGATATCTGTCACTATCGTAAGAAGAAAGGGCATTGGTTAACTGAGTGCAGAGACTGAATAGCTCATGGTAGACCAGTTAAAAAGAAAGAAGAAAGTAATACTCAAAGTAATATTTTAACGACTAATGTAGCACTTACTTCAGACAGTGGCGAGACTTATACAATTGATATAAGTTCAGAAGACTGGTGGATCGACAATGGTGCAACAAGACACATGACGAACTGTTAAAAGTATTTCATTAATTTTGAAGCTTTCGACGAACCGTATAGTGTCAAATCTGCTGGAAAAGAAGTTTTAAATGCTCTTGGAATGGGAAGCATTCAATGCTTATAAACACTTGGCGATACCAATCAAAAATTAACGTTAAAAGATGTATGGTATGTTCCTCGTATTTCTAGAAATTTGTTCTCAGTTTTGGCAACTCAAGATAAAAATCTAAAAGTCGACAACTACAGAATGCTGGTTAAAAGTTGATGAAAAAGAGGTATTGTATGGGCAACGTGAAATAGGCGGAACCTTGTACATGACGTAAATGTCACAGTTGCTGATGATTCACTACTAAAATTGTACCACGAAAGGTGGGGACATCAAGACAAGCACTATGTCAAAGATATAATTGAAAAAGAGCTGGGAATAAAAGTAAAGTCATAAGAAAGTATGTGAGCCCTGTATGTATGGAAAAGCACATCGTTTACCTTTCGGCACGAGAGAAAACGCGACGAAACCCAAGGAATTGATGTCAGCAGACGTCTGTGGACCTTTTGACACTTCATTCCAGAAAAACCGATACCTTCTTGTATTTAAAGATAGTTACACAAAATTTCGGTACAGGTACATTATAAAAGAGAAATCAGAAGTTAAAACTTCGTTGAAAAACATGCTTGCTCATATAAAAACATTGGGTCATACTGTAAAGGAATTGCTAAGTGACAATGGAGGAGAGTTCGATAATGAAGATATTGAAGAAATTTTAACAGAGAATGGAATGCAGACTGCAGACTGACAGCTCCATACACTCTTCAGCATAATGGAGGAAGTGAACGTGAAAATCGCACTATAGTCTAAATGGCAACAACATTAAAATATTCAAACCCTGAAGCAGATTTTCCAAGTGCAATATGGGCTGAATTAGTCACAAGTGTAATATATATCTTAAATAGAACTTTAAAATCATCTGTGTAAGGCATCACACCGTACGAATTATGGATGGGCAAGAAACCATCTGAGGATTATCGGATCAGTTTGTTATGCACACATTCCGGGTCAGAAGCGAAGGAAAATGGATAAGAAAGCAATCAAAGGATATCTTGTAGGATATGACGCCGATGAACGCTACAGAATTTGGATAAAAGAGAGGCATAAAGTTATCCTGTCGAGGGATGTAGAGTTTTTAGAAAAACCAAGTGATTGTAATGAGGTTGTGAAGCTGCCTTTACGAAATCTTCAGATAGAAAATCAACAATACTCAAAAGATGAGATAAGTAAAGATGACAATGAAGAATTTACAGAAGATAAAGGAGAAAGTGATACAGAATACGAAGAGCAAAATGATTCGGAAAATTTCACAGAAAACAGAAAAGAAAGTGAAAACAAATGTCAAGGAGGTGATCAAAAGAAATCTGAATCATCAAGTCGATGTCTCAGAGACAAGTCAACTTTGAAGAAACCAACTTATCTTGAAGATTATGTTCTAGTAGCACAAAACTTGATGAATATCGTAGATAATCCAGAAACCTAAAATGACGCAATTAACAGTGAGAAAAGGGTAGAGTGGAAAAGAGCTTTGGACAATGAGATGACGTCTTTGAAAGAAAATCAAACATGGGAGTTAGTCAACTTACCTACAGGTGCAAAAGCAATACCTTCTAAATGAGTTTTTCGAATCAAAACTAAACCAAACGGCGAGATAGAGAGATGCAAAGCACGGCTCGTTATAAAGGATTTTGGTCAACGTCAGGGCATCGATTACAGTCAAACGTATAGTCCAGTAACAAAGATAGGAACTATACGCTCAATTCTTAGTATTGCTGCAAATGAAGGGTTATTTCTCAAGCAGTTCGACGTCTCGATAGCATTTTTGTAAGGAGAATTGGAAGAAGTAATCTATATGGAACAACCTGAAGGCTTCAATGATGGTACACAAAGAGTTTGCAGACTGAAAAGAAGTTTGTATGGGTTAAAACAGGCACCAAGACCAAAATGTTGTCAAATAAGGTGGGACTGCAATAGAATATTTGGTCCATTCATTTTTTGTTTTAATCAACGCTCTAAGTCAATTTTAACAATTAATTAGGGAAAGTGTTGAAAATAAAATAATTAAATAGTTAATTGAAAAAACCGGTAGAGGGAACCACTGAATTTGTTCTGAGGTTCTCCTAGGTAACCACTTTAATTGTTATTAAGTTTGTTGTTGTTAGAGTTATTAGTAGAATTAAATACTGTAAAACAAGAAATGGTAAATAAACTTGTGTTGAATTAACCAAGGAAGTATTTAATTTAATTCAACAACTAACAGATCTAGGAATAGCGATAAACGACAAATTGACATGGAATGCCCAATATTATATAAGCAACAAAGAACTACGTAAAGATCTCCAACTTGAAGATCCAACTACAAAAGCAGCAAATGCAAGACACAAAATGAAAGAGCGACTGAAAAGCAGCTCCAACCCATACAGGAGCGCAATAGGCCATTCAATGACCTAGAAGACTCAAAAAGACGTTAGATCAGTCATAAGTACTCAGCATTTGAAACATCATATAATTGCGATGCACAAAAGAATAAAATCTTCAGTTTAGTTTCAATTATCACTCTATGAACATGACCGAATAGGTCAAAACAATTGTTGGAGTTTCTAAGCTTTGGGCAACGTATAACAAGATTAAGTTATTAAAATACAGTTATTTGTATTCAGTGGTGTAATTAAGTTTAATGCCGAGTGGTTCTGCTCGCTTTGAAAGTAAAGAAAACATTAGGTTATGTGGAGCACATTTCGTTCCTACTAATTATTAAATTTTGTGAAAAACAATTTAGTCTTTCCAGAAAAAGAAAATATTCAAACCACAAAGTTAAAAAAAACTTTTAGCCAATAGTACACTACACCAATTTAGTTTCAATATTGCTAGTTTTAAGCCACCGCATCTAGTAGTGGAGGCTCTTAGCGAGGAACCCCATGAAATACAAATTATAAGACAGACTATACAAGCTTTCTTAAAATGCCGGATGTATCACCATGCAAGATTTATGGAAATGAGACTACTGCTAGACAAAAATTTACCAAAATAATTTTGTTTAAGAATTGTTGATAGGCTTAGCAATATAATACTTATTTTCACTGACCACTTACTGTTAGTGTTAATAATTAAATGGTTGTTTGTTAGTGTACTACTGTGAATTAGTGAATCTTTTTGTTATCATTTTTATTTTAAGATTCCAATATAAACGCATTAACAGATAATTCCTTTTTAAAGATTGAATCTTGTGCTAAAACAATTTTATTTTATCAAACTTCATATAAAATACATATGCATATTTTTAAAAGTGTAATCTATTTTACATTAATATATACGCAATACTCAACCATAAATTCTGTAAATTTACTGCCAAATCTATTATTTTAACTAAATAATAGACTTTCCACATAAAACCATAATATAAACAAGAACGAGAATACTACACTATTGCTGGTTGCATATCCACCTAAATATGCCTCATTTTGACATTATTTAGGAGCCGTTCTAGGTACGAGTAGTATAGAGTTTAGTGACGGGCATTGCTCGTCATACGGAATTCTGGGATGAGCAGTCTGCCGATTTCGCTGACCTGTGCTCATTTCCCTGAGAAACGAGTCATACTGGTAATGCCAAAACTTCAGTTAGCAAGTAAATGTAAAAGTAAAGTAAAAGTAAAAGTGCCCAAAAAAAACCCCGTAAACTCTATGCGCTCTCCGAATTAGCTGTTAAATGGTAATTAAGTAAAAACAACTATACAGTTTGGTGTTTTTAACATTAATTAATAAATAAAGAGCTGCACGCCTTCTAAGGTGCAACCCCGTATCACCGAGGTCTCCAAAACTACAAACAGCAGCAACAACTTTACAAGAGTATTCACCCAACTCAAAGCAAGTGAAAGTTTTATTTTCGAAAAAGAAGAAAAGTTTTGTTACGGCACAAAGGACTTGCCGTAAATTTTGTAAACATTTATTTTTGTGCATAGTATAATATCTGACCATATTAATCTTAAGTAGATATAAAGTGTAGGTATGTAAGTAAAACCCAAATGCAGGAAATTCATTGTAAATATTATCCGAGTAGCGTTTATGATTATTGTTCTTCGTACCCTTCGGGTAGGTACATTTCTGCATCTGGTATTTCCAATATTCTGATTGGGTTGCTATTATTGTATTTATACTGTAATAAATACGTAGGTACATATTTCTAGGTAGTGCCGGAAATTGCCCTCTTGGGAACTTGTTTCCAAAGTTAAAATTAAGAAAAAGGAGAAGTCGGCACGTAGACGAGCTGAGAGTAACATCTCCTAAACAATTTGATAAAGGGCTAATTTTAGACCAGCTGAGGGACATATAAACCTCATAATCAGTAGATTTAAGTTTTTAGTTATATTCGTTTTACTAGTGTAAACAAGTTTATTAAGTGTTACCGGAATAAGTATATTTAATTTCGTATTCGGTTGTTTCAATAAAAAATATTGGTCCTTCGAGTTATATATTGTTATGTATAAGATTATGACTGTTTATGTGGGTTATTTATTATCCATTAACTTTCTCATTAGCCCTTTGTATTAGGTATATAAGTTGACCTGAATTTGGAAGGAGTTCAGTTTTTAGAATAAACTTCAGCGCCAAACTTGGTAGTTTCATTCTCTGCTCCCGTTGCTCATTAAAACATAATAATAATCACAATTAAAGTGAACTTTAATTCAGTGTTTATTATTTAAGTGTGTTCTAGTTGAGTTATCGGCCTCGTCTAAATTAGTGTTTTCATACTGATAGACTTAGTGAGGGAAAATAACTTTGTTCGTTTCTAAATATATATATATATATATTTAACCCTTAATGATTACGAACATAACAATATGTGGTACAGCAGTACACCCGATGAAAATAATTTTATTTCATCAAGTAAACAAGTTTTATAAGGTAAAAGTTTTAAAGTTATTTGCGCGAATCTTAAATGAATGGATCCGACGGAGAAGGTGAATTGAACAAATCGATTAGAAATTTAAGCGTCTCATCAGATAACATTAGTAAGCATAGCTAATGACGGAAGTAGAAATGTTCCATTAAACTAAGGTAACAATGTAGGAAAGTGTAAATAATCGGCCTAGAATAGTCTCTACACAACAACTGATAGCTGCAGCCAAAAATTACGGTGATATATTACCAAAATTTGACGGTACCTCAAATAATTTAGACACATTTATTCTTAGTGTAGACCAGTTTTACAATAAGTACGGTAAAACTGTGGATGAAACCTTGAATGAAAATGTGTTCTGTTTAAATTGCTAAAAATTAGTAGAACCAGCGAGCGAACTAGTCTGTTGCGAAATAAATTTAGCGATCACACCGATCGTAGAATTTTAGCGCATCAATTTAAAAATCTAACTTTAAAAGCTAACGAGACACTGCCTAACTTCATTGAACGGATTAAGACAGTACAGACAAAGCTACGAAATGAACATTTTGCACGACCCTAATATTAATCCTGAACAGAGACAATTACACGAAAAACGAACAAACGGCATTAGAAGTATTTCACAATAATTCCCCGCAAATGTTACTGACAATTTTGGACGTAAAAGATCATACGACCCTCTCGGAAGCAACACCTACAAAACTAAATTATGTAACCAAACACCGGCATGAAAGAGTTAATTTAAACAGAAATGTTATCCCAAATAACAATAGTAAAGTACACCGAAATTTCCAAAACTCGAATGCTGTTCCAAAGTTTATGACACACCAAAATCCCTCTTTTTGACAACAAATGCATCCCACCAATAGTAATGTACCTCCTAGATACTTTCAAACCAATTCTAACTCGAATCCATTCTCGAGACCAAATCCAAATCGACATGAAGGTCATGTATATTACCAATAACGCTTATCCTAACAATAACAACGTAATTAGCGAGCCAGGACCATCTAATAGAGGTAAAAATATGTCCAAATTCCAGTCGTCAGCATTTATACAATGGCGACAATCAAATGTAAATTTCTCGAAACTCCACGAAACGGAAAACAATGATTTTGACCCCAGTTAGGAATTAACAGGAGTAGAAGATATCACTATTTTCGACAATACACTCGATACTGCGACCCATAACGTAAATTTTGAAGAACAGTGCATTAACGAAAAAGTTATAAGGAGGAACCATACCCAGATGTGGTAAATTTTCAATAGAGTGTCTCGGAAGACTAAATGAGAATTTTTTCCATGCACATATTATGATAAACTGGGGGGTCGTTTATTAAAGATCTTGATCGACACTGGGGCGACGAACTCTTTAATCAACCCAAACATAGCGAATTCCTATTTCAAAGATTATCAAATTTTAAAATTATTTATTCTAAATACAATTACGACCCAGACATTGCATAATAAAGCGGTTATTGTGGACCTGTCTTGGGAAAATCAAAATCTAAAATTTTTTATTGTAAAGTTCCACACCGACTTTGACATCTTATTAGGCTTAGTTTAGAGAAAATGAACGTCGAAATTAATTACAAATTAGGTACAATGTCATTAAATAACAAAAATTATGAACTGTTACGGTATGAAACGAAAAGTGTTCCTAAAGTTAATAAAACCACAGCAAAAAACCTCATCAAAACAGTAGTACTAATACCGGAACAAGCTATTGGAAAACATCTAATATCAGAAACAATTACCACCGCACAAAATTCCCATTGTGTAGTTCCAGTACTTGGCGAAATAAACAATCAATTTCCTCAGGCCACCGAAAATTAAAGCCAGACATCTGGACAGTACCCAGACGGATATCTGTAATTTGTGGATACCCCTTATTTCTCAGGAAGATCAAAACCTCCCATTGAATCTAAAACATCTACATCATCCAGAAAAAGAGAAAATAGAAAGCACCTGTAATGAGTACAAAGACGTGCGTGTCCTACAGGGAAGGTGATGTACTCACTTTCACTAACGTGAAAAGGCATCGGATCCCATTGATACAGATGAAGGAATAGTATTATTATTCAACAATAATTCTTAAATCTAATAATATCTAATAATAGACGGATATCAAGTATTGTTTTGGCTATGGAAGTTCGGGGAACTTGATATCGAACACACACCTGTTGCGATATACCTATGTAACTGTAGAGCTATGTACTGAGTCAGTCTGAATTGCCCTTACGTTAAATTAACATTTTCATTTCTGTACAGTTTTTTCTTAGTAGATTCATATTACTTCTTTAGCTTATATTTTCTATTATCTCCCACATTCAACACGCAATAGGTTATAGGCCCAGGTGCGCGGCGTAACTCATCTGTTGGAGATAATAAATAAAAATATGATCGCGAGTAGTGTTCGTCGTTTTGCAAAAACTGGGATAATGGCGGAAAGTGCGAAGTATAACGTTGAAAAGTTAAATGGACAAAATTACCAGTCGTGGAACTATTTGGTAAAAATGTTGTTGATAAAGGTCGATATATGGGACGTGGTTTCGAATGATTTACCGGCACAAGAGGCGCGAGATAACACCTGGAAAAAGAAAAACGACAAGGCTTTATCAACTATGGCCTTACTTGTCAACGTTGGTCAATTGGTGCATATTAGAGATAATGAATACGCGCGTGATGCGTGGGAGGCACGGAAGGAATATCACCAAAAATCAAGTTTATCTAGCATGGTGTTCTTATCAAAGCAGATTTGCAGGCTATCGCTGGAGGAAAATGATGATATGGAGGCGCACATAAGTTGTTTTTTGGAATTGTTAAATAAACTGGCTGCCTTAAGCGAAGAAATTAAGGATAGGTTTGCAGCAGGTATTTTGCTGGGAAGTCTTCCAGACTCTTACAGTTTTTTTGATAACAGCGCCGGAAAGTAAGTCATCGGATGAATTCACACTTGAATTCGTAAAAAGTAAATTAATCGATGAGTACAGAAGCCGCCAACGAGCTTAGAAAGGTCAGGGTGAATCAGTTATGAAACCAGTGTATCAAGTTGATAAAAATAACCATACTGCAAGTACAGATCAAAAGCAATGTTATTTTTGAGCGTCGTTAAAGAACACACGAGCAACTGTGAGCATACATGGCATCGACGATTTGGGCACAGGGACATACAGGCAGTCAAGCACTTAATGGAAAGAAAAATGGCAACCAGAATTAAAATTGGAGATTGTAGAATTAGGGAAATTTGCAATTGCTGTGTGAAAGGTAACGATGATTCGTAAGAGTTTCCCGAAATTTTCTCAAAGCAACACATTTAATGTACTTGACTTAATACATACAAATGTTTGCGTTCCCATGAAGACTGTTACTCCAGGGGGTAAAAGTTACATTCTCACTTTAATAGATGATTTTTCGTGATATACCACTGTATATTTATTAAATCAAAAGAATGAAACTATAAAATACATTAACGAATTTATCGAGTTAATGAGTAATCAGTTAGGCAGGGTTCCAAAAGCCATTAGGTCAGATAGGGGTGGTGAGTATGTAAATAATGCTTCAAAGGAATATCAAAGCAGTAAGGGCATAAATATACAGTACACGGCGGGATACTCTCCAGAGCAAAATGGTGTCGCAGAGAGAAATAATAGGTCGTTATTCGAAATGGCTAGATGTATGTTGATCCATGCGAATTTATCAAAGAAATTTTGGGGTGAGGCGGTGGGTACGGCCAATTATTTGCAAAATCGACTACCTATCAAATTAAAACAGAAAAGACCGTTTGGATTGTGGTATAGAGTCAAACCTGATGTGTCGAGTTTGCAAATGTTTGGTTCTAAGGTTTATAGTCACATTCCAACGGAACAAAGTAAAGATAAATTTGATGAAATAGCAGAATTACTAGTTTTCGTAGGATATTCTGATGAATCGAAAGCATACAAATTATTATATATAAAATTAGTCGTAGTGTGGTATTTCCTGAACGAAATATATGTAACAAAAAAAGAAGTTAAAGAGCGAAGAAGTGTCAATTCGGTTTGAAAAGGAAAAAGAAAAGACCGACTTCGAGAATATTGAAGAAATAGTAAGTACTTCTGAAGAACTTGATACTTATGAAAATTCAGATACAGAGCAATCTTATGATAGTGATCATAGCTACCAACCAAGTGGAAATGAATTTGACATACAGAACAAAGATCATAACGATATAGATGGTTGTAGAAAGTAAAAAAAAAACTTTTGGGAGAATCTTACTACTAATGAAAGCGAAAAATTTAAGAAAGCTATGGAAGAGGAGATCACATCTCTGAAGAATAACAGAACGTGGGATCTGGTGCCTACACCTAAAGGAAAGAGCGTATTATCGTTTAAATGGGTTCCAAGATAAAAACAGCCGAGAACAGGCCCTTGAACAAATATAAAGCACGATTAGTAGCGAGAGGTTTTAGCCAAAAATTTGGTGTGAATTATAATAAGGTATTTGCTCCTGTAGTGAGACAAGCAACCTTCAGAATATTGTTAACGGAAGCATGGAACAAAAATTTAGTAATTAAACATTTTGATGCGAAAACAGCATTCTTAAATGGAGAACTGACAGAAGAAATTTCTATGGAACAACCGGAAGGGTTTATACAAAGAGATAAAAGTTTTGTTTGCAAGCTGAATAAGTGTTTATACGGATTAAAACAATCCACTGGAACTTGGAACCAGAAGCTTGACGAAATATAGACAAAATATAAATTTCGTAAAAGCAATATTGACGGATATTTATGTTAAGACTGTTGATGGCAAAAATGTTTTCATTATAATATACGTAGATGATATTGTTAGATTCTATTTCAAATCCACTTTAGATTTGTCAATTTGGCAATCCTGTTTTCACTGGAAAGGAAACAAACTAGTTCAGCCTGTAGTATCGTTGTGTCAGGCGCAGTAGAATGAGAAAGTGATACGTTTGTGGTATACCCATCCTTGTTTGTTCCACGCAGTAGGTAGTGCGTTTTGTATCTGAACTTGTTTTGATTACATGTGGTGCCTACCTGTGCGGTTTTCAAGCCGGTTTACGGCAGTGTGCCATTATCTGAGGTACCTAGTATAAGAAACTGTGTGTATTCTGTGAGTGTTATAATCAAAAATGGTACAATATTGCGTTGCATACGGATGTAAAAGTCTACATGACAAGAGGATGAACATGCATTTTCATTCATAAGTAGAATTGGTTCCAATTTAATTTGATTTTTGCTATTTGAGTGTATGTTTATTATTGCATCCAGATTTCCGTTCAAACGTCCTCAAATATTACAACTGTGGTTAACAGCAATAAAAAGGGACAATTGGAAACCATCACGAACCAGCAGACTGTGCAGTAAACATTTCAAAGAGACAGATTATCAAATCAGTCTGGGCGGCTCTAAAAGATTGCTGAAATTGGATGCTGTTCCAAGCATTTTCAACTTTCCCAAGCATTTACAAAAAAATGCAGAGACACAAAGAAGAGTACTGGTTCGAAAAGAAATGAACTTTTTCCAAAAACAGAGTGAGGTTAGTAAACAAATAATTGTGAAACAAATTAAGCATTAATTACATCATTCAAATGTGTGTAGGATGAAGAGAATACTATGGTAATTGATGGTGAACCAACACTTAAAATGAAAGATGTTGGGACACAAACGATACACGACATGGAATCACAAAAATATGTGTTACGAAGAAAATTAAAAACCTTAAAACAGAAAATAAAAAGGAAAGATATGAAAATTCAATCAATGGAGAATTTAATAGCAGTCTTAAAAAAAAAAACAACTGCACAAATGAAAATTTAACATCTGTGATGGAAAATTACTTTAAAGGTAGGTACATACATAGAGCATATACAATATCTTGAGTTAAAATAAAAATTCGTTTCTAGGTTTTCCATTAGAGCTTTTGATCAACCAACATAAAAATGAATGTTCAGCTCCAAGACGCAGAAGGTATTCAGACTTAATGAAACAATTCGCCCATACGGTGTATTTTTATTCACCAAAGGCGTACAATTTCCTTAGACAGTATTTCATGTTACCTAATGGACGTACTATTAGGAAATGGTTGTCGAGCGTGGATTGTTATCCTGGTTTTCGCTTTTCTAAAAACTGAAGTTTTACAACAACCTGCTTTAAAAAATTGTGCACTGATTGTTGATGGAATGGCAATTAGAAAGCAAATAATGTGGAATGATTCAAGGGGGAAATTTGTGGGAAACGTAGATTATGGAGGAGTTGTTGACGCTGATAACGACTGTGCTGCATCTGAGGCACTTTTTGTACAGATAGTAAGTTACACAAACAAGTTTAAATGCCCAGTGGCTTATTTTCTTACGGTTAAGGCAAATGCAGATATCCAAACACAAATTATAATGAGCTGTTTGCGGAATTTATTTGAAATTGGAATAGTAATTCGATCAATTACATGTGACGGTACAACGACAAATATTCAAACAATGAAGAATTTAATTGGTTCAGATCTGTATGAAGATACTACATATTTTGATCATCCATCTGCCCCAGATGTTAAGGTTTATTGTATATTGGATACATGTCATATGTTAAAATTGGCACGAAATTATATAACGGAGAAAGTGATAACATCTGAAAGAGGAACCATAAGTTAGTCCTTTATCAAAAGATTGCATGAATTACAGGAAAAGGAACAGCTACGTTTGGGCAATTCTTTGACATCTGGACATGTTAATTACAGAAATAAAGTTATGAATGTCAGACTTGCAGCGCAGGCTCTCAGCAGTTCGGTGGCTGATGCAATCTAATATTTACAGCAAAAAGGAGATCCAAATTTTGTTGACAGTGATGCTACTGTACATTTTATTCGCATGGTTGACAAAATTTTTGACATGTTGAATGCCAGGAATCCGTTTGGTAAAGGCTATAAAACCCCTATTCGGCCTAAAACTGTCATTTATTTTAAAGAAGTTTTCAGTTCAGCTACTGACTATTTTCAAAGCTTGGAAATTGATAGTGTTCCAATTTTGACACATCCAAGAAAAACATTTGTTTTGGGGTTTATCCTGGCCATGAAAAGCACGTTAGGACTGGCACAAGATTTATTTCTTTTGCAGCACGAGCCCCTTCAATATTTTTTGCCCTACAAATGCTCCCAGGATCACCTGGAAATATATTTCAGTTGTATTCGTGGCAGGGGAGGTTGGAATAATAACCCTAATGCTTCGCAGTTGCGGTGGGCTCTGAGACACTTATTGTTCAGGAATGCAATTAAAGGAAGTGTATCTGCTAACTGCATGGATCTCAGTACTGATTGTACACCGACGTTTGAATTTCGCACACAACATAGACGTGTGCTAGTATCCGAAGCAAATGAAGAAGTTGAATTTGATGCCAGTATACTAGACAGAATAAATGAAAGCACTCTGTCAGACTACCAAGAAAATGTGCTATTTTATGTCGCAGGTTTTGTTGTGCGGAAACTTGTTAAAAATACATTGTGCTCTGATTGTGTTAATATTTTATTGTACCGAAATGATTCGACTGATACAGATCACATATACAGTTCTTCATATGAGTCACATAAACATTTTACATCTTCCATTTCGAACGGTGGTCTAATACTTGCTGCAGATATAGTATTCAGAGTAATACAGTTCGCAGAGCAGTATTTTCGGAAATTGCGGAAAATGGGGTCGTTGCAAACCAAAAGTATAAAAAGTTTATTGCAAAACGCGACAGTAGAAAAGTTTTCCTCTCATCTGGATGCTTTTCAGCCAGCTCATCCTGTAGCACAGGAATTTCTATCTGAAGACTTACACGAAATACAGTTGGTAAAAGCTATTGTAAATAAGTTTCTGAAATGTCGAATGCCACATCATGTTATACTGGTGAATGAAAATTTTCAGAAAACCAAACTTGGCCTAAGGCAAAAACTATATAAATTAATATTATTTAATAACCAGTAGGTAGTATTTATTTGTAAGCTGTATGTATAATTAATAAAATATGAAAAAATTCAATAAATCGTGTAAGAAATTATGGATAGTTTGAACAACCCACAATCCCAATAGGCAATTGATGCGAAAACTCTGATTTTGTTCTAAAAACCAATGGCCAAAGGTGGAGTTGGAATTCAGAAACGATTTAAGGAATCAACATTTGTTTAAAAACGTGTAGCGAACGTAGCAGCTACCATGAAGGTGCGTGTAGCGAGAGGGGTCCTGATAAGGACCGTTGAATTGGAAGCGTGTTTCAGGATCCAATTATAAGCGAGTCAGGATTAGACTTGACTGATTTTATTACAAAAATAAACAGGTATTTATACAAAAAACAAATACATTAGGCTTATGGAGAAATGCATGGTCAACCGTTCACACTTGTGTGTGTATTTGCGGGTTGACTTAATTTGTGGTTCAAAATGACAATATGCTTGTCAGCAGAGTTTGAATTCTGCTGTACAGTGTGAACTTCTTTGGAGAATTCGATGTATACAGAGTGTTCCCACAGGACTTCCTTCCCAGTGATGAAGCTTGGAACTGGGAGATCGAACTCGTTGTCCGGAGTGGGTCTTTTGTCTGTGGCTTCCTCGTTGTCGTTTCAGCAGAATGGCGCGGAAATTGCCTAGTTGGATCCAGGAGTGCGGATCGGTTGTAGCAGTACGGAGTTGTTTCCATTGCAGTCGGATTGTAGTTCCTCATTGGTTGGTTGTACCGTTGCGAGGTTGTTCTTGCCGGAATTGCGCTGAATGTTGTGGAAAAATGATGGGACTGTATGGGGGAGCACTGGTTCTGAAGTTCAGAAATTCTCTGCCGAAAGTACTGTACTCCGCGTGGGAGAGTTTCGCAGTGAGAACGCGTGGCTCTGTAGTTCAGAGGTTCTCTGCCGAAAGTACTGTACTCCGCGTGGGGGAGTTGCGCAGTGAGAATGCAAGTGGCTCCCAGCCGTGGTGTCCCATTGTTACCCAAGGTTGTAGCAATTGTTTCGCTGTTTGAGGCTTGGGCAATTGTTGATTGGTTTCACTCGGTCAGGTAAAAGACGTATTACAGTTGCTGTGACCGAGTGACCTAGAAAGGCGGTTTCCTTCATTCCACGTGTTGTATTTACTTGGTTCAGCAAGTTTCCGTTCGGCTGCAACTGTGAATGCGCTGGCGGTGCTGTTCTGCTGAGTGGGCTGTTGCGTCATGCAGGTAGATCCAATTGTCGGACAGAATGCTTGTGCCAAAAATCGTGATAATGGTACCGTCTGCAGCTTGATGTGTGCAGTTAGACATCTGACGTAGCCCATGTATTAGAGACTCGGGATACACGTAGATGTCAGCGACGGTGTTGACCAAAAATTTCGTAGCGTGTGATTCTGTCCGCAGTTGGTCCAGTGACCATGAGGGGTTGGTGGTGAGTGTTGGGGTGCCGGCGCCGGGCGTGGCATCCTTAATACGGAGCTGGCTACAGAGGGTAAATGGCGGCGTCGTTGGTGGTATCGGCGGTTGGGGCGCCGCACCATGTTGATCACCTTACCAATGTTGCGTGTAGGAGGGTCGCAGCATCACTTGGGGCAGCGTCGCTGGCGGCGGCGACTGTGGCGGCGGCGGCGTCTGTGGCGGCGGCGGCGTCTGTGGCGGCGGCGGTGGCAGCGGAAGGGCGCTGCATCACGTTGCTGATGACGTCACCAATGTTGAGTGGTTGCGGGCGTACTTGCAGGGGCGCTGGAACTCGCCGCGACGTGCATCACGTCCTGGCACGTTGGGCGGCTGATCACGTGATCGCTACCGGAAGGTGAGTGTAGCGAGAGGGGTCCTGATAAGGACCGTTGAATTGGAAGCGTGTTTCAGGATCCAATTATAAGCGAGTCAGGATTAGACTTGACTGATTTTATTACAAAAATAAACAGGTATTTATACAAAAAACAAATACATTAGGCTTATGGAGAAATGCATGGTCAACCGTTTACACTTGTGTGTGTATTTGTGGGTTGACCTAATTTGTGGTTCAAAATGACCATATGCTTGTCAGCAGTTTGAATTCTGCTGTACAGTGTGAACTACTTTGGAGAATTCGATGTATACAGAGTGTTCCCACAAACGTATAGCGTGTTTTTTGAGTGCAAAGGTCGTTTCTGGTGAAGTTGACATACTTTGTTTCGCTCCGAAATTATTTCCGAATTCGGGAGGTTTCGAGTGAAGAATAAAGTTTCAAGTGTGATCCAGGAAGTGTTTAAAGGCTCTATAGTTAAGTGACTATTATTACATCGAGAAATAAAAGTGGGCAGTAAGTGTAATAATATACCAGAACAACAACCCGAACAGCTGAGGTAGGCGATATATTTTCCGAGGAATAGATCCGAAATAGAAAGCCTGGCGCCATAGGCAACACACCGTACGGTAATATATGTACATTATATAGATCAGAGACATGTACATTTACTGGACTAAGTTTATGCGTAACTCTTTGAAGCCAATACGGTAGGCAACACATTATACCATGTGCAGGCAAGAGGAACGTTATCCTAATGGACGAAAAAATAAGTTTTCGTCGCAAAATACCACTTTAGCGTCTTAGTTGAAACGTAGTGGTTGTGTTTAGAGTGCTAAGTGGTTGTCTGTTAACATTTAATTAAATTCTGACTGAATAACTAAAATTTTGATTTTAATTTTTCATAATTAAAAATGGTTTCTTCCTGTTGCGCATACGGTTGTACAAAAAGATTTAGCAAAAACTCCTCTGTTTCGTTTCACAGATAAAAAACTATAATTAATTAATAAATTGAACATTTCTAAGAATATGCTTTGTTGAGGTTTCCTACGAATCCAGTAATTCGAAACCAGTGGATCAAAGCGATGAGGCGCGAAAACTTTACCCTTCAAACCGCGCAGTTGTTTGTAGTGAGCACCTTTTAAATACTGATTTCTTTGATTCAGCTGGGAAAAGGAGGCTACAGAAAGGCGCTGTATCCTCTATTTTTAATTTCCCGAAGCATTTAATTAAAAAAACAGTACCTCCACCATCGAGGCGAAAAACTTTATGTCAAGATGTGTAAATACCTCTTTAACGTCAAAAATATTTCTTTAAAAATTCTTCCGGCATTTTCCAGAGTAAGTACAAACTTTGCATCAACATCCAAGAAATCCACTAAAAGGTACTACTACACACATATACTTACATCTATATTTCTTTTCAATAAGTTCAAACTAACAACATCAAATATAAAAAATCATTGAATGAGAATGAGAGCTTAAACATTCAAGTAAATAGTTTTCATAAAAATCCTATTTTTTTAGTTTTGAAAATGTTTATAGGTAGATATCAATCAGGGTTTTGTCAGTGCGCAAGTATATATTTGTTGAATGTTGTTTTAAATTGCTCTCTTTGACAATAAATTAGAATTTAAAATATAGTAAGAAATCTTATAGCAAATATGTAACAATTTTAGTGAAGCTGAATTAGATGTAGAAATTTTACCACCTGCTTCATAAAGGTATATGACACATTTTTAACGAACTGAATTGAAATAAAATATAATAATTTATGGTCACAATAACTACTATTTGAATTCGTATTAAAAGAATGTAAGAAACATAAACACAAACAGGAACGTAAAGTAACCATAATTTAAATCATAACAATAAGACATTGTTTTAGCTTTGGACAAACTTCCTTAATTTTACATTCATTACTTAAGTGGTGTAATGATGTAAATTATATGCAAATATAAATTATTATTAAAAATACATTAGTAAAATATATATTTATGACCATCAAATGTTTTACCTACCGAAAATTACTGAATTATTTTATAAACTCCCCGCAGCTTAATGCTATTCAAATGGAACTAAAATGTTTCTTGCCTGCACATGGAAATGAAGGTTGGCTACCGTCTTGGCTTCACTTCCTTTCACAGTAATTGCGACTTATGCTCAGTCTATATAATAAGCACGTCTCTGATATAGATAGATATACAAGCATAATACCTAGGGAGTTCAATATGTGCGATAGTGGTTCAGAATTCTCAACTGATGAAGCAAATAAAAGAAAAAGAACCGATATATTGGAGGGAGACTTGTTCAAGAAAAGTAAAAAGTCAACAAGATCACCAAGAAAGGAGAGAGATCAGGGAAAGTATGGGGAAGAAGAGGAAATGATGGAAATGATGAAGAGCATTTTGAAGGAAATAAGGGAACTAAGAAAAGAAAACAGGCAATTCAAAGAGGAAATAAAAATCATTAAAGAAGAAAATCAGTAACTACGAGCGGAAATGGCTAGCATGCGAAACAGAATGGACCAGTTAGAAAATGGATAAGATAGAAAAGAAAAAGAGGAAAAATAACATGGTAATAACAGGAGCGAAAATACAGGAACTATGCAAAAATAAAACCGAAGGAGAGGCAAAGGTAATATTTAATAAAATTTTCTCACAAATATTTAAGTTAGAAACCGTGATAAAGTCCGCCTCTAAAATAAACGAGAAAATGTGGATCTTGGAGGCTGGAAATTTCGAAACAAAAAGAAAGATAATGGAGACTAAGGGTAAAATAACATCTGAAAGAGCATCAGATTTTCATAAACAATGATTTGACGAAAAATGAAAGAGAGATACAACGACAAATAAGAATAAAAGGGAAAGCTGAAAAGGAAAAAGGGAACAAAGTGAAAGTAGGATATCAAAAGATGTTCATAAATGGAGCGAAATGGATTTGGAATAATCGAAGCAAATCACTGGATTTAATTCTAGGGGAACAACAACAACCAAAAAACTAAATAGAAAATTGCTTAGAGACAATACGACGACGACCAAGCTTGAAAACGGTGCAAAGAATATATATAAAAAACTTAGCAATAATTTATGGAATTTGGGGGTATGGAATGTTAAAAGTTTGAATGGCAAGGAAGTGGAATTGGAAGAAGAATTCGTAAAGGGAAATTTAGATGTTTTAGCTATAACAGAAACAAAGAAAAAAGGTCAGGGAGAAATGGAGTTACAGCAAGGCAGGATTCTGATATACTGTGGAGTAGATAAACAGCAAAGAACTAAGGCGGGAGTTGGGTGTCTATTAAATGAAAAATTGAAAAAGAAGATAAGAAGAACGAACTAAGTATATAAATGAAAGAACCATTGCTCTAGAATTTGAAGAGGGTAAGGAATTTATGACAATAGTTATAGCGTACGGACCAAATGAGGATGACAAAGCAGAGAACAAAGACATTTTCTGGGAACAATTGTCAATAGTAGTGGAAACAAGTAAAGGAAAATTTTTTATTGTTGGGGATTTAAACAGCAGAGTAGGGAAAGACGAAAGAGGAACAAATGAAATATTGGGAAAATATGGAGAGGAAATCAGATCAGAAACAGCAACGGCACTAGATTATTAAATTTTTGTAAAGAAAATGAACTAATCATAGCAAATTCCTTTTTTCATCACAAAGATGTACATAAATTTACAAGAGAAGTGTCAAGTAGGAATGAAAGATCTATCATCGACTACATTTTGGCAGAAAGAAAACAGAGCGATAATAAAGGATGTAAGAGTGCGAAGAGGTGCCGAGATAGGTAGCGATCACTATTTGCTAGTGGGAAAGATTAAGCAACAAAAACAGAACAGAGTAGAGATGATAGGTAATCCCAAACCACAGAAATACGAATCCATCAGGATATATAAGTTAAACGAACCAGAAATAGCGGCAACATTTAAAGAGAAATTGGAACAGAAATTCATGCAGTATGATTATATACACAGCGATACGGATATCGAAGGAACGTGGAAACGACAAGAAGGAGGCTAACTATGAAGACTACAAGAATCAGCGTAAAGTAGTCAAGGAGCTAATATTAAAGGCCAAACAAAGAGCATGGGAAGATTTTGGTGCGCGTATAGAAGATACCAGAAAAGGAAATCAGAAACTTCTCTACAACATAGTGAAATCTTTTAGAAGAGAGGACCAAAAAACTAGCCTAGATATTAAGGATAAGGAAGGGAACATTTTATCTAGGACAAATGAGATGAAAGAAAGATGGAGGGAATATTTTAAGGAGCTGCTTTGTGCAAATAAAGAAGCGGCGGCAGAAACAGGTATTGTAGAAACCCATGAGATCACTGAAGTAGACGTAAAAGAAGAACAAGACGGTATAACGATAGAGGAGATCGAAGGGGCCATACGGAAAATGAAAAACGGGAGAGCAGCAGGACACGACTCTATCAGGACGGAAATGTTGAGAACAATGGGAAGACAGGTAATTAGATTTCTCAAGAAGCTGTTTACAAAGATCTGGGATGAAGGGAGGATACGAGAGGATTGGGAGATAGGGGTGATAATACCAATTTTTAAACAGGGAGATAAAAAGGATTGCAAAAATTACCGGGGAGTAACGTTGATGTGCGTAGTAGCCAAAACCTATGAAAGTATATTAGAGACAAAATTAAAGAGAAGAATAGAGAAAGAACTAGTACTCTCAAAGTGGTTTTAGAAAAGAATTTAGTATACAAGATCATATATTTACAATAAAACAGTTAACTGGGAAAATACTGGAACAAGACAGGGAAGGGTGTTTTTTGGACTCAGAGAAGGCTTTTGATAGAGTGGATAGAAACAAATTATGGAAAATACTCGAAGAAAGAAAAGTAAGCAAGAAGTTGTTAGAAGCTATAAAAAGTATGTACAGAGTGTGTAGAAATGTGGCCAGAACACGAAACATTGTAACAGAAGAATTTAACACCGTACAAGGATTGAGACAGGGGAGTGTACTAAGTCCTCTTCTGTTTATAATAATCATGGATGAAGTTATTAAAGAAACAAGAGTATCTGTGAAAGGGTTGGAGATAGAATACAGAAATATGGATAAAATAGAAATAACGGAATGCGCGTTTGCCGACGACCAGAGATGTGACTTATTTAAGATACAAGTATCTGAAATACAGATACAAGATACAAGATACGTATTTTCATCTTGTATCTAAAATACTTTTCTAAAAATCATCTTGTATCTTGTATTAAAATACCTTTTGTTTGGTATCTTAGTATCTTGTATCTTGTAGATACTATATTTGCCAAAATAATAAGAGTAATAGTTACTGATTCAGAAATGTGACAAGATTCTATGGTGATATTAATTCTCAATGTCAATGTCACAATAGATAAAACTGAAGGCGCTGTGCTGTGTCATCGGATATGAAGTCCCCTTGTGTCATTATTCTTTGGTGTCATTTATAATTATTCTTTGTGTTGTATATGATATGAATATGGAATGAACATCATCTTTGTGAGGTTGAGATTCGATATCGCGAACATGGAAATGTAAGTTTTATTTTTTTTTTGCGAAGTATATATTTGATTAGATATTATACAATTCGCGTAGACAGGACTACAAAGATGTGTATGTAAGTCGCGACCAGAATCGGAAGAGGTTAGAATAACAACATAGAACACGAATCTTCAATCAATGAATGAATTTAATCTTTTTGGTATAAATAAAGTATTTTAAGATCAATAAAATCTAATTTTGCTAATAACCAACAAGACTAACTAGAAACAACAGAAACAACTACTCCGAGGGCTAATACCCCTACCGGCATTGAATTACACCGAAACCGGTCGCAGAATTGGCTTGTGGTTCGTTGTACCTATTGTATAGGACGCGTTCCAAGTGTGGGATTAGTAATCCTTAATTATTTAGACGTAACAGGAATTTACCTGTCTTTTTAGATTAATAACCAACAACTTGTTATTGACAATTGGGCTGAAACTTTGCTTAATTTTCAATATAAAGTTATTGGTTATTGGCAAAATTAGTTGTTATTGATCTTAAAACAATAACGCCGGCCGTGAAAGCCTACATTAAACTATTAATGTTATCTAATTTATAAAAAATAGGGAGAGTACGATTTCAAGCCACGTGTACGATTTCCATGACGCCGCATTTGACCATGCCTTTTCTAACAAAAAAAAAAAAAAACGAAAATGAATTAAATTTTTTGGTATCTCGCTTTATTTTTAAGATATCGATACTTTGAGTTGAAATTTTTTTATTGTTTTATATTAATAAATATTGAGTACTTTAATCATGTATTTAATGATAACGTATAAAAAAAATTTAATTATTTCACTTTAAAATATCTAGTTTATTATTTTTAAATGGAAATTGAATTTACGATTCCTGACAGATTTATTCATTATCTCTATTAACTAGTTGAACGGTGGTGCATAACATTAAATAAATTTAATTAGAGGGACGAAAACGAAGCGAGATATCGAAAAATTTTATTCTTCATTTTCGATTTACTTTGGTTCAATTAAGTTACAAAGGTTATCAAATCGTAGCGCCACGGAAATCGTACTCTTCCCGATTTGTTCAACATGTTTCTGGTTCTTAAAATTTCATTTCTTTTCCTAACAAAGTTTCTTCTGTGTTTTCAGGGATACCGAGAATAATTTGATTTTACCACTAATTTTGAAGCATTGTTTTAAAGATATTAAACAAGTTAAAGGAAGTGATGTGAATGTATCTGCAATGTGCAATGTTTGTTCAAAAGTTATAAAGGGTAGTGTTACTTCTACTACAAATTATCTGAAGCATTTAAAGGTAGGTTTTTTATACTCCATATATTTTTATTTTATTCGGATTTTGTTATGATTTATGAGAAGTAATGAATTTATTGAAATTTTCTTATTTTAAATGTACTAATCTACTTTTTATTTTATAATAGAGGAAAGGTCACGCAGATATGTTGCAAGATTACGAAAAAGTTAAACATACATCCCTCAACAAAAGAAAACTTACTGAGATTAATAGCAGCGGTTCAGAATTATCAGTAGTATGTAAAAAATTAAAGGAGTCTACTCTGACTCATACAGATGCAAGTGGTTCAAGGTCTGTTAATTTGGACAAGTTGATTGTACAATTTATTGTTGAAACAATGTCACCAATATCAATAGTGGAATATAAGTCTTTTCAAGCTTTGCTTGAAGGTGCACAGCAATTAGCAAAGCCTCCAAAGGTTATGTGCCGTCGTACAGCTAAAAATAAAATTTGTAACGAATACAATGAATTGAAGAAAAAAATTAAGATTGAGTTGAACACTGTCGAATTTGTGTGCAGTACAGCTGATATTTGGTCTTCCTCTAAAAGAAGCTATTTAGGGGTTACAGACCATTGGATTGAAGGTCAGACTTTTGAAAGGAAAAGTGCTGCTATTGCTTGCAGGAGATTTAAAGGGGCTCACACATATGATAAAGTTGCAGAAATGATAGTAGATATACATTCAGACCATGACCTGCAACTGTCAAAAATTGTTAAAACAGTTACAGATAATGGTTCAAATATGGTTAAGGCTTTTGATGTATTTGGGAAGTCTGACCTAGAGACAGTTGAAAATGAACATGTTTCATATTCATATAAAGAGGATTTTGAAGAAACATCACTTGATGGGGGTAATGAAGATGATGATGATTCATTGCTAATACCACAAGCTTTTCCAGATGCTTCATCTTCTTCAGACTTAGAAAGTGATTGCCTACTGCCCGAACATGAAAGGTGCGCTACGCACACGTTGCATTTGATTGCCAGTACAGATTTCAAACAAGCAAGATTGAAAAATACCTTTTACAAGAAAATGCATGACGCGGCCTCAGCAAAGTGCCAAGCACTCTGGAATTTATGTTCTAGATCCCCAAAAGCATGTGAAACATATCTAGAAATAACAGGAAAATCACCAACTTTTCCAAATGCAACTCGATGGAACTCTTATCATAATTGCATACAGGATCTTTTAGCTGTGCAGAACAGTCTTAGTGACACTATGAGAATATTAAAATTATCTCCGCTGAAGGAAAATGAAATGCACTTTTTGAGTGAATATGTAGATTGTTCAAAACCACTAGCAGAAGCTATTCAAAGCCTGCAGGGGGAGAAAGACACCTACTATGGTTGTCTGTTACCTGAGCTAATAAGAATTCAGCATATGATGAAATATCTTAGGATGGAAAATCTAAAATACTGCAGCTGTCTGCTAGATGTCATCGAAGAAAACCTAAATAGACGTTTTAAAAAGTTTTTGCAGTTAGAGCCTGCAGCAAATGATGCAATATTAGCCTCAGTGTCACATCCATTTTTCAAAATGAAATGGGTACCAAAAGCGCGGAAAGAATATGTAAAAGAACTTATCTTGACTGAAACACGAAAAATTAATCGATCTGAAAAACAAAAATCGGAGGTTTTAGACAATATTGAAGGTGAAATAAAAAAAAAGTCAAAAGATGAATCTTACTACATGTTTTTAGAAGATTCTGATTCCTCTGTTGCAAGTGGTGAAAACACAGGGTCTACTGGCAGCACTGCTGACTTAGAAACACTACAATACCTAAATAATAAAGATACCAATTTAAAGAGCTTAAATGCTTATCCTACAATAAAAAAAATATTTTTCAAATATAACACCTGTTTGCCAAGTTCTGCGACTGTAGAGCGACACTTCTCTTTTGGGGGTATGATTATGAGGCCTCATCGGAGAAAAATGAGTGATAAAATGTTTGAAGAACTGGTTTTACTTAAGTCTCAACTAAAACCTTAAATAAAATTATTATTTTGTCTTGTCACATACATTCAATAAAATTTTTCTTAGAAAAGTATTTGAAAGATACGTATTTTGTATCTAGTATTTCAGATACCATTTCAGAAAGGTATTTGTATCTGGTATCTGAAATACTTATTTTAAAAGTATCTTGTATTTAGTATTTCAGATACTTTGTACAGGGTATCTTGTACATCACTGTGGATAACTAAGTGTAGTCTATAGAGGGAGTGTCTCTATTGATCGTGAGTTACGCCGGTGACAGTAGAACGGACTTGAGAGATAAGGATCTTATTGAGCTCAATACATTTATTGGTCTACTGTTCTACTCTGCCATATTAAAATCAAACAATGAAGATCTCAATTCAATATTTGCAGCTGATGGAACTGGAAGGGAAATTTTTAGGTGCACTATGTCACAGAAACGCTTTGAAGTTTTTTTTATGATGATCCAGTTTGACGATGAATAGACAAGAACAGATCGTAAGAAAACCGACAGATTGGCTTCTATTTCGAATATTTACTACAGTTCAAAACTGCAAAAATAACTATTCCATAGGACAGTACGCCTGTATTAATGAAATGTTGGTAAGAAATTAATTAAGTTATGGCTTTTATAGAAATCAGTTAACTTTTTTGCATTGTTCGAACATGTGTCCTATGATTTGGTGTTTTTTTTAACATAGTATTCTCGAATGTGTTTCTGTTTTTGCTAAAATGTGAAAAAATAAAGACTTATTTGAACGTATCATTAATAGGTAAATAATAATTATTATTAATTGGGGCTAGCATGACTCCACCTCACCGGAAGTGTATAGAAAATTGTACCTCACCAGTTACGGGTTAATATTACTTAAAATTAGAGAATATGCAACTGCTTTCTGTGATGTACTTCCGTTAACAAACGGTTGTCGTAGCAGCCCTATATTTGTTCCTTATATAGTTCAACATAATCTAAAAAGACAGGTAAATTAATAGTAGTTCCGTTACTTTAAGTTTGAAGCTATCTATATCTACTCTATGTTTTATACCAAAGTATGTGTTTATTGTGGTTGTGGTATATTCTAAATGCAAGTCGTAAATTGTAGGATGGTATTATGTTATGTTCGACGTAATTAATTTTATGTTTTTTCTTATGTATGTCTTCGAGTAGATTCGGCGATAAAGTGGGAAGCGGATATTTGTATGATTTATTCTGAAGTTCAAAAAATCCTTGTCTACCGGTATTTTCCCCGTTTGTAGGGTCTTTACTCGGGATGGTAGTTCTTTGTAACACTTGTCCAACATTCAATTAAGGTGCTGATTGTGATCACAGGATCTTTGTTTACAACATGGACGTTCTTGGAGTTTTGTTGTATATTCTTTATAGCTGTTGTCGTTTTTGCTGTTTATTTCCCGCGGTTTTAATGAATGTATGTGTACATCAATACGAGGGTAAGTCGCCGATTCACGCGATTCTGCGAAAGATTGTAGTGTTGTCAATGTATATTGTTGCATCTCAACTTTATCGGAGATATTACTTAATAAATCACGCCTTGACACTAATTGCTACATCCTCCATAGGGTTGACCTAAATTTCGTATAAAAGGGATGCTTGTTCTAACTTAAATTCAGTATTAGTTCGGAAGTCGTGAATGTACCCAATTTCATTTGATACAATTAAGTTGTATTTTGACTTTTAGAATTAATAAATGTTATGGAGTAATACCTTCTTACTATGAACATATGTACATATTCTCTATGAGTGAATGTTTTGAGGTTAGAGTAGATAGAGCTATGAATAAGTGTGGTAATGTGGTAGAGAAAGATCTTGTGTAAATAGATAAACTATATTGCACTGATGAAGCCGTTACTTCGTGATAGTTTATCATGACGAAAATAATAATAAAACTACTATGTATCTATCACAATTTATTAATTGAATAACACGACTATAGTTTCGGTACTATACACGTACCATTATCAAGTGATTCTACAGAATGATAAATGAGTGTAAGATTACAATTTAAAAAAAAAACGGTATACATAGGAAAAAATGGAACCTAAAAAAGAGGGGTTTCTACCTGCAAACGTTATATAGAAGGGACTTATACAGATCTTGTTGGTCATTGAGAAGGTTATTATTATTATTATTGCAATTTTTTATGGCTTTATGGATTTCTAAAGATTCTAGTACATTCAATTTGAAACTTTTATTAGCGACATGAATTATTTGAAGACTATTTAAATCTGGGAATTTATTGTTACACATAAAAATATGGTTAGAGAAAGTTGAATCTATCTTTTTTAATTTAAAGGATCTTAAATGTTCATTGTAGCGAGTTTCAAAGGAACGTCCCGTTTGACCAATATAAAATGCAGTACAATCTGGACAAGACAACTTATACACTCCACCCTTCTTGAATTTTTCAATTTGGTCTTTACAATTAAATAAAATATTCTTAAGTTTATTTTCTGACTTAAAACTAACTTTTAAATTACATTGAGATAAAATATTTGCAATTTTCTCAGTATTATTGCCGAAATAGGTTAGCGAAACGTATTTATAACTGTCAGTTTTTTGGGGGGGGTAAATATTATTACAAGCTATTTTAAATTTCTTTTTATTAATTATGTTTGTAATGGTTTCTTCGGAAAAACCATTATTAAGGGCAATGGCTTTTATTATGTTAATTTCTTTATTGAAGTTTTCTCTGTTAAGGGGTAAGATTAGGGCTCGGTGTATCAAGGACTTGTAAGCAGCTAGTTTATGGGGGGAGGGGCTAAAGGAGGAGTTGGGAATTGTAACATCTGTGAATGTGGACTTTCTGAAAATATCACAGGTTAAAATGTTATTGCTATTATGTATAATGGTTAAATCCAAAAAATTTATACGGGAATTACATTATTTTTCTAAATTTTATTAAAATTAATTAATTAAGTAAATTTAATATTGTGATGAACGCTATTTAAAAGGTTTAAAAAGGAATCAAGTTGTCATTGTGTACCAGAAAAACAGGCTATGATATCATCCACGTAACGATACCACCAGTGGATGTGTTTTTTAGTAGATGGCTTGTTCATTATTAAATCTTCTATATTGGACATGAAAACATTTGCCAAAAGAGGGCTAAGGGGTGAACCCATGGCCAAACCTTTTTTCTGAGAAAATAGTTTATGGTTGTATTGGCAAAAATTCTGTTCAAGACATAGTTGTAAAGCACCCATAAATTCTGATTGTACGTTTGTATCAACTGATGATTGAATTAAAATATTTTTAATCAACGGGATGCACTCGTTCGTAGGGATATTGGGAAACATATTAGAGACGTCGAAAGATGATTCTTTATTAAACCATAAAGTTTGGGGGGTTGTAGATTCATGTATGTAAGTGTGTATTTATCTTGTTTTTTGAAAAGGTGGCTAGAATTAGATAGTAGTGAATTGACTTTTTTCTGGAAGACTTTTGTGGGGTCTTTTGTAATTTCTGTTAATTCTAAATTTATGAAGTCTTTTAATTTGGAATCATAATCAATTTTTGGAATAATGATAATTGCATTCGATTTATCTGCTTTTGTTAGGATTAGTTCGTTATTTTTTAATTTTGACTTAATGGAGTTTATGGTATATAGGTCTTTATTTTTTGCGGTATTTAAATTTCTTTGTTTTTCTAGGCATTTAGAGATTTTTATTTTTATGCTTTGGCTGTTTTCTACATTTCTGAGGCATGATTCAATTTCGGCAATAGAAGTTTCAATATGGGATTTGCTAATGATTTGTGGTGAAAATTTGGGTCCTGATTTAAGTAAATTCAATTCATTTTCGGAAAATTTAACTTCAGAATAATTGATTACTCTTTTACTAAACTGACAATTATATTTATTTGTGAGGTTTTCTTTTTTATTATTGAGATTATTATTGTTTAAAAGGAGTTTTAATTTGTTTTTTTGTATATTATATTTTTTGTAAATAAGTTTACTAATTCTTTCCCTAACAAAGTCATCAAATAGATCAAATTCTATGGGGTGGAGTTTATAAGCGAGTTCAGAGTGTACTACCTTGATATAATGTCCAACGATGAACTTCTTCACGTATAGACTTCTAACTTCTTCTTTTAACCAAATCTTCTTGGCGGTTTGGATAGCTATGGTTGCAGGTCTGGAGTTTGATTTTGACTTTATCATGATGTACTTGGGGGTGACGTTGTTTCTTAGGCAGACTTGATTAAACCAGATGTTTTGACTGTGGAATCTCTGTTTCTTAAGCATTTTACTGTAGAGTTTGGCTAAAGTTGCTGTACTTGCAGATTTCAAATATTGCACTGATGAAGCCGTTACTTCGTGATAGTTTATCATGACGAAAATAATAATAAACTATATATAAAATAACGTAGAAGTCTCCACAAATAAAGATAAATGTAAAGAAAGTGTTAACAATAAAATATAATAAAAGAAGTTGGAATAGAAAATGTGTATCGATGATCATAATTAAAGCAAATAACAGGTTATGGGCCCAGGGGAGGACATGTGAATAAGATAAAAATGGCGCATACTCAGAAGTTGGAAATGAATAGTTTTAATATAGAACTTTTAAACGCAACTAATTACCATACGTGCAAATTTCGAATGGTGATATTATTTGAAGAAAAAGAAGTTAAAGAGTGTATTGAAAAAGAATTTAGTGAAAACAAATATGATGATGAAAAGAAGAAAAACGAAGCAAATAAGAAGGACAGTAGATGCAAATCATACATAGTACAGTGCTTAAGTGATAACCAACTTGATATAATCAGAGGAAAAGAAAAAGCCTTTAAAATGTGGAAAAGCCAAGAAGAAAGATATGAAAAGAAAGGTGTCCCTGGAAAATTAATGTTAAAACGGAAACTAATGTCAATGAAATTAGATGAAGAAAATAATTTAGAAAGGTTTCTAGTTGAGTTTGAAGAAGTAGTAAGACAATTAAAAGTAACAGGAGTAGAACTAAAGGATAAGGATTTAGTGTGTAGTTTATTAATGGCAATGCCTAAGTCATTCGAAACAATAATAACTGTAATGGAAAGTATGACATCAAGTGAATTAACTTTTGAAATTGCTAAAAGTAGATTGAGAAATGAAGTTGAAAGAAGAAAAGTGTTAATTGAAAGTGACAATTCTAATAAAAATAGACATGATTGGGTGAAACCAGCTGCATTTTTGGCAAACAAAGACCAAGTTTGTTACTCTTGTGGTGAGAAAGGACATTACAGAAGAGAATGTACAAAATTAAATCAAGTGGGAATACGGAATAATGATGGTACCAATCAATTTACACATGGATTTGGTAGAGGAAATTATAACAGAGGATTCAATCGAGGAAGATGGAATAGAGGAAGAAGTTTTCGAGGAAGTTTCAATAATCGAAGTGGTCAAAACAGAGGTTGGAATCAACAAAGAGGTTACGTCAACAGGAATTCAAGAGCAAATATAAATACTAATGAAGAAAGAAAGGGTAACTATGTAGAAAACAATGAAGAAGAACAACATGGTTTCTGTTTTATGACAAATTTAAATGAAGACAAAATTGTAAGTGATGAAAAAATTATATTTTACGTTGACTCTGGATGTACGGATCACTTAGTTAATGATAAGAAATATTTTTCAAATCTAGTAATGTTGAAACATCCTATAAAAATATCAGTTGCAAAAAATAATTATTATATGGAGGCAATAGGAGTTGGCAATATTAATGTTATCATTAAAGTAAATAATAAGATGGAGAAATGTACTATTAAAAATGCTTTGTTTGTACCAAATTTAAGAAAAAACTTATTATCAGTTAAGAAATTAGAGATTGCAAATGTAAAAGTTATTTTTCAAAATAGTCAAGTTTTATTATATTTTCGGGTTGACTAATAAATAAAATGAAGTTGCAATAAAACGACTAATAAAACAACGAATAAATATATTTACAAAACTTAGCGAAGAACGAAGAGGAATCAATAGTGAGTAGTTGGAAGTTGGAAGCGTTTTTCCAGACTGGCGTATTTTGAGAAAGAAATTATTTTGAAAAGTATGAAGGAGGAGCTAACAGTTGATAGATTAAAGTAGGGTACCAATAAGGTGGAAACAAATACTGAGAATTAGAAGCGAGACCCAAACACCGAAGAAACCCATCGTAAAAATGTAATTAGGAAGGAATGAGAGGTACAGACGTCATGCGGTTAGTACACGAAAGATGAAATGTTGAAGTGATTATTGGAAAGTACAAGTAATAAAGTTATTTACAGGGATAGGCGAAGCACAAGAGATTTTGAATAGAAGTTTGAAGAAATATTTACCCAGATACCTTAGAAAACAAATAAATATAATACAAAAGAATGCAGCACAATAAAATAAACAATATGTACACAATAGAACACGGTAATTTTGATGGAATGTTTGTTTAACTCATGTAAGTGGCGTTTACCGCCACAATATGATCACAATAAGTTAATAGGAAAAGGGTATAGAGATAGTCTGTACAAAATAATATTTAAATTAGATAAGAATGAATGTTTAAGCGTAGAAAGTGAAAATGAAATAGCAAAATTATGGCATAAAAGACTAGGACATATCTGTTATTCGAATTTAAGAAAGTTAATAAAAAAATAAAATGGTTGAGGGACTAGAAAATGTGAAGTTAGGTAAAGTTGACTTTTGTGAATCTTGTATAAATGGAAAATTGAACAGACTAAAATTAAATAGAAGAAATAGGGCAAAAAGATTATTGGAGATAATACACAGTGATGTAGCAGGACCTATCACACCAAATTCTGTAGATGGAGGAAAATACTTTGTCACATTTTCTGCTGTTTTTTCTAATATTTTACTTACTGCTGTTAACATGTTTATGGGTCTGAATTCATCTATTTTTAAGGTTCTCACAACTTTCCTTATTGGTACTATTGTTGAATACTTCATTCTTTGTGGTACTACTCCTATTTCTAACGAATAGTTTATTATGTTTAACAATATGTAACCTACTTCTTCAAAGACACTTTTTAATATTTCTATCCCAATATCGTCAGGGCTACTTTTATTTTGTATGGAGAATACTATCTGTCTCAATTCATTGATTTCCAGCAATCTAAAAGAAGAAAATTGAGTTTGTGTTTGTACCAAGCTTATGTTCCTTGTCTTTTTCGGTATACTATTTATAAGTTCCTCAATACTTTCAATAAAATATTTATTGAAACTTTCCACTATTTCTTTTCTGTCTGTTATTGTTCTCCCGTTATATTGTATTTCATTGTACTCTTCCTGCCCGTTTCCATTTATAATAGTTTTTAGAGTTTTCCACATTAATTTAGGATTTTCTCTGCAGTTATCCACTGTGTCTTGGTAATATTTCATCTTTTCCTGTTTTAATAGCTTCACTGTTTTGTTTCTTTGTTTTCTGTATTTTTCCCAGTCTTCATCTCTTCTTGTAAATGTGAAGGTTTTGAAATTTTCAGTTTTTTGGTTTATTGCACTTATAATTTGTTCATTTATCCATGGATTATGGCGAGTTTTAATTTGGATATTCCTCTTTGGCATTACCTCATCTATTATATCTATAAAACTATCACAAAACATGTTAGTCTTACTGTCTATATCACTCAATCTATAATTAAAATCTATCCTACTTGCTAATTGTTTTAAATGTTCTAGATTACTTAACCTTCTACGTACAATTCTGTTAAAATTACAAGGCTTTGTACTTATGTTTAGCTCTATTCTAATAAGTAAGTGATTGTTAAAATTAGGCATTTCTAATACATTGCCTTTTATTTTTGAACCACAGTTGCTTATCATTAGATCTATCATGCTTTGGTTTCCATTTGGTGCAATGTGTGTGTATTCTTCTATATGTTGTTTGTATCCGCTGTTTAATATTAATGTTTTTAGTCTCTTGGAGTAGGTTCCTGCCGCTTGATAGTCAATATTGAAATCACCCACTAATATTAAAGGATAGTTTGCCTTCAATATGATGTCTTCAAACCATTCTTCTAAGAATTCAACGAATGTAGCACATGAAGCACTTGGTGAACGGTACAAGCAACCTATCATTATTACGCTTTTGTTTATTCTCACTTCTATGAGTAGTAACCAGTAGTTCATTTGCAACACTATCTTTTCCAATACTGTGTAGTGTATGTCTTTTCTAATATACATACATACTCCCCCTGTGGCTCGACTGGAAGAGTCTACCCTGCTCAAAGTGTAGTTAGATATTTCTACTTCTTGATCTTCTATTTGTTCTGTTAAATGTGTTTCAGTTAGGCATACACATAACGGTGATCTGTTAACTATGAAGTTTGATATTTCATCATAGTTGGCAATAATACTCTGTGCATTTTGTACATATATTGCTTCGGTCTTTGATTGCTATTTCATCTCTTCATATTGAACTCTTTTCCTGTAGTTATCAACTTTGTGTTGATATACCATACACTCTCTTTCATATGCATCATGATTAGTATCTAATTTTAAACTTAGTTTTGTGTTCGCTGTTTTACAGTTTATACAACATTTTCTTTTTGTATCACAGTCTTTTGTAGCATGATTTTCATCACCACATTTTGCACAGCTTGCCTTATTTGTACATTGGTTAGCTTTATGGTTATATCCATTGCATTTAAAACAACGTATAATATTATAGTGTTCATATACTGGACACATTGTCCAGCCTATTTTCAATTGTTTTCGAGACATAATTTCTTGGAAAGTGTATGCATCTACTTTAACTATGGCTGTATAGCCCCTTTTTGTTTTGTATATGGTGATTATATTCATTTCGGTATTTTCCCTTTCAAAGTGATTTTGATTTATAATTTGATTTATGAATAAAAATTGGAAAAAAATGTTAAAGTGCCGTGCAATATCGTTTAAAAGAAGAAATGAGAGCGGATATTTGAAAAGTATCTAAATAAAAAAAACTAATAAAGTATTTAGGTATAATTTAATTTATAATTAATTAATATGGGCGTAAATTATGTATACAACTGCAATTTGTTGAAATATTGAAAAACACTTCTGTATCTCATTCAGAAGAAAGAAATAGTTGTTTGCAAACACGTGTAAATGTATTAAAAAATACAAATTTTATGCTATCTAAGTTGTACCATATACCTACCTACATTTTTTATTAATTATTGTTGGAAATTTTGAATTTTATAATTGCAGACGAAAATTAATTATTTTGTCAAATGCCTTTACAAGTAATGATAATATAATATTCATAAAAAATGATATAGGACGATAAATATTTTCAAGCGAATTTCTTAATATGCTTTCAGCTTTTTAAAGGGTAATTTCGATAAGAAAGGTAAATAAACAAACAATGACTTAATTTTGCAGAGCTACACTTGCAAACGAATTCCTGCTTAGGTACGTACATACATACACATACATTAAACATCTAAAATTAGCACATAGCGATTGATTAATTTTCTTAATAATTGTTGTCTAGACATCACAATCAGAAACTCACATGAAAAGAAAAAAAGCTGAACATTCCTACTCATAAAAGAAAATAATTTTAGTGATTATTGATTTTTTTTTTATAAATTGTAAAATTTTAATTTCACTAATGAAATGCAATTACACATTTATTTGATGAATTTACTGCAACAAGTTAATAATTTACGAATAATAAAAATCTCAACATGAGAATGTGTAATACTTGCAAAAAACATACTTGTACATATTATAAAGTAAGGCTTATTTATCATCATTAAAATTATCTACCCGCTTGCATTGTTTGAATCCACCCCGTTTCTTGGAAAAGTTACAGTAAGTAGAATCTGTATTACTTGGAGGGTCAGATTAGGATCATAATTTAACTAGTAAAATTTCCCAGCAGTAGGGACAACAATGCAGGTAAAAGGACCTTTATGTAATTTACAAAGCTATATACAGAAGCAGCATTATAATAGCAAAATTGCAAACATTTATTTACAAATATTTTCGTTAGAAGGTAGGTTCCTAAGTCCTACAAATTACAACAGCGGACAGCAATGTTTTGTAAAATAGTCTCGAAGTTCTTAAAAGGAAACGATAATTTTTGAATTTTATTATTTATTAATAAACATATCTGCGGGAGTATTCCTGTAGGTATACGTAAGTATACTTTTTGTAGTAAATAAATAAATATCAGTAGCACCTATTTTCCGGTCTGTTTGGCAGTATTGGATTATTTTCTAGACGTTTCGTCTCTAACTGCGAAGAACTCTTCAAAATAATCGACCAGGACAATCTGCCCGGAAAGTACTATGTAATGGGAGATTTTGAAGTAAAACCACTTTGACGTTTTTTTATATTATACTAGCGGCCCGTCCCGGCTTCGCATGAGTATTAGTAAGGATCCCTAATTGATCAGTTATCGAGCGCAGGAAATAGCTAGGGTGCCTGCCCCTTCCAACATTGTACCCGCCTCCCAAGGCGCTATTTTCTGTCGCTCCGAACGATGTCATTTGAAAGCATGAATTGAATGTTCGAATTGACTTCAGGAACACGTTAGAATCTGGATCCGTGCTGATAAGTAAACCGTTCAATGGTTCAGGTGGTGTTTCAATTTCTGGTAGTTGCACCTTTCCTGACGCGCAACACATCCCGGCTGGCTCATTTTTGAATTTGAGAGCATGAGAATGCGGACATTCTTTGTCCATAGCACCAATTACCACTTTTGAATGAGCATAATATTCAATATCGGGCTCATACTGGAATGCTAGACGCAGGAATGAATCTGATGTATATGCTCGATGTACCTGTTGGCGTTGTTGGTCATTTATTCTGCTTCTATTGGCTGTTAAACGTCGTGATTGTCGTTGTTCTAATCTTCTTTCGTCATTGCGTTCTGCATAATTGTAGGAAAGTCTTTAAAAAATCAACATGCACTTGAGATAACACATGGTTCTCTATATTTTTAAAATACTTTCTGTAACATCTTTGAATTACGCGCCACCAAAGTTAAGCAATTCAACCCAGGTTAGTTCCGAGACTCGCCGGAATACCGCTCAGGAGGGCGCCACTCGGAAATCGTCGAACGCTACCCTCTCTCTCTCAGCACCACTACCCCTAGCAGTACCGCCCTGAGCTACCCCTACCAGGCAAGGGTGAATAAAAGGAGCCTCCCGCATCTCGAGAGGCACCCACCCACCCCGCAGATTAACCCGCAAACCCAAACGAAAACTACCCTACTCCCCCGCCAAACTCCTGGCGATCACGCCTGACCTTCCCGACGACTTTGTCGACTTCCTAGACAACCTCCCACCTTCCCTAAAATAATAACACACACACTCACACATCTCCCCCCACACACACACTCACACCTACCCACACATTCCGATCAGCATATCACACAATCACCTAACTTCCAAACACACGGCTGAAGAGGTCCGATCATTGGACCTATAACGGCCAGAGGTAGAGGGGTTTTAGTCGGTAGGTCTGAGGACACCTTCCTCAGGAATCCGACACTACCCAGTCGCATCGGGCGGCAGGGCGTCTTTTGAAAAAGAAAAAAAACAAAAAAAAAAAAAAAATTCGAGAGGCAGAGCGTTCTCTATCTCCAACTCCTCTAGAAGCTTTCCTGCGTATGGAACACTAGAGAGGGAAAATAGAGAAACAACTCATCTCCAGGGGCTTTCCGTGGTCGGAACCCTTGGCCAGTATGGTAGTGAATCGAGAAACGAGTGAATAGTGTTGTATATCCGAAAAACATCGAAGACTTTTAAGTGACGTATCAAGTGACTTTTAGTATTAGTTTGTGTTTTTACTGATTATTCCTTGACTTTTGTTGTTATAAAAGTAATATACCTAATTTAGGCAAATATATTGATTACCTACTGAAGTGGGATATACACGTCAAAGAATTAATAAAAAAAGTTAGATACTTTGAATTTATAATGTATAAACTAGTCAATATAATGGATAATAGGACCTTGAAAATGCTCTACCATGCTTTATTTGAAAGTGTAATAAACTATGGTGTCATAGCTTGGGGGGTTGCCAACAGAAATGTGATCAACCCACTTTTGTCTATGCAGAAAAGAATAATCAAAAAACTTGACTTGAAGCATAATACAGCATTAAATATTAAACAAACTTTTATTTTAAATAGTTTATTACACTATTATAATGAGTGTAAAAAGTTATACAATGATTATGATGAAAGGTCGAGGCACAAACAGATTAAATTATGTAAAGTCAACAAAACTAGATTTTGTAAAAGTCCCTACTACGTCGCTATTAAATACTATAACCTTTTGCCAACCGAATACAAACAATTAACTGAAACTAACAAAACACAAAAAGCTAAACTAAAAAAATTGCTAACTACAGAGTATATTTTTTAATTAATAAAATTAAAACAAAATGCTCTGTATCACTACCCTACTTACAAACTAAAATAAAATTAAAGAACCTAAAAACCAAATTTAAATAGGTATGTAAAAATATAAATTAATCCTCCTTGTCTACGCTCGCTAGAGAGTGACTTTTTGCGCTAATTATTTATTAATATTATTGATTATCGCTAGGCACTAGGCCTATCTTTTCTTCCCTACCCTATGTACAGACAATTTTTTTGTCTCCATAGGGATTATATGTAGTTTACTTTGTACAACTATATATGTATTTTTGGCAAATAAATAAATAAAAAAAATTACTGCAACATGTAAGTCTTTTTTTTTTAGAGTTAGTAAAGTATTTTTCAATTTTTTTTTTGCAATTACTTTTAGGAATATAATTTTGTTGGTTTGAATTATTTACGTTTACTGTGGCAAATTTGTGTTGATGTTTCTACATTTAAGACCCATGCAATTAATTTGGTAATACATTAGTTCCATTTTTTCTTGCACTTTGTTTTTCAGCTAACTGAAATTGTGTTTTTTAAACAGATTTCCCGGTTGTCATCACTGAGAATCCCGGTATAGATCCAAGCAGTTCTCAGGGCACAACTTCCTGTAAGTGTTATCAATAAACGACCTGCATTTTCTTGATTTTCTTTTGTAATCGTACTTTTATACACAGATACCGCCAAGGCTCCTGAGATCATACCTGTCCAGTCCACATTCTCATCGACTTCCTGTAAGTAAATGATAATTGTATTTAAAATGTAGCAGCATATAGTTTACATTTATCAAAGGTACATTTAAGGTCTGTACAGTTTTAACCCGTAACCGGTGATAAACCAGTTTTGTCTCATAAACACCGACGTGGAGTCTTAGAGACTCCTCTTGTATAACTTGATAGCCAAACTTGATCCTTTTTTTTATGTATAAATAACAGCTGTAATTACCTTTTTTACTTATTTAGAAACACGCTCTACCACATTTCACACAGAAATACAAAAAAATGTCTTTATGCATCATTAGAATAGAGATGTGTGTCATTTTATTAATGGTAACTACAGTTATGTATATGTATATATTTATTAGGAAAATGTTGAATAATATTGAAGATGAACATTAACCAATGGCTACAGTAACAAATAAGTAACTTATTTCTAGAAAAAACAAAACTATTATTTCAAATACAGAAAAAAACTGCAGCATGTAAAGTTGAAACAAAAAAAAGTAAAATGAACCATCATTCCTTTTTTGCTGTACATTCTTTACAAACTTTGTGACTACAAGTCAAACAAATAGGTTTTTGACATTCAACACATAAATAAGAAGTCTTCCTATGTAATTTTGAAGGGCACAAATAACAATATTTGCGAACTTCTAGCTTTTCCTGGTTCGTAGAAGAAGCTGACTCGAGTCGAAGTATTCGTTTTATAGAATCTTTGACTTCCACAGCAATTCTTGGGTTTTCATACCTTCTCCTCATATGAGGTTGTGTAAGACTTTTGGCAAATGCTTTCATAAAATCTTTTCTTTGTACTGTCGTTGCATGGTCTCTGTAATGATTTGATATGACATACGCATTTACAGTACTCATATCTAATATTTTATAAAATATTGCCATGGGCCAGCGTCGTGTTCTTCTTGATGAACTATATATCGTACATTTTTCATCAAGGGAATCGACACCCCCCTTTGTCGAGTTGTAAAAGCTTATTATTTCAGGCTTATTATTTTGCGGATCCGTGCCACTTGTGTAATGCATTGTCGACATCAGGATTACAGCCTTATTTCTTTTAGGAACAAATGAAAGAAGCGTCATGTGTTTTCTAAAACCATATAAGGACGTCCCTATTGCTCTGCCTCTCTGTGGGAGGAATTCAGGAGGAATGTGTCTTTTTGTCTTCCTCATAGTTCCAACGTATGTTAAGCCTTTTGACTGTAGTAGTTCTACTAATTCTACAGATGTGAACCAATTGTCTGCAGTAATATTTCTATTGGTCCCAAAGAGAGGTTTCGCTAAACGAATCACAGATTGGGTAGGTTTGGGTAGTTTTCTTTCACATGTAGAAAGCTGCTGTCCATCCGAATCCTTTCCTGTGTATACATATGCATTATAAACATAGTTATTTCTGGCATCGGCCAGCACCATGATTTTAATTCCATATTTTCGAGGCTTACTCGGAATGTACATTCGGAAGCTGCACCTTCCTCGAAAACCTAGCAGCATTTCATCTATACATACGTATTCACCAACTGTAAATTCATTCTGACAGTTTTGAATGAATAATTCGAAAATTTCTTGCACAGGTGCAAATTTATTTACTTCCCTTCGTTGAGTTCTCGTGAGAGGATCGTCAAAACGTAGACAACATAGCAGGACAGCAAATCTCTTTCCGCTCATTACCGCTCTGAAAATGTCTCTACCTGTGCCATCAGTGGCAAACAAACACTCAATATCCTCATCATTTGACTTGAATACTGCAGAATAAATCAGCAAGCCCAACAATGCTCTTGTTTCCATTTGGTCAGTATTCTTCAGATCGGATCGGTTTTCATTTTTGTACTTTGCTCTTACACTCGCTAGTTTTACATTCGTCCACTTGACTACAATGTCTACCATTTCATCTGTAAATAGACAGTTCCATATTGTTTCAGGAGCTGCCGAATGCCCTAAAGTACGCGATTTCCCTCGTAACCCCGGTAATTTTATTTTTATTTTGTTTTGCTGTTGAACTCGAACATTTCTAGTGGGTTCCTTTGCTGACCACTTATAGCGGTTTCTGCCATAGAAAAATTTTTTAGATCTCGTAACTTGTGGTGCTTCTTCATCGGTTGATAGTTCAGGCGCATCGTTTTGTTCATTCTCATCTAGGTTATTTGACTTATTTGAACTCTCTTCAATTTCAGATTGATCCGAATCACTGTTATGATCGCTGTCTATTTCAAAATCAGGGTCAACACTTTCAACATCGCTGTTTTCAGAGTCGATACTGTTATACCACCTAAGAAGGGTCTCCTCATAGTCAGCATCCGAGGGACAAACAGTGCGTGATTTATTGGCTGGATTGTCCATCTTAAACAAATAAAATTATTAGTTGAAGTCGGGGTGCATCTAACGAGAATACTTACGTTGCTGGTGTCGTGGAGACTCACAGACTCCAGAAGGTTGTTTACACAGTGACTGCTTATAAAACACTAATGCTTTTATAATATTACTCTACCTCCTACCCTTCTAGAAAGGTACTGGAGCACGCGTGACGGCGGGAGAATCGGTTTAAAAGTGACACGAAATACTAATTCTAAAGGAGTCTCCCTGACTCCACATCACCGATTATGGGTTAAATAACAAATCCTGGCGGTATTTGTCTCCCTTATTAAAACTATTTTTTTTTTCTGCACAGAAAACGTGCAGTCTCAGGTGCCATCTACTTCAACAGGTCGGTCTCCCAGACGTTCACTTCTTAGGAAATGCAGTACGTTTCACGTATATTACTACATCCCTGTTGTTTACTTTACTTTGTTTCTGTAGAGGTAATAACGTACACTCGTCAACCGCAACGACTTCTCCGGAAAGTGGAGACAAACACCTTTGATGTGCAGACTCGAGTGAAGAAAATTGATAAGGTGGTCCACTCAACAAATTTCTTGAAAAGTCAGGTGAACAAACCGACTTATGACTTCATTATGTCGCAACTGAAAGGGCAGCGTGTACTCCCACAGAGCAGGCGCTTTTCGCTGGACGAAAAAATTCTGTTTCTGTCCCTCTTGAAGCAAAGTCCTAAAGGGTATAAACTTATGCAACGGCTTTTTGCAGCAGCATCTCGCGTCACACTGAACAAAATGCTACGAAGGATTCCTTTCGGCACAGGAATCAATGATAGTATCATGCGTTCCTTGCGGGAGAAAATGACGTCGATGCAAACCCTGCAACGATATTGTAGTGTGGTGTTCGATGAAATGGCGATTGACCCCAACCTGCAGTACAACCAAGGATCAGATTCGGTGGATGGCTTTCAGGACAAGGGCCGTCGTGGAGACAGGTCGAAGGCCATTGCCGATAAGGTTATGGTCTTCATGGCGCGTGGTATTTTTGGGAAATGGAAACAACCATTGGCGTACTATTTCAACGAAGGAGGGATGAAGACGGATGTTATTGTGCGAACCATACGGGAGGTGGTAGTAGCTTGCCAAACAGCTGGTTTAGTGGTGAAAACCCTTGTGTCAGACCAAAGCACCGCCAATGTTGCCGCAATAAACCGTTTATACACGGAAACACAAGAATACTACGTTCGGAGAGGCCAGGAGAACTGTCTCTTTGGAATAAGTATTGGTGGGAAGGAAATAGTACCCCTTTATGATCCGCCCCATCTTCTAAAAGGGATTCGGAACAATTTCTCTTTAAATAATGTTAGTTTCAAGTGGCGGAACGAACATGCAGAAATTGCGAAGTGGGACCATGTTCGACAATTATACGGCATGGATTGAGGTAAAGGGGACGACTACAGACTGTGCAGCAAGTTGACATCGGACCATGTCAACAACATTAGGAAAATGAAAGTGTCCGTTGCTGCACAGGTTCTCAGCATGAATGTAGCTGCCGCAATGATGGCGTTAGTTGAAAAGACGAACGGTTTGCCAGGGGAGGCTGCCAGTACTGCCGAATTTTTGTTATTCGTAGATAAATTGTTCGACAGCGTGAATGGAGCATCAATCACTATAAAACACGGAAAACAATTGCGATGCGTGATAACGAAATCGTCAGAGCACATTGGCTTTTGGGCGGAAGCTTTGAAGGTCCTGGAGTCAATTTCGTTTTTCAATGAGCGAAAACGTAAAATAGTTCCACCCACTATCCAGAACTGGATACATACGCTAAGAGGTTTCTCTTACTTGTGGAACGCACTGCAGAAGGAGGGAGTGTCATTTTTGTGTCCGCGTAGTATTAACCAGGACTGCCTGGAAAACTTCTTTGGTTGTATCCGCAGTCACGGAGTACGGAATGTTCATCCGAATGCTGCTGCGTTCGTGACTTCTCTCAAGGCTTTAGTGGTTAATAATTTTCTGTCAAACCGATCAAAATCCTTTAATTGTGAAAGTGAGAATTTAAAGGCACTTCACGATTTCAAAGAGTTTTTAACCGCACCACCATCCGCTCTTCCAAGAAGAATTCCTTTTCCCACAGTAACGGTCCCTGAATATATACGAAGCCACACGACCCTCTTGCGCAGGGGGACGTTAACTTATGTAGCTGGCTTTGTTGCGAAAAAGGTCTTGTCTGAGGTGAAGAGGTGCCGGCAGTGCAAAGTGGAACTTGTTGGAGGCGACAGGAGTGATGAGGACCACTTTTTCATCGAAGCTAGAGCATATTCTGTCAATGCTTTCCTCTCTCCTTCGACAATATTTAACTCCTTTTTTAACGTTTTGCCCGAAATATGTTTTACCTCAAACATTACACGGTAATTGCAGGCTGTTCTAAAACATTGCATGAAGGATAAATACCGATTTAACTGCAACAAACACGACTTAAATCTTCTGTTGGTCCGTTTCATTGCAAAATTCCACCTTCATGTATGGATTCGTAATATAAACAGAATCCTAGCAGGAAAAGTGAAGGTTAGGACATCGTCTGATCCGATAAAACTATACGCGGCGAAGAAGTGCATTAGCCACCAAAGGAACACACCCCGGAAGTAGTTCAAGATACATTACTTCCGGTAAGTTACTTTTTTTAGTTTTTATTCGAAATTATTCAGTTTTTCCGATGTTCAAATCAGAAAAAATGTCTCTTGTTTTTAAGAAACTCTGTTTCAACACAAAATCGAAGACCTGATGCCCCGTCGCCTGTACCTATCCGTAGTCACAAAACAAACCTTTGGTAAGTCTTCCATTCATTTATTTTACCTATTGGCAATTTCACTATGCGATCTCTTCTAACGAAATCAAAAACCGTGATTCCCCCTTTCACTATCATGTTCCAGTAAGTTCTCCCCAAAAATCGCAACCCCAATTGTCTGAGGGCGTGATTTTAATTTCTTTTCTGACAAATTTTTTTTTTTTTTAAGAATTAAGCCCCTGTTGAAGATGTTCCACTTCCCGTTGCATGTTCCACTTAAAATAGCTGCACAAAGTAAACCGCAGTTCTTCCCCCGCAACCCCAATTGTCTGACGGTCTGATTTTAATTTCTTTTCTGACAAAAAATATTTTTTTTCAGAATTAAGCCCCTGTTGAAGATGTTCCGTTCCAATACTTACAAGTGGACGTAAGTATATGTGTGTACAACTTTTTTCGTAAATCGTACTGCATCATCTTTTGGAGCGGCTGAAGAGGTCCATGTATTGGACCTAAAACGGCCTGAGGTAGAGGGGTTTTAGTCGGTAGGTCTGAGGGCACCTTCCTCAGGAATCCGACACTACCCAGTCGCATCGGACTGTTCAACACGTTTTTATTGCTGTTCCACTTGCACATCCCTTGGTTAAGTGGAAAATTGACAAGTGACAAACTGTTTTCTATTTTATAAAAGAAATGTATTTTCATTTATAAAATAGAAATTGCATTGTCACTTGTTAATTTTCCACTTAAATTTGTAACAGTAAAACCAACCAAATGAAGAAACCATTTAAATTTCGCGCCTTTTGGCATTAGTAAGCGTTACACCTGCTTGAGGGCGCCACAAGCGGTCCAAAAGAGTTTATCATCTATAATCCTCTCTTGTCTATAGTTGAAATGTTGAAGAACGGGGCTGGAACATAACTTATTTTTTAAATCTTAAAAAGCTTCCTCGTGTATTTGTTCCCATTTAAAGGTCCTATCCTTTTTGGTTAGATCGTATAATGGCTTTGCAAAATGTGCAAACTGCTTTATAAAACGACGCTAGAAATTTGCTAAACCCAAAAAGCTTTGTAATTGCTTTGGTGTATTTGGTCTTGGAAATTCTTTTATTGCTTGTAGTTTATCGTCGTCGGGCGTTATTCCGTTCTCACCTACTCCTAAAATCTTTATTTAACTTGTCGCTATGAAACATTTAGATTGTTTTAACTTTAAATTTGCTCTTTGTAGTCTTCGAAAAACAGTTTCTAAACACATTGAAGATGTGACTATTTCATTAAATCGTCCAAATATACCATAACTCCTTTCCACATTATATCTGAAAAAATTTGATCTACCAACTTCTGATATGTTGAAGGACTGCCTGATAAACCAAATACCATTCGCAGAAATTCATATTGACCATCTGGTCTGACGAAGGAGGTTTTGCTTCTGTCTTCCTTCTTTATAGGTATGCTCCAAAATGCTGAGTTACAATCTAGAGTTGTAAAGTATTTGCTATTTCCTAGGTAGCTTAGGATGTCCGCAATTAAGGGTAGTGGGTAACAATCCTTCTTAGTAACGCTATTTAACTTCCGAAAATCTACGCAGAACCTAAGTTCTCCACTTTTTTTCTTTACAAGAACGACTGGTGACGCCCAGGGGCTTGAGCTTTTTTTGGATTATTCAGTTTTCTAACATTTCCTGAACTTGCTGTTGGATTATTTTTCTTTGGCATCCCGTTGTTTCGATGGTATTTTCTATTAAAGTGGTTGTTCCTAGTTCCTGCAAATCATTAGCCAAAACGTCGCTAAATGTGTTTAAAAGTTCGTCAATTTTTATTCTTTGATCTTCTGTTAGGTCACTAGATACATTTATATTTTGTATAGAATCCGAACTGTCGATTTCGTGTATGTTAAAAGATTCTAATTTTTTCACTAGGTAAGCAATTGTGAACTCGAGTAACTTCTCAGGTTTCACGTTGTTATTTTTTATTACAATTGAGCCGTGATTGTTTTGTAATTTAATCTCCCTGACTAAGCTTAATTTTTTTTTAATAGTAAATCATTATTTAATTAAATGAAATGAAATGGACAAACGTTAGCATTTGAAATTACGATATCGCAAGTTTTTCTTTCACCTGGATGAATCAAGACACTGTTCGCCATTTGAACTTTTAAATAATTCCTTTGATTTGTTTTGAATTCCTCGGACCATAAATTAATCTGTTTGTTACTCGGCTGCCTATTTAATGATATTAATAATAATAATTTGTTTCATTTTTTTCATATACATAATAATATAGGACCTATAGGGGGCTATGTTGCCCGTACATAGGATGGCCCTTACAAACTAATATATAATTTAGTTTATTTATTATATGATTTTACTTCCTCCTTTTTATACTTATTTGTGTAATCTTAGTTGTTGTGCTTATTTTGTTCTCTTTTCACATTTTTATTTTTATTATGTCTAGGTTTTTTAGCCCAAAGACATCTTTTGTGCATTTGATTAATTTACTAATCTACTTTTACTTGTCTTATCACCTTTTTCACTTGCTTTTTTAACCCTTTATGTTTAACACTTAAGTTCTTTAAACTATTTGGTAAAACATTAACCCTAGAAAACTGTTGTACGTAAAAATTACGTACTTTTTTAGAAACTCGCATGATACAATAAAACTGTTTGAGCTTCCCACTCCAGCTATCAGCAGTGCCTTCACTGGGCCCTCCTAATCATCTTGTGTATGACTCAGTCTCTTTTGGCAAGTGTATGTGGTCGCAACAGTGTCGCTTCAAAAATCCAGTACGTAAATTTTACGTGTTAACAGTATTATGTTAAATTTTTAGTACGTCGGCCTGACGTATCGACAGTATTGTGTGGGTATCGTATGTTCTAAAGATGAGTCGAAGGTGGTTATCAGACGCTGAACTTGAAGAGCAATTATATGAGAGTTCCGATAGCGAAGTAGGCGATAATATTGAATTGGAAGATCCTGATTCGGACGATGTATCTGACGACAGCCTATGTGATCCTGATTATATTCCCGTAGAAGAGGATCCTGAGGAGGCCCTCGATGAAGGTTTGAGAAGAGTTTGGAATGAGGAAAAAGCCAGTACTCCTCCTATTCCTACAAAAAAGCAAAAACTAGCAACTGACGCGGAACAAATGCCGTCTTGCTCGGGTCTACAGCAAGTGGTAAGTTAAAATTTTTGAATATTACATTTTGTTACCTAGAATTTTGTAGTGTCTCTCAGAAACAACTAGTGAGACTTCAGAATGTATTATAGTTCCACAACACAAAACTCTGGAAGGCAAAAATGGATATAAGTGGAATACTGAAGCTAAGAAACAGGGTAAAACATCCGCGAGAAATATTATCCACATAAGGCCTGGCCCCACCCCCGAAGCAAGGGGACCATTAGATCCTTTACGCATATTTCAAATGTTTTTTCCCGACACGATGCTAAATAAAATAGTTGACTGTACCAATCAAGAAATCAATAGAGCTAATAAAAAATATAAAACAATATCAAAAAACGTGAGTGAAACATGTTTAGATGAACTAAAAGCACTTTTGAGCATCTATATACTTGCTGCGGTGATGAAGGACAATCATTTGTCGTCAAAAACTATGTTCGATACGACCCTTTGTGGTACCCGTTACAGGGCAACGATGAGTGAAGTGAGATTTAATTTTTTAACCGCTTGCCTAAGGTTTGATGATAAGACAACCAGAGCTGAACGAAGGCAAGCCACGGTATTAGCTCCTATTTCTGAAATTTGGGAGGAATTCGTTAACATTTGTCGAACTAAATACAAACCTGGTTCATATGTCACTATAGACGAACAATTAGTTGGATTTCGTGGCAGATGTCCGTTTAGGATGTACATCCCTAGTAAACCTGCAAAATATGGACTGAAAATAGTATTACTCTGTGATGTGTCAACTAAATATCTACTAAACGCCAGTCCATACTTGGGAAAATCTACACAGACAAACGGACTTCCTCTAACTGATTACTTTGTAGAACTTCTAACAAGACCAATTTATGGCTCGAACCGCAATATCACCATGGATAATTGGTTCACTAATGTTCCCTTGGCTGACAGGTTGCTTTCCAAACCTTATAAATTGACAATAGTCGGAACAATCCGAAAAAACAAGCCGCACATTTCACCACTACTCTTAGAAAATCCAAAAGACCGACACTTTTATGATTATTCACATGTATCAATATTTGTTTTTTTTTATTAATTAATATGTTGTTTTTGTTGCCTTTTGTAGGTTTTTTATTTGTAAAATAAAATAAAATATACTTTTTTATACGTGTCTTCTTATATACGTTAATTTTACGTGTCAACAGTATCACGCAACTTAAACATCAACAGTGTTCTAGGGTAAAAAAACTTTTTTGCATAACTTATATAACTCATTTTTCCTTTAATTAATGTGATCATGTTCTTGTATGCCTATTATTTTGAGTATTCTGCTTTGTAAACGTTCCAATGGTTCCAGTGCTGTTTTATGTAATTCTCCCCAACCAATAACGGCATACACTGCTATGCTATGGAATAAGCCGTAATATAATTGCATAAGTTGGTTTTTTGATAATACCTGCTTTAATCTGTAGAACACATATGGTAGGGTGAACTGACCAGTGATTGAACGGTATCCAGTGAATGAACAAAGTCACCGTATTTCGCTTTTATTAAGGTTCTTTTTCGTTAAAATACATTCCCTGTCCATTATTAACTCGACTACGCATGTGCAGAAATCGTTCCGTAACTAGAACACTCATACGTTTTCTGAGGAATGTCAAAAATAATTGTTGAATGGTGTTGAGCAGAGTGACAACAAATTTTGTCGCCATTGTTTTAAGGTGTGAATGCAAGCCATATTTTAATAAAGAGATTTTCAGAGATTTGCACAACCATACATCTGAGCTATATGCAGAAACTTGTTATACTTAAATAAATAAAAATAAAGATTCACAAAAAAAATGTTTGAATATTTATTTTGACGAAAAACTCGACAATTGTTTCGACCGGTCGGTCTTTTTCAAAGTTTCTTTTAGATTTTTTAGATATCGATAATATTCAGCTTTTACACAACGTTGAAAAAAGCAGGAAACTTAATCTTTTGGAAATCTTAGAAATTAAATCAGCTATTTCAAATAATGATAACATAGTCAATAACCAAACCGAAATATTATCGAACAATAGTCCACTTCTGTTAACCCATTTATGATAGGTTTTTCCCCTCGTTTAGGTTTATGGTATCGTATAGCTTTGTACAAGTTTAACATCTATTTAAGGTTCGAATTAGTGTCTAGTATTTAGTACCTTTAATACTCTTGAAAAAGACCGACCGGTCGAAACAATTGTCGAGTTTTTCGTCAAAATAAACGTTGAAGCATTTTTTTGTGTATCTTTTTTTTAATTATTTATTTATAATGTTTTATCAAGAGTGCACCACAAATAGTCTCTTAAGTATTGTTATACTTACATTGTACATCAAATTTGTTAATCGAAAATAAGAATTACATTTGTCTTGTAACGGTTTTTTAGCTTGTTTCATTACTGGAAAAAAAAAATTTAACGCCCGTTCATTTACTGGTATTTTTAACATTTATTTGAAATTGCGCAAAAATAAATCTTAAGGTATATTAAAATACGGAGACTCAATAAAATAGCTTGAATTTCAGAATAATCCACAGAAACCAGTAAATGAACAGGTCTTTTTGCTGTTCAATAGCTGGACCTTGCATCGTACTAGAAAATACACATAATTGGGGTGTGGCGAACGTATGTGCGTCGCTAACGTGATAGGATGCATGTGCTGGTGGTTCTAAGAAGAACCGTTGTGATGTGGTTGTTTATGCCAGCATCCGAGTTGTACCATCAATACCTGCTGCGGTATCAGGGTGAATACCTACTGCGGTATTAGAGAAGACGAGTCAGAGTTAGACTAAACTTGACTAACTTTTATTAGGTAAATTACAGCTATTTATACAAGAATTATTTACACAGGTCTTATGGCAAAACGCATGGTCAACCGTTTACACTAGTATGTGTATTTGCGTGTTGACCTAATTTGTGGTTCAAAAATGACAATATTCTTTGTTAGCAGAGTTTGACTTCTGCTGTACAGTATGAACTACTTTGGATAAATAAATGGATAAGTAATAAATACAGAATGTCCCCACAGGGGGTTTTGTTACATTTTGCACCCACTTCGTTTTTATTTTATGTTAGATGGGACGTGAGAAGCAGAAATACACGCGATTTAAGTATTCCGAAGAAAACCTAGCGTCTGCCTTAGCAGCGGTTAAGTCAGGAATCATGAAACTGAGTGAGGCCGCAAGAAGTTTTAACGTCCCAAAATCGACAATCCACAATAAAATTAAAGAAAAGGTACCCAATATTAGAAAAATGGGCCCTGCATCTGTCTTAAGCACAACTGAAGAAGATCGCTTACAAAACTGGATTCTTTCCAAGGCAAAGTTGGGCTTCCCAATGCATCCAGAAGAAGTGAAAAATGCTGTTCAGAAAATTCTGAAAACTATTGGACGAATTAATCCATTCGTAGACGACAGCCCTGGGAATAAATGGTTGCATTTATTTTTGAAGAGGAATCCAAATATTTCAAAGAGGAACACCGAAATTATTTCGAAGTGTCGAGCATCGGTTACTGAAGCTGCGACACGGGAATGGTTTTCGGAACTGAGAACCTTTTTGGAAAATGAAAACATATTGGATATGATGAATGAAGGTTCCCGAATATTTAATGCAGACGAAACTGGGGTTCGAACTTGTACAAAATCAGGTTTGGTTTTGGCACCAAAGAACTACAAAAATTTATACGAAATTGCATCAAGGCCTGAAAAGGAGTCTATAACAGTTTTATGCAATTATGGCGCTTCAGGAATAGCAGCTCCTTCGATGGTAGTGTTTCCTTACAAAAGGGTTCCTAAAGAATTAGCGCTGACAGCAGCTACCTTTTTAGAATATGTAGCAAATGTTTTTTACCCATGGTTGGTCTCAAAAAACATCATGTTCCCTGTTATATTATTTATCGATGGGCACAAATCACACTACAATTTAGAATTGCATGAATTCTGTGTGGAGAAGCGAATTATTTTATATTACTTATATCCGAATGCTACTCACATATTGCAACCCTGTGATGTGTCCATATTCCGACCTCTGAAGGCGAATTGGAGAGAAGTATGCCGAATTTACAGACAAAAAACAAACGCAAGTATAACACGTTACAATTTCTGTCCACTATTCAAAGAAGTATTTGAGAAGACAAACAGGCCTGATACGATTATAAATGGGTTCAAAGCTTGTGGACTATCCACTGAATGCAGATGCTGTCGATTACAGCAAATGCATATCAACACGGTGCGGTGAGCTCTTTTCAAAAGCCTCTACTGAGGAAAATAATATAACAGTAGATGATTACACTTCAGCTTTAAATGTGATGAAACATTTTCTTGGCGAGGCAACAACCAACAACTTTAACGAACTATTAAATGACAACACTATTTCAAATGATAATAAAGATTTCTTTCTGGAAATTTTGTAAATTAACAGATAAAGAAAATCTTCATCCTGAAAATGAGAGCTTGCCTACGGACGCCAACATGCCTCTGGCTCCGACCGAATCATTATTAGATAAATTACCTCTCGAAATTGATGGAATTTTGTACGAGCCAGCAGCGGAAAATAACATGTTGCAAGAAATTCAGGTTTAGGATATAATTCTGCAATTAGAAAACAACAACGCTTTCGAACAAGACAGAAATGCATATCCAAACGACGAGCTAGACCAAGATATTGACACTGGTTCGATTAATGTTGATAACAGAGACATGGGAAGTGATGATGCACAAATGGAGGATGGGGATGCAGAAAGCGAGAAAGAATGTACCGAAATTTTACATACTATTCTGGAAGACGTGTTTTCGATTGCAGAAAATAAAGAAAATACCTTTTACCCACCTTCTGATGGCGTGGTTGAAAAACAAACACAAAATGGTGAGCGCAGCGATAAAATTAAAATCCTGTCAGACATTCGGGTAAAAATTGTAAAGAGAGCGGATCAAATAGATGAAAGTGTTTGGAAAGAGCAGATGCACTGGCCGAAACAAGGTGTTTGTGGGAACACTCAGTATCGGTCATAATATGTTAATTATTACACTCTGTACAGCAGAATGCAAATTCTGCTGACAGAGAACATTGTCAGTTATTGCCAATAAATTAGGTCAACGCGCAAGTACACACCAACGTAAACTGCTGAGTTATCTCCATAAGCCTAATGTAAATAATTTTTGTATAAATACGTGTATATTATTGTAATAAAATTAGTCTAATCCTGACTCGCTTATAATTGGCTCCTGAAATACGCTTCCAATTCAACGGTCCTTATTAGGACCACACTCTCTACACGCACCTTCATGGTAGCTACAACGTTCGCTACAGTGTTGAATCAAAAAACGAACGAAATACGAAAGCATGACTTTTGTTATAGCAAGTGGTAAGTGGATTGAATTTCAACAGAAACAGGAGAGGAAAAAAACAGAAAAGGAGGAAAATATAAGGAAGAGAAAGCTAGATAGAGAACAGAAGAAAATCGCAAAAGAGGCCAAAAAACCGAATACAAAAAAGACTAAACCTAAAAGTCCTGAAAAAGTTCGACATTTTGTGTCCCATCATACAATGTAGGAGATTATGTCGTCATTTATGAAGGAGCAAACGAAAAAGATTACGAAATCAGCGTGCTGCACAAAACTACTAAGATCCGGTGGAAGTGGCCCACACCAGCTGATCAAATCTGGTACCAGCCAGAAGAAGTCATAAAAAAAATTTCGGCACCAACAGCTAGTGCGATGGGGACATTTGTTATTAATATTATGTAATACCTACTTATGTATAGCCTGTAACTTTTTTTTGTGAAGGTTTTTAGGTTTTGTAATCAATAAATGATTAGCTTCTGGCGTTCATTCACTAGATTTTCTGATTAATTTTGTATAGCGGCAATTTTTACGTATTTCTTATAAAAAAGTTGTATTTCTGCAAAAATATGGCACTTCTCAAACGATAAATGTGTAGAAAACTCCAAATCCCGTTTAAGTATATTCAAAAAATAAGACGTGACATTTATCCAAATTCTAACTGTTCATTCACTAGTCAATTCACCCTAGATACTTTAATCTATTTACTGTTTTTAAAAAATGGTCAGTAGTATAGATTCGCCGGTTCTATGACATTGAGGAGGAGGAGGAAAGTCGTTCACCTCTAGCAAGTTTAAACATGATCAATTTCTGTATGGGTCAATGCCCGTAAGTGAACTTTATTTTTCTTACTTACACCATTACAAGAAAAAGCGATTTAAGGTTCTTTATTACTAATTTAGTCTACAATCATTTATACGTTAGAAGTGGCTACTTATTATAATTTATCGTTCCATGATTTCATCATCACTATCCTCATAACTGCTGCTGCAGTAACCGCTCCCGACTCCTTCGTCAGCTCCAATGAGTTCACCTGTCATCTGCAAAATGTCATAATTTTCGACGTTGAAGAATTCTAAATCTTCTTCGTTTGGCAGGCCCTCGAAATACCTTCTGAATATTTTTCATGTATAGTAATTACCATTACGGTCGTAGAACTTTGCTATTACGATATAATTCTCAACGTCGACGATGTTGTTGTAGCTATAAACAACTAAACCAACCGAAATCTGCTTGTAGTTAGCTGTATTGTATTCAGAAAAAAAGTCTTCAAATTCTAAAAGTTCTAAATTTTCGTTTCTTTGTGGCACAATATTGTCATTGTAGAATTTTATGAAAATTCTATAGCCGCGGTTCATAATAAGATATGTCGATGTTACTGTCAACTAGCTACTATTTGAAGTTATTGTCATGCTCGAACGTTTATAGTATTTTCTATTACTAAAAGGAAAAAATGCAAGTGTAAAAAAAAATTTTATTTTATCATTTTGAATAAAGGTACATCTGTAACCAATTTTTAAGAACAAAGACATTTTCTAATGCGCAATTATAGTACGAATCTTGAAAGAATGGGTGGTAAGTGCAAACAGGAGTGGTTTTATAATTCGCGAGGAGTTTTGTTAAAGGTGGACACTCCAAATCCTCCAGATTGATGATGTTCTCTAAATGTGGAAATTCTTTCTATATCCACACCCGTTTCCCCAATCGTTTAACGTATACAGCAGTCGAATTACTTAAAACTTTACCTTTATCAGTGACAGTCTCTTGATAATCGTGATGCCCACTATTCCACCCTAACCCGTGATAGTTTCTAGTAAGCCACCCATTCTGACTCTTATATCGGGCTGTAAGTTGCGACCAAGGAAATGGTGGAGATAGCAAATACCATGCTTTCTCGTCGCAATTTATTTTACTGAAAGCGAATTCTTTAAAAAGGAAGATATTCCCCTCTGCCTTGAAACTTTGCACATCCACTATGAACTCCATGGAATTATAATACTTGGACAATATTGGTGGAAGGGTTGTAAAGAACCATTCGATCGTGCAAAATTAAGCAATAAGCAGCTGTATTTGCTGGAATCGCCTTATTAGTTTCAAAATCCAAGCGTACGTCTATCGCACCGGATTCTACAATTTCGTTCTGGTGTGAACAGTCGATTACAAATAAAGGAGCAACTTTATTAAATTCTGGCGGTTTTAACACCGGTTCGCTAACGGTTCTGTAATAAGACTGTTGGAATTAAGCATACATCTCGTATAATATAGAGAATTTATTGTTTTTGAAATCAAGATGGAGATTCTCATAAGGATACATAGAAGAACCTAAATGCAATTCAATATTATTAAGTTCACAGTGATCAAACTGGGCTTTAGTTTTTTCTGGTTTATTATTTCGATCCGTTTGAAATGCAACTATCACAAAGGAAGGTTTTTCAAGTTGTGATGTTTTAACAGCCCATGTATGAATATTTGTTTGAGGTAGTAGTGGATATTCATGCAACTCCCAACTGCGGAAATTAATTTCCATCTGTTGATTTTTTTCCAAGTATTTCAGAAGTTTCAGGCGTTCTATATCTCCAACAGATATATGTGAGATTTTCCAAGAAATTTTATTAACCACAACTTTTACTGTTTCGCCAACAGTTGTATTCAATACAGCGTTTGTATCGAGGCTACCTCTTATTAGTATAAGTTCTTGTTTTATGTTGAGAAGAATTTTTCGAAAATCTTCAGCAAAACCTAAAAGCATTCACAATGGGATGCATACTGTAACGAGCGTGCATGTATGCGAGAGCGGCAACGAGATCCGAGAACAGATAAGCGGAGTTCAAAGAATGCCGCTGACCGTCGGCGCTTTGATGACAATAAACAAGGCCATAAATCAAACGAACACGAGTAAATTCTAGTAGGTCATTTTCGATCTTCTGGAATATTCCTCGTCTGTAAAAATACTTGTTGACGTGGTCAGTAACAGTAGTCTACAGTTAGCTTCCGAACGAGTAGTATAAATACCGAACTACGATATACCGAGTGACATAAATACGCATTTTTCTTGTCATATAAATAAGTTGTTGAATTGTTATTAGTGTTTAATTATTCTATTAGTGTTTAAGTGTTAAATAAATAGTTGTAAATAAATATCCGTTAAATAAATAAGTTAAACTAGAAAAGTCGTTACATTGGTGTCAGGTGTGGGGTGGTCAGCCAATCGATCCCCCAAACAAGAGAATTTTCTAGTGGAAGAAAAATTGTTAAATAAATCAAAATGCCTAAAAAGTTGTTGTTTTGACATTAGTAGTGTAAGATGACCGGTTCTAATTCAGAGGAGGAGAGGTTACTTAAGGTCAAATTGACGGAAGGTCATTGATTTTAAACTTGTGTGTATGTAGTGGTCAAATACTTCACAATGAATTGAAACATATGTACATGTATCGGTAATGTGAAACTAAATACGTCTGCAGTCGTCTGAAGTTTACGATTTTTATGACGGAAAGTTTTAAATACGTCTACAGCCGTTGAAGTGCCATTGCAATGTTATTAGAGGAATGATGTTAGGTATTTAGTTACACTTACACTGATTAATGCAATTGCAATTGTACGTGATTCATGTCGATATTGTGATGTGGAAGGATGGGAAAGAAGTGCAGTTGTAAGCAGGTAGACAATCGTTAAAGTAGTGAAAAGGAAGAGAAGGCAGAAGTAGTTGAGAAGATTGGTTTGAGAATGGATGTAAGAAGCAGTAATAAAGGTAGTGGTATCGATGAAGTTTGTGGTGGTACAAAAGAAGTAGAGTATTGGAATAATGCGGACCACATGGAAGGATTGAATGATGCGCAGCGTAACACTGTGTTACATAGAGGAGATTACGTAGACACAGAGGAGTATACTGTAAATAAAGCAAATAAGTATGTAAGTGATGTGAGCTCAATGAAAGGGTGGAACGTAGCTCGAAAACTCTTCAAATGTGAAACGAACTTCTCAGCATGTTCTGCGTACGTGCTGTACTGTGATAGGAATAATCTTCGCTACCTACCAATGTGTTGGAGCTGTCGATATGCGGGAAGTAATGGAGGAATTGTGTCATTATATACACGAGTTCCGAATTTATGGATGTTGGAAGTGTATATCCATGACGAAGTTCACATTCATTGCGGATGGTGTGGTGAGATGTGTAGGTACGAGTTTGTTTGCAGTGAGAACCACCGTATCACAAATAAGACCGTATTTGAAGAAGGATATGTAATAGAAATAAGTAATAATCTTGGTTATGTAGAAGGAGCGTAGAAGGTGTACATGTATATATTTGTGTTAAGAAATAAATAAAGAGGCAAAAGGTAGTAGACATTTGAGATATAAGATTAAGGTACAGTTTGGGGATAATAAGAAGTTATATGGAAAGTGTGTCAAGGTCACAAGTCTTTAAAAAGGAAAAGGAAGGTGTAGGAGAGGGAGGGACAGGTAATGACATAGTAATTGAAAGGTAGGTTTATGAAAACATAATGGATCGGAAGAGTTGACGCCTTTGCTCGTAAGTATTGCAAAGAATACAGTACAGCGTGTGCGTATCATAGATCTCGTAAACAAAGCCCGACTTTTCGCAGAGGTACGATTGAGGCCCCTGACGACAAGGTCGGCAGCACAAGTTTACGACATCGCAATGATAAAATCTGCAGCTGTGGCAGAAAAGCAGAGGTCTGTTGTCAAAACATTCTTGACAGCAGAATCCTGTTTCAGCCGAACAGCTTTCACGCAGACGCCGACAATATCTGCATTGGAGGGAGGTGGTTTCATTAACAGTTTGCCTGAATGGTGAAAGGACAATAGATACACGAGAAAGGTCCATGTTAATTCATAAGACCCTTCTGGTGAAGTGATGCTCTCTCAGGTTGATAAGGGTTTAAATAGGAAGGTATGTGGTGGGGAAAGAGTGGGGAGGGTAGTCGGGAATACTGGGGATGTAAAGAAAGAGGTATAGAATAGTGTGGTAGCGAAGGTGATGGTGTAGCAATATTTTTTATAATGAGGTGGCATCGCAAGGTAGTAGTAATTTTTTAATTGATGAAGGAGTGGGATGATTGAAAGAGTACATAAGGCGTAATATATATTATTGAACCTGTTGTATTCGTTTATGATATTTAATAGACAGTTGTCGGAGAAAAAATTTTTTGGTGAGAATAATGGTAAAAATTTTCTAAGTCCAGATAATGGTAAAAAAGTCCAGAAATTAAAAAATATATATTTTGAGGGTAGGAAAAGAGTGGTATGAAAAATTAGTACATGAAAATATGGATAATGAGGTGTGGTATAAGAAGACAATGAAGTATTTAATGAAATACTTCAGCGTAAAAAATGATGGGGGTAAAAGTGTAAAAATGAAGCTTTAGAAATTTTTTTGAAGCAGAAGGAGTTGAAATTGGGTCGAAGTACCTGAATCTGAAAAAATTTTTGAAAAAAAAAAATTAAGTTGACAAAAAGTTGACACCTTTAAGCTTAAAAAAAAATAGAAGCAGTTAAAAAAAAAGCGTTCCTCTTGGAAAATGTAAGTTGAACAGTGGGCTAAATGATCCCACCCTGAAAAGTCAAGAAATATTTTTTTAACGTGTTTCACCCTCATACTTTGACCCCCGAAAAGTGTATGGAGGGTAGATGATAGGGAGAAAATGTCTGAGTAAAAAATGTTTAGTGTTCCATGAAGAACAATTTGCTTCCAACGAAACTTGAAGGACGTCTGTAATGAGGGAAGTAATTTCTACCCTAAATTTCAAGAATTAATTAAAGGTATAAGGAGCGGTGCTAAAAAAAAGGTGCCTCTCTCACTATTGATGTTGAAGGCTAAAGGTACCACTTGGCAATGGCAGAAGTATCAAATTCGGACAACTACCCCTCTCGGACTTAACGATTGAGTCCCCTGACGACAAGGTCGGCAGCACTGGTTTACGACATCGCAATGATAAAATCTGCAGCTGTGACAGAAAAGCAGAGGTCCGCTACATTGTAACATACATGACGTGATTGCTACCAAAAAGGTGCGCGTAGAGCCAGGGTGGTCCTGATAAGGACCGATGAATTGGAAGCGTGTTTCAGGATCCAATTATAAGCGAGTCAGGTCTAATCCTGACTGACTTTATTACAATAAATTACAGCTATTTATAAAAAGTTTATTTACATATGTCTTGTGGTAGAATGCGTCGTCAGCCATTTACGCTAGTGTGCGTATTTGCTTTTTATACAAAGTTTATTTGCATATGTCTTATGGTAGAATGCGTCGTCAGCCATTTACGCTAGTGTGCGTATTTGCTTTTAATACAAAGTTTATTACCTATTATGATTGTTATTGAAATATGCACAGTTTGGTTAGCAAAGTGTTGCTGGTATACAGGTGTTAATCAGAAAGTATCCACACATCACTCTACAGCCATTTACGCTAGTGTGCGTATTTGCTTTTTATAAAAAGTTTATTTACATATGTCGTGTGGTAGAATGCGTCGTCAGCCATACTTGACTTACAAAATATAAAACGATACAATATAAAAGAATTTTATTGAATATAATACAATATAATATAAAACATCATTGAATTTTAGTCATTAAATTTACTCAGTAAAGCAGACTTAAGATTAGCTAGCTTATGTTCGATTCCTTGTACCTCCTTTCTCGTTTCAACTACCGATCTGTTCAACTCCTCCAGCTCCTTCTCTTTCCGCTTCATGTACTCAGTCAATGTCTCTCTTTCATTCAGTACCATTTCTCGTCGCCGCTTTTCCTCCTTAACACTATTTATGGCTTCTCCTACTTGGTCCACTATCTTGGAATAATCGAATGGAGCAGCCGACAACCTTCGTGTGTACGATCGCTTCTTCGGCTTCATCGATATCGACTTCGTTCCCGCCACCGCCATCGTAGAGGTGCTAGCCACAGGCTCCGCCATCGTTACCGTGGTAGCACCTCCAACACACCCCTCACCTTTAGCGGATGATGTGAAGGAATCGTTTGGAAAGAAGTTTTCCAATATATCAGCCAGCTCGGTTTCGTTCATATTTAGCTCGGCAGCTAAATCAACACCGTTACCCTGTTGTCGAGCACTCATCTTACCACACCGTACCCACTACAGTTTCAGGATATATTGCTTTCGCCCCTCTCCTTATGCCATCTCCACCTTACACATCCCTCCCCTTTTCCCATAGCTATTTATTGTCCCTCGCGTTCAGTATTGCTCAGTCGTTGTCGAGATATACCTCTTACCGCTAGCCGCTATGATCCCTTGTCCGGACTGTGATGCTTCCTTTACGCGATCTGATAATTTAAAAAGACATCGATTAACTTCTTGTCGGAAACGAGCACAGCTCCAACGTACATCGCCTCTACCGAAGAAGAAACTTAAAATTGCTACGCCTGCTGGTTCTTCTGACCGCTGGTGTGATACTTGTAACATTTACGTTCCACAACATTCCTACAACGGTCACCTTCGCAGCCTCAAGCATAAACAAACTTGCTGCTCTCCTCTTGAGGAAGGAATTACTTTCCTTTCGTCCGCGTTCGCTAACAGAATTGTGTCCTTTCGTATTTCATCCGCCAAGTTCTTCCTGTCGTATACCCACTTTTTCACCGAAGTTTTCGACAAATGCTTGCGTGTTATTCGTCATCAGATACAACTGCATGACACGCTTAAACTAAATCTTGAACTTTTCGGACGATATGTGCACGATGCTAAACACCAATAACAAAGTTGTCACTCAGTCGACGGATCTTTCCAATATTCTCCAAAGCTTCTTCGACGTTCTTGAGGGTAAAGCTTCTGAGTTTCAAGAACGAGAGTCAGGTAATTTATCATTCTCTCTTTATATATATTTCACTTGTGTTTAATATTATTTCATTCTTACAGGATGGGCTTTGGAAAGAGTTCTTTTCCTAGAACTCAATTGCAACAAGTACAATCCTCTTAGAGCTTCATCTTACATTCCTCTACCTAAACAAATTGTACTTAAGAGAGCTGTTGTGAACGTACGAAACGATGACCAAGCCTGCTTTGCGTGGGCTATAACCTCAGCTTTGTATCCCGCCCAAGCCATCCCGCACAGAACGACTTCCTATCCGCATTACTCCCGCACGATGGACTATGACGGTATCGATTTTCCTATTAAATTAAACGACATTCCCAAGTTTGAAACGAAGAACCATTGCTCTGTGAATGTTTACGGGACTGAATACGTTTTGAAGGATGGAAAATGGATCTGGGAAATTGTTGGTCCCCTATACTACTCGTCCGTCAAACGAAGGCTGCACATCAATTTACTCTTGCTACACGATGATCGAGGAAATAATCATTACTGTTGGATTAAGGACATGTCTCGTTTGCTCTCTCAACAACTCTCCAAAACAGAACATCGCAAATTCCTATGTGACGGCTGCTTGCAATACTTCAGCTCTGTGGCTCACCTGCACCGTCATCAGCGGAATGATTGCAACCACGTTTACACGACGCTGCCAACTGCTGATCTCAAATTGGATAAGATGGGTAGGCTCATCCCTAATAACGTTTTAAAACTACCACAAACGTATCAAAGTACCTTTTGTTGTTTATGCAGACTTCGAAACCATATTGCGACCCATTCATACATGCTTTTCCGATCCTAACAAGACCTCCACCACACCTACCCACGAACATCGACCGCACTCGTTTGCTTACTTGATTAAGTGCTCTTTTGACGATTCCCTTTCAATATTCAGAACTTATAGAGGACCTGATTGTGCTAATCAATTTGTTAAAACTCTTGATCAAGACGTTTCTGATATTTATCACCGATTTTTAAAAACCCCGGTTCCTATGATATCCTTGACTGATGAAGAAATGCGACTTTTCTCTGAAACGTCGTCTTGTAATATTTGCGAAGAGCCCTTCCTAATCTATGATGTAAAGGTTCGCGATCATTGTCATTTGACTGGTAAAGTTCGATTAGGGACCGCTCATTCCAGATGTAACTTAAACTACAAACTACCCAACTTTGTGCCTGTATTCTTCCACAACCTCTCCGGTTACGATTGTCATTTATTTTTAAAAGAAATGGCTGTCAACGATGTTAAATTTAGCGTAATTGCTCAAAATAAAGAAAAATACGTTTCCTTTACCAAATTATTGCGAGTTGATACTGTTCCCGGTGTTTCAGATAACTCTACTCAAAACGTATTTGTTAAGATTCGATTTCTCGATTCCTTTCGTTTTATGGCTTCCTCCCTCGATAAACTGTCTGAAGAACTCCACCCTTCTCAATGCTTCCAAGTGAAGAAGTATTTTTCTGATCCTACACAATTTCAACTTGTGCGACGGAAAGGGGTTTTCCCTTACTCCTACGTGGACGATATTACTAAACTTGACCAATCAACGTTCCCTCTCAAAGACGATTTTTTCGATAAATTAACATCTCTACCCATTTCTGATGAAGATTATGAAAGAGCTGCCACCGTTTGGAAAACCTTTAACTGCACCACTCTCGGAGAATATTCCGACCTCTACTTGAAAACCGATGTCCTACTGTTAGCTGACGTGTTCGAGAATTTCCGTGAAATATGTATTTCCACTTACGCCTTGGACCCCGCTCAGTATTACACCGCTCCCGGGCTAGCGTGGGATAGCATGTTAAAATTCACTCGCGTTAATTTAGAACTTCTAACTGACATCGATATGTTAAAGTTTTTCCAAAAAGGGGTACGCGGAGGAATAAGTCAGTGTGTTCAAAGAATGCATTTCGCCAATAACCCACACCTTCCTGATTATGACGCATCTGCTCCCACTTCCTACATTATGTATTTGGATGCTAACAATTTGTATGGACACAGCATGAGTCAATACCTTCCCATATCCTATTTTCGTTGGCTCACCGATGCTGAAATTGATAAATTAAATGTTCTCGATTTACATACTTCTTCTGAATATGGTTATGTACTTGAAGTTGACGTTCAATATCCCCAAAACCTACACGATTTACATGCTGATCTTCCCTTTTTAGTTGAAAATATTATTTCTCCTGGTAATGTTAATGGTGGAGTCAAAAAATTGATTCCGAACCTTATGACTAAGACAAAGTATATTGTTCATTACCTACCGTTTAAACAAGCTCTCCAGAGCGGATTAAAATTACTTAAAGTGCATAGAGCTATTCAGTTTAAACAGTCACAATGGTTGAAACCTTTTATAGATTTGAATACTAGAAAACGCAATATGTGTAATAATAAGTTTGGGAAATCTTTCTTTAAATTGATGAACAGCAGTACTTTCGGAAAAGACGATGGAGAACGTTGATAAACGAGTTGACGTCAAGTTAGTTACTCATTGGCAAAACGTTGGACGGTACCTTAGTGCTGAAAGTTTAATAGCTGAACCCAATTTCAGAAATTCAAAAATTTTCACCCCCCATTTCGTAGCTATTCAGATGAATAAATTACACATTGTTTACGATAAACCGCTCTATGTAGGTTTCACTATTTTGGATTTATCAAAAGTTGTTATGTATGACTTCTACTACGGCTTTCTTAAGCAAAAATATCAAGAAAATATTTCTTTGATGTATATGGATACTGATTCCTTCATTCTTAAAGTTTTCACCGAAAATTTCTACAGAGATATGATTGAAAATATTCATCACTTCGACACTTCCAATTATCCCCATGATAATAGTTTCAATATCCCTATTACCTCTTCTGTTATTGGTAAATTTAAAGACGAATTCCCTAATAATCCCATTAAAGCATTCTATGGAACCGGAGCAAAAGCTTACTGCGTTGAAGCCGTTGATCAAATTGTCAAAAAAGCAAAAGGTGTTAAGAAAAATGTCATTAAATTACATCTTCAAATCGATGATTACCTACGCGTCATTAGAGATGACGCCACCATTCTTAAATGTATGAATGTTTTCGTTTCCGATCTGCATACTATGTTTACCCATATGAAAACGAAAGTAGCCCTCTCTCCCAAAGATGATAAACGTTTCTTAATTCCGAAAACAACGAATACACTTCCTTGGGGACATTACAATATAAAAAACTCAAACAGTTCGCTTTCAAAGTTCGACGGTGCCGTTGATCGATTTATACAAAATTTTCATCAACCGTATACCGACGACTTAACGGTTGGAGAATACTTTATTAAAAGACTTTTCGAAGCTTCGTCACTTCCACAGGAAGCCATTGATAATATTTATGAACACCTATTGTAATACCTACTTGGAGTTCTGTTTAAGTAAAGCTTACGCTGAAATGTCACTCAATGTAAATATTTTATCCTTAATGTTGGTTGTATTGTATAAATAATAATAAAACGTTACTACACAACTTGTTTGTTTACTATTTTTATTCTGCGAAATATATTCCTCAACTTCACAAATAACATGTGTCCGATTTCTACTGTTACAATTTATTGCTTCAATAACATTAACAATGAATAAATTTTCTTATAATCTTCAATATTACTTGATGGCCATTTGCCTGAGTCAAGACCGCTCTGCCAGCCTGCAGCTTTTTCCGTTCCTTCTCTTAAAATATTTTCTTCTATCCATTGCAGCACTGTTTGATGACGACCGTTGATATTTGGACTTAATGTATACGGAAGCCGAAACAAGTTGATCAGTTTAATACACTTTTCCAAATTTTTCGGTTGTGCGTAGTATGCCACATCCAGTATTAAGTCATCCACACACTTTAACAATGTAACATACTTTTTCTTAACATTCATTACGGAGAACTTCTTACCCCGCATTAGAACTGATCCGTTTGTTAACATTTCCTTTAAAAAATATACGTCGTGTCGCATGAAATTATACTTTGTTTTATTTAAAATCATTTCAACATCATCAACCGTTATTTCCACTGCTTCACAGCAACCTTTTAGAAATTCATCCAGCAATTCGTCACACCTTTGCTTTCTTTCGAATATGAAGTATAAAATATCGAACGATGTCTCTTGTGTTACAGTTAACCATTGGAATGCTTCCTTTGGTACTGCAACTCCCAACTTCGACAACACAACTTTAACTCTATCTAAATCGTTTGATAGTATTGCTCTTCGAAGGTTGAGAATGAGGACTTGCTTTTCTGCTTGATACAACTCGTACGATAATGAATCCATTTTTATAAACATTATACTTCAAAATCGTCAGGATCGCTCTCATCAACCACTAAGTAGCCTCCTATTACGATTTTATCGTATTCACCTTTTAATTCGAATTCTTCTGTCACGCTATCCAACTCTGACGGTACCAAATATCTTTTCAAAGATAATAAACCCTCTTTGTAAAATTTAAATTTAAATTCAATTACGTAACTTTCAACCATTACTACGTCTTAAACGTTCAATGCAGCAACTAACGATTACAACTGATTAAACTCGTCACGTTTTATCTTATTTATAATCATACTTTGGGGAAGGCGTAAAGAAAATCATTATTAACATTACAGACTTTATTATCAAAAAAAAAAAGCTGGGGATACATTACAAAACGTTCGTTTTATGAATCCAGCTGTTATGAGATTGGTTAAGCCCCAACCATTTGACGTAAACCATGTCACCTTTTCGTCTTAGTACACGTTCCACCAAATAAACATCTGGATATTTCGCTTTCTGTAGTTGCATACCATAAAATCCTCCTTTTATGTCTTCCCCTTTATCATCCTTTAAGTAATACATAATTGGATGTGACAATTTTATGTAGCTAATCGTAAATAATTCGTTAGACCAATTTGGGGTATAACCTTTGCTAAACAATTCACGATGTTTACTTATTCGTACCCGGTCTCCAACTTTAAACTTAATTTCTCGTAAATCCACCTTCTTTGGATTGTTGTAAATACTTTTCAAAAGTGTTTCTTCGTTTCGTTTATTAACTTTGCTTGGTCTCATTCCGATAGTTCTGTGAACTGAATTGTTGTATTCCTGTACTATATCTGGTAATAACTTCAACCATTTGTAGGATCCTTGAAAACTAAAGCGTTGCCACATTTTTGATTTTAGTGTTCGATTTACCCGCTCCACAACTGACGCTTTCTTGGTGCTATACGTTGAGTAATGGTTAATTGTATATTTTTGCATAACTCGTTTCACTTGTTCGTTGTAAAATTCTTTTCCCAAGTCAGTTTGCATATTCTTAGGAATACGTTTACTTCTTTTGAAAATTAACTGTAAAGCCCTTCCAACATATTCACCTGTTTTGCGTTTTACTGCTTGAGCCCACACAAATTTTGAAAAAACGTCTATTACAACCAAAATGTATCTGACACCTTTATTTTCTCTCGCATACGGAATCATTTCCACTAAATCGGCTTGATGAAGATCATCTAATCCTTTCACTATCACTTTACGACGTGTAAAATTAATTCTCACAGGTTTATGCAGTTCTTTCACTAGTTCTTCTTTCACATTTAACATTTTTCTTATAATGAAGAACTACATGGACGGAACTGTTGTTGTTGTTTTAGAACTGCTCGATTTCGCACTACCTGTTCCTCTTTGTTGTTGCAGAGTATCTAGCCTTACTTTCAGCTCCTTTGCTTCCTTTGTTAGTGATTCCACCATTACCACTAATTCGTTTTTCAGATCATCTTTCTTTTTATTGCTTCGTTGAATTTCCTTCTCTGCAAATTCCTTAACTTTTTTACACTCATCCTGAATCGTGATTTTAATTAATTCAAAACTCGCGTCTATATCATCTTTCATATCTTGCACAATTTCCGTCTTCAATTTCTTCGATACTTCTTCATCCCCTTTCCTAACAAACGCTTCTACATCTTTACGCTCTAGTTTTACTTTTGTTGAAAAGACGTCCATGATTCCGACAGCATTCTTTTCTATTATATCGTTCACCTTGTTTGTTATTTCTTTATCCCTGTCAGTATTATATTTTTCAAGTTCTCTTTCCAAATTTTTAATCGCTAACTCTATATTATTACTAAAAGTTTTCATCATCATTTCACCACTTTTGGAGACAGCTGTTTTCAATTCGTCTCGTAAATCCTTCATCCTTCTGACACCTTCACTGACAGCACGATCCTTTACCTTTTCACACTCGATTCTGATATGCTCTTTTGTTAACCGATCTTTCTCATCTACATACATTTTAGTAGCTGCATGAAACCCAGCGGTAGGCTCGTTCAAATGTGTAATACGCTTATTAGCTACATCAACGAAATACAACACTTTATCGAATGCTTGTCTGATATCGGTTACATCATCTTGCGATAACAGACGTTGCACCTTCTTCTCCAAAAATCGCACATTCAGAGCATCATGCTCCTGCTGAGGATCACCGATTCTTGTTAAGCGGTTATGATTGAAATCATGAACATTGCTGAATGCTTGCGAAAACAATCGTTTTTTTTTCTAACGGACGTCCGAAATTATCAACCGTCATTGTCTAACTAATAAGCTTAATAATTTGTTTATACGATTATATTGCACTCACGCAACTCTTCTAAAATTGATAGAATTTCGTTTTCATGATTTGTGTTGCCTGCTTGTTGAGAAGCAACCAATAACCTTAAACGATCACACAACTCATTAACGTCATCAAAATATTTGTATTCGATCGGTTTTTCGTTGTATGTCAACAACGACAATCCTCCGCCTTTACAAAATTTCGATGTTTGCTGTCTTAACTTGTAAACTGCGCCCGTACGTTTTAATATATCAGCGTAGTCTTTCCTTTCTTTCATCGATGTCGGATATTCAGAACGTAATTTGAAGAGTAGCTCGTATAATCCCACAGTACCTATGTATTTAAATTTTCCATCGATTACAACGTTTGTTCCGTCAAAATCCAGTTCAGAATCACCAATAAAAAATTTATTTGTGTTCCATTCGTATCGAACTTTATCAAGACGAGGATTCAGAACGTCAGCATTAAATGTGTCACCATCATAGTCTTTAATAATTCCTTCTATATAGTCTCGAGGTAGAGGATCGAATTCTTCCAAATATTGAGCAAATCGAGAGCTATTAATATAGTCTATGTACGCTTTCTTCAATTGTTCAGTCATCATTATCCTGGTCTGTGTTTTCGTGACCCGTTGTTGGGTCTCTTTCGTAAACACTTTCTTCCCTTAAGAATGAAGGAGCACCTGGTAGTAAGGTACCTGGAGCATTCGAAGGGTCAAGCTTTCTAATTTTTATTGGTGTTGACGAAGCTGGAATGTCACCTTTCGACCAATTACTCACTTCTGGGTTTAATTCTTTTTTAATCTCTTCACCCAGCTCTGATTTCAAGTTAAGAAGCGATTTTGTAAGTGGTTGATATGCTTGCTGCAACAGGAGATTCTGTCCTGCTGTCGATTCCTTTAACATTTGTAATTTCCTCTTTACCGCTTTCCTAACTTTGATTAGTTCTTTCTTTGCTTTTACATCCATGCTCTTGTCAAGGTTGTCTTTTAACAACTGATTGACCTTATATCACTTACATTAATATATATTTATCGAATCCTAAGCGATATCTTCCCTCATTTATACCACAATCCTTGTTTATCACTAGAAATCCAAACTTCTCTTTCCAACACTCTGCACAAATATTTTTAAATTGGTCAAGTCATGTCTGTAGTGACATGGTCTGCGAAGACGTGTTTGAGATTTAATTCATCCTGTTTAAACAGTATTATTAAATTTGCATTATCTCTAATTAAATGTTTGGGAATCTGTGCATATGTTTGATTTAAGTAAAAAGTGTCGATTGAGTTATGTCTTCCCATACTAAAGTATTCCCTTATCTTATTTTGATTTTCATTCGCAACATCGTCAAAGATGAATACAGAATTAGGTCTTGCCTGTGATGGGGCAATTACATCGTCAGAGTCTCTATAGGGAAAATAACCAATTCCAGCAATTGGTTTCAATAATTCGGCTAAATACTTATATTTTGGTTGATACAATGACTTGGAATAAACGTAAACGTTTGCGAACCGTAAACCGTTCGGTTGCTCCAAAAGTCCTATAATCACATTTGTTTTTCCACAATTTGAAGGTCCGGCGATAATGGCTCTTATTGTGGATGGTAGTAATGGACCCTGTCGATTTATTTTCCTGGCAATATCGAAGTCACGATTGGTTATGGGTAGAACAGATGGATGTTGTACCATCCGCATGTTTATTGATGATTAAACGGTTTGCGCATGTGCTCTCGTTTATATAAATTTAGAGTTAACAGTGTTTATGTAGTCAGTTCGTTCAGTATAGTGAGAGAGCTAACACTACACATGTCCCATGACACGAGGTTTTCTGAATAGGTTTATAGATACATTACCTATTGAATTACACCTCCCAGGGTATAACTTTTGCGGTCCAGGGACTCGACTAAACAAACGATTAGCTCGAGGTGATATTGGTATAAATCCCCTTGACGAATCTTGTAAATTACACGATATTGCTTACGAAACTTTTCCAGACATTTCCCATCGTCGAATTGCTGATAAGGTTTTGGCGCAACAATCATTACAAAGACTAAAGTCGCCGGACGCGTCTTTTGGTGAACGCTTGGCAGCTCTCACAATTGCTTCAGCTATGAAGGGTAAAGAGAAACTTGGAATGGGACACAAAAAGCGACGTCGTAAAGTTGGTGGTTCAATTCTGTTGCGGAAAATAAAGAAGAGAAGACGAACAAGAAAAGGAGGAGCTCTACCGTTTCGTAAGCTAGTGACATCTGCGAAAATTGCTCTTAAGAAAACGAAACCTCTCCAGCTGATACATGCTGCTAAAATAGCACTAAATACAATTCGTAAATTTGGAAAGCGATCTAAATCTCCCAGAATCATTCCTATTCCAAAGACAGGTGGTTTTCTACCGTTAATTCCGATTTTCGCTGGACTATCAACACTTGGAGCTCTCTCTGGCGGTGCTGCTGGGATAGCTAAAGCTGTACGCGATGCGAAAACAGCTATAAGAAGATAAACGTCATAACGCTTCAATGGAAGCTATTGCTCTTGGAAAAAATATTTCAGTACAACCTTTCCGTAAAGGTTTCGGTTTATACCTTAGACCTTTAGATCTTATCAACAAAAAAAAAACGTAAAATTTTTCGTAAAGTTACCTAACCGTCCTTTGACAGATTTGGATTTAGTCAATTACATTAACTATTTACAAATTCCACATTTTCGGGGAATCTTTATGCGTAACGAATTACCCAGAAAAGTTAAAAGGTGTGAAAGTGGAATTGTTAATTTAGATTTAGACACAGGAACTGGTACACATTGGACAGCGTATGTAAAACGAAATAACAAAGCTATGTACTTTGACAGTTTTGGAGATCTCCGTCCACCTAAAGAATTGGTTCAATATTTACAATCTTCCGGACCTTGTGCTATCACTTATAACTACAATCGTGTTCAGAACCCCTCAGATTTTAACTGCGGCCATTTAGTTGTCCACTTCCTTAATGAGACTACGCAAACCTTTTCTTAAAAACAAACCATCAAACTAACTTCGTTGTAGTAGACAGAACGTCAAACCGAAAACATGTCTTACACATTTACCTTGACTAATACAAAGTCGGAGCTGCAAATGATAATAAGTCCACCAATTTTTTTAAGCGATGATGATGAATATCAAATTGCTTTATTAAATTTTGAAGCATATAACAGTATTCCGAATATCGATGAAACTAACAATAAATTCTATTTTGAAGGTTCTACACCAGCAGTCGTTGTTCTTCCGGAAGGATCCTATGAAATCGATGATATTAATCATTATCTTCGCGAGAAATTGCGAGATACTGATGATGCTATTGAATTGTTTGGAGACAATACTACCTTAAAAAGCCATATAAAAAGCACCAAAAAAGTCAACTTCGCTCCTACAGATTCTCCCGCAAAGATATTGGGTTTTGAAAATAAGCTTCTACCATCACTTAAAGAGGTGTCTGATGATGTAGCTGACATTTTCAAAGTAAACACGATTTCAGTGATGTGTAACCTCGGAACTAACTCCTACATACATACGAGTGATGGTGCTAAAGGACTAGATGGACATATACTACATCAATTCTTTCCCTATGTACCCCCCGGATTTAAAATTGTTGAGAATCCTACGAATCTTATTTATTTATCAATCAACACTCGTGTCATCGACTACATTTCCCTTAAAATAGTAAAAAGACGGTAATCTAGTTAATTTCCGTGGAGAGCGTGTCACAATAAGACTGCACTTACGAAAAGAATAACATGGTAGTGCAATATAGCTGTCCCCAACGCTATTCAAAGAAGAATAGTACTATAAAACTACTACCACAATTCCGAGTGCTTATTTCGCCTACAACCATTAAGCGATTAACACCGCTCAACGCCACTTGAAGATGTAGTTGTACATTTGGATCAGATTTCTTGGAAAATTCCTCATGTATCTGTAGCAGATGCTGAACGTTTGAAATTGTTGCGTTATGTTGATCGAAATTTAAATATGGAACTTTCATTTCGGACTTGGGAACTACATGAATATCCGCTACTTCCCAAATCGTATTCTCACAACTGGAATGTGAAAACAACGTCACAATTGGAAAAGCCTCGCTTCATTATTTTCGGATTTCAAACAGATAAAAGTTATAATCTTGCAAAAAATATGAGTGCCTTCGGTCACTGCAAACTAACCAATTTTAAAGTTCACTTAGGATCTACTATGTACCCGTATGATAATTTGAATTTAGATTTTGATACTTCTAGATTTGCCGTTTTGTATGAAATGTATGCCAACTTTCAACAATCGTATTATGGTAATGTAAGTGAACCCTCATTCGATCCTAAACAATTTCTTGTCATTGCTCCTCTTGTAATGGTAGACTGTTCGTATCAGAATGAAACTGTTAAATCTGGTAGTATAGATATCCGTCTGGAGTTTCAAACTAAAGACAATATACCAGACAAAACAGCAGATTTCTGTTTAATAATACATGATCGTGTGATACATTACAATCCGTCCACAAACTTAGATCACGAAGTATAAAACACAACGATCTCTTCCACAATTTAGTTTTCTTACCGGTACTGAACAGTGAGCACGATGAGTTTCTTATTGGACGTACAAGGTTTTCAGTGTAGTGAGAATCGATTTGTTCTTAAAGAAGTAGCTGTTGTTGCTCTAAAAGAAGAACCAGTTTATCATTTCACATTTGAACCACCATTTCCATGGGACGCTCTCCCCGTTCGTTACAGAAGTCAAAATCGTTGGTTAACAAGAAATTTTCATGGGTTATATTGGGATAACGGCGATCTTCCGTACTCTACACTTTATGATAGAATTTACTCCATATTGATGGAGTCAACAATGGTATATGTTAAAGGATTACAAAAGATGATTTGGTTGCAGAAATCCTTTCCTACTGTTAACTTTGTTAACATTGAAGATATCGGATGTCCAGCTCTCTCCAAACTCCCAACTCATTTTAAAGTTAAAGTGTGTTCTTATCATTTATTTACAACCGCTGTTGAACAGAATTGTGCTTATAAAAATGTTCTTTTATTAAAATATTGGTTGTCTTTACACTCATTAATTGACTGTATTTTTTTTTCCTTTAAACAAATAAAACACGTTCATAATATAAATTAGATTTTTATTTTTTATATTCTTATACAATGTTATACATTTTACATATGTATTTCTAAATCAGCCGCTTTTCCAACAAATCCTTTAAGGCGAATTGATGGATGACCCACTTTATTAACAATTTTTTCGTTTATGTCCTCGATTTCTGCATCCGTAAAAGCTTCTGCGTGTCTGCACGGAAGAAATATGATAAAGCTGTATAAATCAGCTAATAGACGAGGTCCCCATTTTGTATTCACCTTTTTGAAGCGTTGCACGGGATACGTTTGATTCACTTCCAGTGATTTCAGAGCACGTATTTCTTTCTCTTCATAACCCACCCGCACATTATTAAACTTTTCGATAAAGGTTTCCATGTAATACTGACTTAAATACACTCAACTCTGTTATGCATCTACCGCTCCTTCACTCGTTCGCGTAACTTATGTAAAATCCCCTTCCACTACATAAGCTTCATTGGAAGGGAACTTATTATACAAACCACGTTGCTCGTTTTAAATGTCTCAGTTGTTATGGAAAAAAGCAATCATGATCAGTGTGTCGTCGTTACTGATTTTAACATATTTGTATAACAATACCCTCTACATTTCCCGACCTGATAATACTATTGGAGATGAAGCCTATGTTTGTAAAAATTTTATTAAGGATATTGATATGTCTTGTACATGGAAGAAAAATTGGGATACTATTATTTTAAGAAATGTTAATGGAACAAATGTCTTTACAGTTGAGAACGTGCAGAACCTTCACTTTGTAAAACTAGCATTTATTGATAAAGATGGACAGTTTCGAAGATATATTGAAAGCCGATGGATTCAGCTTAAGGATGATGAAAACAGAGACGTTATAACTAAGGGCTATATCACCGACTCTTTCTTATTTCTACAAGTTGTTAGTACTATTAATGTAATCTTATTGTTCAATATTTTGATTGTATCACTTACATACTTCATTTATATCAAAATAAAGAATCGTTAACTATAACGACTTCACTTTTATTTCATATGTCTATACCCTACACTTTTCTCCACTTCCTCTACATTATCATGTAAACGTATTTAAGATTCGTAAACTTCAGACGACTGCAGACGTATTTAATTTTACATTACCGATACATGTACATATGTTTCAATTCATTGTGAAGCATTCGACCACTACATACACTCAAGTTTAAAGTCAATGACCTTCCATCAATTTGACCTTAAGTAACCTCTCCTCCTCTGAATTAGAACCGGTCATCTTACACTACTGACATTCATAGCGGAAGCAACTGCTCGCGTTGCTAAATGTTCTCCAAAGCTCGCGTCTGATGAATGAGCTCGTTTAAGTGCGGCTTTTGCTAAAATACTATCAGCCACATGTCGCTGCTCTAGATTTTTTGAATTAGAGTACGCAATATCATGAGCTTTGCAGATTCACCTAACGGGTTTATTCATTTATCCCCTCTTGCCAGCCTCTCCTTTAGTCGAGTGCCTGGCCCGCAAAAACGATAACCTGGTAAATGTAGTTAATACGGTAGGGAATTAATAAGTATATTGTAACGACTTTTCTAGTTTACTTATCTATTTAACGAATATTTATTTACAACTATTTATTTAACACTTAAACACTAATAGCAATTCAACGACTTATTTATATGACAAGAAGAATGAGTATTTATATTACTCGTTCGGAAGCTCACAGTAAACTGCTGTCACTGACCACGTCAACAAGTATTCATACAGAAACCGAAAGTTCTAGAAAAATCGCGAAACCTTCTAAAATTATCTCGACTGCCTATTGTGTTCGTTTAATTTATGGCCTTGTTTATTGTCATCAAAGCGTCGACCGACGGCGGCATTCTTAGAACTTCGCTTATCCGCTGTCGGATCTCGTCGCCGCTCTCGCACACATATACGCTCGTTAAACTGCTCGCTCTCGCACATATATACGCTCGTTACAATATTTAGTAGACCACCGCCTTACCGCACTTTCCTCATTTCTTTCTCAAGCAGCACGTGAATTCTTCTTCAAGTCTTCTTACCAAATGAACCAATTCATGCTGAGTTAGCGGCTTATAAAATAGAACACATCATCTGAAATGTTTCATTGGGCTATTAACATGCGGATAGTTCAACAAAAAGCGGTGCTACCCATTATCAACCGCGATTTCATTGTCATGATCACACCTCATCATCACACATACTTAAACACATACAGACATTTATGATAACATTCTTACTAAAATTTATAGAATTTTCTTAAATTTTGCGATTGAATGTAATAATTTTGAAAAAGGATTTGTTTGCTTCAAAATTTATCATTTGACATTAGAGTTGGTCATGTCGAGGCGTTCTATATTTTAGTCTTCCGATACTTGGAATTCCTCTGTAAAAGAGTTTGAATTTGTTAAATTAATTCAGGAATTGCTTATTAAACGTGCTTATTCAATTTAATCATGATAATAAGTTCAAAATTAGAAATTGTATTGAAATTTAATTCAAATTTACAAACACATATTCTGTTATGTATAATTTTTACAATTTATGTTAAGGGAAAAAGTAGGTACTATGTGTAATACATCTAAATAGTTACATTACATTGTAGTAAGGGGATTTAATATGTTAAAGTGTTGAAATTAAGCAAAATTTTGGAAAAAAGTAAAATTTAAAGAAAGGTTTGACATTAGTATTTTTCAATTAAATATTTCAGAAGAAAGAAGTAATTTCAAGGAAAATAGTAACTTATAATTAATTTTTATTTTTTAAAGAGTTTTCATTTCATGTAAACTGTACTTAGTTTTGTTAAAATTTTGAAAAATATTCAAGATTTTGTATTTAATTTCGACATTTGGATTCAGGTAGTCTTTGGGATTTTGCTTAGTATCTAGGGAAATCAATTGTATTTTATGTGGTACACAAAACATATTTTCAAAAAAAACAGTAGGTGTTTTGCTCTCGTCTAGATAAGACGTATTTAATTGTGCTCCGAGTGATTTTAAAATATCAGTGGTATTTGAAAAATAAATATTAAATTGGAAATGAAATGTTTCAACATCGATACTGGCCAATATAAGCACCGAAGTTAAAATTATGGAAAGTTACGTTATCAATCAGCAGTAATAGTAGATAACTGATCTTCGATGTATTCAATGATAATTGAAGGAACCAGGGTGAGTGCACCGGCTGATTGCTGAGTCGCCCTGTTTGCGGCACCAAGGAAGTTTGAAATTGATCCAAAATCGTACGAGGGACTTTATGAGTTCAAAGTGAGTTTTAGATTCGGAACTTTTATAAATATTCAGATAAATTATTGTTTTCCGTTTTGTATTTTAAATTTAGTATTTAATTTAGTTACTTAGGAAGATTAGGTTTTCTTAAATTTAATTTTAATTATATTTTCTTTTGTTAGTATTTCTAAAATTTATGTAATTGATCTCACTAACTGAGATAAGAATTTTCATGCGTCATATCTAAAAATTTTGTTAACAAGACTAACCAGAAACAAGAGAAACAACTACTCCGAGGGCTAATACCCCTACCGGCATTGAATTACACTAATGAATCTGAAGGACAACACATGTTAGAATTGGCTCATGGTTCGTTTTGCCTATTGTATAGGACACGTTCCAAATGTAGGATTTGTAATCCTTTATTTTTAGACGTACAGGTATTTACCTATCTTTTAGATTATTTTGTTAACAGTTAAATCATTTAATAATTTTCAATATAATTTTTAATTCTTTTAAAACTTTATTCTTTTATTTATTTATTGTTTTGGATATTCGTAAAGTGAATGTCTGGCGCCCAACTTTAAATAATTTTGTTAATTATTCAGTGTTATTTAGAAAGAGCATAATTTAAAAAGGTGAGTGAAAAGTGTTTTATATATTTTGTAAAATATTTGAAGATTCTATAAATTTATTTACCAACATAAACACAACTACAGATACTTTCATCTCTTATTCACTCACACCGCCACTGAACACATAACAATATAAATATATATCTATGGTTTATCAAATCATAAGAGCAGTAAACGAGTAAACATGGATCCGAAAATTAAACGAGAGCTTGTAAATGTGAGAAATGCTGTCAAACTTGAACTGCAAGCTTTAAAGGAAGGAGCGATGGAAGAAGAACATTTACTGTGGAAATCATATAAACCTTTGGTTGAGCTTTTAGTGCAACTAAAAAAAGAAATTCAGTTTTCCAAACCGTCAATTAAACAAGAAATTAAACAAGAGGACGAAGAAGAAGACGCTGAGCATTCTTTCTTACCACCCACAATCTAGGTCATTCATCGCACCATCTTCATTAACCTCATCAGCCACATCTGCTGCCGACCTTAGTACTATGCTTCCAATGACTGAAGAAGAGGAGGATAGATTATTTGATTACACTAAACAGGAAATACAGAAGATCGTGAATGATCCCGTTTTTAAAGATAAATTAGATGCTTATGACCCATTGCCGAGGTATTATATTGAAGGGATATTGAGTGATACTCAAGGAGAATATGATAACAGAAATGATGTTCGATACGACTGGCTTCAGAACAAATTACACATTGGCAATGAAGAAATGAAGGTGGATGGTAAAGATTAAGAAATAATGGGGCGTGCCGGAACACCTGGACTTTATGAATTATTATTCAAAGCGAAACCCGCTAGAGAAAAGAGAAAATATTTGGATGCCTATAGGGATATAATGGAGCTCGTTCGATTAGATAACCCTCAAACTTATTTAACAGCTCTGAATCATAATACTAAAGGAATTTTTGATAACCAATACGGCGTAAGATTTAATCCGGATAAAAAAAAAGTTTTTCATCGGAGATTCTGAAATAATGTTTGCGGCTGATAAATCAACCGTCAAAACTATGCGTTTTACAATAACTCACGGATTTTTAGAGCTTTTGTTTAAAAAAGAACCTATAGATTACAAATAATCCGATTTGGCAAAGTATAAAGATAGTTGGAAACAAAGGAAAAAAAAAATCGTTTAATCAAGAAACTCATGACTGGACCTCTATTTCTATCTACAGCCGCAACCTCCGCTAGCGTTACCTCGACTCCGATTAGAAACCCATCGGGTCGAGGTGTATGGATGGATTTAAATAAGAAACCCATAGAATATGTTTATTTTAATGATGTCAACGAATTATGTGATCGTTTAAAATTACTCATTTCATCACAAACTGCTGGTAATTGTAATCATGCTAATGAAATCGCATCTATTGTTGAAGAACTTCGAGAGTGTGGTATAAACAGAGGATACCTTAAACTTCGCGACCGTGCCGGCCAATCAAGAAGTAGCTGTCATCGTGTATTACCGTTAACAGTCGTTTAAGTACGAATTTTAAACCTTCAACTGCCTTTAACGGTCACAAACGGTCAATTCTCAATTGCGCTTGCTTTGGGCTGTGTATACTCTGGTGTTTATTGTGCTTTTTAATCAGTATTTTTGAATAGAGTTTTATTAAAGAATTACTGAAATAGCAATTTTCATTGCTTCGTGTCTCAATTATGGATCCAAAAAGGTACGTAGTAGTAGAGTATGTTTTATAAATATTTACTAAAAAAAATTACACAAGTATTTTTCAGAGTTGACAAAATAACATGTGAAATTTGTGAGAAAGATTTTTGTAGTGTTTCAACAAGAAATAGACATTTAAAGGTTTTTCATGGAGTAAAAAAAGAAGAAAAGAAGTCTCGATATGTTATTCGCCCACTGTGCCCCAAGGAAAATAAGGAACCGTTTAGTTGCCACGACGCGTTAAAAGAACATTTAATTACCGTTCATAGTATACGTATTAAAGAAACTCTTTTAAATTTTAGGAACTTGGAAGAATTTGAAAGTTGGAGAGGATTGGAAAATAGAGAAATAAAATTATGCATGTCAGAGAAGGAAAATAAGTGCAAATGGTGATCAAAACATTTTTTATATATGTAATCGAAGTGATTATAAAGGTTGAATATTTTTTACGTTATTATTGAATGCATTAACAAATGCTTTTTGTAGGGTTTAAAAGTGTTTGCAAAAAACGCAGTTTAAAATGTGGAGGCAGTATTCATATTGAAGGAATGTGTCCATCACGAATAGTGGTGAAAATAAACAAAGATGAAGGTAAAATTGTGGTTTGTTTATGAACTCTTATTACTAAATACAATTGTTTTAGGAACAGTTAAACAGATAAATTGAGTGCAGGTGTAACAAATGAAAGGATTATTCAAGATGCAAGGAAAATTGAGAATAATAAATTGGAAAGAATAAATATTGTAATGAGCGTATGTGTGCGAGAGCGGGCAGTGTAGCGAGCGTATATGTGTTCGAGAGCGAGCAGTGCGGCGAGCGTGTGTGTGTGCGATAGCGGCGACGAGAACCGACAGCAGATAAGCGGAGCTCAAAGAACGCCGACGTCGGTCGGCGCTTTGATGACGTTAAACAAGGCCATAAATTAGATGAACACAATAGGCACTCCAGTAAAGTCTAGTATGTAATTCTGGAACTTTCTGGATTGTTCCTAATCAGTATAAATACCTGTTGACGTGGCCAGTAGTCAGTCAGTTTACAGTGAGCTTCCGAACGAGTGATATAAATACCGAACTACGATATATAGTGATATAAATAAGTCGTTGAATTATTATTAGTGTTTAAGTATTCTGTTAGTGTTTAAGTGTTAAACAAATAGTTGTAAAATAAATATCTGTTAAATAAATAAGTTCTACTAGAAAAGTCGTTACATTGGTGTCAGGTGTGGGGTGCTCAGCCAATCGATCCCCCAAAGAAGAGAATTTTCTAGTAGAAGAAAAATTGTTAAATAAATCAAAATGCCGAAAAAGTTGTTGGAGCTGAAAGTTGCCGAATTGAAAAGTGAACTCGAGGAGCGAGACGAAGATACGTCTGGTAACAAGCTCACCTTACAAGGGCGACTAGAGGAAGTTCTGATATGAGAGGGTTTCGATCCGAATACCTACGAATTTGAGGATGAACTAGAAAAGAAATTAAAGGAAAATTCAAAGGAACAAAAGGGAAATCTGGAAGAACTGAAAGAAAATCTGGAAAAGAAATTAAAGGAAAATTCAATGGAATTGGAAGGGAAACTGGAAAAGAAATTAAAGGAAAATTCAATGGAATTGGAAGGGAAATTGAAAGAAAATCTGGAAAAGAAAATGGAAAACCTGGAAGAGAAATTAACCGAAAATTCAAAAGAACTGAAGGAAAATTTAGAGAAATTCGACGCAAAATTGGCCGAAACGGAACAGAATTTTGCAGGAAAATTTCAAGAAATAGATTCACGAATTAAAGAAATAGAATAAAGGTTTGTATGTACGACAATGTCCGAACAGATCGATAATGATGCTAGAAGTGTAAAGCAGGAAAATGGGCACGGTGTTTCATCGAAAGCATATACGAAGCCACCTAAGTTCGACGGAAAAACATCATGGACCACTTTTCCTAAGTTGGCTGTCGACTCTTTCATCGATGGGTTAAGGGATGACGACATACAACAGCGACTTCGATTAGACAGGCCAAAGACACTCGCTGACACGTTGGCTCGGGCACTGGAGTATGACGTCGTTAAACAGGCATCGCAACGGCAAGGTAGAGTGCGTGAGCTAAGGGAGGAGCCCGACGGTTGATACGAAGACAGACTAGAAGAAATAGTTAGCAGGATAGTGGGAAGATTAAACAAAAAACCGAGACCAATACGATGTTGGAACTGCGGGAAATTGGGACACGTAAGAAGCGCTTGCAAGAACGAAGAGGTTACTCAAGAGCGCGTGCCCCGCGTTCCGGAAAACTAATCAGGGTCGACGCGGCGGGGCAAACGTCGGTCCTGGGACACGAGGCCCCAGGTTTAGTAGCACTATCTAAGACAATGAAAGACCGAACTGACAGCCTTTTTCTCACTGGACTCATAAATAGGAAGCAGTGTTCATTTCTGCTAGATACTGGAGCTAGCAGAACAATCATAAGGCCCGGAATGTTGACCAAGCTCAGTAAACTTTTGCCAACGCAATGGAAGCTTCGTACCGCCACTGGAGAACAAGTAGTAGTCAGGGACGAAAGCTACGTCAACATCAAAATGGGAAAAACGTCTTTTAAACACTGCGTGTTAGTGGCAGAAATAGAGGACAATGTAATACTGGGTTTGGACGTCCTCCGAAAATATGACTTCTGCTTGAATTTCCGGAGAAAGAATGTGACACTGAACGGCGAAACGTTCCAGTTACACGCCCAGGACACTGCCATGCCACAAGTTAAAAGATTGAGTTCAGGGATGCGCAAAGTTCAAGGTATTCCGGAGGCGTTGTTAAAACTGTACAAGGAGGCGGGTGAAAACCGCAATCAACCTGAACAACGTCGAATAGGGGAACTCCTTGTAAAGTACCAGGACATGTTCGCATTGGACAACGGCAAGAAAGGACGAACCAACATCGTCGTCCATAAAATCAACACTGGCGAAGCGCAGCCCATCCGTCAGAGACCGAGGAGACTACCACTGGCCAAAAAGGAAGAGGCCGACAAGATTATAAGCGACATGCGGAAGGACGGAATAATAGAACCATCAACCAGTCCATGGACGTCGCCGGTAGTTTTAGTCAAGAAGAAGGACGGATCTACACGCTTCTGTGTTGACTACCGCCAGCTAAATAATGTCACCAAGAAAGACAGCTACCCCTTGCCACGCATCGATGATACCTTGGACACGCTTGCGGGGTCGACAATATTCTCAACGCTAGACCTTAAAAGTGGATACTGGCAAGTAGACCTGGATCCTGAGGCTAAAGAGAAGACGGCATTTTCGATCGGAACCGGGCTGTGGCAGTTCAACGTAATGCCGTTCGGGTTGTGTAATGCGCCAGCCACATTTGAACGACTCATGGAGACGGCCTTGAACGGCTTGATTGGGAAAACTTGCCTGGTATACCTTGATGACATAATCGTGATCGGAAAAGACTTCGACGATCACCTGAAAAACTTGGAAGAGGTATTTCGAAGGCTGCGTGATGTCAACCTTAAATTAAGCCCCAAGAAATGCCAGCTATTTCAGGAGACAGTGAACTACCTGGGGCACGTAGTCACGAAGACCGGCGTTTCAGTAGACCCGCAGAAGATCACAGCCGTACGAGAATGGCCACTACCTACTGACGTACATCAGGTCAGAAGCTTCCTTGGCCTCTGTACTTACTATAGACGTTTCGTTTCTGGATTTGCCAATATTGCCAAGCCATTGACTCGACTAACCGAAAGTGGCAGACCATTCTGCTGGGAACCGGACTGCCAAGCTGCCTTCGAAAAGTTAAAACAAGCTCTCGTTTCCACACCCGTGTTGAGTTATCCGATACCAGAGGGGAAATTTGTTTTGGACACCGACGCTAGCAATGTTGGGTTAGGCGCAGTACTCTCGCAAATACAACACGGAGAGGAAAAAGTCATCGGCTATTTCAGCAAGACCCTATCCAAGCCCGAACGAAACTACTGTGTAACCCGACGAGAACTACTGGCAGTAGTAAAGAGCGTGGAGCACTTTTATAAGTACTTGTATGGAAGGAAGTTCCTGCTCCGAACAGATCATGCTGCTTTACGGTGGTTACTGAGTTTCAAGAATCCAGAGGGTCAAGTCGCGCGTTGGATAGAAAAGCTCCAAGAATACGACTTCGACATAGAACATCGAGCTGGAAATAGCCATAAGAACGCGGATGCCTTATCCAGAAGACCATGTTCTGAAAATTGCAAGTACTGTGAGCGCCTGGAGGAACATGAAGAAGTCCGGAGGATAACCGTCACGGATGAACAATGGCATCCTGATAAAATCAAGACGGAACAGGGTTCTGATCCGGTCCTAAGCTTGTTTCGGAAATGGAAGAATGAAGGCAGCCGACCGATCTGGCAAGAGATCGCCGCTAAATCTGGGGAGGTAAAATCGTTGTGGGCCCAATGGGACTCCATTGTTGAGGAAGATGGACTCCTGAAGCGAATAGTGGAAAACCAGGATGGTACTGAGAGCAAACGTCAATTGCTTGTACCGAAGAGCCTGGTAAGGGAAGTCTTGAAGTGCCTCCATGACGATGCTTCGGGGGGACATTTTGGTGTTAACAAGACCCTTGGAAGAGTCCGTGAGCGGTTTTACTGGGTCAATTGCAAAAAGGACGTTGAAGACTGGTGCAAGAAGTGCACAACTTGTGCTGCCAGCAAAGGACCGCAAAGACGACGGCGTGCTCCTATGCGCCAATACAATGTCGGCAGTCCATTCGAACGGATTGCCATTGACATCGCAGGACCGTTTCCAGAGACCGATGGCGGCAATAAATACATCCTGGTGGCAATGGACTACTTCACGAAATGGGTTGAAGCGTACGCACTCCCAAATCAGACAGCCACGACAGTAGCGGAGGAGCTCGTAAACCACCTGATCAGCCGGTTCGGAGTGCCCATGGAGCTTCATTCTGATCAGGGTCGGAATTTTGAGTCCGCCGTGTTCCAAGAAATCTGTAAGACTTTAGGCATTCACAAAACCCGGACAACTCCTCTGCATCCTCAATCAGACGGCATGGTCGAGCGAATGAACAGGACCATTAACAAGTACTTGTCCAAAGTGGTCTCCAAACACCAAAGAGACTGGGATCGCCATCTGCCACTGTTTCTTATGGCATATCGATCATCGATTCACGAAACTACTGGACAAACACCAGCAAAAGTACTGTTTGGTCGGGAGCTACGGTTACCATGTGACCTGAAATTTGGCTGCAAACCTGGTGAGGACGTTGCCGGAGAAGACTACGTTAGTGATCTTCGCAGAAGACTTGACGATATCCATGAGGAAGTACGTTCCCGGATGCAGATAGCTAGCGACCGCATGAAGGACACATACGATATACGGGCCACTGATGGAGGTTTCCAGGAGGGAGACATGGTGTGGTTATACAATCCACAGCCCCGTAAAGGTCTTTCACCGAAGCTACAGCAGCACTGGGAAGGTCCATATACGATCGTCAAGAGAATAAATGACGTTATTTACCGGATTCGACGCACACCAAATGGAAAACCGAAGGTTGTCCATTTTAACCGTTTGGCCCCATACGCCGGTGACAATCACGAAGAAGCACGGATCAGGCTTATGCAAGCTCGTTCTCCAGATCCCCAGTATGACGAGTTTATGGCCACGCCGAGCTAATATGCCAACTCCAGATTCGGTGTCACCTCCGAGAGATCCGAAGATTTGTTTTCTGCTTCGGACTCGCTGGTTCATTGTGTGGCCAAAGACTTGAGGATGGATCGCGGTATTGCCACCGTATTCAAGAAGAAGTTTGGCCGCTTGTCAGAGCTGCGGGACCATCTCGGAGATAGAAAGAAAGTGCTAAGTCTGGTGGACGGGCACCGATCCATTTACTACCTGGTTACTAAGGAGGCGTCGTCTGAAAAGCCCACCTACCGCTCGTTATGGAATTCGTTGGTGGAACTAAGAGACCAACTGCTATCCACAGGTACCACAAGGTTAGCCATGCCAAGGATAGGATGTGGGTTGGATGGACTGAACTGGAGAGTGGTGCGGAGCATGTTGGAGGTCCTGTTCCGGTGGAGCGGCGTCGAAATAACGGTATACACCAATAATCCCCAACGAGATCCCGCACAGCCAAGGACGGTGGATTGCTACTTCCATATGACGACTGGGTGCCTTAGGGGACAGAATTGCAAGTACCGGCATGATCCTTCGAAGGAACGGAAGATGTGATCCGGGACGGATCACCCTTAAGGAGGGGGCAGTGTAATGAGCGTATGTGTGCGAGAGCGGGCAGTGTAGCGAGCGTATATGTGTTCGAGAGCGAGCAGTGCGGCAAGCGTGTGTGTGTGCGATAGCGGCGACGAGAACCGACAGCAGATAAGCGGAGCTCAAAGAACGCCGACGTCGGTCGGCGCTTTGATGACGTTAAACAAGGCCATAAATTAGATGAACACAATAGGCACTCCAGTAAAGTCTAGTATGTAATTCTGGAACTTTCTGGATTGTTCCTAATCAGTATAAATACCTGTTAACGTGGCCAGTAGTCAGTCAGTTTACAGTGAGCTTCCGAACGAGTGATATAAATACCGAACTACGATATATAGTGATATAAATAAGTCGTTGAATTATTATTAGTGTTTAAGTATTCTGTTAGTGTTTAAGTGTTAAATAAATAGTTGTAAAATAAATATCTGTTAAATAAATAAGTTCTACTAGAAAAGTCGTTACAATATAATTACTCGAGGAGACTTATTTAACAAGGAAATATAATATTAATAAGAAACGTGATGCAGATGATATGATAGCTACCACATTAAAAGTTGCAGAATGGAACAATCAAGGAAAAAAAATATGCATTTTTATTTAAAGCTATTGGTAAGATAAGCAGTAATTAGAATTGAAGTATCTATTAGTGGTTAAAGCTTAAAGGTGTTGGTAAGGTGATGGGTTTAATATTTTAAATGTAGGTGAATGTTATCCTGGATTAAATAAAGAAGATTTTGCATTAAGATATATGAATACTACAAAGGAAGAGAAACTGAAGAAATTTAAACGAATAAATTGCATAGATGGAACACATGGAACCAACAGAAGAAATTGGGAGTTAACAACTGTATTAGTGAAGGATGAAAATAATATGGGATTTCCAGTGGCATTTTTGCTTTCTAATCGGTTAGGCCAAACAATACAAAAATTTTTTTTTACAGCACTTCGAGAGAAGGTTGGAGAAAGTATGAGGCTGAGTACCTTATGAGTGATGATGATATTAAATATTATAACGCATGGACTCAAGTTATGGAAACAGTTAATAAACCCAGAAGACTTCTTTGTACATGGCACATTATAAAAAACTGGAACATACAGGGGCGTTCTAAACTGAAGACAACTGAGAACAGACAAGAGATGAAAACCAAAATGAAACAAATTTTAACAGAAATGGACCCAATTAAATTTATGGAATTAAAGGAGGAGTACTTTACTCACTTGACAGACAAAGGGGAAACTGAATTTTTAAAGTATTTACAAAAGTGAGTGTAGTTTTTTGGAAATATGGGTGTGATATTAATTTTTGTTTTAGTTATTATTTTCAGAGTGATGAACGAATAATGATGTGGGCTCATTGTCATCGGACAAATGTAGGTATTAATACAAATATGGCTATTGAAAGCTTACACAGAGTTTTAAAATATGAAAAAATTAATGGAAATGGGAATATCAGGTACAATGTACATAATACAATAAATAGTCATTTGTAGAATTGAACATTTTTAGAATGGAAAAATTGCTGGATTTATTAGAAGAACTTGTAGATGACAAGATGTGGACGAGGATAATAAATGTCGAAAGACCTAATTCTAACAACTACCAACATAAACAGATCCTTGAGGCACATATAAAAGCTGTTAATATGGAGGGTAATGTGCCATTTATAGAGTGTGGTAAGTTCAGGGTACAATCGTCTTCGGTAAGTGGTAAGTTTTATTTTGTTAATTATAATGAAATATGCGATACTGATTGCAAATCAATGTATTGCAATAAATGTACAATATGTATTCATAGGTATGAATGTGAATGTCCTGTATATAAGCTGAAGATGTGCTTGTGCAAACATATTCATGCTGTAGCTTTGTTCGAACAGAGAAGCGAGTCTGTTTCAGGTCTTTCAAAGGACACTAATAAAGATGAAGATGAGGATTTATGGGTTATTAGTGAAGCAACAACATCTCGTGTACGTTATGAAGAAAAATTGGCTGAATACATGAAAAACAAAACAGAAGAACAAAGTACAAATAACATCAATTTTGAAGAAAAACGCAAAGTAATAAATACTTATTATGAAACAGTAGTTTTAGTAGTAGTAGTGGTGGTAGTAAAGTATAGTAGTTGTAGTAGTAGTGTTAGTTGTAGTCATCCTTATAATGTGAATTCCATTATTAGCTTGCAGCTCAGGAGATCAGCAATTTTACAAACTCTTTAGATGAGAAGAATTTAAATGACTTTTTAAATATGTATAGGAAATTCAGGAATGGTTTAGACAAAGATGTAGCAAGTGTATGTAAGAAGAGAAAAATGGATAAGCAGACGTATTTTCCGAATAAGAAATAACTACATCAAAAGTGTTTGAAAATTTAGAACAATAATGGAAACGTAATGCTGCAATTACTAATTTTAGTAGTTGATCTCCAAATTTGAAAATTATTATTCTATTTCAGAATTTCTGCCCAAATGATTTTAAACAGGTCGGCCCGTTGGGGATAGTGGTGGGTTAGCAATAATGGTAGTTATTTCCTTTGGTGGTAGATTTCTTTTTGGTGTGGGATTTGTAGTTTTTTAAATGTAATTTATTTTTATAGTTTGCTTTATGTTACTGTTGTCTATAATTTGTATTTTCTAAATAAATTTTTATTAAAAATAAACTATTTCAGTTCATATTTTGTTTTTTTTTTTTATAAATATCTATCTTCTATATATTCTTACATTTTTGAAAATTGTTTAGATATTTGAAAATAATATAAGACCATTTGTAATTTAATACGGTAATATGGTTTAAAATATTAACCAACATATAATGCTTTATTATTACTATTGACTGCGTTACTTGGTTCTATTACCTTCAGTAACTATATTTATAATAAAAAGTAAATAAACACGATTAGTTAGAAAATTGTAAAATAATTTACAGTTAATAAATCTCCGTACTGTCCTCTATATTAATTTTTCGTTTGAAGAGATCTTTTAATTTTATAGCTCGTAATAAAGTCCAAGAGAAAATGATGAACACACATGACAAAGTGCAGGTTTATGAAATTCAAATTTAAATTTCGTGGTCTCGTCTGTCACGCCTACATTACTCTGATTGGTCGGCCGGGTCGCGAAGGTTAAGGTATCCTGTATAATAGAGTAAATAATCCATATCCACATTTAGTTGTAAAATGGTTGTCGATAAATTCGGTCGAGCATTGCCAGTGGCAGTTAAACAAAGGTTCGAAGTGGATTATGACGCTAAACGAAAGGCATTAGCTCGAGTTAATGAGGGGGATGAAGGTTGTTACAAAAAAAAACCTAGATGCATTATTAGATACACTAGCGACAACTGAGGATATTAAAAAAAATCACTATTTTTTTGAGTTTGATAACAAACGTGTAACTCGTTTAGCACCACCCACAGCTTCTTGGCATGCTGCAACAAAAGCATACGTGGACAATAAAGACGTATTAACTAAGGAGCAGATTAGAACAAAATGTGAAAAAGTTAAAACGAAACGAAGTATTAGTGTTACTAAACTCTCTCAAGTCTAACGCTGATTTACTTAACGCAAATATTCGTATAAATAATTTGTACATTGATGCAATCTTCAAACATATTGGTTTAGAGAAGAATTCTGTAATAATCAAACCGTCTTCTTCGAGCAAATCACCTACCTCAGCCATCTTCACAACAACCACCCCTACTACAACTGGCAATTTATAATGGTGAAAATGAGAAAAACTGAAAAACTGCGAGCACTATTAACCCATTTTATCCCAAGCATCGAAAATTTAAAAAAATTTAAATTTTTGTTTGTAAATATTTATTTTGATACACTTAAGAATACATTTCATTTGTTAAAAAAAAAATGAAACATTACGTATACAAAAAAAATACTGGTGCGTAACTGAACCACTGGGAAGTAATATGAAATATTATTTTGGGGTACATTAGATTTTATCAATAATTTTAACGGAAAGATATCGTAGAAAGCTTTAATCTTACAGAAAATAATCAAACGTAAATTATTTTCTACATACAGCTTAACGTGATACAAAAACGTGATAATATTTCATGGTGCGTAAATGCACCACTGGTAACATTTGCTTTATTTTTGGTGGTATTGTACAAAACATGATGTATGTAAATGTACATTACACTTACAACAAATGTAAATTGTATGGCTGTGACAAATTCTACATCTCCTTCGTGCTTTATTGGCATGAGGAATCATCAGGTGACCATTATTATCATAACGCAGTTCATCTATGGCAGGAGCAATATTTCTTTGAATTATTTTTTTATCAGTTTTCAAAAGTCGCAAGGCAACGTAGGACTTAAAATCTACCTGAGAAATTCTCTTTTCATTGACAACATTATATATTTTCCAGGCATTGACGACTAAGCTATCCAATGAGTTAGAGAATAAAGGCCACCACCACTTTTTCCCAAATACTTGACACCTATAATTTGCAATTCCGTTGTCATGTAGATCTACTCCACCCATGTACTTATTATATTGGGCAATTACATAAGGCTGGGGTATATGTATATCTATTCGTTCTTTTCTATTATAGCGTTTTACATTTTGGACAGGATCTACAGTATGAATAGGTATTACTTGCCACCGTTACAACCGAATTATCGTGCCAACGGACAATAGAAACTTTTGATTCAGATTCATACGCTGAAATATAGGATCCGCGATATTTTTTAGCAAATGATTTACAATTTTCTATTGGACACTTATTTGTTCTATTTTCTCGAATGGTACCGGTGGCAAAATAACCATTGTTTTTTAAATGTACGAAGAGTTTGAATGACGAAAAGAAACTGTCGAAAAAAATTTGGTGATTCACTGGCTTATCTACAACAGAAAGTAGACTCATGACGACATTACCACCAAGGCCAAGGCCAGAATAAGTTTGATTTTGAGCACCACCATATGGAATTGAATAAAACAGATATCCATCAGATGAGCAAAGGCACCAAAGTTTGAATCCGAAACGAACTGGCTTACCCTTCATAAACATTTTGCAAGAGTGGCGTCCAAAGTAAGGTACCATTTGTTCATCAATGGATAAGTTGAATGAAAATATACCAAACTGCATATTTCTTTTATTTATTGCATCAAAGAAAGGTTTTACTTTCGCAAATTTATCATTTATATCTAACAGGTTATTGTCAGATAAATGTAAGTTTTGCTTTATCGATTGAAATCTATTTCGGCTCATACATTTCTTTATAAGATCGATCCCTTTGTCTTCATCCGTAGACCAGTAATGCTGAATTTGTGGTAATGAGTGATAACCCGAGAAAAGCAAAATTCCAACAAAATTTAAAAGTTCGTTTTTTGATAATGAGAATTCATGACGGTTATTGTCTTTAGCATATTTTACCGAAAAATTTATAATCAATTCAATCACTTCGTCGTCAAAAAATTTAAAAAATATTTCTAGGGGACTTTTTCCGGAGAGTCTATTCTTCATTTCCTCGTGTGATCGAAATTCGTCAGATATAGGTATGTGAGTATATTCGATCTGACCTTTCTTCCATTTTACTGTAGAAGCAAGCCTATCATTTACAGAAAGCGTACGTCCTCTTTTGGATTCCAGTGTTTCGTCATCAGATGAGTCCCATATAGGCTCAGTAGTTGATAAAGGGCATGTTCCGATATAGACTGTGAGCACTGGACAGTAATGCCAGTATACAGAAATGCGTTCCGATATAGGCTTCCAATGCACCGTGACAGTGACAGAGAAAAAGTAATGACGTCATAGTTCCCACCATCTTTGTACTGGAAGCGTATTACCTCTGGGAGGTAAGGCGCTCCCAGTGGTTTACCCACGTGATCGTTAGTCGACTGACAGTTCGCCACAAACCACCGTTCGTATCAGACGTATCAGACGTGTTGACTTTAGAACCGTAAACGTTGAAATTGTTGTGCTTTCGATAGCCAGTGTTATTATGAGAAGTGTACAGTACCGGACAAAATTGTTTACCAATTACCAAATTGTGATCCTAGGCAGTAAAAATGTACACAGTATAAAAATAGAAAATAAACCAAATGTTTCAGTGGTGGTTTGGAATTAAATTAATTAAATGGTTGTTATTATTTGACTAAATGGGTATTATTACTTTCGACGACAATGCAAATTATGCACATCATCCTGTACAATTGGTCACTTCTTCAACCGATGATCAGTGACAAAATGAGTTTCTCCTCTAAAAATCGGTGGATATCGATTTAAGAATTATTTCAAATAAACTGAATATTTCCGAATGTATTGCTTATTTATTCAATATTTAAATTAATCTACAAAAAACTATTTTAATTGTGAAATAATTTTTTGATCCATAAACAGCAATATTTATGAATGGAAATTATATCACTTGAGATCGGCAATTCAATACAATCTGAACGAACTTCTTCATTGTCATAATTCAAATGCAATCTTAAGTTTAGGCATAATAAAATAATAAATAACGTAAATCTCAACAATAAAGCTAAATGTGTTCTACTTAAAGGATAATTGATTTATATTAATAAACATTAAATCAAATCGATTTATATTATTACTATTACCTATTAGGGATGTTGTTGTCGGATTATTATCGTAGTAATTATTTTATTCGCCAATAATAATTATTTTTTAAATATTGAAAAAAATTTAACCCGAAATGAATAAGATATATAAATGATAATTTGATGATTAAAATTAATATACCTAGACACTATTTTTGGAATTTTGTTTAATCAAAAAAAAAATGCGGTTATCGGTGATATTTAATACCTATTCATTATTCTTTTTCACTGTTTTCCACAACTTTATTAATTTTGAATAAATTATCTGTTATTCTTATAAAATTGGAGTTGTCAGAAAAAAGATATTTTTTCAAAAATCAATGTTTTTTTTTGAAAAATTTAAAAATTTTTTCCCGTTTTTCATAAAAATTTATGACCTCCCGTTGAATAAATACTTTCGGCCGAATAGTTTTCAAGATTTTTTTTTTATTTTTCATGTCGGTCATTACTCCGACAATGCTCAATATTTTGACTAAAAACTACCTGGAGCTTGCTTACATATTTATACATATAATATATCCACACATCAATCAAATACGCGTGGGGACACTTTTTATTTTCTTTTCGGCTATGGCCTTTGTAACTTATACAATCCTTGAAATAACTATTTTCTAAAGTAGACAACCCTAATTACGGAATTTCTACTACAATTATTTATATTTTTTATATTGAGAAACATATGAAACCCATTTTACATCAACATATCTAGCGCCTTTACCAGATACTGTCGTAACTATTTTTGATAGTAGTACTGAAACAGTACTGAAATACGTTCCGATATATAACAGCCCGTAGTAGATTCAGTGCAAAAATCTAAACCGGAACGGTGTTTACAGTATACTGTGTGACGTAACGTGTCACAGTGCTCACAGTGTATATCGGAACACGGTCAAAGTACAGCACTGGTCAAGAACTTCTGTATTATCGGGTACATGCAACTCGAAAGTTCCAACTATATCAGCTGGTTCCTCAAATTCGTGTAGATTACCTTCATCATTTATATCTTCCTTGTCGGTCAAAGCATCCACGTCGGGTGGAATGTATACAGCGTCAATGTGTTCTATAAATAAACCTTTAACGTTATATTTAGCATAAATTCACAAAGATTGATACATTAGAATATGCATCTATATAAAAATTCATAAAGATAAGTAGTACTTACGACTTTCAACATTATATCCAGATTCCGTCACGATATCTTCCATGGCCGCCTCTAATTCTTTTTGAGTGAAAAACCTCGAAAAAGCCATATTTTGCTGATAGCAATTAAATATCACGTGAACTGCACAAGAAACAAATGGATACTAACAAACCCACTATTCGGCGACCGATTGATTAAACTACGCTAACATGTTCGAACTTGCAATAACTGCTTTTTTTTTCACAGATAAAATCAGTGGTGCGTTCACGCACCAGTAACTATTTACAAAAAATAAACGATAATCTACAGGATACTTCAAAAATACCTATTCTGCCATTAATGCCACATATTATAGACAAACCAAAAATAACAATATCTCCCAAAAATAAAATACTATACTCTAGTGTATTCACATCAACCCTTGCCACAAAAATATGCAGTGGTATTCTTGATCTTTGAGGTGTCGTAAGAAAGTTAATTAAAAATAAAAATCAATAATTTTTACGGTACTTGGTTCTCTTATACTGATTATAATAAAAGCTCTAAATAGATATATAAAAATATTTACTGGACTACTAAAAAAATATATATAAAATTTGTGGTGCGTAAGCGCACCACTGGGACAAAATGGGTTAAGGAAGAAGTGGTGGCTGAATTATACAAACCTGCTCGAAAAAATTTTACTAGACGAAGAACAATTGTTAAAGGCTTGAATGATCTGTTTCAAGCTGATCTAGTTGAAATGTTACCCTACGCAAAAGAAAATACAGGGTATCGATATATTCTTGTAGTAATGGACGCATTTTCTAAATTTGTACGGGCGTTGCCGATATTACGGGGAAATGGAGAGAATGTTTCGAAAGCGTTTGAAGAAATAGGGAAAAGTGGGGGAATCCCGCCATGCGGGGTAATACCGCCATGGTGTTTATTAGAGACGTCTGTATGTCTAAAGATCAAGTTTTAATACTGACGGCTAGAGGATCGTTCCACTGCTGTAGTAATAAATTTACAGAGCGCTACACCAAATACAGTTTGGTGTATACCGAGTTAAAGTTCACATTGCTTCTTATTTGATCGTGCTGAGAAAGTTTTAATCATTACTTTTGCCTGCAATTTTGTGCTTACTGTATTGTTTGGTTGTTAGGGCGGTAGTGTCTATTTGGTTTTTCTTGAAATTTGCAAAACAAAACATGCATATTACGCACAATCTGAAAAAGCGAAACGGGGTTATGCCGCCATGGAAGGTCGGGGAAATACCGCCACATGGCCACCCAATGCAAACGCCCACGAAGTTTGCATCATATGCCGGGAAGCAGGAAAAAACGAAATTTGGTTTAGATGCGTCATCTGCGGCCAATGGGTACTGTTACGTCTCGAAATGTAGGATTTGAATTTGCTTTCGGACGAACTTCGATTTTTAGTTTTAACGTATGAATCGTTTTAACACACGGCTTTAGACTAATATCAAATATTGTAAAAACTCAGTGAAACTACCCGTTCAGTCTAATTCACGGTTAATACAACTTTAATTAATTAGCAAAGCAATTCTCTATATACGACCAGTAAATAAAATTCACTTTAAACCGTAATAAGGAAAATATTTATTATGCTACTAATAGTTTACAACTCTAGATCAAAATCTTACTAACTAACTGAAAAACAACGAAGCATATATATATACGAGGGCGTTATCAGTGTTTCCCCCCAAGACGATTACAGTAGATATTTGGTAGCCTTACATTCCTCCCCCACTAAAATTTTTCATCAATAGTCTTTAATAAAATTGATGAAAAACGACCAAGTGTAACAATAACAAAACTGACCATAGTGTAGTTAAACGAACAATAATCATAATATAAATGAAAAACACACAAAAGAAATATCTTTATTGTACATTTTTAAGCCAGGGCCCTCCCCCCGTGGGCAAAGCGACCCGTTCCGTTTTATCGACTGATGATCCCATTTCGGGTGGTTCCATCAGCGTTGGTGCGGATGATGAAAGTTCCATCCCCCGCCCCCTTGCGAGCGAGCGCCCCGAAATGATCATTGCTAAATTTAAAATCTCTAAGTGCAAAGCATTTCTTTCGATTTTGCTCGAAGCATTGTTTAACTTATTTGTTAGTTCTTCAAAATTGCGATTTATAATTTTTTCATTTATGGAAAGTGTTGCAAGTGTTTTATTGAAATCCCTCATAGAGTCTTTAGTTATATGAATTGATTCGTCAATAAATGATAATGATGTTTTACTTGATCCTTGGAGATCCGCCAAAATCTTGTTAATTCGTGAATCATCATCGGCATCCATAGTTCCAAATAACGCGTGGAGACCATTACCAAATATATTAATCAAGCCACGTTTACGACGAGTGGATAAGAACTTAGATTTAATGAGTTTTAGATTTTTGTCCAATTGTTTTAATTCTGTTTTGAGTAAAAGAGAATGCGTATAGTAACTTTGAAGAGTATTACTTTTTAGTTGGTTTTCTAATAACTGAAGCTTATTAATGAATGTGGAAACCCTATCATAATTGTTAAAAACAGGATGGACATCCTTAATTACTACTAAGGTCCAGAAGGATGTGATGTCCCTGAGTTTGCCAAGAGGTTGTGCATATAGACCGGTTTTCTCCTGAAGGGTTGTAATTTTTATTAGTTGTTCCTCGCATGTTATCAGGGTAAGCAACCTGCAAAAAATTGATTTGCTTTACTTTCCTTATTTGTTCAAAATTTACTGTTTGTATAGGGAATTTAGATTTTATGGTATTACTTTTTATTTTATAAGACCTGTCGTTTATAATTTCTATAATAGTGTATGGTCCCTCCCATACAAATTTTCTGCCTTTGTATTTACGTAAAAAAACTTTATCATTAATTTGATAAGTAGGAATATTTTTTAATGCTTTAGCATCGTATCTTGCTTTTGATTTTTGTTTTGCCACATTTTGATTCTGATTAGCCGCATTGCGAATTTGTCGTATAGATTCTGTTCGTAGATCATTGGAGATTCCCTTTTCTTCAGAATTCTGAAATAAATTAGGTGGTTTTGTGCCAAACATAATTTCATAGGGAGTATACCTAGTGCTTTGATTAATTGACGTATTGTATGCATGTACTGATAACTGAAGGAGATTATCGAAATTAATACGTTTTTGATATTGATCATAAAGAGTATTACCCGTTTCTTTTATAGAAGCAATCGCTCTTTCTATTGCTCCGTTCGATTTGGGGTGATATATAGAGGACTTTGTCCATTTAATATTAAGAGTATTAATGCATTTTTCAATTGTTTGATTAACGAATTCCGTGCCAGAATCAGAATGAATTCTCTTTGGAAAAGAGAATCCAGAAGCGAATTTGTAAAGTGCTGATTGTACGAATTCACCCGTAATAGAATTTTCGGAAGGATAAATTTGAATAAATTTAGATAACTGATCTTGGAGAACAACACAATTTCTTTTATTTTTTCCTCCCTTGATTGTACAAACGTCAATGTCAATTCTATCTAATATCTGTTCGGGGGTTTGCGTGATTTGCATAGGCAACGTTCTATTTTGCCTATCAATTTTGTTTCTCTTACAAAATTCGCAAGCATTTATAAAATCAGTGATATAATTTTTTAAATTGGGCCATTGATATTTGTCGCTGATTTTAAGAAACGTTTCGTTAATTCCCTTATGTCCAGAAGTAGGACTAGAATGATATTGCTCAATCAACCCGTATTTAAGTTGATCATTCACAATATCAGGAAAGGAATTGGTAATGTAAATTTTATTTTGAACGTTATTATAATGTACAGCTCTATTAATAATATTACAATTATTGCACTGATGAAGCCGTTACTTCGTGATAGTTTATCATGACGAAAATAATAATAAAACTACTATGTATCTATCACAATTTATTAATTGAATAACACGACTATAGTTTCGGTACTATACACGTACCATTATCAAGTGATTCTACAGAATGATAAATGAGTGTAAGATTACAATTTAAAAAACGGTATACATAGGAAAAAATGTAGTGGAACCTAAAAAAGAGGGGTTTCTACCTGCAAACGTTATATAGAAGGGACTTATACAGATCTTGGCCATGGGTTCACCCCTTAGCCCTCTTTTGGCAGATGTTTTCATGTCCAATATAGAAGATTTAATAATGAACAAGCCATCTACTAAAAAACACATCCACTGGTGGTATCGTTACGTGGATGATATCATAGCCTGTTTTTCTGGTACACAATGACAACTTGATTCCTTTTTAAACCTTTTAAATAGCGTTCATCACAATATTAAATTTACTGTAGAAAAATAATGTAATTCCCGTATAAATTTTTTGGATTTAACCATTATACATAATAGCAATAACATTTTAACCTTTGATATTTTCAGAAAGTCCACATTCACAGATGTTACAATTCCCAACTCCTCCTTTAGCCCCTCCCCCCATAAACTAGCTGCTTACAAGTCCTTGATACACCGAGCCCTAATCTTACCCCTTAACAGAGAAAACTTCAATAAAGAAATTAACATAATAAAAGCCATTGCCCTTAATAATGGTTTTTCCGAAGAAACCATTACAAACATAATTAATAAAAAGAAATTTAAAATAGCTTGTAATAATATTTACCCCCCCCAAAAAACTGACAGTTATAAATACGTTTCGCTAACCTATTTCGGCAATAATACTGAGAAAATTGCAAATATTTTATCTCAATGTAATTTAAAAGTTAGTTTTAAGTCAGAAAATAAACTTAAGAATATTTTATTTAATTGTAAAGACCAAATTGAAAAATTCAAGAAGGGTGGAGTGTATAAGTTGTCTTGTCCAGATTGTACTGCATTTTATATTGGTCAAACGGGACGTTCCTTTGAAACTCGCTACAATGAACATTTAAGATCCTTTAAATTAAAAAAGATAGATTCAACTTTCTCTAACCATATTTTTATGTGTAACAATAAATTCCCAGATTTAAATAGTCTTCAAATAATTCATGTCGCTAATAAAAGTTTCAAATTGAATGTACTAGAATCTTTAGAAATCCATAAAGCCATAAAAATTGCAATAATAATAATAATAATAATAACCTTTTCAATGACCAACAAGATCTGTATAAGTCCCTTCTATATAACGTTTGCAGGTAGAAACCCCTCTTTTTTAGGTTCCACTACATTTTTTCCTATGTATACCGTTTTTTAAATTGTAATCTTACACTCATTTATCATTCTGTAGAATCACTTGATAATGGTACGTGTCTAGTACCGAAACTATAGTCGTGTTATTCAATTAATAAATTGTGATAGATACATAGTAGTTTTATTATTATATTCGTAATATTACAATTTTCTGGGTTATTTTCTACAAATAAAATAGTTTCTTGAGTAAAAAGAGAAAAAAGACTAGATAAATTTTCTTGAAATCCGCCAACAGTTCCATTTTTAAAGAACGCATACGTGTAATTAGTATTTAAAGAACATATTATTTCAAATTCATTATCAATGGTTTCCTTATCAGTATCCAAAAGAACTGTATTAATTTTAGGTAAATTATTTTCCACTGAAAAAACTATAATATCTACATTTTCAGGTACTTTATTAACAATTTCGTAGAGCATTTCGGTATTTTCAGTTAACCCACGAACATTAATACTATTTGTCTTAGGCAAATTTTCGAACCTCTCTAATTTATTAACTAATTGTTCAGTTTCAGGACCTAACGGACGACTTTCGCTATTTTTACCCACATTTAAATTTTTAGGTATATTTAAATTTTGTTTTTCTGTGATATAAATTCGGGATAGGGCATCAGCATTCGCATTTGACTTTCCTGGCTTGTGAATGACGTTATATATATTCAAATTCTTCAAGTTTTAATCGCCAACGAACCAAGCGCGAACTAGGATCGTTAACTTTGAACAACCAACGTATAGGTAAATAGTCGGTCACTATGGTAAACTTATTTCCATACAAATAAGGTCGGAAGTGCTTAACAGCCCACACGATAGCGAGAACTTCCCTCTCGATGGTACAGTACCTAGTTTCCGCCGGGTTTAAGGTCCTGGACGCGTATGCCACAGGAAGATCTTTACCCACATTTCCCTGCGATAACACTGCCCCAATCGCGTACTTACTAGCGTCGGTAGTTAAAATAAAAGGTTCGTCGAACCTGGGGTACTGAAGTATAGGGGGATTAATTAAACATTTTTTTAGTTTGTAAAAGGAATTTTGACATTCATTACTCCATTCAAATTTTTCGTCCTTTTTAAGTAATTTAGTTAGCGGTTTAGCTAACTTCGCAAAATTAGGGATAAATTTTCGATAGTAACCTGAAATTCCCAAAAAAGATTTAATCTGCCTAGGGGTTTTAGGTACCGGAAAGTTCTAAATACACTGGATTTTATCCGGGTTTGGTTTAATTCCATCTGCAGACACAATATGACCCAAAAAATTAGTCTCCCTTCTTAGAAATTCAGATTTATCCAACTGGATCTTAAGTTTATGTTCACGCAACCTATCGAATACCAATCTAAGTTTATCATTGTGTTCTTTAAGTGAATTACCTATACAATGATGTCGTCAAGATAGACCATGCATTACGTCGGTGTTAAGCCATTCAAAACCATATTCATCGACCTTTGGAACGAACTGGGGGCGTTTTTCAAGCCAAAAGGCATCCTAACAAATTCAAAAAGAGAACCATTCGCCGTAAAAGCAGTTTTCGGAATTGATTTTTCATCAACTGATAGTTGGTGAAAACCAGATGTTAGGTCCAGTGCCGTGAAATATATCGCGTCCAAGGGAATCTAATATTTCCTCAATGTTTGGGAGAGGATACTTGTCAGAAATTGTTTTTTCATTCAACTTCCTGTAATCAATGACCATTCGCCATTTGATTTTGCCGGAAGCATCTTTCTTTTTTGGTACTATCCATAAGGGACTTGACCAGGGAGAAAAGGAGGGTCTAATAATTTTTTTAGTTAATAAGTCTTTAATTTGTTTATCTACTTCTTGCTTGTGTATTTGTGGATATCGGTAATTTTTTGCTGTAATGGGGATTTCATCAGTAGTTATAATTTTATGTCTTAAAATATTTGAACAAGAGAAAATGTCACCTTCGAGATAAAAAATATCATCGTATTTCTTAATTAGATTTATTATTGATTCTTTTTCTTCTGTCGACATATGATCACAACGTATTTGTTTTAATAGCTTGTTGATTCGGTCAAAATTATCTTGTTTGTTAATTGTGTTGACATGACTAATACTATTTACTTCGTGCGAGACAAAGGGCTCCAGATCGAGTGTTTCTACTTCGAGTATTTGTTTGTTATCAGAGAAATTTATCAAAGTTAACAAAATTTCCTTATTACTATTAATTTTAACAATACATTCAGGGGCCAAAATTATATTATCGATATTTAATTTAGAGAAAATATATTCTTTATCTGGACTTAAATTTACTTTAAATTTAACGATTTGTTCACATCTTGGTTCTAAACAAACATGATGTAAAATTTTAGTATTATCATTAGCTGTAAATTTAACTTTCATATCATTAGGAAATTTTAATATCCTGTTTGCATAATCTATCGAAACGTTATTGTTTTGAAAAAAATCTGTACCAATTATACCGTCATCATTTAGGTTTGTTGATTCCAATACATGGAATTTTATAGGAAACGAATCAATTTCCGTTTTTATGCTTCCTAAGGTCGAAAAGGGTTGTCCATTTAAACCATTAATATTTAAACTATCATCTTTATTAATTTTTGGTAATGAGTCCCAAAATTTTAAAACATTTATACTAGCGCCCGTATCTATAAGTAATTTTAATTTTTTATTGAATAATTTACATTTAACTATAGGTAAATTACTATCACTAGCCTGATTAATTTTAAAAATACTGGAAGGACTTTGTTTTAATCGGATTCGGTGCCCTCGTCGTTCGAATCCCGAAATGAGTTTAAAGAATCCTGATTGTTCTGTAAGTCAGTTTCTGAATCGGAACTTGAATTTATATTTTCAATTACCTTAATATGTTTTGGTTTTTGCAATTTGTAACAACTTTCTTTCAAGTGACCCGTTTTGTTACAGTAACTGCAAATAATGGATTTTTTGTCACTACTAGGTTCCCGATAAGAACCTTTCGAAGATGATTGTTTTTCTTCAAAACGAACTTTATTATTAAATTTAAATTTAGAACTTGAGTCATTATACTTAACATTAATGTTTTTACTAGACCTAAAACGCTGTGAATCTAATTCACGCATTTTAACAATTTTTTCCTGTTCCCTAGCATCATTAAACATATTTTCTAATGTTTTATATTCCTTATTCATTAAAGTGTCACCTATCTCTGCAGGGAGTTTGCGTAAAAAGGCACTAACAGCAATCCTTTCGAATGCCGAACTAAATGCCAATTTTCCGTCTTTTGTTTTTGCAGTAGGCACTATTGTAGTGCATATTGCGTCACGAATAGGAGAAATTTTATTGTATAAAGATTTTGCATTACCATCTCTGTTATTTATCATATAAAGGTCCCAAATTAAATGTTCAAAAGATTTTTCTGTATTATAAGAACTTTCCAATAATTCTATGAGTTCAGTATGAGTTTTAATAGCCCTATTTGAAATTAATTTCCTAGCATTTCCGGTAATTCTAGAGAACGCTATTCTTTCAAGAATTTCTTTTTGATTTTTACTGCAACGCTTATATGCAAAATCGAAAGATGTTTTAAAGCGCGATAGTGGTACACCATTATCACCACCATCGAATTCAGGAATTTGATCTATCAAAATTCTAAACATTAAATCAGACACTGAACTTTCATTTTGCTCTGTTGACATTTTTAATTTTCAATAATTATCTACCCAATCTATAAACTACAAATTTTGTAAAGGAAATGGAGGTAGGGAATAATAAAATTTAACTTATTTGGCAATCGAGAAACAAAACTACTTACCCCGCGATTATCCAGGTAATCAGTGACATAAAAGAAGTGAGGGCAATTCCTCGGAGTCCTCCCGCGTCCAATGAAATGGTTGGAAAGGGTTGATCTGCCTCTGAAGATCCTGAACAGATCCTGAACAGATCCTACTGACTGCGCCAATTGTTACGTCTCGAAATGTAGGATTTGAATTTGCTTTCGGACGAACTTCGATTTTTAGTTTTAACGTATGAATCGTTTTAACACACGGCTTTAGACTAATATCAAATATTGTAAAAACTCAGTGAAACTACCCGTTCAGTCTAATTCACGGTTAATACAACTTTAATTAATTAGCAAAGCAATTCTCTATATACGACCAGTAAATAAAATTCACTTTAAACCGTAATAGGAAAATATTTATTATGCTACTAATAGTTTACAACTCTAGATCAAAATCTTACTAACTGAAAAACAACGAGGCATATATATATATACGAGGGCGTTATCAGTGTTTCCCCCCAAGACGATTACAGTAGATATTTGGTAGCCTTACAGTACACAAGGAGTGTAGTGGTGTTGACTCTGCTAAAAACTACAAGTGCGATTATTGTTCCATGTAGAAATATTTCTATTCCTGAGAATTTTATATTCTTTTGTTTCATAAGATCATTGTTTTGTTAATTTTTGATAGTACGTTTATGTGTTCAGTTGAAGAATAAAATGTTAAGTTCTCAATCTGAGTGTTTTGATTGCAGAAATATCGGTTCAAACAAAAGAAAACTGGCCTGGCGGTATTACCCTGTACAGTAGGCGGAATTGCCCCGGCAGGTCCGGGCAATACCGCCAGGGTAGACTTTTACTTAGAATCAATTATGTAAATAAATCTTTTGAAAATCGGTCACTCTTGAGAGGTAGGTGTACACAAAGCTTTGTTGCATCTGAAAAAAAAATTAATACACGGCTTACTTCCAACTGTTTGCAAATGGTAGCAGTTTTTCGTTAAGGTGGCGGCATTCCCCCACTTCGGAAAAGTAATTGCATACCGGCAAATCTGCAAACCGATATGGGGAAAGAGTTTTATAATAAATGGTTTCAAAATTTAATGAAAAAGTATAGTATTAATCATTATTCGACCTATAGCAGTAAGAAGGCTTCTATAGTAGAACAGGCCAATAGAACATTAAAAGGTATGATGTGGAAAAAGTTTAGTTTGCAAGGAACGTATAAGTGGTTAGACTTACTACCTCAATTGGTTCATGTTTATAATAATACGATGCATAGAACTATCGGCATGAAACCAAGTGCTGTGAAAAGAGCTAGTGAGAAGCATTTATTAAATACAGCTTATTGCCATATTAAAACGGTTGATTAAAAAAAAAAAGAAATTTTCTGTTGGAGGTTTTTTAAGAATTAAACAACATCGTGAGGTTTTCGCAAAAGGCTACACCTCAAATTGGTCTACTGAAGTTTTTAGGGTTTCCAAAATTAAATTTTCCAATCCATTAATGTATTATCTGCAGGACTTAGAAGGTAACGAGATAAAGGGAGGATTTTACGATATGGAGCTACAAACAGTGAAACATCCAAATGTTTATTTAATCGAAAAGGTATTGCGCAGAAAAGGTAACAAGGTTTATGTTAAATGGCTTGGATTTGATAAAAGTCATAATAGTTGGATTTCTAAAACAAATGTTATTTTGTAAATATTAATAATTCACGCGAATGAATGCTGCTTGAGAATTTTGACGAAGTTCTTTGTTAATTTCTTCTACTTGCGTATCAGCATACCGACGAGGTAGGAACACGACGAAGTCTTTTAAAAGTCGTGGCCCCCACTGAGTGTGCACAATTTTCACACGCTGAACTGGATACTTTTCTCCAATGTTTAACGATTTTATTGAACGCGTTTCCTTTTCCTCAAAACCGATACCGATTTGGTTGGGTGTTTTTACAAAAGTATCGATACCAATATTAACGATAATACTATTAGTCAGGATAGGTGATACCACTACTACTACCACCAAAGGATGCTTGCTCCGTGCTTTTATGCTAAGGCTTCTCCCCTCTCGTAAACTGTGGAGGGGAGAAGCTCTTCGATTATACCACAGCGCATGCTCTTACATTGCAGTTATAAATGAAACATTTTACTACTTGAATTTATAGTAACAAACATTCTTGCACCCTGTAAACATGGTAAGCTCTTATTGCATCGTGGTGAAAATTTACAAAAATGATACTCTTGTAAAGTACAAAACAATCGAAGCTAGAGTTTAAACAAATCTGTGAAAATTTTAACGTGTTTGAGTGCGACCATATTGAAATCTGCGGCTATTATTTCAACTCCGATATTGACTGCTCTGATAACAGTGATAAAAGCGATTCTGAAGCCGAAGCATTCATTTAACTAAATTGATCCTATCTCGTACGAGTGTTACAAAAGTGAAACAGATATCTTTAAAGGCATCTGAGAAATGTGCTCTGCAGCAGCAACGAAGCTGATGCAAAAGATGTATTTAAGTTTTGATTTTCAACCTTTTGGGTATTTGGGATTAATAAAATATTTTCTCCAAGTCAAACAAAATGTGTAACTTTATTTTCACACGCTGCTTACAATCAGGCAGTACAATCGAATCTGTCGTTTTAGAACTCATACAGGAACAGTCTCATACATGTAATCAAAATGTTTATACTTTTGGTCACGCTAATGTGAATCACCAGGCCATGCCGGTAGTCGCACAACGTAACACCTCCCTCCTGAAGATGATGGCCATGGGGTTGAACGTGGTCATCCACACGTCTCGACGGTTTGGACAGGTCACGGTCCCCCAATTGTTTTAAACAGTTTCCACATTGGCAGGTTTCAATGCAAAAGGAAATATGGTGTCAGTAAAACGGATTTTAGAAAACATGGTGTGTTGTTGCTTTTGTGAGCCAAAGTGCATGATTCGTACGTTTATACTCACAATAACAAGAACTCACGCAATATTAACCTATCAGATAGAATATGTTACTATTCGCGATAAAGTTTTACATTATTAAAATGGAATTTACGAATTACATTGTTATCAAGGCGAATTTGTAAAGTTTTGTTGTCATTATTGACATTCAGAATTTCGTAAGGACCTGTACAAATTACGCTTTTAGGAGTGTTTGGATTTTTTGGTCGTTTGAGAAGAATCTTTTGTCCGATTTCAAACACTGATCCCCTTTGAGTGGCATGTGATTGGTCAAAATATGTTTTTTGTTTTTCCTTTTTCCCAACTTGTCTCAATTTTATATTTCGGATTTTATTGGTTGTTTCTTTGATACCTTTATGGTAATTATTAGGGTCATTGTGATAATCAAAAATAATTTGTTGTCGTTCCTCGATTGGTGGTATAGTAATAATGTTTTTGCAAACAATAAAATTTGTTTTCGGGTATAAAAATTGTAACATTTTATAAATTGTGTGTTTTTCAAAATAAGTAACATAATACGTTTTATTTTGGCTAGAACAATATGACGTGTTCTTGCCGCGTTTGATAGTTTTATAGTCGAGTCGAAATCTGAGTCTGTTATCGTAGAAAAAACATCCTGTATTATTGAAAAATGGTTATCGTTCTTGTTTAGGTCGTCATAAATATAAATAATGTTTTGATTATGACAATCTAATACGTGCTCATTGGAGTATTCAAAATTCGTAAGCGAGATTCCTTTATTGATTTCAAGGAACGTTGCGTAATCTCTACATACTATTTGGTTTATTTTAATGCGTGATAAAGCGTCCGCGACTTTGTTCGATTTACCGGGAATATACTTTGTTTCAAAATTATACTCACCTAGTTTAAGACGCCATCTGGATAATTTTGAATTTGGATCCTTTAAATTTAATAACCAAACTAACGGTCTATGATCTGTAATTAATTGAAATTTAGTTCCGAAAAGATACGGTCTAAAATGATTAGTACTCCATACGATCGACAGTAATTCTTTTTCGGTCGTGGAATATTTGGTTTCTGCAGGAGTTAAGGTTCGCGATGCAAATGAAATTGGACGCTCGGATTCCTCGTCATCGCTTAATTGTGAGAGAACCGCACCGATCGCAAAGTTCGAAGCGTCTGTTGTCAGTATAAATTGTTTTTTGAAGTCAGGGTACATTAATACATTTTCCGATGTTAGTATCCTCTTACAATCTTCGAAACATGCTAATATCTCCGGTGAGATCTCGAATTTTTTATTTTTCTTTAAAAGGTTATTAAGTGGTTTCGTAATTTCTGCAAAATTTTCTACAAACTTCCGATAATAACCAAAAAGACCCAAAAAAGACTTTACATCTGTTTGATTTTTTGGCACAGGAAAATCCATAATGGATTTTATTTTATTTGGATCCGGTTTAATGCCGTCTGGTGTTAATAAGTGACCCAAGAAGATTAAATCTTTAGTCAGATAGTTACATTTGTCCGGTTCTATTTTTAAATTATGGGTTCTTAAAGTTTGAAAAATTGTTTCTAAATTGATCAAATGTTGTTCTACAGTATCGCTAAACACTAAAATATCGTCCATGTATATGAAGCATATTTTACCAATTAATTCTTTAAAAATGTCGTTCATTATTCTTTGGAAAGTACTGGGAGCATTCTTAAGCCCGAAGGGCATCCGGGTAAATTCGAAATGCCCCTGCTCCGTTGAAAATGCTGTTTCAGATGGGCTCATCTGTATCTGATGAAACCCGGATGCAAGGTCAATTGAAGAGAAAATTTTTGCATTGTTTAATAAATCAAAAATGTCACTAATATTTGGTATAGGGTATCTATCATCAATGGTGATGGCATTTAACTTTCTGTAATCAACCACCACCCGCCATTGCTGAATCCCGTTGTTATTTAATTTTTTTGGCACAATCCATATCGGAGAGTTCCATGGCGATATTGAATCACGAATGATTCCTTGGTCAAGTAATTTTTTAATTTGATTTTTTACTTCTTGCTTTTGAGAATGAGGGTAACGATAATTTTTTGTAAAAATCGGCCCTTCTGCAGTTGTTCTTATACAATGTTTAATTTTATTACTGAAAGTTAAAGGTTCATTTTTGTCGAGAAAAATATCAGAATACTTTAGACATAAATGTTTTATTTGATTTTGTAAATCAGAATTTAAGTGATTCACCCTGAGGTTTTGACAAATATTGTGTGTTTTAGTACGATCAAGAACGTGATGAATTTTCGTTTCGTTTTTGTTATTATCAAATGAGAATAAAGGAAATTTTTGGCCATTAACACATAAATGTGCAGATTCAAAATCTAAAGTACATTTATTGCTACTCAAAAAATCCAGTCCAAGAATTCCATCAAATGGAGAATTTATATTACATATATAAAATTTTTGGGATTTTGAAAACATGGAAAATTTTACACTATGCATAATTATAATAGGAGTCTCATTTATTCCGAATACCTTTAAATTTTCAGAAGAGAGTTTATGATTTTTGAGAAAGTCAAGTGGTTTTAAGATTGAAATCACAGCTCCAGAATCTACTAATAATTTTATATTTAGTGTTTTTACGTGGATATAAAGCAAAGATTGATTGTTTATTTGGAAAATTCTAGTGTCGCTGGAGGAGATTCCTGGTTCACTTCTAAATTTTTGTATAAAAAATCCTGATCCAGTTCTAATTCAATTTCTTCGTTTGAATCGCCCGTGTTATTTAAAGTGGAGTCAACGGTGACCTGCGCTGCCATATTTCTATAACATGACTCAGCTTTGTGACCAAACTTATTACAAATCCTGCACTTAGGAATTGTTATCTTTAGGGGACTTCTTTGCTGATTACCCTGAGACTCGGATTGAGGTTTCGATATTTTTACACTTGTATTATTTGTACTTTGAATGTTTAATTTTGAAAATTGTGCGTTCGTTTGTTTAAAGAATTGTTGATTTTGATAATCAATTATTAGTTGTTTCACCTCTGCTATTGTATTAGGCTTAAGAGATCGTAAAGTTTGGGATAAAGGATCTTTCAAACCCGTAATAGCCGTTAGCAACGCCGATTTATCATGAAAGTTTGTTAGACACCTTTTTTCGATATCATTAAGGTTTGTATCATATTTTATTACTTTATGAATTCTAATTAATTGTGTTTCCACACGTTCGACAAAATTTATTGAATTCTCGCCGGGATTTTGTTTGAAATGGCACAATTCGAAATTTAAACAATGAATATCTAAAATTTCACCAAACTGTTCCAAAAGTGCAATTTTGATTTGATTCCAAGAATTAAATTCTCTTGAACCAATGAATTCTAAAGCCGGACCTTCTAATCGACTTTTAACAAGAAATGGAAAAATATCCATTTCACTCCGATCAAATTTTGACAAAACAAAGTCAACCGAATCAATAAAATTGTGTAGTTTTGACCTGTTTCCATCAAAAATGTTAATTAGGCGAATAGCTTTATCAGAATTTAAAGAAAAAGTAGTACCGGTTGGAATATTACTAGAGTTCTGTGTTGTCATTTTGTATTTGAAAAAATAAAACAAAGAAAAAGATATAGCCGAAATTGATAATAAAAACAAATAAAATCATGCAATTAAACTCACCTTACAACAACCCCCCTGAGAAACCATTGTAGCCAGTAAGCTCGTTCTGTAGAGTGGCCGTTCACTGCTTGAACTCTTCGTACCCAAATTCCGTCTGTACCCAAGCTAGAGGAAGCTTCAAAAAGTTGTCTTCAATAGCACCGCAAATTCCACTAAGGCTATGTGTGATTCTTGAAGTATCCAGTTGAAGGCTTCAGTAATCCTAAATTCTCGTAGTACGGAGGCTAAGGGTGCCTGAAGTTGGTGCGATAAACAAAGCCCACACAAAAATCGATGATCGATGTTTTCGTTCACTTTCACTTAATTGTTCGAATTCCGGTTAATTGAAATGAATTCAAAAGAGATCAGCCTTATGTTCTCTCCGGAAATCCTACTGACTGCGCCAGTTTTGATTTTCAACCTTTTGGGTATTTGGGATTAATAAAATATTTTCTCCAAGTCAAACAAAATGTGTAACTTTATTTTCACACGCTGCTTACAATCAGGCAGTACAATCGAATCTGTCGTTTTAGAACTCATACAGGAACTGTTCGATATTCATTTTATTTCTTTTTTTTGTTGATTGGGGAGATTTGTTCTATTGGTCTTTCCCCATTTTTGCCTTTCCTCGCTGCTTAGTGCAGTTCCCTTTTCTCGCCTGTCCCATCGTTCTTTCCGAAAAACTCCGAACTGGAGCGGTAGTACAATGCATGGGCGTCATTGATGATTGAGAGCTCGATTGACATAGTAAACGGACATAGGTTCGCATTTTAGACTTGAGTGAAATATTGTGCAATAGTGCAACCACCTAAATCAAGATACATAATACAGTCCATTAGATGAATTCCTTTAATATATGTTACCTGGTCAGGGGGTAAGTCTATAAGAATTTTATCTCCTCCCGGTACATAACATTTTGGTCCTTTCGGCCCGGATATTGATCCATCATTCGAATATTGATTCGAATTCGTTTGAAATTTCTGATTTCATTTTCGTGGATTTTGAAATTTATTGTTCGTTTCGTTTTTTTGGTTTGCGTTTTAGAACATTTAGTTACATTCACATACACGTTGGGTGTATGTGTGTGTGTTTTTGCGTGTATTTGAAACTAAAGTATACGTTATCTTTCGTCGAACTTTGTTTATATTTTCATTTCCTGTACGGTGTTGATATTGTTCAATGGCGAACGGTCGGCGGGACGAGTTGGGCGACTTGTCGGAGTTGCAGGTGGTGACTTGTTCGGTTGAGTCATTGGTTTGCAATTGATATTCGTTTTTTGATAATGGCTTATACCATGGAAAGGACTGTTTTGTTTGCAAAACAATACATTGGTAGGCTTGAGCGTGTGAGAGATTTGGGACGCCAAGCGAGTGCTGCTGCCGATGCTGGTTTAAAGGCTTCTTTTCGGGCTGCCTACGACTCGGCAAAAAATATGTATGATACGTTTGAGAATATTAATAAGCAAACTTTGTTGGATGAATCGAATGCTGAATTATTGGATACTGTTTTTAAATTGTCCACTGAGGTAGATAGCTTGTATTTCGAGATAGGCGGGTATTATTCAACTTTGTTCAGTAGTAGTTCCCTGTCGAATGCGGCAGCGTCACCGAAGGAGGAAGCGACACCACCCTTGAGTCGTTCGGAATCGGTTCAGTCGGTACCGTCATCGGTGGTACAAAGTTCTCAGTCGGTTAAGTTGCCAAAAATCAATTTACCAAACTATTCGGGCGCATTAAAGGATTGGCCTCCTTATATAGATTTGTTTAACACTCTCATTCATAGGAATGAATCCCTTTCTTCAATAGAAAAGTATCAATACTTGATTTCGACTTTAAGGGGAGAACCCTTAAATACCATCAAACATCTTCCGCTTTTAGCAGACAATTATGAGGTTGCGTATCAAATGCTCGTTGATAGATACCAGAATGAGCGAGTCTTGGTCTCATTCTACTGGCAGTCTTTGGCTAATTCAGCAAAGGCGGATTCTTCGTTGGCACAAACTCGCAATTTGTTAAACTTATTTTCGGAAAACACTCTCGCTTTGAGTCATTATGATGACATTGACCTTTGGAATTTTACTCTGGTTAGTTGGCTTTTGCAAAAGTTGGATCCATCACTTAGACAACGGTTTGAACTGGAATTTGCTTCGAACGAAGAAATTCCTAAGTTTGAGGTTTTACAAAAATTCCTGACCGATTATTGCAGAGCCTTAGAATCGACGGGTTTGACTGTTGCTTCGAAATCAAATAGGAGGGTGGACCCTCAGCCAGGCGAAACAAAAAGATATTCTTTCAATATTCGGCAAGCTGACCATCAGTGTGGCGTATGTAGGCAAGATCATTCGCCCGTTAAATGTGAAGTCTTCAAATCTAAATCTCCCAAGGAAAGATACAAACTAGCTCGTGAAAAACAATTGTGTTTGAATTGTCTTAGTTCGGGGCATCGGGTAGTTGATTGTACTTCCAGAAACACTTGTTTTAACTGCCATGGGAAGCACAATACCCTATTACATTTTACCGCGTCAGCTGTTGGGGAGGGTGCTTCGTCCCCAGTAACTAAAGGTTCGTCCTAGCAATTACAGAGTCCCTTTGGGGTTTCTCAGAGTCGGGTGACTCTCGGTTCTTCTGGATCGGGGGTTTTATTGGCGACTGCTGTGGTTGGTATATTAGATAAACATGGAAATACTCAGTTAGTTCGTGCTCTCGTTGATAGTGGTTCGGAAGTCAATTTGATATCTGGTAGATGTTTTGGTAAACTTGGACTGCCACGATCCTCGTTTAATTTGCCCATTTGTAGTATAGATAACCACATTCTCATTTCAAAAGGAATAGTCCAATTGGAAATTAGTTCGAGACTTCTACAGTCTTTCAAACTGCTCGTTGAAGCGATTATAGTCCCAACAATTTGTTCGAAACTCCCAAGATTCTTTGTAGACTTGAAACGGTTTCATCATTTAGATAGTTTAGAACTCGCGGACCCCTTAGCGGGTAACCCTGGGGAAATAGACCTGTTGATAGGTGCGAGTATTTTCCCATACTTGATTGGTGACGAACGGCTTCTTGGGAGCCCCGGCGAACCTGTGGCGATCGGTTCTCCTTTGGGTTGGCTAGTGTTGGGTCCGGTTTTCGGTAGCTCTGAAACCCCGGATTTAGCCAATTCTTTTGGTTTGACAATAGACACTTCATTGAACTCTTCTTTAGATATAGTTCTAAAGAAATTTTGGGAAGTAGAACACGTTCCTGATTCTCATCAGCCTTCTCCTGCTGAGGTTCGATGTAACGAATTGTTCGCTGAATCTTATCGTAGAGATGAATCTGGTAGATTTGTAGTAAGGTTGCCGTTTATAGAAACGCCTCCTCCTGCTCTGGGGGACTCCTATAGTGGAGCCCTAAGACGTTTGTTGTCCTTAGAATACCGCTTGCGTAAAAATCCTCAACTGTATAAAGAGTACAGTGAAGTCCTTAGGGACTACCTAGATAGTGGACATATGGAACTAATTCCTTCGCCTGTCGATAGAAACAAACCTCACTACTATATACCGCATCATTGCGTGTTCAAATGCGATAGTACTACTACCAAGGTTCGGGTCGTCTTTGATGCCGGCTCAAAGACCTCCAATGGCCTGTCCCTTAATAGCACCCTACTCATAGGAGAAAAACTTCAAACAGATCTTGTCTCTATTCTATTGTCTTTTAGAAAACATTCTATAGTTTTGGTGGCGGACATTAAGCAAATGTACCGTCAAATTCTTATTAGCGAAGACCATCGCGACTTCCAGAGGATTCTGTGGCGCTTCGATCCCTCAGATCCTATATCGGAGTATAGACTCAATACGGTGACCTTTGGAGTGTCATCGGCCCCTTTCTTAGCTCTAAAATCTCTGAAGCAACTCGCTTCTATTGGGAAAGAAAGGTTTCCTTTAGCATCGGAAGTTTTGACTTCAGCTGTTTACATCGATGATGTGGTTACTGGAACCACTTCAGTGGAACAGGCTCTTCGTGTTCAGAGGGAGCTTAATTCACTTCTTTCGGAAGCGGGATTTGTCCTTAGGAAATGGGCTAGTAATCATCCGGACGTTTTATCCCCATTGACGGATGAAATTCGACAAAACGTAGCATTCGACTCGGATACCGAGCCCACATTTATTAAGATTCTTGGTCTCCAATGGAATCCAGCACTCGACGTTTTCACTTATAGGATGAAGTTCTCGGAGGGAGAGTGTACGAAGCGTGCTATTCTTTCTGGTGTAGCTCGCATTTTTGACCCTTTGGGGTTCTTATCACCTCTTACTCTGTTGGCTAAACGTCTCATTCAACAATTATGGACTTTGGGGATTGATTGGGATGCGACCCCGCCTGATCATATCATAGATACGTGGAAGAAGTATACTTCTCAGTTATACTTGCTTTCTGAATTGAAAATCCCTCGACAAATCATTAGCATAGGCGTTTCGATTTGTCAACTGCACGGGTTCTGCGACGCATCGGAGTCGGGATACGCTGCAGTAGTGTACTTGAGACTAGAAATCCCGGAGGGAATACGAACTTTTTCAGTATTGGCAAAGGGCAAGGTTGCCCCTTTGAAACGTCTATCGATACCTAAATTGGAATTATTAGCAGCCGTATTGTTGTCGGATCTTATTGAATTCATTCAAAACACTTATGATCGTTGTACCTTTTCTCGAGTCGTGGCTTGGTCGGACTCATTGGTGGCCTTGGCCTGGATTAAGTCGTCTCCTCATCGTTGGAAGACTTTCGTTAGTAATAGGGTTACCCTTATCCAGGAGAAGGTTGCTCCTGATTTGTGGCGCTATGTCCCATCCTCTGACAATCCTGCGGACTGTGCTTCTAGGGGTTTGTTACCCGGCGAACTACTGGATCATAAATTGTTCCAAAGTTTGTGGAAACGATGGTCCCTTGAATATCTACATACATTGCAACAGCGCCAGAAATGGTTTAAGCCCGCGGGCGATTTACCTCTTGGTTCATTAGTTTTAATTAAAGATGAAAATTTGCCACCACTTCGTTGGCAGCTGGGACGCGTTACTCAACTTTTCCCTGGCCGTGACGGTGTTTGCTTCCTAGTCAGTAATTCTGACTACAGTATACTTTAGTTTCTCGTTGTTATTTTGTAATCATTTTTTAAATGCTTTTTTGATGGAAAATGTACATTTCCGTTACATTTTGGTCGGCGGAATGTTCGATATTCATTTTATTTCTTTTTTTTGTTGATTGGGGAGATTTGTTCTATTGGTCTTTCCCCATTTTTGCCTTTTCTCGCTGCTTAGTGCAGTTCCCTTTTCTCGCCTGTCCCATCGTTCTTTCCGAAAAACTCCGAACTGGAGCGGTGGTACAATGCATGGGCGTCATTGATGATTGAGAGCTCGATTGACATAGTAAACGGACATAGGTTCGCATTTTAGACTTGAGTGAAATATTGTGCAATAGTGCAACCACCTAAATCAAGATACATAATACAGTCCATTAGATGAATTCCTTTAATATATGTTACCTGGTCAGGGGGTAAGTCTATAAGAATTTTATCTCCTCCCGGTACATAACAGGAACAGTCTCATACATGTAATCAAAATGTTTATACTTTTGGTCACGCTAATGTGAATCACCAGGCCATGCCGGTAGTCGCACAACGTAACATTTATACGTTTGGGACTTCAAGTACCGTTCGAAGCATTTACTTGGATAACTGAAGGAGACCCACCTCTGCCTTTGCTCAGTTTACTTTTTCACAGACAGCTATGATGTGATGACTTTATATCAAAATTTGTGGAACAAGCATCTAAAAAACAATATTTAACTGTTTTTGATGTTATGAGTATCATTATTAATACAAAAAACGTTGTCTGCCGGAATGATATATTCTCTGTTCAAGAGCTTCTCACAAACAATAACGTAACAAGTCGTGATCAATTTCTTTTCAGAAATGTTGCAAAAAACTACAAGAATATGAAATGATGCTTAGAAGATATCATATTGGAAACATCTTACTACGCTCAACCCCATATATTAGCAAATATAAAACATCTAATGAAAGTATACAACTTGGTCTATAACCACAACCCGCTTCATGCTGGAAAACAAAAAGCAGTTTATCAGTGGATTCTTGGAAATTTATTCAAAGCGCGAACGGGAGAGCGAGCAGGATGGCAAACAGGGCCTGATTCGGCAAAGTGGCCTTCCACCAAAGTTGAAGACTACACGCACACCTTGAAATTACTGCACTCTTTAATGTAATGTTGTATTTATTATAAGGAAATAAAACAGCTTGGTAAAAAATGATAAAGTGCTTTATTTAAATTTTATTAGCAACACCAGCGCCTACTTATATACACCAAATAAGCCATAATTGGTATAAATATGCATAGAAATACAACCAAACTTATGCACGATACAACTTGAAGGAATAGCATTGAATCCCATACGTATTCTGGAGTATTATTTTCCAATATTTCAGTTGCCGACAGCCATTGCCTGTCAATATATTCCAAATTTCTATCCTTTGCTATAGAATATCTTACTTTCACCGAACTCATTTGGCGTGTTTTGTTTAAAATAAATACGTTGCTGTTGTTGACTGGTGTAAAAATTAACCGAACCCACTCTTTCGGCCACTCACATAAACCCTTAAACTCACTTTCAAATTTAACGTATTTTAGCGTAGGCTATATCACCATTACTATTTTCCGGTCGTGAAATATATAACGTGTTATTGAAAAAATACGGTAAAACTATTATAGCTGTTTTGATGCGCATGATGATATCCTCAAGTATACTGATTGTTAAACATATGAGCTGCTTTTTATATTCTACATCACTCCTCTCTGTTCAGAAATAAAAGACGCTTTTAGTTAAGTATCCATTTAATAATCATATTCCTTCTGTTAAGCAGCCTTTACATTTTTTAATTTTCGTTTTATTTTATAATCTATTTACAATGGTAACAAGTAAATATCAACGTACTAATGGTAATAAAATATTAATATTAACAATAATGAAAGAAGTAAAATAAAAAATGTAAGAAATAAAAACCACTTAAACCAGTTTATAATTCGGCATCAGTTAATAGAAAATAAATATCATTTAAATATTCTTCAGAAACATTATTACTTTCAAAAAGATTATTTAATTGCGAAACCAATTATTCTTCCTCTTCTTCTTTGTTAATTAGTTTATTGCCATATTCAATAGCTTTATGTAATGAAATTATTTTAGGGATGTCGTCATGACCCCAAACTAAAGTTTTAGTAGTGCCTAGAATTATGAAACGCTTATCGTCGTTAGGGCTTAAAGTTACCTTGTATTTTAATTGGCTATACATTTGATGCAATCGAGAAGTAAAAACCTACATTTGCTCCATTATCTGCTTTTGCTCACTTACAACGGAAACATAGTGTTTTTCATCTAGGCGGTTTTAAATCAAGGAACGTGTCACACCTTTTGCTTTCGTTATAATTGTTGAATCGTCCAATTTAACACAATCCGCTTTCACGCCAGTACCATAAAGGCTTTTAATAGGAACGCCAGCGAATTCACCTTTCATTTTACCAAAAATTGATCCAGTTTTATGAATGTCGTAAATATTACCTTCCGGATAATCGGAAGTATCAAATTTTCGCAGGTGTTTTTTAATTTCACCGTAGAAATCATCATGATAGAATTTTAAAACTAAAAGATCAGTATCCATGTATAAAAGAGATACCTTATCTTTGTATTCTCTTTTGAGAAAATCATAATAAAATCCATATGGAACAGTTTTTGATCATTCTAAAATGATGCACCGAGATAAATCGGCTTATTATAAACAACTTTAACTTTTTCCATTTGAATTGCAACACAATTTTCTGAGAAAATGGTATAGTTTTTGAAATTCGGTCGCGCGATTAACGTTTCAGCTCCCAAACTTTTACCAGCATTTCCCACCGCGTAGAAATTCGTATATCGCTTCTTTTGTCAACATTTTCCAGGGTCTTTCCAAAAATTGAATTAACCATTTTTTTTGAAGAAATCTTTATCCGATTTTACTGTTGATTTATTTCTCATTTCGGTATTTAGCTGAATATAAGGCTTCATGAACGCTTCTTGTTTAAATTTTAGCACCCTGTGGATTTTGGCGATTTTTAAACCATGCCTCATACCCTGTTTCAAATTAAGATAGTGGCTTACATACTACTTTTCTTTATGATTTAAGGTTGTAATTAATTAGTAGTGTAAGATGACCGGTTCTAATTCAGAGGAAGAGAGGTTACTTAAGATCAAATTGACGGAAGGTCATTGACTTTAAACTTGTGTGTATGTAGTGGTCGAATGCTTCACAATGAATTGAAACATATGTACATGTGTCGGTGATGTAAAATTAAATACGTCTGCACCCGTCTGAAGTTTACGATTCTTAAATACGTTTACATGATAATGTAGAGGAAGTGGAGAAAAGTGTAAGGTACAGGCATATGAAATAAAAGTGAAGTCGTTATAGTTAACGATTCTTTATTTTGATATAAATGAAGTATGTAAGTGATACAATCAAAATATTGAACAATAAGATTATATTAATAGTACTAACAACTTGTAGAAATAAGAAAGAGTCGGTGATATAGCCCTTAGTTATAACGTCTCTGTTTTCGACATCCTTAAGCTGAATCCATCGGCTTTCAATATATCTACGAAACTGTCCATGTTTATCAATAAATGCTGGTTTTACAGAGTGAAGGTTCTGCACGTTCTCAACTGTAAAGACATTTGTTCCATTAAAATTTCTTAAAATACTAGTATCCCAATTTTTCTTACATGTACAAGACACATCAATATCCTTCTTAAAATTTTTACAAACATAGGCTTCATCTCCAATAGTATTATCAGGTCGAGAAATGTAGAGGGTATTGTTATACAAATATGTTAAAATCAGTAAAGACGACACACTGATCATGATTGCTTTTTTCCATAACAACTGAGACATTTAAAACGAGCAACGTGGTTTGTATAATAAGTTCCCCTCCACTGAAGCCTATGTAGTGGAAGGTGCCTTTACATAAGTTACGGGAACGAGTGAAGGAGTGGTAGATGCATAACAGAGTTGAGTGTGTTTAAGTCAGTATAACATGGAAACCTCTATCGAAAAGTTTAATAATGTGCGGGTGGGTTATGAAGAGAAAGAAATACGTGCTCTGAAATCACTGGAAGTGAATCAAAGGTATCCCGTGCAACGCTTCGAAAAGGTGAATACAAAATGAGGACCTCGTCTATTAGCTGATTTATACAGCTTTATCGTATTTCTTCCGTGCAGACACGCAGAAGCTTTTACAGATGCAGAAATCGAGGACATAAACGAAAAAATTGTGCATAAAGTGGGTCATCCATCAATTCGCCTTAAAGGATTTATTGGAAAAGCGGCTGATTTAGAAATACATATGTAAAATGCATAACATTGTATGAGAATATAAAAAATAAAAATCTAATTTATATTATGAACGTGTTTTGTTTGTTTAAAGGAAAAAAATACAGTCAATTTATGATTGTAAAGACAACGAATATTTTAATAAAAGAACATTTTTATGAGCACAATTCTGTTCAACAGCGGTTATAAATAAATGATAAGAACACACTTTAACTTTAAAATGAGTTGGGAGTTTGGAGAGAGCTGGACATCCGATATCTTCAATGTTAACAAAGTTAACAGTAGGAAAGGATTCCTGCAGCCCCATCATTTTTTGTAATCCTTTAACATATACAACTGTTGACTCCATCAATATGTAGTGAATTCTATCATAAAGTGTGGAGTACGGAAGATCGCCGTTATCCCAATATAACCCATGAAAATTTCTTGTTAACCAACGATTTTGACTTCTGTAACGAACGGGGAGAGCGTCCCATGGAAATGGTGGTTCAAATGTGAAATGATAAACTGGTTCTTCTTTTAGAGCAACAACAGCTACTTCTTTAAAAACAAATCGATTCTCACTACACTGAAAACCTTGTCCAATAAGAAACTCATCGTGCTCACTGTTCAGTACCGGTAAGAAAACAAAATTGTGGAAGTGATCGTTGTGTTTTATACTTCTTGATCTAAGTTTGTGGACGGATTGTAATGTATCACACGATCATGTATTATTAAACAGAAATCTGCTGTTTTGTCTGGTACATTGTCTTTAGTTTGAAACTCCAGACGGATATCTATACTACCAGATTTAACAGTTTCATTCTGATAAGAACAGTCTACTATTACAAGAGGAGCAATGACTAGGATTGTTTAGGATCGAATAAGGGTTCACTTACATTACCATAATACGATTGTTGAAAGTTGGCATACATTTCATACAAAACGGCAAATCTAGAAGTATCAAAATCTAAATTCAAATTATCATACGGGTACATAGTAGATCCTAAGTGAACTTTAAAATTGGTTAGTTTGCAGTGATCGAAGGCACTCATATTTTTTGCAAGATTATTACTTTTATCTGTTTGAAATCCGAAAATAATGAAGCGAGGCTTTTCCAATTGTGACGTTGTTTTCACATTCCAGTTGTGAGAATACGATTTGGGAAGTAGCGGATATTCATGTAGTTCCCAAGTCCGAAATGAAAGTTCCATATTTAAATTTCGCAATAACGCAACAATTTCAAACGTTCAGCATCTGCTACAGATACATGAGGAATTTTCCAAGAAATCTGATCCAAATGTACAAGTACATCTTCAAGTGGTGTTGCTGAGCAATATAAAGCATTATTGTCAGTGCTGCTGCGAACTAGAACTAATTCTTGTCGAACGTTTAATATTATTTTTCGGAAGTCTTCTGCAAATCCAAAAATCATACGTTGTGGAATACAAACGTTGAAGTAACCGTTGGAATCTACTAGTTTTACAGAATTAAGCTTAATTCCTTGTAGATCGCTTAAAGCAGGAGGCAACCATCCACTGTTGCTGAGACGTTTACTTTCATTCTCGTTGTAAGATGCGTAACCTTTCATTGTTGTAACCATGCCAGGATTACGGACTCGATCAATAACTTTTCCGCCTAATTCATAACGAATTTCATCCAACAGGTGTAAAATTCCATTGTGGATAAAAGAAGTGTTCGCAGTTGCCTTTCCATCCTTTTGAAGAAGCGAACGACCTTCTATGTATAGGAAACTACTAGAAGGCAAAGTGTAAACATCTTCATTTTCTATTGGAATACGTATCGTATCATAGTAGTAATAGGAGAGGGCTACTGAGATCATGTCCCGTTAGATTGTTGCTGTTTCTGTCTAACGTTAGTTTGCCGTATAAGTACATCCTTCTCGCACCTATGGGCAAAAGGTGTATGTGTTCTGAGATCATGAACCGTTACTTTAATGCTGTGACGTAGCAAGGAAGGAGTGTTTTTTTCCCGTCGGTCGCGACCGACGTACCTATCAAGGAATATGTGTTGTTTTTCCGGTTCGGCTGGACATGCATGCCGCTGCCGCAGTGCAAGAAATAATAATTATTTTTCTTACGCGTTCGGCTCTAATGAATGACTTTATTAAAGTAATTGCGTGCATTGAATTGCTTCGTTATGAATAGGTAGATAGGTAGATAGGTAGGTAGGTAACAATGTAAATAAAAAGTATTGTTATTCAGAAATAGTTTTATTCTTTAAAAAAATGTTACATTACAACATTATTAGATGGAATCCAACTGTTTTGAGATTTATCGAATCCAAGCCATTTTACGTAGACTTGATCACCTTTTCTTCGCAAAATTTTTTCCACCAGGAACACGTCGGGATGTTTCGCCTTTTGCAGTTCCTTATCCAAAAATCCTCCCTTTATATCGTTACCTGTTAAATCTTGTAAATAATAGACGATTGGATTAGAAAATTTAATGTTAACCACTTTATAAACTTCATTGGACCAGTTTGGAGTGTAACCTTTTGCAAAAACTTGGCGATGTTTGCTAATGCGTACGTAATCTCCAATGGAAAATTTCTTTCTCTTCAGATCTATTGTTTTAATGCGAGAATATACGGTATTCAATAGTAGCTTTTCGTTTTCCTTCTTTACAGCATTTATCGGTTTCATTCTGATAGTTCTGTGTTTTTTATTATTATAAACTTGAACTAGTTTAGGTAACAAATCTAACCATTTGTAATTTCCTTGCAATGTAATTTTTTTCCACATTATACCTTTTAAGGTTCTGTTGGCTCGTTTACTGCTGAAAGTTGAATAGTGATTAATTCTGTATTTTCTAATTAGATTCTGAAACCATTTATTGTAAAACTCTTTTCCCATATCAGTTTGCAGGTTTGTCGGTATACGTTTATTTTTGCGTAATATATCTTCAAACGCTTTCGAAACATCTTCTCCGTTTTTTCGTAAAACCGGTGACGCCCATAAAAACTTAGAAAAAGTGTCAATTACTACAAGAATGTATCGATACCCTTTATTTTCTTTTGCATTCGGAATCATTTCAACTAGATCGGCTTGAAACAGATCGTATAATCCTTTAATAATTGTTCTTCGTCTAGTAAAATTTTTTCGAGCTTGTTTATGTAATTCAGCTACCACTTGCTCTTTAATAGTGGTTGTTGTTTTACCGTTTTTGCTAGAATCGTTTTTTATCTTTCCTTTTAGTATTTTGACCATTATTATTAAACAGAAGATGTGGTGGTGGTGGTGGCGCTGGTGATAGTAGTGGTATCGATATTGCTAGGCAATACGCTTGACGGCGTGGCTGTAATTAAAGAGCTCTTCTGTATGTCAAGGTGCTTAAAGATAGCATCTATATACAAAGTATTTAAACGAAAATTGATGTTTATTGAGTCAATGTTAGCCTTGAGAGAGTGTATTAGTACTAATAATTCGTTTCGGAGAATTTCACGTTTTTATCTTCTTCGGACATTGCATCCTTTTTGACTTTTCCACATTCTAGTCTAATTTGGGTATTAGTAACTTTGTCTTTATTATCAACATATGCTTTTGTAGCTGCATGCCAAGATGCTGTTGGCATCTCTAAACGAGTTACATGTTTGTTATCGAAATCAATAAAATAAGAAAACTTTCTAAAATCTTCAGCTGTCGCTAACGTATCTATTATTATATCCAAGTATTTTTTTTGTGGCAATCTCATCTTCAATCTGTTTCCCATGATCGTCGTCGCTCGTTTTAACTCGAGGGAATAACTTATTATTTTCAATCAAGAATTTATCTGCCGTTTCAAACTTTCGTTTAGAACCCCCCGATAATGCTCGACCGAATTTATCAACGACCATATTGAAACTAAGTGAGAATATAAATTATTTATTCTATTATACCACACTCTCGAAGTTCTTCGACAATAGATCTGATTTCATTGCTATGGTTGGTATTTCCTGCAGATTGAGATGAAATGAGTAATTTTAAACGATCACATAATTCGTTAACATCATTAAAATATACATATTCTAGAGGCTTATCGTTTAAATTCATCCATAGACCATTACCCAAAGGATTTTTAACTGGAGTCGAAGTAGCTGTTATGACATTGGCAGCAGCGGAAGGAAATAGAGGTCCGATCATGAGTTTCTTGATTAGCTGATACTTTTTTCCTTTGTTTCCAGCTATTGGAGCGGTACTCTTGTAGCCAATTTTATGAGCATTTGTTCTATACACTATATCTTTATATTTCGCCAAATCAGATTCCTTATAACCATTGGGCTCCTTTTTAAACAAAAGCTCCAATAATCCTCGGGATAGTGTATACCTTACATGTTTTATGGTTATTTTGTTAGTTCCAAACTTTATTTCGGAATCTCCGATAAAATATTTCTGTTTCTCTGAATTTTTTCTTACACCATATTGCGTGTCAAAAACTCCTTTAGTATCATGATTTAGAGATGTTATATAAGTTTGAGGGTTATCTAATCGAACGAGCTGCATTATTTCCCTATAGACATCCCTATCTTTTTGCTTATCTCCGACAGGATTCTTTTTGAAAAGTAACTCATATAGTCCAGGCGTTCCGACAAATTTACGTCCCATTATTTCTAGATTTTTACCGACCACCTTCATTTCTTCATCGCCAATATATAATTTGTTCTGAAGCCAATCGTATCGAACATCATTTCTATTGTCATATTCTCCTTCAGTTTCGCTTAATACTCCTTCAATATAATATCTCGGTAATTCTTCATAATCATCTAATATATCTTTAAAAGCAGGATCGTTTACGATTTTCTGTATTTCTTGTTTAGTGTAATCAAATATTCTATCTTCTTCCTCGTCATTCAGTGGAAGCTTTGTAGAAACATCGGAATCTTTTACCGAGGTATTTAATGAGGTTGGTAATGACGATGATGATGATGGTGAGAATAAATCTGGTGCTATGAACGATTTCTCAACATCTTCTTCATCTTCTTGTTCTTCCTTTTTAATTTCTTGCTTAACTTTCGGTTTAGAAAATTGTATTTCTTCTTTTAATTGCATTAAAGGTTCCACCAAAGGTTTATAGGATTTCCGCAATATATCTTCTTCCTCTATCGCACCCTCTTTTAAAGCTTGCAATTTTCGTTTTACATCTTTCCTTACCTTTACAAGCTCCTGTTTAATTTTCGAGTCCATTACAGCGATATATGTACATACAAGAGATAATATGATTCTCATTCGTTTACTGCTTCTATATTACTCAGAGGTAAATCGTAATGGTTATAAATATACATATTGATCAAAACCTTTACGGTATCGACCGTTTTTAACATCACTATCTTTATAAATACTTATAAACCCATATTTGTCATCCCAACAAACTTTGCAAATGGTTTTAAACATTTCAAATGGCATGTCAGTATTGACATGATCTGAATAGACATGCTTAAGATTTAGCTGATCCTGTTTGAATAATATAATTAGATTTGCATTGTCGCGTATTAGATGTTTTGGAATATGAGTATATGTTTGACAAAGATAAAAAAAATCGACGTTGTAATGACGTCCCATACTAAAATAATCTCTGATTACATTCTGATTTTCGCAAGCAACATCGTCAAATATAAATATTGAATTAGATTTCGCATTGATGGAGAAATAATATTCTCAGAATCTTTGTAAGGGTAATAGCCAATGCCTTTTATTGTTTTAAAAAGCTTGTCTAAGTATTCATATTTTGGTTGAGTTAGCGATTTGGAGTATACGTATACATTCTCGAATCGGAGACCATTGGGATGTTCTAAAAGTGAAATTATAACATTCGTCTTTCCACGATCGGAAGAACATGTAACGATTGATCGTATTGTTGACGGTAGAAGGGGGCCATGTCGGTTTGCCTTTGGTACATCGTTTAAATCACGGTTAGTAATAGGCAGCACAGCTTTTTGTTGAACTATTCGCATGTCAATAATCTAATGAAAAATATGGTTACTGTTTTTCTATTTTATAAGGTGATAGCTTTGCACGAATTGGTTTATTTCGAAGAAACCTTTGAATAAGAGAGAGCAATGCGGAAAGTGCAACGAGGTAATGGTTTACTTAATAAACTAATTAATTCTTTACCGTTTGAATTCCATATACCGGGTTATCGCTTTTGTGGACCAGGTACAAAGTTAAACGAGAGGTTCGAAAGAGGGGCAAAGGAATAAATCCTTTAGATGAATCCTGCAAAGCTCATGATATTGCATACTCTAATTTTAAAAATCTAGAACAAAGACATAAAGCAGATAGTATTTTAGCTAGAGCAGCACTTAGACGAGTTCATTCATCGGATGCAAGCATTGGAGAACGTTTAGCTGCTCGAGTAGTTGCAACCGCTATGAATGTAAAAACAAAGTTGGGTTCTATGAAAAAAAAAAAGGGTGGAAGAATAAGTTTTCGAAAATTTATAAGAAAAGCAGCGAATGTTCTAAAACAGAAAAAGCCAGAAAATGTCATTCGAGCAGCACGATTAGCAATGTCACAGTTAAAAAATGCAAATCAGAAAAAAGTGACCGATTCTCCCAGGATAATACCGGTTCCAAAAAGCGGTGGATTTCTTCCATTAATACCACTTTTCGCTGGATTATCAGCTTTAGGTGCTTTATCCGGAGGAGCAGCCGGAATCGCGAAAGCGGTTAATGATGTTAAAGCAGCCCAAAGAAGTCTTAGCGAATCTGAACGACATAATAAGGCTATGGAAAAAATTGCTATTGGAAAAGGTCTTTTCTTGAAACCTTATAAAAAAGGTTTGGGACTTTATTTACCATATCAAAAAAAAAAAAAAAAACCTCTCTAAGTCTGCTACAACGAGCACTAACCGATGAAGATTTGCATAAATATGTTTAAATGCTTCAAATTCCTCACTTTTGCGGAATATTTATGCGTGACAGTTTACCTAAAAAAGTGCGCGCCATCGAACGTGGAATTATAAATCATAATAAGAAAACGGGCATGGGTACGCATTGGACAGCATACAAAATTAAAAACGGCAATGCAGTTTATTTTGACAGCTTTGGAAATTTGCGACCACCTCCGGAAGTTGTGAAATATTTAAATTCTTCTCAACCATGCAAAATCTTTTATAATTATGATCGCAAACAGATGTACAACTCATTCAATTGTGGTCATCTAGTATTACAATTTCTATATAATATCACACCACCCTTTCACTTTTAAAACGTTAGCGCAGACGATAATAGTTCCATTTAATCTAACGTTAACAGACTATCAACATGTATACGTTTAATTTAACCGGAGACAAATCAATATTACAAGCTAATATTAGCCCACCAATTGTTTTGGATGATAATTTTGAGTATTCTTTAGGACTCGTTAACTTTGAAACATACAATTCTATTTCAAATATAGATCAAAGTAGTAACAAATTTTATGTTGGGAATAGAGTAATAACCATACCGGAAGGATCGTATGAGCTTGACGATATAAATCGTTATCTACGCCTCCAATTATACTTTATGCCTTGCCCTTCATGATCCCATAAACGTAGTACCCCTATCTCCACATGTCATATCGCATTATTAAATGCTAAAAAAAAAAAATTTTTAAAACTCCCGCTCTGCCTACAGTTGGTACTAAGGTTGGTGCGCCTGGGAAATCATTCCTTGTTTATGCGTGTCATATCACGAATGCTCTGCTCCTTTGTTCCATTACATTTAGTGAAAAACATTTGTCTGCTCACCTTCAATCATGCCAAAACACAAACGTCGACATCATTCATCGGATTCTGATTCCTCTAATAATGAAGTTCAACGACAGGTTCGTCGACTTCAGAAGGTTTTAGCACGCCGTGCTCGGGCTCGCAAACAACATTCTTCTATCCCACCGAACAACTTTTCCGGTGAGTATTAACTTCTATTTGACGATTACTCTTCCGTAGATGTTTCGAGCTCTTCCCCTTTGTTAACGAGGCTGTTGGAAAACCAGTTTGGTTAAAAAACCAAAAATCTTATATTGGCATACTATTTGCAACCTTTGGGTAGCTTACCCACAATACAGACCAATTCTGGTGGTTGTTTCCTATCGGCCTTTCTTTACGGCCTATTACATGCTCTACCTAGTTTTACCATTTTATAGTCCTGTTAGGACGTTAAAATTCTGCCTGTTAGGCAGTATTCTTTTATGGCTTTTGCCTTTAGCTATTCTATTAGCTTTCAAGTTGGGAGTTTACCAGTGCTCATGGTGGTGTCCCTTTGTAGGACCGGAGGTGGATTCAGCAGACATAGATGTGTTAGATTCTTCCACACCGGTGCAAATACCAATGCCTACTATTGACCGTGAAGTCCTGGAACTTCTAGGCTTTAGTGGCTCCAAGGAACTTAAAAATGAGGATATTATCCACAGAAATGTGGCTGAAATTTGGAGTGCAATACTGGCAGAAGGTTTGCCAGAGGAAAGTAGAAATAACCTTTTAACGCAATATCCTTTTTTTTTAAAATCTGCCTTTGATGGCTCCGCCACAAATTAACAAAGAAGTACGACCAACTCTGCCTGAAGCAAGTATTGCTCGTGACCAACGAATCGCAACAGTGCAGGGTCGGCCAGGAGCTGGGTTGTCTGCCATGGGTCGTGCCTTGAATTTGCTTTTATCAGAGCCAGATAGGTCACAAAGCTCCAAAGATCTTATACGCTTAGTGGGTGATGCAGCCCGAACAGTCTCACACTAGACGTTTAATGTTGCGAGGAAATCTAAACACAAAGACACTGGCAGAGACTTTCACTGAATTACCAGTCAGTTCGCAAATTTTTGGGGACAATCTTGACGACCGCATTAAGGCAGCAAAAGCACTGGATAAAACCGCCGACGAACTTAGGGCAAAACCGGTACCAACGTCATCAAACATGGTTTCACTCAAATCCAAATCGAAACCCTCTTTAAACTTCAAAAGCCCACCCCGCAAAGCAGTGAGTCAAATTCAGCGGGGTGGGACCTATCAGACCCACCGATACAGGAACCATCGTTCCCAGAACACTAAACGTCGTTATCAAGAGGAGACAAAGAGACGTCGGAATCCTCATCGGAAGTAACTTCACATAAGGCAGGTCGTTTAGCTCTTTTTTTTCATAAGTGGCAGGAAATCACGGCTGATCCGGCCATTTTGTCTTGGTTAAAGGCTATGGTATTCCGTTTGAACGGCCTATCACTCAAACCAGCTTACCAACTCCAACTGAATGGTCAGCTTCTGATATTCGAACTATTTCTGCAAATATTTCAAAATTACTTAGCATAGGAGCCATCTCTATCTGTCATCCCTGTTCAGATCAGTTTCTGTCTCCTATTTTCCTTGTACCGAAACCAGATGGGTCCCAACGGTTTATTCTAAACTTAAAACGCCTCAACGCCTTTACTAGAGTTGATCACTTCAAAATAGGCTCTTAAATTATTACGCCCTGGTTGCTTCATGGCAACCATCGATCTCCTGGACGCATATTTCATGGTTCCCGTCGCAGAATCTGATCGGAAATACTTGCGTTTTTCATTCTTAAATGTCCTTTATGAATTTAACTGCCTACCCTTCGGCTTGAACACGGCACCTCTAGTCTTTACAAAAATTATGAAGCCGGTAGTGGCCTGGCTTCGAGCACGTGGGCTTTTGTCAGTTGTGTATTTAGATGACTTTCTGCTTATTGGTAATACTATGGAGGACTGTCAAAATAACGTGAAGACTACCTATCACTTATTACGACAACTTGGCTTTTTAATTAACGAGTCCAAAAGTCGTATGACTCCTACTACTAATTGCCTCTTTCTTGGTTTTGAATACAACTCCTTAAAAATGGAAATTTCAATCCCCGTTGATAAGCAAAGACGCACAATCGCCTTAAATTGACTCGTTCCTCAAAAAACGTTGCAATATTCGAGACTGGGCGCGCCTTATTGGCACTCTTATCTCCCTGTGTCCGGCTACGCGTTATGGATGGCTTTATACTAAACGTTTGGAACGTGCAAAGTTCCTTGCCCTAGTCCATTCTGACGGAAATTATGACCAATGGGGGGCGGTCTGTGGCAATCGACGAGCACACGGCCGTTGGAATAGTTCAGAAAGTAAAAAACATATCAACGTTTTAGAACTGTTGGCAGTCCTTTTTGGGCTAAAGTGTTTTACTACTTCAGTCTCTAATTGTGAAATACTGTTGCGGATATACAATACGAATGCGATTTCTTATGTAAATCGCATGGGAGGTGTGCAATTTCCAGAACTATCTGATATTGCCCGTAACATATGGAGTTGGTGTGAACAACGCAATCTCTGGATCTTTGCTTCCTACATACAGTCATCTGACAACTGGGAAGCAGATGCCGAATCTCGACACCTAACCTCAGATACAGAGTGGTCTTTATCACCCTGCATTTTTCAAAACATTGTTAGGACCTTTGGGACCCCTTCTATTGACTTATTTGCCACACGGCTTAATAGTAAATGTCTTCATTTTGTTTCTTGGTTTCCGGACCCGGAAGCCCAGTTAGTTGACGCATTCACGTTTCCGTGGTCAGATGAATTCTTTTACGCTTTTCCGCCGTTCTCACTCGTTTCCCGAGTTTTACATAAGATCGTGACTGACAAAGCTACCGGCATCTTAGTCATTCCTTCGTGGCCAAATCAGCCGTGGTATCCCTTGTATCTATCACTACTAGTAAAACCACCTTTGCTGTTTCCACCAAATAAGTTGTTGCTTTCATGTTCCAGCCTCCGTCATCCCCTATGGCGCTCCCTTACCCTGGAGGCGGGAGTTTTATCAGGGATGCCTTTGCCAATCAAGGATTGCCACTAGCAGCGGTTGATATTATGATGTCATTCTTTTCTCCTGCAACTCTTCGCCAGTACGATGTAACTTGGAAAAAATGGTGGGTTTTCTGCATGTCCCGCGACTGGAACCCTTTTGAGTTATCCTACAGCCTGACCATGGAGTTTCTCTGTCAACTATTTTCTTCCAACGCTTCTTCCGGTACTATCAACAGTAGCCGTACCGCTTTAGCTGTGGCCCTCTCACCTAATTTGGGACAACATCCGCTTATTAAACGTTTTTGTAAGGGTGTGTACAACATGCGCCCATCGGCGCCCCGATACGCCAACACTTGGGACCCCTCAACTGTTTTGACTTACTTATCCTCTCTCATTCCAAATGAGGAGATCCCATTGGAGCAGCTTTCCCTAAAATTAGTAACCCTTCTTGCCCTAATAACGGCACACCGAATGCAAACTTTTTCATTAATTCAAGTACAAAATATTACTAACAAATCTACGTCTATCGAAATCAAGATCCCACTACCTATTAAGACCTCTGGTAAAGGCCGGGTTCAACCGGTCCTAGTACTGCCTTATTTTGGACAAAACCCTTCCATCTGTGCCGCTTCGACTCTCTCCTGCTATTTAGCGCGAACGGAACAACTGCGTTCAGGTGACCGTTTATTTATCTCTTTCAAAAGCCCCCACAAAGCGGTTTCCTCCCAGACATTAAGCCGATGGGTAAAAAGAGTCCTCCTCGCTAGTGACATCGACACCACCATTTTCTCCGCACATAGCACCCGGCACGCTGCAACTTCTGCAGCCCATCGCGCAGGAATTTCTCTGGACGTGATCCGCAACACCGCAGGCTGGAGCTCTCGTTCAGAAACTTTTGCACGGTTTTATAACAGACCGTTAGCTCACTCAGAGATATTCGAATCGGTCCTAGAGAGCTGTTTATAGTTTAACATATCAACGTATGTAAATCTAATTTAGTTTCTTTCTGTTGGATTTTATGCTTAAACCTTGCTGACTCGAAAATAAAGTTCTTTGCTCTACTGAGTCGCAATAACTTTCAACATCTACGTTTATGGGATCATGAAGGGCAAGGCGTAAAGTATAATTGAACGATCAAACGAACTTACCTGTAAGTGAAGTTCGATAGTAATTATACGAATCGCCTTGCCTGAAATGATCCCTTCCCTTCCCTCTTCTTTACCCGCCCGGATCATTTCTTAATTGCGACCTCAGCTCTGAAGAGAATGATTTCCCAGGCGCACCAACCTTAGTACCAACTGTAGGCAGAGCGGGAGTTTTAAATTTTTTTTTTTAGCTTTTAATAATGCAATATGACATGTGGAGATAGGGGTACTACGTTTATGGGATCATTTCAGGCAAGGCGATTCGTATAATTACGATCAAACTTCACTTACAGGTAAGTTCGTTTGATCGTTCAATTAGGCGATCCGAGAGCAAAAGGTAAAGATATTATATTTCTTAATATAACTGGCAACAACAACACTTTACTTTCGGAAATTAAGTGTACAGAGCAAGTTGATTTCACAAAAACGGATTCAATCGGACAACTGCTAGGATTTAAACCGAGAATTATTAAAGCTTATGGTCATGAAGTGCCTGATTATCCTGTAAATATTTTTAAATTAAACGCTATTTGCATCCATTGCAACCTTGTTTCCGGTTCATATAGAAATAACGAACAAGCTCATTTTATTCATCAACTTTTCCCAAACATTCCGCCAGGCTATAAAATAGTGGAAAATCCAACCAACGTTATTTATTTGCCTATAAATTCGAGAATTATTGACTCAATAGTCATTAAAATAGTTGATCAAGACGGTGAGTTGGTTAATTTTCGTGTAGAGACCGTTACAGTAAGACTTCATTTGAAACGTCTCTCTCTCTCTCTAATAGGTATTAAACCATAATGGTTTGCCGTTATAAAAATTTTAACAAACGTAAGGAGATTTATAGGAAACCACCATTATCACAATCTAAAGAAAACAACAAATGGGAAGTTTCACTAAATATTTTATTGTTCTCGACAATATTGTTTCGAGCTATGTGCTCATTATCAAGAGTAACATTATACTGAAATTACAAATCTTACATGCTAATTTATAGGTAACTTAGTATAAGAGGGGATGAAAAATTTCCTAGTTCTATCTGATTGTTTACAATATTTTCAGAATTTCTTAAGGCTTTGTTAATTTCTAAGCATTCTAACATAGAAAGTTTTTTGCTTTTAGCAATATGGACATGTAGATATTTAGTACTTTCTAAATTTAAGCTATGATTTAAGGTAACACAATGTTCGCTAATTCCTGATTTAATGTCTTTTTGTGGTATATATAAATTATGTTGTAATGATTGCAATGCTGTATATGTAGGACAGACAGGCCGAGCTTTCGGAACTAGGATAAGTGAACATGTTAAATCTATAAGTAAAAAAGACATTAAATCAGGAATTAGCGAACATTGTGTTACCTTAAATCATAGCTTAAATTTAGAAAGTACTAAATATCTACATGTCCATATTGCTAAAAGCAAAAAACTTTCTATGTTAGAATGCTTAGAAATTAACAAAGCCTTAAGAAATTCTGAAAATATTGTAAACAATCAGATAGAACTAGGAAATTTTTCATCCCCTCTTATACTAAGTTACCTATAAATTAGCATGTAAGATTTGTAATTTCAGTATAATGTTACTCTTGATAATGAGCACATAGCTCGAAACAATATTGTCGAGAACAATAAAATATTTAGTGAAACTTCCCATTTGTTGTTTTCTTTAAATTATTCACATTATGTTTCACAAGAAATGCACCCTCGATAGTTTATTTTTAATTATCTCAATCGTTCAGTGCAAAGGAAGAAGGGAAGCGATTAACACCTTCAAACGCACGCTTTTTAAAAAGTTTAGGATATCAAGTTAAGAAGTTAAAACCATCATGCATTCTGAAATCTTGAATGCTACCGAACGTGCATTATATGATTTATCTATAACCAATGCGGAAGAACATACTCATCAACCGTATACAAATACAACGTTTAAAAATAATGATGAAATCCGCATTCTAATTGAAAACGAAGATGTGATAGTGTATTATATGTTGAAGGAAAATTGCTAAAAACTGATGGTACACCTTCAGCAACTGCCAAATTTATAAATAATGGAATTGCACACCTTTTCGATGAAATTCGTTACGAAATCGGTGGTAAAACTGTTGATCGTGTTCGAAATCCTGGAATAACTAGCACCATAAAAGGTTTTGTTTCTTACAACGTAAACGAGAGCTTGCGTCTTCAGAATGCTGGTTGGGCTCCCAATGATGATACATTTTCGGCAATAGATCAAAATGGAAATTTTAACGTATGCATCCCACTACGTATGCTTTTAGGTTTTGCGGAAGATTTTCGAAAAATTCTTCTCAACATAAAACAAGAACTTATTTTAATAAGAAGTAGTATCGATACAAACGCTATAATAAATACAACTGCAGGTGAAACTTTAAAAGTAGAAATAAATAAAATTTCTTGGAAAATTCCACATATATCTGTAGCAGATGTAGAACGTCTTAAACTTTTAAAATATTTGCAAAGAAATCAACAAATGGAAATTAATTTCCGTAGTTGGGAGTTGTATGAGTATCTTTTATTGCCTCAAACAAATAATCACACATGGGCTGTGAAAACTACGTCACAACTTGAAAAACCTCGTTTCGTGATAGTTGCATTTCAAACAGATAGAAATAATAAACATGAAAAAAATAAAGCCCACTTTGATCATTGCGAACTTAATAATATTAAATTACATTTGGGCTCTTCTATGTATCCTTACGACAACCTTCATCTTGATTTTAAGAATAATAAATTTTCTATATTATATGAAATGTATGCTCAATTTCAACAGTCTTATTCCGGAACGGTTAGCGAACCGGTAATGAAACCATCAGATTTTAAAAAAATTGCTCCCTTATTTGTAATCGACTGTACACATCAAAGCGAAATTGTGAAGGCGGGCGCTATAGATGTACGTCTAGATTTTGAAACTAATGAAGCAATTCCAGCAAATACAGCTGCATATTGCTTAATTCTACATGATCGAATGGTTCGCTACAATCTATCCAGCAACATTGTTCAAGTATTGTAACTGTATATTATAAAGATGAAATTCATAGTGGATGTGCAAGGATTTAAGGCAGCGGGTAATGCTTTCATATTTAAGGAAGTTACTTTCGGTAAAATTAGCAATGAAGAAAGAATCAAATGGTATTTATTATCCCCACCATTTCCTTGGTCGCAACTTACAGCCCCTTACAGAAGTCAGAATGGATGGCTTACTAGAAATTATCATGGAATCGAATGGAATTTTGGATTGCACAGTTTTTACGAGACAATAGGTGAAATAGGGAAAATTTTAAATGATTGTACGACTATTTATGTCAAAGGCTTGGAGAAACGAAGATGGTTGTCAAAAGAATTTCCCTATCTGCAGAACATTATAAACTTGGAGGATTTAAAATGTCCATCTCTAACAAAACTTATTGCAGATTATAAAGTCGCTACAACTACTACATCACTATGCACCTACCACCATCAACACCATCACCATCAAAATTCAAACTATAGTTGTGCATTAGAAAACGCCTTTGTTCTAAGAAGTTGGTTACTAAAAGACTATATGTAGATGTGAATTGATAATGAATAAAAACATTATTTTTCCACTTTATTAATATTTATTAATAGGTAGTGGGAAATAATATAAACAATTAAACACTGATTCGAATCATCTCCCCTCCACCTACCTACTCCTCTTCAATTTGTCATAGAACTATTAGAGAATTTTAGTATTGTTTTAGTAAATTTTTACCATGGTACGAGAAAGCATGTCTGATTGCTCATACTACTACATTACTATAAAGTTTTACGAAAATGGTGTGCTGATTGAAAGCAAAACGCTCGAAGCTAAAGGTTTAGTAAACATTTTTGAAAAATTTGATGTTTCTGCATATGATCAAATAGAAATATTGGGTAATTATTTCAATCATCCGGTCACAACTGATTCATCTGATAATAATAATATTTACAACAGCAGCAGTAGCGATAGTGACGAGTTTATTTATTTTCACAATTAAAAAATATCTACTAACAAGAATGGATCCAACCTCTTATGCAATTTACAATAGCGATGTGAATAATTTGAAAAAGGAACTTTCCTATGCATTTGTTCGAAATAATGAACAGACCGCCAAAAATATTTTTATGCGATTACGATTTCAAGTGCCCTTCGAAGCCTTCACATGGATTACAAAGACTTTTCCATCTCTATCGTTGCTGGATTTGTTATTTCACCGTCAAATTATATGCGATGATTTTGTACAATCCTTTTTGAATACAGTTCCAGATGATTTAGACTTTTTAAGTGTATTTGATGTAGTGAGTGTATTAACTGAAATGAAGGAAATGACTACTTTGTGCATTAATGATATATTTTTCATTCAAGACCTCCTTTCAAATTATAATCCTTGCAATTTAGAAAAATTTCCCACAAGTAATATTAAGAAAAACTTTAAAAATGTACTAGTATGTTTAGATGATATCATACTAGAAACTGCTTATTATGCACAACCAATACTATTGTACTACGTAATTCAAATTATGAAAGCCAACAAACTGGCTTATAAATTTGAACCATTGCATAATTGTAGACAGAAAGCAGTCTTTCAATGGCTTGTTGGTAATTTAGAAAAAGCGAAAAAAGGCTTGCCAGTAGGTTGGCAAGATGAAAATGGATCAGATTCTGTAAAATTACCATCAATTTATTCTAAAGACTATAAAAGTGCTTTCAATAATTTGCAAGAATTAATGTAAGACTTTTTTGTATGCTTAACACTAATTGAAATAAAATACTCATATTAATAAGATTTTTTTTATTTTGAAAAATCCTACAAATCTTTAATTCCCAATTCTTTACAAATATTATCAAATAGGTAGCAGCATTGTTCGTTTTTCGCTGTAGTGGGCGGCGGCGGCGGCGTCGAGGAGGATGGTAGTGGTGGTGATATCAATGCATAAGATCCTTTCTCGTTTCTTTTCCTTGGACTTTTTTCCCTTCTTTCGTTACCATTCTTATTTTCTTCGGTTCTTTAAAAATACCTCTTCTTTTCTGCACTTCTAACGCTAATGTTTTTCCTGTATGGTAAATTTCTTCATTATTACCATTATTAGGATCGATGGTTTTTGGATAATTTAAAATTTCAGATAGCGGACAAGCTACAATATTGAACAAATCACTATCAAACACGCCAGTGCTTGATGTTCTCCATTTTTCTTCTAAACTTGCAATACTGCTATGCCAATCCTCAGTCGCTTGCACAACATTTGCCAGTTGGATTAATTCAAATGCTGAAGGAACTTTGATTTTGTTCGCCGGTTTTAACTGTACAACTGCCATTTTGCTTTCTAAAGTTAAAACTAACGTATTTGTTTCGAGAACTACTCTTTAAATTGGTCATTACCACTACTATCATCCGTTCCTCCTCCTCCTCCTGCTCCTTCTCTTCCTAGATGTTAAGGTCAATAACATACAAATAAAACACAAGTATCTAATGGTTTCAAGTTAGTTTATTAAACATCATTTTTTCGTTATAGTGATTAACTAACTTTGTATAAATATTAAAACATTAAGCTAAATATACAAATCATTAAAATAACCTAACTTAAATTATCAGTAATTTTGTAGTGTCCCCATGCTAAAGTCTTATACGTTTCTGGTATATGGAAACGTTTATCATCATCCGCAGACAAAGCAATTTTATTAATGCATTGAGAATAAATCATATGCTTTAAAGATCTAAATACATTTTGTCGCTTCAGTACTATCTCGTTTTCATTTAATACATATTTAAAATCTTTTTCCGTTAATGACTTTATAACATTCTTTTTAACACCTTTAGCCTTTTTCATTATCAAACTTCCTTCTATATTCACTTCATACATTTTAGCTTTAAGACCGACAAATTCCCAAATAATCTTACCACAAACTTCATCTTTCATAAGTGCTGGGACGGCTTTATTTACCAAAGGCATTTCAAAAATATTATCAGTAGAATAATTTGAGGTATCAAATCTATGTAAATTATTCTTCATATCATTATAAACATTATCCGTTTCTATGAAATACAACAAACCATCAGTATCTGTATACAAAAGTGATGCTTTGGAACCATTTTTTTTTTTTATAAAGTTATAGTGAAATTCATACATTACAAATTTGGCAATTTCCAGTACTGCAAACCCGGCGAAAATTGGTTTATCGTAATAGATTTGAGACTTTAACAATTGTACTGCTGCAAAATTTTCATCAAAAATGGATATACTATGAAAATTGGGTTGTGAAACTAATTTCGCAATTCCTTTTTTATGACCCAAATCTTTCCACGAATTGACTAAACTAACGTTGACCCTTTTTTCTATATTTTCGATACATTTTCCATAGTTCGCATTATTTATTAATTTATACATATCTTTTTCAAATGCGTTTGCGGCCCTTTGTCTTAGACGAGTATTAAAATCGATAAACGGTTTCATCCAAGCAGATTGCTTGAATGTGAGAATTCTATGAATCTTCGACAACTCTAAACCATTTTCAATACATTGCTTAAGAGTCTTTATATGAATAACGTAATTTTGCTTATCGAAAAAGCTTTGTAATAATTTTTTACATTTAAAATTTGGAGGTTTCATTTTTTCAATACACATTGGAAAATCATTGTGTGAATCATGCAAATGTTTTGGATAATGAATATCGACTTCCAAAACATATCCTAGATCATCAGAATCTGTATAGTTATTTATATTAAATGAATCAATTTCATTTTGTGAGAGCCATCGAAAGTTCGATATAGGCAGTTTTTCCGAAAGCGCATATCCATATAAATTATTTGCATCCCAATATGATATGTAAGATGGTGCTTGTGAATTGTTGTAATTAGAGGGAATATATTTATTGTTGGCCTGTGCGAAACGTTGAACCACTCCAGCATAACCACCTCGGATATTTCGTTGAAAAAAGAGTACCATTGAACAGTCAGTTAACAACTCCAACTGTACATTGGTAAATTTTAGCATTGCCTGCCATGACAAGCCGGGTAAACTATAAAAATGGGCCGGATCTAATTTGTATGTATTCAAACATAAATTTCGGAAATTTTCGAAAACGTCGCATAATAAAATTACGTCTACTTTTAAATAGAGGTCACTGTATTCACCTAAATTTTTACATGAAAATTTATGCCAAATATCGTTTGCTCTTTGATAGTCTGCATCAGAAATTGAAGTATCTTGCATTGAATCGTAAAAATCCATTTTTGAAGGTAAAGATTCGTTATTTAATTTTTCCAACGTATCTAAATAATTGTATGGGAAAACACCCTTTTGACGCATTAATCTTAATTCTGCATCATTTGGAAAAAAGTTTCTCAATTCTATAATTTGATCATCTGATAAATTTGCAGCGAGTGTCTCCAATGTTCGATTCATAAATCGATAAGAATCTACAAAACGTAAATCTATGTAACTGTTTTCATTATTTTTTCTATCAACTAAAATTTTCTTTATAAATGAAATATATTTTTCTTTATTCACCGGAATGACATTCATTGGTTCGTCATCTTCGGCGGCAAATTCACGTATAAAAAGATGATAATCATAATTGCTAAAATTGTGAAAGAAAACCGGGATAAAGTTAACGGTTTTTACTTTCAAATTACAGGAATTATGACAACAGCCTCTATATTTGCCGGTGAGGTGACAGTGATCTTTAATTTATTTAGAACTAAGAGTGACATCACGTTCCAAACATTTATTCTTGTGGTTAATAGATTTAAGATGCGCAGAATAGTTTACAGATTCAAGTGTACACTTGCAAATATCACATGTTGTAAGTATCAGAAACTGGAGAAAACTTTGGCGGTGTTGTAGAACGTACTAAATAGCTCAAACCCCAACGCCAAAACTTGGATCAAAATTGTCCGAAGCACTTTTCGATAACAAAGTTATCTTCTTCAGGGACTGAAGTGAACTAAAGGCTAATGGTAATGTTTACATTATAAATACTAACTAATGTTATGGTTCAGTGAACGAAGCTCAATCATAAGATAACAATGTTCAGTGAACCTTACAAAATATCCTTAATTAGACTAAATAACGGAGAGCTGGGAATAGGACCTTTGTCACTGTTGAGGGAGTTCAATCTATTTTTATAAATATACATACTTTCAAAGCTGTCAAGCAGGTGACAACTTCTAATTTCCTTAACCAATTTAAGGTTGTCGATATTAATCCTATGGTTTTCGTGTAAAATATGTTGGGCAACACTGGACTTTTCAGTTCTTCCAAATCTAGCATGAGCCAAATGTTCTTTAAACCTTATATTAATCGTTCGTTTAGTTTGCCCAATATACTTCTTGTTACAGTCTTTGCAACCTATTTCATATATCCCCGACTTTTCCAGAAAAGGAATCTTGTCCTTCGGATTACCGAGAAGAGTTTGAAGTGAATTACTGTTTGAGGTATAGGCAATTTGGAAACCTAGTTTACGAAAAATGCCCTCCAAACCTCGGGTAAACCTTGGTTCGAATGGCATAGTTACAAACTTGGTTTTGGTTGTATCAGTCTGAAGAGTCGAGGATCTTGAAATAAGTTTCTTAAATTTAACCTTATTTATTTATCCTTGCATGCGGCAAAATTATTTTCAGGTAAATGGTTGCTTCTACGAGCAGAAGGAAGGAACATCTATGGGGAACTCCTTATCACCCTTCATAGCTGATCTTTTCATGAGTCGTTTCGAAAGCAATTTGAGTCACCTGGAGTATTTTCCTCGACTATGGCTAAGATATGTTGATGATATTTTTGCTGTTTTTGATTTGAACTCAGGTAATCTCAACGATTTCCTTATTAAATTAAATTCATACTTCCCTTCTGTTAAATTTACCGTGGAAAAAGAAAACGACGGACAAATACCGTTTTTAGATACTTTGGTTATAAGAAACGGGAATTCTTTAGAATTTGATGTCTATAGAAAGCCCACTAGTACTTGTAGATTTATAACCAATGACTCTAATCACTGTATGCAACATAAAATGGCTAGTTTTAATTTTCTTGTACATAGATTACTTAGTTTCCCATTGAATAGAGACAGGTATAAAAAAGAGCTTAATACTATCAAATATATTGCTAAAGAGAACGGTTATAAAAGTAGCATTGTTGATAAAATAGTCAATAAGGTTAAATTTAAGAAACTTATTTCAAGATCCTCGACTCTTCAGACTGATACAACCAAAACCAAGTTTGTAACTATGCCATTCGAACCAAGGTTTACCCGAGGTTTGGAGGGCATTTTTCGTAAACTAGGTTTCCAAATTGCCTATACCTCAAACAGTAATTCACTTCAAACTCTTCTCGGTAATCCGAAGGACAAGATTCCTTTTCTGGAAAAGTCGGGGATATATGAAATAGGTTGCAAAGACTGTAACAAGAAGTATATTGGGCAAACTAAACGAACGATTAATATAAGGTTTAAAGAACATTTGGCTCATGCTAGATTTGGAAGAACTGAAAAGTCCAGTGTTGCCCAACATATTTTACACGAAAACCATAGGATTAATATCGACAACCTTAAATTGGTTAAGGAAATTAGAAGTTGTCACCTGCTTGACAGCTTTGAAAGTATGTATATTTATAAAAATAGATTGAACTCCCTCAACAGTGACAAAGGTCCTATTCCCAGCTCTCCGTTATTTAGTCTAATTAAGGATATTTTGTAAGGTTCACTGAACATTGTTATCTTATGATTGAGCTTCGTTCACTGAACCATAACATTAGTTAGTATTTATAATGTAAACATTACCATTAGCCTTTAGTTCACTTCAGTCCCTGAAGAAGATAACTTTGTTATCGAAAAGTGCTTCGGACAATTTTGATCCAAGTTTTGGCGTTGGGGTTTGAGCTATTTAGTACGTTCTACATGTTGTAAACTTAACTCTTTTAGCTGGAGGTTGCTCCATGATGTTACTAGTACTCGGAAGCGAATGTAATTGTTCATTCAAATGTTGATCCCTATGCATTTATAGCACGTGATAAGAATTATCCTTCTGCCCCACCCCTAATATTATCTCTTGCACCCTTAACGTAGTATATAAGGGCCTACGCTTGTAGGATTGTCAGTTATTGTTTACGTGTTTCTAAGTTACCTTCAATAAAGTTCAATAAGTAAATATCTTTTTCTTTATACAAGCAACTTTGTGAATACGTGAATGTCATATTAGTGTCCAAGTAGAGAAACGTCTCTGCTAATAGACAATCACCAAGAGTATTCGTTGTTCAGTACTCGAAGTCTTGGCAAACTTCTATTTTGAAGCTTTCCCCAAGCCTACTTCGTAACATTGGCGCAGTCAGTAGGATCTTCATTAATAAGAAGATCCTTAAGAACCAAGGTCACCATCAACCCCAGAAAACAAAATAAAAAGGAGAGTGCGGAAAGTGTAAACAACATCATCGTAGAGAACAAAACCCGCCAACTCCTCCGAGAGGATACTCCGCCAAATCGCAGGTATCATCTCAAGTATCTCCGACGAGTCCGGAACAACGTCGAAAAATAAGAATATTCCAGTATACAACTTCTCACCAGATAAAGGTAGGAATTTTAATTTGTCGCTATCCTTTCCTATACCCGTCAAAATTGCACAATTAGAAAATTATTTAAAAGAGGAAACGGATCTCTCTGATACCGGTTCCGATTTACTTTTGAGTGATAATATGACCACTCCACCACAAACACCACCCGCAGGGTTAGATAATGTAATCTTCAGGTTAATGTTAGATGCCATTCCGAAATTTGACGGAGGATATAACACTGTTAAATATTCCTTATTTAAGCAAACCGTTAAAAACCTGTACGAACGTTGTTCCGTCGAACAACAGGGCATTTTAAATACCCTAATCTTTAGTAAATTAGAAGGTCATGCGCTAAAAGCTGTAATAAATAGATCACTTTATAGCGTAGACGATATTATATTAACTTTCGATTCGCTTTACACGAAAGATAAGTCATTTGAACACCTCTTATGGGAAATGTTCTCTATGGATTGTAGCAAATGCAAAACTGTAAAAGAATTATATTAAAAAATGGCCCCTCTAAGAGATGCCGTAATTTCCACCATAATAGAAACACAAAGACTAAAAGAAGAAACCCGTAAAGTAGTTTCTCAGATATTCGACCAACTAGCTGTTTCATGTCTCGTGAGAAAACTCCAGCCAGAAATTAGTAACCTCGCCTTGCAAAATAAATATTCGGATATTGAAAACGCAATGAATTATTGTCTACAGTTTGAACAAATTGTTAATTTTCGCGCTACTGAGAAAAATAGGGAACACAAACCTCATCAAAAATCGTCCTTTGAAAAACGCTATGTAAAAAAAGAACCAAATACACACATCGACACACCATCTACGTCCACTACCCCTATACACAATGATACGTCCAAGAGTTGTTCTTATTGTAAAAAATTAGGCCACGTAAAAGAATCCTGTTTCAAATACAAACGCGAACAAAAGGATAGGAAAATACACTTAACCGACTTAGTAGAACAAGAAAATTCCGACTCAGACAATGATAATGACGATAATTGTAATTTAAACTCTTATCCGGAAGCTGTGACCGACGGCACGGATTCCGATTGATTTCAAACACGTCATCTATACAATTAAATAATTTAAGCAATCATTCTGGCTATCGTAAACTACCTTTTATTAAAATAAATCTATTTGGCAAAGAATGCAAACTTTTAGTTGACAGCGGAGCATGTATTTCTGTCCTCAGATATTCCAAATTTCTTCCAAAACCAGATAAAAAAAAAATTCACTATCTGAACGGTCTAAACTCCACACCCTTTGAAACGCTTGGTACTGTGAAAACCTGTCTGGAACACAACAACGTTAATATTAAATTTCATTATGTTTCAAAAACCAACTTAGAGATAGACGGAATCATAGGATCAGATTTTTTTTTGAAAAATAAAGCACAAATCGACTATTCCAAGAATCAACTAATTACGCCACACAAAGCTTATCCGTTATTATTTTCCGAAAATAGAATACTTAATATTATTACACTTAACGAACGTACCGAACAAATAATAAAGTTAAAAGCACCAAACTATCGGGCTAACGACTACCTGCTTGAAGGTTTCTCGGAAGAAAATATTAAGCTACCTACCTGTATCGTCAAAGTAAACAAAAATAACGAATTTATAACAACTGCAATAAACACATCGGACCAAAAGTTAACTTTCGAATTGAATAGAATATCTTTACTACCATGTCCCCACAAAGTAACAATAAACTCAATTACACAAACAAGTACCGACATCATAAAATCCAGACAGACAGAGCTAATTAAACAACTCCGTATCGATAACTTAAATAGGGAAGAAAAGGAATCTCTAGTCCCTATTAACATGAAATACCATGAAATATTTCATTTACCCAACGATGACTTAACCACCACAAACATTCTCCAACACCGTATTATTACCACTGATGAAACTCCGATACAATCAAAAACATACAGGTATCCTCAGGTACATAAGGAAGAGGTCGAGAACCAAATTGCTAAATTATTGAAGGATAGGGTCATTCGTCCATCCTTCTCTCCTTGGAGCTCTCCGCTATGGATAGTTCCAAAGAAAAAGGATGCGTCTGGTAAAGTTAAATGGCGCATGGTAATCGACTATAGAAAATTAAACAAAAAACCATAGATGATAAATATCCTTTATCCAATATCGAGCAAATCCTTGATCACCTGGGCAATTCACAATACTTTACTGCCTTAGACCTTACTTCCGGATTTCACCAAATCCAAATGTCCAAGGATTCAATTGCAAAAACCGCCTTTAATGCGAATGGCAAACATTATGAATATATGAACATGCCATTCGGATTAAAAAACGCGCCATCAACCTTTCAAAGGGCCATGAACTTGGCATTGCAGGGCCTGACTCCCCAACAATGTCTCGTATACATAGATGATATAATCATTTTTGGCAAAAACCTACATGAACACAATTTTCGGCTGGAAAACGTCTTTAAACAACTTAAAGAGAGGAATTTAAAAATACAACTCGACAAAAGCGAGTTTCTTAGAAAAGAAACCACATTCCTTGGACATATAATCACACCCGAAGGAATTAAGCCCAATCCCGAAAAGATCAAATGCATCCTAGAATTTCCAGTTCCAAAGAAGCCAAAACACATCAAACAGTTCCTGGGTTATTATCGGAAATTTATCCCAAATTTCAAAACCACTAACGCGACTACTCAAGAAACACGAAAATTTCAACTGGACCCCCGCAGAACTAAAAGCCTTTGATAGCCTAAGAATCGCATTAATTACAGAACCAATACTTCGTTACCCTAACTTTAATGAACCTTTTATTTTGACCACGGACGCATCTAAACATGCGATCGGAGCGGTACTTTCTCAGGGAGATATCAAGAACTCCTTACCGGTAGCATACGCCTCACGCACGCTCAACCCGGCTGAAAGCCGATATTCAACAATCGAAAGAGAGTTATTAGCAATTGTTTGGTCACTAAAGCACTTTAGGCCCTACATATATGGAAATAAATTCAAAATTATCACGGATCATCAACCGTTAAGATGGCTTTTTTCTGTGAAAGATCCCTCCTCCAGGTTGATGAGATGGCGCCTAAAGATAGAGGAACACGACTATGAGATCATTTACAAGCCGGGGAAACAGAATGCTAACGCAGACGCCTTATCCCGTATCTACGCCTTAGACACTAAGGACTCTAACGCGGATGATTCAATTGAGTTAATCCCGAGTACCCGCGTGACACACAATAACCATCCTTTAAACCCATAAAACCAAAATAAATTCAAATATGTAATTAACCCGCGGTTCGAAGACTTTGATGCTTTCATTCTCCGCTACTCGGACAACAAACAACAAATAAATGCTTTACTGACCGACACAGATTCGAAACTACCGCTTCCTGAATTAGAAATAACCACGCACAAATCCTCGAACAAAACCCTAATTATCGACAATTCACCCACCAGTCAAACCTTTAAATTAAACATAGAAAACATTTGTACAATGTTTATAAACGAAAAGATTCTGTTTATTAGTAAAAATGACGAAACCGATAAATTAATTACGGACAATAACTTCTCTCACAAGATCTACCTCTCACGCTTTATTAAAACCTTAGATATACCCAACGAAAATAAATTAAAATTAATCACTGAATATCACATTCATCCTCTAAATCACCATAAAGGTATAAACGAGACAATTACAAAGCTAAAGGAAGATTATTATTTCAAAAACATGTATAATTTAACTGAGAACCACATCAGAGCTTGTCATGTATGTATACGCAATAAAATTGATCGTACACCACGACAATACCCCCTGGCGATACCCGAAAAACCAACGGATATTAATCAACGAATTAACATAGACACAGCAGAACTGAAAGCCGGTAGATCAAAAATATATATTGTAGTAATTCAGGACGACCTCTCGAAATTTTGTCAAGTTTACTCGCATACTACCCCTATAAACGGACAGGCAATAAGACTTACGTTACTTTCGTATTTCTCTGCTTTCGGTATTCCCAAAAGAATCCACTCAGACCAGGGTAAAGAATTTATTAACATACATATTAATACACTTATTGGATTATTAGACATTAATTGGACCACTTCAGCGGTATATCATCCCCAATCTAATGGATCAATAGAAAGAGCGGTTTGCTCCATCAAGGAGCAATGTAAATTAATTCACGACACCTACAATAGTAACTTAAGTAATGAAGAGATAATTAAATTAGCAACTCATAATCTAAATACATCGGTAAATTCGACGCATGGCTACACACCCTACGAGTTACAATTCGGATTAAAACACACGTCATTAAACACATTATCTACACCGGATCCTACTACACAAGAAGTAACGAACGCAATCGGGAAATACAAAACATTAGACAAAAAGTTATCGTTAGAATACAAAATAAGTAGGAGAAAGTTAAGGAAAAACGGGACGCCAAGGCACGCCCCTTCCAAACCTTCGAAGTGAATGAACAAGTGTATACGCGTATTAAGGTACGAGGTAAACAATAAATAAAAGGACCCTTTAGAGTTAGTAGAAAGATTAACGACTATTGTTATGAAATAGAATGCCCCAAACCAACTAAAGTTAACATCTCAAATTTAAAGAAAATAGGTAAAAACAATAATTAATCAGTTTTAATTTTTTTTTTCTCTCTCTTTTCCAGATAATGCTCTTAATTCTAATCTACTCGCTAAAATTGAACATCATACCTCCCTCATTTTTACGGAATGACCCCCTAATGAATAGCCTAACAGAGATCAGTAAAAATATCCCTAAGTACAGGTTGCCTTTTGATATAAATGATTTGAGCAAATTCTTAGACGTAACTACTATAACTACTACTAGCTTAACAAACAATACAATCACTTATATTATTAAAATACCCTTAATCTCTAAAGACAATTTTAAGCTCTATCATGTGATACCCTTACCCATCCCTACTACCGAAAATCTATATAAGATAGTAATCCCTGATTATCCTTTTGCGGCAGTAGATAGATTAGGATTCCAGTATATAGGTTTTCGCGGACTCGAGGAAGTCAAAAATGTACATGGAATATTCTTCACGACTCGACCTCAGTTCCGCCACAAAGACGATGGATCCTGTGAATCTGATACCCTATTTTCACAAAAATGGTCCCGATTATGTCAAATCGAAACTGTCAAGATAGAAACCAATGAAATGCTCCAACTGGAGGATAATCAATGACTGATCAGTATCAATAAACCCACCGACTTCACCTACAAATGCACCAACGGGGGCATTACAACACGACCATTACGTCAACACTGTCTTGTGACGTTAACCGCACCATGCACTGGAATGATAGGTAACAATATTAAATTGTCCTATATGCGCACGTCGACCACCAAAAAGAATATCTCGGAAAAAACCATCCAGATCCCAGAAAACTGTCGTCTTGACGAACAAAAAAAGAGGGAGGAGGTAAAACTACACGTCTTATCGGTTCATGCCCTGAACCAGGATGAGCTAATAATGAATAAACACAAGATGGACCGGCTTGAAGACGATATTTATAAAGAACAATTGAGGCCAGTGACCTACATCACCTGGGTCAAATGGTGGCAGGCCGCGTTGTCTATTGTGATTGGATCAGTCGCCCTGCTCTTGTGCTGCTGTGCTGCTGCCCGGGCTGTTTGAAGCTTATAAAACCAAAATGGCCGCTGTGTGGTAACGGCTGTACAAAAATCGTCAATATCCAGCGAAATTACTCCAGTCGCTCGCCACCACCTAGATATCGGGCAACGCATTTGGAATTGGACGGAGAGAATGAACCTATTACTAATTTCCATGGTCAGTTGACGGCGTCCGCACCTGCTCCATGTAAAGTGCCTAGTGTCCGTTTCTCCAAGTTATTGCAAAACCAAGACGATTTTAAGCCGAATAAGAACTTTGAATGGCCTCCATCCAACAAATAAAGGGTTGGGAGAGAAAAACGAAAGTTCTCATTGACATTCTCGGTCACATTTTGTAAAGTGCATTCGAATCGGTGCTCCTTGCATGTATTGACCTTTATATTTTATTTCATAAAAAAATTCACTTAGATTCTTAGTCTTATTTTATAAAATGTATTCAAATTAGTGTTCTTACATATATTAATCTTTATATTTTATTGTTACATTTTCCCAATTGCTATTTAGAAAACTATTGTGAAAATGCTTATGTAGGGGGTAATGATAAGAATTATCCTTCTGCCCCACCCCTAATATTATCTCTTGCACCCTTAACGTAGTATGTAAGGGCCTACGCTTGTAGGATTGTCAGTTATTGTTTACGTGTTTCGAAGTTACCTTCATTAAAGTTCAATAAGTAAATATCTTTTTCTTTATACAAGCAAGTAATAGTAACTCCTGTGCAACTTTGTGAATACGTGAATGTCATATTAGTGTCCAAGTAGAGAAACGTCTCTGCTAATAGACAATCACCAAGAGTATTCGTTGTTCAGTACTCGAAGTCTTGGCAAACTTCTATTTTGAAGCTTTCCCCAAGCTTACTTCGTAACACACGTTAATTTTTTTAATAACACTTCTTGCATATACTTATACGTAAGAATATTTTTTATTGAAAAACGAATAAAATTGTTCACTTAAATATTGATATCCATGTTTAGTTCACTGATTAATTTTACTAACACACTCACGCGTATACTGGAGTGAAAAACTTTCTTACTTTAGTTTTTCGAAATTAATTTCAGACGTTTCTGCTCCATTTGGTAGTTTTTTGACACCTTTTAAAACAAGGCTCGTGTCCACGAATTCTGAAAACTTTTGAATAATAATAATTTTGACCCATCTTTGTGGTAAAAAACATTCAAAGTCTCCTAGATCGACCTTCACCTTTATATCATATATCGACCATATCGCGTTTGTACGGCGAAAACTCGTTCAATGGGATACAGTTTCCCAATTTCTTACGATTTTAACGATACCGTTGTTTTGAACTCTACCGAACCGGCCGCATTTAATTGCTTTAGATAATCCATAGTTAAAATAGTTTTTAAAGGCTAAATAATAGGAAATAACCGACTTTAAAAATAATGTCGTTAGCACCATTATTTATAACTGTTATCCCTCTTCAACAGATAGTTGTATTTTATTAAGAAATACTTTTATGCTATTGGTTAAAATTATTTCGAATCGTTGTTATAACGACGATGATGGTGGTGGTGGTAGTGAGTGAGTGTTGGTAATAATTTCCGGCATATAATGATGTTAGTCGAAAATATTCTCAATTAATAAGTCTGCCCACTTATACCTATCAGTTATTAATCGCTTCTGTCACTAACTCATCCTTATTTTAAAAATGGCTTTAATTCCAAAATTAGATAATTATTTTTTTGTAAAAGATAGACAATTAATGAACTGTAAAACTTCTTTTTCCAAATTTAAATTTAATCATCATTCTATTAAATGGTTTTTACGTGAACTGCAGCATTCGAAGATTTATAGTTTAAACAATATTCCTATCGAAAATTCATACAGAATTATTTTAACTTCAGATCAAAAACCTGTTTATTTAGTAAAAAATTTGAGTGCATTATGTTTGGAAGTAGTTTTTAACGATTATAAAAAAATCAAAATGGATGAGTTAACTATTTCGTTAACAGTATGAGCATTGGAGAAACATAGATTCCGTATTGAACTGTTAGGACCTTGGCAAATGTCTATGCCGAAAAATGATATGTCAACGTTTGAGGTCCTATCATTTATAAAAAAAGAGTGCAACCTACTTAACATTAGGGTGACGTCGACAGAACAAAATTTTACAATTATAACTGTTAGCGACAATGCCATTTGTTTGTCATCTGCATTATACATCTACTATATATAAAATATTGTTGGTGAAGAGAGGATTGTCTGCAGGTAAGCAAACACATATTATACTTACAAATCTTTGCAAATAAATTCAAACTCATTATAAGTCCGCAGTTAAGATTATTAATTATTGGACATCCGTTGCAGGTGCATTTGTATGATTACATTTTTACTATAATTGTAACATTTTGCTATATACGTAGCTATTTAAAATTGCAGTTTCCCACAATAATATCCTGCTTTTTGTCTGTTTAAGTATTAAACTCAAATCAGTAAAGGATATTTATTTCAAACTTCATGGAAAAAGCAAAGGCTGAAAAAGATTACTTCTGACATCCTGTCATGCAGGTGGTAAATCAACATACCCGTTTGAGCATTTTAAAAAATTAACAACTCACATAATTACAGCATATTGTTTTTCAAGTTTCACATATCCCATTATCAGTCATGAATAAATCAACATACCAGTTTGAACATTTAAAAAAATTATCAACTCACATAAATACAGCATGTTCTTTTTCAAGTTTCATTATTTCCATTAGCAACCATGAATGCGAATGGTAAGTTTTGTGAGCAAGAGACTTACTTATCCTATATTACATAATATTAATTTAATTTATTTTTCAGAGAAACTTCCGGAGTTGGAGGTAAAATATTTTGTTATTTAAATTTCTTAATTTATTTTTATTATTTTTCAGGATATAGACCGCTTTATGGTCATTTGCCATAGTCCTCCGCAAGTGGCTATGTATTTAGGGTTGGTAAGTATGCCCACGGCTTGTCCGAGGGCATACTTAACGGTTGAAAGACCATCGGGATGTGAATCATGGACAACCATTTGGTTAGGTGTGTATGTAGAAAATTTTAAATGTATATATATTTATATTCTTTAATTCTTTTTAGAATAATGGATTGCCCATGAAAATATATATTTTATTTTTACTTTTTCATATAATAAAATTTTGTTAAACTTTTAAACATTTTTGTGTTTTATTTCTTACATGATAATAGAGTTTAAAAATATAAGTATCTCCTCAATTAAATGATCAATTTTACATGGATTTCATACAATGTTGTAATGTAACATTTTTTTTTTTTTTTAATAATTATTGAAGAATAAATCATTAGCATTATGATTTGTGAAAATAGATCAATAAACAATAATGTAGTAATTTAACATTTTTTTTTAAAGAATAAAACTATTTCTGAATAACAATACTTTTTATTTACCATTGATACCTACCTAAGTACCTATTCATAACGAAGCAATTCAATGCACGCAATTACTTTAATAATTCATTCAATAGAGTCAAACGCGTAAGAAAAATAATAATTATTTCTTGGACTGCGGCAGCGGCATGTCCAGCCGAACCGGAAAAACAATTAACACATATTCCTTGATAGGTACGTACGACGGGAAAAAACGCTCCTTCCTTGCTCCGTCGCAGCATTAAAGTAACGGTTCATGATCTCAGAACACATACACCTTTTGCCCATTGGTGCGAGAAGGGTGGACTTATACGGCAAACTAACGTTAGACAGAAACAGCAACAATCTAACGGGACATGATCTCAGTAGCCCTCTCCTATTACTACTTATCATTATTTTTGAAAGTTGAATTCGCATAAGGTTGATGAGTATGTTTATCAGCGTTAACTATAGCGTTATCGAAGACTGCTTTTTCGGTAACATTTAGTATTTCTGCTACCATTTTAGCGTTTCCTCTTTTTCAATCGCAACCCCAAAGATTTAAGGAACTGTTTATTGAGCGATGTTAATCGCTTAATGGTTGTAGGCATCCGGGATTGTGGTAGTGGTTTTATAGTACTATTCTTCTTTGAATATCGTTGGGGACAGCTATATTGCACTACTATGTTATGCTTTTCGCAAGTGCAGTCTTACCCTCTCACGCTCTCCACGGAAATTAACTGGATTACCATCTTGATCAACTATTTTAAGGGAAATGTAGTCGATGACACGAGTGTTGATTGATAAATAAATAAGATTCATAGGATTCTCAACAATTTTATATCCGGGGGGTACATTGGGAAAGAATTGATGTAGTATATGTCCATCTAGTCCTTTAGCACCATCACTGGTATGTATGTAGGAGTTAGTTACGAGGTTACACATCACTGAAATCGTGTTTACTTTGAAAATGTCAGCTACATGATCAAACACCTCTTTAAGTGATGGTAGAAGCTTATTTTCAGGACCCAATATCTTTGCGGGAGAGTCTGTAGGAGCGAAGTTGACTTTTTTGGTGCTTTTTATATGGCTTTTTAAGGTAGTATTGTCTCCAAACAATTCAATAGCATCATCAGTATGTCGCAATTTCTCGCGAAGATAATGATTAATATCATCGATTTCATAGGATCCTTCCGGAAGAACAACGACTGGTGGTGTAGAACCTTCAAAATAGAATTTGTTGTTAGTTTCATCGATATTCGGAACACTGTTATATGCTTCAAAATTTAACAAAGCAATTTGATATTCATCATCATCGCTTAAAAAAATTGGTGGACTCATTATCATTTGCAGCTCCGACTTTGTATTAGTCAAGGTAAATGTGTAAGACATGTTTTCGGTTTGACGTTCTGTCTACTACAACGAAGTTAGTTTGATGGTTTGTTTTCAAGAAAAGGTTTGCGTAGTCTCATTAAGGAATTGGACAACTAAATTGCCGCAGTTAAAATCTGAGGGGTTCTAAACACGATTGTAGTCATAAGTGATAGCACAAGGTCCGGAAGATTGTCAATATTGAACCATTTCTTTAGGTGGACGGAGATCTCCAAAACTGTCAAAGTACATAGCTTTGTTATTTCGTTTTACATACGCTGTCCAATGTGTACCAGTTCCTGTGTCTAAATCTAAATTAACAATTCCACTTTCACACCTTTTAACTTTTCTGGGTAATTCGTTACGCATAAAGATTTCCCGAAAATGTGGAATTTGTAAATAGTTAATGTAATTGACTAAATCCAAATCTGTCAAAGGACGGTTAGGTAACTTTACGAAAAATTTTACGTTTTTTTTTTTTTTGTTGATAAGGTCTAAGGTATAAACCGAAACCTTTACGGAAAGGTTGTACTGAAATATTTTTTCCAAGAGCAATAGCTTCCGTTGAAGCGTTATGACGTTTATTTTCTTCTAGCTGTTGTTGTGCTGTTTTCGCATCGCGTACAGCTTTAGCTATCCCAACAGCACCGCCAGAGAGAGCTTCAAGTGCTGATAGTCCAGCGAAAATTGGAATTAACGGTAGAAAACCACCTGTCTTTGGAATAGGAATGATTCTGGGAGATTTAGATCGCTTTCCAAATTTACGAATTGTATTTAGTGCTATTTTAGCAGCATGTATCAGCTGGAGAGGTTTCGTTTTCTTAAGAGCAATTTTCTTGTTACTCTTCTCTTCTTTATTTTTCGCAACGAAATTGAACCACCAACTTTACGACGTCGCTTTTTGTGCCCCATTCCAAGTTTCTCTTTACCCTTCATAGCTGAAGAAATTGTGAGAGCTGCCAAGCGTTCACCAATAGACGCGTCCGGCGACTTTAGTCTTTGTAATGATTGTTGCGCCAAAACCTTATCAGCAATTCGACGATGGGAATTGTCTGGAAAAGTTTCGTAAGCAATATCGTGTAATTTACAAGATTCGTCAAGGGGATTTATACCGATATCACCTCGAGCTAATCGTTTGTTTAGTCGAGTCCCTGGACCGCAAAAGTTATACCCTGGGAGGTGTAATTCAATAGGTAATTTATCTATAAACCTATTCAGAAAACCTCGTGTCATGGGACATGTGTAGTGTTAGCTCTTTCACTATACTGAACGAACTGACTACATAAACACTGTTTACTCAAAATTTACATATCCGAGAGCACAAACCGTTTAATCATCAATAAATATGCGGATAGTACAACATCCATCTGTTCTACCCATAACCAATCGTGACTTCGACATTGCCAGGAAAATAAATCGACAGGGTCCATTACTATCATCCACAATAAGAGCCATTGTCGCCGGACCTTCAAATTGTGGAAAAACAAATGTGATTATAGGACTTTTGGAGCAACCGAATGGTTTACGGTTCACAAACGTGTACGTTTATTCGAAGTCATTGTATCAACCAAAATATAAGTATTTAGCCGAATTATTGAAACCAATTGCTGGAATTGGTTATTTTCCCTATAGAGAGTCTGACGATGTAATTGCCCCATCACAGGCAAGACCTATTTCTGTATTCATCTTTGACGATGTTGCGAATGAAAATCAAAATAAGATAAGGGAATACTTTAGTATGGGAGGACATAACTCAATCGACACTTTTTATTTAAATCAAACATATGCACAGATTCCCAAACATTTTATTAGAGATAACGCAAATTTAATAATACTGCTTAAACAGGATGAATTAAATCTCAAACACGTCTTCGCAGACCATGTCACTGCGGACATGACTTTTGACCAATTTAAAAATATTTGTGCAGTGTAGGAAAGAGAAGTTTGGATTTCTAGTGATAAATAAGGATTGTGGTATAAATGAGGGAAGATATCGCTTAGGATTTGATCAATATATATTAATGTAAGTGATATAAAGTCAATCAGATGTTACAAGACAACCTTGACAAGAGCATGGATGTAAAAGCAAAGAAAGAACTAATCGAAGTTAGGAAAGCGGTAAAGAGGAAATTGCAAATGTTAAAGGAATCGACAGCAGGACAGAATCTCCTGTTGCAGCAAGCATATCAACCAATTACAAAATCGCTTCTTAACTTGAAATCAGAGCTGGGTGAAGAGATCAAAAAAGAATTAAAGCCAGAAGTGAGTAGTTGGTCGAAAGGTGACGTTCCAGCTTCGTCAACAGCAATAAAAATTAGAAAGCTTGATCTTTCGAATGCTCCAGGTACCTTACTACCAGGTGCTCCTTCATTCTTAAGGGAAGAAAGTGTTTATGAAAGTGACCCAACAACGGGTCATGAAAACACAGACCAGGATAATGATGACTTTGAACAATTGAAGAAAGCGTACATAGACTACATTAATAGCTCTCGATTTGCTGAATATTTGGAAGAATTCGATCCTCTACCTCGAGACTATATAGAAGGAATGATTAAAGACTCAAAAAGGAAGCAAAGGAGCTGAAAGTAAGGCTAGATACTTTGCAACAACAAAGAGGAACAGGTAGTTCAAAATCGAGCAGTTCTAAACCAACAAAAAGCAGCTCCGTCCATGTAGTGCTTCATTATAAGGAAAATGGTAAATGTGAAAGAAGAACTAGTGAAAGAACTGCATAAACTTGTGAGAATTAATTTTACACGTCGTAAAGTGATAGTGAAAGGATTAGATGATCTTCATCAAGCCGATTTAGTGGAAATGATTCCGTATGCGAGAGAAAATAAAGGTGTCAGATACATTTTGGCTGTAATAGACGTTTCTTCAAAATTTGTGTGGGCTCAAGCAGTAAAACGCAAAACAGGTGAATATGTTGGAAGGGCTTTACAGTTAATTTTCAAAAGAAGTAAACGTATTCCTAAGAATATGCAAGCTGACTTGGGAAAAGAATTTTACAACGAACAAGTGAAACGAGTTGTGCAAAAATATAAAATTAACCATTACTCAACCTATAGCACCAAGAAAGCGTCAGTTGTGGAGCGGGTAAATCGAACACTAAAATCAAAAATGTGGCAACGCTTTAGTTTACCAGGATCCTACAAATGGTTGAAGTTATTACCAGATATAGTACAGGAATATAACAATTCGGTTCACAGAACTATCAGAATGGGACCAAGCAAAGTTAATAAACGAAACGAAGGAACACTTTTGGAAAGTATTTACAACAATCCAAAGAAGGTGGATTTACTAGAAATTAAGTTTAAAGTTGGAGACCGGGTACGAATAAGTAAACATCGTGAATTGTTTAGCAAGGGTTATACCCCGAATTGGTCTAACGAATTAATTACGATTAGCTACATAAAATCGTCACATCCAATTATGTATTACTTAAAGGATGATAAAGGGGAAGACATAAAAGGAGGATTTTATGGTATGGAACTACAGAAAGCGAAATATCCAGATGTTTATTTGGTGGAACGTGTACTAAGACGAAAAGGTGACATGGTTTACGTCAAATGGTTGGGGCTTAACCAATCTCATAACAGCTGGATTCATAAAACGAACGTTTTGTAATGTATCCCCTGTTTTTTTTTTCTGATAATAAAGTCTGCAATGTTAATAATGATTTTCTTTACCCCTTCCCCAAAGTATGATTATAAATAAGATAAAACGTGATGAGTTTAATCAGTTGTAATCGTTAGTTGTTTCATTGAACGTTTAAGACGTAGTAATGGTTGAAAGTTACGTAATTGAAGTTAAATTTTTCAAAGAGGGTTTATTATCTATGAAAAGATATTTGGTAGCATCAGAGTTGGATAGCGTGACAGAAGAATTCGAATTAAAAGGCGAATACGATAAAATCATAATAGCAGGCAACTTAGTGGTCGATGAGAGCGACCCTGACGATTTTGAAGTATAATTTTTATAAAAATGGATTCATTATCGTACGAGTTGTATCAAGCAGAAAAGCAAGCCCTCATTCTCAACCTTCGAAGAGCAATACTATCAAACGATTTAGATAGAGTTAAAGTTGTGTTGTCGAAGTTGGGTGTTGCAGTACCAAAGGAAGCATTCAAATGGTTAACTGTAACACAAGAGACATCGTTCGATATTTTATACTTCATATTCGAAAGAAAGCAAAGGTGTGACGAATTGCTGGATGAATTTTTAAAAGGTTGCTGTGAAACAGTAGAAATAACCGTTGATGATGTCGAAATGATTTTAAATAAAACAAAGTATAATTTCATGCGAACACGACGTATATTTTTTAAAGGAAATGTTAACAAACGGATCAGTTCTAATGCGGGGTAAGAAGTTCTCCGTAATGAATGTTAAGAAAAAGTATGTTACATTGTTATAGTGTGTGGATGACTTAATACTGGATGTAGCATACTACGCACAACCGAAAAATTTGGAAAAGTGTATTAAACTGATCAACTTGTTTCGGCTTCCGTATACATTAAGTCCAAATATCAACGGTCGTCATCAAACAGTGCTGCAATGGAAAGAAGAAAATATTTTAAGAGAAGGAACGGAAAAAGCTGCAGGCTGCCATCAAGTAATATCGAAGATTATAAGAAAATTTATTCATTGTTAATGTTATTGAAACAATAAACAGTAGAAATCGTACACATGTTATTTGTGAAGTTGAGGAATATATTTCGCAGAATAAAAATAGTAAACAAACAAGTTGTGTAGTAACGTTTTCTTATAATTATTATTTATACAATACAGCCAATATTAAGGATAAAATATTTACATTGAGTGACATTTCAGCGTAAGGTATACTTAAACAGAACTCCAGGTAGGTATTACAGTAGGTGTTCATAAATATTATCAATGGCTTCCTGTGGAAGTGACGAAGCTTCGAAAACTCTTTTAATAAAGTATTCTCCAACCGTTAAGTCGTCGGTATACGGTTGATGAAAATTTTGTATAAATTGATCAACGGCACCGTCGAACTTTGAAAGGGAACTGTTTGAGTTTTTTATATTGTAATGTCCCCAAGGAAGAGTATTCGTTGGTTTCGGAATTAAGAAACGTTTATCATCTTTGGGAGAGAGGGCTACTTTCGTTTTCATATGGGTAAACATAGTATGTAGATCGGAAACGAAAACATTCATACATTTAAGAATGGTGGCGTCATCTCTAATGACGCGTAGGTAATCATCGATTTGAAGATGTAATTTAATGACATTTTTCTTTACACCTTTTGCTTTTTTAACAATTTGATCAACGGCTTCAACGCAGTAAGCTTTTGCTCCGGTTCCATAGAATGCTTTAATGGGATTATTAGGGAATTCGTCTTTAAATTTGCCAATAACAGAAGAGGTAATAGGGATATTGAAACTATTATCATGGGGATAATTGGAAGTGTCGAAGTGATGAATATTTTCAATCATATCTCTGTAGAAATTTTCGGTGAAAACTTTAAGAATGAAGGAATCAGTATCCATATACATCAAAGAAATATTTTCTTGATATTTTTGCTTAAGAAAGCCGTAGTAGAAGTCATACATAACAACTTTTGATAAATCCAAAATAGTGAAACCTACATAGAGCGGTTTATCGTAAACAATGTGTAATTTATTCATCTGAATAGCTACAAAATGGGGGGTGAAAATTTTTGAATTTCTGAAATTGGGTTTAGCTATTAAACTTTCAGCACCAAGGTACCGTCCAACGTTTTGCCAATGAGTAACTAACTTGACGTCAACTCGTTTATCAACGTTCTCCATCGTTTTTTCGAAAGTACTGTTGTTCATCAATTTAAAGAAAGATTTCCCAAACTTATTATTACACATATTGCGTTTTCTAGTATTCAAATCAATGAAAAGTTTCAACCATTGTGACTGTTTAAACTGAATAGCTCTATGCACTTTAAGTAATTTTAATCCGCTCTGGAGAGCTTGTTTAAGCGGTAGGTTATGAACAATATACTTTGTCTTAGTCATAAGGTTCGGAATCAATTTTTTGACTCTACCATTAGCATTACCAGGAGAAATAATATTTTCAACTAAAAAGGGAAGATCAGCATGTAAATCGTGTAGGTTTTGGGGATATTGAACGTCAACTTCAAGTACATAATCGTATTCAGATGAAGCATGTAAATCGAGAACATCAATTTCATCAATTTCAGCATCGGTGAGCCAACGAAAATGGGACATGGGAAGGTATAGACTCATGCTGTGTCCATACAAATTGTTAGCATCCAAATACATAATGTAGGAAGTGGGAGCAGATGCGTCATAATCAGGAAGGTGTGGGTTATTGGCGAAATGCATTCTTTGAACACACTGACTTATTCCTCCGCGTACCCCTTTTTGGAAAAACTTTAACATATCGATGTCAGTTAGAAGTTCTAAATTAACGCGAGTGAATTTTAACATGCTATCCCACGCTAGCCCGGGCGCGGTGTAATACTGAGCGGGGTCCAAGGCGTAAGTGGAAATACATATTTCACGAAAATTCTCGAATACGTCAGCTAACAGTAGGACATCGGTTTTCAAGTAGAGGTCAGAATATTCTCCGAGAGTGGAGCAGTTTAAGGTTTTCCAAACGGTCGCAGCTCTTTCATAATCTTCATCGGAAATGGGTAGAGATGTTAATTTATCGAAAAAATCGTCTTTGAGAGGGAACGTTGATTGGTCAAGTTTAGTAATATCGTCGACGTAGGAGTAAGGGAAAACCCCTTTCCGTCGCACAAGTTGAAATTGTGTAGGATCAGAAAAATACTTGTTCACTTGGAAGCATTGAGAAGGGTCGAGTTCTTCAGACAGTTTATCGAGGGAGGAAGCCATAAAACGAAAGGAATCGAGAAATCGAATTTTAACAAATACGTTTTGAGTAGAGTTATCTGAAACACCGGGAACAGTATCAACTCGCAATAATTTGGTAAAGGAAACGTATTTTTCTTTATTTTGAGCAATTACGCTAAATTTAACATCGTTGACAGCCATTTCTTTTAAAAATAAATGACAATCGTAACCGGAGAGGTTGTGGAAGAATACAGGCACAAAGTTGGGTAGTTTGTAGTTTAAGTTACATCTGGAATGAGCGGCCCCTAATCGAACTTTACCAGTCCAATGACAATGATCGCGAACCTTTACATCATCGATTAGGAAGGGTTATTCGCAAATATTACAAGACGACGTTTCAGAGAAAAGTCGCTTTTCTTCATCAGTCAGGGGTATCATAGGAGCCGGGATCTTTAAAAATCGATGATAAATGTCAGAAACGTCTTGATCAAGAGTTTCAACAAATTGATTAGCTCAATCAGGTCCTCTATAAGTTCTGAATATTGAAAGGGAATCGTCAAAAGAGCACTTAATCAAGTAAGCAAACGAGTGCGGTTGATGTTCGTGGGTAGGTGTGGTGGAGGTTTTGTTAGGATCGGAAAAGCATGTATGAATGGGTCGCAACATGGTTTCGAAGTCTGCATAAACAACAAAAGGTACTTTGATACGTTTGTGGTAGTTTTGAAATTTTAAAACGTTATTAGGGATGAGCCTACCCATCTTATCCAATTTGAGATCAGCAGTTGGCAGCGTCGTGTAAACGTGGTTGCAATCATTCCGCTGATGACGGTGCAGGTGAGCCACAGAGCTGAAGTATTGCAAGCAGCCGTCACATAGGAATTTGCGATGTTCTGTTTTGGAGAGTTGTTGAGAGAGCAAACGGGACATATCCTTAATCTAACAGTAATGATTATTTTCTCGATCATCGTGTAGCAAGAGGAAATTGATGTGCAGCCTTCGTTTGACGGATGAGTAGTAGAGGGGACCAACAATTTCCCAGATCCATTTTCCATCTTTCAAAACGTATTCAGTCCCGTAAACATTCACAGAGCAATGGTTCTTTGTTTCAAACTTGGGAATGTCGTTTAATTTAATAGGAAAATCGATACCGTCGTAGTCCATCGTGCGGGAGTAATGCGGATAGGAAGTCGTTCTGTGCGGGTTGGCTTGGGCGGGATACAAAGCTGAGGTTATTGCCCACGCAAAGCAGGCTTGGTCATCGTTTCGTACGTTCACAACAGCTCTCTTAAGTACAATTTGTTTAGGTAGAGGAATGTAAGATGAAGCTCTAAGGGGATTGTACTTGTTGCAATTGAGTTCTAGGAAAAGGACTCTTTCCAAAGCCCATCCTGTAAGAATGAAATAATGGTAAACACAAGTGAAATATATATAAAGAGAGAATGATAAATTACCTGACTCTCGTTCTTGAAACTCAGAAGCTTTACCCTCAAGAACGTCGAAGAAGCTTTGGAGAATATTGGAAAGATCCGTCGACTGAGTGACAACTTTATTATTGGTGTTGAAGGATTTCACGTCAACCAATTGTTTAGCATCGTGCACATACCGTCCGAAAAGTTCAAGATTTATTTTAAGCGTGTCATGCAGTTGTATCTGATGACGAATAACACGCAAGCATTTGTCGAAAACTTCGGTGAAAAAGTGGGTATACGACAGCAAGAACTTGGCGGATGAAATACGAAAGGACACAATTCTGTTAGCGAACGCGGACGAAAGGAAAGTAATTCCTTCCTCAAGAGGAGAGCAGCAAGTTTGTTTATGCTTGAGGCTACGAAGGTGACCGTTGTAGGAATGTTGTGGAACGTAAATGCTACAAGTATCACACCAGCGGTCAGAAGAACCAGCAGGCGTAGCAATTTTAAGTTTTTTCTTCGGCAGAGGCGATGTCTTTTTAAATTATCAGATCGCGTAAAGGAAGCATCACAGTCCGGTCAAGAGATCATAGCGGCTAGCGGTAAGAGCTACATCTCGACAACGACTGAGGAATACTGAATGCGAGGGACAGTAAATAGCGATAGGAAAAGGGGAGGGATGTGGAAGGTGGAGAGGGCATAAGGAGAGGGGCGAAAGGAATATATCCTGAAACTGTAGTGGGTACGGTGTGGTAAGATGAGTGCTGGACAAAAGGGTAACGGTGCTGATTTAGCTGCCGAGCTAAATATGAACGAAACCGAGCTGGCTGATATATTGGAAAACTTCTTTCCAAACGATTCCTTCACATCACCCGCTAAAGGTGAGGGGTGTGTTGGAGGTGCTACCACGGCAACGATGGCAGAGCCTGTGGCTAGCACCTCTACGATGGCGGTGGCGGGAACGAAGTCGATATCGATGAAGCCGAAGAAGCGATCGTACACACGAAAGTTGTCGGCTGCTCCATTCGATTATTCCAAGGTAGTCGACCAAGTAGGAGAAGCCATAAATAGTGTTAAGGAGGAAAAGTGGCGAGGAGAAGTGGTACTGAATGAAAGAGAGACAAAGGCCGCTTCATTGACTGAGTACATGAAGCGGAAAGAGAAGGAGCTGGAGGAGATGAACAGAGCGGTAGTTGAAACGAGAAAGGAGGTACAAGAAATCGAACAAAAGCTAGCTAACCTTAAGTCTGCTTTACTGAGTAAATTTAATGACTAAAATTCAATGATGTTTTATATTATATTGTATTATATTAAATAAAATTCTGTTATATTGTATCGTTTTATATTTTGTAATAAAATAAAATAAAAGAGAATACAAATTATATATATTTATTTATTAAAATAAAACAAGAAATATATAATACTAAGCAATACAATAATACAATAGAAAGTTTAAGTTATGGTTTTAATGTATACTGCTGCTCCGTGGTCCATCGCATAGACGACCAGTGTCCCCTGGAAAGAGTTCCAAGACAGCTGCGCTTCCAGGTGTTCGCAGAAGGCTCCAACCGATCTTCTGTCGGACACCTTCCATAGTGTAAACCCTCCAGGTGTGTTACTACTAAAGATCATCGTGTCCACATCAGTTGGCACGGAGCCATGAAACAGTATAGTATATTGCGCCATTGTTGATTGTATTAACTTGAACAGTCTTAGTGATCTGTGCTGAACGTTGTAAAAACTTGAATATTTATACAATTTCGAGGAGGAGGATATGAGTGGGGGTAAAGTAAAGATTAGTTCAAATGTTCGTGCGAAGAAGGACTGATACATGGCTCATCTAGCGTGTGAACAATTGCTTATTCGGCAAATAGAAATAGGTTACATGTTTTCATGTAAAACAAAGGTAGATCAGATATTGTTGGCGGGGTAAGGAGTAATGTCATGGACCTACGGATAGACATGGTGTTTTGGTATCATCACATACATACATAAAAGTTCTCATACATGGCTCATCTAGCGTGTGAACCATTGCTTATTCAGCAAATAGAAATAGGTTACATGTATAGTAATGTCATGAACCTATGGATAGACATGGTGTTTGGCATCATCTCATACATACATAAAAGTTCTGATACATAGCTCATTTAGCGTGTGAACCATTGCTTATTCAGCAAATTGAAATAGGTTACATGTATAGTAATGTCATGAACCTACGGATAGACATGGTGTTTAGTATCAGCTCATGGGGGTGAAACACGTTTAAAAAAAATTTCTCGACTTTTCAGGGTGGGATCATTTAGATCACTGTTCAACTTACATTTTCCAAGAGGAACACTTTTTTTTTAACTGCAATTTTTTTTTAAGCTTAAAGGTGTCAACTTTTTGTCAACTTTATTTTTTTTTTTCAAAAATTTTTTCAGATTCGGGTACTTCCACTCCGGGATCTTCTTCCCACACCATTAGTTATTACCCGATTTCAATTCCTTCTGCTTCAAAAATATTTCTAAAGCCTCATTTTTACACTTTTACCCCCATCATTTTTTACGCTGAAGTATTTCATTAAATACTTCATTGTCTTCTTATACTACACCTCATTATCCATATTTTCATGTACTAATTTTTCATACTACTCTTTTCCTGCCCTCAAAATATATTTTTTACCATTATTCTCACCTAAAAATTTTTCCTCGGACAACTGTCCATTAAAACTCATAAACGAATACAATAGGTTCAATAAGACATATTACGCCTTATATACTCTTTTAATTACCCCTTCATCAATTAATAAATTACTACTACCTAGCGATGCCACCTCATAATACAAATATTGTTACACCATCACCTTCGCTACCACACTACTCCATACCACTTCCTTTACATCCCCACTATTCTCCCCACCACCTACCTTCCTATTTAAACCCTTGTCAACCTGAGAGAGCATCACTTCACCAGAACGGTCTTGTGAATTAACAAGGACCTTTCTCGTGTATCTATTGTCCTTTCACCATTCAGGCGAACTGTTGACGAAACCACCTTCCTCCAATGCGGATATTGTTGGCGCCTTCGTGAAACCTGTACGGCTGAAACAGGATTCTGCTGTCAAGAATGTCTTAACAACAGACCTCTGCTTTTCTGCCATAGCTGCAGATTTTATCATTGCGATGTCATAAACTTGTGCTGCCGACCTTGTCGTCAGGGGACTCAATCGTACCTCTGCGAAAAGTCGGGCTTTGTTTACGAGATCGATGATACGCACACGCTGTACTGTATTCTTTGCAATACTTACGAGCAAAGACGTCAACTCTTCCGATACATTATGTTTTCATAAACCTACCTTTCAATGACTATGTCATTTCCTGTCCCTCCCACTCCTACACCATCCTTTTCCTTTTTAAAGTGAACTTCGTCATGGATATACACTTCCAACATCCATAAATTCGGAACTCGTGTATATAATGACACAATTCCTCCATTACTTCCCCTATATCGACAGCTCCAACACATTGGTAGGTAGCGAAGATTATTCCTATCACAGTACAGCACATACGCAGAACATGCTGAGAAGTTCGTTTCACATTTGAAGAGTTTTCGTGCTACGTTCCACCCTTTCATGGAGCTAACATCACTTACATACTTCATTGCTTTATTTACAGTATACTCCTCTGTCTACGTAATCTCCTCTACGTAACACAGTGTTACGCTGCGCATCATACAATCCTTCCATGTGGTCCGCATTATTCCAATACTCTACTTCTTTTGTACCACCACAAACTTCATCGATACTACAACCTCTACTACTGCTTCTTACATCCATTCTCAAATCAATCTTCTCAACTACTTCTGCCTTCTCTTCCTTTTCACTACTTTAACGATTGTCTACCTGCTTACAACTGCACTTCTTTCCCATCCTTCCCCATCACAATATCTACATGAATCACGTACAAATGCAATTGCAATAATCAGTGTAAGTGTAACTAAATACCTAACATCATTCCTCGAATAACGTTGCAATGACACTTCAACGGCTGTAGACGTATTTAAAACCTTCCGTCATAAAAATCGTAAACTTCAGACGACTGCAGACGTATTTAATTTTACATTACCGACACATGTACATATATTTCAATTCATTGCGAAGCATTCGACCACTACATACACACAAGTTTAAAGTCAATGACCTTCCGTCAATTTGACCTTAAGTAACAAGTAACCTCTCCTCCTCTGAATTAGAACCGGTCATCTTACACTACTTTAGTTTGGTTTTGATTCTAGGAGGTATAATATTTTCGGAAAAAAATGGAAGATATGAATGAAACTCATGTAATGAATTCGGATAATGATTATCAACTTCCAAAATATAGCCAAAAGGTGAATCCGTTCAAATATTATCTAAATGAAATACGCTTATTTCGGATTTTGTAAGCCACTCGAATACTGAAATGGGAAGTTTCTTACTCATAGCATACCCGTATAAATTTGTAGCGTCAAAATACATTATAAAAGACGTTCTTCTAATGGGATTATAATCGGATAAGTATTTATTATTAGCAGTATTCTTTCTTTCTATACACTTGACATATACCACTCCTTATCCCTTTTTTAAAATAATGAAGCATTGAAATATCGGTAAGAAGCTCAAGTTGCGCATTTGTGTAACGTAAAAAAACTGTCCCATGATAAAGATGGCGCTGTTATATATTGACAGGGATCTAGCTTGTAGGTTTTATAACAGATTTTGCGAAAATTCTCAAAAATGTCTGGTAGTAATAATACATCTGTTTTCAAATATAGGTCCGAATATTCTCCCAATGTTTGACAATTAAATTTCTTCCATGCCGTTTGCGCATGCTTATATTGTATTTAATTAATGTTAGTTTTTGTTAAATCAAAAAACATTTCTTTATTTTGGAGTTGTGTTTCTAATAATTTTTCAAACGAATCCAAGTAAGAATAAGGAAATACCCCTTTTCTTCTCATCAATTGAAATTCATCTTGTTTGGGAAAAAATCGTCTTACAGATACTAGATCACTGCCGCTCATTTTCGAAGCTAATGATTCTAAAGAGCACTCCAAAAATTTAAAAGAATCAATAAATCGCAATTTTAAGAATTTTTTTTTTAATTTTACTGTTTTCAGTTTTGTTTTCAACATGTATGCTTTTAGAAAAAGTGATGTACTTTTCTTTATTTTCTTATAATTTAAATTACAAATAGAATGGGCAGCACCCCTAAAATGACCTGTTAAATGACAATGATCTCTCACTTTCTCTTCACTTTCCGAAATTTCCTTACAACAAATATGGCATTGCCTGCAATTTTGGAACTAAATTTCTTATTTGAGAAATTGAAAGTTCGCACGGCACTTGGTGAAACATAATTAATAATAAACAAAAACTTCTTAAGAAGAACTTGAGAAGGAAAAGAAAACACTTGGCTAAGTTTCACAGTAGTTTATTAAAATATCTCTAACGATACCGTTTCGGCTGTTATGCCATTATCAAAGAGTACTGATCAGTACTGATTTGTTACTCTTTGATAATGGCATAACAGCCGAAACGGTATCGTTAGAGATATTTTAATAAACTACTGTGAAACTTAGCCAAGTGTTTTCTTTTCCTTCTCAAGTTCTTCTTAAGAAGTTTTTGTTTATTACTAAATTTCTTGTTCTTTACTTAGTCGTTCGATAGGTAGAGTTACCTTTAAATAATGATGATATATATCTATGGTTAACACTTCTAAATCGTTCAGAAATTTCTGTACACAATTTTCACCTCTGTAAATATTTAATTTTGATAAGGAATCATCAAAGTTGCATTTCAAGTAATAACCGAAGGAATAGGGTATATGATAACGCGTATCCACAGTGAAAGGATTGTCTTGGCTATCGGGAAGACATGTTAAAATTGGTTTCAAAATGCACTCAGTCTGCATACATAACAAAGGGTAAATCGATTTGTTTTGAAAATTTTTCGAATTTTAAAATATTTTCAGGAAATAAACTGCCATTAACATCAGTTTTTAAATTTGCTGAAAGGGTGACTGTTACAATGTGATTACAATCTCTAGCTTGATGTTCTAAAAGACTTCGACTGTTCGAAAAATATTGAAGGCATCCGTCACGAAAATATTTTTTATGATTGGTTTTATTAGTCTGGGTTGAAATCAAACGGGAGAAATTTTTTATCCAGGCGTAATGCCGATTACCAGCAAGATCACTTATGATTAATAAATTAATATGCACCTGTTTCCTATTTTTTGTATAATACAAAGGCCCAACAATTTCTGTTGAGTATTTACCGTTAGAAAAAGAGTTTTCCAACCCGTATACGTTCAAAGAAACGTTATTAAGTTCTTCAAATAAAGAAATTTGTTTAAGTTTAACTGGAAAATCGATACCTTGCAGTTTAAGCACCGTTAAATAATGGGTATAAGATGATGTTCTAGCAGGGTTTCCTGAAGGCGGGTAGAGAGCTGATACTACTGACCACGCAAAGCAGTGGTCATCGCTGTTCTTAATATTCACGACTGCTTTCTTCAATGCGATAAATTTAGGTAATGGAATGAAGGAGTTTGCCCGCATAGGAGTAAACTTCCCGAAGTTTATTTCAAGAAACTCAATATTGACAAGGGCCCATCCTGAAAAATAAATTATTACTACCATTAATTTAATAAAATTAAGAAAAATAATTTTCTGCTATTTTAAAAAATGTGCGCATATGATTCGAGGTATTTAATATAATATAGAATATAATCTTTCCGGAATCTCTCTCTTGGAATTCCACTGCTTTAGTTTTCAAAATATCGATGAAATTCTCGTAGTCGGCCAAAAGATCGGATGACTCCGACAGAACAGCATTTGGACTATTAAACGATTTTAAATCAATTTCTTCAGTTCGAGCATGAATAAAAAGAGCAAACAGTTCCATGCAGATTTTGACACTTTTAAGTTTTTGAATTTGACTATTTAGAAGGTCGAACACTTTTTCTTTAATCTCCATAAAAAATCATCATAGTTGATATAATTTTGTTTCGGCCATATTCTAAACGTCGAAACTTTTTGTCGAAATGCTGCACTGTCTGCTTTACGTATTTTTCTATTAGGCTCACCAACCGCGTTGGGGGTATTGGAAATTCTGCAGGAATGCTTTTGATGCCTTCGAAGATTATCCAGTGAAACTCTTCTGACACTGATTACATTGGTAGACCATGAAAACAAACACTTCGAATACTGCTAAGTAAATGTGTAAAAGTTGCACTGCATCCACTTTAAAATAGCGAACTAACACAAAATTCTCAATTTAATATAAAATTTATTACAAATTAGACGAATTGATACCAAAAAAATGAAGCAGAGTTGCCGTTTTAATTGCAAAATAAAAAAATTAAATCGTCTAGCGCATTACCTATGATGCTCGGCGCGAAGGTTGGTTATTAGTCGAGCAAAATAAATTGAGAATAAAAATTTGTAGTTTATATTCGGGAATCATCAACCATTTCTACTCGTATAGCGTTAGCTTCAAACATACAAATCATGATGAACTGACACTTAACATAATGTAAACATTCAATAGACACATTTTTGTTAAAAACCATTAGAATACCGGTCATAAAATCGAGAAAAGTCACTGATTCGATTTCAAAATTTAATATTAAATCGTCTAACATATTATATATTATTCGCGCCGCGATGGGTGTAAATAGCCCGGTAAAATGGATTGATGGATACTGTACACTTAAAAAAGTCTTAATAATTCCAACGAATCGATCTGAGTTAGTTAATTTTAGTTGGAAAAACTAATAAAATTAGTAGTAATAGCTTATTTTACGCTCGTCAACTAACTGAGGAAAATTGATTTTGATTGATTTTGAGTAACTTCTATTAATTTAATTAGTCGTTTCAAAAAAAGTATTTCATTGAATGAGAAATAATTTGTGTACTTCTAACGATTTACCTTATAGTTGTCGTAACTAAAATTATTTTTGTCGCAACTAAAATTACATTTGCAAGAAACAAATGCGATCACGTGAGAAGTACCTGGAATAAAGCGGCGTCTGTATTCAGACATGTTATATTTCTTGTTTAGTTTGTGGTGAAGTGTCTATTGTGCTCTTGGAGTATTTATCACAAAGTAAGTACAAATTTAGATAATATTATGTGACGGTTATAATAATTGTCACAAATCGACTAATTAATAAATATATTGTCTTAACCGAAACATGTACCTACATACATGAAATAAAAATATAACCGTAGGACTTACATGGCACCATCATACCTTGCACAATCAGTACAAACCGTTTTATACATATTGCGCTAATTTCTCTGACTATATAACATCCCAAGTAAAATTTTTAATTTTTTTTAGTGTCTCCAATATATCTTGAAGTCTACTTTTTAAAATATCTCCTAAAAGCTAATTATCTTATTAATTTCCTCCAGAGCTTCAGAAGAATTCCTTAAACCAAATGTGGAGAATCTTATGAATGCCTTTAAGAGTAAATATAAAAGAACACTTAAAACCTTTTTGCCGTACACAAATAAACTCCAAGTATTCTTCAAGTTATCTTTAAGAATATGTTTGAGACACTTATAAGAAAACCTTAAGGGTAGTTCAATGTAACACTATTAACATTAGTCTTAGAAATGTCTTTGGTTAGAGTTTATATCTTTATTAATATCTAAATATCATATCTCACCAAGTTTTATTTTACTTAAGATGTTGAACGTCTCGTGACGCTATACCACGATGACATATAATGATTACAGTAAATACTAATCACAAAAACACAAGTCTAATAATTCGGGAAAATCGGCGCCTAGTACGCTAAAAATCCAAACGCACACCAGTTGACTGATTAATTGTCTCATGATAACTCCAAAAAATTAATGCGCCTCGCTAACTTAACAAATTTGTTTAAAAAATTGTGAGTAATATTTTCGAAAATATGCATATTTTTTTGGAAAAATATTTCAATTGTTTCCTATTACTAACTATTGACTAATGTTAACATTTTAGTATCATTGTACGATTAAATTGTCATTAATGTGTAAAATATTTCATGTGGTCATTCAGATATTTTCCTCAACCATAAAAAAAATATGGCAGATTTCGCTAAAATTCTTAATGGTGTTGCGAAATGACATAAAAAGTCAATAGGCACTTATTCCTTCGGTACTAAGTTAGGCTTAAGTAAACCTATACTTATAATTGTTGTAATAAATGCAGTATTAGAGCGTATTGGCTGTTACAAAGGGTAAACAGTCTTACGAAAGACAATTTATACCTAATCAGGAGCTATTAGTCTTGTTCTAAGAGTACCATAAGACTATTTTATCTGCCCGAGTCACTCCCGTCGCTAATAAACATAACCTCTATAAGTTGAATTGGTTGTGTTATGTGCATGTGTTTTGTGAATTTGCGAAATGCCATTTAAAATAATACAGACTGTGGAGGATGGGCAAATATGCCTGTCTATTGTTCCTTCCAGTTGGGAGGAGAATGGCATTTTGCACTGGCCTCAAAACTGTTGAGAAATGAACAGTCAAAACCGGATCCCCAAAAATGGGAGAAAATGATGTGCCTCAAAAAAAGAGAATTTAAATCCTATTTAGAAGCAGAAGAGGAAATGACAAGAATGGAGGATAACTATTAATATATACGAAATTGAGTCTTGGCTAGGCGCTTGGTGAAACATCTTGAATAGAAATAATACAAATTTAAAACACTTGGTACACTTTTGTTTCACAGTTTTATTGAGAATAACTCTAACAATTGTTTCGGCTACGAAGCCATTTTCAAAGAGAATAACATTTTACAAAAGTAAATAGTCTTATATAGGTATAGGGTATAACTACCTAGAAATCTAAAGAAACAGACTTAATAGTGGGGATATTGAGAAGTCGGTTTGGTCATTTAATAAGTTTAAATTTTGTTTACCAGCTTTTTTAATTTCGAAAATTTCATATAGATCTAAGCGTTTACTTTTATTTAAGTTGTGTAACAATTTACAATTATCTAAATCTATAAAGTGGTCGTTCGAAATACAATGATCTGCCAAGCCTGTACATTTTTTATTTTGTAAAATAGATTTTTTATGTTCGTCTAAACGGGTTTTTAAAGCACGACCAGTTTGACCAATGTAAAAAGCAGAACAATGTGAACAATTCAATTGATAAACCCCAATTTTTTCAAACATGTTTTGTTTATCTAATTTATTATTGATAAGTAAAGACCCTAAGTTATTTTTGTTTACACAGATAGGAGTAATGTTAGCTTTCTTTAAATTGTTACAAATTTTACTGGAAATTGTAGGTACAAAATTGATAAAACTATATTGTTTATTGATATCTGAATAATTAAGGGATGGAAAAAAATTAGACATTAACAATTTCTTACTTTTTTTAGCAATTAAAGTATCTATTATGTTAGTGTTCAAGCCATTATTTAACGCCAGAGTTTTAATAACATTAACTTCTTTATCAAAATTTGTTTTGTTTGGCGGGAGACTAAACAGGCGATGTATAAAAGAATGAAAAGCACTTAGTTTAACTGTATAAGACTGATTAGAGTTAAAATGTATTAATGTATTAGTGAAAGTTGGTTTTCTGAAAATATCAATTTCTATGTAATTTGTATTTCTTATGAGTTTTACATCCAAAAAATTTAAAGTGTTTAGTACTTCAGTTTCTATTGTGAATTTAATACTTGGAAATAACGAATTGATATATTCTAAAAAGTCCGACAATTCATCTGTTGACCCTGTCCAAAAACATAAAATATCATCTACATAACGGGTCCATAAGTTAACATGTGGAAGTAATTTAAATCCCGAGTTAAATAGCTTATTTTCGAAGGTCGTCATAAATATTTCACTGAATAGCGGAGATAAGGGTGAACCCATGGGTAAACCGTCAAGTTGTGAATAATATTTGTTATTGAATTTGAAATAACTTTGCTTTAAACAAGTTTTGATTAATAAGATTAATTCTTGTTTTTGTTGAATTGACAAATGGTTATTATTATTAATGTACTCTGTACAGATAGAAATTAAATTATTAACAGGAACTGATGGGAACAAGTTTATAACGTCAAAAGAGATTAATTTAGTATTAATGTCAATTTTGTGATTTTTTATTTTTTGAACTAACTCGACTGAATTTTTTATGGAATATGATGGTTTGAAATTTAAAAGTTCCGGTAGTATCTTATTTAGTTTCTTACACAACTTATAAGCTGGTGATTGTAAGTAAGATACTACCGGTCTCATCGGGAAACCTGGTTTATGTATTTTCGGTAGACTGTATAAGACAGGGGCCTTCGGATTCATTACAGTTAACCAATATTTTTCTTTTGGATCTAGAATATTATTACATTTCTTGATAACCTGTCTTATTTCAGACTGGAACTTGTTAGTTGGATCATTTTTTAATTCTTTGAATTTTTCATTTTGAAGGAGTGTTAAAGTTTTATCAATGTAATCTTTTTTGTTTAATAAGGTGACAGTGTTACCCTTATCAGCTTTGCTTATTATTATATCATGATCTTTAAGTTTTTGTTTAACTGTTTTAATTAAATTGAATTCAAGATTATTGGATTTTTTAATAGGTTCACTTATATACTTTTTTAATTCACTGTTTAACAAGTTTCTAGATGACATTTTATGACTTAATTTATCTGGTATATTTGACTTGTCTATAGCAATTTCTGTGTTTATGGCTAATTCTAACATTTGTTTCGGGTTATTTATATTGGGACAATATTTTAAGCCTTTGGACAACAAATCTAATTCTTGTTTACTAAAGTTAAAGTTAGTTAAGTTACATACCCGACCATAAAACTTAACGTTACCGGAATCTGATGATGTATTATTGTTAGATGGCGAACTTCCTGAAGTAAGTTTAATATTTAAGAGATGTTGGAGTTTCTTACACTGTTTGGTGAATTGGATGTGAGCCATTTCTTGAGATGTTCTTCTGACTTCGGAATTAATTATATCGAATTCGATGTTGGAGTAATACATGAATAGTTCGGTATGTATTAATTTTTGATGAATGTATAAGTAATCCCTTCTGGTATACCATTTCTTGTTTTCAGCAATGAGCAAAAGTCTTCAATTTTCAGTAAAATTTGTAACAATTTAAAGAAAGCTAACATTACTCCTATCTGTGTAAACAAAAATAACTTAGGGTCTTTACTTATCAATAATAAATTAGATAAACAAAACATGTTTGAAAAAATTGGGGTTTATCAATTGAATTGTTCACATTGTTCTGCTTTTTACATTGGTCAAACTGGTCGTGCTTTAAAAACCCGTTTAGACGAACATAAAAAATCTATTTTACAAAATAAAAAATGTACAGGCTTGGCAGATCATTGTATTTCGAACGACCACTTTATAGATTTAGATAATTGTAAATTGTTACACAACTTAAATAAAAGTAAACGCTTAGATCTATATGAAATTTTCGAAATTAAAAAAGCTGGTAAACAAAATTTAAACTTATTAAATGACCAAACCGACTTCTCAATATCCCCACTATTAAGTCTGTTTCTTTAGATTTCTAGGTAGTTATACCCTATACCTATATAAGACTATTTACTTTTGTAAAATGTTATTCTCTTTGAAAATGGCTTCGTAGCCGAAACAATTGTTAGAGTTATTCTCAATAAAACTGTGAAACAAAAGTGTACCAAGTGTTTTAAATTTGTATTATTTCTATTCAAGATGTTTCACCAAGCGCCTAGCCAAGACTCAATTTCGTATATATTAATAGTTATCCTCCATTCTTGTCATTTCCTCTTCTGCTTCTAAATAGGATTTAAATTCTCTTTTTTTGAGGCACATCATTTTCTCCCATTTTTGGGGATCCGGTTTTGACTGTTCATTTCTCAACAGTTTTGAGGCCAGTGCAAAATGCCATTCTCCTCCCAACTGGAAGGAACAATAGACAGGCATATTTGCCCATCCTCCACAGTCTGTATTATTTTAAATGGCATTTCGCAAATTCACAAAACACATGCACATAACACAACCAATTCAACTTATAGAGGTTATGTTTATTAGCGACGGGAGTGACTCGGGCAGATAAAATAGTCTTATAGTACTCTTAGAACAAGACTAATAGCTCCTGATTAGGTATAAATTGTCTTTCGTAAGACTGTTTACCCTTTGTAACAGCCAATACGCTCTAATACTGCAACAATTATAAGTATAGGTTTACTTAAGCCTAACTTAGTACCGAAGGAATAAGTGCCTATTGACTTTTTATGTCATTTCGCAACACCATTAAGAATTTTAGCGAAATCTGCCATATTTTTTTTATGGTTGAGGAAAATATCTGAATGACCACATGAAATATTTTACACATTAATGACAATTTAATCGTACAATGATACTAAAACAATTGTTAGAGTTATTCTCAATAAAACTGTGAAACAAAAGTGTACCAAGTGTTTTAGATTTGTATTATTTCTATAACTATTAACAATGAAATATTAAATAGTGGCGTATTTTAAATACATTAAATTGAACTCAATTAAATAACCAACTACAAATTACCACAAATTAATGTGGAAAAAGGTATTGTTGTCATCATGTCCCCGGCGGGATTCGAACCCGCGTCTCTGGCTTTACGCGCCATTGCTCTAACCACTAAGCTTAGTGTATATGTGTAACAATATTCTGTATAGTATTTCTTTACTTTCGAATGTACGTAACTCAATTTTTCAGGTAACAAAATTAATAAAGATGTATTTACAAAATTAACCCCATCCCTAATAAAGGAATTGATTCCACAAGTGGGCATTCGCATACAATTTACAGAAAAATATGATGAATTTATAAAAAATAATAGGATTGAAAATGCAGAAATAGTTTTTGACAACACATTTGCAGAACTTCCGTCAATTTCATCACCAGAAAATAATTCACCTGTTACCTCACCTTTGACAATTTATCCAACTTTTGGAATGACAGACAAGCTAATTGTTCAAGCACCATTTTTTAAATATAACGTTAAATGCGCCCAACAGACAGGACTAGAAGACTTACTTAATAACTGCACAAGAGGAAAGTACAAAACTCATAATAGCTCGACTCCTGATAATCGTAATAAATTAACCGAACTCGTTATAGAAAACGAATTAGAAGGAAATATTAAAACAAAAATATCTATACAACGATTCGAAGACTTAGCTGCAGCTATTGAAGGCCTTTTTCCTACGGAACATAAGGCAGGATATTACTCTATACATATATACCTATACACCCTTCTACTCATATTTATATTGTTATTTAATTGCCGAATTTGGTCATTGAGTGAAATATTTACCTAAAACGCTTTGTGGTGGTTACAGTTCGTTCGCTTATTGAGTATCTTTGATCATGTACAATTTTTTATCAGCATACAAAATTTACCTCCATACAAAATTTACCTCATCCACGATGTAAGATATTAACGTCCGAATTCGGCAATTGCAAAACAACATGTACATAATTTACATACTTAATGATTTTGTACATAATTAATATCAAAAGTATATATCCTCTTGAGAACTGATGTCCATTAAAATGGACAGTAAGGTTTCGATCTAGAATTAAGTTAATCTTACGAATTGATTCCTTAAAACCTAATATCCATTGAAGTGGACGAATCACTAGTGCCATCTATACTGCGTTAGTGTAAAATCATTTCAGATTCCAAAGTTATTTTGTGCCAAAATGAGTGCATTTGGACGTGCGACTATTGCTTGTAAGTTTTAATGTTTTTTTCAAGTATTTCAACTTTGTTTGCGAACAAAAGTTAACAGAAATGATAAATTTAACTATTACCAATGTTTGTTTTAAATTACTGCTGGTTGTTATTTCCCTAAACCATAATTTAACACATGTCCGTTCTGATGGACGTCAGGACTTGGAATTCATACTCGAACAAAAAAGTGGACAGTCAAAACAATTCTACATTTAATCGATTTATCAATTGCTAACTTTTGGATACTTTATCGCCAGGATCGCAAAAGTTTAGGAGATAAATCGTCAGATATATTACAATTTCTTGATTTTAAAATTAAGGCGGCAGAAAGCATTCTTCAGCCTGATAAAGAAAATATGGCCCCTACTGCAAGCCTTCGTTTAGTGACAAGGAATTATGCACGAGGATATGGATCACCTACTAGCAACACACCTCGAACTCCCAACAGTTCCAGAAGTGATCAGGTGCTCCATTTGCCTGTTATTAGAGGTGATCTGAACATCTAAAGAATTCGGCGAGATGTAAGCTAGATGGCTGCACGAAGAAAACAAAGTGCTTTTGCAATACCTGTGAAATTTTCTTATGCCTAACATCAGAACATAATTGTTTTGTACGGTACCATACAATAGATTTTAAGTAAAACTTTCATAATGTTTTAACAAAATATATAATATATTATATACTTTATTAATTTATTTCCTTGCCACCAAGACCTGACGTCCATTTTAATGGACTTAATTTTTTTTCATTTAGGGTTTACGAAAAAATTTCAAAAAATTTATAATACATTTTTAACATGAAGAAAGTAATATTCCGAAGTTTCAAAGCTTTTGGGCCAGCGGTTTCTCTTCGGGTCTCAGGAGGATATAATATTTACAAATAAATAATTTTAATTTACTTACGTTTTTCTTGTTTTAGTCTACTTACTTTACAAAAATTAGAAGTGAAAGAAATGGAAAGATATATTTTACAGGCAGAGGAAAACTGTTTTGTAAAAATTATAATTACAGAAAAAAATTAAGACTAAGTGGAATAAGTGTTTGCCAAGTTATTCCAGAAAATGAAATAGAAATAGGCAAGAAGTTTTCCTTTTTTGTTAAAATGAAGTTTACAAAACGTGTTTCAGATGATGTAAGTGCTGATGAATCCATTCAGTGGTAAAGTAAAATAGAACTTTTTCAACAAATTGAAAGCCATTGGCAAAAATTGTTTCGAAAAAGGAAGGAGCTATTAAAAAATATTACAATAGATGAGTATTTTCGATTATTTCCTGTTTTATCAACTAACAGTGGTTATACTTTGGTATGTTTATATTTAATAGAAACATTTAACTATTAGTTTATAGTTTTGTTTTTCAGTTTAACATAGATTTTAACATAAAATATCCAGATAAAGATATCCTATACTTAAAATGGACAAACTTTACTGCTAATGTAGTGAAATATGCTCAAACGCATTGCAAAGATAAAACAGTATCTACAATTTTGGAGGAAATAAATACAAGAGATTTGAGCGAAGGTAATTTAAACTACTTCTAAAATTATACAAATTGAATTTTTTATGTTTAGAAGGAAAAAATATTCGAATCTTGAAAATACTCCCTTATCTGATGACTCCAGTTGCTGTCAATAAATACTGGAAACCTTCAAAAGCAGAAATAGATGAGGGTTTCATTTTACATGTAAAGGTAAACTTATAACTATTGCTTCATTAAACTTGTATAGTTACATTAGGTTTTTCTATTTTAGCATATTCAAGATTTACATAGAGAAATAGAAAACGGAAAAGCGAAACTTACTAAAGCTAAGGTAACATTTCAACCAACAGCAATAATCGTTGGTGAATCTCTGGACACTATTAATACTACTTACGTAGCGATTAACTCTGTCCTGTACAAAGTTGAAAGTATATTGAAAACAATAGAAGTTACCTTTAAATCGTTTCATGCTTTAAATGCTCTTTATTCGGCAGACGCTGAACAAGTGTGGTTGCTAATTCAAAAAAGCTTATCTGAAATCGAAACCGAATTTGATAAAAGCTACACTTCTGTATCATGTATTGTGCCGTTTCTTAAATAAGTTTACTGTTATATTCATAATATTCTTTATGCCATGAAATGTTCGTTTTGTAGTCGTAATTACTGTTCTTTGAAAGCACTTATTTTTCATTTGCGAGTTATTCATAAGTTAGATGAACGTTCGGAATATGTATGTTGTGAAGAAAATTGTTCCAGAAAATTTAATAATTTACATTCATTTAGAACACACTTTAGCAGAGTTCATAGTGTGTCAGCTATTGTTAAAAAATCAATCCAAAGCAAACCATTTACAAAAGACAAACTTATTTGGGCAAAAAATCATGATGTAATCGTGAACGTAAATAATGAAACAGAACATAACTCTGATGATACCACCTGTGCCAATATTAATCTTAATGATGCTTCAAAAAATTTTCGGCAACAAGTGCTATTACTTACTGCAAAATTACACGGTTTGAGTCACATGCCACGAAGTCATATTCAGTTTATAGTAAACAGTATTTCAGAACTGTTTAGTAGTGGTTTTATAAGTACAATTAAGAATTGTTATTTAAGAAATATGCCAAATATTACAGAAGATACCAGAAAAGAAATTAATAACGTATTTAATTTATTAGAAAACCCATTTAAAGATTTAAACTCGGAATATTTGAGACTAAAATCATTTCAATGCAGTGAGTACTTTTCAGCACCTGTTCAATACAAAATTGGAGAAGAAATGAATGATGTTCGTTCTAGTAAAAATGTTACTTACGAACCGATTGCGTTAAATGGCCACTTCATTCCGTTAAGAAGTCAGTTAAAACAAATACTAGAAAAATAAGGAGTTTTTTCTTTCAATTTATGATTACATTAAAATATTAGAAAAATGCGTTAAATGGCCACTTCATTCCGTTAAGAAGTCAGTTAAAACAAATACTAGAAAAATAAGGAGTTTTTTCTTTCAATTTATGATTACATTAAAATATTAGAAAAACCATCTCCGGAAATTTCAAATATTATGCAAACTAACATTTGGAAAAATATTTTAGAGAAAATGCCAAAAGACGGATTGGTGTTGCCATTAATTTTATATTTCGACGATTACGAAATCGGAAATGCACTTGGTTCCCGTGCTGGAGTCCATAAGCTGGGTGCGGTTTATATCTCACTAGCTTGTGTACCTCCAAAGTATTCATCAAAATTAAATAACATTTTTCTTGCTCTTTTATTCCATTCAGAAGACAGGAAAAAATTTGGAAATACGTTAACGTTTCGAATTTTAATTGATGAACTAAAATTTTTAGAAAATGAAGGTATTACATTAAAAGCCGCTGTTTATACTGGAAAGATTTACTTCAGTCTTGTTTTAATTACTGGAGACAACTTAGGACTAAATAGTCTTCTTGGCTTTACTGAAAGCTTTTCAGCCAATTTTTACTTTAGGTTTTGTAAAATGCCGAAAAGTAAAATGAATTCATCTCTTACTGTAGAAGAAAATTACATACGAAATAGAGAAAATTACTTGGAGGATTCAAATATTGCTAACGTTTCATTGAGTGGGATTAAAGAACCTTGCATTTTTCACTGTCTACGAACCTATCATGTAACCGAGAACTTATCAGTTGATGTAATGCATGATTTGCTAGAGGGTGTGTGCCACTACGACATGTTAATAATTTTAACTAATTTCATATTTATTGAAAAGTTAATAACTCTTAGTGATCTTAACTACAAATTAAAAGTATTCGAATATGAAATTAACGATTTAAACTGTAAACCTCCGCCTTTGTCTCCTGATTTTGATAAGAAAGCAAATATTTCATTCTCTGCAAGTGAAATGCATTGTTTTATTATAATTTTCGGCTTTTTAGTTGGAGAATATATTGTTAGATACCCACCTTTCATTTAGGTCATTTTAATCTTATTTGTCATTCACAGCGTTGTGAGAATCGAAGTTAAGTTATCATTTGACACCATTTTATGATTTTATCATTCTAATATAATATTTCAACTTATGTAGCATATTATCTTGATTTTATATTTATTCTTTTAATGTCGTACAACAGTTGGCACCAACATGTTAAATCCAAACAAGGGAAAGTTATTTACACGATATGTTTGATATCCAAAATTGTAAACTGTTTATCAACCGCGAAAAGCACGAACGCTATTAAACTAACATCGTATCTCGCGATTGTTGACTTAAGTCTCTATCTTTAAATATCACAAATGTCACCCCCAGCACATTGTGTACTTTTCGTGTTGATTTACCAAGACCATGACAAGTCACCCCTTGTTTTGATATAACGCAAGATGTCAGAAATGATATCGTCTATTTTAACTTTTCCTATCTGTAGTAGAATTAGGGTGTGTACTCTTCCCAGGGGTTGTGTACACGTCGTTCATTCGTTCTCGTAACCATAATGTTTACACCTAGAATAGTGTTGTTATGTATAATCTTGAGGGCGAGGGCGTGGACTAAAAAGTTTATAAAATACCTTCCGAGGTCCCAGAAGGGCAGTCCGCTGTCTTACTAACTTGGCACTTCTTCTAACTCTTACTTTCATCTAAGTCGCGATTCTGGTCTCTAATTCTTAATAATTGTCGAGCCAGCCCTTTAACTCATTGAAATTCGGTCACTGTTCATTATTATTGCGCAATTAGACAATAAAGACTTAAGTTTGGTTCCGTTTTTTATTACGAAAGAGTTATAATATATATATCGTGTCGACAAACACGTAGAAAAGACTGTCTGGTGTCAGGAGATCCTAACAATATACCTACTGGTAATAAGTATTGGCAGTTGTATCATTACCTGAAGTCAATTACTATGCTATCTTTAAAACAAACAGTAACACATAATGATGTTAAACTCTTACAAACACTAATTTTTGAACATAACGAACTGTATCTTAAGTTATCAAAAAAGTTGCTTCTTCCTAAATTCCATATCATATCACACTATCCCATGATAATGAGCAAAACTGGCCCTTTAATTAATATGTGGTCAATGCGATTTGAATCTAAACACAAAGAATTAAAGAACATCAGTAACGTTACTTGTAATACAAAAAATATTATTTTTTAAACTATTTGCGAATGATTTATGCCCTTCCGTTTTATCATATGGAACTATAGTTCCAGTTGAATCTTTGCAGGAATTATTAAATTTTCAAGGCCCACTTCATGAGTACTATTACGAAACTACTTGGTTTTCTTGTAAATGGGTTACTTATTGTGGTAACAAATATGTAGCTCAAAAGACAATGCTGCACATAAATAGTAATAATAGTTGCATACCAGAGTTTGGTTTAATAGAACAATGTCTGCTTGATAAGACTAACAATATTTGTTTTTTGATAAAATACCTAATACAGAATATTTTAATGATCCCTTTTTGGCTTTCGAACTTACAAAAACCAGTATTTTTACGTTGATTTATTTAGATAATCTGATTGATTTTAAACCAGTTTTAAGAGTGTGTTTAAATAGTTGCACTTTAATAGGCTTAAATTATTACTATTAGGTTATACGAATTACGACTACATGTTTCAGATATAAGCAGTTATTTGTTTTTATACTTTTTTTAATAAAATGAATTGTTTTACATAATTGTGTCTCATTTTTTTAATAATAACCCCTGTATACAGTAGACCCAGAAGCAAAAAGAAAATTAGTGGTGGTTACAATTTAGTTTTGTTACGTTTACTAAAATAATTGTTATCTTAAAAATAATCGTTGTTTCTCAGCACAAATATAGTTAGGTGAGATATATGAAGAAAATCTGTTAACTTAACTAAAAAACATTTTATTATTTTAACTTATAATAGATAACGAATATTTATCAGTTCCTATAACAATCATTTTAGTTGGGACCAATTTCACTCAAATATTTAGTTCTAGCCACCAAATTTTAGTTGGATTTACCAATTTTTTTTAAGCGTGTGGTTACTACTCATGGTGCAAACGTGTTGAAGTTGGTTAATTTATGTGAAACGTAGAAACGAACGTGTTGACGCTGGTAGCTGCGATAACTTATATACAAAAGCAGTGTATCCCCTCTCAATAACCCCCAGCCTCACTCCTCCTACTCCCCCTCCCTTTGCTAGCATTTACGCTTGAATTCAATTGAAAGGCTAATAGGTTCATAACCTTAACTTGACCTTTCACCACATCCTCCACCCAATAATCGCAGCCTGCTGCTTTCGTTACTCTTCCCCCCCCCCTTCCGCTAATCCCTATTTGCAGATCATGAGGTTAGGGTAGGTTAGGTTGGGTCAGGTAGGTCAGGTCAGGCCAGGCCAGGTCAGGTCAGGCCAGGTTAGGTTAGGTCAGGTTAGGTCAGATTAGGTTACGATTTTGGGGTCACATGGGGGGGTTTTGACCACATTTTATCGCATCTGGCGGTCTAATTTGGTGCTTGGGAATCGGGGGGAAAGAGGGTGTTTTTTATAGCTTTTAGATATTCATACGGCCATGAACGGTCAAACACCTTGTCGGTGACCTTAAAAATGCATTCAAGTCTGGAGAAAAACAGGTTACTTGCTCGGTGTATAGCTTGTAATATGTTTAGTTTCAAGATGCCTCTCCTCGAGTGCGTTACGTTGTTGCAATGCGCTGCTGTTTTAGCTATAGTAGAGTTGTTAAAACGCAGTGGTGTTCAAAACCCTGAAAGGTTGGTGGCGCGTGTGCTGCCTACAAATACAACAGGCGGGCCGTGGTTTCAGTAAGTTTTTAAAAATAAATTGCATATGTACCAGAGTTTAAAAGTGAAGTTTTTTGTGTAGGGGTGAGGAACCACAAGAACCAAGAAGCAGCAGCGGCAGGAACAGCAACACGAGGAAGAGCCTCTCGTGGTAATTGCTTGAAGTTTATTCCACTGTTGTACTATTTATTGGAGGGCTAAAATTATCTAAACTGGTAGGAATTAACTCCTGTCTAGTTTTTTCTAGTTTTTTAAGCACCTGTGGAACACTCAGTATCTATCGAAATACGGAAATTAGTACACTCTGTACTGCGGCATCTAAATTCTGCTTACAGAGAACATCGACAGTTCTGGCCACTAACTAGGTCAGAACAAATACACATACTTGCGTAAACCGCTGACCATAGAATCGCCATAAGGACAATGTAAATAATATTTGTATAAGTAGCTTTAAATAATTCAATAAAATTAGTCTAACTTTGACTTGCTCTTCATTCTCACCACAGAAGCTGAAATAGGCATCCTCATCTCAAACGGTTCTTATCAGACCCAACATCACTGCACGCACCCTACACATGTTAGCTGCAACACGCTACACACCGACGAAGTTCTCTTTTTGTTAGTGGGATCTTGGCTCATTTTACGAAACCATGTTATATTCAGAAGTTAATATTAAGGCAAACCAGAAATATTAATGTAAAATGTAAAATAAAATATCAAATAAAATTCGATATGTACTTATTAATGAAATATGCATTCCTAACATTTAGAAATAATGTGATTAGTAGGCCAAGGCGATGTCAAAACAAAGAACGGCGATGGAATTTTGCTACTCATCAAAATCTAAATGTTACAATATCAAGGTAAGGGCAGTAAAAAAAAATGCGTACTCTGCGAAATCAACGAAAACATAAACAAGATCTGACACAATTATACTGATTGGGATTGACTAATAGATATTAAAACCAATAAAAATTAAAATAATTTAGAGTTATTTTAAAGGAAGGTAACAGCATATTTTATTATTTCAAGCCAGTATTTGATTTTTTTTGTTTGTTTAAAATACAATTGCTAAATAATAATTGTACACAAAGGAAACATGCAAAGCTAATCATTAAAAAATAATGTTACTGGGTCAGAACGGAAACAAAACATGACGATGAAATTTTGATAGCCTACTTAATTTGTATTTTGTAGTAACCAAGTACGTATGTGGAACAAGTTAAGAAAGAAAAAAGTAAAAAATACGTGATCTCAGTAAGCTAAAAAAAAAATTCAAATCGCCGATTGAATATTGAAACTACAAATAATAATTCTGATAAATAATTCTTCCAATTTGATGGAGAATCAAAAAACAGTCTCCACCAAATGTATGGTTATTTATTTAATTTATGCAAGAATCAAAAGGGCCTCCACCTAATGTGGGGCTATTTTATTTGGTTATTATTTGTGCAGGGATCAAAAGGGCCTCCACCAAATGTGTGGCTATTTTATTTAGTTAATACCTGCACAAGGATCGAGAGGGCCTCCACTAAATGTGTGGCTATTTTATTTAGTTAATACTTGAACAAGGATCGAGAGGGCCTCCACCAAATGTGGCGATAACCACCATATTTGACGTATTCCGCCGATTGTGGCGGTGATTGGAGAGGTTTCGCCAAATATGGGTTTATTAATCGCCTGGAGTTTTGCTTTTGGCAGATGGTTGAGACTCGCTTAGCAAAACGAAAGTGCACAAGAACAACCAACAATAAATAAAATAAACTTTATTTTATAGTCGTAATAATTAAATCTAGCGGAAGATGGAAACTTAATAAAATACAATAAGAATAATTGAGTAAACTTACCAGGAACCCAAAGTAAACATCAATATTCCGTCTTAGACGGTACGCGCACGAAGTTCTTGAATTGTATCTGCTGGCCCCTTTTATTCGGCCGTCACCTGCTTATTCCGCAGTTACCAAACATTGGTTCACCGAAATAAGTAGGTGACATCGATAACGGTGAAGTAGATCGCTCATATACTGGGTGATATGCGACAGATATACTTATATGTTTTGTCGGGTCTGATAGACAACTCTCTAAATTCTTTAACTTTATTAACAATATTCACGAAAAAATCAACTTCACTTTAGAAATCGAAAAAGACAAATCAATTAAACAATTAAGAGCTAATTCAAAACACGAATTCTCGTTATACCACAAACCCACCCGTACAGATACCATTATCCACGCAAAATCCTTTCATCTTACCCCCCATGAATGAGCATCTTTTCATTCTTTGATCAATAGATTGATAAACACGTCCTTAAAAAATGATCAATATAATATGGAGGTAGAGAGAATTTATCGCATAGCTATTAATAATGGTTACACGCTTAGATTAGTAGATAATAAATTAAATAGAAAATTGAAACAAAAAACTATCAATTGTACTTACCCTTTAGTTACAAACAAACCTAATAAATGTAATTGTTTTACTTACTTAGGTAATATCTCCAATAAAATGTATAAACAATAGTTTCATTGCCCTTAAAACTAAGAATAGCTTAGGCAGAAGATATCAAAAATACAAAAAGCTAAGGTACTTTCGAGAAACTTGGAATTTTTCATGAATGGTCAGTAACATATACGCCACAACCAAATGGCAGAATTGAGCGTGAAATGAGCACCATGGTTGAAGCTGCAAGAGCTGAGATTTATGCTAAAGATATTGTAACGACTTTTCTAGTAGAACTTATTTATTTAACGAATATTTATTTTACAACTATTTATTTAACACTTAAACACTAATAGAATACTTAAACACTAATATCAATTCAACGACTTATTTATATCACAAGGAAAATGTGTATTTATATCACTATATATCGTAGTTCGGTATTTATATCACTCGTTCGGAAGCTCACTGTAAACTGACTGACTACTGGCCACGTCAACAGGTATTTATACTGATTAGGAACAATCCAGAAAGTTCCAGAATTACATACTAGACTTTACTGGAGTGCCTATTGTGTTCATCTAATTTATGGCCTTGTTTATCGTCCTCAAAGCGCCGACCGACGCCGGCATTCTTTAAGCTCCGCTTATCTGCTGTCGGTTCTCGTCGCCGCTATCGCACGCACACACACACGCTCGCCGCACTGCTCGCTCTCGTACACATATACGCTCGCTACACTGCCCACTCTCGCACACATACGCTCATTACACTGCCCCCTCCTTAAGGGTGATCCGTCCCGGATCACATCTTCCGTTCCTTCGAAGGATCATGCCGGTACTTGCAATTCTGTCCCCTAAGGCACCCAGTCGTCATATGGAAGTAGCAATCCACCGTCCTTGGCTGTGCGGGATCTCGTTGGGGATTATTGGTGTATACCGTTATTTCGACGCCGCTCCACCGGAACAGGACCTCCAACATGCTCCGCACCACTCTCCAGTTCAGTCCATCCAACCCACATCCTATCCTTGGCATGGCTAACCTTGTGGTACCTGTGGATAGCAGTTGGTCTCTTAGTTCCACCAACGAATTCCATAACGAGCGGTAGGTGGGCTTCTCAGACGACGCCTTCTTAGTAACCAGGTAGTAAATGGATCGGTTCCCGTCCACCAGACTTAGCACTTTCTTTCCATCTCCGAGTTGGTCCCGCAGCTCTGACAAGCGGCCAAACTTCTTCTTGAATACGGTGGCAATACCGCGATCCATCCTCAAGTCTTTGGCCACACAATGAACCAGCGAGTCCGAAGCAGAAAACAAATCTTCGGATCTCTCGGAGGTGACACCGAATCTGGAATTAGCATATAAGCTCGGCGTGGCCATAAACTCGTCATACTGGGGATCCGGAGAACGAGCTTGCATAAGCCTGATCCGTGCTTCTTCGTGATTGTCACCGGCATATGGGGCCAAACGGTTAAAATGGACAACCTTCGGTTTTCCATTTGGTGTGCGTCGAATCCGGTAAATAACGTCATTTATTCTCTTGACGATTGTATATGGGCCTTCCCAGTGCTGCTGTAGCTTCGGCGAAAGACCTTTACGGGGCTGTGGATTGTATAACCACACCATGTCTCCCTCCTGGAAACCTCCATCAGTGGCCCGTATATCGTATGTGTCCTTCATGCGATCGCTAGCTATCTGCATCCGGGAACGTACTTCCTCATGGATATCGTCAAGTCTTCTGCGAAGATCACTAACGTAGTCTTCTCCGGCAACGTCCTCACCAGGTTTGCAGCCAAACTTCAGGTCACATGGTAACCGTAGCTCCCGACCAAACAGTACTTTTGCTGGTGTTTGTCCAGTAGTTTCATGAATCGATGATCGATATGCCATAAGAAACAGTGGCAGATGGCGATCCCAGTCTCTTTGATGTTTGGAGACCACTTTGGACAAGTACTTGTTAATGGTCCTGTTCATTCGCTCTACCATGCCGTCTGATTGAGGATGCAGAGGTGTTGTCCGGGTTTTGTGAATGCCTAAAGTCTTGCAGATTTCTTGGAACACGGCGGACTCAAAATTCCGACCCTGATCAGAATGAAGCTCCATGGGCACGCCGAACCGGCTGATCAGGTGGTTTACGAGCTCCTCCGCTACTGTCGTGGCTGTCTGATTTGGGAGTGCGTACGCTTCAACCCATTTCGTGAAGTAGTCCATTGCCACCAGGATGTATTTATTGCCACCATCGGTCTCTGGAAACGGTCCTGCGATGTCAATGGCAATCCGTTCGAATGGACTGCCGACATTGTACTGGCGCATAGGAGCACGCCGTCGTCTTTGCGGTCCTTTGCTGGCTGCACAAGTTGTGCACTTCTTGCACCAGTCTTCAACATCCTTTTTGCAATTGACCCAGTAAAACCGCTCACGGACTCTCCCAAGGGTCTTGTTAGCACCAGAATCTCCCCCCGAAGCATCGTCATGGAGGCACTTCAAGACTTCCCTTACCAGGCTCTTCGGTACAAGCAATTGACGTTTGCTCTCAGTACCATCCTGGTTTTCCACTATTCGCTTCAGGAGTCCATCTTCCTCAACAATGGAGTCCCATTGGGCCCACAACGATTTTACCTCCCCAGTTTTAGCGGCGATCTCTTGCCAGGTCGGTCGTCTGCCATCATTCTTCCATCTTCGGAACAAGCTCAGGACCGGATCAGAACCCTGTTCCGTCTTGATGTTATCAGGATGCCATTGTTCATCCGTGACGGTTATTCTCCGGACTTCTTCATGTTCCTCCAGGCGCTTGCAGTACTTGCAATTTTCCGAAACGCGAGGCACGCGCTCTTGAGTAACCTCTTTGTTCTTGCAAGCGCTTCTTACGTGTCCCAATTTCCCGCAGTTCCAACATCGTATTGGTCTCGGTTTCTTGTTTAATTTTCCCACTATCCTGTTAACTATTTCTTCTAGTCTGTCTTCGTATCGACCGTCGGACTCTTCCCTTAGCTCACGCACTCTACCTTGCAGTTGAGATGCCTGTTTAACCACGTCATACTCCAGTGCCCGAGCCAACGTTTCAGCGAGTGTTTTTGGCCTATCTAATCGGAGTCGCTGTTGTATGTCGTCATCCCTTAACCCATCGATGAAAGAGTCGACAGCTAACTTTTCTAGCGTGTCGTCGGGAGTACCTGGATACGCGAGGCGGACCAGACGAGCGATATATGCCTCGTATTCTTGCAGGTTTTCCCCTGCCTTCTGACGTCGGTTTCTTAACTGCACGTGACTGACGCTCGTCATATGTGCCTGACCATACCGCATCTCTAACTTCTTCAATAGGTGTTCATAGTCGTTCAACTTCTCGGGTGGTATGGTATCCAAAATCTCCTCGGCATTACCATACAGCGCGCAGACCAGCTCAGAGGCTTTATTTTCCAACGTCCATGCGTTCGACTTTGCGGCCGTTTCAAATTTCTTAAGGAAAGTGGTCCATGATGTTTTCCCGTCGAATTTAGGTGGCTTCGTATATGCTTTCGATGAAACACCGTGCCCATTCTCCTGCTTCACACTTCTAGCTTCATTATCGATCTGTTCGGACATTGTCGTACTTAGAAGCCTTTCTTCTATTTCCTTAATTCGTGAATCTATTTCTTGAAATTTTCCTGCAAAATTCTGTTCTGTTTCAGCCAATTTTGCGTCGAATTTCTCTAAATTTTCCTTCAGTTCTTTTGAATTTTCGGTTAATTTCTCTTCCAGGTTTTCCATTTTCTTTTCCAGATTTTCTTTCAATTTCCCTACCAATTCCATTGAATTTTCCTTTAATTTCTTTTCCAGTTTCCCTTCCAATTCCATTGAATTTTCCTTTAATTTCTTTTCTAGTTCCTTTGAATTTTCCTTTAATTTCTTTTCTAGTTCATCCTCAAATTCGTAGGTATTCGGATCGAAACCCTCTCGTATCAATGCTTCCTCGAGCCGCCCTTGTAAGGTGAGCTTGTTACCAGACGTATCTTCGTCTCGCTCCTCGAGTTCACTTTTCAATTCGGCAACTTTCAACTCCAACAACTTTTTCGGCATTTTGATTTATTTAACTATTTTTTTTCTACTAGAAAATTCTCTTCTTTGGGGAATCGTTTGGCTGAGCACCCCACACCTGACACCAATGTAACGACTTTTCTAGTAGAACTTATTTATTTAACGGATATTTATTTTACAACTATTTATTTAACACTTAAACACTAATAGAATACTTAAACACTAATATCAATTCAACGACTTATTTATATCACAAGGAAAATGTGTATTTATATCACTATATATCGTAGTTCGGTATTTATATCACTCGTTCGGAAGCTCACTGTAAACTGACTGACTACTGGCCACGTCAACAGGTATTTATACTGATTAGGAACAATCCAGAAAGTTCCAGAATTACATACTAGACTTTACTGGAGTGCCTATTGTGTTCATCTAATTTATGGCCTTGTTTATCGTCATCAAAGCGCCGACCGACGCCGGCATTCTTTGAGCTCCGCTTATCTGCTGTCGGTTCTCGTCGCCGCTATCGCACACACACACGCTCGCCGCACTGCTCGCTCTCGTATTACAGTATTCACCATAAATCAGACTGGTAATAGTACTGCACCTGGTAAAATACCAGCAGAACTGTGGTTTGGTCGACAAGTAAATTTGAAGTCTATGAAAAGTTTTGGATGTGAAGACCTCAGTTGCTTTCTGCAAACTTTTTTCTAAATCGTCTATATAATAATCATCCTGTTTTGAGAAAAGTTACATATCTCTGAAAATTGTTGCAAACGTTTCTATTTAAACTGATTGCTTCCCTTCACCACGCATCCCATTTTTTACTGTTATAAATACTATCTGTCAAAGCTTGGACGATGGTGCATAGCACTGTAACAAATTTAATCATAGGGGCCGCTTTGTACCGTAACCTCACGGTGGTGCATAGCACTTACCCTAATGGTGCATAGTACTTACCTTACTGGTGCATAGCACTCCTCCTATTAGTGCGTAGCACCTATCGGCGGTTCATGGCGAAAATCATACGTATTTTTTTAATTTTGATTTATCTAAAAATCGTAAAATACTTCAACTTAACTTTTAGTATTTATGACGCAGAGCACATCCTATTATTTCAAAGAGGCCGTCCTTAAATACCAAAACGTATTCTACATAATGCATTTACCATTCTATTGCTTCAAATATTAATTATTATTTAGCATTTTACTGTCTATACAGGGTGGTTCTGATATAAATACGGATTTTTGGAGGGTGTCAACTAGATGCAATATGTAATCGAATGGTCACTACAGCAGCGCGGTGAAGAAACAAAAAAATTTTCAAAATTTTTGAAAAACATCTTAACATGAATTAATTTGAATACGGTCCTGTGCGTTTTCGCTTTGACTTAAGCAACACATTTGGCAACTGTCACAAAATTCTGATGAACTAAACGCCATTTTCGAACACACTTGTTTACGTTACAGTAACCGAGTAACCTCATTCACCGTCAGCTGATTGAAGACAGCGTTGCCACTACACACGACCAGGTCAATCGAGGGCACGTTTTACACAGGACCGTACTCGGTTTTGCCTGTATTTTCACATACGTTTTTCTCGAAAACGGTAAACTTTAGGACCTGCGAAGTTTTGCTTAATTTTCTTATTTTCTACTGCCCTATCACCTCCTTAAATATCCGCAGTTATATCAGTAACACCCTGTATATTATTTGATTTACATATTTATGTTTTTATGTCTAGCATGAGAGCTATAATGTATACTATGTATATACTATGACAATATCCCCGCCTCTCAAAAAACATGCTCGAAGACACACACACACACATACACACCCTATCATAACTGTTTCTCCCTTGTCGTCTTGAAAAAATTTAAGAATACCGTTGTGGTGGGTGGTGGGAGTAGTAATGAGTGCGTTCTAGGTGGTAGTTACAGAAGGTAGCGGTTGTAGGGGTTGGGGGTTTTAAGAGGGTCCCCCTACCACACCCTCGAACACATCTCAAACTTTTATTTTATCTACAATTTTCACCACCCTCTTCCCTTACCAACCTCTACACAACCCCCAATCCCCCATCACACTACCTCCTACAGCAGCCCCTCTGACACCAGCTTCATCCTCTTTCATCCTGCAAGAAGTTCTCAGGCTGTTTGGATTTTGAATTCTCAAACTGGAAAAACCATGTGAAGGGGTGGTTTCTGCGCCCAGCACACATGTATAATCTTGCTAGGGGCGATAAATACTACAACATAGAGTAAAGTAGGTGAATGTGGAATAGGTCAGATAATGTGGAATACCATTATTACACTGAAACTAGAGGTGTTATCTACATTCTAGTGGCTGCATTAGGTACTACTCTTGATGTATTTCGAAGTAATGTGATATGTAATCCTATGTTTATTGTAGGTGCCATTGTGTTTAATCAGAAATGATTTCGCGGGTAGCTGACATTTTGTAGGTTAGTGATACTGTTAACTGTTACGCATTTGTTCGGACCGATTTAAAACTAGTGGTGCTGCGTGTAGTTACTGTAGGTGTTTTAGAGCCTTTTTACACGAACCACTTTTCGGCGGCTGCTGTGGTCGCCACAGTGGCGCTTCTAAACGCGAGTACGGCGTTTTTGCAGCGTTTTGCAAGACCACTAGTCGCTGCTAGCGAGAACGGTTTTATTAATAAAATGTCTCGTCAGTGTGAATTATACACAGAAATCGAAAAGATGGTTTCAGATGAGGAGGCGCTCTTATTAGATATTCTTTTAAGACGCAGAAAAGTACAAAAAATTAAAAGTAACAGAACTTACTGGGTTCATCCACTAGTGGCCGAACGTTATCGAAAAGGACTCTTCCGTGTTTATTGTATTCAATTTCCATTATCATAAATTTGCACAAAACGCACTTGCGATCTACTTATGTTCAACGTTTGCAATGAAATGCGAGGTAAAAATGTTAAAATAAAACGCATATATATGTAAGCGTTTTATTGATTGGTGGCGCTGCAAGAAAGTGGTCCGTGTGAAAACCCTCGTTTAAATCAATGGTGCGCTAAGCAAAGCGTTAGAAGCGCTACCATTTCAGCCGTCGGGTTTGTGGCTGAACCGACGTTCGATGCGCCACAGAAGCGCTGCTAAATCGGTGGCCGACGCCCGTGTGAAGAGCTCCATTTAAAATAATGTTTCGCTAAAAAGTTGACATCGGCCGAGCGTTAGTGGCCCGTGTGAAAAGGCTCTTAGTGTGAGGTATGTTATTACAGACGTATAAAATTAACTTCATCCAAGTTTCTATATGGTCTTAGTTTCGTTTGTATAAGCGGGTATTGTGGAATATCAAAAGGTATGTTATTGTGGACAGAGATGTGACTTATTTAAGATACAAGTATCTGAAATACAGATACAAGATACAAGATACGTATTTTCATCTTGTATCTAAAATACTTTTTTAAAATTCATCTTGTATCTTGTATTTAAATACCTTTTGTTTGGTATCTTAGTATCTTGTATCTTGTAGATACTATATTTGCCAAAATAATAATAGTAATAGTTACTGATTCAGAAATGTGACAAGATTCTATGGTGATATTAATTCTCAATGTCAATGTCACAATAGATAAAACTGAAGGCGCTGTGCTGTGTCATCGGATATGAAGCCCCTTGTGTCATTTTTAATTATTCTTTGTGTTGTATATGATATGATTATGGAATGAACATCATCTTTGTGAGGTTGAGATTCGATATCGCGAACATGGAAATGTAAGTTTTATTTTTTTTTTGCGAAGTATATATTTGATTGGATATTATACAATTCGCGTAGACAGGACTACAAAGATGTGTATGTAAGTCGCGACCAGAATCGGAAGAGGTTAGAATAACAACATTGAATACGAATCTTCAATCAATGAATGAATTTAATCTTTTTGGTATAAATAAAGTATTTCAAGATCAATAAAATCTAATTTTGCTAATAACCAAGAACTTGTTATTGACAATTAGGCTGAAACTGCTTAATTTTCAATATAAAGTTATTGGTTATTGGCAAAATTAGTTGTTATTGATCTTAAAACAATAACGCCGGCCGTGAAAGCCTACATTAAACTATTAATGTTATCTAATTTATAAAAAATAGGGAGAGTACGATTTCAAGCCACGTGTACGATTTCCATGACGCCGCTATTTGACCATGCCTTTTCTAACAAAAAAAAAAAAAACGAAAATGAATTAAATTTTTTGGTATCTCGCTTTATTTTTAAGATTACGATACTTTGAGTTGAAATTTTTTTTTTGTTTTATATTAATAAATATTGAGTACTTTAATCATGTAATTAATGATAACGTATAAAAAAATATTTAATTATTTCACTTTAAAATATCTAGTTTATTATTTTTAAATGGAAATTGAATTTACGATTCCTGACAGATTTATTCATTATCTCTATTAACTAGTTGAACGGTGGTGCATAACATTAAACAAATTTAATTAGAGGGACGAAAACGAAGCGAGATATCGAAAAATTTTATTCTTCATTTTCGATTTACTTTGGTTCAATTAAGTTACAAAGGTTATCAAATCGTGGCGCCACGGAAATCGTACTCTTCCCGATTTGTTCTACATGTTTCTAGTTCTTAAAATTTCATTTCTTTTCCTAACAAAGTTTCTTCTGTGTTTTCAGGGATACCGAGAATAATTTGATTTTACCACTAATTTTGAAGCATTGTTTTAAAGATATTAAACAAGTTAAAGGAAGTGATGTGAATGTATCTGCAATGTGCAATGTTTGTTCAAAAGTTATAAAGGGTAGTGTTACTTCTACTACAAATTATCTGAAGCATTTAAAGGTAGGTTTTTTATACTCCATATATTTTTATTTTATTCGGATTTTGTTATGAGTTATGAGAAGTAATGAATTTATTGAAATTTTCTTATTTTAAATGTACTAATCTACTTTTTATTTTATAATAGAGGAAAGGTCACGCAGATATGTTGCAAGATTACGAAAAAGTTAAACATACATCCCTCAACAAAAGAAAACTTACTGAGATTAATAGCAGCGGTTCAGAATTATCAGTAGTATGTAAAAAATTAAAGGAGTCTACTCTGACTCATACAGATGCAAGTGGTTCAAGGTCTGTTAATTTGGACAAGTTGATTGTACAATTTATTGTTGAAACAATGTCACCAATATCAATAGTGGAATATAAGTCTTTTCAAGCTTTGCTTGAAGGTGCACAGCAATTAGCAAAGCCTCCAAAGGTTATGTGCCGTCGTACAGCTAAAAATAAAATTTGTAACGAATACAATGAATTGAAGAAAAAAAATTAAGATTGAGTTGAACACTGTCGAATTTGTGTGCAGTACAGCTGATATTTGGTCTTCCTCTAAAAGAAGCTATTTAGGGGTTACAGTCCATTGGATTGAAGGTCAGACTTTTGAAAGGAAAAGTGCTGCCATTACTTGCAGGAGATTTAAAGGGGCTCACACATATGATAAAGTTGCAGAAATGATAGCAGATATACATTCAGACCATGACCTGCAACTGTCAAAAATTGTTAAAACAGTTACAGATAATGGTTCAAATATGGTTAAGGCTTTTGATGTATTTGGGAAGTCTGACCTAGAGACAGTTGAAAATGAACATGTTTCATATAATAAAATATAGTCTGTATTTAAAAAAAATCTATTCTCACATATCATTACGGTATATTTATATATTTTTGTTCAGCTTAACATGCTTTACAACATACTACAAGCTCAAAGTAATCTAAGTTGGCGGGCTAAAGTCCACCACTGCCGTTAAAAGCGTAAAATTAAAAAGAAAAGAAATTTCTGGGATGGGATTTGAACCAACTACTGCTGGGGATAAGGCGTTAGCGAGATCGGTGCACTACCGAATACGCTACGAACCGATTTGACTTGCACGTCTATATTTATTTGCTTTTATATTAACCATGAAAACTGCAATGAATTTTATTGCATGATTGTTTATAAATTACATTTATTTTCTCATTTCGTATCTTTCATAAACGTTCTTTGATAAACGTCAAAATAAACGTCAAACTTCCAAGGTTAGAATCTACACGTATACAAGCAATAACAACACCCGCCCACCCCTCTGAGCAGTTGTTTCCTTAAAATCCAGAGATGTCAAAATTAACGATTTTTAATTACAAATTCTAATTTAACGACACCACCATCGGATTCGAAAATAGGCCCATTCAGCTCTTTGGTCCTTAACTTGGGCGTTTTAATTGTCGACAAATTCCAGATTATCCTATCTTCGGACGAGATACGTAGATCTGAAAATTATGACTTTTAACCAGCAACGCGTTTTTTCCCATTTTCATTTGCTAATATCTTTTAAACCGCTTAATAAATCGGTATGAAATTTTGCAAAATCCTACTTCAGTTTAATCTTAATCAATATCGTTTACGGAATTTTGCGAGTCTTTTGCAGTTTTTCGAAAATTATTAATTGAAAATTGCAATTTTCGTTACTTTTTCCATGGCTAACTGAGTGTTTGACAGACAAACATCAATACACTAGAACATTATTATATAGTATAGATATAGATTATTTGATGAACAAAATGGTGTTGAGCATAGGTATACAGGGTGGTTCTGAAATAAATACGGATTTTTGGAGGGTGTCAACTAGATGCAATATATCATCGAATGGTCACTACAGCAGCGCGGTGAAGAAACAAAAACATTTTCAAAATTTTTGAAAAACATCTTAACATGAATTAATTTGAATACAGTCCTGTGCGTTTTCGCTTTGACTTAAGCAACACATTTGGCAACTGTCACAAAATTCTGATGAACTAAACGCCATTTTCGAACACACTTGTTTACGTTACAGTGGTTACAGTAACCGAGTAACCTCATTCACGGTCAGCTGATTGAAGACAGCGTTGCCACTACACACGACCAGGTCAATCGAGGACACGTCTTACACAGGACCGTACTCGGTTTTGCCTGTATTTTCACATACGTTTTTCTCGAAAACGGTAAACTTTAGGACCTGCGAAGTTTTGCTTAATTTTCTTATTTTCTACTGCCCTATCACCTCCTTAAATATCCGCAGTTATATCAGTAACACCCTGTACAGAGCTAGATTGTAAAGTAAACAAATTAAGTTAAAACAAAGAAATGAATGATGTCAAAGGGTCAACAAGACACGAAATGGAATCTGAAAATAGCGAACAAAGAAAGGAGGAGTTGTTTAAAGATTGTCATAACGATAAATCGGAATCAAGTCAAAGTGAAGGTAAAGAAGTACCAAACTATAGTCTAAGAAATCGACAGAATATAAAAGTACCTAGTAGATATGATGATTATGCTATGATTGGAGAAGTAGTGGATATATAGCAGTAAATGATGAATTGTAAGATACTGGTTGGAGAAAGGCAATGCAAGATGAAATTGATGCATTGAAACAGATGGAAGTTTCCAAATTAGTCAACCAACCTGAAGGTCAAAGACCTCTTTCAACTAAATGGGTCTTGCGTGAGAAAAATGATGAAAATTTGAAGGCACGTCTTGTTGCTCGAGGGTATGATCAAATTCAAGGAATTGATTATAATGAAACATTCGCTCCGGTTGCCAGATATGCCAGTATCGGGCTGCTGTTAAGTCATGCAGCAAATCAAAACCTTAAAATACGTACTTTTGATATTAAAACAGCCTTTCTAAATGGCAAATTGTCAGAGAAAATATATATGATTCAGCCAGAAGGTTTTGACAATTCTGGTAGAGTCTGCCTTCTTAAGAAAAGCCTGTATGGCTTAAAACAAGAAATACAAAAAATAGAACAACAACGGAAACGTTTCACTATATATTTAAGTCAAATCTCGACAAATTTGTTTTGGCCCCAACGGCCATTAACTAGAGAAATACAGAGGATTACTAAAATATAGAAGATGTACAATCATATTTATACATTAAAATTTATAAAATAAGAGAGGGGAGTTAGGTGGTGAGTTCTATTTGATTATTTACTAAATTCAGGTTATTGAAGAGGGCTTTTTTAATTTCAAAATTCTCTATGAGTAATAATTTTCTACATTTAGGGATATTAGCATGTAAAAGTCTAAAATTACTTATATCTAATGAGTGGCTCGTCTGTAAACAATGGACGACCATACCACTTGAATTAATTTTCTTATTTTTAATTGCGGAAGCGTGCTCAGATAAACGTTTTGATATAGCCCTGCCTGATTGACCAATATAAGTGGCGTCACAATTACTGCAAAAAATTTGATATATACTGCATTTTTCACTATTTGAAGCACTTCTACTGTTATTAACTAACAAAGATCTAAGATTAATTGAACCGTTTTCAATGATTTTACAGTCAAACTTATTTTGTAATAGAGATTTAAAACTAAAACTAAAATTATTAATAAATTTAATAGACCCATACAAGGGTTTATTTTTATGAGGGGAACTACTGTTGTATAATAAGACAGAAACTTGTTTTTTAACTTTAGTTTTTAACAATTTATCAATAACAGACGAATGATAGCCATTTTAGGTGGCAATGTGTTTGATAATTTGTAATTCGGCGTCAAAATCCGAAGTAGATAACGGAATATTAATTAATCTATTTAAAAGACAATGAAATACAGCTAATTTAGTTTGTTTTGGGTGTGAGGAATTAAATGGAATTACTATGTAGTAGTTGGTTTTCAGAAGATATTAAACTTGTATTTGTTTGCTTCTTTTGATAAGGATATACCTAGAAAATTTAAATAATTGTTAAGTTCGTTTTCGATTGTGAAAGAGATATTGGAATTTATAGAGATTGGAAACATATCTGAGCCAACTAAACTATACATAGACAATCAGGCAGCAATAAAAATGCTTGAAAATGCTGAAGATGGAAAAGTAACAAAAGGGAAGAAACACATCGAGGTACGTCGCAAGTTTATAAATTCGCACATTTGAAAGACAGTCTGCTTGAAATATATACAGTCGAAGAAGCAAGTAGCTGATATCTTCACAAAGGCTTTGAACAGAAAATTATTTGAAGAACTCCGACAGAAGCTGCTTAAGGAGGAGTGTTGGAGATCATAGTTTTGTGACTGTTCATGTTTATGACTGACTGAATATTATTATTAGGTTATCATTAGGTTATGAAAGTATCCTTGTTTGAATATTTATTTGTATGTTCAGAAGTTTTTAGTGAAATTAAATTATGTTCTTTAATTGAAACAAGAAAAATTGTTGTTTCATTTTGGCCTGCAATAACCCTACAGTACATGCTCAAACAGTATCAGCCCTAATACATTCACCACCAAAACCATTAGCCGAGACTTGCACATAAAAAATAACCACCACCACCAGCAATAGAAATCTAGCATCTGCTCAACTTGACGTGATATTTCAGATAATTCAACTCTCGATACCAACAAAAACTATTCGTTTCCTGACTTGTTCCTTTCGACGTTACATCTTTCTGCCAGTTACGTCGACGTCGGCTCTGTCGTGTCCTTCGACGACGTTCTAATTCTACCATTTGAAGGTATTACATCATCGCCCACTATGTCAAGTGTTGAAAAAGAAACTCTTACTAAGAAACAAACGCCAGAACCGCCTTTGACTTCCTCGATTCATACAGCACCAGTTATATCGCAACCTCCTCGAGTACCACCAGCTTTAGCAGCTGTTGAAGAATTAACACCAAAGAAAACCTCTGGTCCATTTAAAAACCACCTGATGCTGCCTGAAATTTCTAACAAAGCAAGAAAAGATAATCAAAGAAATCCAGCAGTCAAAACTTCTTCTTGAATACGGTGGCAATACCGCTATCCATTATCAAGTCTTTGGCCACACAATGAACCAGCGAGTCCGAAGCAGTAAACAAATCTTCGGATCTCTCGGAGGTGACACCGAATCTGGAGTTAGCATACAAGCTCGGCGTGGCCATAAACTCGTCATACTGGGTATCCGGAGAACGAGCTTGCATAAGCCTGATCCGTGCTTCTTCGTGATTGTCACCGGCATATGGGGCCAAACGGTTAAAATGGACAACCTTCGGTTTTCCATTTGGTGTGCGTCGAATCCGGTAAATAACGTCATTTATTCTCTTGACGATTGTATATGGGCCTTCCCAGTGCTGCTGTAACTTCGGCGAAAGACCTTTACGGGGCTGTGGATTGTATAACCACACCATGTCTCCCTCCTGGAAACCTGCATCAGTAGCCCGTTTATCGTAGGTGTTCTTCATGCGGTCGCTAGCCCTCTTCTTGATTTTGTTAACTGCAGTTAACATCGATTTTAAATACCAAAAAGTAAAATTTTTTTATTTAAATCGACCACGAACTTGGCAACGTTAACAGCAATATACATTATTTGATTCATTTAATACACGTGTTGTCATCTAGTAACGATTTGCTGAACTAGGATACAAACACAGCTGGCTAAGTCCAACCATCTCACCATTTTGGTTATGTTTGCTAGTTGAACAACGACTCTGTGATAAATAACTGTTGTTTTGTGAATATAATGCTGGTAATAGAACTGTTCATAGGACTGAAAATACAGGGTGTTACTGATATAACTGCGGATATTTAAGGAGGTGATAGGGCAGTAGAAAATAAGAAAATTAAGCAAAACTTCGCAGGTCCTAAAGTTTACCGTTTTCGAGAAAAACGTATGTGAAAATACAGGCAAAACCGAGTACGGTCCTGTGTAAGACGTGTCCTCGATTGACCTGGTCATGTGTAGTGGCAACGCTGTCTTCAATCAGCTGACCGTGAATGAGGTTACTCGGTCACTGTAACCACTGTAACGTAAACAAGTGTGTTCGAAAATGGCGTTTAGTTCATCAGAATTTTGTGACAGTTGCCAAATGTGTTGCTTAAGTCAAAGCGAAAACGCACAGGACCGTATTCAAATTAATTCATGTTAAGATGTTTTTCAAAAATTTTGAAAATTTTTTTGTTTCTTCACCGCGCTGCTGTAGTGACCATTCGATTACATATTGCATCTAGTTGACACCCTCCAAAAATCCGTATTTATATCAGAACCACCCTGTATTAGTGCACCTGTAGAAGCTTCAAACAATACAAATACGAGAAAATCGAAACGTAAACTGCCAAAACAAGTACAGAAGCAGACTGTAGTTTCAAAGGGTCAGAACAGAACCATTCGTCCTGTTTTCACTTGTAAATGGGAGAAAACTGAATTTGCTTATGCTGTTGATATGCACCAAGAAACTTTCCATTTCTGCAAAAATTAGAACACCTTTGGATTATTTTTCCCTATTCTTTGAAGAAAAACTGTTTACCATGATTGTTGAAAATACTAATTTGTATTCCGTACAAAAAACGGGAACATCCGTAAATGTCAAAATTGAAGAAATAAAAGCGTTTGTTGCTATTGAGATATACATATAAGGGAGTAATCAAATTACCCTCCTACACTGATTACTGGAGCAACGCTTTAAACTACCCTTTAGTTTCACAAAAAATGAGTCTTAAAAGAAATCAGCAAATTAGAAGATTTCTACATTTTTCTACTTTTTGTTTAAAGTTAGGACACTTCCCGAAATAATAAGACAAAACTTTTTGAAGACAGAAGAAGAGAAGAGGATGAGTATTGACGAAATTATAGTACCATACAAAGATACTAAAGCTGGATCTCTTAGACAGTATATGCCAAAAAAACCAAAGAAGTGGGGTATAAAAATGTTCGTAAGAGCTGGAGTTTCTGGTTTCGTTTACGACTTCCTGTTTTATGGCGGCGATAATACTTTCAAAAGATATGATTCTTTAGAACAAGAAGAAATGTTCGGCATATCCGTTCTGGCCTTATGCCAAACAATATCTGATAAACCGTGCACGGTGGTATATTTTGATAACTTTTTTGCGTCCATAAATTTGATAGCCTATTTACGTAGTGAATATGGTATACCTTCCCTAGGAACCCTAAGGTCAAATCGGTTAGCAGGTTGTCACTTTACCTCCAATAAGGAATTGCTGAAAAAAGGACGAGGGTACTTTGAGGAGCTATGTGATAATAGTAAAAGAGTAGCGGTAGTTAAATGGGCAGACTCAAAATGTGTAACTATTGCTAGTTCCTACGTAAGTTCACAACCTACGTGTACCATAAAAAGCTACTCTAAGGAAGTAAAAAGTAAAATTGACATCCAGTGCCCCCAAATTATAAATCACTACAATCAGCATATGGGAAGTGTGGATCTAACGGACATGTTAGTTGCATTGTACCGCACAGGCTATAGAACACATAAATATTATATGTGCATATTTTCCCAACTATTGGATGTCTGCATTAATAATGCGTGGCTACTGTATAGAAGAGAATTTCAGCTTACAAGTAAAGAGCCAAACTGTAAACCACTCTCTTTAAAAGAATTTCGCGTTAATGTAGCGAATGCAATGTATAATAAAAATCGAAGAGGCAGACCTTCAGTACTATCTCAAAATATAAATAGAAAAAGTACACCTTCTACGCCAAGACCTCCTGATGAAGTAAGGCTTGATCAAATAGGCCATTTTCCGATTTTTGGTGAGAAAAAGAGGTGTCGTAATTGCAAAACTGGCATAACAACTATTTCGTGCAGCAAATATAAGCTGAATATGTGTTTTACGACAAAAAACATTGTTTCTTTGACTTCCACAATCAAACAAAATAATATCCTAATTTTGTCAAACATGTATGTGCATTGTGTAATAATATAAAATTATATTTCTCACGTTCCTATCTTACAAAACCCTTTCCTTATTATGGCAATGTTAATTCCAACGTTCATTCGTTTTTAAATTACCAATTTGCGCTCCCCAGACAATGTAAATTTCAATTAACACTATTAGTCGCGTCAATGAAGCTTTTTCGTCGAAAGTCCTCGGAAACAGCTCCGATTTTGATTATTTTTTTTTTAAATTTCTGTTTTTTTTTAGATTATTTAAAATCAGAAACCTTTCAGAGGGGGGAAATAATTATTTTTATTGTTTAAATAATATGTATATTATTTATATAAGGAAATAAGTTTTTGCGTGGTTTTCTTTGAAAAAAATTATTCGTGTATTAATTTTGGTGTTAAGAATAGTTGTTAAAAGTACGGTTGTAATAATTCAATATTTACATCATAAAAATTTGCTGTGTGGGTCAAAAAATGTATATGCGTTACGTGTATACCTTATATATATGTATGTGTGTATATCTGACATTGTATTTTAAAATTATGATAGTATACGCACAATAGAATTTGACCTTTTCTTGTTTGGGTATTCTTTACCTGGCAAAAGAATTGAAGAGCAGATGTTCGAAACGTTCCTGTTTCTACTGGTCACGTCGTTCAGTATTCATCTGGTTTTTGAAGTGAACGCACGTTTCGTAAAGTTTGTAGTATTTATTTATTTATTGAAAGTGTATTTATCAATGTTAATTGCTTTTAAAAACATCAATTTGTAATTAAAGGAAACAGTGCACAATAATATAATGCAAGTCCAATCACTATAAGACAAACCTCAAGCATATTACCGAAAATCGAAATCCGCCCCTTCGACGGAAACCCAATTAATTGGTACAGCTTTAATGATTCTTTTAAGAACTTAGTGCATGACAATGACGAAATAATTCCGGTACACAAATTTTATTTTCTTCAAAATGCTCTTCAAGGTCCTCTAAAGTCTATCACTGAAAATCTAAACGCCTCTGAAGAAAATTACAAGGTAGCTTGGGAATCTTTGAAGCAGAGATGTAACAAACCCCGACAAATTATCCAAACTCATTTAAACTTATTATTTGAAATACCCGCAATAACTAAAGAATCGCCCTCGAACATAAGATCATTAGTTGAAAAAACTCAAGTGCATGTAAACGCGTTAAAGGCTTTATCGATCACATTTAGAATCGAATCAAATCACACAAAATTCTGTTAATTTGACAGCCATCGGTCAATCAGAAATTTTATTAGGTACTGCCTGTATCGAAATCTTAGACAAAAAACAAAATCAAATTCCCTGTAGAGTACTCCTTGATAGTGGTTCACAGAGTCATTTTATAACCGAGCATCTAGCAGAAAAATTAGAATTAAACAAAACAAAAATAAACATACCATTTTCTGGTCTAGGTCAACATACAACAAATCCAAGATACACAGTGAAAACAATCATTAAATCGCGAACAACAAACTTTTCAAAGGAATTAACCTTAGTAGCCTTACCCACGATCGCTGGGCTTCTACCAGTAAAATCAATTAACAGATCACACTTGCAAATCCCTAAAAATGTAACTTTAGCAGATCCTAACTTTAATAAATCAACACCAATCGATGCCTTAATTGGCAGCGAATTGTTTTATCAATTTTTAAGCATTGGTCAAATCAAATTGTGCAACAACTCCGTTATATTACAAAAAACACTGCTAGGCTGGATCGTTACTGGCAAGGTAAATATCTCAAACAATCATTTGACAAAATCAAACTCATGTTTTTTAACGCTATCTTTAGAAAATCGATTGCAAAAATTCTGGGAAATAGAAGAAATTCATAATCAAAAATACTTATCAAAGGAAGAAGCCGCATGTGAGACACACTTTATGAAAACTTTCAATCGCGATTCTAATGGGCGATATCAAGTACGCTTACCTTTTAACGATAAAAAAGAATTAAAATCTAGAATTAAAAGAAAAATACTCAAACTTCTTAAAGGAATACGAAAGTCTAAATCATATGACAGATATAACGACCAATGATAATAAACGAGAAGGTTTTTACCTGCCACACCACGCCGTGTTCAAAGAATCGAGCTCAACTACAAAAATCCGCGTAGTTTTCGACGCTTCCGCGAAATCAACCACAAATATTTCCTTAAACGACACACTAATGCAAGGCCCTGTCATTCAGAGTGACCTCATCTCAATTATCCTGCGCTCCCGAGAGTATGAGTATGTTATTGCAGCCGACATTGAAAAGATGTTTCGACAATTTTTAGTTCCCCCCCCAGGACGCCATATTTCAAAAACTACTTTGGCGAAATAACGAGCACGAAACTATCAAAACGTACATGTTAAACACCATTACCTACGGAACGAAATCAGCCTCTTACCAGGCAACGCGTTGTCTTAAACAATTAGCAATAGATTATGCAAAGGATTTGCCCCTAGCAGCACAAAGCCTTGAACGCGATTTTTACGTAGATGACCTACTAACAGGTTCAAATGATCTAAAACAAGCCAAACTTTTAATCGAACAAATAATTCAGTTACTACAATTAGGTGGACTAAATTTAAGACAATGGGTTTCCAATGAACCATCTTTATTAGAAAACATAAGGGAATCAGTCAGCTCAAAAATTGTTTGTCTAGAAGCATCAGATACAAAAAAGATACTGGGAATTCAATGGGATCCAAGTACAGATTTAATTAGGTATAGCGTAAAACCCCTTAGTAATGATGGCAAGGTCACAAAAAGAAACATCTTATCCGAAATTTCACAACTTTTTGACCCACTGGGCCTATTAGGTCCAGTAATTATTAAAGCTAAATTAATTATGCAAAATCTATGGAAGGCTAACCTAAATTGGGACGAATCGATACCACAAGCCTTACATACAGAATGGGTTTATTTAAAATCACAATTACATTTATTAAACAATTTTTCAATAGTAAATTTAATACTGGGAAATTTTGAATTGAGTTCTTTTAAGAAATTATCTACATTGTACTGGTGTCAAAAATCGCGAAAATATCGTCGACATAGCGTATCCAAACTCTAGGGAAGTATTTAGAATCTTTTTTAAGATCAGTTTCGAATCTACTAATGAAAAGATTGGCGATGAAAGGGGATAGACAATTGCCCATGGCTGTGCCTTCATTTTGTAAATTAAATTTACTATTGAAAAAGAAAACAAAGGGCAATTACCATTTTTAGATGTTTTAGTAATTAGAAACAATAATATCATTGAATTTGACATTTACAGAAAGGAAACCAACGTTAACAGATTTATCCCATGGGACTCTAACCATTGCTTCCAGCACAAATTTGCTGCTTTTAACTTTCTCATTCACAGACTAATAAATTTCCCCTTCAATAAAATTCGGTATAACAATGAACTTTCAAAAATTAAAGACATCGCCTATCTTAATGGTTTCCCTTCTGAAATTGTCAACAACATTCTTAGAAAAGTAAAACTTAGGGCCACAATTAAAAATTCCACGACTTTATCTAACGCAATAGACCAAGAACAAAAATACCTAAAATTACCCTTTCATCACATTTCATCAGGAATAGGAAAAATTTTTAAAGAATTCGGTTTCACCAGAGTATTCAAAACTAATAATAGCCTCAAAAATATTTTAGGGAACACTAAAGACAAAATAAACAACGAATTAAAGTCTGGAATTTATGAAGTTAATTGGGAAGGGTGTGAACTAAAATATGTGGAACAGACCAAAAGAGCAATTTCAATTAGGTATAAAGAACATATAGCTCATTTTAGACACAATCGCATTGAAAAATCAAGTGTAGCCCAACATATTTTTAACACGAACCATCCCATAGGCCCTAAGAGTTTAAAACTTATAAAAGAAGTCTCTTGCAAATTTGAACTTGATGCTCTCGAAAGTTTACATATTCAAAAGAATAAAGAACGCCTAATGAATTCAGATCTGGGACCTATTCCTAACTCTAGTTTGTTTAATCTTTTGCAAAAGGCTTAGTTTATCAGGATTATTTTAAGTTAAAATTTAGTTGACCCTCCTTTTCCTGTTATCCTGTGTTAGGTATTTGATACCGTGAAGCATACGTCAGTTGCTTAAATTTTGGAAAACAATTCCATAATAAAGTAACAGCGGTTATTGAACACGTGCAGTTCCTAGTCACATATCCCTCCACACATGTGTAGCGAAGCATACATAGGTTAGTTTGAAATTTTCAGATCAAATTATTGGTCACCTAAAACATTAACCATGGCATTGAACGCCCTCATGTTTTCCCAACCCTTCCGTTTGATTTCCCCCCTTTTGTTCTCATCCCGTCGATAAGTATAAATAATAAGGTTATTAATCGAGAACTAGTCTTGCGTTGAAAATGCTCACAATTTAAGTGAGCGAAACACGTGTCCGCGTTTAAAAAGTGTTTTATGGGTATTTTGGGGTAAGTCCAGAATGTAAGAGACAAATTTCTCGAATACTTTGACGACGGTATGGGAATTACAGAAGCAAGACATCATCACCAACAGATTATAGAATTAATGGCTGGTAGTGAACTTGAATATCAATTAGCTTCGGGTGAAAGTAATCCAACATACAGGACAGTACGATACTGGCACGATCAGTGGAGGTTAAAAAATTTGGGACCTAGAACAGGACCTGGTTTGCTTGAGGTGGTCATTAAAAAATAGTGTAGGTCATTTAATACCTTTTGATCTTTTTGAACTTATAAAAACTACCTAGTATGTAACTTTTCCATATAATATTAATATTCTCGCGCATTTCTCTTGAGCTGATTCGATTCAATCCCAACAAAGAAGATACTTTGTAATCTAATTACAAGTATTTTAACATTTTGATAAATTATACACAATTTTTAATACCACTAATTGTTACAGAAATTAAAACAAAAACAAACAATATATACGAAAGAAGGCGTAACGCTGTTGTTTAATGAAGAACCATTTGCAATTTTAATTATGACCCCATTAATGAAACACGCGCACGAACTATCAACAGCCATTGTATTTATGGACAGCACCAGTTCGGGTTATTCACATAATCATTCTATTACAAAATGGTTAAGGCTTTCGCGGCCAGTTGATGAATTGGCGTAGTCCTGATTCGGGTCTATAGGCCGTCGTTGGAAGTAATTCCAACCAACGACGGCCTATAGACCCGAATCAGGACTACGCCAATTCATTCTATTACGTTTTTGCTCACTCCATGCGCAGCAGGTGCAGTGCCAATGGGGACTATATTGACTAAGGGACAAACATTAGAAGCGTATGCTACAGGACTGCGTCTTCTTAAAGATGTTCCAAATCAATTGTTCTGTGGACAAGGTTTTCCTAGTATATTTTTAACAGATCACAGTAATGCGGAAATTCAAGCAATTCACAGTGTATTCCCACAAAGTAAAACGTATCTTTGCATATTTCACGTGTTGCGAGCGGTGTGGATATGGTTGTGGAACTCAAACCACCAAATTTTAAAAGATCATAGACCAGTGTTAATGAAAAATTTTAAAAGAATCTTATATAGTACCACTATTGATGAGGCTGAACAAGCATTTGCAAATGTCGTGGAAGATAAAACAGTCTCTTCTGAGAAATGGACAAAATATGTGAACGATTATTGGGAAATCAGGGAACAGTGGTGCTTGGCATGGAGGGATATCAAATCTAGAGGTCATTTCACTAACAATTTTTCTGAAGTTTGCGTTAGATTATTTAAGGACAATGTATTGTCCAGAGTAAAAGCTTATAATGTCATCTCACTTGTCGATTTTGTTTCGACTGCCTTATAATCATATTACAGAAATCGTCTTCGTCAATTTGCTGACAGCAGGGATTCCAGCACTAGAATGTTTTTACAAAATTTGATCAAGAAAACCGAATATACGAAGAAAGAAGATATTGTCCAGATAAATGCATTTGAATTTCAAGTACCAAGTGCAAGTGACGGCCAAGATGTGTCATATTTTGTTGACTGTGAAACTGGATATTGTTCATGCAAAGTAGGTCAAACAGGAAAATTCTGCAAACATCAATGTGTTGTTTATAGACATTTTGACGTGAAGTCTCAAAATTTTCCGGCGATATCTGCTGTCGACAGATACCAAATAGCAAAACTCGTTTTAGGAGAGCAAACTCCTTGTATGTCCTTCTACGAATCATTTACTTTGTGTAAAAATAGCGAAGACATTTCAGCTGCAAATGCGGAAGCTTGTACAAGTAATCAACAAGAAGATTCATAAAAAATTAATCGATGAAGAAGATAAATGCACTGAGACGCATTCTATAGAAGACAGTGTAGATTTTGGGCCAGTCATTGATCTAATTAGACAATGTGCAGATACATTTGGGTCGTCTGCATGTGGTGTAAATAAACTTATGGAACGCTTAAAGAAGGCGAAATCGAAAGGCCAATGGGAAACTTTTCTTCATACTGCAGGAAACGCTTTACCTTTACGCCGAAGAGATGGTTGTGCAGTTAGAGTGCAACCTACCTCATTGTCTAGGAGAAAACCAGGCATAACGAGAGGAAGTAAGCGCTTACTGTTGGGAAGGCCAGCAGCAGGAGAACAAGTTACAAAAAAAGGCGTCATAATCTTGCGGCAAATATTGCAAAAAATCAGCCTAATGCGAAATCGCATGGGAAAAATCATTAGTGCCACAACGTGGGCAGAAGTTGTTATCGATGATATGTTTTATGTTTTAAGTTATGTATGTAGAATTTACTTATGTACTAATGTGTTCAAATAAATGTTTTGTTTCTTTTGTCTGCTTTCAAGAACTGCCTTGCCCAACAACAGGAAATAGATCGCAGAAATTTAAATTTATCCTCTATTTGAAATACCTTACAGACATATATTTATTTACTTAAATAATTGTTTTTTCCCTTAAAGCTATAATAATTGGCAAGTAGGAAAAGCAGTAATGTATTTATTATAAGAACGAAAATGTTGTAATACTAGAAATCATTTCAGAGAGAACGATATCTTCACAGTCTAAACAACACACACTCTTACGGAAAGATTGACGACTGCATGGCTCATGTATTAGCGTCACCGCTAACAGTCTAAGGTACTGTACGAATGAGCACCAATCAGCGAGTCAATATTACTCTCATTGCCGTTTGAACGTAAAGAATGCCTAAATGCATCCGGGAACGTACTTCCTCATGGATTTCGTCAAGTCTTCTGCGCAGATCACTAACGTACTCTTCTCCGGCAACGTTCTCACCAGGTTTGCAGCCAAATTTCAGGTCACATGGCAACCGTAGCTCCCGACCAAACAGTACCTTTGCTGGTGTTTGTCCAGTAGTTTCGTGAATCGATGATCGATATGCCATAAGAAACAGTGACAGATGGCGATCCCAGTCTTTTTGGCGTTTGGAGACCACTTTGGCAAGTACTTATTAATGGTCCTGTTCATTCGCTCTACCATGCCGTCTGATTGAGTATGCAGAGGTGTTGTCCGGGTTTTGTGAATACTTAATGTCTTGCAGATTTCTTGGAACACGGCCGACTCAAAATTCCGACCCTGATCAGAATGAAGCTCCGTGTGCACGCCGAACCGGCTGATCAGGTGGTTTACGACCTCCTCCGCTACTGTGGTGGCTGTCTGATATGGAAGTGCGTACGCTTCAACCCATTTCGTGAAGTAGTCGATTGCCACTAGGATGTATTTATTGCCACCATCGGTCTCTGGAAACGGTCCTGCGATGTCAATGGCAATCCGTTCGAATGGACTGCCGACATTGTACTGGCGCATAGGAGCACGCCGTCGTCCTTGTGGTCCCTTGCTGGCTGCACAAGTTGTGCACTTTTTGCACCAGTCTTCAACGTCCTTTTTGCAATTGACGCAGTAAAACCGCTCACGGACTCTTCCAAGGGTCTTGTTAACACCAAAATGTCCCCCCGAAGCATCGTCATGGAGGCACTTCAAGACTTCCTTTACCAGGCTCTTCGGCACAAGCAATTGATGTTTGCTCTCAGTACCATTCTGGTTTTCCACTAGTGGCTTCAGGAGTCCATCTTCCTCAACAATAGAGTCCCATTGGGCCCACAACGATTTCACCTCCCCAGATTTGGCGGCGATCTCTTGCCAGGTCGGTCGTCTGCCTTCATTCTTCCATCTTCGGAACAAGCTCAGGACCGGATCAGAACCCTGTTCCGTCTTGATGTTATCAGGATGCCATTGTTCATCCGTAACGGTTATCCTTCGGACTTCCTCATGTTCCTCCAGGCGCTTGCAGTGCTTGCAGTTTTCCGAAACGCGGGGCACACGCTCTTGAGTAACCTCTTCGTTCTTGCAAGCGCTTCTTACATGTCCCAATTTCCCGCAGTTCCAGCATCTTATTGGTCTCGGCTTCTTATTTAGTCCTTCCACTATCCTGCTAACTACTTCCTCTAGTCTGTCTTCGTATCGACCGTCGGGCTCCTCCCTTAGCTCGCGCACTCTACCTTGCCGTTGCGGTGCCTGTTTAACGACGTCATACTCCAGTGCACGAGCCACCGTTTCAGCGAGTGCTTTTGGCCGGTCTAGTCGAAGTCGCTGTTGTATGTCGTCATCCCTCAACCCACCGATGAAAGAGTCGACAGCCAACTTTTTTAGAGTGTCGTCGGGAGTACATGAATACGCGAGGCGGACCAGACGGGCGACATCGGCCTCGTATTCTTGCATGTTTTCCCCTGCCTTCTGATGTCGGTTTCTTAGCTAATAGCTACACGTGACTGACACTCGTCATATGTGCCTGACCATACCGCATCTCTAACTTCTTCACTAGGTGTTCATAGTCGTTCAATTTCTCGGGTGGTATGGTATCCAAAATCTCCTCGGCATTACCATGTAGCGCGCAGACCAGCTCGGAGGCTTTATTTTCCAACATCCATGCGTTCGACTTCGCGGCCGTTTCAAATTTCTTAAGGAAAGTGGTCCATGATGTTTTTCCGTCAAATTTAGGTGGCTTCGTATATGCTTTCGATGAAACCCCGTGCCCATGCTCCTGCTTCACCCTTCTAGCTTCATTATCGATCTGTTCGGAAATTGTCGTACATAGAAATTTTCTTCTTCTTCTAGAAAATTCTTTGGGGGATCGATTGGCTGAGCACCCTACACCTGACACCAATGTAACGACTTTTCTAGTTTAACTTATTTATTTAACGGAAATTTATTTACAACTATTTATTTAACACTTAAACACTAATAGAATACTTAAACACTAATAACAATTCAACAACTTATTTATATGACAAGAAAAATGCGTATTTATATCACTCGGTATATCGTAATTCGGTATTTATATAACTGCCGTCACTGACCACGTCAACAAGTATTTAAACAGACAAGGAACAATCCAGAAGAATCGGGAATGACCTACTAGACTTTAGTCGAGTTCCTATTGTGTTCGTTTTATTTAGGCCTTGTTTATTGTCATCAAAGCGCCGACCGACGCCGGCATTCTTTGAACTCTGCTTTTCTGTTCCCGGATCTCGTCGGTGCTCTCGCACACGTACACGCTCGTTACAATATCTTCTGCTGCAAAGTATTATGACGATAAAGTGCACATCAGGAACGAAAAGCAGGAAGCAATACGAAAAAGAAAGTTAGAACGAATAGAAAAACAAGAACAGAAAAAAACTTCAAAACACTCTCAAACAGTTCGTAAAACTGCTCCAAAACGAAAAAAGGAAATACATCCTTTCAAGAAGTCACAATGAAAACGATAGATGTGGAAATTGAGAAAGAAAATTTACCAGCCGTTGAACGAGTGAAATGTCCTGAATGAGACGATATACTAATTTCAGATGTAGAAGACGACGATAAGAAAAACATTGGCTGTGACAAGTGTATTAGACGATATCATCTGAAATGCACGCGATTAGTAGGGTTAATTTATTTATAGGCCAAAAATAAGTCTTTTGAATGTGACTTGTATCATTAATTAAATTCTAGAGCTATAATAACCACACCTTGCCTCATAATTATTAAGATTTAACATTTTTTTTAGTAGTAGGATTAGACCAAATTATTGTATTGTTTTGCTGCTACAATATAGCCAGAAACTTATTATTAATCAAGGCTGATCTTAAGCTTACTTACATTCCTTCTGATTTTAGTTTAAAATTAACAGAAGAGATTATTGTTGAATTTGAAAGGTGAAATTACTATTTACATACTGAATAGGTACCTAATTTGTTTTTAAGTTTTAAGTCATACCAATGTTTAGAAGAATAAATAGGTGTTTTTATTTTCCCAATAGTGATTTATTAATGTTAATATGTTGATTTTTAAATCACTATAATTCTTCAACAAATAAATTATTAAAATCCAATCTCTCTTTACATTATCATAAAAGTATCACCCCTTAATTCCTTTTCTAAGCTGGTGGACGCGAAGTGGTCCAGCGGCTGGACGCAAATTGGATTTCACGGACGTAAGGTGGGTAAATCGCCTGATTCTGAAGTTTGCCTTTTTAACAAAAAAAAACAAGATGTTTCGAACAAAACTAAAAGTTACCTTCAAATAGACTGTTATAATAAACACATTACATAAATTTTTAATTGAAATTAGTGCTGGGACATTTTAATTCTCCTTCAAATCCTAATTGTTATTTATGGTGTTAGGATTTGAAAATGAAATAAAAAATTTACATATGCTTAAAACTAATTGCAGTAATTATAATGCAGTGAATATATATAATTTATTTGGTGATTACTTGAGTTCGGATTATATGCAAAATGCATATAACAAATATGCATTCATATTTCTATATATATATATATTATCGAAGGGCCTTTCTACCGTAGTGGTGTAAGGCTTTTCACTGCTAGTTATTGTACGTTTATATCTGTTGATAGTAAAGTTATCTTAATATTTCACTGTTGATAAAACTTCTCCACTTCTTCCTATCTTGTGCCAGCTCTTTGCCCTGTTGCAGCGTCGTTCCACTCCTCTCTAGGATTTTCCCTACTTCACTTGTCCATGTATTTCTCGGTCTTCCCCTCTTCTTCCTTTTGATTATTCCCGTTTCCCATACTTTTCTTGACTGCCTTTCTCTGTTCATTCTATTGACATGTCCGAACCATCGCAACTGATTCTGTTCTATGATGTTATGTATTGGTTGTAGTCCTAATTCTTTTCTGATGTCCACGTTCCTTATTTTATCTAACCTTGTGACTCCTAGAATTCCTCTGAGATATTTCATTTCCATTGTTTGTAACTTGCTTTTATGGCTTCCAGATAACACCCATGATTCAGAACCGAAGGTCAATACTGGTCTATATACGGATTTGAAAACGTCTATCTTTGTTTTTCTGGACACCTCTCTCTTTATGATGAAGCTTCTATTTAACGCACCGAAAACTTTTGCAGCTGCTGTTGTTCTTTCATTTATTTCTTATTACTTTTGTTTTTTCTATATTTATTTTCATGTCCTTCTTTTTCAGCGATTCGTTCCAGATATTTATATTGAATTGCATGTCTTTCTCATTCTTCGCAAAGATCGTAAGGTCGTCCGCAAAGGCGCATTCTGTAATTTCTGTTATCTCTAGATTTCTGTATCCTATTTGTAACGCTTTCACCCTCTCCCTGGTTTCCCTAATAATTTCATCCATCATTATAATAAATAGGAGAGGACTTAATATGCTTCCTTGCCTTAAGCCTTGGTTGGTAGTAAACTCTTCTGTGATTATGTTTCTCGTCCTAACAACATTTCTACATACTCTGTACATACTTTCTATCGCTTTTAATAATTTTTTACCCACTTTCCTTTGTTTAAGAATGTACCATATTTCTTGTCTATCTGCTCTATCGAAAGCTTTCTCTAAATCTAAGAATACTATACATGCCTCTCTGTCTTGCTCTAATATTTTCTCTGTTATTTGTTTTATAGTAAAGATGTGGTCCTGGATGCTGTAACCTCTTCTGAAGCCACTTTGCGTATCGATAAGCTGGTTTTCTATTTTCTGTAGCAATTTTGCTTCAACAATTCTTTCGTAAACTTTAGCTACAACGCTTAGTAGTGTTATTCCCCTATAATTCCTACAGTCTTTATTATCATCCCCTTTTTTGAATATGGGTATTATTACGCCTATTTCCCAATCTTTTGGAATTTTCCCTATGTTCCAAATTTTTGTAAACAGATTTTTGAGAAATCGAATTCCCGTATTTCCTAGTGCTTTTAACATCTCCGGCCTAATGGAATCGTGCCCTGCTGCTTTTCCCTTTTTAATTTTCTGTATGGCTTCCTCAATTTCTTTTGTAGTTATATCATGAACTTCCTCCTCCTCTTCTTCTTCCTCCTCTTTTTCTTTTTCCTTTTCTTCTATATACGCTCGTTCTTGATTAGCCGTTTCTTCTTCCTGTTTTATGCATAGTAGCTCCTTAAAATATTCTGCCCATCGTTGTCTTATGTCGTCCTCTTCTGTTAATAGTTTGCCCTCTTTGTCCTTAATTTGTGTGCCTCCTCTTCTATTATCCTTGCGGATTGACTTTAGCATGTTATAAAAGAGTTTCTGGTTGCCTTTTCTAGTGTTTTCTATCCGTTCCCCGAATTCTTCCCATGTTCTTTGTTTTGCATCTATTACCAAATTCTTGACTTTTATTCGCTGCTTCCTGTAGTCTTCGTATGTATTTTCGGTTTTTTCTTTAAGGTACTTTTTCCATTTTAGCTTTTTAATTTTCACCTGTTCCCTTATTTCATTTGTCCACCACGCTGTTTGTTTTTTACTTTTATTTATTTTTGTTACACCACATACCTTTCTTGCAGTTTTTATTAAAATATCCTTGAAAGTATTCCATAATGTTTCTATATCGTCCTCTTCGGATATACTCTCATATTCTGTCAGCTGTCGCTCTAATTCTTCAGTGTACTTCGCTGCTATATCAGGTTCATTTAGTTTATACACTCTGACTGAGTCATATTTTGGTTGCTTGGTATTTGCTGCTTTGATTGTGGTTTGTTTTTGATTTTCTTTAATGTTTCCTACCAAAAGATAGTGATCGCTGCCAATTTCAGCTCCTCTTCTGACTTTAACGTCTTTTCCTATCGTTCTGTGATTTTGTTCAACTAGAATGTAGTCAATAATAGATTTTTCATTTCTACTTGCCACTTCTCTTGTGAATTTGTGTATGTCTTTGTGTTGGAAGAAAGAGTTCGCTACAATAAATCCGTTTTCTCGACAGAAACGTATCAGTCTGTTTCCGTTGCTATTCCTTGTTACTTCTCCGTGTTTTCCTATTACTATGTTCGTCCACCTGTCCGCTTTTCCTACTCTACTATTTAAGTCCCCTGCTATTAAAATTTTACCCTTACTACTTTCTACTGTGACTATTAGCTGGTCCCAGAAATTGTCCTTATTTTCTACTGTATCATCCTCGTTCGGGCCGTATGCCACTATTACTGTAATGGTACTCTTACTATCTTCAAATTCTAGCGAAAGTATTCTTTCATTAATGAATTCTACCCTTTTTATCCTTTTTCTCCACTTCACGTTTATTAGGCACCCGACACCTGCTCTCGCTCTTTGCTGTTTATCTACTCCAGAATACACTAATAGACTACCTTGTAATTCAATTTCCCCTTGCCCTTTTCTTTTCGTCTCTGTTATAACTAGTACATCCAGTCGTTCCTTTACAAATTCGTCATATAGTTCTTCTTCCTTTCCATTGATACTTTTAATATTCCATACCCCCAAAGTCCAAATGTTATATTCTGAATCCTTAAGTCTTAAACCATTTGTAATCCGGTCCGTCATCTTCCCGTCCTTTAATGTTTTCCTAGTCAGTTTTTTGTCTGTATGTGATCTTCAGTTGATTGTAATACTTTTTCTGTTTTGTTCCATACCCATTTCCTGCCATTTATAAAAAGTTTTTGGTATCCTACTTTGACTTGGTTTCCCTTTTCTTTTTCTGTTTTCGCTTTCATTCTTATTTCTTTTTGTATTCTCCTTTCTGTATCTGTAAGTTCGCTGTTTATGTATATATTGTTTCCTTCAAATACGTGCATTTCCCTTTCAATTGCATAATTTTAATTTTCTTTTCAAAGTTTTCCACTTCTACTATCCACATGCTGTCATTTATTTTCTTGACCAATCTTACCGTTTTTTCTAATTTGAACCACTCTTTCAGTGACTTCTCTAGCGTTAGTTTTATATCATTTTCGCACTTGTTTTTGCACAGTTCTTTTATCTTTGTACCTGATAACACTATATTGTTTTTTATCTTCTCTCTTTCTGTTTTTTCTATATTTCGTTCAACAACTTCTAGATGTTTCACTCTTCTTTTTAAATTTGCCATTTCTTGTTTGAGTTGCTCGTTTTCCTTCTTTATATTTTTGATCTCTTCTTTATATTCCTTGTTCTCTTTTCGGATTTCTTTTATTTCTTCCCATATATTGCTCATCATTTCCATCATGTTTTTCATTTCTTCTTTAGCCTGGTTTTCCTTTCTTGGTGATCTTATCGTTTTTTTACTTCTACTAAATATATCCCCGGTTGAACAGTCCAAACGTTTTCTTTTGAGTGCATCGTCTGATGTGTATTCTGAAGCACTGTCATTCATTTTGAGGTATGATGTGTTGCCTACTCTATGATGATGATTTGGCGCCAAGCGTTCAATATTCCGGTTCAACACCTCGGAGAATTTGAAGCCTACCAGCTGATCGTAGGTTAACGCCCTGAGTATTAAATTTCTCTTAGTTATTGTTTTACCTTTAGTATTTGTTACTGCACTATATTGGTTTACTGGCACTGACCACTCTAACAAATTGTTGAAACTTATTTTTCACTTTATTTTTGCTCGAAACCTTCCGTATTCGAATTTAATTTCGGAGCGACATAAAGTGCGTCTTACTACCAACAGCTCGACCTTTGGACCTAAGGATTTTTAATAATGCATATGCCTACAAAATAAATGCATATTTTGGTATATTTCGGCTTATTATCTACCCATATCTATCATATAAAAATCTATTATTAAACATGGCACTAATTGCTATTTTATAAAGGAGGAAATCCCACTCATTATTACTAGATGATATATTTCCGTTTCTTACCTGATACAAACTTGTTATATGAATATCTGTTTATCCAATCGCAGCGTTAGATATCTTTTCAAAAATGTTTAGTTTTGTTGATGTTATTTAAAGTGTCGGACATTATGTTATCTTTCATTATTTGTACTTGTTGTGTGGTAAAGTGCATTAAAATCAAACAAAACCCGTAATTATTGCAGGTGATTTCAATGCCAAGAATTTTGTTTGGGGCAGTCCAATAAACGATAATAGGGGAATAAATATTTTAGATTTTTTCGAAAATAATAATTTAACTGTTTTAAATGATAATTCAGAACCAACATTTGTTAGACATCGCGGGTCAAGTTTTGTAGACATCACTGCAGCAAATTTAGAAGGTTTTAAATTTATAAAAAATTGGCATCTTATAGACGAGGAAACACTTTCCGATCATAAGCTTAATTTTTTGGCAATTTTCTTTTGAAAATCGGTCTGCATCGTGCAGGATTCGTCGCAATTTTCAACGCGAAAAAAATGCAGTTAATCGAGACATAAAACGCGCGGAATATTACCGTGTTTTTCACGAATATAAAGAACTGTTAGAAAAGACTAGGACAGAGAAATTTAGGCAATTTTGTACAAGAAATTCTGAAAAGGAGCCTTCGACAACGCTTGGTGGGCGCGAATTATTTTCGAGCTTAAGAAACGTAACATTTCAGGGGCACTAATAAAATTACTTCAAAATTATTTTAGTGATAGAACCGCGGTTGTCACTATTTCCCGAAGCGCGATTACAAAAAATATCGAGCGAGGTTGACCGCAGGGGTCGTGCTCCGGCCCGCTCCTGTGCAACACCCTGTATAATACAATTTTCGAAATAGACCTTCCGATTGGAGCAAAAATTTTTTCGTTTGCCGACGATACCTTACAATCGGCTATGCTTTACGGAGCACCGATTTGGGCTGATGGGTGTAAAGTCAAAGAAAGTAGGTCTCTTTTAAGGGCGCAAAGAATGTTGACGGTAAAAGCATCGGCAGCGAATCGCACCGTTTCGACCGAAGCGGCACTCGTCTTGTCTGGAGTACTGCCGTTTGATATTTTATTGCTGCAGGAAACGGCCAGAAGGTTCCGACTTCTGGCTGACCAACCTCGCAACACCGACCGAGAAAATTTACATATCCAGGACTGGCAGCTAGAGCGGCGTGTCAACCTAGCGGACACCATACATCCGGCGGATATGGACAACTTCCGGTTTTCCGGAGGAGTCCAAGATGTGTACGAGACGGTTTACTACACGGATGGTTCTAGATTGGACGACGGACGAGCTGGTGGCGCCTTCGTACTCTACCACGGCGACGCGGAAATTCATCAGGAAAATTTCACCCTACCGGAAAATAGTACCATATTTCAATGTGAAGTGGTAGCGCTACGGCAAGCACTAACACATCTACAGGGGCAAAAAGACATTATTAAGGAGTATTCCATCGTTACGGACAGCTTATCCGTTTTGACGGCCCTTCGCAACATGAGACAGCCTACACAACTGCAACTGGAGACGTGGGAATTGGCGGCTAACCTGTCGGCCGAGATTTCCCTACGTTTCCACTGGACACCGTCGCATTCCGCTAATTCGAAAAACGACGCATTAGATTAACTTGCGAAGGCGACCGCAACGAACCAAGCGACGGCGCCAATATACAACCTGGTGCCTTGGGCGCACGTCAAACGATGCTTGCGCAATATAACAATGGAGGTATGGAAAGAACGATGGAGAATTGCAACTACCGGAAGGACTACGGCGCATTTCCTACCGGAACCGAATTATGATTTGAAAGTAACGGGAAATATGGACTTCCACATGGTAGAATTGATGACAGGACATGAAAACTTCCGATCTTATTTAAAGCGCATCAGTAAGATCGACGACGACGCATGGGCATGCGGCGCCGGCATCTACACCGCGGAACAAGTCCTGTTCAACTGTAACATTGAGGAACAACATCGCGAGACGGCCGATCGGGATCTCATGCTTCGGGGACTTCTATGGCCTACCTGCAACGGGGAATCAACGACCTGCGGAACGAGAAGGACTGGTGGGACGGTTTTCGAATTTTTTCGGGTCGCGTTCAGAGACTTAAAGCGAACAATTAAATTGCCCTTGTGTTGTGCGCGTTCGCGATAAGCTTTTTCGGTTTTTAGCGACTGTTGCCCTGTGGTCTAAACGATGTGGCGACTGAAGCCTGCGCCGTCCACCACAATTGCCTAAAAACCACTAGACCATACCTGGAAGGCGATCAACGGGACGGCGGATATAGAACAGCACCACGTCGGTTGTACTGATGCCGGGAAGGGAGGGTTCGATGCTGTCTGACGGTATGACCCGAAGCTCCAACAACATGCTTCAGGCGTGTTAAAAAGAATCTCCGAAACGATCGTTAAATTCAAAATTTCGTCGTATTCATTATTCGGGGTTTTGTATATATGTATATATTTCTTGACTGCGAACTTAGGTTCTGCAACCGTGTATATATTTTCTTTTAGGTTTATCTTTTCTTATGATGCATCGGCGGGAATAGATGAAATGAAAACACCCTTTCACAAATTTTCCGCGTGAACATTACTACGAGTCAAATTATAATTCTTTGGGAAATTCATTTAAGATGTTCTAGCCAAAGAATCGTATTTTTTAATGACAGTTAAGTGGCCTGGTTGGATTTTTCTGGGTTTTCTCCAACCCCACGCAACAAATGTTGGACTACATGTATATATTTCCCAGTAAGTCGTTAATCGCGATATTTGTATGTTCTGTAAATTTTTTCGCAACAAATGTTGGACTACATGTATATATTTCCCAGTAAGTCGTTAATCGCGATATTTGTATGTTCTGTAAATTTTTTCGAAAACATGTTCGGTGCGCATGCGCGGAACTAACGTACTTGCCCAATTTTCCTAATTTTCCTTTTACCTTCATTGCTTGATTTCACTTGCGCGTCAGTAAAGCGAAAAAATCCTCGCATTCTATCCGAAACATGCAAACTCATTGTGAATATAATTCTTTCAGGCCCCCCTTCGTTCCTACCTCAACATTTTAAATTCTTTGTGTACCATTTATTGCCAAATAAAGTTAAAGGTTTTGGAGTTTTTTATCCCCGTGCATGGAAGGCCGAAAGAGAAAACGTAGGGATTATAATTGTAACTGAGATTAATTATTCTCTAAGTTAGATTAATGAATTTAGTTTTTTATATAGATTAAATATATACTTAATCTTAATTTCATTCCCCGTATACTTCTACGTCAGTTGATCCTTAACGAACTGCTAGTTCTTTAAAGTACCAGCGAGGGTACCACAAGGCAAGAAGGAAAGGAAAGCAACATCAGGGGATAAGAAGCAAGGAAAAGCCGGAGACATCGGACAAACGGGTGTATTTCAACCGGAATTGCCACAAATAACGGTGAGTACCGATCGTTATGGGTGTCGATTATGCTTATTTTGGCGGTTTTGGTGTTATTTTACGCATGACAGGCTTATCTTATTCTGGATCAAAGGATATAAAATTCCCTTCACTAGGGAACCGACGCAGGGTTTTTATCTTCGACCAACATTATCCCCATATGAATTGCAAAAATATTACAAAAGCTTTACTTGAAAAAGGTATAATTGCGGAATGTGTTTCTGTAAAAAATCAGTTTTTATCTTCATTTTTCCTAATTCCCAAATCCGATGGCACGTTTCGGTTTATACTCAATCTTAAAAAATTAAATGAATTTATGTATCCGCCTCACTTTAAGTTAAACAATTATAAAGCTGTTTAATTTAAGATTGACTTACAAGACGCCTATTATATGGTTCCCATTAATCAAGGCGATAATAAATCGCTTCAATTTATGCTAAACGATAAGTTTACTGTTTACCTATGGGCCTCTCGACAGCGCCGTACATGTTTACAAAATTGCTCAAACCGATATTCATGTACACGAATGATGGACGCGATTGATTATGTTGTGATTTTCGTGAACTAAATAGTAACACTATTCCCGAACGATACCCGCTACCCTTAATCAGTGACCAACTTAACAGGCTACATGAAGCCTATTATTTTACTTCTTTAGACATGGCTGCTGGGTTTCATCAAATACCTGTTCATGCCAATAGTACTGAAAAAACTGCATTTGTTAGGGGTACTAAATCGGGAGATATACCTAGTTGTAGATTGTGCGCGTAAGGAAGATGCGGAAAAAATCAGAACGTCGTTAGCGGTTAACGCTAAAGAAGATGTAGTGGTTAGGGACATTAAAAAGCGCTGGCCAAGAGTCAGGATCGACAGGAGTAGTAAGGAAATGAACACGAAAGATATTCATGAAACCATTTTAGGGCACAACGACTTCGTCGACGTAAAATAAATTTTAAACATTTTTCGAAGTAAATCCTATTTTGGGTCGTAAAATGTTAGACAGGCCCATACAGGGTGTTAGGTCTATAAGTACAAAAAAAAAGAATCATGGATTCCTTGCACAATAAATAACAAAAGTCTAAAAGCATTTTTCAATCGAGTGACAATTAAGTACGCAATTCGTGTTCGAAAATTTGACCCTGAAATTCGGTTTAATACGGGCCTGGCGAAATACGAATTCTCGTAACTGATACGTTTGCAACGAGCAGCGCCACTTAAAAAAAAAACGTTATCTATCACCGGCGACTATTCTCTAGGGAATAAGCCAATTGCACGTCTATTTTCCATCACTTTCACGGGTAATTACATAATTTCACAAATAAGTAATTATCTAAAACTAATGTGTGCTTTGTGTTGTGATGATGAACATGTTTAAAAATCGTAAAAAATAAAATAGTAAAATGTTCCAGCGAAATAATTTAATAAATTACTCGACAATTGTTTCATTCAAATAAATAGTTAGTTTCAAGAGTACAGACAACAGTAATACATTTTATTATTTCATTTTTTACGATTTATAAATCATCACACCAGCCCAACTCTTAAGTTGATCAAAATTCAAAACAATTGTTATCGTAGCCGCCAGAACTGAAACATTAAGATTACTTAAATAAATTTAACGGGAAAAAAATCAAAGCACATCACTAGTATTGCAATTCACACCTACTCTTTAAAAAAATACTTTCCACTGTCAACATAACTTCAATAACGTCAATAACAATAATTAAAACAATATGAAAACCACACAATTACACCGCATCAATTGCCAGAAGCACACGAATCTACCGATACTGACACACTGACCCTGAATTATGAACTTCTCGTTCAATCGATACACCTAACAGTAACATTTGTAACCTGAAATAATAATTAAGGCGCGCTAAACCAGGACCGGCCTCAGAAATCAAAATAATTTTTAAATTTTTTTTTTATTTCAAATGTCAAAAAGTGTATAAATTCATGTTTGAAATGCAACAGGGAACATGTGGTTCTTTTTTTTGTACTTATAGACCAAACACCCTGTATATCTAAATTGGCAACGCGTTTGGGTTAGGGACCATTTTTCTATGTTACAATGTTTCCAGTGCTACGACTTCGGCCATCTTTCTAAATATTGTAAAGTCAAGGACCAAATTTGCGGTAAATGCGGCGGAAAATATAGTTTTAAGGATTGCAAATCAAAAACCACTTCTTGCGTAGTTTGCGTCAGGTCTAATAAAGACAAAATCCATAATAACAACCCCGACGCGGATTTCATTTTAAATTTTGGCCAAATTAATTTAGGTAAGGGCAATGCGGCTACAATCTTTTAAAAATTAGTACAGAAAGAAAATTAGACATTTGTTTTGTACAAGAACCTACAGTCAATCGATGGAAAATTGTTGGCTTCTCTAAAAATAATTCAATAATCAGTAAATATTCCTAAAGCTGCAGTTATTGTTAATAATTTTAATATTTCTTGTTTATTTTTAGAAAGCATTTCCTGTGAAAAGATCGTTGTTGTCGAAATTACATTAAATTCCAAGACATTAATTCTCGTAAACATCTATTTACCACCCGCGGGCCCGGATGTCGACCATATTATTTTCGTCGAACGACTTAAATTTGTTGTTTCCAAAATAGATCGGGCAAAACCCGGTAATTATTGCAGGTGATTTCAATGCCAAGAATTTTGTTTGGGGCAGTCCAATAAACGATAATAGGGGAATAAATATTTTAGATTTTTTCGAAAATAATAATTTACTGTTTTAAATGATAATTCAGAACCAACATTTGTTAGAAATCGCGGATTAAGTTTTGTAGACATCACTGCAGCAAATTTAGAAGGTTTTAAATTTATAAAAAAATTGCATCTTATAGACGAGGAAACACTTTCCGATCATAAACTTATTTTTTGGCAATTCTCTTTTGAAAATCGGTCTGCATCGCGCAGACTTCGTCGCAATTTTCAACGCGAAAAAAATGCAGTTAATAGAGACCTATGGGCCTCTCGACAGCGCCGTACATGTTTACAAAATTGCTCAAACCGATATTCATGTACACGAAAGATGGACGCGATTGATTATGTTGTGATTTTCGTGAACTAAATAGTAACACTATTCCCGAACGATACCCGCTACCCTTAATCAGTGACCAACTTAACAGGCTACATGAAGCCTATTATTTTACTTCTTTAGACATGGCTGCTGGGTTTCATCAAATACCTGTTCATGCCAATAGTACTGAAAAAACTGCATTTGTTACACCGGATGGTCAGTATGAGTTTCTGATGCCATTCGGTCTTACAAACGCTCCGTCTGTTTATCAAAGGGCCATTGATACGGCTTTGGGTGACCTTCGTAATACAATTGCTGTTGTTTACATTGATGACATATCGATACCTTTTAAAGACTTTATTTCTCAACAATATTGTTTCGGCCAAAATCGGCCATTCTCAAGAGAGAGTACAAAGATTACTAAATTTTAAAATATCCAACACTACACTAGGTCTAATACTTTAAGGGTGGGTTACAATTTATGTAGGATAAGTGGGGAGTTGTAGGAACATAGCTCTTTCTGGTTGTTTACTATATTGATGTTTTTATGGATGGCTTTCTTAATCTCTAGGTTTTCTAATAGCGATAGTTTCCTACTTTTTTCTATGTTCTTATGTAATATTTTTGTATGGTTTATTTTAATATTAAAATTATAAAGGGTGTTTTTTTTAGATGCGGAGAACTTTAAGTTGATAAGACTTTTTTTTATGACAGCCGATTTGACAGTTTTCGGCCATTTTGAGGTAAATTTATTTTGAAAAACAGTTCAAATGCAGTTCAATTCGAGAAACGCATCGAGCATTACGTTCGTTTTATGGTGCTCATAATCGTCCATCAGAGCGATTAATTCGAGAAACTATGGATTGTTCAGCGATGAAGCACACTTTTGGTTAAATGGCTACGTCAACAAACAAATTACCAGTAATAAGTAAAAAGAAGTTTATATTTCAATGGTTATATTTATAAGAAGATGTTGATCGATATAAACCATTCATTTATTAGTAAAAAATTGTATATAACAATGACAATAACACAGACGTTTCGATCATTAAGCTTTATGATCATCATCAATGTGAATCTAAAAAAAATATATATAATGATACAATAATCTTAATTTTTAATTGTAGATGACATAATGAATTTGATATAAAATAATTAATAGGATACATACCATGGGGATGAAGAACACGTTTTCCAAATAATCATTTAAAAAACCAATCAGGTTTACATTTAAGAGAGTTATTGTAAAATACACTAATTTTAACACATTTTAACAATAAAAATGAATGGTGTACCTAAATATAATGATGGCTTAAAATTTTTTGAATAATTAAGGATATAGAAACTATAATAATAAATTGTAGAGAAACAAGTTAAATGGATGTTAACTTGATGAGTTAACATCCAAGAATGAGGAAAAATTACATTTTTTTGAGAGATATAACAATTGACATAAAAGAGGTCAATAAAAAAAACAAGATATCCAAGAAGTAAGATTCAATTCTTATGTTGGACAGAACATAAGAACACTCAAAAAGGGAATTTTAGATAGCCTTAAGTAATTTATCATATATTTTATTCAGCTGGTCTGAATCTTTTTGTTCATTAAGAGTATTTGGTTGTTTTTTTATATGCGTCATTTCAGAGATGAGACGTTTATAATACTGGGGTTCATTGTCAAGAATAGAAGTTCGTTCCCAGTCCATTTCATGGTTAAAATCAATTACATGCCTAGATATAACTGAATCAGGCTTATCAATGATATTACGTTTATGTTCATTTATTCTTGTTTTTAGGTGTCTCTTGGTCTGTCCAACATATGAACTGTTACAATTATTGTTCTTACAGTCTATTTTGTATACTACATTAGTCTTTTCAAATTTATTAAGCTCATCTTTCCCAGTTTTAATAATAGTGTTAAGTTTCTTAGTAGATTTAAAAATAGTGTGGATGTTATATTTATTTAGGATATTTTTAAGTTTCATTGATAGAGGGCCTACATAGGGAATGACAATGGATTGTTCTATATTTATTTTGTCAGTGTTTGTTTTATTAGTAATAAAGTTCTTAGTTTTAATTATCTGTATGCGTTTGTTTATGTGTTTATTTAAAAAGTTCAATGGGAAACAATTATTTAAGAGTATATTTCTGACATAATTAATATTATTTATATGGTAACGTTCATCAGATAGAAGGATTGCTCTATCAACTAAATTATTGACTACACTAATTTTGTGTTGAACTGGATGATTAGAAAGAAAATTCAGATATCTACCTGAAAAGGTTTCTTTCTTATACCAATTAGTGATAAGATTATCTTGGTCACGTTCAACCGTAACATCCAAGAAACTCTAACCAAACTTTTATAAGTTTATTAACTTTAGTTTTTATGGAGTTTGAAGGGTTAGTTTTTATTGGAGTGTACGTAGTAGGATCATTCAAAAGATTTAACATTTTGTTGTAATAGTCATCCATCCTCTATCCATCACAACAGCGATTTGTCCTTTATCAGCTTTAGTTACCAGTTAATGATTATCCACCTGACTCATACATAAAAGATAGTTGGACTTTTGCTAACTGTCATATTTATGGTGTTCTGATCGTTATTTATTATAAAGAACACTCTAACTATATGAAATTTATTTAATCAATTTACATAAGCATAAACGAGAACATTATTGATTATCTGTCACATCCCATAGATACTACTACAGATACGCAACCAACCATAGGCGGCGATATATAACACATTAGAGGAGACTGTTAAAACTTATACCATACATGACATCTCCCTTCTAGAAAAACAAATAGTTTAACTTCGTAATAATCGTATAACAATGATTAGTTTTGACAATAAAAAGTTATATCCTTAATCAAAATAAAATAGTACATAGACTTTCCAAAACTAAATATCGAACACATTTCTTTCTAAGAAGTGTAAATTGTAATCAACATAAATTATAGTCTTTTAGATATTTCGGTTTTGCACTAGCACGTCCACTACGTGTAAATACAACTTCTTGAGGTGCGCTTTCTATTTCTCCTTGAATTACGTTATTTGAAGATTCCACTCTTTCTTCCAGCTTTTCTGTCTCATGTTGTAGTTCGACATTAACATGTTTATTGTTGTTATTTGAAGGTGTTTCGAGAGGAATTTCATCATATCTTCGTTCTTTTTCAACTTTTATAGGTTCATTGCTGTCATGATTCAAATGGATACGGTTTCTGGTAAGTAGTCTACCTTTGTCGGTTTGAATTTGGTATGCTCTTTGGTTTGGATTTTTATCGATTATAATGGCTCTGTTCCAGGTACCTTCTCTATTTTTGAATCTAACGTTTTGACCAACTTCAAATTTGGGTAAATCTTTAGCTCGGTGATCATGATATTTCTTCTGTTTGAGTTGCCTTTCCAGAAGTCTATGTTTTATTTGAAGATTTGGTTCACATTCCTTTAATGGAATACCTGCCATGACCCCACGAACTCTTCTCCCTTGAAGGATTTGGTTTGGCGATCCTAGCAAGCTATCAATCGGAGTATTGTTTAGTTCCAGTAGCACTAGGAACATATCTTTTTTGTCATCCATTGCCTTTTTCAAAGTTCTTTTAACTGTTTGAATGTGGCGTTCTACCATGCCATTGCTAAGAGCATACGTTGGACTCGATTTGATGTAGAACGTACTAAATAGCTCAAACCCCAACGCCAAAACTTGGATCAAAATTGTCCGAAGCACTTTTCGATAACAAAGTTATCTTCTTCAGGGACTGAAGTGAACTAAATGCTAATGGTAATGTTTACATTATAAATACTAACTAATGTTATGGTTCAGTGGACGAAGCTCAATCATAAGATAACAATGTTCAGTGAACCTTACAAAATATCCTTAATTAGACTAAATAACGGAGAGCTGGGAATAGGACCTTTGTTCCATTTATAAAAATAGATTAAAAAAAAAAAAAAAAAAAAAAAAAAAAAAAAAATAGATTGAACTCCCTCAACAGTGACAAAGGTCCTATTCCCAGCTCTCCGTTATTTAGTCTAATTAAGGATATTTTGTAAGGTTCACTGAACATTGTTATCTTATGATTGAGCTTCGTTCACTGAACCATAACATTAGTTAGTATTTATAATGTAAACATTACCATTAGCATTTAGTTCACTTCAGTCCCTGAAGAAGATAACTTTGTTATCGAAAAGTGCTTCGGACAATTTTGATCCAAGTTTTGGCGTTGGGGTTTGAGCTATTTAGTACGTTCTACAACACCGCCAAAGTTTTCTCCAGTTTCTGATTCGATTTGATGTGTTCAAAATTCCATTCGTTGCTGAACCTGTCAAAAATTTCACCCTTATACTGTGGTCCTCCATCTGATCTTACTATTTTTGGAATACCCCAGTGAGCAAAACATGTTTTTAGTGCTTTTATGGTAGTGATGCTCGTTTCATCTTTTAAATATAGAACATCCACATATTTAGAGTAATAATCAATTACCATTAAATAAACATTTCCATATAAATAATAAAGATCAGTTCCGACTGTTTCCCATGGTCTATCTGGTATTTCACTAGGAATTAAGGTCTCTTTTTGATTGGATCTCACAAATTTTAGACAAGTTTTACAGTTTGAAACTTTTTCTTGGATTTCTCGATTCATGCCCGGCCAGAAAACAACTTCTCGAGCTCTAGATTTGGTTTTATCAATACCAAGATGATTGTAATGTAATTTTTCCAGGACCTCATTTCTTAATTTTTTTGGCACGATTAAACAATTATTTTTGAATAACAATCCGTTATATTCATAAATACCAGAATGATAAGTATGATACGCCTTAACAATATCCGGAACATCTTTAATTTCTACTGGCCATCCAATTTGAATAAGTTTTCTCAAAGTTTGTAGTTCTTTGTCGTCTGCAGTTTCTTTGATGTATTCTTGTTTTTTCCGATCACTCATGTTACTTGACAGAGTAACGTCTAATATGTACATTTTAGGATCCACGTCTTCGCGTGACTGTTACGTGAGCTCTAGAGAGTGCATCTGCAATCACTAGTTCTGAGTTTTTGTAGTCTTGTCGGTATCTCTGCAATATTTTTCTTTAGTATTGGAATAAGAGGCTTGTGATCTGATTCGACTTCAAAAGACTTGCCAATCACATATTGACGAAATCTCTCACATCCAAAGACAATTGCATAGCATTCTTTTTCAATTTGTGCCCAAGACTGCTGGCAGCTAGTAAATGCTTGAGAGGCGTATGCAACTGGTAGACCATTCTGCAAGAGTACTGCCCCAACTTCAGTACTGCTTGCATCTACAGAAATTTTACATGCAACATTGACATCATAGAATTGTAAAATAGGTTTGTCGCAGAGTTTATTCTTAATTTTTAAAAAAGCCGCATCATGTTCTTTATTCCAAATAAACGGAGTTTTATTTTTAATTAAATTTCTTAACGGTGCAGTTAATTCTGATAAGTTTTTAATAAACTTACCAACATAAGTTATAAATCCTAAGAGTCTCTCAACTGCTTTTGAATCTTCAGGTTTTTTCATTTCTTTAATAGCTTTTATTTTATCACTGTCTGGTTCGATACCTTTAGATCTAATCTCATGGCCCAGAAATTTAACTTTTGAAAGAGCCAACCTTAATTTTTCTTTTTTAAACTTAATGCCATTTAACTCAGCTGTTTCTAAAACTTTTGCTAAGATTTGGTTGTGCTGTTTCAAATCCTTAGCATAAATGATTATATCATCTATGTAAACTTCCGCGTTTTCTATATCTCTAAAAATTCCCTTGTATGTTTTATGAAAAACTTCTGGCGCTGTTTTAATACCATAAGGCATTCTAAGAAATCTAAAACGTCCAAATGGCGTATTGAACGTAGTCATATAAGAGCTTCTCTCTGTTAATTTTATTTGCCAGAATGCTTTTGACGCATCCAGAATTGAAAAGACCGTTGAGCCAGCCATTTTGCTCGTAACTTCCTCAAATGTAGGTAGTTTGAAATGTTCTCTCAGCAAACAACCATTCAAGTGCTGAGGGTCCAGACAAATTCTTAGGGATTTATCTGGTTTCATTACAATAACAATTGGATTGACAAATTCAGTAGGCTCATCGACTGCAGTAATAATTCCATCTTGCTTCATTTGTATTAACTCTTTTTTATATGCATCCATTAATTTAAAAGGTACTTTACGACAAGGCTCAATTTTTCCTGTTGACCCATCTTTCAGTTTAAAATCATATTCTTTGACTATTTTTCCAATTCCAGTAAATGTAGCTTTATATTTATCTAAAATCTTTGGTATTTCTGTATCAGTAACTTTAATATTTGCAACACGGGTACTTAATCCCAGCTTTTTAATTGTAGGCAACCCTAAAACTGGATTGGTGCCCTTTTTGTTCACCACATAAAATTTTACAGATTCAATTTTATTTTTAATCTTGCATTTCAAATCAACGGTTCCAAGCACTTGTATATTTGTATCATCATAATTTAATAATTTATTGGTAGTTTTATTTAGTTTTCCATCATAACCGAGTTTCTTAAGATCTTGTAATTTTAAAACATTACACTCTGCTCCAGTGTCAAGTTTAATATCTATAGATTTATTCGTATCAACAGCCTTTATAGATTCATACCAACATTTTTCTATGTTGCCAACCAGCGAAATTTTACTTAGTAGGTAGGTTTCATTTCCGCCTTCACTGCTGCAATCATCAAAGTTTTGATTTTCTACAGTATTTACATTTTTACCACTTCGGCATACAATTGCGAAATGATTACTTTTACCGCACACTCTACATGTTTTACCGAACGCGGGACACTTACGGAAATCGTGAAATTTACCGCACTTACCGCACGCACGAAGCTGTTGTTGATTATCATAAGATTGCCTAGTTCGTCTCTGCTGCTGCTGTTGAGACTTTAAACGGCTGGACGCCTGCGCTGTCTGTTCTGCCCTGGCCTGTGTGGGATGCTGTTGGTTCCCTCTGTAATTTTTTGAATTCCACCGTTGAGCATAGTTTCTGCGAACTGTATCAATTTTATTTTTTTCCTGTAATGCTTCTATGTTTTGATTTGCTAGTTCTGCAGTTTTACATATTTTTATGCTTTTTTTTAAGTCTAGTTTATCTTCACGTAATAAACGATCTCTTGCTTGTTCATTATTTATACCGCTAACTATTTGATCCCTTATCAAACTGTCTTTTAAAGCTTCAAAGGAACAGTCATTACTTAGTTTTCTTAAATCTGTAAGAAAATCATCGAATAATTCATCTGGTTTTTGTTTTCGATGAAAAAATTTGTAACGACACAGTTTCATTTTTCTTAGGTACACAAAATTTATTGAATGATTCTATTATTTTTTTATAACTTTTACGATCATTCTCTGATATATCGAATGTTTCAAACTTTTCTACACCCTCATCCCCTATGGTGTGCATAAGTATAGCAATTTTAATCGCATCCGATTTCTTATCACTCTCTGTAGCCAGTAAGAAAGTTTCAAATTTCTTCTTCCACTTCGTCCAACCTTCAGACACATTGCCGTCGAACGAAAATGAAGGAGGCGGTTTGAGGTTAAGATTTGATACATTTAAGCCTTGTTGAGCTTGGACTTGTTGATCTTCTGGCATTTTTAGCACTTTTTATAAGTAATCTTTATTACTTGTATAATATTCACTTAGTACCTACTTATTTATTACTATTGTTTTTTCTTCAAGCTATCTACACGTAGCTATTTTATACACTTTTCGATTTTTATATCCTACCGACTGCGCCATGTCATATTTATGGTGTTCTGATCGTTATTTATTATAAAGAACACTCTAACTATATGAAATTTATTTAATCAATTTACATAAGCATAAACAAAACATTATTGATTATCTGTCACATCCCATAGATACTACTACAGATACGCAACCAACCATAGGCGGCGATATATAACACATTAGAGGAGACTGTTAAAACTTATACCATACATGACACTAACCTTATTAAAAACTTTAAAATTAATTCTAACTATAATTTAATATCTCTTGATGTCAAATCATTGTTTACCAATATACCAGCTGATCTTTGTGTCAAAGCTATCGACAAAAGATGGCAGCATATATGTAACAACACCTCCTTACCTAAAAATCAATTCATTAATGCTATTAACTTAATATTGGATTCAACTTTTTTTGTTCTTCAAAATAAATATTATAAACAAACCTTCGGTACACCAATGGGTAGTCCTTTATCGCCTATGTTATCTAACCTAGTTATGGAAGACTTGGAAACTCATTGTCTCAACCTTTTATCTTTCACTCCTCTTATTTACAAACGTTATGTGGATGATACTTTTACTATAGTTCCTAATAATAAAATTAATGAAATCATTGATGTTTTTAACAATTACCATCCCAGACTTCAATTCACTCATGAAATTGAATCTAAAAATCAATTAAGTTTCTTGGATGTTACGGTTGAACGTGACCAAGATAATCTTATCACTAATTGGTATAAGAAAGAAACCTTTTCAGGTAGATATCTGAATTTTCTTTCTAATCATCCAGTTCAACACAAAATTAGTGTAGTCAATAATTTAGTTGATAGAGCAATCCTTCTATCTGATGAACGTTACCATATAAATAATATTAATTATGTCAGAAATATACTCTTAAATAATTGTTTCCCATTGAACTTTTTAAATAAACACATAAACAAACGCATACAGATAATTAAAACTAAGAACTTTATTACTAATAAAACAAACACTGACAAAATAAATATAGAACAATCCATTGTCATTCCCTATGTAGGCCCTCTATCAATGAAACTTAAAAATATCCTAAATAAATATAACATCCACACTATTTTTAAATCTACTAAGAAACTTAACACTATTATTAAAACTGGGAAAGATGAGCTTAATAAATTTGAAAAGACTAATGTAGTATACAAAATAGACTGTAAGAACAATAATTGTAACAGTTCATATGTTGGACAGACCAAGAGACACCTAAAAACAAGAATAAATGAACATAAACGTAATATCATTGATAAGCCTGATTCAGTTATATCTAGGCATGTAATTGATTTTAACCATGAAATGGACTGGGAACGAACTTCTATTCTTGACAATGAACCCCAGTATTATAAACGTCTCATCTCTGAAATGACGCATATAAAAAAACAACCAAATACTCTTAATGAACAAAAAGATTCAGACCAGCTGAATAAAATATATGATAAATTACTTAAGGCTATCTAAAATTCCCTTTTTGAGTGTTCTTATGTTCTGTCCAACATAAGAATTGAATCTTACTTCTTGGATATCTTGTTTTTTTTATTGACCTCTTTTATGTCAATTGTTATATCTCTCAAAAAAATGTAATTTTTCCTCATTCTTGGATGTTAACTCATCAAGTTAACATCCATTTAACTTGTTTCTCTACAATTTATTATTATAGTTTCTATATCCTTAATTATTCAAAAAATTTTAAGCCATCATTATATTTAGGTACACCATTCATTTTTATTGTTAAAATGTGTTAAAATTAGTGTATTTTACAATAACTCTCTTAAATGTAAACCTGATTGGTTTTTTAAATGATTATTTGGAAAACGTGTTCTTCATCCCCATGGTATGTATCCTATTAATTATTTTATATCAAATTCATTATGTCATCTACAATTAAAAATTAAGATTATTGTATCATTATATATATTTTTTTTAGATTCACATTGATGATGATCATAAAGCTTAATGATCGAAACGTCTGTGTTATTGTCATTGTTATATACAATTTTTTACTAATAAATGAATGGTTTATATCGATCAACATCTTCTTGTCAACAAACAAAATTGTCGTATTTGGAGCGATAATAATCCATGAGCCATTACTGAAACGCAATTACATCCAGAAAAAATCACCGTTTGATGCGCTTTATGGGCCGGTGGAATCATTGGTCCATATGTTTTTAAAAATGGAGATGGTGAGAACGCTACAGTTAATGGTGAAAGGTACAGAGATATGATTTCAAACTTTTTTGTGCCTCAATTGGAAGGCATTAATGTTGCAGACATGAGGTTTCAGCAGGACGGCGCCACATGCCACACAGCGCGCAATACAATCAATTTGCTTAACTCAGATATGCCCACTGTACTAAATATAGTACACTTGCAAACTTGCACAACCCTGTTCAATCTTGCATTAATGCGAGTTCATTACTGCATGTAGGCATTCATAGGGAAGCATTGCTTGTAATCAGATGGAATAAATTAGTGTTAGTGAGTTAACAAAGTGATTTTTGGCATTGGAAGTTTATAAAATTTTACAATGGCAGAATTTGGTATACGCTTTGAGAAGTAAGTACTTTTTTTAATAATTTAGCAACATAATTTTTGTCGCTATATAGTTGAAGCACAAGTTGAACCATCGAGGTTTCCATATTGCTTTACTTTTTATTGGTAAGAAGTTTTTTACACATAATTTTCGACCTATTCTTTTACGTGTACTACATATAGTACGGTGGGCACTTGCACGACTACATAAAAAACTCATTTCAGAAAATTTTCTCTCAATGAGGCTTTAGCAATGCTTGAAGAGGATGAAGAATTGGCTAAAAATGTAGTCCTTAACGATTTTTCCTCCAGAAAATGCCTGTGGAAATCAGACGGATGAAGACTCGGGGGAGGAAGATTTTGTCAGTATAAACAATTTACCTGGAACACAACTTATGGCACCAGTTGAAGTAAATTTTCGTAATACTGTTCATGGGGATAATTCCTGTGATGAAGAGTTCTCTTCAGAGGACGAAGTTCCTTTATCGCAGTTGAATATACAAGCAAAGAAAAGGAAAGTATTACTAAAAAAGAAGTATAAATGGAATGATGGTGACTTATTACCTGATAACGTCACTTTTACTTGCGAACAATATGGAACAATTTCTGCCAAAACCCCTTTAGAAATATTTGAACTTTTTTTTGATGACGAGATATTGGACCTCATAGTAATAGAGAGTAACCGTTATGCAAGTCAAAAGAATCAACAATTCATTGTAGAGAAACGTGAAATAAAAGCATTCATTGGAGTATTGTTACTAAGTGGGTATATAGATGTGCCAAGACGGCGTATGTATTGGGAATATGAAAGAGATAGCCACAATCAGTTAGTGTCTGAGGCAATATCGCGAAATAAATTTGAACAAATCTTGTCTCACTTTCATCTCGTGGATAACAATACACTTGATGGTGCCGACTTTGCTAAGGTTAGACCGCTATTTCAACACCTGAATAAAAAATTTTTAGAAAACAGTAGCTGCGAGGATATGCATTCTGTTGACGAAGCCATGGTGCCATACTTCGGGCGACATGGCTGTAAACAATTTATACACGGAAAACCTATCCGATATGGATATAAATTGTGGGTAGGGGCCACAAGATTAGGCTATGTAAATTGGTTTGAACCATATCAAGGTGCAACCACAAATATCAGCATCAAGTATACTGCATATGGTGTAGGTCCCTCTGTGGTGTTGGAATATGCCGACGCTTTGAGAAAAAAATGGCCTAACGCACAAATGCATTTGTATTTCGACAACTTTTTTTCCACTTTGCCTTTGTTGGAACTTCTTACCGACAAAAAAATCAAAGCAACGGGCACAATTCGTGAAAACCGTATACCTAATAGTCCCCTAACAGACTCTAAACAAATGAAAAAACATCCAAGGGGGTCCTACAGCTATAAAAAGGCTGACGATAAAAATATTATCATCGTAAAATGGCATGACAATAGTATTGTCACACTATGTTCAAATTCAGTGGGCGTGAATCCAATTCACTCTGTGAAGAGATTTTCTCAAAAAGAGAAGAAAATTATTCAGGTATTCTTTATTCATTGTAACGTATTCCGTTTTCAGATTTTTGTTTCGCATGTATTACAGGTACCCCAGCCACACTTGGTGAATCTGTACAATGCAAATATGGGTGGAGTGGACAGGAGCGATCAAAATTTGAGTCTCTATAGAATATCTGTTAGAGGAAAAAAGTGGCATTTTCCACTAATATGCCACTGTATCGACATGGCCCTTCATAATGCTTGGCAGATACATAGGCAGAGAGGGGGAGAACTAGATCATCTAAAATTTAAAAGAAGGGTTGCTACTACGTTACTAATACAAAATAAAAAACAAACTTCGTCGAGAGGGCACATGTCAAGCAATGAAGGTATCGATATCCGTTTTGACCGAACAGACCATCTTGTGATTCCTCAAAACAAACAAACTCGATGCGCCAGCTGCCATGAAAGGACCACCACTCGGTGCAGAAGTGTGATAAGGGACTGCATGTAAAGTGTTTTGTAAAATATCATACCAATGTATAATTATTTTTGATAATCGTCTTTTTTCCCACCGTACTATATATAGTACGGCTCAAAATTTGTACTTTTTTCCAATATTTTTTTAAAATTTATGTGAAATGTGTTTGAGGTTTATAAATCAATAAACTATTAATGGAAATCAACTTTAATTTAGCTGTAGCTATCGTGTGGGCATATCTGGGTTAAAGAAACATTTGACGAAAGATTAATTTCGCGAAATGGACCAGTTAACTGGCCACCTCGTTCATGCGATTTGACGCCATTAGACTGAAACAATTGAACAATTGGAAGACAACATTCGACGTGTCATTGCCGAAATACAGTCTGATTTACTGCAAAGAGTGTGTGAAAATTGGAACTTTAGGTTATGCTACATACGAGCCAGTCGTGGTGGCCACATGCCCGAAATCATCTTTAAAAATTAATGCCAGGAAATTATCTTTCAAATGAAGCCAATTTCATAAATATTTGAAACTTTGTTTCTGTTTTATTTCAATATAAAGTTCTCCGCCTCTAAAAAAAACACACTTTATAAGGTACAGTGTTCTGCTATACCCGTTTTGTAGTCTTTTTTCTTTATGGAGTATAAATGTTCTTGGATACGTTTTTTAATAGAGCGGCCACTTTGACCTATGTAAGTTGCATCGCAGGTATCATAAAACACTTGATAAATCGCACTTGTCATCAGAGGGTCTGTATTTTCTTTATTATTAATCAATATTGAGGCTAGGTTGAAATTGTTTGTTTCAATAATTTTAAATTCAGAATTAATTTATCATAAAACGAATGCTTGCAAATTTATGATCTTCGCGACTGAGATGCGTAGGAGCGAAGTGGCAGTGACCACCGCGACGTGATTGCGTTGATTGGGGTGTGCATCTTGACCCTTTAGGGGGGTGTACACTTGACGATGGCAGAGTAAGAAGAGGTGAAGGATAGTGCTCGGGCTAGTTGGAAATGCGGAAGAATGTCCGGTGTTTTTACGGGAAACGGATGCCACCCAGCGAGGGGTGCTCCGGAGTAACCGATGGAGACCAGTATCCCTACACTGGTACCTCGGGGACGGGGGTTGCCCAAGATTTAGCTTCGCTCCTCCCCCGTCGCTTGGTGTCGGACTCGAGGGGGCAGTGGTTGAAAGCCCGCATGCTGGGTTAGGGGGCTGTACTGCCGGGGTGTCCACTCCGTCACGCAGTTCCCGAAACGAACATCGAATAAGGGTGAAGATAGGCCCGAGCTGGGGGTCACTCGCCTCGTTGGCCCCCAGTAGCGTCGTGGCCTGTCGGGATTTGACCCGGCAGGTCGTTCCCGGGGGTCGACCCGGGAACCAACTCCATTCCACCAGGTTCGACCTGTGCGGTTTGGCGTGTGAATAAGCCCAACGCGGGCAGGTGTCGCACGTTAAATCTCATTAAGTTGTGCATGGAGTGGTACGAATCGGCAATTAGATTTATTTTTAAACTTTCTCAACACAATAGGTAAAAATATCCAATTCACAATTGAAAAAGAAATAAATAACAGTATTAACTTTTTAGATTTAACACTTACTAGAACCATTAACAACATTAAATTTAGTATATACAGAAAACCTACCTCAACAGATGTTATCATTCCAGCAGATTCGTACCATCCATTACAAACAAAACATGCCGTCTTTAGTTGTTGGCTACATAGATTATGTAATATCCCACTGTCCCCAGAAGAATTCAACAAAGAACTTGATATTATAAAATATATAGCTTCAAAAAATGGTTATACACACCAACTAATAGATAAGATTTTGAACAAAAAACTTAAAAAGAAAATTACAATTATATAACAGTAACAGTTACAACGATACTCAAGATCATAAATTTGCAAGCATTCGTTTTATGATAAATTAAGCGCGAGAGTTAAATATAAAATACAAAAATGTTCTGAATTTAAAATTATTGAAACAAACAATTTCAACCTAGCCTCAATATTGATTAATAATAAAGAAAATACAGACCCTCTGGAGACAAGTGGGATTTATCAAGTGTTTTGTGATACCTGCGATGCAACTTACATAGGTCAAACTGGACGCTCTATTAAAAAACGTATCCAAGAACATTTATACTCCATAAAGAAAAAAGACTGCAAAACGGGTATAGCAGAACACTGTACCTTATATAATCATAATATTAAAATAAACCATACAAAAATATTACATAAGAACATAGAAAAAAGTACGAAATTATCGCTATTAGAAAACCTAAAGATTAAGAAAGCCATCCATAAAAACATCAATATAGTAAACAACCAGAAAGAGCTATGTATCTACAACTCCCCACTTATCCTACATAAATTGTAACCCACCCTTAAACTATTAGACCTAGCGTAGTGTTGGATATTTTAAAATTTAGTAATCTTTGTACTCTCTCTTGAGAATGGCCGATTTTGGCCGAAACAACATTGTTGAGAAATAAAGTCTTTAAAAGTGAAACTCTCCAGTGTTTTTATTTAATTTTATACTCCTTTAGAATGCTGTTTCACAAAAAGTGCACCGAACAAAGTTTAAATATAGATACCTTCTGCCTCCGTTTCTGAGAGAACTGAACGATTACAAATTGTCATGAAGGCATTAACCACAGCTGGGTTTTCCTTCAATCTCAAGAAGTGCAAGTTTTTAAAACCGAGTGTAACGACTTTCCTAGTTTAACTTATTTATTTAACGGAAATTTATTTACAACTATTTATTTAACACTTAAACACTAATAGAATACTTAAACACTAATAATAAATCAACAACTTATTTATATGACAAGAAGAATGCGTATTTATATCACACGGTATATCGTAGTTCGCTATTTATATTACTCGTTAGGAAGCTAACTGTAAACTGTTGTCACTGACCACGTCAACAAGTATTTATATAGATATGGAACATTCCAGAAGAATCCAGAATGACGTACCAGACTTTACTTGAGAGCCTATTGTGTTTGTTTAATCTATGGCCTTGTTTATTGTCATCAAAGCGCCGACCGACGCCGGCATTCTTTGAACTCCGCTTATCTGCTGTCGGATCTCGTCGCCGCTCTCGCACACATATACGCTCGTTACACGAGGTTGAATATCATGGCTATGTTGTCCGTAGGAGCGAACTTCGCCCAAATCGTTGGAAAGTTTCGGCCTTAACTAATTTACCAATTCCCAAAACGCAGACACAAGTACGCCAATTTTTAGGTTTAGAATCATATTTCCGACAATTCATTTCAAATTTTTTGAGAATGGCTGCTCCCCTATATCAAGTCACTCAAGGTAGTACCAAGATAATTAAATGGTTACCAGAACATGAAGAAGCACGTCAAAAACTAATTAAGGCACTTACTTCAGAGCCTGTAGTTTCTATTTATGATCCTGACCTACCTATCGAACTACATACTGACGCTAGTTCCGAAGGTTAAGCCGCAGTTTTATTCCAAAAGAAATTTTCTAAATTGCACGTTGTTGCATATTTCAGCTGGTATGTTTGCGAACATATGTGTTGAGTTGTGATGATAGATTACTGCGGTAATCTGTTCTTGGCATTTGAAGCTGCCGCGGTAGCTAAATGCTGTTTGTGTTTGCGAACACAATTGTGGTTTGGCAGGCTGGACGAGCCGTAATAAGAGAGTGTAATTTGGTTTTAGATGCTGCTGAATTAGAATAACGCGCGAGGACGCGCGACAAGTCAGAATGGCCGTGTCGGCGCCGTCGATATTCAACAAGATTGTTTATAACTTGTCATGCTTCTGAGAAGAGACCAAACTTGTACGTGTTTGACCATGAATTTGATATTTAATGTGTTTGTTTCCTTTATAACGAAATGAGAGAACAAAGGACGCAATCGGGGGGGAATATTGAAAAAAATGAATTAGAGTTGAAAGGAAGTAAAAAGTCAGTTAGTTAGAAAGTAAGCACAGGCCCCGGATCATCGGTCCTGTGTTCTTTTATAATAACACTGTTGCCATTGTAATCTCGTTTTTCTTAATTGTATTTTATATACCGTGTATTTTGTATTGTGTCCATCGCTGCATATTTGTTTGGAAAATAAAGTGTTTCTGCTAATAAAAAATGTCTTCTGATGAATCGAGCCATCCTGTTCTTCCGACATGTTTTAGAAACCTTGGGATTCATTATTAATTTCAAGAAATAAGTTTACAACCGTCGAAGACGTGTTTATATTTGGGCTTTATTTATAATAGCACAAATATAACTATATACCTTCCCAATGAAAGAAAACGATCTCTTTCCCAGGCAGTGGGAAAATTTACTACTTATTCAAATTGTACTATTCGAGAATTGGCAAAAATACAGTAATATCGGCATGTCCGTCAGTTCGATACGGTTGGATACATACAAAAAATTTTGGAGCGAAAAAAATATTTATCTTTAAAAGATTCAGGTGGAAATTATAACGATGAGATCAATGTTTCGCAAGATATATGTAGCGAGTTGAACTGGTGGAAACATAATATTAATAAATCCTTTAAGTATCTAGACTGCCAAAAATACACATTGGAAATTTTTACGGATGCTTCAAAAAGAGGGTGGGGGGCATTTTGCATCAATGAAACCAACCGGGGGATCTGGAGTAAAAAAGAAATTCAGTTTCACATTAATTATTTGGAGTTTTTAGCTATTTATTACGCATTGCAGACCCTGACAAGTGCTCCCCTAGACAGTCCCGCCATTTAAGTTACATCAGTCAATTTTCCACAAACATTCAACACATTTCCGGCAAGGACAACGTGGTAGCTGATACTACTTCACGCATATCAGAGTTATTAACCCCTATTAATTACGAAGCCCTTGCAACGGAACAAGAGACCGATGAAGAATTGCAATCCTACCGCAAATAAAACAACTCCTTATTGCTGAAACAGAACCACATTCCTGGCTCAAACAAGGCTACTTCCTGCGACATTTCCACTAGAACTACAATAACTAACGAAGAAGCCACACAGAAAAAAAACACCAGCTCCGGACGACGAGTTCGATTCCACCCAATACTTCAAAGCTGGTTGAGCTCCAGGCATCAACACTGGGAAGGGGGTCTTGTGGGAACACTCGGTACTCGTGAAACTACAAAATTTAGTACACTCTGTACTGCGGAATCTAATTCTGCTTACAGAGAACATCGGCAGTTCTAGCCACAAAGTAGATCAAAACAAATACACACACCATTATAAACCGCTGACCATACACTCTCCATAAGATCCATGTAAATAATATTCATATAAATAGCTGTAAATAATTGAATAAAATTAGTCTAACTCTGACTCGCTTTTCCTTCACCACCGACGCTCATCACGGATGCTAGAATAGGCATCCGCATCTCAATCGTTTATCTGAATCAACATCACTGCACGCACCTCTACACATGTTAGCTCATACGCTACATGTTTCCTTTGTATAAGCTACAGCTTGATGGATTCTACCTCCCTTCCTATAGAGACCGTTATCAGGAGCGAGGTCAACAAACCAATATAAGCCCATGCAGATGCGTTTTCTCAGAGTTATTGCTGGCTTTTAATTTAGAATTAATATAATTAAGGTAAAAGTAAAAGTTTTCTAAATTGTAATAAATAAATTAATTTTTTAAAAAGTGTCTTTCTTGACTCGAGAATAAAACACAAATTTTATTTAGGAATTTTATTTCAAACAAACAAAAAAAATCTAATCTTGGCTTGAAATAATAAAACATTCTATTACGTTGTTTTTTAAATTATTTTAATTGTTATTTATTTTAATATTTATTAGTCAATCCCAATCAGTATAATTGTGTCAGGTTTTGTTTATGTTTTCGTTGATTTCGCCAAGTAAGTACGCACTTTCAAACTGCCCTACATACCTTAATATTGTAACATTTAAATATTGATGAGTAGCAAAATTTAATCGCCGTTCTATGATTTGCTATCGCCTTGGCCTACTAATCACATTATTTTTTAATGTTTAGGAGTGCATATTTCGTTAATAAATACATTTTGAATTTTATTTGATATTTTATTTTACATTTTACAATAACATTTTTGGTCTGCCTTAATTATTAACTTCTGAATATAACATGATCTCGTAAAATGAGCCAAGACCCCACTAACAAAAAGAGAACTTCGTCAGTGCTTGAAAAACCACAAAAAGCTAGATTGGAGTTAATTCCTACCATTTTAGATAATTTTAGCCCTCCAATAAATAGTACAACAGTGGAACAAACATCAATCATCCCTATCGTGTTCAACAAATTACGATTAACGTTACTAACACCACCTTCTAGTCCAAAGTTACGAAACTCAGTTGGAGACGACGAAGTTTTCACATTCGATGAAACCACCCTGCACACCCAACTGTACCATCCTCCGTCTTATGGAAGATAATTCAACAATGGCACAGTGTGACCATAAGGAATTAATTGAAATGAACAAGCCTATCGAGGAGCTACAAACGGAAGTAAAAGCCATAAAGAGCAGAATAGGCGACACATCCAGAAACTTATCACAGTTCCAGATGATAGAGGCACTCCAAAAACAGGTACAAAAACTTTCCCATGTAAATCAAAGGTTAGCAGCAACCAGGACAACGCCTGGAACAGAAGAGGTTCAAATAGATTATGAAAACCGTAATATAACATTAGGAGAAATAGTAAGTCATACTTCGACCCATCAAGGGGAAAAGCAAAACTGTAATTGGCAGAACTTCCTGCTTTCGATCCCTCAAAACACGATTTTGCTGTATTTTTGAAACACTATAATCAAGCATGCTCATGGAATAATTGGGACAACAAATTAAAAAAGTGTATATGCAAAAATATTTACTCGGTGCAGCTGGTACATGGTTCAGAACATACAAGACAAGGAGTAGCACATCCCAGTGGGAAGATATCGAAGAAGAATTTAACAAAGCTTTCAGGTTAGGTTAGGTTAGGTCAGGAAAAAATTAAGCTTAGTCAAGGATACTAAATTACAAAACAATCGCGGCTCAATTGTAATTAAAAATAACAACGTGAAACCTGAGAATTTACTAGAGTTCACGACAATTGCTTACTTAGTGAGAAAAATTAGAATCTTTTAACATACACGAAATCGGCAGTTTAGATTCTATACAAAAGATAAATATATCTACTGACATAACATAGGATTAATAAAAAATTGATGAACCATCGAAACAAAGGAGTGCCAACCCATTAGGTACGCAGAGATCATACCGAGTTAGCCAAAAAGAAAGAGAAATAGTTCAACAGCAAATTCAGGATATGTTAGAAAACGGAATAATCCAAAAAAGTTTAATCCCCTGGGCGTCACCAATCATTCTTGTAAAGAAAAAAAGTGGAGAACTCAGGTTCTGTGTAGATTTTCGGAAATTAAATAGTGTTACTAAAAAGGATTGTTAATCACTACACTTAATTTCGGATATCCTAAGCTATCTAGGAAATAGCAATTACTTTACACCTCTAGATTGTAACTCAGCATTTTGGAACATCCCTATAAAGAAGAAAAACAGAGATAAAACCTCCTTCGTTTTTTTTTGCTTTTAGAATATAGTAACTTCGCAAGCACAACAAACACATACTTTAGTATAAAACATAAAGTAGATATAGATACCTTCAAACTTAAAGTAACGGAACTACTATTAATTTATGTTGAACTATATAAGGAACAAATTCAGGGCTGCTACGACAACCGTGTGGTAACGGAAGAACCATCACAGAAAGCAGTTACATATTCTCTACTTTTAAGTAAATTAAGGATCTGCAAGCGAAGGATAAAGAATTGTCCCAAATAATAAAAGTTATTGTAAATACTGACGCAGGAAATCCCGCATTAAGGAGACGAATAAAGAATTTTGTACTGGTCGACAACATTTTATACAGAAAAAACCCAGATGCATCAGGACAGGACAAACTTTTAGCAATCTCCAAACGTCTTATTAAGAATATCTTAGAGGAATTCCATGACAGCGTCCTTGGAGGTCACATAGGAATTAATAAACCTTTGGATAAGATAAGAAGTAGTAAAAGACTGTAGTGTGTCTGGCAAAAGGAAAGGAATTTCTAACCAAAAACCACAAGAATTACTACAGCCTATACAATTAAATAAAGCATTCAAAACAGAGACATGTACATTTACTGGACTAAGTTTATGCGTAACTCTTTGAAGCCAATACGGTAGGCAACACATTATACCATGTGCAGGCAAGAGGAACATTATCTTAATAGACGAAAAGATAAGTTTTCGTCGCAAAATAGCATTTTAGCGTCTTAGTTGAAACGTATTGGTTGTGTTTAGAGTGCTAAGTGGTTGTCTGTTAACATTTAATTAAATTCTGACTGAATAACTAAAATTTTGATTTTAATTTTTAATAATTAAAAATGGTTTCTTCCTGTTGGGCATACGGTTGTACAAAAAGATTTAACAAAAACTCCTCTGTTTCGTTTCACAGATAAAAAAACTATAATTAATTAATAAATTGAACGTTTCTAAGAATATGCTTTGTTGAGGTTTCCTACGAATCCAGTAATTCGAAACCAGTGGATCAAAGCGATGAGGCGCAAAAGCTTTACTCCTTCAAACCGCGCAGTTGTTTGTAGTGAGCACTTTTTAAATACTGATTTCTTTGATTCAGCTGGGAAAAGGAGGCTACCGAAAGGCGCTGTACCCTCTATTTTTAATTTCCCGAAGCATTTAATTAAAAAAACAGTACCTCCACCATCGAGGCGAAAAACTTTATGTCAAGATGTGTAAGTATCTCTTTAACGTCAAAAATATTTCTTTAAAAATTCTTCCGGCATTTTCCAGAGTAAGTACAAACTTTGCATCAACATCCAAGAAATCCTCTAAAAGGTACTATTACATACATATACTTACATCTATATTTCTTTTCAATAAGTTCAAACTAACAACATCAAACATAAAAAATCATTTGCATGAGAATGAGAGCTTAAACATTCAAGTAAATAGTTTTCATAAAAATCCTATTTTTTTAGTTTTGAAAATGTCTATAGGTAGATATCAATCAGGGTTTTGTCAGTGCGCAAGTATATATTTGTTGAATGTTGTTTTAAATTGCTCTCTTTGACAATAAATTAGAATTTAAAATATAGTAAGCAATCTTATAGCAAATATGTAACAATTTTAGTGAAGCTGCATTAGATGTAGAAATTTCACCACCTGCTTCTGGAAGGTATATGACACATTTTTAACGAACTGAATTGAAATAAAATATAATAATTTATGGTCACAATAACTACTATTTGTATTCGTATTAAAGGAATGTAAGAAACATAAACACAAACAGGAACGTAAAGTAACCATAATTTAAATCATAACAATAAGACATTGTTTTAGCTTTGGACAAACTTCCTTGATTTTACATTCATTATTTAAGTGGTGTAATGATGTAAATTATATGCAAATATAAATTATTATTAAAAATACATTAGTAAAATATATTGTCATGATATAGGGATGGCTACAATACAATTTTAAAAATATTAACAAATTTAGAAGTTGAAACAAAGGTTCCTAAATATTAAAAAAATATATACTAAAGAAAAAAATGTATTATAATTGTTTATTTAAAGTTTAAAATTGTAACAAGGAAAATTTAATTTTAAAATGTTTTGAAATGACTGATGCATTTCAAAATTATTATATCAATCTTGATTGTTTAAAAAAAAAAAATTAAATTTTATTTGAAAGATCAAGAGACTAGAGAATTTGTTATGGTTACTAAGGGTGGTCGACAAAAAATGATTATTAAGTACAGAAATTTAAAAATTTAAAAAAATAAATTAAACCAAAAGAACATTATTAATTTCAATTGAAGATATTTAGGTGAAGAAGAATTATAAACAATATTATGAAGAGAATCACAGTTTATAGAAAGTTCGAGATTATTTTAAAAGGCAGCATTGATAGAATCATACCCCAAGAAGAATAAGTACAAGAAGAAGATAAAGATGAAGAGCCACTACAAAAGGAAAAAATAGAAAAACTAATGTGGATGTGGAGTTGGAGTTGTTTTGGTGAAAGCTGATTTTCAATTGACATCGTGACAGTGTGAGAATAATATGTCTAAATAATTTAATAGAAAACCTTTGACTTTATTAATTTAAAATTTTCATATTTTAAAAAAAAATGTTTATAGTTCTAATTAGATTTAGTTATATAGTAGAATTTTAGAATTTAATTTCATTTTAAAAAGGTAATTGTAATTTTTTTGTTTATATTTTGGAACTTACTCCGAGTTAAGAATTTTCATGCTCTTTGAATTCAGTAAATTAAATTAAAATTTTATTTAAAGAATTGTTTTGTATATCATCCAAAATATCATGACATATTTTATTTGCCCCCCAACTCATATCATAACAATATATTTATGACCATCAAATGTTTTACCTACCAAAAATTACTGAATTATTTTATAAACTCCCCGCAGCTTGATGCTATTCAAATGGAACTAAAATGTTTCTTGCCTGCACATGGAAATGAAGGTTGCCTACCGTCTTGGCTTCACTTCCTTTCACAGTAATTGCGACTTATGCTCAGTCTATATAATAAGCACGTCTCTGATTCAAAATGATTGGAATCGATTTAATAGGTCCAATCACCAAGTCAATAAGAGATAAAAAGTATATACGCTTTGCAATCGGTTACTTAACCCGTTACTGCGAGTTAAGAGCGTTACCAAGTGGTAAAACTGAGCATATTGTCAGATTCTTGATAGAGTTTATCAGCAATCACGACATGTTTAAGGTGCTACTCAGTGATCAAGGAGTTAAATTTTCAGTCTAAACTAAACAATTATCTGTTGTGCGAGCAAGAAACACCTACAGAAGTGATACAGACGACACAGAAATGCGAAATTATTTTGTTTTTAGCAAAATCACGGCAAGAAATTCCAACTTCATGTGAACTTAAAATATTGAAAACAAATAACCCTATTGTTGTACAAATTGTAACCGAAAATTCATGGTTCTACATTAGTCTAAAATCAGAAGCAGCTAATATTATTTGAAATCGTGAATTATCGACCATTACTGAAACGAGAAGGTTGGTATAATACAAACACAAAAAGAATGCGATATTTACACTAGTTCATCAATCTTTAAATCAAAATTCGCTTTCCAACGCCAAACAAAATTTTTCATCAACAATCCAAACAAAAATATTGATTGAAAACTAACACATAGGAAACTAATAACTATTACTCATGCTAAAATTATAATTACAAATCCAGTCGCAGATTTTAATAAAATTAGTCGTGATATAGTAAATTGGAGGAAGATGAAAATAAGTTCAATACTTTGCAAATGATACGCTTACACACCCAACTCTATTTAATTTATTCCGCAATATTTATTATAATAATAATTGTTTGTGTTTAGATTATATCAAAAACAAAAGTTTACAGAAAGGCAATGTGTACTTTTATGAATTCAAAAAAGGATAAAGAAAACACGGAAACAGGTATTGAACTGCAAGACCTGAGTGAAAACAGCCCTGTGGTTGCGAATAACTAGAAATGTGTGGTTAATGCGTCCTGTTGACTACATTGCATTTGCAGATGTAAAGTGTTCGCAATCAAAACTTGATAAAAAAAAACCTAGCTTAAATTAGTTATTGTTAATTTATATAAACTAGAAACCAGGTGGAATAACGTAACTAATGCTATTTATATATGAATGTTAAGGAATAGTATTATATGTGAATATTATATGTAAAAAAAATTGTTTGTTACTAATTCTATGCCTATATAATAACAGAATTTGTATATATATTTGCGTAATGTAAATTAGGATTTTTAATGTGTATCTATAAGTAACTGCATCACTGCCGTACTACACTTCTGACTACCTGAAGCCTTCAAATTCTACATCATAGGCCTGGGTTCACAAAATCTGCATAGAAGCACGAAACATGACGTAAATTGAGGTAGAAGAAAGAATCTTCTAGGACAAATGAAACACAAATATTTGATTTATAGATTAGAAGAAGAAATGATGGTATCAAGAGATCTTTTTGGGTTGCAATACTGTTCAACCACGTGAACTGCAACAGCTAAGACAAGTGTCGGAAGTACTTGTGAATCAGAAAGTACCGAACTTTCACTATAATTGACTTCCCACTATGGAATCTGGTTACTGAATCTTTATTAAGAAAAATGGTACAAAAAAGAGAACCCATTTGTATTATGGAGGTACATTTGACCAAAATGAACCAAGTAGTACTGGAACGCACGTGTTCTTCACTAGTAAGATGCCAACGAATTTACAAGAACTAGAACATCGAAACCTTTATCCAGGGAGTACTGTGTGGTATAATTTGAGGTTTTACGAACTCTACAGTAATAGTAATAACTTAAGTAGGGCACTTCACCGTCATCAATGTCACCTACTGATCTCGGTGAACCAATGTTGGTAACTGCGGAATAAGCAGTTGACGGCTGTACGAAATTGTGACGTACTGTATATTGTTTGATTTTATATGTTTGTTGGTGTTAAATTTTTTATTGCGCTCCCATGTGTGTTTGCTAGCATTGTTTGTGAAGCTACCACCATTTTGTGACCGCTATTATATTATCTCGCAGAGAAAACATTATTTAGTATTTTGATTTTGAGTTTATTTTCAGTTTTAGTTCAAATATTCGTGGTATAGGGCCTTTGCCCGCCCTCGATATGGCTGTCCAAAAGCCTGAAATTAACCCAGAACAAGAAGATAAACCGGATCTTGAAACACCAATACACAGCCCAGCTCCGGTTCAGACCCCTGAGGTCTTTCTTCCCTCCCCCAATATAGACTCGTCTAGTGCTACAGAGAAGCAAAATGCTAGTTCCCCCAGGCCGTTCCAAAAATTTTTGGAAATGATTGTAAAGAGGTCGACGATCACTGACTTCGAAAGTCCAATCCGTCCCGCGCAACCCCATAGTTCGAACGGGGGTTTAAACTCCCCAATAGAGCAATTGCTCGCCCCCGTTCCCAAATTTCCCCTTGAACCCCATGCTGCCTGTGAAACGGTAATAGCTACAGAGAAGCTAAATCCCAACCGTTTCGGAGCCATCCCCAAGGTCCTTGCCAAGACTATAGTGAATCCAGCCCGCAAGGCCAAGGGAAAATCCCAACTCCCCAAACCTTCGGTCAACAACATTGAGCCGATGGAGGTTGTAGGAGAATCTCTCCTCGAAATATCTGCCGCGGCTATAGTGAAGCCAACCCGCAATATTTCTAAAGAAAGCTTTACGATGGGCCTTCCAACCCTCGGCGATAAACTCACATCAGCTAAGGTAGAAGTTGTCTCCCCAATTGCCGCAGCAAAACGTGTTATCACCATCGCTGCTGCGGTAAAACCGTCGCCTCAAAAAATGGCGAAGGCAAACCCCCCCCCCCCTCCCCCCTCACTACGAACAACAAGTCTCGTAAGGCTATAGTGAAGCCAATAACTCAGGGGCTGAAAGTTGTCAAACCCGCCCCCCTAACTAAAGGAAAGCCATCGATTTCGGTTTCCACTCCCCGCAAAAACGCCTCCAAGACTACAGTGAAGTCTCCCCGAGGTAATCCCATTAGTAATGGGTTATATAAACGGCTCCAGCATCTCAAAGCTGAAAGAGCCGAGCTTAAAGCTGAGAACAATTTGTTGGGCTTACAACCCCACGAACTCATCACGCTATTCAATCAACGCGTGAAGGCGATGGTTCATAAACCATCTTCTATTAAGTCGATCTTTAAAGAGATCGGCATGTATAAAGCCTCACGAAGAGAGGCTTACCAACTGGGAGATAAAATAGGACAACTCCCTAAACGTCTAGTTTGCCGCTGCAAGGTGGACAATTGTGGTGAGTGCCAAATAAAGGCACTTAGGCGCAAACTCGTCGATCGCAGGAGAGAGAAGTTCGCCCTTGCAGAAAAGGTTCGACCTGTCTTGGTCGAATTTTTAAAGCAACACTCCACCACCTCCTCAAAGACAACGAGCGCAATCGGTAGCGCTCGCACGATACAACGCGCTAATCTAGGAGTATGGTTGGCTGTAAAAGGATATCGCAGCTGCGGTGTTTCTTATGGATGGGCAAGAGATGCTATGTGTCCATCACAAAAGAAGCGAGCCAATCAACGAGCTCGCGACTACAGCGACGGTGTCGACAGACATCTCTACACCGTGAATCGGTACTATGTACCGAATTTCAAAAAGGAAGAAGAAGGTGATGTCGACTGTGAAGTCGACAAAATATGGGCAAAACCAAAGCCTATATTTAAAAAGTGCAACGTTAAGCGCACTGAGTGCCATACACCGAGGCGGGCACAGGGTCAACAAAGAGGAGACGCTTCTAAGGCCCAGATTAGGAGGGCCATTGAAGTTGCTGTTATGCCAGCAAGCCGCAGGCGGGAATTGCTCCAAAAGAGCAAAGACCGCTGTGCCTTAATCGCTTCCCTCTGGGAAGTGAGAGCAACTAAATCACAATTGGTTGCTCACATCCGCGAGCAGAAAGCCGCTTACAAAATGCGGTTAGACACCAAGCGCAGATGGCCTAGCGCTTATAATAAGACATATGACGTCATTCATACGAGCACAATGCTCCAGTTCTTTCTCTGTCTTACTTCACTTAATCATAGTCTGCCACTGTGAACACATTGTGTGGTGCAATATAATAAATTCTATATAATGATGTGTCGAATTTTATTGAATAAGGGTAAAATTTGAGCGCACATAAATTGGTCCTTCGAGCCGGATAAACATTGCCGGAAAAACACTATCGGGTGAACATCTTCGAAAGATGAATGATCGTCGCGAGCTGTTAAATGATCGTTACCAGCTTCAATCAGAACATTGAGCATCAACTTATAGCATCGAATCATCATTATTCAACAAGAACAATTCATCAGCCAATCAACCGTACCTGAGCGATCTTGGGATCTGGGTAGAACAAAACAGAACGAACGGGTGGAAAAGATAAGGTCAGATCTTTCCTTTTATTTTCCTTTTTTTATGCCTTTATTTCCTTCAACTGCTTCATTTGAACATACTTGCGTTCAATTCAGAACGGAATAATAACGTCATTTATCTTAATCAAAATATCGAACAAAAATTTGGTGATCATATATCTATCACCAAATCAACATGTCGTTGGCTGATTTAAAAAAACTTTATAATAACAAAAAAATCATTCTGAACAGACTTGTGTAAGCTTTAGTTTAAATACTTCTTTAAGCAATACAATAATTTATGTGTATAATAGGCCAAATATAGGAAATATCTAATAACAGCTATATATCGACTGTAATGCAAGGAGTCCCGGCACCAAGTCCCCTTCTGGCCTCTCCAGTACTGCCGCTCGCTATCACTCGATGACGTATCGCCATCCATAACCCAAACAACTCTCAAATACATTTAGACCATTGAAACCTGTAGCTAACAGTTGAGAGCATTAAAACCTTCGCTGAAACATTTAAAACGGGCGATAATTTGTATGAAGTCAAAAATCGAATCTGTGAAATGCCCCTCATGCGGGAAAACTTTGAAAAAATAACATTTGAAATCATGAACTTATCAAGCGATAGCGATGCTGGTGATGACGTCGAGCTAGAGATTAGCGAATTAAAAACATTTGAGAACAATTGGTACACTGTTCTCAGTGGGCTGCAATCTCTTGTTGATATTGAAACACCGTCTCAGTCAGCACCCGCGCCATCATCGGTAGTGCGACCTGCCGAAGTCAAAACAGAAACTATTAGTCAGCAAATGAATGTCCGATTGCCAATAATTAATTTGCCGGAATTTAGCGGAGCATATACAGGGTGGCTCTCATTCTATGATGCATTCAATAGCTTAATACACCAAAATAAATCTTTGGATAATACGCAGAAATTTTATTACCTTAAGTCGTGTCTGAAGGGCGAGGCGTCTCGATCAATTGAGGCGTTGTCTATTTCGGATGCAAATTATTTATCGGCTTGGGAAATTTTACAAAAACGTTACAAAAACCCACGCCTAATAATCCAAAGTCATGTTCAAGCCATTTTAAAATGTACCGAAATCAATAAAGCTACTTCAGAATCGTTGCGAAGGTTGATTGATAATGTTACTACTAATTTGGAAGCATTAAAGGTTTTAAAAATTGCAGTAACCGAATGGGACGCTATTTTGGTTCCGATAATAACCTCAAAATTGGATTATCATACTCAAAAGGAATTCGAATTAACGTTAGAAAATGAACCTGCCACACAATCGCAGTTAATTGAATTCCTTGAGAAAAAATGTATCATTTTGGAATCGGTGGATAAAAACATAAACAGATCAATAAAAAGTCAACCTCAACCGATAACTAATACAAGGGGAAACTTTCATCGGCTGTCGCATGCTGTAACAAGTAAACTTAGCTGTTATTTCTGTAATAAGTCACATTACACATTACACAACTTCTGTTAATACCTGTACTTCGGCGGACGAGATTAAACATGTGGTTTTATCGACGGCTATTGTTAGCATTACAGATCAGTTGGGTAAATATCACAATTGCCGTGTTCTTTTGGATCCCGGTTCGCAAATAAATATAATATCAAAATTGCTTGTCGAAGAGCTGAATTTGAAAACAACTAATACAAAATTAATAATTAGTGGTATAAACAATACTTCAAGCCGTGCACTCAATTCGGTGAACATTACATTTAAATCTTTATATTTCTCATACGAAAATAACATTAATTGTATAGTCATGGACAAAATTACGTCAAGCATACCAACTCATTCATTTAGCAAAAAACAGTTGAACATTCCAAAAGAAATTGATCTTGCGGATCCTAACTTTAATGAGAACGGGCCAATAGATTTATTGTTGGGAGCGGAAACATTTTGGAACTTACTGCGTCACGAATGTATCAAACTTTCGAATACCGATCTATATCTGACAAAAACAATCTTAGGCTGGATTGTGGGAGGAGCGTTCACGCCATATAGGGGCGAACCACCTATTCAATCTGCTTCTTGTCATCTTGCTATTAACGCTAAAAAAGACAATCTTAACTAATTAATGGAAAACTTTTGGGCTCTAGAAGAGCTAGATCAAGAGGAAATAAAACTCACAATCGAAGAGCTTCAGTGTGAACAACAATTCGCAAATACCTTTAAACGGGACCAGAACGACGGTAGATTTATCATAAAACTTCCTTTTAAAACTAACACTCCTAGTTTAGGCAATTCCGGAGATACCGCAGTTAAACGTTTTCTGTCTCTTGAAAAACGCTTTGGGAGGGACAGCGAATTCGCAGAAAAGTATAGGAAAGCTATTAATGAAATAATTGCACTAGGATTCGTTGAAGAAGTATCAAACGATGATTCCGAGAATCAGAATATTTTTTATCTACCTCATTCTGGCGTCTTTAAACGCGCGAGCGAATCGAGGAAGTTAAGAGTAGTGTATAACGGTTCTTCAAAAACTTCAAACGGTCTGAGTCTTAACGACAACCTCATGACGTGACCCAATTTGCAAAATGATGCATTCCAGTTGCTTACAAGATTTCGTTCACACCGAATCGTTTTTACATGCGATATAGAAAAAATGTTTCTCCAAATAAAGGTTGCTGGAGAGCATACGCGTTATCAACGGTTCTATTGGCGTGATTCAGAGAATGAAACTCTTAGAACATACGAAATAAATCGGGTCGTTTTTGGGCTAACTAATTCGCCATTCACAGCGATGCGATGTGTTAGACAATTGGCTTTGGATTGTCAGGAGAGCAAAGTCGAAGCTTCACGTACACTGTGCGAAGATGTCTATATGGATGACATTCTGAGCGGCGCGGACAACGAAAACGACACAAATAATCTTAAAAATGATCTCGTCGAAATCTTAGGTAGTGCTGGTTTCCAACTAAGACAGCGGAAAAGCAACAATTCTCAAATCTTAACCGACGTATTCATGAACCAGTGCAACAATAACAACCTGGTGGTTTATCGAGATGTTTGTTATGTTTATAAATGTTTGTTTTTTGTTCCTCTGTCACACGCGGAGTTTCATTGTGAAGACCATTCATCCAAGACTAGAACCCATTTAACGTGCTGATTAGTGGATAACCGCATGAAAGCCAGGTACCATAGAGGAACCAAGTCCGCTGGTTTTATCGAAGACGACAAAGTGCGGCCGTATAAACCATCTTGACGGAGGGAACGTTGTCCGAAACTGCAACAAGCTTGGGATGGTGCTGACACCGTTATTCGGCGCACCAACGACGTTATCTATCGAATTCCAAAAGGACCTCGAACCACTATGAAGGTTGTCCAACTTAACCGAAAAGAACCCTACAGAATTAACGTTACTGATCGGGAAGATAAGTTCTAGGAGGGGGCAGGGCCACGTGTAAACGGAGGGCAGCATAGAATATATACAATCCATTATACTTGTGACAAATGAAGATCGGCTTGTGACGTATTACCAATTGAGAATAGCGTAGAACGCTCTAGATCGTAGAACATTCTTGAAGCATCCAGAACGACTATGCAGACTATATAAATAGCCGTCATAATCGTAGAGTATCACTAGTTGTGATTACGTGACGAGTAATAGTGAAGAGGAGAAGAAGGCGCACAGAAAGTGATAATTACTGACCATGCTAATAGTTAGAATTATAACTGTATGTAAGTAAGTTAATTATTGAGTTATAGTAGTGTGTGAAATATAGGAGTTTAAATAAGAACAGACTAGTAAATACGCGACAATACTATAGTAAAAATGTGACAAATTAATCTACATAGTGGGGAAGAAAAATTTCCTGGTTCTAGTCAATTATTAACTGTATATAATAACGTACTAAACAGCTCAAACCCCAACGCCAAAACTTAGACTAAGTTAGTCTAAAATTTTTTTCGCTATTTAACTCTTACCTAAATGTCGATTCGTCAATTCTATTGCAATAAAAACCTTTATTTATTATTCCAAATATAGTGTAAAAAATTATTTCATTTTTGCAGATATAATAAAAACCCTGCACATCCCTGATAATTCAATTCTAGTATCATTTGCCGTTTCTAGTCTTTTCACTTCTATTTCTGTAACTTAATTAATTGTAATTTTTAAAAATCTCATAAACAATAGTCGTTTAAACAAGATTTATTAGTGAAGCCTTAACCAAAATTATTTTGAATTTAACAATAAGTATTACAAACATAAAAACTGGTTCCCAATTTTATCAGAAATATGAATTGTTAAACTAAATTCGTAGCTGTTCAAGAATGGGAAATGTTTATAAACATTTTGAAGACCTTGGAACGTGTGGGACGCCTGGAGACCAAGACAAAGGAAGGCAGTCAATGACGTACCAGTATGAGCGATAGATTCAACGTAATACTTGATGGTTTACTTGTTGAAATTATTTATGAAGTTATAAAAGATTTGTTAATAAATTTACAACTTGAAAGACAGTGATTTAACATATCAGGAGTGGGATATATAATCCATGACCAGAATAAACAATAAAATAAGAGTACGGATGTAACAAGTGTGTTAACAAAAGAAGAAAGAAAAAACGAACGAGGTGAGATTGTGATTTGGACATTGTGAGTACTGAACAGTTCTTTTTTAATTGCTAAATAAAATTGAATCTGTTGGAAATGTTTATAGATGGGATGATGGAGCAAAAATATATTGCATGATTAGTAGATTGTCCGGAAACGCAAAGGCCTGGTATGACTGTCAAAGAGATTTTAATAGCACGTGGCAGCAGTGGAAGGAAAAATTAATTACCGCATTTCCTTCTGTTCGTAGCATAGCCTCAAAATTAAAAGATTTTATTAATAATGAAAGAAAAAGTGTCCTTTTATTATAGTAAACTACGGTTAAGGAAACGCTGCGATCTTGTAGATCATTTGATCACGGACCTAATAATTTCAACTCTCAATAACAATTTATTGCAATCCAGCGCACAACAGCCAAGTGTAACAGTACGAGCAGTTACATAAAGTTCTCGCAGCATAGACATAATAAACAAAATGTACCGAAATCTAGTTCGTTGCGTGCCTGCTGTAGCCACAAACAACCCTTAAGGAGAAAGAATTTTCTAAACTGGAAGAGCCCATCTGCTCCTCAACGAGGTTACCAGCAGATAGGCTACAAACCAAAGCAAACAAGATCCTATTTCTCCCCTCGAAATCAGGAAAACAAAATTCCTCCAATAGCACAGTACAGAAAGAGCCCGAGCTACAGACCTCGCCAGAAATATTAGAGGTAAGCAAATTAGCAGGTAACCTGAAAAACCATCTCAGTTATTGGAAACAAATTACAGGGGACAAGTTTGTCCTTAACATAATCAGTTAATACCGTAGTTCAACAAAATTCTGTCCCAACACAACCACACAGTTCACAAGCTGAGTTGGTTGAGCTAAAGCTAGCAGTTGAAAAACTTAAACTAAAGGGCGTTATTGAGCCCTGTAAACCCTCAAGACACCAGTTTGTTTCGAGCTACTTTCTTGTATCCAAACCAGATGGTACAAAACGCTTCATCTTAAACTTAAAAAGACTCAACTTGTTCATAGACACCCCTCATTTTAAAATGGAAGACATAATAACGGTTACAAAACTGATCAGTCCAAACGTCTATATGTCTTCTATGGATTTGAAAGACGCGTATTTTCTCATTAATATAAATGAAAAAAGTAGACAACTGCTAAGTTTTGTCTTTCAGGGCCAACTTTATCAGTTTACGGCTCTCCCGTTCGGTTTATGTACCAGCCCGTTAGTTTTTACCAAAATTAAGAAACCGGTCATCCATCACCTACGAAAACAGGGTTTTGTGTCTACAATTTACCTAGATGATCTGTTACTATTTGGAAATACCTATGAACTTTGCTTAAATAATGTACATAGCAAATACAACTTTCTCAATAGATTAGGCTTCATCGTAAATGTTAAGAAAAGTATTTTAATCCCCAATACAAGGTGTAGATTCTTAGGTTTTATTTTCGACTCAACAAAAAATTCTGTCGAGCTTACCCCAGAAAAACGACAAAAACTAACGAATTTGATAGAAGAAATTTCCACAAAACAACGCTGAAAATCAGAACATTCGCAAATATGGTTGGCTCGTTAATCGCTGCCTGTCCAGCATTGTCATACGGTTGGTTGTATACCAAACATGTAGAGAGACAAAAACATCTAGCTCTCCTCCACAACGGAGGGAACTATGATGCCTACATGAACATCACGGACATTTTACAACCAGACTTTAATTGGTGGTTACAAAAGTTACAATCAGGGTATAATCTAGTTCGAACATTTGATTTTAAACTAGAAATTTTCTCTGATGCATCCTTAACAGGCTGGGGAGCATGTTGCAACGATCTATCTACTAGAGGTTTCTGGAGCATAAAAGAAAGAAACTTGCACATTAACCAATTAGAGCTCTTAGCAGCCTTTCTAGCATTAAAAAGTTTTGCTAGCAACTTGTATAACTGTGAAATCTTACTTCGCTTGGATAACACTACCGCGATTTCATATATTAACAGAATGGGGGGAGGGGTCAAATATCCGGGATTACATAGTTTAGCTAGAACAATTTGGCAGTGGGCAGTAAGGCATAATATTTGGCTTTTTGCGGCATATATCCCTTCATCGGAAAATAGCGAGGCAGACAAGCAATCTAGAGAGACTGAAGTAGAAACAGAATGGGAACTAGCTCAAGAAGCTTACCACATTATTACAAATACACTCGGGAAACCTCAGATAGACTTATTTGCTTCAAGGATTAACACCAAATGTTAAGATTACTGCTCATGGCACCAATGCATAGCAGTCGATGCATTTACATTATGTTGGTCTACTTCTTTTATGCCTTTCCGCCTTTTGCCCTTATCCTAAAGGTGTTAAGAAAAATGATACATGACAAAGCTCAAGGAATTTTGGTTGTACCCCTCTGGCCAACACAACCATGGTATCCTCTATTTCAATCCTTACTAATAAAACAACTTATCCTTAAACCAAACAGTAATTTATTGTTATCACCTTGTAGATCGGTGCAGCACCCCCTGCACAACAGTCTTACACTAATTGTAGGGATGTTATCAGGAGATCGTTCAGAAATCGAAAGGTCCCCAAAGAAACTATTGATGTAATAATCTCTTCACTCTAAGAAGCGACACTGAAACAGTACAACTCCTCGCTAAGTAAATGGTGGAAGTTTTGCCAAACTAAGCATCAAGATCCATTTAAACCCTCGGTTAACAATACAAAGTCCTTTCTAATGACGAGATATAACGAGGGTGCTAGTTATGGAACCCTCAACAGTGACAGATCCGCGATAGCCTTACTAACAGAACGGGAATTCTCATCCGACTCAACGATGCAGCGATTCTTCAAGGGAATTTTTAGACGTAGAACCCCTAAACCAAAATACGAAAAAATTTGGAACATTGATCCGGTGTTGGAAAAGATCTCCAAACTGTACCCTTTGGAGAAATTAAATCTAAAACACCTCACCGAAAAATTAATAATGCTGCTAGCCCTAACAACCGCACATCGAGCTCAAACCTTTGCCCTCATCAATATTGACAACATTTCATTTTTTCTGTCAGAAATTGAAGTAAGAATACCTGATATACTCAAAACGTCAGCATCAGGTCGATTCCAACCCCTGTTAACACTACTATTCCTGGTAGAGAAACCCGAACTTTGCGTTGCAAACACTTTCGAGGTTTTACCTAAACCTTACAGAAAATATCCGCACTTCAAGAAAGCTGTTCGTGGCGTTGAAGCACTCATATGGAACAGTATCGACTCAAACAATAAGCAGGTGGATAAAATCATTCCTAGCTAAATGTGGCTTGGCGGAATTTTCTGCGCACTCTACTCGGCATGCTTCGACGTCTGCAGCATATAAAAAGGGAGTTAGTTTGGACGTTATCAAGAAGGCAGCTAGTTGGACAACAAACTCCAAAATATTCTGTAAATTCTACAATCGACCACTTGCACAAACAAACACACTGTCGCTATCTCTTTTAAATAAATAAGTAATCTTAGTTGTTTTTCTGTTTTTACTGTACCTCGAGATGGGAGGTCTTAAGTAGGCCCTAGGATAGTTTTCGGTTATAATAACGATCTGCTGTACTTTTAATATCTTACCGAGTTTTTGATACATCAAAATAAATAAAACCTTGTTGCAACTAATGGCTTTAAAACATCTACATGTTGTAATTATGAAGAACGAGGCCTGTAATATAATTTTACGATTAAACGAACTTACCTTAAGTGAAGTTCTATCGAAATTATATAAGGGCCTCGTTCGAAGTAATTACATTCCCGCCCTATTTCCAAATTCCCCCTTTCCCCTTACTGAGCATTAGTTGCAAGATGCTTTAAACCTAATGAATTGGAACGCAGGTCCGTCTATAGAGACGTTTACGAAGCTATAAAAACTGTGGCATCTGACGGAGAGTAGTGGTACTACATGTTATAATTATGAAGAACGAGGCCCTTATATAATTTCGATAGAACTTCACTTAAGGTAAGTTCGTTTAATCGTAAAATTATTGGTTGATGACATGGACACGACACGAACAGCTTGTTGAACCGTGGCTAAAACGTCGACTTGAAATGTCAACAATGCCTCGCAATCTAAAAGAAAAGATAAGAGATGTGTTAGGTTTAAGTCATGAAGACCATGCAGAAAGTCAGGTTTCGACGTCATCTAATTCTTTGGTATCAGAAAATACTTTTGTAAACAAAAGAAAAAGCTGTAGTTTGTGTAATTACAAGAAAAGACGAATGACAAAAAATAACTGCAATAGTTGTAAGGCGCCCATTTGTGGAGAACATTTAGTTGACTTTTGTCCAACATGCGTTTTGAAAATATAAATAGATATTTTTTATTTAATTTTAGAGTTTATTCTTTGTTGCTAAAGAAAAAAAAATTTTTAATTAAAAGTTCCTAATTTAGTCATTTAAGTTTAAGTACCAAAATTATCTCAGAAATATAAGTGCCATGTGAAAATTGTGATTTATTAATTATGAGTAAAATAAAAGTTATTTTTTTCTATCATTAGATTTAATTTACATCCCAAACAACCTAAAACACAATAAAACTAATTTAAATATCTTTATATTGCAATAAAATGTACACATATAAAATTCATCGTCAAAAAGTCGAATGGTTAGCTTTTCATGGAAGTCGAGGAACGTTAGCTATCTAGGGTTAAAAGAATATAAAGCACAGGCGCTCACATTACCTGTAAATAAAAACAAAATAATAACTCTACGCGGCTACGGTGGTGCGACTGTCGATTCCATAGGTGAATTGCTGGTAACAATAAAATTGGATTACGTGGTATGCGTGGTTCCAATTTTAATCGTTAAAAATGAATGTCAGGATACTGATATGAAACTCGGACGTGCATTCACTGAGTTACCTAGTATTTGCGTTATTAAAACGGCCGATAGCTTAAAATTTTATGAAAACAACGATCAACAATATTTGCCACTGCAAGTATGCGAGACCAATGATAAATTTAAGTTGCACGTTCAAGACTAAACTCCTCTGGTTTCTGGGATTAATCGTATAGAAGTTTCTAGTTCTTTTGTGAACGGTTCATTGACGCTTGAATATTCGAAACGACAATGCCAAGAAGCCACCTTGATTATTCCTCCAACCACGGTAGAATTTAACAGTGACATTGGTATATTTAAGTGTTTAAAATATTAGCAAGATGGCAGTTATGTTTAATGAAGGACGTTGTGTAGCGCAGGGAATCTCCTCAGCTCAGGCTGAAGGGCAATCCTATCGGACAGAAGTACCTGTGGTATCTACTTCACTGTCTGATGCTGAACTGAAACAGTTGGACGAGTTATTGGAAAAAATACGAAGACTGTTTCATTACTAAAGATTGCTAATTAAAAGCTAGCAATGTCAAAATGGAAATTAAACTGACTAATGATAAACCCATCTGTTATCGACCATATCCTTTATCTTATATTGAACGACAACTGGTCAGAAATATTGTTGATGACCTATTAAAAAAGGACATAATTGAATCAGCTACATCTCTCTTTGCTAGTCCAATTATTTCGGTAAAAAAAAAAGAAGCGCCGACTTTAGGATGTGCGTAGACTATCGCAAACTAAACTCTGTCACAATTAAAGACAAATATCCATTGCCTCGCATTGAGGACCAACTAGAGAGATTGTCTGGAAACTCGTGCATTTCTACTTTGGACAAAATATGTTCTAGGTCAGTATTCTGTCGAAACCATCAGGCAGAATCTCGATTTCGAGCTGGTTGGCTCTCATCAGCGTGTCGTAGGTGGCACCGACATAATACAGACGACCAAAGTCTGACCTAGAACATATTTTGTTCAATTTGGTATGCGTGCCTTCCACGCAAATCGTTGCTATGCAAGGGTCTGGTTTAACAAGTTAGTATTTCCTTAATGAAAAGGAATCTTGTTGAACATTACAGCACCTGTATTCATAGTATTTACCATAGATGGCGCTCTCGTGACATCTTTGGTCGTTATTCTACTTTGGAGTTGGCGTCGGGCTATCATCAACTGAAAGTTGCTAAGGACAATAGACCGTATAAGGCCTTCGTGACCCCCGGTCATTATCAATACAAGAGGGTTTCTTTCGGGCTTACCAATGCACCACCTGTTTTCCAGAGGGCAATTAATGAAATTTTAGGACCTCTGCGCTATACTTATGCCCTGGCGAAAAGCTAAACCACTGACAATATTAACGAAGGAAAACACCCTGTCTGACCCGGATCTTGACGCTCAGGTGCATACAGATGCCAGAAAAATGGGTTTTGGAGGAATACTTTGCCAAAAGCAAAAAGGCGAAAAGTGGAAACCTGTGGCATACATGAGTAAACAAACTTCGGATTGCGAATCTAGGCACCACAGCTTCGAATTGGAAACCCTAAAATCCTAAATAAATAAGAAGACTACGAATGAGAGCAGTTGGCCGAAGAAGTAAGTAGTGTACTAAAAAACACTGACACCATTATCGACGACGGCCTTATGAACGACAATAATTCCCAATAGCCGAAAAGTACAATACAACCCGAGACTACGAAAAGTATATATTTAAGCAAACAGATAACATCAAAACTATTAAGGAGGTCGTTGTACTTAAAGGACCTGATTTTCAATAAAAATTAAGAAGACAAACTCCTCAATACAATAAAACGTAATCTGGGTGAAAGCAATACAATAAAGGACATAATAACGCACCCTAGTAAAAACTTTGGAAATCCAGAATACTACCCGATCAAGTACCTAGAAGAAGAAGAAACTTTCGACAAGCTATTAATCATACGCTCATAACGCAGTAGATACGGACATATTCATTCTTAATCCCACAAACAAGGTAGAGATCAAGAAAGTAACAGCCTTCATTAAATCTAACTTCAACAAAGTGAATTTACTCAAGATGTAAACGACATTATAAGAGCAAATCACTACCCTGCTGTATATGACCATAAAGGAATAAAGGAAACAATAAACAAAATGCAAGAGTTATACAGATGGCCAAATATGACCAATGACATTCAAGAATATTTTAATGCCTGTACTATATGTCAGAAGACGAAGACTGTTCGACAATCTTACGAAAGCCCTTGACACTTGTAGCGGTCACACAAAAATAAATAAATAAAACTTCTATATCTTAACGCTGCAAGACTAACTGACCAAATTCGTTCCAGCTTATTCGACTACAGAAAAAACAGTACGAAGTGATACAAACGCCCTAATCAAATTGATCCAAGCGTCCGAAATACCAGAAAGAATCCACTCAGATGGGTGGCGAATTTCTTGATAAAACATTCCAGAACCTAAAAAAACTTTTAAAAACATTCAGTGTAAGCTGCCACCTCAAGAGTAACGGTTCCATCAAGCGGTTTCACTGTATATTTAAAGATACTGTTATGATTTTTATTTTGTATGCATGTATTCACGTCTTTATATTTACTCATACCATGAAATGTGTATCAATAATGTTAAAATATTTAAGATTGGAGTCTGTTTATAAACATATGGTGAATGTACCTTTGATATCGAAAATATCATTGCTTTGTTTTGTAAAGCTGAGAACACGTAGTATTTGTTTTTTTTTTTTTTAATTCTTTTGTATTGTTCTATTGCAATTGTAGGGACAGTTAGCGACCAGCTGTTGTACAAGTCACATGTACCACCCAAAGGCACATTTGGTGTATCAGATTGCCTCCCTTCCAACTCAATAGATAGGGAGATAGGGGAGCATTGGGCAGTCGGGAGGTTCGGGCACTACATTGTAAGTCGGGTCGTATGAAAGGTACTTAATTTTGTATACTGTGGTAGTTTAGCTTAATAACTGGCAACACCGCTCAGGCTAATGTCATCTGCAATTTTGATTAGTTGTCAGTGTCACATGGTGTCGACCGTTTCGTGCGTGCAAAAGTAAATATTTTGATGTGATTTCGAAGGAAATAACAACGTGATCTGCGTAAAGCCGTAAGTTTCTGTATTTTCATCTAGTTATGTGTTTACGAAAGCTAATTTTAACGTATAAATTAAGGTAAAACATTAGACTACAAAAAACATATTTGAATTTATTTGTGAAATGAAGGGGTGGGGAGCATTGAGCACTAATTTTAAAGGGAGGTTTGGGCATGCCCAATGCTCCCGCCACTATTGTTTGTTTCGGCAATCGCTGTAAAAAGTAAGTTCTGTTAAAAGAAAATTATTTCGACGGGTTTAAATTGCGTGTAAATATTCAATTTGAATACTAAATACTTTTGATGTTTTATTATTGTTTGTGTTACTAATTATTATATTATTTTTTCTAGAAAAATGCCGTTTGAATTTAAAAAGAAAAATAAGCGACGCGAAATCCCTAAAGAAATAATATTACGTGCCATAGAAGAAATTACAAAGGGAGCAAAAATTAAAGCGACTGCAAATAAATACGACATACCTAGATCAAATCTCCAAAGATATTTAAAACAAGGCACTGTAAAAGATGTTTCTTCTAAATTCATATCTTGCCAAATATTCGCTGAAGATGAAGAAGCAAAACTGTCAGAGTACCTCATAACATCTTCTAAATTGAATTATGGACTTTCAAAAGTGCAAACGCGTCAGTTGGCTTATGACTATGCATGTGCAATAAATAAAAAAATACCAGAAAATTGGACTAAAAATAAAATAGCATCAAAAGATTGGATAAGAGGGTTTCTTAAACGACACCCACGGCTATCAGTACGGACACAGGAAGCTACCAGTCTCTCAAGAGCCACCAGCTTCAACAGAAAAAGTGTTGGAGATTTCTTCGAAAATCTCAGATCCGTGTATGAGCGTTATCACTTTGGGCCAGAAGCTATTTACAATATAGACGAAACAGGACTATCCACTGTTCATCGAACTCAAAAAGTTGTCGCTTCTAAAGGAACCAAACAAGTTGGACAAGCAACTTCTGCTGAAAGAGGGATGCTTGTCACGGTTTGATGTGGAATAAATGCTATAGGAAACTCTATACCGCCCTTCTTCATATTTCCACGGGTGCACTTCAAACCATTTATGCTTCACGATGCTTCTATTGGATCAGATGGATCAGCACACACTTCAAGATGGATGACAGCAACAAACTTTTTAAAGTTTATGCACCATTTTGCAAAACACGCCAAGCCTACACCTACCTCGCCAGTTCTTCTGCTGCTGGATAATCACGAAAGCCATATTTCTGTGCCAGTTCTCGATTTCTGTAAAGAATCTGGTATAGTTTTACTAACATTTCCTCCACACTGCAGCCATAAGCTGCAACCCCTTGACTTGACTGTCTATGGGCCGTTGAAAAATTATTATAATATGGCTATAACAGACTGGTTGGTATGCAATCCAGGCAAAACGGTTTCAATTTATGAAATCCCCAAGCTCGCTGCTGTGACTATTTATGCGTATGAGTAGGATACGTAATACATTTATGTATCTAGAGATTGAAGATATATCAAGTGTCCCATTGAAAGACATCAAAACCAAATTGCCAAACCCAAAGATATGGGTCAAGCGTGGCAGCTCTAAGTATACTTTTGATAAGCCCATCTGGGTTATACCGAATCTTAGATAAATTTTATTACTGAAGTAAGAATACTGAGTATTGAGTACTAAATCTTTAGTATTTTTTTGTTTTGAGTACTTATAGTTTAAAACAGTTGATTGTTTGTTGATTTTATTGCAATTTTTTATGATTATATTATTTAATATTGAAGTATAATTTACCATTAAGTGGCCTATTTAATACAGTGCCCAAACCTCCCATTGAGGTGTCCAAACCTCCCGACCATTGGGAGGTTTGGGCACTTTTGACAGTATTCAGAAAATCTCTTGCAATTTTGAGACTGATTATAATTGTATAAGTGTTCTTCGTTATAATTGAAGCCAAATATATGTGCTACTAATATAAGGAGTAAAAAGTTGATTTTGTTAAAAAATTGCATTTTTATTAAGGCTTAAGTAAAAAAGTGCCCAATGCTCCCCTATCTCCTATATCTACTACAAAATAAGGATAATATCAATAATTGGAAATACGCCCTAAGATTTTCAGTCCACACACAGGCTGATAAACTAAATAAAGCTCTAGTAATCCTCTGAAAACACGCTAAAATCAATCTCGAAAAACAAAATGTAAAAGACAAATAAGACAAGAATATTAAACCATTCACGAACTATCAAGTCGGTGGCCAAATTCTTATCAAGAATCTAATTATCAACAAAAATACGAACGACCCTAAATAGGAAGGTCCTTATAATATACTTACAATGGGTGACAAAAATTTTGAGATAGACAAAACGAAAAGAAACCGAAACGACATCGTCGATATCGAACAGACCAAGCCGTATGTTGAAACTTGTTTCAGAGGCGTATCCACGGGACGAACAAGATTACACCTCTAAACTCCACCGGAATATACCATCACAATATTGGTCCTCTCTTTATCAGGAATACTAATTGGAAGATCGTCATATTTAAAGACAGTAAACCACTCATCAAATACTTGCAGGATATAAGGAGTCACTATTCTACGCTGAAATCCTGGAAATATCTGGAACCATACTGCCTAATTTCTTCCACTGTATAACATTGGGGCCGAAATAAACGAGTTAGAAACAAAACAAAATAAGATCAGAAAGATCTTTCCCGGACGACAGAAGAGAGCATGGTTCTCCTTATTAGGCAAAGCAATGCACACAATCTTCGGAACCTTGGACGAAGACAACGAACAAATTAGATTTAAATGACAAAGTCATCGAAGGAAACTTCGATAAACTGGAAAAATGGGTACGTAACTTAACTGATAATATAGAATTAAAATTCTCAGTATAAATCCTAAATACAGCCCAATTCATACAAGAAACGGGGTTAAAGAAGAAATCGACAACATCATAAGTTCAAGTGATAAACCTGCAAACGTATCTGGTCTACCAAGTTCCCTACGCAATGGGGTCTAATTGCGACCAGGAGACCCAAAGTATTTCTTAAAATATTTATTTATGGTCCACTCCGACGGATCGTAACATATATGTATACATCCAGTAAGAATTTTTGAACCAGAATATGTAAAATCAGAAATAATAATGATAGTGTTAAGCAATTGCATATTAGTTTACAATTGCCACACAATTTAGTACCAAACGTTCATAAATATATTAAATTAGCGTTTATCATATAGCAGTAATTAATCGAGGAAGAAAATAATTATATTACTACCTGAAATGAGAATTGAACTTGACCCTTTTAATAATGTGATAAATATGTGACAGAAAGTTGGCACACAAGCCAGCCAGCAGTAATAGTTAAAGCATGGCCACTGATGATCAATTTTGCTATTTAAATACAAATATACCTACTTTATAGGCATAAATATACATATTTAGTCTCTGCCCATTTTTCAGCAACAAGTAAAGTCAGGAATAAGTACTGTATAATGTAAGTATCTGTAGATTAGTTTACAATCACCACATAGTACAGTATTGTTAAAAAATCATTGATAAGGCCTACAAATTCTACACAAAGGAACAAATCGAAAATAAATTATAACTAACATAATTACATATTCTGCAACAAAAAATTATGGGGCATTCACATAGATTGTGATTTCTGGAGCATCACTATTGGCGATTAACCAAAAACATGACGAAAATAAAGGATACAATTTTTTGATATTTTGCTTCGTGTTAAAATAACTGTACTTGAAGTTTGTAGTTTCAAATATTAGTTAGGTCGTTAGAGATTGTCTAACAGTATTTCTTACGCAAACACATCATCAGTTTCTAATTAGTGCCCAATTAGATCTTTTTTCCATTTAATTGTTTATTTTTGCAACAGAAAAAATAATAGGTAATAATTGTTTTGATACATCACATAAGAATGCAATAAACTATTATCGTTGAAAGTATTTACCGTCATCACTTGATGAAACATGTTTAATTATATAATAAGATAAACAATAAAAACACTTGGAGGTTTCACTTAATTTTTAATATCTCTATACGTATTTCGCCTTTTTAGGGCATCATCAGGAGTTTACAAAGTTTACACATAAACTAAATCTAAAATTACAATGTTTCTTATTTATATCTTACAGAACTACACTATGTTTGGATTAAGGAGGGGATTCTTTTCAAAAATGATTTGGTCATTTGCTAATCTTTTTTCTGACTTAAAGCTTTCTTAATTTCTATTATTTCGTATTTGTTTAATATTAAACCTCCTTTTAGGTCGTATAATAATTTTTCAAGTGTGTGGCCAAACCTGAATTATGTTTTTTTATATTTAACACATTGTTTATGCTCATTAAATCGGGTGATAATTTTTCTTTTTGATTTACCTATATATATGACGTTACGGCATATACACTGTATTTCTTTATCTCCGGTTTTTTCAAGATTATTATTCTTCGTAAGTAGTTATAAGTTGACTCGTGTCATTTAATGTAATATTTGAATCTAAACAATTAATGTTTTTATGGCCTATTTCAACTATGAACTGAATGTTTTTATTTATGTTATTTAAATAATTAAGAAAATTTGAGCTTTGTCTGTCCGTACCTGTCCATATAACTAAAATGTCGTCTACGTATCTATACCAATTATGTACGATTTAAATGTGTACACTTCTTATCTTTAAATAATTCTTTTTCAAATTTTCCTAAGAAATAGTTAGCATAAAATGGTGATAAGGCTGAACCCATAGGTAAGCCATCATTCTGCTTACATATAATTTCGTTAAAGGAGTAATAATTTTGAGAAAGGCTTAAATCAATCAATTTGGTAAGTTCTTGTTTATATTCCTCATCTTTGTTTATTTTTTGAGATTTTTTTTGTAAAAGTCGTGTATGGTATAGTGGGGAACAAGTTTACTACATCGAAGGAAATTAATTTGCGTACGGTGGTAGCATTTTGTTTTTTAACCTATAAATTAATTCATTGTTATTTTTTATAAAGTAGGTGGGTTTAAAATCTAATTCTCTTTGCAAAATGTTTCCTAGTTTCTTGCATAGTTTTTGATTTGGTGCATAGATGAATGATGTTACTGGTCTAACTGGGTTATCTTTTTTATGTATTTTGACTAAACCATACAAGACTGGAGCTTTTGCAAAACTATTTTTTAAGGAGTACTTATCTGAATCTTTAAAAATCCAATCTGAATTGTTGATTGTTTTGTTTACTTCTAGGTTGTATTTATTAGTTGGATCTGAGCCCAATATTGTGACATGTGTTCATGCATCAGGAACTACATGGCGATGACTTCCAAAATCGACTAACGTTTTGTCAATGGGCAGTTCAGCAACTACACATGAACCAGAACCTTTTTGCTCGCGTACTATTCTTCGATGAGTCTACATTTACGAACCACGGTGCAGTTAACCGCCATAACATGCATTACTGGAGTGTAGAAAACCCACCCTGGATTCGTGAAGTAAACCATCAGCGTCCTTGGTCGGTTAATGTTTGGTGTGGAACAATTGGCGATAAACTTATTGGACTATATTTTATTGACGGTAATTTGAATGGCAACAAATACCGAAACTTGCTTGAAGACGAGCTACCACTTTTGCTTGAAGATCTGAGCTTGGAAGTGCGACAGAACATGTGGTTTCAACATGACGGTTATCCTGCACATTATTCGATAGTAACACGCGAGGATTAGATCGGATTTATAGTAATCGCTGGATCGGTAGAGGAGGTACGGTGAACTGGCCAGCCAGATCGCCAGACATTACCCCGCCAGATTTTTTCCTATGGGGTTACCTGAAAGGAATCGTTTATAAAGAAACACCTACAACACGCGAAAATATGATGCAACGAATAAGGGATGCTTGCGCCGCAATAGGCTATTTGACAACTTTGAAAATATACTACAAATTGTGGTCATCCTATCAAATAATAGCCTAAAAAAACGTATTTCACTTTATTTAGACTCAATTATGTATATTTTTTGCAAATTACACAAAACAAAACATAATATGTTTTTAAATTTCATCTGTGACCGGAACGCCCTGTGATTGGTGACAACTCTGGTGACGTCACATGCAAGTAAACATTGATTACTCGACTGATTGAAGTTTGCGTTTTGTGTTCTACTAAGTGTTATATTCGATCTGTGAATGATCTGTGAGCTATTTCTGAAAAACTTTTTTGACAATTTGAGATAACAGTGGCGTATATTCCAAAGAATATACTGTATATTCGTTTCGAATGTCAAAATGGAACCAAATTTTGTGCGAGCCGATAACAGCAACCTACCCAAGATAGACGCATTTATGGTTGCACTTTTCTTTAAGAATAACGCTGATTACTATGCTGCGGAACTGAAAAATGAAAAACAGCAGTGTAAGTACCACGTAGGAATTCATTTTTTTACAAACTATTATGTAAATTTTGTAGTCTCATTTTAGGTTATGTTGAGAAATTTCATGTCAATTCTCTTCGTCATGGTCATTTGTTTTGTTCCATAGGTCTTCAAGGGAATCTTATGGAGACGATGCGATTGGGTATGTACAAGTACAACGGAAAGATGGGGTTTGCACAGTGAAGTGTAAAATGTGCCCAGAGCATAAAATAAGAACCAAAGCCTATAATGTGACGATGGTTGTTAACGAACGTGATAGCGAAATTATTAACTGTCAGTGCCATGACTGTGCTGCTTCAGCTGGAGAATGCAAGCATGCAGTTGCTTTTTTGATGTGGCTCCATCGTCGCACTGAGGAACCTGCATGCACGTCCGTAGAATGCTACTGGAGAAAGCCTACTCTATCCTGAGTAGGGACTACTCTGAAGTATATCACGGTGCAGCAAATGTCTAAAAAGGAAGTACCCCATAGACCGAGTACATCAGCACTTTATACTGAATTTATTTCAGAAGCGAAAAAGAGAAAAATTAACAACTGTGAATTGCTAAAATATCAGCATGATTTTAAACATACGGATGTGATGCAGTATTCATTGCACTGTTTTATAATGTATCAATCTCCAGAAATAAAAGCAAATTTAGATAAACTTGTAGATGTCATGAAAGCAACATTCACTGAAGCTGCGATAAGTGCCATAGAAGTAGCTACAAGAAGGCAGAACAAAAGCAGCTTGTGGTACGAGATGCGTTATGGTCGTATCACAGCATCAAAGGCCGATGAAGTAAGTGTTTGTAATAAACCAGATGGTTCGTTGGTTGCTACCATAATGGGTGCAAAAATACCTGATACAGCTGCAATGAAAAGAGGTAGAAATTTGAAAATGTCCGTCCGAAAGAAAGTTGGTAATAAATTAAAAAAAAAAAATTACTACATGTGGCCTTTACATATGCCAAGACAATCCCATGATTGCAGCTTCTCCTGATGGTTTGATGAAGGATGGCGTTATTGAAATAAAATGCCCTACCAAGGCAAAAGCTAAAGACAGTTATTTAAAAAATGGTGTTATTACAGAGAAATGTAAGGCACAGGTGCAACTGCAAATGTATGCAACTGGTGTAAAAAAGTGTTATTTTTGTGTTGCTGATAGCAACTTTGAAGAAACGAAAGATATGGACATTATTTTAGTGACATATGACAGTGATTATGACAGTAACTTAATACAAAAGTTAGCTTTATTTTGGAAAAGTAATATATATCCTATTTTATATCGTAGCACCAGTCTATAATAATTATTAAAAAAAACTGTTCTGTATTTCTTTTTTTTATTGTTCTTAAGTTTACATTATTTATAAGGTTTTTCACTGATTTAAATCAAGTGATTTTTAAAAAAACATGATGAAATTCACTTCAACTGCGCCCTTTTCTTGTGCTTATGAGTGAGCAGCAAGTTTACTATACTAGCGTGTGACGTCACACATGTCATGTGACCAGCGCTATTACAGAAACATCGTTTTTGGCGCAGTTTTGAAAATTTAAACTTTAACATTTATTTTCATTGATAATACAGTACATCTACCGGAAATATCAAGGTAGTGTAGTTACTATGTAATAAAGAATACTTTAAAACGATTTCCAAAATTAGTCAAATAGCCTATTACACCTGAAATGCTTCTGAGATGTGTCGGGGAATTTCAAGCACGAATTAACAAGTGCATTGATGTTGAAGGTCATCAGTTTGAGCATTTAATTTAATTGAATGATGAGAGGCGAGGGAACTCACTGAAAAAAAGCACCCCGATGGGGAGAGGGGAGGAGACCAACCGAAAACAAGCACCCCTAAGGGAACAGAAAACTACTATGTCCACGTCGTTGTTCCAGGGTCACTCTAAGAGTAGTTCATTAACCTACCATTTCAAATTGTTTGAATCCATGCTGAATGCATAGCCATTTACCACGTGGTGGGGAAGTAAGTAGTAGTAAGTCTAAAAAGTGGTACTGTTGATAGCAAATTAATTTTGCAATGGAACGAGGGCCTCAACTGAAAAATCCGAAATTAACCTACTTTCATCGACAACAGTGCCATCTGTCGCGAATCAAAAAAAATGTTTCGATACAGAACCTACGTATTTTGTTTCATAGAATCCGAATCTGCAATAAGAAATGGGGTTTCCCATTTTAGACTTTGAAGTTGCCCCTCATTCCATCCACGGGAGGTGGGGGGGGGCTGACTATAGGACAGGCTGATTCCCCCTTGGAGATATCAACTTTTCGTCTGAGGCAATTATTTCGTACGATGCGTATTTTTCGAGTTATCAAGATTTGTCAGGTTAAATAGGACACCCGGTATATAGCTAAATCAAAAAGAAAAATTATCACCCGATTTAATGAACATAAAATATGCTACAAAAAAATATATAATTCAGGTTTGGCAACACACTTGATTGAAAATAATCACACCATAGAAAAAGAAAAAGTAAAATTATTACACAACCTAAAAGGAGATTTAATATTAAACAAATACGAAATAATAGAAATTAAAAAAGCTTTAAATCAGAATAGATCTAGGAAATGACCAAATCATTTTCGGAAACAACCCCCTCCTTAATCCAACCATAGTGTAGTTCTGTAAGATATAAATAAGAAACATTGTAATTTTAGATTTAGTTTATGTGTAAACTTTGTAAATCACAGGTGGAAGAAGTAATACGAAGGTAAAGTAACTGCATTAGTAATAGACACTGTACTAGTAGTTGACACTTTCCTTTTAAAACGGATAAAATAAGGTTTCTATAGCGTCTACAATTATTTTGAAAATGTCGTAGTACAATATTGCCACCTCTCGGCATCTTCCCGAAATACGCTGAGTGTGTATTAACGTCAAACCACAATTTCCCGCCAATTTATCTTCGTCGACATGTGTGTTTGTGTGAAAGCAGTTTTCCTAAGTAAGTGCGTTAAGAAGGTAAGTTGACAAAATATTTTTTCTCGCTGGTTAATTATTAAATTGTAGTAACTTCAGATGTATATTTCAGTTGTGTGGGCATTGCGCTAATGTTTCCTTCTTGTAATAAATTCATTGTACCTTGTTGTACCCTCCAAATTGTTTCAAGGGTTGGTGTTAAACACTACCACAAATAAAACATGTTTTATTAGTAGTTGACATGTGTCATATGTGTCAACTACTGGCTCTTTAAGTAGCAACTTAAAAATGAACCTTAGTATCATATATCATAAAGAATAATAATCATGGCTTATTTCTGTATTAATAACGCTGCAATTTGTTCACCGTATCTAGTAGTTGACATTATGTCAAATACTAAAACTTTTAACGTGTCAAGTACTAAAACCAACACGTTAGGTTCAAGATGCCCCCCATAAAGGGGCGTGTTGAAATGAATCAAACAATTTTGTCCTTAAAAAAAAAAAAGTTGGAAGAAGTTAGAAAAAACAAAAACCATTATTATGACAATACAGTAAGTTTGTAAGGTGACGAAGTAAAACATGTTCTTATTTTGAGATACATTCTTGTAAATAAATACAAAATATATCATTGTTTAAATCAACTGGCTATCAATCCTTGGAGATTTCTCGACCTAATTCAACAGGTTATGGGCCCAGGCAAGTGGTGAAACCTCATCTCCAAGGATTAGGCAGTAAAATTGAAGGAATGGAAACTCAGATTCGAGCAAGAACGTTGCTTTTTAAATCGACACGTCAAGTAAGGCAGATTCTCGCAACCACGCCAGCCATATTGCACCTCAACGTTGAGCGTCGCAGCCGAAAGTACTACAGCGAGATAAATTCGACAAATTTCAATCAAAATGGATACAGTAATCCGCACCTAGTCATGTTAAGTCAAAACTCACAAGGAGTAGTAAACTATGTGTCATAGAGGTTAAAATTAGATGCTGTCCTGAGAATGAAGAAATTGTATGATGTTGCAACCGCTGTCAAAGTTAAGCCGAAAGGAGCTGAAAATGTCCCTGCAGTTGTTGAATGGGTCGAAAAGGACATGGAAGCTCTGCAATTAATTGTATTAAACGTCAGTGATCAAATTGCTTACAAAATCGCACATTGTAAAACGTCGAGAGCAATGCTGGACAGACTAGTTTGCCTGTATAGCACAAAGGCAGAGGCAAATATGGAAATTATGAGACAGAAACTTTTTTCATGTAAATTTGATGAAAACAAGTCAGTAGCTAAAAACTGCATGGATGTTTTGACTTTAGCAGATGAACTGTCAAGCGGAGGTGAACCAATGCCCGAAACCTGGATGATGAGCAGAATGTTGAAAATGCTGCCACCGAGACTGGCCCATTTTCGAACATCGTGGAACAACGTTCCAGCTGCCGACAGAAGCCTGACAACCATGATTGAAAAACTGAGACTTGAGGATGATTGTCAACGCGAAGAAAATGACGAACCGGGAGTGAGCACTAGCAACGCGTTGATGGCCAAGAAAAATAAAAAGCAACCAAGAAAGACACAAAACAAGAGTGAAAAAGGACAAATTACCTGTTACAAATGTGGGCAAACAGGACACTACAGGAAAGACTGCAGGAACAAACCCTGTGCCAAATACTTGGCATATTGTAAGAAAACGTACGCATGCAACTCGTGTGGACAGAAAGGCCATTTTGCGAAAGAATGTTCACAACGACAAGATGACAACTCAGATTCGCAAAGTTCAAGTAAACCTCGTTTTGCATGAGTGACCGCAAGCTTCAAAGCATCCGACCTTGACAACGTATTGAACAACCCGGAGGAAAGGAAGTCTGCATGGTATCAAGACAGCGGTGCAACACAACACATGACATCGCATCGTGATTGGTTCCAGGAGTACAACGAATTGAGCAGTCCAGTGTCTATTCTTCTGGGAGATTCAACTGTGATAGATGGCATTGCAGTTGGGACGATTGAATTGATGGGAAAATTTGGAATCTTATTGTGCTGAAGGATGTTCTACATGTACCTGAATTGAAATTCAATTTATTCTCTGTAAGTCGCATGCTTGATCGAGGATTCCGGATGAAAGCAGACCAAGGAAAGTCAGAATTTGTAACTTCTGATCAAGGAATCACCGTTGGACGCGAAACGAGAAGGCAATCTGTACAGGATGATGATGAGAAAGAAAAAGGAGCAAGTGAGCCCGGCAGCAGTTAATTCGTACATGGCATGAAAGATTAGCACACCAAAACGTGAAGTACGTGAAAGAAGCATTGGACAAGAACGGAATCAAGTACTTGGACGACTGGAACAACTACTTGTGTGAAGGATCCACGTACGGAAAGCAGCATCGAGCCTCCCACCCTGCAAATGAGAAAACTGCAAGTCAACCGCTGGAGTTAGTTCATGTGGACATGGGTGAGATGGACGAACGCTCGCTAGGTGGCGCTAAATACTTTCTGCTATTTAAAGACGATTACTCGAATGCAAAGACAAGACAATTTCTGGATGACCTGGGAGTAATGCACATACATCCAAACGTATACACACCACAACAGAACGGACGTATTGAACGTGAAATAAGAACTGTGAAGGAAGCAGCGAAGTCAGCCTTATTTGCTGCGAACCTGGACTCAAATCTTTGGGCCGAGGCAATCTATTATGTAGTATTCACCGTGAACCAGACTGGGACAAGTTCAGTGAAAGGAAAGACACCAGCAGAATTGTGGTATGGCAGACAAATCGATCTGAACAAACTGAAGACTTTTGGATGTGAATGCTACGTATTGATCCAAGACCACAAGAGAGGTAAATTAGATCGAAAGTCGGAGAAAGGATATTTTGTAGGGTACGACGTGGAGTCACCAAGTTACCGAGTGTATCTCCCTCGCACCCGAGAAATAGTCAGCTCTGGAAATGTGAAGTTCAATGAAGAAAAAGAAACAAACCGAACTGAAGTTGAGACTGTGACAGCCGAAAACCAAACTGAAGTAAAGATTGAAAAATCTGAAGACAAAAACGAAAAGGAAGGACCATCTTCAGATGAGGACGGAGAAAATGAAAATGTGGGAAGAAAAGATGAACAAATCGAGACACCACCGAAGAAATCACCTGAGAAAAGACAGCTACGAGACCGGAGCAAGTTGAAAGTTCCTGCAAGGCTTGGCGAATACGTAGTTGGATATGCCAGAGAAGTATGCAACGAAGATGCAGCTCTCATGAAAAGGAACGTGGAAGCTAGTGAAATGTACTGAAGGAGTCAAACCACTGAGCAGCAAGTGGGTTCTCAGAGAAAAGGCGGATGGCAGATTGAAGGCGAGGCTAGTAGCAAGAGGCTTTGAACAAACGAAAGGCATTGATTACGAAGAAACGTTCAGCCCCGTTGCTCGCTATGCCTCCATCCGACTCATTTTAAGTCATGCAGCATCCGAGAAATGGAAATTGATCTCATTCGACGTCAAGACCGCTTTTTTGTATGGAAAGTTGCAGCAAACTCTCTACATGCATCAACCTCAAGGTTTTGATGACGATTCCGACGTGTGTCTACTGTACAAGAGCATTTATGGATTGAAGCAAGTGCCCAAGCAGTGGAATCGTGAGATCACAGGATCATTCGAAGTGATTGGATTGTTCAGCAGCGACAACGATCCAAGTGTTTTCTACAACAAGGACAGAACTATCATCGTGGCTTTATTCGTGGACGACGGTTTAGTTGCTGGTAAGGACGAAAAGGAGATCTTAAAACTTTTGGAGTTGATTAGCAAGAAGTTTGAAATCACACACGGCAAAACCATTCCAACGAAATTTTGCTATCTCGGCATGGAGCTGAAAATTGACCAGAAAGGCATCTTTGTGAATCAGCCAGGGTATGTTGAGAAGATTTTGAAGAGAGTGAACTTTGAAAACTGCAATCCAGATCCAACACCGGTGGAACCAGGAATGATAACAAAGAAGGAGGAACTTGTGAACGATGAGAAAGTGCCGGATGACACGCCCTATCGTGAAGCCATCGGCATGTTACTCTACCTAGCAACAGCTTTGCTGTAAACTACTTGAGCCGACAGTGCAGCAACCCGATGAAAAGCCACTGGAAAATGGTAAAACGAGTATTTCAATACTTGAAAAGAACTCCAAATGCAGGAATTTATTTTGGAGACAAGAATTTCAAAGTTTTCACTGATGCAGACTTTGGAGGAGAGAAGGAGACGATGAAATCTACAAGTGGAGGTCTGATCCTCCGAGGTGGACCACTGGTTTAGTACTCACAACGCCAGAAACTCGTGGCAACCTCAACAGCAGAAGGAGAATATCGTGCAGCATGTGAGGCGATCGACGACGTCTGCTGGATGAGATTGGCAACCGAATTGAAAATCCTACAAGATGATCAACCCTTTCCCATGTACATCAACAACAAGTCAGCTGTTCATATGTTAATGAACACCCACGAGGGTAAGATAAACAAGGGAAAGAAACACATCGAAATCGCGCGTTTATTTAACAGCATGTTGACGTCACAGTAACTGTCAAACATGTTGAAAGCACAAGCCAAATCGCCGACATTCTGACTAAACCTTTGAATAAAAATTTGTTTGTAAAATTCTGCAATTATTTGATTCAGAAGGAGTTTTGAAATGAAGCAAACCATTTTGTCCTTTAAAAAAAAATGAGTTGGCAGAAGTTAAAAAAACAAAAACCATTATTATGACAATACAGTAAGTTTGTAAGGCGACGGAGTAAAACGTGTTCTTATTTTGTGATACATTTTTGTAAATAAATACACAATAAATCATTGTTTAAATCAACTGGCTATCAATCCTTGGAGATTCCTCGACCTAATTCAACAGGGCGTATGTTCAGATACACTGAAGATGAGATGGAAAAGGCAATTGATGAAGTTTTACGAGGTCAGCCAGTTTCTACAACTGCTAAGAAATATGGTATACCTAGGGTAACTTTGCTGTATAAGTCGAAAGGTAAATCTCCCCGACAACGAAAAATGGGTCCGCAGCCTTACCTCAAGGAAGATCAAGAAAAGATTCATGTTAAATGGATCTTTAAAGTTGCAAGAGCTGGATTTCCGGTGAAGCATCATCAGCTTATGAATAGTGTCCAAGTGCTGATGAAGAATTTAAATCAATAGAATTGTTTTAAAATGATAAGCCTGGAAGAACATGGCTTACCAGCTTTTAAAAAAGAAATCCTGAAGTTAGTATGAGAATGGCACAAAATCTTACCGACAGTAAAAAAAGAGGCCATCGAAAAATGGTTCCAAGAAGTTTATGCATATTTACAAGAAAATAATTGCGAAGATGTATTGAAAGAACCAAGTCGAGTTTTCAATGCCGATGAAACAGCATTTTTTCTCAATCCGAAAGGAAGCAGGGTTCTGGCAGGGAAGGGTGATAAAACGGTGTATCAACAAGTAAACTCTGATGAGAAAGAATGTCTTACCGTACTGGTGACAGGTAACGCTGCCGGTCACGGAGCGCCGCCAATGGTAGTATTTAAATATGAAAGGATTCCCAAAGAGCTAGCGCTTACTGTTCCTAAAGAATGGGGAAATGGGTGGATGACGGGGGAAACTTTTTTCGAGTTCATTACAAATATTTTCGACAAATTCTATTCATAGATGGTCACTCGTCGCATCTCACGCTACATACTAGTAAATTTTGTGCTAACAATAAAATTATTTTGGTGGCGCTCTACACAAACGCCACACATTTAATTCAACCCATGGACGTAGCTGTTTTTCGTTTTCTAAAAGGGGGCTGGAAAGACGCGGTACACCAGTGGCGAATTGATAATCACGATTCTCCAATTCTGAGGAAAGTTCATTTTTGCCCACTTCTAAAAAAAGTATTAGATGAAAAACATGTACCATCAATTTTAAAAAATGGATTCCGAAAATGTGGCTTAGTTCCCTGGGATGCTGATGCCATTACCTTTCCCAACGAGGCAGTAGATATTTTGAAGAAAGATCGCGAACTTCAAGAAATAAAGGACGGAAAACATATTCTGGAAAAATACATTGAAGCAGATAAACTCACCTTATTTAAAAAAAGCGGGGATTGGAATGATGACGTCCAAGATTTATCCTTGTTTACTTTCTACAAAAAAATTTGTGCAAAATGCGATGTTCTAGAAAATGAAATAAAAAAATTAAAATCTAAAAAATCAAATCAAGATATAGATAAAGTGGCCACTGGAGACACTGAAAGTATCAATCGTAAAAGTACTACTGAATTCGTTGAAGATGTTAACTTCGAGAACTTGAATGAAAATCAAATGAATCAATCAAACTCTCACACTGAAACCAATGAAGGACAAAATGAGGCTCTGGTTATATCTGAAATATTGGAAGATGCTGTGTTACAGTCGAACTTGAAAATTGGAATTATGAAGAATAGTAAAACTCCAACTAAAATCAATTCTGTGGACCAGCAGATATATAAGACCAGCATACAAGAACTTAGAATAAGTACAGAACCAGGTACACAGCAGGTTTGTTCTACGTCAGCGATATACCTTCTCCTTTTAAACGAGTGCTTTTTTGGCCTGGAAAAAGATCATCTGTAAAAAAGAGGAAGATGGAGAAAGTACCTGCAGTTGCCACTTCGAAACATTGGTAAAGTTACCATGAAAACAAAGAATATAAGAAAATTAGGCTAATGGAAGAAAAAAAGAAAAGAGCAGAAGAAAGACAAAAGACGAAGCAAGAAAAAGACATCCTTAAAATGCAAAAACAAGAGGTAAAAAAAAGAATGATTAGTAGGAAACGCAAAGCGTTGAACAAAAAGAATTACTATTCATCAAGTAGCGACAAAGAGTCTTGGATTGAATCGGGAAGCAGCTTGGATATTTCTTCAGAAGAATTTGGGCATAGAAATGATTTGGATGATATTGGATTAACTGATGGATGACTGACTCTTTATACTGAAGGTGATTATATTCTTTTAAAATTTCCTGGCAAGAAATGAGAACACAAATATGTTTGCATTATACAAAAACTATTTGAAAATTCTGAAGCCGAGGTTGTTGGCATGAATTATTGTTTTTAAAACTGTTTTTAAAATAAGCGATAAAGATGTCAGTGTAATAAGATATGATCGAATACTGGTAAAACTGCCAAAACCTAAAATTATTATTTCTGGAGAAAGGTTGAAATACAATTTTTCAAACGCAATTGATGTAGATGGCTAATTACAGCCTTGGTGTTGGTTAGTTGTTTACATTTAAATGTTACTCGTGTTTATATTGTAAAGTATAGATAGATACTTTTTTTTTTCTAAACTAAAATATATATTTTCACTATTATCATCTGTTTCATTTTGGTGTCAAGTACTAGCACTTCAATATGTCAACTACTAGATGTTTTTATTTTTTTAGTGTCAACTACTGACATTTTTTTTGCAATTTTTGTAAATTCATTAAAAAATACTTTTAAAATGGGTTTTATAAAAAACTTTAATACGTCTTGTTTTTAAAGAAGTCTATCGAAATATATGTAATTTCATGTGAAAACTATAATACTATTATTTTTTGAGATGAAAATATAAAATTTCCTCACTATAGTGTCTTCTACTAGTACATTTACCTTAACTGGTGTTTGTGTTTTCTGCACTTTGTATATTTAACTAAAAAATTAAAAACAAATCATACCTAAAGTAAATACCAAATGAATCTTCTTTTCTGTAACTGGTAGATAGGTATCATATTTAACCATTAGCATTTTCAACACGATCAGCTGATTGACATGAACAAGAAACTAATATGTACCAACTAAAACGGACTAATTAATTTACCTATAATTAGAATCTGTTAAATGTCTTATGTTTAGAAATTGTAAAGGTAGACAAAATATGATGAAGTTAATAACTAGGGAGAAGAAGAAGAATAGAGCAAGCCTATTCATGAAAAAACTAGTAATTGTTCTTGAATCACCCACAATTCTTAGTACACCACCACACTTTTGCTTGGTTGAATTGTATGAAACTACACCAACCTTTTTCCACAATCCTGCACAGTAAAATTACTAAACTTTACTGCAAACCAACTGCAAATTATTAACACACACACCTCGGTCACATGCAAAGAATATACCTCCCATTGTCAGAGAAGAGAGACTTATCTAGAAGAACAATGCCCATGTTAATTTTTAACCGCTTTTGCTGGGATACATGGGTTAGTTCTGTATCCCAGCGGTCAGGTAGCGCTGGCGATCCAGACATCAAGCTCCGCCCTTTTTGGCATAGTGGGGGTCATTCTCGCAAAAGAGAGCGTCGAGAGCATTCAACGCAACTTAGCGAGGACAGCGTCTGAGAACTAATGAACTAAACATATGGCTAGGCGTATAGCGGAGTTATGAGCTTGGGAAGATTGTGTAGTGCGAAAAAGCGTAATTCAAAATTTCCAAATTAGTCATTATAAATGATTTTCGTAGTTAAAATGGATGTTGTGAAGTAATTTCAATTTTTTTTTTGACAATGGCTACCGATTACTTTTCATTCTTATTCCGAAATACTTGTTTTAACCGTACATTGGTCGAATCAAATTTTAATATTAACATCAGTCAGTGGTCGCAGACGGTTTGAAAAATTCCATCAGAAATAAAAGAATGAGAATAATGCTGAGAGAAACACAAAACTGTATATAGAAATAACCAGTGATGTACAAGATACCCTGTAAAAAGTATCTGAAATACAAAATACAAGATACTTTTAAAATAAGTATTTCAGATACCAGATACAAATAACTTTCTGAAATGGTATCTGAAATACTAGATACAAAATACATACGTATCTTTCAAATACTTTTTCAAGATAAAATATTTTTTTTTTGTATGCGTCAGGAATCTCGAATGGTCAATTCATAATGACCCACCAGCAGAGAGGGCTATATAAAGGATAGGACTTCCTACCTTATTGTCCGTATTGAGGGCGTTAACGGCCAGCTGATCACTCGGTCGGTCGTTGACACCAACCCTTTGGCCGTGAATATCTATATCAAAGTATGGGAAAACAGTATGAGCACCTAAGAACGTGTAATTGACTAATCTGCCAACGTGCTACTGTAAATTATCATGCCACTTACATCTGTATGAATTTTCTCAGATACCACAGTGTCAAATATAGGTAAATACTTCAACTGTATTCAACGTCATGCACTACAACGTCATACAAATAATTACTGGAATGTAACTCAGAGGCAACCCCCTTAAGTGCGATTGAGCAGAGCGCACAGGGAAAGTGTACTATGACGAATACTTGTACATTACGCAACTATTAAATAGTTTAACAACGTTCAATTAGAAGGCCAGAGGGATAAACCTCGGGAAAAGCCTCACCAGTACTAAGTACATAAATAATACCAGAGAAGGTATACAATAGTACTGTTTAAATGGATGAGCCATATATACACAAAGCCCACGATTCCACATATGTGTCACGTCAACCCAGAGCACAAGATATACAACATATTAAGTCATAACATAACATAATACAACAAATCAAAATACGGGGGTAGCTAGTCCCCAAAGCTGTAAAACGAAATCGCGGTGCCTGGTCCCTAATCCGGATTAGTCCATATGGCACTGTGCCTGGTTATCACCACTGGGTGACCCATAGGGCACGTGTCTGGTTACTATCACGTGATAGCCCATAGGACACAATTAAAGGTGGTGTCTGGTTATCACACAAAGTGACCCATAGGACACGGTTAAAGGTGGTGTCTGGTTATCACACAAAGTGACCCATAGGGCACGGTTAAAGGTGGTGTCTGGTTATCACACAAAGTCACCCATAGGACAAGGTGCCTGGTTATCACACAAAGTGACCCATAGGGCAAGCTGTAAAGCAAAATGATGATACCTAGAACATCACAAAACAGCCTAACGCCAAGATCGTTAGCGTGTATTAAAATGCACCAACTATATATATGTAATGCCTAATTACCTCACCCCTTTCAGGTCAATATACATTGCGTATCACATGTAAACCTACTGGGCTCGTAACGGCGGATGCATCTATAACAATTCAGGAGCATCTGCACCTAAAACAAACGTGCTCTGTGCGGGCTGTACGGGCAGTGTATTCGGCGGAACTCGAACGAAGACTCGGTATATCATATCTTTCAATTACTTTGTATGCGACCAGTTCAGGATCGGGAAAATAACCCTTGAACGGTACAGTAAGGAATGACGGTGCGAACAGAATGCACCAGAACATTGTTCTGCGAATTATCGAGTAATAATGATCTTAAGAAGGATCTGTATGTACTGAACAATCAGTACAAGAAGTTTTGCAATACCAACTTGTTATTACATTATCAACATGCTCAGTTACTTGTTAAATAGTAGATACTCAAATTATAATGTCTACTCAATAAATGATACCAAATAGCATTCAAATAAATATGCAAATAGGTATAAATAGGTATCTATAAATCAGTACTCAGTGAGAAATAACAACTCACCAAACAATTGTTGAGAAAGTTATCCAAAACACTTATACATTAAAATAATTGTCCTTTCGATAGTTTATTAACACTAATATTGTTCTAAACAAACACCCACGGGAACGCACTCTCGACCGAAACAACTTCGACGGAAACAGAAAGCAAACTGGATGATGCCAAACATATTTCCCATAAACTGGGTGGTCAGGGTTGCATGTGGATTATACCAAAAATCATTTTCATGTATCAGTTCACCATAAATCTGTCTTAGGCCTAGATTAGGACCCGTTCCCACGTTAGGAACATGAGCGCCTACATTCTGGACGCATTTATATTTTGCAGATGTTTCGATAAAAGAAAAATACCATATGCCCTTTTCAGAATACAAGAAACGAAGAAATATAATATCTTGAGATTAAAATATCAAGTTTGCTAACATATGTAACTAATATTATAAATAATGCAGCAATTTTCGCATTATACCTCATCTAAAGAACCCAATGAGCGAAATAACCACAACCACTACGAAGCGGTCCAGATAAAAAATTCGGTTACAACATTCAGAAAATATAGATGTTATCTAATAATATTTTAGAAATTTGATAAAATTTCAATTCTGAAAATTGTTTAAGGTTGCGATATACCTATTATATGTACCTTCTTTATACCTAATATATATATTTTTTTATTCTTGCAAAGTACTAAATGATAGCTTAAAAATCCTGTTCTCATTTTTATCGCTGCATTACTCATATTTCATATACAATTCATAATCGTAATTACCTACTAACGATAAGAAAGAATCGCTTATTTGACTCCTCCTTCAATATTGAATAGGAAGGGATTTGGAGCTATTCTTGATTGACCTGGTATCTATCGGGCACTATTGTAACTAAAACTTTTGCGGTTAATTTTCCCATAAGCATTGTTCTTCTATATAAGTCTCTCTTCTCTGCCATTGTCTATGGAATATACTGCATTGACCATAGACAGCATTGACACTGCATTGACAAAGGAGGGGTACATAGATGGCTAACTCTACGGTGGTGCCCTCTAGCTTGTTGTGTCAAGTGAAAAGGTACGCAATTTCAATAGGTTTGTGGTTTTTCAAATTCTTTTAGATGAAGAAGGAAAAATTGAACAAGAAACAACCTATCTCTAAACATACTGTGAAAAACGGGAATGAGTTGTTTCTTATTAAATAACAATAATGACTTGATAGAATATGTACTAGTAGTTAGGTGTTGGGTGCGTAGTAAGTACAATGGAACCTCCATAACTCGAACCTAAAGGGAAACGCTAAAAAAATCGAGTTAATGATTTTTCGACTTAACAAGACAATGAACTTTTTAAGCAATGACCCTAAACATAAACAGATATAAGATACTTAGAAATTGTAATAGTGTGTTGTGACCGAGCAAGGGGGGTACTGGGGGATATCACCCTGTTAGTGCATAGCACCTATCGGCGGTTCATGGCGAAAATCATATGTGTTTTTTTAATTTTGTTTTATCTAAAAATCGTAAAATACTTCAACCTAACTTGTAGTGTTTGGGAGCAATGAAGCTGAGGACTGCCTCGGCATGGCTGTATTTGTGTTTGTCAGGTAGGTACGCGACACGCGCGACTGGTTGCGAATACCGCGAGGCCAGTCGATGTGTGCCTCTTTCTGTACACAGTTCATGTATAATTTTGATACGTAATAAAACCAGTTATTTAGTGTCTTCAAAGTGCTTATTCTTACGAACCTTTGGGGAGAAACACCACATAACTTATAGTATTTATGACGTCGATCACATCTTATTATTTCAAAGAGGCCCTTAACACTTTCGCTGCTACCAAGTGAAGGTACCCTACACCCAAAAGCGGGAAGTTCTTTTTTTACATAAGGGTATTTTTAATGGAGAAATGTCATTATTTGAAGTAAGTTATGCTAATTTAAAATTTTCCTGTCATTTTTGATACATGGCACGGATCCGTGCCAAGCGCACTGAGCAACACTTTTATCATACAGTGCTCACCGACACGGATCCGTGACGAGATTTTTATATCGTTTTTTGGCGGAAAACGACCTCTGTCACATATCCGTGACGGCCGCACATTGCTCAAAACATTTCCGTCACGGATCCGTGCCAGGCGCAGTGAAAGTGTTAAATACCAAAACGTATTCTACATAATGCATTTACCATTCTATTGCTTCAAATATTTATTATTATTCAATTATTTGAGCAAAAGTTAATAATATTTAGCATTTTACTGTGTATGTATTATTAGATTTACATATTTATGTTTTTATGTCTAGCATGAAAGCTATAATGAATACTACGTATATTTACGCGTACACCCACCCACTTACGTAACTTCCTTCAACTCTTACATAATTTGATTCCCATCTTGAGAGACATGCTCGGAGACACACACACATACACACCCTATCATAACCGTTTCTCCCTTGTCATCTTGAAAAAATTTAAGAATACCGTTTTGGTGGGTGGTGGGAGCAGTAATGAGTGCGTTCTAGGTGGTGGTTACAAAAGGTAGCGGCTGTAGGGGTTGGGGGTTTTAAGATGGTCAAGAACTGTAGCGCTATCACACCCTCGAACCCCTTCCCAAACTTTTATTTTATCTACAATATTTACCACCCCCTTCCCTTACCACCCTCTACACAATCCCCAACCCCCCATCACACTACCTCCTACAGCAGCCCCTCCTCTGACACTACCTTCATCCTCTTTTATCCTACAAAAAGTTCTCAGGGTGTTTGGATTTTGAATTCTCAAAGTGGAAAAACCATGTGAAGGGTGGATTCTGCGCTCAGCACACATGTATAATCTTGCTAGGGGCGGTAAATACTACAACATACTAATATTTGAATCGAAACGGGAGGTGGAAGTAAAAGCGTACGATTACTATGTTTTCTAAGATGATCGTTAACCTTCATAACACACCACATATTTTACTGTTATAGTACTACCCGTCAAAACTTGGAAGGTGCTGCATGGCCTTCAACGAATTTACCGTAACCTATCGCCGGTTCATGGCAAAATTGAGATATTTTTTTTTTTATTTCGAATAACCTACAAATGGTTATGTTTTTGTTAATGTGTAATTTTTTGGAACTAACTTTAATATTCAAATTAAATAAAATAATTTTTATTTAGAAAAATTGTATTCTATCACATATATTTATATATTCTTGTTCAGCTTAACATGCTCTACAACATACTACAAGCTCAAAGTAATCATTACCGAAAGCGTAAAATTAAAAAAAAAAAAAGAAATTTGTTGGATGGGATTTGAACCAACTACTGCTGGAGATAAAGCGATAGCGAGATCGGTGCACTACCGAATACGCTACGAACCGATTTGACTTGTGACCCTATATTTATTTGTTTTTATATTAACCATGAAAACCGCAATGAATTTTATTGTATGATTATTTATAATGTAGCGAACGGATGTGCGTCGCTAACGTGATAGGATGCATGCGCTGGTGGTTCTAAGAAGAACCGTTGTGATGTGGTTGTTTATGCCAGCATCCGAGATGTACCATCAATACCTGCTGCGGTATCAGGGTGAATACCTACTGCGGTATTAGAGAAGACGAGTCAGAGTTAGACTAAACTTGACTAACTTTTATTAGGTAAATTACAGCTATTTATACAAGAATTATTTACACAGGTCTTATGGCAAAACGCATGGTCAACCGTTTACACTAGTATGTGTATTTGCGTGTTGACCTAATTTGTGGTTCAAAAATGACAATATTCTTTGTCAGCAGAGTTTGACTTCTGCTGTACAGTGTGAACTACTTTGAATAAATAAATGGATAAGTAATAAATACAGTGTCCCCACAATAAATTACATTTATTTTCTCATTTCGTATCTTTCATAAACGTTCTTTGCAAAGGTTCTTTGATGAACGTCAATATAAACGTCAAACTTCCACGATTAGAATTTACACCAATTTACACGTATACAAGTAATAACAACATAAGCCCCGCCCATCCCTCTGAGCAGTTGTTTCCTTAGAATCCGGACATGTCAAAATTAACGGCTTTTAATTACAAATTCTGATTAAATGAAATCATTATGGATGTCGACAATAGGCCTATGTAACCCTTTGGTCCTTATATTAGACGTTTTAATAGTCGGCAAACTCCAGTTCGTTCGATCTTCGGAGGAGTTTGATGCACGCGATTTCACTTTTAGCCAAAAACGCGTTTCTTCCCGTTTTCATTTGCTAATATCTTTGAAACCGCTTAATAAATCGTGATGAAATTTTGCAAAATCCTACTTCGTTTTAATCTTAATCGATATCGCTGATGGCATTTTGCGTGTATTTTTGCAGTTTTTCGACAATCTGTTACCGAAAAGTGCAATTTTCGATGTTTTTTTTCATGGCTAACTGAGTGGGGCTCAAACATCCGGACACTAGAACATTATTATGTAGTATAGATATAGAAGTATAGATGGATAGATAGATGATAATACATCAAAAAATAGTGATGTTAACCTTTAATAATTCCCAAAAAAAACGTAACGTATGTAACGTATATGGTTAATTTTGATAATATAAGTTTTTTTGAAGATTCACATGGTAAGAAAGCAGTCATCTTATCGATAAAAACCAATACCAAGGTAAAAGGTGAGTTACAAGAGAATTTTCCTCTCGAAATTGTAGAAAAAATAATTTTAAGAGAAGATTTGCAAATAAAAATACTGAGAGAATATCGTGGATATAATTTAACACAGCTTGCTAGAAAGTTAAATATAAGTGAGGCATACCTACTTACTTATCGCAAATAGAGAATAAAAAGCGTAAAGGTAGTATAGATTTAAATAAAAAAAATTCTAAAGAATTAGATATAGATGTTGATTTGCTTCTTTAAGTATAATCTTACTAATAACTATAACTTAGCATAATGCTTGTTAAAAAAAGTTAAAGCAGGGCAAAAATATCATATAAACCGGGTACAAATAAAAGTTTTATAATCTATATTTTGGAAGATAAACGTGCTAAATAGCCAAATTAATAATTTAATAATACCGCATTATCTTACCATAATAATGTATATCTACTTAGTTTCTGCCAGGTTTTATCACAAGTAAGGATTGGATAATTTTTAAGCATAGCAAGTGCAACACAAGCTCTATCTCCAAGTGATAAACCATAAATTCTAGTTTTATTAATTATCTTTGCACTAATTAGTGCTTGCTCAGGGCAAAAATCTACAATTTTGACGTCTGATAATTTAATAAGGGTTTTTGCCTCACCTTCTGTTAAATCCTGCACTTCGATACAATATTTATAAACTTCAGCAACATTCACGCTTGAGATAATTCCGTCTTTCATATATTTTTTAATCAATTGATTGAAACGTTCTACAACACAGGGTCAAGCCTCGGTATGACACCATACTTGTAATAACCATAATACGGTAAAATATGAGCCACGTAACAAGGCCGGCATGACACCCGACTGCTTTGCAAAAATTCTATCCACACTGACTTCAGAAAAATTGAAGTAAAAAGACTATAAGATGAATATTCACCTATTACCGGCAGTTCCTCATATATTATATTAAGAATATTATCTATTTCTTTTTCACCTAATAGTTTTAGAACTTTATTATTATCATTTTTTATATTTCCATCTACTAATTTCATTGCTAAAATTTTAAAATATATGCACTATATTTTTGTTATCGTTGGTAATTTTAAGTGGTTGTACCTCTGTTAATGATTCTTCTACTGATCCTCAAATAACGAAACCTCCAGCACAAAGAAATATAGATAATTTTGAACGGTTTAACAAAAAATATTTCCAGAATCTTTTAACCGGTGATAATTTATATCGTTTCCCAGGAGAAAAATATAAAAAACCAAAATAATAATAGATATAAAAAAACCGTTTTTAATATGGCATCTATACTTATTACTTTTATGATTAATTTTAATTTTAATTCCGTTTTAATTCACTTTTTAATAGTTGCCCAATTTGACATAATGTGTAAAAGTGGCAGTGGGTTCGCCGGTTAATGACGCTATGTGTCGCGTCTTTGATGTTGCACATAGCGAATAGATGGCGAAATATGTGAATGTTATTTTCAAATTGCTTTTACAAATTTCTTATCGTTGACCGATTAATCGGATCACTTGACTAATTGTAACCTCTTATCTACTAATCTACAGGATTCACGCATTTCATTTACAAAATTGCCTAGATTGTTCAAAGATGTAATTTTTATCGACTATCCTATCAGTCAATAGATCATAGAAGCAACATAGAATGTTTCCGCATGCGTAGTGTAGAAGCGGATATATTTTATTGATTTTGCTAATTATCTAGGCCTGACCAAGTAATAATTTAGTATTTGAAGTATATCTTCAATCTGTTGGTTTCACGTCCATCAGCTGATTTATACAAGTATTGACTCATTATTTCCACTAAAATGTTTTGCATTGTTTGAATTCATTGATTCTTTTCTCCATCACCTATATCGTGGCTGAAGTATTTTGAGAACACTATCTGACCGGATTGTTACACTATACATATTTATGACTGCATAGAGATCTAAACGGCAGCATTTTTGCCACCTGCTTGCAGTGATGTAGCTTACAAACCCTTCTTAAAAGTTCCGTGAAGTTCGCCCAGAAGCTTTATAATTTCAGTCATGGCGATTCTGAGATAGGACAAAACAGTCCTCCGTCATTGGCGCAGGGTAGGTATTTACAATCAAAGATTTGGTAACTAATCGTAAGATGAACGTTGTTGAATCTTCCAGAATTACTGATAATGTTCCAATATGTTTTGCAATCATTCTAAAAATTCTGGGGTATTCAAGAATGCTACTCAATTTTCCAAAAAATTTTAAAAAAATATACAAATAAAGAGTCGATAAGGGTATGTTTTTTATTTTATTTTAACAATATTTCCTCTATTCCCCTACAGTACGTTACAATTGAATTTTAATGTTTATTAATTAGGCACATAAAACATAGCAATAATTATTATAATTTACTTGATACAACAGTTTTGTTAAGAAATATTTCACTGACAAATTATTATTGCTATTATTTTATGTTAAAGTTTTGCAAAACGTGCTTGTTGATTCTTCGACATGTAGCGAAAATTATCATAGATACAAGAAATATATACAAAAATCACTTAAACTTTATATTTTATAATTTACATATATTGTTATCTTCGAGAAATCAAGCCTTGGATGCAGGTAGTCTATGTCTAACAGCAACGACGCACTGTTGTCTATTCCTGTTAATCATGAATTTAAGAAAATAAACATTGGAGTGGAGATGTTTAAACTTGTCACTTGGCATCGAATCCCAAAATAGCCATCGATGTTGTATCGAATTATACAGTAAGAGTATCTAACTTTCTTTTTCTTCCTATTCCAAGTCCGTCATTTTATTTACCGCAGTAATTTTTAAAAGCGTATTTTTAACGGAACTAATGATAATTTTGACAATAATTTCAGCAGTATGAATATTACCTTGAGAACAACGCAATAGTATGTTATTATCTTTAATGTAATTTAAAGTTATTATTGATTAAAAAATCTTATTGTGAATTCTGAGAAACTGATATTCCATTGTGTGCAAAAAAATTTTATTGAAAATTATTTAATCAAATCCAACTATATTGGTTGCTTCATCTTTTATAAACCTAAGGCTGTCTCGGGTAAGGTTTTTGATATGAAAATTTTCTTCAATGTTCATGTCGTCTGCAAACGTTAAGATTTCCTTACATGCACCGGATTTAATTTTTTTAAGACAATTTAGCAGCAATATCCTCCTAAATATGCAAATAAAAGGCATTTCAATCATCGCGATGAATTGCCCGAAGCCACTTTTTACACATATCACAGTCTTTGGGGAATTCAGAAACATGAACATGGTTTTCACCTTTGTAGTTTCCTCGACACCCCGCCACACAGCACTTAAATGGCATAATGTATATTCTATTTAAAAACAAGGAATATTTACTACCGAATTACAAAATTATTGTCACTGTACTGAGAAAGGTCGATCAAACTCATTGTATTTCTTAAAATCACTATAGAACTTAATTTAAATCACCCTTATACGTTTTTTTGTAGACACATCACATTTTCGTTACATATTGTTAGGATCTCCTGACACCATACAGTCTTTTCTACGTGTTTGTCGACACGATATATATATTATAACTCTTTCGTAATAAAAAACGGAACCAAACTTAAGTCTTTATTGTCTAATTGCGCAATAATAATGAACAGTGACCGAATTTCAATGAGTTAAAGGGCTGGCACGACAATTATTAAGAATTAGAGATCAGAACCTCGACTTAGGTGAAAGTGAGAGTTACAAGAAGTGCCAAGTTAGTAAGACAGCGGACTGGCTTTCTGGGACCTCGGAAGGTATTTTATAAACCTTTTAGTCCACGCCCTCGCCCTCAAGATTATACATAACAACACTATTCTAGGTGTAAACATTATGGTTACGAGAACGAATGAACGACGTGTACACAACCCCTGGGAAGAGTACACACCCTAATTCTACTACAGATAGGAAAAGTTAAAATAGACGATATCATTTCTGACATCTTGTGTTATATCAAAACAAGGGGTGACCTGACATGGTCTTGGTAAATCAACACGAAAAGTACATAATGTGCTGGGGTGACATTTGTGATATTTAAAGATAGAGACTTAAGTCAACAATCGCGAGATACGATGTTAGTTTAATAGCGTTCGTGCTTTTCGCGGTTGATAAACAGTTTACAATTTTGGATATCAAACATATCGTGTAAATAACTTTCCCTTGTTTGGATTTAACATGTTGGTGCCAACTGTTGTACGACATTAAAAGAATAAATATAAAATCAAGATAATATGCTACATAAGTTGAAACATTATATTAGAATGATAAAATCATAAAATGGTGTCAAATGATAACTTAACTTCGATTCTCACAACGCTGTGAATGACAAATAAGATTAAAATGACCTAGATGAAAGGTGGGTATCTAACACCTCCCCCATTTAAAATTTTGATGAGGTGATTGTTTATCGAATCAAAATTAAGCTAATTAACACCAGTAAAATTGAAATGTAAATTGTAAAGAGACACATACTTAATCAATATAAAAATTAATAATAATTGTAAATGTAGGAATACCTATAGTTAATATTAAACACGCGCAAATGTAGATATAAGGAAATATATAGTAAATGTTACCCTACGTAATGCAAAAATGTAAAAAAACACACAATTTCTTTTATTCGGCCAACAGTTGAAACCGAGAATCATTAGTGGCGAATTTCCTGGATCGCGGCTCAGTATAAGGAGCCGTGGGATTGGATTTCCAATAAGTAGGTGGTGGAGTTTCTTCTCTACCATACACCTGCAATCCATCGTCTTCATTGGGTTCTTCCAGGTGTCTTCGAATTCTGCTCATTTACATTGTATGAGGGTCGGTAAATTCATATCGTTCGTTATGGGTGGTAAAGCAAATGCTAGGAAGTTCACAGCAGTTTTTACGCTTAGGGAAAAATTTACCGCACAGGGGGAGCCACGAACAATTGCAACAACAACACAAAAACACAACGAGTAACACAAGGAACACTACCGCTAGACTCGTTGAAAACCATGACGAATGCCTGAGTAGGAAGGGTTGATTCATGTTTCGATTGAGGACGTCTTCAAATTGTTCTAATTTATGTTGTGAGTGGCGAAGTTCATCAAGGTTAAAGTTGCTGATGTCCATTGGCTGCATAACGATTCTGTCGTTCTTTAATGCTTCTTTGCTACGTACGCAACAATCGTCATCGGCAATGTTGACAGTGGGGATGAAATTAGTATAGTTCGACGTTTGATTCGATGTCGAATAGAGAACGGTGGAAAGGGTGTAACACTTACACCTGGTGTTCAATGTGAGGACTCCAACTCCATGTAGTTCTACGTCTACGATGTTGGTATTTAATTTATCGCAACTAATTGTACCAACTGTTTTCTTTGAGATGACGTACAACCATGAATTCGGTGAAACCGGGTGCCATAACTCCAAATATGCTTTGATTGTGCGAGTGGGACAGTCTTCAGGTATTTTATTTGGCGAGTTTGTTTTGAGAATTGTCTCACATACTGGCCTTTCAGACGTTAGGTACTTCGCTGCATCGAAGCAAAGGTAATCGTCCTCGGAGAGCTTCTTGCAGGTCGAAAGATCTCTCATACGACTGTAATGTGTTTTGGTTGTGCTCAACAAAAGGTAAGGATAGGAGGGGTCAATGTAGGAATATACATTAGAATCGTTAAATCGTACAGGTAATGGTATCAAATTATATAAATTGAAAACTTGCTCGTGCACCAAAGGGATTTCGATAGCGAAAACTAAAATTTCATTGTCATAAACAACTGACAATTCGCAAAGAGAAAAATATTTGTAAACGTTATTTATGTTGTCAAGAGGTATCGGGAATTCTGCGTCAGTTCCCAGTTTTATTGTAGCTAATTCGTTCCTTAAGTTTGTAGGGGTGATCACGGCGGGATGTATAATCTTTTGTTTAGCAAACAATATAGAGGAAGTTAGAACGTCGAATTGTTCGTTTAGTTCGTTGATAAGTTGTGATAAGAGAGATGTGTTCTCAATTATCCTTTGTTCGCGTTCTAATTGTTGTACATTGTTACTAGTCATTTTACTGAATTTATTAAATTTTTCGATGTTATCGTTTAATTTCATTTCGTTACGTCTAAACGATTGCGCGGAGGCATTATAATTTTTTATTGCATCTGAAATAATAAGAATTTGTTGTTTCATTAAAGATTGAACTTCGTGGTTTTGTGCGAGGAGACTCCGAATAGAATCGGTATAGAATTGGGCGTCGGCAGCATCAGGCGTGCCGAATAGCCAATTAAAGGCGTAAGATACTCCATTAAAAAGACCGCGACGGTTTCGAGACTTTCGATCGGATTTATGACCAACGAGATGAACAATAGTGTCGAATTTAGTTTCCAATTGAGGAATTTGGGTTTTGACTAATTTCAATTGATTTTGACATGGTACCGCTGACGGTATTTTTGAGCACATGAGTACTGTTTTATCTAAGTTCGTTTTAATTAGATTAAGCTGGTCCTGATATAATGAAATATTGTTAAAGGAGAGCAAGGTAAAGTGATCGCTTGAAATTTTTGCGAAGCCTAAATTGTGATAGAATATACCGGCTGTGTTTTCCACAATTTTATTAGTGTAAGGTAATTCAGAGCGTGCAAAAGAGATAAGGATGAAGGAAACGGATGTTCGATGCTTAGTTTTCATTTTGATCACCTGAAACAAAGGGTTTCAGTAAATTGACGTGATAAGTCATTTTCTTGTTCGGTTTAATTTGTACAATTACTGTTTGATTTGGGTTAACTTTTAATATTTTATAAGGGCCTTTGTAATTTGGGCTCAATTTCTTACTAAGTCCTGGTTTTATGTTTTTATTAAGTATGTATACCATATCGCCTACATTAAAATTTACCTGTCGTACTTTTTGATCGTAATATCGTTTAGAACTCTCTTCACTTTTAATCTGGATATCTCTAGCAATTTCATATGACCTGTTTAATTTTAATTTGAGATTTGAGTAATAGTCGTCATAAGAGTATTTAAATTCAGGTGTTGATGTGATAGAAGTAGGTAAAACGGCCTTGTGACCAAATATTAGTTCATAAGGTGTGAAATTTGTAGATTTATGGATGTGCGTGTTATAGGTAAACATGGCTAAAGGCACGTATTCGTCCCAGTTGTTTTGATTTTCGTTTATGAAGTGTTTAAGGTATTCTTTTAGAGTTTGATGGCTGCGTTCTAATGCACCGTTTGTCTGCGGGTGATATGGGCTACTGAAAACGTGTCTGATTTTGAAAAGTTTGTTTAACTCTTTAATTATATTAGAGCAGAAGTCGGAACCCTGATCAGACAGGATGCTATCGGGGATTCCAAAAATTGTTATAAATTCTAAGAGACGGTTTGCTATGGTAACAGCTTCGTGATTTTGAAGGGGTTTTGCAAATGAATATTTTGTTAGATCGTCTTGCATAGTCAATATGAATCTATTACCGCTTTCAGTTGTTACTAATGGACCTACTATATCTATGGCTAATCTCTGAAAGGGGTGTTTGCTAGTGGTGGTTATTTCCATAGGCGCTTTGCCAGGTATATGGTTGGATTTATTTTCCTGACATGACCTACAGGCTTTGATGAAGTTTTTTATGTCACTCTTCATGTTTGGCCATTTATAATTTTCTTTTATTCTCTTATATGTTCGAATGAAGCCTGAGTGTCCAGATATGCTACTACTATGGTTTTCAGTTAAAATTTCCTTGATTTGATTTTTATTATCGGGTTGAATTTTTGGTTTATTAACTAGTATGACCTTAATATTAGTTTTGGAAAATATGAAACTTATTACTTCATTAAACATATCTTGTTTTAGATTGTCGTTGTCTTCTACAGGATTTTTAATGTGAATAAGATTTATTTTTTGTTGCATTAATTTCTTACGGAGGTTTAGCAATGTATAAAAGAGGTCTTTATAATTTATTTTATCAAAATGATTGAGTTTACTCATCAAGAGAAATGTGACATTTTTACTAGAATTTTCTAATTTAATGGCATCGTACATTGTTATATCTTCAGATAAGGTTTTTAGGTCATGCGTAGCAATTAGATTTTCAAAAGAGTTGTTATTTTCGTCTAAGTCTTTAGAGAAGGTCAGTGCGTTAGGAAATTTTGAAAATAAGTTTTCTTTTATTATTTGAATGTCAGGTATGGAATTGTTTGTATAGTGGAACTTTATAAAATCGTCGTATGTCTCATTGGATCGGTTTTCCGTGAATAATATTGTATTTCGTGATAGTGCATCGGCATTTGAATTTATCTTTCCCGGTTTGAATTCTATTTTATATTCATACTCGAGAAGTTTTAGACGCCAACGGACTAGGCGACTATTAGGGTCTTTGCAGTTGAATAGCCACGTTAAGGGACGGTGGTCGGTTAGAATGGTGAATTTCCTACCATAAAGATAGGGGCGAAAGTGGTTAGTTGACCAAACGATGGCTAGCATTTCTTTTTCGGTAGTGGAGTAATTTACCTCTGCCTTGTTGAGAGTACGTGAAGCGTAAGCTACAGGTAAATCCTTGCCTACTTCACCTTGGGAAAGCACTGCTCCAATGGCATAATTAGACGCATCGGTGGTTAAAATGAATTCTTTACTGAAGTCAGGGAATTGTGGAAGGGGTTGTGATGTTAATATAGTCTTAAAGGTTTGAAAGGCTTCTTCGGCAGCAGGTGACCAAGTGAAATCTACGTCCTTTTTTAGCAGAGACGTAAGGGGTTTAGCTATTTTGGAAAAATCTCTAACAAAGCGACGGTAGTAACCGACAAGGCCCAGAAATTGTTTGATTTGTTTTGGATTTAGGGGTGTTGGATAGGTGGAAACAGCTTTCGTTTTTTCCGGATTGGGTGAAACACCTTTGTCGCTGATTACATGGCCAAGATAAACGACTTCTTGTCGCATAAACTCGCACTTGTCGGGTTGTAGTAGGAGGTTGTTAGCACGAAGACGGTTGAATATTAGTCTTAATTTTTCGGAATGTTCGGAGATGGAAGCGGCGTAAATAACAATATCGTCTAGGTAAACAAAGTACTGTAACCCTTGTAAACCAGTTAAAACGGTATTCATCAGACGTTGAAATGTGGAAGGAGCATTCTTAAGGCCGAAAGGCATTCTAGTGTACTCATAATGTCCAAACGGGGTAGAAAAAGCAGTTTTTTGTATATCTTCCTTCTTCATTTCTATCTGATGAAATCCGCTGGCGAGATCTAACGTCGTGAAATATTTGGAGTGTCCAAGCTGATCAAGAATTTGTTCGATATTGGGAAGGGGGTAAGAATCACCTACAGTGACGTCATTTAACTTTCTGTAGTCTATTACTATTCGCCACTTTTTTTCTCCGGAAGCATCGGATTTCTTTGGAACGACCCATAAAGGGCTACAGTAGGGAGAAGTCGAATGTTGAATGATTCCCTGTTTTAACATCTTTTTAACTTGTTTGTCCACTTCGTCTTTATGGACTTGTGGAAATCTATAGATTTTTGACGTTATAGTCGGGTCATTGACTATTATTTCGTGCTGTATTGTCTTTGTACATGTTAATTTGTCATTAGGGAGGAAGAAGATGTCGTTAAATTCGATACACGTCTTTAGTACAGATAGTTTCTCGTCTGAATTTAAATGGTCAAGTCGGAGATTTTCTTTTAGAACCTTTAGTCGGTCGTTAGAACAAGGCGATTTATTTTCACTAACGTTTAAAACGAATGACTTATCTTGATTGAATGGTTCTAATGTAAGTTTTAATTTTTTTATGATTATCTTTCGGTTTGTGGTGTTGAGGACTGTTGTGATAGCTTTTTTATTGTTGTCAACCTTAACAAGAGCCTTTGCGAGAAATACACCTTCACATATTTGTACTTCAGGGCAAATACCTTCACTTATGTTTTCATTAGTTATGTCCACTGCTATTAGCGTTTCAGAACGAGGATTTAGGTAATAGGTACTTTCGCAATGGGGGTTCGAGTTGATGTGTAGGTCGATTGGGAAAGGTAGGGAATCGATTTTTAGTTTTCGTTTACTGAAGTCTATTTGCGCATTTTCACCTTTTAGAAAATCATTACCAATAAGTCCATCGAGAGGAAGGTTTGTCTCTTGTTTGACAATATGAAATTTAGTCTCAAATGATTTTGAAAAAATATTAAGGTTTAGTTTTACGCTACCGATTGTTTTAACCGGAGCGTTGGCGCTGAGGCCATTCAAGGTAAGAGTTTCTGAAGGGTTAAATTTAGTTTTAGTGTTCTTGAGCTTTGGTAGTTTAATGAGAGAGACATTTGCGCCAGTATCGATTAAAAACGAAAATTCGATTCCTTGGTAGTGTGCTTTAATATAAGAGGTGTTTTCTTGGGTTAGGAAAATATCGTGACTGGGATTATCCTTTTCTGACAAAGGATTAGATTGGGAACCTTCGGAAGAATAAGATATAGAAGTTCTAGAAAATTTCTTCGGAAGGGTTGAAAGAGACTCAGAGTTACTGAAGTCACGACTTGGAATTAGTTTTAATTTATTGTTGCGATCGAGGTAAGGATTAGATTGGGAACCTTCGGAAGAGTAAAACATAGAAGTTCTAGAACATTTCTTCGGAAGGGTTGAGAGAGACTCAGATTTGTTTAAGTGGCGATTTGGAATTTGATATTGAGAATTAGAATTTACGCCATTGAAATGTCGATTTCCGCAGGTGCGACGCTCATCTGGGGAGGGACTATGTTTAAATTTACCTGTCCAGAATTGCCTTGTGGTTGAGTACTATTGAGAGCTTTCATTCTATTATTGTACTCTCTCTTACGACATTCGTTTATTAAATGACCGCGATTTTTGCAATATCGACAGATTTTTACGTTAGCGTCAGTTGAATTCGCTCTGTTATTATTACTAGGATTATTATTAGAATTATTATTATTGGGGTTACTATTAGGTTGTCGTCTTTGCTCCTGAGCAAAGTTAATGGAAGTATTTTGATTACGCTTTTTAAAACAATCTTTAGTGAAATGTCCGTTTCGTTTGCAAAAATTACAGAATTTAGAAGAGGTTGTTTTTACTTTGAATTCGTCTTGCGAGATTTTTAACGCACGTTCTTCTTCAATAGCTTTAGTTAAAGCTACTGAAAGATCGTCTAAATTTTGAGATCTTAGAAATCTCGAAATATCTGGGACAGAATGATGTATAAATCTACTTAAAGCGAGTTCCTTAATTGTTTGGATTTTTCCAGTCTGTTCGTTTGCGTTACTAAAGGACATTGCACTAAGTATGCGGGTTATAAGTTTATCGATTCTTTCGTGGAAAGAAATAACTGTTTCATTTGTATTTTGTTTGAGTGTATTTAATTCTTCCATTAATTGGATGTAATGTTTTTTGTCCTGGTAAAACGTGCACAGTATAGCCTTCAATTCTGACCAATTTTCGTACGTTTTACCGTGGAGTAAGGACCTAGCAGAACCTGTTAACTTGGATATTATAAAAGCAAATAACGCGGTGTGTTGTGTATTATGTGCTAATTGCATGGCGTTACTACAATTAGTGAGGAATTCGTGGAATTCTGAACGTTTTCTATCGAAACTCTTTGGGATGAGCGAGCATAAGAAATTTAATTGGAAAATAGTGAAGTTACTGTTAGAATTTGAGTCAGCTACCTGTTCGCTTTGATTTGGGGTTGACATTTTAAAGAGAGGTGGAGGAGGGAGTTATTATTGTCACAATCAAAACAATTACAAAAGATCTTAAGACTTACGGTTTCTTCCAGCGATGTTGCTTCTGTTGATGACCGGTGTGTGGACTCAGGGTTGGTGGCGACGACAGTGCTCAAAGAGTTGAAACTCACCAAATCGAAGAACCAAGATTAATGGCTGTTGTCTTCTTCTTGTGGCACTATCCCACTCCTGACACCAATTTTGTTAGGATCTCCTGACACCAGACAGTCTTTTCTACGTGTTTGTCGACACGATATATATATTATAACTCTTTCGTAATAAAAAACGGAACCAAACTTAAGTCTTTATTGTCTAATTGCGCAATAATAATGAACAGTGACCGAATTTCAATGAGTTAAAGGGCTGGCACGACAATTATTAAGAATTAGAGATCAGAACCTCGACTTAGGTGAAAGTGAGAGTTACAAGAAGTGCCAAGTTAGTAAGACAGCGGACTGGCTTTCTGGGACCTCGGAAGGTATTTTATAAACCTTTTAGTCCACGCCCTCGCCCTCAAGATTATACATAACAACACTATTCTAGGTGTAAACATTATGGTTACGAGAACGAATGAACGACGTGTACACAACCCCTGGGAAGAGTACACACCCTAATTCTACTACAGATAGGAAAAGTTAAAATAAACGATATCATTTCTGACATCTTGTGTTATATCAAAACAAGGGGTGACCTGACATGGTCTTGGTAAATCAACACGAAAAGTACACAATGTGCTGGGGTGACATTTGTGATATTTAAAGATAGAGACTTAAGTCAACAATCGCGAGATACGATGTTAGTTTAATAGCGTTCGTGCTTTTCGCGGTTGATAAACAGTTTACAATTTTGGATATCAAACATATCGTGTAAATAACTTTCCCTTGTTTGGATTTAACATGTTGGTGCCAACTGTTGTACGACATTAAAAGAATAAATATAAAATCAAGATAATATGCTACATAAGTTGAAACATTATATTAGAATGATAAAATCATAAAATGGTGTCAAATGATAACTTAACTTCGATTCTCACAACGCTGTGAATGACAAATAAGATTAAAATGACCTAGATGAAAGGTGGGTATCTAACAATATGCATACTGTTGTAGACCAATAATAATTAATTATAAATCTTTTTATATAATTTAAAAACTAAACTATTTCGATACTTATTCAAAATTTCAGTTTAATATATTCTTTGTTCGGGTTTTTGTCTATTATAATTCTTATCAGTGGCTTGTCAATTTAAGCCGAAACAATTGCATTATTAGGAACTTTCATGGGAAATGTAAATAAAGTGTGAGATGGGCAATGTGGCGGATCACACGTCCATTGCATGAGCTTTGATCTCTTATTACACAATTAAAGGAATGTTATAAATATTAGATTGTAGTAAGTTATTAGTCAGTAGTTGGTTAGCCAGTCAAGAGTAATAGTTGAGCATCATCGTCAATAAAGTCAGTGTTTATATTGAACGTCGTTTCAATTATCATTAATCATCCTAAATATAAAAGAAGAAAGAAGCACCCTTAGTTTTAAGGAGTCGTCTCAAACTGGGCGACAACAATACTTAATACGATGCATGGGTATACTATCGCCGTCATGTTTAGCTGTTACGTCATCGGCACTCTGGTCTTGTCTCCCGATGGTAACGGTTATACCCGACTTCGCGAAAATTGCTTTATTACGCATGCGCTATCCTGAAATAGTGGTACGTTCGTTCATAGATTGAGCGATGGAGAAACGAAGTTTCCGCACGTAATTAAAACTAAGTATAAATACTTTTTTAATTTTCCCACACTTTTTAAAATCTAGTTAGTTTTTTTTTTAGTGCTTATATAAGAGGTTAATTATATTTGTAATTTCAAATTGAAGCTTTTGAAAATTCCTTATTTCTGCGGGGTTAAAATCGGAAAAATATAATAAGGAAAAGGGTTTTATCGTCCAATTCAAACACGGAAATAAGTACATAAAAAATAACTAATAATGTGTTATTACTAACAGAAAAAAATTACAATAATTTCTTTAATGATGTTATTATGTCATTTAAATTACGAATTTTTAGCGGGTATTATAATATCTAAAAGGAAAATTACTTAAATTAAATGAAATAAAATTTATGTATTTTTTACAAGTCATATGAATTAAATTTAATACTAATTACAATTTGAAAAATATTTTCTTAGTGTAATATTTGTTCTCATTATTTCAGTCTCTGCCTACTAGATACCTCCGCCTATCTCATTCAAACTTAAACAGCTTAACCACTTAATTAATAGCATCTTATTTTATGGCCATCGACTTTTCCTGTAGACTATAAAGAAAGCACTATTTTCCGTATTTTATTAAAATTTAAGGCTCAGTTGCATCAGAAATAAAGATGGAAGGAGTGGTCATCTACTTTCTTAAATTATTTCAAAACCATTTCCTCTGACATTGTCTAATTATACCAACATATGTTTTATGAAGCACTTCAAAAAAGTTTAACAAAGTACCGTTGCGTTCTCGAATTCTTCAGAAAATTATAAAACCAGCTGTCAGCTTAGAAAAGATCCTATAATCTATTAACAATGAAATACCGAGAAATTTTTTATTGTGGCGATTTTAAATACATTAATATGAATTCAATTCAAGAACCAACTACAAGTTACCTCAAATTAATGAGGAAAAAGCTATTGCTGTCACCATGTCCCCGGCGGGATTCGAACCCGCGTCTCTGGCTCTACGCGCCATTGCTCTAACCACTAAGCAACAGCAACATGATGACAGCAACATCGACGAAACGTACTTACTAATTCACTGAAAACTTGGATTAATGTATATTATTATTAATAGGTATCTATTAACAGTGAAATACCGAGAAATTTTTAATAGCGGCGACCTAGAATATTTTAGGTTGCTTCAGAATGTTATTCAAATTTTTAAGTTATAAAATCCTCGAAAATGTTCAACGAGAGTCTGGAACATTCCAGAATGTTACATAATTTGACAGAAGTCTTGAGAATGTTCCCTTACGTTCCAGCATGATCTGGAAGATACAAGAATATTTCAGGGTGTTGTCAAATGGTATTTAATTTTACAAAAGGCTATGTAGATGTTTAAAGAAAATATGAAGTCCTTTAATAGCTTTAATAAGGTTCTATGATGTTCGAGAAGCTAATAGAATCTTTCAGAAGTTTATATAATATTTCGATATATCTATTGTATATTGTTTCCAAAAGGTTGAGAAGTTAATAATGTTATACGTAGAACGTCCGTATTGAAAAGTATTTCAAGATGATCTGTAATACTTCATAGTCGATAAACATATACGTGTTCCATTCTCTTTCAGTGATCTTTTAATATTACTATAAAGAAAATATTTGAAACCCCTACAATAAGCCTATTATTTGATGTGCCACTTCTCTAATTTTCCCCTGAAAAGTGATTACCAAAGTTCAACTTGACACAGGTACTTCTTCATGCATGTCCTTTGTTGTTAATACATGTTTACACGTAAATAGTTAAAAACATTAGTGTAAAAGAATGAATTTCTTTTCTCTCTAATAGGAACTTTTTTACAGAATTTAGCATTAAGAATTAATGCCTTTCAATCTAATGTAAGAAATGTTTTTTTCTAATTTTAGTATCTCCATGTATTTTGTCTATCGTGACAAAAGTTGTTGCGTGTTAGAAAAGTTTTCAAAACTTATAATGTAAATACGTCATTTAGAAATAAAATGCGTTCTTCAAAAATCTGTTTAGTGACCTAATACCAACACAGTTGCCTACTAATGTTTATCATTAAACTTTTCCTTTCAAAATGAAAGTTTTTGAGATCCTTTATGTAAGATCAATTTTATTAGTAAGTTTTTCTTGTGCTCTGGTAAAAACTCATCTGTTGAATTTGAATTTTGAAGACAATATTTCTTCTCAAAGTTCAGAATATATCAAAAATTACCATTGCGAACTGATTTTGGAATTTATTGATACCCACTTGAGTAACGACTTTGTGAAGATAATTGGTAAACAATGGGAAGCAACTACACTGAGTGATTTAATTATCAAAAAATTAAAATCGCCACGAGCTATTATAACTTCTGTTAATAATTTACATGAACCGAAAATTTTTAAAAATACGTCATTGTACCACAAACATCATGATTATTTGTTTTTTCCTGATAATGTGCAGCAAGTGTATAGTGTACTAAAATTTGCTTATAATCAGGATGATTGGGCACCTAGGAGACGATTTTTGAATGTAGTAACTTGTAACTGGGGTAAGACATTTTAAAATTCCAATAAAATTTAAGACAAGCTAAAGACAGTAATATTCTGGCTTTAAAGATTATGAAAAATACATTTTCTTCTCATAGTAGAATTTTATTTGAATTTAGAGGTTCTAGTGCTAATTTCCTAATTGTTTTATACCAATTACCAAAATTGTTTTCTTTATAGGAAATAAGAGTATATCAAATGCCCTGCTACGTTTTAAAAATTGGTTTGCTTATGAAGTGGTATTCATCAAGAGTTGCAAAGAGGGGTTTAAGTGGTTATACGTGGCTCCATAAAAAAATAAAGGGGAGAAAATGCGTAAAATACGTATCTCTCGCACAGTTTGACTTAAATCAAAGCTCGTTTAATCCATTTGGAGGAAAGTATTTAAAAAATGCCAACGGATGTGCTCTGAAAATTGGATGGTCTTATGGAACCCTTATGTTGACTAATGAAATTGAAATAATGGGTTATCCCTACTATGCATTGCAGGAATTTGCAAAGGCAGTAAACGCGAAAATTATTATCAATGAGGAAAATGCTGCCCACAGAAAGGAATATACAAACAGTTTAAGCATTGGTGAGCAAGATATTCATTAAGGCGACTTTATTTATTTTCGTCTCATCTTCAGATACACTGATTGGAGATATGGAAAACAATAAAGTACACATTTGCACCGGTCACACCTTAGTTACCCAACCATCTCCGTTAGTGGAGAGGACATTTCTGATGAGGTTTAGACGAAATTACTGGCTCATTCCCCAAAGACGACCAGTTTTATCAGATTATTTATTTTCTTGTGATTTAATCTTAGTGTTATGGCTATTTTTGCTTTTTATTTCGGCTTTTGTTCTATTCGTTATCAGTTTCAGTACGACGCCATATTTGTACGAAATAACTTCCAAATGGCCTTTCGCATTCACTTGCGTCGTTTTTGGAATAGGTGTTAAACATTTTCGAAACAAATTGCTATCGTTTAGAATTTTGCTATTTTCCGGAATAATTTTCGGGTTTTATATAAATGTAGGGTTTTATACCGTGAGGAACAGTATGCTCACACATCCTCCATTGGAGCCTAAGATAACTAATTTTCGCCAGCTGGTCGATTCAAAATTCAAATTGAGGTCTTTCAGAAGTTATATTGATAAAGCTTCTGCACAGTTTGATAAAGAAATGAAAGAGAAAATATTGGACAAATGGATGCCTTCGAAATATGACGTCATTCTTAATGAGACCAGAGATTTTTTAAGCAGTACCGAAGAGGCTATTTGGACTAATGAGCGAACTATAGGAATCATAAAAAATTTTGAAGAAGTGGAGAAAATCTCCGCTGGGGTAACTTCTTGTTTCTTTTTGAAGTAAAAATTCTTCAGTGGCAACCAAAACAAGTTCTACTCCGAATAAAACTTACTGATCATATGATGCTTTACAGGCATACTCTGGTCTCTACGAAATTTTCCTAGTAAGAAGCGGATTTCCTTTCTTTGATAGCTTGAATGAAGTCCTGTGTCGAATACATGAGTCTGGACTGGTCAGTAAATGGATAGAAATGGAAATGTCTTCTTATCCAAAAATAGAAGTTCCCATAAAAGTCTACATGTCAGCCGTTCCATTGATTTTATCAAAAATGAAGGGCGCTTTTGTCCTACTGGGAATAGGGATTTTTTTGTCCACAATAATTTTTGTACTTGAACTCACATTTCATTAAAGACCAAAGCGAATTTTCGATCAGTACCCATGAATCTTTCATAAGAGTTTTTTTCTAAGTTTTTAAAGGTGTTATAAAAATGTTTTTGATTAGGAAACTATAAGTGTAGCAGTAGTAGACATATTTAGATTTTTTTTGACTGTATAGAGTAGATATAATTAAAAAAAAAAAAAAAACAATTTCGTTAAGAAAAAAGATGTTTTTGAATTTAAAGCCAAACCTACCCCACCCACAGCTTACTAAAAATTGCAAACTATCTAACTTTTCTTCGGTGTTGTTTGGGTATTCTGGTTATTCTAGGTGATTCTACTGTTACTTAATAGTACTTTAAAAAATATATTTTGAAAATAAATTAGGAAAGTAAACTGCAAATCATACATAAGCACGTAAAATAATTTACCTTTAAAGCAGTTAAACAGGGTGGCCAATGGATCACGAATTATGACCCTTAAAAGATTTGACAGATACTTACATAGATAAAAAAATTCAAAATATTCCATCAAGAATGGCCGTGGTCTATAGGAACTGTTTAGTCCAGACGTTTCCTCAGCGACTGCGGCTGACATCTTCAGTGGAAGTGTTGACGAGAGCGGAGATTATACCTCGAAGTCTCGTCACAACATCAGAACGGTCTTTAAACCAATGAATCAGCTACGTAACCTCCTCAGATCAGCTAAAGACCCTTTGTCATCCGCCGGTGTTTATAGAATTTCTTGTTCTTGTCAGACGCAGTTGATGACGAAACGTCTGGAGTAAACAGTTCCTATGGATCACGGCCTGCAACTCCGAACCCTAGTTTTTCTATGGATTCCGGCCGTGAAAGCTTATGTTCATGTATAGATATTGTAACGACTTTTCTAGTAGAACTTATTTATTTAACGGAAATTTATTTACAGCTATTTATTTAACACTTACACTAATAGAATACTTAATAATTCTTAATAACAATTCAACGACTTATTTATATGACAAGAGAAATGTGTATTTATATCACTCGGTATATCGTAGTTCGGTATTTATATTACTCGTTCGGAAGCTAACTGTAAACTACTCTTATTGGCCACGTCAACAAGTATTTATACAGATTTGGAACATTCTAGAAGGTTCCAGAATGACGTACTAGACTTTACTTGAGAGCCTATTGTGTTTGTTTAATCTATTGCCTTGTTTATTGTCATCAAAGCGCCGACCGACGCCGGCATCCTTTGAACTCCTCTTATCTGCTGTCGGATCTCGTGGCCGCTCTCGCACACATATACGTTCGTTACACTGCCCCCTCCTTAAGGGTCCCGGATCACATTCTGCCGTTCCTTCAGAGGATCATGCCGGTACTTGCAATTCTGTCCCCTAACGCACCCAGTCGTTATATGGAAGTAGCAATCCACCGTCCTTGGCTGTGCGGGATCTCGCTGGGGATTGTTAGTGTATACCGTTATTTCGACGCCGCTCAACCGGAACAGGACCTCCAACATGCTTTGCACAACTCTCCAGTTCAGTTCATTCAACCCACATCCTATCCTTGGCATGGCTAATCTTGTGGTATCCGTGGATAGCAGTTGGTCTCTTGGTTCCACCAACGAATTCCATAACGAGCGGTAGGTGGGTTTTTCAGACGACGCCTCCTTAGTGACCAGCTAGTAAAAGGATCGGTTGCCGTCCACCAGACTTAGCACTTTCTTTTCATCTCCAAGTTGGTCCCGCAGCTCTGGCAAGCGGCCAAATTTCTTCTTGAATACAGTGGCAATACCGCGATCCATCCTCAAGTCTTTGGCCACACAATGAACCAGCGAGTTTGAAGCAGCAAACAAATCTTCGGATCTCTCGGAGGTGACACCGAATCTGGAGTTAGCATACAAGCTAGGCGTGGCCATAAAGTCGCCATACTGGGGATCCGGAGAACGAGCTTGCATAAGCCTGATCCGTGCTTCTTCGTGATTGTCACCAACATATGGGGCCAAACGGTTAAAATGGACAACCTCGGTTTTCCATTTGGTGTGCGTCGAATCCGGTAAATAACGTCATTTATTCTCTTCATGATTGTATATGGGCCCTCCCAGTGCTGATGTAGCTTCGGCGAAATACCTTTACGGGGCTGTGGATTGTATAACCACGCCATGTCTCCCTCCTGGAAACCTCCATCAGTGGCCCGTATATCGTAGGTGTCCTTCATGCGGTCGCTAGCTATCTGCATCCGGGAACGTACTTCCTCATGGATATCGTCAAGTCTTCTGCGGAGATCACTAACGTAGTCTTCTCCTGCAACGTCCTCACCAGGTTTGCAGCCAAATTTCAGGTCACATGGCAACCGTAGCTCCCGACCAAACAGTGCTTTTGCTGGTGTTTGTCCAGTAGTTTCGTGAATCGATTATCGATATGCTATAAGAAACAGTGGCAGATGGCGATCCCAGTCTCTTTGGTGTTTGGAGACCACTTTGGACAAGTACTTGTTAATGGTCCTGTTCATTCGTTCTACCATGCCGTCTGATTGAGAATGCAGAGGTGTTGTCCGGGTTTTGTGGATGCCTAATGTCTTTCAGATTTCTTGGAACAAGGCCGACTGAAAATTCCGACCCTGATCAGAATGAAGCTCCATGGGCACGCCGAAACCGGCTGATCAGGTGGTTGGTGGTTTAGGAGCTCCTCCGCTATTGTGGTGGCTGTCTGATTTGGGAGTGCGTACGCTTCAACCCATTTCGTGAAGTAGTCCATTGCCACCAGGATGTATTTGTTGCCACCATCGGTCTCTGGAAACGATCCTGCGATATCCATGGCAATCCGTTCGAATGGACTGCCGACATTGTACTGGCGCATAGGAGTACGCCGTCGTCTTTGTGGTCCCTTGCTGGCTGCACAAGTTGTGCACTTTTTGCAGGAGTCTTCAACGTCTTTTTTGCAATTGACCCAGTAAAACCGCTCACGGACTCTTCCAAGGGTCTTGTTAACATCAAAATGTCCCCCCGAAGCATCGTCATGGAGGCACTTCAAGACTTCCTTTACCAGGCTCTTCGGTACAAGCAATTGACTTTTGCTCTCAGTACCATTCTGGTTTTCCATTATTCGCTTCAGGAGTCCATCTTCTTCAACAATAGAGTCCCATTGGGCCCACAACGATTTCACGTCCCCAGATTTAACGGCGATCTCTTGCCAGGTCGGTCGTCTGCCTTCATTCTTCCATCATCGGAACAAGCTCAGGACCGGAACAGAACCCTATTCCGTCTTGATTTTATCCGGATGCCATTGTTCATCCGTGACGGTTATTCTCCGGACTTCCTCGTGTTCCTCCAGGCGCTTACAGGACTTGCAATTTTCGGAACATGATATTCTGGATAAGGCATCGGCGTTCTTATGGCTATTTTCAGCTCGATGTTCTATGTCGAAGTCGTATTCTTGGAGCTTCTTTATCCAACGCGCGACTTGACCCTCTGGATTCTTGAAACTCAGTAACCACCGTAAAGCAGCATGATCTGTTCGGAGCAGGAACTTCCTGCCATACAAGTACTTATAAAAGTGCTCCACGCTCTTGACTACTGCCAGAAGTTCTCGTCGGGTTACACAGTAGTTTCGTTCGGGCTTGGATAGGGTCTTGCTGTAATAGCCGATGACTTTTTCCTCTCCGTGTTGTATTTGAAATAGTACTGCGCCTAACCCAACATTGCTAGCATCGGTGTCCAGAACAAATTTCCCCTCTCGTATCGGATAACTCAACACGGGTGTGGAAACGAGAGCTTGCTGTAACTTATCGAAGGCAGCTTGGCAGTCCGGTTCCCAGCAGAATGGTCTGCCACTTTCGGTTAGACTAGTCAATGGCTTGGCAATATTGGCAAATCCAGAAACGAAGCGTCTATAGTAAGTACACAGGCCAAGGAAGCTTCTGACCTGATGTACGTCAGTAGGTACTGGCCATTCTTGTACGGCTGTGGTCTTTTGCGGATCGACTGAAACGCCGGTCTTCGTGACTACGTGCCCCAGGTAATTCACTGTCTCTTGAAATAGCTTGCATTTCTTGCGGCTTAATTTAAGGTTGACATCCCGCAGCCTTCGAAGTACCTCTTCCAAATTTTTCAAGTGATCGTCGAAGTTTTTTCCGATCACGATTATGTCGTCAAGGTATACCAGGCAAGTTTTCCCAATCAAGCCGTTCGAGACCGTCTCCATGAGTCGTTCAAATGTGGCTGGCGCATTACACAACCCGAACGGCATCACATTGAACTGCCACAGCCCGGTTCCGATCGAAAATGCCGTCTTCTCTTTGGCCTCAGGATCCAGATCTACTTGGCAGTATCCACTTTTAAGGTCCAGCGTTGAGAATATTGTCGACCCCGCAAGCGTGTCCAAGGTATCATCGATGCGTGGCAACTGGTAGCTGTCTTTCTTGGTGACATTATTTAGCTGGCGGTAGTCAACACAGAATCGTGTGGATCCGTCCTACTTCTTGACCAAAACTATATATATTGTTATAGGCATTTCAAATAACTCCTGAATGTTCCAGTCCATTATGGTATCTAATCGCATCCACTCAAGGAAGATAGTGTGGTAAACTTTCTACAATATCTTGCAAATTTATTTTAAAGATGATGTAAATATTTATTGTTTTTATTGAAACTACAATTACTATTTTTCTTGTATTATTGTATGTTTTACTCGCCGTACAAGCATTTCTGCCACAAAACAAAACAAAATCGCCGAAAGAAAACAGTGGCTAACGCAATATTTTAAGACATTGTAACGACTTTTCTAGTTATACTTATTTAATTTAAAGGATATTTATTTACAACTATTTATTTAACAATTAAACACAAATAGAACACTTAAACACTAATAACAATTCAATAACTTATTTACATGACAAGGAAAATGCGTATTTATATCTCTCGGGAATGACCTACTAGAATTTACTCGTGTTCGTTTTATTAATGGCCTTATTTATTGTCATCAAAGCGCCGACCGACGCCGGTATTCTTTGAACTCCGCTTATCTGCTCCCGACTTTCGTCGCCGCTCTCGCAAACATACACGCTCGTTACACTGCCCCCTCCTTAAGGGTGATCAGTCCCGGATTACATTCTGCCGTTCCTTCAAAGGATGATACCGGTACTTGCAATTCTGTCCCCTAAGGCACCCAGTCGTCATATAGAAGTAGCAATCCACCGTCCTTGGCTGTGCGGGATCTCGTTGGGGATTGTTGGTGTATACCGTTTCTTCGACGCCGCTCTACCGGAACAGGACCTCCAACATGCTCCGCACCACTCTCCAGTTCAGTCCATCCAACCAACATCCTATCCTTGGCATCGCTAATCTTGTGGTACCCGTGGATAGCAGTTGGTCTCTTAGTTCCACCAACGAATTCCATAACGAGCGGTAGGTGGGTTTTTCAGACGACGCCTCCTTAGTGACCAGCTAGTAAAAGGATCGGTTGCCGTCCACCAGACTTAGCACTTTCTTTTCATCCCCAAGTTGGTCCCGTAGTTCTGGCAAGCGGCCAAAGTTCTTCTTGAATACGGTGGCAATACCGCGATCCATCCTCAAGTCTTTGGCCACACAATGAACCAACGAGTCCGAAGCAGTAAACAAATCTTCGGATCTCTCGGAGGTGACACCGAATCTGGAGTTAGCATACAAGCTCGGAGTGGCCATAAACTCGTCATACTGGGGATCCGGAGAACGAGCTTGCATAAGCCTCATACGTGCTTCTTCGTGGTTGTCACCGACATATGGGGCCAAACGGTTAAAATGGAAGACCTTCGGTTTTCCATTTGGTGTGCGTCGAATCCGGTAAATAACGTCATTTATTCTCTTGACGATTGTATATGGGCCTTCCTAGTGTTGCCGTAGCTTCGGCGAAATACCTTTACGGGGCTGTGGATTGTATAACTACGCCATGTCTCCCTCCTGGAAACCTCCATCAGTGGCCCGTATATCGTAGGTGTCCTTCTTGCGGTCGCTAGCTATCTGCATCCGGGAACGTACTTCCTCATGGGTATCGTCAAGTCTTCTGCGGAGATCATTAACGTAGTCTTCTCCGGCAACGTCAAGGTTTGCAGCCAAATTTCAGGTCAGATGGTGTTGAAGTTGTTAGTTGTTTTTAAGTGGAGGTCGTGAGAAAGGGTTGAAAATAATAAACTCGGGACTACAGAACAATTTAGTTGAAGTATTATATTTGAACGTTTACAATACAAAATCTTGTGACCGACTGACTCGTTTAGTCACACACTCAATCAGCTTTTCCTTTTAGTTTATTATATCATACAATCGGTATGTCGCCAAAGCTTAGACTAAACAAAATAAAAAACACGATGAACAGATTAATATTCCGAGAAACCAAAAGATAAGGCTATTCGTAATAAATCATTGACTTTAAACTTGTGTGTATGTAGTGGTCGAATGCTTCACAATGAATTAAAACATATGTACATGTATCGGTAATGTGAAATTAAATACGTCTGCAGTCGTCTGAAGTTTACGAATCTTAAATACGTTTACATGATAATGTAGAGGAAGTGGAGAAAAGTGTAGGGTATAGACATATGAAATAAAATTGAAGTCGTTATAGTTATCGATTCTTTATTTTGATATAAATGAGGTATGTAATGTAAGTGATACAATCAAAATATTGAATAATAAGATTACATTAATAGTACTAGCAACTTGTAGAAATACGAAAGAGTCGGCGATATAGCCCTTAGTTATAACGTCTCTGTTATCATCATTCTTAAGCTGAATCCATCGGTTTTCAATATATCTTCGAAACTGTCCATGTTTATCAATAAATGCTAGTTTTACAGAGTGAAAGTTCTGCACGTTCTCAACTGTAAAGACATTTGTTCCATTAAAATTTTTTAAAATAATAGTATCCCAATTTTTCTTCCATGTACAAGACACATCAAAATCCTTATTAAAATTTTTACAAACATAGGCTTCATCTCCAATAGTATTATCAGGTCGGGAAATGCAGAGGGTATTGTTATACAAATATGTTAAAATCAGTAACGACGACACACTGATCATGATTGCTTTTTTCCATAACAACTGAGACATTTAAAACGAGCAACGTGGTTTGTACAATAAGTTCCCCTCCACTGAAGCCTATGTAATGGAAGGGGGATTTTACATAAGTTACGGGAATGAGTGAAGGAGCGGTAGATGCATAACAGAGTTGACTGTGTTTAAGTCAAAATGGGGACCTCGTCTATTAGCTGATTTATACAGCTTTATCATATTTCTTCCGTGGAGACACGCAGAAGCGTTTACGGATGCAGAAATCGAGGACATAAACGAAAAAATTGTGAATAAAGTGGATCATCCATCAATTCGCCTTAAAGGATTTGTTGGAAAAGCGGCTGATTTAGAAATACATATGTAAAATGTTTAACATTGTATGAGAATATAAAAAATAAACATCTAATGTATATTATGAACGTGTTTTATTTGTTTAAAGGAAAAAAAATACAGTCAATTTATGAGTGTAAAGACAACCAATATTTTAATAAAAGAACATTTTTATAAGCACAATTCTGTTCAACAGCGGTTGTAAATAAATGATAAGAATACACTTTAACTTTAAAATGAGTTAAGAGTTTGGAGAGAGCTGGACATTCGATATCTTCAATGTTAACAAAGTTAACAGTAGGAAAGGATTCCTGCAGCCACATCATCTTTTGTAATCTTTTAACATATACAACTGTTGACTCCATTAATATGGAGTGAATTCTATCATAAAGTGTAGAGTACGGAAGATCGCCGTTATCCCAATATAACCCATGAAAATTTCTTGTTAACCAACGATTTTGACTTCTGTAACGAACGGGGAAATGGTGGTTCAAATGTGAAATGATAAACTGGTTCTTCTTTTAGAGCAACAACAGCAACTTCTTTAAAAACAAATCGATTCTCACTACACTGAAAACCTTGTATGTCCAATAAGAAACTCATCGAGCTCACTGTTCAGTACCGGTAAGAAAACAAAATTGTGGAAGTGATCGTTGTGTTTTATACTTCTTGAACTAAGATTGTGGACGGATTGTAACGTATCACACGATCATGTATTATTAAACAGAAAGCTACTGTTTTGTCTGGTATATTTTCTTTAGTTTGAAACTCTAGACGGATATCTGTACTACCAGAATTAACAGTTTCATTCTGATAAGAACAGTCTACTATTACAAGAGGAGCAATGCCTAGAAATTGTTTAGGATCGAATAAGGGTTCACTTACATTACCATAATACGATTGTTGAAAGTTGACATACATTTCATATAAAACGGCAAATCTAGAAGTATCAAAATCTAAATTCAAATTATCATAGGGGTACATAGTAGATCCTAAGTGAACTTTAAAATTGGTTAGTTTACAGTGATCGAAGGCACTCATATTTTTTGCAAGATTATTACTTTTATCTGTTTGAAATCCGAAAATAATGAAGCGAGGCTTTTCCAATTGTGACGTTGTTTTCACATTCCAGTTGTGAGAATACGATTTGGGAAGTAGCGGATATTCATGTAGTTCCCAAGTCCGAAATGAAAGTTCCATATTTAAATTTCGCAATAACGCAACAATTTCAAACGTTCAGCATCTGCTACAGATACATGAGGAATTTTCCAAGAAATCTGATCCAAATGTACAAGTACATCTTCAAGTGGCGTTGCTGAGCAATATAAAGCATTATTGTCAGTGCTGCTGCGAACTAGAACTAATTCTTGTCGAACGTTTAATATTATTTTTCGGAAGTCTTCTGCAAATCCAAAAATCATACGTTGTGGAATACAAACGTTGAAGTAACCGTTGGAATCTACTAGTTTTACAGAATTAAGCTTAATTCCTTGTAGATCGCTTAAAGCAGGAGGCAACCATCCACTGTTGCTGAGACGTTTACTTTCATTCTCGTTGTAAGATGCGTAACCTTTCATTGTTGTAACCATGCCAGGATTACGGACTCGATCAATAACTTTTCCGCCTAATTCATAACGAATTTCATCCAACAGGTGTAAAATTCCATTGTGGATAAAAGAAGTGTTCGCAGTTGCCTTTCCATCCTTTTGAAGAAGCGAACGACCTTCTATGTATAGGAAACTACTAGAAGGCAAAGTGTAAACATCTTCATTTTTAATAACAGAAATAGAATCGTTGGTAATTGTTTTGTGAAACATTTTATAATAATTAAAAATTAAAAATTAAATGCTTTTTAATGTTTCAAAATGAATTTATTGTAAATCTCTACAATTGTTTCGGTTTGTTAAACCTTTATCAAGAGTAATTTTACTACTAAAATTCAAGGCTAAATAAGGCCTTATATATACAAAATTTACAGGTGTGTTAGGATAAACATGTGTGTGTGGGTGTATTATTAGCAATATCTATATATCTATCTATTATAATTGTCTCTTTAAATTCTAATTGATCATTGGTTATGTTTGAATTTCTTTGGAGTGCTTTCTTAATTTCTAGTTGTTCTAAGTAAGTTAATCGTTTTCCTTTGTTGTCTGCATGTAACAATTTTACATTTTCTACATCTAAATCATAATACACCCACACACACATGTTTATCCTAACACACCTGTAAATTTTGTATATATAAGGCCTTATTTAGCCTTGAATTTTAGTAGTAACATTACTCTTGATAAAGGTTTAACAAACCGAAACAATTGTAGAGATTTACAATAAATTCATTTTGAAACATTAAAAAGCATTTAATTTTTAATTTTTTATTATTATAAAATGTTTCACAAAACAATTACCAACGATTCTATGTCTGTTATTAATAATGCGAGCAACGCAATGCTTATGGTATATTTTAGAAGATGTCTACTAAAATTCAAAAAGTGCTCCAATCACATCTGGTTTTTAAAAGAGTGTAGAAAAAACAGTGTAGTGCCTAAACATATGAAGATTTCGTGTAACCATAAATCACAGGATGTGGAAGTAGTGTTAAAAAGTGCATACAAAACTTGGCTAAACCTGGAACTAAAACACTGGTACAGAACAAGAGACAATTTAGGACTTCACCTGAAAATTATTCATACACAACTGGCGCCTAAAGAAAACCCTATGTTATTTTCATACTTGGACCGTCAGATAAGGGAAGATATCCAAGGGATTGTAGAAAAACAACGTTCTACACAACACAGTAAACTTTTAGAACTTCAAAAGAAGAAAACAAGAACCAGCAACACTACAAGCAAAAATGAAGATCTCCAAAAAGCTGTTGAGTACAAATTTTATCCTAGATTAATCAATACAACTAACGTAACTTTTACTGAAAGTGAAACCAACTTATTAAATTTAGGTTTAAAATACTCCCCCAATTTTATTTATAAAAAAGATTTAGATAATTTAGCAGTAAACGTTGAGATTGCTATGTCCTCCACGACAATTGAACCCCGGGATAAGTTTAACGTCGCAAAATTATGTAAATCCGTTTTAAAATTTCCGAAAGATAATAACAAATCAGAAAAAACAATAATTCAAAACATATCTAAAAAACTTAAAACCAATGACCTAATACTTAGTAAAGCGGATAAAGGAAATTCAATAGTAATTCTAACTCGTAATGACTACAATAGTAAAATATCAAAACTTTTGGTCACCACCGATTTCAAATTACTGAATTCAGACCCAACTAACTTTTTTCAAAAAGACATAATCAAGTCTCTTAAAGATAATAACTTAATTTTCGACCCTGATTCCCTATATAAATTTAAAGTTATGAACCCCCTTGCCCCTAAACTTTATGGATTGCCAAAAATACATAAAAAGGATAACCCCATAATGCCTATAGTATCATATACAAGTGCACCTGCATATAAATTTTGTAAAGAAATTAACAAAATTCTACCTAACATAATTAATTTCGAATCCAAATATTCCATCAATAATTCAATTCAATTCATAGAAAATACAAAGAATTTAATTATCCCTAATAACTCAAAATTAGTGTCATTCGATGTGACTAGTTTATTTACGTCAATTCCAATAAATGAGTTACAAACAATATTAAAGGATCATATTAATAATACGGTTTTACCAGATGAAATGAGACTGCAATTACTTAGAACTATAAACGTAGCCTTAAACCAAAATTACTTTTGTCACAACAATAATTATTACAAACAAGTCGACGGGTTACCTATGGGGTCGCCTATTTCTCCACTCCTAGCAGATATTTATATGAATAACTTTGAGGTCAATTTATTTAAAGACAAAACTTTTACCAATAAAATATTTCATTACACTCGTTATGTAGACGATATATTCGTGATTTGGACTGGAACAGAGCGACAATTAAACCAATTTCTAAACCAATTAAACAAAATAAATAATAAGATTCAATTCACTTTAGAGCTAGGAGACAATAATGGTTTAAACTTTTTAGATATTAATATCACACTTAAAAATAACAAATTAGAGTATAAAATATATAGGAAGCCAACTTTCACCGACACAATAATCAACGCCAATTCTCACCAATCTCAACAAGTTAAATTAGCTGCTTTTCGCTCCTATGTACACAGACTTTTAAATTTTCCTCTAAATGAAAATAACTATAAAAAAGAATATTTGACTGTATAGGCAGTTACTTGTTGAAACTTCATTATAACGATGAAAAAATGAAATACACTGTCTGCTTTTGTGAAAATTAAGTTATGATTTAAAGCTTTGGTTTGGATTGATTTGGCTGTATAATTTGTTTTAATGTATTTGTTATTTGGGGATAAATTTTCAAAAAGTGATTTTAATTCAAACTTTTGCTCTAAACCAGCATTACATTTTTTTAGGGCTAATTCTGTTTCTATTGCTAAATGTTAAAAAAATTCAATTCAGAATTTTCTGTTAAAAACTCATTAAATCTTATTGACAAAATTTCTGGAATCTCATTACCACAAAATTCTAAATTAGTCTCGTTCGACGTAGTAAATTTATTCACACGCATACCGCCCACTGATGTTATTAGAATAATTTCAGATATATTTACATATAATAAGGTAAACCCAGTGGTTAGTTCAAATATATTGCAAATGTTAGAAGTATGCCTTAATCAAAACTATTTTCAATTTAATAACAATATTTACTCTCAAGTAGAAGGACTAGCAATGGGGAACCCATTAAGCCCTCTTTTATCCGAAATTTTTATGAACCACTTGGAAAAAACTATTTCAAAAAATAACATTTTTAAAAACCATGTTTTGTATTGGTACAGATACGTAGACGATATTTTAGTATGTTTTAAAGGCTCAGATAGATTGTTAAAAAAATTTTACAATTACTTAAATACTTTACATAAAAATATAAAATTTACCTTAGAAACGGAAACAAATAATTCAATTAACTTTTTAGATCTCAACATAAAAAATAATAATTCTAAACACGAGTTCGCTATTTATCACAAACCATCTCATACCGACACGGTAATCAATGCTAACTCTTTCCATCCAATAACACAAAAACTCTCAGCTTTTCATGCTATGATACACAGATTAATAAAAACCCCTTTAAGCACAGTAAACTATAATTTAGAACTAGAAAGAATCTATTGTATAGCAACAAATAATGGTTATCCTAGAACTATGATAGATAATCTACTTAAAAATAAAATTAAAAAAGAATTATTATTTTCTATATATCCTAAACCAGCAAAAGAAAAACCGGTTAAATATATAAGTTTAACATATATGGGCTATATCTCAGAAAAACTTAGCAAATATTTAAGTAATGTAACCAGGCGTAGGGGGGTACCCTCACTTTCTAGTTAAAATCGAGAAAAGAAAAATAAACAAAAAAAATTAACTTTTCAAAAATCTTTATTTATTTATTAACTCGAAGAATTTGGCTGTGAATGTGAATCGTCTAGAGTTAGGACCTTTTAATTACGTTGTGTTAATTGAATGTAGTAACTTAGATTCTTTTATAAGTTCCGTACAAGTTATATGTGCTAACAAAGAAAACACAAGAAATTTGAACCACAAGATTTATTTACAAATATACATATTTACAATTGCCCTTGGTATCGGTTCGGGAAGACAAGCACCTTTTTATTTTACCATAGAATTTAGGGTTGGGACAGATGCGCTATCAAAGACATTTAATAGCCAAAGTTATGTGTTGGTACAAAGTTCGAACATCGTCAACAGTGCAACAACGAATTGTGTAGGAAAAACCCTCGCATGTTCGTCTTGAACTGGGAGAAGGAAAGTCGTGCCAATCGTGAACTTTAACCGTCGAAAAAGCCACAACCGCTGTAAGCCCATGGGCTACCTTGGTAGGCCATGTTAGAATACCTGTTGTCTGAAGATGCCATGTCACGGGAGTTTGTATATAGTTTGTTGGTAGGAATCGGGCACACATGGTAACCACGAAACCTTTATTATTTTGTCGGACACGTCACACATGGTGAACATAGCCCTATATTGGTTTGTCGAGACACGTCACCTTGGTGAACATAGCCTCTAATTAAGGTGGTTCGAGACACGCCACTCTTAGTGGACGTCGCCTCTATCTTATGGCAGTTCAGAACAACAAAGTATGTTAACTTACTCGACTTCCCTCTCTCTGATCAAGAGTTCTTCAATTAAGAGTTTCGCCTAAATTTAGACAACTGCAAATCTGCTATCCTTTTAAACACATCTGTTTCCAAGGCAAAACCTGGAGATGCTCAAACAGTGTTAGTGGTTCAAAGCAAACCAAAACGGATACCTTCAACTGAAAGAATAGATACCGCCAAATTGGTCTAATTACGGTAGCTACACGTTCACCTGAATTAATCATGGGAGCGTAAACCGTAGATAGATCCTTCTAAACTCCTGCCGCCTACAGCTTCAGGCCAATTTAGTCAACAGCTACGTTTACGTAATTTTGTAGGTAAATATACCAATGTTAGAATGAACCCATTCTAAAACAACTGATCAAAACTTCTCAGGCTATACTGATTTAATAAACCAATTAAAGTGCTTGTCATACACCTCCCTAGTACCAGGAAGCAGTACATGAATCAGTGAAGAATTGTACATGGTCCAAAAAGGACTCGAATTAGACAATTGTATCTTAAAATTAATGACACCAGATAATCGCAATCAAACAGAATAAAATATATTAACCCTGAAGGGTAAAATAAGACAATGGTAGCAATGCAATTCAAAATGAAAGTAACAGTAAATAAAATCATAAATCTGGGAAAGTTAAACGACCTCAAAATACGAATAAAATATCGGTCAGTAAGTTACCCACCTTTGTATTGTATGTCATCGGCATCGGCAGCATCAGGCTCGGGGTTGACGGACGAACGACCGCTCATGGGGTAGTTTATGGTACTCGACGGTCGGTCAGGCGGTTGCGTCGAACGGTACGACTCTCGGACAATGGTTAATAAGCAGACGCCAGTGGCGGGGTTAAATACGACTTAGATCAGGGGTGGCGGCGGTCAGGTACCAAATTACGAACACGGAACCAAACACGAACAATTCGACTTAAAATATGCGCTTTGATAAATACCTATAGGACTTCACTTCCGATCAGTTTAGAACACTACTCAACGGTCCGCATGGCGCAATAACTCTCTGAAACTTCTCTGAATTTCTAACTTAAACTTGTAACTCCGCGACAGTAACTCAACTGTAACTGTTTAAACCTCAGTATCTATTTTACTGTAACCTAACTGTAGCTATCTGACTGTAACTGTTGGACTGTGACTATTTGACTTTCACCCTCTTGCTTTAACTGTTTGACTATATCCTCTAATTTTAACCGTCTGATTTCAACTCTCTAAAATCAACTGTCGAAATTCAACTGCCTAAATACAACTGCCTAAATTCAACTGCTTAAATTCAACTGCCGATATTCAACTATCCAAATTCAACTGCCTAACCTATTAAAACTTGCGGTGTTTTATCCCAAAATTTTACCCTCACCAACACACGATTCTGTATCTCGCGAGCTTCCCCTCGCTTCTCTACATCCCTAAGATACCTATCGTTCGAAACTAGAGACACAGATATTTCTACTTCAAACCACCGATAGTTGACTTTCACATGTTCATATTCCACTGACTTGGCAGTGGTCGAAAACATCCCTTTTCCTCCTTTACGTCCCTATACACCCTCTGGCTAAACACATGGCCTCAGATGGCATTCCGTTGTACGAAAGTTGTCACAAAACGCCAGTTTTAAAGACGTATTCCGTCCTTTTCTCACTCATTAAGTACGAAAAATATTTTAAAAGAAATTATTCAATCTTATTCTCATTCCAAATAAAATCAGAAAAATAATGGAAATTAGAAATACGAAATAAAAGAAATATTGAGACGAAGAAACAAAAATACCTGCGATAAAATTAAATAGAATTATTATCAGATAAAAAAACCACCTGCTAAATAAATAAATATGTGAATTATTTATAATATGGTAACACCCGGGTACGGGTGGTTACAGTAAGTTAGATTTAATAGTTTCTTTTAAAACCAATAACTCATTAGGCAAAATTATAAAAAACTGTAAAGACAAAACAGATAAAAACTGTAACTCAGGTGTATATTTATTAACATGTGGAGATTGTGAAAAAGTTTACATAGGCCAAACGGGCAGGAAATTTTCAGATAGGATAAAAGAACATTTTAATGGTTTTAAGCTAAAAAAGTGTACCTCGACTTATGCCGAGCATTTAATTAATTGTAATCATAAATTTAATGATGAGTATAAAATTTTACATATAGAAAACAAAGGACAGAAACTAAATCTTTTAGAGTCACTAGAAATTAATAGATATTATAAGAAAAATGTAATCTTAAACGATCAAATTGAAACAAATAATTCTCCGTTGCTAAATTTAAAATTTAAAAACCTCCCTCCTCCTCTATAGTTGTATATATATATAGGGATATCTTATTGTTCTTGTTATCATTGTCTTCACCTGAAGAAGCCACAGTGTGGTGAAACGATCGTAGTGATCAAATAAATATATTTCTTGAAACTTAAGTGTATTTCATTTTTTCATCGTTATAAAAAAGAACTAAATATTATTAAACTTATCGCTAAAAATAATGGTTACAACCCGTCAATTATAGATAGAATAGTGAATAATATGTTGAAAAAACTTATTACTAAGCAATTATACGCAGGATCCAACAAAGAAAATTGTAAGATTAGTTTAATTAACTATTGTGGAAAAGGTAGCCAAAAGATTTGTAATGAACTTAAAAAATTAGGAATAAAGACAACATCTGTAAATAAATGTAACCTTGGAAAATTGTTAGTTAATAATAAGCAAAAAACTAGTACGCTAGTACTAAAGAAAAGTGGAGTATATAAAATAAGTTGTAAAGATTGCGATGCATTCTATTTAGGACAAACGGGGAGAAACTTGGAAATAAGGCTAAAAGAACATGTAAAAAGTATAAAAGACAAACGAAAATGTACAGGTATAAGCACACATTGTATAGAAACAACACATGATTTAGATGTAGAAAATGTAAAATTGTTACATGCAGACAACAAAGGAAAAAGATTAACTTACTTAGAACAACTAGAAATTAAGAAAACACTCCAAAGAAAATTTAAACATAACCAATGATCAATTAGAATTCAAAGAGACAATTATAATAGATATATATATAGATATTGCTAATAATACACCCACACACACATGTTTATCCTAACACACCTGTAAATTTTGTATATATAAGGCCTTATTTAGCCTTGAATTTTAGTAGTAAAATTACTCTTGATAAAGGTTTAACAAACCGAAACAATTGTAGAGATTTACAATAAATTCATTTTGAAACATTAAAAAGCATTTAATTTTTAATTTTTTATAATCTTCATTTTTTATTGGAATACGTATCGTATCATTATTTTTGAAATTTGAGTTCGTATAAAGTTGATGAGTATGTTTATCAGCGTTAACTATAGCGTTATCGAAGACTGCTTTTTCGGTAACATTCAGTATTTCTGCTACCATTTTAGCGTTTCCTCTTTTTCAATCGCAACCCCAAAGATTTAAGGAACTGTTTATTGAGCGGTGTTAATCGCTTAATGGTTGTAGGCATCCGGGATTGTGGTAGTGGCTTTATAGTACTATTCTTCTTTGAATATCGTTGGGGACAGCTATATTGCACTACCATGTTATGCTTTTCGCAAGTGCAGTCTTATTGTGACACGCTCTCCACAGAAATTAACTGGATTACCATCTTGATCAACTATTTTAAGGGAAATGTAGTCGATGACACGAGTGTTGATTGATAAATAAATAAGATTCGTAGGATTCTCAACAATTTTAAATCCGGGGGGTACATTGGGAAAGAATTGATGTAGTATATGTCCATCTAGTCCTTTAACACCATCACTGGTATGTATGTAGGAGTTAGTTACGAGGTTACACATTACTGAAATCGTGTTGACTTTGAAAATGTCAGCTATATGATCAGACACCTCTTTAAGTGATGGTAGAAGCTTATTTTCAAAACCCAATATCTTTGCGGGAGAATCTGTAGGAGCGAAGTTGACTTTTTTGGTGCTTTTTATATGGCTTTTTAAGGTAGTATTGTCTCCAAACAATTCAATAGCATCATCAGTATCTCGCAATTTCTCGCGAAGATAATGATTAATATCATCGATTTCATAGGATCCTTCCGGAAGAACAACGGCTGCTGGTGTAGAACCTTCAAAATAGAATTTGTTGTTAGTTTCAACGATATTCGGAATACTGTTATATGCTTCAAAATTTAACCAAGCAATTTGATATTCATCATCATCGCTTAAAAAAATTGGTGGACTCATTATCATTTGCAGCTCCGACTTTGTATTAGTCAAGGTAAATGTGTAAGACATGTTTTTGGTTTGACGTTCTGTCTACTACAACGAAGTTAGTTTGATGGTTTGTTTTTAAGAAAAGGTTTGCGTAGTCTCATTAAGGAATTGGACAACTAAATGGCCGCAGTTAAAATCTGAGGGGTTCTGAACACGATTGTAGTTATAAGTGATAGCACAAGGTCCGGAAGATTGTAAATATTGAACCAATTCTTTAGGTGGACGGAGATCTCCAAAACTTTCAAAGTACATAGCTTTGTTATTTCGTTTTACATACGCTGTCCAATGTGTACCAGTTCCTGTGTCTAAATCTAAATTAACAATTCCACTTTCACACCTTTTAACTTTTCTGGGTAATTCGTTACGCATAAAGATTCCCCGAAAATGTGGAATTTGTAAATAGTTAATGTAATTGACTAAATCCAAATCTGTTAAAGGACGATTAGGTAACTTTGCGAAAAATTTTACGTTTTTTTTTTTTGTTGATAAGGTCTAAGGTATAAACCGAAACCTTTACGGAAAGGTTGTACTGAAATATTTTTTCCAAGAGCAATAGCTTCCATTGAAGCGTTATGACGTTTATCTTCTTCTAGCTGTTGTTGTGCTGTTTTCGCATCGCGTACAGCTTTAGCTATCCCAGCAGCACCGCCAGAGAGAGCTCCAAGTGCTGATAGTCCAGCGAAAATCGGAATTAACGGTAGAAAACCACCTGTCTTTGGAATAGGAATGATTCTGGGAGATTTAGATCGCTTTCCAAATTTACGAATTGTATTTAGTGCTATTTTAGCAGCATGTATCAGCTGGAGAGGTTTCGTTTTCTTAAGAGCAATTTTCGCAGTTGTCACTAGCTTACGAAACGGTAGAGCTCCTCCTTTTCTTGTTCGCCTTCTCTTCTTTATTTTTCGCAACGGAATTGAACCACCAACTTTACGACGTCGCTTTTTGTGCCCCATTCCAAGTTTCTCTTTACCCTTCATAACTGAAGCAATTGTGAGAGCTGCCAAGCGTTTACCAAAAGACGCGTCCGACGACTTTAGTCTTTGTAATGATTGTTGCGCCAAAACCTTATCAGCAATTCGACGATGGGAAATGTCTGGAAAAGTTTCGTAAGCAATATCGTGTAATTTACAAGATTCGTCAAGGGGATTTATACCGATATCACCTCGAGCTAATCGTTTGTTTAGTCGAGTCCCTGGACCGCAAAAGTTATACCCTGGGAGGTGTAATTCAATAGGTAATTTATCTATAAACCTATTCAGAAAACCTCGTGTCATGGGACATGTGTAGTGTTAGCTCTCTCACTATACTGAACGAACTGACTACATAAACACTGTTAACTCTAAATTTATATATCCGAGAGCACATGCGCAAACCGTTTAATCATCAACAAACATGAGGATAGTACAACATCCATCTGTTCTACCCATAACCAATCGAGACTTCGACATTGTCAGGAAAATAAATCGACAGGGTCCATTACTACCATCCACAATAAGAGCCATTGTCGCCGGACCTTCAAATTGTGGAAAAACAAATGTGATTATAGGACTTTTGGAGCAACCGAACGGTTTACGGTTCGCAAACGTATACGTTTATTCCAAGTCATCGTATCAACCAAAATATAAGTATTTAGCCGAATTATTGAAACCAATTGCTGGAATTGGTTATTTTCCCTATAGAGACCTTGACGATGTAATTGCCCCATCACAGGCAAGACCTAATTCTGTATTCATCTTTGACGATGTTGCGAATGAAAATCAAAATAAGATAAGGGAATACTTTAGTATGGGATGACATAACTCAATCGACACTTTTTACTTAAATCAAACATATGCACAGATTCCCAAACATTTAATTAGAGATAATGCAAATTTAATAATACTGTTTAAACAGGATGAATTAAATCTCAAACACGTATTCGCAGACCATGTCACTACAGACATGACTTTTGACCAATTTAAAAATATTTGTGCAGAGTGTTGGAAAGAGAAGTTTGGATTTCTAGTGATAAACAAGGATTGTTGTATAAATGAGGGAAGATATCGCTTTGGATTCGATAAATATATATTAATGTAAGTGATATAAAGTCAATCAGTTGTTAAAAGACAACCTTGACAAGAGCATGGATGTAAATGCAAAGAAAGAACTGATCAAAGTTAGGAAAGCGGTAAAGAGGAAATTGCAAATGTTAAAGGAATCGACAGCAGGACAGAATCTCCTGTTGCAGCAAGCATATCAACCACTTACAAAATCGCTTCTTAACTTGAAATCAGAGCTGTGTGAAGAGATCAAAAAAGAATTAAAGCCAGAAGTGAGTAATTGGTCGAAAGGTGACGTTCCAGCTTCGTCAACACCAATAAAAATTAGAAAGCTTGACCCTTCGAATGCTCCAGGTACCTTTCTACCAGGTGCTCCTTCATTCTTAAGGGAAGAAAGTGTTTATGAAAGAGACCCAACAACGGGTCATGAAAACACAGACCAGGATAATGATGACTTTGAACAATTGAAGAAAGCGTACATAGACTATATTAATAGCTCTCGATTTGCTCAATATTTGGAAGAATTCGATCCTCTACCTCGAGACTATATAGAAGGAATTATTAAAGACTATGATGGTGACACATTTAACGCTGACGTTCTGAATCCTCGTCTTGATAAAGTTCGATACGAATGGAACACAAATAAATTTTTTATTGGTGATTCTGAACTGGATTTTGACGGACCAAACGTTGTAATCGATGGAAAATTTAAATACATAGGTACTGTGGGATTATACGAGCTACTCTTCAAATTACGTTCTGAATATCGGACATCGACGAAAGAAAGGAAAGACTACGCTGATATATTAAAACGTACGGGAGCAGTTTACAAGTTAAGACAGCAAACATCGAAATTTTCTAAAGGTGGAGGATTGTCGTTGTTGACATACAACGAAAAACCGATCGAATACAAATATTTTGATGACGTTAATGAGTTGTGTGATCGTTTAATGTTATTGGTTGCTTCTCAACAAGCAGGCAACACAAATCATGAAAACGAAATTCTATCAATTTTAGAAGAGTTGCGTGAGTGCAATATAATCGTATAAACAAATTATTAAGCTTATTAGTTAGACAATGACGGTTGATAAGTTCGGACGTCCGTTAGAAAAAAAACAAGCATTCAGCAATGTTCATGATTTCAATCATAACCGCTTAACAAGAATCGGTGATCTTCAGCAGGATGATGATGCTGTGAATGTGCGATTTTTCGAGAAGAAGGTGCAACGTCTGTTATAGCAAGATGATGTAACCGATATCAGACAAGCATTCGATAAAGTGTTGTATTTCGTTGATGTGGCTAATAAGCGTATTACACATTTGAACGAGCCTACCGCTGGGTTTCATGCAGCTACTAAAATGTATGTAGATGAGAAAGATCGGTTAACAAAAGAGCATATCAGAATCGAGTGTGAAAAGGTAAAGGATCGTGCTGTCAGTGAAGGTGTCAGAAGGATGAAGGATTTACGAGAAGAATTGAAAACAGCTGTCTCCAAAAGTGGTGAAATGATGATGAAAACTTTTAGTGATAATATAGAGTTAGCGATTAAAAATTTGGAAAGAGAACTTGAAAAATATAATACTGACAGGGATAAAGAAATAACAAACAAGGTGAACGATATAATAGAAAAGAATGCTGTCGGAATCATGGACGACTTTTCAACAAAAGTAAAACTAGAGCGTAAAGATGTAGAAGCGTTTGTTAGGAAAGGGGATGAAGAAGTATCGAAGAAATTGAAGACGGAAATTGTGCAAGACATGAAAAATGATATAGACACGAGTTTTGAATTAATTAAAATCACGATTCAGGATGTGTGTAAAAAAGTTAAGGAATTTGCAGAGAAAGAAATTCAACGAACCAATAAAAAGAAAGATGATCTGAAAAACGAATTAGTGGTAATGGTGGAATCACTAAAAAAGGAAGCAAAGGAGCTGAAAGTAAGGCTAGATACTCTGCAACAACAAAGAGGAACAGGTAGTGCAAAATCGAGCAGTTCTAAACCAACAACAGCAGCTCCGTCCATGTAGTTCTTCATTATTATAAGGAAAATGTTAAATGTGAAAGAAGAACTAGTGAAAGAACTGCATAAACCTGTGAGAATAAATTTTACACGTCGTAAAGTGATAGTGAAAGGATTAGATGATCTTCATCAAGCCGATTTAGTGGCAATGATTACGTATGCGATAGAAAATAAAGGTGTCAGATACATTTTGGTTGTAATAGACGTTTTTTTAAAATTTGTGTGGGCTCAAGCAGTAAAACGCAAAACAGGTGAATACGTTGGAAGGGCTTTACAGTTAATTTTCAAACTGACTTGGGAAAAGAATTTTACAACGAACAAGTGAAACGAGTTATGCAAAAATATAAAATTAACCATTACTCAACCTATAGCACCAAGAAAGCGTCAGTTGTGGAACGGGTAAATCGAACACTAAAATCAAAAATGTGGCAACGCTTTAGTTTACAAGGATCCTACAAATGGTTGAAGTTATTACCAGATATAGTACAGGAATATAACAATTCGGTTCACAGAACTATCGGAATGAGACCAAGCAATGTTAATAAACGAAACGAAGAAACACTTTTGGAAAGTATTTACAACAATCCAAAGAAGGAGAATTTACGAGAAATTAATTTTAAAGTTGGGTACGAATAAGTAAACATCGTGAATTGTTTAGCAAAGGTTATACCCCAAATTGGTCTAACGAATTATTTACGATTGGCCACATAAAATTGTCACATCCAATTATGTATTACTTAAAGGATGATAAAGGGAAAGACATAAAAGGAGGATTTTATGGTATGGAACTACAGAAAGCGAAATATCCAGATGTTTATTTGGTGGAACGTGTACTAAGACGAAAAGGTGACATGGTTTACGTCAAATGGTTGGGGCTTAACCAATCTCATAACAGCTGGATTCATAAAACGAACGTTATGTAATGTATCCCCAGTTTTTTTTTTTTTGATAATAAAGTCTGCAATGTTAATAATGATTTTCTTTACCCCTTCCCCAAAGTATGATTATAAATAAGATAAAACGTGACGAGTTTAATCAGTTGTAATCGTTGGTTGTTTCATTGAACGTTTAAGACGTAGTAATGGTTGAAAGTTATGTAATTGAAGTTAAATTTTTCAAAGAGGGTTTATTATCTTTGAAAAGATATTTGGTGGCGTCAGAGTTGGATAGCGTGACAGAAGAATTCGAATTAAAAGGTGAATACGATAAAATCGTAATAGCAGGCTACTTAGTGGTCGATGAGAGCGATCCTGACGATTTTGAAGTATAATTTTTATAAAAATGGATTCATTATCGTAGGAGTTGTATCAAGCAGAAAAGCAAGTCCTCATTCTCAACCTTCGAAGAGCAATACTATCAAACGATTTAGATAGAGTTAAAGTTGTGTTGTCGAAGTTGGGAGTTGCAGTACCAAAGGAAGCATTCAAATGGTTAACTGTAACACAAGAGACATCGTTCGATATTTTATACTTCATATTCGAAAGAAAGCAAGGGTGTGACGAATTGGTGGATGAATTTCTAAAAGGTTGCTGTGAAACAGTGGAAATAACCGTTGATGATGTCGAAATGATTTTAAATAAAACAAAGTATAATTTCATGCGACACGACGTATATTTTTTAACGGAAATATTAACAAACGGATCAGTTCTAATGCGGGATAAAAAGTTCTCCGTAATGAATGTCAAGAAAAAGTATGTTACATTGTTAAAGTGTGTGGATGACTTAATACTGGATGTAGCATACTACGCACAACCGAAAAATTTGGAAAAGTGTATTAAACTGATCAACTTGTGTCGGCTTCCGTATACATTAAGTCCAAATATCAATGGTCGTCATCAAACAGTGCTGCAATGGATAGAAGAAAATATTTTAAGAGAAGGAACGGAGAAAGCTGCAGGCTGGCAGAGCGGTCCTGACAGGCAAATGGCCAACAAGTAATAGGTATCGAAGATTATAAGAAAATTTATTCATTGTTAATGTTACTGAAACAATAAATTGTAATAGTAGAAATCGTACACATGTTATTTGTGAAGTTGAGGAATATATTTCGCAGAATAAAAATAGTAAACAAACAAGTTGTGTAGTAACGTTTTATTATAATTATACTCGTGTCTCGTTCTTCGATGATAGTATTGTAGTCATGCTTGTCATGCTTCAAATCACAACGTTTAGAGCTAAAGAAATGATTCAAAAAAGGAAGATGTGGCGCCCCCTCGCGCCACTGGGTCCAATGCCAACTCATATTGTTTTGTTGTGCCAACGGATCAAGACGTTTTTTCGAGCTAAGTTAATAAAATTTTATAAAACCATTTTTTTGGAGTTAAACAGAATGCCAGATCATAAGAGAAATAAACGCTCTCGATCGAGAACTCGTTCACAATCAAGATCAAGGAGTAAACATAGAAAACATAGAACAGATGAAGCTGTAGATAACCTAAAAATTGAGGTAGAGAATCTCACAAAGATTGTGCAGTCTTTAGTAGAGTCTCAAAAAGAGCAAATACAAAAGACTATTCAAGACAAAGAGAAAGAATCTGGTAAGTTTGATGTTGATGAAAATTATAACAATTTGGTTATATCGCATCTCTTTTTCTCCATACGAGAATTGAGAGGCAAAGCCCACACGGCTGTTTGCCAGGTCCATACGACCATTGCTTTTTGCTAGTTAAGACAACAATTTTGCACAACAAGTGCTCTTAAACGTTGTCAAGTCTATATGACTAGTTAGGGTGATGATGAAAGAGATTTCAATAAGAATAAATTTTCATCTATCGCACAAACAAGTGCTACCCTCTAATGGTTTTTTTCTGTATCTCTTTTGTTTTTGTAGAAGAAGAAGAGGAAATTGAAATCATAGACAATGTTGAGAAGGAGGATGCTGAAAAAGATTCAGTATTAGAAAACAATACCTTAAGAGTTTCAGGAATAGATCCTAATGAGAATAAATTCAAAGAATTAACGTATCATCCAGAATTGATAAATACTTGGTCAAAATGGAAAAAAGAGGGACTTCCAGAGAAGAACAAAAAAGCCATTATAGAACTGTACAATAGAAAAGGACAGTTTTATACAGAAGCTCCTAAATTAAATCTTGAATTAGTTCCATTATTGTCAGAAATTTCAAAGAAAAGGGATCAACATTTTATAGACACGCAAAATTGTGTTGGATCTGCCTTGTCGGCATTAGGTGGAGCAGTCTCTATGATTATTGAGGCTGGACATGACGAATTGGATCAAGAATTTGTAGAGTGTATAACACATGCAGGACAAATTCTGACTGATGTGTATCATCAACAATCTGTGGCCAGAAAATCTTTTATCACCCCGCAATTAAACAAGAACATTAAGCCGGTGGTGGACACAATGTTTTCAGATGAGTGGCTCTATGGGGATAATTTAAAGGACAAAGTTAAAGATGTAAAAGAAATTGAAAAGGCATGTGCAGACATGAAAGATAAATCTACATCAAAAACATCAAAATTACGGAACCAGGGAAACGTAAAATACCCACCTGCGGGGTTCCGTCAGGTGGGTCAACAAACTCAGTTTCAAGCCAAAAATGTATCACAGAACGCAGAGTTCATCGAAGACGTCGACACGGTTCAACAACCGCTTGCCGAAGAAGTAGATAAGGTACAGAAACCAGCAGGACGTTTGAGGTTTTTTATAGAGCGATGGAAGGAATTCACTACAGATAAATATATTTAGATGATTTTTTGTTTATAAATAAATCAAAAGTTGACTGTGAAAGAAATATTAATAGAGCAACGAAAATTTTGGAACGTTTAGGTTTTGTGATAAATTATAAAAAAAAGTTCTTTAGTTGCTAAACAGAAATGCAGGTATCTAGGTTTTATTATTGATTCAGTCAATTTTTCACTTAATCTACCAGACAAGAAGAAACAACAAATAATACAACTAGTGAACGAATTCAAGGTTGGGAAAGAATACAAAATACAGAAATTTGCAAAATTTTTAGGAGTATTGACTGCAGCATGTCCAGCGGTGGCTTATGGGGTTATGCACTGTAAGAGGTTAGAACGACAGAAGTATATATCATTGTTGATACATGGAGGAAATTACGAAGGAAAGGTTTTGATAGCTGACTCGTTGATAGAAGATTTACTCTGGTGGAAGAAAAATGCAAGGATTGGTGTCAATCCAATAAGAAGTCAAAATTATTGTATAGAAATTTTCTCGGATGCATCTCTGTCTGGATGGGGCTGTTATTGCAATAATATAAAGGCTTCAGGTTTTTGGAATGAACAGGAGAAAAAGAAACATATAAATTTTCTTGAATTAAAAGCTGCCTTTTTTGCAATAAAATGTTTTGCATCTGGGTTATCAAAATGTGAAATTTTATTGAGACTAGACAATACAACAGCCATTTCATATGTTAATAAAGCTGGAGGTGTACAATTAATGCATCTTAGTGAGCTCGCCAGAGAAATCTGGAAATGGTGTGAGGAAAGAACGGTTTGGTTAAAAGCCTCTTATATTGCTTCATCCGATAATATAGACGCTGATAAAGCATCACGTAATGAGAATATTGACTCGGAATGGGAACTTTCGGTTTTTGCTTATGAACAAATAGAAAGTTTATTTGGACCATTTTCTATAGATTTATTTGCAACCAGATTAAATAAGAAATGTAAAAGATTCTATTCCCGCTTTCCTGATCCAGAATCGATAGCAGTTGATGCGTTCACTTTATCATGGAGAAAGGAATTTTTTTATGCCTTTCCTCCTTTTTCATTAATATTACGTACATTGAGAAAGGTTATTAATGACCAGGCAGTAGGTATTATGGTAGTGCCTTTATGGCCCACCCAACCGTGGTACCCTCTCTTCACTACTCTTCTTGTGGAACCCATTTTAACATTTAAGCCTCATGACAAACCCTTGTTATCTCCTTGCAGGAATATGAACCATCCCCTAGCATCCCAACTTTCCCTGGTGGCTTGCAAGTTATCAGGTCGTCATATGTAAGAAGAAATTTGGCAGAAGAGGAAGCGGATGTAATAGTAAAGTCAATTGCTAAATCAACCCTCAAACAATACGAGTGCAGCATCAAACGTTGGTGAAAATTTGCTTACACACATGGATGGGACCCTTATCAGACTGAAGTGACTAATATTATAAAATTTTTGAATACTGAGTTTATGAGAGGGGCGAACTATAGTTCACTTAACACGACTCGGTCTGCAATTTCTTTAATTTCTGTCCAAGATAATAACAAAAATGGGCTGATTTCAAGATATCTGAGAGGTGTATTTAAACAAAGACCTACTAAGCCTAAGTATTCTACAATTTGGGATGTGGCTCCAGTTCTTGCACACATTGAGAGACTAGCCGCAAATAGAGACTTAAAATTAAAGGAAATCTCTGAGAGATTAGCAACTTTGCTGGCGCTGGCGACGGCTCAGAGACTCCAAACTCTAGCTAGCATAAAGATAGATAATATAGAAAAGTCTACCATGGGAATAAAAATTAAGATTACGGAATTATTAAAGACTTCGAGACCTGGATCCTTTCAACCAGAGTTAGTGTTACCTTTTTTTCAAGAGCGTCCTGGTTTATGTGTAGCATCCGCAATATTAGGATATATAGAATGCACTAAGGAACATCGAAATAAGGAAACAAAGAGATTATTTCTTACGACAATGAAACCCTTTGGAGCAGCATCTTCACAAACGATAGGACATTGGATTAAAAATTTTTTGGGTAAAGCTGGTATAGATACCAATCAATTCACTGCTCATAGCACACGACATGCGGCAGTATCGGCAGCGTACAAGCGGGGAATAGACATTGCTACTATAAGACGCAGTGCGGGTTGGTCACCTAATTCTCAAATATTTTTCAAGTTTTATAATAAACCCATTCAAGCTCAGAATGATCTTTTCGCCTTAGCTATTCTGAGAGATAAATGAGAAAAAATTTATAAGGGTGTTGGAAGTATATTCACATAATATAACCTAAGTGATTAGTTTCTTCTTTATAGATGTAAAGATTTTTCATTTCGTTTCCATGTACGTTTCGTTATAATTTGAATAAAAAAAAAAAAAAAAACTATCACTTAAGCTCTAAAGATCTACAATACTATCATCGAAGAACGAGACACGAGTATAATTGATCGATCAAACGAGCCCGCCGTAGGCGGGCGAAGTTTGATCGAGATTATACGAAGTGTCTCGTTCGAAGATGATAGTCACCCTCCCATTTTCTAACCCTGAATATAGAAGACTAATTAGTTTACCCGCTATCATCTTCATAGAGAGTGTGATATTTTTTTTTAGGTGTTACAAAAAACAATATGAGTTGGCATTGGACCCAGTGGCGCGAGGGGGCGCCACATCTTCCTTTTTTGAATCATTTCTTTAGCTCTAAACGTTGTGATTTGAAGCATGACAAGCATGACTACAATACTATCATCTTCGAACGAGACACTTCGTATAATCTCGATCAAACTTCGCTCGTTTGATCGATCAATTATTATTTATACAATACAGCTAATATTAAGGATAAAATATTTACATTGAGTGACATTTCAGCGTAAGGTATACTTAAACAGAACTCCAGGTAGGTATTACAGTAGGTGTTCATAAATATTATCAATGGCTTCCTGTGGAAGTGACGAAGCTTCGAAAAGTCTTTTAATAATGTATTCTCCAACCGTTAAGTCGTCGGTATACGGTTGATGAAAATTTTGTATAAATCGATCAACGGCACCGTCGAACTTTGAAAGGGAACTGTTTGAGTTTTTTATATTGAAATGTCCCCAAGGAAGAGTATTCGTTGTTTTCGGAATTAAGAAACGTTTATCATCTTTGGGAGAGAGGGCTACTTTCGTTTTCATATGGGTAAACATAGTATGCAGATCGGAAACGAAAACATTCATACATTTAAGAATGGTGGCGTCATCACTAATGACGCGTAGGTAATCATCGATTTGAAGATGTAATTTAATGACATTTTCCTTGACACCTTTTGCTTTTTTAACAATTTGATCAACGGCTTCAACGCAGTAAGCTTTTGCTCCGGTTCCATAGAATGCTTTAATGGGATTATTAGGGAATTCGTCTTTAAATTTGCCAATAACAGAAGAGGTAATAGGGATATTGAAACTATTATCATGGGGATAATTGGAAGTGTCGAAGTGATGAATATTTTTAATCATATCTCTGTAGAAATTTTCGGTGAAAACTTTAAGAATGAAGGAATCAGTATCCATATACATCAAAGAAATATTTTCTTGATATTTTTGCTTAAAAAAGCCGTAGTAGAAGTCATACATAACAACTTTTGATAAATCCAAAATAGCGAAACCTACATAGAGCGATTTATCGTAAACAATGTGTAATTTATTCATCTGAATAGCTACGAAATGGGGGGTGAAAATTTTTGAATTTCTGAAATTGGGTTTAGCTATTAAACTTTCAGCACCAAGGTACCGTCCAACGTTTTGCCAATGAGTAACTAACTTGACGTCAACTCGTTTATCAACGTTCTCCATCATTTTTCCGAAAGTACTATTGTTCATCAATTTAAAGAATGATTTCCCAAACTTATTATTACACATATTGCGTTTTCAAGTATTCAAATCAATGAAAGGTTTCAACCATTGTGACTGTTTAAACTGAATAGCTCTATGCACTTTAAGTAATTTTAATCCGCTCTGGAGAGCTTGTTTAAGCGGAAGGTAATGACCAATATACTTTGTCTTAGTCATAAGGTTCGGAATCAATTTTTTGACTCTACCATTAGCATTACCAGGAGAAATAATATTTTCAACTAAAAAGGGAAGATCAGCATGTAAATCGTGTAGGTTTTGGGGATATTGAACGTTAACTTCAAGTACATAACCGTATTCAGAAGAAACATGTAAATCGAGAACATTTAATTCATCAACTTCAGCATCGGTGAGCCAACGAAAATGGGATATGGGAAGGTATTGACTCGTGCTGTGTCCATACAAATTGGTAGCATCCAAATACATAATGTAGGAAGTGGGAGCAGATGCGTCATAATCAGGAAGGTGTGGGTTATTGGCGAAATGCATTCTTTGAACACACTGACTTATTCCTCCGCGTACCCCTTTTTGGAAAAACTTTAACATATCGATGTCAGTTAGAAGTTCTAAATTAACGCGAGTGAATTTTAACATGCTATCCCACGCTAGCCCGGGAGCGGTGTAATACTGAGCGGGGTCCAAGGCGTAAGTGGAAATACATATTTCACGGAAATTCTCGAACACGTCAGCTAACAGTAGGACATCGGTTTTCAAGTAGAGGTCAGAACATTCTCCGAGAGTGGAGCAGTTAAAGGTTTTCCAAACGGTGGCAGCTCTTTCATAATCTTCATCGGAAATGGGTAGAGATGTTAATTTATCGAAAAAATCGTCTTTGAGAGGGAACTTTGATTGGTCAAGTTTAGTAATATCGTCGACGTAGGAGTAAGGGAAAACCCCTTTCCATCGCACAAGTTGAAATTGTGTAGGATCAGAAAAATACTTCTTCGCTTGGAAGCATTGAGAAGGGTCGAGTTCTTCAGACAGTTTATCGAGGGAGGAAGCCATAAAACGAAAGGAATCGAGAAATCGAATCTTAGCAAATACGTTTTGAGTAAAGTTATCTGAAACACCGGAAACAGTATCAACTCGCAATAATTTGGTAAAGGAAACGTATTTTTCTCTATTTTGAGCAATTACGCTAAATTTAATATCGTTGACAGCCATTTCTTTTAAAAATAAATGACAATCGTAACCGGAGAGGTTAGGTTAGGTTAGGGTATCATAGGAACCGGGGTCTTTAAAAATCGGTGATAAATATCAGAAACGTCTTGATCAAGAGTTTTAACAAATTGATTAGCCAAAAGAGCACTTAATCAAGTAAGCAAACGAGTGCGGTTGATGTTCGTGGGTAGGTGTGGTGGAGGTCTTGTTACGATCGGAAAAGCATGTATGAATGGGTCGCAATATGGTTTCGAAGTCTGCATAAACAACAAAAGGTACTTTGATACGTTTGTGGTAGTTTTGAAATTTTAAAACGTTATTAGGGATGAGCCTAGCCATCTTATCCAATTTGAGATCAGCAGTTGGCAGCGTCGTGTAAACGTGGTTGCAATCATTCCGCTGATGACGGTGCAGGTGAGCCACAGAGCTGAAGTATTGCAAGCAGCCGTCACATAGGAATTTGCGATGTTGTGTTTTGGAGAGTTGTTGAGAGAGCAAACGGGACATATCCTTAATCCAACAGTAATGATTGTTTCCTCGATCATCGTGTGGCAAGATTAAATTGATGTGCAGCCTTCGTTTGACGGACAAGTAGTAGAGGGGACCAACAATTTCCCAGATCCATTTTCCATCCTTCAAAACGTATTCAGTCCCGTAAACATTCACAGAGCAATGGTTCTTCGTTTCAAACTTGGGAATGTCGTTTAATTTAATAGGAAAATCGATACCGTCGTAGTCCATCGTGCGGGAGTAATGCGGATAGGAAGTCGTTCTGTGCGGGTTGGCTCTCTTAAGTACAATTTGTTTAGGTAGAGGAATGTAAGATGAAGCTCTAAGGGGATTGTACTTGTTGCAATTGAGTTCTAGGAAAAGGACTCTTTCCAAAGCCCATCCTGTAAGAATCAAATTATAGTAAACACAAGTGAAATATATATAAAGAGAGAATGATAAATTACCTGACTCTCGTTCTTGAAACTCAGAAGCTTTACCCTCAAGAACGTCGAAGGAGCTTTGGAGAATATTGGAAAGATACGTCGACTGAGTGACAACTTTGTTATTGGTGTTGAAGTATTTCACGTCAACCAATTGTTTAGCATCGTGCACATACCATCCGAAAAGTTTAGTTTAAGCGTGTCATGCAGTTGTATCTGATTACGAATAACACGCAAGCATTTGTCGAAAACTTCGGTGAAAATGTCGGTAAACGACGGGAAGAACTTGGCGGATGAAATACTTAAGGACACAATTCTGTTAGCGAACGCGGACGAAAGGAAAGTAATTCCTTCCTCAAGAGGAGAGCAGCAAGTTTGTTTATGCTTGAGGCTACGAAGGTGACCGTTGTAGGAATGTTGTGGAACGTAAATGTTACAAGTATCACACCAGCGGTCAGAAGAACCAGCAGGCGTAGCAATTTTAAGTTTTTTCTTCGGCAGAGGCGATGTACGTTGGAGCTGTGCTCGTTTCCGACAAGAAGTTAATCGATGTCTTTTTAAATTATTAGATCGCGTAAAGGAAGCATCACAGTCCGGACAAGGGATCATAGCGGCTAGCGGTAAGAGGTATATCTCGACAACGACTAAGGAATTCTGAACGCGAGGGACAATAAATAGCTATAGGAAAAGGGGAGGGATGTGTAAGGTGGAGATGGCATAAGGAGAGGGGCGAAAGGAATATATACTGAAAGTGTAGTGGGTACGGTGTGGTAAGATGAGTGCTGGACAAAAGGGTAACGGTGCTGATTTAGCTGCCGAGCTAAATATGAACGAAACCGAGCTGGCTGATATATTGGAAAACTTCTTTCCAAACGATTCCTTCGCATCATCCGCTAAAGGTGAGGGGTGTGTTGGAGGTGCTACCACGGCAACGATGGCAGAGCCTGTGGCTAGCACCTCTACGATGGCGGTGGCGGGAACGAAGTCGATATCGATGAAGCCGAAGAAGCGATCGTACATACGAAGGTTGTTGGCTGCTCCATTCGATTATTCCAAGGTAGTCGACCAAGTAGGAGAAGCCATAAATAGTGTTAAGGAGGAAAAGCGGCGAGGAGAAGTGGTAGTGAATGAAAGAGAGACAAAGGCCGCTTCATTGACTGAGTACATGAAGCGGAAAGAGAAGGAGCTGGAGGAGATGAACAGAGCGGTAGTTGGAACGAGAAAGGAGGTACAAGAAATCGAACATAAGCTAGCTAACCTTAAGTCTGCTTTATTGAGTAAATTTAATGACTAAAATTGAATGATGTTTTATATTATTGTAACGACTTTTCTAGTATAACTTATTTATTTAACGGATATTTATGTTACAACTATTTATTTAACACTTAAACTCTAATAATATACTTAAACACTAATAATAATTCAACGACTTATTTATATCACAAGGAAAATGCGTATTTATATCACTCGGTATATCGTAGTTCGCTATTTATATTACTTGTTCGGAAGCTCACTGTGAACTGACTGACTACTGGCCACGTCAACAGGTATTTATACTGATTAGGAACAATCCAGAAAGTTCCAGAATTACATACTAGACTTTACTGGAGTGCCTATTGTGTTCATCTAATTTATGGCCTTGTTTATCGTCATCAAAGCGCCGACCGACGCCGGCATTCTTTGAGCTCCGCTTATCTGCTGTCGGTTTTCGTCGCCGCTATCGCACACATACGCTCGTTGCACTGCTCGCTCTCGCATACATATACGCTCGTTACACTGCCCGCTCTCGCACACATTTACGCTCATTACATTATATTGTATTATATTAAATAAAATTCTGTTATATTGTATCGTTTTATATTTTGTAATTAAAGAAATAAAAGAGAATATAAATTATTAATAAAAACATTTTATTTATTTTAGGATACAAAAACATTACAACTACATAATAAAAAAAAAAAAACAAATTCAATGAAATGTTTTAATGTAGACCGCCGCCCCGTGGTCCATGGCACAGACGACCAGTGTTCCCTGGAAAGAGGTCCACGACAGCTGGGCTTCCAGGTGTTCGCAGAAAATAACAAAAAAAAAACAACAAAACGCCAACCAAAAAGGTCCCAAAATTTTTACCATTATCTGGATTTTTCGTCCGACAACTGTCTATTAAAATTCATAAACGAATACAACAGGTTCAATAACACATATTACGCCTTATATACTCTTTTAATTACCCCACTCCTTCATCAATTAAAAAATTACTACTACCTAGCGATGCCACCTCATTATAAAAAAGATTGCTACACCATCACCTTCGCTACCACACTACTCTATACCACTTCCTTTACATCCCCACTATTCCCCACTACTCCCCCACTCTTTCCCCACCACATACCTTCCTATTTAAACCCTTGTCAACCTGAGAGAGCATCACTTCACCAGAAGGGTCTTATGAATTAACATGGACCTTCCTCGTGTATCTATTGTCCTTTCACCATTCAGGCAAATTGTTAATGAAACCACCTCCCTCCAATGCAGATATTGTCGGCGTCTGCGTGAAAGCTGTTCGGCTGAAACAGGATTCTGCTGTCAATAATGTTTTGACAACAGACCTCTGCTTTTCTGCCACAGCTGCAGATTTTATCATTGCGATGTCGTAAACTTGTGCTGCCGACCTTGTCGTCAGGGGACTCATTCGTACCTCTGCGAAAAGTCGGGCTTTGTTTACGAGATCGATGATACGCACACGCTGTACTGTATTCTTTGCAATACCTACGAGCAAAGGCGTCAACTCTTCCAATCCATTATGTTTTCATAAACCTACCTTTCAATAGCTCCCTCTCCTACACCTTTCTTTTCCTTTTTAAAGACTTGTGACCTTGACACACTTTCCATATAACTTCTTATTATGCCCAAACTCTACCTTAATCTTATATCTCAAACGTCTACTACCTTTTGCTTCTTTATTTATTTCTTAACACAAATATATACATGTACACGTTCTACTTTATTTCTATTACATATCCTTCTTCAAATACGGTCTTATTTGTGATACGGTGGTTCTCACTGCAAACAAACTCGTACCTGCACATCTCACCACACCATCCGCAATGAATTCCAACATCCATAAATTCGGAAGTCGTGTATATAATGACACAATTCCTCCATTACTTCCCCAATATCGACAGCTCCAACACATTGGTAGGTAGCGAAGATTATTCCTATCACAGTACAGCACATACGCAGAACATGCTGAGAAGTTCGTTTCACATTTGAAGAGTTTTCGAGCTACGTTCCACCCTTTCATGGAGCTAGCATCACTTACATACTTCATTTCTTTATTTACAGTATACTCCTCTGTCTACGTAATCTCCTCTACGTAACACAGGGTTACGCTGCGCATCATACAATCCTTCCATGTGGTCCGCATTATTCCAATACTCTACTTCTTTTGTACCACCACAAACTTCATCGATTCTACAACCTCTACTACTGCTTCTTACATCCATTCTCAAACCAATTTTCTCAACTACTTCTGCCTTCTCTTCCTTTTCACTACTTTAACGATTGTCTACCTGCTTACAACTGCACTTCTTTCCCATTATTCCCCATCACAATATCTACATGAATCAGGTACAATTGCAATGAATCATGTACAATTGCAATAATCAGTGTAAGTGTTAACTAAATACCTAACATCATTCCTCAAATAACATTGCAATGACACTTCAACGGCTGTCGACGTATTTAAAACCTTTTGTCATAAAAATCGTAAACTTCAGACGACTGAAGACGTATTTAATTTCGCATTACCGATACAAGTACATATGTTTCAATTCATTGTGAAGCATTCGACCACTACATACACACAAGTTTAAAGTCTATGACCTTCCGTCAATTTGACCTTAAGTAACCTCTCCTCCTCTGAATTAGAACCGGTCATCTTACACTACTCTGACCAATAACTACATATCTTTCATATTTATTAAACCAATTTTAGAGAATAACAATTGAAACCTGGGTTTCGCTAAAGGTTTGGTCATGATATCTGCAATTTGATCATCACTATGCACATAAAGTAAAGCAAACTCCCCTTCTTCATACAATTGTCGTGCAAAATGATACTTTATGTCCATATGCTTAGTACGCGCGTGATGTTCTGGGTTTTTGATTAACTTTAGTGCGCTCTGATTATCAATACATAAAATAGGCTTCTTCACAGCTACGCCCATTTCACTTAGAATACGTTTTGACCACAATAAGTCTTTTGCTGCAGTCGCAGCACTCACATATTCGGATTCAGTTGTGGACTGCGCGATGCACTGTTGTTTTTTACTTGACCAAATTACAGCTGCACCCCCGAACATGCAAACTACACCCGACGTTGATTTCCGCGTTTTAACGTCAACTGCGAAATCCGCGTCACAAAACACTTTAAGTAGCTGCCCCTTGGTGTTGTATAGTAGTCCAGCATCTTGTGTGTTATTGACATATCTATGTATCCTCTTCAGAAGATGACAATGCGCTTCAGTAGGGTTTTCAAGCGCTCTGGATGCAATATTTATCGCGTAACCGATGTCCGGTCTGGTGACCACTTGCAAGAACATAAGACTTCCCACTACTTTACGATAAGGAAGAGTTTCCTTTACTTTAGGAGAATCCATTGAATTCCATCCTGGTTCCATAGGAGTAGACACTGGTTTTGATTCTGTCATTATATATTCCATTAAAAATCTTTTAATGTAATTTTTCTGGGTGATAAATATTGAGCCATCAGCTTTGTACTTGATTCTATAAACCCAGCGGTTGGGTAATATCTTCTTGTCTGGTGGTTTTTCCACCAATAACCACGTATTATTTTTCTGAAGTGAATTCATTTCTTCCTGCATGGCATCCATCCATTCGTGATAGTGCTTTGACGACATTGCTTCTTCAAAATTCACTGGTTCACTCTCAGCGACCCACGCAACAAGAACCCCATAGAAATCTGGAGGATTCAACTGACTTCTTGGTCGTAGCTCACGTGATGTAATTTTTGAAGACTTCTTCAATTGGACCTTCCGAACTTGTTTTCTCTTGTAACTCATCTTTTTCGTCATCTTGAGTTTTTCTTGTAGTGTGTTCAAGTTCTACTGATTCAAAAGTTAACTCCTCTTCCTTAAAAATCACGTCATGACTCAACACAATATCATGCTTTTCTGGAACCCACACGCGGTAACCATCAACATCTTCCATGTAACCCACAAACAAACCCTTTTGGGCTTTTTTGTCAAGTTTTCTCCTTTTTTGTTGAGGTATGTGGACAAAACAATCCGTACCAAACACCCTTAGGTTATTTACCCTGGCCTTTTCATCAAACCAAAGCTCGTAAGGGGTTTTGTCCTTTATTTTTGTTGGGACATAATTTCAATTTTTGGCGGTAATTTGTTTTGATGAAATGTTCTGTACATAATAAATGGCAATGTATTCTAAATAACTAAAATTTACAGAATCTGTCATATGTTGTAACATAAAGTAGGATTCTCGACTCCGCCTTCTGAATTTTGCCCCGACTACAACATAAAACAACACGTTGAGCATTAGACAATTCCAATAGTAGAAAAAAATTGAAACCTATTCAGGCGTTGCACCTAGAGGGCGCCCAGTGTCACCGTATCATCTAGGTAAATCAAAACATATTTTTTATCTGTCTAGTAATTTTAAAACATGATGAAAATCTAAAAAATTACAAAGAAAGGATGCTCTTACACAACTAAATCTTTCTAATTAATAAAAAGTTTAAGAAAACTTTAAGCACCCTGTACCTCTCTTACCAGCGACATTTATATAAGGTATGTTGAGCTCAGTCGTACTATTTTGGTGCCTAGAATCTCCAGTTTAGAGATTGCCCATTCTTTATCAATCACCCTGTACCAATACTCAACATTTCTGAGTTAATTTTAATTATTTTAGATTTAGTAACTAGCGATGAAGGAAATAATGTTGTTGATATAGCCGCATTGGTGCTCAATAGCAACAAAATTGCAGATGAACTTGTAAAAGAGACGTTTTTCTATTATTTCATTAAAATTTTGTATTAACATTATGATTTTTGGCTCATTCATTACCATATTATGATATTTGCATGCAAGATTCGTTAGAAAAGCACCAACAATCCAAATAAAGGGCTATACAGATCCAGATTTTTCAGAATACTCTTTCTAGTTGGAATTTTACATGCATTCTATTTCATGAGCATATATCAAGCCGCCAATAGCGGTATCCTGACGAGACCTTTGTTAGGGCAAAAAATTAGAACTACTGACTAACTTTATAAAAACAATTATGAACTAGATTATTGCCGAGGTTCGATTGCAGATTTCAAAAAATACAAGTAAATGGAATACTTGACAAATGGCGGAAACCACTTTTTTAAGTTTTACAATTTGAAGTCATCTTAAATCTTGTGTTATTTTGTACGAAACTGAATAATTGAGTTCAAGAGTATTACAAAATTTTGTGGTTCAACACTCCAAGAAGTAAGCAAAAAAAGGGCTGAGGATACTTGGTTGCAACGAGGTTCCTTATATATTTTACGTAGTTAATAACAGTCGCAATGAAACAACGTCGTTTGAGTGTAATTAAATAAATTAATGAGCAAATTAGCACACAAAAATTAATTACAGAACAATAACAATGCACTTTCACAATTAATCTTTATTGATACTAATAATAATTTCGTTAGAACAAGTGTACATAAACGTGTCCACGTAGACACGTATACAGATAGATTGGATAAACATGTATACGTAGGCTGTATATTCGCATAGAGCTGTTGCGCGCGCCGCTTGTCTATACGGCAGTACCTGCATATAACCTTGAGATCTATTTTTAAGAGACGCATTATAAGGGTAAATCAACTTTTATGTGTCGATCATCAGACCTACAATGCCCCTGATCAATAATACAAATTTACATCAAAGTAATAGGTTTTATTTGTTTTCCGTTATGTTCCTATTAATATTATCTCACATTTTATGACAAAACATTTTATTTTTTTACAATTCACCCGTTCTTTAATGGTTATCCAAAAGACCAAAAGTTTTGTCTGTCCATTGGACCACTGGCACAAATACGTAACTACTTAACGTATTACAATAAACTATATTGTACCGGATACTATTTAATGTATATTTTACCATAAGAGTGAAATGAAACACAGAAAAGCATTAATACTCTTTAGACGACTCCTAAGATAAGTCCCTCGGACAACTAGTCACTTGGGCAACGCAAGTGATTGTTCCTACGACATGGTTATCCCTTGAACAAAAGCGATGCGGTAAGATTGTTAGCAGGGTAAAGGTAAACGTCCCAATTCTTGACACAATTCCAATAATTGATTCCCTGTCTTGGACCTTTCGCTTTCAGGTTTCAAGCTCTAGGATCTTTACCTTAATTAAATAATTTGCGCATTTTTATACTTCATAGTTCAATTTAGGTAATGGGATTGTTGGAGAAAGACATTAAAACTGCTTTCTGATACTTTATTGGATTTGTTTCATTTAATACCCTCTTTCAATTTTTTTTTAACTCTAAATTTCCACTGGACAACTAGAAATGCCTATAGGACAACTAAGTTCGGCGGACAGGGCAGATTTGGACTGGTGATTTTTTTTTGAAGTCAAATTCAATAAATTCAGCTCTGCCCTATATAGAATCAAAAACAATAGTAAAGTATCTTTTAAATACAATAACTAAACATGTCCAATAAGATAAAAAAAATTAAGATCAAATATTTCATCATGTGAACATATAAAAGTTGATACAATGGAGTTTACAGTTACTTGTTTGAAATTCATTAACAATTGTTAAGTTGTAATAAATGTTTTGAAATTTTAAGTGTTTTATGTTTTATATAAAAATTGATTCACTCAAAAATACTAATGTTCTATACTGTAATAGTAAAACAGAGTGAATGAATGAATGCAAGACACTGTTCGAGAAACTGCGGGAGATGGTGATAGGTTTTCAGGGACCAATTATTTTGAGACTTTTGGTAGTGCAAATTTTATGAAACATTTTAACACTTCTTAAAAAATTAATAAAACAAAGTAATTTCACTAAATAATTTACTGCCAAACTCGACAACATTGTTTCGATCGTTAGCGATTATTATCAAGAGTAGATATACTAAAGTTTACTCCTTATTACAAGCTATTTGTACCTAAATTACAAGTTACATAATAGAAGTGGGGAGTTTGTTGAGACAAGTTCTGTTTGGTTGTTCACAAGATTTAATTTGTTTTTGATCGCTTTTTTAATTTCCAGATATTCCAACATGGTTAACTTTGTACAATTTTTAATGTTTGAATGGAGCATTTTTATAAACTACGTCAGTTAACTTACTTCATTACTAAATAATCTAAATTGTTATTCGCCACATAGCATTACAAATTCAGCAGATTTTGTTAAAAAAGTTAGTAATCTAAATATACTTACAAATTCAATTTTTGTATCTTTCGACGTACGTAGTTTGTTTACTTCGATTCCTGTAAACAAACTAATTACTGTTATTTCCAAATTAATCTCAAATAGTGATTTGGGTGACCTACAAAGCAAAGACCTTATTATCTTACTCAATACATGTCTTCAGCAAAACTATTTCGCTTTCAATAGCGAAATATACAAACAGAATAATTGACTTCCCATTAGCACCTCGTTGTCACCAATTTTAGCCGAAATTTTTATGACACATTTTGAAAATATTATATTCAATTCCAATAACCTTCTTATCAATCATATATTCATATGGCATCGTTATGTAGATGACGTGTTCGCCATTTGGACAGGCACCAGAAGACAATTAAGCTAGTAGTAATAGGAGAGGGCTACTGAGATCATGAACCGTTACTTTAATGCTGCTTCTGTCTACCTGCAGCTATCCTTTTCGTACTTTGTTCGTCGTTCCGTGTGTGCGTGACGTAGCAAGGAAGGAGCATTTTTTCCCGTAGGGAATATGTGTTAATTGTTTTTCCGGTTCGGCTGGACATGCCGAATTGCTTCGTTATGAATAGGTAGATAGGTAGATAGGTAGATAGGTAGATAGGTAGGTAGGAAGGTAAGTAACAATGTAAATAAAAAGTATTGTTATTCAGAAATAGTTTTATTCTTTAAAAAAATGTTACATTACAACATTATTAGATGGAATCCAACTGTTTTGAGATTTATCGAATCCAAGCCATTTTACGTAGACTTGATCACCTTTTCTTCGCAAAATTTTTTCCACCGGGTACACGTCGGGATGTTTCGCCTTTTGCAGTTCCTTATCCAAAAATCCTCCCTTTATATCGTTACCTGTTAAATCTTGTAAATAATAGACGATTGGATTAGAAAATTTAATGTTAACCACTTTAAAAATTTCATTGGACCAGTTTGGAGTGTAACCTTTTGCAAAAACTTGGCGATGTTTGCTAATGCGTACGTAATCTCCAATGGAAAATTTCTTTCTCTTCAGATCTATTGTTTTAATGCGAGAATATACGGTATTCAATAGTAGCTTTTCGTTTTCCTTCTTTACAGCATTTATCGGTTTCATTCTGATAGTTCTGTGTTTTTTATTATTATAAACTTGAACTAGTTTAGGTAACAAATCTAACCATTTGTAATTTCCTTGCAATGTAATTTTTTTCCACATTATACCTTTTAAGGTTCTGTTGGCTCGTTTACTGCTGAAAGTTGAATAGTGATTAATTCTGTATTTTCTCATTAGATTCTGAAACCATTTATTGTAAAACTATTTTCCCATATCAGTTTGCAGGTTTGTCGGTATACGTTTATTTTTGCGTAATATATCTTCAAACGCTTTCGAAACATCTTCTCCGTTTTTTCGTAAAACCGGTGACGCCCATAAAAACTTAGAAAAAGTGTCAATTACTACAAGAATGTATCGATACCCTTTATTTTCTTTTGCATTCGGAATCATTTCAACTAGATCGGCTTGAAACAGATCGTATAATCCTTTAATAATTGTTCTTCGTCTAGTAAAATTTTTTCGAGCTTGTTTATGTAATTCAGCTACCACTTGCTCTGTAATAGTGGTTGTTGTTTTACCGTTTTTGCTAGAATCGTTTTTTATCTTTCCTTTTAGTATTTTGACCATTATTATTAAACAGAAGATGTGGTGGTGGTGGTGGCGCTGGTGATAGTAGTGGTATCGATATTGCTAGGCAATACACTTGACGGCGTGGCTGTAATTAAAGAGCTCTTCTGTATGTCAAGGTGCTTAAAGATAGCATCTATATACAAAGTATTTAAACGAAAATTGATGTTTAGTGAGTCAATGTTAGCCTTGAGAGAGTGTATTAGTACTAATAATTCGTTTCGGAGAATTTCACGTTTTTATCTCCTTCGGACATTGCATCCTTTTTGACTTTTTCACATTCTAGTCTAATTTGGGTCTTAGTAACTTTGTCTTTATTATCAACATATGCTTTTGTAGCTGCATGCCAAGATGCTGTAGGCATCTCTAAACGAGTTACATGTTTGTTATCGAAATCAATAAAATAAGAAATCTTTCTAAAATCTTCAGCTGTCGCTAACGTATCTATTATTGTATCCAAGTATTTTTTTGTGACAATCTCATCTTCAATCTGTTCCCCATGATCGTCGTCGCTCGTTTTAACTCGAGCGAATAACTTATTATTTTCAATCAAGAATTTATCTGTCGTTTCAAACTTTCGTTTAGAACCCCCCGACAATGCTCGACCGAATTTATCAACAACCATATTGAAACTAAGTGAGAATATAAATTATTTATTCTATTATACCACAGTCTCGAAGTTCTTCTACAATAGATGTGATTTCATTGGTATGGTTGGTATTTCCTGCAGATTGAGATGAAACGAGTAATTTTAAACGATCACATACTTCGTTAACATCATTAAAATATACATATTCTAGAGGTTTATCGTTTAAATTCATCCATAGACCTTTACCCAAAGGATTTCTAACTGGAGTCGAAGTAGCTGCTATGACATTGGCAGCAGCGGAAGGAAATGGAGGTCCGATCATGAGTTTCTTAATTAGCTGATATTTTTTTCCTTTGTTTCCAGCTATTGGAGCGGTACTCTGGTAGCCAATTTTATGAGCATTTGTTCTATACACTATATCTTTATATTTCGCCAAATCAGATTCCTTATAACCACTGGGCTCCTTTTTAAACAAAAGCTCCAATAATCCTCGGGATAGTGTATACCTTACATTTTTTATGGTTATTTTGTTAGTTCCAAACTTTATTTCGGAATCTCCGATAAAATATTTCTGTTTCTCTGAATTTTTTCTTACACCATATTACGTGTCAAAAACTCCTTTAGTATCATGATTTAGAGATGTTATATAAGTTTGAGGGTTATCTAATCGAACGAGCTGCATTATTTCCCTATAGACATCTCTATCCTTTTGCTTATCTCCGACAGGATTCTTTTTGAAAAGTAACTCATATAGTCCAGGCGTTCCGACAAATTTACGTCCCATTATTTCTAAATTTTTACCGACCAGCTTCATTTCTTCATCGCCAATATATAATTTGTTCTGAAGCCAATCGTATCGAACATCATTTCTATTGTCATATTCTCCTTCAGTATCGCTTAATACTCCTTCAATATAATATCTCGGTAATTCTTCATAATCATCTAATGTATCTTTAAAAGCAGGATCGTTTACGATTTTCTGTATTTCTTGTTTAGTGTAATCAAATATTCTATCTTCTTCCTCGTCATTCAGTGAAAGCATTGTAGAAAGATCGGAATCTTTTACCGAGGTATTTAATGAGGTCGGTAATGACAATGATGATGATGATGATGGTGAGAATAAATCTGGTGCTATGAACGATTTCTCAACATCTTCTTCTTCTTCTTCCTTTTTAATTTCTTGCTTAATTTTCGGTTTAGAAATTTGTATTTCTTCTTTTAATTGCATTAAAGGTTCCACCAAAGGTTTATAGGATTTCCGCAATATATTGTGATGTTGGTGGATGATATTGAGGGGAAATGAAACCCAGTGACTTCTTAGTTTAATCTTTCTCTATTCAGCTATACGTTAGTTCTGCTCGAACCCTCGTAATAATAACTTACTTAAATATATTGGACATTACTTGCCTCAGCTCATCGTTACCCTGTTTTAAGTCCACTATCACTTGCGAAAGCAATCGTTCCCAATATTACACGTTTCTGTCTATGTGTCGTATTTCGGTAACAATTCAGAATACGACACATCAGCCGTTTAATGAACGCACATGAATCTTTTGTAATTACAATATTTCGCAAGCCATAGCGACCTTCTTCGCAATCGAGGAACTGAGGGCACTAACCCTAATTTATACTACATTACACCTTTCCCCTTAAGAGAAAAAAAAATTTTTTGTTACGAAATTTTTTTTTGTCATTTTTATTATTATTTTCAGCTGTAATATAACAACTCTATAATTATGCACTATCTGGTCCTTTCCTTTAACACTTAATTTAACATTTCCACATTAATTTGTGGTAATTTGTAGTTGGTTATTTAATTGAGTTCAATTTAATGTATTTAAAATACGCCACTATTTAATATTTCATTGTTAATAGTTATTAATAATAATATACATTGATCCGACGATTCAGTGACTTTGTAAGTACGTTTCGTCGATGTTGTTGTCATCATGTCGCCGTAGCTTAGTGGTTAGAGCAATGGCGCGTAAAGCCAGAGACGCGGGTTCGAATCCCGCCGGGGACATGATGACAACAATACCTTTTTCCACATTAATTTGTGGTAATTTGTAGTTGGTTATTTAATTGAGTTCAATTTAATGTACTTAATTTAACATTTGGATGAATGTCCTGTATCACTCTGAAAGGTCCTTTATATAGAAGGTCCATTTTATTAGTAATAACATTTTTTACTAAAACTAGGTCGTTATTCTTATACTTAATTACTGATTTCGAATTCTGGTCATGCTCTGTTTGTCTATTTTCTTTGGATTTAATCAAATTTTGTCTTGCGTCTGCTGATGCTTGCTGTAATCGGTATCTTAATTCGATTGGATAATTATCAAAACTATACATGGGTATAATATTGTCGGCAATGCTAGATGGTAACTTCGCAACACGGCCAAATACTAATTCAAACGGTGTATATTTAGTTTCCGAATGAACTAGGGTGTTGTATGAGAAACTCCAAAAAGGTAACCATTCGCTCCAAGCGTTTCGAAATTTGTTTATTTTTTCCCGTAAAAATGCGCCAAGGTGTTTATGAGAATTTTCAAGAGCGCCTAACGTTTAGTGGTGGTACGGTGTCGAATTTAGTCGTTTTACTCCTAGCATCTCGCAGGTTTGTTGAAAAAGCTTGGACATAAATTCTTTGCCTTGATCCGTTACTATTTCGTTTGGTATACCGTATCTTAAAACAAAATTATTGACGAATGCCTTAGCTACGGTGTCGGATTCTTTATTACGCAGAGGGTACACCTCAATGAATTTTGATAAGTCGCATTGTATAGTTAATATGTATTTATTTTCATACTCGTCCATCTCTAGTGGACCTACCAAATCTAAAAATATTTTTTGAAAAGCAGCATTAGCTGTGGTCGTTAGAGTTAGTGGTGTCTTTGATGCAATTGCGTGTTTAAAGCTTTGACATGAGTCACATTTCTGTACATTAGTTTTTATATCGTTATAAAGTCCTTTCCAATAATACAGTAGAACTCCAATTATCCGAACTCCGACTATCCGAATCGCCGATTATCCGAATCAAGTCTTGACTTGACTTGTCTTAACTTGCCGTTGTGCCTACACTGACTTCGCGGGGGAAGTCAGTGTAGGCACAACGGCAAGTTAAGAGAAGTTCCGGCGCATTGCAGTCACGGCGCACCTGTCATTGTTTGTTTTGATTAGCCAGTGTGCTATTGACCTTGCTCGAGGACGCTACTCTTTCGCTACTGTATCGCTACTGTATTGTTTTTATACCATGGCTTCGAAAAGGAAACGTGTTGTGCTATCGTTAGCGGACAAACTGAAAATTATAGAGCAACTCGATAAAGGTGTAACGGGTAAGAAGTTGTCTGAGATTTATGGTGTTGGACAAGCAACAATTTCTGACATTAAAAACAGTGAGTCAACACTTTTAAACTTTGTTTCGGTGCTTGAAAATGAAGATGGAAGTTCCTCCAGGAAAACAATGAAGACAGCAACCAACAAAAATTTGGAAGATGCCGTGTTTAAATGGTTTTTGCAGCAACGTTCTATGGGAAATCCGATTTCAGGTCCAATCCTTTGTGAAAAAGCCAAAATCTTAGCAGAAAAGCTTGGTTATTCATCTTTTAAGGCCAGTAACGGCTGGCTAAGGAATTTTAAATTCAGGCATGGTGTACGCGAGTTAGATTTGGCTGGTGAGAAGCTTTCAGCAGACTCTGCAGCTGCTGAAAATTTTATTGAAAAATTTAAAACTGCATCAGAATCCTATGATCCGGAATTTGTTTATAATGCCGATGAAACTGGCCTTGTTTGGAAAGCATTACCAAAAACCACTTTGGCTTCTAAAAGGGAATCTAGTGCCCCTGGACATAAGGTCAGTAAAGAACGTGTTACAGTGCTTAACTGTGCCAACTCCACTGGAAATCATAAACTGCCACTTCTTTTGATAGGAAAATCAAGAAATCCAAGAGCATTTAAAAACGTAAAAAAACTTCCACTCTTCTACAAAAGTCAACCCAAGGCCTGGATGACTGCAGCTTTGTTTACCGAATGGTATGATGAAGTGTTTATTCCTGAAGTGAAAAAGCACCAAAAATCGGTGGGAAAAGAAGGCAGTAAGGTGCTTTTAATTGTTGATAACGCACCCACTCATCCTACAGCAGAACTGTTGGAAAGAGAGAATGGGCAGTTTAAAACGACGTTTTTGCCTCCCAATGTTACAAGTTTGCTGCAACCCATGGACCAGTCTATTATTGAAACAATGAAGCGCCATTACAGAAGGCAACTGCTGAGAAAACTGCTGATCGAAGGTGCTGAAGATGAAGAATTGGTTTTGGCAAATCATAGCAAAATAAATTTAAAGGACTGCTGTTACATGGTAGCGGAAGCTTGGAGTTTGGTTACGGCAGTGACGCTAAGACGTGCGTGGAATAAACTGAAAGGCCTACCGTCTGAGAAGAACAAAAAAAAAAGAATCTGAAGAAAATGAGAAACAAGAATATGGAGAGGATGATGATGATGAAGATGCGTTGTCACTAGAGGAAATAAGAAAAATGATTGTAAAAATTCCTGGTTGTACAGAAGTAAGTGCTGAAGATGTAGGAGAGTGGATGGCTTGTGACACGTCTGACCCTGGTTTTCAAATTCTCAATGACGATGAAATTGTTGTAAGTGTGAGAGAAGATGTTGAAGTGGAAGTGGAAGAAGAACTTTCTGCTGATGTTGAAGTAGACGCTGGACCATCAGCTAGTGAAGCATTTGCCGGCCTCGAGACTGCTTTGAAGTGGATGGAGCGTCAGCCCGAGTGTGACCACTTGCAACTGCTCACCGTCAAGCGAATGCGTGACCTGGCTGCCCGAAAACGGTTGAAGACCGCAAAACAGCTTACATTAACGGAGATGTTTAAAAAACAATGATTTTTATTTCTAAACTTGTACATAAGTACATTTTATTTATATTTAAAACATGTGAAAATTTCATGTTTCTTTCATTTAATTCAATAAAAAAATAGTGCAATATCAAAACGTAGCTTTTATTCTCTCCAATGGCAATTTTTTTAAAAAAAATCCGATTATCCGAATATTTGATTATCCGAATGGGTCCCGGTCCCCATTAATTCGGATAATTGGAGTTCTACTGTAGTACTTTTTGATATAGTTGTACATTCGCCCTATTCCGGCATGTCCACCTGCAGAAAGTAGATGAAAATCATTTAGTATCAACAATTGAGTTGATTTGCTGTCAATCTCTATAGGATTATTTAAAATTGAAATTTTTATATCGGTTTTCTTCAATTTTTTAAATGCGTTTATAATATTTATTGTTTCATTAAAGAAAACAACAAATGGGAAGTTTCACTAAATATTTTATTGTTCTCGACAATATTGTTTCGAGCTATGTGCTCATTATCAAGAGTAACATTATACTGAAATTACAAATCTTACATGCTAATTTATAGGTAACTTAGTATAAGAGGGGATGAAAAATTTCCTAGTTCTATCTGGTTGTTTACAATATGTTCAGAATTTCTTAAGGCTTTATTAATTTCTAAGCATTCTAACATAGAAAGTTTTTTACTTTTAGCAATATGGACATGTAGATATTTAGTACTTTCTAAATTTAAGCTATGATTTAAGGTAACACAATGTTCGCTAATTCCTGATTTAATGTCTTTTTTACTTATAGATTTAACATGTTCACTTATCCTAGTTCCGAAAGCTCGGCCTGTCTGTCCTACATATACAGCATTGCAATCATTACAACATAATTTATATATACCACTTTTTTGGTTTACATCTATCTTTGTTTTGTTGTTAACTAATAAATTCCTTAGATCCCTATTATTACATTCTACAGCTGAAATATCTAATTTTTTAAGTGCATTTTTAAATATGAAACTAACATCTTTTATATAAGGTAATGAGCAAAAATTGTTGTTTTGAATTCTATAACTGTCATTATATAACATTTTTGTAGCTTTTTTGTTTAACTTATTTTGTAGTAATTTGTCAATAGTAGAAGTCATAAAACCATTATTGTTAGCTATTGTTTTTATAATGTTTAACTCAATTTTCTTCATCCACTCTGAACGAAATCTGAAACGTTTCGTAATTAATAATCGCTGAATATGCATCGAAAAAATCAACCAATTATTCCGTGTACATTTTTATCTATTGCATCAACTAAATAAAATTTATGTGAAAACTGGCTGTTTTCTATCGTAAATGTAAGGGTGGTTGAACCATGAGTTACTGTTGATCCAGCAACTCCCTTTACTCTAATAGTATCTTTAAAATCTATATTATTTAATTTCTCATTAAAATTATTTTTAAATAATACGCTAATTGATGCTCCCGTGTCTATTAAAAAATTCATAAAGTTACTCTTATATTGAATATTAATACAATTTAAACTATTTATACTAAAAATAATTGTATTATTCGCGGTTCTATTTTTAATTGAAGGGACAAAAAAATGTTAACTCGTCAACTTCACTGCCATGTGGTTCTGCCAAATGCGTTTGTAATTGTTCAGTTTCAGCATTATTGGAGAATTTACTACTATGAGTCCTATTACCACGATTATTATTTGCCCGTCCAGCATTTTTATTATAAACTGAGCGACCTTGCGGTCGGCGGTCTGACCTACTTCTGTAACCTACATTATGATTGTAATTATTGTTACCCCTATTATAACAATTTTTATTATGAATGAAACACGATCACAATAGTTACAAATTTTTATTTAATAAATCCACAATAATTATTTCGCCATACAATGGCTTCTTCAGGTGTAAGAATACATAAACTTAAACTAAATACAATTGTCTTATATACTAACTGAAGAAAAGATGAAGGGGAGGGGAAAGCTTACAATTGAAAATAAATTTTTAATATTATATTGATACAACACATTGAATGGTAAAAAACTTTTAATAATAATAATTAACTCAAATTAAAGTTTACTCAAAAAATATTTAAAAGGGGTGAATTATTTACTTCTAGTTGATCATTGAGAATTAGACCTTTTTTATGTAACTTATTTATCTCTAGGCATTCTAATAAATTAAGTTTCTTGCTTTTATTAGCTAGATGTAGGATTTTAAACTCTTCGTTGAATCTATGTCTATTGTTTATTAAATGTTCTGCATAGGTAGAGTTATTTTTATTGTTTTCGAAGCATTTTTTGTGTTCTTTAATTCTCTCACCAAAACATATAGGATTTTTCACAGTCTCCACATTGTAGTTGATAAACCCCCGATTTAAACTCTTTTTTCGTGGTGTCTTTGTTGTTTTTGATGAAGTTTCTCAAGTTGTTGTTAGTTTTAAAGGCTACAGAAGAATTGGTGAATTTTTTTATATAATTACCAACTTTACTTGAAATATTACCTATGTTTGTTAGACTATTAAAACCTCGCATTGAATTATTTTTTATATTTTTTATACTTGGGTAAATTAAGTTTAATGTTTGTTTCTTTAGTTTTTTATGTAAAATATTAGTAACAAGTGATTGACTATAACCGTTATTTTTAGCTGTTTGTTGAATACTATTTAATTCTATGTTAAAATCTTCTTTTGGCATAGGAATGTTAATAAGTCTATGAATACTAGAATTAAAAAAGGCTAATTTATGAGAAATAGGATGGCATGATTTAGAATGAATTATGGTATCATTTTGTGAATTTTTGTGATAAATGGAGAAAACATGTTTGTTGTTTAAGTTTTTTATGGTCAAATCAAGAAAATTGATAGTATTATTATTGCCGGTTTCTATTGTAAATTTAATTTTGGGGTGTATGTCATTAATAAAATTAAAAAAGTTCGATAATTCCCTACTAGTACCTGTGAAGCAAGTAAGTATGTCGTCGACATAACGGAACCAGTAAAAACATTTTTTGAAAAGTGAGGAATTTTTTATTTTGAATTCTAAATTATCCATGAATATTTCTGCCAGCAATGGACTTAGAGGGTTGCCCATGGCTAAACCTTCTTGTTGTGTGTAAAACTTATTATCAAATTGCAGGTAATTTTGTTGTAAGGAAATACCTAATAATGTCATCAACTCATTAATAACTACTGGATTTACCCTATTGTTAGTCAATAAAGGTTCTACTAATTCCATTACTTCGTCTGGTGGTATGCTTGCAAATAGATTTGATACATCAAAAGATACAAATTTGCTTCTGCTAGGAATTTTTAATTTTGAAATATTGTTAATTAAATGTATAGAATTATTTAAAGCGAAACATGGTTTAAAGTTAGTTAGTTTTTTAATTTCATTTACTAAATATTTTGACAATCTGGTGCAGGGAGCTTGCATGTATGAAACTACAGGTCTAATAGGGTAATTTTCTTTGTGTAATTTTATCAGACCATACAGTTTAGGAGGTTGCGGGTTCATAACTGTTAGTTTATATTTTTGGTTATCGTCAAACAAGGCTTGGGATTCGTTGAATCGAATGTTTTAAAAGATTTCTTAAAAAATACTTATTTCCTGGATCTAACTGGAAATTGCCTACTTTCGTATTTTGAAAGGCCAATTCTGATTCCACCCCTTGAAGTTCTAAATTATTTTTATTAACCGTTTGTCTAAGGTTATAATTAAATCCTTTTTGTAACAGACTTATTTGATCATCATTGAAACTAACAACTGTGAGATTTTTAAATCTATCAAAGAATTTTACAGTTGCGTCTGTTTGAGATTCATTTAAATTTTTACATTTTTTAGGCCTTAACTTAGTTAATTTAGCTAATTGAACAGTATATTTCTTATGTACTATAGGTTTAATTTTATGATGTAAGTTATTACATAAATTATCAAAAACTATACTATATAAGTTATAGGATAAGTGCAACCTGAATGGAACAGCTGTGGAGAGGACCATTAACAAAGCAAAAAAGATCTGGATTGTGGAGACCCTAAAAACGCTCTATAAGAAGAGAGACACGCTGTCAGCTTATCTTAAGGTACTGCACTCTTCATTATCCTATAACTTACATAGTATAGTTTTTGATAATTTATGTAATAACTTACATCATAAAATTAAACCTATAGTACATAAGAAATATACTGTTCAATTAGCTAAATTAACTAAGTTAAGGCGTAAAAAATGTAAAAATTTAAATGAATCTCAAACAGACGCAACTGTAAAATTCTTTGATAGATTTAAAAATCTCACAGTTGTTAGTTTCAATGATGATCAAATAAGTCTGTTACAAAAAGGATTTAATTATAACCTTAGACAAACGGTTAATAAAAATAATTTAGAACTTCAAGGGGTGGAATCAGAATTGGCCTTTCAAAATACGAAAGTAGGCAATTTCCAGTTAGATCCAGGAAATAAGTATTTTTTAAGAAATCTTTTAAAACATTCGATTCAACGAATCCCAAGCCTTGTTTGACGATAACCAAAAATATAAACTAACAGTTATGAACCCGCAACCTCCTAAACTGTATGGTCTGATAAAATTACACAAAGAAAATTACCCTATTAGACCTGTAGTTTCATACATGCAAGCTCCCTGCACCAGATTGTCAAAATATTTAGTAAATGAAATTAAAAAACTAACTAACTTTAAACCATGTTTCGCTTTAAATAATTCTATACATTTAATTAACAATATTTCAAAATTAAAAATTCCTAGCAGAAGCAAATTTGTATCTTTTGATGTATCAAATCTATTTGCAAGCATACCACCAGACGAAGTAATGGAATTAGTAGAACCTTTATTGACTAACAATAGGGTAAATCCAGTAGTTATTAATGAGTTGATGACATTATTAGGTATTTCCTTACAACAAAATTACCTGCAATTTGATAATAAGTTTTACACACAACAAGAAGGTTTAGCCATGGGCAACCCTCTAAGTCCATTGCTGGCAGAAATATTCATGGATAATTTAGAATTCAAAATAAAAAATTCCTCACTTTTCAAAAAATGTTTTTACTGGTTCCGTTATGTCGACGACATACTTACTTGCTTCACAGGTACTAGTAGGGAATTATCGAACTTTTTTAATTTTATTAATGACATACACCCCAAAATTAAATTTACAATAGAAACCGGCAATAATAATACTATCAATTTTCTTGATTTGACCATAAAAAACTTAAACAACAAACATGTTTTCTCCATTTATCACAAAAATTCACAAACTGATACCATAATTCATTCTAAATCATGCCATCCTATTTCTCATAAATTAGCCTTTTTTAATTCTAGTATTCATAGACTTATTAACATTCCTATGCCAAAAGAAGATTTTAATAAGGTTGGTCGATTCCGCGGTGGGGTAATTGTAAAACATTTTAAATATAGAATAATTGAAACTATGAGTTGTATGTTTTACACTTTTTTATTAGGAACCCTAACAATTGTTTCGACTTATGCAGTCATCATCAGAGAGTTATGATACAACTAACTTAACAGATGGTCTAAACAGCCCGTTATTCAAGGCAGTCACAATCAATAAAAACATAAATATTGGTACAAACTCGAAGTGACCAATGTATATTTGTATGTGTGTAAGTAGTAGTAATTCTAGGTATAAAGTGACTTGTACTTCTTAGTTTTAAGTTAGTTGTATCATAACTCTCTGATGATGACTGCATAAGTCGAAACAATTGTTAGGGTTCCTAATAAAAAAGTGTAAAACATACAACTCATAGTTTCAATTATTCTAGAAGATTTTAACATAGAATTAAATAGTATTCAACAAACAGCTAAAAATAACGGTTATAGTCAATCACTTGTTACTAATATTTTACATAAAAAACTAAAGAAACAAACATTAAACTTAATTTACCCAAGTATAAAAAATATAAAAAATAATTCAATGCGAGGTTTTAATAGTCTAACAAACATAGGTAATATTTCAAGTAAAGTTGGTAATTATATAAAAAAATTCACCAATTCTTCTGTAGCCTTTAAAACTAACAACAACTTGAGAAACTTCATCAAAAACAACAAAGACACCACGAAAAAAGAGTTTAAATCGGGGGTTTATCAACTACAATGTGGAGACTGTGAAAAATCCTATATGTTTTGGTGAGAGAATTAAAGAACACAAAAAATGCTCCGAAAACAATAAAAATAACTCTACCTATGCAGAACATTTAATAAACAATAGACATAGATTCAACGAAGAGTTTAAAATCCTACATCTAGCTAATAAAAGCAAGAAACATAATTTATTAGAATGCCTAGAGATAAATAAGTTACATAAAAAAGGTCTAATTCTCAATGATCAACTAGAAGTAAATAATTCACCCCTTTTAAATATTTTTTGAGTAAACTTTAATTTGAGTTAATTATTATTATTAAAAGTTTTTTACCATTCAATGTTTTGTATCAATATAATATTAAAAATTTATTTTCAATTGTAAGCTTTCCCCTCCCCTTCATCTTTTCTTCAGTTAGTATATAAGACAATTGTATTTAGTTTAAGTTTATGTATTCTTACACCTGAAGAAGCCATTGTATGGCGAAATAATTATTGTGGATTTATTAAATAAAAATTTGTAACTATTGTGATCGTGTTTCATTCTTAAAAATGGAGTTACAACAAGTAAAAGCCTCATCGATTTTATTTTTAATTTTTATTATGTTGTGGCTGTCGCGTATTCTTACCATATCTTTCACTTCGCCAAGTATTGTTATTACCTCGCCAAGTATTATTATTACCTGAAAATGCGGATCTTCTCGTGGTACTATGGCTATGGTATTGCATTTTAAAGACTCGTTGATCAACATTATCTTCCGTGGCATTTTCTTCTCTCGCTGCATTGATCGCGTCTGATAAATTTTGGTAATTTCTTGCTTTTATAATTGTTCGCAGTTCATTGTTGCGAATGCCGTTTGCAAAAACATTAATGGCTAACTTTTCGTTTTCACGTTCAAAAATTGTTTTAGAATTTTCATCACCGTCGGCCTGGGCGATAGTTAAATCTGACATTAACGACTGTATTATTTCCCCATACTTTTCCAATGGTAAATTCCCTTGTTTTGAGCCTTGCAATTGTGATGCTAAAAAGGGTGCGGACAATTTTGGAAGAAAATGTCGTAAATCAGCGGTTAAACTCTTAATATCTGCATATGTTGTTTTCATGCGAATTTTCTCCTTATATGTTAAAAAATTTTTTAAAACAAAATTAATTAACTGTACTTTTGACTGAGGGCACAGTGATACCTCATATACTTCAATCGCGTCAATTAATTGTCGTACCGTTTCAGCATTTCCGTCAAGTTTTGGAAGTAGAGCAGATGCTACTCTAAAGTCAAACGCGGCCATATTTTCTATTTTAACTTCTTGATTAGGACCAAAATTCGAATTCTGTTTATCTAATTCTAAATTACTACTCCTAGTTGCTAACTTTAATATATCACTTTCTCGTTCATTTAAAATTACCTTTGCCTGCTCGATTTTTTCTTTAATAGATTTTATACAATTATTTACTAATTTTAAATTATCTTCTTTAAGCGATTTAGTTTTTTCTAATTCTACTGCTACATTTATTAAGCTATCTAATTTAGTTTTAATTACAATTAATTCTTGTCGCTTACGTTTGGTTATTGCAGGGTCCCTTCGTCTCTGAATACTGTCTTTTCTTAAATTCTCACCGAATAGTTTAATTTCTTCACTAAGTTCCTCCAAACTGGTGACGCACTCAACAGACATATCACTGTCACACACTTAGAACACTCATATTACATTCCTGGCACAGGTAACACTCACTTAGGCACTATTTAACTGCTCTTGTGATCTTCGCAGCTCGTAGAGGTTAATCTCCGCTCGTATTTGTTTTTTGCAGACTTTCTTTACCCATTTATACAATAGTACCATTGTAATTACCAAAATGATCGACATTACTATCACAAATGTTAAATCGCTAAATAGTCCTTGATTTGCATTTTGTGAGGCGTTATTGTTTCCTGATCCAGCGGCTTCTACTATTATTTCTTCTGATTTTTGTACACTACTTTTAGCTCCCATGATTATTCTATTTTAAATTTCCTTCTCACTAAATGTTCTTAACTTCAGTTCTTGAAAGGCAGGGTCGCCATGTGATGTTGGTGGATGACATTGAGGGGAAATGAAACCCAGTTACTTCTTAGTTGAATCTTTCTCTATTCAGCTATACGTTAGTTCTGCTCGAACCCTTGTAATAATAACTTACTTAAATATATTGGATATTACTTGCCTCCGCTCATCGTTACCCTGTTTTAAGTCCACTATCACTTGCGAAAGCAATCGTTCCCAATATTACACGTTTCTGTCTATGTGTCGTATTTCGGTAACAATTCAGAATGCGACACATCAGCCGTTTAACGAACGCACATGAATCTTTTGTAATTACAATATTTCGCAAGCCATAGCGACCTCCTTCGCAATCGAGGAACTGAGGGCACTAACCCTAATTTATACTACATTACAATATCTTCTTCCTCTATCGCACCCTCTTTTAAAGCTTGCAATTTTCGTTTTACATCTTTCCTTACCTTTACAAGCTCCTGTTTAATTTTCGAGTCCATTACAGCGATATATGTACATACAAGAGATAATATGATCCTCACTCGTTTACTGCTTCTACATTACTCAGAGGTAAATCGCAATGGTTATAAATATATATATTGATCAAACCCTTTACGGTATCGACCGTTTTTAACATCACTATCTTTATAAATACTTATAAACCCATATTTGTCATCCCAACAAACTTTGCAAATGGTTTTAAACATTTCAAATGGCATGTCAGTATTGACATGATCTGAATAGACATGCTTAAGATTTAGCTGATCCTGTTTGAATAATATAATTAGATTTGCATTGTCGCGTATTAGATGTTTTGGAATATGAGTATATGTTTGACAAAGATAAAAACAATGGCGTTGTAATGACGTCCCATACTAAAATAATCTCTGATTACATTCTGATTTTCGCAAGCAACATCGTCAAATATAAATATTGAATTAGATTTCCCATTTGATGGAGAAATAATATTCTCAGAATCTTTGTAAGGGTAATAGCCAATGCCTTTTATTGTTTTAAAAAGCTTGTCTAAGTATTCATATTTTGGTTGAATTAGCGATTTGGAGTATACGTATACATTCTCGAATCGGAGACCATTGGGATGTTCTAAAAGTGAAATTATAACATTCGTCTTTCCACAATTGGAAGGACCTGTAACGATTGATCGTATTGTTGACGGTAGTAGGGGACCATGTCGGTTTGCCTTTGAAATCACGGTTAGTAATAGGCAGCACAGCTTTTTGTTGAACTATTCGCATGTCAATAATCTAATGAAAAATATGGTTACTGTTTTTCTATTTTATAAGCTGATAGCTATACATTAATTGGTTTATTTCGAAGAAAACTTTGAATAAGTGAGAGCAATGCGGAAAGTGCAACGAGGTAATGGTTTACTTAATAAACTAATTAATTCTTTACCGTTTGAATTTCATATACCGGGTTATCGCTTTTGTGGAGCAGGTACAAAGTTAAACGAGAGGTTCGAAAGAGGGGACAAAGGAATAAATCCTTTAGATGAATCCTGCAAAGCTCATGATATTGCATACTCTAATTTTAAAAATCTAGAACAAAGACATAAAGCAGATAGTATTTTAGCTAGAGCAGCACTTAGACGAGTTCATTCATCGGATGCAAGCATTGGAGAACGTTTAGCTGCTCGAGTAGTTGCAACCGCTATGAATGTAAAAACAAAGTTGGGTATGGGAGTTCAACAACAACAAAGAAGAAGTAGTAGTTCTATGAAAAAAAGAAAGGGTGGAAGAATAAGGTTTCGAAAATTTATAAGAAAAGCAGCGAATGTTCTAAAACAGAAAAAGCCAGAAAATGTCATTCGAGCAGCACGATTAGCAATGTCACAGTTAAAAAATGCAAATCAGAAAAAAGTGACCGATTCTCCCAGGATAATACCGGTTCCAAAAAGCGGTGGATTTCTTCCATTAATATCACTTTTCGCTGGATTATCAGCTTTAGGTGCTTCATCCGGAGGAGCAGCCGGAATCGCGAAAGCGGTTAATGATGTTAAAGCAACCCAAAGAAGTCTTAGCGAATCTGAACGATATAATAAGGCTATGGAAAAAAATGCTATTGGAAAAGGTCTTTTCTTGAAACCTTATAAAAAAGGTTTGGGACTTTATTTACCATATCAAAAAAAAAAAAACCTCTCTAAGTCTGCCACAACGAGCACTAACCTAACCTAACCTAACCTAACCTAACCGATGAAGATTTGCATAAATATGTTAAAATGCTTCAAATTCCTCACTTTCGCGGAATATTTATGCGTGACAGTTTACCTAAAAAAGTGCGCGCCATCGAACGTGGAATGGGAAGATTTCACATTTTTCAATTTCATAAAAAAATCAAAGTTTTGATGATGCAGAACAACGTGACTTTGCTAAAAATTAAAAAATAAAATAATAATTACCGAATTATAAGCATTTTACTATTCGCCGAAGTAGCGATACTATAAAACGGTACCCAGCAGCAAGGCTAGCGCTGTGACGTCACAGGTGCTCTCCGCACTAGCGGCACTGCTCGTCGAAGCGTGTGGATACGGCGGGAGTCTGTAAATAATCGTTGAGTACTCTTTGCGGAATTCGGCTTTCTACGAAAATGCCTAGGAAGAAGTGGTGTTTTGTACCAATGTGTATAAGTACAACTTATAGAACTCCTAATAAAATATTTGTGACAGTGCCAAAGGACAAGAAGAGAAAAAAACAGTGATTTGCGGCTGCAAGACGTTCGCTAGCGGATGTCTCTGATAAAACTGTTTTTTACTGTTGCGAGGATCATTTTAACGTAAGTTATCCAGTTACTGCTAAATCTACTTCATGTCTTTATTTGGTAATTACAGCTTGAAGAAGACATGGAAAATTACTTAGAATATAAATTAAGTGATGTGAGAGCGCGAATGAAGTCAGACGTGGTGCCGCACTTTTTCACATGTCAAACTGATAAGCCACAGTCGTCTACTCGCTCGTATAGCGAAAAAAGATTTAGAAGAAAAACAATAACTGAATTGCTACATGGGCACCCTACTTTATTAGAAGATGTTGCAGAGCCAACGGCAATAGTCATCGAGAAAACTGTAGATCGAGCAACTTGCAGCACTACGAAAAAAATGGACGTCGCTTGCCAAGCCCACGTTTCTCATTTTCGAAGTAAAGCAGTACAAGTTAAAATTACACCGAGTAAAACACATGCTACCACATCTCCAATAAAATTTGCGGTCTCCAGACGAGCCACAGAATCCCCTAGAAAACGGTTGCGACTACATTCAGAACATTCATCTGATAAATTTGTAGACAGTCCAACCCCTGCAGATGAAAGAGATGTTGATAACGGCCAATATCAGCCAAATCAAAGTAGTCTCAGCACTAGTAGCGAGACTAGCCCAAGACGCCAAAAATATCAGCAGGAACAATTTAGAAGTACATTCTTAAACATAATGGAAAAGAAACTTCGGATGTATACAGGTATCCCCAAAATTCACATGGATTTAATAGAAAAACTCCAGAAACGAACCACGCTAAAGAAACATCTCATTTACTTGATTTTATATAAAATGAAAAGTAACGATTCGTTTACACAAATTGGTGACCTGTTCGGGATTTCCACAAGTACTGCCAGTCGAACATTTTCGCAAGGATTGGGAACTCTCGCCTTTTTAATGAAAACATTAATTTTTTGGCCAGACGCCAAATCTATTAGACGCAATTTGCCTATTCAGTTCAGGATGACATTTTCTCGAGTTCAATCTATAATTGACTGTTTGGAAATTGAAATTCAAAAACCAACAAAAGCATATCATCAGTCATTAACCTGGTCGGATTATAAGAAGTGTAATACAATTAAATATTTAATTTCTTCAACACCAGATGGATTTATAAACTTTATTTCTTGTGGATACGGTGGCAGAGTGAGTGATGTTGCGTTACTTGAAGATTGTGACTATTTAGATGTACTTCCAGAAAATAGTATTGTGATGGCGGACAGAGGTTTCAAACAAATCGAGTTATTATTACATAGAAAACAGTGTACGTTGATTAGACCACCCAGTGTAGTAACAAATGTGAAAATGACCAAGGAAGACGTGATTTTAACAAAACGAATTGCTAGTGTAAGAATTCATATTGAACGCATTATTAAACGTATTAGAGACTTCAAATTTTTAAGTCCACATGCAACTGTGAATTCCGAACTGGTCCAAAAACTTGACGGTGCGATCGTTATTGCATGTGCAATAGTTAATTTACAGAAACCAATAATACGACAGTAATAAGATTAGTTACAATTTGTTTATATGTAGATATAAATATGTCTGCTTTTTTAAGTTCTTTGTTACTTATGTATAATTATTTTGTATTTCATAGCTAAATAGATTGTTAATTTGTTTTCTAACTCTAGTACGTAGCTTTAGGTGCATTTTACTTCTTTCTCTGCTTGTTTCTCTTTAATTAGGGTGGGTGATGATTGTATTGTTGTTATTTACGCTTTTCTAGATATTATAACGTTCTTAATTTTATAGGTAGGTATTATTAGTATTAGTATTCGCTATTATTACTTTTAATTTCTACTTTTGTTTATTATAGTTACGGTTTACCGTAAATAAAACCAAAACCATAAACCTGTTATTTGTGTGAAATTTTTGCATTTTATGGGATCAACATTCTGGACCATAATAGCTGTTAACGTGGGTTTGAGACAAGTATCTACCTATCTGTTTTATGTTTTGCTTAAGTGGTTGATAAGGGGGCTGTTTAAAAGTCAAATAAAATGCGAAGGATGCTAAAACTATTGTCTTTGTTCTGTCTCATGTATATGTGTTAATTTTGTCTTCAACATACATGCATTGGGTTCTCACGGATTACCTGCATAAATTCTGTTAAAAGAGAGGCCATAAATTTCAAAATTCATTATGTAAGGCAAGAACATCCAAGAATAATCAAGTGGACGTAATTTGAAACGAAGGAATGTATGGAAAGGAACCGTGGTAAAACCACTTGTGCACACGTAAGCAAAAATATAACGAAAAAGCAAAAACATGCCTGTGGAAGACCTCTATAATAAAAAAAGAATAATAATTGCTTAAATAATTGTACATATATTTTACATTAAACCTATCCTAACTCTAATAATCAACAATGGCGGTACCTAGCAGAGAAAGTAAAGACTGAATAATAAAAATAAATACCCTATAAGCATAACAATAACTACAAAATTAAATTTTTATAACTGAAAACTATAACTATTTAGATAATATGAATACCTACATATTTTTATACGACTTATATCACTATAACTATCATAACGCATACTTAATAGTAACAATAAAAACTTAAGAAGGCTGCTGCATTCGGGCAAACATTTTTTGTGTCACTTACAACTCTCTAACAACAAAGGAAACACATTAACCTTCCAAAACGTCACCGCACAGTTAATGACGTGTTCTGTAAATTCACTATCGTATGTAGCATGAACGATCGTAATTTTTTTTGAATTTTCAAAATCAGGTGCAGCCACGCAAAAAATTCCTTTTGTAATATTCCTTGCTAACATCTGTAGATTGATTTGCGCTAAAAATTTTTTGGTTATTTTTCCTTCAGAATCTATATAACGCAAACTTGTTTTGTCTGAGATCGGACATTTGATTTCGATGACAGAATCTGAAGTTACACCATCAGGTGAAGCACCTAGAATTCCATATTCCCTTAAAATTGTAAAGCCAGTAGTTTGTACAGTAACATTTAACTCCCTCTGTAGCTGTGCTATAACGGATTTTTCTAAATTGATTCCTCTCGTCATGTTTTGGGATTGAAACTGTTTCGTAACACCTACTATTTGACTTGTTAGGACTCCACTGGGTGTTTTACAAATTGCTGCGTCGTATATTTTTGAAGCAGTTATGCGACCGTAACGAAGTTCGTACCATAATGAAGTTTCACGTTGGTTGTGACTTAATGCACATGCATTTTCAATATTCTCTTTGGTGAGATTATGACAACAGAAACTTATAAAATTGTCTGCAGTCTGTTGTAATCCGCTATCACAGAAGTCCATCATCATTTGGTGAATTGAAAGTTTTATAACATCATTTGGTTCTTGGTTGTGTACTAATAATGGGCAGATATAAGAATGGTGTTTTTTTGTCAACTCGACTACTTCTTCAAGGAAACCCTCTGATTTTACGGAAGTACTGCGAAATGGTTTCGTTTGTTTTCCGATTTCCACAGATTTTATAAATTTAATTGTGCTTCCAATCCGAGACAAAACCGGTTTCTTCCAGTAGCATTCAACTGTTGTGGGTGCAGGTTCCTCAGATCTTCGGTGGATCCACATTAGAAATGCTATTGCATGTTTACAACCTCCCGCCGACGCTGCACAATCAAGACATTTAATTTCGACAATTTCTTGCCTTCTTTCATTAATTTTGCACACCACACAGTAAGGCTTTGTTCGAACTCTGTGTTCTGGACAAATCCTTCCACGGATAGTGCAGGTATCATTTTCTCTCGCAACTTGCACGTAGCCTACAGCCGTATCTCCGTAAGATTCTCTACCAGACCTTTAACGAAATTAAAACTTCCAATCATGTGAGTAAATAATAACCTAAATACAATTTTCAAAATTTTCCGTTTCTATTTTATAATTAGAAGTGGCCCAGAATATCGTTTACGTTTCCTAGCACATGCAACAATGCCACTTAAACAAACATTTGAAATGCGCTGGGAGGAAGAGGTTGCAGGTGTGGTTTTTAAGAGAGACTCTAGTAGGTAACGTGTTTATTTGGAAGAATTTTTAATTGCATTATTTACAAGCGAAAACCTATATTTCTAAGATTGTCACAGTCTTACGAGTGCAGTAATGCTCATGTACTAATGCAGGCAATAAAATTTAAGAAACTTACCTCTCTACTTTGACACCGGTAAAATTCGGATTTTCAGCAAGAAAATCCCACACCATTTCCACATCTACACGAGGTAGATTATGCGTGTCGGCTTTTTGAAAACCTGGTTCCATTTTTAAAAATCGTTGTAATGTATAACAGATATAACACAACCGATGGTGCGTAACAGTCTTGCATTAATGAGTTTCCAATTAGCGTCAGTGAGAGGCGGAGTTTCGGGAGCGCTACTGACGTCAATCCAATCAGAAAACGTTCTGCCACGTGGTCAAAATATTCAAACTTCTTCGGCGGATTTTGAAGAAAGCGCTAAGAATTTTTTAAAGTTTCTTTCACTTTCACGTTTTGTAGTTAGTATTGCACAATATTAGATAAAAATTTATATGTGTTACATTTTTTGCAACCTCCCCATTGTAAATCATAATAAGAAAACGGGCATGGGTACGCAGTGGACAGCATACAAAATTAAAAACGGCAATGCAGTTTATTTTGACAGCTTTGGAAATTTGCGACCACCTCCGGAAGTTGTGAAATATTTAAATTTTTCTCAACCATGTAAAATCTTTTATAATTATGATCGCAAACAGATGTACAACTCATTCAATTGTGGTCATCTAGTATTACAATTTCTATATAATATCACACCACCCTTTCACTTTTAAAACGTTAGCGCAGACGATAATAGTTCTATTTAATCTAACGTTAACAGACTATCAACATGTATACGTTTAATTTAACCGGAGACAAATCAATATTGCAAGCTAATATTAGCCCACCAATTGTTTTGGAATATAATTTTGAGTATTATTTAGAACTCGTTAACTTTGAAACATACAATTCTATTCCAAATATAGATCAAAGTAATAACAAATTTTATGTTGGGAATAGAGTAATAACCATACCGGAAGGATCGTGTGAGCTTGACGATATAAATCGTTATCTACGCCTTCAATTAGGACATCCGAGAGCAAAAGGTAAAGATATTATATTTCTTAATATAACTGGCAACAACAAAATACTTTACTTTCGGAAATTAACTGTAAAGAGCAAGTTGATTTCACAAAAACGGATTCAATCGGACGATTGCTAGGATTTAAACCGAGAATTATTAAAGCTAATAGTCATGAAGTGTCTGATTATCCTGTAAATATTTTTAAAGTAACGCTATATGCATCCATTGCAACCTTGTTTCCGGTTCATATTGAAATAACGAACAAGCTCATTTTATTCATCAACTTTTCCCAAACGTTCCGCCAGGCTATAAAATAGTGGAAAATCCAACCAACGTTATTTATTTGCCTCTAAATTCGAGAATTATTGACTCAATAGTCATTAAAATAGTTGATCAAGACGGTGAGTTGGTTAATTTTCGTGGAGAGACCGTTACAGCAAGACTTCATTTGAAACGTCTCTCTCTGTCTAATAGGTATTAAACCATAATGGTTTGCCGTTATAAAAATTTTGGCAAACGTAAGGAGATTTATAGGAAACCAACATTATCACAATCCTTCAGTGCAAAAGAAGAAGTGAAGCGATTAACATCTTCAAACGCGCGCTTTTTAAAAAGTTTAGGATATCAAGTTAAGAAGTTAAAACCATCATGCATTCTGAAATCTTGAATGTTACCGAACGTGCATTATTTGATTTATCTATAACCAATGCGGAAAAACATACTCATCAACCGTATACAAATACAACGTTTAAAAATAATGATGAAATCCGCATTCCAATTGAAAACGAAGATGTCTACACTTTACCATGGGATAGTGTATTATATGTTGAAGGAAAATTGCTAAAAACTGATGGTACACCTTCAGCAACTGCCAAATTTATAAATAATGGAATTGCACACCTTTTCGATGAAATTCGTTACGAAATCGGTGGTAAAATTGTTGATCGTGTTCGAAATCCTGTTATAACTAGCACCATAAGAGGTTATGTTTCTTACAACGTAAACGAGAGCTTGCGTCTTCAGAATGCTGTTTGGGCTCCCAATGATGATACATTTTCGGCAATAGATCAAAATGGAAATTTTAACGTATGCATCCCACTACGTATTCTTTTAGGTTTTGCGGAAGATTTTCGAAAAATTCTTCTCAACATAAAACAAGAACTTATTTTAATAAGAAGTAGTATCGATACAAACGCCATAATAAATACAACTGCAGGTGAAACTTTAAAAGTAGAAATAAATACAATTTCTTGGAAAATTCCACATATATCTGTAGCAGATGTAGAACGTCTTAAACTTTTAAAATATTTGTAAAGAAATCAACAAATGGAAATTAATTTCCGTAGTTGGGAGTTGCATGAGTATCCTTTATTGCCTCAAACAAATAATCACACATGGGCTGTGAAAACTACGTCACAACTTGAAAAACCTCGTTTCGTGATAGTTGCATTTCAAACAGATAGAAACAATAAATCTGAAAGACAATAAAGGCCACTTTGATCATTGCGAACTTAATAATATTAAATTACATTTAGGCTCTTCTATGTATCCTTACGACAACCTTCATCTTGATTTTAAGAATAATAAATTTTCTATATTATATGAAATGTATGCTCAATTTCAACAGTCTTATTACGGAACGGTTAGCGAACCGGTAATGAAACCATCAGATTTTAAGAAAATTGCTCCCTTATTTGTAATCGATTGTACACATCAAAGCGAAATTGTGAAGGCGGGTGCTATAGATGTACGTCTAGATTTTGAAACTAATGAAGCAATTCCAGCAAATACAGCTGCATATTGCTTAATTCTACATGATCGAATGGTTCGCTACAATCCATCCAACAACATTGTTCAAGTATTGTGACTATATATTATAAAGATGAAGTTCATAGTGGATGTGCAAGGATACCTTCATATTTAAGGAAGTTGCTTTCGGTAAAATAAGCAATGAAGAAAAAATTGCATGGTATTTATTATCCCCACCTTTTGCTTGGTCGCAACTTGCAGCCCGTTACAGAAGTCATTAATTATTTCAATCATCCGGTCACAACTGATTCATCTGATAATAATAATAATTACAACAGCAGCAGCAGCAGTAGCAGCGATAGTGACGAGTTTATTTATTTTCACAATTAAAAAATATCTACTAACAAGAATGGATCCAACCTCTTATGCAATTTACAATAGCGATGTGAATAATTTGAAAAAGGAACTTTCCTATGCATTTGTTCGAAATAATGAACAGACAGCCAAAAATATTTTTATGCGATTAGGATTTCAAGTGCCCTTCGAAGCCTTCACATGGATTACAAAGACTTTTCCATCTCTATCGTTGCTGGATTTGTTATTTCACCGTCAAATTATATGCGATGATTTTGTACAATCCTTTTTGAATACAGTTCCAGATGATTTAGACTTTTTAAGTGTATTTGATGTAGTGAGTGTATTAACTGAAATGAAGGAAATGACGACTTTGTGCACCAATGATATATTTCTCCTTCAAGATCTCCTTTCAAATTATAATCCTTGCAATTTAGAAAAATTTCCTATAAGTAATATTAAGAAAAACTATAAAAATGTATTAGCATGTTTGGATGATATCATACTACAAACTGTTTATTACGCACAACCAAAACTATTGTACTATATAATTCAAATTATGAAAGCCAACAAACTGGCTTATAAATTTGAACCATTGCATAATTGTAGACAGAAAGCAGTCTTACAATGGCTTGTTGGTAATTTAGAAAAAGCGAAAAAAGGATTGACAGTAGGTTGGCAAGATGAAAATAAATCAGATTCTGCTAAATTACCATCAATTTATTCTAAAGACTATAAAAGTGTTTTCAATATTTTGCAAGAATTAATGTAATACTTTTTTGTATGCTTAACACTAATTGAAATAAAATACTCATATAAATAAGATTTTTTTATTTTAAAAAAATCCTACAAATCTTTAATTCCCAATTCCTTATAAATATTATCAAATAGGTAGCAACATTGTTCGTTTTTAGCTGTAGTGGGCGGCGGCGGCGGCGGCGGGGAGGATGGTAGTGGTGGTGATATCAATGCATAAGATTCTTTCTCGTTTCTTTTCCTTTGTCTTTTTTTCCCTTTTTCCGTTACTATTCTTCTTTTCTTCGGTTCTTTAAAAATATCTCTTCTTTTCTGCACTTCTAACGCTAATGTTTTAATTAATTTCTTCATTATTACCATTATTAGGATCGATGGTTTTTGGATAATTTAAAATTTCAGATAGCGGAGAAGCTATAATATTGAACAAATCACTATCAAACACGCCAGTGCTTGATGTTCTACATTTTTCTTCTAAATTTGCAATACTGCTATGCCAATCCTCAGTCGCTTGCACAACATTTGCCAGTTGGAGTAATTCAAATGCTGAAAGAACTTTGATTTTATTTCCCGGTTTTAACTGTACAACTGCCATTTTGCTTTCTAAAGTTAAAACTAACGTATTTGTTTCGAGAACTACTATTTAAATTGGTTATTACCACTACTATCATCCGTTCCTCCTCTTCCTCCTCCTCCTGCTCCTTCTCTTCCTAGATGTTAAGGTCATTAACGAACAAAAAACACAAGTATCTAATGGTTTCAAGTTAGTTTATTAAACATCATTTTTTTCATTGTAGTGATTAACTAACTTTGTATAAATATTAAAACATTAAGCTAAATATACAAATCATTAAAATAACCTAACTTAAATTAATCTAAAAGATAGGTAAATACCTGTACGTCTGAAAATAAAGGATTACAAATCCTACATTTGGAACGTGTCCTATACAATAGGTAAAACGAAGACGAACAGGTATTTACCTATCTTTTAGATTATTTTATCTACGTCTAACATGTGTTGACCTTCAGATTCATTAGTGTAATTCAATGCCGGTAGGGGTATTAGCCCTCGAAGTAGTTGTTTCTCTTGTTTCTGGTTAGTCTTGTTATTCAAGCTAACTTAAATTATCAGTAATTTTGTAGTGTCCCCATACTAAAGTCTTATACGTTTCTGGTATATGGAAACGTTTATCATCATCCGCAGGCAAAGCAATTTTATTAATGCATTGAGAATAAATTATATGCTTTAAAGATCTAAATACATTTTGTCGCTTCAGTACTATCTCGTTTTCATTTAATACATATTTAAAATATTTTTGCGTTAATGACTTTATAACATTCTTTTTAACACCTTTAGTCTTTTTCATTACCAAACTTCCTTCTATATTTACTTCATATATTTTAGCTTTAAGACCGACAAATTCCCAAATAATCTTACCACAAACTTCATCTTTCATAAGTGCTGGGACGGCTTTATTTACCAAAGGCATTTCAAAAATATTATCAGTAGAATAATTTGAGGTATCAAATCTATGTAAATTATTCTTCATATCATTATAAACATTATCCGTTTCTATGAAATACAACAAACTATCAGTATCTGTATACAAAAGTGATGCTTTGGAACCATATTTTTTTTTTATAAAGTTATAGTGAAAATCATACATTACAAATTTGGCAATTTCCAATACTGCAAACCCGGCGTAAATTGGTTTGTCATAATAGATTTGAGACTTTAACAATTGTACTGCTGCAAAATTTTCACCAAAAATGGATATACTATGAAAATTGGGTTGTGAAACTAATTTCTCAACTCCTTTTTTATGACCCAAATCTTTCCACGAATTGACTAAATTAACGTTAACCTTTTTTTTTTATATTTTCGATACATTTTCCATAGTTTGCATTATTTATTAATTTGTACATATCTTTTTCAAATGCGTTTGCGGCACTTTGTCTTAGACGAGTATTAAAATCGATAAACGGTTTCATCCCAGCAGATTGCTTGAACGTGAGAATTCTATGAATCTTTGACAACTCTAAACCATTTTCAATACATTGCTTAAGAGTCTTTATATGAATAACGTAATTTTGCTTATCGAAAAAGGTTTGCAATAATTTTTTACATTTTGAATTTGGAGGTTTCATTTTTTCAATACACATTGGAAAATCATTGTGCAAATCATGCAAATGTTTTGGATAATGAATATCGACTTCCAAAACATATCCTTGATCATCAGAATCTGTATAGTTATTTATATTAAATGAATCAATATTATTTTGTGAGAGCCATCGAAAGTTCGATAGAGGCAGTTTTTCCGAAAGCGCATATCCATATAAATTATTTGCATCCCAATATGATATGTAAGATGTTGCTTGTGAATTCTTGTAATTAGAGGGAATATATTTATTGTTGGCCTGTGCGAAACGCTGAACCACTCCAGCATAACCACCTCGGATATTTCGTTGAAAAAAGAGTACCATTGAACAGTCAGTTAACAACTCCAACTGTACATTGGTAAATTTTAGCATTGCCTGCCATGACAAGCCGGGTAAACTATAAAAATGGGCCGGATCTAATTTGTATGTATTCAAACATAAATTTCGGAAATTTTCGAAAACGTCGCATAATAAAATTACGTCTACTTTTAAATAGAGGTCACTGTATTCACCTAAATTTTTACATGAAAATTTATGCCAAATATCGTTTGCTCTTTGATAGTCTGCATCAGAAATTGAAGTATCTTGCATTGAATCGTAAAAATCCATTTTTGAAGGTAAAGATTCGTTATTTAATTTTTCCAACGTATCTAAATAATTGTATGGGAAAACACCCTTTTGACGCATTAATCTAAATTCTTCATCATTTGGAAAAAAGTTTCTCAATTCTATAATTTGAACATCTGACAAATATGCAGCGAGTGTCTCCAATTTTCGATTCATAAATCGATAAGAATCTGCAAAACGTAAATCTATGTAACTGTTTTCATTATTTTTTCTATCAACTAAAATTTTCTTTGTAAATGAAATATACTTTTCTTTATTCACCGGAATGACATTCATTGGTTCGTCATCTTCGGCGGCAAATTCACGTATTAAAAGATGACAATCATAATTGCTAAAATTGTGAAAGAAAACCGGGATAAAGTTAACGGTTTTTACTTTCAAATTACAGGAATAATGACAACAGCCTCTATATTTGCCGGTGAGGTGACAGTGATCTTTAATTTTATCTGAACCTAAATCTCCGTTACATAAATAACAGTTTGTTGCCGATGCGAAATTTTCTAAATCCTCTTCAGTTAATTCTTTCATAGGAATAATATTTTTTAAGTATGTATGGTATATATGAGAAGCTTCATTTTTAATCATATTACAGAAAACTTTTGCACAATTTTCTCCCCGAAACGAATAAAATTTCGAAAGTGAATCGTCATAACAACACTTAACGTAATAGGCAAAACTAAATGGCTTATGAATGTGAGTAGATACTGTTTTAGTATCATCTATCGACGATTCTGAAGATTGTTGAATTGGAACTAGCAAAGATTCAAAATCGGCATATATAACAAAAGGAACTTTAATTTGCTTTTCTATTTGTTTAAATTTTAAAAAATTATTTCCAGCTGAAGGTAAAACGGTTACACATTTCGCACAGTCCTGTTGCATATGATTAGCTAAAAGATTTTCACTACCAAAATATTGCAAGCAACTATCACAAATATATTTAACAGTTTTTCTCCGACTTAGCTGCTTCGAAATAAGACGACTTAAATTTTTAATATAACAGTAATGTTGTTTATTTTCTTCTTCGATGTATAGTAAGTTAACATGGTTTAATTTTCTACATTGAGAGAAATAATATGGTCCTACAATTATTGACTTTTCTTTTTGTTTTTCGAGACCAAAAAAATTTACACTTACATTAGGATTCAATTTTTCAAACAATTTAATGTTACAAAAGGTCATTGGAAAGCTCATACCTGTTAAATTTAGCTTTGAAAGATATTTCCTATAACTTGATACATGATTTTTACGACATCTGACGGGATATAGTGCAGAAAGAATTGCCCAGATGAAACACATATTATCTTGGTTTTTGACGTTAACGACAGCCTTTTTGCGCTCAATGTCCAATGGAAGTTTTACATAGGTGGAAGCTTTCAGTGGATTGTATTTCACCAAATTGACTTCCAAAAATAAAAGTTCCTGAAGTGCATATCCACTATCACGTTCCTTAAAACAAGTATAAGCGTTTTATTAGTATTATTATTACTAGACTAGTTTTAACTTACCTGGAATTCCTCAAGCTTTTTCTTTAAATTTGCAAGTAAATTTTCAATTACTTCGTTTACATTGACAGATTTATCTACAACTTGGTAGGGAACCAGAAAAGATTTTACTTCCAAGTTATGTTTTCTTTCATCATCATCATCATCTGAGACTGCTGCAGGCTTCAGAAAACTTCCATAAACTTCGAAATTTACTTTCAGTACGTTAAAATTCTTAAGTTTTTTATTTATGATGGTCACGATTTCATTCCGTATATTATGAATGAAGTTTTCTATTAATAAATTGCTATGGTCGTTTATAGGTAGATTGGCAAATTTTGTATTATTATTAGGTATCAAACGATAGGAAACCACTTTTCGATTGAATGCTGACAATATTTCATGAACATTAGAACCAAGAGTGACATCACGTTCCAAACATTTATTCTTATTTTAAGAAGAAGTTGATCGATATAAACCATTCATTTATTAATTAAAATTGTATCTAACAATGACAAAATACAGACGTTTCGATCATTAAGATTTATGATCATTATCAATGTGAATCTAAAAAAATTTTTTATATATAAAATGTAAAATAATCTTAATTTTTAATTGTAAATAATGAATTTGATATAACATAATTAATAAGTTAACATACCATGGGGATGAAGAACACGTTTTCCAAATCATCATTTAAAAAAAACCAATCAGGATTTCGTTTAAGAAGTTTTTGTAAAATACACTAAATTTAACAACATATAACCAATAAAAATGAATGGTGTAAATATAATGATGATTTAAATTATTTTTAAATATTTAAGGATATAAAAATAAATTGTAAAAGAAAAAAAAAAGAAAAAAAAAACAAGTAAAATGGATGTTAACTTGATGAGTTAACATCCAAGAATGAGGAAAAATTACATTTTTTTTTTTTTTTTGAGAATTATAATGATTGACATACAAGAGGTCAATAAAAAAACCAAGATATTCAAGAAGTAAGTTTCAATTCTTATGTTGGACAGAACACAGGAACACCAAAAAAGAAGGTGATTTTAGATACCTTCTTTTTTGGTGTTCCTGTGTTCTGTCCAACATAAGAATTGAAACTTACTTCTTGAATATCTTGGTTTTTTTATTGACCTCTTGTATGTCAATCATTATAATTCTCAAAAAAAAAAAAAAAAAATGTAATTTTTCCTCATTCTTGGATGTTAACTCATCAAGTTAACATCCATTTTACTTGTTTTTTTCTTTTACAATTTATTTTTATATCCTTAAATATTTAAAAATAATTTAAATCATCATTATATTTACACCATTCATTTTTATTGGTAATATGTTGTTAAATTTAGTGTATTTTACAAAAACTTCTTAAACGAAATCCTGATTGGTTTTTTTAAATGATGATTTGGAAAACGTGTTCTTCATCCCCATGGTATGTTAACTTATTAATTATGTTATATCAAATTCATTATTTACAATTAAAAATTAAGATTATTTTACATTTTATATATAAAAAATTTTTTTAGATTCACATTGATAATGATCATAAATCTTAATGATCGAAACTTCTGTATTTTGTCATTGTTAGATACAATTTTAATTAATAAATGAATGGTTTATATCGATCAACTTCTTCTTAAAATAATAACTATTGAAATATATACTCCTTTTCACTTATTTATTCTTATGGTTAATAGATTTAAGATGTGCAGAATAATTTACGAATTCAAGTGTACACTTGCAAATATCACATGTTGTAAGCTTAATTCTTTTAGCTGGAGGCTGCTCCATGATGTTACTAGTACTCGGAAGCGAATGTAATTGTTCATTCAAATGTTGATTCCTATGCATTTATAGCACCTTAATTTTTTAAGGATGTGGCTATTTATACATACAGTATGTATATGCAATTGGCTATTTATACATACAGTATGTATAAGAAATTGGCTATTTATACATACTGTATGTATAAGAAATTAAAAAAATAAAAAAACCGTCGTAATAATTCTTTGTCTTGAAATACGTTATGGTAGAGGGTGGGTGTGTTTGCATGTACATACCCCACACCCCAAAATTATAATTTAATAGTTAATTTGGTATTTGGTTAGGTTAGGGTACGGGGTGTGGGGTATGTGTATGTAAACACACCCACCCTCTACCATAACCTATTTCAAGACACATTGAATTATTACGACGGTTTTTTTATTTTTTTAATTTCTTATACATACAGTATGTATAAATAGCCAATTTCTTATACATACTGTATGTATAAATAGCCAATTGCATATACATACTGTATGTATAAATAGCCACATCCATTTTTTAATAACACTTCATGCATTTACTTATATGTAAGAATAATTTTTATTGAAAAACGAATAAAATTGTTCACTTAACATTGATTAATTTTACTAACACACTCACGCGTATACTGGAGTGAAAAAATGTCTTACTTTAGTTTTTCGAAATTAATTTCAGACGTTTCTGCTCCATTTGGTAGTTTTTTGACACCTTTTAAAACAAGGCCCGTGTCCACGCATTCTGAAAACTTTTCATCAGGAATAATTTTGGCCCATCTTTGTGGCAAAAAACATTCAAAGTCTCCTAGATCGACCTTCACCTGTCGACCATATCGCGTTTGTACGGCGAAAACTCGTTCAATGCGATATAGCTTCCCAATTTCTAACGTTTTTAACGATACCGTTGTTTTGAACTCTACCGAACCGGCCGCATTTAATTGTTTTAGATAATCCATAGTTAAAATACTTTTTAAAGGCTAAACTTAGTTAAAGTATACTAGGTAGGTAGGTACTTTGATTAGGAAGTAACCGACTTTAAAAATAATGGCGTTTGCACCATTATTTATAACTATTACCTATCCCTCTTCAACAGATAGTTAGATTTAATTAAGGAATACTTTTATGCTATTGGTTAAAATTATTTCGAATCGTTGTTATAATCATGATGATGGTGGTGGTGGTGGCAGTGAGTGAATGTTGATAATAATTTCCGGCATATAATGATGTTAGTGGAAAATATTCTCAATTAATAAGTCTGTACACTTATACACCTATCAGTTATTAATCGCTTCCGTCACTAACTAGTCCTTATTTTAAAAATGGCTTTAATTCCAAAATTAGATAATTATTTTTTTGTAAAAGATAGACAATTAATGAACTGTAAAACTTTTTTTTCCAAATTTAAATTTAATCATCATTCTATTAAATGGTTTTTACGTGAACTGCAGCATTCGAAGATTTATAGTTTAAACAATATTCTTATCGAAAATTCATACAGAATTATTTTAACTTCAGATCAAAAACCTGTTTATTTAGTGAAAAGTTTGAGTGCATTATGTTTGGAAGTAGTTTTTAACGATTATAAAAAAATTAAAAAGGATGAGTTAACTATTTCGTTAACAGTACGAGCATTGGAGAAACATAGATTCCGTATCGAACTGTTGGGACCTTGGCAAATGTCTATGCCGAAAAATGATATGTCAACGTTTGAAGTCCTATCATTTATAAAAAAAGAATGTGACCTACTTAACATTAGGGTAATGTCAACGGAACAAAATTTCTCAATAATAACTGTTAATGACAATGCCATTTGTTCGTCATCTGTATTATATATATACCATATATAAAATATTGTTGGTGAAGAGAGGATTGTCTGCAGGTAAGCAAACATATATTATACTTACAAATCTTTGCAAATAAATTCAAACTCATTATAAGTCCGCAGTTAAGATTATTAATTATTGGACATCCGTTGCAGGTGCATTTGTACGATTACATTTTTGCTATAATTGTAACATTTTGCCATATACGTAGCTATTTAAAATTGTAGTTTCCCACAATAATATCCTGCTTTTTATCTGTTTAAGTATTCAACTCAAATCAGTAAAAGATATTTATTTCAAACTTCATGGACAAAGCAAAGGCTGAAAAATATTACTTCTGACATCCTGTCATGCAGGTGGTAAATCAACATATCCGTTTAAGCATTTAAAAAAATTATCAGCTCACATAACTACAACATATTGTTTCAAGTTTCATATTTACCCATATCAGTCATGAATAAATCAACATACCAGTTTGATCATTTTAAAAAATTATCAATTCACATAATTACAGCATATTGTTTTTCAAGTTTCACATATTCCTATTATCAGTCACGAATAAATCAACGTACCAGTTTGAACATTTTAAAAAATTATCAACTCACATAAATACAGCATGTTCTTCTTCAAGTTTCATTATTCCCATTAGCAACCATGAATGCGAATGGTAAGTTTTGTGAGCAAGAGACTTACTTATCCTATATTACATACTATTAATTTAATTTATTTTTCAGAGAAACTTATGATCATTAACTGCGTGGTTAATTTGAATCTTCCAGAGTTGGAGGTAAACTATATTGATATTTAAAATTCTTAATTTGTTTTTGTTATTTTTAAGGATATAGATAGGTACATGGTACTATGCCATAGTCCTCCATCTGAAGCGATATATTTAGGATTGATAAGTATGCCCACGGCTTGTCCGAGGGCATACTTAACGGTCGAAAGACCGGAATGGTGTGAACCATGGGCAACCATTTGGTTAGGTATGTATGTAGAAAATTTTAAATGTATATATATTTATATTCTTTAATTCTTTTTAGAATAATGGATTTCCCATTAAAAAACTTTATATTTTATTTTTATTTTATATAATAAAATTTTGTTAAAAACTCATAAACATTTGTGTTTTATTTCTTACATGATAATATAGTTTAAACATATACGTGTCTCCTCAATTAAATGAGCAATTTTACACGGATTCCATCTAATAATGTTGTAATGTAACATTTTTTTTTTTGAAGAATAAATCATTTGTGTTATGATTTGTGCAAAATAGATCAATAAACAATACCTTCCTCGAAAGGAATTTTTTTTAAAGAATAAAACTATTTCTGAATAACAATACTTTTTATTTACCATTGTTATCTAACTACCCACCTATCTACCTATTCATAACGAAGCACGCAATTAGGTACTTTAATAAATTCATTCATTAGAGTCGAACGCGTAAGAAAAATAATAATTATTTCTTGCACTGCGGCAGCGGCATATCCAGCCGAACCGGAAAAACAATTAACACATATTCCTTGATAGGTACGTACGTCGCGAGCGACGGGAAAAAATGCGCTCCTTCCTTGCTACGTCACATCATTAAAGTAACGGTAAATGATCTCAGAACACATACACCTTTTTCCCATAGGTGCGAGAAGGATGGACTTATACGGCAAACTAACGTTAGACAGAAACAACAACAATCTAACGGGACATGATCTCAGTAGCCCTCTCCTATTACTACTGAGCCCTTTTCTCCCCAATACTCTTCAATGTAATCATGGGAGACCTGGAAAAGGAAATAAAAGATCTGCCCAGAACAAAAAAATTTCAATTTGCAGACGATACAGCAATTCTCGTTGAAACAAATATTTGAGAGCATGCGAAAAGTAGAATGGAACGAGCATTAGAAAGAACCAAAGACTTTTGCGCTAAATGGAGCATCCAACTAAACGAAAAGAAGACAGTTGTCATAAAAATAGGTAAAGGCCAACTTAAGATCAATTCAGTAACTTTGCTAATAAATAAATTCGTATCCACAAGAAACTAATGTTGAAAATAAAATAATTAAATAATTAATTGAAAAAACCGGTAGAGGGAACCACTGAGTTTAAAATAAAAACTCGTTATCACCAGCCTTTCTTGTGTGGTTAGTAGTAAACATTCTGTATGTGAATTTAACTTCTTAAGGAAGTATGAAATATTTCACCATATGCGAACCAAGTCATTCTTAAAATAAACAAACAAATTGATAACTTGCTCCGAACAACAGTGTTTATGTTACTTAAATACCTGGAATGACGTTGTGATTAAAAAAATATATTACTTCTACGAATAATTCATGATTGTATCGTCAGAATATTGACGTCATATTAGAACTTTGAATTCAAAACGATTGTGTACAGTTGTGTAATAGTTGTGTTTTGTGCTATTATAGTAAGGAAGAAGTGAATAATTTTAATGAAAGTGATTTAATTCTGTTCAAAAAAAGTAGACAAACTCATAGACAACTTAAAATTTCTGTTATTCATAGTGCAAATCAGTGAGTGACCGGGTGAGTCATTGTCTTATAGTATATCTCAATAATTTCAAAGCTTGATAAATGAAAAATTAAGGCGATTCATTTATAAGAGATTTTTAAAAAAAAAAAAAATCAATTGATTAATTTTTATACCATAGTAACGACTATTAATTAGTAAACGTAATGGGAACTTCGATTATGAAAAAAAGAAAATATGTTTTCTTTCCCTTCTTAGTACAGAATGCCGAGACAATAGCTCGTAAAAGAACAAGGACAAGTTCTCCTTTACCATCCACATCATCGGAAGACAACACAGTGGCGTCCACATCAACCACTGACACCCAAATAAAAGATCTAATGAATATAGTTCAAAACATGGTTCGTGTCATGGAAACGCAATCGAACAGTTCTGCCAATAGAATACTAACACCCAAAAGTACTATAGTACCAGAATTTAATCCAGAAGACGAAAATCAGTCTATAATTCGATGGTGCCAACGTGTAGACGAATAAAAGGAACTGTGTAACTGGAGCGAAGAAGCAACTGTTTTTAATGCCATACCCAAGCTTAATGGCCTTGCTCAAACTTGGTACCACAGTCTACCAACAATCCAACACAACTGGCAGGAATGGAAGCAGATACTTATAAACGCTTTTCCACCAAAAAGAGATTTTTTTAAAACTCTCGTAAATATGATGCAAAGAACAAAGAAACGGGATGAATCATTCATTGTATATTTCTATGAGAAATCTGCGCTGCTCAATGAGTTAAAAATAACTGGTTCAAATGCCGTATCGTGTTTAATTGGGGCATCCACGACAATATTATTAAGACCGCAGCTAGGGCGAAAGACTATCAAAGCCCTGAAGCACTCATGCAGTTTCTAAAAGGCTGTGAAGAAAATCTTCAGGTCCAACAACTGTAAGAAGTCTCCAGCAGTGACTCCGATGCTAATAATTAGTGTCGCGAGGACGCGACTCGTTGTAGGATGGCCGAATGTAAAATCAATTTTTAAACAACATTCTTTTTTAATATATTTAATTTGATATTGCTGAATAATAGGGTTTATATCTAAACGTTATATTTATCGTTTGAAAAGGCTGTTGGTTTCGAGTGAATGAAGTCATTTGTTTAATGATTGGGTAGACCCATAGGTAATAACGTAAAGACGATAAGCAGACGACTGGAGAATAAGAAACACATGAGTCAGTCTGTGTTGGCTCGCCTCGAGTGTGGTTGAATTGTGAGCGTATCAAAAATGATACAGAAATAATAATTAAAGAGATAGCATGCTTTCACCCCTGGTGCACTGTTGCCCGGTCATTACGGCCGTGGTTCCTTCGAGTAGGGCTACTGGCAATAGGGGGTGTTGCGGGCTACTCGAATGACATGATTCTGGTGGAGGGGTAGCTTCATGTAAGTGCCCCACATCTGATCATTGAGATGCTAGTTCCAAAGGGAACTGGGCGTCTAGGGAAGCCTTACTTATTTTAGGGAGACTCTAGCTAGTTGTCGAAGAATAAAACACGTACATACAAAACTGGTAATAATGTAATGGTTGCCTGTACAATATTGATGGTTTAGTTGAGCTAGGGGGTAGGCAAGCCCCCCGGTGAGTACATTCATGCTTATTATTGGTTGTCAGTAACTGTTATCTATTTTTGGGTCTACCGGAGTATATATGTTTGACTATATCAAGTGCAGTCAAGATCTGTTGGGGAAAAGAATCCGTGAGATTAGTTATCAACGCCCTGGTAACAAAAATGTATGTTTTACACAAGAAATGGTAAATAAACTTGTGTTGAATTAACCAAGAAAGTATTTAATTTAATTCAACAGGTTATGGGCCCAGGCACGTGACAGAGAACTGTGCTGGGCTAACATATGCTAGAAGCATAAGTGAGGTTAATTTGTCTAAAGAAAAATTAATTATTAATTTTGGTCTTGTCTAATGTCTGGCAATATGGATATTGATAAATCAATTAAACGCAGTGTAACGGTATTTAACGTATATTAAAGGTTTGTTAAAAGATTTACAGAATGAAACAAATCGCAACAAAGCAAGTCGATGACTGACTATTTTTAGAACAAGAACAATACATAAAGAACAGATATCGAATCTCGGTCGCCAAGCCAACCACAAAGTATAAACAAAAATGTTTACAAAAGCAATTCAACAAAACAAAACATTCGCTTATACATCTTAAATTCTTAGAAGCTGATTACAACAATAATAATAATATCGAATACAAACTTAACACTCCCACTTAATCGAGATTACCCGAGATTTTTTAGACATTTTAACAGGCCATGAAATACATTTTTGGGTAATGTTTTTGTTAAAATATCCGCACATTGGTTCTTTGTATCATCGTATGTAACCATTATATCACCCCGAGCACACACATCGCGCACAAAATGAAACCTCTCTTCGATGTGCTTTGTTCTGCGGTGAAGCTCCGGGTTCTGGCTGAGCTTTATGGCTGATTGATTGTCCACGTTGATTTTTATTGGATCATGATGATAATCAATTTCCAGAAGTAAAGAACGAAGCCACAACGCCTCCTTTTTCGCAGTGGCCAAAGCGATGTATTCGGCTTCGGTGGTTGACAAAGCCACAACGCTTTGCTTTTGTGACGACCATGTCACGGGTGCGTCAGCCATTAGGAAAATATAACCACTTGTCGACTTCTGCGAATCTATACAGCCCGCATAATCTGCATCCACGTAACCGAACAACCTAAGTTCATTACTTTTACGATAAGTTATTTTAAAGTCTATCGCTTGTTTTAGATACCGCATTATTCGTTTTACCGCACGCCAATGTTCATTAGTCCAATTGTTCATAAATCTACTCACCAAATTTACAGCGAAACTAATGTCAGGACGACTCACGGTAGATAGGAAGTTTAACGAACCAACCGCTTCGCGAAAAGGTTCCTTCCCCTGAATATTGTCATCAGCAGATGATTGAAGTTGTTTGCATGGCTCAGCAGGTATCGATACCGGATTTGCATCCTCCATGTTGAACTTCCTCAATATTCTTTTTATATAGGGTATTTGGTGAATCGTTATTGTTTTATTTTCGGTATCGTGCATTATGTTTAGTCCGACAAACTGTTCTGCATTATCATGAGTAATATTAAAGTGTTCTTGAAGAGTTCCAGTAGTAATAGGAGAGGGCTACTGAGATCATTGGCCTAATGAATAAAAGTTAAGCAATTGCTTTTCCTTAAAAAGTACAAGCAAATGCTTAAAATCTGATGAATAAAACTTTGAGCAATTGCTTTTACTTTAAGCAATTGCTATAAAAATAAGTAAAAGCTTTTTAGACGACCTTTTGCTTAAAGAATGTGAGTAATTGCTTGCATTTACTTAAAATGGGATGAATAAACCTAGCAATTGCTTTTTCTATGTAGCAATTGCTTGTAAAATTTACAAGCTTGGTGAACAGCAGCTTGAACGCATTCAAAATTATCATTCGTGGCTCTTTCGTTAGATATAGCGGACGTTATTATGGCTGAATTCTTGAATATTCGCAAAAGAAAGTTTTATAGTGTGCGCAAAAGTTGCAGAAACGACGATTTTCGAAAATTATATAGATTCGAAGAAGAAAATGTGGAGTGGTTGGCGCAATATTTTTTGGAAGATAGTGGCGAAAAGCGGGGTGGTGCTTTATCGCATTTAATGAAAATGAAAGTGTTTTTAAGAAACATATCCGATCCCGGGTTTCAGAATTCAACTGCGGAAGAATTAGGAATTCATCAAACCACTGTTTGTAAAACAACTAATTTTGTATTGCAGAGAGTGCTAGATAAGGCAAATATTTGGATTAAATTTCCAACAACTGCAGATGAAATTGTGATTGCCAAAGAACAGTGGGCCCAGAAATGTTTATTTCCAACTGCAATTGGGGTAGTAGACTGTACCCACATTAGAATTCCTAAATTGCGGCAGTTTGGTGATGAATACATAAACAGAAAAGGGTATTCCAGTATAAATGTACAAGCAACTTGCAACGTTAATGAAATATTTATAGATTGTCAATGGCCTGGCTCAGTGCACGATAGCCGAATTTGGAAAAATTCAGATATATACAGAACCCTTTCAAACAGCCCTGAAGAGTGTCTGTTATTAGGAGACCAGGGCTATCCAATAGCACCTTGGATTATGACTCCGTGGCGAAATCCAGCTAATCAGCAACAACGAAATTATAATAACATATTGAGTAGAGAAAGGGTTATAATCGAAAGGTGTTTTGGACAGTTGAAAGCTAGATTTCCTATTCTACAGTACAAAATTCGGAACAAACTTGAAAAAATTCCTGCGACAATAATTTCCTGTGTTGTGCTTCACAATATAGCAAAATACTTGAAGGATGAAGATTTCCAGATTCCCGATGTTGCTGCTTTCCTTGATCCTATTGAACATTTTAATTTTAATAACAACGCTGGAGCACAAATGATCCGCCAATTAGGTCAGCAGAAAAGAGAAAAGTGCAGCATTATTCAATAATCAGGTAACAATCCTTCTACTACTTATCTTTAGTTACGTTGATGTTGGTCACGTATTGTAGGTATAGTAAATAAAAATAGTACGATCTTTTTTAAAAATAAAAATACGTTTAAGTTATTTTTCTATATCTTCGTTCCATATCTCTTTCGCAAATAAATTTCATTCAAAATTTTGTTTCCTTCAATTTGAGCTCTTTCGAAAAGTTATAACCTTTAAACATCAAAATCTTTTGCTGTGATTTTTATAAAAGAATTTCGTTGAACCTAAATGTTAAAAACGTTCATATGGTATCAATCTATATCATTTTTTCCCGTCGGTCGCGACCGACGTACCTATCATGGGATATGTCTTAATTGTTTTTCCGGTTCGACTGGACATGCATGCCGCTGCCGCAGTGCAAGAAATAATTATTATTTTTCTTACGCGTTCGACTCTAATGAATGAATTTATTAAAGTAATTGCGTGCATTGAATTGCTTCGTTATGAATAGGTAGATAGGTAGGTAGGTAACAATGTAAATAAAAAGTATTGTTATTCAGAAATAGTTTTATTCTTTAAAAAAATGTTACATTACAACATTATTAGATGAAATCCAACTGTTTTGAGATTTATCGAATCCAAGCCATTTTACGTAGACTTGATCACCTTTTCTTCGCAAAATCAGATTCCTTATAACCACTGGGCTCCTTTTTAAACAAAAGCTCCAATAATCCTCGGGATAGTGTATACCTTACATTTTTTATGGTTATTTTGTTAGTTCCAAACTTTATTTCGGAATCTCCGATAAAATATTTCTGTTTCTCTGAATTTTTTCTTACACCATATTGCGTGTCAAAAACTCCTTTAGTATCATGATTTAGAGATGTTATATAAGTTTGAGGGTTATCTAATCGAACGAGCTGCATTATTTCCCTATAGACATCTCTATCCTTTTGCTTATCTCCGACAGGATTCTTTTTGAAAAGTAACTCATATAGTCCAGGCGTTCCGACAAATTTACGTCCCATTATTTCTAGATTTTTACCGACCAGCTTCATTTCTTCATCGCCAATATATAATTTGTTCTGAAGCCAATCGTATCGAACATCATTTCTATTGTCATATTTTCCTTCAGTATCGCTTAATACTCCTTCAATATAATATCTCGGTAATTCTTCATAATCATCTAATGTATCTTTAAAAGCAGGATCGTTTACGATTTTCTGTATTTCTTGTTTAGTGTAATCAAATATTCTATCTTCTTCCTCGTCATTCAGTGGAAGCATTGTAGAAAGATTGGAATCTTTTACCAAGGTATTTAATGAGGTTGGTAATGACGATGATGATGATGATGATGATGATGGTGAGAATAAATCTGGTGCTATGAACGATTTCTCAACATCTTCTTCTTCTTCTTCCTTTTTAATTTCTTGCTTAATTTTCGGTTTAGAAAATTGTATTTCTTCTTTTAATTGCATTAAAGGTTCCACCAAAGGTTTATAGGATTTCCGCAATATATCTTCTTCCTCTATCGCAACCTCTTTTAAAGCTTGCAATTTTCGTTTTACATCTTTCCTTACCTATACAAGCTCCTGTTTAATTTTCGAGTCCATTACAGCGATATATGTACATACAAGAGATAATAGGATCCTCACTCGTTTACTGCTTCTATATTACTCAGAGGTAAATCGCAATGGTTATAAATATATATATATTGATCAAAACCTTTACGGTATCGACCGTTTTTAACATCACTATCTTTATAAATACTTATAAACCCATATTTGTCATCCCAACAAACTTTGCAAATGGTTTTAAACATTTCAAATGGCATGTTAGTATTGACATGATCTGAATAGACATGCTTAAGATTTAGCTCATCCTGTTTGAATAATATAATTAGATTTGCATTGTCGCGTATTAGATGTTTTGGAATATAAGTATATGTTTGACAAAGATAAAAACAATCGACGTTGTAATGACGTCCCATACTAAAATAATCTCTGATTACATTCTGATTTTCGCAAGCAACATCGTCAAATATAAATATTGAATTAGATTTCCCATTTGATGGAGAAATAATATTCTCAGAATCTTTGTAAGGGTAATAGCCAATGCCTTTTATTGTTTTAAAAAGCTTGTCTAAGTATTCATATTTTGGTTGAGTTAGCGATTTGGAGTATACGTATACATTCTCGAATCGGAGACCATTGGGATGTTCTAAAAGTGAAATTATAATATTCGTCTTTCCACAATTGGAAGGACCTGTAACGATTGATCGTATTGTTGACGGTAGTAGGGGGCCATGTCGGTTTGCCTTTGGTACATCGTTTAAACCACGGTCAGTAATAGGCAGCACAGCTTTTTGTTGAACTATTCGCATGTCAATAATCTAATGAAAAATATGGTTACAGTTTTTCTATTTTATAAGCTGATAGCTCTGCATGAATTGGTTTATTTCGAAGAAAACTTTGAATAAGAGAGAGCAATGCGGAAAGTGCAACGAGGTAATGGTTTACTTAATAAACTAATTAATTCTTTACCATTTGAATTTCATATACCGGGTTATCACTTTTGTGGACCAGGTACAAAGTTAAACGAGAGGTTGGAAAGAGGGGACAAAGGAATAAATCCGTTGGATGAATCCTGCAAAGCTCATGATATTGCATACTCTAATTTTAAAAATCTAGAACAAAGACATAAAGCAGATAGTATTTTAGCTAGAGCAGCACTTAGACGAGTTCATTCATCGGATGCAAGCATTGGAGAACGTTTAGCTGCTCGAGTAGTTGCAACCGCTATGAATGTAAAAACAAAGTTGGGTTCTATGAAAAAAAAAAAAAAATGGTGGAAGAATAAGTTTTCGAAAATTTATAAGAAAAGCAGCGAATGTTCTAAAACAGAAAAAGCCAGAAAATGTCATTCGAGCAGCACGATTAGCAATGTCACAGTTAAAAAATGCAGATCAGAAAAAAGTGACCGATTCTCCCAGGATAATACCGGTTCCAAAAAGCGGTGGATTTCTTCCATTAATACCACTTTTCGCTGGATTATCAGCTTAAGGTGCTTTATCCGGAGGAGCAGCCGGAATCGCGAAAGCGGTTAATGATGTTAAAGCAGTCCAAAGAAGTCTTAGCGAATCTGAACGACATAATAAGGCTATGGAAAAATTGCTATTGGAAAAGGTCTTTTCTTGAAACCATATAAAAAAGGTTTGGGACTTTATTTCAAATTCCTCACTTTCGCGGAATCTTTATGCGTGACAGTTTACCTAAAAAAGTTCGCGCCATCGAATGTGGAATTGTAAATCATGATAAGAAAACGGGAATGGGTACGCATTGGACAGCATACAAAATTAAAAACGGCAATGCAGTTTATTTTGACAGCTTTGGAAATTTGCGACCACCTCCGGAAGTTGTGAAATATTTAAATTCTTCTCAACCATGTAAAATCTTTTATAATTAGGATCGCAAACAGATGTACAACTCATTCAATTGTGGTCATCTAGTATTACAATTTCTATATAATATCACACCACCCTTTCACTTTTAAAACGTTAGCGCAGACGATAATAGTTCTATTTAATCTAACGTTAACAGACTATCAACATGTATTCGTTTAATTTAACCGGAGACAAATCAATATTGCAAGCTGATATTAGCCCACCAATTGTTTTGGATGATAATTTTGAGTATTCTTTAGGACTCGCTAACTTTGAAACATACAATTCTATTCCAAATGTAGATCAAAGTAATAACAAATTTTATGTTGGGAAAAGAGTAATAACCATACCGGAAGGATCGTATGAGCTTGACGATATAAATCGTTATCTACGCCTTCAATTAGGACATCCGAGAGCAAAAGGTGAAGATATTATATTTCTTAATATAACTGGCAACAACAACACTTTACTTTCGGAAATTAACTGTACAGAGCAAGTTAATTTCACAAAAACGGATTCAATCGGACGACTGCTAGGATTTAAACCGAGAATTATTAAAGCTAATAGTCATGAAGTGTCTGATTATCCTGTAAATATTTTTAAAGTAACGCTATATGCATCCATTGCAACCTTGTTTCCGGTTCATATTGAAATAACGAACAAGCTCATTTTATTCATCAACTTTTCCCAAACGTTCCGCCAGGCTATAAAATAGTGGAAAATCCAACCAACGTTATTTATTTGCCTCTAAATTCGAGAATTATTGACTCAATAGTCATTAAAATAGTTGATCAAGACGGTGAGTTGGTTAATTTTCGTGGAGAGACCGTTACAGCAAGACTTCATTTGAAACGTCTCTCTCTGTCTAATAGGTATTAAACCATAATGGTTTGCCGTTATAAAAATTTTGGCAAACGTAAGGAGATTTATAGGAAACCAACATTATCACAATCCTTCAGTGCAAAAGAAGAAGTGAAGCGATTAACATCTTCAAACGCGCGCTTTTTAAAAAGTTTAGGATATCAAGTTAAGAAGTTAAAACCATCATGCATTCTGAAATCTTGAATGTTACCGAACGTGCATTATTTGATTTATCTATAACCAATGCGGAAAAACATACTCATCAACCGTATACAAATACAACGTTTAAAAATAATGATGAAATCCGCATTCCAATTGAAAACGAAGATGTCTACACTTTACCATGGGATAGTGTATTATATGTTGAAGGAAAATTGCTAAAAACTGATGGTACACCTTCAGCAACTGCCAAATTTATAAATAATGGAATTGCACACCTTTTCGATGAAATTCGCTACGAAATCGGTGGTAAAACTGTTGATCGTGTTCGAAATCCTAGAATAACTAGCTTGTGTCTTCAGAATGCTGGTTGGGCTCCTAATGATGATACATTTTCGGCAATAGATCAAAATGGAAATTTTAACGTATGCATCCCACTACGTTTGCTTTTAGGTTTTGCGGAAGATTTTCGAAAAATTCTTCTCAACATAAAACAAGAACTTATTTTAATAAGAAGTAGTATCGATACAAACGCCATAATAAATACAACTGCAGGTGAAACTTTAAAAGTAGAAATAAATACAATTTCTTGGAAAATTCCACATATATCTGTAGCAGATGTAGAACGTCTTAAACTTTTAAAATATTTGCAAAGAAATCAACAAATGGAAATTAATTTCCGTAGTTGGGAGTTGCATGAGTATCCTTTATTGCTTCAAACAAATAATCACACATGGGCTGTGAAAACTACGTCACAACTTGAAAAACCTCGTTTCGTGATAGTTGCATTTCCAACAGATAGAAATAATAAACCTGAAAAAAATAAAGCCCACTTTGATCATTGCGAACTTAATAATATTAAATTACATTTAGGCTCTTCTATGTATCCTTACGACAACCTGCATCTTGATTTTAAGAATAATAAATTTTCTATATTATATGAAATGTATGCTCAATTTCAACAGTCTTATTACGGAACGGTTAGCGAACCGGTAATGAAACCATCATATTTTAAGAAAATTGCTCCCTTATTTGTAATCGACTGTACACATCAAAGCGAAATTGTGAAGGCGGGCGCTATAGATGTACGTCTAGATTTTGAAACTAATGAAGCAATTCCAGCAAATACAGCTGCATATTGCTTAATTCTACATGATCGAATGGTTCGCTACAATTCATCCAACAACATTGTTCAAGTATTGTAACTGTATATTATAAAGATGAAATTTATAGTGGATGTGCAAGGATTTAAGGCAGCGGGTAATGCTTTCATATTTAAGGAAGTTGCTTTCGGTAAAATAAGCAATGAAGAAAGAATTAAATGGTATTTATTATCCCCACTATTTCCTTGGTCGCAACTTACAGCCCGTTACAGAAGTCAGAATGGATGGCTTACTAGAAATTATCATGGAATCGAATGGAATTTTAGATTGCACAGTTTTTACGAGACAATAGGTGAAATAGGGAAAATTTTAAATGATTGTACGACTATTTATGTCAAAGGCTTGGAGAAACGAAGATGGTTGTCAAAAGAATTACCCTGTCTGCAGAACATTATAAACTTGGAGGATTTAAAATGTCCATCTCTAACAAAACTTATTGCAGATTATAAAGTCGCTACAACTACTACATCACTATGCACCTACCACCATCAAAACCATCACCATCAAAATTCAAACTATAGTTGTGCATTAGAAAACGCTTTTGTTCTAAGAAGTTGGTTACTAAAAGACTATATGTAGATGTGAATTGATAATGAATAAAAACATTATTTTTCCACTTTATTAATATTTATTAATAGGTAGTGGGAAATAATATAAACAATTAAACACTGATTCGAATCATCTCCCCTCCACCTACCTACTCCTCTTCAATTTGTCATAGAACTATTAGAGAATTTTAGTATTGTTTTAGTAAATTTTTACCATGGTACGAGAAAGCATGTCTGATTGCTCATACTACTACATTACTATAAAGTTTTACGAAAATGGTGTGCTGATTGAAAGCAAAACGCTCGAAGCTAAAGGTTTAGTAAACATTTTTGAAAAATTTGATGTTTCTGCATATGATCAAATAGAAATATTGGGTAATTATTTCAATCATCCGGTCACAACTGATTCATCTGATAATAATAATAATTACAACAGCAGCAGCAGCAGTAGCAGCGATAGTGACGAGTTTATTTATTTTCACAATTAAAAAATATCTACTAACAAGAATGGATCCAACCTCTTATGCAATTTACAATAGCGATGTGAATAATTTGAAAAAGGAACTTTCCTATGCATTTGTTCGAAATAATGAACAGACCGCCAAAAATATTTTTATGCGATTACGATTTCAAGTGCCCTTCGAAGCCTTCACATGGATTACAAAGACTTTTCCATCTCTATCGTTACTGGATTTATTATTTCACCCTCAAATTATATGCGATGATTTTGTACAATCCTTTTTGAATACAGTTCCAGATGATTTAGACTTTTTAAGTGTATTTGATGTAGCGAGTGTATTAACTGAAATGAAGGAAATGACTAGTTTGTGCATTAATGATATATTTTTCATTCAAGATCTCCTTTCAAATTATAATCCTTGCAATTTAGAAAAATTTCCCACAAGTAATATTAAGAAAAACTTTAAAAATGTACTAGCATGTTTAGATGATATCATACTACAAACTGCTTATTATGCACAACCAATACTATTGTACTACGTAATTCAAATTATGAAAGCCAACAAACTGGCTTATAAATTTGAACCATTGCATAATTGTAGACAGAAAGCAGTCTTTCAATGGCTTGTTGGTAATTTAGAAAAAGCGAAAAAAGGATTGCCAGTAGGTTGGCAAGATGAAAATAGATCAGATTCTGTAAAATTACCATCAATTTATTCTAAAGACTATAAAAGTGCTTTCAATATTTTGCAAGAATTAATGTAAGACTTTTTTGTATGCTTAACACTAATTGAAATAAAATACTCATATTAATAAGATTTTCTTTATTTTAAAAAATCCTACAAATCTTTAATTCCCAATTCTTTATAAATATTATCAAATAGGTAGCAGCATTGTTCGTTTTTCGCTGTATTGGGCGGCGGCGGCGGCGGCGGGGAGGATGGTAGTGGTGGTGATATCAATGCAATAGATTCTTTCTCGTTTCTTTTCCTTTGTCTTTTTTCCCTTTTTCCGTTACTATTCTTCTTTTCTTCGGTTCTTTAAAAATATCTCTTCTTTTCTGCACTTCTAACGCTAATGTTTTTCCTGTATGGTAAATTTCTTCATTATTACCTTTATTAGGATCGATGGTTTTGGATAATTTAAAATATCAGATAGCGGACAAGCTAATATATTGAACAAATCACTATCAAACACGCCAGTGCTTGATGTTCTCCATTTTTCTTCTAAATTTGCAATACTGCTATGCCAATCCTCAGTCGCTATCACAACATTTGCCAGTTGGATTAATTCAAATGCTGAAAGAACTTTCATTTTATTTCCCGGTTTTAACTGTACAACTGGCATTTTGCTTTCTAAAGTTAAAACTAACGTATTTTTTTCGAGAACTACTCTTTAAATTGGTTATTACCACTACTATCATCCATTCCTCTTCCTCCTCCTCCTCCTGCTCCTTCTCTTCCTAGATATTAAGGTCACTAACGTACAAATAAAACACAAGTATCTAATGGTTTCAAGTTAGTTTATTAAACATCATTTTTTTCATTATAGGAATTAACTGACTTCGTATAATAATTAAAACATAAAGCTAAATATAGAAATCATTAAAATATCCTAACTTAAATTATTGTTAGTATTATCAGTAATTTTGTAGTGTCCCCATGCTAAAGTCTTATACGTTTCTGGTATATGGAAACGTTTATCATCATCCGCAGGCAAAGCAATTTTATTAATGCATTGAGAATAAATTATATGCTTTAAAGATCTAAATACATTTTGTCGCTTCAGTACTATCTCGTTTTCATTTAATACATATTTAAAATATTTTTGCGTTAATGACTTTATAACATTCTTTTTAACACCTTTAGTCTTTTTCATTACCAAACTTCCTTCTATATTTACTTCATATATTTTAGCTTTAAGACCGACAAATTCCCAAATAATCTTACCACAAACTTCATCTTTCATAAGTGCTGGGACGGCTTTATTTACCTAAGGTATTTCAAAAATATTATCAGTAGAATAATTTAAGGTATCAAATCTATGTAAATTATTCTTCATATCATTATAAACATTATCCGTTTCTATGAAATACAACAAACTATCAGTATCTGTATACAAAAGTGATGCTTTGGAACCCTATTTTTTTTTTATAAAGTTATAGTGAAATTCATACATTACAAATTTGGCAATTTCCAGTACTGCAAACCCGGCGAAAATTGGTTTATCGTAATAGATTTGAGACTTTAACAATTGTACTGCTGCAAAATTTTCATCAAAAATTGATATACTATGAAAATTGGGTTGTGAAACTAATTTCTCAACTCCTTTTTTATGGCCCAAATCTTTCCACGAATTGACTAAACTAACGTTGACCCTTTTTTCTATATTTTCGATACATTTTCCATAGTTCGCATTATTTATTAATTTATACATATCTTTCTCAAATGCGTTTGCGGCACTTTGTCTTAGACGAGTATTAAAATCGATAAACGGTTTATTCCAAGCAGATTGCTTGAACGTGAGAATTCTATGAATCTTCGACAACTCTAAACCATTTTCAATACATTGCTTAAGAGTCTTTATATGAATAACGTAATTTTGCTTATCGAAAAAGGTTTGTAATAATTTTTTACATTTTGAATTTGGAGGTTTCATTTTTTCAATACACATTGGAAAATCATCGTGTGAATCATGCAAATGTTTTGGATAATGAATATCGACTTCCAAAACATATCCTTGATCATCAGAATCTGTATAGTTATTTATATTAAATGAATCAATTTCATTTTGTGAGAGCTATCGATAGTTCGATATAGGCAGTTTTTCCGAAAGCGCATATCCATATAAATTATTTGCATCCCAATATGATATGTAAGATGTTGCTTGTGAATTCTTGTAATTAGAGGGAATATATTTATTGTTGGCCTGTGCGAAACGCTGAACCACTCCAGCATAACCACCTCGGATATTTCGTTGAAAAAAGAGTACCATTGAACAGTCAGTTAACAACTCCAACTGTACATTGGTAAATTTTAGCATTGCCTGCCATGACAAGCCGGGTAAACTATAAAAATGGGCCGGATCTAATTTGTATGTATTCAAACATAAATTTCGGAAATTTTCGAAAACGTCGCATAATAAAATTACGTCTACTTTTAAATAGAGGTCACTGTATTCACCTAAATTTTTACATGAAAATTTATGCCAAATATCGTTTGCTCTGTGATAGTCATGTGATAGTCTGCGTCAGAAATTGAAATATCTTGCATTGAATCGTAAAAATCCATTTTTGAAGGTAAAGATTCGTTATTTAATTTTTCCAACGTATCTAAATAATTGTATGGGAAAACACCCTTTTGACGCATTAATCTAAATTCTTTATCATTTGGAAAAAAGTTTCTCAATTCTATAATTTGAACATCTGACAAATATGCAGCGAGTGTCTCCAATTTTCGATTCATAAATCGATAAGAATCTGCAAAACGTAAATCTATGTAACTGTTTTCATTATTTTTTCTATCAACTAAAATTTTCTTTGTAAATGAAATATACTTTTCTTTATTCACCGGAATGACATTCATTGGTTCGTCATCTTCGGCGGCAAATTCACGTATTAAAAGATGACAATCATAATTGCTAAAATTGTGAAAGAAAACCGGGATAAAGTTAACGGTTTTTACTTTCAAATTACAGGAATAATGACAACAGCCTCTATATTTGCCGGTGAGGTGACAGTGATCTTTAATTTTATCTGAACCTAAATCTCCGTTACATAAATAACAGTTTGTTGCCGATGCGAAATTTTCTAAATCCTCTTCAGTTAATTCTTTCATAGGAATAATATTTTTTAAGTATGTATGGTATATATGAGAAGCCTCATTTTTAATCATATTACAGAAAACTTTTGCACAATTTTCTCCCCGAAACGAATAAAATTTCGAAAGTGAATCGCCATAACAACACTTAACGTAATAGGCAAAACTAAATGGCTTATGAATGTGAGTAGATACTGTTTTAGTATCATCTATCGACGATTCTGAAGATTGTCGAATTGGAACTAGCAAAGATTCAAAATCGGCATATATAACAAAAGGAACTTTAATTTGCTTTTCTATTTGTTTAAATTTTAAAAAATTATTTCCAGCTGAAGGTAAAACGGTTACACATTTCGCACAGTCCTGATGCATATGATTGGCTAAAAGATTTTCACTACCAAAATATTGCAAGAAACCATCCCAAATATATTTAACAGTTTTTCTCCGACTTAGCTGCTTCGAAATAAGGCGACTTAAATTTTTAATATAACAGTAATGTTGTTTATTTTCTTCTTCGATGTATAGTAATTTAACATGGTTTAATTTTCTACATTGAGAGAAATAATATGGTCCTACAATTATTGAGTTTTCTTTTTGTTTTTCGAGACCAAAAACATTTACACTTACATTAGGATTCAATTTTTCAAACAATTTAATGTTACAAAAGGTCATTGGAAAGCTCATACCTGTTAAATTTAGCTTTGAAAGATATTTCCTATAACTTGATACATGATTTTTACGACATCTGACGGGATATAGTGCAGAAAGAATTGCCCAGATGAAACACATATTATCTTGGTTTTTGACGTTAACAACAGCCTTTTTGCGCTCAATGTCCAATGAAAGTTTTACATAGGTGGAAGCTTTCAGTGGATTGTATTTCACCAAATTGACTTCCAAAAATAAAAGTTCCTGAAGTGCATATCCACTATCACGTTCCTTAAAACAAGTACAGTAGAACTCCAATTATCCGAACTCCGACTATCCGAATCGCCGATTATCCGAATCAAGTCTTGACTTGACTTGTCTTAACTTGCCGTTGTGCCTACACTGACTTCGCGGGGGAAGTCAGTGTAGGCACAACGGCAAGTTAAGAGAAGTTCCGGCGCATTGCAGTCACGGCGCACCTGTCATTGTTTGTTTTGATTAGCCAGTGTGCTATTGACCTTGCTCGAGGACGCTACTCTTTCGCTACTGTATCGCTACTGTATTGTTTTTATACCATGGCTTCGAAAAGGAAACGTGTTGTGCTATCGTTAGCGGACAAACTGAAAATTATAGAGCAACTCGATAAAGGTGTAACGGGTAAGAAGTTGTCTGAGATTTATGGTGTTGGACAAGCAACAATTTCTGACATTAAAAACAGTGAGTCAACACTTTTAAACTTTGTTTCGGTGCTTGAAAATGAAGATGGAAGTTCCTCCAGGAAAACAATGAAGACAGCAACCAACAAAAATTTGGAAGATGCCGTGTTTAAATGGTTTTTGCAGCAACGTTCTATGGGAAATCCGATTTCAGGTCCAATCCTTTGTGAAAAAGCCAAAATCTTAGCAGAAAAGCTTGGTTATTCATCTTTTAAGGCCAGTAACGGCTGGCTAAGGAATTTTAAATTCAGGCATGGTGTACGCGAGTTAGATTTGGCTGGTGAGAAGCTTTCAGCAGACTCTGCAGCTGCTGAAAATTTTATTGAAAAATTTAAAACTGCATCAGAATCCTATGATCCGGAGTTTGTTTATAATGCCGATGAAACTGGCCTTGTTTGGAAAGCATTACCAAAAACCACTTTGGCTTCTAAAAGGGAATCTAGTGCCCCTGGACATAAGGTCAGTAAAGAACGTGTTACAGTGCTTAACTGTGCCAACTCCACTGGAAATCATAAACTGCCACTTCTTTTGATAGGAAAATCAAGAAATCCAAGAGCATTTAAAAACGTAAAAAAACTTCCACTCTTCTACAAAAGTCAACCCAAGGCCTGGATGACTGCAGCTTTGTTTACCGAATGGTATGATGAAGTGTTTATTCCTGAAGTGAAAAAGCACCAAAAATCGGTGGGAAAAGAAGGCAGTAAGGTGCTTTTAATTGTTGATAACGCACCCACTCATCCTACAGCAGAACTGTTGGAAAGAGAGAATGGGCAGTTTAAAACGACGTTTTTGCCTCCCAATGTTACAAGTTTGCTGCAACCCATGGACCAGTCTATTATTGAAACAATGAAGCGCCATTACAGAAGGCAACTGCTGAGAAAACTGCTGATCGAAGGTGCTGAAGATGAAGAATTGGTTTTGGCAAATCATAGCAAAATAAATTTAAAGGACTGCTGTTACATGGTAGCGGAAGCTTGGAGTTTGGTTACGGCAGTGACGCTAAGACGTGCGTGGAATAAACTGAAAGGCCTACCGTCTGAGAAGAACAAAAAAAAAAGAATCTGAAGAAAATGAGAAACAAGAATATGGAGAGGATGATGATGATGAAGATGCGTTGTCACTAGAGGAAATAAGAAAAATGATTGTAAAAATTCCTGGTTGTACAGAAGTAAGTGCTGAAGATGTAGGAGAGTGGATGGCTTGTGACACGTCTGACCCTGGTTTTCAAATTCTCAATGACGATGAAATTGTTGTAAGTGTGAGAGAAGATGTTGAAGTGGAAGTGGAAGAAGAACTTTCTGCTGATGTTGAAGTAGACGCTGGACCATCAGCTAGTGAAGCATTTGCCGGCCTCGAGACTGCTTTGAAGTGGATGGAGCGTCAGCCCGAGTGTGACCACTTGCAACTGCTCACCGTCAAGCGAATGCGTGACCTGGCTGCCCGAAAACGGTTGAAGACCGCAAAACAGCTTACATTAACGGAGATGTTTAAAAAACAATGATTTTTATTTCTAAACTTGTACATAAGTACATTTTATTTATATTTAAAACATGTGAAAATTTCATGTTTCTTTCATTTAATTCAATAAAAAAATAGTGCAATATCAAAACGTAGCTTTTATTCTCTCCAATGGCAATTTTTTTAAAAAAAATCCGATTATCCGAATATTTGATTATCCGAATGGGTCCCGGTCCCCATTAATTCGGATAATTGGAGTTCTACTGTAGTATATTAAGTAGTCCATAGTTAATACAGTTACGTAGTTCTTAGTTGTACATTTTTTTTAATTTTAAACTTATTGTATATATTATAGTAATTATTAACAATCAAGTTGTTTTCCAGATCCGTTCGAGAATTCATAGCTTTATCTCCCTGTATAAGGATAAACGATGCTTCAAGAAAAAGTCTTTTATAATATTTATCCTCTATGTATAGAATTTTTACATTGTCAAAATTGGGTTTATGGCCAGTCTCCGAGGAGTGTTTTACTAGAGCTGTTGTTGAAGAAGGGTTTTTTATCACTAGTTTTTTGTGATCATTTTGGTGTTCCCGAATCCTAATATATAGGGGTCTTTTTGTATTTTATAAATTACATTGGTTTTTTGTAATTCTTTCATTTTTGTTTTGTGTTTATTAAACAGATTTGAACTAGTGTTGCTTGGTTTATGTGCAATATTGATGTTGTATTTTTTAAACATTCTTACTTTTTTTACTAAAGCTGACAAAGGCAATGTAACAGTTATATTAGATAAGAAGGTATATAATGATATGTTACTAGAACTTCTAAATGACAAAAAAACATATCTATTAATACACAAAGATCCCACCAATTCGATCAACAATAATTTTAAAAAACTTATTAAAAAAATTACACAGGAAGGTGGACTTGATGAGTCGACAGGTAAATTCCTTTGGATTCCCTATCCCACATCACCAAAGATCTACGGGTTGCCAAAAATCCATAAAAAATCCCATCTCCCTGAGACCGATAATTTCGACGATAGGGAGCCCTACTAGCAAGTTGGGGAGGTTAATCAACCAAATTTTGGAGCCCCTAAGGAATCCAGATCTTAATTTAAAAAATTCCTTTGAACTTATTGACAAGTTGTCTAGTTTGGCAGTTCCGGACAATTTTATTCTCATCAGCTATGATGTTACTTCCTTATTTACTAACATTCCTACTGAATCCCTTACTACCATAATTGTTGATAAATGGGATTTTATTGCCTCCAACACTTCGCTCTCTTTAGATCAATTCTTAGAACTCCTCAATTTTTACGTTAACTCAGGTTATACACAGCATAAAGACAAATATTACAAGCAGATTTTTGGGGTTGCTATGGGTGGTGCATGTAGTCCCATCCTAGCAGAGTTAGTTTTAAATAGTTTGATTGAGGAATGTCTTGGGAAACTTCCGTTTACCCTTCCTTTTTTCTATAAATATGTAGACGATTGCCTTACTATGGTTCCTGTTGGCATGGAGAATAAAGTTAACGAAGCACTCTGTTCGTTTCACCCTTCACTTAAGTTTACCTTTGAATTGGAAAAGAATGGTAAACTTCCCTTTTTAGACCTACTTATTATCAGAGGTGATAAACAGTTTAAATTTGATTGGTATTCTAAGCCAACTAGCTCTGGCAGATATCTTAACTTCTTATCATGCCACCCGTTAAAATATAAAATAAATACTATTCTTAATCTTAAACAAAAAGCTATTAAACTAAGTTCACCAGAATTTACGAACAAGAATCTAAATAAAATTAAAAACTTATTACTACGCAATAACTATCCTAGCCTATTGATTAACAAATACCTTTTTCAATACAATAAAAACAACGCACAAAACACAGAATCCTCGCAATCTGTGAATAAGACAGTAGATATTGTAACCACGATGCCTTCCGTAACAAAGACCTATTTCTCGTTTCCTTACGTTAAAGGCTTGTCAGAAAAAATACTAAGAATGTTTAAAAAATACAACATCAATATTGCACTTAAACCAAGCAACACTAGTTCAAATCTGTTTAATAAACACAAAACAAAAATGAAAGAATTACAAAAAACCAATGTAATTTATAAAATACCTTGCTCCAATTGCGAAAAGTCATATATTGGACAAACAAAAAGACCCCTATATATTAGGATTCGGGAACACCAAAATGATCACAAAAAACTAGTGATAAAAAACCCTTCTTCAACAACAGCTCTAGTAAAACACTCCTCAGAGACTGGCCATAAACCCAATTTTGACAATGTAAAAATTCTATACATAGAGGATAAATATTATAAAAGACTTTTTCTTGAAGCATCGTTTATCCTTATACAGGGAGATAAAGCTATGAATTCTCGAACGGATCTGGAAAACAACTTGATTGTTAATAATTACTATAATATATACAATAAGTTTAAAATTAAAAAAAATGTACAACTAAGAACTACGTAACTGTATTAACTATGGACTACTTAATATACTAGCTATAAATGACTTAATAACTACCAAAAATTCGAACGTATAATACCTGCAAATTACTTAATTTATGTTCTTGATAGTATTTCCGTTGTTTTTTGGTAATCAATTATATAATTATCAGTTTCCGTTTTTTTCTACTGAGTTGTTTATTTAAAAGGTTATCAGCGTATTATTAAACTGTCCTGTTCCATGTATTATACCTCGTGTCGTTAAGCTGTAATGTCGTGACTGTCTAAATGTTTTTTAACACTTTTATATAAATTATAATAATTGTTACTGCAATTCTACAAGTTTTCAATGACTTTAGTTCGATGCTTGTTATTTTATTTTTATCGTTACATCTGTGTATGTGAATGTCTTTTGTTGGGTGGTTGTACGGTTGGTTCCTGCTTAATCACCATTAACAACACAAAAAGAGTAAGGATATGCCTTTTAGCAATTACGTATGATTAAGTGATTATAAATGTATTTCAGCCTTGAAAAAGCCCAAAAACCAAGGGCGAAACGTTGGTTTCTTTTTTAAATTAATAAAGAGTATTACACCCCTTAATTGCACTTAGTATTATTATTAAAATGTATAACATTGTATAAGAATATAAAAAAATAAAAATCTAATTTATATTATGAACGTGTTTTATTTGTTTAAAGGAAAAAAATACAGTCAATTTATGAGTGTAAAGACAACCAATATTTTAATAAAATAACATTTTTATAAGCACAATTCTGTTCAACAGCGGTTGTAATATAAATGAATAGAAAACACTTTAACTTTAAAATGAGTTGGGAGTTTGGAGAGAGCTGGACATTCGATGTCTTCAATGTTAACAAAGTTAACAGTAGGAAGGGATTCCTGCAGCCACATCATCTTTTGTAATCCTTTAACATATACAACTGTTGACTCCATCAATATGGAGTAAATTCTATCATAAAGTGTAGAGTACGGAAGATCGCCGTTATCCCAATATAACCCATGAAAATTTCTTGTTAACCAACGATTTTGACTTCTGTAACGAACGGGGAGAGCGTCCCATGGAAATGGTGGTTCAAATGTGAAATGATAAACTGGTTCTTCTTTTCGAGCAACAACAGCTACTTCTTTAAAAACAAATCGATTCTCACTACACTGAAAACCTTGTACGTCCAATAAGAAAGTCATCGTGCTCACTGTTCAGTACCGGTAAGAAAACTAAATTGTGGAAGTAATCGTTGTGTTTTATACTTCTTAAACTAAGTTTGTGGACGGATTGTAACGTATCACACGATCATGTATTATTAAACAGAAAGCTGCTGTTTTGTCTGGTATATTTTCTTTAGTTTGAAACTCTAGACGGATATCTATACTACCAGATTTAACAGTTTCATTCTGATAAGAACAGTCTACTATTACAAGAGGAGCAATGACTAGAAATTGTTTAGGATCGAATAAGGGTTCACTTACATTACCATAATACGATTGTTGAAAGTTGGCATACATTTCATACAAAACGGCAAATCTAGAAGTATCAAAATCTAAATTCAAATTATCATACGGGTACACAGTAGATCCTAAGTGAACTTTAAAATTGGTTAGTTTGCAGTGATCGAAGGCACTCATATTTTTTGCAAGATTATTACTTTTATCTGTTTGAAATCCGAAAATAATGAAGCGAGGCTTTTCCATTTGTGACGTTGTTTTCACATTCCAGTTGTGAGAATACGATTTGGGAAGTAGCGGATATTCATGTAGTTCCCAACTCCGAAATGAAAGTTCCATATTTAAATTTCGATCAACATAACGCAACAATTTCAAACGTTCAGCATCTGCTACAGACACATGAGGAATTTTCCAAGAAATCTGATCCAAATGTACAAGTACATCTTCAAGTGGCGTTGCTGAGCAATATAAAGCATTATTGTCAGTGCTGCTGCGAACTAGAACTAATTCTTGCCGAACGTTTAATATTATTTTTCGGAAGTCTTCTGCAAATCCAAAAATCATACGTAGTGGAATACAAACGTTGAAGTAACCGTTGGAATCTACTAGTTTTACAGAATTAAGCTTAATTCCTTGTAGATCGCTTAAAGTAGGAGGCAATCATCCACTGTTGCTGAAACGTTTACTTTCATTCTCGTTGTAAGATGCGTAACCTTTCATTGTTGTAACCATGCCAGGATTACGGACTCGATCAATAACTTTTCCGCCTAATTCATAACGAATTTCATCAAACAGGTGTAAAATTCTATTGTGGATAAAAGAAGTGTTCGCAGTTGTCTTTCCATCCTTTTTAAGAAGCAAACGACCTTCTATGTATAGGAAACTACTAGAAGGCAAAGTGTAAACATCTTCATTTTCTATTGGAATACGTATCGTATCATTATTTTTGAAAGTTGAATTCGCATAAGGTTGATGAGTATGTTTATCAGCGTTAACTATAGCGTTATCGAAGACTGCTTGTCCGGTAACATTCAGTATTTCTGCTACCATTTTACCGTTTCTTCTTTTTCAATCGCAAACCCAAAGATTTAAGGAACTGTTTATTGAGCGGTGTTAATCGCTTAATGGTTGTAGGCGAAATAAGCATCCGGGATTGTGGTAGTAGTTTTATAGTACTATTCTTCTTTGAATATCGTTGGGGACAGCTATATTGCACTACCATGTTACGCTTTTCGTAAGTGCAGTCTTATTGTGACACGCTCTCCACGGAAATTAACTAGATTACCGTCTTGATCAACTTATTTAAGGGAAATGTATGTTATGACACGAGTGTTGATTGATAAATAAATAGGATTCGTAGGATTCTCAACAATTTTAAATCCGGGGTGTACATTGGGAAAGAATTGATGTAGTATATGTCCATCTAGTCCTTTAGCACCATCACTGGTATGTATGTAGGAGTTAGTTACGAGGTTACACATCACTGAAATCGTGTTTACTTTGAAAATGTCAGCTACATGATCAGACACCTCTTTAAGTGATGGTAGAAGCTTATTTTCAAAACCCAATATCATCGCGGGAGAATCTGTAGGAGCGAAGTTGACTTTTTTGGTGCTTTTTATATGGCTTTTTAAGGTAGTATTGTCTCCAAACAATTCAATAGCATCATCAGTATCTCGCAATTTCTCGCGAAGATAATGATTAATATCATCGATTTCATAGGATCCTTCCGGAAGAACAACGACTGGTGGTGTATAACCTTCAAAATAGAATTTGTTGTTAGTTTCATCGATATTCGGAATACTGTTATATGCTTCAAATTTTAACAAAGCAATTTGATATTCATCATCATCGCTTAAAAAAATTGGTGGACTTATTATCATTTGCAGCTCCGACTTTGTATTAGTCAAGGTAAATGTGTAAGACATGTTTTCGGTTTGACGTTCTGTCTACTACAACGAAGTTAGTTTGATGGTTTGTTTTTAAGAAAAGGTTTGCGTAGACTCATTAAGGAATTGGACAACAGTTAAAATCTGAGGGGTTCTGAACACGATTGTAGTTATAAGTGATAGCACAAGGTCCGGAAGATTGTAAATATTGAACCAATTCTTTAGGTGGACGGAGATCTCCAAAACTGTCAAAGTACATAGCTTCGTTATTTCGTTTTACATACGCTGTCCAATGTGTACCAGTTCCTGTGTCTAAATCTAAATTAACAATTCCACCTTCACACCTTTTAACTTTTCTGGGTAATTCGTTACGCATTCCCCGAAAATGTGGAATTTGTAAATAGTTAATGTAATTGACTAAATCCAAATCTGTCAAAGGACGGTTAGGTAACTTTACGAAAAATTTTACGTTTGTTTTTTTTGTTGATAAGGTCTAAGGTATAAACCGAAACCTTTACGGAAAGGTTGTACTGAAATATTTTTTCCAAGAGCAATAGCTTCCATTGAAGCGTTATGACGTTTATCTTCTTCTAGCTGTTGTTGTGCTGTTTTCGCATCGCGTACAGCTTTAGCTATCCCAGCAGCACCGCCAGAGAGAGCTTCAAATGCTGATAGTCCAGCGAAAATCGGAATTAACGGTAGAAAACCACCTGTCTTTGGAATAGGAATGATTCTGGGAGATTTAGATCGCTTTCCAAATTTACGAATTGTATTTAGTGCTATTTTAGCAGCATGTATCAGCTGGAGAGGTTTCGTTTTCTTAAGAGCAATTTTCGCAGTTGTCACTAGCTTACGAAACGGTAGAGCTCCTCCTTTTCTTGTTCGCCATCTCTTCTTTATTTTACGCAACGGAATTGAACCACCAACTTTACGACGTCGCTTTTTGTGCCCCATTACAAGTTTCTCTTTACTCTTCATAGCTGAAGCAATTGTGAGAGCTGCCAAGCGTTCACCAAAAGACGCGTCAGGCGACTTTAGTCTTTGTAATGATTGTTGCGCCAAAACCTTATCAGCAATTCGACGATGGGAATTGTCTGGAAAAGTTTCGTAAGCAATATCGTGTAATTTACAAGATTCGTCAAGGGGATTTATACCGATATCACCTCGAGCTAATCGTTTGTTTAGTCGAGTTCCTGGGCCGCAAAAGTTATACCCTGGGAGGTGTAATTCAATAGGTAATTTATCTATAAACCCATTCAGAAAACCTGGTGTCATGGGACATGTGTAGTGTTAGCTCTCTCACTATACTGAACGAACTGACTACATAAACACTGTTAACTCTAAATTTATATATCCGAGAGCACATGCGTAAACCGTTTAATCATCAATAAACATGCGGATAGTACAACATCCATCTGTTCTACCCATAACCAATCGTGACTTCGACATTGCCAGGAAAATAAATCGACAGGGTCCATTACTACCATCCACAATAAAAGCCATTGTCGCCGGACCTTCAAATGGTGGAAAAACAAATGTCATTATAGAACTTTTGGAGCAACCGATCGGTTAACGGTTCGCAAACGTATACGTCTATTCCAAGTCATTGTATCAACCAAAATATAAGTATTTAGCCGAATTATTGAAACCAATTGCTGGAATTGGTTATTTTCCCTATATAGAGTCTGACGATGTAATTGCCCCATCACAGGCAAGACCTAATTCTGTATTCATCTTTGACGATGTTAAGAATGAAAATCAAAATAAGATAAGGGAATACTTTAGTATGGGAAGACATAACTCAATCGACACTTTTTATTTAAATCAAACATATGCACAGATTCCCAAACATTTAATTAGAGATAATGCAAATTTAATAATACTGTTTAAACAGGATGAATTAAATCTCAAACACGTCTTCGCAGACCATGTCACTACAGACATGACTTTTGACCAATTTAAAAATATTTGTGCAGTGTTGGAAAGAGAAGTTTGGATTTCTAGTGATAAACAAGGATTGTGGTATAAATGAGGGAAGATATCGCTTAGGATTCGATAAATATATATTAATGTAAGTGATATAAAGTCAATCAGTTGTTAAAAGACAGCCTTGACAAGAGCATGGATGTAAATGCAAAGAAAGAACTAATCAAAGTTAGGAAAGCGGTAAAGAGGAAATTGCAAATGTTAAAGGAATCGACAGCAGGACAGAATCTCCTGTTGCAGCAAGCATATCAACCACTTACAAAATCGCTTCTTAACTTGAAATCAGAGCTGGGTGAAGAGATCAAAAAAGAATTAAAGCCAGAAGTGAGTAATTGGTCGAAAGGTGACGTTCCAGCTCCGTCAACACCAATAAAAATTAGAAAGCTTGACCCTTCGAATGCTCCAGGTACCTTTCTACCAGGTGCTCCTTCATTCTTAAGGGAAGAAAGTGTTTATGAAAGAGACCCAACAACGGGTCATGAAAACACAGACCAGGATAATGATGACTTTGAACAATTGAAGAAAGCGTACATAGACTATATTAATAGCTCTCGATTTGCTCAATATTTGGAAGAATTCGATCCTCTACGTCGAGACCATATAGAAGGAATTATTAAAGACTATGATGGTGACACATTTAACGCTGACGTTCTGAATCCTCGTCTTGATAAAGTTCGATACGAATGGAACACAAATAAATTTTTTATTGGTGATTCTGAACTGGATTTTGACGGACCAAACGTTGTAATCGACGGAAAATTTAAATACATAGGTACTGTGGGATTATACGAGCTACTCTTCAAATTACGTTCTGAATATCGGACATCGATTAAAGAAAGGAAAGACTACGCCGATATATTAAAACGTACGGGAGCAGTTTACAAGTTAAGACAGCAAACAACGAAATTTTCTAAAGGTGGACGATTGTCGTTGTTGACATACAACGAAAAACCGATCGAATACAAATATTTTGATGACGTTAATGAGTTGTGTGATCGTTTAAGGTTATTGGTTGCTTCTCAACAAGCAGGCAACACAAATCATGAAAACGAAATTCTATCAATTTTAGAAGAGTTGCGTGAGTGCAATATAATCGTATAAACAAATTATTAAGCTTATTAGTTAGACAATGACGGTTGATAAGTTCGGACGTCCGTTAGAAAAAAAAAACGATTGTTTTCGCAAGCATTCAGCAATGTTCATGATTTCAATCATAACCGCTTCACAAGAATCGGTGATCCTCAGCAGGAGCATGATGCTGTGAGTGTGCGATTTTTGGAGAAGAAGGTGCAACGTCTGTTATCGCAAGATGATGTAACCGATATTAGACAAGCATTCGATAAAGTGTTGTATTTCGTTGATGTGGCTAATAAGCGTATTACACATTTGAACGAGCCTACCGCTGGGTTTCATGCAGCTACTAAAATGTATGTAGATGAGAAAGATCGGTTAACAAAAGAGCATATCAGAATCGAGTGTGAAAAGGTAAAGGATCGTGCTGTCAGTGAAGGTGTCAGAAGGATGAAGGATTTACGAGAAGAATTGAAAACAGCTGTCTCCAAAAGTGGTGAAATGATGATGAAAACTCTTAGTGATAATATAGAGTTAGCAATTAAAAATTTGGAAAGAGAACTTGAAAAATATAATACTGACAGGGATAAAGAAATGACAAACAAGGTGAACGATATAATAGAAAAGAATGCTGTCGGAATCATGGACGTCTTTTCAACAAAACTAAAACTAGAGCGTAAAGATGTAGAAGCGTTTGTTAGGAAAGGGGATGAAGAAGTATCGAAGAAATTGAAGACGGAAATTGTGCAAGATATGAAAAATGTTATAGACGCGAGTTTTGAATTAATTAAAATCACGATTCAGGATGTGTGTAAAAAAGTTAAGGAATTTGCAGAGAAAGAAATTCAACGAACCAATAAAAAGAAAGATGATCTGAAAAACGAATTAGTGGTAATGGTGGAATCACTAAAAAAGGAAGCAAAGGAGCTGAAAGTAAGGCTAGATACTCTGCAACAACAAAGAGGAACAGGTAGTGCGAAATCGAGCAGTTCTAAACCAACAACAACAGTTCCGTCCATGTAGTTCTTCATTATAAGAAAAATGTTAAATGTGAAAGAAGAACTAGTGAAAGAACTGCATAAACCTGCGAGAATTAATTTTACACGTCGTAAAGTGATTAGGATTAGATGATCTTCATCAAGCCGATTTAGTGGAAATGATTCCGTATGCGAGAGAAAATAAAGGTGTCAGATACATTTTGGTTGTATTAGACGTTTTTTCAAAATTTGTGTGGGCTCAAGCAGTAAAACGCAAAACAGGTGAATATGTTGGAAGGGCTTTACAGTTAATTTTCAAAAGAAGTAAACGTATTCCTAAGAATATGCAAACTGACTTGGGAAAAGAATTTTACAACGAACAAGTGAAACGAGTTATGCAAAAATATAAAATTAACAATTACTCAACGTATAGCACCAAGAAAGCGTCAGTTGTGGAGCGGGTAAATCGAACACTAAAATCAAAAATGTGGCAACGCTTTAGTTTGCAAGGATCCTACAAATGGTTGAAGTTATTACCAGATATAGTACAGGAATATAACAATTCGGTTCACAGAACTATCGGAATGAGACCAAGCAAAGTTAATAAACGAAACGAAGAAACACTTTTGAAAAGTATTTACAACAATCCAAAGAAGGTGGATTTACGAGAAATTAAGTTTAAAGTTGGAGACCGGGTACGAATAAGCAAACATCGTAAATTGTTTAGCAAAGGTTATATCCCGAATTGGTCTAACGAATTATTTACGATTAGCTACATAAAATTGTCACATCCAATTATGTATTACTTAAAGGATGATAAAGGGGAAGACATAAAAGGAGGATTTTATGGTATGGAACTACAGAAAGCGAAATATCCAGATGTTTATTTGGTGGAACGTGTATTAAGACGAAAAGGTGACATGGTTTACGTCAAATGGTTGGGGCTTAACCAATCTCATAACAGCTGGATTCATAAAACGAACGTTTTGTAATGTATCCCCAGTTTTTTTTTTTTTCTGATAATAAAGTCTGCAATGTTAATAATGATTTTCTTTACCCCTTCCCCAAAGTATGATTATAAATAAGATAAAACGTGACGAGTTTAATCAAATATAAACTATCGAGGGTGCATTTCTTGTGAAACATAATGTGAATAATTTAAAGAAGAAAACAACAAATGGGAAGTTTCACTAAATATTTTATTGTTCTCGACAATATTGTTTCGAGCTATGTGCTCATTATCAAGAGTAACATTATACTGAAATTACAAATCTTACATGTTAATTTATAGGTAACTTAATATAAGAGGGGATGAAAAATTTTCTAGTTCTATCTGGTTGTTTACAATATTTTCAGAATTTCTCAAGGCTTTGTTAATTTCTAAGCATTCTAACATAGAAAGTTTTTTACTTTTAGCAATATGGACATGTAGATATTTAGTACTTTCTAAATTTAAGCTATGATTTAAGGTAACACAATGTTCGCTAATTCCTGATTTAATGTCTTTTTTACTTATAGATTTAACATGTTCACTTATCCTAGTTCCGAAAGCTCGGCCTGTCTGTCCTACATATACAGCATTGCAATCATTACAATATAATTTATATATACCACTTTTTTGGTTTACATCTACCTTAGTTTTGTTGTTAACTAATAAATTCCTTAGATCCCTATTATTACATTCTACAGCTGAAATATCTAATTTTTTAAGTGCATTTTTAAATATGAAACTAACATCTTTTATATAAGGTAATGAGCAAAAATTGTTGTTTTGAATTCTATAGCTGTCATTATATAACATTTTTGTAGCTTTTTTGTTTAACTTATTTTGTAATAATTTTTCAATAGTAGAATTCATAAAACCATTATTGTTAGCTATTGTTTTTATAATGTTTAACTCAATTTTGAAATTTTCTGGAGATAAAGGTATGGATATTAATCTTTCTAAAAAGGAAGTGTAAGCCGCCAATTTTGTTCGTTTAGGGTGATTCGAATCTGCCGGTATAGTTGTATCTGTGGTTGTCGGTTTGCGATATATATTGAAGCTAAGGAGGTTTTTGTTTTTTTGTATAGTAAGGTCCAAAAAGTTTAAACTATTATTAATTTCTTTTTCTATTGTAAAATTGATATTATTATCTAAAGTATTTAGGTAATTCTGAAAAATATCTAACTGTCTATTAGTGCCTGACCAAATGCAAAATACATCGTCCACGTATCTGTTCCAAGAATAAATATAATTGATAATTGGGTTTTTAGAGTTGAATAAACTATGTTCAAGAGATGCCATGTATATTTCGGCTAATACGGGCGATAAGGGAGACCCCATAGGGAGTCCATCTTTCTGTTTGATGAATTTGTTGTCAAATTGGAAATAATTTTGATTTAGGCATAATTCCAACAATGTAATTAAATCATTGGTTTTAGTTTCTCCTAATTGACTTTTACATAATTTATCTTTTAAAATCGATAATAATTTAGGTATATGAATAGAAGTAAATAAACTAGTAACGTCGAATGACACAAGAATTGAATTGGGAGGCAACTTAAGTTCTTTGGTTCTATTAATGAAATCTAATGAATTTTTGACACTATGTATCGAATGGCACGTAATATTATTTAATAAAATAGAATTGATATGTCTACATAATTTGTAGCACGGCGCTTTAACATAGGATACAACCGGTCTCATAGTTTAATCAGTTGTAATCGTTAGTTGCTGCATTGAACGTTTAAGACGTAGTAATGGTTGAAAGTTACGTAATTGAAATTAAATTTAAATTTTACAAAGAGGGTCTTTGAAAAGATATTTGGTAGCGTCAGAGTTGGATAGCGTGACAGAAGAATTCGAATTAAAAGGTGAATACGATAAAATCGTAATAGGAGGCTACTTAGTGATCGATGAGAGCGATCCTGACGATTTTGAAGTATAATTTTCATAAAAATGGATTCATTATCGTACGAGTTGTATCAAGCAGAAAAGCAAGTCCTCATTCTCAACCTTCGAAGAGCAATACTATCAAACGATTTAGATAGAGTTAAAGTTGTATTGTCGAAGTTGGGAGTTGCAGTACCAAAGGAAGCATTCAAATGGTTAACTGTAACACAAGAGACATCGTTCGATATTTTATACTTCATATTCGAAAGAAAGCAAAGGTGTGACGAATTGGTGAATGAATTTCTAAAAGGTTGCTGTGAAACAGTGGAAATAACGGTTGATGATGTCGAAATGATTTTAAATAAAACAAAGTATAATTTCATGCGACACGACGTATATTTTTTAAAGGAAATGTTAACAAACGGATCAGTTCTAATGCGGGATAAGAAGTTCTCCGTAATGAATGTCAAGAAAAAGTATGTTACATTGTTAAAGTGTGTGGATGACTTAATACTGGATGTAGCATACTATGCACAACCGAAAATTTGGAAAAGTGTATTAAACTGATCAACTTGTTTCGGCTTCCGTATACATTAAGTCCAAATACCAATGGTCGTCATCAAACAGTGCTGCAATGGATAGAAGAAAATATTTTAAGAGAAGGAACGGAGAAAGCTGCAGGCTGGCAGAGCGGTCCTGACTCAGGCAAATGGCCATCAAGTAATATCGAAGATTATAAGAAAATTTATTCATTGTTAATGTTATTGAAACAATAAATTGTAACAGTAGAAATCGTACACATGTTATTTGTGAAGTTGAGGAATATATTTCGCAGAATAAAAATAGTAAACAAACAAGTTGTGTAGTAACGTTTTATTATTATTTATACAATACAACCAACATTAAGGATAAAATATTTACATTGAGTGACATTTCAGCGTAAGCTATACTTAAACAGAACTCCAAGTAGGTATTACAGTAGGTGTTCATAAATATTATCAATGGCTTTCTGTGGAAGTGACGAAGCTTCGAAAAGTCTTTTAATAAAGTATTCTCCAACCGTTAAGTCGTCGGTATACGGTTGATGAAAATTTTGTATAAATCGATCAACGGCACCGTCGAACTTTGAAAGGGAACTGTTTGAGTTTTTTATATTGTAATGTCCCCAAGGAAGAGTATTCGTTGTTTTCGGAATTGAGAAACGTTTATCATCTTTGCGAGAGAGGGATACTTTCGTTTTCATATGGGTAAACATACTATGCAGATCGGAAACGAAAACATTCATACATTTAAGAATGGTGGCGTCATCTCTAATGACGCGTAGGTAATCATCGATTTGAAGATGTAATTTAATGACATTTTTTTTGACACCTTTCTTTTTTTTAACAATTTGATCAACGGCTTCAACGCAGTAAGCTTTTGCTCCGGTTCCATAGAATGCTTTAATGGGATTATTAGGGAATTCGTCTTTAAATTTGCCAATAACAGAAGAGGTAATAGAGATATTGAAACTATTATTATGGGGATAATTGGAAGTGTCGAAGTGATGAATATTTTCAATCATATCTCTGTAGAAATTTTCGGTGAAAACTTTAAGAATGGAGGAATCAGTATCCATATACATCAAAGAAATATTTTCTTGATATTTTTGCTTAAGAAAGCCGTAGTAGAAGTCATACATAACACTTTTGATAAATCCAAAATAGTGAAACCTACATAGAGCGGTTTATCGTAAACAATGTGTAATTTATTCATCTGAATAGCTACGAAATGGGGGGTGAAAATTTTTGAATTTCTGAAATTGGGTTTAGCTATTAAACTTTCAGCACCAAGGTACCGTCCAACGTTTTGCCAATGAGTAACTAACTTGACGTCAACTCGTTTATCAACGTTCTCCATCGTTTTTCCGAAAGTACTGTTGTTCATCAATTTAAAGAAAGATTTCCCAAACTTATTATTACATATATTGCGTTTTCTAGTATTCAAATCTATGAAAGGTTTCAACCATTGTGACTGTTTAAACTGAATAGCTCTATGCACTTTAAGTAATTTTAATCCGCTCTGGAGAGCTTGTTTAAGCGGTAGGTTATGAACAATATACTTTGTCTTAGTCATAAGGTTCGGAATCAATTTTTTGACTCTACCATTAGCATTACCAGGAGAAATAATATTTTCAACTAAAAAGGGAAGATCAGCATGTAAATCGTGTAGGTTTTGGAGATATTGAACGTCAACTTCAAGTACATAACCGTATTCAGAAGAAGCATGTAAATCGAGAACATTTAATTCATCAATTTCAGCATCGGTGAGCCAACGAAAATGGGATATGGGAAGGTATTGACTCCTGCTGTGTCCATACAAATTGGTAGCATCCAAATACATAATGTAGGAAGTGGGAGCAGATGCGTCATAATCAGGAAGGTGTGGGTTATTGGCGAAATGCATTCTTTGAACACACTGACTTATTCCTCTGCGTACCCCTTTTTGGAAAAACTTTAACATATCGATGTCAGTTTGAAGTTCTAAATTAACGCGAGTGAATTTTAACATGCTATCCCACGCTAGCGCGGGAGCGGTGTTATACTGAGCGGGGTCCAGGGCGTAAGTGGAAATACATATTTCACGAAAATTCTCGAACACGTCAGCTAACAGTAGGACATCGGTTTTCAAGTAGAGGTCAGAATATTATCCGAGAGTGGAGCAGTTAAAGGTTTTCCAAACGGTGGCAGCTCTTTCATAATCTTCATCGGAAATGGGTAGAGATGTTAATTTATCGAAAAAATCGTCTTTGAGAGGGAACGTTGATTGGTCAAGTTTAGTAATATCGTCGACGTAGGAGTAAGGGAAAACCCCTTTCCGTCGCACAAGTTGAAATTGTGTAGGATCAGAAAAATACTTCTTCACTTGGAAGCATTGAGAAGGGTCGAGTTCTTCAGACAGGTTATCGAGGGAGGAAGCCATAAAACGAAAGGAATCGAGAAATCGAATCTTAACAAATACGTTTTGAGTAGAGTTATCTGAAAAACCGGGAACAGTATCAACTCGCAATAATTTGGTAAAGGAAACGTATTTTTCTTTATTTTGAGCAATTACGCTAAATTTAACATCGTTGACAGCCATTTCTTTTAAAAATAAATGACAATCGTAACCGGAGAGGTTGTGGAAGAATACAGGCACAAAGTTGGGTAGTTTGTAGTTTAAGTTCCATCTGGAATGAGCGGCCCCTAATCGAACTTTACCAGTCAAATGACAATGATCACGAACCTTTACATCATCGATTAGGAAGGGCTCTTCGCAAATATTACAAGACGACGTTTCAGAGAAAAGTCGCATTTCTTCATCAGTCAAGGGTATCACAGGAACGGGGGTCTTTAAAAATCGGTGATAAATATCAGAAACGTCTTGATCAAGAGTTTTAACAAATTGATTACCACAATCAGGTCCTCTATAAGTTCTGAATATTGAAAGGGAATCGTCAAAAGAGCACTTAATCAAGTAAGCAAACGAGTGCGGTTGATGTTCGTGGATAGGTGTGGTGGAGGTCTTGTTAGGATCGGAAAAGCATGTATGAATGGGTCGCAATATGGTTTCGAAGTCTGCATAAACAACAAAAGGTACTTTGATACGTTTGTGGTAGTTTTGAAATTTTAAAACGTTATTACGGATGAGCCTACCCATCTTATCCAATTTGAGATCAGCAGTTGGCAGCGTCGTGTAAACGTGGTTGCAATCATTCCGCTGATGACGGTGCAGGTGAGCCACAGAGCTGAAGTATTGCAAGCAGCCGTCACATAGGAATTTGCGATGTTCTGTTTTGGAGAGTTGTTGAGAGAGCAAACGGGACATATCCTTAATCCAACAGTAATGATTATTTCCTCGATCATCGTGTAGCAAGAGTAAATTGATGTGCAGCCTTCGTTTGACGGACGAGTAGTAGAGGGGATCAACAATTTCCCAGATCCATTTTCCATCCTTCAAAACGTATTCAGTCCCGTAAACATTTACAGAGCAATGGTTTTTCGTTTCAAACTTGGGAATGTCGTTTAATTTAATAGGAAAATCGATACCGTCACAGTCCATCGTGCGGGAGTAATGCGGATAGGAAGTCGTTCTGTGCGGGTTGGCTTGGGCGGGATACAAAGCTGAGGTTATTGCCCACGCAAAGCAGGCTTGGTCATCGTTTCGTACGTTCACAACAGCTCTCTTAAGTACAATTTGTTTAGGTAGAGGAATGTAAGATGAAGCTCTAAGGGGATTGTACTTGTTGCAATTGAGTTCTAGGAAAAGGACTCTTTCCAAAGCCCATCCTGTAAGAATGAAATTATAGTAAACACAAGTGAAATATATGTAAGTTTCGGATTCAGAAACTTAATCGAGATTAGATTCAGGATGCAATTAAACAACGATGCACGATGCAGTCGCTAAAAACTATATTTACAATTATTTACAAACTTAAAAGCTATAGATATAACGATTAATATATAGTTTATAACATACCTAAATCAATACAATTGTCGTTAGATTGCAAAAGTTAATTACTCTCGAAACAAACTTATTCACGATTCTTCAGGTTCGGAGCCAAGTCTCTACTGACCTCCCTGCCGATAAGTAACTTAAATATCGGTCGTATGATCGTCAGTGTCGTACGACTAAGTTTTGGCGCTAGTGTTAAAACTTACATCCCCCCCCCCCTTTATGGTAGAGGGTGAAGCCCTATCTATAAGGTACTAATTTACTAGCGTGGAACAAGTTTGATTCATTTTTCCTAAATCCAATATCTATTAAATAAATCGTATCAGATATTTTATCTTTTATTTTATAAGGTCCTGACCTTATTACATCTATTTTTTCTCTGTTTAGCTTATTTCCCTGCTGGATATAAACTAAATCACCTATCTTATAATTAATTTTTTTGACATGTTTATCATAATAAAGCTTATTTTGTATATGTGATTTTTTTGAGTTTTCTAATGCTAGTTTCCTGTTATTTTGTAGGTTATTCATATTGTTATCTTTCAATTCATGTGGCATAAAATTATTATCTATTCCTGTTTGCAGGTAATTTGGAGTAAAACCGGTTGAACTGTGAATCGTGTTGTTGTATTCTTTTATACATTCTTCTGCTGTGGTTGGCCAAGATTTATCTTTATTCTCATAAATTTTGCATCTGATTCTATTTACTAATGTCTGATTTGTTCTTTCGTTCAGTCCGTTTGAAAAAGCACAGTCTACAGCTGTAAAAATTAATGTTATGTTTTCTTTTTTTGTAAATTGTTTGAATTGTGCAGAATTTATCCCTGCGTATTGATCTGTTAGGATAGTTTTTATTTTTCCATTTTTCTCTACTTTTTTTACTAAGTTAATAAAGTCTTTAGCAACTTGTGTTTTAGAAGTATTTATGTATGCAAATCTAGTGAAATGATCTATCATTAAGTGTAAGTATCTTTTAGTACTTTTGCCTTTTAGTCCTCCAATCGTGTCCAAAGACATTATTTCAAAAGGTTCTTTAGCTGGGCCCAGCTGGGACAGCGGTGCTTTGAAACATCCAATTCTGGTTTTATTTTTAATGCATGTTTCACAATTTTTGCAAATTGTTTTAATATGTTTGTGAATGTTTTTAAAATAAAATTTTTGGCATATTGTCAAAGTTAATTGTTTTATCCCAATGTGTCCTTGTTCTATGTGTACTTTTTTTATAATTGAAACACCTAGTTGTTCTGTAATCCAAATCTTCTTTTTATTTTTCAATATTTTATATATTATTTCATCTTTGATATCACCGGTGTTGTCCATTTTAATTGATTTTTGATCTTCCAATTTTAAGAAGTTTGCTGTCTTTATCTTAGATTCATCATCTGAATTTTCATAAGGTTCTAGGACAGGGTTTCTTGATAGGCAGTCAGCCTCTATATTATCTTTCCCTGGATTGTATACAATGTCGAAATCAAACTGAGATATATAATTTAAAATTTCTATTAATAGAGGATCTATACTTTTCTTGATATTAAAATTCTCTAATGGTCTATGATCTGTAAAGATTACAAATTTCTTTCCAATTAGATAGTATTGCCAATAGAGAATTGCTTCTTTTGTTGCTAAACATTCAATATAGACAGCCTTTTTTGTTTTTTGTGTCTTATTTAGTTTTTTTGAGAAGTAAAAGACCGGTCTGAGTGATTTATCTTCCTGAGGTTGTTTTAGAATTGCACCTATTCCTTCTATGCTGGCATCAGTAAATAAATATATTGGTGCTTCTTCGTTGAATATTGCTAACGCTGGAGCAGAACATAAATAATCCTTTGGTTTTTCAAAACTGTTATTACATTGGTTTGACCATAAAAATTCTACATTTTTCCTTAATAGATTATGTAACGGATCTAGTAGAATAGTATGTTGTGGTATATATTCTAAGTAAAAATTTATTTTTCCCAGAAATTGTCTCACCTGTTTTCTTGTCTGAGGTATAGGGAACTTCTTTATTGCTAATAAATTGTCATTTATTGGTTTGATGAAATTATTACCAATTTTGTGACCTAAATATGTGACTTCGTTTAAAGCAAATTGACATTTGTTTTCATTCAGTATAAAACCTTGATCTTTTAATGTCATTAATGTTTGTTCTACATGTTTTATATGCTCTTCGTATGTTTTTGAATATACTAATATGTCGTCTATGTAATTTACTGCGAACTTATCTAGACCCATCTTTCTTAGAACGCTAGATAGTACTCTCTGAAAAATAGCGGGAGCAGTCTTTATACCATATGGTAAGCAGTTCCATTGCCAGTGACCATGATGTGTCACAAATGCTAGCTTGTGTCTGTCTTTTTTACATACTGGTATCGACCAGAAGGCCGAATTTACATCAAGCTTTGTAAAATATTTACAATTTCTAGCACGCACTGTCAGATCATCAATCCTTGGAAAAGGTTGACTTTCTGGTACCACTATTTTATTTAGTTCTTTAAAATCTATGCAAAAACGAGATCTTTTTCCTTCTTCTTTCTTAAACACCATAGTGACTGGTGCTGCGTATGGACTGCATGATTCTTCGATTAATCTTGCTTTTAGCAGTTCATTTACTTGTTTTTCAATTTCAATCTTATCTTGAAATGAACATCTGTATGGTTTCTTTGAAATATATTTGTATTCTGTCAGTTTAATTGAGGCTTCATAATGTTTTGTTTTTCCTATATCAAACTTTGAGGTTGCAAAAATATCTTTATTTTTTTTAATTATACTTTGAATTTTATTTTTATTATTATTTTCCCTAACTAAACTTTGAACTACATTTATTTTTGCATTATTATTTTCTATTTTTAATTCATTTTTAATATGTGAATATTTTTGAGTAATTTTTAAATCCTCATTTTGGCATAGTTTGAATTTTTGAATCAAATCTAAACCCATTAATATATCTTCGTTGAAAAAATTATTTTTTATTATAAAAAATGGAAAGTTCTCTTCTATATTACATATTTTAACTTTTAAGTTCACAATTCCCTCAGTTTTTGTAACTCCGTTAATGCCTTTTAAGTTAGTACCCTCACTTATAATTTGTTTTACGTTACTTATTTTGTTTAAAAAATTTTGACTAATTAGAGAAACATTCGCTCCAGAATCGTATAAACCTGTAGCTGGAGTCTTATTAACCAAAATCTTTAATCTTATAAGTGAGGTAACTACTCGTTTTTTGCCTCATCTGTGCTTGCTACAACATTTTCGCAGTCTATATTATTTACAATTTTAATTTTATCATTTCTTGTATTTGTAATTTGTTTATTTTTATATCTACATCTTTGTTCTGGGTGAAACCTATCTCTGTAGCCTAACTTTTCACAAATAGTGCATGGTTTGTATTGTTTTGGTAATTTCTCACTATCTTTATCATTTTTCTTAATACTCAAATTTCCAACATGTTTCAATTTTGACATTAAATCTTCCATAGTTGATATAGAATTTCTTTCTAATCTATTTTGTAAAAATTTTGGTAATTTAATTACTATTAAATCAATTTGAGTATTAAGAGTCATGTTTTCGTTAACTTCTAATAATAGATTTCTTTTTTTTAATGCATATTCCAATAATGAACCATTCAAATATTGATAATCATAGGCATATGCAACTTCAGTCCAAGATTGTGCCGAAAAGGTTTCTATAAACGAGTTATTCCAAATTTCCCAATTATTATGTATTGAGTTTTGTTTTAAAGAAACATTAAACCAGTCTAATGCTGATTTTTCTAAAAATAATCTTAAGGTCTCAACGTATTTGTTTTGATTTATACCTACTCGAATACACTCCTGAGTGAACATCGAAAGCCATGTAGTCGCTTTATAATTTTCACCATTAAATTTTTCCAAAACAATATCCTTGGCTAAACTACGGCCGCTCCTCTCCAAGATGCTTGTATTAGATATATCCGTAGATGTAGTAGTAACCTCTTCCAAATATTCCTCACCTAGCACGACATTTCCCTCTTCATCTAAGTAAATCTCTTGTAGCTGATCCGTCAAGGTCACCAATACATTTCTAAACTTATTTCTAATTTTCAAACTCTTAACTACATTCCTAACTACAGTTGTGTTGAAGAGTTCCGCATGATAAACACCAGTTCTTTTATCAATCGGGAATAAAAAAATTTCCTTTTTATCCACTAATTGAATTGTTTTCTCTTTAATTATAGTGCTCTTTGGGTCAATGCCGGCCTCTGAGATAAACTGGAACTTTGCTTTAATACTCATTGTATTGATTTGTAAGTTTCGGATTCAGAAACTTAATCGAGATTAGATTCAGGATGCAATTAAACAACGATGCACGATGCAGTCGCTAAAAACTATATTTACAATTATTTACAAACTTAAAAGCTATAGATATAACGATTAATATATAGTTTATAACATACCTAAATCAATACAATTGTCGTTAGATTGCAAAAGTTAATTACTCTCGAAACAAACTTATTCACGATTCTTCAGGTTCGGAGCCAAGTCTCTACTGACCTCCCTGCCGATAAGTAACTTAAATATCGGTCGTATGATCGTCAGTGTCGTACGACTAAGTTTTGGCGCTAGTGTTATAACTTACATATATATAAAGAGAGAATGATAAATTACCTGATTCTTGTTCTTGAAACTCAGAAGCTTTACCCTCAAGAACGTTGAAGAAGCGTTGGAGAATATTGGAAAGATCCGTCGACTGAGTGACAACTTTGTTATTGGTGTTGAAGGATTTCACGTCAACCAATTGTTTAGCATCGTGCACATATCGTCCGAAAAGTTCAAGATTTAGTTTAAGCGTGTCATGCAGTTGTATCTGATTACGAATAACACGCAAGCATTTGTCGAAAACTTCGGCGAAAACGTCGGTATACGACAGGAAGAACTTGGCGGATGAAATACGAAAGGACACAATTCTGTTAGCGAACGCGGACGAAAAGAAAGTAATTCCTTCCTCAAGAGGAGAGCAGCAAGTTTGTTTATGCTTGAGGCTGCGAAGGTGACCGTTGTAGGAATGTTGTGGAACGTAAATGTTACAAGTATCCCACCAGCGGTCAGAAGAACCAGCAGGCGTAGCAGTTTTAAGTTTCTTCTTCGGTAGAGGCGATGTATGTTGGAGCTGTGCTCGTTTCCGACAAGAACTTAATCGATGTCTTTTTAAATTATCAGATCGCGTAAAGGAAGCATCACAGTCCGGACAAGGGATCATAGCGGCTAGCGGTAAGAGGTATATCTCGACAACGACTGAGCAATACTAAACGCGAGTGACAGTAAATAGCTATGGGAAAAGGGGAGGGATGTGTAAGGTGGAGATGGCATAAGGAGAGGGGCGAAAGCAATATATCCTGAAACTGTAGTGGGTACGGTGTGGTAAGATGAGTGCTCGACAACAGGGTAACGGTGTTGATTTAGCTGCTGAGGTAAATATGAACGAAACCGAGCTGGCTGATATATTGGAAAACTTCTTTCCAAACGATTCCTTCACATCATCCGCTAAAGGTGCACCCCTCACCTTGGAGGTGCTACCACGGTAACGATGGCGGAGCCTGTGGCTAGCATCTCTACGATGGCGGTGGCGGGAACGAAGTCGATATCGATGAAGCCGAAGAAGCGATCGTACACACGAAGGTTGTCGGCTGCTCCATTCGATGATTCCAAGATAGTGGACCAAGTAGGAGAAGCCATAAATAGTGTTAAGGAGGAAAAGCGGCGACGAGAAATGGTACTGAATGAAAGAGAGACAAAGGCCGCTTCATTGACTGAGTACATGAAGCGGAAAGAGAAGGAGCTCGAGGAGTTGAACAGATCGGTAGTTGAAACGAGAAAGGAGGTACAAGAAATCGAACATAAGCTAGCCAACCTTAAGTCTGCTTTACTGAGTAAATTTAATGACTAAAATTCAATGATGTTTTATATTATATTGTATTATATTAAATAAAATTCTTTTATATTGTATCGTTTTATATTTTGTAATTAAAGAAATAAAAGAGAATATAAATTATAAATAAAAACATTTTATTTATTTTAATATACAAAAACAATACAGCTAGGTACATAACAAAAAAACAAATTCAATAAAATGTTTTAATATAGACCGCTGCCCCGTGGTCCATGGCACAGACGACCAGTGTCCCCTGAAAAGAGGTCCACGCCAGCTGGGCTTCCAGGTGTTCGCAGAAGGCTCCGACCGGTCTTCTGTCGGACACCTTCCATAACGTCAACCCTTCAGGAGTGGTACTCTCGAAGATCATGGTGTCCACCCTTATATTGATTCCAGTTGGCACGGAGCCAAGAAACAATACTGTATACTGTACCATTTTGTTGGTGTTGTATTTGATGTTGTATTATTGCTAAGACAGTGTTAGCGATCTGTGCTGAACGTTGTGAAAACTTGAGTATTTATGCAATTTGGAGGAGGAGGGTATGAGTGGGGTAAAGTTAAGATCAGCACAAGTGTTTGTGCGAAGAAGGAAAAAGTAGAAAGAGAAGTTGTTTGTACTATAAATGACAATGTAAGTTAGAGTGAGGTGTGGATACTTTCTGATTAACACCTGTATACCAGCAGCACATACATAAAAGTTCTGATACATGGCTCATGTAGGGTGTGAACCATTGCTTATTCAGCAAATAGAAATAGGTTACATGTTTAGTAATGTCATGAACCTACGGATAGACATGGTGCTTGGTATCATATCATACATACAATAAATATAAAAATTAAAATTAAAAATGGAAAACAAACAAGTGAGAAAATCTGCCGTACCGAAATTCCGGTACGGAAAATCGAGGACAAGTGGTGTAAGTATTAATTAATATTGTTGAAGTAATTGTTTAATTGTTAATTAATAATTTTGTTTTACAGTGCGAGTTTGTGGTCGCCGTGACCACGATGGCGGCGATCGCTGCGGTGTCGACGCCACCTAGATGTTCCGCAGCTGCAGGTGGAAAGCGGACTCTAGGGTAGGCGAAAAGGAAGCGTCTTTCAACCACGACAGCGACCACGACGGCGACCACGACAGCGAGGAGGAGCACGGTACCGACGCCGTTGTCCACGTCCACGACGGCGGCAACGACGTGTACCTGGACAACGGCGACGACGATGACAACTGCTGCTGCATCGATGTCAAGTGACTGCGGTTCTCCACTTCCAACGCTCACGCCGATTCCATCGCCAGTTTCTCCACTTCCAGAAACCCCAACGACGCCTTCTTAGACGACTCTATCGCAGGACATAGATAGTCTGGAAAGCGCCTTTGGGATAATTCCGAAAGTGTGTGAAAAGATGGCGTATTTGACGTCCGCTTGGGAAGAAAGGCGCGCTGCGCAGCAGAAGGTGTGCGCTGAAATTTCCCAAGTCGACAAGGCTATCTTGCAACAGGACGACGACGTCGCAAAGTGGAAAGCTGAGATCGCTCAGCTTGAAGCAAAAGTGGCGAAGTCTGCCTGTAACAAGGAAGCCTTGTTGAAGAAACGGGTCGAACTGGTTGAGGAGGACCACCCGATCGATCAGGAAGTGGACGTCTTAGAGCGCGCGAAGGAAGCAAAGCGTCCGAAGTTGGAGCGATTGAAAACGTTGCTTGACACCGCGAAGCAGCAGTTGACGTCGGTTACCAATAGGTAGAGATTGTAAATAGTGGAAATGTATATATGTAGTCTTAGTAAATAAGGGTTAGTATGTAAGTGTTGTAAATAAGTTAATTAGTAAATAAGGGTTAGTATGTAAGTGTTGTAAATAAGGGTTAGTATGTAAGTGTGTAAATAAGTTAAGTGTAAATAGTTTCTTAGTTAGTTTGTGTTTTGGAAAAAAAAAACAAAAAACCACCAACCAAAAAGGTCCCAAAATATTTTGGGAAAAAAAAAAAAAACCAGGTTAGGTTAGGTGGTCGGCCCCATACAGGAAATGGCAAAGAGACCATTGTTGTTCTAAATTGTGAATAAGACATATATGTGAAAATTGGTGAATTTATGTTTCCTAGGAGAAGTTGTGTATAGGGTGAAAAAGGGGTTGAGAAGAAAATCCGCTGAAAAACATCATAGGGAAATGGGTACAGGGGGGGGGCAGGGCGCCGAGGTGGGCTGGTGGGGGGAGGTCGGGAGGCATTAAGTCCGAGAGAGGGTAGGGACATTGCCAAGTGGTACCTTCAGTCTTCGACATCAATAGTGAGAGAGGTACCTTTTTTTTTAGCACCGCTCCTTATACCTTTAATTAATTATTGAAATTTAGGGTAGAAATTACTTCCCCCATTACAGACGTTCTCCAAGTTTCGTTGGAAGCAAATTGTTCTTCATAAAGCACTAAACATTTTTTACTCAGACATTTTCTCCCTATCATCTACCCTTCATACACTTTTCGGGGGTCAAAGTATGAGGGTGAAACACGTTAAAAAAATATTTCTTGACTTTTCAGGGTGGGATCATTTAGCCCACTGTTCAACTTACATTTTCCAATAGGAACACTTTTTTTTTTAACTGCTTCTATTTTTTTTTAAGCTTAAAGGTGTCAACTTTTTGTCAACTTTATTTTTTTTTTCAAACATTTTTTCAGATTCGGGTACTTCCACTTAGGGACCTTCTTCCCACACCATAAGTTATTACCCGATTTCAACTCCTTCTGCTTCAAAAAATTTCTAAAGCTTCATTTTTACACTTTTACCTCCATCATTTTTTACGCTGAAGTATTTCATTAAATACTTCATTGTCTTCTTATACTACACCTCATTATCCATATTTTCATGTACTAATTTTTCATACTACTCTTTTCCTGCCCTCAAAATATATATTTTTTTAATTTCTGGACATTTTTTTTTAAAGAATAAAACTATTTCTGAATAACAATACTTTTTATTAACCATTGATACCTACCTAAGTACCTATTCATAACGAAGCAATTCAATGCACGCAATTACTTTAATAAATTCATTCATTAGAGCCGAACGCGTAAGAAAAATAATAATTATTTCTTGCACTGCGGCAGCGGCATGCATGTCCAGCCGATCCGGAAAAACAATTAACACATATCCCTTGATAGGTACGTCGGTCGCGACCGACGGGAAAAAAACGCTCCTTCCTTGCTACGTCACAGCAATAAAGTAACGGTTCATGATCTCAGAACACATACACCTTTCGCCCATAGGTGCGAGAAGGATGGACTTATACGACAAACTAACGTTAGACAGAAACAGCAACAATCTAACGGGACATGATCTCAGTAGCCCTCTCCTATTACTACTAGTTCCTAACAATTGTTCAATCGCGTGTATGGATTCCGAAAACACGAGTCCGTCGTCCACGTAAAAAGCTAAATAAACAACATTTTCGGCAAAGAATCCAATGAATACACACGAATCACTTTTTAATTGTTCAAATTTGTACCGACGTAACAAATCAACAAACTTTCTGTTCCAATTCCGCGACGCTTGCTTTAAGCCATATAAACAATTTTGGAAGAAAATGTCGTAAATCAGCGGTTAAACTCTTAATATCTGCATATGTTGTTTTCATGCGAATTTTCTCCTTATATGTTAAAAAATTTTTTAAAACAAAATTAATTAACTGTACTTTTGACTGAGGGCACAGTGATACCTCATATACTTCAATCGCGTCAATTAATTGTCGTACCGTTTCAGCATTTCCGTCAAGTTTTGGAAGTAGAGCAGATGCTACTCTAAAGTCAAACGCGGCCATATTTTCTATTTTAACTTCTTGATTAGGACCAAAATTCGAATTCTGTTTATCTAATTCTAAATTACTACTCCTAGTTGCTAACTTTAATATATCACTTTCTCGTTCATTTAAAATTACCTTTGCCTGCTCGATTTTTTCTTTAATAGATTTTATACAATTATTTACTAATTTTAAATTATCTTCTTTAAGCGATTTAGTTTTTTCTAATTCTACTGCTACATTTATTAAGCTATCTAATTTAGTTTTAATTACAATTAATTCTTGTCGCTTACGTTTGGTTATTGCAGGGTCCCTTCGTCTCTGAATACTGTCTTTTCTTAAATTCTCACCGAATAGTTTAATTTCTTCACTAAGTTCCTCCAAACTGGTGACGCACTCAACAGACATATCACTGTCACACACTTAGAACACTCATATTACATTCCTGGCACAGGTAACACTCACTTAGGCACTATTTAACTGCTCTTGTGATCTTCGCAGCTCGTAGAGGTTAATCTCCGCTCGTATTTGTTTTTTGCAGACTTTCTTTACCCATTTATACAATAGTACCATTGTAATTACCAAAATGATCGACATTACTATCACAAATGTTAAATCGCTAAATAGTCCTTGATTTGCATTTTGTGAGGCGTTATTGTTTCCTGATCCAGCGGCTTCTACTATTATTTCTTCTGATTTTTGTACACTACTTTTAGCTCCCATGATTATTCTATTTTAAATTTCCTTCTCACTAAATGTTCTTAACTTCAGTTCTTGAAAGGCAGGGTCGCCATGTGATGTTGGTGGATGACATTGAGGGGAAATGAAACCCAGTTACTTCTTAGTTGAATCTTTCTCTATTCAGCTATACGTTAGTTCTGCTCGAACCCTTGTAATAATAACTTACTTAAATATATTGGATATTACTTGCCTCCGCTCATCGTTACCCTGTTTTAAGTCCACTATCACTTGCGAAAGCAATCGTTCCCAATATTACACGTTTCTGTCTATGTGTCGTATTTCGGTAACAATTCAGAATGCGACACATCAGCCGTTTAACGAACGCACATGAATCTTTTGTAATTACAATATTTCGCAAGCCATAGCGACCTCCTTCGCAATCGAGGAACTGAGGGCACTAACCCTAATTTATACTACATTACAATATCTTCTTCCTCTATCGCACCCTCTTTTAAAGCTTGCAATTTTCGTTTTACATCTTTCCTTACCTTTACAAGCTCCTGTTTAATTTTCGAGTCCATTACAGCGATATATGTACATACAAGAGATAATATGATCCTCACTCGTTTACTGCTTCTACATTACTCAGAGGTAAATCGCAATGGTTATAAATATATATATTGATCAAACCCTTTACGGTATCGACCGTTTTTAACATCACTATCTTTATAAATACTTATAAACCCATATTTGTCATCCCAACAAACTTTGCAAATGGTTTTAAACATTTCAAATGGCATGTCAGTATTGACATGATCTGAATAGACATGCTTAAGATTTAGCTGATCCTGTTTGAATAATATAATTAGATTTGCATTGTCGCGTATTAGATGTTTTGGAATATGAGTATATGTTTGACAAAGATAAAAACAATGGCGTTGTAATGACGTCCCATACTAAAATAATCTCTGATTACATTCTGATTTTCGCAAGCAACATCGTCAAATATAAATATTGAATTAGATTTCCCATTTGATGGAGAAATAATATTCTCAGAATCTTTGTAAGGGTAATAGCCAATGCCTTTTATTGTTTTAAAAAGCTTGTCTAAGTATTCATATTTTGGTTGAATTAGCGATTTGGAGTATACGTATACATTCTCGAATCGGAGACCATTGGGATGTTCTAAAAGTGAAATTATAACATTCGTCTTTCCACAATTGGAAGGACCTGTAACGATTGATCGTATTGTTGACGGTAGTAGGGGACCATGTCGGTTTGCCTTTGAAATCACGGTTAGTAATAGGCAGCACAGCTTTTTGTTGAACTATTCGCATGTCAATAATCTAATGAAAAATATGGTTACTGTTTTTCTATTTTATAAGCTGATAGCTATGCATTAATTGGTTTATTTCGAAGAAAACTTTGAATAAGAGAGAGCAATGCGGAAAGTGCAACGAGGTAATGGTTTACTTAATAAACTAATTAATTCTTTACCGTTTGAATTTCATATACCGGGTTATCGCTTTTGTGGAGCAGGTACAAAGTTAAACGAGAGGTTCGAAAGAGGGGACAAAGGAATAAATCCTTTAGATGAATCCTGCAAAGCTCATGATATTGCATACTCTAATTTTAAAAATCTAGAACAAAGACATAAAGCAGATAGTATTTTAGCTAGAGCAGCACTTAGACGAGTTCATTCATCGGATGCAAGCATTGGAGAACGTTTAGCTGCTCGAGTAGTTGCAACCGCTATGAATGTAAAAACAAAGTTGGGTATGGGAGTTCAACAACAACAAAGAAGAAGTAGTAGTTCTATGAAAAAAAGAAAGGGTGGAAGAATAAGGTTTCGAAAATTTATAAGAAAAGCAGCGAATGTTCTAAAACAGAAAAAGCCAGAAAATGTCATTCGAGCAGCACGATTAGCAATGTCACAGTTAAAAAATGCAAATCAGAAAAAAGTGACCGATTCTCCCAGGATAATACCGGTTCCAAAAAGCGGTGGATTTCTTCCATTAATATCACTTTTCGCTGGATTATCAGCTTTAGGTGCTTCATCCGGAGGAGCAGCCGGAATCGCGAAAGCGGTTAATGATGTTAAAGCAACCCAAAGAAGTCTTAGCGAATCTGAACGATATAATAAGGCTATGGAAAAAAATGCTATTGGAAAAGGTCTTTTCTTGAAACCTTATAAAAAAGGTTTGGGACTTTATTTACCATATCAAAAAAAAAAAAACCTCTCTAAGTCTGCCACAACGAGCACTAACCTAACCTAACCTAACCTAACCTAACCGATGAAGATTTGCATAAATATGTTAAAATGCTTCAAATTCCTCACTTTCGCGGAATATTTATGCGTGACAGTTTACCTAAAAAAGTGCGCGCCATCGAACGTGGAATGGGAAGATTTCACATTTTTCAATTTCATAAAAAAATCAAAGTTTTGATGATGCAGAACAACGTGACTTTGCTAAAAATTAAAAAATAAAATAATAATTACCGAATTATAAGCATTTTACTATTCGCCGAAGTAGCGATACTATAAAACGGTACCCAGCAGCAAGGCTAGCGCTGTGACGTCACAGGTGCTCTCCGCACTAGCGGCACTGCTCGTCGAAGCGTGTGGATACGGCGGGAGTCTGTAAATAATCGTTGAGTACTCTTTGCGGAATTCGGCTTTCTACGAAAATGCCTAGGAAGAAGTGGTGTTTTGTACCAATGTGTATAAGTACAACTTATAGAACTCCTAATAAAATATTTGTGACAGTGCCAAAGGACAAGAAGAGAAAAAAACAGTGATTTGCGGCTGCAAGACGTTCGCTAGCGGATGTCTCTGATAAAACTGTTTTTTACTGTTGCGAGGATCATTTTAACGTAAGTTATCCAGTTACTGCTAAATCTACTTCATGTCTTTATTTGGTAATTACAGCTTGAAGAAGACATGGAAAATTACTTAGAATATAAATTAAGTGATGTGAGAGCGCGAATGAAGTCAGACGTGGTGCCGCACTTTTTCACATGTCAAACTGATAAGCCACAGTCGTCTACTCGCTCGTATAGCGAAAAAAGATTTAGAAGAAAAACAATAACTGAATTGCTACATGGGCACCCTACTTTATTAGAAGATGTTGCAGAGCCAACGGCAATAGTCATCGAGAAAACTGTAGATCGAGCAACTTGCAGCACTACGAAAAAAATGGACGTCGCTTGCCAAGCCCACGTTTCTCATTTTCGAAGTAAAGCAGTACAAGTTAAAATTACACCGAGTAAAACACATGCTACCACATCTCCAATAAAATTTGCGGTCTCCAGACGAGCCACAGAATCCCCTAGAAAACGGTTGCGACTACATTCAGAACATTCATCTGATAAATTTGTAGACAGTCCAACCCCTGCAGATGAAAGAGATGTTGATAACGGCCAATATCAGCCAAATCAAAGTAGTCTCAGCACTAGTAGCGAGACTAGCCCAAGACGCCAAAAATATCAGCAGGAACAATTTAGAAGTACATTCTTAAACATAATGGAAAAGAAACTTCGGATGTATACAGGTATCCCCAAAATTCACATGGATTTAATAGAAAAACTCCAGAAACGAACCACGCTAAAGAAACATCTCATTTACTTGATTTTATATAAAATGAAAAGTAACGATTCGTTTACACAAATTGGTGACCTGTTCGGGATTTCCACAAGTACTGCCAGTCGAACATTTTCGCAAGGATTGGGAACTCTCGCCTTTTTAATGAAAACATTAATTTTTTGGCCAGACGCCAAATCTATTAGACGCAATTTGCCTATTCAGTTCAGGATGACATTTTCTCGAGTTCAATCTATAATTGACTGTTTGGAAATTGAAATTCAAAAACCAACAAAAGCATATCATCAGTCATTAACCTGGTCGGATTATAAGAAGTGTAATACAATTAAATATTTAATTTCTTCAACACCAGATGGATTTATAAACTTTATTTCTTGTGGATACGGTGGCAGAGTGAGTGATGTTGCGTTACTTGAAGATTGTGACTATTTAGATGTACTTCCAGAAAATAGTATTGTGATGGCGGACAGAGGTTTCAAACAAATCGAGTTATTATTACATAGAAAACAGTGTACGTTGATTAGACCACCCAGTGTAGTAACAAATGTGAAAATGACCAAGGAAGACGTGATTTTAACAAAACGAATTGCTAGTGTAAGAATTCATATTGAACGCATTATTAAACGTATTAGAGACTTCAAATTTTTAAGTCCACATGCAACTGTGAATTCCGAACTGGTCCAAAAACTTGACGGTGCGATCGTTATTGCATGTGCAATAGTTAATTTACAGAAACCAATAATACGACAGTAATAAGATTAGTTACAATTTGTTTATATGTAGATATAAATATGTCTGCTTTTTTAAGTTCTTTGTTACTTATGTATAATTATTTTGTATTTCATAGCTAAATAGATTGTTAATTTGTTTTCTAACTCTAGTACGTAGCTTTAGGTGCATTTTACTTCTTTCTCTGCTTGTTTCTCTTTAATTAGGGTGGGTGATGATTGTATTGTTGTTATTTACGCTTTTCTAGATATTATAACGTTCTTAATTTTATAGGTAGGTATTATTAGTATTAGTATTCGCTATTATTACTTTTAATTTCTACTTTTGTTTATTATAGTTACGGTTTACCGTAAATAAAACCAAAACCATAAACCTGTTATTTGTGTGAAATTTTTGCATTTTATGGGATCAACATTCTGGACCATAATAGCTGTTAACGTGGGTTTGAGACAAGTATCTACCTATCTGTTTTATGTTTTGCTTAAGTGGTTGATAAGGGGGCTGTTTAAAAGTCAAATAAAATGCGAAGGATGCTAAAACTATTGTCTTTGTTCTGTCTCATGTATATGTGTTAATTTTGTCTTCAACATACATGCATTGGGTTCTCACGGATTACCTGCATAAATTCTGTTAAAAGAGAGGCCATAAATTTCAAAATTCATTATGTAAGGCAAGAACATCCAAGAATAATCAAGTGGACGTAATTTGAAACGAAGGAATGTATGGAAAGGAACCGTGGTAAAACCACTTGTGCACACGTAAGCAAAAATATAACGAAAAAGCAAAAACATGCCTGTGGAAGACCTCTATAATAAAAAAAGAATAATAATTGCTTAAATAATTGTACATATATTTTACATTAAACCTATCCTAACTCTAATAATCAACAATGGCGGTACCTAGCAGAGAAAGTAAAGACTGAATAATAAAAATAAATACCCTATAAGCATAACAATAACTACAAAATTAAATTTTTATAACTGAAAACTATAACTATTTAGATAATATGAATACCTACATATTTTTATACGACTTATATCACTATAACTATCATAACGCATACTTAATAGTAACAATAAAAACTTAAGAAGGCTGCTGCATTCGGGCAAACATTTTTTGTGTCACTTACAACTCTCTAACAACAAAGGAAACACATTAACCTTCCAAAACGTCACCGCACAGTTAATGACGTGTTCTGTAAATTCACTATCGTATGTAGCATGAACGATCGTAATTTTTTTTGAATTTTCAAAATCAGGTGCAGCCACGCAAAAAATTCCTTTTGTAATATTCCTTGCTAACATCTGTAGATTGATTTGCGCTAAAAATTTTTTGGTTATTTTTCCTTCAGAATCTATATAACGCAAACTTGTTTTGTCTGAGATCGGACATTTGATTTCGATGACAGAATCTGAAGTTACACCATCAGGTGAAGCACCTAGAATTCCATATTCCCTTAAAATTGTAAAGCCAGTAGTTTGTACAGTAACATTTAACTCCCTCTGTAGCTGTGCTATAACGGATTTTTCTAAATTGATTCCTCTCGTCATGTTTTGGGATTGAAACTGTTTCGTAACACCTACTATTTGACTTGTTAGGACTCCACTGGGTGTTTTACAAATTGCTGCGTCGTATATTTTTGAAGCAGTTATGCGACCGTAACGAAGTTCGTACCATAATGAAGTTTCACGTTGGTTGTGACTTAATGCACATGCATTTTCAATATTCTCTTTGGTGAGATTATGACAACAGAAACTTATAAAATTGTCTGCAGTCTGTTGTAATCCGCTATCACAGAAGTCCATCATCATTTGGTGAATTGAAAGTTTTATAACATCATTTGGTTCTTGGTTGTGTACTAATAATGGGCAGATATAAGAATGGTGTTTTTTTGTCAACTCGACTACTTCTTCAAGGAAACCCTCTGATTTTACGGAAGTACTGCGAAATGGTTTCGTTTGTTTTCCGATTTCCACAGATTTTATAAATTTAATTGTGCTTCCAATCCGAGACAAAACCGGTTTCTTCCAGTAGCATTCAACTGTTGTGGGTGCAGGTTCCTCAGATCTTCGGTGGATCCACATTAGAAATGCTATTGCATGTTTACAACCTCCCGCCGACGCTGCACAATCAAGACATTTAATTTCGACAATTTCTTGCCTTCTTTCATTAATTTTGCACACCACACAGTAAGGCTTTGTTCGAACTCTGTGTTCTGGACAAATCCTTCCACGGATAGTGCAGGTATCATTTTCTCTCGCAACTTGCACGTAGCCTACAGCCGTATCTCCGTAAGATTCTCTACCAGACCTTTAACGAAATTAAAACTTCCAATCATGTGAGTAAATAATAACCTAAATACAATTTTCAAAATTTTCCGTTTCTATTTTATAATTAGAAGTGGCCCAGAATATCGTTTACGTTTCCTAGCACATGCAACAATGCCACTTAAACAAACATTTGAAATGCGCTGGGAGGAAGAGGTTGCAGGTGTGGTTTTTAAGAGAGACTCTAGTAGGTAACGTGTTTATTTGGAAGAATTTTTAATTGCATTATTTACAAGCGAAAACCTATATTTCTAAGATTGTCACAGTCTTACGAGTGCAGTAATGCTCATGTACTAATGCAGGCAATAAAATTTAAGAAACTTACCTCTCTACTTTGACACCGGTAAAATTCGGATTTTCAGCAAGAAAATCCCACACCATTTCCACATCTACACGAGGTAGATTATGCGTGTCGGCTTTTTGAAAACCTGGTTCCATTTTTAAAAATCGTTGTAATGTATAACAGATATAACACAACCGATGGTGCGTAACAGTCTTGCATTAATGAGTTTCCAATTAGCGTCAGTGAGAGGCGGAGTTTCGGGAGCGCTACTGACGTCAATCCAATCAGAAAACGTTCTGCCACGTGGTCAAAATATTCAAACTTCTTCGGCGGATTTTGAAGAAAGCGCTAAGAATTTTTTAAAGTTTCTTTCACTTTCACGTTTTGTAGTTAGTATTGCACAATATTAGATAAAAATTTATATGTGTTACATTTTTTGCAACCTCCCCATTGTAAATCATAATAAGAAAACGGGCATGGGTACGCAGTGGACAGCATACAAAATTAAAAACGGCAATGCAGTTTATTTTGACAGCTTTGGAAATTTGCGACCACCTCCGGAAGTTGTGAAATATTTAAATTTTTCTCAACCATGTAAAATCTTTTATAATTATGATCGCAAACAGATGTACAACTCATTCAATTGTGGTCATCTAGTATTACAATTTCTATATAATATCACACCACCCTTTCACTTTTAAAACGTTAGCGCAGACGATAATAGTTCTATTTAATCTAACGTTAACAGACTATCAACATGTATACGTTTAATTTAACCGGAGACAAATCAATATTGCAAGCTAATATTAGCCCACCAATTGTTTTGGAATATAATTTTGAGTATTATTTAGAACTCGTTAACTTTGAAACATACAATTCTATTCCAAATATAGATCAAAGTAATAACAAATTTTATGTTGGGAATAGAGTAATAACCATACCGGAAGGATCGTGTGAGCTTGACGATATAAATCGTTATCTACGCCTTCAATTAGGACATCCGAGAGCAAAAGGTAAAGATATTATATTTCTTAATATAACTGGCAACAACAAAATACTTTACTTTCGGAAATTAACTGTAAAGAGCAAGTTGATTTCACAAAAACGGATTCAATCGGACGATTGCTAGGATTTAAACCGAGAATTATTAAAGCTAATAGTCATGAAGTGTCTGATTATCCTGTAAATATTTTTAAAGTAACGCTATATGCATCCATTGCAACCTTGTTTCCGGTTCATATTGAAATAACGAACAAGCTCATTTTATTCATCAACTTTTCCCAAACGTTCCGCCAGGCTATAAAATAGTGGAAAATCCAACCAACGTTATTTATTTGCCTCTAAATTCGAGAATTAGGCCTTTCGCTGACGAGGCTACTGAAAAGCGACGCGATTAGGACTCAAATCGGCAACCAGTCGCGTGCAAGTTGCCGCCAATGCATTTCAATGGAAGTTCGCTCACGACGCCACTACAGGGTGATTGGTTTACGATGCGTTGGCTACTAGTTTCAAGCAACTCGTCGTGCTGGTCGCCAAGCGATTAGTTGCCGAGACATTGTGCGCGATAAAAATGAACGAACAGAAACTAAATTTGAAATTTGTAGGGGAAGTAGAAAAATATCCCCTATTGTACAATTATGAGTTACCCGAATATTCCAGAAAAGACTTATTAGAGAAGGCGTGGACTGCAGTGGGTAAAGAAGTAAATTTAACAGGTATGTCCTTAATTCAGATTTATTAAAATATATTTTTTATTTATACAATATAATTCCACTGCCATGGAAGTGATGCGCGCGGGGTAAGAAAGTGGTTAGCCAAATAATTTCTTAAAACATAACCTGAAGAGTGATCAGTTATTTCAATATCTTGTAATTGTGGTATTGCGTTATTAACAGGTAACCCCTGATTTTTTTCAAAATGCATAGGGGTGTACCCAACACCTTCTCTTTGTCGGACATAATTGTGCAGAACACAAGCAGCTTTCACAATGTGATTGACAGTTTCTGGGTTTCGACAACGTATAGGAGTATTCAAAACTTGGAATTTTTCAGCCATCATACCGAAAGTGCATTCAACGATTTTTCTTCCACGACTCAATCTGTAATTAAATATTCTTTTTGTATTGTCCAAACCGCGCTGTGGATATGGTCTCATTAAATAACGCGACAACGGAAAGGCTTCATCGCCCACAAAATAATAAGGGAAGTCATTGTTCTTTTCATCATCGGGTAATCGGGATGGAGGCGGAATATCAAGCCCTTCATTGGTAATCCAGTGTTTAATTGCAGATGCACGAAATATACCTCCGTCGCTATTTCGGCCGGCATAACCTGTTTCTATAAATGTAAATAATCCATTAGCGTCACAACACGCCATCAGTACAACAGAATGATAATGTTTATAATTGAAGTTTTGTGATCCAGTATTAGGAAACTTTTCGATACGAATGTGCTTTCCGTCAATGGCTCCTATGCAGTTGGGAAGTCCCCACAAAGAGTAAAATCGCCCTGCAATAGTTTTCCACTGTTCCCTGTTAGGTATATTCATGTACATTCCCTGCAATATGTTCCACATTATTTCGGTAGTTTCTGCTACAATTCTCGAGACTGTGTTGTCGCCTCTAGCGAAATATAAGGAAAGTGCTACAAATGTAGATCCTGTTGCTAGATACCTAAAATGTAATATTATTGCTTGTTGAATTGTAGATTGTGGATAGCATTGTTATTGTAAAAGAAATCATAATTTTTGTTCCAGCAAGCGAATGTAAAGAGAAATGGAAGAACCTACGTACAGTATTTGTCCGAAATATGAAACCTGCCCCGAGCGGATCGGGGTCTAAGAAAAAAAAACCGTATTATCTGACTGAAGCGATGCAATTTACAATACCATTCATAAAAGCAGTCACAGCTACATCACATGGAAATCTTCCATCCATTGGAAAAGAGGTTCATGACATTCCAGAAAATGAGGACGACATACAATCAGAATCTCAGCAGCATCAATCCCAGAATGAATCCAATCTTGACCAGCCATCCCATAATGAAGAACTGTCACAACCAGAACTACGAGTGCAACGCGACCAACCTCCACCAAATTCACTTAATGGTCGTCCACAAAACCACTCTACTCGCAAACAAAAACGTTCAATCAATGAGGTCGACAACTCATTTGCGGACTATCTTAAAGCAAAAAAAGCTGCCATTACTTCTATGTCAAGCGAGCGTTCAGATGCAAAGAAGATGTTTGTCCTAAGCTTGTTACCTGAGCTGGATGAAATGAATGTCCAACAAATGAAAATGTTTAAACGAAAGGTTTTGCAACTAATAGATGATATATTGAGTACCAAGTCTCCAGCTCCTACTCTGCTGTCTCCACGATCTGTCGCTTGCACTCCCCTTTCATCTCCACTGTCACTCACATCATCCGTAAGTGCGACTGCTTATTACGAAAGTGTGCAAGAAGAATTTATAGATGATCCAGCACTCCGGTATCAGATCTCCAATACGGGCCAAGACTTACCACAAACCTCAGAAGATCCTCTACTCCAACAGTCAAGTCAAGAAATTCAAACAGACAATCAACAAGTATACCCCCAATATTCTTCAACGCATTTTACTCAGTTATAATATTGTTTTAAATCTATAAGCATAAATAAAAAGTCTATTGTACCTTAGCGTTATTAGTATCCTTTCCTCAGGACTTACGCATTCTCTCATATTGGTATTTCTTTGCTGAATACCGGGACTCACTATACGTACAAGTTCCAGATAACTGTCTTTTGACATTCTGTATAATGCTCGAAATTTACTATCGCTATGCTGCAGTTCTTTCGCCGCGACAAATAGCCGACAGTTTATATTTTTCTCAATATAGGGATGCACCCAAAACCTTCTTTGGCGTCTCCGTCTTCGTCTATAGTAATAATAGAGAATAACGTCGTCGTCACTATCACTAGACATTATTTGATTGTTTAATTAGTGGCAGAGTAAGCTCGCGAGTACGAAACTGCAGACATTATTATGCGACGTACCGACAGGTCGCAAACGCGTCACTATTTTTGGGTTGTTTAGTGTGCGAAACCAGGGCATAAGTAGTTGCCAACTTGTTGGTGATTCCAGTTGCTATCCAGTTCCAGTTCCCTTTAAGTAGCCTCGTGAGCGAAAGGCCTTATTGACTCAATAGTCATTAAAATAGTTGATCAAGACGGTGAGTTGGTTAATTTTCGTGGAGAGACCGTTACAGCAAGACTTCATTTGAAACGTCTCTCTCTGTCTAATAGGTATTAAACCATAATGGTTTGCCGTTATAAAAATTTTGGCAAACGTAAGGAGATTTATAGGAAACCAACATTATCACAATCCTTCAGTGCAAAAGAAGAAGTGAAGCGATTAACATCTTCAAACGCGCGCTTTTTAAAAAGTTTAGGATATCAAGTTAAGAAGTTAAAACCATCATGCATTCTGAAATCTTGAATGTTACCGAACGTGCATTATTTGATTTATCTATAACCAATGCGGAAAAACATACTCATCAACCGTATACAAATACAACGTTTAAAAATAATGATGAAATCCGCATTCCAATTGAAAACGAAGATGTCTACACTTTACCATGGGATAGTGTATTATATGTTGAAGGAAAATTGCTAAAAACTGATGGTACACCTTCAGCAACTGCCAAATTTATAAATAATGGAATTGCACACCTTTTCGATGAAATTCGTTACGAAATCGGTGGTAAAATTGTTGATCGTGTTCGAAATCCTGTTATAACTAGCACCATAAGAGGTTATGTTTCTTACAACGTAAACGAGAGCTTGCGTCTTCAGAATGCTGTTTGGGCTCCCAATGATGATACATTTTCGGCAATAGATCAAAATGGAAATTTTAACGTATGCATCCCACTACGTATTCTTTTAGGTTTTGCGGAAGATTTTCGAAAAATTCTTCTCAACATAAAACAAGAACTTATTTTAATAAGAAGTAGTATCGATACAAACGCCATAATAAATACAACTGCAGGTGAAACTTTAAAAGTAGAAATAAATACAATTTCTTGGAAAATTCCACATATATCTGTAGCAGATGTAGAACGTCTTAAACTTTTAAAATATTTGTAAAGAAATCAACAAATGGAAATTAATTTCCGTAGTTGGGAGTTGCATGAGTATCCTTTATTGCCTCAAACAAATAATCACACATGGGCTGTGAAAACTACGTCACAACTTGAAAAACCTCGTTTCGTGATAGTTGCATTTCAAACAGATAGAAACAATAAATCTGAAAGACAATAAAGGCCACTTTGATCATTGCGAACTTAATAATATTAAATTACATTTAGGCTCTTCTATGTATCCTTACGACAACCTTCATCTTGATTTTAAGAATAATAAATTTTCTATATTATATGAAATGTATGCTCAATTTCAACAGTCTTATTACGGAACGGTTAGCGAACCGGTAATGAAACCATCAGATTTTAAGAAAATTGCTCCCTTATTTGTAATCGATTGTACACATCAAAGCGAAATTGTGAAGGCGGGTGCTATAGATGTACGTCTAGATTTTGAAACTAATGAAGCAATTCCAGCAAATACAGCTGCATATTGCTTAATTCTACATGATCGAATGGTTCGCTACAATCCATCCAACAACATTGTTCAAGTATTGTGACTATATATTATAAAGATGAAGTTCATAGTGGATGTGCAAGGATACCTTCATATTTAAGGAAGTTGCTTTCGGTAAAATAAGCAATGAAGAAAAAATTGCATGGTATTTATTATCCCCACCTTTTGCTTGGTCGCAACTTGCAGCCCGTTACAGAAGTCATTAATTATTTCAATCATCCGGTCACAACTGATTCATCTGATAATAATAATAATTACAACAGCAGCAGCAGCAGTAGCAGCGATAGTGACGAGTTTATTTATTTTCACAATTAAAAAATATCTACTAACAAGAATGGATCCAACCTCTTATGCAATTTACAATAGCGATGTGAATAATTTGAAAAAGGAACTTTCCTATGCATTTGTTCGAAATAATGAACAGACAGCCAAAAATATTTTTATGCGATTAGGATTTCAAGTGCCCTTCGAAGCCTTCACATGGATTACAAAGACTTTTCCATCTCTATCGTTGCTGGATTTGTTATTTCACCGTCAAATTATATGCGATGATTTTGTACAATCCTTTTTGAATACAGTTCCAGATGATTTAGACTTTTTAAGTGTATTTGATGTAGTGAGTGTATTAACTGAAATGAAGGAAATGACGACTTTGTGCACCAATGATATATTTCTCCTTCAAGATCTCCTTTCAAATTATAATCCTTGCAATTTAGAAAAATTTCCTATAAGTAATATTAAGAAAAACTATAAAAATGTATTAGCATGTTTGGATGATATCATACTACAAACTGTTTATTACGCACAACCAAAACTATTGTACTATATAATTCAAATTATGAAAGCCAACAAACTGGCTTATAAATTTGAACCATTGCATAATTGTAGACAGAAAGCAGTCTTACAATGGCTTGTTGGTAATTTAGAAAAAGCGAAAAAAGGATTGACAGTAGGTTGGCAAGATGAAAATAAATCAGATTCTGCTAAATTACCATCAATTTATTCTAAAGACTATAAAAGTGTTTTCAATATTTTGCAAGAATTAATGTAATACTTTTTTGTATGCTTAACACTAATTGAAATAAAATACTCATATAAATAAGATTTTTTTATTTTAAAAAAATCCTACAAATCTTTAATTCCCAATTCCTTATAAATATTATCAAATAGGTAGCAACATTGTTCGTTTTTAGCTGTAGTGGGCGGCGGCGGCGGCGGCGGGGAGGATGGTAGTGGTGGTGATATCAATGCATAAGATTCTTTCTCGTTTCTTTTCCTTTGTCTTTTTTTCCCTTTTTCCGTTACTATTCTTCTTTTCTTCGGTTCTTTAAAAATATCTCTTCTTTTCTGCACTTCTAACGCTAATGTTTTAATTAATTTCTTCATTATTACCATTATTAGGATCGATGGTTTTTGGATAATTTAAAATTTCAGATAGCGGAGAAGCTATAATATTGAACAAATCACTATCAAACACGCCAGTGCTTGATGTTCTACATTTTTCTTCTAAATTTGCAATACTGCTATGCCAATCCTCAGTCGCTTGCACAACATTTGCCAGTTGGAGTAATTCAAATGCTGAAAGAACTTTGATTTTATTTCCCGGTTTTAACTGTACAACTGCCATTTTGCTTTCTAAAGTTAAAACTAACGTATTTGTTTCGAGAACTACTATTTAAATTGGTTATTACCACTACTATCATCCGTTCCTCCTCTTCCTCCTCCTCCTGCTCCTTCTCTTCCTAGATGTTAAGGTCATTAACGAACAAAAAACACAAGTATCTAATGGTTTCAAGTTAGTTTATTAAACATCATTTTTTTCATTGTAGTGATTAACTAACTTTGTATAAATATTAAAACATTAAGCTAAATATACAAATCATTAAAATAACCTAACTTAAATTAATCTAAAAGATAGGTAAATACCTGTACGTCTGAAAATAAAGGATTACAAATCCTACATTTGGAACGTGTCCTATACAATAGGTAAAACGAAGACGAACAGGTATTTACCTATCTTTTAGATTATTTTATCTACGTCTAACATGTGTTGACCTTCAGATTCATTAGTGTAATTCAATGCCGGTAGGGGTATTAGCCCTCGAAGTAGTTGTTTCTCTTGTTTCTGGTTAGTCTTGTTATTCAAGCTAACTTAAATTATCAGTAATTTTGTAGTGTCCCCATACTAAAGTCTTATACGTTTCTGGTATATGGAAACGTTTATCATCATCCGCAGGCAAAGCAATTTTATTAATGCATTGAGAATAAATTATATGCTTTAAAGATCTAAATACATTTTGTCGCTTCAGTACTATCTCGTTTTCATTTAATACATATTTAAAATATTTTTGCGTTAATGACTTTATAACATTCTTTTTAACACCTTTAGTCTTTTTCATTACCAAACTTCCTTCTATATTTACTTCATATATTTTAGCTTTAAGACCGACAAATTCCCAAATAATCTTACCACAAACTTCATCTTTCATAAGTGCTGGGACGGCTTTATTTACCAAAGGCATTTCAAAAATATTATCAGTAGAATAATTTGAGGTATCAAATCTATGTAAATTATTCTTCATATCATTATAAACATTATCCGTTTCTATGAAATACAACAAACTATCAGTATCTGTATACAAAAGTGATGCTTTGGAACCATATTTTTTTTTATAAAGTTATAGTGAAAATCATACATTACAAATTTGGCAATTTCCAATACTGCAAACCCGGCGTAAATTGGTTTGTCATAATAGATTTGAGACTTTAACAATTGTACTGCTGCAAAATTTTCACCAAAAATGGATATACTATGAAAATTGGGTTGTGAAACTAATTTCTCAACTCCTTTTTTATGACCCAAATCTTTCCACGAATTGACTAAATTAACGTTAACCTTTTTTTTTTATATTTTCGATACATTTTCCATAGTTTGCATTATTTATTAATTTGTACATATCTTTTTCAAATGCGTTTGCGGCACTTTGTCTTAGACGAGTATTAAAATCGATAAACGGTTTCATCCCAGCAGATTGCTTGAACGTGAGAATTCTATGAATCTTTGACAACTCTAAACCATTTTCAATACATTGCTTAAGAGTCTTTATATGAATAACGTAATTTTGCTTATCGAAAAAGGTTTGCAATAATTTTTTACATTTTGAATTTGGAGGTTTCATTTTTTCAATACACATTGGAAAATCATTGTGCAAATCATGCAAATGTTTTGGATAATGAATATCGACTTCCAAAACATATCCTTGATCATCAGAATCTGTATAGTTATTTATATTAAATGAATCAATATTATTTTGTGAGAGCCATCGAAAGTTCGATAGAGGCAGTTTTTCCGAAAGCGCATATCCATATAAATTATTTGCATCCCAATATGATATGTAAGATGTTGCTTGTGAATTCTTGTAATTAGAGGGAATATATTTATTGTTGGCCTGTGCGAAACGCTGAACCACTCCAGCATAACCACCTCGGATATTTCGTTGAAAAAAGAGTACCATTGAACAGTCAGTTAACAACTCCAACTGTACATTGGTAAATTTTAGCATTGCCTGCCATGACAAGCCGGGTAAACTATAAAAATGGGCCGGATCTAATTTGTATGTATTCAAACATAAATTTCGGAAATTTTCGAAAACGTCGCATAATAAAATTACGTCTACTTTTAAATAGAGGTCACTGTATTCACCTAAATTTTTACATGAAAATTTATGCCAAATATCGTTTGCTCTTTGATAGTCTGCATCAGAAATTGAAGTATCTTGCATTGAATCGTAAAAATCCATTTTTGAAGGTAAAGATTCGTTATTTAATTTTTCCAACGTATCTAAATAATTGTATGGGAAAACACCCTTTTGACGCATTAATCTAAATTCTTCATCATTTGGAAAAAAGTTTCTCAATTCTATAATTTGAACATCTGACAAATATGCAGCGAGTGTCTCCAATTTTCGATTCATAAATCGATAAGAATCTGCAAAACGTAAATCTATGTAACTGTTTTCATTATTTTTTCTATCAACTAAAATTTTCTTTGTAAATGAAATATACTTTTCTTTATTCACCGGAATGACATTCATTGGTTCGTCATCTTCGGCGGCAAATTCACGTATTAAAAGATGACAATCATAATTGCTAAAATTGTGAAAGAAAACCGGGATAAAGTTAACGGTTTTTACTTTCAAATTACAGGAATAATGACAACAGCCTCTATATTTGCCGGTGAGGTGACAGTGATCTTTAATTTTATCTGAACCTAAATCTCCGTTACATAAATAACAGTTTGTTGCCGATGCGAAATTTTCTAAATCCTCTTCAGTTAATTCTTTCATAGGAATAATATTTTTTAAGTATGTATGGTATATATGAGAAGCTTCATTTTTAATCATATTACAGAAAACTTTTGCACAATTTTCTCCCCGAAACGAATAAAATTTCGAAAGTGAATCGTCATAACAACACTTAACGTAATAGGCAAAACTAAATGGCTTATGAATGTGAGTAGATACTGTTTTAGTATCATCTATCGACGATTCTGAAGATTGTTGAATTGGAACTAGCAAAGATTCAAAATCGGCATATATAACAAAAGGAACTTTAATTTGCTTTTCTATTTGTTTAAATTTTAAAAAATTATTTCCAGCTGAAGGTAAAACGGTTACACATTTCGCACAGTCCTGTTGCATATGATTAGCTAAAAGATTTTCACTACCAAAATATTGCAAGCAACTATCACAAATATATTTAACAGTTTTTCTCCGACTTAGCTGCTTCGAAATAAGACGACTTAAATTTTTAATATAACAGTAATGTTGTTTATTTTCTTCTTCGATGTATAGTAAGTTAACATGGTTTAATTTTCTACATTGAGAGAAATAATATGGTCCTACAATTATTGACTTTTCTTTTTGTTTTTCGAGACCAAAAAAATTTACACTTACATTAGGATTCAATTTTTCAAACAATTTAATGTTACAAAAGGTCATTGGAAAGCTCATACCTGTTAAATTTAGCTTTGAAAGATATTTCCTATAACTTGATACATGATTTTTACGACATCTGACGGGATATAGTGCAGAAAGAATTGCCCAGATGAAACACATATTATCTTGGTTTTTGACGTTAACGACAGCCTTTTTGCGCTCAATGTCCAATGGAAGTTTTACATAGGTGGAAGCTTTCAGTGGATTGTATTTCACCAAATTGACTTCCAAAAATAAAAGTTCCTGAAGTGCATATCCACTATCACGTTCCTTAAAACAAGTATAAGCGTTTTATTAGTATTATTATTACTAGACTAGTTTTAACTTACCTGGAATTCCTCAAGCTTTTTCTTTAAATTTGCAAGTAAATTTTCAATTACTTCGTTTACATTGACAGATTTATCTACAACTTGGTAGGGAACCAGAAAAGATTTTACTTCCAAGTTATGTTTTCTTTCATCATCATCATCATCTGAGACTGCTGCAGGCTTCAGAAAACTTCCATAAACTTCGAAATTTACTTTCAGTACGTTAAAATTCTTAAGTTTTTTATTTATGATGGTCACGATTTCATTCCGTATATTATGAATGAAGTTTTCTATTAATAAATTGCTATGGTCGTTTATAGGTAGATTGGCAAATTTTGTATTATTATTAGGTATCAAACGATAGGAAACCACTTTTCGATTGAATGCTGACAATATTTCATGAACATTAGAACCAAGAGTGACATCACGTTCCAAACATTTATTCTTATTTTAAGAAGAAGTTGATCGATATAAACCATTCATTTATTAATTAAAATTGTATCTAACAATGACAAAATACAGACGTTTCGATCATTAAGATTTATGATCATTATCAATGTGAATCTAAAAAAATTTTTTATATATAAAATGTAAAATAATCTTAATTTTTAATTGTAAATAATGAATTTGATATAACATAATTAATAAGTTAACATACCATGGGGATGAAGAACACGTTTTCCAAATCATCATTTAAAAAAAACCAATCAGGATTTCGTTTAAGAAGTTTTTGTAAAATACACTAAATTTAACAACATATAACCAATAAAAATGAATGGTGTAAATATAATGATGATTTAAATTATTTTTAAATATTTAAGGATATAAAAATAAATTGTAAAAGAAAAAAAAAAGAAAAAAAAAACAAGTAAAATGGATGTTAACTTGATGAGTTAACATCCAAGAATGAGGAAAAATTACATTTTTTTTTTTTTTTTGAGAATTATAATGATTGACATACAAGAGGTCAATAAAAAAACCAAGATATTCAAGAAGTAAGTTTCAATTCTTATGTTGGACAGAACACAGGAACACCAAAAAAGAAGGTGATTTTAGATACCTTCTTTTTTGGTGTTCCTGTGTTCTGTCCAACATAAGAATTGAAACTTACTTCTTGAATATCTTGGTTTTTTTATTGACCTCTTGTATGTCAATCATTATAATTCTCAAAAAAAAAAAAAAAAAATGTAATTTTTCCTCATTCTTGGATGTTAACTCATCAAGTTAACATCCATTTTACTTGTTTTTTTCTTTTACAATTTATTTTTATATCCTTAAATATTTAAAAATAATTTAAATCATCATTATATTTACACCATTCATTTTTATTGGTAATATGTTGTTAAATTTAGTGTATTTTACAAAAACTTCTTAAACGAAATCCTGATTGGTTTTTTTAAATGATGATTTGGAAAACGTGTTCTTCATCCCCATGGTATGTTAACTTATTAATTATGTTATATCAAATTCATTATTTACAATTAAAAATTAAGATTATTTTACATTTTATATATAAAAAATTTTTTTAGATTCACATTGATAATGATCATAAATCTTAATGATCGAAACTTCTGTATTTTGTCATTGTTAGATACAATTTTAATTAATAAATGAATGGTTTATATCGATCAACTTCTTCTTAAAATAATAACTATTGAAATATATACTCCTTTTCACTTATTTATTCTTATGGTTAATAGATTTAAGATGTGCAGAATAATTTACGAATTCAAGTGTACACTTGCAAATATCACATGTTGTAAGCTTAATTCTTTTAGCTGGAGGCTGCTCCATGATGTTACTAGTACTCGGAAGCGAATGTAATTGTTCATTCAAATGTTGATTCCTATGCATTTATAGCACCTTTCAGACGTTTCTGCTCCATTTGGTAGTTTTTTGACACCTTTTAAAACAAGGCCCGTGTCCACGCATTCTGAAAACTTTTCATCAGGAATAATTTTGGCCCATCTTTGTGGCAAAAAACATTCAAAGTCTCCTAGATCGACCTTCACCTGTCGACCATATCGCGTTTGTACGGCGAAAACTCGTTCAATGCGATATAGCTTCCCAATTTCTAACGTTTTTAACGATACCGTTGTTTTGAACTCTACCGAACCGGCCGCATTTAATTGTTTTAGATAATCCATAGTTAAAATACTTTTTAAAGGCTAAACTTAGTTAAAGTATACTAGGTAGGTAGGTACTTTGATTAGGAAGTAACCGACTTTAAAAATAATGGCGTTTGCACCATTATTTATAACTATTACCTATCCCTCTTCAACAGATAGTTAGATTTAATTAAGGAATACTTTTATGCTATTGGTTAAAATTATTTCGAATCGTTGTTATAATCATGATGATGGTGGTGGTGGTGGCAGTGAGTGAATGTTGATAATAATTTCCGGCATATAATGATGTTAGTGGAAAATATTCTCAATTAATAAGTCTGTACACTTATACACCTATCAGTTATTAATCGCTTCCGTCACTAACTAGTCCTTATTTTAAAAATGGCTTTAATTCCAAAATTAGATAATTATTTTTTTGTAAAAGATAGACAATTAATGAACTGTAAAACTTTTTTTTCCAAATTTAAATTTAATCATCATTCTATTAAATGGTTTTTACGTGAACTGCAGCATTCGAAGATTTATAGTTTAAACAATATTCTTATCGAAAATTCATACAGAATTATTTTAACTTCAGATCAAAAACCTGTTTATTTAGTGAAAAGTTTGAGTGCATTATGTTTGGAAGTAGTTTTTAACGATTATAAAAAAATTAAAAAGGATGAGTTAACTATTTCGTTAACAGTACGAGCATTGGAGAAACATAGATTCCGTATCGAACTGTTGGGACCTTGGCAAATGTCTATGCCGAAAAATGATATGTCAACGTTTGAAGTCCTATCATTTATAAAAAAAGAATGTGACCTACTTAACATTAGGGTAATGTCAACGGAACAAAATTTCTCAATAATAACTGTTAATGACAATGCCATTTGTTCGTCATCTGTATTATATATATACCATATATAAAATATTGTTGGTGAAGAGAGGATTGTCTGCAGGTAAGCAAACATATATTATACTTACAAATCTTTGCAAATAAATTCAAACTCATTATAAGTCCGCAGTTAAGATTATTAATTATTGGACATCCGTTGCAGGTGCATTTGTACGATTACATTTTTGCTATAATTGTAACATTTTGCCATATACGTAGCTATTTAAAATTGTAGTTTCCCACAATAATATCCTGCTTTTTATCTGTTTAAGTATTCAACTCAAATCAGTAAAAGATATTTATTTCAAACTTCATGGACAAAGCAAAGGCTGAAAAATATTACTTCTGACATCCTGTCATGCAGGTGGTAAATCAACATATCCGTTTAAGCATTTAAAAAAATTATCAGCTCACATAACTACAACATATTGTTTCAAGTTTCATATTTACCCATATCAGTCATGAATAAATCAACATACCAGTTTGATCATTTTAAAAAATTATCAATTCACATAATTACAGCATATTGTTTTTCAAGTTTCACATATTCCTATTATCAGTCACGAATAAATCAACGTACCAGTTTGAACATTTTAAAAAATTATCAACTCACATAAATACAGCATGTTCTTCTTCAAGTTTCATTATTCCCATTAGCAACCATGAATGCGAATGGTAAGTTTTGTGAGCAAGAGACTTACTTATCCTATATTACATACTATTAATTTAATTTATTTTTCAGAGAAACTTATGATCATTAACTGCGTGGTTAATTTGAATCTTCCAGAGTTGGAGGTAAACTATATTGATATTTAAAATTCTTAATTTGTTTTTGTTATTTTTAAGGATATAGATAGGTACATGGTACTATGCCATAGTCCTCCATCTGAAGCGATATATTTAGGATTGATAAGTATGCCCACGGCTTGTCCGAGGGCATACTTAACGGTCGAAAGACCGGAATGGTGTGAACCATGGGCAACCATTTGGTTAGGTATGTATGTAGAAAATTTTAAATGTATATATATTTATATTCTTTAATTCTTTTTAGAATAATGGATTTCCCATTAAAAAACTTTATATTTTATTTTTATTTTATATAATAAAATTTTGTTAAAAACTCATAAACATTTGTGTTTTATTTCTTACATGATAATATAGTTTAAACATATACGTGTCTCCTCAATTAAATGAGCAATTTTACACGGATTCCATCTAATAATGTTGTAATGTAACATTTTTTTTTTTGAAGAATAAATCATTTGTGTTATGATTTGTGCAAAATAGATCAATAAACAATACCTTCCTCGAAAGGAATTTTTTTTAAAGAATAAAACTATTTCTGAATAACAATACTTTTTATTTACCATTGTTATCTAACTACCCACCTATCTACCTATTCATAACGAAGCACGCAATTAGGTACTTTAATAAATTCATTCATTAGAGTCGAACGCGTAAGAAAAATAATAATTATTTCTTGCACTGCGGCAGCGGCATATCCAGCCGAACCGGAAAAACAATTAACACATATTCCTTGATAGGTACGTACGTCGCGAGCGACGGGAAAAAATGCGCTCCTTCCTTGCTACGTCACATCATTAAAGTAACGGTAAATGATCTCAGAACACATACACCTTTTTCCCATAGGTGCGAGAAGGATGGACTTATACGGCAAACTAACGTTAGACAGAAACAACAACAATCTAACGGGACATGATCTCAGTAGCCCTCTCCTATTACTACTGAGCCCTTTTCTCCCCAATACTCTTCAATGTAATCATGGGAGACCTGGAAAAGGAAATAAAAGATCTGCCCAGAACAAAAAAATTTCAATTTGCAGACGATACAGCAATTCTCGTTGAAACAAATATTTGAGAGCATGCGAAAAGTAGAATGGAACGAGCATTAGAAAGAACCAAAGACTTTTGCGCTAAATGGAGCATCCAACTAAACGAAAAGAAGACAGTTGTCATAAAAATAGGTAAAGGCCAACTTAAGATCAATTCAGTAACTTTGCTAATAAATAAATTCGTATCCACAAGAAACTAATGTTGAAAATAAAATAATTAAATAATTAATTGAAAAAACCGGTAGAGGGAACCACTGAGTTTAAAATAAAAACTCGTTATCACCAGCCTTTCTTGTGTGGTTAGTAGTAAACATTCTGTATGTGAATTTAACTTCTTAAGGAAGTATGAAATATTTCACCATATGCGAACCAAGTCATTCTTAAAATAAACAAACAAATTGATAACTTGCTCCGAACAACAGTGTTTATGTTACTTAAATACCTGGAATGACGTTGTGATTAAAAAAATATATTACTTCTACGAATAATTCATGATTGTATCGTCAGAATATTGACGTCATATTAGAACTTTGAATTCAAAACGATTGTGTACAGTTGTGTAATAGTTGTGTTTTGTGCTATTATAGTAAGGAAGAAGTGAATAATTTTAATGAAAGTGATTTAATTCTGTTCAAAAAAAGTAGACAAACTCATAGACAACTTAAAATTTCTGTTATTCATAGTGCAAATCAGTGAGTGACCGGGTGAGTCATTGTCTTATAGTATATCTCAATAATTTCAAAGCTTGATAAATGAAAAATTAAGGCGATTCATTTATAAGAGATTTTTAAAAAAAAAAAAAATCAATTGATTAATTTTTATACCATAGTAACGACTATTAATTAGTAAACGTAATGGGAACTTCGATTATGAAAAAAAGAAAATATGTTTTCTTTCCCTTCTTAGTACAGAATGCCGAGACAATAGCTCGTAAAAGAACAAGGACAAGTTCTCCTTTACCATCCACATCATCGGAAGACAACACAGTGGCGTCCACATCAACCACTGACACCCAAATAAAAGATCTAATGAATATAGTTCAAAACATGGTTCGTGTCATGGAAACGCAATCGAACAGTTCTGCCAATAGAATACTAACACCCAAAAGTACTATAGTACCAGAATTTAATCCAGAAGACGAAAATCAGTCTATAATTCGATGGTGCCAACGTGTAGACGAATAAAAGGAACTGTGTAACTGGAGCGAAGAAGCAACTGTTTTTAATGCCATACCCAAGCTTAATGGCCTTGCTCAAACTTGGTACCACAGTCTACCAACAATCCAACACAACTGGCAGGAATGGAAGCAGATACTTATAAACGCTTTTCCACCAAAAAGAGATTTTTTTAAAACTCTCGTAAATATGATGCAAAGAACAAAGAAACGGGATGAATCATTCATTGTATATTTCTATGAGAAATCTGCGCTGCTCAATGAGTTAAAAATAACTGGTTCAAATGCCGTATCGTGTTTAATTGGGGCATCCACGACAATATTATTAAGACCGCAGCTAGGGCGAAAGACTATCAAAGCCCTGAAGCACTCATGCAGTTTCTAAAAGGCTGTGAAGAAAATCTTCAGGTCCAACAACTGTAAGAAGTCTCCAGCAGTGACTCCGATGCTAATAATTAGTGTCGCGAGGACGCGACTCGTTGTAGGATGGCCGAATGTAAAATCAATTTTTAAACAACATTCTTTTTTAATATATTTAATTTGATATTGCTGAATAATAGGGTTTATATCTAAACGTTATATTTATCGTTTGAAAAGGCTGTTGGTTTCGAGTGAATGAAGTCATTTGTTTAATGATTGGGTAGACCCATAGGTAATAACGTAAAGACGATAAGCAGACGACTGGAGAATAAGAAACACATGAGTCAGTCTGTGTTGGCTCGCCTCGAGTGTGGTTGAATTGTGAGCGTATCAAAAATGATACAGAAATAATAATTAAAGAGATAGCATGCTTTCACCCCTGGTGCACTGTTGCCCGGTCATTACGGCCGTGGTTCCTTCGAGTAGGGCTACTGGCAATAGGGGGTGTTGCGGGCTACTCGAATGACATGATTCTGGTGGAGGGGTAGCTTCATGTAAGTGCCCCACATCTGATCATTGAGATGCTAGTTCCAAAGGGAACTGGGCGTCTAGGGAAGCCTTACTTATTTTAGGGAGACTCTAGCTAGTTGTCGAAGAATAAAACACGTACATACAAAACTGGTAATAATGTAATGGTTGCCTGTACAATATTGATGGTTTAGTTGAGCTAGGGGGTAGGCAAGCCCCCCGGTGAGTACATTCATGCTTATTATTGGTTGTCAGTAACTGTTATCTATTTTTGGGTCTACCGGAGTATATATGTTTGACTATATCAAGTGCAGTCAAGATCTGTTGGGGAAAAGAATCCGTGAGATTAGTTATCAACGCCCTGGTAACAAAAATGTATGTTTTACACAAGAAATGGTAAATAAACTTGTGTTGAATTAACCAAGAAAGTATTTAATTTAATTCAACAGGTTATGGGCCCAGGCACGTGACAGAGAACTGTGCTGGGCTAACATATGCTAGAAGCATAAGTGAGGTTAATTTGTCTAAAGAAAAATTAATTATTAATTTTGGTCTTGTCTAATGTCTGGCAATATGGATATTGATAAATCAATTAAACGCAGTGTAACGGTATTTAACGTATATTAAAGGTTTGTTAAAAGATTTACAGAATGAAACAAATCGCAACAAAGCAAGTCGATGACTGACTATTTTTAGAACAAGAACAATACATAAAGAACAGATATCGAATCTCGGTCGCCAAGCCAACCACAAAGTATAAACAAAAATGTTTACAAAAGCAATTCAACAAAACAAAACATTCGCTTATACATCTTAAATTCTTAGAAGCTGATTACAACAATAATAATAATATCGAATACAAACTTAACACTCCCACTTAATCGAGATTACCCGAGATTTTTTAGACATTTTAACAGGCCATGAAATACATTTTTGGGTAATGTTTTTGTTAAAATATCCGCACATTGGTTCTTTGTATCATCGTATGTAACCATTATATCACCCCGAGCACACACATCGCGCACAAAATGAAACCTCTCTTCGATGTGCTTTGTTCTGCGGTGAAGCTCCGGGTTCTGGCTGAGCTTTATGGCTGATTGATTGTCCACGTTGATTTTTATTGGATCATGATGATAATCAATTTCCAGAAGTAAAGAACGAAGCCACAACGCCTCCTTTTTCGCAGTGGCCAAAGCGATGTATTCGGCTTCGGTGGTTGACAAAGCCACAACGCTTTGCTTTTGTGACGACCATGTCACGGGTGCGTCAGCCATTAGGAAAATATAACCACTTGTCGACTTCTGCGAATCTATACAGCCCGCATAATCTGCATCCACGTAACCGAACAACCTAAGTTCATTACTTTTACGATAAGTTATTTTAAAGTCTATCGCTTGTTTTAGATACCGCATTATTCGTTTTACCGCACGCCAATGTTCATTAGTCCAATTGTTCATAAATCTACTCACCAAATTTACAGCGAAACTAATGTCAGGACGACTCACGGTAGATAGGAAGTTTAACGAACCAACCGCTTCGCGAAAAGGTTCCTTCCCCTGAATATTGTCATCAGCAGATGATTGAAGTTGTTTGCATGGCTCAGCAGGTATCGATACCGGATTTGCATCCTCCATGTTGAACTTCCTCAATATTCTTTTTATATAGGGTATTTGGTGAATCGTTATTGTTTTATTTTCGGTATCGTGCATTATGTTTAGTCCGACAAACTGTTCTGCATTATCATGAGTAATATTAAAGTGTTCTTGAAGAGTTCCAGTAGTAATAGGAGAGGGCTACTGAGATCATTGGCCTAATGAATAAAAGTTAAGCAATTGCTTTTCCTTAAAAAGTACAAGCAAATGCTTAAAATCTGATGAATAAAACTTTGAGCAATTGCTTTTACTTTAAGCAATTGCTATAAAAATAAGTAAAAGCTTTTTAGACGACCTTTTGCTTAAAGAATGTGAGTAATTGCTTGCATTTACTTAAAATGGGATGAATAAACCTAGCAATTGCTTTTTCTATGTAGCAATTGCTTGTAAAATTTACAAGCTTGGTGAACAGCAGCTTGAACGCATTCAAAATTATCATTCGTGGCTCTTTCGTTAGATATAGCGGACGTTATTATGGCTGAATTCTTGAATATTCGCAAAAGAAAGTTTTATAGTGTGCGCAAAAGTTGCAGAAACGACGATTTTCGAAAATTATATAGATTCGAAGAAGAAAATGTGGAGTGGTTGGCGCAATATTTTTTGGAAGATAGTGGCGAAAAGCGGGGTGGTGCTTTATCGCATTTAATGAAAATGAAAGTGTTTTTAAGAAACATATCCGATCCCGGGTTTCAGAATTCAACTGCGGAAGAATTAGGAATTCATCAAACCACTGTTTGTAAAACAACTAATTTTGTATTGCAGAGAGTGCTAGATAAGGCAAATATTTGGATTAAATTTCCAACAACTGCAGATGAAATTGTGATTGCCAAAGAACAGTGGGCCCAGAAATGTTTATTTCCAACTGCAATTGGGGTAGTAGACTGTACCCACATTAGAATTCCTAAATTGCGGCAGTTTGGTGATGAATACATAAACAGAAAAGGGTATTCCAGTATAAATGTACAAGCAACTTGCAACGTTAATGAAATATTTATAGATTGTCAATGGCCTGGCTCAGTGCACGATAGCCGAATTTGGAAAAATTCAGATATATACAGAACCCTTTCAAACAGCCCTGAAGAGTGTCTGTTATTAGGAGACCAGGGCTATCCAATAGCACCTTGGATTATGACTCCGTGGCGAAATCCAGCTAATCAGCAACAACGAAATTATAATAACATATTGAGTAGAGAAAGGGTTATAATCGAAAGGTGTTTTGGACAGTTGAAAGCTAGATTTCCTATTCTACAGTACAAAATTCGGAACAAACTTGAAAAAATTCCTGCGACAATAATTTCCTGTGTTGTGCTTCACAATATAGCAAAATACTTGAAGGATGAAGATTTCCAGATTCCCGATGTTGCTGCTTTCCTTGATCCTATTGAACATTTTAATTTTAATAACAACGCTGGAGCACAAATGATCCGCCAATTAGGTCAGCAGAAAAGAGAAAAGTGCAGCATTATTCAATAATCAGGTAACAATCCTTCTACTACTTATCTTTAGTTACGTTGATGTTGGTCACGTATTGTAGGTATAGTAAATAAAAATAGTACGATCTTTTTTAAAAATAAAAATACGTTTAAGTTATTTTTCTATATCTTCGTTCCATATCTCTTTCGCAAATAAATTTCATTCAAAATTTTGTTTCCTTCAATTTGAGCTCTTTCGAAAAGTTATAACCTTTAAACATCAAAATCTTTTGCTGTGATTTTTATAAAAGAATTTCGTTGAACCTAAATGTTAAAAACGTTCATATGGTATCAATCTATATCATTTTTTCCCGTCGGTCGCGACCGACGTACCTATCATGGGATATGTCTTAATTGTTTTTCCGGTTCGACTGGACATGCATGCCGCTGCCGCAGTGCAAGAAATAATTATTATTTTTCTTACGCGTTCGACTCTAATGAATGAATTTATTAAAGTAATTGCGTGCATTGAATTGCTTCGTTATGAATAGGTAGATAGGTAGGTAGGTAACAATGTAAATAAAAAGTATTGTTATTCAGAAATAGTTTTATTCTTTAAAAAAATGTTACATTACAACATTATTAGATGAAATCCAACTGTTTTGAGATTTATCGAATCCAAGCCATTTTACGTAGACTTGATCACCTTTTCTTCGCAAAATCAGATTCCTTATAACCACTGGGCTCCTTTTTAAACAAAAGCTCCAATAATCCTCGGGATAGTGTATACCTTACATTTTTTATGGTTATTTTGTTAGTTCCAAACTTTATTTCGGAATCTCCGATAAAATATTTCTGTTTCTCTGAATTTTTTCTTACACCATATTGCGTGTCAAAAACTCCTTTAGTATCATGATTTAGAGATGTTATATAAGTTTGAGGGTTATCTAATCGAACGAGCTGCATTATTTCCCTATAGACATCTCTATCCTTTTGCTTATCTCCGACAGGATTCTTTTTGAAAAGTAACTCATATAGTCCAGGCGTTCCGACAAATTTACGTCCCATTATTTCTAGATTTTTACCGACCAGCTTCATTTCTTCATCGCCAATATATAATTTGTTCTGAAGCCAATCGTATCGAACATCATTTCTATTGTCATATTTTCCTTCAGTATCGCTTAATACTCCTTCAATATAATATCTCGGTAATTCTTCATAATCATCTAATGTATCTTTAAAAGCAGGATCGTTTACGATTTTCTGTATTTCTTGTTTAGTGTAATCAAATATTCTATCTTCTTCCTCGTCATTCAGTGGAAGCATTGTAGAAAGATTGGAATCTTTTACCAAGGTATTTAATGAGGTTGGTAATGACGATGATGATGATGATGATGATGATGGTGAGAATAAATCTGGTGCTATGAACGATTTCTCAACATCTTCTTCTTCTTCTTCCTTTTTAATTTCTTGCTTAATTTTCGGTTTAGAAAATTGTATTTCTTCTTTTAATTGCATTAAAGGTTCCACCAAAGGTTTATAGGATTTCCGCAATATATCTTCTTCCTCTATCGCAACCTCTTTTAAAGCTTGCAATTTTCGTTTTACATCTTTCCTTACCTATACAAGCTCCTGTTTAATTTTCGAGTCCATTACAGCGATATATGTACATACAAGAGATAATAGGATCCTCACTCGTTTACTGCTTCTATATTACTCAGAGGTAAATCGCAATGGTTATAAATATATATATATTGATCAAAACCTTTACGGTATCGACCGTTTTTAACATCACTATCTTTATAAATACTTATAAACCCATATTTGTCATCCCAACAAACTTTGCAAATGGTTTTAAACATTTCAAATGGCATGTTAGTATTGACATGATCTGAATAGACATGCTTAAGATTTAGCTCATCCTGTTTGAATAATATAATTAGATTTGCATTGTCGCGTATTAGATGTTTTGGAATATAAGTATATGTTTGACAAAGATAAAAACAATCGACGTTGTAATGACGTCCCATACTAAAATAATCTCTGATTACATTCTGATTTTCGCAAGCAACATCGTCAAATATAAATATTGAATTAGATTTCCCATTTGATGGAGAAATAATATTCTCAGAATCTTTGTAAGGGTAATAGCCAATGCCTTTTATTGTTTTAAAAAGCTTGTCTAAGTATTCATATTTTGGTTGAGTTAGCGATTTGGAGTATACGTATACATTCTCGAATCGGAGACCATTGGGATGTTCTAAAAGTGAAATTATAATATTCGTCTTTCCACAATTGGAAGGACCTGTAACGATTGATCGTATTGTTGACGGTAGTAGGGGGCCATGTCGGTTTGCCTTTGGTACATCGTTTAAACCACGGTCAGTAATAGGCAGCACAGCTTTTTGTTGAACTATTCGCATGTCAATAATCTAATGAAAAATATGGTTACAGTTTTTCTATTTTATAAGCTGATAGCTCTGCATGAATTGGTTTATTTCGAAGAAAACTTTGAATAAGAGAGAGCAATGCGGAAAGTGCAACGAGGTAATGGTTTACTTAATAAACTAATTAATTCTTTACCATTTGAATTTCATATACCGGGTTATCACTTTTGTGGACCAGGTACAAAGTTAAACGAGAGGTTGGAAAGAGGGGACAAAGGAATAAATCCGTTGGATGAATCCTGCAAAGCTCATGATATTGCATACTCTAATTTTAAAAATCTAGAACAAAGACATAAAGCAGATAGTATTTTAGCTAGAGCAGCACTTAGACGAGTTCATTCATCGGATGCAAGCATTGGAGAACGTTTAGCTGCTCGAGTAGTTGCAACCGCTATGAATGTAAAAACAAAGTTGGGTTCTATGAAAAAAAAAAAAAAATGGTGGAAGAATAAGTTTTCGAAAATTTATAAGAAAAGCAGCGAATGTTCTAAAACAGAAAAAGCCAGAAAATGTCATTCGAGCAGCACGATTAGCAATGTCACAGTTAAAAAATGCAGATCAGAAAAAAGTGACCGATTCTCCCAGGATAATACCGGTTCCAAAAAGCGGTGGATTTCTTCCATTAATACCACTTTTCGCTGGATTATCAGCTTAAGGTGCTTTATCCGGAGGAGCAGCCGGAATCGCGAAAGCGGTTAATGATGTTAAAGCAGTCCAAAGAAGTCTTAGCGAATCTGAACGACATAATAAGGCTATGGAAAAATTGCTATTGGAAAAGGTCTTTTCTTGAAACCATATAAAAAAGGTTTGGGACTTTATTTCAAATTCCTCACTTTCGCGGAATCTTTATGCGTGACAGTTTACCTAAAAAAGTTCGCGCCATCGAATGTGGAATTGTAAATCATGATAAGAAAACGGGAATGGGTACGCATTGGACAGCATACAAAATTAAAAACGGCAATGCAGTTTATTTTGACAGCTTTGGAAATTTGCGACCACCTCCGGAAGTTGTGAAATATTTAAATTCTTCTCAACCATGTAAAATCTTTTATAATTAGGATCGCAAACAGATGTACAACTCATTCAATTGTGGTCATCTAGTATTACAATTTCTATATAATATCACACCACCCTTTCACTTTTAAAACGTTAGCGCAGACGATAATAGTTCTATTTAATCTAACGTTAACAGACTATCAACATGTATTCGTTTAATTTAACCGGAGACAAATCAATATTGCAAGCTGATATTAGCCCACCAATTGTTTTGGATGATAATTTTGAGTATTCTTTAGGACTCGCTAACTTTGAAACATACAATTCTATTCCAAATGTAGATCAAAGTAATAACAAATTTTATGTTGGGAAAAGAGTAATAACCATACCGGAAGGATCGTATGAGCTTGACGATATAAATCGTTATCTACGCCTTCAATTAGGACATCCGAGAGCAAAAGGTGAAGATATTATATTTCTTAATATAACTGGCAACAACAACACTTTACTTTCGGAAATTAACTGTACAGAGCAAGTTAATTTCACAAAAACGGATTCAATCGGACGACTGCTAGGATTTAAACCGAGAATTATTAAAGCTAATAGTCATGAAGTGTCTGATTATCCTGTAAATATTTTTAAAGTAACGCTATATGCATCCATTGCAACCTTGTTTCCGGTTCATATTGAAATAACGAACAAGCTCATTTTATTCATCAACTTTTCCCAAACGTTCCGCCAGGCTATAAAATAGTGGAAAATCCAACCAACGTTATTTATTTGCCTCTAAATTCGAGAATTATTGACTCAATAGTCATTAAAATAGTTGATCAAGACGGTGAGTTGGTTAATTTTCGTGGAGAGACCGTTACAGCAAGACTTCATTTGAAACGTCTCTCTCTGTCTAATAGGTATTAAACCATAATGGTTTGCCGTTATAAAAATTTTGGCAAACGTAAGGAGATTTATAGGAAACCAACATTATCACAATCCTTCAGTGCAAAAGAAGAAGTGAAGCGATTAACATCTTCAAACGCGCGCTTTTTAAAAAGTTTAGGATATCAAGTTAAGAAGTTAAAACCATCATGCATTCTGAAATCTTGAATGTTACCGAACGTGCATTATTTGATTTATCTATAACCAATGCGGAAAAACATACTCATCAACCGTATACAAATACAACGTTTAAAAATAATGATGAAATCCGCATTCCAATTGAAAACGAAGATGTCTACACTTTACCATGGGATAGTGTATTATATGTTGAAGGAAAATTGCTAAAAACTGATGGTACACCTTCAGCAACTGCCAAATTTATAAATAATGGAATTGCACACCTTTTCGATGAAATTCGCTACGAAATCGGTGGTAAAACTGTTGATCGTGTTCGAAATCCTAGAATAACTAGCTTGTGTCTTCAGAATGCTGGTTGGGCTCCTAATGATGATACATTTTCGGCAATAGATCAAAATGGAAATTTTAACGTATGCATCCCACTACGTTTGCTTTTAGGTTTTGCGGAAGATTTTCGAAAAATTCTTCTCAACATAAAACAAGAACTTATTTTAATAAGAAGTAGTATCGATACAAACGCCATAATAAATACAACTGCAGGTGAAACTTTAAAAGTAGAAATAAATACAATTTCTTGGAAAATTCCACATATATCTGTAGCAGATGTAGAACGTCTTAAACTTTTAAAATATTTGCAAAGAAATCAACAAATGGAAATTAATTTCCGTAGTTGGGAGTTGCATGAGTATCCTTTATTGCTTCAAACAAATAATCACACATGGGCTGTGAAAACTACGTCACAACTTGAAAAACCTCGTTTCGTGATAGTTGCATTTCCAACAGATAGAAATAATAAACCTGAAAAAAATAAAGCCCACTTTGATCATTGCGAACTTAATAATATTAAATTACATTTAGGCTCTTCTATGTATCCTTACGACAACCTGCATCTTGATTTTAAGAATAATAAATTTTCTATATTATATGAAATGTATGCTCAATTTCAACAGTCTTATTACGGAACGGTTAGCGAACCGGTAATGAAACCATCATATTTTAAGAAAATTGCTCCCTTATTTGTAATCGACTGTACACATCAAAGCGAAATTGTGAAGGCGGGCGCTATAGATGTACGTCTAGATTTTGAAACTAATGAAGCAATTCCAGCAAATACAGCTGCATATTGCTTAATTCTACATGATCGAATGGTTCGCTACAATTCATCCAACAACATTGTTCAAGTATTGTAACTGTATATTATAAAGATGAAATTTATAGTGGATGTGCAAGGATTTAAGGCAGCGGGTAATGCTTTCATATTTAAGGAAGTTGCTTTCGGTAAAATAAGCAATGAAGAAAGAATTAAATGGTATTTATTATCCCCACTATTTCCTTGGTCGCAACTTACAGCCCGTTACAGAAGTCAGAATGGATGGCTTACTAGAAATTATCATGGAATCGAATGGAATTTTAGATTGCACAGTTTTTACGAGACAATAGGTGAAATAGGGAAAATTTTAAATGATTGTACGACTATTTATGTCAAAGGCTTGGAGAAACGAAGATGGTTGTCAAAAGAATTACCCTGTCTGCAGAACATTATAAACTTGGAGGATTTAAAATGTCCATCTCTAACAAAACTTATTGCAGATTATAAAGTCGCTACAACTACTACATCACTATGCACCTACCACCATCAAAACCATCACCATCAAAATTCAAACTATAGTTGTGCATTAGAAAACGCTTTTGTTCTAAGAAGTTGGTTACTAAAAGACTATATGTAGATGTGAATTGATAATGAATAAAAACATTATTTTTCCACTTTATTAATATTTATTAATAGGTAGTGGGAAATAATATAAACAATTAAACACTGATTCGAATCATCTCCCCTCCACCTACCTACTCCTCTTCAATTTGTCATAGAACTATTAGAGAATTTTAGTATTGTTTTAGTAAATTTTTACCATGGTACGAGAAAGCATGTCTGATTGCTCATACTACTACATTACTATAAAGTTTTACGAAAATGGTGTGCTGATTGAAAGCAAAACGCTCGAAGCTAAAGGTTTAGTAAACATTTTTGAAAAATTTGATGTTTCTGCATATGATCAAATAGAAATATTGGGTAATTATTTCAATCATCCGGTCACAACTGATTCATCTGATAATAATAATAATTACAACAGCAGCAGCAGCAGTAGCAGCGATAGTGACGAGTTTATTTATTTTCACAATTAAAAAATATCTACTAACAAGAATGGATCCAACCTCTTATGCAATTTACAATAGCGATGTGAATAATTTGAAAAAGGAACTTTCCTATGCATTTGTTCGAAATAATGAACAGACCGCCAAAAATATTTTTATGCGATTACGATTTCAAGTGCCCTTCGAAGCCTTCACATGGATTACAAAGACTTTTCCATCTCTATCGTTACTGGATTTATTATTTCACCCTCAAATTATATGCGATGATTTTGTACAATCCTTTTTGAATACAGTTCCAGATGATTTAGACTTTTTAAGTGTATTTGATGTAGCGAGTGTATTAACTGAAATGAAGGAAATGACTAGTTTGTGCATTAATGATATATTTTTCATTCAAGATCTCCTTTCAAATTATAATCCTTGCAATTTAGAAAAATTTCCCACAAGTAATATTAAGAAAAACTTTAAAAATGTACTAGCATGTTTAGATGATATCATACTACAAACTGCTTATTATGCACAACCAATACTATTGTACTACGTAATTCAAATTATGAAAGCCAACAAACTGGCTTATAAATTTGAACCATTGCATAATTGTAGACAGAAAGCAGTCTTTCAATGGCTTGTTGGTAATTTAGAAAAAGCGAAAAAAGGATTGCCAGTAGGTTGGCAAGATGAAAATAGATCAGATTCTGTAAAATTACCATCAATTTATTCTAAAGACTATAAAAGTGCTTTCAATATTTTGCAAGAATTAATGTAAGACTTTTTTGTATGCTTAACACTAATTGAAATAAAATACTCATATTAATAAGATTTTCTTTATTTTAAAAAATCCTACAAATCTTTAATTCCCAATTCTTTATAAATATTATCAAATAGGTAGCAGCATTGTTCGTTTTTCGCTGTATTGGGCGGCGGCGGCGGCGGCGGGGAGGATGGTAGTGGTGGTGATATCAATGCAATAGATTCTTTCTCGTTTCTTTTCCTTTGTCTTTTTTCCCTTTTTCCGTTACTATTCTTCTTTTCTTCGGTTCTTTAAAAATATCTCTTCTTTTCTGCACTTCTAACGCTAATGTTTTTCCTGTATGGTAAATTTCTTCATTATTACCTTTATTAGGATCGATGGTTTTGGATAATTTAAAATATCAGATAGCGGACAAGCTAATATATTGAACAAATCACTATCAAACACGCCAGTGCTTGATGTTCTCCATTTTTCTTCTAAATTTGCAATACTGCTATGCCAATCCTCAGTCGCTATCACAACATTTGCCAGTTGGATTAATTCAAATGCTGAAAGAACTTTCATTTTATTTCCCGGTTTTAACTGTACAACTGGCATTTTGCTTTCTAAAGTTAAAACTAACGTATTTTTTTCGAGAACTACTCTTTAAATTGGTTATTACCACTACTATCATCCATTCCTCTTCCTCCTCCTCCTCCTGCTCCTTCTCTTCCTAGATATTAAGGTCACTAACGTACAAATAAAACACAAGTATCTAATGGTTTCAAGTTAGTTTATTAAACATCATTTTTTTCATTATAGGAATTAACTGACTTCGTATAATAATTAAAACATAAAGCTAAATATAGAAATCATTAAAATATCCTAACTTAAATTATTGTTAGTATTATCAGTAATTTTGTAGTGTCCCCATGCTAAAGTCTTATACGTTTCTGGTATATGGAAACGTTTATCATCATCCGCAGGCAAAGCAATTTTATTAATGCATTGAGAATAAATTATATGCTTTAAAGATCTAAATACATTTTGTCGCTTCAGTACTATCTCGTTTTCATTTAATACATATTTAAAATATTTTTGCGTTAATGACTTTATAACATTCTTTTTAACACCTTTAGTCTTTTTCATTACCAAACTTCCTTCTATATTTACTTCATATATTTTAGCTTTAAGACCGACAAATTCCCAAATAATCTTACCACAAACTTCATCTTTCATAAGTGCTGGGACGGCTTTATTTACCTAAGGTATTTCAAAAATATTATCAGTAGAATAATTTAAGGTATCAAATCTATGTAAATTATTCTTCATATCATTATAAACATTATCCGTTTCTATGAAATACAACAAACTATCAGTATCTGTATACAAAAGTGATGCTTTGGAACCCTATTTTTTTTTTATAAAGTTATAGTGAAATTCATACATTACAAATTTGGCAATTTCCAGTACTGCAAACCCGGCGAAAATTGGTTTATCGTAATAGATTTGAGACTTTAACAATTGTACTGCTGCAAAATTTTCATCAAAAATTGATATACTATGAAAATTGGGTTGTGAAACTAATTTCTCAACTCCTTTTTTATGGCCCAAATCTTTCCACGAATTGACTAAACTAACGTTGACCCTTTTTTCTATATTTTCGATACATTTTCCATAGTTCGCATTATTTATTAATTTATACATATCTTTCTCAAATGCGTTTGCGGCACTTTGTCTTAGACGAGTATTAAAATCGATAAACGGTTTATTCCAAGCAGATTGCTTGAACGTGAGAATTCTATGAATCTTCGACAACTCTAAACCATTTTCAATACATTGCTTAAGAGTCTTTATATGAATAACGTAATTTTGCTTATCGAAAAAGGTTTGTAATAATTTTTTACATTTTGAATTTGGAGGTTTCATTTTTTCAATACACATTGGAAAATCATCGTGTGAATCATGCAAATGTTTTGGATAATGAATATCGACTTCCAAAACATATCCTTGATCATCAGAATCTGTATAGTTATTTATATTAAATGAATCAATTTCATTTTGTGAGAGCTATCGATAGTTCGATATAGGCAGTTTTTCCGAAAGCGCATATCCATATAAATTATTTGCATCCCAATATGATATGTAAGATGTTGCTTGTGAATTCTTGTAATTAGAGGGAATATATTTATTGTTGGCCTGTGCGAAACGCTGAACCACTCCAGCATAACCACCTCGGATATTTCGTTGAAAAAAGAGTACCATTGAACAGTCAGTTAACAACTCCAACTGTACATTGGTAAATTTTAGCATTGCCTGCCATGACAAGCCGGGTAAACTATAAAAATGGGCCGGATCTAATTTGTATGTATTCAAACATAAATTTCGGAAATTTTCGAAAACGTCGCATAATAAAATTACGTCTACTTTTAAATAGAGGTCACTGTATTCACCTAAATTTTTACATGAAAATTTATGCCAAATATCGTTTGCTCTGTGATAGTCATGTGATAGTCTGCGTCAGAAATTGAAATATCTTGCATTGAATCGTAAAAATCCATTTTTGAAGGTAAAGATTCGTTATTTAATTTTTCCAACGTATCTAAATAATTGTATGGGAAAACACCCTTTTGACGCATTAATCTAAATTCTTTATCATTTGGAAAAAAGTTTCTCAATTCTATAATTTGAACATCTGACAAATATGCAGCGAGTGTCTCCAATTTTCGATTCATAAATCGATAAGAATCTGCAAAACGTAAATCTATGTAACTGTTTTCATTATTTTTTCTATCAACTAAAATTTTCTTTGTAAATGAAATATACTTTTCTTTATTCACCGGAATGACATTCATTGGTTCGTCATCTTCGGCGGCAAATTCACGTATTAAAAGATGACAATCATAATTGCTAAAATTGTGAAAGAAAACCGGGATAAAGTTAACGGTTTTTACTTTCAAATTACAGGAATAATGACAACAGCCTCTATATTTGCCGGTGAGGTGACAGTGATCTTTAATTTTATCTGAACCTAAATCTCCGTTACATAAATAACAGTTTGTTGCCGATGCGAAATTTTCTAAATCCTCTTCAGTTAATTCTTTCATAGGAATAATATTTTTTAAGTATGTATGGTATATATGAGAAGCCTCATTTTTAATCATATTACAGAAAACTTTTGCACAATTTTCTCCCCGAAACGAATAAAATTTCGAAAGTGAATCGCCATAACAACACTTAACGTAATAGGCAAAACTAAATGGCTTATGAATGTGAGTAGATACTGTTTTAGTATCATCTATCGACGATTCTGAAGATTGTCGAATTGGAACTAGCAAAGATTCAAAATCGGCATATATAACAAAAGGAACTTTAATTTGCTTTTCTATTTGTTTAAATTTTAAAAAATTATTTCCAGCTGAAGGTAAAACGGTTACACATTTCGCACAGTCCTGATGCATATGATTGGCTAAAAGATTTTCACTACCAAAATATTGCAAGAAACCATCCCAAATATATTTAACAGTTTTTCTCCGACTTAGCTGCTTCGAAATAAGGCGACTTAAATTTTTAATATAACAGTAATGTTGTTTATTTTCTTCTTCGATGTATAGTAATTTAACATGGTTTAATTTTCTACATTGAGAGAAATAATATGGTCCTACAATTATTGAGTTTTCTTTTTGTTTTTCGAGACCAAAAACATTTACACTTACATTAGGATTCAATTTTTCAAACAATTTAATGTTACAAAAGGTCATTGGAAAGCTCATACCTGTTAAATTTAGCTTTGAAAGATATTTCCTATAACTTGATACATGATTTTTACGACATCTGACGGGATATAGTGCAGAAAGAATTGCCCAGATGAAACACATATTATCTTGGTTTTTGACGTTAACAACAGCCTTTTTGCGCTCAATGTCCAATGAAAGTTTTACATAGGTGGAAGCTTTCAGTGGATTGTATTTCACCAAATTGACTTCCAAAAATAAAAGTTCCTGAAGTGCATATCCACTATCACGTTCCTTAAAACAAGTACAGTAGAACTCCAATTATCCGAACTCCGACTATCCGAATCGCCGATTATCCGAATCAAGTCTTGACTTGACTTGTCTTAACTTGCCGTTGTGCCTACACTGACTTCGCGGGGGAAGTCAGTGTAGGCACAACGGCAAGTTAAGAGAAGTTCCGGCGCATTGCAGTCACGGCGCACCTGTCATTGTTTGTTTTGATTAGCCAGTGTGCTATTGACCTTGCTCGAGGACGCTACTCTTTCGCTACTGTATCGCTACTGTATTGTTTTTATACCATGGCTTCGAAAAGGAAACGTGTTGTGCTATCGTTAGCGGACAAACTGAAAATTATAGAGCAACTCGATAAAGGTGTAACGGGTAAGAAGTTGTCTGAGATTTATGGTGTTGGACAAGCAACAATTTCTGACATTAAAAACAGTGAGTCAACACTTTTAAACTTTGTTTCGGTGCTTGAAAATGAAGATGGAAGTTCCTCCAGGAAAACAATGAAGACAGCAACCAACAAAAATTTGGAAGATGCCGTGTTTAAATGGTTTTTGCAGCAACGTTCTATGGGAAATCCGATTTCAGGTCCAATCCTTTGTGAAAAAGCCAAAATCTTAGCAGAAAAGCTTGGTTATTCATCTTTTAAGGCCAGTAACGGCTGGCTAAGGAATTTTAAATTCAGGCATGGTGTACGCGAGTTAGATTTGGCTGGTGAGAAGCTTTCAGCAGACTCTGCAGCTGCTGAAAATTTTATTGAAAAATTTAAAACTGCATCAGAATCCTATGATCCGGAGTTTGTTTATAATGCCGATGAAACTGGCCTTGTTTGGAAAGCATTACCAAAAACCACTTTGGCTTCTAAAAGGGAATCTAGTGCCCCTGGACATAAGGTCAGTAAAGAACGTGTTACAGTGCTTAACTGTGCCAACTCCACTGGAAATCATAAACTGCCACTTCTTTTGATAGGAAAATCAAGAAATCCAAGAGCATTTAAAAACGTAAAAAAACTTCCACTCTTCTACAAAAGTCAACCCAAGGCCTGGATGACTGCAGCTTTGTTTACCGAATGGTATGATGAAGTGTTTATTCCTGAAGTGAAAAAGCACCAAAAATCGGTGGGAAAAGAAGGCAGTAAGGTGCTTTTAATTGTTGATAACGCACCCACTCATCCTACAGCAGAACTGTTGGAAAGAGAGAATGGGCAGTTTAAAACGACGTTTTTGCCTCCCAATGTTACAAGTTTGCTGCAACCCATGGACCAGTCTATTATTGAAACAATGAAGCGCCATTACAGAAGGCAACTGCTGAGAAAACTGCTGATCGAAGGTGCTGAAGATGAAGAATTGGTTTTGGCAAATCATAGCAAAATAAATTTAAAGGACTGCTGTTACATGGTAGCGGAAGCTTGGAGTTTGGTTACGGCAGTGACGCTAAGACGTGCGTGGAATAAACTGAAAGGCCTACCGTCTGAGAAGAACAAAAAAAAAAGAATCTGAAGAAAATGAGAAACAAGAATATGGAGAGGATGATGATGATGAAGATGCGTTGTCACTAGAGGAAATAAGAAAAATGATTGTAAAAATTCCTGGTTGTACAGAAGTAAGTGCTGAAGATGTAGGAGAGTGGATGGCTTGTGACACGTCTGACCCTGGTTTTCAAATTCTCAATGACGATGAAATTGTTGTAAGTGTGAGAGAAGATGTTGAAGTGGAAGTGGAAGAAGAACTTTCTGCTGATGTTGAAGTAGACGCTGGACCATCAGCTAGTGAAGCATTTGCCGGCCTCGAGACTGCTTTGAAGTGGATGGAGCGTCAGCCCGAGTGTGACCACTTGCAACTGCTCACCGTCAAGCGAATGCGTGACCTGGCTGCCCGAAAACGGTTGAAGACCGCAAAACAGCTTACATTAACGGAGATGTTTAAAAAACAATGATTTTTATTTCTAAACTTGTACATAAGTACATTTTATTTATATTTAAAACATGTGAAAATTTCATGTTTCTTTCATTTAATTCAATAAAAAAATAGTGCAATATCAAAACGTAGCTTTTATTCTCTCCAATGGCAATTTTTTTAAAAAAAATCCGATTATCCGAATATTTGATTATCCGAATGGGTCCCGGTCCCCATTAATTCGGATAATTGGAGTTCTACTGTAGTATATTAAGTAGTCCATAGTTAATACAGTTACGTAGTTCTTAGTTGTACATTTTTTTTAATTTTAAACTTATTGTATATATTATAGTAATTATTAACAATCAAGTTGTTTTCCAGATCCGTTCGAGAATTCATAGCTTTATCTCCCTGTATAAGGATAAACGATGCTTCAAGAAAAAGTCTTTTATAATATTTATCCTCTATGTATAGAATTTTTACATTGTCAAAATTGGGTTTATGGCCAGTCTCCGAGGAGTGTTTTACTAGAGCTGTTGTTGAAGAAGGGTTTTTTATCACTAGTTTTTTGTGATCATTTTGGTGTTCCCGAATCCTAATATATAGGGGTCTTTTTGTATTTTATAAATTACATTGGTTTTTTGTAATTCTTTCATTTTTGTTTTGTGTTTATTAAACAGATTTGAACTAGTGTTGCTTGGTTTATGTGCAATATTGATGTTGTATTTTTTAAACATTCTTACTTTTTTTACTAAAGCTGACAAAGGCAATGTAACAGTTATATTAGATAAGAAGGTATATAATGATATGTTACTAGAACTTCTAAATGACAAAAAAACATATCTATTAATACACAAAGATCCCACCAATTCGATCAACAATAATTTTAAAAAACTTATTAAAAAAATTACACAGGAAGGTGGACTTGATGAGTCGACAGGTAAATTCCTTTGGATTCCCTATCCCACATCACCAAAGATCTACGGGTTGCCAAAAATCCATAAAAAATCCCATCTCCCTGAGACCGATAATTTCGACGATAGGGAGCCCTACTAGCAAGTTGGGGAGGTTAATCAACCAAATTTTGGAGCCCCTAAGGAATCCAGATCTTAATTTAAAAAATTCCTTTGAACTTATTGACAAGTTGTCTAGTTTGGCAGTTCCGGACAATTTTATTCTCATCAGCTATGATGTTACTTCCTTATTTACTAACATTCCTACTGAATCCCTTACTACCATAATTGTTGATAAATGGGATTTTATTGCCTCCAACACTTCGCTCTCTTTAGATCAATTCTTAGAACTCCTCAATTTTTACGTTAACTCAGGTTATACACAGCATAAAGACAAATATTACAAGCAGATTTTTGGGGTTGCTATGGGTGGTGCATGTAGTCCCATCCTAGCAGAGTTAGTTTTAAATAGTTTGATTGAGGAATGTCTTGGGAAACTTCCGTTTACCCTTCCTTTTTTCTATAAATATGTAGACGATTGCCTTACTATGGTTCCTGTTGGCATGGAGAATAAAGTTAACGAAGCACTCTGTTCGTTTCACCCTTCACTTAAGTTTACCTTTGAATTGGAAAAGAATGGTAAACTTCCCTTTTTAGACCTACTTATTATCAGAGGTGATAAACAGTTTAAATTTGATTGGTATTCTAAGCCAACTAGCTCTGGCAGATATCTTAACTTCTTATCATGCCACCCGTTAAAATATAAAATAAATACTATTCTTAATCTTAAACAAAAAGCTATTAAACTAAGTTCACCAGAATTTACGAACAAGAATCTAAATAAAATTAAAAACTTATTACTACGCAATAACTATCCTAGCCTATTGATTAACAAATACCTTTTTCAATACAATAAAAACAACGCACAAAACACAGAATCCTCGCAATCTGTGAATAAGACAGTAGATATTGTAACCACGATGCCTTCCGTAACAAAGACCTATTTCTCGTTTCCTTACGTTAAAGGCTTGTCAGAAAAAATACTAAGAATGTTTAAAAAATACAACATCAATATTGCACTTAAACCAAGCAACACTAGTTCAAATCTGTTTAATAAACACAAAACAAAAATGAAAGAATTACAAAAAACCAATGTAATTTATAAAATACCTTGCTCCAATTGCGAAAAGTCATATATTGGACAAACAAAAAGACCCCTATATATTAGGATTCGGGAACACCAAAATGATCACAAAAAACTAGTGATAAAAAACCCTTCTTCAACAACAGCTCTAGTAAAACACTCCTCAGAGACTGGCCATAAACCCAATTTTGACAATGTAAAAATTCTATACATAGAGGATAAATATTATAAAAGACTTTTTCTTGAAGCATCGTTTATCCTTATACAGGGAGATAAAGCTATGAATTCTCGAACGGATCTGGAAAACAACTTGATTGTTAATAATTACTATAATATATACAATAAGTTTAAAATTAAAAAAAATGTACAACTAAGAACTACGTAACTGTATTAACTATGGACTACTTAATATACTAGCTATAAATGACTTAATAACTACCAAAAATTCGAACGTATAATACCTGCAAATTACTTAATTTATGTTCTTGATAGTATTTCCGTTGTTTTTTGGTAATCAATTATATAATTATCAGTTTCCGTTTTTTTCTACTGAGTTGTTTATTTAAAAGGTTATCAGCGTATTATTAAACTGTCCTGTTCCATGTATTATACCTCGTGTCGTTAAGCTGTAATGTCGTGACTGTCTAAATGTTTTTTAACACTTTTATATAAATTATAATAATTGTTACTGCAATTCTACAAGTTTTCAATGACTTTAGTTCGATGCTTGTTATTTTATTTTTATCGTTACATCTGTGTATGTGAATGTCTTTTGTTGGGTGGTTGTACGGTTGGTTCCTGCTTAATCACCATTAACAACACAAAAAGAGTAAGGATATGCCTTTTAGCAATTACGTATGATTAAGTGATTATAAATGTATTTCAGCCTTGAAAAAGCCCAAAAACCAAGGGCGAAACGTTGGTTTCTTTTTTAAATTAATAAAGAGTATTACACCCCTTAATTGCACTTAGTATTATTATTAAAATGTATAACATTGTATAAGAATATAAAAAAATAAAAATCTAATTTATATTATGAACGTGTTTTATTTGTTTAAAGGAAAAAAATACAGTCAATTTATGAGTGTAAAGACAACCAATATTTTAATAAAATAACATTTTTATAAGCACAATTCTGTTCAACAGCGGTTGTAATATAAATGAATAGAAAACACTTTAACTTTAAAATGAGTTGGGAGTTTGGAGAGAGCTGGACATTCGATGTCTTCAATGTTAACAAAGTTAACAGTAGGAAGGGATTCCTGCAGCCACATCATCTTTTGTAATCCTTTAACATATACAACTGTTGACTCCATCAATATGGAGTAAATTCTATCATAAAGTGTAGAGTACGGAAGATCGCCGTTATCCCAATATAACCCATGAAAATTTCTTGTTAACCAACGATTTTGACTTCTGTAACGAACGGGGAGAGCGTCCCATGGAAATGGTGGTTCAAATGTGAAATGATAAACTGGTTCTTCTTTTCGAGCAACAACAGCTACTTCTTTAAAAACAAATCGATTCTCACTACACTGAAAACCTTGTACGTCCAATAAGAAAGTCATCGTGCTCACTGTTCAGTACCGGTAAGAAAACTAAATTGTGGAAGTAATCGTTGTGTTTTATACTTCTTAAACTAAGTTTGTGGACGGATTGTAACGTATCACACGATCATGTATTATTAAACAGAAAGCTGCTGTTTTGTCTGGTATATTTTCTTTAGTTTGAAACTCTAGACGGATATCTATACTACCAGATTTAACAGTTTCATTCTGATAAGAACAGTCTACTATTACAAGAGGAGCAATGACTAGAAATTGTTTAGGATCGAATAAGGGTTCACTTACATTACCATAATACGATTGTTGAAAGTTGGCATACATTTCATACAAAACGGCAAATCTAGAAGTATCAAAATCTAAATTCAAATTATCATACGGGTACACAGTAGATCCTAAGTGAACTTTAAAATTGGTTAGTTTGCAGTGATCGAAGGCACTCATATTTTTTGCAAGATTATTACTTTTATCTGTTTGAAATCCGAAAATAATGAAGCGAGGCTTTTCCATTTGTGACGTTGTTTTCACATTCCAGTTGTGAGAATACGATTTGGGAAGTAGCGGATATTCATGTAGTTCCCAACTCCGAAATGAAAGTTCCATATTTAAATTTCGATCAACATAACGCAACAATTTCAAACGTTCAGCATCTGCTACAGACACATGAGGAATTTTCCAAGAAATCTGATCCAAATGTACAAGTACATCTTCAAGTGGCGTTGCTGAGCAATATAAAGCATTATTGTCAGTGCTGCTGCGAACTAGAACTAATTCTTGCCGAACGTTTAATATTATTTTTCGGAAGTCTTCTGCAAATCCAAAAATCATACGTAGTGGAATACAAACGTTGAAGTAACCGTTGGAATCTACTAGTTTTACAGAATTAAGCTTAATTCCTTGTAGATCGCTTAAAGTAGGAGGCAATCATCCACTGTTGCTGAAACGTTTACTTTCATTCTCGTTGTAAGATGCGTAACCTTTCATTGTTGTAACCATGCCAGGATTACGGACTCGATCAATAACTTTTCCGCCTAATTCATAACGAATTTCATCAAACAGGTGTAAAATTCTATTGTGGATAAAAGAAGTGTTCGCAGTTGTCTTTCCATCCTTTTTAAGAAGCAAACGACCTTCTATGTATAGGAAACTACTAGAAGGCAAAGTGTAAACATCTTCATTTTCTATTGGAATACGTATCGTATCATTATTTTTGAAAGTTGAATTCGCATAAGGTTGATGAGTATGTTTATCAGCGTTAACTATAGCGTTATCGAAGACTGCTTGTCCGGTAACATTCAGTATTTCTGCTACCATTTTACCGTTTCTTCTTTTTCAATCGCAAACCCAAAGATTTAAGGAACTGTTTATTGAGCGGTGTTAATCGCTTAATGGTTGTAGGCGAAATAAGCATCCGGGATTGTGGTAGTAGTTTTATAGTACTATTCTTCTTTGAATATCGTTGGGGACAGCTATATTGCACTACCATGTTACGCTTTTCGTAAGTGCAGTCTTATTGTGACACGCTCTCCACGGAAATTAACTAGATTACCGTCTTGATCAACTTATTTAAGGGAAATGTATGTTATGACACGAGTGTTGATTGATAAATAAATAGGATTCGTAGGATTCTCAACAATTTTAAATCCGGGGTGTACATTGGGAAAGAATTGATGTAGTATATGTCCATCTAGTCCTTTAGCACCATCACTGGTATGTATGTAGGAGTTAGTTACGAGGTTACACATCACTGAAATCGTGTTTACTTTGAAAATGTCAGCTACATGATCAGACACCTCTTTAAGTGATGGTAGAAGCTTATTTTCAAAACCCAATATCATCGCGGGAGAATCTGTAGGAGCGAAGTTGACTTTTTTGGTGCTTTTTATATGGCTTTTTAAGGTAGTATTGTCTCCAAACAATTCAATAGCATCATCAGTATCTCGCAATTTCTCGCGAAGATAATGATTAATATCATCGATTTCATAGGATCCTTCCGGAAGAACAACGACTGGTGGTGTATAACCTTCAAAATAGAATTTGTTGTTAGTTTCATCGATATTCGGAATACTGTTATATGCTTCAAATTTTAACAAAGCAATTTGATATTCATCATCATCGCTTAAAAAAATTGGTGGACTTATTATCATTTGCAGCTCCGACTTTGTATTAGTCAAGGTAAATGTGTAAGACATGTTTTCGGTTTGACGTTCTGTCTACTACAACGAAGTTAGTTTGATGGTTTGTTTTTAAGAAAAGGTTTGCGTAGACTCATTAAGGAATTGGACAACAGTTAAAATCTGAGGGGTTCTGAACACGATTGTAGTTATAAGTGATAGCACAAGGTCCGGAAGATTGTAAATATTGAACCAATTCTTTAGGTGGACGGAGATCTCCAAAACTGTCAAAGTACATAGCTTCGTTATTTCGTTTTACATACGCTGTCCAATGTGTACCAGTTCCTGTGTCTAAATCTAAATTAACAATTCCACCTTCACACCTTTTAACTTTTCTGGGTAATTCGTTACGCATTCCCCGAAAATGTGGAATTTGTAAATAGTTAATGTAATTGACTAAATCCAAATCTGTCAAAGGACGGTTAGGTAACTTTACGAAAAATTTTACGTTTGTTTTTTTTGTTGATAAGGTCTAAGGTATAAACCGAAACCTTTACGGAAAGGTTGTACTGAAATATTTTTTCCAAGAGCAATAGCTTCCATTGAAGCGTTATGACGTTTATCTTCTTCTAGCTGTTGTTGTGCTGTTTTCGCATCGCGTACAGCTTTAGCTATCCCAGCAGCACCGCCAGAGAGAGCTTCAAATGCTGATAGTCCAGCGAAAATCGGAATTAACGGTAGAAAACCACCTGTCTTTGGAATAGGAATGATTCTGGGAGATTTAGATCGCTTTCCAAATTTACGAATTGTATTTAGTGCTATTTTAGCAGCATGTATCAGCTGGAGAGGTTTCGTTTTCTTAAGAGCAATTTTCGCAGTTGTCACTAGCTTACGAAACGGTAGAGCTCCTCCTTTTCTTGTTCGCCATCTCTTCTTTATTTTACGCAACGGAATTGAACCACCAACTTTACGACGTCGCTTTTTGTGCCCCATTACAAGTTTCTCTTTACTCTTCATAGCTGAAGCAATTGTGAGAGCTGCCAAGCGTTCACCAAAAGACGCGTCAGGCGACTTTAGTCTTTGTAATGATTGTTGCGCCAAAACCTTATCAGCAATTCGACGATGGGAATTGTCTGGAAAAGTTTCGTAAGCAATATCGTGTAATTTACAAGATTCGTCAAGGGGATTTATACCGATATCACCTCGAGCTAATCGTTTGTTTAGTCGAGTTCCTGGGCCGCAAAAGTTATACCCTGGGAGGTGTAATTCAATAGGTAATTTATCTATAAACCCATTCAGAAAACCTGGTGTCATGGGACATGTGTAGTGTTAGCTCTCTCACTATACTGAACGAACTGACTACATAAACACTGTTAACTCTAAATTTATATATCCGAGAGCACATGCGTAAACCGTTTAATCATCAATAAACATGCGGATAGTACAACATCCATCTGTTCTACCCATAACCAATCGTGACTTCGACATTGCCAGGAAAATAAATCGACAGGGTCCATTACTACCATCCACAATAAAAGCCATTGTCGCCGGACCTTCAAATGGTGGAAAAACAAATGTCATTATAGAACTTTTGGAGCAACCGATCGGTTAACGGTTCGCAAACGTATACGTCTATTCCAAGTCATTGTATCAACCAAAATATAAGTATTTAGCCGAATTATTGAAACCAATTGCTGGAATTGGTTATTTTCCCTATATAGAGTCTGACGATGTAATTGCCCCATCACAGGCAAGACCTAATTCTGTATTCATCTTTGACGATGTTAAGAATGAAAATCAAAATAAGATAAGGGAATACTTTAGTATGGGAAGACATAACTCAATCGACACTTTTTATTTAAATCAAACATATGCACAGATTCCCAAACATTTAATTAGAGATAATGCAAATTTAATAATACTGTTTAAACAGGATGAATTAAATCTCAAACACGTCTTCGCAGACCATGTCACTACAGACATGACTTTTGACCAATTTAAAAATATTTGTGCAGTGTTGGAAAGAGAAGTTTGGATTTCTAGTGATAAACAAGGATTGTGGTATAAATGAGGGAAGATATCGCTTAGGATTCGATAAATATATATTAATGTAAGTGATATAAAGTCAATCAGTTGTTAAAAGACAGCCTTGACAAGAGCATGGATGTAAATGCAAAGAAAGAACTAATCAAAGTTAGGAAAGCGGTAAAGAGGAAATTGCAAATGTTAAAGGAATCGACAGCAGGACAGAATCTCCTGTTGCAGCAAGCATATCAACCACTTACAAAATCGCTTCTTAACTTGAAATCAGAGCTGGGTGAAGAGATCAAAAAAGAATTAAAGCCAGAAGTGAGTAATTGGTCGAAAGGTGACGTTCCAGCTCCGTCAACACCAATAAAAATTAGAAAGCTTGACCCTTCGAATGCTCCAGGTACCTTTCTACCAGGTGCTCCTTCATTCTTAAGGGAAGAAAGTGTTTATGAAAGAGACCCAACAACGGGTCATGAAAACACAGACCAGGATAATGATGACTTTGAACAATTGAAGAAAGCGTACATAGACTATATTAATAGCTCTCGATTTGCTCAATATTTGGAAGAATTCGATCCTCTACGTCGAGACCATATAGAAGGAATTATTAAAGACTATGATGGTGACACATTTAACGCTGACGTTCTGAATCCTCGTCTTGATAAAGTTCGATACGAATGGAACACAAATAAATTTTTTATTGGTGATTCTGAACTGGATTTTGACGGACCAAACGTTGTAATCGACGGAAAATTTAAATACATAGGTACTGTGGGATTATACGAGCTACTCTTCAAATTACGTTCTGAATATCGGACATCGATTAAAGAAAGGAAAGACTACGCCGATATATTAAAACGTACGGGAGCAGTTTACAAGTTAAGACAGCAAACAACGAAATTTTCTAAAGGTGGACGATTGTCGTTGTTGACATACAACGAAAAACCGATCGAATACAAATATTTTGATGACGTTAATGAGTTGTGTGATCGTTTAAGGTTATTGGTTGCTTCTCAACAAGCAGGCAACACAAATCATGAAAACGAAATTCTATCAATTTTAGAAGAGTTGCGTGAGTGCAATATAATCGTATAAACAAATTATTAAGCTTATTAGTTAGACAATGACGGTTGATAAGTTCGGACGTCCGTTAGAAAAAAAAAACGATTGTTTTCGCAAGCATTCAGCAATGTTCATGATTTCAATCATAACCGCTTCACAAGAATCGGTGATCCTCAGCAGGAGCATGATGCTGTGAGTGTGCGATTTTTGGAGAAGAAGGTGCAACGTCTGTTATCGCAAGATGATGTAACCGATATTAGACAAGCATTCGATAAAGTGTTGTATTTCGTTGATGTGGCTAATAAGCGTATTACACATTTGAACGAGCCTACCGCTGGGTTTCATGCAGCTACTAAAATGTATGTAGATGAGAAAGATCGGTTAACAAAAGAGCATATCAGAATCGAGTGTGAAAAGGTAAAGGATCGTGCTGTCAGTGAAGGTGTCAGAAGGATGAAGGATTTACGAGAAGAATTGAAAACAGCTGTCTCCAAAAGTGGTGAAATGATGATGAAAACTCTTAGTGATAATATAGAGTTAGCAATTAAAAATTTGGAAAGAGAACTTGAAAAATATAATACTGACAGGGATAAAGAAATGACAAACAAGGTGAACGATATAATAGAAAAGAATGCTGTCGGAATCATGGACGTCTTTTCAACAAAACTAAAACTAGAGCGTAAAGATGTAGAAGCGTTTGTTAGGAAAGGGGATGAAGAAGTATCGAAGAAATTGAAGACGGAAATTGTGCAAGATATGAAAAATGTTATAGACGCGAGTTTTGAATTAATTAAAATCACGATTCAGGATGTGTGTAAAAAAGTTAAGGAATTTGCAGAGAAAGAAATTCAACGAACCAATAAAAAGAAAGATGATCTGAAAAACGAATTAGTGGTAATGGTGGAATCACTAAAAAAGGAAGCAAAGGAGCTGAAAGTAAGGCTAGATACTCTGCAACAACAAAGAGGAACAGGTAGTGCGAAATCGAGCAGTTCTAAACCAACAACAACAGTTCCGTCCATGTAGTTCTTCATTATAAGAAAAATGTTAAATGTGAAAGAAGAACTAGTGAAAGAACTGCATAAACCTGCGAGAATTAATTTTACACGTCGTAAAGTGATTAGGATTAGATGATCTTCATCAAGCCGATTTAGTGGAAATGATTCCGTATGCGAGAGAAAATAAAGGTGTCAGATACATTTTGGTTGTATTAGACGTTTTTTCAAAATTTGTGTGGGCTCAAGCAGTAAAACGCAAAACAGGTGAATATGTTGGAAGGGCTTTACAGTTAATTTTCAAAAGAAGTAAACGTATTCCTAAGAATATGCAAACTGACTTGGGAAAAGAATTTTACAACGAACAAGTGAAACGAGTTATGCAAAAATATAAAATTAACAATTACTCAACGTATAGCACCAAGAAAGCGTCAGTTGTGGAGCGGGTAAATCGAACACTAAAATCAAAAATGTGGCAACGCTTTAGTTTGCAAGGATCCTACAAATGGTTGAAGTTATTACCAGATATAGTACAGGAATATAACAATTCGGTTCACAGAACTATCGGAATGAGACCAAGCAAAGTTAATAAACGAAACGAAGAAACACTTTTGAAAAGTATTTACAACAATCCAAAGAAGGTGGATTTACGAGAAATTAAGTTTAAAGTTGGAGACCGGGTACGAATAAGCAAACATCGTAAATTGTTTAGCAAAGGTTATATCCCGAATTGGTCTAACGAATTATTTACGATTAGCTACATAAAATTGTCACATCCAATTATGTATTACTTAAAGGATGATAAAGGGGAAGACATAAAAGGAGGATTTTATGGTATGGAACTACAGAAAGCGAAATATCCAGATGTTTATTTGGTGGAACGTGTATTAAGACGAAAAGGTGACATGGTTTACGTCAAATGGTTGGGGCTTAACCAATCTCATAACAGCTGGATTCATAAAACGAACGTTTTGTAATGTATCCCCAGTTTTTTTTTTTTTCTGATAATAAAGTCTGCAATGTTAATAATGATTTTCTTTACCCCTTCCCCAAAGTATGATTATAAATAAGATAAAACGTGACGAGTTTAATCAAATATAAACTATCGAGGGTGCATTTCTTGTGAAACATAATGTGAATAATTTAAAGAAGAAAACAACAAATGGGAAGTTTCACTAAATATTTTATTGTTCTCGACAATATTGTTTCGAGCTATGTGCTCATTATCAAGAGTAACATTATACTGAAATTACAAATCTTACATGTTAATTTATAGGTAACTTAATATAAGAGGGGATGAAAAATTTTCTAGTTCTATCTGGTTGTTTACAATATTTTCAGAATTTCTCAAGGCTTTGTTAATTTCTAAGCATTCTAACATAGAAAGTTTTTTACTTTTAGCAATATGGACATGTAGATATTTAGTACTTTCTAAATTTAAGCTATGATTTAAGGTAACACAATGTTCGCTAATTCCTGATTTAATGTCTTTTTTACTTATAGATTTAACATGTTCACTTATCCTAGTTCCGAAAGCTCGGCCTGTCTGTCCTACATATACAGCATTGCAATCATTACAATATAATTTATATATACCACTTTTTTGGTTTACATCTACCTTAGTTTTGTTGTTAACTAATAAATTCCTTAGATCCCTATTATTACATTCTACAGCTGAAATATCTAATTTTTTAAGTGCATTTTTAAATATGAAACTAACATCTTTTATATAAGGTAATGAGCAAAAATTGTTGTTTTGAATTCTATAGCTGTCATTATATAACATTTTTGTAGCTTTTTTGTTTAACTTATTTTGTAATAATTTTTCAATAGTAGAATTCATAAAACCATTATTGTTAGCTATTGTTTTTATAATGTTTAACTCAATTTTGAAATTTTCTGGAGATAAAGGTATGGATATTAATCTTTCTAAAAAGGAAGTGTAAGCCGCCAATTTTGTTCGTTTAGGGTGATTCGAATCTGCCGGTATAGTTGTATCTGTGGTTGTCGGTTTGCGATATATATTGAAGCTAAGGAGGTTTTTGTTTTTTTGTATAGTAAGGTCCAAAAAGTTTAAACTATTATTAATTTCTTTTTCTATTGTAAAATTGATATTATTATCTAAAGTATTTAGGTAATTCTGAAAAATATCTAACTGTCTATTAGTGCCTGACCAAATGCAAAATACATCGTCCACGTATCTGTTCCAAGAATAAATATAATTGATAATTGGGTTTTTAGAGTTGAATAAACTATGTTCAAGAGATGCCATGTATATTTCGGCTAATACGGGCGATAAGGGAGACCCCATAGGGAGTCCATCTTTCTGTTTGATGAATTTGTTGTCAAATTGGAAATAATTTTGATTTAGGCATAATTCCAACAATGTAATTAAATCATTGGTTTTAGTTTCTCCTAATTGACTTTTACATAATTTATCTTTTAAAATCGATAATAATTTAGGTATATGAATAGAAGTAAATAAACTAGTAACGTCGAATGACACAAGAATTGAATTGGGAGGCAACTTAAGTTCTTTGGTTCTATTAATGAAATCTAATGAATTTTTGACACTATGTATCGAATGGCACGTAATATTATTTAATAAAATAGAATTGATATGTCTACATAATTTGTAGCACGGCGCTTTAACATAGGATACAACCGGTCTCATAGTTTAATCAGTTGTAATCGTTAGTTGCTGCATTGAACGTTTAAGACGTAGTAATGGTTGAAAGTTACGTAATTGAAATTAAATTTAAATTTTACAAAGAGGGTCTTTGAAAAGATATTTGGTAGCGTCAGAGTTGGATAGCGTGACAGAAGAATTCGAATTAAAAGGTGAATACGATAAAATCGTAATAGGAGGCTACTTAGTGATCGATGAGAGCGATCCTGACGATTTTGAAGTATAATTTTCATAAAAATGGATTCATTATCGTACGAGTTGTATCAAGCAGAAAAGCAAGTCCTCATTCTCAACCTTCGAAGAGCAATACTATCAAACGATTTAGATAGAGTTAAAGTTGTATTGTCGAAGTTGGGAGTTGCAGTACCAAAGGAAGCATTCAAATGGTTAACTGTAACACAAGAGACATCGTTCGATATTTTATACTTCATATTCGAAAGAAAGCAAAGGTGTGACGAATTGGTGAATGAATTTCTAAAAGGTTGCTGTGAAACAGTGGAAATAACGGTTGATGATGTCGAAATGATTTTAAATAAAACAAAGTATAATTTCATGCGACACGACGTATATTTTTTAAAGGAAATGTTAACAAACGGATCAGTTCTAATGCGGGATAAGAAGTTCTCCGTAATGAATGTCAAGAAAAAGTATGTTACATTGTTAAAGTGTGTGGATGACTTAATACTGGATGTAGCATACTATGCACAACCGAAAATTTGGAAAAGTGTATTAAACTGATCAACTTGTTTCGGCTTCCGTATACATTAAGTCCAAATACCAATGGTCGTCATCAAACAGTGCTGCAATGGATAGAAGAAAATATTTTAAGAGAAGGAACGGAGAAAGCTGCAGGCTGGCAGAGCGGTCCTGACTCAGGCAAATGGCCATCAAGTAATATCGAAGATTATAAGAAAATTTATTCATTGTTAATGTTATTGAAACAATAAATTGTAACAGTAGAAATCGTACACATGTTATTTGTGAAGTTGAGGAATATATTTCGCAGAATAAAAATAGTAAACAAACAAGTTGTGTAGTAACGTTTTATTATTATTTATACAATACAACCAACATTAAGGATAAAATATTTACATTGAGTGACATTTCAGCGTAAGCTATACTTAAACAGAACTCCAAGTAGGTATTACAGTAGGTGTTCATAAATATTATCAATGGCTTTCTGTGGAAGTGACGAAGCTTCGAAAAGTCTTTTAATAAAGTATTCTCCAACCGTTAAGTCGTCGGTATACGGTTGATGAAAATTTTGTATAAATCGATCAACGGCACCGTCGAACTTTGAAAGGGAACTGTTTGAGTTTTTTATATTGTAATGTCCCCAAGGAAGAGTATTCGTTGTTTTCGGAATTGAGAAACGTTTATCATCTTTGCGAGAGAGGGATACTTTCGTTTTCATATGGGTAAACATACTATGCAGATCGGAAACGAAAACATTCATACATTTAAGAATGGTGGCGTCATCTCTAATGACGCGTAGGTAATCATCGATTTGAAGATGTAATTTAATGACATTTTTTTTGACACCTTTCTTTTTTTTAACAATTTGATCAACGGCTTCAACGCAGTAAGCTTTTGCTCCGGTTCCATAGAATGCTTTAATGGGATTATTAGGGAATTCGTCTTTAAATTTGCCAATAACAGAAGAGGTAATAGAGATATTGAAACTATTATTATGGGGATAATTGGAAGTGTCGAAGTGATGAATATTTTCAATCATATCTCTGTAGAAATTTTCGGTGAAAACTTTAAGAATGGAGGAATCAGTATCCATATACATCAAAGAAATATTTTCTTGATATTTTTGCTTAAGAAAGCCGTAGTAGAAGTCATACATAACACTTTTGATAAATCCAAAATAGTGAAACCTACATAGAGCGGTTTATCGTAAACAATGTGTAATTTATTCATCTGAATAGCTACGAAATGGGGGGTGAAAATTTTTGAATTTCTGAAATTGGGTTTAGCTATTAAACTTTCAGCACCAAGGTACCGTCCAACGTTTTGCCAATGAGTAACTAACTTGACGTCAACTCGTTTATCAACGTTCTCCATCGTTTTTCCGAAAGTACTGTTGTTCATCAATTTAAAGAAAGATTTCCCAAACTTATTATTACATATATTGCGTTTTCTAGTATTCAAATCTATGAAAGGTTTCAACCATTGTGACTGTTTAAACTGAATAGCTCTATGCACTTTAAGTAATTTTAATCCGCTCTGGAGAGCTTGTTTAAGCGGTAGGTTATGAACAATATACTTTGTCTTAGTCATAAGGTTCGGAATCAATTTTTTGACTCTACCATTAGCATTACCAGGAGAAATAATATTTTCAACTAAAAAGGGAAGATCAGCATGTAAATCGTGTAGGTTTTGGAGATATTGAACGTCAACTTCAAGTACATAACCGTATTCAGAAGAAGCATGTAAATCGAGAACATTTAATTCATCAATTTCAGCATCGGTGAGCCAACGAAAATGGGATATGGGAAGGTATTGACTCCTGCTGTGTCCATACAAATTGGTAGCATCCAAATACATAATGTAGGAAGTGGGAGCAGATGCGTCATAATCAGGAAGGTGTGGGTTATTGGCGAAATGCATTCTTTGAACACACTGACTTATTCCTCTGCGTACCCCTTTTTGGAAAAACTTTAACATATCGATGTCAGTTTGAAGTTCTAAATTAACGCGAGTGAATTTTAACATGCTATCCCACGCTAGCGCGGGAGCGGTGTTATACTGAGCGGGGTCCAGGGCGTAAGTGGAAATACATATTTCACGAAAATTCTCGAACACGTCAGCTAACAGTAGGACATCGGTTTTCAAGTAGAGGTCAGAATATTATCCGAGAGTGGAGCAGTTAAAGGTTTTCCAAACGGTGGCAGCTCTTTCATAATCTTCATCGGAAATGGGTAGAGATGTTAATTTATCGAAAAAATCGTCTTTGAGAGGGAACGTTGATTGGTCAAGTTTAGTAATATCGTCGACGTAGGAGTAAGGGAAAACCCCTTTCCGTCGCACAAGTTGAAATTGTGTAGGATCAGAAAAATACTTCTTCACTTGGTAGCATTGAGAAGGGTCGAGTTCTTCAGACAGGTTATCGAGGGAGGAAGCCATAAAACGAAAGGAATCGAGAAATCGAATCTTAACAAATACGTTTTGAGTAGAGTTATCTGAAAAACCGGGAACAGTATCAACTCGCAATAATTTGGTAAAGGAAACGTATTTTTCTTTATTTTGAGCAATTACGCTAAATTTAACATCGTTGACAGCCATTTCTTTTAAAAATAAATGACAATCGTAACCGGAGAGGTTGTGGAAGAATACAGGCACAAAGTTGGGTAGTTTGTAGTTTAAGTTCCATCTGGAATGAGCGGCCCCTAATCGAACTTTACCAGTCAAATGACAATGATCACGAACCTTTACATCATCGATTAGGAAGGGCTCTTCGCAAATATTACAAGACGACGTTTCAGAGAAAAGTCGCATTTCTTCATCAGTCAAGGGTATCACAGGAACGGGGGTCTTTAAAAATCGGTGATAAATATCAGAAACGTCTTGATCAAGAGTTTTAACAAATTGATTACCACAATCAGGTCCTCTATAAGTTCTGAATATTGAAAGGGAATCGTCAAAAGAGCACTTAATCAAGTAAGCAAACGAGTGCGGTTGATGTTCGTGGATAGGTGTGGTGGAGGTCTTGTTAGGATCGGAAAAGCATGTATGAATGGGTCGCAATATGGTTTCGAAGTCTGCATAAACAACAAAAGGTACTTTGATACGTTTGTGGTAGTTTTGAAATTTTAAAACGTTATTACGGATGAGCCTACCCATCTTATCCAATTTGAGATCAGCAGTTGGCAGCGTCGTGTAAACGTGGTTGCAATCATTCCGCTGATGACGGTGCAGGTGAGCCACAGAGCTGAAGTATTGCAAGCAGCCGTCACATAGGAATTTGCGATGTTCTGTTTTGGAGAGTTGTTGAGAGAGCAAACGGGACATATCCTTAATCCAACAGTAATGATTATTTCCTCGATCATCGTGTAGCAAGAGTAAATTGATGTGCAGCCTTCGTTTGACGGACGAGTAGTAGAGGGGATCAACAATTTCCCAGATCCATTTTCCATCCTTCAAAACGTATTCAGTCCCGTAAACATTTACAGAGCAATGGTTTTTCGTTTCAAACTTGGGAATGTCGTTTAATTTAATAGGAAAATCGATACCGTCACAGTCCATCGTGCGGGAGTAATGCGGATAGGAAGTCGTTCTGTGCGGGTTGGCTTGGGCGGGATACAAAGCTGAGGTTATTGCCCACGCAAAGCAGGCTTGGTCATCGTTTCGTACGTTCACAACAGCTCTCTTAAGTACAATTTGTTTAGGTAGAGGAATGTAAGATGAAGCTCTAAGGGGATTGTACTTGTTGCAATTGAGTTCTAGGAAAAGGACTCTTTCCAAAGCCCATCCTGTAAGAATGAAATTATAGTAAACACAAGTGAAATATATGTAAGTTTCGGATTCAGAAACTTAATCGAGATTAGATTCAGGATGCAATTAAACAACGATGCACGATGCAGTCGCTAAAAACTATATTTACAATTATTTACAAACTTAAAAGCTATAGATATAACGATTAATATATAGTTTATAACATACCTAAATCAATACAATTGTCGTTAGATTGCAAAAGTTAATTACTCTCGAAACAAACTTATTCACGATTCTTCAGGTTCGGAGCCAAGTCTCTACTGACCTCCCTGCCGATAAGTAACTTAAATATCGGTCGTATGATCGTCAGTGTCGTACGACTAAGTTTTGGCGCTAGTGTTAAAACTTACATCCCCCCCCCCCTTTATGGTAGAGGGTGAAGCCCTATCTATAAGGTACTAATTTACTAGCGTGGAACAAGTTTGATTCATTTTTCCTAAATCCAATATCTATTAAATAAATCGTATCAGATATTTTATCTTTTATTTTATAAGGTCCTGACCTTATTACATCTATTTTTTCTCTGTTTAGCTTATTTCCCTGCTGGATATAAACTAAATCACCTATCTTATAATTAATTTTTTTGACATGTTTATCATAATAAAGCTTATTTTGTATATGTGATTTTTTTGAGTTTTCTAATGCTAGTTTCCTGTTATTTTGTAGGTTATTCATATTGTTATCTTTCAATTCATGTGGCATAAAATTATTATCTATTCCTGTTTGCAGGTAATTTGGAGTAAAACCGGTTGAACTGTGAATCGTGTTGTTGTATTCTTTTATACATTCTTCTGCTGTGGTTGGCCAAGATTTATCTTTATTCTCATAAATTTTGCATCTGATTCTATTTACTAATGTCTGATTTGTTCTTTCGTTCAGTCCGTTTGAAAAAGCACAGTCTACAGCTGTAAAAATTAATGTTATGTTTTCTTTTTTTGTAAATTGTTTGAATTGTGCAGAATTTATCCCTGCGTATTGATCTGTTAGGATAGTTTTTATTTTTCCATTTTTCTCTACTTTTTTTACTAAGTTAATAAAGTCTTTAGCAACTTGTGTTTTAGAAGTATTTATGTATGCAAATCTAGTGAAATGATCTATCATTAAGTGTAAGTATCTTTTAGTACTTTTGCCTTTTAGTCCTCCAATCGTGTCCAAAGACATTATTTCAAAAGGTTCTTTAGCTGGGCCCAGCTGGGACAGCGGTGCTTTGAAACATCCAATTCTGGTTTTATTTTTAATGCATGTTTCACAATTTTTGCAAATTGTTTTAATATGTTTGTGAATGTTTTTAAAATAAAATTTTTGGCATATTGTCAAAGTTAATTGTTTTATCCCAATGTGTCCTTGTTCTATGTGTACTTTTTTTATAATTGAAACACCTAGTTGTTCTGTAATCCAAATCTTCTTTTTATTTTTCAATATTTTATATATTATTTCATCTTTGATATCACCGGTGTTGTCCATTTTAATTGATTTTTGATCTTCCAATTTTAAGAAGTTTGCTGTCTTTATCTTAGATTCATCATCTGAATTTTCATAAGGTTCTAGGACAGGGTTTCTTGATAGGCAGTCAGCCTCTATATTATCTTTCCCTGGATTGTATACAATGTCGAAATCAAACTGAGATATATAATTTAAAATTTCTATTAATAGAGGATCTATACTTTTCTTGATATTAAAATTCTCTAATGGTCTATGATCTGTAAAGATTACAAATTTCTTTCCAATTAGATAGTATTGCCAATAGAGAATTGCTTCTTTTGTTGCTAAACATTCAATATAGACAGCCTTTTTTGTTTTTTGTGTCTTATTTAGTTTTTTTGAGAAGTAAAAGACCGGTCTGAGTGATTTATCTTCCTGAGGTTGTTTTAGAATTGCACCTATTCCTTCTATGCTGGCATCAGTAAATAAATATATTGGTGCTTCTTCGTTGAATATTGCTAACGCTGGAGCAGAACATAAATAATCCTTTGGTTTTTCAAAACTGTTATTACATTGGTTTGACCATAAAAATTCTACATTTTTCCTTAATAGATTATGTAACGGATCTAGTAGAATAGTATGTTGTGGTATATATTCTAAGTAAAAATTTATTTTTCCCAGAAATTGTCTCACCTGTTTTCTTGTCTGAGGTATAGGGAACTTCTTTATTGCTAATAAATTGTCATTTATTGGTTTGATGAAATTATTACCAATTTTGTGACCTAAATATGTGACTTCGTTTAAAGCAAATTGACATTTGTTTTCATTCAGTATAAAACCTTGATCTTTTAATGTCATTAATGTTTGTTCTACATGTTTTATATGCTCTTCGTATGTTTTTGAATATACTAATATGTCGTCTATGTAATTTACTGCGAACTTATCTAGACCCATCTTTCTTAGAACGCTAGATAGTACTCTCTGAAAAATAGCGGGAGCAGTCTTTATACCATATGGTAAGCAGTTCCATTGCCAGTGACCATGATGTGTCACAAATGCTAGCTTGTGTCTGTCTTTTTTACATACTGGTATCGACCAGAAGGCCGAATTTACATCAAGCTTTGTAAAATATTTACAATTTCTAGCACGCACTGTCAGATCATCAATCCTTGGAAAAGGTTGACTTTCTGGTACCACTATTTTATTTAGTTCTTTAAAATCTATGCAAAAACGAGATCTTTTTCCTTCTTCTTTCTTAAACACCATAGTGACTGGTGCTGCGTATGGACTGCATGATTCTTCGATTAATCTTGCTTTTAGCAGTTCATTTACTTGTTTTTCAATTTCAATCTTATCTTGAAATGAACATCTGTATGGTTTCTTTGAAATATATTTGTATTCTGTCAGTTTAATTGAGGCTTCATAATGTTTTGTTTTTCCTATATCAAACTTTGAGGTTGCAAAAATATCTTTATTTTTTTTAATTATACTTTGAATTTTATTTTTATTATTATTTTCCCTAACTAAACTTTGAACTACATTTATTTTTGCATTATTATTTTCTATTTTTAATTCATTTTTAATATGTGAATATTTTTGAGTAATTTTTAAATCCTCATTTTGGCATAGTTTGAATTTTTGAATCAAATCTAAACCCATTAATATATCTTCGTTGAAAAAATTATTTTTTATTATAAAAAATGGAAAGTTCTCTTCTATATTACATATTTTAACTTTTAAGTTCACAATTCCCTCAGTTTTTGTAACTCCGTTAATGCCTTTTAAGTTAGTACCCTCACTTATAATTTGTTTTACGTTACTTATTTTGTTTAAAAAATTTTGACTAATTAGAGAAACATTCGCTCCAGAATCGTATAAACCTGTAGCTGGAGTCTTATTAACCAAAATCTTTAATCTTATAAGTGAGGTAACTACTCGTTTTTTGCCTCATCTGTGCTTGCTACAACATTTTCGCAGTCTATATTATTTACAATTTTAATTTTATCATTTCTTGTATTTGTAATTTGTTTATTTTTATATCTACATCTTTGTTCTGGGTGAAACCTATCTCTGTAGCCTAACTTTTCACAAATAGTGCATGGTTTGTATTGTTTTGGTAATTTCTCACTATCTTTATCATTTTTCTTAATACTCAAATTTCCAACATGTTTCAATTTTGACATTAAATCTTCCATAGTTGATATAGAATTTCTTTCTAATCTATTTTGTAAAAATTTTGGTAATTTAATTACTATTAAATCAATTTGAGTATTAAGAGTCATGTTTTCGTTAACTTCTAATAATAGATTTCTTTTTTTTAATGCATATTCCAATAATGAACCATTCAAATATTGATAATCATAGGCATATGCAACTTCAGTCCAAGATTGTGCCGAAAAGGTTTCTATAAACGAGTTATTCCAAATTTCCCAATTATTATGTATTGAGTTTTGTTTTAAAGAAACATTAAACCAGTCTAATGCTGATTTTTCTAAAAATAATCTTAAGGTCTCAACGTATTTGTTTTGATTTATACCTACTCGAATACACTCCTGAGTGAACATCGAAAGCCATGTAGTCGCTTTATAATTTTCACCATTAAATTTTTCCAAAACAATATCCTTGGCTAAACTACGGCCGCTCCTCTCCAAGATGCTTGTATTAGATATATCCGTAGATGTAGTAGTAACCTCTTCCAAATATTCCTCACCTAGCACGACATTTCCCTCTTCATCTAAGTAAATCTCTTGTAGCTGATCCGTCAAGGTCACCAATACATTTCTAAACTTATTTCTAATTTTCAAACTCTTAACTACATTCCTAACTACAGTTGTGTTGAAGAGTTCCGCATGATAAACACCAGTTCTTTTATCAATCGGGAATAAAAAAATTTCCTTTTTATCCACTAATTGAATTGTTTTCTCTTTAATTATAGTGCTCTTTGGGTCAATGCCGGCCTCTGAGATAAACTGGAACTTTGCTTTAATACTCATTGTATTGATTTGTAAGTTTCGGATTCAGAAACTTAATCGAGATTAGATTCAGGATGCAATTAAACAACGATGCACGATGCAGTCGCTAAAAACTATATTTACAATTATTTACAAACTTAAAAGCTATAGATATAACGATTAATATATAGTTTATAACATACCTAAATCAATACAATTGTCGTTAGATTGCAAAAGTTAATTACTCTCGAAACAAACTTATTCACGATTCTTCAGGTTCGGAGCCAAGTCTCTACTGACCTCCCTGCCGATAAGTAACTTAAATATCGGTCGTATGATCGTCAGTGTCGTACGACTAAGTTTTGGCGCTAGTGTTATAACTTACATATATATAAAGAGAGAATGATAAATTACCTGATTCTTGTTCTTGAAACTCAGAAGCTTTACCCTCAAGAACGTTGAAGAAGCGTTGGAGAATATTGGAAAGATCCGTCGACTGAGTGACAACTTTGTTATTGGTGTTGAAGGATTTCACGTCAACCAATTGTTTAGCATCGTGCACATATCGTCCGAAAAGTTCAAGATTTAGTTTAAGCGTGTCATGCAGTTGTATCTGATTACGAATAACACGCAAGCATTTGTCGAAAACTTCGGCGAAAACGTCGGTATACGACAGGAAGAACTTGGCGGATGAAATACGAAAGGACACAATTCTGTTAGCGAACGCGGACGAAAAGAAAGTAATTCCTTCCTCAAGAGGAGAGCAGCAAGTTTGTTTATGCTTGAGGCTGCGAAGGTGACCGTTGTAGGAATGTTGTGGAACGTAAATGTTACAAGTATCCCACCAGCGGTCAGAAGAACCAGCAGGCGTAGCAGTTTTAAGTTTCTTCTTCGGTAGAGGCGATGTATGTTGGAGCTGTGCTCGTTTCCGACAAGAACTTAATCGATGTCTTTTTAAATTATCAGATCGCGTAAAGGAAGCATCACAGTCCGGACAAGGGATCATAGCGGCTAGCGGTAAGAGGTATATCTCGACAACGACTGAGCAATACTAAACGCGAGTGACAGTAAATAGCTATGGGAAAAGGGGAGGGATGTGTAAGGTGGAGATGGCATAAGGAGAGGGGCGAAAGCAATATATCCTGAAACTGTAGTGGGTACGGTGTGGTAAGATGAGTGCTCGACAACAGGGTAACGGTGTTGATTTAGCTGCTGAGGTAAATATGAACGAAACCGAGCTGGCTGATATATTGGAAAACTTCTTTCCAAACGATTCCTTCACATCATCCGCTAAAGGTGCACCCCTCACCTTGGAGGTGCTACCACGGTAACGATGGCGGAGCCTGTGGCTAGCATCTCTACGATGGCGGTGGCGGGAACGAAGTCGATATCGATGAAGCCGAAGAAGCGATCGTACACACGAAGGTTGTCGGCTGCTCCATTCGATGATTCCAAGATAGTGGACCAAGTAGGAGAAGCCATAAATAGTGTTAAGGAGGAAAAGCGGCGACGAGAAATGGTACTGAATGAAAGAGAGACAAAGGCCGCTTCATTGACTGAGTACATGAAGCGGAAAGAGAAGGAGCTCGAGGAGTTGAACAGATCGGTAGTTGAAACGAGAAAGGAGGTACAAGAAATCGAACATAAGCTAGCCAACCTTAAGTCTGCTTTACTGAGTAAATTTAATGACTAAAATTCAATGATGTTTTATATTATATTGTATTATATTAAATAAAATTCTTTTATATTGTATCGTTTTATATTTTGTAATTAAAGAAATAAAAGAGAATATAAATTATAAATAAAAACATTTTATTTATTTTAATATACAAAAACAATACAGCTAGGTACATAACAAAAAAACAAATTCAATAAAATGTTTTAATATAGACCGCTGCCCCGTGGTCCATGGCACAGACGACCAGTGTCCCCTGAAAAGAGGTCCACGCCAGCTGGGCTTCCAGGTGTTCGCAGAAGGCTCCGACCGGTCTTCTGTCGGACACCTTCCATAACGTCAACCCTTCAGGAGTGGTACTCTCGAAGATCATGGTGTCCACCCTTATATTGATTCCAGTTGGCACGGAGCCAAGAAACAATACTGTATACTGTACCATTTTGTTGGTGTTGTATTTGATGTTGTATTATTGCTAAGACAGTGTTAGCGATCTGTGCTGAACGTTGTGAAAACTTGAGTATTTATGCAATTTGGAGGAGGAGGGTATGAGTAGGGTAAAGTTAAGATCAGCACAAGTGTTTGTGGGAAGAAGGAAAAAGTAGAAAGAGAAGTTGTTTGTACTATAAATGACAATGTAAGTTAGAGTGAGGTGTGGATACTTTCTGATTAACACCTGTATACCAGCAGCACATACATAAAAGTTCTGATACATGGCTCATGTAGGGTGTGAACCATTGCTTATTCAGCAAATAGAAATAGGTTACATGTTTAGTAATGTCATGAACCTACGGATAGACATGGTGCTTGGTATCATATCATACATACAATAAATATAAAAATTAAAATTAAAAATGGAAAACAAACAAGTGAGAAAATCTGCCGTACCGAAATTCCGGTACGGAAAATCGAGGACAAGTGGTGTAAGTATTAATTAATATTGTTGAAGTAATTGTTTAATTGTTAATTAATAATTTTGTTTTACAGTGCGAGTTTGTGGTCGCCGTGACCACGATGGCGGCGATCGCTGCGGTGTCGACGCCACCTAGATGTTCCGCAGCTGCAGGTGGAAAGCGGACTCTAGGGTAGGCGAAAAGGAAGCGTCTTTCAACCACGACAGCGACCACGACGGCGACCACGACAGCGAGGAGGAGCACGGTACCGACGCCGTTGTCCACGTCCACGACGGCGGCAACGACGTGTACCTGGACAACGGCGACGACGATGACAACTGCTGCTGCATCGATGTCAAGTGACTGCGGTTCTCCACTTCCAACGCTCACGCCGATTCCATCGCCAGTTTCTCCACTTCCAGAAACCCCAACGACGCCTTCTTAGACGACTCTATCGCAGGACATAGATAGTCTGGAAAGCGCCTTTGGGATAATTCCGAAAGTGTGTGAAAAGATGGCGTATTTGACGTCCGCTTGGGAAGAAAGGCGCGCTGCGCAGCAGAAGGTGTGCGCTGAAATTTCCCAAGTCGACAAGGCTATCTTGCAACAGGACGACGACGTCGCAAAGTGGAAAGCTGAGATCGCTCAGCTTGAAGCAAAAGTGGCGAAGTCTGCCTGTAACAAGGAAGCCTTGTTGAAGAAACGGGTCGAACTGGTTGAGGAGGACCACCCGATCGATCAGGAAGTGGACGTCTTAGAGCGCGCGAAGGAAGCAAAGCGTCCGAAGTTGGAGCGATTGAAAACGTTGCTTGACACCGCGAAGCAGCAGTTGACGTCGGTTACCAATAGGTAGAGATTGTAAATAGTGGAAATGTATATATGTAGTCTTAGTAAATAAGGGTTAGTATGTAAGTGTTGTAAATAAGTTAATTAGTAAATAAGGGTTAGTATGTAAGTGTTGTAAATAAGGGTTAGTATGTAAGTGTGTAAATAAGTTAAGTGTAAATAGTTTCTTAGTTAGTTTGTGTTTTGGAAAAAAAAAACAAAAAACCACCAACCAAAAAGGTCCCAAAATATTTTGGGAAAAAAAAAAAAAACCAGGTTAGGTTAGGTGGTCGGCCCCATACAGGAAATGGCAAAGAGACCATTGTTGTTCTAAATTGTGAATAAGACATATATGTGAAAATTGGTGAATTTATGTTTCCTAGGAGAAGTTGTGTATAGGGTGAAAAAGGGGTTGAGAAGAAAATCCGCTGAAAAACATCATAGGGAAATGGGTACAGGGGGGGGGGCAGGGCGCCGAGGTGGGCTGGTGGGGGGAGGTCGGGAGGCATTAAGTCCGAGAGAGGGTAGGGACATTGCCAAGTGGTACCTTCAGTCTTCGACATCAATAGTGAGAGAGGTACCTTTTTTTTTAGCACCGCTCCTTATACCTTTAATTAATTATTGAAATTTAGGGTAGAAATTACTTCCCCCATTACAGACGTTCTCCAAGTTTCGTTGGAAGCAAATTGTTCTTCATAAACCACTAAACATTTTTTACTCAGACATTTTCTCCCTATCATCTACCCTTCATACACTTTTCGGGGGTCAAAGTATGAGGGTGAAACACGTTAAAAAAATATTTCTTGACTTTTCAGGGTGGGATCATTTAGCCCACTGTTCAACTTACATTTTCCAATAGGAACACTTTTTTTTTTAACTGCTTCTATTTTTTTTTAAGCTTAAAGGTGTCAACTTTTTGTCAACTTTATTTTTTTTTTCAAACATTTTTTCAGATTCGGGTACTTCCACTTAGGGACCTTCTTCCCACACCATAAGTTATTACCCGATTTCAACTCCTTCTGCTTCAAAAAATTTCTAAAGCTTCATTTTTACACTTTTACCTCCATCATTTTTTACGCTTAAGTATTTCATTAAATACTTCATTGTCTTCTTATACTACACCTCATTATCCATATTTTCATGTACTAATTTTTCATACTACTCTTTTCCTGCCCTCAAAATATATATTTTTTTAATTTCTGGACATTTTTTTTTAAAGAATAAAACTATTTCTGAATAACAATACTTTTTATTAACCATTGATACCTACCTAAGTACCTATTCATAACGAAGCAATTCAATGCACGCAATTACTTTAATAAATTCATTCATTAGAGCCGAACGCGTAAGAAAAATAATAATTATTTCTTGCACTGCGGCAGCGGCATGCATGTCCAGCCGATCCGGAAAAACAATTAACACATATCCCTTGATAGGTACGTCGGTCGCGACCGACGGGAAAAAAACGCTCCTTCCTTGCTACGTCACAGCAATAAAGTAACGGTTCATGATCTCAGAACACATACACCTTTCGCCCATAGGTGCGAGAAGGATGGACTTATACGACAAACTAACGTTAGACAGAAACAGCAACAATCTAACGGGACATGATCTCAGTAGCCCTCTCCTATTACTACTAGTTCCTAACAATTGTTCAATCGCGTGTATGGATTCCGAAAACACGAGTCCGTCGTCCACGTAAAAAGCTAAATAAACAACATTTTCGGCAAAGAATCCAATGAATACACACGAATCACTTTTTAATTGTTCAAATTTGTACCGACGTAACAAATCAACAAACTTTCTGTTCCAATTCCGCGACGCTTGCTTTAAGCCATATAAACTTTTTGTCAGTTTACACACATATTCTGGATTTATTTTGTCTTCGAACCCATGCGGTTGTCTCATATAAATGTCCTCGTCGAGATCACCATGCAAAAATGCAGTCTTCACGTCAAAATGTTGAAAAATAAAGTCTTTTTCTGCCGCTAAAGTTATTAATACGCGAACAGAATCATAACGTACTACGGGAGAAAAAACTTCTTTATAATCGATGCCCTTTTGCTGCGTAAATCCCTTTGCAACCAAACGAGCTTTGAACCGACTTGGATTTCCGTCACTATCAGTTTTGACACGGAAAACCTATTTATTGCCTATCAGTTTGATATCTTTCGGCTTAGGCACTAGAGTCCAAGTTTTGTTTTCTTCTAACGCATTTATTCCTCCATTGCATTTTTCCATTCACTTGCATTCTCGTCTTCAATAGCATCTTCATATGAGCTTGGTGTAATTATCGAGCAATATGAGACGGCAGGTCCATAATAATCCGGTCGTCTGATTAAGTTTCTGTTGGAACTATTTTATATCGTGTATCACATGCGCACTATTTCTCTTGGTTGTCTGTGTGTGTGTATGGTTTGGATTTGCTAGACATATAACAGTTCCAACAGTTCGATTAAGTTTTTCGAAGCTAACAGTACTATCATTTGTTTACTCTTTGTATCTGTCTTCATATATTATTGAATACACTTCTTTAATATAACAGTAATATCAATAGTTTCTGTCTCTCAATTCACGGATATTTTCTTCATCTTCAGCAGGGTTTTCATCTACAGAATTTTGATCATCTTCGTCTTCATCTATCTCAGTGATTTCTGGTTGCGGTTCAGCGTCATTGTTATAATTGCTAAAATTCAAAGGAACGTCCACTTTCTCTTTTAAATAATGCAATTCGTCATTTTCGTTAAAAGTGACATCAGCACTTATCCGGATTCGTCTTTTAACGGAATCCCAAAGTCTACAATTTTCAGATTGGCCATCAAAACCAACAAATAACAACTTTTTGCTTTTTGGGTCCCATTTCTTTCGTAATTCGCTTGGGATTGTCATATAAGCCGTGCAACCAAAAATTCTACAGTGCCGCACGTCCGGTTTTATCCCTAACCATTTTTCATACGCAGTTATGTTATCATTTTGTTTTACAGGTAAGGTTCTATTTAAAATATACACTGTCATATTTACGGCTTCAGACCATAATTCAAGAGAAACGTTTTTATGCAATAACATTGAACGAGCACTCTCAACTATAGTTCTCATTTCTCTTTCTGACTGGCCATTCTGTTGATGCGTGTATGGCGCAAGCATTCCTGAACTATACCTTTTGTTTTCAAAAATTTGCAAAATCTTCATTAATGTACTCCGTTCCATTGTCTGTTCTTAAAAATTTGATTCGATTCCCTGTTTGATTTTCAACTACGGCTTGAAATTCCTTGAATTTGCTTATCGCTTCTGATTTATTTCTGATAAAATAAACCGTTCTGCATTTACTGAAACCGTCTTTGAATAAAATAAAATACCGTGAGCCCCTCGGTGACTCTATGTTCATTGGTCCACAAACGTCAGAGTGTATCATTCATTTCACCCGGTTTAAAAATTCCCTTTATTGAACAAGTACGATGACGTTTTCTAGTTTGCTTTCCCAAATGACAAGAATGACAAAAGAAATCCTCAAAGCTGTCAATACCTGTACCATTTATTATTTTATTTTTCACAATTTCCTTCAGTGTTCTCAGATTAATGTGGCCAAGCCTTTCATGGCATAATCTTAAGACTTCGTGGTTTGCTAAATTGCATTCCTCTGTAATTGCTGTTCTAAATTTCATATACCACAAACCATTCTTTCGTGTTCCGATATACGACAAATTTCCTTTGCTATCACGAAATTCACAGAAATCCTTAAACACACGGCGAGTGTAATTTTTATTAATCATTACTACAACTGAAAAAAGGCTTCTCCTTAATTCTGGGATATACAAAACATTTTCGATCTTTCTATCGTACCACTGACCTTCTACAAATGCCGTAATGTTTATGGTACCCGAACCAATTATCGGAATTAGTTTATCGGTGGCTATTTTTACACACAGTTGTTCTTTCAGTGGTTTCATATTTACAAACCAGTCACGCCGACTTGTCATATGAGCAGTCGCTCCAGAATCGCAAATCCATTCAAACTCATTCTTATCTGAACTTGCAGCATACAGACTACTTACGTCATAGACATAAGCACCTTTAGATTTACTTGAATTTGGCCCATCATTCTTTGTTTTTGCTAATCGCTTTTTGCATTCACGAGCCCAATGTCCCTTCTTTTTGCAATAGTGGCACGCAGTTGTTCTTTTTAAGTAATTAATGCTAGTTTTCTTTTTTTGTTCAACTTTTTCAGTTAGTTTAGCTTGAAGAGTTTCAACTTTTAATACAAGTCGCGAAGTTTCATCATCGGATTGTAGCATTCGCGTTTCTTCCTTCAGTAATCGCGCCGTTAAGTTATCTACTGTTTGCTGATCGGTGGTAACAGAATCCCATGCTGTTCTAAACGCATTAAATTTTGGCGGTAAACTATTTATTATTTTTGAAGTTATTGCGCTATCGCTTAGTTTTTCATTTACATCCTTAAGTTGCTTAACGAGAGATTCTACTTTGAAAATGTATGTGGCAACAGTATCACCATCATTCATTCTATACTCATAAAATTTTGCCAAATCAGTTCCCTCGATAATTCTGTTTTTTGTTCATGCACTGTTATAAGCTTTCTCCACATTTCTGTAGCATTTTCGCAGTTTGCTAAATTTTGTATTTGATCTTGAGTAATTGTAGTAAGAAGAATTACGCTCTGCAATTCTTGTTTTCCCAAACTTTCCATTCAGGTGCCGACTTATTTTCCGGTCCAGCTTCAGATCCATCTACGATGGACATAAGTCCTTCTGCTTTTAGAAGAATGGTTATGCTGAATTTCCACAGTTGGAAATTGGAGCCATCGAACTTAGTGATCTGAGCAACGTCACTAAATAAAAAAACAACTACCGACACGATGAGCCTGGGCCCATAACCTGCTAAATCAATTAAACGCAGTGTAACGGTATTTTTACGTATATTAAAGGTTTGTTAAAAGATTTACAGAACGAAACAAATCGCAACAAAGCAAGTCGATGACTGACTATTTTTAGAACAAGATTAATACATAAAGAACAGATATCGAATCTCGGTCGCCAAGCCGAGCACAAAGTATAAACAAAAATGTTTACAAAAGCAATTCAACAAAACAAAACATTCGCTTATACATCTTAAATTCTCAGAAGCTAATTACAACAATAATAATAATCTCGAATACAAACTTAACAGATATGTCAAAATATATTAAAGTATTAACTTGTGAAGAAGAATGGCCATTGTGGAAAAGAAAAATTCGAGATTTGCTCGATTACCATGAAGGTGCATTAGATGCAATAGATGGCAAGCTAGTAAAAATAGAATAACTTGAACAAACTGCAAATACAGAACAGAGAGGAGTGTTTAAAGAACAAAATGATTTATATAGAAAGGCAAATAATTATGCCAAATCGATGATAGAGAGTGCAATCAGTGATACTGTATATCAGAAGATTATGGATAAGGAAACTGCCAAAGATGCATGGGAAGCTTTAAAACAACATTTTGAAGCTACATCCAAAGATCAGTTGTTCAAGATTTGTTCAGAACATTTCTCATTCTGTTGGTCATCAAGTGAAGATGTCTCTACACATATTGCAAAATTAAGGAGTCTATGGAAAGAGTTAAATAATGGACTCAAAGCTAGAGTTGAAGGAAGCTTACCTGATTTAATTTTGGTTTGTAAAATTTTGAATATTTTGCCAAGTACCTTTGAAACGTTTGAACGTTGGATGTTGTTGACCAAGGATGAAGATAGAACCTTTGACGAACTAACAACACAGTTATGTATGTTTGGAAGAAACTTCAGAAAGACTGACAATAAAGATAGTATTGTACAGGAAGCACTCACAGCAAAAACAAATAAACCGAACCAAGGCGGGAAACGCATTAAAAATAAGAAACGATCCAAGGAAGAAGATATCTGTCACTATCGTAAGAAGAAAGGGCATTGGTTAACTGAGTGCAGAGACTGAATAGCTCATGGTAGACCAGTTAAAAAGAAAGAAGAAAGTAATACTCAAAGTAATATTTTAACGACTAATGTAGCCCTTACTTCAGACAGTGGCGAGACTTATACAATTGATATAAGTTCAGAAGACTGGTGGATCGACAATGGTGCAACAAGACACATGACGAACTGTTAAAAGTATTTCATTAATTTTGAAGCTTTCGACGAACCGTATAGTGTCAAATCTGCTGGAAAAGAAGTTTTAAATGCTCTTGGAATGGGAAGCATTCAATGCTTATAAACACTTGGCGATACCAATCAAAAATTAACGTTAAAAGATGTATGGTATGTTTCTCGTATTTCTAGAAATTTGTTCTCAGTTTTGGCAACTCAAGATAAAAATCTAAAAGTCGACAACTACAGAATGCTGGCTAAAAGTTGATGAAAAAGAGGTATTGTATGGGCAACGTGAAATAGGCGGAACCTTGTACATGACGTAAATGTCACAGTTGCTGATGATTCACTGCTACAATTGTACCACGAAAGGTGGGGACATCAAGACAAGCACTATGTCAAAGATATGATTGAAAAAGAGCTGGGAATAAAAGTAATGTCATAAGAAAGTATGTGAGCCCTGTATGTATGGAAAAGCACATCGTTTACCTTTCGGCACGAGAGAAAACGCGACGAAACCCAAGGAATTGATGTCAGCAGACGTCTGTGGACCTTTTGACACTTCATTCCAGAAAAACCGATACCTTCTTGTATTTAAAGATAGTTACACAAAATTTCGGTACAGGTACATTATAAAAGAGAAATCAGAAGTTAAAACTTCGTTGAAAAACATGCTTGCTCATATAAAAACATTGGGTCATACTGTAAAGGAATTGCTAAGTGACAATGGAGGAGAGTTCGATAATGAAGATATTGAAGAAATTTTATCAGAGAATGGAATGCAGACTGCAGACTGACAGCTCCATACACTCTCCAGCAGAATGGAGGAAGTGAACGTGAAAATCGCACTATAGTCTAAATGGCAACAACATTAAAATATTCAAACCCTGAAGCAGATTTTCCAAGTACAATATAGGCTGAATTAGTCACAAGTGTAATATATATCTTAAATAGAACTAGAAAATCATCTGTGTAAGGCATCACACCGTACGAATTATGGATGGGCAAGAAACCATCTGAGGATTATCGGATCAGTTTGTTATGCACACATTCCGGGCCAGAAGCGAAGGAAAATGGATAAGAAAGCAATCAAAGGATATCTTGTAGGATATGACGCCGATGAACGCTACAGAATTTGGATAAAAGAGAGGCATAAAGTTATCCTGTCGAGGGATGTAGAGTTTTTAGAAAAACCAAGTGATTGTAATGAGGTTGTGAAGCTGCCTTTACGAAATCTTCAGATAGAAAATCAACAATACTCAAAAGATGAGATAAGTAAAGATGACAATGAAGAATTTACAGAAGATAAAGGAGAAAGTGATACAGAATACGAAGAGCAAAATGATTCGGAAAATTTCACAGAAAACAGAAAAGAAAGTGAAAACAAATGTCAAGGAGGTGAACAAAAGAAATCTCAATCATCAAGTCGATGTCTCAGAGACAAGTCAACTTTGAAGAAACCAACTTATCTTGAAGATTATGTTCTAGTAGCACAAAACTTGATGAATATCGTAGATAATCCAGAAACCTAAAATGACGCAATTAACAGTGAGAAAAGGGTAGAGTGGAAAAGAGCTATGGACAATGAGATGACGTCTTTGAAAGAAAATCAAACATGGGAGTTAGTCAACTTACCTACAGGTGCAAAAGCAATACCTTCTAAATGGGTTTTTCGAATCAAAACTAAACCAAACGGCGAGATAGAGAGATGCAAAGCACGGCTCGTTATAAAGGATTTTGGTCAACGTCAGGGCATCGATTACAGTCAAACGTATAGTCCAGTAACAAAGATAGGAACTATACGCTCAATTCTTAGTATTGCTGCAAATGAAGGGTTATTTCTCAAGCAGTTCGACGTCTCGATAGCATTTTTATAAGGAGAATTGGAAGAAGTAATCTATATGGAACAACCTGAAGGCTTCAATGATGGTACACAAAGAGTTTGCAGACTGAAAAGAAGTTTGTATGGGTTAAAACAGGCACCAAGACCAAAATGTTGTCAAATAAGTTGGGACTGCAATAGAATATTTGGTCCATTCGTTTTTTGTTTTAATCAACGCTCTAAGTCAATTTTAACAATTAATTAGGGAAAGTGTTGAAAATAAAATAATTAAATAGTTAATTGAAAAAACCGGTAGAGGGAACTACTGAATTTGTTCTGAGGTTCTCCTAGGTAACCACTTTAGTTGTTATTAAGTTTGTTGTTGTTAGATTTATTAGTAGAATTAAATACTGTAAAACAAGAAATGGTAAATATGATGGTAAATAAACTTGTGTTGAATTAACCAAGGAAGTATTTAATTTAATTCAACAACTAACAGATCTAGGAATAGCGATAAACGACAAATTGACATGGAATGCCCAATATTATATAAGCAACAAAGAACTACGTAAAGATCTCCAACTTGAAGATCCAACTACAAAAGCAGCAAATGCAAAACACAAAATGAAAGAGCGACTGAAAAGCAGCTCCAACCCATACAGGAGCGCAATAGGCCATTCAATGACCTAGAAGACTCAAAAGGCGTTAGATCAGTCATAAGTACTCAGCATTTGAAACATCATATAATTGCGATGCACAAAAGAATAAAATCTTCAGTTTAGTTTCAATTATAACTCTATGAACATGACCGAATAGGTCAAAACAATTGTTGGAGTTTCTAAGCTTTGGGCAACGTATAACAAGATTAAGTTATTAAAATACAGTTATTTGTATTCAGTGGTGTAATTAAGTTTAATGCCGAGTGGTTATACTCGCTTTGAAAGTAAAGAAAACATTAGGTTATGTGGAGCACATTTCGTTCCTACTAATTATTAAATTTTGTGAAAAACAATTTAGTCTTTCCAGAAAAAGAAAATATTCAAACCACAAAGTTAAAAAAAACTTTTAGCCAATAGTACACTACACCTATTTAGTTTCAATATTGCTAGTTTTAAGCCACCGCATCTAGTAGTGGAGGCTCTTAGCGAGGAACCCCATGAAATACAAATTATAAGACAGACTATACAAGCTTTCTTAAAATGCCGGATGTATCATCATGCAAGATTTATAAATCTTAAGATTCATGGAAATGAGACTACTGCTAGACAAAAATTTACCAAAATAATTTTGTTTAAGAATTGTTGATAGGCTTAGCAATATAATACTTATTTTCACTGACCACTTACTGTTAGTGTTAATAATTAAATGGTTGTTTGTTAGTGTACTACTGTGAATTAGTGAATCTTTTTGTTATCATTTTTATTTTAAGATTCCAATATAAACGCATTAACAGATAATTCCTTTTTAAAGATTGAATCTTGTGCTAAAACAATTTTATTTTATCAAACTTCATATAAAATACATATGCATATTTTTAAAAGTGTAATCTATTTTACACTAATATATACGCAATACTCAACCATAAATTCTGTAAATTTATTGCCAAATCAATTATTTTAACTAAATAATAGACTTTCCACATAAAACCATAATATAAACAAGAACGAGAATACTACACTATTGCTGGTTGCATATCCACCTAAATATGCCTCATTTTGACATTATTTAGGAGCCGTTCTAGGTACGAGTAGTATAGAGTTTAGTGACGGGCATTGCTCGTCATACGGAATACTGGGATGAGCAGTCTGCCGATTTTGCTGACCTGTGCTCATTTCCCTGAGAAACGAGTCATACTGGTAATGCCAAAACTTCAGTTAGCGAGTAAATGTAAAAGTAAAGTAAAAGTAAAAGTGCCCAAAAAAAAAACCCCGTAAACTCTATGCGCTCTCCGAATTAGCTGTTAAATGGTAATTAAGTAAAAACAACTATACAGTTTGGTGTTTTTAACATTAATTAATAAATAAAGAGCTGCACGCCTTCTAAGGTGCAACCCCGTATCACCGAGGTCTCCAAAACTACAAACAGCAGCAACAACTTTACAAGAGTATTCACCCAACTCAAAGCAAGTGAAAGTTTTATTTTCGAAAAAGAAGAAAAGTTTTGTTACGGCACAAAGGACTTGCCGTAAATTTTGTAAACATTTATTTTTGTGCATAGTATAATATCTGACCATATTAATCTTAAGTAGATATAAAGTGTAGGTATGTAAGTAAAACCCAAATGCAGGAAATTCATTGTAAATATTATCCGAGTAGCGTTTATGATTATTGTTCTTCGTACCCTTCGGGTAGGTACATTTCTGCATCTGGTATTTCCTATATTCTGGTTGGGTTGCTATTATTGTATTTATACTGTAATAAATACGTAGGTACATATTTCTAGGTAGTGCCGGAAATTGCCCTCTTGGGAACTTGTTTCCAAAGTTAAAATTAAGAAAAAGGAGAAGTCGGCACGAAGACGAGCTGAGAGTAACATCTCCTAAACAATTTGATAAAGGGCTAATTTTAGACCAGCTGAGGGACATATAAACCTCATAATCAGTAGATTTAAGTTTTTAGTTATATTCGTCTTACTAGTGTAAACAAGTTTATTAAGTGTTACCGGAATAAGTATATTTAATAAAATATATTTCGTATTCGGTTGTTTCGATAAAAAATATTGGTCCTTCGAGTTATATATTGTTATGTATAAGATTATGACTGTTTATGTGGGTTATTTATTATCCATTAACTTTCTCATTAGCCCTTTGTATTAGGTATATAAGTTGACCTGAATTTGGAAGGAGTTCAGTTTTTAGAATAAACTTCAGTGCCAAACTTGGTAGTTTCATTCTCTGCTCCCGTTGCACATTAAAACATAATAATAATCACAACTAAAGTGAACTTTAATTCAGAGTGTTTATTATTTAAGTGTGTTCTAGTTGAGTTATCGGCCTCGTCTAAATTAGTGTTTTCATACTGATAGACTTAGTGAGGGAAAATAACTTTGTTCGTTTCAAAATACATATATATATATATATATATTTTTTTAACCCTTAATGATTACGAACATAACAAATTGGCGCAGTCAGTAGGATTCTCTTCGTTTTGAGAATCCAAGAACTAATAAGAGTTGTGACGAAGAAGAAGATTCCGAAAGAGGAAATCAACTCCTGATACCCTTTCTCAGTGGAAGTCATCTTCGAAGAGGAAACGGTCTACGTGGGGTCTGACTACGTGAAATCTATTTAAACTTGTCCAGGCCACACGTCCAGAAGTCCGCTCCATACCCAAACCCAACTGCACGAGTCGGAAGCAACGTGGTTAAATAAGAAAACTTCTAACAGTCATCCGGAAATTCGTCAGGATTGGTAGAGGTTGGTGGAATTTTAATTCTCTTGACTGTTTTACCTTTCTCCTGTACCCGGAATCCTAAAAATTAAATTAACCAGCCAAAATTGCGCTGCTAAATTTATTCAAAGTTGAACCAGAGACACAAGAAGCTCCAAAAATGACTTTTTAAATTAATGTTAGATGCAATACCTAAGTTTGATGGTGGTATCAATACAGTCAAATATGACACTTAAAAAAAAACAGTAACTGGGTTACAAACAAAATGTTCGGAAGAACAAAAATCAATTTTAGATACAGTTATCTTTGGTAAACTTGAAGGTAACGCCTTAAAAGCCGTAATAAATCGTTCGCTGCATAATGTTGACGATATTCTGTTCGTTTTTGACTCGCTATACGTAGCGGAAAAATCTTTTGACCACGCCATATGGGAAATGTTTACTTTAAATAGTAGCCATTACAAATCGGTTAGAGACCTATATTCAAAAATTGCACCGCTTAGGGACTTAGTTTAAAGTACCACTGTGTCACAAAGCAAAGTAAAGGAATGTAAGGAAACCATATCACAAATTTTTGAACGGTTAACAGTAGGCTGTTTTATTAGGAAACTTAGTCCAGAAATCTCTAATTTAGCTCTGCAAAATAATTACGCTAATCTAGAATCCGCATTTGATCATTGTTTGCAATTTGAGCAAATTATGAAATTCCGCAATACCGAACAACGACTGTATGAAAGTAGTAAGTTTAGTAAACATAAACACAAGTCATTAAATAGTTCTCATAAGAATTATAAAATCCAACAGGAACCTGTAGCAACTACAGTAATAATAACCGCCTGGGCAGCCAAATTAGCTGTTCATTCTGTAAGAAATTAGGTCATATCAAAGAAAATTGTTTTAAATATAAGAAAATATCCGAATCAAAAACTAACAAAATTAACGTCACCGAACTGAAGGAAGACGCGATCTCATCCGAAAGCGAATGTGAGTATGAGACCAATGTCAATAATTTAAACTCCTATCAGGAATCGCAAGAAGAAGGCACCGATTCCGAATAAAGCAAAGTCCTTCCACGCTCCAAAACCATAGTCCTTATTATCCTTTTTCGATAAACAGATTAGAAGGCTATAGGACACTCCCCTTCATAAAGATAAATATTTCGGGGAAGGATTGTAAATTATTAATCGATAGTGGCGCATGTGTTTCCGTCTTACGCTATTCGAAATATTTTCCAAAATCGGATCCTAAAGAGATACATACCTTAAACGGTTTGAATTCAACCCCATTTCAAACCTTAGGTACATTAAACACATTTTTGGAACATCCCAAACTACCTATCAAATTTCACTATGTCCCGGAATCCAATTTAGAAATCGATGGAATAATTGGTTCTGATTTCTTTTGTAAACAAAAAGTAAAAGTAAATTACATTAATAACTACCTCGAAACACAATACAAAAATTTCCCTTTGTATTATGCCGAAAATAAGATTTTATGTACCATTAACATTCCAGCTCGCAGTGAAAGTGTCATAACTATTACGGCAAAGGACTATCAACAAAATGGGGAATACCTACTTATTACCCGAAATTAAAGGTGAAAATTTCCACATTCCAAATTGCCTAATCAAGACCGACAATTACTTTAACTTTAAAACTACCGCTTTAAACACCTCCACGAAAGACCTTCAATTAGAAATCGAAACTTTGCAACTTTTACCGATTCCTAATAAGCCTCTAATGATAAACTCATTAAAACCTACTAATCAAAATTCCGATTCTAGAAAACAACAATTGTTGAAACAATTGCGTTCAGACCATCTGAATATTGAAGAAAAGAATTCCATTATTCCGATAATTTTGCAATACCACGACGTGTTTCATTTACCCAATGACAAATTGACAACAACGTCAATCCTGGAACATAAAATAATAACAACGGATGAAGTACCTGTCCAAGGCAAAACATATCGGTATCCGCAAATTCATAAAGCGGAAGTAGACAAACAAATTAAAGAATTGAAAAGGAGTTTATATTTCAATGGTTATGTTTATAAGTAAGATGTTGATCGATATAAACCATAAACGATGCTATGGACTTCCTAAAATTCATAAACTGAACACCCCTTTAAGAATCATAATTTCATCTATTGGAAGTCACACGTATAATTTAGCTAACTTTATCAATCACATTCTATCAATTTCTATCCCTCCACCTGACTCATACATAAAAGACAGTTGGACTTTTGCTAACCTTATTAAAAACTTTAAAATTAATTCTAACTATAATTCTCTTGATGTCAAATCTTTGTTTACCAATATACCAGCTGATCTTTGTGTCAAAGCTATCGACAAAAGATGGCAGCATATATGTAACAACACCTCCTTACCTAAAAATCAATTCATTAATGCTATTAACTTAATATTGGATTCAACTTTTTTTGTTTTTCAAAATAAATATTATAAACAAACCTTCGGTACACCAATGGGTAGTCCTTTATCGCCTATGTTATCTAACCTAGTTATGGAAGACTTGGAAACTCATTGTCTCAACCTTTTATGTTTCACTCCTCCTATTTACAAACGTTACGTGGATGACACTTTTGCTATAGTTCCTAATAATAAAATTAATGAAATCATTGATGTTTTTAACAATTACCATCCCAGACTACAATTCACTCATGAAATTGAAACTAAAAATCAATTAAGTTTCTTGGATGTTACGGTTGAACGTGACCAAGATAATCTTATCACTAATTGGTATAAGAAAGAAACCTTTTCGGGTAGATATCTGAATTTTCTTTCTAATCATCCAGTTCAACATAAAATTAGTGTACTCAATAATTTAGTTGATAGAGCAATCCTTTTATCTGATGAACGTTATCATATAATTAATATTAATTATGTTAGAAATATACTCTTAAATAATTGTTTCCCATTGAACTTTTTAAATAAACACATAAACAAACGCATACAGAAAATTAAAACTAAGAACTTTATTACCAACAAAACAAACACTGACAAAATAAATATAGAACAATCCATTGTCATTCCTTATGTAGGCCCTCTATCAATGAAACTTAAAAATATCTTAAATAAATACAACATTCGCACTATTTTTAAATCTACTAAGAAACTTAACACTATTATTAAAACTGGGAAAGATGAGCTTAACAAATTTGAAAAGACTAATGTAGTATACAAAATAGACTGTAAGAACAATAATTGTAACAGTGCTTATGTTGGACAGACCAAGAGACATCTAAAAACCAGATTAAATGAACATAAACGTAATATCATTGAAAAGCCTGATTCAGTTATATCTAGACATGTCATTGATTTTAATCATGAAATGGACTGGGAAGGAACTTCTATTCTTGACAATGAACCCCAGTACTATAAACGTCTCATCTCTGATATGACTCATATAAAAAAACATCCAAACACTCTTAATGAACAAAAAGATTCAGACCAGCTTAATAAAATGTATGATAAATTACTTAAGGCTATCTAAAATTCCTTTTTGAGTGTCTTGTGTTCTGGTCTAACATAAGAACTGAAGCTTACTTCTTAGATATCTTGGTTTTTTTATTGACCTCATTTGTGTCAATTGTAATATCTCTCAAAAAACTCTTGAAGTTAACATCCATTTAACTTGTCTCTACAATTTATTATTATAGTTTTTATATCCTTAATTATTCAAAAATTTCTAAGCCATCATTTAATTACACCATTCATTTCTATTGTTAAAATGTTTTAAAATTAGTGTATTGTACAAAAAACTCTCTTAAATGCAAACCTGATTGGTTTTTTAATGTATTAATTGGAAAAGGTGTTCTTCATCCCCTTGGTATGTATTTTTATTAATTATTTTATATCAAATTCATTATGTCATCTATAATTAAAAATTAGTATTGTTGAATCATTATATATTTTTTAGATTCACATTGATAAGGATCATAAAGCTTAATGATCGAAACGTCTGCGTTATTGTCATTGTTATATACAATTTTTTACTAATAAATGAATGGTTTATATCGATCAACATCTTACAAATTAAAGAATTACTTGACAACCGAATCATTCAACCCTCATTTTCCCCGTGGAACTCTCTATTATGGATAGTACCAAAAAAAAACGCGATGCGTCAGGTAAGGTTAAATGGAGGATGGTCATTGATTATAGGGAATTAAATAAAAAAAACAATTGACGACAAGTACCCCCTTCCCAATATAGATGAAATTCTAGACAATTTAGGTAAATCATCTTATTTTACAGCATTAGATCTCACTTCAGGTTTCCACCAGATAAAAATGTCAAAAGAATCTATAGCTAAAACGGCATTTTCCGCTAATGGAAAACATTACGAATTTAAGACCATGCCTTTCGGACTTAAAAACGCCCCTTCCCAATTCCAGCGTGCCATGAACCTAGACCTACAAGGTTTAACACCCCAACAATGTCTAGTTTATATAGACGACATAATTATATTTGCAAGAAATTTAAAAGAACATAATAATCGGCTAATAAATGTACTAAACCAGTTACGAACTCACAATTTCAAAATTCAGTTAGATAAAAGTGAATTTTTACGAAAGGAAACAACATTTTTAGGGCATGTAATTACACCAGATGGCATAAAACCCAACCCCGATAAGATAAAATGTATCAAAGAGTTCCCAGTTCCGAAAAACAACAAAAATATTAAACAATTCCTTGGGCTCACCGGATACTATAGGAAATTTATCCCTAATTACGCCCTGATTGCCAAACCCCTTACACAACTATTAAAGAAAGATGAATGCTTCTCCTGGACCCAAAGGGAACAAGATGCATTCGAAAAATTACGCGATGCTTTAATAACCGAGCCCATTTTGCAATACCCCAATTTTGACGACGAATTTATTCTGACTACAGACGCCTCGAAATTCGCTGTAGGCGCCGTCCTGTCACAGGGTACGGTAAAAACATCACTTCCTATCGCTTATGCGTCAAGGACACTTAATCCCGCGGAAACAAGGTATGCCACGATTGAAAGGGAACTTTTAGCAATAGTTTGGGCATTAAAGCACTTCCGCCCTTATTTGTATGGAAAAATTTTTAAAATAATAACAGACCATCAGCCTTTAAGATGGTTCAAGGGCCCCACCTCGCGATTGGTGAGATGGAGACTAAAGATTGAAGAATATGACTATGAAATAATCTACAAACCCGGCAAACAAAATCAGAACGCAGACGCTCTCTCTCGAATATACTCAACGGATATCGAACGGGAAGCAATTCGCCATGTAATAAATCCAAAATTAGACGAATATGATGCAATCATGATAAGATATGTTGATAACCCTCAAAAAATAAATTCTCTAATTTTAGACACGGACTTAAAACCACCACTTCATGAATTTTAAATTACAACCTTAAAATCACAGGATAAAACTTTAGTCATAATAGATAAAACCGATAACGAACAAAATTTTAAGTTAAATCTTCAAAATGCCCTTACAATATTCCCTAATAAAAAAATTTTAGTGGTAAATGCGAAAGAAGAATTAGACTTGCTTATCAAGGAACACGGTTTTGAAATAACGCTGGACGTCTCGCGATTTATAAAAATCGACATACCCGAAGATTTAAAATTAAAAATTATTAAACAATACCACGAACACGCTCTAAACAACCATAAAGGTATACAGGAGACCTTAAATAAATTAAAGCAAGATCACCAGTTCAAAAATATGAATGAACTAACCACCAAATTTATAAATTCCTGCGACGTTTGCATCAAGAATAAAACCGATAGAGTTTCACATAAAGTGCCTTTAGTAATACCACAAAAACCGGATAACATCAACGAGAGAATCAACCTGGATACAGCGGAGTTAAAAGCTGGAAAAAGAAAGATATTCGTTTTAATTGCTCAAGATGATCTTTCTAAATTCTGCCAGGTATACCCCTCTTATGAACCAATCACAGGAAATTTCGTTAAAACTTCATTAATGTCGCATTTCTCCTGTTTCGGATTCCCGAGACGAATCCATTCCGATCAAGGAAAGGAATTCATTAACAAAACCATAGTAGCTTTAATACGCATGTTAAGCATCAAATGGACTAAATCATGTATCTATCACCCCCAGTCTAATGGTTCTGTAGAAAGGTTTGTTAACACCCTAAAGGAATCATGCAAAACCATCTATTCAACCCAAAAAAATAACTTAAGCAACTTTGAAATCATTTATTTAACAGCACATAACTATAATACATCAGTAAATTGTCAACATAATTATACTCCGTACGAGTTATAATTTGGTATAAAACCTAATTCACTAGGTTCTACCTCCGACATAATACCGGAAATAAATCCTACCCAACGTAATGACCAAATAAACGATATCAGAGAACGAGCTAAAATAAATCAACTCAATTCGCAAGTAAAAGCCAAAGAAAGATATGACAAATCGGCTAAGAAAATACAAACATATGAATTAAATGAAAAGGTATACGTTAGAATGAAAAAGCACGGTGATAGGAAACTAACCTATTATGGTCCCTTTGAGATAATTGAAAAGGTTAATGATTATTGTTACAAGATAAATTGTCCTGAACCCAAGAATATAAATATTTCTAATATTAAGAAAATCCCATTACAAATCTAATAAACTATCTCATTTACGTTTGTTTCAGATGAAAAAATCTCTCTTTTCCTTCCTAATAATCCCCTACCTAACTTACGCTCACCTAAACCCTGTCGATATTCAACCTATACCGTTCAATACGGGACTCTATCTTCGACCCCTAGGAAAACTTAAAATTATAGAACAGTATTTCACATTAATAGTTAATAAGGATATTACACCGCTTTATAATAATTTACGTAAAGTCCGACAATTACTCGATAATGTTAAAAGTATAGAGAATAAATTGTTAGGCCAATATCATCCTTATGTCCACGCGCTAACTTTAGATAAGTTACTTAAGAGAATAGACAATGAATTAAAATCAATAAACGCAATGTTACCTCATGAAAGTAATCGGAAAAAACGAGGGTGGATAAACGCTATCGGAACTGCATTTCATTATGTCTTTGGAACGATGGATGCAAATGACGAACAAGAGATAAACGCGGCCATTGAAAAGCTACAGGAATCGGATAAAAATACTTTAGCATTAATGGATCAAACGGTACACGTCGTTCGCGATGTTGTCAAAGATTTTAACGCTACATTAAGCAGCCTTAATGTTAATGAACAAAAAATAGCAGCAAACTTTGATGAGATTCAAGAAAGACTAAATAAAAATTCTATAGAAATATCAAATAATGAATTTGCAACCCAATTACTTAATTTAGTTGTAACATGTGACGAAATTATTTCGGAATTAGAATACGAAATAAGCAAAATAAAAATGCAAATATTATATTCAAAAGTAAACAATCTACCGCCCTCTTTCTTAGAGAATAATCTGTTTATGGATAGTTTAATTGAAATAAACAGACGAATACCAGAATACAGCTTACCTTTCGAACTAAAAACAGAACAACTGTCGAAATTTATGAATATTGTTAAAATTTCCACGGTATTAAAGAAAAACTCCATCATTCACCATATTAAAATTCCCCTTATATCCAAAGACGAATATCAATTATATAACACTATATCTATCCCTATCCTCAGGGAGGACTCCTACCATTCAATAATAATCCCTAATTACTCCTACATAGCAGTTGAGAGACTAAAATTCCATTATATAAATGTAAGTCTCGAATTCAGAGACTTAATTTAGGATGAAGGAGGTTAGAAATCAGACACGTAGAGATGCAGGAAATACAACTGCAATTATAATAATTGAACGTATTTACAAAGTTAATAATAAGTAACAAACCTGAATCAATACAATTGTCGGTTATAATATTCAATACAACTTAGCAATGTACATGAACAAGACTCGGCGTACTTATCAGCTGTGTCTCAGCAGACGAGCTCTCTAGTGCGCCGAAGTTACCAGTCGCGTGACCATCAGAGTCAGGTGACTAAGTTTGGCGGGAACGCTCAAACTTACATCCCCCCTACCCTTGGCAGAGAATTGGGTTCCACTAATGGAACCAATTTGCTGGCATGGTACAAACCTGATTCTTTCTTCTTAAATCTATTGTCGATCATGTATATCGAGTCTGATGTTTTTTCTTTTATCTTGAAAGGTCCAATTCGGACGAAATCTAGTTTTTCTCTGTTCAATTTGCTTCCATTTTGAACATATACTAGATCTTCAACTTCATATTTATACGTGATTGTGTTTTTGTCATAATATTCTTTGTTTTGTCTGTGTATCTGATTCGACTTTTCATACGCTAGTTTTCTGTTTGTTTCTAAATTTGTTTCGTTATTCATTTCCAATTCCTCTGGTAACACTGAGTTGTCCACTCCCGTCAACAAATAGTTTGGTGTGAAACCTGTAGAGCTATGAATAGTGTTATTGTATTCCTTGACACATTGTTCTGCCACTGTTGGCCATGCTCTGTTTCTATTCTCATTTATTCTACATCTCAATCTATTCACCAACGTTTGGTTTGTTCTCTCATTCATTCCATTAGAGAACGCGCAGTCTACAGCTGTGAAAATCATTGTGATGTTTTGGGTTTTTAAATGTTCCTTGAACTGACTTGAGTTTATGCCAGGGTATTGATCTGTTAACAATTTTTTTATTTTACCGTTTTTCTCTACTTTCTGCACTAGATTAATAAAATCTTTGGCACTTTGTGTTTTCGATGTGATTATGTAGGAAAATCTAGTAAAGTGATCTATGATCAGATGTATATATTTCTTTGTACTTTTACCTTTGAAACCCCCAATCGAATCCAAAGATACAATCTCGAACGGTTCTTTAGCTGGGCCCAATTGTGACAAAGGAGCTTTAAAACAACCAATTCTTGTTTTATTTTTGATGCAGATCTCGCAGCAGCGGCAAATCATTTTAATGTGTTTGTACATGTTTTTGAAGTAGAATTTGTGTCCAATCGTTATTGTTAGTTGTTTCGTTCCTATGTGACCTTGTTCTTCGTGTATATTTTTTACCAATAATCTACCAAACTCTTCTGTTACCCATATTTTTTTTCTGTTGTTCAATGTTTTGTAAATAATTTCATTAATAATTTCACATTTATCATCTGCGTTTAGTAATTTTTGATTCTCCTTAAGTTCTTCTATCTTGAGATGATTTGTTGTTTTTATAACTGAGTTTTCTTCATGTTCTTGTCTCGGCTCCAATACTGGATTCCTTGACAAGCTATCCGCCTCGAGATTATCTTTTCCCGGATTGTAGACTATTTCAAACTCGAATTGAGCTATGTAATTCAGGATTTGCACTAACTCTGGATCGTTACTATTATTAACGTTAAATTTTTCTAAAGGTTTGTGGTCTGAAAATATTACAAATTTTTTTCCTATTAAATAGTATTGCCAGTATAATATGGCTTCTTTGATGGCTAAGCATTCAATATATATAGCTCTCTTCGTTTTCTGTGATTTGGTCAGTTTTCTAGAAAAGTAAAATACAGGTTTCAAAGATTTATCCATCTGTGGTTGTTTCAAAATTGCTCCGACTCCTTCTATACTTGCATCCGTAAAAATGTATATAGGCGCTTCTGGATCAAAGATCGCTAAAACCGGAGTTGAGCATAAGCAATTCTGTACTTTTTCAAAACTAGCTTGACATTCCTCTGACCAAATAAATTCTACATTTTTTCGTAACAAGTTATGTAAAGGTTCTAATAGTATCGTAGATTTGGGAATGTATTCTAAATAAAAGTTTATCTTACCCAAGAATTGTCGTATTTGTTTTTTTGTCTGTGGCGTGGGAAATCTCTTTATCGCCACCAAATTGTCATTTAATGGTTGTATGGATTCGCCATCAATCTCATGTCCTAGATAAGTTATCTTTATTTGAGCAAACTTGCATTTTGACCAATTTAATTTGAAACCTTCTTTTTCTAGTGCTTCCAAGGTTAGATCGATATGTCTCAAGTGATCGTCTAAATTTTTCGAGTAAATCAGTATGTCAACAATGTAGTTGACTGCAAAAATATTTAAGCCATTTTTTCGTAGCACGTTAGACAAAACTCTCTGGAAGATTGCCGGAGAAGATTTCAAACCAAACGGTAGGCAATTCCACTGCCAGTGACCATGGTGTGTCACAAATGCCGTTTTATATTTATCCTTATCGCGCACTGGTATCGACCAAAACGCCGAATTCACATCCAGTTTTGTAAAATACGTGCAATTTCTGGCGCGGACAGTCAAATCGTCTATTCTAGGGAACGGTTGACTTTCAGGAACTACTATTTTGTTTAATTCTTTGAAATCTATGCACATTCTTGATTTTCTCCCATCTTCCTTCTTGTAGACTAGTGTCACTGGAGCTGCATAAGGACTGCACGACTCTTCAATCAAATTGGCTTTCAATAATTCATCAATTTGTTTCTCAATTTCATCTTTATCTTTAAATGAACATCTATATGGTTTTCTTGAGATATATTTATGCTCTACTAGTTTTATTGTTGCTTCGTAATTTTTCACGGTACCAATATCAAATTTAGATTTGGCAAAAACTCCATCATGTTTTAATAAAATATTTTCCAGGTTATTACATATAAGATTCTTAACATCTGTTTTTTCATTAAAATTAATTCGGATATTTTCCTTCTCATTTTTTTGTGTAATATTCAAGTTTTCATCCTGACACAATTTGAAATCTTTAATCAAATCTAGACCTAACAAAAAATCTTCTTTGAAGTTTTCACTTTCCAATGTGAAGAAGGTGAAATTTTTTTGAATGTTATTAATTTGTACATTTAATTTAATGGTACCGGTGGATTTTGCTACACCAGCCACACCTTTTATTTTTTCACCCCCACTTATTATTTTATCTTTCAAATGAATTTTATTTAAAAATTTGCAATTGACCAGGGATACATTGGATCCAGAATCATACAAACCAGTTGCTGGATTTTCATCTGCAAACAATTTTATTGTAATAAGTGGGGTAACTGCTCGTTTTTTGCTTCTGCCAAGTTTGCAATAATGTCTTCAGCTTCAGCATTGTTAACTATTTTAATATCATTATTTTTATTCTTATGGAACTGTTTATCTTTCAATCTACAATCCTTTTCCAGGTGAGGTCTATTTGGATAACCTAAACTCTCACATATTGAACATGACTTTCGCGTTGGTAGAACTTTTTCCTTTTTATTTTCTTTCATACTACCAAATTGTTTAAGTTTTGACATCAAGTCTTCAATATTAGACAAATTTTTCTTCTCAATTCTATCTTGAATGAATTTGGGCAAAGAAATTACTATTAAGTCGATTTGAGTGTTCATAGAGATATTAGCATCTACTTCCATCAACAAATTCCTCTTTTTTAAAGCAAAATCTAAATAAGATCCATTTAAAAATTTAAAATTGTAGGCATATGAAATTTCTGACCATGTTTGGACTGAGAAAGTTTCCAGAAAGGAATTGTTCCACAACTCCCAGCTTGATAATGAGTTTTTCTTTGCAAAAGCATTAAACCAATCTAACGCTGAGTTTATAAGAAATAACCTCATAATTTCTGCATAGCTATTTTGCCTAATACCAACTCTATTACATTCTTTAATGAACAATTCCAACCAGGAATCGGCTTTACATTTGTTGCTATCAAATTTATCCAGAACCATATCTTTAGCTAGAGAATGATTGGATTTGTTTGAGTTACCTGCAGTGTTTACTATAGTGATCTCTGGTTCAACTTCATCTAGATAATCCTCATGAAACACAATATTACCTTCTTCATCTGAATAAATACTCAGTAATTCATCTCTCAAGGTAATTACTGGATTACGCTGCTTCTTACGAAGTTTCATACTTTTCACTACATTTTTGATCAAATTATTGTTAAAAAGTTCCACATGTTGCACGTTGGTCTGTTTATCTGGTGGAAAAGCATAAACTTCTGGTTTTCCTACCACTTGAATCGTTTTCACCTTAACAATAGTTGATTTGGGATCTGCTCCAGCCTCGGAAACGAAATGAAATTTGACTTTTAGTTCCTCCATTGTATTGATTTGTAAGTCTCGAATTCAGAGACTTAATTTAGGATGAAGGAGGTTAGAAATCAGACACGTAGAGATGCAGGAAATACAACTGCAATTATAATAATTGAACGTATTTACAAAGTTAATAATAAGTAACAAACCTGAATCAATACAATTGTCGGTTATAATATTCAATACAACTTAGCAATGTACATGAACAAGACTCGGCGTACTTATCAGCTGTGTCTCAGCAGACGAGCTCTCTAGTGCGCCGAAGTTACCAGTCGCGTGACCATCAGAGTCAGGTGACTAAGTTTGGCGGGAACGCTCAAACTTACATAAATATAAACTACCTGTCCGAATTATCCGAGATACACGGGCAGTGGTTCATGCAGAACCCTCAAATAAACAACAAGGAGGACAGGACGTCCGAATCAGAAGAGGCTTTCAGCGGGAAATGGTCCCCCTTATGCATCCCATCACATATACCTCTAGAATCTGAAGACATAAGGAGATTGGAGGAAAACCAATGGTTGGTAGTCCTTACAAAACCCGTCGACTTCACGTATAAATGTTCCAACGATGAAATAAAAGCTAATACCATAAAGCAAACCAGCATCATCACTCTCCATGCTCCCTGCACCGGGATGGTCGGTAACACGTTCAAAATTAATCTCGTACGGAATAACACCAGTAAGAAAAATGTATCAAAAAATCTCATAAACGTACCCGAGGACTGCTGTATACCACAACAGAAAAAATTGGAGGACCTCGCCTTAAGTAAAATCACCATACATGCGCTTAATCAGGAAGAACTGACCCTCAATAAACACCGACTTAACAGCCTGAATGATGAAATATACAAGGAGCGACTACGACCTTTTATACGGATGATGAATAGATCATGGTGGAAAATCTTACTCTCAGTGAGTGGAACTATCCTATTACTTCTCGGACTATGTTGTTGTTGCTGCCCTGGGTGCCTCCGCCTTATTCGACCTCGTTGGCCTGGTGATTGTAGACGATGCATTAAAATATTTAACGTTCAAACAGACAGAAGAATGGTCCCAGCCCAAAGACCGCCACGATATAGTTTGGAACCCTCAGTCCAATTTAGCAAGAATCTTGCAGCATCGGCACCTATCCTGAAGATGACTACGATTCCAAACGCGCAATATGACGATGAAGATGAGGAATGGTCACCGAGACGTTAAATGAAAATTAGACTTAGGATCGTAATTATTAAGTAAAATCTTTTGACTACTTTACCTTAAAAATTTAACGACTAATGTTAGTAATCATAACCGTCACATTAGCATTTAATTCTAGCATTAATTTGAATTAATTCCTAATCTCTAACATTTATATTTAGAATTAGCATTTTATTGGAACTTCTAATCAAACTAAGTGATTTTTGAATTTTCATTACCTTAATTTAAAATCAATAATGAAAATCTTAGATAGGGAGGATTGTTATGTATAAGATTATGACTGTTTATGTGGGTTATTTATTATCCATTAACTTTCTCATTAGCCCTTTGTATTAGGTATATAAGTTGACCTGAATTTGGAGGGAGTTCAGTTTTTAGAATAAACTTCAGTGCCAAACTTGGTAGTTTCATTCTCTGCTCCCGTTGCACATTAAAACATAATAATAATCACAACTAAAGTGAACTTTAATTCAGAGTGTTTATTATTTAAGTGTGTTCTAGTTGAGTTATCGGCCTCGTCTAAATTAGTGTTTTCATACTGATAGACTTAGTGAGGGAAAATAACTTTGTTCGTTTCAAAATACATATATATATATATATATATATATATTTAACCCTTAATGATTACGAACATAACAATATGTGGTACAGCAGTACACCCGATGAAAATAATTTTATTTCATCAAGTAAACAAGTTTTATAAGGTAAAACAAGTTTTAAAGTTATTTGCGCGAATCTTAAATGAATGGATCCGACGGAGAAGGTGAATTGAACGAATCGATTAGAAATTTAAGCGTCTCATCAGATAACATTAGTAAGCATAGTTAATGGCGGAAGTAGAAATGTTCCATTAAACTAAGGTAACAATGTAGGAAATAGTATTAATAAAAATGTAAATAATCGGCCTAGAATAGTCTCTACACAACAACTGATAGCTGCAGCCAAAAATTACGGTGATATATTACCAAAATTTGACGGTACCTCAAATAATTTAGACACATTTATTCTTAGTGTAGACCAGTTTTACAATAAGTACGGTAAAACTGTGGATGAAACCTTCGAATGAAAATGTGTTCTGTTTAATTTGCTAAAAATTAGTAGAACCAGCGAGCGAACTAGTCTGTTGCGAAATAAATTTAGCGATCACACCGATCGTAGAATTTTAGCGCATCAATTTAAAAATCTAACTTTAAAAGCTAACGAGACACTGCCTAACTTCATTGAACGGATTAAGACAGTACAGACAAAGCTCGAAATGAACATTTTGCACGACCCTAATATTAATCGTGAACAGAGACAATTACACGAAAAACGAACAAACGGCATTAGAAGTATTTCACAATAATTCCCCGCAAATGTTACTGACAATTTTGGACGTAAAAGATCATACGACCCTCTCGGAAGCAACACCTACAAAACTAAATTATGTTACCAAACACCGGCATGAAAGAGTTAATTTAAACAGAAATGTTATCCCAAATAACAATAGTAAAGTACACCGAAATTTCCAAAACTCGAATGCTGTTCCAAAGTTTATGACACACCAAAATCCCTCTTTTTGACAACAAATGCATCCCACCAATAGTAATGTACCTCCTAGATACTTTCAAACCAATTCTAACTCGAATCCATTCTCGAGACCAAATCCAAATCGACATGAAGGTCATGTATATTACCAATAACGCTTATCCTAACAATAACAACGTAATTAACGAGCCAGGACCATCTAATAGAGGTAAAAATATGTCCAAATTCCAGTCGTCAGCATTTATACAATGGCGACAATCAAATGTAAATTTCTCGAAACTCCACGAAACGGAAAACAATGATTTTGACCCCAGTTAGGAATTAACAGGAGTAGAAGATATCAGTATTTTCGACAATACACTCGATACTGCGACCCATAACGTAAATTTTGAAGAACAGTGCATTAACGAAAGTGTAAGTTATAAGGAGGAACCATACCCAGATGTGGTAAATTTTCAATAGAGTGCCTCGGAAGACTAAATGAGAATTTTTTCCATGCACATATTATGATAAACTGGGGGGTCGTTTATTAAAGATCTTGATCGACACTGGGCGACGAACTCTTTAATCAACCCAAACATAGCGAATTCCTATTTCAAAGATTATCAAATTTTAAAATTATTTATTCTAAATACAATTACGACCCAGACATTGCATAATAAAGCGGTTATTGTGGACCTGTCTTGGGAAAATCAAAATCTAAAATTTTTTATTGTAAAGTTCCACACCGACTTTGACATCTTATTAGGCTTAGTTTAGAGAAAATGAACGTCGAAATTAATTACAAATTAGGTACAATGTCATTAAATAACAAAAATTATGAACTGTTACGGTATGAAACGAAAAGTGTCCCTAAAGTTAATAAAACCACAGCAAAAAGCCTCATCAAAACAGTAGTACTAATACCGGAACAAGCTATTGGAAAACATCTAATATCAGAAACAATTACCACCGCACAAAATTCCCATTGTGTAGTTCCAGTACTTGGCGAAATAAACAATCAATTTCCTCAGGTCACCGAAAATTAAAGCCAGACATCTGGACAGTACCCAGACGGATATCTGTAATTTGTGGATACCCCTTATTTCTCAGGAAGATCAAAACCTCCCATTGAATCTAAAACATCTACATCATCCAGAAAAAGAGAAAATAGAAAGCACCTGTAATGAGTACAAAGACGTGCGTGTCCTACAGGGAAGGTGATGTACTCACTTTCACTAACGTGAAAAGGCATCGGATCCCATTGATACAGATGAAGGAATAGTATTATTATTCAACAATAATTCTTAAAGTTGTTTGATGAGTCAGTCTTCATGCGGTATCTAATAATAGACGGATATCAAGTATTGTTTTGGCTATGGAAGTTCGGGGAACTTGATATCGAACACACACCTGTTGCGATATACCTATGTAACTGTAGAGCTATGTACTGAGTCAGTCTGAATTGCCCTTACGTTAAATTAACATTTTCATTTCTGTACAGTTTTTTCTTAGTAGATTCATATTACTTCTTTAGCTTATATTTTCTATTATCTCCCACATTCAACAGGTTATAGGCCCAGGTGCGCGGCGTAACTCATCTGTTGGAGATAATAAATAAAAATATGATCGCGAGTAGTGTTCGTCGTTTTGCAAAAACTGGGATAATGGCGGAAAGTGCGAAGTATAACGTCGAAAAGTTAAATGGACAAAATTACCAGCCGTGGAACTATTTGGTAAAAATGTTGTTGATAAAGGTCGATATATGGGACGTGGTTTCGAATGATTTACCGGCACAAGAGGCGCGAGATAACACCTGGAAAAAGAAAAACGACAAGGCTTTATCAACTATGGCCTTACTTGTCAACGTTGGTCAATTGGTGCATATTAGAGATAAAGAATACGCGCGTGATGCGTGGGAGGCACTGAAGGAATATCACCAAAAATCAAGTTTATCTAGCATGGTGTTCTTATCAAAGCAGATTTGCAGGCTATCGCTGGAGGAAAATGATGATATGGAGGCGCACATAAGTTGTTTTTTGGAATTGTTAAATAAACTGGCTGCCTTAAGCGAAGAAATTAAGGATAGGTTTGCAGCAGGTATTTTGCTGGGAAGTCTTCCAGACTCTTACAGTTTTTTTAATAACAGCGCCGGAAAGTAAGTCATCGGATGAATTCACACTTGAATTCGTAAAAAGTAAATTAATCGATGAGTACAGGAGCCGCCAACGAGCTTAGAAAGGTCAGAGTGAATCAGTTATGAAACCAGTGTATCAAGTTGATAAAAATAACCATACTGCAAGTACAGATCAAAAGCAATGTTATTTTTGAGCGTCGTTAAAGAACACACGAGCAACTGTCAGCATACATGGCATCGACGATTTGGGCACAGGGACATACAGGCAGTCAAGCACTTAATGGAAAGAAAAATGGCAACCAGAATTAAAATTGGAGATTGTAGAATTAGGGAAACTTGCAATTGCTGTGTGAAAGGTAACGATGATTCGTAAGAGTTTCCCGAAATTTTCTCAAAGCAACACATTTAATGTACTTGACTTAATACATACAAATGTTTGCGTTCCCATGAAGACTGTTACTCCAGGGGGTAAAAGTTGCATTCTCACTTTAATAGATGATTTTTCGTGATATACCACTGTATATTTATTAAATCAAAAGAATGAAACTATAAAATACATTTACGAATTTATCCAGTTAATGAGTAATCAGTTAGGCAGGGTTCCAAAAGCCATTAGGTCAGATAGGGGTGGTGAGTATGTAAATAATGCTTCAAAGGAATATCAAAGCAGTAAGGGCATAAATATACAGTACACGGCGGGATACTCTCCAGAGCAAAATGGTGTCGCAGAGAGAAATAATAGGTCGTTATTCGAAATGGCTACATGTATGTTGATCGATGCGAATTTATCAAAGAAATTTTGGGGTGAGGCGGTGGGTACGGCCAATTATTTGCAAAATCGACTACCTATCAAATTAAAACAGAAAAGACCGTTTGGATTGTGGTATAGAGTATAGAGGTTTATAGTCACATTCCAACGGAACAAAGTAAAGATAAATTTGATGAAATAGCAGAATTACTAGTTTTCGTAGGATATTCTGATGAATCGAAAGCATACAAATTATTAGATATAAAATTAGTCGTAGTGTGGTATTTCCTGAACGAAATATATGTAACAAAAAAAGAAGTTAAAGAGCGAAGAAGTGTCAATTCGGTTTGAAAAGGAAAAAGAAAAGACCGACTTCGAGAATATTGAAGAAATAGTAAGTACTTCTGAAGAATTTGATACTTATGAAAATTCAGATACAGAGCAATCTTATGATAGTGATCATAGCTACCAACCAAGTGGAAATGAATTTGACATACAGAACAAAGATCATAACGATATAGATGGTTGTAGAAAGTAAAAAAAAAACTTTTGGGAGAATCTTACTACTAATGAAAGCGAAAAATTTAGGAAAGCTATGGAAGAGGAGATCACATCTCTGAAGAATAACAAAACGTGGGATCTGGTGCCTACACCTAAAGGAAAGAGCGTATTATCGTTTAAATGGGTTCCAAGATAAAAACAGCCGAGAACAGGCCCTTGAACAAATATAAAGCACGATTAGTAGCGAGAGGTTTTAGCCAAAAATTTGGTGTGAATTATAATAAGGTATTTGCTCCTGTAGTGAGACAAGCAACCTTCAGAATATTGTTAACGGAAGCATGGAACAAAAATTTAGTAATTAAACATTTTGATGCGAAAACAGCATTCTTAAATGGAGAACTGACAGAAGAAATTTCTATGGAACAACCGGAAGGGTTTATACAAAGAGATAAAAGTTTTGTTTGCAAGCTGAATAAGTGTTTATACGGATTAAAACAATCCACTAGAACTTGGAACCAGAAGCTTGACGAAATATAGACAAAATATAAATTTCGTAAAAGCAATATTGACGGATATTTATATGTTAAGACTGTTGATGGCAAAAATGTTTTCATTATAATATACGTAGATGATATTGTTAGATTCTATTTCAAATCCACTTTAGATTTGTCAATTTGGCAATCCTGTTTTCATAGACTTAAGCCAGTGAACTCTACCCCCAACTGGAAAGGAAACAAACTAGTTCAGCCTGTAGTATCGTTGTGTCAGGCGCAGTAGAATGAGAAAGTGATACGTTTGTGGTATACCCATCCTTGTTTGTTCCACGCAGTAGGTAGTGCGTTTTGTACCTGAACTTGTTTTGATTACATGTGGTGCCTAGGGTAACAGGTACAGTGATTGGCACTTTAAGAAGGCAGTCGACCTATCTTTCTCTACAACTTCTCTATTTTTTTAGTAATGTATGTGAATAAGTGGTTAACTGATTAAAAACTGTTGAATGTTTAATTTGTTGACAATAGATTGTCATGATTTTATTATTACTACTATGAAAAAGGCGTGTAAGTTAAAGTTAGTCTAAATTTCAGTGATTGGCACTGAAAATATAGTAGTTGTCACTATAGCGATTGGCAGTCACTTTTTAGACAAATTGAAAGTTTTTGGGCAGTAGCGAAGGCAGGGGAATGTTGAGGAAGGTAAATAATACGATCATAGAAATTCTTTATGTAAATATATTTATAATTTTTTTAATTTACATGTTTTACATTTAAAAACGTTGTCATCTTTATAGTTGAATAGATTGTATTTCTCGATGCACTGTTTATGATAAGTGCGTCTGCAATTTGAACATCTAAATCCGCTAAAGGATTTCTTTATATTTTTGGTGCAAGAGAAACACAATCCACAGGTTATCAATATTCCTCGAACCGCGAAGGGATCTTCATTTTCCTTTTCATCATCTTGGAAAAGAGCTTTCTTTGCACACTCGATAGCTTTATTTAGTTGAATATTCGATATTATATTAATTTTTTTATTGCAATGGTGGCTATCATCCATTTGCTTTTCCTTAACGATAACATCATGAACGACCTGGTCAGTAGCAGTTCTTTCTTCTACCAAAGTATTTTGCGACAATACTTTAGTTTCTGTTTCTAATTCTTTAGATTTTATATTTTGTTTGGATATTGTTGGATTCGTACGTTTCTTTTTTTTCAACTTTTTTACTTCATTTTCTTGTTTCTTTTCTATTCGTTTACGCTTTCTTTCTTCCTTTTCTTTTTCTTCGTTAATCTTTTTATCTCGTTTTTCGGACTGCAATTTTTTCCACTGCTCAGATGTTAGTACAAATGGCATTCTGAGTGAGTTTCTTGTACCTTTTCTAACCGGACTCTCTGGCCACATTAAATAATCTCCAATTGAGGCATTACTTACATTTAATGATTGTTTTACTGATGAATTAGCGTTAGTGTCAATTTCGGTTACAGGAATGCTTGGCAATGAATTTTGAGAACTTATTTGTGTACCAATTGTATTATACGATAAATCTTCAATGAAAATGTTATTTTCTAGAAAGAATGAATGAAAGAGTGAGTGAGAAAGTGAGCGAATGAGGGAGGGAGGGAGCGAACGAACGATTGATTAATTAAGTTAAGATGATAGAATACTACTTTAAGTTTTACCTGTTACTGTAGTTGTAGCTGTAGTTAATTGTTCTTCATTTAATTGGACCAAATTATCAAAGATTATTGGCATATCCTCAATATTAAATATTTCGTTTGTGATATCGATGCCAACATCTTGGTCATTGCTGCCACTAGCCTTATCAGGTGTTTGATTGTACTTTTCCTCAATATCTTGGTTATTGCTAACGTTTGCCATATCAGGGGTTTGATCATATTCTTTCTCAATATCTTGGTCACTAGTATTTGTCATATCAGGTGTTTGATCTTCATCATACTCTTTCCATAGTTTGTGTAAAACCCAAAATTCTTCTGATTCTTGTCCAGATGCTTTTTCAGCTTTACTTAGTTTGGCTATTAAATCATTGCCTACTAGTTCTCTGAATCTTAAGTATGGTATTGCATAATCACGGCTTATTTTTGTGTTTGATTCGGATTTCATTTTGTGTAATCTATGGCGTCGGGGTTCCATGGACACAAACCTGTGGTTATAAATCCATTTCGTATCATTTCAGGCTTCATGTATGTGTCAATAACTATTTTTAGAACACCTGCAAATTTTTCTTGGGTTAATGCCTCAGAATTATTTTTTCGTCTCCAAGCTAAAACCCCCTTTTTCCAAAACGATTTAAGAGGTTTAAAAGTTGACACATCAGCCGGTTGTAAAATTCGTGTAGAATTTCCGTAAAGGCAAATAAGAATAATATTCAGTTGCGAACAGAGATCGCTAAGCTGATACGAAGTATGTGTACTATGGCCGTCAACAAATAAGATAACGGGAAATTTTGTTCCTTTTTTTACTAGGAATGGATGAAAAACGTTCGCTATATATTCAAAAAATAACTCAGCCTTCATCCACCCATTTGAGCTTGTGCCAATACCCCATGTATTCGGCACCGCAGTAGCAATTGAAGAAGGCAGACGCTTATAGGGATATATTATAAACGGAGGAGTTATTTCTCCTTTAGCAGACAAGGTAAACAAAACAGTTAAGTTGGATTTTGCTGGTGCATTATCAACTTCATACACGTTCCTAGCTCCTTTAGGTGCCAAAACGGTCTTGTTTTTGGGACATAACATGAAGCACGTCTCATCTGAGTTAAAGACTCTTTCAGGAGAATTAAGGATTTCAAAATAATTCTCTTCCTTCAAGTAAGATTCAATGTCCAGAAACCATTTACGAATATCTGCTTCGGTAACTCTGGCACTTGCAGCCGTCACAGCTTCCGGTACCCTTTCACACAATACAGGGTGTCGTTTTAGAAATGACTTATACCAGCCGTCGCCTGGCATATTGTCTTTAAATGGGTTGTTTCTAGGTTTTTCATCTAAGAATGATTTTACGCTCACTTGTAAATCCTCTTTCCTACGGGGAAAACCCTTTTTGTGGCTCTGAAGAACCCACTCAACTAAAACGGTTTCTTCGTCCTTTGAAAGGATTGGATTCGGTCCGAATGTAGTTTTTTTAAACTTTTGACTTAACCGGAACTGTAAAGTTGAACGTGGAATATTATACTTTCTGGAAGCTGCTTTTTTTGACAAAGATCCGTTTAATATTTCCTCCAAAGCTTTAGTCAAATCTTCTTCATCATATTTTTTAAAGTATGAAGAGGCCTCACCCGTTTTTGGCATTGTTATCTGGACAAATATTTAAAGTGTAGTCATTGGCATATGACTTATATAGTTATTGTCACTAGTGCCAACCATTGTCCCCATCAAATTTTCGACAAAAGCTATTACAAATTTTTAAAGTATTATAAAATGGAAAGCAATTGCATCCATTTATTCGGATATATTTGTATATATTTTAAATACAGTAATTGGCACCTTCGTGCCAATAACTAAATTGGATCAGTATTTTCGTACAGTCATTGGTACTATTAATATTAAATACAAATACTGATAAAAACGTGATCAGACCCAAAATTATTACTTATAAATGTTAAAACAATTAGCACTTACCAATTTTATTCAATTGTGTAGGTCAAAATCCGGGAAAAACTTGACCAACAACTACGCTGAATCTTAAAAATTTTGCAACAAACTTGCAATAACGAGACACCCACCAAACTAAGTCACATACACTTAACAACTGAATTCACCATGATGGATTAACAATGGCGGCAATAATTTGTCGATGCGTATAATAGATGTAGCTACGTACTATGAATATGAGAAAAGAGAAATCTTCTTGTATTTCCTTATAAATATCTATTTTATTACAAGACTGCCAATAACTGTAGGGGTGCCAACAACTGTGCTGTTTACCCTACCTGTGCGGTTTTCAAGCCGGTTTACGGCAGTGTGTCATTATCTGAGGTACCTAGTATAAGAAACTGTGTGTATTCTGTGAGTGTTATAATCAAAAATGGTACAATATTGCGTTGCATACGGATGTAAAAGTCTACATGACAAGAGGATAAACATGCATTTTCATTCGTAAGTAGAATTGGTTCCAATTTAATTTGATTTTTGCTATTTGAGTGTATGTTTATTATTGCATCCAGATTTCCGTTCAAACGTCCTCAAATATTACAACTGTGGTTAACAGCAATAAAAAGGGACAATTGGAAACCATCACGAACCAGCAGACTGTGCAGTAAACATTTCAAAGAGACAGATTATCAAATCAGTCTGGGCGGCTCTAAAAGATTGCTGAAATTGGATGCTGTTCCAAGCATTTTCAACTTTCCCAAGCATTTACAAAAAAATGCAGAGACACAAAGAAGAGTACTGGTTCGAAAAGAAATGAACTTTTTCCAAAAACAGAGTGAGGTTAGTAAACAAATAATTTTGAAACAAATTAAGCATTAATTACATCATTCAAATGTGTGTAGGATGAAGAGAATACTATGGTAATTGATGGTGAACCAACACTTAAAATGAAAGATGTTGGGACACAAACGATACACGACATGGAATCACAAAAATATGTGTTACGAAGAAAACTAAAAATCTTAAAACAGAAAATAAAAAGGAAGGATATGAAAATTTAATCAATGGAGAATTTAATAGCAGTCTTAAAAAAAAACAACTGCACAAATGAAAATTTAACATCTGTGATGGAAAATTACTTTAAAGGTAGGTACATACATAGAGCATATACAATATCTTGAGTTAAAATAAAAATTCGTTTTTAGGTTTTCCATTAGAGCTTTTGATCAACCAACATAAAAATGAATGTTCAGCTCCAAGACGCAGAAGGTATTCAGACTTAATGAAAAAATTCGCCCATACGGTGTATTTTTATTCACCAAAGGCTTACAATTTCCTTAGACAGTATTTCATGTTACCTAATGGACGTACTATTAGGAAACGGTTGTCGAGCGTGGATTGTTATCCTGGTTTGTTGAGTGAGGTATTCGCTTTTCTAAAAACTGAAGTTTTACAACAACCTGCTTTAAAAAATTGTGCACTGATTGTTGATGGAATGGCAATTAGAAAGCAAATAATGTGGAATGATTCAAGGGGGAAATTTGTGGGAAACGTAGATTATGGAGGAGTTGTTGACGCTGATAACGACTGTGCTGCATCTGAGGCACTTTTTGTACAGATAGTAAGTTACACAAACAAGTCTAAATGCCCAGTGGCTTATTTTCTTACGGTTAAGGCAAATGCAGATATCCAAACACAAATTATAATGTGCTGTTTGCGGAATTTATTTGAAATTGGAATAGTAATTCGATCAATTACATGTGACGGTACAACGACAAATATTCAAACAATGAAGAATTTAATTGGTTCAGATCTGTATGAAGATACTACATATTTTGATCATCCATCTGCCCCAGATGTTAAGGTTTATTGTATGTTGGATACATGTCATATGTTAAAATTGGCACGAAATTATATGGCGGAGAAAGTGATAACATCTGAAAGAGGAACCATAAGTTAGTCTTTTATCAAAAGATTGCATGAATTACAGGAAAAGGAACAGCTACGTTTGGGCAATTCTTTGACATCTGGACATGTTAATTACAGAAATAAAGTTATGAATGTCAGACTTGCAGCGCAGGCTCTCAGCAGTTCGGTGGCTGATGCAATCTTATATTTACAGCAAAAAGGAGATCCAAATTTTGTTGGCAGTGATGCTACTGTACATTTTATTCGCATGTTTGACAAAATTTTTGACATGTTGAATGCCAGGAATCCGTTTGGTAAAGGCTATAAAACCCCTATTCGGCCTAAAACTGTCATTTATTTTAAAGAAGTTTTCAGTTCAGCTACTGACTATTTTCAAAGCTTGGAAATTGATAGTGTTCCAATTTTGACACATCCAAGAAAAACATTTGTTTTGGGGTTTATCCTGATTTATTTCTTTTGCAGCACGAGCCCCTTCAATATTTTTTGCCCTACAAATGCTCCCAGGATCACCTGGAAATATATTTCAGTTGTATTCGTGGCAGGGGAGGTTGGAATAATAACCTTAATGCTTCGCAGTTGCGGTGGGCTCTGAGACAATTATTGTTCAGGAATGCAATTAAAGGAAGTGTATCTGCTAACTGCATGGATCTCAGTAATGATTGTACACCGACGTTTGAATTTCGCACACAACAGAGACGTGTACTAGTATCCGAAGCAAATGAAGAAGTTGAATTTGATACCAGTATACTAGACAGAATAAATGAAAGCACTCTGTCAGACTACCAAGAAAATGTGCTATTTTATGTCGCAGGTTTTGTTGTGCGGAAACTTGTTAAAAATACATTGTGCTCTGATTGTGTTAATATTTTATTGTACCGAAATGATTCGACTGATACAGATCACATATACAGTTCTTCATATGAGTCACATAAACATTTTACATCTTCCATTTCGAACGGTGGTCTAATACTTGCTGCAGATATAGTATTCAGAGTAATACAGTTCGCAGAGCAGTATTTTCGGAAATTGCGGAAAATGGGGTCGTTGCAAACCAAAAGTATAAAAAGTTTATTGCAAAACGCGACAGTAGAAAAGTTTTCCTCTCATCTGGATGCTTTTCAGCCAGCTCATCCTGTAGCACAGGAATTTCTATCTGAAGACTTACACGAAATACAGTTGGTAAAAGCTATTGTAAATAAGTTTCTGAAATGTCGAATGCCACATCATGCCAAACTGGTGAATGAAAATTTTCAGAAAACCAAACTTGGCCTAAGGCAAAAACTATATAAATTAATATTATTTAATAACCAGTAGGTAGTATTTATTTGTGAGCTGTATGTATAATTAATAAAATATGAAAAAATTCAATAAATCGTGTAAGAAATTATGGATATTTTGAACAACCCACAATCCCAATAGGCAATTGATGCGAAAACTATGATTTTGTTCTAAAAACCATTTTTATTGCTCTTCACCATTTGTGTATTTAACAATTTCCTTCTTTAATTGAATCGGTAAGCCCCACATTTGCACTTTGGCTGCATTAAATTATAAAAGGTAGCAGTTGCACGTTGCGGCCGGCGATATACGCATGAGTTAGACAAGGATGGAAATCCCACAATAAGGCGGGTTGCCTATCGTTAGAGAGTGCCTCACCTGCTGGCTATGCTGTTTCCTTTCCAGTTGGGGGTAGAGTTCACTGACTTAAGCAGGATAACGTAATGTGGTTACCCACGCGGTTGCGCCTGAAGAGGGAACCGTCACAGAAGCTCGACGTTGTCGTTGGCTGTCACTGATTGACCTTAACCCAATATGCTTCTTAAGAGAAAAACTAATATCAGGTGTGGGGTACCGTGCATTTCTGTTGACTATTGTTTTGTTCATTTTGTGTTTTGTACATAAGACCGAAATGACCGAAGAAGGTGTGATCGGGTCTTTGTGAGGGCAATTTCATCATTGGGAAATCTGCAGAAACGCGTAGGTGCAAATTAACTACCGGCTGCAGCTCCTAGTGTCCTATTTCTTTGTCGTTGTAAAGTTTCGACACGGAGAGCACTGATAGTAATGTCTGGTGACAAAAAATTTCAGGGTACAAAAATGAGTTTTAGTAATCAGATAATTCATATATTGTTCCTTGCAGTGTTCAGCACTGTAGTAATTAACATACTTTTCTTAAAATATACTTTACCTTTTCATTATCTTAAATTATCTTACATAAAGGCAGCGGTGGGATAGCACCCTTTTAAACCCTTACAGTGTATGGACAAAAATACGAATAAATAAAACGAAAAAAAAAAAAGAAAAAAACTTGTGAAGTGCGGTGAAGTGACTTTTGTGACGGGCTTATAATTGTACACATAAGAACGATGAGCACAAAACCGGGAACTACACCACGGCGACGTAAGTCGCGCAAGGGGTCACCTTCGTCCTCAAGTGCTACATCATCTACGACTATCTACGACTTCCACGGGGAATAGAAGAACTGGTAAACAGAAAAAGATAATTCGTGATCTTCGGAAACAGGTATATGCACTCAACCAAAAGGTGAGTACTCCTTTTGTTTCCGTTCTTCCGACGAGTGTGTCGGTGAATGAAACTCTATTACCCGTTTTCGATCCAAGTACGAACTCTTTTGACGCGTCGAACTGGGTGCGAAAAGTAGACGAACTGAAACAGTTTCATACATGGGACGATGTGTTGGTCGTTAAGTTTGCTACGAACCGATTAAAAGGAAACGCGCGGAAATGGTACGGTTCAGTAAATTCACTATACGTATCATGGAAAGAGTTTAAAAACCAAATGCTGCAAAACTTTTCCCGACAAGAACGATTTGGCAAGCTTTTAATTGACGCGGCGCTTTACAAACCCACACCGGGTCAAAATTTTGGAGATTTTTGCTACGAGACGGTTGCTAAATTGAATAGATTACGTTCGAAAATTTCACCCGAGCAATTAATAGACAGCGTAATTGAAAGTATTCCGGACGAAGCTATAGCTATGACAACTAGAGCCGCTAATTTAAAAACGGTTGGCGAATTAGCTAACTATTTAAGTTACATTCAAACTGCGGGCGTTCGTCCCACTGGCCCTTCAACATTAAAAGGGCATATTCCCGCTACAATTGGTCGAGTTGGAATTCAGAAACGATTTAAGGAATCAACATTTGTTTAAAAACGTGTAGCGAACGTAGCAGCTACCATGAAGGTGCGTGTAGAGAGAGGGTCCTGATAAGGACCGTTGAATTGGAAGCGTGTTTCAGGATCCAATTATAAGCGAGTCAGGATTAGACTTGACTGATTTTATTACAAAAATAAACAGGTATTTATACAAAAAACAAATACATTAGGCTTATGGAGAAATGCATGGTCAACCGTTCACACTTGTGTGTGTATTTGCGGGTTGACTTAATTTGTGGTTCAAAATGACAATATGCTTGTCAGCAGAGTTTGAATTCTGCTGTACAGTGTGAACTTCTTTGGAGAATTCGATGTATACAGAGTGTTCCCACAGGACCTCCTTCCCAGTGATGAAGCTTGGAACTGGGAGATCTAACTCGTTGTCCGGAGCGGGTCTTTTGTCTGTGGGCTTCCTCGTTGTCGTTTCAGCAGAATGGCGCGGAAATTGCCTAGTTGGATCCAGGAGTGCGGATCGGTTGTAGCAGTACGGAGTTGTTTCCATTGCAGTCGGATTGTAGTTCCTCATTGGTTGGTTGTACCGTTGCGAGGTTGTTCTTGCCGGAATTGCGCTGAATGTTGTGGAAAAATGATCGGACTGTGTGGGGGAGCACTGGTTCTGAAGTTCAGAAATTCTCTGCCGAAAGTACTGTACTCTGCGTGGGAGAGTTTCGCAGTGAGAACGCGTGGCTCTGTAGTTCAGAGGTTCTCTGCCGAAAGTACTGTACTCCGCGTGGGGGAGTTGCGCAGTGAGAATGCAAGTGGCTCCCAGCCGTGGTGTCCCATTGTTACCCAAGGTTGTAGCAATTGTTTCGCTGTTTGAGGCTTGGGCAATTGTTGATTGGTTTCACTCGGTCAGGTAAAAGACGTATTACAGTTGCTGTGACCGAGTGACCCAGAAAGGCGGTTTCCTTCATTCCACGTGTTGTATTTACTTGGTTCAGCAAGTTTCCGTTCGGCTGCAACTGTGAATGCGCTGGCGGTGCTGTTCTGCTGAGTGGGCTGTTGCGTCATGCAGGTAGATCCAATTGTCGGACAGAATGCTTGTGCCAAAAATCGTGATAATGGTACCGTCTGCAGCTTGATGTGTGCAGTTAGATATCTGACGTAGCCCATGTATTAGAGACTCGGGATACACGTAGATGTCAGCGACGGTGTTGACCAAAAATTTCGTAGGGTGTGATTCTGTCCGCAGTTGGTCCAGTGACCATGAGGGGTTGGTGGTGAGTGTTGGGGTGCTGGCGCCGGGCGTGGCATGCTTAATACGGAGCTGGCTACAGAGGGTAAATGGCGGCGGCGTTGGTGGTATCGGCGGTTGGGGCGCCGCACCATGTTGTTCACCTTACCAATGTTGCGTGTAGGAGGGTCAGAGCATCACTTGGGGCAGCGTAGCTGGCGGCGGCGGTGGCAGCGGCAGGGCGCTGCATCACGTTGCTGATGACGTCACCAATGTTGAGTGGTTGCGGGCGTACTTGCAGGGGCGCTGGAACTCGCCGGGACGTGCATCACGTCCTGGCACGTTGGGCGGCTGATCACGTGATCGCTACCGGAAGGTGAGTGTAGCGAGAGGGGTCCTGATAAGGACCGTTGAATTGGAAGCGTGTCTCAGGATCCAATTATAAGCGAGTCAGGATTAGACTTATTACAAAAATAAACAGGTATTTATACAAAAAACAAATACATTAGGCTTATGGAGAAATGCATGGTCAACCGTTTACACTTGTGTGTGTATTTGCGGGTTGACCTAATTTGTGGTTCAAAATGACAATATGCTTGTCAGCAGTTTGAATTCTGCTGTACAGTGTGAACTACTTTGGAGAATTCGATGTATACAGAGTGTTCCCACAAACGTATAGCGTGTTTTTTGAGTGCAAAGGTCGTTTCTGGTGAAGTTGACATACTTTGTTTCGCTCCGAAATTATTTCCGAATTCGGGAGGTTTCGAGTGAAGAATAAAGTTTCAAGTGTGATCCAGGAAGTGTTTAAAGGCTCTATAGTTAAGTGACTATTATTACATCGAGAAATAAAAGTGGGCAGTAAGTGTAATAAGATACCAGAACAATAACCCGAACAGCTGAGGTAGGCGATATATTTTCCGAGGAATAGATCCGAAATAGAAAGCCTGGCGCCATAGGCAACACACCGTACGGTAATATATGTACATTATATAGATCAGAGACATGTACATTTACTGGACTAAGTTTATGCGTAACTCTTTGAAGCCAATACGGTAGGCAACACATTATACCATGTGCAGGCAAGAGGAACGTTATCCTAATGGACGAAAAAATAAGTTTTCGTCGCAAAATACCACTTTAGCGTCTTAGTTGAAACGTAGTGGTTGTGTTTAGAGTGCTAAGTGGTTGTCTGTTAACATTTAATTAAATTCTGACTGAATAACTAAAATTTTGATTTTAATTTTTCATAATTAAAAATGGTTTCTTCCTGTTGCGCATACGGTTGTACAAAAAGATTTAACAAAAACTCCTCTGTTTCGTTTCACAGATAAAAAAACTATAATTAATTAATAAATTGAATTTTTCTAAGAATATGCTTTGTTGAGGTTTCCTACGAATCCAGTAATTCGAAACCAGTGGATCAAAGCGATGAGGCGCGAAAACTTTACCCTTCAAACCGCGCAGTTGTTTGTAGTGAGCACTTTTTAAATACTGATTTCTTTGATTCAGTTGGGAAAAGGAGGCTACAGAAAGGCGCTGTACCTTATATTTTTAATTTCCCGAAGCATTTAATTAAAAAAACAGTACCTCCACCATCGAGGCGAAAAACTTTATGTCAAAATGTGTAAATACCTCTTTAACGTCAAAAATATTTCTTTAAAAATTCTTCCGGCATTTTCCAGAGTAAGTACAAACTTTGCATCAACATCCAAGAAATCCACTAAAAGGTACTACTACATACATATACTTACATCTATATTTCTTTTCAATAAGTTCAAACTAACAACATCAAATATAAAAAATCATTGAATGAGAATGAGAGCTTAAACATTCAAGTAAATAGTTTTCATAAAAATCCTATTTTTTTAGTTTTGAAAATGTTTATAGGTAGATATCAATCAGGGTTTTGTCAGTGCGCAAGTATATATTTGTTGAATGTTGTTTTAAATTGCTCTCTTTGACAATAAATTAGAATTTAAAATATAGTAAGAAATCTTATAGCAAATATGTAACAATTTTAGTGAAGCTGAATTAGATGTAGAAATTTCACCACCTGCTTCTGGAAGGTATATGACACATTTTTAACGAACTGAATTGAAATAAAATATAATAATTTATGGTCACAATAACTACTATTTGAATTCGTATTAAAAGAATGTAAGAAACATAAACACAAACAGGAACGTAAAGTAACCATAATTTAAATCATAACAATAAGACATTGTTTTAGCTTTGGACAAACTTCCTTAATTTTACATTCATTACTTAAGTGGTGTAATGATGTAAATTATATGCAAATATAAATTATTATTAAAAATACATTAGTAAAATAAATATTTATGACCATCAAATGTTTTACCTACCGAAAATTACTGAATTATTTTATAAACTCCCCGCAGCTTAATGCTATTCAAATGGAACTAAAATGTTTCTTGCCTGCACATGGAAATGAAGGTTGGCTACCGTCTTGGCTTCACTTCCTTTCACAGTAATTGCGACTTATGCTCAGTCTATATAATAAGCACGTCTCTGATATAGATAGATATACAAGCATAATACCTAGGGAGTTCAATATGTGCGATAGTGATTCAGAATTCTCAACTGATGATGCAAATAAAAGAAAAAGAACCGATATATTGGAGGGAGACTTGTTCAAGAAAAGTAAAAAGTCAACAAGATCACCAAGAAAGGAAAGAGATCAGGGAAAGTATGGGGAAGAAGAGGAAATGATGGAAATGATGAAGAGCATTTTGAAGGAAATAAGGGAACTATAAAAAGAAAACAGGCAATTCAAAGAGGAAATAAAAATCATTAAAGAAGAAAATCAGTAACTACGAGCGGAAATGGCTAGCATGCGAAACAGAATGGACCAGTTAGAAGAAATAGGCCAGAAAAATGGATAAGATAGAAAAGAAAAAGAGGAAAAATAACATGGTAATAACAAGAGCGAAAATACAGGAACTATGCAAAAATAAAACCGAAGGAGAGGCAAAGGTAATATTTAATAAAATTTTCTCACATATATTTAAGTTAGAAACCGTGAAAAAGTCCGCCTCTAAAATAAACGAGAAAATGTGGATCTTGGAGGCTGGAAATTTCGAAACAAAAAGAAAGATAATGGAGACTAAGGGTAAAATAACATCTGAAAGAGCATCAGATTTTCATAAACAATGATTTGACGAAAAATGAAAGAGAGATACAACGACAAATAAGAATAAAAGGGAAAGCTGAAAAGGAAAAAGGGAACAAAGTGAAAGTAGGATATCAAAAGATGTTCATAAATGGAGCGAAATGGATTTGGAATAATCGAAGCAAATCACTGGATTTAATTCTAGGGGAACAAAAACAACCAAAGAACTAAAAAGAAAATTGCTTAGAGACAATACGACGACGACCAAGCTTCAAAACGGTGCAAAGAATATATATAAAAAACTTAGCAATAATTTATGGAATTTGGGGGTATGGAATGTTAAAAGTTTGAATGGCAAGGAAGTGGAATTGGAAGAAGAATTCGTAAAGGGAAATTTAGATGTTTTAGCTATAACAGAAACAAAGAAAAAAGGTCAGGGAGAAATGGAGTTACAGCAAGGCAGGATTCTAATATACTGTGGAGTAGATAAACAGCAAAGAACTAAGGCGGGAGTTGGGTGTCTATTAAATGAAAAATGGAAAAAGAAGATAAGAAGAAAGAACTATATAAATGAAAGAACCATTGCTCTAGAATTTGAAGAGGGTAAGGAATTTATGACAATAGTTATAGCGTACGGACCAAATGAGGATGACAAAGCAGAGAACAAAGACATTTTCTGGGAACAATTGTCAATAGTAGTGGAAACAAGTAAAGGAAAATTTTTTATTGTTGGGGATTTAAACAGCAGAGTAGGGAAAGACGAAAGAGGAACAAATGAAATATTGGGAAAATATGGAGAGGAAATCAGATCAGAAACAGCAACGGCACTAGATTATTAAATTTTTGTAAAGAAAATGAACTAATCATAGCAAATTCCTTTTTTCATCACAAAGATGTACATAAATTTACAAGAGAAGTGTCAAGTAGGAATGAAAGATCTATCATCGACTACATTTTGGCAGAAAGAAAACACAGAGCGATAATAAAGGACGTAAGAGTGCGAAGAGGTGCCGAGATAGGTAGCGATCACTATTTGCTAGTGGGAAAGATTAAGCAACAAAAACAGAACAGAGTAGAGATGAGAGGTAATCCCAAACCACAGAAATACGAATCCATCAGGATATATAAGTTAAACGAACCAGAAATAGCGGCAACATTTAAAGAGAAATTGGAACAGAAATTCATGCAGTATGATTGTATACACAGCGATATGGATATCGAAGGAACGTGGAAACGACAAGAAGGAGGCTAACTATGAAGACTACAAGAATCAGCGTAAAGTAGTCAAGGAGCTAATATTAAAGGCCAAACAAAGAGCATGGGAAGATTTTGGTGCGCGTATAGAAGATACCAGAAAAGGAAATTAGAAACTTCTCTACAACATAGTGAAATCTTTTAGAAGAGAGGACCAAAAAACTAGCCTAGATATTAAGGATAAGGAAGGGAACATTTTATCTAGGACAAATGAGATAAAAGAAAGATGGAGGGAATATTTTAAGGAGCTGCTTTGTGCAAATAAAGAAGCGGCGGCAGAAACAGGTATTGTAGAAACCCATGAGATCACTGAAGTAGACGTAAAAGAAGAACAAGACGGTATAACGATAGAGGAGATCGAAGGGGCCATACGAAAAATGAAAAACGGGAGAGCAGCAGGACACGACTCTATCAGGACGGAAATGTTGAGAACAATGGGAAGACAGGTAATTAGATTTCTCAAGAAGCTGTTTACAAAGATCTGGGATGAAGGGAGGATACCAGAGGATTGGGAGATAGGGGTGATAATACCAATTTTTAAACAGGGAGATAAAAAGGATTGCAAAAATTACCGGGGAGTAACGTTGATGTGCGTAGTAGCCAAAACCTATGAAAGTATATTAGAGACAAAATTAAAGAGAAGAATGGAGAAAGAACTAGTAGACTCTCAAAGTGGTTTTAGAAAAGAATTTAGTATACAAGATCATATATTTACAATAAAACAGTTAACTGGGAAAATACTGGAACAAGACAGGGAAGCGTGTATAGTATTTTTGGACTCAGAGAAGGCTTTTGATAGAGTGGATAGAAAAAAATTAAGGAAAACACTCGAAGAAAGAAAAGGAAGCAAGAAGTTGTTAGAAGCTATAAAAAGTATGTACAGAGTGTGTAGAAATGTGACCAGAACACGAAACATTGTAACAGAAGAATTTAACACCGTACAAGGATTGAGACAGGGGAGTGTACTAAGTCCTCTTCTGTTTATAATAATCATGGATGAAGTTATTAAAGAAACAAGAGTATCTGTGAAAGGGTTGGAGATAGAATACAGAAATATGGATAAAATAGAAATAACGGAATGCGCGTTTGCCGACGACCAGAGATGTGACTTATTTAAGATACAAGTATCTGAAATACAGATACAAGATACAAGATACGTATTTTCATCTTGTATCTAAAATACTTTTTTAAAATTCATCTTGTATCTTGTATTTAAATACCTTTTGTTTGGTATCTTAGTATCTTGTATCTTGTAGATACTATATTTGCCAAAATAATAATAGTAATAGTTACTGATTCAGAAATGTGACAAGATTCTATGGTGATATTAATTCTCAATGTCAATGTCACAATAGATAAAACTGAAGGCGCTGTGCTGTGTCATCGGATATGAAGTCCCCTTGTGTCATTTTTAATTATTCTTTGTGTTGTATATGATATGATTATGGAATCAACATCATCTTTGTGAGGTTGAGATTCGATATCGCGAACATGGAAATGTAAGTTTTATTTTTTTTTGCTAAGTATATATTTGATTGGATATTATACAATTCGCGTAGACAGGACTACAAAGATGTGTATGTAAGTCGCGACCAGAATCGGAAGAGGTTAGAATAACAACATTGAATACGAATCTTCAATCAATGAATGAATTTAATCTTTTTGGTATAAATAAAGTATTTCAAGATCAATAAAATCTAATTTTGCTAATAACCAACAACTTGTTATTGACAATTAGGCTCAAACTTTGCTTAATTTTCAATATAAAGTTATTGGTTATTGGAAAAATTAGTTGTTATTGATCTTAAAACAATAACTGACAATAACGCCGGCCGTGAAAGCCTACATTAAACTATTAATGTTATCTAATTTATAAAAAATAGGGAGAGTACGATTTCAAGCCACGTGTACGATTTCCATGACGCCGCTATTTGACCATGCCTTTTCTAACAAAAAAACAAAAAACGAAAATGAATTAAATTTTTTGGTATCTCGCTTTATTTTTAAGATATCGATACTTTGAGTTGAAATTTTTTTTTGTTTTATATTAATAAATATTGAGTACTTTAATCATGTAATTAATGATAACGTATAAAAAAATATTTAATTATTTCACTTTAAAATATCTAGTTTATTATTTTTAAATGGAAATTGAATTTACGATTCCTGACAGATTTATTCATTATCTCTATTAACTAGTTGAACGGTGGTGCATAACATTAAATAAATTTAATTAGAGAGCGAAAACGAAGCGAGATATCGAAAAATTTTATTCTTTATTTTCGATTTACTTTGGTTCAATTAAGTTACAAAGGTTATCAAATCGTGGCGCCACGGAAATCGTACTCTTCCCGATTTGTTCTACATGTTTCTGGTTCTTAAAATTTCATTTCTTTTCCTAACAAAGTTTCTTCTGTGTTTTCAGGGATACCGAGAATAATTTGATTTTACCACTAATTTTGAAGCATTGTTCTAAAGATATTAAACAAGTTAAAGGAAGTGATGTGAATGTATCTGCAATGTGCAATGTTTGTTCAAAAGTTATAAAGGGTAGTGTTACTTCTACTACAAATTATCTGAAGCATTTAAAGGTAGGTTTTTTATACTCCATATATTTTTATTTTATTCGGATTTTGTTATGAGTTATGAGAAGTAATGAATTTATTGAAATTTTCTTATTTTAAATGTACTAATCTACTTTTTATTTTATAATAGAGGAAAGGTCACGCAGATATGTTGCAAGATTACGAAAAAGTTAAACATACATCCCTCAACAAAAGAAAACTTACTGAGATTAATAGCAGCGGTTCAGAATTATCAGTAGTATGTAAAAAATTAAAGGAGTCTACTCTGACTCATACAGATGCAAGTGGTTCAAGGTCTGTTAATTTGGACAAGTTGATTGTACAATTTATTGTTGAAACAATGTCACCAATATCAATAGTGGAATATAAGTCTTTTCAAGCTTTGCTTGAAGGTGCACAGCAATTAGCAAAGCCTCCAAAGGTTATGTGCCGTCGTACAGCTAAAAATAAAATTTGTAACGAATACAATGAATTGAAGAAAAAAATTAAGATTAAGTTGAACACTGTCGAATTTGTGTGCAGTACAGCTGATATTTGGTCTTCCTCTAAAAGAAGCTATTTAGGGGTTACAGTCCATTGGATTGAAGGTCAGACTTTTGAAAGGAAAAGTGCTGCCATTACTTGCAGGAGATTTAAAGGGGCTCACACATATGATAAAGTTGCAGAAATGATAGCAGATATACATTCAGACCATGACCTGCAACTGTCAAAAATTGTTAAAACAGTTACAGATAATGGTTCAAATATGGTTAAGGCTTTTGATGTATTTGGGAAGTCTGACCTAGAGACAGTTGAAAATGAACATGTTTCATATTCATATAAAGAGGATTTTGAAGAAACATCACTTGATGGGGGTAATGAAGACGATGATGATTCATTGCTAATACCACAAGCTTTTCCAGATGCTTCATCTTCTTCAGACTTAGAAAGTGATTGCCTACTGCCCGAACATGAAAGGTGCGCTACGCACACGTTGCATTTGATTGCCAGTACAGATTTCAAACAAGCAAGATTGAAAAATACCTTTTACAAGAAAATGCATGACGCGGCCTCAGCAAAGTGCCAAGCACTCTGGAATTTATGTTCTAGATCCCCAAAAGCATGTGAAACATATCTAGAAATAACAGGAAAATCACCAACTTTTCCAAATGCAACTCGATGAAACTCTTATCATAATTGCATACAGGATCTTTTAGCTGTGCAGAACAGTCTTAGTGACACTATGAGAATATTAAAATTATCTCCGCTGAAGGAAAATGAAATGCACTTTTTGAGTGAACATGTAGATTGTTCAAAACCACTAGCAGAAGCTATTCAAAGTCTGCAGGGGGAGAAAGACACCTACTAAGAGAATTTGAAGAGACACAAGATAAAGAAATAGAGGAGCAAGAAAAAGAAGAAGAAGACGCGATTGAAGAAGAATTAGGATCAAGAAGAAAGAGAGAACAGAAATTACCAAAAAAATTTAAAGATTATGAGATGTATATGGCATTTGATGCAGTTTCATATGTTGAGAAGGTACCAGGAAATATAGATGAAATAAAAGGAAGAGAAGATGAAGACTTTTGGATGGAAGCAATAAAAAGGGAAATCGATTCTATAGAGAAGAATAAAACATGGCAAGAGGTAATACCACCAGACAAAGCTGAAATTTTAAAAACAAAATGGGTTTTCTCCTTAAAACCTTTAGAGGAGAAAATACAAGATAGACATAAGGCTCGTCCTGTTGTAAAAGGGTTTGCACAAAAGGAATCGTTGAACTATGATGAAATATATTCGCCTGTGGCAAAAATGACAACCGTTCGAACACTTTTGGCTATTGGGAATCAGTTAAATTACTATTTTAGACAATTAGACGTAAAGACCGCTTCCCTCAATGGGGAGTTAAAGGATAATATATTTATATACCCGCCAGATGGAGTAAAGTGTAAGGAAGGCAACATTTTAAAATTAAACAAGTCTATTTATGGCCTTAGACAAGCAGCGAGATGCTGGAATGAAAAGATTAATAGTTATTTAAAGGAATTAGGATTTATAAGATCAGAAACGGATTTCTGTTTATATTTACGAAAATTTGCTAATTATACTATGTATTTGTTATTATACGTTGACGATATCATCATATCAGGACCAGAGTTAGACACCATAGAGAAATGTAAAAGTGATTTAATGGTAAAATTTTAAATAAAAAAACAAAACCCGTGAAACAATTAATCGGTTGCTTAATGTATTTAATGCTTGGAAGTCGTCCTGACATCAGTTGTTCAACAAATTATTTGAGTAGATTTCAGGATAGTAATACAGAAGTACGGGTGTATCTAAAAAGATTGCTAAAGTATTTGAAAGGTACTATAAATATGAGTTTGAACTTTGAAAGAAATAATTACGATCATGTTATGTCCTGTTTTGTTGACTAAGATTGGGGTGGCGACCCAAATGACAGAAAGTCTGTATCTGGGTATTTAATAAAGATTTTTAACAATACTGTTGGATGGGTTACGAGAAAACAAAATTGTGTGACATTGTCTAGCACTGAAGCAGAGTTAGTGGCTTTATGTAGTGCTGTCCAAGATTGTTTATGGTTTCAAAAATTAGTTAATGATATGGGTATAGATGTTAAGAACTTTATAGTTTATGAGGATAATCAAGGATGTATTTCATTAATAAAGAATCCTGAAAATAATAGAAGAGTTAAGCACATAGATTTAAAGTATAATTTCATTTGTGAAAATGTAAATAAAAATAAGATTGTGTTAGAATATTTGAATACTAAATTTCAGTTGGCAGATATATTAACAAAAGGGGTGTGCAAAGATCAGTTTAGTATTATAAAAAAAAAAAAAAAATTGTTTAAGTTTAGGGGTTGTATTAGAAAGAAAGGTATTAAGAGAGGGTGTTATGGAGTAATACCTTCTATGAACATATGTATATATTCCCTATGAGTGAATGTTTTGAGGTTAGAGTAGATAGAGCTATGAATAAGTGTGGTAATGTGGTAGAGAAAGATCTTGTGTAAATAGATAAACTATATATAAAATAACGTAGAAGTCTCCACAAATAAAGTAAAACTGCCCTGGTGTCAGAATAATTAATAACCCATTACCAGTCACTCGATTGGCGTCATACTCATTACGGGTATCCGACAATATGTTGCTATATCTAACGCTTCTGTAGCTTTGGCTTCGTATTCTTCCCTACAGGGATTCCAACTTAAGCAGTCAGCGTCGGACATAGTGCGGCCTTTTTGATAAGTAATTGAAAAATCGTATTCCTGTAAGGCCAGAGACCAACGAATTAGTTTGCCGTTGGGATTTTTTTATTGAACGTAACCAACAAAAAGCATGGTGATTACATTCAGTTTTTATGCCTTTTCCAAAAATATAATGCCGAAATTCTTTAAAACCATATATAACCTTTAATTAGGCGCGCGGGGTCCCCACGACCCCAAGTGATCATCAAATTAGGTTATTTTTTTACCCCCACTCGATTCAGTGTCGCTCGGGCTGCGGAGTTGATCGCACGTGCTGCACGGAGGCGCTTGGGGTCGCGGCGACCCCGCGCGACTTATAGTGTAGTTCAAATTGAGGTAAGTAAATATTTTTATATTATAATTTTAAGCATTTTTTTCACCTTATATTATCAATTACAAAAATATATAACAAGACTGACTAGAAACAAGAGAAACAGTTGCAGTTTGTGTTTTACCAGCGCCTGCCTGAAGAGACGCAATAGGTCGAAACCGGTTGCAGGATGTGGTTTGTGGTTCGTTGTGTCTATTGTATAGAACGCGTTCCAAATGTGGGATTTGTAATCCTTAAATATTTAGACGTCACAGGAATTTTACCTGTCTTTTTAGATTAAAATATATAACGTTAATCACCCTACTTTACACAATTAAAGAGATATAAAATACAAAATTGTGTTTGCTTGGTAAACACACGCTATTACGTTTTGCTTTTTCTCTATGCCTATAAACTACGGCGACTTGTTTAGTTCATGAAGTTGTTTTAACAGTTACCTATTCATCTTTCACAGAATTATTTCATTATGGCCCAAAGAAAGCAGAGTCTTCGACCAGAACAAATAAGTGCGATTCTTGAAGATGAAGAAGAAGCTTTCGATAAGACTGACGATGAATTGTATTTGGAAGAAGACGCAGACACACTTTGGGAATCAGCGCATGAATCAGATTTAGAATTAAGTGATACTGAAGTGCCAACCACATCGATCAACTCCCAACTACCATCCGATTCATCTACGTATTTTTTAGGTAAAGATAAGAGTACTAAATGGAACAAATCTGTTCCCAGCCAAAGAGTAAGACAAAGATCTCATAATATTGTTACTCATTTGCCAGGCTCTAAAGGAGCAGCAAGAGATGCCAAAAGTAAGACTGATTGTTTCTTGTTATTTTTTGATAAAAATATTATAGAATTGATAATAAAACATACAAATGAATATATATCTTCAGTTCGTCATAAATTTCAAAGGGAACGTGATGCCAAAGATGTAACTTATGATGAAATGTTGGCTTTTTTTGGATTGTTGGCAATGTCCGGAGTTCTACGTTCATCGCATTTAAATTTTCTAGATTTGTGGGCAAATGATGGGACTGGGATAGAATTTTTTTCAGATACAATGTCAGCAAAACGTTTTTTATTTATTCTACGTTGCTTGCGTTTTGATGATGCTAGTTCTCGGCAATCCAGACTAATTGTAGATAAACTGGCCCCGATACGTCAATTTTGTGACATTCTAAATGAAAATTTTAAAAAGCACTACACCGTGTCGGAATATGTCACTGTGGATGAACAACTGCCTGCGTTTAGAGGAAGATTTTCAGGATTGGTATATATGCCGAGTAAGCCGAATAAATATGGAATAAAGCATTATGCAATGGTTGATGCTAAGACTGCCTATCTCCAGAAATTTGAAATTTACGTAGGGAAACAGCCAGACGGGCCCTACAATATCCCTAATGACACAAAAAGTCTCGTCAAACCATTGACGGAAACAATCAAGAATACAGGACGTAATATTACTATGGATACTTATTTCACTAGTGTTGAGTTAGCTAAAGACCTTTTGAAAGACAAATTGGCAATAGTAGGTACGTTGAGAAAAAATAAAAAAGAAATACCACAAGCATTTTTGCCTGACAGACGTCGTGAAGTACACTCAACATTATTTGGTTTTCATGAAGAACTGACTTTGTACTCCTATGTCTCAAAAAAATCTAAAGCTGTTGTATTATTGTCGTCTATGCATCATGATGACATCATAGACGAGGGAGAATTGAAGAAGCCGGAGATGATTTTAATTTATAATGAAACAAAGGGTGGCGTAGACACTAATGACAAGCTGTGTTCCACATATAATGTTGCTCGGCGGACGAAGAGATGGCCTATGGTTATCTTTTTTCATTTATTCAATGTGTCTGCTATAAATGCATTCGTTATTTATAACTTCAACAACAATGAGGCTACCATAAACAGACGAATTTTTCCAAAATTATTAGCAACAAAATTAGTAACAGCACATAGATTAGCGCGAGCAATAGTTCCGTCCCTGCCTAGTGCTTTGAAAAAGCGATTGTCAGAACCTGAAGTTGCGACTCCTTTAACGTCTAACACTGGATTGCATTCAATAAAAAGAGGAAGGTGCTACATCTGCCCACGAAAAGGCGATAGGAAAACGACCGCAAAGTGTAGTAAGTGCAACAAATTTATCTGTGGCGTTCATACAAAGAAAATTTGTGATAATTGTTGAATTATTATAGTACTTACGAAAAACATATTTCTATACCGTTTTAAACATCTTGTTACGATTTATTTGTATTTTGGTAAAAGTTTAATAAGAAATAAGTAGAATAAAAGCAATTAAAGTTGATTACTAATTTAAATGTTTCTTATTTCATACGTATCAATTTGGGGTAACTGCAGACCCCGCGCGACTAACAATGTTAGTTTATTGGCGCGCCTAATTAAAGGATAATTGCTAACGTCTCGCGTTCCGTAATAGTATAGGATCTTTCGCATTGTGTTAATCTTCTGGAAGCGAAAGCTACTGGGTGAAAAACGCCGTCCTTTGGCTGAAGAAGTATGCAGCCTATTCCATAAGCACTTGCGTCTATCCTACTAATAATTTCTGCGTTAGGGTTGAAATCATGGGGTGAAAACTCCGCTGTCAAAAGTAGTAGCGGTTACACCTGGCAGAGGGCCAGTAACTGATATGTAACCACCTATGTGACTAAGTAAAATGGTTGCATAGCAGTAAGGTAATTCTAAAAATGAAAATGAAATAATGGTCATCTATTCAATAAAATTAAACTTTTGAAATTCTTTAAAAAATTGAGAATTGGTTACCTATCTCATAATAGCAATTTATAATGCGGGGGAAAGCCGGATGTTTATTTAAAAAGTCTGAAAGACGTTCACGTAAAAAAAGCAAAGAAAATTAAAAAAATTGTGTATTTATGAATAAAAATTGGAAAAAAATGTTAAAGTGCCGTGCAATATCGTTTAAAAGAAGAAATGAGAGCGGATATTTGAAAAGTATCTAAATAAAAAAAACTAATAAAGTATTTAGGTATAATTTAATTTATAATTAATTAATATGGGCGTAAATTATGTATACAACTGTAATTTGTTGAAATATTGAAAAACACTTCTGTATCTCATTCAGAAGAAAGAAATAGTTGTTTGCAAACACGTGTAAATGTGTTAAAAAATACAAATTTTATGCAATCTGCAAGTAGATTAGAAGTAGATTTAAGTTTTTTAAGATTTAAGTTGTACCATATACCTACCTACATTTTTTATTAATTATTGTTGGAAATTTTGAATTTTATAATTGCAGACGAAAATTAATTATTTTGTCAAATGCCTTTACAAGTAATAATAATATAATATTCATAAAAAATGATATAGGACGATAAATATTTTCAAGCGAATTTCTTAATATGCTTTCAGCTTTTTAAAGGGTAATTTCGATAAGAAAGGTAAATAAACAAACAATGACTTAATTTTGCAGAGCTACACTTGCAAACGAATACCTACTTAGGTACGTACATACATACACATACATTAAACATCTAAAATTAGCACATAGCGATTGATTAATTTCCTTAATAATTGTTGTCTAGACATCACAATCAGAAACTCACATGAAAAGAAAAAAAGCTGAACATTCCTACTCATAAAAGAAAATAATTTTAGTGATTATTGATTTTTTTTTATAAATTGTAAAATTTTAATTTCACTAATGAAATGCAATTACACATTTATTTGATGAATTTACTGCCACAAGTTAATAATTTACGAATAATAAAAATCTCAACATGAGAATGTGTAATACTTGCAAAAAACATACTTGTACATATTATAAGTAAGGCTTATTTATCATCATTAAAATTATCTACCCGCTTGCATTGTTTGAATCCACCCCGTTTCTTGGGAAAGTTACAGTAAGTAGAATCTGTATTACTTGGAGGGTCAGATTAGGATCATAATTTAACTAGTAAAATTTCCCAGCAGTAGGGACAACGATGCAGGTAAAAGGACCTTTATGTAATTTACAAAGCTATATACAGAAACAGCATTATAATAGCAAAGTTGCAAACATTTATTTACAAATATTTTCGTTAGAAGGTAGGTTCCTAAGTCCTACAAATTACAACAGCGGACAGCAATGTTTTGTAAAATACAGACTCGAAGTTCTTAAAAGGAAATGATAATTTTTGAATTTTATTATTTATTAATAAACATCTGCGGGAGTATTCCTGTAGGTATACGTAAGTATACTTCGTGTAGTAAATAAATAAATATCAGTAGCACCTATTTTCCGGTCTGTTTGGCAGTATTGGATTATTTTGAAGAGTTCTAGACGTTTCGTCTCTAACTGCGAAGAACTCTTCAAAATAATCGACCAGGACAATCTGCCCGGAAAGTACTATGTAATGGGAGATTTTGAAGTAAAACCACTTGGACGTTTTTTTATATTATACTAGCGGCCCGTCCCGGCTTCGCATGGGTATTAGTAAGGATCCCTAATTGATCAGTTATCGAGCGCAGGAAATAGCTAGGGTGCCTGCCCCTTCCAACATTGTACCCGCCTCCCAAGGCGCTATTTTCTGTCGCTCCGAACGATGTCATTTGAAAGCATGAATTGAATGTTCGAATTGACTTCAGGAACACGTTAGAATCTGGATCCGTGCTGATAAGTAAACCGTTCAATGGTTCAGGTGGTGTTTCAATTTGTGGTAGTTGCACCTTTCCTGACGCGCAACACATCCCGGCTGGCTCATTTTTGAATTTGAGAGCATGACAATGCGGACATTCTTTGTCCATAGCACCAATTACCACTTTTGAATGAGCATAATATTCAATATCGGGCTCATACTGGAATACTAGACGCAGGAATGAATCTGATGTATATGCTCGATGTACCTGTTGGCGTTGTTGGTCATTTATTCTGCTTCTATTGGCTGTTAAACGTCGTGATTGTCGTTGTTCTAATCTTCTTTCGTCATTGCGTTCTGCTCGTGTATCTTCTGATTCTTCTTGACGCAATTGCGCCATGTTCACTCGCGCATCATTATTTTGTTGCTGGATTTGTTCTTCGGTTCTTTCGGCTCTTTTATTTCGCATGCTTCTAGATCTACTTGTATCACGGCTCAAATTACCTCCTTTGCGTTTTGCTGGCATTGTTCACTGTACAAATTGCCCCATTGTAATAAAAATCTAAATATTGACAAATATATTGGCATTAATATTTATACGATACCAACTTCACTCTGTTGTTTTGCCTTCTTGACTTTTAAGTATTATTACCAATCCCGTATGGGAATATAGAAAAGTCTTCTTTTTAGACATTTTCAGGCAATCTAGGAGTATGAAAAATAGATAGTAGCCGATTCTCAGACCTACCAAATGCGCATACAAAATTTCATAAAAATCGGTCAAGCCGTTTCGGAGGAGTACGGTAACAAACACTGTGACACGAGAATTTTATATATTAAGAAAGATAGATTAACACTTATTACATAAGACTTATCGTTAAAGAAGTTAGGGTTGAATGTACTTGTGTGGAAGTTGCTCTTGTATCTTGTAGAAAACTTGATGAACTGATAACTTTCTCGTTACAAACTGGTCAAGGGTTTTTATAAAATTCTGTTGATGACGTGGATTTGTGATTAAAATCATAGGAATTTCCATTATTTGTCGTTCACAAGAGAAATCGACCATACAGATGTTAATTGTTTACAAATTAATTAATGATTATTTTGATAACGTCATTATCTTATAACAATGGTAAATATTACTTGGAGACTTCAGTGAAACTTTCTTTAGAAATTTTTAAATTAGATTATGATGAAACTACATACTAATTACAATTGAAATACATAATTATATGTGCTTACATTCTAATAAATATGACATACAGGGTGTATATAATATGAGGGTACATTAAAACTACTCCATTAGTTGACACCGGCCGCGAAAGCCTAATTTCCACAAAATAAATAGCAGTGTTTGATACATATTTTCATGCAGGTTATTAATAACTTATTAATTATTATATACGTATAATATTGTTATCTCTCTTCTTCATAATTACTTGTTATGTAAATAGTTTATTTACCTGTACAAAAATGTTATGTACACGAATGTAAACTTAAAAATTGCAATTTAAAAAGATGTAGATACGTACCTAACATTTTTATCGGCGGAGTTCGGGTAATTCTAATAATTAATTATAATTTATTATTTTTTAGTAACTTAGACTCAGACAGTAGTAAGTATGCTTTTTTATTAGTCATATAGTGTAAATAATATACCTTTTGAGTAACTTAAAAAAAAAAAATTGAAAAATTGATCAAAACATACGAAAAAATTAACTGAATGGCTTCGCCAACATTGTTTGATGAATCTTTCAACATCCCCCTGAAAACAAAGTGCAACATGATCCAAACAGGACTTAGGTACCACAGAAAATATGCAAACAATATAGATATAAGTGATATATCTACCTACAAATGAAGAACATTTTCCCTTTTAAAGTTTCTTATAATTACCGAGGCAACAACAAACTACTTATTAGAATGTATACATAATAGCCACAACCCTGAATATAATACAGTAATTAAATAGTGATGTCAAACAACTAAAATGCACTTTCAGATTAGAAATCGTAAGAATCATACCTGCATGGGGTCAATAAAAAATAAAAGGATCACAAAGTTTGGTGATCGAAACGTCTGTAATTATTTTGTTATGATTTCTAATAAATGAATGTTTTAGATCGGTTAGCAACTTATTTATCATCATAACCATTGAAATATTAAACTCCTTTTCACTTAAGAATAATTTGTTGAAAAAGTGTAGGTATATATGCATTTATCTTTCAAATAAACCGAAATTCTCATAAATAGATATTGCTTATTTATTCAATTCAAAAAAAAAAAAAGAAAATAAGACATGTGGGATTTTAACATCGCCGTATTTATATTTTCATTATTATTTCTTTTGTGACATCTTAATCTACCTTGAGAAAAACTTGTAGCAAAGGCGAAACGTTAGTGTGATTAACCATTAAAATAAAAAAAACATTCACCCCAAATTGGCTTCTTAATAACTTTGCTTGTTTACCTAGTAGAAGGTGTTTCCATCGATACATTACATATATCGTAGTTACATTGCTGTTGTACCTTCCCTTAAGTGACGTATCAAGTGACTTTTAGTATTAGTTTGTGTTTTTACTGATTATATTTGACTTTTGTTGTTATAAAAGTAACATGCCTAATTTTAGGCATATATATTGAATATCTAATGAAGTGGGATATACACGTCAAAGAATTAATAAAAAAAGTTAGATACTTTGAATTTATAATGTATAAACTAGTCAACATAATGGATAATAGGACCTTGAAAATGCTCTACCATGCATTATTTGAAAGTGTAATAAACTATGGTGTCATAGCTTGGGGTGGTGCCAACAGAAATGTGATCAACCCACTTTTGTCTATGCAGAAAAGAATAATCAAAAAACTTGACTTAAAGCATAATACACCATTAAATATTAAACAAACTTTTATTTTAAATAGTTTATTACACTATTATAATGAGTGTAAAAAGTTATACAATGATTATGATGGAAGGTTGAGGCACAAACAGATTACATTATGTAAAGTCAACAAAATAGATTTTGTAAAAGTCCCTACTACGTCGCTATTGAATACTATAACCTTTTGCCAACCGAATACAAACAATTAACTGAAACTAACAAAACAAAAAAAGCTAAACTAAAAAAATTGCTAACTACACAGTATATTTTTTAATTAATAAAATTAAAACAAAATGCTCTGTATCACTACCCTACTTACAAACTAAAATAAAATTAAAGAAACTAAAATCAAAATTTAAATAGGTATGTAAAAATATAAATTAATCCTCCTTGTCTACGCTCGCTAGAGAGTGACTTTTTGCGCTAATTATTTATTAATATTATTGATTATCGCTAGGCACTAGGCCTATCTTTTCTTTCCTACCCTATGTTTACTTTGTACAACTATATATGTATTTTTGGGAAATAAATAAATAAAAAAAATTACTGCAACATGTAAGTCTTTTTTTTTTAGAGTTAGCAAAGTATTTTTCAATTTTTTTTTGCAATTACTTATATGAATATAATTTTGTTGGTTTGAATTATTTACGTTTACTGTGGCAAATTTGTGTTGATGTTTCTACATTTAAGACCCATGCAATTAATTTGGTAATACATTAGTTCCATTTTTTCTTGCACTTTGTTTTTCAACCTTTTAACCATCATAATAACTATGCTTAATTACTCGTCAACTGTCGTTGCTTATTGACAAGCTATTATTGATTTTTTATATGAATCTTTTTTGTCCTATTTCAGTGAGCTTTTTGCATTTTGTCCTGGAAATGGTTTTCAAGTGTTGTGTAATGGGTTGTCGCAACAGTCACAAGGAAATTTCGATGCACAGGTTTCCTAACAACGAAGTGGTAAGAAACTGAAATTTTATTCTATAAGTGGTCGAATTTACTTTCTGTTCTTTTGTTTTCTAATTTGTACTTACAAGCATTCCTTCCACTTTACTTCTACTTATCTAAACGTCTTTTGACACCAACTTTGCCTTGGTAATTTATATGTACCTACATTAATGTATTAAAATGTGCCATAGTTATATCGACAGTGGATAGAACGTATTGGCCGCCCGGACTTCCTGGACCTACCTATAAATCAAGTTAGAAACCGTTGCCGCGTATGTCATGTCCACTTCGGACCGGACAGCTTATACGTCGGGGTGTGGAATAGGTCCACGTTATCAAGGGATGCGTTGCCCAGTTTGTTTTTACCGCAAACTACAGCTGAGACAGGTACTTGCTGATTATTCTTATATTGTATCTTCTGCATTTCAGAATGCAGTGCAAGGTGCAGTTATACGTCCGGTAGCTAACTGAAATTGTGTTTTTTAAACAGATTTCCCGGTTGTCATCACTGAGAATCCCGGTATAGATCCAAGCAGTTCTCAGGGCACAACTTCCTGTAAGTGTTATCAATAAACGACCTGCATTTTCTTGATTTTCTTTTGTAATCGTACTTTTATACACAGATACCGCCAAGGTTCCTGAGATCATACCTGTCCAGTCCACATTCTCATCGACTTCCTGTAAGTAAATGATAATTGTATTTAAAATGTAGCAGCATATAGTTTACATTTATCAAAGGTACATTTAAGGTCTGTAAAGTTTTAAATAACAAACCCTGGCGGTATTTGTCTCCCTTATTAAAACTATTTTTTTTTTCTGCACAGAAAACGTGCAGTCTCAGGTGCCATCTACTTCAACAGGTCGGTCTCCCAGACGTTCACTCCTTAGGAAATGCAGTACGTTTCACGTATATTACTACATCCCTGTTGTTTACTTTACTTTGTTTTTGTAGAGGTAATAACGTACACTCGTCAACTGCAACGACTTCTCCGGAAAGTTGAGACAAACACCTTTGATGTGCAGACTCGAGTGAAGAAAATTGATAAGGTGGTCCACTCAACAAATTTCTTGAAAAGTCCGGTGAACAAACTGACTTATGACTTCATTATGTCGCAACTGAAAGGGCAGCGTGTACTCCCACAGAGCAGGCGCTTTTCGCTGGACGAAAAAATTCTGTTTTTGTCCCTCTTGAAGCAAAGTCCTAATGGGTATAAACTTATGCAACGGCTTTTTGCAGCACCATCTCGCGTCACACTGAACAAAATGCTACGAAGGATTCCTTTCGGCACAGGAATCAATGATGGTATCATGCGTTCCTTGCTGGAGAAAATGACGTCGATGCAAACCCTGCAACGATATTGTAGTGTGGTGTTCGATGAAATGGCGATTGACCCCAACCTGCAGTACAACCAAGGATCAGATTCGGTGGATGGCTTGCAGGACAAGGGCCGTCGTGGAGACAAGTCGAAGGCCATTGCCGATAAGGTTATGGTCTTCATGGCGCGTGGCATTTTTGGGAAATGGAAACAACCATTGGCGTACTATTTCAACGAAGGAGGGATGAAGACGGATGTTATTGTGCGAACCATACGGGAGGTGGTAGTAGCTTGCCAAACAGCTGGTTTAGTGGTGAAAACCCTTGTGTCAGACCAAGGCACCGCCAATGTTGCCGCAATAAACCGTTTATACACGGAAACACAAGAATACTACGTTCGGAGAGGCCAGGAGAACTGTCTCTTTGGAATAAGTATTGGTGGGAAGGAAATAGTACCCCTTTATGATCCGCCCCATCTTCTAAAAGGGATTCGGAACAATTTCTCTTTAAATAATGTTAGTTTGAAGTGGCGGAACGAACATGCAGAAATTGCGAAGTGGGACCATGTTCGACAATTATACGGCATGGATTGAGGTAAAGGGGACGACTACAGACTGTGCAGCAAGTTGACATCGGACCATGTCAACAACACTAGGAAAATGAAAGTGTCCGTTGCTGCACAGGTTCTCAGCAGGAATGTAGCTGCCGCAATGATGGCGTTAGTTGAAAAGACGAACGGTTTGCCAGGGGAGGCTGCCAGCACTGCCGAATTTTTGTTATTCGTAGATAAATTGTTCGACAGCGTGAATGTAGCATCAATCACTATAAAACACGGCAAACAATTGCGATGCGTGATAACGAAATCGTCAGAGCACATAGGCTTTTGGGCGGAGGCTTTGAAGGTCCTGGAGTCAATTTCGTTTTTCAACGAGTGAAAACGTAAAATAGTTCCACCCACTATCCAGAACTGGATACATACGCTAAGAGGTTTCTCTTACTTGTGGAACGCACTGCAGAAGGAGAGAGTGTCATTTTTGTGTCCGCGTAGTATTAACCAGGACTGCCTGGAAAACTTCTTTGGTTGTTGTCACGGAGTACGGAATGTTCATCCGAATGCTGCTGCGTTCGTGACTTCTTTCAAGGCTTTAGTGGTTAATAATTTTCTGTCAAACCGATCAAAATCCTTTAATTGTGAAAGTGAGAATTTAAAGGCATTTAACGATTTCAAAGAGTTTTTAACCGCACCACCATCCGCTCTTCCAAGAAGCATTCCTTTTCCCACAGTAACGGTCCCTGAATATATACGAAGCCACACGACCCTCTTGCGCAGGGGGACGTTAACTTATGTAGCTGGCTTTGTTGCGAAAAAGGTCTCGTCTGAGGTGAAGAGGTGCCGGCAGTGCAAAGTGGAACTTGTTGGAGGCGACAGGAGTGATGAGGACCACTTTGCCATCGAAGCTAGGACATATTCTGTCAATGCTCTCCTCTCTCCTTCGACAATATTTAACTCCTTTTTTCAAGAAGCGATTTTCATTCTCCAGAACGTTTTGCCCGAAATATGTTTTACCTCAAACATTACACGGTAATTGCAGGCTGTTCTAAAACATTGCATGAAGGATAAGTACCGATTTAACTGCAACAAACACGACTTAAATCTTCTGTTGGTCCGTTTCATTGCAAAATTCCACCTTCATGTATGGATTCGTAATATAAACAGAATCCTAGCAGGAAAAGTGAAGGTTAGGACATCGTCTGATGCGATAAAACTATACGCGGCGAAGAAGTGCATTAGCCACCAAAGGAACACACCCCGGAAGTAGTTGAAGATACATTACATCCAGTAAGTTACTTTTTTTAGTTTTTATTCGAAATTATTCAGTTTTTCCGATGTTCAAATCAGAAAAAATGTCTCTTGTTTTTAAGAAACTCCGTTTCAACACAAAATCGAAGACCTGATGCCCCGTCGCCTGTACCTATCCGTAGTCACAAAACAAACCTTTGGTAAGTCTTCCATTCATTTATTTTACCTATTGGCAATTTCACTATGTGATCTCTTCTAACGAAATCAAAAACCGTGATTCCCCCTTTCACTATCATGTTCCAGTAAGTTCTCCCCAAAAATCGCAACCGCAATTGTCTGAGGGCGTGATTTTAATTTCTTTTCTGACAATTTTTTTTTTTCAGAATTAAGCCCCTGTTGAAGATGTTCCACTTCCCGTTGCATGTTCCACTTAAAATAGCCGCACAAAGTAAACCGCAGTTCTTCCCCCGCAACCCCAATTGTCTGACGGTCTGATTTTAATTTCTTTTCTGACAAAAAATATTTTTTTTCAGAAATAAGCCCCTGTTGAAGATGTTCCGTTCCAATACTTACAAGTGGACGTAAGTACATGTGTGTGTACAACTTTTTTCGTAAATCGTGCTGCATCATCTTTTGGATCGGCTGAAGAGGCCCATGTATTGGACCTAAAACGGCCTGAGGTAGAGGGGTTTTAGTCGGTAGGTCTGAGGGCACCTTCCTCAGGAATCCGACACTACCCAGTCGCATCGGACTGTTCAACACGTTTTTATTGCTGTTCCACTTGCACATCCCTTGGTTAAGTGAAAAATTGACAAGTGACAAACTGTTTTCTATTTTATAAAAGAAATGTATTTTCATTTATAAAATAGAAATTGCATTGTCACTTGTTAATTTTCCACTTAAATTTGTAACAGTAAAACCAACGAAATGAATAAACCATTTAAATTTCGCGCCTTTTGGCATTAGTAAGCGTTACACCTGCTTGAGGGCGCCACAAGCGGTCCAAAAGAGTTTATCATCTATAATCCTCTCTTGTCTATAGTTGAAATGTTGAAGAACGGGGCTGGAACATAACTTATTTTTTAAATCTTGAAAAGCTTCCTCGTGTATTTATTCCCATTTAAAGGTCCTATCCTTTTTGGTTAGATCGTATAATGGCTTTGCAAAATGTGCAAACTGCTTTATAAAACGACGGTAGAAATTTGCTAAACCCAAAAGGCTTTGTAATTGCTTTGGTGTATTTGGTCTTGGAAATTCTTTTATTGCTTGTAGTTTATCGTCGTCGGGCGTTATTCCGTTCTCACCTACTCCTAAAATCTTTATTTAACTTGTCGCTATGAAACATTTAGATTGTTTTAACTTTAAATTTGCTCTTTGTAGTCTTCGAAAAACAGTTTCTAAACACATTGAAGATGTGACTATTTCATTAAATCGTCCAAATACAGGGTGTTACTGATATAACTGCGGATATTTAAGGAGGTGATAGGGCAGTAGAAAATAAGAAAATTAAGCAAAACTTCGCAGGTCCTAAAGTTTACCGTTTTCGAGAAAAACGTATGTGAAAATACAGGCAAAACCGAGTACGGTCCTGTGTAAGACGTGTCCTCGATTGACCTGGTCGTGTGTAGTGGCAACGCTGTCTTCAATCAGCTGACCGTGAATGAGGTTACTCGGTTACTGTAACCACTGTAACGTAAACAAGTCTGTTCAAAAATGGCGTTTAGTTCATCAGAATTTTGTTACAGTTGCCAAATGTGTTGCTTAAGTCAAAGCGAAAACGCACAGGACCGTATTTAAATTAATTCATGTTAAGATGTTTTTCAAAAATTTTGAAATTTTTTTTGTTTCTTCACCGCGCTGCTGTAGTGACCATTCGATGATATATTGCATCTAGTTGACACCCTCCAAAAATCCGTATTTATATCAGAACCACCCTGTATACTATAACTCCTTTCCACTTTATATCTGAAAAAATTTGATCTACCAACTTCTGATATGTTGAAGGACTACCTGATAAACCAAATACCATTCGCAGAAATTCATATTGACCATCTGGTCTGACGAAGGAGGTTTTGCTTCTGTCTTCCTTCTTTATAGGTATGCTCCAAAATGCTGAGTTACAATCTAGAGTTGTAAAGTATTTGCTATTTCCTAGGTAGCTTAGGATGTCCGCAATTAAGGGTAGTGGGTAACAATCCTTCTTAGTAACGCTATTTAACTTCCGAAAATCTACGCAGAACCTGAGTTCTCCACTTTTTTCTTTACAAGAACGACTGGTGACGCCCAGGGGCTTGAGCTTTTTTTGGATTATTCAGTTTTCTAACATTTCCTGAACTTGCTGTTGGATTATTTTTCTTTCTTTTTGGCTAACTCGGTATGGTCTCTGCCTGATGGGTTGGCATCCCGTTGTTTCGATGGTATTTTCTATTAAAGTGGTTGTTCCTAGTTCCTGCAAATCATTAGCCAAAACGTCGCTAAATGTATTTAAAAGTTCGTCAATTATTATTCTTTGATCTTCTGTTAGGTCACTAGATACATTTATATTTTGTATAGAATCCGAACTGTCGATTTCGTGTATGTTAAAAGATTCTAATTTTTTCACTAGGTAAGCAATTGTGAACTCGAGTAACTTCTCAGGTTTCACGTTGTTATTTTTTATTACAATTGAGCCGTGATTGTTTTGTAATTTAATCTCCCTGACTAAGCTTAATTTTTTTTAATAGTAAATCATTATTTAATTGAATGAAATGAAATGGACAAACGTTAGCATTTGAAATTACGATATCGCAAGTTTTTCTTTGGATGAATCAAGACACTGTTCGCCATTTGAACTTTTAAATAATTCCTTTGATTTGTTTTGAATTCTCGGACCATAAATTAATCCGTTTGTTACTCGGCTGCCTATTTAATGATAATAATAATAATAATTTGTTTCATTTTTTTCATATACATAATAATATAGGACCTATAGGGTGCTATGTTGCCCGTACATAGGATGGCCCTTACAAACTAATATATAATTAAGTTTATTTAATATATGATTTTACTTCCTCCTTTTTATACTTATTTGTGTGATCTTGGTTTTTGTGCTTATTTTGTTCTCTTTTCACATTTTTATTTTTATTATGTCTAGGTTTTTTAGCCCAAAGACATCTTTTGTGCATTTGATTAATTTACTAATCTACTTTTACTTGTCTTATCACCTTTTTCACTTGCTTTTTTAACCCTTTATGTTTAACACTTAAGTTCTTTAAATTATTTGGTAAAACATTAAAAAACTTTTTTGCATAACTTATATAACTCATTTTTCCTTTAGTTAATGTGATCATGTTCTTGTATGCCTATTATTTTGAGTATTCTGCTTTGTAAACGTTCCAATGGTTCCAGTGCTGTTTTATGTAATTCTCCCCAACCAATAACGGCATACACTGCTATGCTATGGAATAAGCCGTAATATAATTGCATAAGTTGTTTTTTTGATAATACCTGCTTTAATCTGTAGAACACATATGGTAGGGTGAACTGACCAGTGATTGAACGGTATCCAGTGAATGAACAAAGTCACCGTATTTCGCTTTTATTAAGGTTCTTTTTCGTTAAAATACATTCCCTGTCCATTATTAACTCGACTACGCATGTGCAGAAATCGTTCCGTTACTAGAACACTCATACGTTTTCTGAGGAATGTCAAAAATAATTGTTGAATGGTGTTGAGCAGAGTGACAACAAATTTTGTCGCCATTGTTTTAAGGTGTGAATGCAAGCCTTATTTTAATAAAGAGATTTTCAGAGATTTGCACAACCAGACATCTGAGCTATATGCAGAAACTTGTTATACTTAAATAAATAAAAATAAAGATTCACAAAAAAATGTTTCAATATTTATTTTGACGAAAAACTCGACAATTGTTTCGACCGGTCGGTCTTTTTCAAAGTTTCTTTTAGATTTTTTAGATATCGATAATATTCATCTTTTACACAACGTTGAAAAAAGCAGGAAACTTAATCTTTTGGAAATCTTAGAAATTAAATCAGCTATTTCAAATAATGATAACATAGTCAATAACCAAACCGAAATATTATCGAACAATAGTCCACTTCTGTTAACCCATTTATGATAGGTTTTTCCCCTCGTTTAGGTTTATGGTATCGTATAGCTTTGTACAAGTTTAACATCTATTTAAGGTTCGAATTAGTGTCTAGTATTTAGTACCTTTAATACTCTTGAAAAAGACCGACCGGTCGAAACAATTGTCGAGTTTTTCGTCAAAATAAACGTTGAAGCATTTTTTTGTGTATCTTTTTTTTTATTATTTATTTATAATGTTTTATCAAGAGTGCACCACAAATAGTCTCTTAAGTATTGTTATACTTACATTGTACATCAAATTTGTTAATCGAAAATAAGAATTACATTTGTCTTGTAACGGTTTTTTAGCTTGTTTCATTACTGGAAAAAAAAAATTTAACGCCCGTTCATTTACTGGTATTTTTAACATTTATTTGAAATTGCGCAAAAATAAATCTTAAGGTATATTAAAATACGGAGACTCAATAAAATAGCTTGAATTTCAGAATAATCCACAGAAACCAGTAAATGAACAGGTCTTTTTGCTGTTCAATAGCTGGACCTTGCATCGTACTAGAAAATACACATAATTGGGGTGTGGCGAACGTATGTGCGTCGCTAACGTGATAGGATGCATGTGCTGGTGGTTCTAAGAAGAACCGTTGTGATGTGGTTGTTTATGCCAGCATCCGAGTTGTACCATCAATACCTGCTGCGGTATCAGAGTGAATACCTACTGCGGTATTAGAGAAGACGAGTCAGAGTTAGACTAAACTTGACTAACTTTTATTAGGTAAATTACAGCTATTTATACAAGAATTATTTACAGAGGTCTTATGGCAAAACGCATGGTCAACCGTTTACACTAGTATGTGTATTTGCGTGTTGACCTAATTTGTGGTTCAAAAATGACAATATTCTTTGTCAGCAGAGTTTGACTTCTGCTGTACAGTGTGAACTACTTTGGATAAATAAATGGATAAGTAATAAATACAGAATGTCCCCACAGGGGGTTTTGTTACATTTTGCACCCACTTCGTTTTTATTTTATGTTAGATGGGACGCGAGAAGCAGAAATACGCGCGATTTAAGTATTCCGAAGAAAACCTAGCGTCTGCCTTAGCAGCGGTTAAGTCAGGAAGCATGAAACTGAGTGAGGCCGCAAGAAGTTTTAACGTCCCAAAATCGACAATCCACAATAAAATTAAAGAATAGGTACCCAATATTAGAAAAATGGGCCCTGCACCTGTCTTAAGCACAACTGAAGAAGATCGCTTACAAAACTGGATTCTTTCCAAGGCAAAGTTGGGCTTCCCAATGCATCCAGAAGAAGTGAAAGATGCTGTTCAGAAAATTCTGAAAACTATTGGACGAATTAATCCATTCGTAGACGACAGCCCTGGGAATAAATGGTTGCATTTATTTTTGAAGAGGAATCCAAATATTTCAAAGAGGAACACCGAAATTATTTCGAAGTGTCGAGCATCGGTTACTGAAGCTGCGACACGGGAATGGTTTTCGGAACTGAGAACCTTTTTGGAAAATGAAAACATATTGGATATGATGAATGAAGGTTCCCGAATATTTAATACAGACGAAACTGGGGTTCGAACTTGTACAAAATCAGGTTTGGTTTTGGCACCAAAGAACTACAAAAATTTATACGAAATTGCATCAGGGCCTGAAAAGGAGTCTATAACAGTTTTATGCAATTATGGCGCTTCAGGAATTGCAGCTCCTTCGATGGTAGTGTTTCCTTACAAATAGGGTTCCTAAAGAATTAGCGCTGACAGCAGCTACCTATGTAGCAAATGTTTTTTACCCATGGCTGGTCTCAAAAAACATCATGTTCCCTGTTATATTATTTATCGATGGGCACAAATCACACTACAATTTAGAATTGCATGAATTCTGTGTGGAGAAGCGAATTATTTTATATTACTTATATCCGAATGCTACTCACATATTGCAACCCTGTGATGTGTCCATATTCCGACCTCTGAAGGCGAATTGGAGAGAAGTATGCCGAATTTACAGACAAAAAACAAACGCAAGTATAACACGTTACAATTTCTGTCCACTATTCAAAGAAGTATTTGAGAAGACAAACAGGCCTGATACGATTATAAATTGGTTCAAAGCTTGTGGACTATCCACTGAATGCAGATGCTGTCGATTACAGCAAATGCATATCAACACGGTGCGGTGAGCTCTTCCCAAAAGCCTCTACTGAGGAAAATAATATAAGAGTAGATGATTACACTTCAGCTTTAAATGTGATGAAACATTTTCTTGGCGAGGCAACAACCAACAACTTTAACGAACTATTAAATGACAACACTATTTCAAATGATAATAAAGATATGTATTCTTTCTGGAAATTTTGTAAATTGAATACAGATAAAGAAAATCTTCATCCTGAAAATGAGAGTTTGCCTACGGACGCCAACATGCCTCTGGCTCCGACCGAATCATTATTAGATAAATTACCTCTCGAAATTGATGGAATTTTGTACGAGCCAGCAGCGGAAAATAACATGTTGCAAGAAATTCAGGTTCAGGATATAATTCTGCAATTAGAAAATAACAACGCTTTCGAACATGACAGAAATGCATATCCAAACGACGAGCTAGACCAAGATATTGACACTGGTTCGATCAATGTTGATAACAGAGACATGGGAAGTGATGATGCACAAATGGAGGATGGGGATGCAGAAAGCGAGAAAGAATGTACCGAAATTTTACATACTATTCTGGAAGACGTGTTTTCGATTGCAGAAAATAAAGAAAATACATTTTACCCACCTTCTGATGGCGTGGTTGAAAAACAAACACAAAATGGTGAGCGTAGCGGTAAAATTAAAATCCTGTCAGATATTCGGGTAAAAATTGTAAAGAGAGCGGATCAAATAGATGAAAGTGTTTGGAAAGAGCAGATGCACTGGCCGAAACAAGGTGTTTGTGGGAACACTCAGTATTGGTCATAATATGTTAATTATTACACTCTGTACAGCAGAATTCAAATTCTGCTGACAGAGAACATTGTCAGTTATTGCCAATAAATTAGGTCAACCCGCAAGTATACACACCAACGTAAACTGCTGAGTTATCTCCATAAGCCTAATGTAAATAATTTTTGTATAAATACGTGTATATTATTGTAATAAAATTAGTCTAATCCTGACTCGCTTATAATTGGCTCCTGAAATACGCTTCCAATTCAACGGTCCTTATTAGGACCACACTCTCTACACGCACCTTCATGGTAGCTACAACGTTCGCTACAGTGTTGAATCAAAAAACGAACGAAATACGAAAGCATGCCTTTTGTTATAGCAAGTGGTAAGTGGATTGAATTTCAACAGAAACAGGAGAGGAAAAAAACAGAAAAGGAGGAAAATATAAGGAAGAGAAAGCTAGATAGAGAACAGAAGAAAATCGCAAGAGGCCAAAAAACCGAATACAAAAAAGACTAAACCTAAAAGTCCTGAAAAAGGTTCGACATTTTGTGTCCCATCATACAATGTAGGAGATTATGTCGTCATTTATGAAGGAGCAAACGAAAAAGATTACGAAATCAGCGTGCTGCACAAAACTACTAAGATCCAGTGGAAGTGGCCCACACCAGCTGATCAAATCTGGTACCAGCCAGAAGAAGTCATAAAAAAAATTTCGGCACCAACAGCTAGTGCGATGGGGACATTTGTTATTAATATTATGTAATATCTACTTATGTATAGCCTGTAATTTTTTTTGTGAAGTTTTTTAGGTTTTGTAATCAATAAATGATTAGCTTCTGGCGTTCATTCACAAGATTTTCTGATTAATTTTCTATAGCGGCAATTTTTACGTATTTCTTATAAAAAAGTTGTATTTCTGCAAAAATCTGGCACTTCTCAAACGATAAATGTGTAGAAAACTCCAAATCCCGTTTAAGTATATTGAAAAATTAAGACGTGACATTTATCCAAATTCTAACTGTTCATTCACTAGTCAATTCACCCTAGATACATTAATCTATTTACTGTTTTTAAAAAATGGTCAGTAGTATAGATTCGCCGGTTCTATGACACTGAGGAGGAGGAGGGAAGTCGTTCACCTCTAGCAAGTTTAAACATGTTCAATTTCTGTATGGGTCAATGCCCGTAAGTAAACTTTATTTTTCTTACTTACACCATAACAAGAAAAAGCGATTTAAGGTTCTTTATTACTAATTTAGTCTACAATCATTTGTACGTTAGAAGTGGTTACTTATTATAATTTATCCTTCCATGATTTCATCATCACTATCCTTATAACTGCTGCTGCAGTAATCGCTCCCGACTCCTTCGTCAGCTCCAATGAGTTCACCTGTCATCTGAAAAATGTCATAATTTTCGACATTGAAGAATTCTAAATCTTCTTCGTTTGGCAGGCCCTCGAAATACGTTCTGAATATTTTTCATGTATAGTAATTACCATTACGGTCGTAGAACTTTGCTATTACGATATAATTCTCAACGTCGACGATGTTGTTGTAGCTATAAACAACTAAACCAACCGAAATCTGCTTGTAGTTAGCTGTATTGTATTCAGAAAAAAAGTCCTCAAATTCTAAAAGTTCTAAATTTTCGTTTTTTTGTGGCACAATATTGACATTGTAGAATTTTATGAAAATTCTATAGCCGCGGTTCATAATAAGATATGTCGATGTTACTGTCAACTAGCTACTATTTGAAGTTATTGTCATGCTCGAACGTTTATAGTATTTTCTATTACTAAAAAGAAAAAATGCAAGTGTAAAAAAAATTTTTATTTTATCATTTTGCATAAAGGTACATCTGTAACCAATTTTTAAGAACAAAGACATTTTCTAATGCGCAATTATAGTACGAATCTTGAAAGAAGGGGTGGTAAGTGCAAACTGGAGTGGTTTTATAATTCGCGAGGAGTTTTGTTAAAGGTGGACACTCCAAATCCTCCAGATTGATGATGTTCTCTAAATGTGGAAATTCTTTCGATATCCACACCCGTTTCTCCAATCCTTTAACGTATACAGCAGTCGAATTACTTAAAATTTTACCTTTATCAGTGACAGTCTCTTGATAATCGTGATGCCCACTATTTCACCCTAACCCGTGATAGTTTCTAGTAAGCCACCCATTCTGACTCTTATATCGGGCTGTAAGTTGCGACCAAGGAAATGGTGGAGATAGTAAATACCATGATGTTTTCTCGTCGCAATTTACTCTACTGAAAGCGAATTCTTTAAAAAGGAAGATATTCCCCTCTGCCTTGAAACCTTGCACATCCACTATGAACTCCATGGAATTATAATACTTGGACAATATTGGTGGAAGGGTTGTAACGAACCATTCGATCGTGCAAAATTAAGCAGTAAGCAGCTGTATTTGCTGGAATCGCCTTATTAGTTTCAAAATCCAAGCGTACGTCTATCGCACCGGATTCTACAATTTCGTTCTGGTGTGAACAGTCGATTACAAATAAAGGAGCAACTTTATTAAATTCTGACGGTTTTAACACCGGTTCGCTAACGGTTCTGTAATAAGACTGTTGGAATTAAGCATACATCTCGTATAATATAGAGAATTTATTGTTTTTGAAATCAAGATGGAGATTCTCATAAGGATACATAGAAGAACCTAAATGCAATTCAATATTATTAAGTTCACAGTGATCAAAGTGGGCTTTATTTTTTTCTGGTTTATTATTTCTATCCGTTTGAAATGCAACTATCACAAAGGAAGGTTTTTCAAGTTGTGATGTTGTTTTAACAGCCCATGTATGAATATTTGTTTGAGGTAGTAGTGGATATACATGCAACTCCCAACTGCGGTAATTAATTTCCATCTGTTGATTTTTTTCCAAGTATTTTAGAAGTTTCAGCCGTTCTATATCTGCAACAGATATATGTGAGATTTTCCAAGAAATATTATTAACCGCAACTTTTACTGTTTCGCCAACAGTTGTATTAACTACAGCGTTTGTATCGAGGCTACCTCTTATTAGTATAAGTTCTTGTTTTATGTTGAGAAGAATTTTTCGAAAATCTTCAGCAAAACCTAAAAGCATTCACAATGGGATGCATACTGTAACGAGCGTGCATGTATGCGAGAGCGGCGACGAGATCCGAGAACAGATAAGCGGAGTTCAAAGAATGCCGCCGACCGTCGGCGCTTTGATGACAATAAAGGTCATTTTCGATCTTCTGGAATATTCTTCGTCTGTATAAATACTTGTTGACGTGGTCAGTAACAGTAGTCTACAGTTAGCTTCCGAACGAGTAATATAAATACCGAACTACGATATACCGAGTGACATAAATACGCATTTTTCTTGTCATATAAATAAGTTGTTGAATTGTTATTAGTGTTTAAGTATGCTATTAGTGTTTAAGTGTTAAATAAATAGTTGTAAATAAATATCCGTTAAATAAATAAGTTAAACTAGAAAAGTCGTTACATTGGTGTCAGGTGTGGGGTGCTCAGCCAATCGATCCCCCAAAGAAGAGAATTTTCTAGTGGAAGAAAAATTGTTAAATAAATCAAAATGCCTAAAAAGTTGTTGGAGTTGAAAGTTGCCGAACTGAAAAGTGAACTCGAGGAGCGAGACGAAGATACGTCTGGTAACAAGCTCACCTTACAAGGGCGACTCGAGGAAGCTCTGATACGAGAGGGTTTCGATACAAATACCTACCTATTTGAGGATGAACAAGAAAAGAAATTGAAGGAAAATTCAAAGGAACAAAAAGGACATCTGGAAGAACTGAAAAAAAATCTGGAAAAGAAATTAAAGGAAAATTCAATGGAATTGGAAGGGAAACTGAAAGAAAATCTAGAAAAGAAGTTAAAGGAAAATTCAATGGAATTGGAAGGGAAACTAAAAGGAAATCTGGAAGAACTTAAAGAAAATTTAGAGAAATTTGACGCAAAATTGGCCGAAACAAAACAGAATTTTGCAGGAAAATTTCAAGAAATGGATTCACGAATTAATGAAATAGAAGAAAGGTTTCTATGTACGACAATGTCCAAACAGATCGATAATGAAGCCAGAAGTGTGAAGCAGGAAAATGGGCACGGTGTTTCATCGAAAGCATTTACGAAGCCACCTAAGTTCGACGGAAAAACATCATGGACCACTTTCCTTAAGAAATTTGAAACAGCCGCGAAGTCGAACGCATGGACGTTGAAAAATAAGCCTCCGAGCTGGTCTGCGCGCTGCATGGTAATGCCGAGGAGATTTTGGATAGCATACTACCCGAGAAGTTGAACGACTATGAACACCTAGTGAAGAAGTTAGAGATGCGGTATGGTCAGGCACACATGACTAGCGTCAGTCACGTGCAGCTAAGAAACCGACGTCAGAAGGTAGGGGAAAACTTGCAAGAATACGAGGCCGATATCGCTCGTCTGGTCCGCCTCGCGTATCCAGGTACTCCCGACGACACTCTTGAAAAGTTGGCTGTCGACTCTTTCATCGATGGCTTGAGGGATGACGACATAAAACAGCGACTTCGACTAGACAGGCCAAAAACACTCGCTGACACGTTGGCTCGGGCACTGGAGTATCACGTCGTTAAACAGGCATCGCAACGGCAAGGTAGAGTGCGCGAGCTAAAGGAGGAGCCCGACAGTCGATACAAAGACAGACTAGAAAAAGTGGTTAGCAGGATAGTGGGAAGACTAAATAAGTAACCGAGACCAATAAGATGCTGGAACTGCGGGAAATTGGGACACGTAAGAAGCGCTTGCAAGAACGAAGAGGTTACTCAAGAGCGCGTGCCCCGCGTTCCGGAAAACTAATCAGGGACGACGCGGCGGGACAACCATCGGTCCCGGGACACGAGGCCTCAGGTTTAGTAGCACTGACTAAGACAATGAAAGATCGAACTGACGGCCTTTCTCTCACTGAACTCATTTACAGGAAGCAGTGTTCATTTCTGCTGGACACTGGAGCTAGCAGAACAATCATAAGGCCCGGAATATTGACCAAGCCCAGTAAACTTTTGCAAACGCACTGGAAACTCCGTACCGCCACTGGAGAACAAGTAGTAGTCAGGGGCGAAAGTTACGTCAACATCAAGATGGGAAGAACGTCTCCTCCCGATAACGCACCTAAGGCTGACAATCCAGCGAATAGTGGTATCAATGGTAAAAATCCTCCAGTTTTTGGAACGGGTATTATCCTGGGAGAGTTAATTAATTGTTTTTTATTTCCTTTTAATTGCGACATCGGTAAACGCGCTGCTCGAATAACATTTTCTGATTGTTTCTTCTTCAGAACATTTGACGTTCGTCTTATAAATTTTCGTAATGGTATTCTTCCACCATTCCTACTTTTTTTAAAATATTTTTTACTTATTCGTTTTCTTCTTTGAACTACCATACTTAACTTTGTTTTGACATTCATAGCGGAAGCAACTGCTCGCGTTGCTAAACGTTCTCCAAAGCTCGCGTCTGATGAATGAGCTCGCTTAAGTGTTGCTTTTGCTAAAATACTATCAGCCACATGTCGCTGCTCTAGATTTTTTGAATTAGAGTACGCAATATCATGAGCTTTGCAGATTCATCTAACGGGTTTATTCGTTTATCCCCTCTTGCCAACCTCTCCTTTAGTCGAGTGCCTGGCCCGCAAAAACGATAACCTGGTAAATGTAGTTAATACGGTAGGGAATTAATAAGTATATTGTAACGACTTTTCTAGTTTACTTATCTATTTAACGAATATTTATTTACAACTATTTATTTAACACTTAAACACTAAAAGCAATTCAACGACTTATTTATATGACAAGAAGAATGAGTATTTATATTACTCGTTCGGAAGCTCACAGTAAACTGCTGTCACTGACCACGTCAACAAGTATTCATACAGAAACCGAAAGTTCCAGAACAATCGCGAAACCTTCTAAAATTATCTCGACTGCCTATTGTGTTCGTTTAATTTATGGCCTTGTTTATTGTCATCAAAGCGTCGACCAACGGCGGCATTCTTAGAACTCCTCTTATCCGCTGTCGGATCTCGTCGCCGCTCTCGCACACATATACGCTCGTTAAACTGCCCGCTCTCGCACATATATACGCTCGTTACAATATTTAGTAGACCACCGCCTTACCGCACTTTCCTCATTTCTTTCTCAAGCAGCACATGAATTCTTCTTCAAGTCTTCTTACCAAATGAACCAATTCATGCTGAGTTAGCGGCTTATAAAATAGAACACATCATCTGAAATGTTTCATTGGGCTATTAACATGCGGATAGTTCAACAAAAAGCGGTGCTACCAATTACCAACCGCGATTTCAACGACGCGCCGAAGGCGAACCGGCATGGACCTCTACTACCGCCAACAATAAGATCAATTGTAGCAGGTCCTTCTAAAAACGGAAAGACGAACATTATTATATCACTTTTAGAACACCCTAATGGCCTGCGTTTTGAAAATGTATATGTATTGTTATGCCTTCAGTGGCGGTGTGAGTGAATGAAAGATGAAAAGTATCTGTGTAAGTGTTCATGTTGGTAAATAAATTTATAGAATCTTCAATTTTTTTTTTAAAAAATATATAAAACACTTTCACTCACCTTTTTAAATTATGCTCTTTCTAAATATCACTGACTAATTAACAAAATTATTTAAAGTTGGGCTCCGGACATTCATTTTATGAATATCAAAACAATAAATAAATAAATAAAATTAAGTTTTTAAAAGAATGAAAAATTATATTGAAAATTATTAGATGATTAAACTGTTTACAAAAATTTTAAAATATGAACGCATGAAATTCATATCTCAGATAGTGAGATCAAATACATTAATTTTAGAAATACTAACAAAAGAAAATATAATTAAAATTAAATTTAAGAAAACCTAATCTTCCTAAGTAACTAAATTAAATACTAAATAAATACTACTCTTCCTTAACTAGTTAAATTAAGTATTAAGTTTAAAATACAAACGGAAAAACAACAATATAACGAAAACCTTTACAAAGTTCTGGAACTTCAAACTCACTTTGTCTTCATAAGTCCTTCTCCCGAAACTGGTATCATTCTAACTTCCCTTTCGCTGAGAACAGGATGACACAGCAATCAGCTAGCGTTGGTCAATAACTTAGTCAGTCAAGTTCACGACTTTGTTGCACTCACTTTGATAATTCTTTAATAATTTTAACTTCGGTGTTTTGTATTTGTTAGTATCGACGTTGAATTATATTGCTTTTAAATTAATATTTATTTTAATATGATAACTGATATTTTTAAATTATTCGGAGCACAATTAAATACGTCTTATCTAGACCAGACCAAAACACCTACTGTTTTTTTGAAAATATGTTTTGGATACCACATTAAATACAATTGTTTTTTCTAGATACTAAGCAAAAATCCCAAAGACTACCTGAATCCAAATGTCGAAATTAAATACAAAATCTTGAATATTTTTCTAAATTTTAACAAAACTAAGTACAGTTTACATCAAATGAAAACTCTTTTAAAAATAAAAATTAACTTTAAATTACAATTTTCCCTGAAATTACTTCCTTCTTCTGAAATATTCAGAAGAAAAATACTAATGTCAAACCTTTCTTTGAATTTTACTTTTTTCCAAAATTTTGCTTAATTTCAACACTAACATATTAAATCCCCTTCTTACAATAAAATGTAACTATTTAGATGTATTACACATAGTACCTACTTTTTCCCTTAACAGAAATTACAAAAATTATACATGACAATATGTGGTTGTAAATTTGAATTAAATTTCAATATAATTTTGAACTTATTATCATGATTAAATTGAATAAGAATGTTTAATAAGGAAATCTTGAATTAATTTAGCAAATTCAAACTCTTTTACAGAGGAATTCCAAGTATCGGAAGACTAAAATATAGAACTCCTCGACATGACCAGAAAATATTCCCTGCAATGAATATAAAACGTCCAACTCTAGTGCCAAATGATAAATTTAAAGTGAACATGTCCTTTTTCAAAATTATTACATTAAATCTACAAATTATAGAAATTTAGAAAAGTGAGTAGTCATCGTTAAATTTTAAATTAAATCTTCAAGTGTCAAACAAAATAATCTTTCTAAAACATAAAATTAGCTTGAATTCAATAATAGACAATTAAATAAGGAATATTAAGTTGATTACTAATAATTTAAATGGATTACATTTCAAAATTTAAGAAAATTATATAAATTTTAATAAGAATGTTACCATGAATGTCTGTATGTGTTTAAGTATGTGTGATGATGAAGTGTGATCATGACAGTATATTACAAATCTTTAAATCAGCCTAAGTACGAATACTTAGAGAAACTTTTCAAACCAATCAAGGGCATTGGCTACTATCCGTATAAGGATTCTGAGAATATTATCTCTCCATCACATGCGAAATCTAATTCAATATTTATATTTGATGACGTTGCTTGCGAAAAGTAGAATGACATTAGAGATTATTTTAGTATGGGGCGTCATAACAACATGGATTGTTTTTACCTTTGTCAAACATACACGCATATTCCAAAACATCTAATTCGAGATAATGCAAACCTAATTATATTATTCAAGCAGGATGAGCCAAATCTCAAGCATGTTTATTCAGATCATGTTAATACTGACATGTCATTTGAAAAGTTTAAAATCATTTGCAAACTTTGTTGGGATGAGAAATATGTTTTTTTAAGTATTCTTAAGGACAGCGATCCTAAAAGCGGACGCTATCGTAAAGGATTCGATCGATATTTTGTCATGATATAGGGATGGCTACAATACAATTTTAAAAATATTAACAAATTTAGAAAAGTAAACAAAAGTTCCTAAATATTAAAAAAAAGGTATATTAAAAAGAAAAAAAATGTATTATAATTGTTTATTTAAAGTTTAAAAATTGTAACAAATAAAATTTAATTTTAAAATGTTTTGAAATGACTGAAGCATTTCAAAATTATTATATTAATTTTGATTGCTTAAAAAAGAAAACTAAATTTTATTTGAAAGATCAAGACACTGGAGAATTTGTTATTGTTACTAGGGGTTGAGACTTATAAAAAGATATTGAAAACAGAAATTTAGAAATTTAAAAAAAATAAATTAAATCAAAAGAACATTATTAATTTAAATTGAAGATATTTGAAATGATGATATGAAGAAAATCAAGTTTTATTGAAAATTAGAAATTTTAAGAAAAGCAGCTTCAATATAATCATACAAGAAGAAGAATAAGTGGAGGAGGAAGATGAAGATGAAGTTAATTTAAAAGGAAAAATAGAGGACTTAACGTGGATGTGGAATTGTTTTGGTAAAAGCTGATTTTCGATTGACATTGTGACAGCGAGTGGATAATATGTCTAAATAATTTGGTGGAGGGACTTTTAACTTCATTAATTTAAAATTTTCATTTGATTGTTTATAGTTCTTAATTGGTTTTAATTATATAGTAGTATTTGATTTAATTTAGTTTTAAAGGTTATTGTATTTTTTTTATATTTTGAAACTTACTCCCAGTTAAGAGTTATACATGCTCTTAGATATTTAAATTTGAATTCACTAAATTAAATTAAAAATAAAAAAATTGTTTTGTATCATCAAATATCATAACATATTTAATAAGCCCCCACATCTCATATCATAACAATATATATATATATATATATATATATTGTCATGGTCACACCTCATCATCACACATACTTAAACACATACAGACATTTATGATAACATTCTTACTAAAATTTATAGAATTTTCTTAAATTTTGTGATTGAATGTAATAATTTTGAAAAAGGATTTGTTTGCTTCAAAATTTATCATTTGACATTAGAGTTGGTCATGTCGAGGCGTTCTATATTTTAGTCTTCCGATACTTGGAATTCCTCTGTAAAAGAGTTTGAATTTGTTAAATTAATTCAGGAATTGCTTATTAAACGTGCTTCTTCAATTTAATCATGATAATAAGTTCAAAATTAGAAATTGTATTGAAATTTAATTCAAATTTACAATCACATATTCTGTTATGTATAATTTTTATAATTTCTGTTTAGGGAAAAAGTAGGTACTATGTGTAATACATCTAAATAGTTACATTACATTGTAGTAAGGGGATTTAATATGTTAAAGTGTTGAAATTAAGCAAAATTTTGGAAAAAAGTAAAATTTAAAGAAAGGTTTGACATTAGTATTTTTCAATTAAATATTTCAGAAGAAAGAAGTAATTTCAAGGAAAATAGTAACTTATAGTTAATTTTTATTTTTTAAAGAGTTTTCATTTGATGTAAACTGTACTTAGTTTTGTTAAAATTTTGAAAAATATTCAAGATTTTGTATTTAATTTCGACATTTGGATTCAGGTAGTCTTTGGGATTTTGCTTAGTATCTAGGAAAAACAATTGTATTTTATGTGGTATACAAAACATATTTTCAAAAAAAACAGTGGGTGCAAGTAGGTGTTTTGGTCTCGTCTAGATAAGACGTATTTAATTGTGCTCCGAGTGATTTTAAAATATCAGTGGTGTTTGAAAAATAAATATTAAATTCGAAATGAAATGTTTCAACGTCGATACTTGCCAATATAAGCACCGAAGTTAAAATTATGAAAAGTTACGTTATCAATCAGCAGTAATAATAATTGATCTTCGATGTATTCAATGATAATTGAAGGAACCAGGGTGAGTGCACCGGCTGATTGCTGAGTCGCCCTGTTTGCGGCACCAAGGAAGTTTGAAATTGATCCAAAATCGTACGAGGGACTTTATGAGTTCAAAGTGAGTTTTAGATTCGGAACTTTTATAAATATTCAGATAAATTGTTGTTTTCCGTTTTGTATTTTAAATTTAGTATTTAATTTAGTTACTTAGGAAGATTAGGTTTTCTTAAATTTAATTTTAATTATATTTTCTTTTGTTAGTATTTCTAAAATTTATGTAATTGATCTCACTAACTGAGATATAAATTTTCATGCGTCATATCTAAAAATTTTGTTAACAGTTAAATCATTTTAATAATTTTCAATATAATTTTTAATTCTTTTAAAACTTTATTCTTTTATTTATCTATTGTTTTGATAAATGTCTGTCGCCCGACTTTGAATAATTTTGTTAATTATTCAGTGACATTTAGAAAGAGCATAATTTAAAAAGGTGAGTGAAAAGTGTTTTATATATTTCTAAAATTATTTGAAGATTCTATAAATTTATTTACACCATGAACACTTACACAGATACTTTCATCTTTCATTCACTCACACCGCCACTGAACACATAACAATTTTGGCGCCCAACGTGGGGCTCTTAACAATTTGTCGCCAACAACGTGGGGCTCTTAAAAGTTTTGCTTGAAAAAATTTGACTCTGATATAGAGTAGGCTAAAGGGTAGAAGTTTGTTAGATTTATGTACTTACGTTCTGGAAAAGTTATAAAAATGGAATTCGGAAATAATGATACTATGATAATGTTATTACAAAAGTTAGAAGAAATGAACAAAAATTTAAAAGAAGAACTTAAAGAAGAAAATAAGAAATTAAGTCATGACCTAAATAAAAGAATGGAAAACAATAAGAAAGAATTAAAAGAAGACAACAAAAATACTAAACAACAATTAATAGAAGACAATAGAAAATTAAGTCAAAAAATTAAAGAAGACAACAGGATCTTAAATGAAGAAATAGACGGAAATATAAAAAGAATAGAAGAAAATACGTTGGTATTTAGTGGAAAGATTGAAAGGACAGCAGGTAGGATGGAAAATATAAACAAAGTAATTAAAGAAAATCTTCAAGAAGATAATTCTAGTTTAAAGGAAAGAAGATTTAATATTTATAATGGAAATATAATTATGATAAATGAAGATATAAAAGGAAATATTAATAATGAAAATATATTGATGAAAAATGAAGATATTAAAAAAAATAATATCAATAATGATGAAGGTATGATGAGAATAGGTGAAGATATAGCAGAAAATAATCATTACAATGATGATATTGTAACGAGATGTATGTATGCGAGAGCGGCGACGAGATCCGACAGCAGATAAGCGGAGTTCAAAGGATGCCGGCGTCGGTCGGCGCTTTGATGACAATAAACAAGGCCATAAATTAAACGAACACAATTGGAACTCCAGTAAGTTCCAATACGTCATTTTCGAACTTCTGGAATATTCTAAGTCTGTATAAATACTGTTAACATGGCCAGTGACAACAGTTCACAGTTAGCTTCCGAATGTGTAATATAAATACTGAACTACGATATACCGAGTGATATAAATACACATTTCTCTAGTCATATAAATAAGTCGTTGAATTGTTATTAGTGCTTAAGTATTCTATTAGTGTAAGTGTTAAAACGACATACAACAGCGACTTCGACTAGACAGGCCAAAAACACTCGCTGACACGTTGACTCGGGCACTGGAGTATGACGTCGTTAAACAGGCATCGCAACGGCAGGGTAGAGTGCGTGAGCTAAGGGAAGAGCCCGACGGTCGATACGAAGACAGACTAGAAGAAATAGTTAGCAGGATACTGGGAAGATTAAACGATAAACCGAGACCAATAAGATGCTGGAACTGCGGGAAATTGGGACACGTAAGAAGCGCTTGCAAGAACGAAGAGGTTACTCAAGAGCGCGTGCCCCGCGTTCCAGAAAACTAATCAGGGACGACGCGGCGGGGTAAACGTCGGTCCCGGGACACGAGGCCCCAGGTTTAGTAGCACTGAATAAGACAATTAAAGACCGAACTGACAGCCTTTTTCTCACTGGACTCATTAATAGGAAGCAGTGTTCATTTCTGCTGGATACTGGAGCTAGCAGAACAATCATAAGGCCCGGAATATTGACCAAGCCCAGTAGACTTTTGCCAACGCAATGGAAGCTTCGTACCGCCACTGGAGAACAAGTAGTAGTCAGGGGCGAAAGCTACGTCAACATCAAAATGGGAAAAACGTCTTTTAAACACTGCGTGTTAGTGGCAGAAATAGAAGACAATGTAATACTGGGTTTGGACGTCCTCCGAAAATATGACTTCTGCTTGAATTTCTGGAGAAAGAATGAGACACTGGACGGCGAAACCTTCCAGTTACACGCCCAGGACATTGCCATGTCACAAGTTAAAAGAATGAGTTCAGAGATGCGCAAAGTCCAAGGTGTTCCGAAGGCGTTGTTAAAACTGTACAAGGAGGCGGGTAAAAACCGTAATCAACCTAAACAACGTCGAATAGGGGAACTCCTCGAAAAGTACCAGGACGTGTTCGCATTGGACAACGGCAAGAAAGGGCGAACCAACATCGTCGTCCATAAAATCATCACTGCGAAGCGCAGCCCATCCGTCAGAGACCGAGGGGACTACCACTGGCCAAAAAGGAAGAGGCCAAAAAGATCATAAGCGACATGCGGAAGGATGGAGTAATAGAACCATCGACCAGCCCATGGACATCGCCTGCAGTGTTTTGGTCAAGAAGAAAGACGGATCTACACGCTTCTGTGTTGACTACCGCCAGTTAAATAATGTCACAAGAAAGACAGCTATCCCTTGCCACGCATCGATGATACCTTGGACACGCTTGCGGGGTCGACAATATTCTCAACGCTAGACCTTAAAAGTGGATACTGGCAAGTAGACTTGGATCCTGAGGCCAAAGAGAAGACGGCATTTTCGATCGGAACCGGGCTGTGGCAGTTCAACGTGATGCCGTTCGGGTTGTGTAATGCGCCAGCCACATTTGAACGACTCATGGAGACGGTCTTGAACGGCTTGATTGGAAAAACTTGCCTGGTATACCTTGACGACATAATCGTGATCGGAAAAGACTTCGACGATCACCTGAAAAACTTGGAAGAGGTACTTCGAATGCTGCGTGATGTCAATCTTAAATTAAGCCCCAAGAAATGCCAGCTATTTCAAGAGACAGTGAATTACCTGGGGCACGTGGTCACGAAGACCGGCGTTTCAGTCGATCCGCAGAAGATCACAGCCGTACAAGAATGGCCAGCACCCACTGACGTACATCAGGTCAGAAGCATCCTTGGGCTGTGTACTTACTATCGACGCTTCGTTCCTGGATTTGCCAATATTGCCAAGCCATTGACTCGATTAACCGTAAGTAGCAGACCATTCTGCTGGGAACCGTACTCCCAAGCTGCCTTCGAAAAGTTAAAGCAAGCTCTCGTTTCCACACCCGTGTTGAGTTATCCAGAAATTTGTTCTGGACACCGACGCTAGTAATGTTGGGTTAGGCGCAGTACTCTCACAAATACAACACAGAGAGGAAAAAGTCATCGGCTATTTCAGCAAGACCCTATCCAAGCCCGAACGAAACTACTGCGTAACCCGACGAGAACCACTGGCAGTATTTAAGAGCGTGGAGCACTTTTATAAGTACCTGTATGGAAGGAAGTTCCTGCTCCGAACAGATCATGCTGCTTTACGGTGGTTACTGAGTTTCAAAAATCCAGAGGTTCAAGTCGCGCGTTGGATAAAAAAGCTCCAAGAATACGACTTCGACATACAACATCGAGCTGGAAATAGCCATAAGAACGCCGATGCCTTATCCAGAAGACCATGTTCCAAAAACTGCAAGCACTGCAAGCGCCTGGAGGAACATGAAGAAGTCCGGATGATAACCGCCAGGGATGAACAATGGCATCCTGATAACATCAAGACGGAACAGGGTTCTCATCCGGTCCTGAGCTTGTTCCGAAGATGGAAGAATGAAGGCAGACGACCGACCTGGCAAGAGATCGCCGCTAAATCTGGGGAGGTGAAATGGTTGTGGGCCCAATGGGACTCAATTGTTGAGGACGGTGGACTCCTGAAGCGAATAGTGGAAATCCAGGATGGTACTGAGAGCAAACGTCAATTGCTTGTACCAAAGAGCCTGGTGAAGGAAGTCTTGAAGTGCCTCCATGATGATGCTTCGGTGGGACATTTTGGTGTTAACAAGACCCTTGGAAGAGTCCGTGAGCGGTTTTACTGGGTCAATTGCAAAAAGGACGTCGAAGACTGGTGCAAGAAGTGCACAACTTGTGCAGCCAGCAAGGGACCACAAAGACGACGGCGTGCTCCTATGCGCCAGTATAATGTCGGCAGTCCATTCGAACGGATTGCCATTGACATCGCAGGACCGTTTCCAGAGACCGATGGTGGCAACAAATACATCCTGGTGGCAATGGACTACTTCACAAAATGGGTTGAAGCGTACGCACTCCCAAATCAGACAGCCACCACAGTAGCAGAGGAGCTCGTAAACCACCTGATCAGCCGGTTCGGCGTGCCCATGGAGCTTCATTCTGATCAGGGTCGGAATTTTGAGTCGTCCGTGTTCCAAGAAATCTGCAAGGCTATAGGCATTCACAAAACCAGGACAACACCTCTGCATCCTCAATCAGACGGCATGGTAGAGCGAATGAGCAGGACCATTAATAAGTACTTGTCCAAAGTGGTCTCCAAACACCAAAGATACTGAGATCGCCATCTGCCACTGTTTCTTATGGCATATCGATCATCGATTCACGAAACTACTGGACAAACACCAGCAAAAGTACTGTTTGGTCGGTAGCTACGGTTGCCATATGACCTGAAGTTTGGCTGCAAACCTGGTGAGGACGTTGCCGGAGAAGACTACGTTAGCGATCTCCGCAGAAGACTTGACGATATCTATGAGGAAGTACGTTCCCTGATGCAGATAGCTAGCGACCGCATGAAGGACACCTACGATATACGGGCCACTGATGGAGGTTTCCAGGAGGGAGACATGGTGTGGTTATACAATCCAAAGCCCCGTAAAGGTCTTTCGCCGAAGTTACAGCAGCACTGGGAAGGCCCATATACAATCGTCAAGAGAATAAATGACGTTATTTACCGGATTCAACGCTGCATTTAATAGTAAACCAGAAACTGTTTCGGATCTTTTAAATTTACTGAATAGTTTTACAAAAAAAAAAAAAACAATTACTATAAATGGTTCGCAAACAAAATGTTTTATCGATTTTGGAAGCGAATGTTCGCTTATTACACAGGTGGCGGCTGAAAACCGGCAACTTGTAATTAAACAGTTAGATAGTAAGGTTGTTTTGTCTATGCTGAGCGGAGCACAAATTCCAATATTATTTACCAGAGCAGTAATTAAAATCGACTCCATAAAAAAATTCGTAGATTTTTACATCATAAAAAAAAAAAAAACCGTTAAGGGTGTTTTTATAGGCCAGAATTTCACAGAGCTTTGTGATGTCCAATACGCAAAAATCGGTGACTCACTAATATTCACACAAACCGAAATAAACCATAATGTAAACCACCTAATCAAAAACTGCTTCGTAAATATCGGTGTTGACGATCAACATGCGACTAAATCACTGCTAACGTTACTCGGTAAATATACAGAGTGTATTGCAAATGATCTATCGGAAATAGAAACTGCTTCTGGGGTTGACATGAAAATAAATCTAATCAGCGACAAACCCGTCAATCATAGACCCAGACTTGGCATAACACCGCACTTTATCGCCAAAAGTGCCCCACGAGCTAACGGGCAAGCGGAACGCTATGTATCTACGGACCTAAACCTTTTGCGAACTGAAGTACGAGATAAGTCAGAATGGTCGAACGCAGTTTATAAGTTACAAGTAACATTAAATACCACAGTTCAAAAGTCAACTGGTTTCACCTCCCTCTATTTGTTAATCGGAAAATACATTGTAAATCCAGACATCACCGCCTTAACGACAATTATTTCGCAAAATACAACTACCAATGACAATTTAACGCGAGATCGACTTCTTGCATACAGACGCATGCAAATGCACAGTGATCGTGCAAAAGACCTCTTTGACAAAACACGAAGAAATAACAAAACCATAGAGACCGGTGACTTTATATATCACCCTTCGGGAAACTCTCATTTGGCCAAATTGGATAAACGATATGAAGGTCCTTTCGAGGTCCTAAAGGTATTGCCGAATGATCGTTTAGAAGTTAAGAGCCTAACTACAAACAAAATACGAACAATTGTTAAAGACATGGTTCGCATATGGCCTGGTGAATTTTCTGAAAACTAATCTTTTCACACAAACGGTGGATAGGCCGTGTGAGCTTATGTTAGTATGACTCCGATCACTAATATCATTAAAAGAGTGACATGTTAAAAAAAAAAAACACAAAAAAAAAAATTATTAAATTAACAAACAATTAACATAAAAGAACGATTAAAACGGATTTAGATCCGGTTGATTAAGACAAGCTGTTGCTTGGTAAAACGGATTTTGATCCGGTTGATTAAGACAAGCTGTTGCTTGGTAGAACGAATTTTGATCCGGTTGATTAAGACAAGCGTTTGCTTGGTAGAACGGATTTTGATCCGGTTGATTAAGACAAGCGTTTGCTTGGTAGAACGGATTTTGATCCGGTTGTTAAATATGTTTAAATAAAAAAATAATAATCAATTACTAGAGCAATAAGTTAGCACCTAACAAGGCCAATTTAGAAATGTTTTGTTCCTAGATCCGTCATCGGCGAGATAATTCGAGAACGAATTATGTGTCAGGATTGGCCTTGCGAGCGCGCGCTATCTGGCAACGCAGCCTCCCGATTTTGTTATGGTTTTGGCGCCGACCAGCCGAACTGATATGATGGTGATTTCCTGGGAACCCAACAAGTCCAGTGACGCATTACATTTAAAATAATAATACAAATTCAATCATGTTCAATTGTTCCCTTGTTCTGGCATTCTTGACCAAGCTACTGGTATAGAAAGAACACTGTATTTTTCGGAGTGACAATACACGCATATTATAGTTAACCATCGCACGTTTCATTGACTTAATATTAAAGAAATCTTAAATCTCTTAAACTCTTTATAACGTTATCCTTTATAACGATAAACTCCCTATAACGTTGGAGTTAGCCCAAGTTGGTTGGTTTGCGTTAAAACTCACATATTGAAACACTCTTTATAGCGATACGCTATTCTCTATTACGAAGAAATGTGTTCATATTTTTAGACAGTAAATATTTATTATCGGTATTATTGTTTATGTTATGTTATCAGGTAACAAAAGACTTTGAAGCTCCGAAACATCCGAGGTCGGTCTAGCTTTTGTTATCCTTAATTGCCTTGTACACGTGCAGTATGACGCATTGTTTTCTCGGAAGTGATGGTCTTCGACCAAGCATACTGGGTACCTATCGTATTATCAGTCGTAAACCTACTTTGAAACTGTTAACATGGCCAGTAAACGGAAAGCGATTAGTGTTGACGAAAAAGTTTGTGTGATACGTGCGATTGAAAAGGGAGAAAAGAAAAGTGAAGTTGGAAGGCGTTTTGAACTAAGTCAATCCACTGTTGCTACCATTTGGAAAAACCAAAAAAAAATTTTACAGGCGGCGCTGGAAGGAAACTTGTCTAAAAAATTAAGAAAACCAAAATTCGAAGACTTAGATCAGGCAATGTTGTCGTGGTTTAACAATCAGCGCCAGAATAATGTACCCATCTCGGGGCCAATTGTAAAAGCTAAGGCTGAAAAGTTTGCCAACCAACTTGGCATAATTGACTTTAAAGCATCTGAAGGTTGGCTCGGAAAATTTAAGCACCGTCATCAAATTACGTATGGTAAAATGAACGGAGAGGCGCGGAATGTCGATATGAATGTGACTAACAATTGGATTAGTATAGTGTGGCCTAATTTAAAGATGAAATACTCACCAGAAGACATTTTTAATGCAGATGAAACTGGCCTTTTTTTCAAGTTGACTCCCGACAAAACTTTAAAATTCAAAGGGGAAAAATGTGTTGGAGGAAAACTGTCTAAAGAGCGCATTACAGTTCTAGTGGCTGCCAATATGAGTGGCACAGAAAAAAGAAAGCTTTTAGTTATAGGCAAATCGAAAAACCCTCGGTGTTTCAAGAACATAAAACAGTTGCCAGTTACGTACAAAGCAAACAAGTCAGCTTGGATGACATCGCAGATTTTTGAAGAGGAAGTGAGAAAATGGGATGCTGAATTAAAATCACGGAAAATCTTGCTTCTAGTAGACAATTGTCCTGCTCACCCAATCATATCTAATCTTCGAAACATAGAGTTAGCATTTTTCCCAGCTAATACAACCAGTATTTTACAACCAATGGATCAGAGTGTAATTATATCCCTAAAGGGCCACTATAGACGGAAAATGTTGATGGATATGATAGAAACTGACGGCAAGGTCTCGATCAACATGCTACAAGCAGTGAACTTCATATCAAAAGCCTGGCAAGAGGTAACAGCGGCCACTATCCAACATTCTTTTCGACATGCTGGATTATGTAGTAGCCAAGAAACGAACCAATTTAACAGTGAAGACAATCTACCACTGAGTGAATGGATACGCCAGTTCAACATACCAAACAATTTTAACGAAGATCTACAATCGTACGAAAATATAGATGAGGATGTAGCCACAACTGGTACACTTACAGATGAACAAATTGTTGATTTAGTGTCAAAAAGTCAGGAAACACCCGATAATCAAGATGAAGAAGACGATCAAATGGACAAAGCCGAATCACCACCAACAATTCAACAAGCCCTAGATGCCGCTAAGTTGGTAGAAAAATTTTTGTTGTTTAATCAAGACGATTCCACCACATATCTAGATATGAATAGAATACATAAAATAATACAAAACAAGTACTGGCATAGCAAAAAACGTCAGACGAAATTATCAGACTATGTACATATATGTGTAAACAATAATTTATATGTATAAGCATTTATTATCTAAGACATACATACAATTAAAAATTCTTGTATTAAAAATTCTTGTTAATTTGGTTTTTTTTTTTGTTCACTCCATATAACGATAACTCTCTATAACGACAAAAAATGCTCAGTCCCTTGAGTTTCGTTATAAAGAGTTTACACTGTACTAGATTTAGAAAACGTATAGGACGTTAGAGAAATTTTTAATAAACAGATATTATATTATACAGGTATTTATTTATAAAAAGATGATTTTCACCGCCTCTATCGCCCAATTTTGGGGGAATATGGGAAGCGGCTGTAAAGTCCTTCAAACATCACATTCGGAGGGTAGCCGGAAATACATTATTTATATTTGAGCAATTCAATACATTGGTCATTGAGATAGAAGCCATTTTGAATTCGCGCCCTTTAACTCCTCTATCCTCTGACCCACAAGGCCTCTTACCATTAACTCCAGCACACTTCCTTATCGGTGATAGTTTCACGAGTTTGCCGGAGCAAAACCTTTCGAACGTGCCAACCAATCGGCTATCCAGCTGGCAGCACATCCAAAGGTTGAAGCGAGATTTCTGGGCCAGATAGCACAAGGAGTACATCAATGAACTCAACGTCCGACGAAAATGGTACAAGGGCACACATCTCATCAAGGTAGGTTCCATGGTTCTCCTACGAGAAGACAATCTGTCACCTCTGCAATGGCGTTTGGGTCGTGTCATCGAGATTCAACCAGGACAGGATGGTGTCATTCGCGCAGGCACTATCCAGACCACCGCAGGTGAAGTGAAGAGGTGCGTGAAAAAGTTAGTGCCTTTGCCAGTAACCGCGTATGAGAATGACAAACACGGCGTTTCAAGTACTAACAATTAGTGTTCGCTATCTAATTTTTTACGTTTAAGTGTAGTTAGGCTATATGCTTCATTTATTTCTGTACAGTTGATCGCACAGCTCTCAACGGAGGGAGTATGTTGCATACCAACGTTCATTTCTAGTTTATTGTGCATTGGCGGTATTTATGTTTGTAGTTGTAGGTATTGTCAAGTTTATAATACTTTTAAAGTCATTTGTGATGGGAAATTCAGTTTGGGATTCAGGGGTTGCAGGCCGTCATTTAGGCCTTCTTAGAAGTAATGCTATTGCGCTGTTTTAGTTTCTTTTATGTTTGTATAGAATGCGCCCTTCACAATGTTAATTGCCACTATTTCCAATTTATTCTGTTAAGTATTTTTGCAGTCTCGCACGTTCAAATTGTAATTCATTTTATTGGGTATATTTCGGCATCTTTTGAAAATTATTGACCTCCAATAGCGTTTACTGACGTTATTTCCATTTTAGGGTAGTTCTTCGAAAAGTCATTGTAAATTCACAAACACGAACTGTTCACGCATTGTTCACGTGATTCCTGCTCAAGTACCGACCAAGATCCTTTTGACACCCCCACTTGTTGTTTTGATCCCTTCCCTCAGCATCACCACCCCCTTCATTAACAAATCAACAAATTCGATAATTTTTTCTATCAATTGATTTTCCAAAAATGATTCCAACTCCACCCTAAACTTCCCCTACTCTTTTTCAAAACATTCTGGAATCTTGTTTCAATTTGGACAGTCCAGAATTTTCAGTCTTGCAGTCAGTTAACAATTTCATTTCTTTCAAAGGAATTCAAAGTTTTCATTCAGAACAAAAATGCGTTCGGAAAAGTAATTAACATTTCGTTTCATTTTTGTGTAAAGTTTTTGTTAGTGTGTTTTGTTATGTGTTTGTTTGTAAATAGATAATTAATAAACAATTCAAATCGAGCCTTTGTTCGTCATTCAAAAGAAACACTTTAAGAAACCTGTGCATTACGAGAGTTCGTCAAATCACGGCGACAAAATTTATGGTCCTTCGAGCCAGATTAGAGTGAACAGATTAGAGTGAGCGGATTAAAGTGAACGGATTAAAGTGAACGGATTAAAGTGAACGGATTAAAGTGAACGGATTAAAGTGAAGAGATTAAAGTGAAAGGATTACAATAACCCAAGGATTACATCATCCAGTTATATAGCAGCGAGTCCAGGACTACAGTCATCTTTACATTGGACATCCACACCGGAGCCCATTTTGGGGTAAGCTCATTACGAACTATCATCGATTTTATTTTTTTTTTCTTTCCTCAATCAAAAAACACCTGACATCGATCTTTTACAAACAAAGCTTTACACACATACAACGCATTTTTCGAATATGTACGAATTATTCGTACACAGCAGACAATTACAAGGAAGCATGGAATATTTTGGTTAAAAAATTTGATAATTCAAGACGTGCTATCTTAAAACATTGGACGGTTTTACACGAGTATCCGCGGTTGCAACGCGATACTCCGTCCGCGTTGGATGACCTCACTGTAACCTTCCGGCAACACATAAGATCATTAAAAGGTTTAGCAGAGCCAGTAGAACATTTTAACAGTATATTCATCTTTCTTTTAACCAATAAAATATCGGAAAATACTCGATTAACATGGGAAACTACTTTAACCGACAACAAGATGCCTAATTATGAATCCCTATTAGAATTCTTAGAAAAAAGAGGAAGTTGATCTGAAAATTCAATTAGCACTAGAACTGATACTAATCGATCAAGTAACCAAACGCACAGAATTGACAATAAATACGGGCAAATCAAAGCCAAAGTTTTTATTACAAGTGCCGATAGAAAACACTCTAATTTATGTCCCAAATGTAAAAAATCACATGCTATATACAAATGCGAGTCTTTTCATTCGATGTCCGTTGATGAACGTAAACGCGCTGTCTATCAAAACAAGCTATGCTACAATTGTTTAAGATCTGGGCACAGTCTTAACGACTGTAAATGTGGCAATTGTAGAATCTGCACAAAAAAACACAATTCATTATTGCATTCAGATCAGGGTGCGTCGACCTCTATTGCTTCTACTTCCGCTATGTCTTACGTTGGCGAAAGGTCAAAGAACAATACGTTATCTTAACTAGAAGGCAACCTAGTCTTTGCACTAGATTCAATACATTGCGAAGACGTTCTTCCTACTGCTCGTCTTAATATAATCGGCAAGGACAATTTCGAACTCTCTTGTCGAGCTATCATTGATACTGCATCTAGTAGAAATTTCATAACACATGATCTAGCAAACAAGTTACAATTAACCAAACGTGTAGCATCAATTGCCATTGGTACATTAGACGACATGACTACATCGTCTAAATATTCAGTTTTTGCTACGATAAAATCGAAATACAACAATTATCAAAGAAATTTAGAATTTTTGGCGATACCAGCTACATCAACATTCGTGCCAAATCTAAAATTAGATCGCAAGTTATTTAATCAGCCTAAAAATGTGCGTCTGGCAGATCCTTCATTTTACACACCAACTGTGGTGGATCTTCTTCTTGGTTCTGGACCTTCGTTATCTGCGTTATGCGTGGGACAAATAAGAATATCTTCTGCTGAAGAACCCGACTTCGCATTACAAAAAACACAATTCGGGTGGATAATGGGAGGCAGCCTTCCTTTGTACACAAAGGGCCAAAAGGCAAGATGTCATTTACTACAAGTAGAAACAGACATTTCACGATTTTGGGAGCTAGAAGATGGACCATCTGAAAAGCGACTGTCACCAGAGGAATCAGAATGTGAAGATTATTTCATCAAACATGTCACCCGTCATCCAAATGGACGTTACATTGTGGCATTACCATTCAACAAAAAACGTCATCAACTTGGAGAATCATTCCCCATGGCGTTAAAACGGCTTCATTCACTAAAAAGAGGGTTATCAAAATATCTGAACCTCCAAAAAGAATATTCTGGAGTTATGAGCGAATATTTGAAGTTAGGTTACATGAACAAATTGACAGATACCGCTATTAACGGATATTACCTTCCTCATCAGGCCGTTATGAAAGAAAGCAGCATGACCACAAAGGTTCGCGTGGTTTTCGATGCGTCGGCTGTTTCAAGCACGGGTGTCTCTTTGAACGACACGCTCATGTGCGGTCCAACTATACAGGACGATATTTTCTCGTTGCTTTTAAGATTCCGTCTACACAACTATTAGTACGAGAGCTGGCGTGAAAATGATTAATGGAAATATTCCAAAGGTTTAATGTCTTTAGGCTAATTCTACCACTGTAGTAATCATAACAACACCCGTCTGCCGCCTCCTAGTGGCGGCATTAATTAAGGGGGGGCTGTTGAATTTGCAATTTTTTGGCGATAAACATGCGGTGTTATTCCAGGATGAAACTTGGTACATTTGTTTTGTTTTTGGTGATAAATAGATCTGTACTTTCAGAATTAGAGCAGACGGCGGCGTTTGTAAAGCAGACGTACTTAAAAATTTCAAAAAAAAGGCGATAAAAAAATGGCTATATTCCAATTTGCAATTTGTACCATCTGATCAGAAATAAGAAACTCTACAACTTTTATTTAAGTCAAAAATCAGCAGACGGCGGTCTAAACCCGGCAGACGCCAATTTCTCCCGTCAAACGTTTCCCATTTTTTTTTTATCGATAATCAAACATCATTATTCCAGGCTTAAATTTTAGATATTTGTTTTGTTTTTGGTGATATGTACTACCGTATTTTCAGAATTAGAGCAGACCACGGCGTTTGTAAAGCAGACGTACTCAAAAATTTGAACAAAAAGACGATAAAAAAATGGCTATATTCCAATTTGCAATTTGTACCATCTGATCAGAAATAAGAAACTCTACAACTTTTCTTTAAGACAAAAATCAGCATACCTATTTCTCCCGTGAAATGTTTCCCAATTTTTTTTATTGAAAATCAAACATCGTTATTCTAGGCTTAAATTTTAGATATTTGTTTTATCGATTTTTGCTTTCACAATATCGGCCTTGGTCCCTACCATGAAAGGAACCGTTAGAAATTGACCTGCGCCGTTTTGAAGGGTAGATATAAAACGGTCAATTATTCGAATTTTGTATCTACCGCTTCATTATTATTTGTGCATTTATAGTTCAGTTGAAAAAAAGTGTCGTTCGTTCTGTTTGTATCAAAAGAAAGAAGTTAAATTTAAAATACTCACATTTTGAATTACCAGATGGGTGTAATGATGTTATTTGGGGGTATCATACGCCGTGTTACCGAAAATTTACTGCTATCAAAACCAAACAGTTAGAGTTAGCGGCCTCTTTGTCATTGCCAGTTAAAAATGCAATAGAAATCAACTCGGATATCACATCCTGTTCGTCTTCAAATTTGATAGAAACAAGATCAAGTTCCCTTCAAATTTTGAGAAATTCTAAAACAGGAATACTTACAAATATATGCATTTTTTGTGATAAATTGTTCCTTCGACATAATAACAAAAAAATTTCTTTAAGTTCATGCGAAACCAAGAATTTCGAAAAGAAGAATAAAAAATACGCCTCTTATTTGAATGATTCAAAACTTTTGATAAAAATAACAGATATTGATTTTATTGCCAAGGAAGTAAAGTATCACAGAATATGTAGAGTTAAATATGAACAGAGATATCTTCAAAAACAGAAATCAAAACGTGATCCATCATCGTATAAAATAAGGCAGAAAATTCATCAAATGTCATTCAAAATGCTATGTACATATATTGAGAAGAACGTAATACAGCGTAAGTCAGCCATTTACCTCAATAGAATTTTGTCGATGTATGAACAATATTACTTTGAAAATTGCCAACAATACGGAGAAGGAAAGGTTTCATCAAATATTTGTATCACTGCACATAATATGAAATCAAAACTTCAAAATCATTTTAAAGATACCGTTAAATTCAATATGCATAAAAAGCAATCGTTAATATATAATGCAATAATGTCTTTAAATGAAATGAAAGCTTACCTTGAGTCTGAAATGAATATCAACAATTTATTGGATGTACAAAACACTGCATTTTTATTGCGGAGAGAAGTTCTACACATTAAAAAGAACCCGTTACCAGATGATCCCGAACCGAAGGATATTTATGCTGGCGAATGCGAAATCCCTTCAATATTAGAACATTTTTTTAGCAGCTTATTGTCTGGTCCTTACTCACGCCGTAACAAAGATTCTGAAGGTATTAAAGTTAATTCTTTGTGACAGGATGTGATCTATAATGTAACAAATGGCAAAATTAAGACCTCCAAACATTTAGAACTGGTATAGTTGCTAAGGCTTTCTCGGTCGGAGCTTGTAGTCGGTGATGATTCCGGGCTGGTAGGCCGTGGTCCTGGCGATGTCTTCTTCGCTGACGTTTCGCTCACAACTGTGGTGAGCATCTTCGAAGCTTGGTTTGTAATCTAGGTCGTAGCTGTCTCGATTCAAACTGATCTTTCGGTGGCTTTCGCTGACTATTTATATCGTTGTTGTCGATACGGATGACTGGATCTGATTCGTCCTTGTTGTTACGACTGACTGGAGCTGAATCACTGGGGCGTGCCGTGTGCGATGAATGTTGAAGTCCATCTCGTACAGTGTGCCATAGTGCAGGGATCCAAGTTCTATTGATTTTCAGTGTTTCTTCTTTTCGGTTGAAGTTTTCCTTGTGTTTGTATATTTCGATGGCCTCTCGTTGCAAGCGTGTGTGATAATGTAGAGTTGTGTCGAGGATTTTTGTTTGGGCGAAGTTTATCTGATGTCCTGGTTGGAGAGCATGTTCTGCTACAGCCGACTTCTCGGTTTGTCCCAAGCGACAGCATCTGTCGTGTTCTTTTATTCTTGTAGTGGTACTTCGTTTGGTTGTTCCGATATACACCTGTCCGCAGCTACATGGTATGCTGTATACTCCTCCTGATGCCAAGGGAGGTCGTCTGTCTTTGGTGGAAGTGAACACGTGTTGAAGCTTCTTCGTAGGTCGGTATATAGGTGTGATATCCATCTTTCGCAAAATCTTCCCAATGCGATCAGTAACGCCATTGATGTACGGTAAAAATACTTTTCCCACAGGTGTTAATTGAGTAGCTGCTCTCTTTGAATGGGGCCGCGGTTGGATGGCCCGTTTAATCTCCTTGTTTGAGTATCCATTGGCTTGCAGAACTTTGGATAGATGGTCTAGTTCTTTTCGCAGGAGTTGTGGCTCACAGATTCGTTGTGCCCTTTCTACCAAAGTTTTGATGATCCCTCCTTTTTGCCTGAGATGGTGGTTAGAATTTTTATTCAGATAGCGATCCGTGTGGGTTGCTTTGCGGTAAACCTGATGTCCCAATTGTTGGTTTGTCCTACGTGTCACCAATACGTCGAGGAAAGCCAGCTGGCCATCTTTTTCTGTTTCCATGGTAAACTTGATGCTAGGGTGTCTGCTGTTCAGGTGTTGTAGAAATTCTTGCAAAGCAACGTCGCCATGGCTCCATACGACGAAGGTGTCATCAACATACCGGTACCAGGTTGAAGGTTTTTTATTTGCGGTTTCCAAGGCTTCTTTTTCGAACTTCTCCATGAAAAGGTTGGCCACAACTGGGCTAAGTGGGCTTCCCATGGCTACTCCGTCGATCTGCTGGTAGTAGTCACCCCTCCAGATGAAGTATGAGGAACTGAGGCAGTGTCTAAATAGAGCCGCGATGTTTTCAGGAAATATTTCGGCAATCTGGTCCATGACACCTTTGATCGGAACTTTCGTGAAGAGAGATGTTACATCGAAGCTGACAAGCCGGTCGTTGGGTCCTAAGTGTAGGGCTTTTAACTTCTTTATGAAATCCGTTGAGTCCTTGATGTGGCTGGATGTGTTCCCTATGTACGGCTGCAATAACCCTGTGAGGTATTTAGCTGCGTCATAAGTTGGTGATCCGATGGCGCTGATGATTGGCCTTAATGGAATGTCCTTTTTATGGATTTTTGGAAGACCGTAGAGGCGAGGTGGAAGTGCTTCAGATCTTCTTATTTTCTTGTAGGTCTCCTCATCAAAAGCTGTCCTTGCAAGAGCGTTGGTTTGGCGTAGAATAACTGCTGTTGGGTCTCGAGCGAGTTTCCTGTAGGTGTCCGGTTGAAGCAGGCTCTTCATCTTATCACAGTAGTCTTCTGTACGCATGATCACCGTGGCGTTCCCCTTGTCTGCTTGTATAATGGTGATACTGTTGTTGTTCTTGAGGTTTTTGATTGCAAAACGTTCCTTCGCTGACAGGTTTTGTTTGGGTGTTTTGCTTCTTCGTAAGATACGAGAAGCTTCTACGCGAACTTCTTCTGCTTGATGTTCGGGCAACACTCGGATGGCAGCTTCTACATTGGCGATGATGTCCTCAACCGGAACTTTAGCCGGAGTTATGGCGTAATTCCCTCCTTTGGCTAGGACAGAAGTTTCGTCTGCTGTTAAAATCCGGTCCGTTAAGTTTACTACAGTGCGCTTGATATCCAGATTATGCTGTTTGTGGTTCTCCCTCTTAGCCAGATTGCTGTACTTCTTCTTTTGACGTTCGTCGTTTCTTAACTTTCTTTTACACATACCATCGTAGGTGATTCTGTCAATTTTATCCCAATCGTGTTGGTTCAATTTGGCGCTGATTCTAAGGTGGGTGTTCAACAGTTGTTCGTCGACTTTGGCTAGTTCTCGGCGGGTGGAGTGGATTCGTTCTCTCAAGAAGGCCTTTTCCATGCGTCTGTAAATGCGATGTGCCTGGGCGGTGGTGAAAATCCTCTTTGCTTTCAGAAATTTCGGTGTAGGTTTAGAACTGGGCCTTGTTATCAAAAGTCTGACTAACAGTCGCAAGATTATTGAAATTTTAAATAGACTGGGACATTGTGCTAATTACACTCTTCTAGAAGAGTTAGAAACTGAATTAACATATTCCTCTGTTGAATCATCTTCGTTGATCCCAAATACGTTACAAAAGTCAAAAGTTACAAGATGCCACGGGTATTGAAGACGCATACAGCACCGATGATGATGATGATGGTGAGGCTTAAAACTTTAGAAACAGATTGGTTGTTAGATGAGTAGTAAAATACTTGGTATTGATGTTTCATAGATTTATTTAAAACCTTAACAATTGTTTCGACAGTTACGTCGTTTTCAAAAGGGATGAGTAACACATAAATACCATTTTATTATTTTATTTTATTTATTTATCTGTTACTCATCCCTTTTGAAAACGACGTAACTGTCGAAACGATTGTTAAGGTTTTAAATAAATCTATGAAACATCAATACCAAGATGCTTACAGATTAGTTTTTGTTGTTTTTCTTAATCATTATTTTTTGCATATTACAATAACGTGTACATATGTTTATTATCTAATTTATATTCATTTCTATTTAAGGTTTTCAACATTTTAAGTAGTTATGTGTTAGCAGAAATGTTTTTTAGAGTTATGTTTTTGAATAAACATTTACATGCATTATTTTTTATTTCCTATCAGATGATACAAACTGCAAGTTGAAATACGGCTGTCTATTTATTGCCTTTTTCGTAACATTTTTACAAACGTCTGCTCCGCGGATGTCACCGTCTGCTCAAATTCTGAAAATACAGTAGTATATATCACCAAAAACAAAACAAATATCTAAAATTTAAGCCTGGAATAATGATGTTTGATTATCGATAAAAAAAAATGGGAAACGTTTGACGGGAGAAATTGGCGTCTGCCGGGTTTAGACCGCCGTCTGCTGATTTTTGTCTTAAAGAAAAGTTGTAGAGTTTCTTATTTCTGATCAGATGGTACAAATTGCAAATTGGAATATAGCCATTTTTTTATCGCCTTTTTTTTGAAATTTTTAAGTACGTCTGCTTTACAAACGCCGCCGTCTGCTCTAATTCTGAAAGTACAGATCTATTTATTACCAAAAACAAAACAAATGTCCCAAGTTTCATCCTGGAATAACACCGCATGTTTATCGCCAAAAAATTACAAATTCACTAGGAGGCGGCAGACGGGTGTTGTTATGATTACTACAGTGGTAGAATTAGCCTAAAGACATTAAACCTTTGGAATATTTCCATTAATCATTTTCACGCCAGCTCTCGTACTATATGTTCTTACCGGAGACATAGAAAAAATGTACCTACAAATTTCCATTCACGAACCCGATCAACAATTTCTGCGAATTTTATGGCATGAAGAAGATGATTCAATAGCCACATATCAGTTTAACAGATTAATTTTTGGGCTTAAACTAGCATCATTTCTAGCTACCAGGTGTTTGCATCAATTAGCTGATAATGAGATTGATAGATATCCAACAGTTGCTAAAATATTAAAGCATGATCTGTACGTAGATGATTTGCTCACAGGAACCGATACTGCTCAGGCGATAATACAGCTTAGGGCAGAAATTACAGAGTTGCTGTCTCGTGGAGGATTTAATTTGCGTCAATGTGCTTCCAATTCCCAGGAGGTCATGCAAACTATACCACATAATGTTAATCTACAACTACAGGACAACGATAATACAGGACTCAAAGCGTTAGGGGTACATTGGAATTCAACCAAAGACGCAATAGTTTACACAGTTCAGCCCACTAAAGTTTCTAGAGCAACTAAGCGTCACGTGTGCTCCGAAATTGCAAGAATATTCGATCCATTAGGGCTCCTCGATCCGGTTGTAGTAACAGCAAAACTCATAATGCAGGAATTATGGAAACTACAGCTAGACTGGGACGAATCTCTGCCCCAAGAAACTAACACCCGCTGGAATCAATTTGCGGAACAGCTTCCATCCCTCAACGATTTTTTATTTGATCGAAAGGTTTTGCAACAGTATCCAGAAGAAATTCAATTACATGGATTTTGTGACGCCAGTGAGCGGGCTTACGATGCCTGTATTTTTCTGCGATCAATAGATTCCTTTGGAAGAATGTACACTCGCCTGTATTACGCTAAATCCAGAGTAGCGCCACTAAAGAAAATACAAACCATTCCCCGTCTTGAACTATGTGCTGCAGTACTTCTAGCTGATCTATACAACTCAGTAAAAAATTCAATTGAAACAAAAATCGATCATACATTCCTTTGGACCGATTCAACCGTAGCGCTGAACTGGATCAAAACTTCACCCCATATGTTAAAGGTATTTGTTGCAAACAGAGTCGCCAATATTCAATCGAAAACAGAAACAACGAATTGGCGGTACGTTCCTACACAGGATAATCCAGCGAACCTTCTATCAAGCGGTCTTATGCCATTAGAGTTCAAAAAGCCTTCCTTGTGGCGAGTAGGTCCGGCTTGGCTAATAAAATCACCCGAGTATTGGCCCGATCAATCGTTTATTAATTCAGAACAGCCATTAGAATTAAGGAAGTCAAAATGTCTGCATGTACGCTGCTTAGATACTCACATATTCCATAGATTCTCGTCATTCGTCAGACAACAACGTGTAATTGTTTTGTGTCTACGTTTTGCCCAAAGAACACGGAACAAGGGAAGTCTGACGATCGAAGAAATACAGAACGCTCGATTAAGAATCGCTAAACTTGTCCAGCAAGTAGAATTTCCAGATGAACTCAACAAATTACAAAAAGGGGAGCTCATATCTAATAAAAGTAAGCTATTGACCCTTAATCCGTTCTTGGACAGCAGAGGAATTATTCGAGTAGGTGGCCGTCTGCAAAAATCCCGGTATGCCTTTGATTCGAAACATCCAATTCTATTACCAAAGTCCAATCATGTTACAAGGCTTATCATTCAAAATTATCATAACATTACGTACCACGGTGGAATACAAGCAACTCTATACGCCCTTCGCCAACAATATTGGCTTATCGACGGCCGAAGTCAGGTGCGGCAAGTTGTTCGTTCATGCGTCAAATGTACCCGCTTTGATCCACCAAGAGTTGATGATGGGCAACCTACCGGCGATAAGGACTCTAAAAGTGAACGAACTGAAACAAATACTGGCCCTAATCAGATCCGAAGAACACAACAATGCAATACAGCAATACCTCACCAATCGAGGAATTATCTGGCGATTTTCACCGCCTCAATCGCATCACCACCCCCTTCATTAACAAATCAACGAATTCGATAATTTTTTCTACCAATTGACTTTCCAAAAATGATTCCAACTCCACCCTAAACTTCCCCTACTCTTTTTCAAAACATTCTGGAATCTTGTTTCAATTTGGACAGTCCAGAATTTTCAGTCTTACAGTCAGTTTACAATTTTATTTCTTTCAAAAGAATTCAAAGTTTTCATTCAGAACAAAAGTGCGTTCGGAAAAGTAATTAACATTTCGTTTCATTTTTGTGTAAAGTTTTTGTTAGTGTGTTTTGTTATGTGTTTGTTTGTAAATAGATAATTAATAAACAATTCAAATGGAGCCTTTGTTCGTCAAATCACGGCGACAACAGCACTAGAGTTGGACGTTTTATATTCATGGCAGGGAATATTTTCTGGTCATGTCAAGGAGTTCTATATTTTAGTCTTCCAATACTTATTCAATTTACTCATGATAATAAGTTCAAAATTAAAAATTAAATTGAAATTTAATTCAAATTTACAATCACATATTCTGTCATTTATAATTTTTATAATTTATGTTAAGGGAAAAAGTAGGTACTATGTGTAATACATCTAAATAGTTACATTACATTGTAGTAAGGGGATTTAATATGTTAAAGTGTTGAAATTAAGCAAAATTTTGGAAAAAAGTAAAATTTAAAGAAAGGTTTGACATTAGTATTTTTCAATTAAATATTTCAGAAGAAAGAAGTAATTTCAAGGAAAATAGTAATTTATAGTTAATTTTTATTTTTTAAAGAGTTTTCATTTCATGTAAACTGTACTTAGTTTTAGTAGGATGATTTTCCGGGCTGATGAGCCGTGGTCCAGTGGAATTCGTAAGTTTTCCAGACGTTTCGTTCGAATCTGCGCCGATCATTTTCAATGGAGACGATGATGACTACGAAGTATTCTTCTTGAAGAATCAGGAGCGTCTGAGCTCGAATCGGTCGAGGCGGCCGTATTTATAGGTGTAGGTGGTAGATCCTACGGCACGCATACTCCGAAAAACAAATGGGTTAATAAAACAGTCTTCGATACCACCTGAAGAACAGCGAGATGTATTGGTCAGCGAGGCCTTGCCACCTAGATTATGTGGTTTACCTAAAATCCACAAGCAAGGTGTCCCACTCAGACCTATAGTCAGCACAATCGGCTCACCCACATACAAGATAGCTAAATATCTCTCAAAGCTACTGCAACAGCACGTGGGGAAATACAATAGTTTCATCAGAGATTCCACAGATTTCATATAAAAAACAAAAAAAACAAAAACGCTTACCATACGGTCCAATGATTTACTGATTAGTTTTGACGTGGTTTCACTTTTTACCAAAGTTCCACTCAACGAAGCGTTGACACACGTACAACAAATTTTTCCGGCCGACATATCCAACCTGTTTCAACATGTGTTGTCTACAACGTATTTCCAATTCACGGATGACTTCTACGAACAACTTGACGGTGTGGCAATGGGCAGCCCTCTTAGCCCAGTGGTCGCCAACTACTACATGGAACATTTCGAGAATAAAGCTCTCAGCACTGCCAGACTCAAACCCACTTGTTGGTATCGATACGTTGACGACACGTTTGTAATATGGAGCCATGGAAGAGAAACTGTGCAAGAGTTCCTGGAACACATTAAAAGCATACATCCTCAAATACAATTCACGATGGAAGAGGAAACAGACGGAAGGCTACCATTCCTAGATGTGCTAGTCAGCAGAAAATCCAGTGGCACATTAGGGCACACGGTGTACAGGAAACCCACGCATACGGACCGATCCGTACACAAGTCATCTAACCACCACCCAGGGCAAAAACGTACGATCATTAAAACGTTGACTAATCGAGCTAGACGCATTTGTGAACCTTTGGAATTAAAACAGGAGTTGCAACACCTCAACCACGCCCTGCAAGCCAATGGGTATACAGAACAAGAACTAAAAAGGGCCTTGCATCCACGAAGAACCACGACAACCAATACAGCCCAAACTTACACAACTGCAGCCTTTTTACCTTACATACACAAGGTCACAGATCGAATAGGTAGAATTTTGCAAAAACATAACGTGAAGGCTCTCTATAAACCCACCAACAAAGTGTGCAGCTTACTCCGCTCCACAAAAGACCAACGGGAAAAACTAGCTACGGCAGGTATTTATAGAATACCCTGCACCTGCGGGTCGGTATACATTGGTACCACTAAACGGAGTATAAAAACCCGCCTGAAAGAGCATCAAAGTTGTGGTCGATTAGGCCAACCGGAAAAATCAGCTGTTGCAGAGCATGCCTATCTTGGGAATGAACACATCATAAAATTTGAAGAAACGGACGTACTTTCTACGATACCATACTACTACCCAAGGAATTACAGGGAAGCCATTGAAATCTACAAACATGGCAATAATTTTAATAGAAAGGAGGAAGCCGTAAAACTACATAATGTTTGGTACCCAGCTCTAAACCGAACAACGAAAAAACCACATAGCTGCACGAAAAACAAAGTTAGCAGAGTTGGTCCGGCGGTCGACCAATCACCGCCCAGCGAGATAAACTCCCTACCACCTACACCTATAAATACGGCCGCCTCGACCGATTCGAGCTCAGACGCTCCTGATTCTTCAAGAAGAATACTTCGTAGTCATCATCGTCTCCATTGAAAATGTTCGGCGCAGATTCGAACGAAACGTCTGGAAAACTTACGAATTCCACTGGACCACGGCTCATCAGCCCGGAAAATCATCCTACTATTGACTCCGGCTGTGAAAGCCTCCAAGCATATATGTACTTAGTTTTGTTAAAATTTTGAAAAATATTCAAGATTTTGTATTTAATTTCGACATTTGGATTCAGGTAGTCTTTGGGATTTTGCTTAGTATCTAGGAAAAACAATTGTATTTTATGTGGTATACAAAACATATTTTCAAAAAAAACAGTGGGTGCAAGTAGGTGTTTTGGTCTCGTCTAGATAAGACGTATTTAATTGTGCTCCGAGTGATTTTAAAATATCAGTGGTGTTTGAAAAATAAATATTAAATTCGAAATGAAATGTTTCAACGTCGATACTTGCCAATATAAGCACCGAAGTTAAAATTATGAAAAGTTACGTTATCAATCAGCAGTAATAATAATTGATCTTCGATGTATTCAATGATAATTGAAGGAACCAGGGTGAGTGCACCGGCTGATTGCTGAGTCGCCCTGTTTGCGGCACCAAGGAAGTTTGAAATTGATCCAAAATCGTACGAGGGACTTTATGAGTTCAAAGTGAGTTTTAGATTCGGAACTTTTATAAATATTCAGATAAATTGTTGTTTTCCGTTTTGTATTTTAAATTTAGTATTTAATTTAGTTACTTAGGAAGATTAGGTTTTCTTAAATTTAATTTTAATTATATTTTCTTTTGTTAGTATTTCTAAAATTTATGTAATTGATCTCACTAACTGAGATAAGAATTTTCATGCGTCATATCTAAAAATTTTGTTAACAGTTAAATCATTTAATCATTTTCAATATAATTTTTCATTCTTTTATTTATTTATTGTTTTGGATATTCGTAAAGTGAATGTCTGGTGCCCAACTTTAAATAATTTTGTTAATTATTCAGTGTTATTTAGAAAGAGCATAATTTAAAAAGGTGAGTGAAAAGTGTTTTATGTATTTCTAAAAATATTTGAAGATTCTATAAATTTATTTACCAAAATAAACACAAACACAGATACTTTCATCTCTCATTCACTCACACCGCCACTGAACACATAACAATATAAATATATATCTATGGTTTATCAAATCATAAGAGCAGTAAACGAGTAAACATGGATCAGAAAATTAAACGAGAGCTTGTAAATGTGAGAAATGCTGTCAAACTTGAACTGCAAGCTTTAAAGGAAGGAGCGATGGAAGAAGAACATTTACTGCGGAAATCATATAAACCTTTGGTTGAGCCTTTAATGCAACTAAAAAAAGAAATTCAGTTTTCCAAACCGTCAATTATACAAGAAATTAAACAAGAGGACGAAGAAGAAGATGCTGAGCATTCTTTCTTACCACCATAATCTAGCTCATTCATCGCACCATCTTCATTAACCTCATCAGCCACATCTGCTGCCGACCTTAGTACTATGCTTCCAATGACTGAAGAAGAGGAGGATAGATTATTTGATTACACTAAACAGGAAATACAGAAGATCGTGAATGATCCCGTTTTTAAAGATAAATTAGATGCTTATGACCCATTGCCGAGGTATTATATTGAAGGGATATTGAGTGATACTCAAGGAGAATATGATAACAGAAATGATGTTCGATACGACTGGCTTCAAAACAAATTACACATTGGCAATGAAGAAATGAAGGTGGATGGTAAAGATTAAGAAATAATGGGGCGTGCCGGAACACCTGGACTTTATGAATTATTATTCAAAGCGAAACCCGCTAGAGAATAGAGAAAATATTTGGATGCCTATAGGGATATAATGGAGCTCGTTCGATTAGATAACCCTCAAACTTATTTAACAGCTCTGAATCATAATACTAAAGGAATTTTTGATAACCAATACGGCGTAAGATTTAATCCGGATAAAAAAAAGTATTTCATCGGAGATTCTGAAATAAAGTTTGCGGCTGATAAATCAACCGTCAAAACTATGCGTTATACAATAACTCACGTATTTTTAGAGCTTTTGTTTAAAAAAGAACCTATAGATTACAAATAATCCGATTTGGCAAAGTATAAAGATATAGTTTACAGAACTAATGCTCATAAAATTGGCTACAGGAGCACAGCCCCAATAGCTGGAAACAAAGGAAAAAAAAATCGTTTAATCAAGAAACTCATGACTGGACCTCTATTTCTATCCACAGCCGCAACCTCCGCTACCGTTACCTCGACTCCGATTAGAAACCCATCGGGTCGAGGTGTATGGATGGATTTAAATAAGAAACCCATAGAATATGTTTATTTTAATGATGTCAACGAATTATGTGATCGTTTAAAATTACTCATTTCATCACAAACTGCTGGTAATAGTAATCATGCTAATGAAATCGCATCTATTGTTGAAGAACTACGAGAGTGTGGTATAACAGAGGATACCTTAAACTTCGCGACCGTGCCGGCCAATCAAGAAATAGCTGTCATCGTGTATTACCGTTAACAGTCGTTTAAGTACGAATTTTAAACCTTCAACTGCCTTTAACGGTCACAAACGGTCAATTCTCAATTGGGCTTGCTTTGGGCTGTGTATACTCTGGTGTTTATTGTGCTTTTTAATCAGTGTTTTTGAATAGAGTTTTATTAAAGAATTACTGAAATAGCAATTTTCATTGCTTCGTGTCTCAATTATGGATCCAAAAAGGTACGTAGTAGTAGTTAGAGTATGTTTTATAAATATTTACTTAAGCAACAGGATCGAGAAACAGGATTGGGACAGAATAGACGCAATCTCGCATTCCAGCATGAGAAACGAAATGGACCGTACCAAGGAACATCAGATCAGGAAATACGAGAAGTTCGAGAAAAAACAAGCACTCAAGACAACAAAACCCGATCTTGAACGGCTTGTTGTCAATTTAACGGACAAAGTGCTCACAGAGAACGAGAAGACAGTACTAGCCAAAGGAGGAAACTTCGCTGTCACGCCCCGCCACGTTCCAATTGAAGACATCATCTCCAACACGGAAGCTGCCATCAAACACCTACCGGACGAAGATGCAGAAGTGATACGGATAGAAACAGCCAACATCCTCAGGAAGGCAAAACCTCCCAAAAGCAACCTGACTAGGAATGAGGAGCTGGCATTGCGGGACCTAAACGCAGATAAGGATACTATCATACTTCCAGCCGACAAAGGAAATGCTACGGTTCTTTTGAAGACAGGAGACTACAATAGGAAGATTGAGGAACTCTTAGATTCCGAAAGTTACAAACTCTTGAAAAAGGATCCTACACAAACCAGACTACGCCTCACCAACCGTCTCGTCAAGTCATCGTCGCTACCAGAGGATATCAAAAAACGCATTGTGAAGACGGAAGCTGTTCCACCAAGGCTCTATGGACTACCCAAGATCCACAAGTCTAATGTTCCTTTGAGACCAATAGTAAGTGCACCAGGATCACCAACATACTACTTGGCGAAATACTTGGCATCACTGCTCCAACCACACGTGGGAAAGGGGGCCAGCTACATTAAGGACTCCGCCGACTTCGTAAGCAAGATTCAAAATATCAACGTTGGTCCCGACGACATCCTAGTAAGTTTCGACATCGTCTCGCTCTTCACCCAAGTACCTCTGAAAGAGTGCCAGGACCTGGTGACTAGTCTCTTCCCAGCGGACATCTGCAAGCTCTTTGAGATCTGCCTTACCGGAAGCTACTTCGTATGGAAGGGAAACTACTACGAGCAAGTAGAGGGAGTAGCAATGGGAAGTCCACTAAGCCCAATTATTGCCAACCTGTTCATGGAAAAATTTGAAGAAAAAGCGATTGAGACTTCGAAATACAAGCCAAAGAAGTGGTTCCGGTACGTGGACGACACTTTCGTGATTTGGGGACATGGCAGAGACAAACTATACAACTTTCTTCAACACCTCAACAGTCAGCACCCCAGCATCCAGTTCACCATGGAGACTGAGAAGGACCAACAACTGGCTTTCTTGGACGTACTAGTGGGGAAGAGGGGTGACAAGCTGAGCCATACAGTATACAGAAAACCAACACATACGGACAGATACCTACACGCTCTATCCAACCACCACCCGAGTCAAAAGTATGGAGTCATCAGAACCCTGACGGAACGGGCTCGAAGGATCTGCGAACCGGAGAAGCTCCAGGAGGAACTTGACCACTTAAAATCTGCTTTTGAAGCAAATGGCTACACCAAGAGGGAGATCGAAAGATCAATGAGATCAAGGCCAAGGAAATTCGAACAGCGACCCACCACGTCTCAAGCGTATCTTCCGTATGTCCCAAGAGTCACGGATAGAATTGGGAGAGTTTTGAGGAAATACGACATCGGAACAATCTTCAGGCCAACAAAGAAGATCCAACAGACCATTAGATCAACGAAGGACAGAAGGGACCCACTTTCGGCCGCAGGAGTCTACCGCATACCATGTTCTTGCGGAAAAGTCTACATTGGTACCACTAAAAGATCTATGGGAACAAGGTTAAAAGAGCACAAGGCAAGCTGCCGGCTAGGACAAACTGAGAAGTCTGCAGTAGCTGAACATGCACTTAACAACGGGGACCACAGGATATATTTTGAGAACTGCAGGTTGCTAGCTTCGGTCAACGGATACCACAACAGACTGGTCAGGGAAGCCATCGAAATCTAGAAACAACAATTTTAACAAGAAGGAGGAGACCCTGAGACTTAATCGGATTTGGAATCCTATCCTGAGACACTGTCGATCTATGCCGGAAAATACACCGATATCAACAGAAGCAGAACAAGCGGAACAAGCCCCGCCCCCTACCAAGTATAAATACAACTTACGTCCGAGAATTCATCAGTCTACATCCAACATCGAAGATGGAAAGACCTCTGAAGAAGCTCGCCACTCGCGCCAGCGAAACGTTAGGAAGTAATTCCAACCAACGACGGCCTATAGACCCGAATCAGGACTACGACAATTCATCAACTGGCCGCGAAAGCCTTAACCATTTTGTCACTTCGAGAGAAGGTTGGAGAAAGTATTGAGGCTGAGTATCTTATGAGTGATGATGATATTAAATATTATAACGCATGAACTCAAGTTATGGAAACAGTTAATAAACCCAGAAGACTTCTTTGTACATGGCACATTATAAAAAACTGGAACATACAGGGGCGTTCTAAACTGAAGACAACTGAGAACAGACAGGAGATGAAAACCAAAATGAAACAAATTTTAACAGAAATGGACCCAATTAAATTTATGGAATTAAAGGAGGAGCACTTTACTCACTTGACAGACAAAGGGGAAACTGAATTTTTAAAGTATTTACAAAAGTGAGTGTAGTTTTTTGGAAATATGGGTGTGATATTAATTTTTGTTTTAGTTATTATTTTTAGAGTGATGAACGAATAATGATGTGGGCTCATTGTCATCGGACAAATGTAGGTATTAATACAAATATGGCTATTGAAAGCTTACACAGAGTTTTAAAATATGAAAAAATGAATGGAAATGGGAATATCAGGTACAATGTAAATAATACAATAAATAGTCATTTGTAGAATTGAACATTTTTAGAGTGGAAAAATTGCTGGATTTATTAGAAGAACTTGTAGATGACAAGATGTGGACGAGGATAATAAATGTGGAAAGACCTAATTCTAACAACTACCAACATAAACAGACCCTTGAGGCACATATAAAAGCTGTTCATATGGAGGGTAATGTGCCATTTATAGAGTGTGGTAAGTTCAGGGTACAATCGTCTTCGGTAAGTGGTAAGTTTTATTTTGTTAATTATAATGAAATATGCGATACTGATTGCAAATCAATGTATTGCAATAAATGTACAATATGTATTCATAGGTATGAATGTGAATGTCCTGTATATAAGCTGAAGATGTGCTTGTGCAAACATATTCATGCTGTAGCTTTGTTCGAACAGAGAAGCGAGTCTGTTTCAGGTCTTTCAAAGGACACTAATAAAGATGAAGATGAGGATTTATGGGTTATTACTGAAGCAACAACATCTCGTGTACGTTATGAAGAAGAATTGGCTGAATACATGAAAAACAAAACAGAAGAACAAAGTACAAATAACATCAATTTTGAAGAAAAACGCAAAGTAATAAATACTTATTATGAAACAGTAGTTTTAGTAGTAGTAGTGGTAGTAAAGTATAGTAGTTGTAGTAGTAGTGTTAGTTGTAGTCATCCTTATAATGTGAATTCTATTATTAGCTTGCAGCTCAGGAGATCAGCAATTTTACAAACACTTTAGATGAGAAAAATTTAAATGACTTTTTAAATATGTATAGGAAATTCAGGAATGGTTTAGACAAAGATGTAGCAAGTGTATGTAAGAAGAGAAAAATGGATAAGCAGACGTATTTTCCGAATAAGAAATAACTACATCAAAAGTGTTTGAAAATTTAGAACAATAATGGAAACGTAATGCTGCAATTACTAATTTTAGTAGTTGATCTCCAAATTTGAAAATTATTATTCTATTTCAGAATTTCTGCCCAAATGATTTTAAACAGGTCGGTCCGTTGGGGATAGTGGTGGGTTAGCAATAATGGTAGTTATTTCCTTTGGTGGTAGATTTCTTTTTGGTGTGGGATTTGTAGTTTTTTAAATGTAATTTATTTTTATAGTTTGCTTTATGTTACTGTTGTCTATAATTTGTATTTTCTAAATAAATTTTTATTAAAAATAAACTATTTCAGTTCATATTTTTTATAAATATCTATCTTCTATATATTCTTACATTTTTGAAAATTGTTTAGATATTTGAAAATAATATAAGACCATTTGTAATTTAATACGGTAATATGGTTTAAAATATTAACCAACATATAATGCTTTATTATTACTATTGACTGCGTTACTTGGTTCTATTACCTTCAGTAGCTATATTTATAATAAAAAGTAAATAAACACGATTAGTTAGAAAATTGTAAAATAATTTACAGTTAATAAATCTCCGTACTGTCCTCTATATTAATTTTTCGTTTGAAGAGATCTTTTAATTTTATAGCTCGTAATAAAGTCCAAGAGAAAATGATGAACACACATGACAAAGTGCAGGTTTATGAAATTCAAATTTAAATTTCGTGGGCTCGTCTGTCACGCCTACATTACTCTGATTGGTCGGCACGGTCGCGAAGATTAAGGTATCCTGTATAATAGAGTAAATAATCCATATCCACATTTAGTTGTAAAATGGTTGTCGATAAATTCGGTCGAGCATTGCCAGTGGCAGTTAGGCCCGATGCACACGGACGATGCGGTGTCGTTGCGACTTCGCAACGATCTCGTTGTCCGATGTAGCGTACTGTTATTATGAATAGACCACTGTTCACGAACGTGGGATAGACTGCGATGTCGTTGGCGATAGAGGAAATCGCAGCGATGTCGTTGATGACTTGCGATTCCTGCCGTATCGAACGATTTTAATGCGGGTAGTATCACGTCCAACGATGTGGCAGTCAATTGCAAACAGTGTAACAATTCACACGTGCAGTGCGTTTAGGAACGAAACGAACATGACCATGTCGGAGGATTCACTGGACATAGAACTATTTATTGAAGAAGTGAGGAAATATTCCGAGATTTGGGATATTTCAAAAGAGGAATATAGAGACAAAAACAAGAAAAAGCAAGCATGGGTCAATGTGTGTAAAGTGTTTCATAGCAATTTTGACGATAGACCAGACGAAGAGAGAAATCAAATAGGTAAGTAGTAAAATACTTTGCATACAATTTTTATTTTCAACTATATCTGATAGGTACTTATCCCAGTTACAGATTTAATTACTATTGGTTATATACACTGATCTTGCCAGAACACTTTTCCAATATCACTTACAAAATAATCCGCAAAAGTATTTCTTATTTGGTTGACCGTTAATCCAGCTTGACGCGAAGGAGTAAAATTTTCAAATTCATATAATCCATTTATAGTTAATAAATCCTCAAACTGATATCCATCTCTGCTTCGCACAAAATTGTGAAGAAGGCAGCAACATTTTATAATGTCTATAGCGAAGGGTAATTTGACATTTAGAGGTTTTTGAAAAACTCTCCATTTGTGAGATAAAAGTCCAAATGCACATTCCACAAATCTACGACCCCGGGTTAAACGATGGTTAAAAATACGTTTTTTATATGGCAGTATATTTCCGCTGTATGGTCTCATTATATGCTGACTGAGAGCAAATGCTTCGTCCCCTAGAAATACAAAAGGGATTTTCGGAGATTCTGTTCCAGGAAGAGGTTCGTTTGATGGGATATTCAAGTCGTCATGTATCATTTTCTTATAAAAACTACAGTTTTCAAATATAGAACTATCCGAATCTTTCCCAGGTGAACCAATATCAACATAAGTAAATAGATAATTTGAATCCACTATGGCAAATAAAACCACGGAGAAGTATTTTTTATAATTAAAATATAGAGAACCGCTCAGTTCAGGTTTTGTCATCCTGACATGTTTTCCATCTAACGCTCCTAAACAGTTAGGAAAATTAGCCCTCTGGCGAAATCCTTCAGCAATTTCCAACCATTTTTCTCTCGAAAAAACAGGAAAACATTCTTCTTTGAAATAAGTCCAAATGGCTTTACATACTTTATGTACAATTTTTCCTATTGTGCTATGTCCTAATCGGTATTGGTAATGCAGGTCTATAAGATTGCACCCACTGCCCAAATATCTGTAAAAGAATGTAAAATGTAAATTTATTCTTTCAGGTCAGAAGCTCATGAACAAATTGCGCAACATCCGCGATACTTTTACTAGAAGTGTCAAAAAGCAAGCAGTCAGGCCAGTCTGCAGACACTGGGCGAACTTACGTATACGCTAAACAATTGTCTTTTTTACTCAAAACAAAACAATCAACGTCCACCGACTCATCCATTGATGATCCATTCAATTTGGAGTCCCAAACTAATGAGGAGCAGAGCAATACGGAAAAAGATGACTCGTCCACAAATTCCAATTCAGTGCAGGCCACTGAATTGCATGAACGGCCTGTTACCAAACGCCGCCGTAGAGATAAATTAGAGGATTCATTAATAGAATTTTTGAACACACCACCACCAGTTATTCCTCAACCATCTGTAAGTCATACAGATATAGATGAAGACAAGTCATTTTTTGACTCGCTTTTACCAGCAGAAAAACAGTTTGATTTGGATCAAAAATTAGAATTTCGAAGTGAAGTTTTCAAAATTGTTTCGAAGATAAGAAGACAAAAGCTGCCAATATCGTCAAGCACACAATCCAATCACTATAATAATTCAGGAGACACCCATTCAATGCGCAAATTTCATAAGGTTTTACTTTCGCAAATTTATCATTTAACAACCCGTTATATCTAAGGGAAAAGTTAATTTTTAGACATAACATTCACGATAGAAATATTCGTTGCAACTTTATCCTGTCAATGCCACGCCATTCCTCCTCGTTGTTTAGTAGATGTTTTTCGTATAACGCGTGTGTAATGTACAATGATATCATTAATACCTCCAATTGTAACTTGTCAACATTTTCGCTCCATCTTTTTAAAAAATATATTAAAAATTGATTGTTAAATATTTAATCTTTTATTTGTTTAATTATTTTTTTCTTTGTTTCGATGATGGTTAAGTGTAAGAGTAGCTATTTAGCTAAACTTCGCCATCTTATGCATAATTTTTGTAATCTTAAATGCATCATAATAAAGTCTTTTTATTATTGTTATTATTATTATTATTATTATTATTATATCTAACAGGTTATTGTTAGATAAATGTAAGTTTTGCTTTATCGATTGAAATCTATTTCGGCTCATACATTTCTTTATAAGATCGATCCCTTTGTCTTCATCCGTAGACCAGTAATGCTGAATTTGTGGTAATGAGTGATAACCCGAGAAAAGCAAAATTCCAACAAAATTTAAAAGTTCGTTTTTTGATAATGAGAATTCATGACGGTTATTGTCTTTAGCATATTTTACCGAAAAATTCATAATCAATTCAATCACTTCGTCGTCAAAAAATTTAAAAAATATTTCTAGGGGACTTTTTCCGGAGAGTCTATTCTTCATTTCCTCGTGTGAACGAAATTCGTCAGATATAGGTATGTGAGTATATTCGATCTGACCTTTCTTCCATTTTACTGTAGAAGCAAGCCTATCATTTACAGAAAGCGTACATCTTCTTTTGGATTCCAGTGTTTCGTCATCAGATGAGTCCCATATAGGCTCAGTAGTTGATAAAGGGCATGTTCCGATATAGACTGTGAGCACTGGACAGTAATGCCAGTATACAGAAATGCGTTCCGATATAGGCTTCCAGTGCACCTGACAGTATAATTTATTATTAATTGAAATATTTACATGCTGCCGCTGCTCCACCCGAAGGTACTACAGCGGCGGTCTTCGCTAATATTAATATGTATAAAAACTATATTCATTAACCTAACTTAGAGAATAATTAATCTAATTAACTCAGTTACAATTATAATCCCTACGTTTTCTCCTTCGGCCTACCATTCACGGGGGTAAAAAAAACTCCGAAACTTTCGAAAGCGACTTTATTTGGCAATAAATGGTACATAAAAAAAAAATTTAAAAGTTAGGGTAGGAGCGAAGGAGGGCCTGATAGAATTATATTCACAATGAGTTTGCATGTTTCGGATTGAATGCGAGGAACTTTCCGCTTTGCTGACGCGTAAGTGAAATCACACAATGAAAGTAAAAGGGAAAATTAGGAAAATCAGGTATGTACGATAGTTCCGCGCATGCGCACCGAAAGCGTTGTTTTCAAAAATATTTACAGAATTTACAAATATCGCGATTAACGACTTACTGGGAGATATATACATGTGGTCCAACAATTGTTGCGTGGAGTTGGGGAAAACCCAGAAAAACCCAACCAGACCACTTAACTGTAATTAAAGAATGGGATGCTTTGGCTAGAACATCAGAAATGAATTTCCCAAGGAATTATAGTTTGAATCGTAGTAAAGTTCGCGCGGAAATTTGTGAGAGGGTGTTATCATTTCATGTATTCCCGCCGAAGCATCATAAGAAAAGATAAACCTAAAAGAAAATATATACACGGTTGCAGAACCTAGGTTCGCAGTCAAGAAATATATACATATATACAAAACCCCGAATAATGAATACGACGAAATTTTGAATTTAAAAATGACCGGATACTAGCAATCTCGTCGGTAGCTGAATACGCGTTTGCAAGCACCGCAAAAAATAAAAATAATAACGATCGTTTCGGAGATTCTTTTTAACACGCCTGAAGCTTGTTGTTGGAGGCTCGGGTCATACCGTCAAAGACAGCATCGAACCCTCCCTTCCCGGCATCAGTACAACCGACGTGGTGCAGTTCCATATCCGCCATCCGGTTGATCGCCTTCCAGGTATGGTCTAGCGGTTAAGGCAAATATTGTGGACGGCGCAGGCTTCAGTCGCCACGTCGTTTAGCTCCAGGGTGGAATCCGCTATCTGACCTGAAACAGAAATAAAAAACCCGACCGCGTACAAAAAAAGTTCGTTTCGCATGATTACTGTATATGCCTGTGGTCAAGTTGTTGGAGGCTCGGGTCATACCGTCAAAGACAGCATCGAACCCTCCCTTCCCGGCATCAGCACAACCGACGTGGTGCAGTTCCATATCCGCCGTCCTGTTGATCGCCTTCCAGGTATGGTCTAGTGGTTTTTAGGCACTTGTAATGGACGGCGCAGGCTTCAGTCGCCACATCGTTTAGACCACAGGGCAACAGTCCCTAAAAACCGAAAACCGCTTATCGCGAACGCGCACAACACAAGGGCAATTTAATTGTTCGGTTTAAGTCTCTGAACGCGACCCGAAAAATTTCGAAAAGCGTCCCACCAGTCCTTCTCGTTCCGCAGGTCGTTGACCTCCCCGTAGCAGGTAGGCCACCGAAGTCCTCGAAGCGTGATATCCCGATCGGCCGTCTCGCGATGTTGTTCCTCAATGTTACAGTTGAACAGGACGTGTTCCGCAGTGTCGATGCCGCCGCCGCATTCGCATGCGTCGTCGTCGATCTTACCGATGCGCTTTAAATAAGATCGGAAGTTCCCATGTCCTGTCATCAATTGTACCATGTGGAAGTCCATATTTCCCGTTACCTTCGAATCGTAATTCGGCTCCGGTAGGAAATACGCCGTAGTCCTTCCGGTAGTAGCAGTCCTCCATCGTTCTTTCCATACCTGAATTGATATAGCGCGCAAGCGTCGTTTGACGTGCGCCCTAGGCACCAGGTTGTATATTGGCGCCGTCGCTTGGTTCGTTGCGGCAGCCTTGCAAGTAGATCCGCTGCGTCGTTTTTCGCATTGCCGGAATGCGATGGTGTCCAGTGGAAACGTAGGGAAATCTCGGCCGCCAGGTTGGCCGCCAATTCCCACGTCTCCAGTTGCAGTTGTGTAGGCTGTCTCATGTTGCGAAGGGCCGTCAAAACGGATAAGCTGTCCGTAACGATGGAACACTCCTTAATAACGTCTTTTTGCCCCTGTAGATGTGTTAGTGCTTGCCGTAGCGCTACCATTTCACATTGAAATATGGTACTATTTTCCGATAGGGTGAAATTTTCCCGATGAATTTCCGCGTCGCCGTGGTAGAGTACGAAGGCGCCACCAGCTCGTCCGTCGTCCAATCTAGAACCATCCGTGTAGTAGACCGTCTCGTACGCATCTTGGACTCCTCCGGAAAACCGGAAGCTGTCCATATCCGCCGGATGTATGGTGTCCGCTAGGTTGACTCGCCGCTCGAGCTGCCGGTCCTGGATATGTAGGTTATCTCGGTCGGTGTTGCGAGGTTGGTCAGCCAGAAGTCGGAACTTTCTAGCCGTTTCCTGCAGCAAAATATCAAACGGCAGTACTCTAGACAAGACGAGTGCCGCTTCGGTCGAAACGGTGCTATACGCCGCCGCTGCTTTTACCGTCAACATTCTTTGCGCGCTTAAAAGAGACCTATTTTCTTTGACTTTACACCCATCAGCCCAAATCGGTGCTCCGTAAAGCATAGCCGATTGTACCGCGCCTTCATATACTTTTGACAATGCCGCGCCCCTAAAACCCCACGTTAATCTAGCGGCCGGCGCTATTCTATGCGAAATTTCTTTTCCCTTATTCGAAACATACTGTATATGAGGTTTCCACGACAATTTTTCATCGATAATTATACCTAAATATTTGATGCTTTCTGTACAATGTACGCGACGCCCGTTTAATGCAAATATAGGTCTCCGCTGATTTCTAGTTTTGCCAAAAAATAGCGCTTCCGTTTTATCCGCGTTAAATTTTAACTTTAAGCTTTCCGCCCAGTTTGACAACATACCGAGTGCTTGGTTGGCCCTATCTTTTAGAGTTATGTATTGCCGCGCTTCAACGATAAGCAAGGTATCGTCGGCAAACGAAAAAATCTTTGCTCCAATCGGAAGATCTATTTCGAAAATTGTGTTATACAGGATGTTCCACAGGAGCGGGCCGGAGCACGACCCCTGCGGGCAACCCCGCTCGATATTTTTTGTTATCGCGCTTCCGGAAATAGTGACAACCGCGGTTCTATCACTAAAATAATTTTGAACTAATTTTATTAGTGCCCCTGAAATGTTACGTTTTTTAAGCTCGAAAATAATTCGCGGCCACCAAGCGTTGTCGAAGGCTCCCGAAATATCGAGTGCAATAGCAGCGACGTAATTATCGTTATTGCGCGAGTTTTTTATACTCGTTACGACTGCATTTAAAGCATCCGTGGTGGACCGACCGGCTACAAACCCAAATTGATTATTATTTAAACCGCCACTTTTGTTAATTTCAAATTGTAGCCGAGTAGTAAAAATTCTGTCTAAAACTTTCCCAACGATAGGAAGTAAGCTGATTGGCCGAAAACTTTTAACGTCGTCGAAATTACGTTTGCCCGGTTTTGGTATAATTTTGATGGACTGCTTTTTCCAACAAGTTGGAAAAACGCTAAGTTCGAAACATTTGTTAAAAATATTAATAAAAGCGTCGGGCGCAATTTTGAATGCTTCCAGGGCTGCGTCGGAAGTAACGCCGTCGAGTCCCGGTGCCTTCCGTGGGTTCATTCTATTAATTGCTCGTTCAATTTCGGCGTAAGTTATTTTCTTGAAAAAACCTAAGTCCTGAATTTCGTTACTGCTCGTAACGCGTATACGGCGTGAGCGTTGTTATCTAAATTTTGGTCGTCCGACGGAAAGAATGAATCTAGGATGAATTCGACGGTATCCTTCGTATTTTTTGTAAAAGAACCGTCGGCGCGTTTTAAATTTTGAAAACAAACACGGTTTGAATTTTTTCCGCGAATTACTTTATATGCCGTTCCCCACGGGTCCTTTTCTGAATTTTTTGTGCAAAATTGCCTAAATTTCTCTGTCCTAGTTTTTTCTAATAGTTCTTTATATTCGCGATAAACACGGTAATATTCCGCGCGTTTTATGTCTCTATTAACCGCATTTTTTTCGCGTTGAAAATTGCGACGAAGTCTGCGTGATTCAGACCTTTTTTTTCCGTTAGTTCTTTGGTCCACCGAGGCACACTTTTTGTAAACGATTTTTTGAGTGGCATCGACGCTTCGCACGCTGTAATAATGCAGTCGTTTAAAAAATTTGCCCGGTCCGAAACATTATTATCGTCTATTAGAACAATATTTCTTATGCTTTCTCTAAAAGTGTACGAAAATTTGTCCCAATTGGCTTTTTTATTACAAAACCTACGGTCAATGATATCCGTTTCTCGATTTTCAAAAGAAAATTGCCAAACAATAAGATTATGATCGGAAAGCGTTTCCTCGTCTGTAAGATGCCAATTTTTTATAAGTTTAAAACCTTCTAAATTTGCTGCAGTGATATCTATAAAACTTGATCCGCGATGTCCAACAAACGTTGGTTCTGAATTGTTATTTATGACAGTTAAATTATTATTTTCGAAGAAATCTAAAATATTTATTCCCCTATTATCGTTTATTGGACTGCCCCAAACAAAATTCTTAGCATTAAAATCACCTGCAATAATTACGGGTTTTGCCCGATCTATTTTGGAAACTACAATTTTCAGCCGTTCGACGAAGAAGTTTTCGTCGACATCTGGGCCCACGGGTGGTAAATAGACGTTTACGAGAATCAATGACTTGGAATTTACTGTAATTTAGACAACAACAATCTTATCACAGGAAATGCTTTCTAAAAATAAACATGAAATATTTAAATTACTAACAATAACTGCAACTTTAGGGACATTTACTGATTTTGAAATTACTGAATTACTTTTAGGAAAGCCAACAATTTTCGATCGATTGACTGTAGGTTCTTGTACAAAACAAATGTCTAATTTTCTTTCTGTAATAATTTTTAAAAGATTGCTTGTAGCCGCCTTGCCCTTACCTAAATTAAGTTGGCCAAAATTTAAAACGAAATCCGCGTCGGGGTTGTTATTATGGGTTTTATTGTCCATAAAAATCTATGTTGGATAAAATGGAATTTTTTATCCGGTTCATAGTCGGGCAAGACTGGCTTTTCGCGTCGTGGTCAATACTAACGGGCGCGTGTTTTTTATCTTTATTAGACCTGACGCAAACTACGCAAGAAGTAGTTTTGGATTTACAATCCTTGAAACTATGTTTTCCGCCGCATTTACCGCAAATTTGGTCCTTGACTTTACAGTTCTTGGAAAGATGGCCGAAGTCATAGCACTGGAAACATTGTAGCATCGAAAAATGGTCCCTAACCCAAACGCGTTCCCAATTTAAATATATGGGCCTGTCTAACATTTTACGACGCAAAATAGGATTTACTTCGAAAACCGCGCTGTAAAAGTCCCTATTACCTCGTGTTTCGAATACCGCTAATTGTTTAAAATTTATTTTAAATTTGTCAACGTCGTTGCCGCAAAATCCGTCGACGAAATCGTTGTGCCCTAAAATAGTTTCATGAATGTCTTTCGCGTTCAATTCCTTACTAATCCTGTCGATCCTGACCCTAGGCCAGCGCTTTTTAACATCCCTAACCGCTACATCTTCTTTAGCATTAATCGCTAACGACATTTTTATTTTCTCCGCATCTTCCTTACGCGCGCAATCTACAACTATATCTCCCGATTCAGTAGCCCTGACGTTTTTAACCGCGATATTATTTTTGATAGGATCGACAGTACGCATAACGACCTTTTTAACAAATTCCGATCCTTTACCCGCTTTTTTGGATTCTATTCTCACCGGAAAAGAATTTTCGTTGACCCTAGCGTTGCTACTTTGCGTATTGTTCCCGGCTCTGAGTTTATCCGCATAAGAAAAAACAGGACTTACGTTTTTCTGTGGTTGTTGTTCTCTCATTTCCTTCAGCTCATTCTCCTGCTTTGAAATTGTATGTCGCAACTCCTTTACGACGCCGGCCATCTGGATTAAGCTTTCCATCAATAAATCTCCTGTTTCGCGAATAGTTTTCCTATCAGCAACCTTCAGTGTTTCCGCCTTCATAGGGATCATAAGCCTAATAATTTTATAGAACTTTCTCGCGTCCGCACTTAGTAAATCCTCCGGAAGATTTCCGCGAACCTTGGTTGGTTCCCCGCAATCCCGAATTTTCGCTTTTTTAGGTTCAACGGAGCTAGCCGCTTCAACCTCCTCGCACCACGGCGTATCACTTTTCCTTTTCACACCATCCTGTCAAACTTCCATCGCAGAAACAAAAACACTACATTCACTAAGGGCCGATACCGACGCCAGGCGGTCGGCAGAATCGGTTGGCGTAGCACTGGGCAAATCGCTCATCGTATGCGTCCGAACGCTACGACTGCCGGATGTAGAATAGTGCACCTGACACCAACAGGCCTCGCCTGCTTTAAGTCTGGTGCTGCCCCCCAACTATCTTGCCAGCAACCCTGCCAATCATCCCCGGTATAAATACAGGCGAAAAATCTGCTAATCCTGAGAGCTTCACACCCTCTCATAGCTTTCGAGCTACATAGCGGGAACGCTACCGGCCTAATCCGCCACCTAGTCTAGCTGAAAAGCTACCGGCTGTCAAAGGCCACCCTCACCGAATCGTGGTGCGGCAGTTGACACTGCCGCGGAAACGCCACGCATATCGCTGCTGCCATCGACGCCGCCGCCGCAGTCAACGTCGCCAACGCCGTCGCCATCGCCGCCGACGCCATATGCCACGGGCCGGACGCTCAGTCCTCGATCATCGACAGCGTCGCCGGAACCTCAAGAAGAAGGACGCCCGCCGCCGCCGCCGCCTTCCAACTACACTTCGCCCTTTCGAAGCTGGCTTTCACGTCGAACTAGACGAGTTCTTCGGGCAACTACAGGCCGTATATGCGCCCAATTTGTGGCTCACGCCAGCCGAGCGAGCTACTACCAGCCGCCCGACGTCACCGCTGCCGCCACTTCCGCCTCCGCTGCTATCCCCGTTGCCACCAACGCCGCCAAGGAATCAGTGTCGCCATTCAGCGAGTATTGTGCTAGTGCGCGCCCTGCGTTTTTAAACAGACACTCGTGACCCTCAACTTTGTATATATATTTTTCCTTTTAAATTTGTGTATTTCTTGTCTTGGTCAGTATGAATGTGTGTGTAAATGCTTGATTTGTTTTATTGTATATATGGTATGAATCTTTGTTTCTTTCTGTATATATATATTCCTTGTCAATGAAATAAACTCTTTAAAACCGCTGCATCGTTTACATAGAACTTCGTCCGGGGTAGGTATATAAATATTCTTGCGCCTCGCATCCGTGGCCGTCTCCCGATAGACGGGGCCGAAGCACCGCCCACTGTCGGCCAAGAGACCGCCGCCGAGCGAACGGCGACACACCGTGACAGTGACAGAGAAAAAGTAATGACGTCATAGTTCCCACCATCTTTGTACTGGAAGCGTATTACCTCTGGGAGGTAAGGCGCTTCCAGTGGTTTACCCACGTGATCGTTAGTCGACTGACAGTTCGCCACAAACCACCGTTCGTATCAGACGTATCAGATGTGTTGACTTTAGAACCGTAAACGTTGAAATTGTTGTGCTTTCGATAGCCAGTGTTATTATGAGAAGTGTACAGTACCGGACAAAATTGTTTACCAATTACCAAATTGTGATCCTAGGCAGTAAAAATGTACACAGTATAAAAATAGAAAATAAACCACATGTTTCAGTGGTGGTTTGAGAGTTAAATTGGGTATTATTACTTTCGATGACAATGCAAATTATGCACATCATCCTGTACAATTGGTCACTTCTTCAACCGATGATCAGTGACAAAATGAGTTTCTCCTCTAAAAATCGGTGGATTTCGATTTAAGAATTATTTCAAATAAACTGAATATTTCCGAATGTATTGCTTATTTATTCAATATTTAAATTAATCTACAAAAAACTATTTTAATTGTGAAATAATTTTTTGATCCATAAACAGCAATATTTATGAATGGAAATTATATCACTTGAGATCAGCAATTCAATACAATCTGAACGAACTTCTTCATTGTCATAATTCAAATGCAATCTTAAGTTTAGGCATAATAAAATAAATAATAAATAACGCAAATCTCAACAATAAAGCTAAATGTGTTCTACTTAAAGGATAATTGATTTATATTAATAAACATTAAATCAAATCGATTTATATTATTACTATTATTAGGGATGTTGTTGTTGGATTATTATCGTAGTAATTATTTTATTCGCCAATAATAATTATTTTTTAAATATTGAAGAAAATTTAACCCGAAATGAATAAGATATATAAATGATAATTTGATGATTAAAATTAATATACCTAGACACTATTTTTGGAATTTTGTTTAATCAATAAAAAATGCGGTTATCGGTGATATTTAATACCTAGGGTAAAACACCCAGTAGTCAGCCTTTTAGTGAGGTCTAAAATTTGATTGACGGGTATTTTAAATATTAAACACTATGAGTAAAAAAGAATATTATTCTTCGAAAGTTTGTTTATTAAATTTACTAAAGAAGTTAACAAAACATTATAATTATAATAGAATCATAAAAAAAAAAACATTAAACAGATTATGGCACTTTTCACCAGTAGTCAGCCTCATTTCTCTAAAAGTCAGCCATGTCTTACCCTGTAGTCAGCCTCTCACTTATTCTTGCATATTTGGCATAGAAATTTTTTATTATATATATTTTCATATATGTCCCCAGCGAATTCGGTACATTTCAGATGATACCATGCAGGGCAGTTGTCACACCCAATATTCTTTAAATCGTTTATTTCTGTGTCGCTAGTCAATTCTTCTTCACAATTTTTGCATCGTATTCTGTTTACTGTACACGTATTTTTCTTCCTCTTTTTACTATTTTTGGAATTCAACAGCCTTTCCGTTTTCCTTTTGCGTAATTCTTCTTTCCTTTTTTGCCTTTCTTCTTCTTTCTTTGCTTTAGTTGTAGATTTCTTAATTTTTCTTATCAATATATCGTTTTTTTTCTGTTCCTTTTCTTGTTCTTTTTCTTTCTCAAATTGCCTCCACTCTTCGGAAGAAATAGCTCCTATTCTATTAATTGATTTTATCTTTTTTGTTGGTTTAGATAGGTACACCAGGCAAGATCAAATGCTTATTTAAAATAGGTGATAGATTTCTTGATTTTACCATAATATTGGACAAGACAGTTATTTTGTTTTTTACATTTTTTGCACTTCCATTTAATGCGTATTGCACATTTTGTGTAATTATATTTGTTTTACATTCTTTATTAACGACTTTTATATTATTCATAATACAGTTATTATTTTCTAAAAGTAATGTGTCTGCTGTATTTTCTTTGTTTATTTTATCTTGGTTAGTGTCTATTTTGGGTTTAACATCTTTATTTTCTTTACAATCTTTCTCAATTTTATTTTGGTTAGTATTTACTTCTAGTTTATCATATTTAATACCATTATCAATTTTATCTTGGTTAATATCCTCTTCCGGTTTAATATCTTCATTCTCTTTATAATGTTTATCAATTTTATTTTGGTTGGTATTTATTTCTGGTTCAACGTCTTTATTTTCCACATATCCTTGAAAAATTAATTTTGGTTTGTTATTAGTGTGCCATTCTTCGTAACAGTAGTCATCATCTTGATTGTTTGTATTAAATACATCAACTTCCGATTTCTGTGCTTTTTGGATTTCATGATTCTGATTAATAACTTCAAAGTCGATTATGTTTTCGAATTCGTTCAAAGATATTTCACCACCGATTAAGTTAGTCCACATTTGCGAAAGCCGTTGTTGATTGTTGCAGACAAATTTTCTTTCTCTAAGACTTTCTTAAGCAATGGACAAAACGTTGCTTTGGTCAATACACTGTTGACATTTTCAGGTTGAGTTGCCCATTCGTGTACTGTATTTTTCCATTCTGCCTTTAAAGGTTTAAATACACTTACGTCAGCAGGCTGTACCAAATGTGTTGCATTTGGTGGAAGTGCATAAAGAATTATACCATTTTCGAAACAATATTCGCTGAGACGCATGGTTAAGTGGCTCTTATGTCCGTCAACGAAAACGAGGACTGGTTTTTGTATGTTTCGTTCTTCCACCCATTTGTTCAAACCTTTAACAATATAATCGTAAAAAATATCTGATTTCATCCAACCAGTTTCCGACTTTCCTAACAACCATCCTGGAGGCATACTGTTAATAACATCTTTTGGTGGTCTTACATACGGAAAGACTACACAAGGAGGCAAAATTTTCCCAGAAGCCGATATAAATACAAGAACAGTAACAGCTTCTTTTTCTTTTCCTTTTACAATTTTGTACACGTTTTTGTATCCTCTAGGCGCGATGACTTTTCCAGTCTTGGGACATATATAAAAACTAGTTTCGTCACCGTTAAATATTCGGTCTGGCTCAATCAAAATATCACTCGCATTTATTTCTTCTAAATGCTTCATTAGTTCAGCAAACCACTTCCGAATAGCTTCTTCGGTTACAATGGCTCGACCCTTCGATATATTTTCAGGTATCCTCTCACTTAAATCGGGATTTCGTCTTAAAAATGATTGATACCACTTTTTTCCCGGTCTATTATTCACAAACGGGTTCGGCCGATTTTCTTCAGAAATAATATTATGGACGGTATTGAGAAGATCATCGCATTTCATAGGGAAGCCACATTTTGCTAATGCTATGCACCAGTCTTTCAAGGCAGTTTCTTCGTCTTTGGTTAGCACCGAGTCTGGTCCCATTTTACGGGGCATTTCTGGGACCCTTAAGTGTAGTCGATCTTGTAGAGTTCCTCGCGGAACGCTAAAAGCTCGACTGGCTTCTCTAATTTTCATCCCATTTCTAATTGCTGCCATAGCTTGTGTCAATTGTTCTTCCTTGTATTGATGAATTGGTCTTTTTGACATGGTAGAATACTAAGATAACTGCGAATAAATTTAATCCTAATTAAAAAGGCTTTAAAGGGCTATTTTGTACAACAAGACTAACGGCTGACTACTGGATTTGTAGTCCCATTGGTCGGCCTCTAATATGCGATTACATTTATGCGCGGCTGACTACTGGTAAAATACACTTTTCGTCTTGTAAGAGTTAAGCCCAAAATAATAAGCAAAATTGGAACTATTCACTCCGTTAATTTCAACTGCATATAAGAAAATCACGAAAAACCCAGTAGTCAGCCACTTATGGCTGAGTACTGGATTTACCTTAAAAATTTGAAACCCAGTAGTCGGCCACCTAAATAACAACATATTAAATAAAAAAAATGCATGAAATAGTTGATTTTATCCCAAAATAAACACTTTATTGCAACACAGTATAACAATCCAACACAAATTACAGCAAATACAGACAAAAACTTACCGAAAACTCGAGCGCGTTTCCTTAAGAAAAAAATTGTAACAGCGATGAACCTAGTCATGTCTGTGGCGGCAGTGCAAATGAACAAATGTAACTCGTCAACCTGACATGCTATTGGTTCGTGGGTGTGCGTGTTGGCCAATAAGGAAACACGGATTCATTTAACCGTTATTTTGTAGATATATTCAAATTTCAACACTATTTATATGGAAATAATGTCTGTAAAGGCTGAGTACTGGTGCGAGGCTGACTACCGGGTGTTTTACCCTATTCATTATTCTTTTTCACTGTGTTCCACAACTTTATTAATTTTGAATAGATTATCTGTTATTCTTATAAAATTGGAGTTCTCAGAAAAAAGATATTTTTTCAAAAATCAATGTTTTTTTTTGAAAAATTTAAAATTTTTTTCCCGTTTTTCATAAAAATTTATGACCTCCCGTTGAATAAATACTTTCGGCCGAATAGTTTTCAAGATTTTTTTTTATTTTTCATGTCGGTCATTACTCCGACAATGCTCAATATTTTGACTAAAAACTAGCTGGAGCTTCCTTACATATTTATACATATAATATATCCACACATCAATCAAATACGCGTGGGGACACTTTTTATTTTCTTTTCGGCTATGGCCTTTGTAACTTATACAATCCTTGAAATAACTATTTTCTAAAGTAGACAACCCTAATTACGGAATTTATACTACAATTATTTATATTTTTTATATTGAGAAACATATGAAACCCATTTTACATCAACATATCTAGCGCCTCTACCAGATACTGTCGTAACTATTTTTGATAGTAGTACTGAAACAGTACTGAAATACGTTCCGATATATAACAGCCCGTAGTAGATTCAGTGCAAAAATCTAAACCGGATCGGTGTTTACAGTATACTGTGTGACGTAACGTGTCACAGTGCTCACAGTGTATATCGGAACACGGTCAAAGTACAGCACTGGTCAAGAACTTCTGTATTATCGGGTACATGCAACTCGAAAGTTCCAACTATATCAGCTGGTTCCTCAAATTCGTGTAGATTACCTTCATCATTTATATCTTCCTCGTCGGTCAAAGCATCCACGTCGGGTGGAATGTATACAGCGTCAATGTGTTCTATAAATAAACCTTTAACGTAATATTTAGCATAAATTCACAAAGATTGATACATTAGAATATGCATCTATATAAAAATTCATAAAGATAAGTAGTACTTACGACTTTCAACATTATATCCAGATTCCGTCACGATATCTTCCATGGCCGCCTCTAATTCTTTTTGAGTGAAAAACCTCGAAAAAGCCATATTTTGCTGATAGCAATTAAATATCACGTGAACTGCACAAGAAACAAATGGATACTAACAAATCCACTATTCGGCGACCGATTGATTAAACTACGCTAACATGTTCGAACTTGCAATAATTGCTTTTTTTTTCACAGATAAAACCAGTGGTGCGTTCACGCACCAGTAACTATTTACAAAAAATAAACGATAATCTACAGGATACTTCAAAAATGCCTATTCTGCCATTAATTCCACATATTATAGACAAACCAAAAATAACAATATCTCCCAAAAATAAAATACTATACTCTAGTGTATTCACATCAACCCTTGCCACAAAAATATGCAGTGGTATTCTTGATCTTTGAGGTGTCGTAAGAAAGTTAATTAAAAATAAAAATTAATAATTTTTACGGTACTTGGTTCTCTTATACTGATTATAATAAAAGCTCTAAATAGATATATAAAAATATTTACTGGACTAGTAAAAAAATATATATAAAATTTGTGGTGCGTAAGCGCACCACTGGGACAAAATGGGTTAAGGAAGAAGTGGTAGCTGAATTATACAAACCTGCTCGAAAAAATTTTACTAGACGAAGAACAATTGTTAAAGGCTTGAATGATCTGTTTCAAGCTGATCTAGTTGAAATGTCACCCTACGTAAAAGAAAATACAGGGTATCGATATATTCTTGTAGTAATGGACGCATTTTCTAAATTTGTACGGGCGTTGCCGATATTACGGGGAAATGGAGAGAATGTTTCGAAAGCGTTTGAAGAAATAGGGGAAAGTGGGGGAATCCCGCCATGGTGTTTATTAGAGACATCTGTATGTCTAAAGATCAAGTTTTAATACTGACGGCTAGAGGATCGTTCCACTGCTGTAGTAATAAATTTACAGAGCGCTACACCAAATACAGTTTGGTGTATACCGAGTTAAAGTTCACATTGCTTCTTATTTGATCGTGCTGAGAAATAACGATAAAAAAGTTTTAATCATTACTTTTGCCTGCAATTTTGTGCTTACTGTATTGTTTGGTTGTTAGGGCGGTAGTGTCTATTTGGTTTTTCTTGAAATTTGCAAAACAAAACATGCACATTACGCACAATCTGAAAAAGCGAAACGGGGTTATGCCGCCATGGAAGGTCGGGGAAATACCGCCACATGGCCACCCAATGCAAACGCCCACGAAGTTTGCATCATATGCCGGGAAGCAGGAAAAAACGAAATTTGGTTTAGATGCGCCATCTGCGGCCAATGGGTACACAAGGAGTGTAGTGGTGTTGACTCTGTTAAAAACTACAAGTGCGATTATTGTTCCATGTAGAAATATGTCTATTTCTGAGAATTTTATATTCTTTTGTTTCATAAGATCATTGTTTTGTTAATTTTTGATGGTACGTTTATGTGTTCAGTTGAAGAATAAAATGTTAAGTTCTCAATCTGAGTGTTTTGATTGCAGAAATATCGGTTCAAACAAAAGAAAACTGGCCTGGCGGTATTACCCTGTACAGTAGGCGGAATTGCCCCGGCAGGTCCGGGCAATACCGCCAGGGTAGACTTTTACTTAGAATCAATTATGTAAATAAATCTTTTGAAAATCGGTCACTCTTGAGAGGTAGGTGTACACAAAGCTTTGTTGCATCTGAAAAAAAAAATTAATACACGGCTTACTTCCAACTGTTTGCAAATGGTAGCAGTTTTTCGTTAAGGTGGCGGCATTCCCCCACTTCGGAAAAGTAATTGCATACCGGCAAATCTGCAAACCGATATGGGGAAAGAGTTTTATAATAAATGGTTTCAAAATTTAATGAAAAAGTATAGTATTAATCATTATTCGACCTATAGCAGTAAGAAGGCTTCTATAGTAGAACAGGCCAATAGAACATTAAAAGGTATGATGTGGAAAAAGTTTAGTTTGCAAGGAACGTATAAGTGGTTAGACTTACTACCTCAATTGGTTCATGTTTATAATAATACGATGCATAGAACTATCGGCATGAAACCAAGTGCTGTGAAAAGAGCTAGTGAGAAGCATGTATTAAATACAGCTTATTGCCATATTAAAACGGTTGATTAAAAAAAAAAAGAAATTTTCTGTTGGAGGTTTTTTAAGAATTAGACAACATCGTGAGGTTTTCGCACAAGGCTACACCTCAAATTGGTCTACTGAAGTTTTTAGGGTTTCCAAAATTAAATTTTCCAATCCATTAATTTATTATCTGCAGGACTTAGAAGGTAACGAGATAAAGGGAGGATTTTACGATATGGAGCTACAAACAGTGAAACATCCAAATGTTTATTTAATCGAAAAGGTATTGCGCAGAAAAGGTAACAAGGTTTATGTTAAATGGCTTGGATTTGATAAAAGTCATAATAGTTGGATTTCTAAAACAAATGTTATTTTGTAAATATTAATGATTTTTTAATAAAAATGCACATTTACATTAAAGGGTTTTATTTATTTCTGTGGTTACATTTCATTTTAACGTAGTTTAAAGAGGGGAACATTCCTCTCAAAATCATAATTCTACTAAAAATACGTTTAAGAGAATTTAAATTACTATCATTTATCTCAACACTATCAGTTAAATCAGCATTTGATAAAATCTGCCGAATATATAACAGCTCTGCATCTTCATCCAGTTTATCCAACTTTTGATGAAACATTTGCAGCGAGTTCAGGTACTGCGGATTGCTCATCCTTGATAAATTCTATGTCTGCAGCCTTTCCAACAAACCCCTTCACGCGAATGAATGCTGCTTGAGAATTTTGACGAAGTTCTTTGTTAATTTCTTCTACTTGCGTATCAGCATACCGACGAGGTAGGAACACGACGAAGTCTTTTAAAAGTCGTGGCCCCCACTGAGTGTGCACAATTTTCACACGCTGAACTGGATACTTTTCTCCAATGTTTAACGATTTTATTGAACGCGTTTCCTTTTCCTCAAAACCGATACCGATTTGGTTGGGTGTTTTTACAAAAGTATCCATACCAATATTAACGATAATACTATTAGTCAGGATAGGTGATACTACTACTACTACCACCAAAGGATGCTTGCTCCGTGCTTTTATACTAAGGCTTCTGCCCTCTCGTAAACTGTGGAGGGGAGAAGCTCTTCGATTATACCACAGCGCATGCTCTTACATTGCAGTTATAAATGAAACATTTTACTACTTGAATTTATAGTAACAAACATTCTTGCACCCTGTAAACATGGTAAGCTCTTATTGCATCGTAGTGAAAATTTACAAAAATGATACTCTTGTAAAGTACAAAACAATCGAAGCTAGAGTTTAAACAAATCTGTGAAAATTTTAACGTGTTTGAGTGCGACCATATTGAAATCTGCGGCTATTATTTCAACTCCGATATTGACTGCTCTGATAACAGTGATAAAAGCGATTCTGAAGCCGAAGCATTCATTTAACTAAATTGATTCTATCTCGTACGAGTGTTACAAAAGTGAAACAGATATCTTTAAAGGCATCTGAGAAATGTGCTCTGCAACAGCAACGAAGCTGATGCAAAAGATGTATTTATACGTTTGGGATTTCAAGTACCGTTCGAAGCATTTACTTGGATAACTGAAGGAGACCCACCTTTGCCTTTGCTCAGTTTACTTTTTCACAGACAGCTATGATGTGATGACTTTATATCAAAATTTGTGGAACAAGCATCTAAAAAACAATATTTAACTGTTTTTGATGTTATGAGTATCATTATTAATACAAAAAACGTTGTCTGCCGAAATGATATATTCTTTGTTCAAGAGCTTCTCACAAACAACAACGTAACAAGTCGTGATCAATTTCTTTTCAGAAATGTTTCAAAAAACTACAAGAATATGAAATGATGCTTAGAAGATATCATATTGGAAACATCTTACTACGCTCAACCCCATATATTAGCAAATATAAAACATCTAATGAAAGTATACAACTTGGTCTATAACCACAACCCGCTTCATGCTGGAAAACAAAAAGCAGTTTATTAGTGGATTCTTGGAAATTTATTCAAAGCGCGAAGGGGAGAGCGAGCAGGATGGCAAACAGGGCCTGATTCGGCAAAGTGGCCTTCCACCAAAGTTGAAGACTACACGCACACCTTGAAATTACTGCACTCTTTAATGTAATGTTGTATTTATTATAAGGAAATAAAACAGCTTGGTAAAAAATGATAAAGTGCTTTATTTAAATTTTATTAGCAACACCAGCGTCTACTTATATACACCAAATAAGCCATAATTGGTATAAATATGCATAGAAATACAACCAAACTTATGCACGATACAACTTGAAGGAATAGCATTGAATCCCATACGTATTCTGGAGTATTATTTTCCAATATTTCAGTTGCCGACAGCCATTTCCTGTCAATATATTCCAAATTTCTATCCTTTGCTATAGAATATCTTACTTTCACCGAACTCATTTGGCGTGTTTTGTTTAAAACAAATACGTTGCTGTTGTTGACTGGTGTAAAAATTAACCGAACCCACTCTTTCGGCAACTCACATAAACCCTTAAACTCACTTTCAAATTTAACGTATTTTAGCGTAGGCTATATCACCATTACTATTTTCCGGTCGTGAAATATACATATAACGTGTTATTGAAAAAATACGGTAAAACTATTATAGCTGTTTTGATGCGCATGATGATATCCTCAAGTATACTGATTGTTAAACATATGAGCTGCTTTTTATATTCTACATCACCCCTCCCTGTTCAGAAATAAAAGACGCTTTTAGTTTAGTATCCATTTAATAATCATATTCCTTCTGTTAAGCAGGCTTTACATTTTTTAATTTTCATTTTATTTTATAATCTATTTACAATGGTACCAAGTAAATATCAACGTACTAATGGTAATAAAATATTAATATTAACAATAATGAAAGAACTAAAATAAAAAATGTAAGAAATAAAAACCACTTAAACCAGTTTATAATTCGGCATCAGTTAATAGAAAATAAATGTCATTTAAATATTCTTCAGAAACATTATTACTTTCAAAAAGATTATTTAATTGCGAAACCAATTATTCTTCCTCTTCTTCTTTGTTAATTAGTTTATTGCCATATTCAATAGCTTTATGTAATGAAATTATTTTAGGGATGTCGTCATGACCCCAAACTAAAGTTTTAGTAGTGCCTAGAATTATGAAACGCTTATCGTCGTTAGGGCTTAAAGTTACCTTGTATTTTAACTGGCTATACATTTGATGCAATCGAGAAGTAAAAACCTACATTTGCTCCATTATCTGCTTTTGCTCACTTACAACGGAAACATAGTGTTTTTCATCTAGGCGGTTTTAAATCAAGGAACGTGTCACACCTTTTGCTTTCGTTATAATTGTTGAATCGTCCAATTTAACACAATCCGCTTTCACGCCAGTACCATAAAGGCTTTTAATAGGAACGCCAGCGAATTCACCTTTCATTTTACCAAAAATTGATCCAGTTTTATGAATATCGTAAATATTACCTTCCGGATAATCGGAAGTATCACATTTTCGCAGGTGTTTTTTTATTTCACCGTAGAAATCATCATGATAGAATTTTAAAACTAAAAGATCAGTATCCATGCATAAAAGAGATCCCTTATCTTTGTATTCTCTTTTGAGAAAATCATAATAAAATCCACATAGAACAGTTTTTGATCATTCTAAAATGAAGAAACCGAGATAAATCGGCTTATTATAAACAACTTTAACTTTTTCCATTTGAATTGCAACACAATTTTCTGAGAAAATGGTATAGTTTTTGAAATTCGGTCGCGCGATTAACGTTTCAGCTTCCAAACTTTTACCAGCATTTCCCACCGCGTAGAAATTCGTATATCGCTTCTTTTGTCAACATTTTCCAGGGTCTTTCCAAAAATTGAATTAACCATTTTTTTGACGAAATCTTTATCCGATTTTACTGTTGATTTATTTCTCATTTCGGTATTTAGCTGAATATAAGGCTTCATGAACGCTTCTTGTTTAAATTTTAGCACCCTGTGGATTTTGGCGATTTTTAAACCATGCCTCATACCCTGTTTCAAATTAAGATAGTGGCTTACATACTTTTCTTTATGATTTAAGGTTGTAATTAGTTAGTAGTGTAAGATGACCGGTTCTAATTCAGAGGAAGAGAGGTTACTTAAGATCAAATTGACGGAAGGTCATTGACTTTAAACTTGTGTGTATGTAGTGGTCGAATGCTTCACAATGAATTGAAACATATATACATGTGTCGGTAATGTAAAATTAAATACGTCTGCACCCGTCTGAAGTTTACGATTCTTAAATACGTTTACATGATAATGTAGAGGAAGTGGAGAAAAGTGTAAGGTACAGGCATATGAAATAAAAGTGAAGTCGTTATAGTTAACGATTCTTTATTTTGATATAAATGAAGTACGTAAGTGATACAATCAAAATATTGAACAATAAGATTATATTAATAGTACTAACAACTTGTAGAAATAAGAAAGAGTCGGTGATATAGCCCTTAGTTATAACGTCTCTGTTTTCAACATCCTTAAGCCGAATCCATCGGCTTTCAATATATCTACGAAACTGTCCATGTTTATCAATAAATGCTAGTTTTACAGAGTGAAGGTTCTGCACGTTCTCAACTGTAAAGACATTTGTTCCATTAACATTTCTTAAAATAATAGTATCCCAATTTTTCTTCCATGTACAAGACACATCAAAATCCTTATTAAAATTTTTACAAACATAGGCTTCATCTCCAAGAATATTATCAGGTCGAGAAATGTAGAGGGTATTGTTATACAAATATGTTAAAATCAGTAATGACGACACACTGATCATGATTGCTTTTTTCCATAACAACTGAGACATTTAAAACGAGCAACGTGGTTTGTATAATAAGTTCCCCTCCACTGAAGCCTATGTAGTGGAAGGGGCCTTTACATAAGTTACGGGAACGACTGAAGGAGCGGTAGATGCATAACAGAGTTGAGTGTGTTTAAGTCAGTATAACATGGAAACCTTTATCGAAAAGTTTAATAATGTGCGGGTGGGTTATGAAGAGAAAGAAATACGTGCTCTGAAATCACTGGAAGTGAATCAAAGGTATCCCGTGCAACGCTTCGAAAAGGTGAATACAAAATGAGGACCTCGTCTATTAGCTGATTTATACAGCTTTATCATATTTCTTCCGTGCAGACACGCAGAAGCTTTTACAGATGCAGAAATCGAGGACATAAACGAAAAAATTGTGAATAAAGTGGGTCATCCATCAATTCGCCTTAAAGGATTTGTTGGAAAAGCGGCTGATTTAGAAATACATATGTAAAATGTATAACATTGTATGAGAATATAAAAAATAAAAATCTAATTTATATTATGAGGAGGAATGAGAGAGGATAAGTAAGTCAAAACAGTTGAGGGGTCCCAAGTGTTGGCGTATCGGGGCGCCGATGGGCGCATGTTGTACACACCCTTACAAAAACGTTTAATAAGCGGATGTTGTCCCAAATTAGGTGAGAGGGCCACAGCTAAAGCGGAACGGCTACTGTTGATAGTACCGGAAGAAGCGTTGGAAGAAAATAGTTGACAAAGAAACTCCATGGTCAGGCTGTAGGATAACTCAAAAGGGTTCCAGTCGCGGGACATGCAGAAAACCCACCATTTTTTCCAAGTTACATCGTGCTGGCGAAGAGTTGCAGGAGAAAAGGATGACATCATAATATCAACCGCTGCTAGTGGCAATCCTTGAGTGGCAAAGGCATCCCTGATAAAACTCCCGCCTCCAGGGTAAGGGAGCGCCATAGGGGATGACTGAGGCTGGAACATGAAAGCTACAACTTATTTGGTGGAAACAGCAAAGGTGGTTTCACTAGTAGTGATAGATACAAGGGATACCACGGCTGATTTGGCCACGATGGAATGACTAAGATGCCGGTAGCTTGGTCAGTCACGATCTTATGTAAAACTCGGGAAACGAGTGAGAACGGCGGAAAAGCGTAAAATAATTCATCTGACCACGGAAACGTGAATGCGTCAACTAACTGGCCTTCCGGGTCCGGAAACCAAGAAACAAAATGAAGACATTTACTATTAAGCCGTGTGGCAAATAAGTCAATAGAAGGGGTCCCAAAGGTCCTAACAATGTTTTGAAAAATGCAGGGTGATAAAGACCACTCTGTATCTGAGGTTAGGTGTCGAGATTCGGCATCTGCTTCCCAGTTGTCAGATGACTGTATGTAGAAAGCAAAGATCCAGAGATTGCGTTGTTCACACCAACTCCATATGTTACGGGCAATATCAGATAGTTCTGGAAATTGCACACCTCCCATGCGATTTACATAAGAAATCGCATTCGTATTGTATATCCGCAACAGTATTTCACAATTAGAGAGTGAAGTAGTAAAACACTTTAGCCCAAAAAGGACTGCCAACAGTTCTAAAACGTTGATATGTTTTTTACTTTCTGAACTATTCCAACGGCCGTGTGCTCGGCGATTGCCACAGACCGCCCCCCATTGGTCATAATTTCCGTCAGAATGGACTAGGGCAAGGAACTTTGCACGTTTCAAACGTTTAGTATAAAGCCATCCATAACGCGTAGCCGGACAAAGGGAGATAAGAGTGCCAATAAGGCGCGCCCAGTCTCGAATCTTGCAACGTTTTTGGCGTTTGAGGAACGAGTCAATTAAGGCAATTTTGCGTCTTTGCTTATCAACGGGGATTGAAATTTCCATTTTTAAGGAGTTGTATTCAAAACCAAGAAAGAGGCAATTAGTAGTAGGAGTCATACGACTTTTGGACTCGTTAATTAAAAAGCCAAGTTGTCGTAATAAGTGATAGGTAGTCTTTACGTTATTTTGACAGTCCTCCATAGTATTACCAATAAGCAGAAAGTCATCTAAATACACAACTGACAAAATCCCACGTGCTCGAAGCCAGGCCACTACCGGCTTCATAATTTTTGTAAAGACTAGAGGTGCCGTGTTCAAGCCGAAGGGTAGGCAGTTAAATTCATAAAGGACATTTAAGAATGAAAAACGCAAGTATTTCCGATCAGATTCTGCGACGGGAACCATGAAATATGCGTCCAGGAGATCGATGGTTGCCATGAAGCAACCAGGGCGTAATAATTTTAAGAGCCTATTTTGAAGTGATCAACTCTAGTAAAGGCGTTGAGGCGTTTTAAGTTTAGAATAAACCGTTGGGACCCATCTGGTTTCGGTACAAGGAAAATAGGAGACAGAAACTGATCTGAACAGGGATGACAGATAGAGATGGCTCCTATGCTAAGTAATTTTGAAATATTTGCAGAAATAGTTCGAATATCAGAAGCTGACCATTCAGTTGGAGTTGGTAAGCTGGTTTGAGTGATAGGCCGTTCAAACGGAATACGATAGCCTTTAACCAAGACAAAATGACCGGATCAGCCGTGATTTCCTGCCACTTATGAAAAAAAAGAGCTAAACGACCTGCCTTATGTGAAGTTACTTCCGATGAGGATTCCGACGTCTCTTTGTCTCCTCTTGATAACGACGTTTAGTGTTCTGGGAACGATGGTTCCTGTATCGGTGGGTCTGATAGGTCCCACCCCGCTGAATTTGACTCACTGCTTTGCGGGGTGGGCTTTTGAAGTTTAAAGAGGGTTTCGATTTGGATTTGAGTGAAACCATGTTTGATGACGTTGGTACCGGTTTTGCCCTAAGTTCGTCGGCGGTTTTATCCAGTGCTTTTGCTGCCTTAATGCGGTCGTCAAGATTGTCCCCAAAAATTTGCGAACGTCTAGTGTGAGACTGTTCGGGCTGCATCACCCACTAAGCGTATAAGATCTTTGGAGCTTTGTGACCTATCTGGCTCTGATAAAAGCAAATTCAAGGCACGACCCATAGCAGACAACCCAGCTCCTAGCCGACCCTGCACTGTTGCGATTCGTTGGTCACGAGCAATACTTGCTTCAGACAGAGTTGGTCGTACTTCTTTGTTAATTTGTGGCGGAGCCATCAAAGGCAGATTTAAAAAAAAAGGATATTGCGTTAAAAGGTTATTTCCACTTTCCTCTGGCAAACTTTCTGCCAGTATTGCACTCCAAATTTCAGCCACATTTCTGTGGATAATATCCTCATTTTTAAGTTCCTTAGAGCCATTAAAGCCTAGAAGTTCCAGGACTTCACGGTCAATAGTAGGCATTGGTATTTGCACCGGTGTGGAAGAATCTAACACATCTATGTCTGCTGAATCCACCTCCGGTCCTACAAAGGGACACCACCATGAGCACTGGTAAACTCCCAACTTGAAAGCTAATAGAATAGCTAAAGGCAAAAGCCATAAAAAAATACTGCCTAACAGGCAGAATTTTGACGTCCTAACAGGACTATAAAATGGTAAAACTAGGTAGAGCATGTAATAGGCCGTAAAGAAAGGCCGATAGGAAACAACCACCAGAATTGGTCTGTATTGTGGGTAAGCTACCCAAAGGTTGCAAATAGTATGACAATATAAGATTTTTTGTTTTTTTAACCAAACTGGTTTTCCAACAGCCTCGTTAACAAAGGGGAAGAGCTCGAAACATCTACGGAAGAGTAATCGTCAAATAGAAGTTAATACTCACCGGAAAAGTTGTTCGGTGGGATAAAAGAATGTTGTTTGCGAGCCCGGGCACGGCGTGCTAAAACCTTCTGAAGTCGACGAACCTGTCGTTGAACTTCATTATTAGAGGAATCAGAATCCGATGAATGATGTCGACGTTTGTGTTTTGGCATGATTAAAGGTGAACAGACAAATGTTTTTCACTAAATATAATGGAACAAAGGAGCAGAGCATTCGTGATATGACACGCATAAACAAGAAATGATTTCCCAGGCGCAGCAACCTTAGTACCAACTGTAGGCAGAGCGGGAGTTTTAAAAATTTTTTTTTTAGCATTTAATAATGCGATATGACATGTGGAGATAGGGGTACTACGTTTATGGGATCATGAAGGGCAAGGCGTAAAGTATAATTAAAGGCGTAGATAACGATTTATATCGTCAAGCTCATACGATCCTTCCGGTATGGTTATTACTTTGATCTATATTTGAAATAGAATTGTATGTTTCAAAGTTAACGAGTCCTAAAGAATACTCAAAATTATCATCCAAAACAATTGGTGGGCTAATATTAGCTTGCAATATTGATTTGTCTCCGGTTAAATTAAACGTATATATGTTGATAGTCTGTTAACGTTAGATTAAATGGAACTATTATCGTCTGCGCTAACGTTTTAAAAGTGAAAGGGTGGTGTGATATTATATAGAAATTGTAATACTAGATGACCACAATTGAATGAGTTGTACATCTGTTTGCGATCATAATTATAAAAGATTTTGCATGGTTGAGAAGAATTTAAATACTTCCGAAGGTGGTCGCAAACTTCCAAAGCTGTCAAAATAAACTGCATTGCCGTTTTTAATTTTGTATGCTGTCCAATGCGTACCCATGCCCGTTTTCTTATTATGATTTACAATTCCACGTTCGATGGCGCGCACTTTTTTAGGTAAACTGTCACGCATAAATATTCCGCAAAAGTGAGGAATTTGAAGCATTTTAACATATTTATGCAAATCTTCATCGGTTAGTGCTCGTTGTAGCAGACTTAGAGAGGTTTTTTTTTTTTTTTGATATGGTAAATAAAGTCCCAAACCTTTTTTATAAGGTTTCAAGAAAAGACCTTTTCCAATAGCAATTTTTTCCATAGCCTTATTTTGTCGTTCAGATTCGCTAAGACTTCTTTGGGCTGCTTTAGCATCATTAACCGCTTTCGCGATTTCGGCTGCTCCTCCGGATAAAGCACCTAAAGCTGATAATCCAGCGAAAAGTGGTATTAATGGAAGAAATCCATCGCTTTTTGGAAACGGTATTATCCTGGGAGAATCGGTCACTTATTTCTGATTTTCATTTTTTAACTGTGACATTGCTAATCGTGCTGCTCGAATGACATTTTCTGGCTTTTTCTGTTTTAGTACATTCGCTGCTTTTCTTATAAATTTTCGAAAACTTATTCTTCCACCCTTTTTTTTTTTCATAGAACCCAACTTTGTTTTTACATTCATAGCGGTTGCAACTACTCGAGCAGCTAAACGTTCTCCAATGCTTGCATCCGATGAATGAACTCTAGCTAAAATACTATCTGCTTTATGTCTTTGTTCTAGATTTTTAAAATTAGAGTATGCAATATCATTAGCTTTGCAGGATTCATCTAAAGGATTTATTCCTTTGCCCCTCTTTCGAAACTCTCGTTTAACTTTGTACCTGGTCCACAAAAGCGATAACCCGGTATATGAAATTCAAACGGTAAAGAATTAATTAGTTTATTAAGTAAACCATTACCTCGTTGCACTGTCCGCATTGCTCTCTCTTATTCAAAGGTTTCTTCGAAATAAACCAATTCATACAAAGCTATCAGCTTATAAAATAGAAAAACAGTAACCATATTTTTCATTAGATTATTGACATGCGAATAGTTCAACAAAAAGCTGTGCTGCCTATTACTAACCGTGATTTAAACGATGTACCAAAGGCAAACCGACATGGCCCCCTTCTACCGTCAACAATACTATCAATCGTTACAGGTTCTTCGAATTGTGGAAAGACGAATGTTATAATTTCACTTTTAGAACATCCCAATGGTCTCCGATTCGAGAATGTATACGTATACTCCAAATCGCTAACTCAACCAAAATATGAATACTTAAACAAGCTTTTTAAAACAATAAAAGGCATTGGCTACTACCCTTACAAAGATTCTGAGAATATTATTTCTCCATCAAATGCGAAATCTAATTCAATATTTATATTTGACGATGCTGCTTGCGAAAATCAGAATGTAATCAGAGATTATTTTAGTATGGGACGTCATTACAACGTCGATTGTTTTTATCTTTGTCAAACATATACTCATATTCCAAAACATCTAATACGCGACAATGCAAATCTAATTATTTTATTCAAACAGGATCAGCTAAATCTTAAGCATGTCTATTCAGATCATGTCAATACTGACATGCCATTTGAAATGTTTAAAACCATTTGCAAAGTTTGTTGGGATGACAAATATGGGTTTATAAGTATTTATAAAGATAGTGATGTTAAAAACGGTCGATACCGTAAAGGTTTTGATCAATATATATATTTATAACCATTGCGATTTACCTCTGAGTAATATAGAAGCAGTAAACAAATGAGAATCATATTATCTCTTGTATGTACATATATCGCTGTAATGGACTCGAAAAATAAACAGGAGCTTGTAAAGGTAAGGAAAGATGTAAAACGAAAATTGCAAGCTTTAAAAGAGGGTGCGATAAAAGAAGAAGATATATTGCGGAAATCCTATAAACCTTTGGTGGAACCTTTAGTGCAATTAAAAGAAGAAATACAATTTTCTAAGCCGAAAATTAAGCAAGAAATTAAAAAGAAAGAAGATGTTGAGAAATCGTTCATAGCACCAGATTTATTCTCACCATCATCATCATCATCATCATCATCGTCATTACCAACCTCATTAAATACCTCGGTAAAAGATTCCGATCTTTCTACAATGCTTCCACTGAATGACGAGGAAGAAGATAGAATATTTGATTACACTAAACAAGAAATACAGAAAATCGTAAACGATCCTGCTTTTAAAGATATATTAGATGATTATGAAGAATTACCGAGATATTATATTGAAGGAGTATTAAGCGATACTGAAGGAGAATATGACAATAGAAATGATGTTCGATACGATTGGCTTCAGAACGAATTATATATTGGCGATGAAAAAATGAAGGTGGTCGGTAAAAATCTAGAAATAATGGGACGTAAATTTGTCGGAACGCCTGGACTATATGAGTTACTTCTCAAAAAGAATCCTGTCGGAGATAAGCAAAAAGATAGGGATGTCTATAGGGAAATAATGCAGCTCGTTCGATTTGATAACCCTCAAACTTATATAACATCTCTAAATCATGATACTAAAGGAGTTGTTGACACGCAATATGGTGTAAGATTTAATCCAGAGAAACAGAAATATTTTATCGGAGATTCCGAAATAAAATTTGGAACCAACAAAATAACCATAAAAAATGTAAGGTATACACTATCCCGAGGATTATTGGAGCTTTTGTTTAAAAAGGAGCCCAATGGTTATAAGGAATCTCATTTGGCGAAATATAAAGATATAGTGTATAGAACAAATGCTCATAAAATTGGCTACAAGAGTACCGCTCCAATAGCTGGAAACAAAGGAAAAAAGTATCAGCTAATCAAGAAACTCATGATCGGACCTCTATTTCCTTCCGCTGCTGCCAATGTCATAGCAGCTACTTCGACTCCAGTTAAAAATCCTTTGGGTAAAGGTCTATGGATGAATTTAAACAATAAGCCTCTAGAATATGTATTGTAACGACTTTTCTAGTAGAACTTATTTATTTAACGGATATTTATTTTACAACTATTTATTTAACACTTAAGCACTAATAGAATACTTAAACACTAACAATAATTCAACGACTTATTTATATCACAAGGAAAATGTGCATTTATATCACAATATATCGTAGTTCGGTATTTATATCACTCGTTCGGAAGCTCACTGTGAACTGACTCTTACTGGCCACGTCAACAGGTATTTATACTGATTAGGAACAATCCAGAAAGTTCCAGAATGACATACTAGACTTTACTGGAGTGCTTATTGTGTTCGTCTAATTTATGGCCTTGTTTATCGTCATCAAAGCGCCGACCGACGCCGGCGTTCTTTGAGCTCCGCTTATCTGCTGTCTGTTCTCGTCGCCGCTATCGCACACACATACGCTCGCCGCACTGCTCGCTCTCGAACACATATACGCTCGCTACACTGCCCGCTCTCGCACACATACGCTCATTACACTGTCCCCTCCTTAAGGGTGATCCGTCCCGGATCACATCTTCCGTTCCTTCGAAGGATCATGCCGGTACTTGCAATTCTGTCCCCTAAGGCACCCAGTCGTCATATGGAAGTAGCAATCCACCGTCCTTGGCTGTGCGGGATCTCGTTGGGGATTATTGGTGTATACCGTTATTTCGACGCCGCTCCACCGCAGCAGGACCTCCAACATGCTCCGCACCACTCTCCAGTTCAGTCCATCCAACCCACATCCTATCCTTGGCATGGCTAACCTTGTGGTACCTGTGGATAGCAGTTGGTCTCTTAGTTCCACCAACGAATTCCATAACGAGCGGTAGGTGGGCTTCTCAGACGACACCTTCTTAGTAACCAGGTAGTAAATGGATCGGTTCCCGTCCACCAGACTTAGCACTTTGTTTCCATCTCCGAGTTGGTCCCGCAACTCTGACAAGCGGCCAAACTTCTTCTTGAATACGGTGGCAATACCGCGATCCATCCTCAAGTCTTTGGCTACACAATGAACCAGCGAATCCGAACAAGAAAACAAATCTTCGGATCTCTCGGAGGTGACACAGAATCTGGAATTGGCTTGCATAAGCCTGATCCGTGCTTCTTCGTGATTGTCACCGTGCGTCGAATCCGGTAAATAACGTCATTTATTCTCTTGACGATTTATATGGGCCTTCCCAGTGCTGCTGTAGCTTCGGCGAAAGACCTTTACGGGGCTGTGGATTGTATAACCACACCATGTCTCCCTCCTGGAAACCTCCATCAGTGGCCCGTATATCGTATGTGTCCTTCATGCGATCGCTAGCTATCACCGTAGCTCCCGACCAAACAGTACTTTTGCTGGTGTTTGTCCAGTAGTTTCGTGAATCGATGATCGATATGCCATAAGAAACAGTGGCAGATGGCGATCCCAGTCTCTTTGGTGTTTGGAGACCACTTTGGACAAGTACTTGTTAATGGTCCTGTTCATTCGCTCTACCATGCCGTCTGATTGAGGATGCAGAGGTGTTGTCCGGGTTTTGTGAATGCCTAAAGTCTTGCAGATTTCTTGGAACACGGCGGACTCAAAATTCCGACCCTGATCAGAATGAAGCTCCATGGGCACGCCGAACCGGCTGATCAGGTGGCTTACGAGCTCCTCCGCTACTGTCGTGGCTGTCTGATTTGGGAGTGCGTACGCTTCAACCCATTTCGTGAAGTAGACCATTGCCACCAGGATGTATTTATTGCCACCATCGGTCTCTGGAAACGGTCCTGCGATGTCAATGGCAATCCGTTCGAATGGACTGCCGACATTGTACTGGCGCATAGGAGCACGCCGTCGTTTTTGTGGTCCCTTGCTGGATGCACAAGTTGTGCACTTCTTGCACCAGTCTTCAACGTCCTTTTTGTAATTGACCCAGTAAAACCGCTCACGGACTCTTCCAAGGGTCTTGTTAACACCAAAATGTCCCCTCGAAGCATCGTCATGGAGGCACTTCAAGACCTCCCTTACCAGGCTCTTCGGTACAAGCAATTGACGTTTGCTCTCAGTACCATCCTGGTTTTCCACTAGTCGCTTCAGGAGTCCATCTTCTTCGGTCGGCTGCCTTCATTCTTCCATTTCCGAAACAAGCTCAGGATTGGATCAGAACCCTGTTCCGTCTTGATGTTATCAGGATGCCATTGTTCATCCGTGACGGTTATCCTCCGGACTTCTTCATGTTCTTTCAAGCGCTTGCAGTGCTTGCAGTTTTCCGAAACGCGAGGCACGCGCTCTTGAGTAACTTCTCCGTTCTTGCAAGCGGTTCTTACGTGTCCCAATTTCCCGCAGTTCCAACATCGTATTGGTCTCGGTTTCTTGTTTAATTTTCCCACTATCCTGTTAACTATTTCTTCTAGTCTGTCTTCGTATCGACCGTCGGGCTCCTCTCTTAGCTCACGCACTCTACCCTGCCGTTGCGATGCCTGTTTAACGACGTCATACTCCAGTGCCCGAGTCAACGTGTCAGCGAGTGTTTTTGGCCTGTCTAATCGAAGTCGCTGTTGTATGTCGTCATCCCTTAACCCATCGATGAAAGAGTCGACAGCCAACTTTTCTAAAGTGTCGTCGGGAATACCTGGATACGCGAGGCGGACCAGACGAGCGATATCGGCTTCGTATTCTTGCAGGTTTTCCCCTGCCTGCTGACGTCGGTTTCTTAACTGCACGTGACTGACGCTCGTCATATGAGCCTGACCATACCGCATCTCTAACTTCTTCACTAGATGTTCATAGTCGTTCAATTTCTCGGGTGGTATGGTATCCAAAATCTCCTCGGCATTACCATGCAGCGCGCAGACCAGCTCGGAGGCTTTATTTTCCAACGTCCATGCGTTCGACTTCGCAGCCGTTTCAAATTTCTTAAGGAAAGTGGTCCATGATGTTTTCCCGTCGAATTTAGGTGGCTTCGTATATGCTTTCAATGAAACCCCGTGCCCGTTCTCCTGCTTCACTCTTCTAGCTTCATTATCGATCTGTTCGGACATTGTCGTACATAGAAACCTTTCTTCTATTTCCTTAATTCGTAAATATATTTCTTGAAATTTTCCTGCAAAATTCTGTTCTGTTTCGGCCAAATTTTCTTTAAATTATTCTCTCAAATTTTCTTTCAGTTCTTCCAGATTTCCTTTTAGTTCCTTTGAATTTTCGGTTAATTTCTCTTCCAGGTTTTCTTTCAGTTCTTCCAGATTTCCTTTTAGTTCCTTTGAATTTTCGGTTAATTTCTTTTCCAGATTTTCTTTCAGTTTCCCTTCCAATTCCATTGAATTTTCTTTCAGTTTCCCTTCCAATTCCATTGAATTTTCTTTCAGTTTCCCTTCCAATTCCTTTAATTTCTTTTCTAGTTCCTTTGAGTTTTCCTTTAATTTCTTTTCTAGTTCATTCTTTAATTCGTAGGTATTCGGATCGAAACCCTCTCGTATCAGAGCTTCTTCGAGTCGCCCTTGTAAGGTGAGCTTGTTACCAGACGTATCCTCGTCTCGCTCCTCGAGTTTCAATTCGGCAACTTTCAACTCCAACAACTTTTTCGGCATTTTGATTTGTTTAACTGTTTTTTTTTTCTACCAGAAAATTCCCTTCTTTGGGGAATCGATTGGCTGAGCACCCCACACCTGACACCAATGTAACGACTTTTCTAGTAGAACTTATTTATTTAACGGATATTTATTTTACAACTATTTATTTAACTCTTAAACACTAATAGAATACTTAAACACTAACAATAATTCAACGACTTATTTATATCACAAGGAAAATGCGCATTTATATCACTATATATCGTAGTTCGGTATTTCTATCACTCGAAGATCTGAAGAGAAAGAAATTTTCCATTGGAGATAACGTACGCATTAGCAAACATCGCCAAGTTTTTGCAAAAGGTTACACTCCAAACTGGTCCAATGAAATTTTTAAAGTGGTTAACATTAAATTTTCTAATCCAATCGTCTATTATTTACAAGATTTAACAGGTAACGATATAAAGGGAGGATTTTTGGATAAGGAACTGCAAAAGGCGAAACATCCCGACGTGTATCTGGTGGAAAAAATTTTGCGAAGAAAAGGTGATCAAGTCTACGTAAATTGGCTTGGATTCGATAAATCTCAAAACAGTTGGATTCCATCTAATAATGTTGTAATGTAACATTTTTTTAAAGAATAAAACTATTTCTGAATAACAATACTTTTTATTTACATTGTTACTTACCTACCTACCTACCTACCTACCTATCTACCTATCTACCTATTCATAACGAAGCAATTCAATGCACGCAATTACTTTAATAAATTCATTCATTAGAGTCGAACGCGTAAGAAAAATAATAATTATTTCTTGCACTGCGGCAGCCGCATGCATGTCCAGCCGAACCGGAAAAACAACACATATTGCTTGATAGGTACGTCGGTCGCGACCGACGGGAAAAAAAACGCTCCTTCCTTGCTACGTCACAGCATTAAAGTAACGGTTCATGATCTCAGAACACATACACCTTTTGCCCATAGGTGCGAGAAGGATGTACTTAAACGGCAAACTAACGTTAGACAGAAACAGCAACAATCTAACGGGACATGATCTCAGTAGCCCTCTCCTATTACTACTATGATACGAAACGTATTCCAATAGAAAATGAAGATGTTTTCACTTTGCCTTCTAGTAGTTTCCTATACATAGAAGGTCGTTTGCTTCTTCAAAAGGATGGAAAGGCAACTGCGAACACTTCTTTTATCCACAATGGAATTTTACACCTGTTTGATGAAATTCGTTATGAATTAGGCGGAAAAGTTATTGATCGAGTCCGTAATCCTGGCATGGTTACAACAATGAAAGGTTACGCATCTTACAACGAGAATGAAAGTAAACGTCTCAGCAACAGTGGATGGTTGCCTCCTGCTTTAAGCGATCTACAAGGAATTAAGCTTAATTCTGTAAAACTAGTAGATTCCAACGGTTACTTCAACGTTTGTATTCTACAACGTATGATTTTTGGATTTGCAGAAGACTTCCGAAAAATAATATTAAACGTTCGACGGAAAAACATACTCATCAACCGTATACAACGTTTAAAAATAATGATGAAATCCGCATTCCAATTGAAAACGAAGATGTCTACACTGTACCATGGGATAGTGTATTATATGTTGAAGGAAAATTGCTAAAAACTGATGGTACACCTTCAGCAACTGCCAAATTTATAAATAATGGAATTGCACACCTTTTCGATGAAATTCGTTACGAAATCGGTGGTAAAACTGTTGATCGTGTTCGAAATCCTGGAATAACTAGCACCATAAAAGGTTATGTTTCTTACAACGTAAACGAGAGCTTGCGTCTTCAGAATGCTGGTTGGGCTCCCAATGATGATACATTTTCGGCAATAGATCAAAATGGAAATTTTAACGTATGCATCCCACTACGTATGCTTTTAGGTTTTGCGGAAGATTTTCGAAAAATTCTTCTCAACATAAAACAAGAACTTATTTGAATAAGAAGTAGTATCGATACAAACGCTATAATAAATACAACTGCAGGTGAAACGTTAAAAGTAGAAATAAATAAAATTTCTTGGAAAATTCCACATATATCTGTAGCAGATGTAGAACGTCTTAAACTTTTAAAATATTTGCAAAGAAATCAACAAATGGAAATTAATTTCCGTAGTTGGGAGTTGCATGAGTATCCTTTATTGCCTCAAACAAATAATCACACATGGGCTGTGAAAACTACGTCACAACATGAAAAACCTCGTTTCGTGATAGTCGCATTTCAAACAGAAATAATAAACATGAAAAAAATAAAGCCCACTTTGATCATTGCGAACTTAATAATATTAAATTACATTTAGGCTCTTCTATGTATCCTTACGACAACCTTCATCTTGATTATAATAAATTTTCTATATTATATGAAATGTATGCTCAATTTCAACAGTCTTATTCCGGAACGGTTAGCGAACCGGTAATGAAACCATCATATTTTAAGAAAATTGCTCCCTTATTTGTAATCGACTGTACACATCAAAGCGAAATTGTGAAGGCGGGCGCTATAGATGTACGTCTAGATTTTGAAGCTAATGAAGCAATTCCAGCAAATACAGCTGCATATTGCTTAATTCTACATGATCGAATGGTTCGCTACAATCTATCCAGCAACATTGTTCAAGTATTGTAACTGTATATTATAAAGATGAAATTCATAGTGGATGTGCAATGATTTAAGGCAGCGGGTAATGCTTTCATATTTAAGGAAGTTACTTTCGGTAAAATAAGCAATGAAGAAAGAATTAAATGGTATTTATTATCCCCACCATTTCCTTGGTCGCAACCTACAGCCCGTTACAGAAGTCAGAATGGATGACTTACTAGAAATTATCATGGAATCGAATGGAATTTTGGATTGCACAGTTTTTACGAGACAATAGGTGAAATAGGGAAAATTTTAAATGATTGTACGACTATTTATGTCAAAGGCTTGGAGAAACGAAGATGGTTGTCAAAAGAATTTCCCTATCTGCAGAACATTATAAACTTGGAGGATTTAAAATGTCCATCTCTAACAAAACTTATTGCAGATTATAAAGTCGCTACAACTACTACATCACTATGCACCTACCACCATCAACACCATCACCATCAAAATTCAAACTATAGTTGTGCATTAGAAAACGCTTTTGTTCTAAGAAGTTGGTTACTAAAAGACTATATGTAGATGTGAATTGATAATGAATAAAAACATTATTTTTCCACTTTATTAATATTTATTAATAGGTAGTGGGAAATAATATAAACAATTAAACACTGATTCGAATCATCTCCCCTCCACCTACCTACTCCTCTTCAATTTGTCATAGAACTATTAGAGAATTTTAGTATTGTTTTAGTATATTTTTACCAAGGTACGAGAAAGCATGTCTGATTGCTCATACTACTACATTACTATAAAGTTTTACGAAAATGGTGCGCTGATTGAAAGCAAAACGCTCGAAGCTAAAGGTTTAGTAAACATTTTTGAAAAATTTGATGTTTCTGCATATGATCAAATAGAAATATTGGGTAATTATTTCAATCATCCGGTCACAACTGATTCATCTGATAATAATAATAATTACAACAGCAGCAGCAGCAGTAGCAGCGATAGTGACGAGTTTATTTATTTTCACAATTAAAAAATATCTACTAACAAGAATGGATCCAACCTCTTATGCAATTTACAATAGCGATGTGAATAATTTGAAAAAGGAACTTTCCTATGCATTTGTTCGAAATAATGAACAGACAGCCAAAAATATTTTTATGCGATTAGGATTTCAAGTGCCCTTCGAAGCCTTCACATGGATTACAAAGACTTTTCCATCTCTATCGTTGCTGGATTTGTTATTTCACCGTCAAATTATATGCGATGATTTTGTACAATCCTTTTTGAATACAGTTCCAGATGATTTAGACTTTTTAAGTGTATTTGATGTAGTGAGTGTATTAACTGAAATGAAGGAAATGACGACTTTGTGCACCAATGATATATTTCTCCTTCAAGATCTCCTTTCAAATTATAATCCTTGCAATTTAGAAAAATTTCCTATAAGTAATATTAAGAAAAACTATAAAAATGTATTAGCATGTTTGGATGATATCATACTAGAAACTGCTTATTATGCACAACCAATACTATTGTACTACGTAATTCAAATTATGAAAGCCAACAAACTGGCTTATAAATTTGAACCATTGCATAATTGTAGACAGAAAGCAGTCCTTCAATGGCTTGTTAGTAATTTAGAAAAAGCGAAAAAAGGATTGCCAGTAGGTTGGCAAGATGAATATGGATCAGATTCTGTAAAATTACCATCAATTTATTCTAAAGACTATAAAAGTGTTTTCAATATTTTGCAAGAATTAATGTAAGACTTTTTTGTATGCTTAACACTAATTGAAATAAAATATTCATATTAATAAGATTTTTTTTAATTTGAAAAATCCTACAAATCTTTAATTCCCAATTCTTTATAAATATTATCAAATAGGTAGCAGCATTGTTCGTTTTTCGCTGTAGTGGGCGGCGGCGGCGGCTGCGTCGGGGAGGATGGTAGTGGTGGTGATATCAATGCATAAGATTCTTTCTCGTTTCTTTTCCTTGGACTTTTTTCCCTTCTTTCGTTACTATTCTTATTTTCTTCGGTTCTTTAAAAATACCTCTTCTTTTCTGCACTTCTAACGCTAATGTTTTTCCTGTATGGTAAATTTCTTCATTATTACCATTATTAGGATCGATGGTTTTTGGATAATTTAAAATTTCAGATAGCGGACAAGCTACAATATTGAACAAATCACTATCAAACACGCCAGTGCTTGATGTTCTCCATTTTTCTTCTAAATTTGCAATACTGCTATGCCAATCCTCAGTCGCTTGCACAACATTTACCAGTTGGATTAATTCAAATGCTGAAAGAACTTTGATTTTGTTTCCCGGTTTTAACTGTACAACTGCCATTTTGCTTTCTAAAGTTAAAACTAACGTATTTGTTTCGAGAACTACTCTTTAAATTGGTCATTACCACTACTATCATCCGTTCCTCCTCCTCCTCCTGCTCCTTCTCTTCCTAGATGTTAAGGTCAATAACATACAAATAAAACACAAGTATCTAATGGTTTCAAGTTAGTTTATTAAACATCATTTTTTCATTATAGTGATTAACTAACTTTGTATAAATATTAAAACATTAAGCTAAATATACAAATCATTAAAATAACCTAACTTAAATTATCAGTAATTTTGTAGTGTCCCCATGCTAAACTATACGTTTCTGGTATATGGAAACGTTTATCATCATCCGCAGACAAAGCAATTTTATTAATGCATTGAGAATAAATCATATGCTTTAAAGATCTAAATACATTTTGTCGCTTCAGTACTATCTCGTTTTCATTTAATACATATTTAAAATCTTTTTCCGTTAATGACTTTATAACATTCTTTTTAACACCTTTAGTCTTTTTCATTACCAAACTTCCTTCTATATTCACTTCATACATTTTAGCTTTAAGACCGACAAATTCCCAAATAATCTTACCACAAACTTCATCTTTCATAAGTGCTGGGACGGCTTTATTTACCAAAGGCATTTCAAAAATATTATCAGTAGAATAATTTGAGGTATCAAATCTATGTAAATTATTCTTCATATCATTATAAACATTATCCGTTTCTATGAAATACAACAAACCATCAGTATCTGTATACAAAAGTGATGCTTTGGAACCATTTTTTTTTTTATAAAGTTATAGTGAAATTCATACATTACAAATTTGGCAATTTCCAGTACTGCAAACCCGGCGAAAATTGGTTTATCGTAATAGATTTGAGACTTTAACAATTGTACTGCTGCAAAATTTTCATCAAAAATGGATATACTATGAAAATTGGGTTGTGAAACTAATTTCGCAATTCCTTTTTTATGACCCAAATCTTTCCACGAATTGACTAAACTAACGTTGACCCTTTTTTCTATATTTTCGATACATTTTCCATAGTTTGCATTATTTATTAATTTATACATATCTTTTTCAAATGCGTTTGCGGCACTTTGTCTTAGACGAGTATTAAAATCGATAAATGGTTTCATCCAAGCAGATTGCTTGAACGTGAGAATTCTATGAATCTTTGACAACTCTACACCATTTTCAATACATTGCTTAAGAGTCTTTATATGAATAACGTAATTTTGCTTATCGAAAAAGGTTTGTAATAATTTTTTACATTTTGAATTTGGAGGTTTCATTTTTTCAATACATATTGGAAAATCATTGTGCGAATCATGCAAATGTTTTGGGTAATGAATATCGACTTCCAAAACATATCCTTGATCATCAGAATCTATATAGTTATTTATATTAAATGAATCAATTTCATTTTGTGAGAGCCATCGAAAGTTCGATATAGGCAGTTTTTCCGAAAGCGCATATCCATATAAATTATTTGCATCCCAATATGATATGTAAGATGTAGCTTGTGAATTGTTGTAATTAGAGGGAATATATTTATTGTTGGCCTGTGCGAAACGTTGAACCACTCCAGCATAACCACCTCGGATATTTCGTTGAAAAAAGAGTACCATTGAACATTCAGTTAACAACTCCAACTGTACATTGGTAAATTTTAGCATTGCCTGCCATGACAAGCCGGGTAAACTATAAAAATGGGCCGGATCTAATTTGTATGTATTCAAACATGAATTTCGGAAATTTTCGAAATCGTCGCATAATAAAATTACGTCTACTTTTAAATAGAGGTCACTGTATTCACCTAAATTTTTACATGAAAATTTATGCCAAATATCGTTTGCTCTGTGATAGTCATGTGATAGTCTGCGTCAGAAATTGAAATATCTTGCATTGAATCGTAAAAATCCATTTTTGAAGGTAAAGATTCGTTATTTAATTTTTCCAACGTATCTAAATAATTGTATGGGAAAACACCCTTTTGACGCATTAATCTTAATTCTGCATCATTTGGAAAAAAGTTTCTCAATTCTATAATTTGATCATCTGATAAATTTGCAGCGAGTGTCTCCAATGTTCGATTCATAAATCGATAAGAATCTACAAAACGTAAATCTATGTAACTGTTTTCATTATTTTTTCTATCAACTAAAATTTTCTTTGTAAATGAAATATAATTTTCTTTATTCACCGGAATGACATTCATTGGTTCGTCATCTTCGGCGGCAAATTCACGTATAAAAAGATGATAATCATAATTGCTATAATTGTGAAAGAAAACCGGGATAAAGTTGACGGTTTTTACTTTCAAATTACAGGAATTATGACAACAGCCTCTATATTTGCCGGTGAGGTGACAGTGATCTTTAATTTTATCTGAACCTAAATCTCCGTTTTTGTTGCCGATGCGAAATTTTCTAAATCCTCTTCAGTTAATTCTTTCATAGGAATAATATTTTTTAAGTATGTATGGTATATATGAGAAGCCTCATTTTTAATCATATTATAGAAAACTTTTGCACAATTTTCTCCCCGAAACGAATAAAATTTCGAAAGTGAATCGTCATAACAACACTTAACGTAATAGGCAAAACTAAATGGCTTATGAATGTGAGTAGATACTGTTTTAGTATCTATCGACGATTCTGAAGATTGTTGAATTGGAACTAGCAAAGATTCAAAATCGGCATATTTAACAAAAGGAACTTTCCGATTGAATGCTGACAATATTTCATGAACATTAGAACTAAGAGTGACATCACGTTCCAAATATTTATTCTTGTGGTTAATAGATTTAAGATGAGCAGAATAATTTACAGATTCAAGTGTACACTTGCAAATATCACATGTAATCTTAACTCTTTTAGCTGGAGGTTGCTTCATGATGTTACTAGTACTCGGAAGCGAATGTAATTGTTCATTCAAATGTTGATCCCTATGCATTTTCTGCCCCACCCCTAATATTATCTCTTGCACCCTTAACGTAGTATATAAGGGCCTACGCTTGTAGGATTGTCAGTTATTGTTTACGTGTTTCGAAGTTACCTTCAATAAAGTTCAATAAGTAAATATCTTTTTCTTTATACAAGCAAGTAATAGTAACTCCTGTGCAACTTTGTGAATTCGTGAATGTCATATTAGTGTCCAAGTAGAGAAACGTCTCTGCTAATAGACAATCACCAAGAGTATTCGTTGTTCAGTACTCGAAGTCTTGGCAAACTTCTATTTTGAAGCTTTCCCCAAGCCTACTTCGTAACATTGGCGCAGTCAGTAGGATCTTCATTAATAAGAAGATCCATAAGAACCAAGGTCACCATCAATTAAATAATCTTTTTGAAAGTAATAATGTTTCTGAAGAATATTTAAATTAAGTTTATTTTCTATTAACTGATTCCGAATTATAAACTGGTTTAAGTGGTATTTATTTCTTACATTCTTTATTTTACTTTTTTCATTATTGTTAATATTAATATTTTTATTACCATTAGGACGTTGCTACCACTGTAAACAGATTGTAAAATAAAATGAAAATTAAAAAATGTAAAAAGCTGCTTAACAGAAGCAATATGATTATTAAATAGATACTAAACTAAAAGCGTCTTTTATTTCTGAATAGAGAGCGGTGATGTAGAATATAAAAAGAAGCAGCTCATATTTTTTTAACATTGTATCGTGCATAAGTTTGGTTGTATTTCTATGCATATTTATATCAATTATGGCTTATTTGGTGTTGCTAATAAAATTTAAATAAAGCACTTTATCATTTTTTTTTACCGAGCTGTTTTATTTCATTATAATAAATACAACATTACATTAAAGAGTGCAGTAATTTTAAAGTGTGCGTGTAGTCTTCAACGTTGATGGAAGGCCACTTTGCTGAATCAGGCCCTGTTTGCCATCCTGCTCGCTCTCCCCTTCGCGCTTTGAATAAATTTCCAAGAATCCACTGATAAACTGCTTTTTGTTTTCCAGCTTGAAGCGGGTTGTAGTTATAGACCAAGTTGTATACTTTCATTAGATGTATAACATTTGATAAAATATGGGGTTGAGCATAGTAAGATGTTTCCAATATGATATCTTCTAAGCAGCATTTCATATTTTTGTAGTTTTTTGCAACATTTCTGAAAAGAAATTGATCACAACTTGTTACGTTGTTGTTTGTGAGAAGCTCTTGAACAAAGAATATATCATTCCGGCAGACAACATCTTTTGCATCAATAATGATACTCATAACATCAAAAACAGTTAAATATTGTTTTTTAGCTGCTTGTTCCACAAATTTTAATATAAAGTCATCACATAATAGCTGTCTATGAAAAAGCAAACTGAGCAAAGGCAGAGGTGGGTCTACTCCTTCAGTTATCCAAGTAAATGCTTCGAACGGTACTTGAAATCCCAAACGTATAAATACATTTTTTGCATCAGCTTCGTTACTGTTGCGGAGCGCATTTCTCAGATGCCTTTTCAAGATATCTGCTTCACTTTTGTAACACTCGTATGAGATAGGATCCATTTAGTTAAATGAATGCTTCGGCTTCAGAATCACTGTTATCAGAGTAGTCAATATCGGGGTTGAAATAATAACCGCAGATTTCAATATGGTCGCACTCAAACACGTTAAACTTTTCACAGTTCGAATAATTAAATATTATAGCATAATTTACTTAATTTTTATTCTTCTAAATGCAATAAACGACAAGTTTAATATCCTGACATTGCCTGTCATATATAAACCATAGAATATGTTATAACCACCACTCATATGTTTGGGTGCGTTCATTTATACTGAATAAATTTACAGCGTTATTTAGGATCCATTTAGTTAAATGAATGCTTCGGCTTCAGAATCGCTGTTATCAGAGTAGTCAATATCGGGGTTGAAATAATAACCGCAGATTTCAATATGGTCGCACTCAAACACGTTAAACTTTTCACAGATTTGTTTAAACTCTTTAGCTTCGATTATTTTGTACTTTACAAGAGTATCATTTTTGTAAATTTTCACCACGATGCAATAAGAGCTTAACATGTTTACAGGGTGCAAGAATGTTTGTTACTATAAATTCAAGTAGTAAAATGTTTCATTTATAACTGCAATGTAAAAGCATGCGCTGTGATATTATCGAAGAGCTTCTCCCCTCCACGGTAGAAGCCTTAGCATAAAAGCACGGATCAATCATCCTTTGGTAGTAGTAATAGTAGTAGTAGTATTACCACCTACTCTGAATAATAGTACTATCGTTAATATTGGTATGGATAGTTTTGTAAAAACACTCAACCAAATCGGTATCGGTTTTGAGGAAAAGGAAACACGTTCAATAAAATCGTTAAACATTGGAGAAAAGTATCCCGTCCAGCGAGTGAAAATTGTGCACACTCAGTGGGGGCCACGACTTTTAACAGATTTGAAAGACTTCGTCGTGTTCCTACCTCGTCGGTATGCTGATGCGCTTACTGATTCGCAAGTAGAAGAAATTAACAAAGAACTCCGTCAACATTCTCAAGCAGCATTCATTCGCGTAAAGGGGTTTGTTGGAAAGGCTGCAGACCTAGAATTTATCAAGGATGAGCTATCCGCAGTACCTGAACTCGCTGCAAATGTTTCATCAAAAGTTGGATAAACTGGATGAAGATGCAGAACTCTTATATATTCAGCAGACTTTATCAAATACTGATTTAACTGATGGTGTTGAGATAAATGATAGTAATTTAAATTATTTTAAACGCATTTTTAGTAGAATTAAGATTTTGAGAGGAATGTTCCCTTCTTTAAACTATGTTAAAATGAAATGTGACTACAGAAATAAATAAAACCATTTAATGTAAATGTGTATTTTTATTAAAAAATCATTAATATTTACAAAATAACATTTGTATTAGAAATCCAACTATTATGACTTTTATCAAATCCAAGCCATTTAACAAAAACCTTGTTACCTTTTCTGCGCAATACCTTTTCGATTAAATAAACATTTGAATGTTTCACTGTTTGTAGTTCCTTATCGTAAAATCCTCCTTTTATCTCGTTACCTGCTAAGTCCTGCAGATAATACATTAATGGATTGGAAAATTTAATTTTGGAAACCTTAAAAACTTCAGTAGACCAATTTGGGGTGTAGCCTTTTGCGAAAACCTCACGATGTTTGCTAATTCTTACAAAATCTCCAACAGAAAATTTCTTTTTTTTTAAATCAACCGTTTTAATATGGGAATAAGCTGTATTTAATAAATGCTTCTCACTAGCTCTTTTCACCGCACTTGGTTTCATGCCGATAGTTCTATGCATCGTATTATTATAAACATGAACCAATTGAGGTAGTAAGTCTAACCATTTATACGTTCCTTGCAAACTAAACTTTTTCCACATCATACCTTTTAATGTTCTATTGGCTCGTTCTACTATAGAAGCCTTCTTACTGCTATAGGTCGAATAATGATTAATACTATACTTTTCCATTAAATGTTGAAACCATTTATTATAAAACTCTTTCCCCATATCGGTTTGCAGATTTGCCGGTATGCGATTACTTTTTCGAAGTATTCCTTCAAACGCCTCCGAAACATTCTCTCCATTTTTCCGTAATAGCGGCAACGCCCATACAAATTTAGAAAATGCGTCTATTACTACAAGAATATATCGATACCCTTTATTTTCTTTTGCGTAGGGTAACATTTCAACTAGATCAGCTTGGAACAGATCATTCAAGCCTTTAACAATTGTTCTTCGTCTAGTAAAATTTTTTCGAGCAGGTTTGTGTAATTCAGCTACCACTTCTTCCTTAATATTCCTCGCAGTTTTCTCAGTTTTTCTCATTTTCACCATTATTAATTGCCAGTTGTAGTAGGGGTGGTTGTTGTGGAGATGGCTGAGGTAGGTGATTCGCTCGAAGAAAACGGTTTGATTATTACAGAATTCTTCTCTAAACCAATATGCTTGAAGATTGCATCAATGTATAAATTATTTATACGAATATTTGCGTTAAGTGAATCAGCGTTAGACTTGAGAGAGTTTAGTAACACTAATACTTCGTTTCGAAGACTATCACGTTTTTTATCCCCTGCAGCCATTGCATCCCTTTTAACTTTTTCACATTCTGTTCTAATCTGCTCCTTAGTTACTACGTCTTTATTGTCCACGTATGCTTTTGTTGCAGCATGCCAAGAAGCTGTAGGTAGTGCTAAACGAGTTACACGTCTATTATCAAAATCAAAAAAATAGTTAATTTTTTTAATGTCCTCAGTTGTCGCCAATGTATCCAATAATGCATCTAGGTATTTTTTTGTAACAACCTCGTCTTCATCCTCCTCATTAACTCGAGCTAATGCCTTTCGTTCAGCGTCATAATCCACTTCGAACCTTCGTTTAACTGCCGCTGGCAATGCTCGACCGAATTTATCGACAACCATTTTACAACTAAATGTGGATATGGATTATTTACTCTATTATACCACACTCTCGAAGTTCTTCAACAATGGATGCGATTTCATTAGCATGATTACTATTACCAGCAGTTTGTGATGAAATGAGTAATTTTAAACGATCACATAATTCGTTGACATCATTAAAATAAACATATTCTATGGGTTTCTTATTTAAATCCATCCATACACCTCGACCCAATGGGTTTCTAATCGGAGTCGAGGTAACGGTAGCGGAGGTTACGGCTGTGGATGGAAATAGAGGCCCAGTCATGAGTTTCTTGATTAAACGATATTTTTTTCCTTTGTTTCCAGCTATTGGGGCGGTGCTCATGTAGCCAATTTTATGAGCATTAGTTCTGTAAACTATATCTTTATACTTTGCCAAATCGGATTCTTTATAATCTATAGGTTCTTTTTTAAACAAAAGCTCTAACAATCCGTGAGTTTTTGTATAAGGCATAGTTTTGACGGTTAATTTATCAGCCGAAAACTTTATTTCAGAATCTCCGATGAAATACTTATTTTTATCCGGATTAAATCTTACGTCGTATTGGTTATCAAAAATTCCTTTAGTATCATGATTCAGAGCTGTTAAGTAAGTTTGAGGGTTATCTAATCGAACGAGCTCCATTATATCTCTATAGGCATCCAAATCTTTTCTCTTTTCTCCTGCGAGTTTCGCTTTGAATAATAATTCATAAAGTCCAGGTGTTCCGGCAAATTTACGCCCCATTATTTCTAAATCTTTACCATCCACCTTCATTTCTTCATCGCCAATGTATAATTTGTTCTGAAGCCAGTCGTATCGAACATCATTTCTATTGTCATATTCTCCTTGAGTATCACTCAATACCCCTTCAATATAATACCTCGGCAATGGGTCATAATCATCTAATTTATCTTTAAAAACGGGATCATTCACGATCTTCTGTATTTCCTGTTTAGTGTAATCAAATAATCTATCCTCCTCTTCTTCAGTCATTGGAAGCATAGTACTAAGGTCGGCAGCAGATGTGGTTGATGAGGTTAATGAAGATGGTGCGATGAATGAGCTAGATTGTGGTGGTGGTAAGAAAGAATGCTCAGCATATTCTTCTTCTTCTTCTTCCTCCTCTTTTTTAATTTCTTGTTTAATTGACGGTTTGGAAAACTGAATTTCTTTCTTTAGTTGCATTAAAGGCTCAACCAAAGGTTTATATGATTTCCGCAGTAAATCTTCTTCTTCCATCGCTCCTTCCTTTAAAGCTTGCAGTTTACGTTTGACAGCATTTCTCACATTTACAAGCTCTCGTTTAATTTTCGGATCCATGTTTACTCGTTTACTGCTCTTATATAACTCGTATGATTTGATAAACTATAGATATATATATATATATATATATATATATATATATATATATATATATATCGATCGAATCCTATACGATAGCGTCCGCTTTTAGGATCGCTGTCCTTAAGAATACTTAAAAATCCATATTTCTCATCCCAACAAAGTTTGCAAATGATTTTAAACTTTTCAAATGACATGTCAGTGTTAACATGATCTGAATAAACATGCTTGAGATTTAACTCATCCTGCTTGAATAATATAATTATGTTTGCATTATCTCGAATTAGATGTTTTGGAATATGTGCGTATGTTTGACAAAGGTAAACACAATCGATGTTGTTATGACGCCCCATACTAAAATAATCTCTAATTACATTCTGATTTTCGCAAGCAACATCATCAAATATAAATATTGAATTAGATTTTGCATGTGATGGAGAGATGATATTCTCAGAATCCTTATACGGATAGTAGCCAATGCCCTTGATTGGTTTGAAAAGCTTCTCTAAGTATTCGTACTTAGGCTGATTTAAAGATTTGGAATATACATATACATTTTCAAAACGCAGGCCATTAGGGTGTTCTAAAAGTGAAATAATAACGTTCGTCTTTCCGCAATTAGAAGGACCAGCTACAATTGATCTTATTGTTGGCGATAGTAGAGGTCCATGCCGATTCGCCTTCGGCGCGTCGTTGAAATCGCGGTTGGTAATGGGTAGCACCGCTTTTTGTTGAACTATCCGCATGTTAATAGCCCAATGAAACATTTTAGATGATGTGTTCTATTTTATAAGCCGCTAACTCAGCATGAATTGGTTCATTTGTTAAGACGGCTTGAAGAAGAATCCACGTGCTGCTTGAGAAAAAAAAGGGAAAAAGCACAAAGGCGGTGGTCTACTAAATAGACTTATTAATTCCCTACCGTATGAACTACATTTACCAGGTTATCGTTTTTGCGGGCCAGGCACTCGACTAAAGGAGAGGTTGGCAAGAGGGGATAAAGGAATAAACCCGTTAGATGAATCATGCAAAGCTCATGATATTGCGTACTCTAATTCAAAAAATCTAGAGGAGCGACATGTGGCAGATAGTATTTTAGCAAAAGCAGCACTTAAACGAGCTCATTCATCAGACGCGAGCTTTGGAGAACGTTTAGCAGCGCGAGCAGTTGCTTCCGCTATGAATGTCAAAACAAAGTTAGGTATGGGAGTTCAAAGAAGAAAACGAATAAGTAAAAAATATTTTAAAAAAAGAAGGAGTGGTGGAAGAATACCATTGTTAGGTGCGTTATCGGGAGGAGCGGCAGGAATCGCGAAAGCCGTTAACGACGTCAAGGCTGCTCAGAAAAGTCTCAACGAGTCTGAGCGTCACAATAAAGCTATGGAAGCAATCGCGGTTGGGAAAGGTCTCTTCTTGAAACCATACAAAAAGGGTCTAGGACTTTATTTACCAGACCAAAAAAAAAAAATCCCTCTAAAATTACCTCGCCGGCCGCTTACTGATACCGATTTATACAGATACATTAAAAAACTTGGAATTCCTCACTTTCGTGGAATATTCATGCGGGATAGTTTACCCAAGAAAGTGCGCGCCATCGAATGCGGAGTTGTTAATCACGATAAGAAAACGGGGGAAGGTACTCATTGAACGGCATACAAAATAGAACATGGTAGAGCAGCTTATTTTGATAGTTTCGGAAATTTGCGACCGCCTCCGGAAGTGGTGAAATATTTAAATTCCTCTCAGCCATGTAAAATTCATTATTATTACGATTGCAAACAAAAGTATAACTCATTCAACTGCGGTCATCTAGTATTAGAATTTTTATTCAATACTACACCGTCCCTCCACTTTTAAAGGCAAGTTTAAGTTTAAGTCGCCCGGGCTGTTTGAAGCTTATAAAACCAAAATGGCCGCTGTGTGGTAACGGCTGTACAAAAATCGTCAATATCCAGCGAAATTACTCCAGTCGCTCGCCACCACCTAGATATCGGGCAACGCATTTGGAATTGGACGGAGAGAATGAACCTATTACTAATTTCCATGGTCAGTTGACGGCGTCCGCACCTGCTCCATGTAAAGTGCCTAGTGTCCGTTTCTCCAAGTTATTGCAAAACCAAGACGATTTTAAGCCGAATAAGAACTTTGAATGGTCTCCATCCAACAAATAAAGGGTTGGGAGAGAAAAACGAAAGTTCTCATTGACATTCTCGGTCACATTTTGTAAAGTGCATTCGAATCGGTGCTCCTTGCATGTATTGACCTTTATATTTTATTTCATAAAAAAATTCACTTAGATTCTTAGTCTTATTTTATAAAATGTATTCAAATTAGTGTTCTTACATATATTAACCTTTATATTTTATTGTTACATTTTCCCAATTGCTATTTAGAAAACTATTGTGAAAATGCTTATGTAGGGGGTAATGATAAGAATTATCCTTCTGCCCCACCCCTAATATTATCTCTTGCACCCTTAACGTAGTATATAAGGGCCTACGCTTGTAGGATTGTCAGTTATTGGTTACGTGTTTCGAAGTTACCTTCAATAAAGTTCAATAAGTAAATATCTTTTTCTTTATACAAGCAAGTAAAAGTAACTCCTGTGCAACTTTGTGAATACGTGAATGTCATATTAGTGTCCAAGTAGAGAAACGTCTCTGCTAATAGACAATCACCAAGAGTATTCGTTGTTCAGTACTCGAAGTCTTGGCAAACTTCTATTTTGAAGCTTTCCCCAAGCCTACTTAGTAACACACGTTAATTTTTTTAATAACACTTCTTGCATATACTTATACGTAAGAATATTTTTTATTGAAAAACGAATAAAATTGTTCACTTAAATATTGATATCCATGTTTAGTTCACTGATTAATTTTACTAACACACTCACGCGTACACTGGAGTGAAAAAATTTCTTACTTTAGTTTTTCAAAATTAATTTCAGACGTTTCTGCTCCATTTGGTAGTTTTTTGACACCTTTTAAAACAAGGCCCATGTCCACGAATTCTGAAAACTTTTCATCAGGAATAATTTTGGCCCATCTTTGTGGTAAAAAACATTCAAAGTCTCCTAGATCGACCTTCACCTTTATATCATATATCGACCATATCGCGTTTGTACGGCGAAAACTCGTTCAATGGGATACAGTTTCCCAATTTCTAACGATTTTAACGATACCGTTGTTTTGAACTCTACCGAACCGGCCGCATTTAATTGCTTTAGATAATCCATAGTTAAAATAGTTTTTAAAGGCTAAACTTTAGTTAAAGTATAGGTAGGTACTTTGATTAGGAAATAACCGACTTTAAAAATAATGTCGTTAGCACCATTATTTATAACTGTTATCCCTCTTCAACAGATAGTTGTATTTTATTAAGAAATACTTTTATGCTATTGGTTAAAATTATTTCGAATCGTTGTAATAACGACGATGATGGTGGTGGTGGTAGTGAGTGAGTGTTGGTAATAATTTCCGGCATATAATGATGTTAGTGGAAAATATTCTCAATTAATAAGTCTGTACACTTATACCTATCAGTTATTAATCGCTTCTGTCACTAACTCATCCTTATTTTAAAAATGGCTTTAATTCCAAAATTAGATAATTATTTTTTTGTAAAAGATAGACAGTACTGTAAAACTTTTTTTTCCAAATTTAAATTTAATCATCATTCTATTAAATGGTTTTTACGTGAACTGCAGCATTCGAAGATTTATAGTTTAAACAATATTCCTATCGAAAATTCATACAGAATTATTTTAAACTTCAGATAAAAAACCTGTTTATTTAGTAAAAAATTTGAGTGCATTATGTTTGGAAGTAGTTTTTAACGATTATAAAAAAATCAAAATGGATGAGTTAACTATTTCGTTAACAGTATGAGCATTGGAGAAACATAGATTCCGTATTGAACTGTTAGGACCTTGGCAAATGTCTATGCCGAAAAATGATGTCAACGTTTGAGGTCCTATCATTTATAAAAAAAGAGTGCAACCTACTTAACATTAGGGTGACGTCGACAGAACAAAATTTTACAATTATAACTGTTAGCGACAATGCCATTTGTTCGTCATCTGCATTATACATCTACTATATATAAAATATTGTTGGTGAAGAGTGGATTGTCTGCAGGTAAGCAAATAAATATTATACTTACAAATCTTTGCAAATAAATTCAAACTCATTATAAGTCCGCAGTTAAGATTATTAATTATTGGACATCCGTTGCAGGTGCATTTATATGATTACATTTTTACTATAATTGTAACATTTTGCTATATACGTAGCTATTTAAAATTGCAGTTTCCCACAATAATATCCTGCTTTTTGTCTGTTTAAGTATTCAACTCAAATCAGTAAAGGATATTTATTTCAAACTTCATGGAAAAAGCAAAGGCTGAAAAAGATTACTTCTGACATCCTGTCATGCAGGTGGTAAATCAACATACCCGTTTGAGCATTTTAAAAAATTAACAACTCACATAATTACAGCATATTGTTTTTCAAGTTTCACATATCCCATTATCAGTCATGAATAAATCAACATACCAGTTTGAACATTTAAAAAAATTATCAACTCACATAAATACAGCATGTTCTTTTTCAAGTTTCATTATTTCCATTAGCAACCATGAATGCGAATGGTAAGTTTTGTGAGCAAGAGACTTACTTATCCTATATTACATAATATTAATTTAATTTATTTTTCAGAGAAACTTATGGTTATAAATTGCATTACGAAATTAAATCTTCCGGAGTTGGAGGTAAAATATTTTGTTATTTAAATTTCTTAATTTATTTTTATTATTTTTCACGATATAGACCGCTTTATGGTCATTTGCCATAGTCCTCCGCAAGTGGCTATCTATTAAGGGTTGGTAAGTATGCCCACGGCTTGTCCGAGGGCATACTTAACGGTTGAAAGACCATCGGGATGTGAATCATGGGCAACCATTTGGTTAGGTGTGTATGTAGAAAATTTTAAATGTATATATATTTATATTCTTTAATTCTTTTTAGAATAATGGATTGCCCATGAAAATATATATTTTATTTTTACTTTTTTATATAATAAAATTTTGTTAAACTTTTAAACATTTTTGTGTTTTATTTCTTACATGATAATAGAGTTTAAAAATATAAGTATCTCCTCAATTAAATGATCAATTTTACAAGGATTTCATATAATGTTGTAATGTAACATTTTTTTTTTTTAATAATTATTGAAGAATAAATCATTAGTATTATGATTTGTGAAAATAGATCAATAAACAATACCTTCCTCGAAAGGAAAAACTTACAGTGAATAATGTTGTAATTTAAGAATAAAACTATTTCTGAATAACAATACTTTTTATTTACCATTGATACCTACCTAAGTACCTATTCATAACGAAGCAATTCAATGCACGCAATTACTTTAATAAATTCATTCATTAGAGTCAAACGCGTAAGAAAAATAATTATTATTTGTTGCACTGCGGCAGCGGCATGCATGTCCAGCCGAACCGGAAAAACAATTAACACATATTCCTTGATGGGTACGTCGGTCGCGACCGACGGGAAAAAACGCTCCTTCCTTGCTCCGTCGCAGCATTAAAGTAACGGTTCATGATCTCAGAACACATACACCTTTTGCCCATAGGTGCGAGAAGGGTGGACTTATACGGCAAACTAACGTTAGACAGAACCAGCAACAATCTAACGGGACATGATCTCAGTAGCCCTCTCCTATTACTACTTATCATTATTTTTGAAAGTTGAATTCGCATAAGGTTGATGAGTATGTTTATCAGCGTTAACTATAGGGTTATCGAAGACTGCTTGTCCGGTAACATTTAGTATTTCTGCTACCATTTTAGCGTTCCTCTTTTTCAATCGCAACCCCAAAGATTTAAGGAACTGTTTATTGAGCGGTGTTAATCGCTTAATGGTTGTAGGCATCCGGGATTGTGGTAGTGGTTTTATAGTACTATTCTTCTTTGAATATCGTTGGGGACAGCTATATTGCACTACCATGTTATGCTTTTCGCAAGTGCAGTCTTATTGTGACACGCTCTCCACGGAAACTAACTGGATTACCATCTTGATCAACTATTTTAAGGGAAATGTAGTCGATGACACGAGTGTTGATTGATAAATAAATAAGATTCGTAGGATTCTCAACAATTTTATATCCGGGGGGTACATTGGGAAAGAATTGATGTAGTATATGTCCATCTAGTCCTTTAACACCATCACTGGTATGTATGTAGGAGTTAGTTACGAGGTTACACATCACTGAAGTCGTGTTTACTTTGAAAATGTCAGCTACATGATCGGACGCCTCTTTAAGTGATGGTAGAAGCTTATTTTCAAAACCCAATATATTTACGGGAGAATCTGTAGGAGCGAAGTTGACTTTTTTGGTGCTTTTTATATGGCTTTTTAAGGTAGTATTGTCTCCAAACAATTCAATAGCATCATCAGTATGTTGCAATTTCTCGCGAAGATAATGATTAATATCATCGATTTCATAGGATCCTTCCGGAAGAACAACGACTGGTAGTGTAGAACCTTCAAAATAGAATTTGTTGTTAGTTTCATCGATATTCGGAACACTGTTATATGCTTCAAAAATTTAACAAAGCAATTTGATATTCATCATCATCGCTTAAAAAAATTGGTGAACTCATTATCATTTGCAGCTCCGACTTTGTATTAGTCAAGGTAAATGTGTAAGACATGTTTTCGGTTTGACGTTCTGTCTACTACAACGAAGTTAGTTTGATGGTTTGTTTTTAAGAAAAGGTTTGCGTAGTCTCATTAAGGAATTGGACAACTAAATGGCCGCAGTCAAAATCTGAGGGGTTTTGAACACGATTGTACTTATAAGTGATAGCACAAGGCCCGGAAGATTGTCAATATTGAACCATTTCTTTAGGTGGACGGAGATCTCCAAAACTGTCAAAGTACATAGCTTTGTTATTTCGTTTTACATACGCTGTCCAATGTGTACCAGTTCCTGTGTCTAAATCTAAATTAACAATTCCACTTTCACACCTTTTAACTTTTCTGGGTAATTCGTTACGCATAAAGATTCCCCGAAAATGTGGAATTTGTAAATAGTTAATGTAATTGACTAAATCCAAATCTGTCAAAGGACGGAGGTAACTTTACGAAAAATTTTACGTTTTTTTTTTTTGTTGATAAGGTCTAAGGTATAAACCGAAACCTTTACGGAAAGGTTGTACTGAAATATTTTTTCCAAGAGCAATAGCTTCCATTGAAGCGTTATGACGTTTATCTTCTTCTAGCTGTTGTGCTGTTTTCGCATCGCGTACAGCTTTAGCTATCCCAACAGCACCGCCAGAGAGAGCTTCAAGTGCTGATAGTCCAGCGAAAATTGGAATTAACGGTAGAAAATAACCTGTCTTTGGAATAGGAATGATTCTGGGAGATTTAGATCGCTTTCCAAATTTACGAATTGTATTTAGTGCTATTTCAGCAGCATGTATCAGCTGGAGAGGTTTCGTTTTCTTAAGAGCAATTTTCGCAGTTGTCACTAGCTTACGAAACGGTAGAGCTCCTCCTTTTCTTGTTAGTCTACTCTTCTTTATTTTTCGCAACGAAATTGAACCACCAACTTTACGACGTCGCTTTTTGTGCCCCATTCCAAGTTTCTCTTTACCCTTCATATCTGAAGAAATTGTGAGAGCTGCCAAGCGTTCACCAATAGACGCGTCCGGCGACTTTAGTCTTTGTAATGATTGTTGCGCCAAAACCTTATCAGCAATTCGACGATGGGAATTGTCTGGAAAAGTTTCGTATGCAATATCGTGTAATTTACAAGATTCGTCAAGGGGATTTATACCGATATCACCTCGAGCTAATCGTCTGTTTAGTCGAGTCCCTGGACCGCAAAAGTTATACCCTGGGAGGTGTAATTCAATAGGTAATTTATCTATAAACCTATTCAGAAAACATCGTGTCATGGGACATGTGTAGTGTTAGCTCTTTCACTATACTGAACGAACTGACTACATAAACACTGTTTACTCTAAATTTATATATCCGAGAGCACAAACCGTTTAATCATCAATAAACATGCGGATAGTACAACATCCATCTGTTCTACCCATAACCAATCGTGACTTCGACATTGCCAGGAAAATAAATCGACAGGGTCCATTACTATCATCCACAATAAGAGCCATTGTCGCCGGACCTTCAAATTGTGGAAAAACAAATGTGATTATAGGACTTTTGGAGCAACCGAATGGTTTACGGTTCACAAACGTATACGTTTATTCGAAGTCATTGTATCAACCAAAATATAAGTATTTAGCTGAATTATTGAAACCAATTGCTGGAATTGGTTATTTTCCATATAGAGACTCTGACGATGTAATTGCCCCATCACAGGCAAGACCTAATTCAGTCTTGATAAAGTTCGATACGAATGGAACACAAATAAATTTTTTATTGGTGATTCTGAACTGGATTTTGACGGACCAAACGTTGTAATCGATTACGTTCTGAATATCGGACATCGATTAAAGAAAAGAAAGACTACGCCGATATATTAAAACGTACGGGAGCAGTTTACAAATTAAGACAGCAAAAATCGAAATTTTCTAAAGGTGGAGGATTGTCGTTGTTGACATATAACGAAAAACCGAGCGAATACAAATATTTTGATGACGTTAATGAGTTGTGTGATCGTTTAAGGTTATTGGTTGCTTCTCAACAAGCAGGCAACACAAATCATGAAAACGAAATTCTATCAATTTTAGAAGAGTTGCGTGAGTGCAATATAATCGTATAAACAAATTATTGAGCTTATTAGTTAGACAATGACGGTTGATAAGTTCGGACGTGCGTTAGAAAAAAAAAAACGATTGTATTCGCAAGCATTCAGCAATGTTCATGATTTCAATCATAACCGCTTAACAAGAATCTGTGATCCTCAGCAGGAGCATGATGCTGTGAATGTGCGATTTTTGGAGAAGAAGGTGCAACGTCTGTTATCGCAAGATGATGTAACCGATATTAGACAAGCATTCGATAAAGTGTTGTATTTCGTTGATGTGGCTAATAAGCGTATTACACATTTGAACGAGCCTACCGCTGGGTGTCATGCAGCTACTAAAATGTATGTAGATGAGAAAGATCGGTTAACAAAAGAGCATATCAGAATCGAGTGTGAAAAGGTAAAGGATCGTGCTGTCAGTGAAGGTGTCAGAAGGATGAAGGATTTACGAGAAGAGTTGAAAACAGCTGTCTCCAAAAGTAGTGAAATGATGATGAAAACTTTTAGTAATAATATGGAGTTAGCGATTAAAAATTTAGAAAGAGAACTTAAAAAATATAATACTGATAAGGAATAAAGAAATAACAAACACGGTGAACGATATAATACAAAAGAATGCTGTCGAAATCACGGACGTCTTTTCAACAAAAGTAAAACTAGAGCGTAAAGATGTAGAAGCGTTTGTTAGGAAAGGGGATGAAGAAGTATCGAAGAAATTGAAGACGGAAATTGTGCAAGATATGAAAAATGATATAGACGCGAGTTTTGAATTAATTAAAATCACGATTCAGGATGAGTGTAAAAAAGTTAAGGAATTTACAGAGAAAGAAATTCAACGAACCAATAAAAAGAAAGATGATCTGAAAAACGAATTAGTGGTAATGGTGGAATCACCAAAAAAGGAAGCAAAGGAGCTGAAAGTAAGGCTAGATACTCTGCAACAACAAAGAGGAACAGGTAGTTCAAAATCGAGCAGTTCTAAACCAACAAAAAACAGCTCCGTCCATGTAGTGCTTCATTATAAGGAAAATGGTAAATGTGAAAGAAGAACTAGTTAAAGAACTGCATAAACCTGTGAGAATTAATTTTACACGTCGTAAAGTGATAGTGAAAGGATTAGATGATCTTCATCAAGCCGATTTAGTGGAAATGATTCCGTATGCGAGAGAAAATAAAGGTGTCAGATACATTTTGGCTGTAATAGACGTTTCTTCAAAATTTGTGTGGGCTCAAGCAGTAAAACGCAAAACAGGTGAATATGTTGGAAGGGCTTTACAGTTAATTTTCAAAAGATGTAAACGTATTCCTAAGAATATGCAAACTGACTTGGGAAAAGAATTTTAGAACGAACAAGTGAAACGAGTTATGCAAAAATATAAAATTAACCATTACTCAACCTATAGCACCAAGAAAGCGTCAGTTGTGGAGCGGGTAAATCGAACACTAAAATCAAAAATGTGGCAACGCTTTAGTTTACCAGGATCCTACAAATGGTTGAAGTTATTACCAGATATAGTACAGGAATATAACAATTCGGTTCACAGAACTATCGGAATGGGACCAAGCAAAGTTAATAAACGAAACGAAGGAACACTTTTGGAAAGTATTTACAACAATCCAAAGAAGGTGGATTTACTAGAAATTAAGTTTAAAGTTGGAGACCGGGTACGAATAAGTTAACATCGTGAATTGTTTAGCAATACTATAACTAACACCAATTATAATTTTGTAAACTACTGCGGCAAGATAACAAACAAAATATGTAACAATCTTAACAAATTAGGTATAAATAGTATATCATTAAATAAATGCAATCTAGGTAAAATATTAATAAATAACAAAGACAAAACTGAAACTTTACATAAGAACGGAGTTTACAAATTATCCTGTAACAGTTGTGATGCTTATTATATAGGTCAGACTGGCAGAAATTTGAAGGTACGTTTGAATGAACATAAAAAGTCAATTATAGATAATAAACATAACACCGGTTTAGCTTCACATTGTATAAATTTTAATCATTTTATTAATACAGATGGCATAAAATTAATACACAACGAAAGAAAAGGAAAACGCTTAGATCTATTAGAACATTTTGAAATTAAAAAATCTTTAAAAAACAATGATAATTTAGTCAACGAACAACAAAATTTTATCAATACACCGATAATAGACGCCAGACTTACCAATATAATAAACAAACATAGTTCAAAGTAGCCAATATTAGGATTTTCCAAAATACCTACCCATTTACCTTTACCTTTACCACATACTTTCAATTAAGTATAAATAGATGTTAAGAACCTCTTAATGTTAGTAATATCCTGTTACTCTTGAAAAAGGTTTTGTAAAACCGAAACAATTGTAGAGTAAATAATTTATTCTATTTTGAAACATTTAAAAGTGTGTTTTATTATTTTTTAAATGTTTAGCAAGGGTTATACCCCGAATTGGTCTAACGAATTAATTACGATTAGCTACATAAAATCGTCACATCCAATTATGTATTACTTAAAGGATGATAAAGGGGAAGACATAAAAGGAGGATTTTATGGTATGGAACTACAGAAAGCGAAATATCCAGATGTTTATTTGGTGGAACGTGTACTAAGACGAAAAGGTGACATGGTTTACGTCAAATGGTTGGGGCTTAACCAATATCATAACAGCTGGATTCATAAAACGAACGTTTTGTAATGTATCCCCAGTTTTTTTTTTTCTGATAATAAAGTCTGCAATGTTAATAATGATTTTCTTTACCCCTTCCCCAAAGTATGATTATAAATAAGATAAAACGTGACGAGTTTAATCAGTTGTAATCGTTAGTTGCTGCATTGAACGTTTAAGACGTAGTAATGGTTGAAAGTTACGTAATTGAAGTTACATTTTACAAAGAGGGTTTATTATCTTTGAAAAGATATTTGGTAGCGTCAGAGTTGGATAGCGTGACAGAAGAATTCGAATTAAAAGGTGAATACGATAAAATCGTAATAGGAGGCTACTTAGTGGTCGATGAGAGCGATCCTGACGATTTTGAAGTATAATTTTTATAAAAATGGATTCATTATCGTACGAGTTGTATCAAGCAGAAAAGCAAGTCCTCATTCTCAACCTTCGAAGAGCAATACTATCAAACGATTTAGATAGAGTTAAAGTTGTGTTGTCGAAGTTGAGAGTTGCAGTACCAAAGGAAGCATTCAAATGGTTAACTGTAACACAAGAGACATCGTTCGATATTTTATACTTCAAATTCGAAAGAAAGCAAAGGTGTGACGAATTGCTGGATGAATTTTTAAAAGGTTGCTGTGAAACAGTAGAAATAACCGTTGATGATGTCGAAATGATTTTAAATAAAACAAAGTATAATTTCATGCGAACACGACGTATATTTTTTAAAGGAAATGTTAACAAACGGATCAGTTCTAATGCGGGGTAAGAAGTTCTCCGTAATGAATGTTAAGAAAAAGTATGTTACATTGTTAAAGTGTGTGGATGACTTAATACTGGATGTAGCATACTACGCACAACCTAAAAATTTGGAAAAGTGTATTAAACTGATCAACTTGTTTTGGCTTCCGTATACATTAAGTCCAAATATCAACGGTCGTCATCAAACAGTGCTGCAATGGATAGAAGAAAATATTTTAAGAGAAGGAACGGAAAAATCTGCAGGCTGTCAGAGCGGTCCTGACTCAGGCAAATGGCCATCAAGTAATATCGAAGATTATAAGAAAATTTATTCATTGTTAATGTTATTGAAACAATAAATTCTAACAGTAGAAATCGTACACATGTTATTTGTGAAGTTGAGGAATATATTTCACAGAATAAAAATATTAAACAAACAAGTTGTGTAGTAACGTTTTATTATAATTATTATTTATACAATACAGCCAATATTAAGGATAAAATATTTACATTGAGTGACATTTCAGCGTAAGGTATACTTAAACAGAACTCCAGGTAGGTATTACAGTAGGTGTTCATAAATATTATCAATGGCTTCCTGTGGAACTGACTAAGCTTCGAAAAGTCTTTTAATAAAGTATTCTCCAACCGTTAAGTCGTCGGTATACGGTTGATGAAAATTTTGTATAAATCGATCAACGGCACCGTCGAACTTTGAAAGGGAACTATTTGAGTTTTTTATATTGTAATGTCCCCAAGGAAGAGTATTCGTTGTTTTCGGAATTAAGAAACGTTTATCATCTTTGGGAGAGAGGGCTACTTTCGTTTTCATATGGGTAAACATAGTATGTAGATCAGAAACGAAAACATTCATACATTTAAGAATGGTGGCGTCATCTCTAATGACGCGTAGGTAATCATCGATTTGAAGATGTAATTTAATGACATTTTTCTTGACACCTTTTGCTTTTTTAACAATTTGATCAACGGCTTCAACGCAGTAAGCTTTTGCTCCGGTTCCATAGAATGCTTTAATGGGATTATTAGGGAATTCGTGTTTAAATTTGCCAATAACAGAAGAGGTAATAGGGATATTGAAACTATTATCATGGGGATAATTGGAAGTGTCGAAGTGATGAATATTTTCAATCATATGTCTGTAGAAATTTTCGGTGAAAACTTTAAGAATGAAGGAATCAGTATCCATATACATCAATGAAATATTTTCTTGATATTTTTGCTTAAGAAAGCCGTAGTAGAAGTCATACATAACAACTTTTGATAAATCCAAAATAGAGAAACCTACATAGAGCGATTTATCGTAAACAATGTGTAATTTATTCATCTGAATAGCTACAAAATGGGGGGTGAAAATTTTTGAATTTCTGAAATTGGGTTTAGCTATTAAACTTTCAGCACCGAGGTACCGTCCAACGTTTTGCCAATGAGTAACTAACTTGACGTCAACTCGTTTATCAACGTTCTCCATCGTTTTTCCGAAAGTACTGTTGTTCATCAATTAAAAGAAAGATTTCCCAAACTTGCTATTACACATATTGCGTTTTCTAGTATTCAAATCAATGAAAGGTTTCAACCATTGTGACTGTTTAAACTGAATAGCTCTATGCACTTTAAGTAATTTTAATCCGCTCTGGAGAGCTTGTTTAAGCGGTAGGTAATAAACAATATACTTTGTCTTAGTCATAAGGTTCGGAATCAATTTTTTGACTCCACCATTAACATTACCAGGAGAAATAATATTTTCAACTAAAAAGGGAAGATCAGCATGTAAATCGTGTAGGTTTTGGGGATATTGAACGTCAACTTCAAGTACATAACCGTATTCAGATGAAGCATGTAAATCGAAAACATTTAGTTCATCAATTTCAGCATGGGTGAGCCAACGAAAATGGGACATGGGAAGGTATTGACTCATGCTGTGTCCATACAAATTGTTAGCATACAAATACATAATGTAGGAAGTGGGAGCAGATGCGTCATAATCAGGAAGGTGTGGGTTATTGGCGAAATGCATTCTTTGAACACACTGACTTATTCCTCCGCGTACCCCTTTTTGGAAAAACTTTAACATATCGATGTCAGTTAGAAGTTCTTAATTAACGCGAGTGAATTTTAACATGCTATCCCACGCTAGCCCGGGCGCGGTGTAATACTGAGCGGGGTCCAAGGCGTAAGTGGAAATACATATTTCACGAAAATTCTCGAATACGTCAGCTAACAGTAGGACATCGGTTTTCAAGTAGAGGTCAGAATATTCTCCGAGAGTGGAGCAGTTTAAGGTTTTCCAAACGGTCGCAGCTCTTTCATAATCTTCATCGGAAATGGGTAGAGATGTTAATTTATCGAAAAAATCGTCTTTGAGAGGGAACTTTGATTGGTCAAGTTTAGTAATATCGTCGACGTAGGAGTAAGGGAAAACCCCTTTCCGTCGCACAAGTTGAAATTGTGTAGGATCAGAAAAATACTTTTTCACTTGAAAGCATTGAGAAGGGTCGAGTTCTTCAGACAGTTTATCGAGGGAGGAAGCCATAAAACGAAAGGAATCGAGAAATCGAATTTTAACAAGTACGTTTTGAGTAGAGTTATCTGAAACACCGGGAACAGTATCAACTCGCAATAATTTGGTAAAGGAAACGTATTTTTCTTTATTTTGACCAATTACGCTAAATTTAACATCGTTGACAGCCATTTCTTTTAAAAATAAATGACAATCGTAACCGGAGAGGTTGTGGAAGAATACAGGCACAAAGTTGGGTAATTTGTAGTTTAAGTTACATCTGGAATGAGCGGCCCCTAATCGAACTTTACCAGTCCAATGACAATGATCGCGAACCTTTACATCATCGATTAGGAAGGGTTATTCGCAAATATTACAAGACGACGTTTCAGAGAAAAGTCGCTTTTCTTCATCAGTCAGGGGTATCATAGGAGCCGGGATCTTTAAAAATCGATGATAAATGTCAGAAAAGTCTTGATCAAGAGTTTTAACAAATTGATTAGCTCAATCAGGTCCTCTATAAGTTCTGAATATTGAAAGGGAATCGTCAAAAGAGCACTTAATCAAGTAAGCAAACGAGTGCGGTTGATGTTCGGGGTAGGTGTGGTGGAGGTTTTGTTAGCATCGGAAAAGCATGTATGAATGGGTCGCAATATGGTTTCGAAGTCTGCATAAACAACAAAAGGTACTTTGATACGTTTGTGGTAGTTTTGGAATTTTAAAACGTTATTAGGGATGAGCCTACCCATCTTATCCAATTTGAGATCAGCAGTTGGCAGCGTCGTGTAAACGTGGTTGCAATCATTCCGCTGATGACGGTGCAGGTGAGCCACAGAGCTGAAGTATTGCAAGCAGCCGTCACATAGGAATTTGCGATGTTCTGTTTTGGAGAGTTGTTGAGAGAGCAAACGGGACATATCCTTAATCCAACAGTAATGATTATTTCCTCGATCATCGTGTAGCAAGAGTAAATTGATGTGCAGCCTTCGTTTGACGGATGAGTAGTAGAGGGGACCAACAATTTCCCAGATCCATTTTCCATCTTTCAAAACGTATTCAGTCCCGTAAACATTCACAGAGCAATGGTTCTTTGTTTCAAACTTGGGAATGTCGTTTAATTTAATAGGAAAATCGATACCGTCGTAGTCCATCGTGCGGGAGTAATGCGGATAGGAAGTCGTTCTGTGCGGGTTGGCTTGGGCGGGATACAAAGCTGAGGTTATTGCCCACGCAAAGCAGGCTTGGTCATCGTTTCGTACGTTCACAACAGCTCTCTTAAGTACAATTTGTTTAGGTAGAGGAATGTAAGATGAAGCTCTAAGGGGATTGTACTTGTTGCAATTGAGTTCTAGGAATAGGACTCTTTCCAAAGCCCATCCTGTAAGAATGAAATAATGGTAAACACAAGTGAAATATATATAAAGAGAGAATGATAAATTACCTGACTCTCGTTCTTGAAACTCAGAAGCTTTACCCTCAAGAACGTCGAAGAAGCTTTGGAGAATATTGGAAAGATCCGTCGACTGAGTGACAACTTTATTATTGGTGTTGAAGGATTTCACGTCAACCAATTGTTTAGCATCGTGCACATACCGTCCGAAAAGTTCAAGATTTATTTTAAGCGTGTCATGCAGTTGTATCTGATTACGAATAACACGCAAGCATTTGTCGAAAGCTTCGGTGAAAAAGTGGGTATACGACAGGAAGAACTTGGCGGATGAAATACGAAAGGACACAATTCTGTTAGCGAACGCGGACGAAAGGAAAGTAATTCCTTCCTCAAGAGGAGAGCAGCAAGTTTGTTTATGCTTGAGGCTACGAAGGTGACCGTTGTAGGAATGTTGTGGAACGTAAATGCTACAAGTATCACACCAGCGGTCAGAAGAACCAGCAGGCGTAGCAATTTTAAGTTTTTTCTACGGCAGAGGCGATGTACGTTGGAGTTGTGCTCGTTTCCGACAAGAGGTTAATCGATGTCTTTTTAAATTATCAGATCGCGTAAAGGAAGCATCACAGTCCGGTCAAGAGATCATAGCGGCTAGCGATAAGAGTTATATCTCGACAACGACTGAGGAATACTGAATGGGAGGGACAGTAAATAGCGATAGGAAAATGGGAGGGATGTGTAAGGTGGAGAGGGCATAAGGAGAGGGGCTAAAGGAATATATACTGAAACTGTAGTGGGTACGGTGTGGTAAGATGAGTGCTGGACAAATGGGTAACGGTGCTGATTTAGCTGCCGAGCTAAATATGAACGAAACCGAGCTGGCTGCTATATTGGAAAACTTCTTTCCAAACGATTCCTTCGCATCACCCGCTGAAGGTGAGGGGTGTGTTGGAGGTGCTACCACGGCAACGATGGCAGAGCCTGTGGCTAGCACCTCTACGATGGCGGTGGCGGGAACGAAGTCGATATCGATGAAGCCGAAGAAGCGATCGTACACACGAAGGTTGTCGGCTGCTCCATTCGATTATTCCAAGGTAGTCGACCAAGTAGGAGAAGCCATAAATAGTGTTAAGGAGGAAAAGCGGCGACGAGAAGTGGTACTGAATGAAAGAGAGACAAAGGCCGCTTCATTGACTGAGTACCTGAAGCGGAAAGAGAAGGAGCTGGAGGATTTGAACAGATCGGTAGTTGAAACGAGAAAGGAGGTACAAGAAATCGAACATAAGCTAGCTAACCTTAAGTCCGCTTTACTGAGTAAATTTAATGACTAAAATTCAATGATGTTTTATATTATATTGTATTATATTAAATAAAATTCTGTTATATTGTATCGTTCTATATTTTGTAATAAAATAAAATAAAAGAGAATACAAATTATATATATTTATTTATTAAAATAAAACAAGAAATATGTAATACTAAGCAATACAATAAAACAATAGAAAGTTCAAGTTATGGTTTTAATGTATACTGCTGCTCCGTGGTCCATCGCATAGACGACCAGTGTCCCCTGGAAAGAGCTCCACGACAGCTGCGCTTCCAGGTGCTCGCAGAAGGCTCCAACCGATCTTCTGTCGGACACCTTCCATAGTGTAAACCCTCCAGGTGTGGTACTACTGAAGATCATCGTGTCCACATTGATGTTCACATCAGTTGGCACGGAGCCATGAAACAGTATAGTAAATTGCGCCATTGTTGATTGTATTAACTTGAACAGTCTTAGTGATCTGTGCTGAACGTTGTAAAAACTTGAGTATTTATACAATTTCGAGGAGGAGGATATGAGTGGGGGTAAAGTTAAGATTAGTACAAATGTTCGTGCGAAGAAGGACTGATACATGGCTCATCTAGCGTGTGAACAATTGCTTTTTTGGCAAATAGAAATAGGTTACATGTTTTCATGTAAAACAAAGGTAGATCAGATATTGTTGGCGGGGTAAGGAGTAATGTCATGAACCTACGGATAGACATGGTGTTTTGGTATCATCTCATACATACATAAAAGTTCTCATACATGGCTCATCTAGCGTGTGAACCATTGCTTATTCAGCAAATAGAAATAGGTTACATGTATAGTAATGTCATGAACCTATGGATAGACATGGTGTTTGGCATCATCTCATACATACATAAAAGTTCTGATACATAGCTCATTTAGCGTGTGAACCATTGCTTATTCAGCAAATAGAAATAGGTTACATGTATAGTAATGTCATGAACCTACGGATAGACATGGTGTTTAGTATCATCTCATACATACATAAATGTTCTGATACATGGCTCATCTAGCGTGTGAACCATTGCTTATTCTGCAAATAGAAATATGCAAGAAGTTATTCTGGAGGAGGAGGGGTAGGTGGAGGGAAGGTAGCAAGCGGAGCGTCGTCTCATTCTTCTCTCCACTCTCGTTCCGAGCAGACGCAAAATAATCCGATAAATAAATAAATAAAACTTTCACTTTAAAAATGGAAAACAAAAATGCAAGAAAACCTGCCGTACCGTAATGACGGTATGGAAAATCGAGGACAAGTGGTGTAAGTATTAATTAATATTGTTGAAGTAATTGTTTAATTGTTACTTAATAATTTTGTTTTACAGTGCGAGTTTGTGGTCGCCGTCACAACAATGGCTGCGATAGCTGTGGTGTCGGCGCCACCAACATGTTCTGCTGCTGCTGGTGGAAAGAAGCGGACTTTAGGGATGACGCAGAGGAAGCGTCTTTCGACGTCCACCACCGCAACCACCACGCCGACGACCACGGGGAGGAACATGGTACCGACGCCGTTATCCACGTCCACGGCGGCGGCAACGACGTATACCTGGACAACGGCGACGACGATGACACTGCTGCTTCAGTGTAAAGTGACTGCGGTTTTTCACTTCCGACCCTTACGCCGATTCCATCGCCTGTTTCTCCACTTCCGGAAACTCCAACGACGCCTTCTGAGACAACGCTATCACAGGACATAGATAGTCTGGAAAGCGCCTTTGCGATAATTCCGAAAGTGTGCAAGAAGATGGCGTATTTGACGTCCACTTGGGAAGGAAGGCGCGCTGCGCAGCAAAAGGTGCGCGCTGGAATTTCCCAAGTCGACAAGGCTATCATAGAACAGAACGACGACGTCGCTAAGTGGAAAGCTGAGATTGCTCAGCTTGAAGCAGAAGTGGCGAAGTCTGTCTGTAACACGGAAGCATTGTTGAATAAACGGGTCGAACTGGTGGAGGAGGACCACCAGCTCGATCTAGAAGTGGACGTTTTACAGCGCGCGAGGGAAGAGAAGCGTCCGAAGTTGGAGCAGCTGGAAACGTGGCTTGACACCGCGAAGCAGCAGTTGACGTCGGTTACCAAGAGGTGATGTTAAATAGTGTATATATTAGTATGTAAGTGTTGTAAATAAGTTAATTAGTAAATAAGGGTTAGTATGTAAGTGTTGTAAATAAGTTAAGTAAATAGTTTGTTAGTTAGTTTGTAAGTGTTTTGGAAAAAAAAAAACAAAAAAAAACCACCCTCTGGGATAAACCAAAAAGGTCCCAAAATATTTTGAACAAAAAAAAAAAATTTTTGAGGTTAGGTTAAGACGTGAAATTTGGTGAATTTATGTTTCCATGGAGAAGCTGTGTATAGGTATGCAAGGGATGAAAAAAATCCGCTGAAAAACATCACAGGGAAATGGGTACAGGGGGGGGGGCGAGGTGCCGGAGGGAGGAGGGGGGTCGGGCGGCCTTAGTCCGAGAGGAGTAGTGGTCTGAATTTGATACTTCTCACATTGCCAAGTTGTACCTTCAGTCTTCGACATCAATAGTGAGAGAGGCACCTATTTTTTAGTACCGCCCCTTATACCTTTAATTAATTCTTGAAATTTAGGGTAGAAATTACTTCCCCCATTACAGATGTTCGCCAAGTTTCGTTGGAAGCAAATTGTTCTTCATGGAAGACTAAACATTTTTTACTGAGACATTTTCTCCCTATCATCTACCCTTCATACACTTTTCGGGGGTCAAAGTATGAGGGTGAAACACGTTAAAAAATATTTCTCGACTTTTCAGGGTGGGATCATTTAGCCCACTGTTCAACTTACATTTTCCAAGAGGAACACTTTTTTTTTAACTGCAATTTTTTTTTTAAGCTTAAAGGTGTCAACTTTTTGTCAACTTTATTTTTTTTCAAAAATTTTTTAGATTCGGGTACTTCCACTCGGGGACCTTCTTCCCACACCATTAGTTATAACCCGATTTCAATTCCTTCTGCTTCAAAAAAATTTCTAAATCCACATTTTTACACTTACCCCCATCATCTTTTACGCCGAAGTATTTCATTAAATACCTCATTGTCTTCTTATACTACACCTCATTATCCATATTTTCATGTACTAATTTTTCATACTACTCTTTTCCTGCCCTCAAAATATATTTTTACCATTATTCTCACCTAAAAATTTTTCCTCCGACAACTGTCTATTAAAACTCATAAACGAATACAATAGGTTCAATAAGACATATTACGCCTTATATACTCTTTTAATTACCCCTTCATCAATTAATAAATTACTACTACCTAGCGATGCCACCTCATAATACAAATATTGTTACACCATCACCTTCGCTACCACACTACTCCGTACCACTTCCTTTACATCCCCACTATTCTCCCCACCACCTACCTTCCTATTTAAACCCTTGTCAACCTGAGAGAGCATCACTTCACCAGAACGGTCTTGTGAATTAACAAGGACCTTTCTCGTGTATCTATTGTCCTTTCACCATTCAGGCGAACTGTTGACGAAACCACCTTCCTCCAATGCGGATATTGTTGGCGCCTTCGTGAAACCTGTACGGCTGAAACAGGATTCTGCTGTCAAGAATGTCTTAACAACAGACCTCTGCTTTTCTGCCATAGCTGCAGATTTTTTCATTGCGATGTCATAAACTTGTGCTGCCGACCTTGTCGTCAGGGGACTCAATAGTACCTCTGCGAAAAGTCGGGCTTTGTTTACGAGATCGATGATACGCACACGCTGTACTGTATTCTTTGCAATACTTACGAGCAAAGACGTCAACTCTTCCGATCCATTAAGTTTTCATAAACCTACCTTTCAATGACTATGTCATTACCTGTCCCTCCCTCTCCTACACCATCCTTTTCCTTTTTAAAGACTTGTGACCTTGACACACTTTCCACATAACTTCTTATTATCCCCAAACTTTACCTTAATCTTATATCTCAAACGTCTACTACCTTTTGCTTCTTTATTTATTTCTTAACACAAATATATACATGTACACGTTCTACGCTCCTTCTACATAACCAAGATTATTACTTATTTCTATTACATATCCTTCTTCAAATACGGTCTTATTTGTGATACGGTGGTTCTCACTGCAAACAAACTCGTACCTGCACATCTCACCACACCATCCGCAATGAATGTGAACTTCGTCATGGATATACACTTCCAACATCCATAAATTCGGAAGTCGTGTATATAATGACACAATTCCTCCATTACTTCCCCAATATCGACAGCTCCAACACATTGGTAGGTAGCGAAGATTATTCCTATCACAGTACAGCACATACGCAGAACATGCTGAGAAGTTCGTTTCACATTTGAAGAGTTTTCGAGCTACGTTCCACCCTTTCATGGAGCTAACATCACTTACATACTTCATTGCTTTATTTACAGTATACTCCTCTGTCTACGTAATCTCCTCTACGTAACACAGTGTTACGCTGCGCATCATACAATCCTTCCATGTGGTCCGCATTATTCCAATACTCTACTTCTTTTGTACCACCACAAACTTCATCGATACTACAACCTCTACTACTGCTTCTTACATCCATTCTCAAATCAATCTTCTCAACTACTTCTGCCTTCTCTTCCTTTTCACTACTTTAACGATTGTCTACCTGCTTACAACTGCACTTCTTTCCCATCCTTCCCCATCACAATATCTACATGAATCACGTACAAATGCAATTGCAATAATCAGTGTAAGTGTAACTAAATACCTAACATCATTCCTCGAATAACGTTGCAATGACACTTCAACGGCTGTAGACGTATTTAAAACCTTCCGTCATAAAAATCGTAAACTTCAGACGACTGCAGACGTATTTAATTTTACATAACCGACACATGTACATATATTTCAATTCATTGCGAAGCATTCGACCACTACATACACACAAGTTTAAAGTCAATGACCTTCCGTCAATTTCACCTTAAGGAACCTCTCCTCCTCTGAATTAGAACCGGTCATCTTACACTACTTTAGTTTGGTTTGTTTTGATTCTAGGAGGTATAATATTTTCGGAAAAAAATGGAAAATATGAATGAAACTCATGTAATGAATTCGGATAATAAATATCAACTTCCAAAATATAGCCAAAAGGTGAATCCGTTCAAATATTATCTAAATGAAATACGCTTATTTTGGATTTTGTAAGCCACTCGAATACTGAAATGGGAAGTTTCTTACTCATAGCATACCCGTATAAATTTGTAGCGTCAAAATACATTATAAAAGACGTTCTTCTAATGGGATTATAATCGGATAAGTATTTATTATTAGCAGTATGCTTTCTTTCTATACACTTGACATATACCACTCCTTATCCCTTTTTTAAAATAATGAAGCATTGAAATATCGGTAAGAAGCTCAAGTTGCGCATTTGTGTAACGTAAAAAAACTGTCCCATGATAAAGATGGCGCTGTTATATATTGACAGGGATCTAGCTTGTAGGTTTTATAACAGATTTTGCGAAAATACTCAAAAATGTCTGGTAGTAATAATACATCTGTTTTCAAATATAGGTCCGAATATTCTCCCAATGTTTGACAATTAAATTTCTTTCATGCCGTTTGCGCATGCTTATATTGTATTTAATTAATGTTAGTTTTTGTTAAATCAAAAAACATTTCTTTATTTTGGAGTTATGTTTCTAATAATTTTTCAAACGAATCCAAGTAAGAATAAGGAAATACCCCTTTTCTTCTCATCAATTCAAATTCATCTTGTTTGGGAAAAAATCGTCTTACAGATACTAGATCACTGTCGCTCATTTTCGAAGCTAATGATTCTAAAGAGCACTCCAAAAATCTAAAAGAATCTATAAATCGCAATTTTAAGAATTTTTTTTTTAATTTTACTGTTTTCAGTTTTGTTTTCAACATGTATGCTTTTAGAAAAAGTGATGTACTTTTCTTTATTTTCTTTTAATTTAAATTACAAATAGAATGGGCAGCACCCCTAAAATGACCTGTTAAATGACAATGATCTCTCACTTTCTCTTCACTTTCCGAAATTTCCTTACAACAAATATGGCATTGCCTGCAATTTTGGAACTAAATTTATTGTTCTTTACTTAGTCGTTCGATAGGTAGAGTTACCTTTAAATAATGATGATATATATCTATGGTTAACACTTCTTAATCGTTCAGAAATTTCTGTACACAATTTTCACCTCTGTAAATATTTAATTTTGATAAGGAATCATCAAAGTTGCATTTCAAGTAATAACCGAAGGAATAGGGTATATGATAACGCGTATCCACAGTGAAAGGATTGTCTTGGCTCTCGGGAAGACATGTTAAAATTGGTTTCAAAATGCACTCAGTCTGCATATATAACAAAGGGTAAATCGATTTGTTTTGAAAATTTTTCGAATTTTAAAATATTTTCAGGAACTAAACTGCCATTAACATCAGTTTTTAAATTTGCTGAAGGGGTGACTGTTATAATGTGATTACAATCTCTAGCTTGATGTTCTAAAAGACTTCGACTGTTCGAAAAATATTGAAGGCATCCGTCACGAAAATATTTTTTATGATTGGTTTTATTAGTCTGGGTTGAAATCAAACGGGAGAAATTTTTTATCCAGGCGTAATGCCGATTACCAGCAAGATCACTTATGATTAATAAATTAATATGCACCTGTTTCCTATTTTTTGTATAATACAAAGGCCCAACAATTTCTGTTGAGTATTTACCGTTAGAAAAAGAGTTTTCCAACCCGTATACGTTCAAAGAAACGTTATTAAGTTCTTTAAATAAACAAATTTGTTTAAGTTTAACTGGAAAATCGATACCTTGCAGTTTAAACACTGTTAAATAATGGGGATAAGATGATGTTCTAGCAGGGTTTCCTGAAGGCGGATAGATAGCTGATACTACTGACCACGCAAAGCAGTGGTCATCGCTGTTCTTAATATTCACGACTGCTTTCTTCAATGCGATAAATTTAGGTAATGGAATGAAGGAGTTTGCCCGCATAGGAGTGAACTTCCCGAAGTTTATTTCAAGAAACTCAATATTGACAAGGGCCCATCCTGAAAAATAAATTATTACTACCATTAATTTAATAAAATTAAGAAAAATAATTTTCTGCTATTTTAAAAAATGTGCGCATATGATTCGAGGTATTTAATATAATATAATATAATATATAATATAATCTTTCCGGAATCTCTCTCTTGGAATTCCACTGCTTTTGTTTTCAAAATATCGATGAAATTCTCGTAGTCGGCCAAAAGATCGGATGACTCCGACAGAACAGCATTTGGACTATTAAACGATTTTAAATCAATTTCTTCAGTTCGAGCATGAATAAAAAGAGCAAACAGTTCCATGCAGATTTTGACACTTTTAAGTTTTTGAATTTGACTATTTAGAAGGTCGAAAACTTTTTCTTTAATCTCCATAAAAAATCATCATAGTCGATTTAATTTTGTTTCGGCCATATTCTAAACGTCAAAACTTTTTGTCGAAATGCTGCACTGTCTGCTTTACGTATTTTTCTATTAGGCTCACCAACCGCGTTGGGGGTATTGGAAATTCTGCAGGGATGCTTTTGATGCCTTCGAAGATTATCCAGTGAAACTCTTCTGACACTGATTACATTGGTAGACCATGAAAACAAACACTTCGAATACTGCTAAGTAAATGTGTAAAAGTTGCACTGCATGCACTTTAAAATAGCGAACTAACACAAAATTCTCAATTTAATATAGAATTTATTACAAATTAGACGAATTGATACCAAAAAAATGAAGCAGAGTTACCGTTTTAATTGCAAAATATAAAAATTAAATCGTCTAGCGCATTACCTATGATGCTCGGCGCAAAGGTTGGTTATTAGTCGAGCAAAATAAATTGAGAATAAAAATTTGTAGTTTATATTCGGGAATCATCAACCATTTCTACTCGTATAGCGTTAGCTTCAAACATACAAATCATGATGAACTGACACTTAACATAATGTAAACATGCAATAGGCACATTTTTGTTAAAAACCATTCGAATACCGGTCATAAAATCGAGAAAAGTCACTGATTCGATTTCAAAATTTAATATTAAATCGTCTAACATATTATATATTATTCGCGCCGCGATGGGTGTAAATAGCCCGGTAAAATGGATTGATGGATACTGCACACTTAAAAAAGTCTTAATAATTCCAACGAATCGATCTGAGTTAGTTAATTTTAGTTGGAAAAACTAATAAAATTAGTAGTAATAGCTTATTTTACGCTCAACTAACCGAGGAAAATTGATTGAGTTCTGTTTAGTTATGGGGACTCATAAAATCAGTAGGATTTTGAAATTAACACTGTTAACTAAATTTTGAGTAACTTCTATTAATTTAATTAGTCGTTTCAAAAAAAGTATTTCATTGGATAAGAAATAATTTGTGTACTTCTAACGATTTACCTTATAGTTGTCGTAACTAAAATTACATTTGCAAGAAACAAATGCGATCACGTGAGAAGTACCTGGAATAAAGCGGCGTCTGTATTCAGACATGTTATATTTCTTGTTTAGTTTGTGGTGAAGTGTCTATTGTGCTCTTGGAGTATTTATCACAAAGTAAGTACAAATTTAGATAATATTATGTGACGGTTACAATAATTGTCACAAATCGACTAATTAATAAATATATTGTCTTAACCGAAACATGTACCTACATACATGAAATAAAAATATAACCGTAGGACTTACATGGCACCATCATACCTTGCACAATCAGTACAAACCGTTTTATACATATTGCGCTAATTTCTCTGACTATATAACATCCCAAGTAACATTTTAAGTTTTATTAGTGTCTCCAATATATCTTGAAGTCTACTTTTTAAAACATCTCCTAAAAGCTAATTATCTTATTAATTTCCTCCAGACCTTCAGAAGAATTCCTTAAACCAAATGTGGAGAATCTTATGAATGCCTTTAAGAGTAAATATAAAAGAAAGCTTAAAACCTTTTTGCCGTACACAAATAAACTCCAAGTATTCTTCAAGTTATCTTTAAGAATATGTTTGAGACACTTATAAGAAAACCTTAAGGGTAGTTCAATGTAACACTATTAACATTAGTCTTAGAAATGTCTTTGGTTAGAGTTTATATCTTTATTAATATATAATATTATATCTCATCAAGTTTTATTTTACTTAAGATGTTGAACGTCTCGTGACGCTATACCACGATGACATATAATGATTACAGTAAATGCTAATCACAAAAACACAAGTCTAATAATTCGCGAAAATCGGCGCCTAGTACGCTAAAAATCCAAACGCACACCAGTTGACTGATTAATTGTCTCATGATAAATCCAAAAAATTAATGCGCCTCGCTAACCTAACAAATTTGTTTAAAAAATTGTATGTAATATTTTCGAAAATATGCATATTTTTTTGGAAAAATATTTCAATTGTTTCCTATTACTAACTATTGACTAATGTTAACATTTTAGTATCATTGTACGATTAAATTGTCATTAATGTGTAAAATATTTCATGTGGTCATGCAGATATTTTCCTCAACCATCAAAAAAATATGGCAGATTTCGCTAAAATTCTTAATGGTGTTGCGAAATGACATAAAAAGTCAATAGGCACTTATTCCTTCGGTACTAAGTTAGGCTTAAGTAAACCTATACTTATAATTGTTGTAATAAATGCAGTATTAGAGCGTATTGGCTGTTACAAAGGGTAAACAGTCTTACGAAAGACAATTTATACCTAATCAGGAGCTATTAGTCTTGTTCTAAGAGTACTATAAGACTATTTTATCTGCCCGAGTCACTCCCGTCGCTAATAAACATAACCTCTATAAGTTGAATTGGTTGTGTTATGTGCATGTGTTTTGTGAATTTGCGAAATGCCATTTAAAATAATACAGACTGTGGAGGATGGGCAAATATGCCTGTCTATTGTTCCTTCCAGTTGGGAGGAGAATGGCATTTTGCACTGGCCCAAAAATAAGACACTGGCCTCAAAACTGTTGAGAAATGAACAGTCAAAACCGGATCCCCAAAAATGGGAGAAAATGATGTGCCTCAAAAAAAGAGAATTTAAATCCTATTTAGAAGCAGAAGAGGAAATGACAAGAATGGAGGAGTTGGAAGATACCGACGCCGATGAAGCTAATTCAAAGAAGCTACCGAGAATCACCAGAAATAAACTTTCCATCACAAAAGCGCTAATTTATTAACTAAGAAAATACGGAGTTAGTAAGCGTTTTGTGAACAGAAGTACATAAAATGAGACGCAACAGCAAATACAGATCAAATAGTTTTATGATTTACTTATGTTACACAATATAGCCTTATTACTACTGGTTTAAAGGTATCTTCTCTTAATGTATGCTTGTTTTTGTCTCGTTCAAAGTAAGCTTAAGATTACTTTCATTTGTAGTTTTATAATTACTTCTAACAAGAACAAAATGACTCAGCCTTATTAATCTGAAGAAGTATTCTTTAAGAATGCTACAAGAGTAAATTTTAAGAATATAATAAGACTTTTAAGACTTCTTCGCTGCTTTTTAAAACCTTCCAGAATTTAAGAGCATTTTAAGAGTTAAAATTCTTATGAAGACCTTAACGTATACCTCTAATATAACCTTCTTAAGTGCAAAAGCCCTTAACGATAAAAGAGTCTTATGTCCTAGTCTTTGAGAAAAATATAAGACTTGCTTATAAATCTATTTTATCTTCAAGAGATAACTCCATTCACTAAAACATTAATAAGACAATATTACTTTTCATATATCCAATAAAACTCTCATAAAACTTGCCCAAGAGTAATATGAATTTGAAATGTTACTTGGGATACTTGCCTATTTATTCCTCTTATAAATGATGCAATAGTACAATTTAATAGAGTACTACCATCAACAATTATCAAAACCAGTAGTTTATAGATCAATCATTTTCTTTGTTTGATGATTTATTATTAGTACCTTTCCTTTTGCATTATAAAAGATTTACCTATATTTTAAATATCCTTGCAGATTTTGTTAAAAATGAATAGTTCTGACGATAACGTTGAAAGATATGTAGAAAATATTTTAGAGTATTGGGGTTTAGGAGAGCTTATTTCAATATTTAAAGGTATACAATACATACACATGTATATCTGTATATGTATATGTGTAACAATATTCTGTATAGTATTTCTTTACTTTCGAATGTATGTAACTCAATTTTTCAGATAACAAAATTAATAAAGATGTATTTACAAAATTAACCCCATCCCTAATAAAGGAATTGATTCCACAAGTGGGCATTCGCATACAATTTACAGAAAAATATGATGAATTTATAAAAAATAATAGGATTGAAAATGCAGAAATAGTTTTTGACAACACATTTGCAGAACTTGCGTCAATTTCATCACCAGAAAATAATTCACCTGTTACCTCACCTTTGACAATTTATCCAACTTTTGGAATGACAGACAAGCAAATTGTTCAAGCACCATTTTTTAAATATAACGTTAAATGCGCCCAACAGACAGGACTAGAAGACTTACTTAATAGCTGCACAGAAGGAAAGTACAAAACTCATAATAGCTCGACTCCTGATAATCGTAATAAATTAACCGAACTCGTTATAGAAAACGAATTAGAAGGAAATATTAAAACAAAAATATCTATACGATTCGAAGACTTAGCTGCAGCTATTGAAGGCCTTTTTCCTACGGAACATAAGGCAGGATATTACTCTATACATATATACCTATACACATTTCTACTCATATTTATATTGTTATTTAATTGCCGAATTTGGTCATTGAGTGAAATATTTACCTAAAACGCTTTGTGGTGGTTACAGTTCGTTCGCTTATTGGGTATCTTTGATCATGTACAATTTTTTATCAGCATACAAAATTTACCTCATCCACGATGTAAGATATTAACGTCCGAATTCGGCAATTGCAAAACAACATGTACATAATCTACATACTTAATGATTTTGTACATAATTAATATCAAAAGTATATATAATATTTACAAATAAATAATTTTAATTTACTTATGTTTTTCTTGTTTTAGTCTACTTACTTTACAACAATTAGAAGTGAAAGAAATGGAAAGATATATTTTACAGGCAGAGGAAAACTGTTTTGTAAAAATTATAATTACAGAAAAAAATTAAGACTAAGTGGAATAAGTGTTTGCCAAGTTATTCCAGAAAATTAAATAGAAATAGGCAAGAAGTTTTCCTTTTTTGTTAAAATGAAGTTTACAAAATGTGTTTCAGATGATGTAAGTGCTGATGAATCCATTCAGTGGTAAAGTAACATATAACCATTTCAACAAATTGAAAGCCATTGGCAAAAATTGTTTCGAAAAAGGAAGGAGCTATTAAAAAATATTACAATAGATGAGTATTTTCGATTATTTCCTGTTTTATCAACTAACAGTGGATATACTTTGGTATGTTTATATTTAATAGAAACATTTAACTATTAGTTTATAATTTTGTTTTTCAGTTTAACATAGATTTTAACATAAAATATCCAGATAAAGATATCCTATACTTAAAATGGACAAACTTTACTGCTAATGTAGTGAAATATGCTCAAACGTATTGCAAAGATAAAACAGTATCTACAATTTTGGAGGAAATAAATACAAGAGATTTGAGCGAAGGTAATTTAAACTACTTCTAAAATTAAACAAATTGAATTTTTTATGTTTAGAAGGAAAAAATATTCGAATCTTGAAAATACTCCCTTATCTGATGACTCCAGTTGCTGTCAATAAATACTGGAAACCTTCAAAAGCAGAAATAGATGAGGGTTTCATTTTACATGTAAAGGTAAACTTATAACTATTGCTTCATTAAACTTGTATAGTTACATTAGGTTTTTCTATTTTAGCATATTCAAGATTTACATAGAGAAATAGAAAACAGAAAAGCGAAACTTACTAAAGCTAAGGTAACATTTCAACCAACAGCAATAATCCTTGGTGAATCTCTGGACACTATTAATACTACTTACGTAGCGATTAACTCTGTCCTGTACAAAGTTGAAAGTATATTGAAAACAATAGAAGTTACCTTTAAATCGTTTCATGCTTTAAATGCTCTTTATTCGGCAGACGCTGAACAAGTGTGGTTGCTAATTCAAAAAAGCTTATTTGAAATCGAAACCGAATTTGATAAAAGCTACACTTCTGTATCATGTATTGTGCCGTTTCTTAAATAAGTTTACTGTTATATTCATAATATTCTTTATGCCATGAAATGTTCGTTTTGTAGTCGTAATTACTGTTCTTTGAAAGCACTTATTTTTCATTTGCGAGTTATTCATAAGTTAGATGAACGTTCGGAATATGTATGTTGTGAAGAAAATTGTTCCAGAAAATTTAATAATTTACATTCATTTAGAACACACTTTAGCAGAGTTCATAGTGTGTCAGCTATTGTTAAAAAATCAATCCAAAGCAAACCATTTACAAAAGACAAACTTATTTGGGCAAAAAATCATGATGTAATCGTGAACGTAAATAATGAAACAGAACATAACTCTGATGATACTACCTGTGCCAATATTAATCTTAATGATGCTTCAAAAATTTTTCGGCAACAAGTGCTATTACTTACTGCAAAATTACACGCTTTGAGTCACATGCCACGAAGTCATATTCAGTTTATAGTAAACAGTATTTCAGAACTGTTTAGTAGTGGTTTTATAAGTACAATTAAGAATTGTTATTTAAGAAATATGCCAAATATTACAGAAGATACCAGAAAAGAAATTAATAACGTATTTAATTTATTAGAAAACCCATTTAAAGATTTAAATTCGGAATATTTGAGACTAAAATCATTTCAATGCAGTGAGTACTTTTCAGCACCTGTTCAATACAAAATTGGAGAAGAAATGAATGATGTTCGTTCTAGTAAAAATGTTACTTACGAACCGATTGCGTTAAATGGCCACTTCATTCCGTTAAGAAGTCAGTTAAAACAAATACTAGAAAAATAAGGAGTTTTTTCTTTCAATTTATGATTACATTAAAATATTAGAAAAACCATCTCCGGAAATTTCAAATATTATGCAAACTAACATTTGGAAAAATATTTTAGAGAAAATGCCAAAAGACGGATTGGTGTTGCCATTAATTTTATATTTCGACGATTACGAAATCGGAAATGCACTTGGTTCCCGTGCTGGAGTCCATAAGCTGGGTGCGGTTTATATCTCACTAGCTTGTGTACCTCCAAAGTATTCATCAAAATTAAATAACATTTTTCTTGCTCTTTTATTCCATTCAGAAGACAGGAAAAAATTTGGAAATACGTTAACGTTTCGAATTTTAATTGATGAACTAAAATTTTTAGAAAATGAAGGTATTACATTAAAAGCCGCTGTTTATACTGGAAAGATTTACTTCAGTCTTGTTTTAATTACTGGAGACAACTTAGGACTAAATAGTCTTCTTGGCTTTACTGAAAGCTTTTCAGCCAATTTTTACTGTAGGTTTTGTAAAACGCCGAAAAGTAAAATGAATTCATCTCTTACTGTAGAAGAAAATTACATACGAAATAGAGAAAATTACTTGGAGGATTCAAATATTGCTAACGTTTCATTGAGTGGGATTAAAGAACCTTGCATTTTTCACTGTCATGTAACCGAGAACTTCTCAGTTGATGTAATGCATGATTTGCTAGAGGGTGTGTGCCACTACGACATGTTAATAATTTTAACTAATTTCATATTTATTGAAAAGTTAATAACTCTTAGTGATCTTAACTACAAATTAAAAGTATTCGAATATGAAATTAACCATTTAAACTGTAAACCTCCGCCTTTGTCTCCTGATTTTGATAAGAAAGCAAAAATTTCATTCTCTGCAAGTGAAATGCATTGTTTTATTATAATTTTCGGCTTTTTAGTTGGAGAATATATTGTTAGATACCCACCTTTCATTTAGGTCATTTTAATCTTATTTGTCATTCACAGCGTTGTGAGAATCGAAGTTAGGTTATCATTTGACACCATTTTATGATTTTATCATTCTAATATAATGTTTCAACTTATGTAGCATATTATCTTGATTTTATATTTATTCTTTTAATGTCGTACAACAGTTGGCACCAACATGTTAAATCCAAACAAGGGAAAGTTATTTACACGATATGTTTGATATCCAAAATTGTAAACTGTTTATCAACCGCGAAAAGCACGAACGCTATTAAACTAACATCGTATCTCGCGATTGTTGACTTAAGTCTCTATCTTTAAATATCACAAATGTCACCCCCAGCACATTGTGTACTTTTCGTGTTGATTTACCAAGACCATGTCAAGTCACCCCTTGTTTTGATATAACGCAAGATGTCAGAAATGATATCGTCTATTTTAACTTTTCCTATCTGTAGTAGAATTAGGGTGTGTACTCTTCCCAGGGGTTGTGTACACGTCGTTCATTCGTTCTCGTAACCATAATGTTTACACCTAGAATAGTGTTGTTATGTATAATCTTGAGGGCGAGGGCGTGGACTAAAAAGTTTATAAAATACCTTCCGAGGTCCCAGAAGGGCAGTCCGCTGTCTTACTAACTTGGCACTCCTTCTAACTCTTACTTTCACCTAAGTCGCGATTCTGATCTCTAATTCTTAATAATTGTCGAGCCAGCCCTTTAACTCATTGAAATTCGGTCACTGTTCATTATTATTGCGCAATTAGACAATAAAGACTTAAGTTTGGTTCCGTTTTTTATTACGAAAGAGTTATAATATATATATCGTGTCGACAAACACGTAGAAAAGACTGTCTGGTGTCAGGAGATCCTAACAAAATTGGTGTCAGGAGTGGGATAGTGCCACAAAAAGAAGATAACAGCCATTAATCTTGGTTCTTCGATTTGGTGAGTTTCAACTCTTTGAGCACTGTCGTTGTTGTGTCGCGGAACTGGGTGATATCAAATTTAATAAGACAAACTGTTCAAAAACGTTTATTATGATTTAAAAACCAAGAAAAGAAAACCGTTCGATTACAATAAAGAAAAACTATAATACTTCTTACTATTACCGATATCTTACATCAGCCCATAAAACATTGCATAGCCTACCACGCCTTATTTCCCCAGCGTTCTACACGTGAACCCGACACACCACCTATCCACCAAAGGAAGTAAATACTCAAAAAAGAAAAATACAATTCCACCAACCTAACATCCTCCCCACCTTGAGATAAGGAGAACAATAATTTATCTCAACACAATAACAATAAAACAAACATTAACATACAAAACACAACAAATGCTAATATGTTAATCGTTCAACCCCCCTAACTTTCCTACCGCTTTTTGTAACATAGGGTTCCTTAAAGTCATTTAGATCAACATTCTCCTCAACGCATTTCACTTTGCTCTTCGGTCTTTTTCGTTCACGTAAAATGGAAGTTTTTACACCTTGGTCGATACTATCGTGATTTAATTCCAGTGGAAAAACTCTTTGTATTGGCCTCATCAATTCTCCTGTAGCTGTTGTTAGCCGCACCACGCGAACAATCCCATCTTTACCCGGAATTAACTCGGTCACTCTGGCCAATGGCCACTCAAGCCTTTTAGTGTTGTCACTCCCGATTAAGACAATATCACCTATATTCACCTTATCAATATTTTTAATATTAACTCTTTGCTTAACTAACATCCCTAAATATTCACTTCTAAATCTACTCCTTAATTGTTCTTTTACATTCTGTCTATACGCATAACGCTTATTTATTTTACATTTTTCGATGTTGTCTAAATCTAATACACCAATCTCTCTTATTTCTATCAAAAAGTCTGATGGAGCTAGTGGCTTCATCTCAGTTTCACCATCGGACATAAATGTAATAGGCCGTGAATTTATTATTGCCTCACAATCAATTAAGACAGTAGTCATTTCTTCATAATCTAAACTCGTTCTTTTAAGAGTACGTCGCAACAATTTTTTCAAAATACCAATAAGACGTTCCCAAAATCCTCCCCACCATGCCGCGCTGGGAGGATTAAATCGCCAATCAATTTGTTGCACAGCAACAGTACTTTTTAACTTTTGGTAGTCTAAACTTTTCAACTCATTGTTGAGACCTCTAAAACCCGCACCGTTGTCGCTGTAGATTACGCTTGGTCTACCCCTTCGAGCTATAAATCGTCGAAGTGCCATTAGTACTGCCGCTATATTCAACGAATTTACCAATTCCAAATGCACAGCTCTAAAAACTGCACACGTAAAAATGCATATCCAGGCTTTCGAATCTTTCAAGTACACTGGACCGGCAAAATCAACACCTACTACTTCGAATACCGCCGCATCCCTAACACGATTTACAGGTAGTGGTGCCGGAACCGAAACGAAAGACTGAGCATCATATCTTTGGCAAGCCACACATTTTCTTATGACGGATCTAATTATTCTTCTACCCCCTATTATCCAGAATTTTTCTCTTAAGGAATTTAACGTAATTTGCACACCAGCATGATTTAAATTTTCATGCTTCTCTGGTATAATCAAATTAACAATATTAACGTTATTGGGTAGAATATACGGACATTGAAAATTAAACAAGTCCTCCCTAAGAACAATCTTTGATTTCAAGCGAACTAAACCTTCTTCGTCAGTAAATGACATATATTGTTTATTAATTTTATCTTCAAAATTCCAAACTTTCCCGACATATTTTTAATAAACTTTTCTCTGCTGCTACAATTTCTTCACAACTTAAGTTAGATTCATTAACTCTACTTGAAGTATTCTTACAATTGTCTATAAATCTTTTGATCCAAGCAACTATACGTAAAATGGTAGAATACTTCGAAAACTTTTCCAAAACTTCTATCAACTTAGCGTCAGCTGGCATTGCAACTAAACAACTGCTATTAACACGTTCTTCACTCTTTTTCAATTCAAATTGTATCTCTTCCTCGTTATACAAGGAATCCACGCTACTGTTCGGCCAATCCTCAGGGTTTTTATACAACCATTCCGGTCCGTCCCACCAACACGATGACAATAAACGCTGTACGGTGCATCCTCTCGAAGGAAGATCGGCGGGGTTCAAATTACCCGGAACGTGTTTCCAACATTTAACATCGGAAATTTCGCGGATTTCCTTTATTCGATTATGTACGAACGTACTCCAGTTGCTTTCGCGCTTAATCCACGCTAATACCGTCGACGAATCCGTCCAAAAATATAGATCTATTATCTTTGTATTTAACATTTTAACCGTGGTATTAGCCAATCTTGCGCCAATCGTTGCCGCCAATAATTCTAAATGGGGTATACTACTGCGGGTAGAGTCTTTGCTTTTCATTGGAGCGACTCGCGATTTAGCTTGCACAAACCTAACCTTGATCCCGTCACTATCTTTTATACGGATAAAAATAACAGCTGCATATGCTAGTTTACTCGCATCGCAAAACGTGTGCAGACTGATTTTTTCGCTTGAATTTCCAATAAGACAACGTGGTATTTCAATTTTATTTAATTCCCTTATTCTGTTATACCACTTTAGAAAACGCGTTTGAATTTCCGTACCAACATCCTCATCCCACGCGAGATTCTTAGCCCATGTTTCTTGTAACAATATTCGCGGACCAAGCGTTACAGGACAAATAAACCCTAAAGGATCGAATACTCGATGTGCGTACGACAAAATATCTCGTTTAGTTATTTTTTCCATATTTAACTTTCCTAAATTTGTAACATTTATGGACAAAACATCTCGTTGTTTGTGCCACATGATTCCTAAAACTGGGGTGAAGCCCTCAACAGAATCATCACCACTAAATTCCCAACCGCGAAGGTCGAAACCAGCAAGCTCCATCACACTTCTCGCCTGATACATAAATTCATTTAACTGATCAGCCGAATCGACACTGGTTACGCAATTATCTACATAAAAATCATTTAACAATTTCTCAATATTATTACGAGTAAAAATCGATTTATAATCATTTTCTAAAGACTCAAGAATATTCTTTAAATGTAACTCAATTACTGCGCCTAACATGAATGGGCTGCAACACATACCAAAAACAACTCTACAATGACGCAATACAATTAGATTATTCTTATCATCATACCAAAAAAATCTTAGAAAATTTCTATCTTTAGGGTCGATACTTATCTGTAAAAATGCTTTTCTAATATCGGCGATCACACCAATGCTTCCTTCTCGGAAACGCAACAAAATGGAAGGTAACTGCTCGATAAGGTTTGGTCCCTTCTGTATACATTCATTCAAACTAGGCGAAGGCGGTTGTTTGGCAGAGGCGTCGAAAACGGGTCGAATCACAGTCGTACTGTTTTCCTTAATCACGTGTCGGTGTGGGAGATAGTGGCCCCAAGTATCCTCCTGTTCGTCCGGCACACGTTCAATAATCCCTTCAGCCAGCCATTCCTTGAATATACCGTCATAAGCTTCATATCTTCCCTCAGCCTTAAGTTTCTTCGTAGTCGTCTGAAGACGTTTCACGGCAACACTTTTATTGTAGTTTTCAGGCTTTCACGGCCGGCGTTGTATTTAGATATATATACATTTTCCGGGCTATTGTGCCGTGGTCGACATCTTCCTCCTCCTCGTTGCGTAACTGTTACAAATCGTCTAGATAAGTAACCTGCCTGAAGATGCCAGAAGCAAGATCTGGCGAAACGTCGCAACGAGGAGGAGGAAGATGTCGACCACGGCACAATAGCCCGGAAAATGTATATATATCTAAACACTTTTATTGTCATTTAACGGGGGGTGGTTTTCCGACCACGGCAACCGTACCTCATACCGATTTTCACTATTGACGGAAACTGTTTTTAAGAATTCGGTATACATTATTTCTTCTTGTTGCTTTAGAGTTTTAGCAGTCATTGGATCTTTTATGCCTAATACATCTAAAGACCATAAGTCTTTCAAATCGCAGTTCTTTACATACAACGATATCGCGGTTACCGCACAGTTTTTCCGTACATTTTCTTCTTTAACTGCACCCATAATCGTCCAACCTAATAATGTTTCAAAAGCTACCAAGCCACTTTTAAGTTCTTTTCGACGACCGGTCAATAATTTTCCAGCTACATCGGCGCCGATAAGAATCGATATTGGATCATCACAGTCCCATAGGTCCGTTAATTTTATATTTAACGCATTTAATTCGTCGAACCACTTATCGCTTTCAATAGGTTCTATCCGACCACAGATAACTTCTTGATTGAGTGCAACGAAATTACAGACAAAATCGCTCTCTAAACTTTGTATTCGTACACGATATTCTTTATGCGTAACAACTTCCGACTGTCCTCCACCGAAAAGCATGTGGCTTAATCTTTGTTCACCCACTGATTCATAACCCAATTTCTTGATCATTTCTTTTGTCACATAAGACCTTTGCGACCCGCTATCAATTAACACGCGCGCAATGAATTCCCCATTATCGCTGTACATTTTTACTTTCAGGGTCTGTAGGAATACGAATTTGTCGTTGCGAATGCTCGCGGTGCAATTCAATTCTTTTTTCACTGCCGCGGAACCGTCCGAAACTGTTTCATCCCTTTTTCTTTCGGTTTATCGTCTGGACACATCAAAGTCAGATGTTTTCGCTCACATACCGAACATTTTACGCGGACTCGACACGTTCTAAAACCATGTCCGACTTTAAGACATTTAAAACACGCGTGTCCCTTTTTAACACACTCTTGTTTGTCCGATAAACTCATACGTTTAGCTTTGTCGCAGCTGTCACCACTGTGGTCTTTGGCATTGCAGAATAAACACGTGTTGTCTTTTCCTTTAGTCACTAACAAACCCATCGCGCTCGGCAGACTTTTATTAACTCTTTGTGGTCTAATTTTCTTATTATCGCATTCGTGACCACCGTCTAAATTAAAACCTTGTAATGCCAGAGAAATTCGTAGTTCACTTTGAACTTCACTTTCGATAAACTCAATAAGACGGGTAAGTCGATCTTTGGATCGCGGCTTTTCATCATCTGCGCCCGAATTACTTTTTCCCGCGTCACTGCGTTGCCACGCGCGTAATAAATCTTCAGGCAATGAAGATTCTACCAATGGATACAGCATCGCGGCGCACTTATCAGTGGTAACTCCTAATGTTTCAAGGGCTCGCAAATGGGACTCAAGTCTATCATATAAACTCGAAAGCGAAACGTTGCCACGTCCTTTAATCGCATTTTGCAGTACAAGTTGCAACAGTTCACCCACGTAGACTTCAATTAACAATTCATCTTGCCCGAAACGGCTTTTTAAACTTTTGATGACTTTGTCATAGTTAGTTCCTGTCGGTGGGTAACTTTTAACTAACTCCGCTGCTCTTGAATCTGGCACAACCGCTTGTTTCAAATACTGGAACTTATCTTCCTTGGACATGCTTTGGTCCTCGTGAATCTTTTTGAAACAACTCCAAAAGGAAAGCCACTCGCGAAGATCCCCGTTAAACTTAACAAGTTCGATCGACGGTAACTTAAAAGATCTTCTGTTTTCACTGTTTGAAGAACCCGAAGGTAACGTGTAATCAATCGGATTTTGCACATTGTTTCTCATTACACGTTCGGTGTATAAACATTTCACCGTCAAAAATTTATGTTTATACTCATCCGCTTCATCATATTCCTTTTGCAATTCGGTTTCGGAAGCGGTTTCCAAAATGGCCTCGAATATAGATTCTTGACACTCGTTCAAGCAACTTGCCTTGTTCTCCAGACTATAAAATGCAACATTTAAACTTGCAATTGGAGAATCCGCACTATTCAAGAGAGCTTGTAATGATGTAAGGGCTTTCGTAAACCCGGTTCTTAGGACAGTTCTTTTCTTTTTTAATACATCCATTTTATCAAACACTCAAAACGAAAAGACAGTTCAACACTAAATTAATCCGATACCGTACAACCCAAACGTCCTGTCACGGTCGCCAAATGTTGTGTCGCGGAACTGGGTGATATCAAATTTAATAAGACAAACTGTTCAAAAACGTTTATTATGATTTAAAAACCAAGAAAAGAAAACCGTTCGATTACAATAAAGAAAAACTATAATACTCCTTACTATTACCGATATCTTACATCAGCCCATAAAACATTGCATAGCCTACCACGCCTTATTTCCCCAGCGTTCTACACGTGAACCCGACACACCACCTATCCACCAAAGGAAGTAAATACTCAAAAAAGAAAAATACAATTCCACCAACCTAACAGTCGTCGCCACCAACCCAGAGTCCACACACCGGTCATCAACAGAAGCAACATCGCTGGAAGAAACCGTAAGTCTTAAGATCTTTTGTAATTGTTTTGATTGTGACAATAATAACTCCTTCCTCCACCTCTCTTTAAAATGTCAACCCCAAATCAAAGCGAACAGGTAGCTGACTCAAATTCTAACAGTAACTTCACTATTTTCCAATTAAATTTCTTATGCTCGCTCATCCCAAAGAGTTTCGATGGAAAACGTTCAGAATTCCACGAATTCCACACTAATTGTAGTAACGCCTTGCAACTAGCACATAGTACACAACACACCGCGTTATTTGCTTTTATAATATCCAGGTTAACAGGTTCTGCTAGGTCCTTACTCCACGGTAAAACGTATGAAAATTGGTCAGAATTGAAGGCGATACTGTGCACGTTTTACCAGGAAAAAAAACATTACATCCAATTAATGGAAGAATTAAACACACTCAAACAAAATACAAATGAAACAGTTATTTCTTTCCACGAAAGAATCGATAAACTTATAAGCCGCCTACTTAGTGCAATGTCCTTTAGTAACGCAAACGAACAGACTGGAAAAATCCAAACAATTAAGGAACTCGCTTTAAGTAGATTTATACATCATTCTGTCCCAGATATTTCGAGATTTCTAAGATCTCAAAATTTAGACGATCTTTCAGTAGCTTTAACTAAAGCTATTGAAGAAGAACGTGCGTTAAAAATCTCGCAAGACGAATTCAAAGTAAAAACAACCTCTTCTAAATTCTGTAATTTTTGCAAACGAAACGGACATTTCACTAAAGATTGTTTTAAAAAGCGTAATCAAAATACTTCCATTAACTTTGCTCAGGAGCAAAGACGACAACCTAATAGTAACCCCAATAATAATAATTCTAATAATAATCCTAGTAATAATAACAGAGCGAATTCAACTGACGCTAACGTAAAAATCTGTCGATATTGCAAAAATCGCGGTCATTTAATAAACGAATGTCGTAAGAGAGAGTACAATAATAGAATGAAAGCTCTCAATAGTACTCAACCACAAGGCAATTCTGGACAGGTAAATTTAAACATAGTCCCTCCCCAGGTGAGCGTCGCACATGCGGAAATCGACATTTCAATGGCGTAAATTCTAATTCTCAATATCAAATTCCAAATCGCCACTTAAACAAATCTGAGTCTCTCTCAACCCTTCCGAAGAAATGTTCTAGAACTTCTATGTTTTACTCTTCCGAAGGTTCCCAATCTAATCCTTACCTCGATCGCAACGATAAATTAAAACTAATTCCAAGTCGTGACTTCAGTAACTCTGAGTCTCTTTCAACCCTTCCGAAGAAATTTTCTCGAACTTCTATATCTTATTCTTCCGAAGGTTCCCAATCTAATCCTTTGTCAGAAAAGGACAACCCCAGTCACGATATTTTCCTAACCCAAGAAAACACCTCTTATATTAAAGCATACTACCAAGGAATCGAATTTTCGTTTTTAATCGATACTGGCGCAAATGTCTCTCTCATTAAACTACCAAAGCTCAAGAACACTAAAACTAAATTTAACCCTTCAGAAACTCTTACCTTGAATGGCCTCAGCGCCAACGCTCCGGTTAAAACAATCGGTAGCGTAAAACTAAACCTTAATATTTTTTCAAAATCATTTGAGACTAAATTTCATATTGTCCTCTCGATGGACTTATTGGTAATGATTTTCTAAAAGGTGAAAATGCGCAAATAGACTTCAGTAAACGAAAACTAAAAATCCATTCCCTACCTTTCCCAATCGACCTACACATCAACTCGAGCCCTCATTGCGAAAGTACCTATTACCTAAATCCTCGTTCTGAAACGCTATTAGCAGTAGACATAACTAATGAAAACATAAGTGAAGGTATTTGCCCTGAAGTACAAATATGTGAAGGTGTATTTCTTGCAAAGGCTCTTGTTAAGGTTGACAGCAATAAAAAAGCTATCACAACAGTCCTCAACACCACAGACCGAAAGATAATCATAAAAAAATTAAAACTTACATTAGAACCATTCAATCAAGATAAGTCATTCGTTTTAAACGTTAGTGAAAATAAATCGCCTTGTTCTAACGACCGATTAAAGGTTCTAAAAGAAAATCTCCGACTTGACCATTTAAATTCAGACGAGAAACTATCTGTACTAAACACGTGTATCGAATTTAACGACATCTTCTTCCTCCCCGATGACAAATTAACATGTACAAAGACAATACAGCACGAAATAATAGTCAATGACCCGACTCCTATAACGTCAAAAATCCATAAAGACGAAGTGGACAAACAAGTTAAAAAGATGTTAAAACAGGGAATCATTCAACATTCGACTTCTCCCTACTGTAGCCCTTTATGGGTCGTTCCAAAGAAATCTGATGCTTCCGGAGAAAAAAAGTGGCGAATAGTAATAGACTACAGAAAGTTAAATGACGTCACTGTAGGTGATTCTTACCCCCTTCCCAATATCGAACAAATTCTTGATCAGCTTGGACACTCCAAATATTTCACGACGTTAGATCTCGCCAGCGGATTTCATCAGATAGAAATGAAGAAGGAAGATATACAAAAAACTGCTTTTTCTACCCCTATTGGACATTATGAGTACACTAGAATGCCTTTCGGCCTTAAGAATGCTCCTTCCACATTTCAACGTCTGATGAATACCGTTTTAACTGGTTTACAAGGGTTACAGTGCTTTGTTTACCTAGACGATATTGTTATTTACGCCGCTTCTATCTCCGAACATTCCGAAAAATTAAGACTAATATTCAACCGTCTTCGTGCTAACAACCTCCTACTGCAGCCCGACAAGTGCGAGTTTATGCGACAAGAAGTCGTTTATCTTGGCCATGTAATCAGCGACAAAGGTGTTTCACCCAATCCGGAAAAAACGAAAGCTGTTTCCACCTATCCAACACCCCTAAATCCAAAACAAATCAAACAATTTCTGAGCCTTGTCGGTTACTACCGTCGCTTTGTAAGAGATTTTTCCAAAATAGCTAAACCCCTTACGTCTCTGCTAAAAAAGGACGCAGATTTCACTTGGTCACCTGCTGCCGAAGAAGCCTTTCAAACCTTTAAGACTATATTAACATCACAACCCCTTCCACAATTCCCTGACTTCAGTAAAGAATTCATTTTAACCACCGATGCGTCTAATTATGCCATTGGAGCAGTGCTTTCCCAAGGTGAAGTAGGCAAGGATTTACCTGTAGCTTACGCTTCACGTACTCTCAACAAGGCAGAGGTAAATTACTCCACTATCGAAAAAGAAATGCTAGCCATCGTTTGGTCAACTAACCACTTTCGCCCCTATCTTTATGGTAGGAAATTCACCATTCTAACCGACCACCGTCCCTTAACGTGGCTATTCAACTGCAAAGACCCTAATAGTCGCCTAGTCCGTTGGCGTCTAAAACTTCTCGAGTATGAATATAAAATAGAATTCAAACCGGGAAAGATAAATTCAAATGCCGATGCACTATCACGAAATACAATATTATTCACGGAAAACCGATCCAATGAGACATACGACGATTTTATAAAGTTCCACTATACAAACAATTCCATACCTGACATTCAAATAATAAAAGAAAACTTATTTTCAAAATTTCCTAACGCACTGACCTTCTCTAAAGACTTAGACGAAAATAACAATTCCTTTGAAAATCTAATTGCTACGCCCGACCTAAAAACCTTATCTGAAGATATAACAATATACGATGCCATTAAATTAGAAATTTCTAGTAAAAATGTCACATTTCTCTTGATGAGTAAACTCAATCATTTTGATAAAATAAATTATAAAGACCTCTTTTATACATTGCTAAACCTCCGTAAGAAATTAATGCAACAAAAAATAAATCTTATTCACATTAAAAATCCTGTAGAAGACAACGACAATCTAAAACAAGATATGTTTAATGAAGTAATAAGTTTCATATTTTCCAAAACTAATATTAAGGTCATACTAGTTAATAAACCAAAAATTCAACCCGATAATAAAAATCAAATCAAGGAAATTTTAACTGAAAACCATAGTAGTAGCATATCTGGACACTCAGGCTCTATTCGAACATATAAGAGAATAAAAGAAAATTATAAATGGCCAAACATGAAGAGTCACATAAAAAACTTCATCAAAGCCTGTAGGTCATGTCAGGAAAATAAATCCAACCATATACCTGGCAAAGCGCCTATGGAAATAACCACCACTAGCAAACACCCCTTTCAGAGATTAGCCATAGATATAGTAGGTCCATTAGTAACAACTGAAAGCGGTAATAGATTCATATTGACTATGCAAGATGATCTAACAAAATATTCATTTGCAAAACCCCTTCAAAATCACGAAGCTGTTACCATAGCAAACCGTCTCTTAGAATTTATAACAATTTTTGGAATCCCCGATAGCATCCTGGCAGATCAGGGTTCCGACTTCTGCTCTAATATAATTAAAGAGTTAAACAAACTTTTCAAAATCAGACACGTTTTCAGTAGCCCATATCACCCGCAGACAAACGGTGCATTAGAACGCAGCCATCAAACTAAAAGAATACCTTAAACACTTCATAAACGAAAATCAAAACAACTGGGACGAATACGTGCCTTTAGCCATGTTTAGGTACTTATAACACGCACATCCATAAATTTCACACCTTATGAACTAATATTTGGTCACAAGGCCGTTTTACCTACTTCTATCACATCAACACCTGAATTTAAATACTCTTATGACGACTATTACTCAAATCTCAAATTAAAATTAAACAGGTCATATGAAATTGCTAGAGATATCCAGATTAAAAGTGAAGAGAGTTCAAAACGATATTACGATCAAAAAGTACGACAGGTAAATTTTAATGTAGGCGATATGGTATACATACTTAATAAAAACATAAAACCAGGACTTAGTAAGAAATTGAGCCCAAATTACAAAGGCCCTTATAAAATATTAGAAGTTAACCCAAATCAAACAGTAATTGTACAAATTAAACCGAACAAGAAAATGACTTATCACGTCAATTTACTGAAACCCTTTGTTTCAGGTGATCAAAATGAAAACTAAGCATCGAACATCCGTTTCCTTCTTAATCCTCCAAACCCTCATCCTTCTCTCTTTGGCACGCTCTGAATTACCTTACACTAACAAAATTGTGGAAAACACAGCCGGTATATTCTATCACAATTTAGGCTTCGCAAAAATTTCAAGCGATCACTTCACCTTGCTCTCCTTTAACAATATTTCATTATATCAGGACCAGCTTAATCTAATTAAAACGAACTTAGATAAAACAGTACTCATGTGCTCAAAAATCCGTCAGCGGTACCATGTCAAAATCAATTGAAATTAGTCAAAACCCAAATTCCTCAATTGGAAACTAAATTCGACACTATTGTTCATCTCGTTGGTCATAAATCCGATCGAAAATCTCGAAACCGTAGCGGTCTTTTTAATGGAGTATCTTACGCCTTTAATGGGGAGGTTGCAAAAAATGTAACACATATAAATTTTTATCTAATATTGTGAAATACTAACTACAAAACGTGAAAGTGAAAGAAACTTAAAAAAATTCTTAGCGCTTTCTTCAAAATCCGCCGAAGAAGTTTGAATATTTTGACCACGTGGCAGAACGTTCACTGATTGGATTGACGTCAGTAGCGCTCCCGAAGCTCCGCCTCTCACTGACACTAATTGAAAACTCATTAATGCAAGACTGTTACGCACCGTCGCTTGTGTTATATCTGTCACACATTACAACGATTTTTGAAAATGAAACCAGGTTTCCAAAAAACCGACAGGCACAATCTACCTCATGTACATCATGCAGAAATGGTGTGGCATTTTCTTGCTAAAAATCCGAATTTTACCGGTGTCAAAGTAGGGAGAAAGATTTTTGAATTTTATCGCCTGCATTAGTACATGAGCATTACTGCACTCGTAACGCTATGACAATTAAATTAAATGTCTTGATTGTTCGGCATTTCTAATGTGGATCCACCGAAGATCCGAGGAACCTGCACCCACTACAGTGAATGCTACTGTAAGAAACCGATATTGGCTCGGATTGGAATCACAATTAAATTTATAAAATCCTTGGAAATCGGGAAACAAACGAAACCATTTCGCAGTACTTCCGTAAAATTAGAGTTTCCTCGAAGAAGTAGTCGAGTTCACAAAAAAACATAATTCGTATATCTGCCCATTATTAGTACACAACCAAGAACCAAATGAGTCGCAACCGTTTTCTGGGGGATTCTGTGGCTCGTCTGGAGACTGCAAATTTTATTGGAGACGTTGTAGCATAGCATGTCTTTTACTCGGTGTAAAATTTGACTTGTACTGTTTTAATTCGAAAATGGGAAACGTGGGCTTCGCAAGCGACGTCCACTTTTTCGCAGTGCTGCAAATTGTTCGATCTGTAGTTTTCTCCATGTCTATTGCCGTTGACTCTTCAACATCTTCTTCTAATAAACTAGGGTGCCCATGTAACAATTCAGTTAGGTATCTATTTCTTTTCTCCTAAATCTTTTTTCGATATACGAGCGGGTAGATGACTGTGGTCTAACATGTAAAAAGTGCGGCACCACGTCTGACTTCATTCGCGCTCTGACATGACTTAATTTAAACGTCTTGCAGCCGCAAAACACTGTTTTTTCTCTTGTTGTCCTTTGGCACTGTCACAAATATTTTATTGGGAGTTCTATAAGTTGTACTTTCGTAGAAAGCCGAATTCCGCAAAGAGTACTCGACGATTTACAGACTCCGTCCGTATCCACGCTTCGACGAGCAGTGCGGAGAGCACCTGTGACGTCACAGCGCTAACCTTGCTACTAGGTACCGTTTTATAGCCTCGCTACTTCGGCGAATAGTAAAATGCTTATAATTCGGTAATTATTATTTTTTTTAAATTTTTAGTAAAGTCACGCTGTTTTGCATCATCAGAACTTTGATTTTTTTATGAAACTGAAAAATGTGAAATCTTCCCATTGGCTATTCGGCACGCCTGATGCTGCCGACGCCCAATTCTATACCGATTCTATTCGGAGTCTCCTCGCACAAAACCACCAAGTTCAATCTTTAACGAAACAACAAATTCTTATTATTTCAGATGCAATAAAAACTTATAATGCCTCCGCGCAATCGTTTAGAAGTAACGAAATGAAACTAAACGATAACATCGAAAATTTTAATAAATTCAGTAAAATGACTAGTAACAATGTACAACAACTAGAACGCGAACAAAGGATAATTGAGAACACATCTCTCTTATCACAGCTTATCAACGAACTAAACGAACAATTCGACGTTCTAACTTCCTCTATATTGTTTGCTAAACAAAAGATTATACATCCCGCCGTGATTACTCCTACAAATTTAAGGAACGAATTAGCTACAATAAAACTGGGAACTGACGCAGAATTCCCGATACCTCTTGACAACATAAATAACGTTTACAAATATTTTTCTCTTTGCGAATTGTCAGTTATTTATGACAATGAAATTTTAGTTTTCGCTATCGAAATCCCTTTGGTGCACGAGCAAGTTTTCAATTTATATAATTTGATACCATTACCTGTACGATTTAACGATTCTAATGTATATTCCTACATTGACCCCTCCTACCCTTACCTTTTGTTGAGCACAACCAAAACACATTACAGTCGTATGAGAGATCTTTCGACCTGCAAGAAGCTCTCCGAGGACGATTACCTTTGCTTCAATGCAGCGAAGTACCTAACGTCTGAAAGGCCAGTATGTGAGACAATTCTCAAAACAAACTCACCAAATAAAATACCTGAAGACTGTCCCACTCGCACAATCAAAGCATATTTGGAGTTATGGCACCCGATTTCACCGAATTCATGGTTGTACGTCATCTCAAAGAAAACAGTTGGTACAATTAGTTGCGATAAATTAAATACCAACATCGTAGACGTAGAACTACATGGAGTTGGAGTCCTCACATTGAACATCAGGTGTAAGTGTTACACCCTTTCCACCGTTCTCTATTCCACATCGAATCAAACGTCGAACTATACTAATTTCATCCTCACTGTCAACATTGCCGACGACGATTGTTGCGTACGTAGCAAAGAAGCATTAAAGAACGACAGAATCGTTATGCAGCCAATGGACATCAGCAACTTTAACCTTGACGAACTTCGCCACTCACAACATAAATTAGAACAATTTGAAGACGTCCTCAATCGAAACATGAATCAACCCTTTCTACTCAGGCATTCTTCATGGTTTTCAACGAGTCTAGCGGTAGTGTTCCTTGTGTTACTCGTTGTGTTTTTGTGTTGTTGTTGCAATTGTTCGTGGCTCCCCCTGTGCGGTAAATTTTTCCCTAAACGTAAAAACTGCTGTGAACTTCCTAGCATTTGCATTACCACCCATAACGAACGATATGAATTTACCGACCCTCATACAATGCAAATGAGCAGAATTCGAAGACACCTGGAAGAACCCAATGAAGACGATGGATTGCAGGTGTATAGTAGAGAAGAAACTCCACCACCTACTTATTGGAAATCCAAACCCACGGCTCCTTATACTGAGCCGCGATCCAGGAAATTCGCCACTAATGATTCTCGGTTTCAACTGTAAGCCAAATAAAAGAAATTGTGTTTTTTTTCTTTACATTTTTGCATTACGTAGGGTAACATTTACTATATATCTCCTTATATCTACATTTTCGCGTGTTTAATATTAACTATAGGTATTCCTACATTTACAATTATTATTAATTTTTATATTGATTAAGTATGTGTCTCTTTACAATTTACATTTCAATTTTACTGGTGTTAATTAGCTTAATTTTGATTCGATAAACAATCACCTCATCAAAATTTTAAATGGGGGAGGTGTTAGATACCCACCTTTCATTTAGGTCATTTTAATCTTATTTGTCATTCACAGCGTTGTGAGAATCGAAGTTAAGTTATCATTTGACACCATTTTATGATTTTATCATTCTAATATAATATTTCAACTTATGTAGCATATTATCTTGATTTTATATTTATTCTTTTAATGTCGTACAACAGTTGGCACCAACATGTTAAATCCAAACAAGGGAAAGTTATTTACACGATATGTTTGATATCCAAAATTGTAAACTGTTTATCAACCGCGAAAAGCACGAACGCTATTAAACTAACATCGTATCTCGCGATTGTTGACTTAAGTCTCTATCTTTAAATATCACAAATGTCACCCCCAGCACATTGTGTACTTTTCGTGTTGATTTACCAAGACCATGTCAAGTCACCCCTTGTTTTGATATAACGCAAGATGTCAGAAATGATATCGTCTATTTTAACTTTTCCTATCTGTAGTAGAATTAGGGTGTGTACTCTTCCCAGGGGTTGTGTACACGTCGTTCATTCGTTCTCGTAACCATAATGTTTACACCTAGAATAGTGTTGTTATGTATAATCTTGAGGGTGAGGGCGTGGACTAAAAAGTTTATAAAATACCTTCCGAGGTCCCAGAAGGGCAGTCCGCTGTCTTACTAACTTGGCACTCCTTCTAACTCTTACTTTCACCTAAGTCGCGATTCTGATCTCTAATTCTTAATAATTGTCGAGCCAGCCCTTTAACTCATTGAAATTCGGTCACTGTTCATTATTATTGCGCAATTAGACAATAAAGACTTAAGTTTGGTTCCGTTTTTTATTACGAAAGAGTTATAATATATATATCGTGTCGACAAACACGTAGAAAAGACTGTCTGGTGTCAGGAGATCCTAACAATATACCTACTGGTAATAAGTATTGGCAGTTGTATCATTACCTGAAGTCAATTACTATGCTATCATTAAAACAAACAGTAACACATAATGATGTTAAACTCTTACAAACACTAATTTTTGAACATAACGAACTGTATCTTAAGTTATCAAAAAAGTTGCTTCTTCCTAAATTCCATATCATATCACACTATCCCATGATAATGAGCAAAACTGGCCCTTTAATTAATATGTGGTCAATGCGATTTGAATCTAAACACAAAGAATTAAAGAACATCAGTAACGTTACTTGTAGGTATTCGGATCGAAACCCTCTCGTATCAGAGCTTCCTCGAATCGCCCTTGTAAGGTGAGCTTATTACCAGACGTATCTTCGTCTCGCTCCTCGAGTTCACTTTTCAGTTCGGCAACTTTCAACTCCAACAACTTTTTCGGCATTTTGATTTATTTAACAATTTTTCTTCTACTAGAAAATTCTCTTCTTTGGGGGATCGATTGGCTGAGCACCCCACACCTGACACCAATGTAACGACTATTCTAGTAGAACTTATTTATTTAACGGATATTTATTTTACAACTATTTATTTAACACTTAAACACTAATAATAATTCAACGACTTATTTATATCACAAGGAAAATGCGTATTTATATCACTCGGTATATCGTAGTTCGCTATTTATATCACTCGTTCGGAAGCTCACTGTAAACTGACTGACTACTGGCCACGTCAACAGGTATTTATACTGATTAGGAACATTCCAGAAAGTTCCAGAATGACATACTAGACTTTACTGGAGTGCTTATTGTGTTCGTCTAATTTATGGCCTTGTTTATCGTCATCAAAGCGCCGACCGACGTCGGCATTCTTTGAGCTCCGCTTATCTGCTGTCGGTTCTCGTCGCCGCTATCGCACACACACACACGCTCGCCGCACTGCTTGCTCTCGTACACATATACGCTCGCTACACTGCCCACTCTCGCACACATACGCTCATTACAATATAGTCTGTATTTAAAAAAAATCTATTCTCTCATATCATTACGGTATATTTATATATTTTTGTTCAGCTTAACATGCTTTACAACATACTACAAGCTCAAAGTAATCTAAGTTGGCGGGCTAAAGTCCACCACTGCCGTTAATAGCGTAAAATTAAAAAGAAAAGAAATTTGTGGGATGGGATTTGAACCAACTACTGCTGGAGATAAGGCGTTAGCGAGATCGGTGCACTACCGAATACGTCACGAACCGATTTGACTTGCACGTCTATATTTATTTGCTTTTATATTAACCATGAAAACTGCAATGAATTTTATTGCATGATTGTTTATAAATTACATTTATTTTCTCATTTCGTATCTTTCATAAACGTTCTTTGATAAACGTCAAAATAAACGTCAAACTTCCAAGGTTAGAATCTACACGTATACAAGCAATAACAACATACGCCCCGCCCACCCCTCTCAGCAGTTGTTTCCTTAAAATCCGGGCATGTCAAAATTAACGATTTTTAATTACAAATTCTAATTTAACGACACCACCATCGGATTCGAAAATAGGCCCATTCAGCTCTTTGGTCCTTAACTTGGGCGTTTTAATTGTCGACAAATTCCAGATTATCCTATCTTCGGACGAGATAGATCTGAAAATTATGACTTTTAACCAACAACGCGTTTTTGCCCATTTTCATTTGCTAATATCTTTTAAACCGCTTAATAAATCGGTATGAAATTTTGCAAAATCCTACTTCAGTTTAATCTTAATCAATATCGTTTACGGCATTTTGCGAGTCTTTTGCAGTTTTTCGAAAATCATTAATTGAAAATTGCAATTTTCGTTACTTTTTCCATGGCTAACTGAGTGTTTGACAGACAAACATCAATACACTAGAACATTATTATATAGTATAGATATAGATTATTTGATGAACAAAATGGTGTTGAGCATAGGTATATAGAGCTAGATTGTAAAGTAAACAAATTAAGTTAAAACAAAGAAATGAATGATGTCAATAGGTCAACAAAACACGAAATGGAATCTGAAAATAGCGAACAAAGAAAGGAGGAGTTGTTTAAAGATTGTCATAACGATAAATCGGAATCAAGTCAAAGTGAAGGTAAAGAAGTACCAAACTATAGTCTAAGAAATCGACAGAATATAAAAGTACCTAGTAGATATGATGATTATGCTATGATTGGAGAAGTAGTGGATATAGCAGTAAATGATGAATTGTAAGATACTGGTTGGAGAAAGGCAATGCAAGATGAAATTGATGCATTGAAACAGATGGAAGTTTCCAAATTAGTCAACCAACCTGAAGGTCAAAGACCTCTTTCAACTAAATGGGTCTTGCGTGAGAAAAATGATGAAAATTTGAAGGCACGTCTTGTTGCTCGAGGGTATGATCAAATTCAAGGAATTGATTATAATGAAACATTCGCTCCGGTTGCCAGATATGCCAGTATCGGGCTGCTGTTAAGTCATGCAGAAAATCAAAACCTTAAAATACGTACTTTTGATATTAAAACAGCCTTTCTAAATGGCAAATTGTCAGAGAAAATATATATGGTTCAGCCAGAAGGTTTTGACAATTCTGGTAGAGTCTGCCTTCTTAAGAAAAGCCTGTATGGCTTAAAACAAGAAATACAAAAAATAAAACAACAACGGAAACGTTTCACTATATATTTAAGTCAAATCTCGACAAATTTGTTTTGGCCCCAACGGCCATTAACTAGAGAAATACAGATGATTACTAAAATATAGAAGATGTACAATCATATTTATACATTAAAATTTATAAAATAAGAGAGGGGAGTTAGGTGGTGAGTTCTATTTGATTATTTACTAAATTCAGGTTATTGAAGAGGGCTTTTTTAATTTCAAAATTCTCTATGAGTAATAATTTTCTACATTTAGGGATATTAGCATGTAAAAGTCTAAAATTACTTATATCTAATGAGTGGCTCGTCTGTAAACAATGGACGATCATACCACTTGAATTAATTTTCTTATTTTTAATTGCGGAAGCGTGCTCAGATAAACGTTTTGATATAGCCCTGCCTGATTGACCAATATAAGTGGCGTCACAATTACTGCAAAAAATTTGATATATACTGCATTTTTCACTATTTGAAGCACTTCTACTGTGATTAACTAACAAAGATCTAAGATTAATTGAACCGTTTTCAATGATTTTACAGTCAAACTTATTTTGTAATAGAGATTTAAAACTAAAACTAAAATTATTAATAAATTTAATAGACCCATACAAGGGTTTATTTTTATGAGGGGAACTACTGTTGTATAATAAGACAGAAACTTGTTTTTTAACTTTAGTTTTTAACAATTTATCAATAACAGACGAATGATAGCCATTTTAGGTGGCAATGTGTTTGATAATTTGTAATTCGGCGTCAAAATTCGAAGTAGATAACGGAATGTTAATTAATCTATTTAAAAGACAATGAAATACAGCTAATTTAGTTTGTTTTGGGTGTGAGGAATTAAATGGAATTACTATGTCCGTAGTAGTTGGTTTTCAGAAGATATTAAACTTGTATTTGTTTGCTTCTTTTGATAAGGATATACCTAGAAAATTTAAATAATTGTTAAGTGCGTTTTCGATTGTGAAAGAGATATTGGAATTTATAGAGATTGGAAACATATCTGAGCCAACTAAACTATACATAGACAATCAGGCAGCAATAAAAATGCTTGAAAATGCTGAAGATGGAAAAGTAACAAAAGGGAAGAAACACATCGAGGTACGTCGCAAGTTTATAAATTCGCACATTTGAAAGACAGTCTGCTTGAAATATATACAGTCGAAGAAGCAAGTAGCTGATATCTTCACAAAGGCTTTGAACAGAAAATTATTTGAAGAACTCCGACAGAAGCTGCTTAAGGAGGAGTGTTGGAGATCATAGTTTTGTGACTGTTCATGTTTATGACTGACTGAATATTATTATTAGGTTATCATTAGGTTATGAAAGTATCCTTGTTTGAATATTTATTTGTATGTTCAGAAGTTTTTAGTGAAATTAAAATATGTTCTTTAATTGAAACAAGAAAAATTGTTGTTTCATTTTGGCCTGCAACAACCCTACAGTACATGCTCAAACAGTATCAGCCCTAATACATTCTCCACCTAAACCATTAGCCGAGACTTGCACATAAAAAATAACCACCACCACCAGCAATAGAAATCTAGCATCTGCTCAACTTGACGTGATATTTCAGATAATTCAACTCTCGATACCAACAAAAACTATTCGTTTCCTGACTTGTTCCTTTCGACGTTACATCTTTCTGCCAGTTACGTCGACGTCGGCTCTGTCGTGTCCTTCGACGACGTTCTAATTCTACCATTTGAAGGTATTACATCATCGCCCACTATGTCAAGTGTTGAAAAAGAAACTCTTACTAAGAAACAAACGCCAGAACCGCCTTTGACTTCTTCGATTCATACAGCACCAGTTATATCGCAACCTCCTCGAGTACCACCAGCTTTAGCAGCTGTTGAAGAATTAACACAAAAGAAAACCTCTGGTCCATTTAAAAACCACCTGATGCTGCCTGAAATCTCTAACAAAGCAAGAAAAGATAATCAAAGAAATCCAGCAGTCAAAACTTCTTCTTCAATACGGTGGCAATAACGCTATCCATTATCAAGTCTTTGGCCACACAATGAACCAGCGAGTCCGAAGCAGTAAACAAATCTTCGGATCTCTCGGAGGTGACACCGAATCTGGAGTTAGCATACAAGCTCGGCGTGGCCATAAACTCGTCATACTGGGTATCCGGAGAACGAGCTTGCATAAGCCTGATCCGTGCTTCTTTGTGATTGTCACCGACATATGGGACCAAACGGTTAAAATGGATAACCTTCGGTTTTCCATTTGGTGTGCGTTGAATCCGGTAAATAACGTCATTTATTCTCTTGACGATTGTATATGGGCCTTCCCAGTGCTGCTGTAACTTCGGCGAAAGACCTTTACGGGGCTGTGGATTGTATAACCACACCATGTCTCCCTCCTGGAAACCTCCATCAGTAGCCCGTATATCGTAGGTGTCCTTCATGCGGTCGCTAGCCCTCTTCTTGATTTTGTTAACTGCAGTTAACATCGATTTTAAATACCAAAAAGTAAAATTTTTTTATTTAAATCGACCACGAACTTGGCAACGTTAACAGCAATATACATTATTTGATTCATTTAATACACGTGTTGTCATCTAGTAACGATTTGCTGAACTAGGATACAAACACAGCTGGCTAAGTCCAACCATCTCACCATTTTGGTTATGTTTGCTAGTTGAACAACGACTCTGTGATAAATAACTGTTGTTTTGTGAATATAATGCTGGTAATAGAACTGTTCATAGGACTGAATATATTAGTGCACCTGTAGAAGCTTCAAACAATACAAATACGAGAAAATCGAAACGTAAACTGCCAAAACAAGTACAGAAGCAGACTGTAGTTTCAAAGGGTCAGAACAGAACCATTCGTCCTGTTTTCACTTGTAAATGGGAGAAAACTGAATTTGCTTATGCTGTTGATATGCACCAAGAAACTTTCCATTTCTGCAGAAATTAGAACACCTTTGGATTATTTTTCCCTATTCTTTGAAGAAAAACTGTTTACCATGATTGTTGAAAATACTAATTTGTATTCCGTACAAAAAACGGGAACATCCGTAAATGTCAAAATTGAAGAAATAAAAGCGTTTGTTGCTATTGAGATATACATATAAGGGAGTAATCAAATTACCCTCCTACACTGATTACTGGAGTAACGCTTTAAACTACCCTTTAGTTTCACAAAAAATGAGTCTTAAAAGATATCAGCAAATTAGAAGATTTCTACATTTTGTTGATAACATAGAGGATGATATAAGTGACAAATATTTTAAAGTTAGGACACTTCCCGAAATAATAAGACAATACTTTTTGAAGACAGAAGAAGAGAAGAGGATGAGTATTGACGAAATGATGGTACCATACAAAGATACTAGAGCTGGATCTCTTAGACAGTATATGCCAAAAAAACCAAAGAAGTGGGGTATAAAAATGTTCGTAAGAGCTGGAGTTTCTGGTTTCGTTTACGACTTCCTGTTTTATGGCGGCGATAATACTTTCAAAAGATATGATTCTTTAGAACAAGAAGAAATGTTCGGCATATCCGTTCTGGCCTTATGCCAAACAATATCTGATAAACCGTGCACGGTGGTATATTTTGATAACTTTTTGCGTCCATAAATTTGATAGCCTATTTACGTAGTGAATATGGTATACCTTCCCTAGGAACCCTAAGGTCAAATCGGTTAGCAGGTTGTCAATTTACCTCCGATAAGGAATTGCTGAAAAAAGGACGAGGGTACTTTGAGGAGCTATGTGATAATAGTAAAAGAGTAGCGGTAGTAAAATGGGCAGACTCAAAATATGTAACTATTGCTAGGTCCTACGTAAGTTCACAACCTACGTGTACCATAAAAAGCTACTCTAAGGAAGCAAAAAGTAAAATTGACAACCAGTACACCCAAATTATAAATCACTACAATCTGCATATGGGAGGTGTGGATCTAGCGGACATGTTAGTTGCATTGTACCGCACAGGCTATAGAACACATAAATATTATATGTGCATATTTTCCCAACTATTGGATGTCTGCATTAATAATGCGTGGCTACTGTATAGAAGAGAATTTCAGCTTACAAGTAAAGAGCCAAACTGTAAACCACTCTCTTTAAAAGAATTTCGCGTTAATGTAGCGAATGCAATGTATAATAAAAATCGAAGAGGCAGACCTTCAGTACTATCTCAAAATATAAATAGAAAAAGTACACATTCTACGCCAAGACCTCCTGATGAAGTAAGGCTTGATCAAATAGGCCATTTTCCGATTTTTGGTGAGAAAAAGAGGTGTCGTAACTGCAAAACTGGCATAACAACTATTTCGTGCAGCAAATATAAGCTGAATATGTGTTTTACGACAAAAAACATTTTTTCTTTGACTTCCACAATCAAACAAAATAATATCCTAATTTTGTCAAACATGTATGTGCATTGTGTAATAATATAAAATTATATTTCTCACGTTCCTACCTTACAAAACCCTTTCCTTATTATGGCAATGTTAATTCCAATGTTCATTCGTTTTTAAATTACCAATTTGCGCTCCCCAGACAATGTAAATTTCAATTAACACTATTAGTCGCGTCAATGAAGCTTTTTCGTCGAAAGTCCTCGGAAACAGCTCCGATTTTGATTATTTTTTTTTAAATTTCTGTTTTTTTTATATTATTTAAAATCAGAAACCTTTCAGAGGGGGGAAATAATTATTTTTATTGTTTAAATAATATGTATATTATTTATATAAGGAAATAAGTTTTTGCGTGGTTTTCTTTGAAAAAAATTATTCGTGTATTAATTTTGGTGTTAAGAATAGTTGTTAAAAGTACGGTTGTAATAATTCAATATTTACATCATAAAAATTTGCTGTGTGGGTCAAAAAATATATATGCGTTACGTGTATACCTTATATATATATATGTATGTATGTATATCTGACATTTTATTTTTAAAATTATGATAGTATACGCACAATAGAATTTGACCTTTTCTTGTTTGGGTATTCTTTACCTGGCAAAAGAATTGAAGGGCAGATGTTCGAAACGTTCCTGTTTCTACTGGTCACGTCGTTCAGTATTCATCTGGTTTTTGAAGTGAACGCACGTTTCGTAAAGTTTGTAGTATTTATTTATTTATTGAAAGTGTATTTATCAATGTTAATTGCTTTTAAAAACATCAATTTGTAATTAAAGGAAACAGTGCACAATAATATAATGCAGAAGGTATTTATATATCATTCATTAGTAAAGTATTTGAATAATATTTAAACATTGTCAGATACAGTACTTTTTTTAAAAATTACTTCAATTAATAATTGTTTCAATCCTTATATGTTATAGGATCACGAAGAAAGTGACATAGATTCTACAGAGAATGTATGTTGCATTTGACAAGAAGGTGAAAATATTAATGCTGCAGGTACCTCAACTCAAGTTAAGGAAAAATTAACTGAAGTGATTCGGGGGCTGGCAACTTTGAAAACAAGTGCTACAAATTTAAAAAACAATCAGCTCGTCAGTTTCCTTAACAGTGGAAAAAAAGTATTTGTTCATTCAAGTTGTCGGAAAAGATTTACTGAGCGTAAAACTGTTTCAGCTGAAATGAAAAAAATTGAATCTTGTGAAAAATTATCTCTAAGTCCACCTAAATTAAAGTTAAGAAGATCTTCAGATTCCTCTTTTGACTGGAATCAAAATTGTTTTATTTGCAGTCAATTATTATTTGGACAAAAAAAAGTTAAACAAAGTCAAAATATATCTGTTGTTACTTCGCATCACACAAAACAGAAATTAATTGATGCCATAAAAAACACAAGAGATGAGTTTTCTCGATCTCTTCTTTTGAGGATAAATTCTGTAAATGATTTAAGATCTGTAAGTGCAAGATACCATCGTTGTTGTTATGCAAATATTATGAAACAGGAAAATACACCAGAAAAAAAAATTGATCCACGAATTATGAACACCAATCATGCTATGGATCAAATAATAGATTACATAAATAATCATCCCGATTGTCAGTTTACTCTGAATGAGTTGATGAAGTTGTGTCTGGTAATTCGCCTGCTCCTCAGACTATTAAACATAGATTAGAGGAATATTATGCAGAAGATCTTATTGTGTCAAATTATGAAGGACAATCTACTCTTTTTTGTTTTAAGAAAAAACATCATTGTTACAACCTTAATATTGTCAGTTTCTATTTTTGTTGTCCTATTGTTAAGACAACCCCTAGTACCTACCAATTAAGTAAGTATGTTATTGTAATCTTGCTGTAATATTCTCCTTATACCTTAGTTATTCATACCATTTCTTATAAATGACGATTTTGTTGTCTGTTGTACCAAATTTCTAATTGTATTCTTTATGACAGTTATTTATCTTATTATTACCCGTATTATGTGAAGTCACGTCTCCACTATATTACCCCCCGTGTTTATTGGGGTATTTAACCTTACAACCGGGGCAGTTTTGTGTCTCTTTTACCGTTAGGGGTATTTTTGAAATAACAAGTTTGCGTTTATACAACTCGGCATTTTGACACAGTCGATAGCAGTCACGCATTAGTGAGAGACTTGAACTCCCGAAAATCATAGGCTTTGTTAACAATAGAACAAATTTAAACGTTGGAAATCGCCATTCTTGTAGTTATAGTACTTTAATTAAATAATTAAAATAAAATCAAGTGTTTGACTTCACGTTAAGTTGAAATATTCTAGTGTCTACACTAGAAGTGTAAAGAAATACTTTACACCAAAAAACATGGTCCTTCGAGCCGGATCGCTGTGTGTGTAACGGTGATTCGATTTCAAAACGAAAAAACTAAAAGTGAAGTACGTGAAGTGAACACTTGTCAAAGTCATTATTTTGGTGTGCCGAATAAATCTTCGGTTGCTTCAACGCTTGGGCCAAGTCCCGCTTGGATTACGCCGTTCTCATCAAGCAAGGCAACTCTTCACCATCCAAGAACTTCCCGTTTGGAATATTCTTTGGATTGTTGTCAAAGGTCACCTACGCGTCCCTGTTCAGCGGACCACTCATACATCTTTACCTTTCTACAAATCAGCTGGTGAGTTCTAAGAAATCTCCAAATTATCCATCTTTCCTATCATAATCTACTTAATTAGATTCAATTTCAATACGTTACATTATTCAAAGATATTTGAAACTGTTTCCTTAAAAAATGGCGGAATCTGTAGAATTACCTGAAGAATTAGAAACGTTAAATCGAATACGAGGCACTCTAAAGGGTAGCATTACGCGAATAATCTCATATTTCGAAGATAAACCTAATGCCCCTATTGATGAAGTAGAAGTTAGGAATATAAAACTAGAAGAAATATACGCCAAATTTTTAAAAATTCAAGACGAAATTGAACAAATTATAACTAGAGAAAAACTAGAAGTAGATAACGAAACTTATATAAATCAATTTGAAACCTATTATTTTAACTGCGCGGCTATAATACGTAAACGCCTGCGTGAATTAAATCAGTTACCTTTACCTCCCACAGGTAAAAATAATTCGCCTAGTCCTATGCCTCATTCGCCAAGTCCAATCACTATAAGACAAACCTCAAGCATATTACCGAAAATCGAAATCCGCCCCTTCGACGGAAACCCAATTAATTGGTACAGCTTTCATGATTCTTTTAAGAACTTAGTGCATGACAATGACGAAATAATTCCGGTACACAAATTTTATTTACTTCAAAATGCTCTTCAAGGTCCTCTAAAGTCTATCACTGAAAATCTAAACGCCTCTGAAGAAAATTACAAGGTAGCTTGGGAATCTTTGAAGCAGAGATGTAACAAACCCCGACAAATTATCCAAACTCATTTAAACTTATTATTTGAAATACCCGCAATAACTAAAGAATCGCCCTCGAACATAAGATCATTAGTTGAAAAAACTCAAGTGCATGTAAACGCGTTAAAGGCTTTAGAACAGCTAATCGAACATTGGGATACATTACTCGTTTTTATAACTGTAAAAAAATTAGATAATGGTACCCGACGCGTCTGGGAACGCACTTTAGAAAACGAGCAAATGCCTAAGTTCGACCAATTAATAAAATTCCTAACAAAACAAGCGCGAGGAGATGAAATGGATAACAATTTAGTAAAAAAATCGAATAATATTTAGTCATACGTAAATACACACTATAAATCATCATGCCCCATATGCAGTCTAAATCACATGATATACAATTGTTCTACCTTTCTAAAATTAAACGAAAGGGAACGCTTTGAAAAAGCGAAAAATGCAAAAATTTGTCTAAATTGCTTAAGAAATAATCACACTACCAAAAATTGTCTTAGTAGTCTAAATTGTAAGAAATGCGGTCGAAAACACCACACTTTAATACATTTTGCTAATTCTAATAAAACATATACTCAAAATTCCATCGAAAATCAAAGACAAACTCAAACACACAATACACAAACGTTAAATGCGCAAGGCACTAATTCACGATCACATTTAGAATCGAATCAAATCACACAAAATTCTGTTAATTTGACAGCCATCGGTCAATCAGAAATTTTATTAGGTACTGCCTGTATCGAAATCTTAGACAAAAAACAAAATCAAATTCCCTGTAGAGTACTCCTTGATAGTGGTTCACAGAGTCATTTTATAACCGAGCATCTAGCAGAAAAATTAGAATTAAACAAAACAAAAATAAACATACCATTTTCTGGTCTAGGTCAACATACAACAAATCCAAGATACACAGTGAAAACAATCATTAAATCGCGAACAACAAACTTTTCAAAAGAATTAACCTTAGTAGCCTTACCCACGATCGCTGGGCTTCTACCAGTAAAATCAATTAACAGATCACACTTGCAAATCCCTAAAAATGTAACTTTAGCAGATCCTAACTTTAATAAATCAACACCAATCGATGCCTTAATTGGCAGCGAATTGTTTTATCAATTATTAAGCATTGGTCAAATCAAATTGTGCAACAACTCCGTTATATTACAAAATACACTGCTAGGCTGGATCGTTACCGGCAAGGTAAATATCTCAAACAATCATTTGACAAAATCAAACTCATGTTTTTTAACGCTATCTTTAGAAAATCGATTGCAAAAATTCTGGGAAATAGAAGAAATTCATAATCAAAAATACTTATCAAAGGAAGAAGCCGCATGTGAGACACACTTTATGAAAACTTTCAATCGCGATTCTAATGGGCGATATCAAGTACGCTTACCTTTTAACGATAAAAAAGAATTCATCGGCGATTCATATAGAACCGCATTAAAACGTTTTTATTCTCTTGAAAAGAAATTTGAAACAAATCTAGAATTAAAAGAAAAATACTCAAACTTCTTAAAGGAATACGAAAGTCTAAATCATATGACAGATATAACGACCAATGATAATAAACGAGAAGGTTTTTACCTGCCACACCACGCCGTGTTCAAAGAATCGAGCTCAACTACAAAAATCCGCGTAGTTTTCGACGCTTCCGCGAAATCAACCACAAATATTTCCTTAAACGACACACTAATGCAAGGCCCTGTCATTCAGAGTGACCTCATCTCAATTATCCTGCGCTCCCGAGAGTATGAGTATGTTATTGCAGCCGACATTGAAAAGATGTTTCGACAATTTTTAGTTCCCCCCCAGGACGCCATATTTCAAAAAATACTTTGGCGAAATAACGAGCACGAAACTATCAAAACGTACATGTTAAACACCATTACCTACGGAACGAAATCAGCCTCTTACCAGGCAACGCGTTGTCTTAAACAATTAGCAATAGATTATGCAAAGGATTTGCCCCTAGCAGCACAAAGCCTTGAACGCGATTTTTACGTAGATGACCTACTAACAGGTTCAAATGATCTAAACCAAGCCAAACTTTTAATCGAACAAATAATTCAGTTACTACAATTAGGTGGACTAAATTTAAGACAATGGGTTTCCAATGAACCATCTTTATTAGAAAACATAAGGGAATCAGTCAGCTCAAAAATTGTTTGTCTAGAAGCATCAGATACAAAAAAGATACTGGGAATTCAATGGGATCCAAGTACAGATTTAATTAGGTATAGCGTAAAACCCCTTAGTAATGATGGCAAGGTCACAAAAAGAAACATCTTATCCGAAATTTCACAACTTTTTGACCCACTGGGCCTATTAGGTCCAGTAATTATTAAAGCTAAATTAATTATGCAAAATCTATGGAAGGCTAACCTAAATTGGGACGAATCGATACCACAAGCCTTACATACAGAATGGGTTAATTTAAAATCACAATTACATTTATTAAACAATTTTTCTGTCAATCGCAAAATCCTAATAAAAAACGCCGAAAGCATTCAGCTGCACGGATTCTCTGATGCTAGCGAAAAGGGTTACGGAGCGTGCATCTACATAAGATCCACTGATAACTCCGGTAATCATTCTACAAGTTTGGTATGCGCTAAATCACGCGTGGCTCCTATAAAAACTATCACCCTACCTAGGTTAGAACTATGCGCTGCGAAACTACTCGCTAATTTATTTTTATCCTACACTAATGCATCTAATTTAAATTTTGATAGAATCAACCTTTACACGGACTCTACAATTACATTAAATTGGATCAACAAATCGCCACACATTTTAAAATCATTTGAGGCTAACCGCGTCTCAGAAATTCAAAATTTAACAAAAAAGGAAAATTGGTATCATGTATCAACCGGCGACAACCCAGCCGACTATATTTAACGGGGGCAGAACCCTGCTGAACTAGTAAAAAATCACACATGGTTAAGCGGTCCCTACTGGCTTTCTCAAGATGAAATTAATTGGAAAAACACAAAACTAATACCTATTAATGAAACTGAAGCCGTTAAAATCTCATTGTATACATCAAGAAACAATGATACTAATCAAAAGAGTAAAAACAATTCTCAGTCTGAACTATTCGAAAAATTTTCGGATATTAGTCGTTTAAATCGCTTTGTTGCATTATGTCTTAGATTAGTTTCAAACAGAAATCGCGATAGTAAAATCAAGGGAGAACTCACAACAAATGAAATTTCTAATGCTCACTTAAAAATTATTAAAATTGTCCAAGAAAACGAATTTTCGCAAGAAATTAAAGCCCTAAAAGACCGGAAAGAATTGAATAGTAAAAGTAGTTTATTAGGATTAAATCCCTTTATAGACGAAATTGGCATTTTGAGAGTTGGCGGTAGGTTGCGAAATGCTGATGTCAGTTTTGAAAAACGTTTCCCGATTTTACTGCCTCGAAACAGTCATATAACTACCTTGATCATTAGAAGCGAACATAAAAAACACTGGCATACAGGCGTTCAAAATACCCTTAATTATGTGCGACAAAAATATTGGCCCGTAGATTGCAAAAATAAGTTACGCTTCATATTGCGCAAATGCATCAAATGCTTCAAAATAAATCCCAAACTACCCGAATACTTGATGGGTGACTTACCGAAAAATAGATTAATGCAAACCCGTCCCTTTGAAAATACAGGGTTGGATTATTGTGGCCCATTTTATTTAAAAGAGAAAAAATTTAGAAACAAAAACAAAATTAAGGCTTATGTAGTAGTTTTTATCTGCTTTTCGACAAAGGCTACCCACTTTGAACTGGTAACCGATTTAAACACAGAATCATGTTTAGCTGCAATAAAAAGATTTTTTTGTCGAAGGGGTAGATCTAAAAACTTATATTAGGACAACGGAACCATCTTCGTTGGTGCAAAAAACGAAATACTAAAATTAAATGCATTACTTTTGTCCGACGAACATAATAATATACTAACACATGATTTGGCGAACAAAGGCGTTAACTGGCATTTTATACCTCCAAGATCGCCACATTTTGGAGGCTTGTGGGAGGCCGGCGTGAAACAATTCAAGGCTCATTTATATAGAACGGTTGGTGACGCTCTCTTCACTTATGAACAATTTAATACGTTTATTATTGAAATTGAATCTATATTAAACTCCCGTCCTCTCACTCCTTTGTCTTCCGATCCAAACGATTTTTTAGCCCTCACCCCAGCCCACCTATTAATTGGAGATACTCTAACGAACGTACCGGAAGCCGATTTGCATGGAATTCCAGCAAACAGGCTGTCATTGTGGCAACACATAACAAAGGTTAAACAACATTTCTGGAAGTATTGGCAGAAAGACTATTTCAACCAATTACTACTAAGAAGCAAATGGAGCAAGACTCAATCCGACCAAATCAAAGTCGGCACCCTTGTTATCTTAAAGGAAGATAACGGTCCACCCATGCACTGGCCTTTGGGTCGAATAATTGCGGTCCATCCAGGGACGGATGAAATCGTACGTGTTGCAACAGTAAAAACGAGCAGCGGTACATATTAACGATGCGTGAAAAAATTGTGTCCGTTACCCCTTGAGTGATGCGATATTAATATAAAAGTGAATTTCTTTAACCATCCAATTAATCGTTCGGCCTTATAAGAACCTCGTAATTTCATATCATTGTAAAACTGTTGAACGTAATAGCCGTTCAAGGCGGCCAGGATGTTACAACCTTAATATTGTCAGTTTCTATTTTTGTTGTCCTATTGTTAAGACAACCCCTAGTACCTACCAATTAAGTAAATATGTTATTGTAATCTTGCTGTAATATTCTCCTTATACCTTAGTTATTCATACCATTTTTTATAAATGACGATTTTGTTGTCTGTTGTACCAAATTTCTAATTGTATACTTTATGACAGTTATTTATCTTATTATTACCCGTATTATGTGAAGTCACGTCTCCACTATATTACCTCCCGTGTTTATTGGGGTATTTAACCTTACAACCGGGGTCAGTTTTGTGTCCTTTTACCGTTAGGGGTATTTTTAAAATAACAAGTTTGCGTTTACACAACTCGGCATTGACACAGTCGATAGCAGTCACGCATTAGTGAGACACTTGAACTCCCGAAAATCATTGGCTTTGTTAACAATAGAACAAATTTAAACGTTGGAAATTGCCATTCTTGTAGTTATAGTACTTTAATTAAATAATTAAAATAAAATCAAGTGTTTGACTTCACGTTAAGTTGAAATATTCTAGTGTCTACACGAGAAGTGTAAAGATATACTTTACACCATATAACATCCAGTTTGTTTAAGACAATGCAAATTTTAACACAGGAACTTTGACAGGTGAAGGAACTTTCCATAACCTAGGAGGAATTAGTGTTAATAAAAAATAAGAAACCTAAAAACTTAATTCCTTATATAAATAACATATATGTATATTGTTTAAAAAATAAAAATAATTATTTCCCCCCTCTGAAAGGTTTCTGATTTTAAATAATATAAAGCAACAAAAATTTTAAAACAAAAATGGTCAAAATCGGAGCTGTTTCTGAGGACTTTCGAAGTTTGCCTGTTTTACGGCTTTATTGACGCGACTATATGTATTTTTTTTGTCTAAAGTGCGAATCTAAAAAATATATATAAAAATGTGTTTCTTTGGCCCACAAGTTACCAAAAATGTGCCTAAAAAAATTTTAGGTACCGCATAATAGATTTGCCAAGAAGTGGGCTGGCTATCTGCATCCGGGAAGCATTTAGGCATTCTTTACGTTCAAACGGCAATGAGAGTAATATTGACTCGCTGATTGGTGCTCATTCGTACAGTACCTTAGACTGTTAGCGGTGAAGCTAATACATGAGCCCTGCAGTCGTCAATATTTCCGTAAGTGTGTGTTGTTTAGACTGTGAAGATATCGTTCTCTCTGAAATGATTTTTAGTATTACAACATTTTCGTACTTATAATAAATACATTACTGCTTTTCCTACTTATCAACTTTTATTGCTTTAAGGGAAAAAACAATTATTTGAGTAAATAAATATAGGTAATGTCCGTAAGGTATTTCAAAAAGAGGATAAATTTAAATATCTGCTATCTATTTTGCGATTTGCTTCTAGCGATTCAAATTCAAAGTTTAACGGTTTCCACTTGAACTTTCATTGCATTATTGCATATCACGCCGTCGCGTCGTTTACTACTAAAAAAGAATAGGAGAATTCGGAAATTCGGAGACAATGAAAATTCCTTCGACAACATTACACAATTTGCCGCAGTCATTTACGAATGTACTGGATCTAAATAAAAGTAATGACGAAACAACAGTTATTCGATGTAATTTGAAAAATTTGGAAGACAGCGATAGGTGGGTGTGCGAATTTGGCCATAACACAAGAACACATTGGAATATCAGGGATTCACTTCCTAAAGGAGTTCAGATTCTATGCTCGTAAGTATATTTCCTGTAAATTATTTAGTCCTTGCCAAGCTATAAATATCTATAAAATGTGCTCCTCTGTCTGATGTTATTAAGCAGTTAGGTACTATTCGTTTGTCAATTAATTCTGCAGGAAAAAATTTGTATGCCACCATAGCGACTTTATGAAAGTACCAAGTCAAGAAAACAAGAAAGGTCTTTCTAAAAATGCCAATTGCCCCTCACAAATTCTAGTGCAAATCAAATTTAATACTGTTAATACGCGGACGAAAAACAAGTTTGTCAAGGTAATGTTAAAGAGGAAATATTTATGGTCCTATTCACTAATATTTTTTCAATTTATTTCGTGCAGGACGGTTTATGTGGTGTAGTACGTATAAAACACACACATTCCGATACCACTGACACCGCACAAAGCATGCGTTTCCTTCCTGCAAATCAGAATGTAAGAGACAAATTTCTCGAATACTTTAACGACGGCATGGGAATTACAGAAGCAAGACATCATCACCAACAGATTATAGAATTAATGGCTGGTAGTGAACTTGAATATCAATTAGCTTCGGGTGAAAGTAATCCAACATACAGGACAGTACGATACTGGCACGATCAGTGGAGGTTAAAAAATTTGGGACCTAGAACAGGACCTGGTTTGCTTGAGGTGGTCATTAAAAAATAGTGTAGGTCATTTAATACCTTTTGATCTTTTTGAACTTATAAAAACTACCTAGTATGTAACTTTTCCATATATGTAATATTAATATTCTCGCGCATTTCTCTTGAGCTGATTCGATTCAATCCCAACAAAGAAGATACTTTGTAATCTAATTACAAGTATTTTAACATTTCGAAAAATTATACACAATTTTTAATACCACTAATTGTTACAGAAATTAAAAGAAAAACAAACAATATATACGAAAGAAGGCGTAACGCTGTTGTTTAATGAGGAACCATTTGCAATTTTAATTATGACCCCTCAAGATCGCCTTGAGCACGAGCTTGGTTTATGAATACGAGCATAAGAGCGTTTGGTTTGTATGAATAAGGATATAATTTTAGACATTTTTATGTATTTAAAACAAGTTCATTCAGTTTCTGTACAGCAATAAAATTTAGTGGATCATAACTTCCTTGTAATAGATAATTAATTATAATAACAATAAGTAAAATGGCGGAATGTGAAGATCCTCCGCCGAGTACGGCTAGAGAAAAGACGTATAAGTGTCATCCAAAAACAAAAGTTACTCTCAAAGTGTGTATAATCTGTGAGAATGTGTACCATGCATCTGACTTTGCAAAAGTAAAGGATGCAACTATTATCAGTGATGTTTTTGTCATATGTCCAGAGCACTTGGACCTTGACATAACCGTACCAACGAATGAGAGAGTGTTAACAACTGAGGCTAAAAAAATTATTGCGCAAGTTAAACTTAATGAAAAAGGAAAAGCCCAAGAAGAAATACTTAAGAATATCTCTTCAACAGTGAATGATTCAACAATCGATAAGCATAACATGACCATATTTGAGGGACAGGGCGAGGACCTTACACATTACCAATCTGAGATTGCATTGTTGCGCCAGCTTAATGTTGAATTACAAGATAAAAACCAGGTGCTCAAACAATTACTTGAAAAGTATAAAAAAACTAAAACTATAAATACTTATTCTGAAGTTATTAAAAAAAAAATTACAGAAAAACCAGAAGTGATACATATCCCAGCTATAATTATCACTGCGAAAAAAAGCAAAGATAAAAATAAGGTCAGATCAGTTGTAACAACCAGTATTCATACTGATGTTATAATGCCAATAAAAAATTTAAAGGAAAGGAAAGATGGTTCAGTAATTATTCAATGCAAAAACAGCGATGATGTAGAAGCAGCAAAAAAGAAATTACTAGAAAAAATTGGAAATGAGTTTTATATAACAAAAGAAGAGATTAGTAATCCTAGACTCAAAATTATAGGCATCCAAAATGATATGAAATTAGAAGTGTTAGAACAAGATATAAATGATAGAAATTTTGAAAATACAGAACTTTCTTGTACTGTAGTACATACATATAAAAACTTCAAAAATAGCTCCCAAAATGCTATTATTGAGGTAACAGCTGATACATACAAATATATTAAATTACAAGGTAGTAAGATATACGTTGGCCATCAATGTTGTAGAGTCGTTGAAGACTTGAACATAAGACCATGCTACCAGTGCGGTAGAGTTGGTCATAGTGGCAATAAATGTAAAAATGAAGTAGCATGCTTAAGATGCAGTGGTGATCACCCTACCAAAGACTGTGATCATACACAACCAATTAAATGTATCAATTGTATTTATAGTAATGAAAAGCACGGAAGTTCTAAAAACACAAATCATGTAACCACTGACACAACAAAGTGTGAGTATTTACAATTTTTAATAACCAAAAAGATTAGACAAACAGATTATCCTATGCAACCTGATGTACCAGCTTACTTAGGCTACTATCCAGATACTGGTGCAATCAAATCTGCTTCAGATAAAAAAGCAAATGATACTAATAAAGACACTAGCTCGCGCAATAAAAGAGATAATGATAAAGCAAAAACCAAAGAAAGAATAACTACACAAAGCTAATCGTTAATACTATAATTAATAATGGTTTTAGAAACAGACTGTGATAATGATAATATCAAAGATTTTGAAATCTCCGACATAGAAAACTTGAACGCATTTCTAGACTCTAGTGATCTCATTATGATGCATGTTAATGTTAGAAGCCTAAATACAAATCATAAAAAAATAGAGACATTCATTGAAAGGATGAATTCAAAACCAGATATAATTGTGTGTTCCGAGACATGGAACCTCTCCTGTTATGAATATCATGGAATTGCAGATTACAATATTCACTATAATGATAGCAAAATTAACAAAGCGGATGGTGTTGTCATATATGTAAAAAAGTACTTAGATGCAACTACTACTATAGAGGAAATAAATAATTTCAAATTTATAAGTACCAAAGTAAAAGTTAATAATAAAAACAGTATTAAAGTAACAGGGGTATACAAATGTCATGATATATCCCAAAATGATTTCGTTGGCATACTTAATCGCTATTTAGAACAAAATAAACAAATCATTGTATTCTAGGTGATTTTAATATTGATATACTGGATGACTCCGCGATAGTGGAGGATTATATTAACAATTTTTTGGAAAAAATTATTTACCGAGCTTTGTCGAGATGACTAGGCCAAGCGACAAGGACTTAACCAGAGGAACTTGTATAGATAACATCTTTGTTAAAACTAGCCTTCAAGATCATAAAGCAGCTAAGTATATGAATGTTTTCACTGATCACCTGCCGCTTTTCTTTAAGTATAAAATCAATAAACCAACATGTCCAAAAATGGTACAATATTCTCTCACTAACTTTTGTAAGTTGATGCATGAGTGTAGAGTCATTGATTGGAGTGAGATTTACCTACTTGAAGATCCTACAGAGACCACTAATTTATTGATTGCATTGATACAGAACGCCATAAAAAACTCTACTATAACCAAAAAAAGAATGGTTAGCAGAAAAGGAGCTAAATGGATTACTGCAGCAATAATGAAATCATGTCTGAAAAAAGAAAAATTATATTTGCGATGGAAAAAGGATAAAAATAATGAAAACCACAAATTAGAATATAAAACATATGTTAAGTTACTTGACAAAATCATAGCGCAAGCAAAAAATCAATATGAGCAGCAGCAATTTTAAAAAAACATTAAAGATAATAAAAAATTATGGCAGCTGATAAAAAGTAAATTAAACAACCAAAACAACAATGAAGATAAATTTCCGAAATACTTAATAGACGATAATGATGTAAAAATTGATAACATGAAAGATATAGTTGGCTATTTCAATAAGTTCTTCAGTAATATAGGACCATCTCTGGCAAGTAAAATACAAGCATCAGGATTCACGCAACTTAGCTCCTTACAACAAAAAAACAACAACACTATCTTTTTACATCCTACAAGTTCAGTAGAAATAGTGAACATTGTTTTAAGCATGAAAGAAAAAGCAGGAGGAGTTGATGGAATAAATGTGAAAGCTCTAAAACATATAATCCATACAATAAGTGAACCGCTGCAATACATCTTCAACTTGTCAATTGAAAAGGCTGTTTGGTCTTCACCCTTGAAAAGTGCTGAGATTGTACCAGTATTTAAAGCAGGAGACAAACATAAAGCTACCAACTATAGACCAATCTCCCTGATATCAAATATTGCCAAAATTTTTGAAAAGATAATTCATCAAAGACTATCTGCTTTTCTGCAATCGCAGAATTTAATATCTAAAATGCAATTCGGTTTCCTGAAAAATAAAAGCACTAATGATGCTCTAGCCTATATTTCCAAGCAGATTTACAGCAACCTTGACTCCACTACACCAACAATTGCAACGTTCTTGGATCTCTCAAAAGCGTTTGACACAGTTGACCATGAAATACTTTTACTCAAACTTGATAATTATGGAATAAGAGGCAAGTCTCAGGACTTACTAACATCATATTTAACAAATAGAACACAAGTTGTTAAAATCGCTAACTTCAAGAGTCTACCTTTACCTGTAAATATGGGCGTACCTCAAGGCACAATACTAGGACCTTTACTTTTTGTAATATACATCAATGATCTACTGAAAATCCTTCCAGAAGATAACATCCTATCATTTGCTGATGATACTGTTGTAATAAGTAGTGCGGAATCATGGAAGCAAGCAGAAATTGATATGAATAATCATCTACACCTGATGCAAGTTTGGTTGGCAGTCAACAAACTGTCTTTAAATATAGTTAAAACAGTTTATATGGCTTTTGGAGCATACAGAGACAGTGTACCCAGTAGATTAAATATTTGTATCAATGGCCAAACCGTAGTGCGAGTGTACCAAACCAAGTATCTAGGGATAATCATTGACGCGCAGATGAAATGGGAACACCATGTACAATATGTTAAGAAAAGAACAAGATATTTATTTATTTATTTATTTAAACCAGCTGTTACATACGTAAAGAGAAAAAAAAAAACACATACATAACATGAACCTAAAGAGGTAAATAAATTACCTGTGCTTAGGACTGGTCATAAACCTAACTAATAACTAAAAACTATATCAGTAATTCAAGCGAAAGCGACAAATAACATTTCATGTAAATTCATAAGATTTTTAAATAAAATAGTATTTCTTTAAATTAATACAAAATAAACATAATGTTAAAACCAGAAACAATACTTAACTTAAAATATTACGATATTTATGATTGGTAACTAATAATGTATAAAAAGCAAAATTAGATTAAAAGCAAAAAATGAGATTAAGGTTTGAAAAGGTAAATTCTAACAGTATTACTAAACTAAACTAAACTAAACGTTTGATTTTATCCAGTTTTTTAACTTGTATTTGAAGTTGTATAAATTAGCGTCTTGCAGTTTTAGTTCGTTAGTTAGCTTATTGAATAATTTAATAGCTAGAATGTAGCTATTTTTATTGCTTATTACTTTATTCATTTTTGGTAAAAGTAAACTTTTATTACGTGTTATACTAGAGGATTGGTTATATTTGAATTGCAGCTGTGGAAAATGGTGCTTCAGTGAGACATAAGCAAATAATTGTTCGATATTAAGGGGATAGTTTTCTATAGATTTGTTCTTACTAATTATTTTTAGCAATTTATTTTGAATATTTTGTAACAGATTTAAACAATTTTTGTAAGCCTCTCCCCAAGCTATTATTCCGTAAGAAACAATACTTTGAAAAAAAGCATAGTAGATTAGTAACAGTGTACTAGTTGGCATAGTTTTGGTTAATTTGTGAAAGATAAAAATCAAATATTTCGTTTTATTGATAACATATTCGATATGTCTGTCCCATTTTAAATATGCATCAAAATATACACCCAGGTATTTAACATTATCCACTCGTTTAAGTATTTTACTATTTATCGTTATATCGATTTCTATAGGTATACTATCGATTTGGTTACCAAACGTCATGAAAACTGACTTGTCCACGTTCAAGGAAAGTTTATTCAGTTGTAACCATATGTAAGTCTGATTTAAAAAATTATTCATTTTTAGTCGTGCCTCTTCCCAATTATTAGCAGAGGATATAACTGCTGTGTCATCAGCGTAGGAGATAATAGATTCATCTTCAGTTTCCTCTAAGAGATACTACTATATCTACTCTACATCTTCAACAGGTTAAACAAAATAATGAATACAAAGCAATTATTAATGATATATCATGCGTTGTTCCACAGCGTGATCAATTATGGTATTGTGGCCTGGGGTGGGGCATATAATAACACAATAAATTCCTTAGTTAATTTACAGAAAAGAGTACAAAAGACTGTTTTGAAAAATGATAAATCTGCAATGCCACCACTAGGCATCAAAAAATCTTTCATAGTAGAATCTATTATTTATTACTATGAGGATTTGAAACTTACTTTTAAAGCATCTAATAGTATAACCAGACACAAAAAACTGATTCTGCCAAATAAAAATAAAACTTTAACTGATAAAAATAGTCAATATATTGCAATAAAATATTATAATACTTTACCAAAAGAATTAAAAATGTTAAATATTACAAAAAAAGGAATTAAAAATAAATTAAAAGATTGGATTAGAAATGTAGTTATTTAATAATTCTAATTATTTTGGTTTTTTTTCGGGTGATTAGAAGAGCTGGAATATTCTGGGTATTTTTGTTAACTATTTAATAATTTTTGTTGAATTCATAAGTTTTATAATACAAGCGATTTTATTCTTTTTTTTTTTAATTATTTATTTTTTACTAAGTGTATACCTACGTTTATAAATTTGTAATTTAGGTACTAAGTTATAGTAAGCAAGTTTTGTCAGTTTGTAAGTTTTTAAGCCAGATCTATGTACAGGTAACATAGCTTACCTCTATAGGCTGCAATGAAACTTTAAATTAAATTAAATTAAATTTATAAATCTAGAATAAAAAAAAAATGATTTAATTTGAACTTTAATGTATTTTTTTCTTGTTAAAATAAATTGAAATTGAAATTTCTGGTTAATGAAACGCGCGCAAGAACTATCGACAGCCAAAGACATTGTATTTATGGACAGCACCAGTTCGGGTTATTCACAAAATCATTCTATTACGTTTTTGCTCACTCCATGCGCAGCAGGTGCAGTGCCAATGGGGATTATATTGACTAAGGGACAAACATTAGAAGCGTATGCTACAGGACTGCGTCTTCTTAAAGATGTTCCAAATCAATTGTTCTGTGGACAAGGTTTTCCTAGTATATTTTTAACAAATCACAGTAATGCGGAAATTCAAGCAATTCACAGTGTATTCCCACAAAGTAAAACGTATCTTTGCATATTTCACGTGTTGCAAGCGGTGTGGAGAAGGTTGTGGAACTCATACCACCAAATTTTAAAAGATCATAGACAGGGGCGAACCGAGGCGGGGGTGTTGGGTGTGTGACCCCCCCCCCCAAACTTTTGTACCCAGTCGGCATTTTTGCCTGAGTCGGCATTTTCATGCCGTAGTCATCATGCTTGAAACATATGACTGGGAAGTCGGCTAGTCGGCAAAAACATTTTCCGATTCAGCTTATTCAAAATTTGAACCCATCCAGAAAATTTTTGAAATTCCAGCCCACAGTAGAAATTGTACCGTCGAATCAATACATTCTATTGTGGAATTACAACCTGAATCCTTTGAAAAAGAACCCGAATGCATTCAGGTAGAAATAAAAACGCTTCTTGAGTCGTGTGGTCAATGTGAAAATTTCGCTGATATTTCGAAAAAAGCGTACAATTACGTAAGATTTTGCCATGGGCCTACAAAATTGTTCGATTTGTTCTAACTTCGCCCGTTTCTTCGGCATCATGCGAAAGTTCAGTAAATTAAAATTGGTTATGAGTTCGCTCCGAACGTCAATGGGTGACGATCGTTTGGATTCTCTGATGCTACTTTTTTCCGCGAAGAATATTGTCGACGAAATAAACGTTCCAAAAGTTGTTCAAACCTGGTCTCACTTGAAACACCGAAGAGTTATAACTTAACTTGGTTCGCCGTTTCATTATAATAGTATGTAATTTTCGTTGTGGATGAATAAAAAATACTTTTCAAAAAAAGTTGTTGTTTGAGCACATTTATAACCAACTCACAGTGACAAAGAATCAAAGTAGAATCACTACACCTAATCACAATTTTTGAATGTGCAGTCAATTTTTGTTGTGTGGGTATAAAATTATAAATCTGTGTTGTACAGTCGGAAACTTTTTCTGACCGAGTCGGCATTTTGAACATGGCTCACCCCCCCAAACTCATGAGGCTCGGTTCGCCCCTGATCATAGACCAGTGTTAATGAAAAATTTTAAAAGAATCTTATATAGTACCACTATTGATGAGGCTGAACAAGCATTTGCAAATGTCGTGGAAGATAAAACAGTCTCTTCAGAGAAATGGACAAAATATGTGAACGATTATTGGGAAATCAGGGAACAGTGGTGCTTGGCATGGAGGGATATCAAATCTAGAGGTCATTTCACTAACAATTTTTCTGAAGTTTGCGTTAGATTATTTAAGGACAATGTATTGTCCAGAGTAAAAGCTTATAATGTCATCTCACTTGTCGATTTTGTTTCGACTGCCTTATAATCATATTACAGAAATCGCCTTCGTCAATTTGCTGACAGCAGGGATTCCAGCACTAGAATGTTTTTACAAAATTTGATCAAGAAAACCGAATATACGAAGAAAGAAGATATTGTCCAGATAAATGCATTTGAATTTCAAGTACCAAGTGCAAGTGACGGCCAAGATGTGTCATATTTTGTTGACTGTGAAACTGGATATTGTTCATCTAAAGTAGGTCAACAGGAAAATTCTGCAAACATCAAAGTGTTGTTTATAGACATTTTGACGTGAAGTCTCAAAATTTTCCGGCGATATCTGCTGTCGACAGATACCAAATAGCAAAACTCGTTTTAGGAGAGCAAACTCCTTGTATGTCCTTCTACGAATCATTTACTTTGTGTTAAAATAGCGAAGACATTTCAGCTGCAAATGCGGAAGCTTGTACAAGTAATCAACAAGAAGATTTTTCTCATAATAAAAAATTAATCGATGAAGAAGATAAATGCACTGAGACGCATTCTATAGAAGACAGTGTAGATTTTGGGCCAGTCATTGATCTAATTAGACAATGTGCAGATACATTTGGGTCGTCTGCAAGTGGTGTAAATAAACTTATGGAACGCTTAAAGAAGGTGAAATCGAAAGGCCAATGGAAAACTTTTCTTCATACTGCAGGAAACGCTTTACCTTTGCGCCGAAGAGATGGTTGTGCAGTTAGAGTGCAACCTACCTCATTGTCTAGGAGAAAACCAGGCATAACGAGAGGAAGTAAGCGCTTACCGTTGGGAAGGCCAGCAGCAGGAGAACAAGTTACAAAAAAAAGGCGTCATAATCTTGCGGCAATTATTGCAAAAAATCAGCCTAATGCGAAATCGCATGGGAAAAATCATTAGTGCCACAACGTGGGCAGAAGTTGTTATCGATGATATGTTTTATGTTTTAAGTTATGTATGTAGAATTTACTTATGTACTAATGAGTTCAAATAAATGTTTTGTTTCTTTTGTCTGCATTCAAGAACTGCCTTGCCCAACAACAGGAAATAGATCGCAGAAATTTAAATTTATCCTCTATTTGAAATACCTTACAGACATTACCTATATTTATTTACTTAAATAATTGTTTTTTCCCTTAAAGCTATAATAATTGGCAAGTGGGAAAAGCAGTAATGTATTTATTATAAGAACGAAAATGTTGTAATACTAGAAATCATTTCAGAGAGAACGATATCTTCACAGTCTAAACAACACACACTCTTACGGAAAGATTGACGACTGCATGGCTCATGTATTAGCGTCACCGCTAACAGTCTAAGGTACTGTACGAATGAGCACCAATCAGCGAGTCAATATTACTCTCATTGCCGTTTGAACGTAAAGAATGCCTAAATGCATCCGGGAACGTACTTCCTCATGGATTTCGTCAAGTCTTCTGCGCAAATCACTAACGTAGTCTTCTCCGGCAACGTTCTCACCAGGTTTGCAGCCAAATTTCAGGTCACATGGCAACCGTAGCTCCCGACCAAACAGTACCTTTGCTGGTGTTTGTCCAGTAGTTTCGTGAATCGATGATCGATATGCCATAAGAAACAGTGACAGATGGCGATCCCAGACTTTTTGGCGTTTGGAGACCACTTTGGCAAGTATTTATTAATGGTCCTGTTCATTCGCTCTACCATGCCGTCTGATTGAGGATTCAGAGGTGTTGTCCGGGTTTTGTGAATACTTAATGTCTTGCAGATTTTTTGGAACACGGCCGACTCAAAATTCCGACCCTGATCAGAATGAAGCTCCGTGTGCACGCCGAACCGGCTGATCAGGTGGTTTACGACCTCCTCCGCTACTGTGGTGGCTGTCTGATATGGAAGTGCGTACGCTTCAACCCATTTCGTGAAGTAGTCCATTGCCACTAGGATGTATTTATTGCCACCATCGGTCTCTGGAAACGGTCCTGCGATGTCTATGGCAATCTGTTCGAATGGACTGCCGACATTGTACTGGCGCATAGGAGCACGCCGTCGTCTTTGTGGTCCCTTGCTGGCTGCACAAGTTGCGCACTTTTTGCACCAGTCTTCAACGTCCTTTTTGCAATTGACGCAGTAAAACCGCTCACGGACTCTTCCAAGGGTCTTGTTAACACCAAAATGTCCCCCCGAAGCATCGTCATGGAGGCACTTCAAGACTTCCTTTACCAGGCTCTTCGGTACAAGCAATTGATGTTTGCTCTCAGTACCATTCTGGTTTTCCACTAGTGGCTTCAGGAGTCCATCTTCCTCAACAATACAGTCCCATTGGGCCCACAACGATTTCACCTCCCCAGATTTGGCGGCGATCTCTTGCCAGGTCGGTCGTCTGCCTTCATTCTTCCATCTTCGGAACAAGCTCAGGACCGGATCAGAACCCTGTTCCGTCTTGATGTTATCAGGATGCCATTGTTCATCCGTGACGGTTATCCTCCGGACTTCCTCATGTTCCTCCAGGCGCTTGCAGTTTTCCGGAACGCGGGGCACACGCTCTTGAGTAACCTCTTCGTTCTTGCAAGCGCTTCTTACATGTCCCAATTTCCCGCAGTTCCAGCATCTTATTGGTCTCGGCTTCTTATTTAGTCTTTCCACTATCCTGCTAACTACTTCCTCTAGTCTGTCTCCCTTAGCTCGCGCACTCTACCTTGCCGTTGCGGTGCCTGTTTAACGACGTCATACTCCAGTGCACGAGCCACCGTGTCAGCGAGTGCTTTTGGCCGGTCTAGTCGAAGTCGCTGTTGCATGTCGTCATCCCTCAACCCACCGATGAAAGAGTCGACAGCCAACTTTTTTAGAGTGTCGTCGGGAGTACATGAATACGCGAGGCGGACGGGCGTATTCTTGCATGTTTTCCCCTGCCTTCTGATGTCGGTTTCTTAGCTAATAGCTACACGTGACTGACGCTCGTCATATGTGCCTGACCATACCGCATCTCTAACTTCTTCACTAGGTGTTCATAGTCGTTCAACTTCTCGGGTGGTATGGTATCCAAAATCTCCTCGGCATTACCATGTAGCGCGCAGACCAGCTCGGAGGCTTTATTTTCCAACGTCCATGCGTTCGACTTCGCCGCCGTTTCAAATTTCTTAAGGAAAGTGGTCCATGATGTTTTTTCGTCAAATTTAGGTGGCTTCGTATATGCTTTCGATGAAACCCCGTGCCCATTCTCCTGCTTCACACTTCTAGCTTCATTATCGATCTGTTAGGAAATTGTCGTACATAGAAATTTTCTTCTTCTTCTAGAATATTCTTTGGGGGATCGATTGGCTGAGCACCCTACACCTGACACCAATGTAACGACTTTTCTAGTTTAACTTATTTATTTAACGGAAATTTATTTACAACTATTTATTTAACACTTAAACACTAATAGAATACTTAAACGCTAATAACAATTCACCAACTTATTTATATGACAAGAAAAATGCGTATTTATATCACTCGGTATATCGTAGTTCGGTATTTATATTACTCGTTCGGAAGCTAACTGTAAACTGCCGTCACTGACCACGTCAACAAGTATTTAAACAGACAAGGAACAATCCAGAAGAATCTGGAATGACCTACTAGACTTTAGTCGAGTTCCTATTGTGTTCGTTTTATTTATGGCCTTGTTTATTGTCATCAAAGCGCCGACCGACGCCGGCATTCTTTGAACTCCGCTTTTCTGTTCCCGGATCTCGTCGCCGCTCTCGCACACGTACACGCTCGTTAAAATATCTTCTGCTGCAAAGTATTATGACGATAAAGTGCACATCAGGAACGGAAAGCAGGAAGCAATACGAAAAAGAAAGTTAGAACGAATAGAAAAACAAGAACAGAAAAAAACTTCAAAACACTCTCAAACAGTTCGTAAAACTGCTCCAAAACGAAAAAAGGAAATACATCCTTTCAAGAAGTCACAAAGAAGACGATAGATGTGGAAATTGAGAAAGAAAATTTACCAGCCGTTGAACGAGTGAAATGTCCTGAATGAGACGATATAACTAATTTCAGATGTAGAAGACGACGATAAGAAAAACATTGGCTGTGACAAGTGTATTAGACGATATCATCTGAAATGCACGCGATTAGTAGGGTTAATTTATTTATAGGCCAAAAATAAGTATTTTGAATGTGACTTGTATCATTAATTAAATTCTAGAGCTATAATAACCACACCTTGCCTCATAATTATTAAGATTTAACATTTTTTTAGTAGTAGGATTAGACCAAATTATTGTATTGTTTTGCTGCTACAATATAGCCAGAAACTTATTATTAATCAAGGCTGATCTTTAGCTTACTTACATTCCTTCTGATTTTAGGTTAAAATTAACAGAAGAGATTATTGTTGAATTTGAAAGGTGAAATTACTATTTACATACTGAATAGGTACCTAATTTGTTTTTAAGTTTTAAGTCATACCAATGTTTAGAAGAATAAATAGGTGTTTTTATTTTCCCAATAGTGATTTATTAATGTTAATATGTTGATTTTTAAATCACTATAATTCTTTAACAAATAAATTATTAAAATCCAATCTCTCTTTACATTATCATAAAAGTATCACCCCTTAATTCCTTTTCTAAGCTGGTGGACGCGAAGTGGTCCAGCGGCTGGACGCAAATTGGATTTTACGGACGTAAGGTGGGTAAATCGCCTGATTCTGAAGTTTGCCTTTTTAACAAAAAAAAACAAGATGTTTCGAACAAAACTAAAAGTTACCTTCAAATAGACTGTTATAATAAACACATTACATAAATTTTTAATTGAAATTAGTGCTGGGACATTTTAATTCTCCTTCAAATCCTAATTGTTATTTATGGTGTTAGGATTTGAAAATGAAATAAAAAATTTACATATGCTTAAAACTAATTGCAGTAATTATAATGCAGTGAATATATATAATTTATTTGGTGATTACTTGAGTTCGGATTATATGCAAAATGCATATAACAAATATGCATTCATATTTCTAAGGATTTTTAATAATGCATATGCCTACAAAATAAATGCATATTTTGGTATATTTCGGCTTATTATCTACCCATATCTATCATATAAAAATCTATTATTAAACATGGCACTAATTGCTATTTTATAAAGGAGGAAATCCCACTCATTATTACTAGATGATATATTTCCGTTTCTTACCTGATACAAACTTGTTATATGAATATCTGTTTATCCAATCGCAGCGTTAGATATCTTTTCAAAAATGTTTAGTTTTGTTGATGTTATTTAAAGTGTCGGACATTATGTTATCTTTCATTATTTGTACTTGTTGTGTGGTAAAGTGCATTAAAATCAAACAAAACCCGTAATTATTGCAGGTGATTTCAATGCCAAGAATTTTGTTTGGGGCAGTCCAATAAACGATAATAGGGGAATAAATATTTTAGATTTTTTCGAAAATAATAATTTAACTGTTTTAAATGATAATTCAGAACCAACATTTGTTAGACATCGCGGGTCAAGTTTTGTAGACATCACTGCAGCAAATTTAGGTTTTAAATTTATAAAAAATTGGCATCTTATAGACGAGGAAACACTTTCCGATCATAAGCTTAATTTTTTGGCAATTTTCTTTTGAAAATCGGTCTGCATCGCGCAGACTTCGTCGCAATTTTCAACGCGAAAAAAATGCAGTTAATAGAGACATAAAACGCGCGGAATATTACCGTGTTTTTCACGAATATAAAGAACTGTTAGAAAAGACTAGGACAGAGAAATTTAGGCAATTTTGTACAAGAAATTCTGAAAAGGACCCGTGGGGAACGGCGTATAAAGTAATTCGCGGAAAAAATTCAAACCGTGTTTGTTTTCAAAATTTAAAACGCGCCGACGGTTCTTTTACAAAAAATATGAAGGATACCGCCAAATTCATTTTAGATTCATTCTTTCGGTCGGACGACCAAAATTTAAATAACGAGGCTCAGCGCCGTATACGCGTTACGAGCAGTAACGAAATTCAGTCCGTCAAAATTATACCAAAACTGGGCAAACGCAGTTTCGACGACGTTAAAAGTTTTCGACCATTTAGCTTACTTCTTATCGTTAGGAAATTTTTAGACAGAATTTTTACTACTCGGCTACAGTTTGAAATTAACAAAAATGGCGGTTTAAATAATAATCAATTTGGGTTTGTAGCCGGTCGGTCAACCACGGACGCTGTAAACGCAGTCGTAACGGGTATAAAAAACTATAACGATAATTACGTCGCTGCTATTGCACTCGATATTTCGGAAGCCTTCGACAACGCTTGGTGGGCGCGAATTATTTTCGAGCTTAAGAAACGTAACATTTCAGGGGCACTAATAAAATTACTTCAAAATTATTTTAGTGATAGAACCGCGGTTGTCACTATTTCCCGAAGCGCGATTACAAAAAATATCGAGCGAGGTTGACCGCAGGGGTCGTGCTCCGGCCCGCTCCTGTGCAACCTGTATAATACAATTTTCGAAATAGACCTTCCGATTGGAGCAAAAATTTTTTCGTTTGCCGACGATACCTTGCTTATCGTTGAGGCGCGGCAATACATAACTCTAATATATAGGGCCAACCTAGCACTCGGTATGTGGTCAAACTGAGCGGAAAGCTAAAAATTAAAATTTAACGCGGATAAAACGGAAGCATTATTTTTTGGCAAAACTAGAAATCAGCGGAGACCTACATTTACATTGAACGGGCGTTTCGTACATTGTTCAGAAAGCATTAAATATTTAGGTATAATTATCGATGAAAAATTTTCGTGGAAACCTCATATGCAGTATGTTTCGAATAAGGAAAAAGAAAATTCGCATAAAATAGCGGCGGCCGCTAGATTAACGTGGGGTTTTAGGGGCGCAGCATTGTCAAAAGTATATGAAGGCGCGGTACAATCGGCTATGCTTTACGGAGCACCGATTTGGGCTGATGGGTGTAAAGTCAAAGAAAGTAGGTCTCTTTTAAGCGCGCAAAGAATGTTGACGGTAAAAGCATCGGCAGCGAATCGCACCGTTTCGACCGAAGCGGCACTCGTCTTGTCTAGAGTACTGCCGTTTGATATTTTATTGCTGCAGGAAACGGCCAGAAGGTTCCGACTTCTGGCTGACCAACCTCGCAACACCGACCGAGAAAATCTACATATCCAGGACTGGCAGCTCGAGCGGCGAGTCAACCTAGCGGACACCATACATCCGGCGGATATGGACAACTTCCGGTTTTCCGGAGGAGTCCAAGATGTGTACGAGACGGTTTACTACACGGATGGTTCTAGATTGGACGACGGACGAGCTGGTGGCGCCTTCGTACTCTACCACGGCGACGCGGAAATTCATCAGGAAAATTTCACCCTACCGGAAAATAGTACCATATTTCAATGTGAAGTGGTAGCGCTACGGCAAGCACTAACACATCTACAGGGGCAAAAAGACATTATTAAGGAGTGTTCCATCGTTACGGACAGCTTATCCGTTTTGACGGCCCTTCGCAACATGAGACAGCCTACACAACTGCAACTGGAGACGTGGGAATTGGCGGCCAACCTGTCGGCCGAGATTTCCCTACGTTTCCACTGGACACCGTCGCATTCCGCTAATGCGAAAAACGACGCATCGGATAAACTTGCGAAGGCGACCGCAACGAACCAAGCGACGGCGCCAATATACAACCTGGTGCCTTGGGCGCACGTCAAACGATGCTTGCGCAATATAACAATGGAGGTATGGAAAGAACGATGGAGAATTGCAACTACCGGAAGGACTACGGCGCATTTCCTACCGGAACCGAATTATGATTTGAAAGTAACGGGAAATATGGACTTCCACATGGTAGAATTGATGACAGGACATGAAAACTTCCGATCTTATTTAAAGCGCATCAGTAAGATCGACGACGACGCATGGGCATGCGGCGCCGGCATCTACACCGCGATCGGGATCTCATGCTTCGGGGACTTCTATGGCCTACCTGCAACGGGGAATCAACGACCTGCGGAACGAGAAGGACTGGTGGGACGCTTTTCGAATTTTTTCGGGTCGCGTTCGGAGACTTAAAGCGAACAATTAAATTGCCCTTGTGTTGTGCGCGTTCGCGATAAGCTTTTTCGGTTTTTAGGGACTGTTGCCCTGTGGTCTAAACGATGTGGCGACTGAAGCCTGCGCCGTCCACCACAATTGCCTAAAAACCACTAGACCATACCTGGAAGGCGATCAACGGGACGGCGGATATAGAACAGCACCACGTCGGTTGTACTGATGCCGGGAAGGGAGGGTTCGATGCTGTCTGACGGTATGACCCGAGCCTCCAACAACATGCTTCAGGCGTGTTAAAAAGAATCTCCGAAACGATCGTTAAATTCAAAATTTCGTCGTATTCATTATTCGGGGTTTTGTATATATGTATATATTTCTTGACTGCGAACTTAGGTTCTGCAACCGTGTATATACTTTCTTTTAGGTTTATCTTTTCTTATGATGCATCGGCGGGAATACATGAAATGAAAACACCCTTTCACAAATTTTCCGCGTGAACATTACTACAAGTCAAATTATAATTCTTTGGGAAATTCATTTAAGATGTTCTAGCCAAAGAATCGTATTTTTTAATGACAGTTAAGTGGCCTGGTTAGATTTTTCTGGGTTTTCCCCAACCCCACGCAACAAATGTTGGACTACATGTATATATTTCCCAGTAAGTCGTTAATCGCGATATTTGTATGTTCTGTAAATTTTTTCGAAAACATGTTCGGTGCGCATGCGCAGAACTAACGTACTTGCCCGATTTTCCTAATTTTCCTTTTACTTTCATTGCTTGATTTCACTTGCGCGTCAGTAAAGCGAAAAAATCCTCGCATTCTATCCGAAACATACAAACTCATTGTGAATATAATTCTTTCAGGCCCCCCTTCGTTCCTACCTCAAAATTTTAAATTTTTTGTGTACCATTTATTGCCAAATAAAGTTACTTTCGAAGGTTTTGGAGTTTTTTATCCCCGTGCATGGTAGGCCGAAAGAGAAAACGTAGGGATTATAATTGTAACTGAGATTAATTATTCTCTAAGTTAGATTAATGAATTTAGTTTTTTATATAGATTAAGTATATACTTAATCTTAATTTCATTCCCCGTATACTTCTACGTCAGTTGATCCTTAACGAACTGCTAGTTCTTTAAAGTACCAGCGAGGGTACCACAAGGCAAGAAGGAAAGGAAAGCAACATCAGGGGATAAGAAGCAAGGAAAAGCCGGAGACATCGGACAAACGGGGGTATTTCAACCGGAATTGCCACAAATACTTATTTTGGCGGTTTTGGTGTTATTTTACGCATGACAGGCTTATCTTATTCTGGATCAAAGGATATAAAAATTCCCCACCGACGCAGGGTTTTTATCTTCGACCAACATTATCCCCATATGAATTGCAAAAATATTACAAAAGCTTTACTTGAAAAAGGTATAATTGCGGAATGCGTTTCTGTAAAAAATCAGTTTTTATCTTCATTTTTCCTAATTCCCAAATCCGATGGCACGTTTCGGTTTATACTCAATCTTAAAAAATTAAATGAGTTTATGTATCCGCCTCACTTTAAGTTAAACAATTATAAAGCTGTTAAAGATTTAATTTCAAGAATGTTTATATGGCAACTATTGACTTACAAGACGCCTATTATATGGTTCCCATTAATCAAGGCGATAATAAATCGCTTCAATTTATGCTAAACGATAAGTTGTATGAGTTTAACTGTTTACCTATGGGCCTCTCGACAGCGCCGTACATGTTTACAAAATTGCTCAAACCGATATTCATGTACACGAATGATGGACGCGATTGATTATGTTGTGATTTTCGTGAACTAAATAGTAACACTATTCCCGAACGATACCCGCTACCCTTAATCAGTGACCAACTTAACAGGCTACATGAAGCCTATTATTTTACTTCTTTAGACATGGCTGCTGGGTTTCATCAAATACCTGTTCATGCCAATAGTACTGAAAAAACTGCATTTGTTAGGGGTACTAAATCGGGAGATATACCTAGTTGTAGATTGTGCGCGTAAGGAAGATGCGGAAAAAATCAGAACGTCGTTAGCGGTTAACGCTAAAGAAGATGTAGTGGTTAGGGACATTAAAAAGCGCTGGCCAAGAGTCAGGATCGACAGGAGTAGTAAGGAAATGAACACGAAAGATATTCATGAAACCATTTTAGGGCACAACGACTTCGTCGACGTAAAATAAATTTTAAACATTTTTCGAAGTAAATCCTATTTTGGGTCGTAAAATGTTAGACAGGCCCATACAGGGTGTTAGGTCTATAAGTACAAAAAAAAAGAATCATGGATTCCTTGCACAATAAATAACAAAAGTCTAAAAGCATTTTTCAATCGAGTGACAATTAAGTACGCAATTCGTGTTCGAAAATTTGACCCTGAAATTCGGTTTAATACGGGCCTGGCGAAATACGAATTCTCGTAACTGATACGTTTGCAACGAGCAGCGCCACTTAAAAAAAAACGTTATCTATCACCGGCGACTATTCTCTAGGGAATAAGCCAATTGCACGTCTATTTTCCATCACTTTCACGGGTAATTACATAATTTCACAAATAAGTAATTATCTAAAACTAATGTGTGCTTTGTGTTGTGATGATGAACATGTTTAAAAATCGTAAAAAATAAAATAGTAAAATGTTCCAGCGAAATAATTTAATAAATTACTCGGCAATTGTTTCATTCAAATAAATAGTTAGTTTCAAGAGTACAGACAACAGTAATACATTTTATTATTTCATTTTTTACGATTTATAAATCATCACACCAGCCCAACTCTTAAGTTGATCAAAATTCAAAACAATTGTTATAGTAGCCGCCAGAACTGAAACATTAAGATTACTTAAATAAATTTAACGGGAAAAAATCAAAGCACATCACTAGTATTGCAATTCACACCTACTCTTTAAAAAAATACTTTCCACTGTCAACAAAACTTCAATAACGTCAATAACAATAATTAAAACAATATGAAAACTACACACAATTACACCGCATCAATTGCCAGAAGCACACGAATCTACCGATACTGACACACTGACCCTGAATTATGAACTTCTCGTTCAATCGATACACCTAACAGTAACATTTGTAACCTGAAATAATAATTAAGGCGCGCTAAACCAGGGCCGGCCTCAGAAATCAAAATAATTTTTAAATTTTTTTTTTATTTCAAATGTCAAAAAGTGTATAAATTCATGTTTGAAATGCAACAGGGAACATGTGGTTCTTCTTTTTGTACTTATAGACCAAACACCCTGTATATCTAAATTGGCAACGCGTTTGGGTTAGGGACCATTTTTCTATGTTACAATGTTTCCAGTGCTACGACTTCGGCCATCTTTCTAAATATTGTAAAGTCAAGGACCAAATTTGCGGTGAATGCGGCGGAAAATATAGTTTTAAGGATTGCAAATCAAAAACCACTTCTTGCGTAGTTTGCGTCAGGTCTAATAAAGACAAAATCCATAATAACAACCCCGACGCGGATTTCATTTTAAATTTTGGCCAAATTAATTTAGGTAAGGGCAATGCGGCTACAATCTTTTAAAAATTATTACAGAAAGAAAATTAGACATTTGTTTTGTACAAGAACCTACAGTCAATCGATCGAAAATTGTTGGCTTCTCTAAAAATAATTCAATAATCAGTAAATATTCCTAAAGCTGCAGTTATTGTTAATAATTTTAATATTTCTTGTTTATTTTTAGAAAGCATTTCCTGTGAAAAGATCGTTGTTGTCGAAATTACATTAAATTCCAAGACATTAATTCTCGTAAACATCTATTTACCACCCGCGGGCCCGGATGTCGACCATATTATTTCGTCGAACGACTTAAATTTGTTGTTTCCAAAATAGATCGGGCAAAACCCGGTAATTGTTGCAGGTGATTTCAGGTTTACATTTAAGAGAGTTATTGTAAAATACACTAATTTTAACACATTTTAACAATAAAAATGAATGGTGTACCTAAATATAATGATGGCTTAAAATTTTTTGAATAATTAAGGATATAGAAACTATAATAATAAATTGTAGAGAAACAAGTTAAATGGATGTTAACTTGATGAGTTAACATCCAAGAATGAGGAAAAATTACATTTTTTTTGAGAGATATAACTATTGACATAAAAGAGGTCAATAAAAAAAACAAGATATCCAAGAAGTAAGATTCAATTCTTATGTTGGACAGAACATAAGAACACTCAAAAAAGGAATTTTAGATAGCCTTAAGTAATTTATCATATATTTTATTCAGCTGGTCTGAATCTTTTTGTTCATTAAGAGTATTTGGTTGTTTTTTTATATGCGTCATTTCAGAGATGAGACGTTTATAATACTGGGGTTCATTGTCAAGAATAGAAGTTCGTTCCCAGTCCATTTCATGTTAATGCGTCCAGTTGACTATATTGCATTTGCAGATGTAAAGTGTTCGCAATCAAAACTTAATAAAAAAAAGAAAAACTGGCTTAAATTAGTTATTGTTAATTTATATAAACTAGAAACCAGGTGGAATAACTTAACCAATGCTATTTATTAGTGATGTCAAATACGATTACTTTTTGCTACTCGTTACTACCAGTTACTGTATTAATCAATACTCGTTACTTTGTAATCGTTACAATTACTCGTTACTGGCTGATTATTTCTGAATATGCTTTTACCTTTTTACAGTGTTGCCAGAAGGTTACATTTCTTACATTTTACGTAAGTTTTCATGATTCCATGTAACTTGTATGTAAGATTTTTTTTAAGCTTATTTATGTAACTTTTTAAAATATATATTTCCTTTTTTTTCACGATTTGACACGTATAGTTTAAATTTTAACTATTACATTATTTTATTATTACTTATCTTTGCCGAGTTCAAAAATCCTCGAATTCCTTTCTTTTCTGATTGTACACCCATAAACCCTCTTTTAAGTCCACGACAGTTTATTGGTATACCTAACTGTTAACCAGATGAACCAAATGTTCGTCAATAATGTCATTAAAGAAGGTTCCGGCTATAAAAGTTTCAATGACCATGTTTTACTTTCTTGCGATTAGGTAGAAACCTTTTTTTATTGCAGGGTAAAAATCAACCCAACTTCATATTTTTTCTGTAAAACATTTTTATACTACGCCTTATTATTCATTAGTCATAATTTAAATGTTACATTGACTATAATTCTGCTAAGCTTTTTTTAAATATTAAAATCATTAATTAAATTCAGAGTAATATTGTAAGGAAATCAAATTCAAAATGAATAAAATCATTTAATTAAACCTATATGTGTAGATACTATTTAAAATGTATTCATTCTACTTTGATCCAGTAAACAGTTCAAACGCCTTTTTAGTATTTTATTCTTTATTTCGTTAAAATTTTAGAAACGTTTATTACATTTTAAGTGTTTGTTTAAACAAAAAGTGTCGGTCAATAATGAGTTCGCAAAAAAAGAGCGCCCTTTGGTTACACTTTACTTCAGTTACTAATGAAAAAGCAAAATGTAATATATGCCATAATACATATTCCCATAAAAGTGGCACAACTAGCAATCTAAGAAAACATTTAAAAATAAAATATCCTACTATAGTTGTCGATAAACCAGTCGCACCACCAGAAATTGAAGCAAGTCATGCGAGAGGTAATATTATTTTAAGTTATGCACAAAGTAGTTTTGTAGTAAATATAATTTTTGCTTTAGACGAATCTCCATCACATTCGCAATATCAACCGTCTACTTCATCTCAGCCTTCTATAACATTTCAACCCTCCACTTCATCTCAGCCCTCTACTTCATCTCAACCCTCTATTTCATCTCTTCATCAGCATCAATCTCGTACCCAAACCACACTTTCGGGATTCGTTTCTCGTCCTGTTCCATTGCGAAGGCAAATTAAAATTAATGATTTAATTTTAAAAATGATTATTAAAGATTTACAGCCATTTAGTATTGTAAATGACGAGGGATTTCGGGATCTTTTACACGAATTAGAACCTCAGTATCAACCACCAAGCAGAAACACGATTGTAAATTCTCTTTTGGAAGAGAAATTTGATAAATGCAAAAACAAATTGAAAAATATTTTGGACAAGGCGCATTACGTTTCGTTGACTACAGACGGGTGGACATCAATGGCCAACGAAAGTTACATTGCCGTTACTGCCCATTTTATAACAAATGAATGGGAATATGTATCATGTTTACTTGACTGCTTCTGTTATGCCAACAATAGTACAGCTCAAAACTTATTCGAACAACTCAATGCAGTAATTACAGAGTGGGAAATTTCTGATAAAGTGAAAACTGTTATCACAGACAATGCAGCAAATATTGTAGCCGCAATAAATTTAGGTAAATGGAAACACCTCCCCTGTTTTGCTCACACATTAAATTTAATAGTTAAAAGTGGTCTACAGCTGGAAGCGGTAGACAATATAAGAAAAAAAGTAAAAAGAATTGTGGAACACTTCCATAGGAGCTCAAAGGCTAATGAAAGATTATTATCAACTCAGACTAGAATAAATCCCGATATATCGGTGCCACTTAAATTAAAAAATGATGTAGTTACCAGGTGGAACTCGTCATATTATATGTTCGAGCGAATAATAACATTACAAGACGCAGTCACAGTTACCATCGGGCTACTGCACAATCCCGTACAACGTTTAAATGAGAAAGACTGGGATGAGTTGCGAGATATATGCAAAATATTAGAACCCTTTGAACAAGTGACAGTTGAAATTAGTGCAGAAAAAGCTGTCACAGTTTCAAAAGTTATACTTTTATTGTCTGGGATGATATCTGTCTTAAAAAAATTCGAAAAAGAAATTAAAACTGAGACAGGTAAATCCCTAATAAAACATCTTTTAGATTCTATTTCGAAACGTTTCGGGGACAAATATGAATACAATTTAATACTGGCAAAAGCATCATTATTAGATCCCAGGTTTAAAGGAAAAGCTTTTTCTTCGCAAGAAGCTTTAAGAAATGTGAAAGATGCGCTACAACGTGACATAGTGGCATCTGTTCACAAAAAAAGGGCAGATGTATCAAAAAAAGTGTTAACAGGCAGTGAAGTTCTAACATCAGAAACCACCCATGAGCACAAAAACAAAAAGGTAATTTAATTTGGGAAAATTTTGACGCGACTTTTCAGCAGGAGGTGGAAATAAGTCCGACAGCCATTGCCATTACGGAAATCCGAATGTTTATGGAGGAACCCACTATTCAAAGATCTGAAAACCCACATAAAAATTATTATCTGTTTCTTTTATTTTTCCTACATCATGTTTTTACGTTTAGTAAGTATTATTTTGTTATTTGTTATATCTACCTATTTTTGTTATTATATTTTATATATGTAGTCAATTACTATCCTTCTATGTATAATGATCTTATTTCCTTTTTATATGCATATTTTCCTAAATAAAAGATAAATAATTCAATAAAAGTTTAGGAGTTTTTAAGATTGTACCTACCAATAACACAAATATTTATATAGCACTTGATACAAGAACGCCATATTTGTTTACAATAATAATGGCACGATAAATTTAAATGGTGCAAGTCTGGAAGTCTGCAAGTAGAGTAAGTAATAAGTATTTCTTTACATATGTATAAGCTTGCCTTCGTTCTGTTTTCTGTTTCATTTTCACACATATATACAATATATACATAATATATTGTTATACATACCTATGTAGTAGTCACCTAGTGGTAGTAGGTAACTAAACATAAGTTATGACGATTATTCTTTAATGACGATACGATTACTAGGACGATTACTAATACAACGAATATTCAACAGCCAACAGTGAAAAAGTACCGATGGGATGCGTATAATCTGCGCTCCTGCGCAGCTTTAAATAAAAAGTAATCGGTAACGACTACTTTCCCAAAGTAGTACTCGATTACTACGATTACTTTCAAGTAACGAGTATTAAGTAACGAATCATTACAATATTGACATCACTACTATTTATATATGAATGTTAAGGAATATGTGAATATTATATGTAAAAAAAATTGTTTGTTACTAATTGTATGCCTATATAATAACAGAATTTGTATATATATATTTGCGTAGTGTAAATTAGGATTTTTAATGTGTATCTATAAGTAACTGCACCACTGCCGTACTACACTTCTGACTACCTGAAGCCTTCAAATTCTACATCATAGGCCTGGGTTCACAAAATCTGCATAGAAGCACGAAACATGACGTAAATTGAGGTAGAAGAAAGAATCTTCTAGGACAAATGAAACACAAATATTTGATTTATAGGTTAGAAGAAGAAATGATGGTATCAAGAGATCTTTTTGGGTTGCAATACTGTTCAACCACGTGAACTGCAACAGCTAAGACAAGTGTCGGAAGTACTTGTGAATCAGAAAGTACCGAACTTTCACTATAATTGACTTCCCCAAAGCCCAAGATAGATGAAAACTTTGTTTATGCCAAAACAATTGAGAAGTTCAAGATTGTAGAGGAAGAAGATTTTATACAAGCTATGCTTGCCTCTACCAACAAGGATCCCAGTAATTACAAAGGGTGTTTACTGCGGGAAGACAGCGTTGATTGGGTAAATGCAGTTAAAGAAGAACTAAAATCAATAGAAGATAATAATGTCTACGAGCTGGTGAACAGACCTGCAGATGCCAATGTAATGAATTCTAGATGGGTTTTTAAAACCAAAATGGGCAAAACTGGAGAAACCATCTATAAAGCTAGAGTGGTCGTAAAAGGCTTTTTAGATGTAAACGAGTATGAGTTGAAAGAAACTTATGCTCCAGTCTCAAGACTCCCAGTAATTAGATTAGCACTAGCAATCATAAATAAACTTGATTTAGACGCAAGTCAAATGGATGTAAAAACAGCTTTTCTGTATGGTACTTTAGAAAAAGCTATTTTTATGGAGATTCCAGAAGGCTATGAGTGCAGTGACGATATTAGAGAAACAAAGGTTTGGGAGCTTAAGAAATCTCTATATGGATTGAGAATTAGTCCCAAAAGATGGAATAAAAAATTCACTGAAGAAGCACTGAAACTAGGTTTAGAAAATGACCTAAATGAGCCATGCTTATTTACCTGGAGAAAAGAGGGAAAAATTGCCATTGTAATTTTGTACAGGTCAATTATTATAGAATGAGCTCTGGTTTTGCTTAGCCTTAGGATGCGTAATGGCAAATGTTACAACTTATTGCCGAGAGCTGCAGAGGCATCGAGAGACATCATTTCAATGCCGGCTCTCTAGCTCTTCGTTACTCAGGGCGCACACTAAGTCGCCCGGCAATTCACTTAACATGTAATTTTGAAACAACTATGATTTTTTTTACAAAATATAACAAAAAAGGTCGTTTCTGTAGGATTATAAAGTAGCTAATTAAAATAAGTTTGATTTTCAAGATTAAATTATTATGATAATGCATCCCTAAGTCCTAATGAAGTTGTCATAAGGCAATTAATTTTGCGTTTCCTGTACGTAGATGATATGATTGCAGCTAGCAACGTACCTGGAAAATTAGATGAAATTATAAATCATTTTAGTAATGTTTTCGAAATGAAAACCTTGGGAGAGCCGGAGAATTTTCTTGGAATGAAGATTCACCGTGATAGAAGTAAACGTGAAATGTCTATTACACAGCCTGAGTACACTGAAAAAATCCTAGAACGTTTTGAGTTGAAAGAGTGTAACGCCCAAGACACACCCATGATAACTAGACAAGTCAAAAACAGAAACAATAAAAATCAAGAAAAATTAGATGATTCCAATGTTCCAACTAATGCACCTTATAGAGAGGCTATAGGGAGTTTGCTGTATCTTGCTGGGGCAACTAGACCAGATATAGCATTTGCAGTAAATTTATTGTCTAGAAGGCAGAACAATCCAACTAAAGGAGATTGGACTGAAGTCAAAAGAATTTTCAGATACCTTAGAGGAACAACTAATTTGGGTTTGTACTATAGAGGTAAAACTGAAGTTATGGAAGCTTTGACTGACACAAGCTTCAGGGATCGTGAAATGTCGACTTCAACCAGTGGTTACATTATCCAAGTGTATGGTGATACAGTAGCGTGGAGAAGCCACAAACAGTCTTCTCCTGCTACATCAACATGCCAAGCAGAATATCTTGCTATGAGCGAATCTTGTAAGGAAATAATTTCCTTGGATAAAGCGACTAGAGATATAATAGGGAAAACTATGTATCCAGTCACTATTAGATGTGATAATAAATCAGCCTGCGACTGTACTCAAATGGAGGATAGTCACAAATTGAAAGACTTCGACGATGACATCAATCTCATCAAGTCCAATCTGGCTGAAAGAGAAAGGACAGGCAAGACACCTCAAATGGCTGATACACATGGTGACTTTATTAAATCATGTGTCTTAGCGGGCAAAATAAAAGTAAAATGGATATCCACTAAAGAAAACATTGCGGATGTCACGACTAAACCTTTACCCTCTACATCACATATTAAACTCAGAAATATGATGATGAATGTTTAGATGATAAAATTTTTAGATGATATAGATGTTAAATTTAGATGTCTTTTAGATATTTTAAACAATATGTTTATTTATATATTCGCTCGATCTTTTACAGAAAGTAACTTTCAATCCTAGCAGAGTGCGCAGCGAAGAAAGCAAAGGATGTATGTGCAAAGGGAGGGAGTGTCAGAAATAGTTTACTTTGCGCATACAGAGTCACCATCTATGAGTCGCCTAAAGTAACTTTGAGACTTTGAATACGGTCTCGTGCGCACGGACTCACTACTCTTAACTATAGCTTTGTACTGATAGCACGTACTTCTATAACATATTTGTATTTGTTTCAATAAAGCGGCAACTACATACTAGACGTATATACAGGGTGTCCCCTCTCAATTGGAAAAAACTTCCAGGGCATATTGAGGAACCATAGACAAACAGTTTGAGATATTAGACTGATGTCCGGAAGTGCATGGTTTTCAAAATACAGGGTGTCAAAGTTTTTTTCAAAAAACTTTTTTTTTTATCAATATCTCAAAGGCACGTTGACCGATTTTCTTGAAATTCGCTGGTGATGTAAGCTTTAATAAGACGCTCAGTTAGCACTAATTAAATGGTAATTATTACTTCCAGTGGCGCCCCGGGGGACAGTGTCACGAATAAAAATGACAAAAAAATGTACGCCGCTGACTTTTTTTGAAAATTTTATATTTTTTAGAAAGCTCAGTTAAAAGTACAACTTTTTTGTCACTTGATATTTTTTCGTATCTCTCTCCGTTTTCGAGAAAAAATTTTTATTAAAAACTCTATTAAAAGGTTCATTATCTGTTAGGAAAATAACTTTACTTTAACTTATTATTAGTGAAGCAAATGCTCAAAGTGTTCACCATGCATTTCGATGCATTTTCTGCAAGTATATAAAAGTTTGGTTAGAAAATGATTGGATTGATCGTTCACAATATTACAAATTAACTTGTCACAATGGCAACCTTCCACGATGCTATGGACTTCCTAAAATTCACAAATCGAACACACCAGTAAGAATTATTATTTCATCTATTGGGAGTCATACTTATAATTTAGCTAACTTTATCCATCACATTCTTTCTATCTCTGTCCCTCCACCTGACTCATATATAAAAGACAGCTGGACTTTTGCTAACTTTATTAAAAACTTCAAAATTAATTCCAACTACATTTTAATATCACTTGATGTCAAATCTTTGTTTATTAATATACCAGCTGATCTTTGTGTCAAAGCGATCGATAAGAGATGGCAGTATATATGCAACAACACCTCATTACCTAAAAATCAATTCATCAATGCTATCAACTTAATATTGGATTCAACTTTTTTCGTTTTTCAAAATAAATATTATAAACAAACCTTTGGCACACCAATGGGTAGTCCTTTGTCACCTATGTTATCTAACTTAGTTATGGAAGATTTGGAAACTCATTGTCTCAACCTTCTATCTTTCACTCCTCCTATTTACAAACGTTACGTTGATGACACCTTCGCTATAGTTCCTAACAATAAAATCAATGAAATTTTAGATGTTTTTAATAATTACCATCCTAGACTACAATTCACTCATGAAATTGAAACTAAACATCAATTAAGTTCTTAGACGTTACGGTTGAACGTGACCAAGATAATCTCATCACTAATTGGTATAAGAAAGAAACATTTTCGGGTAGATATCTTAATTTTCTTTCTAATCATCCAGTTCAACATAAAATTAGTGTAGTTAATAATTTAGTTGATAGAGCGATTCTTTTATCTGACCAACGTTACCATATAAACAATATCAACTCAGTTAGAAATATACTTGTAAACAACTATTTTCCTTTGAACTTCATAAATAAACACATAAACAAACGTCTACATAATACTAAAATCAACAACTTTATTACTAACAAAACCACTACAGATAAAATAAATCTAGAAAAATCTATTATCATTCCTTATGTCGGCCCTCTATCAATGAAACTAAAAAATATCTTAAATAATTATAACATTCACACTATTTTCAAATTCACCAAGAAACTTAACACTATAATTAAAACTGGGAAAGATGAGCTTAATAAATTTGATAGAACTAATATAGTATACAAGATAGATTGTAAGAGCAATAACTGTAACAGTGCATATGTTGGACAGACCAAAAGACACCTAAAAACTAGAGTAAAAGAACATAAACGTAATATTACTGAAAAGCCTGATTCAGTTATATCTAGACATGTCATTGACCTCAACCATGAAATGGACTGGGAAGGAACTACTATACTTGACAATGAACCCCAGTATTATAAACGACTCATCTCCGAAATGACATACATAAAAAAACATCCTAATACTCTTAATGATCAAAAAGATTCTGAACAACTTAATAAAATTTATGATAAATTACTTAAAGCAATTTAATATTTCTTTCTGGCTGTCTTTGCTCTGATCCAACATATAAACTGAAACTTACTTTTTGATAATTTATTTTTTTCTTATTGACCTCATTTGTGTCACCTTTTACTATCACTCATAATTGTAATTTTTCCTCATTCTTGGATGTTAACTCCTCAAGTTAACATTCGCTTAACTTGTTTTATAATTTATTCAATATGATTTAATATCCTTAAAAATTTCAAATTTTCTAAACCATCATTATAATTTTACCCTTCATTTTTATTGTTAAAGTTTAAAATAGTGTGATTTAAAAAAACTTTCTTCATATGCTGACCGCTTGTTATTTAATTATTAATTAAAAGGTGTATTGATATCATTACTTATGCTTCATCCCCTAGGTAGGTACTTTTAATATTTATATCTAATTCATCAGGTTATCTAAAATTAAAAATTAGTATTGTTAAATTATTATTTTTTTAGATTTAATTTCCTCACATTGAAAAGGATTACAAAGCTTAGTGATCGAAACGTCTGTGTGTTATGTAATTAATTTATTATGATTGTTAATAAATGAATGGTTTAGATCGGTATCAACTCATTTATCAGAAAAAAAAACCATTGAAACTTTAAACTCCTTTTCACTTATCTACAGTAATAGTAATAACTTAAGTAGGGCACTTCACCGTCATCAATGTCACCTACTGATCTCGGTGAACCAATGTTGGTAACTGCGGAATAAGCAGTTGACGGCTGTACGAAATTGTGACGTACTGTATATTGTTTGATTTTATATGTTTGTTGGTGTTAAATTTTTTATTGCGCTCCCATGTGTGTTTGCTAGCATTGTTTGTGAAGCTACCACCATTTTGTGACCGCTATTATATTATCTCGCAGAGAAAACTTTATTTAGTATTTTGATTTTGAGTTTATTTTCAGTTTTAGTTCAAATATTCGTGGTATAGGGCCTTTGCCCGCCCTCGATATGGCTGTCCAAAAGCCTGAAATTAACCCAGAACAAGACGATAAACCGGATCTTGAAACACCAATACACAGCCCAGCTCCGGTTCAGACCCCTGAGGTCTTTCTTCCCTCCACCAATATGGACTCGCCTAGTGCTACAGAGAAGCAAAATGCTAGTTCCCCCAGGCCGTTCCAAAAATTTTTGGAAATGATTGTAAAGAGGTCGACGATCACTGACTTCGAAAGTCCAATCCGTCCCGCGCAACCCCATAGTTCGAACGGGGGTTTAAACTCCCCAATAGAGCAATTGCTCGCCCCCGTTCCCAAATTTCCCCTTGAACCCCATGCTGCCTGTGAAACGGTAATAGCTACAGAGAAGCTAAATCCCAACCGTTTCGGAGCCATCCCCAAGGTCCTTGCCAAGGCTATAGTGAAGCCAGCCCGCAAGGCCAAGGGAAAATCCCAACTCCCCAAACCTTCGGTCAACAACATTGAGCCGATGGAGGTTGTAGGAGAATCTCTCCTCGAAATATCTGCCGCGGCTATAGTGAAGCCAACCCGCAATATTTCTAAAGAAAGCTTTACGATGGGCCTTCCAACCCTCGGCGATAAACTCACATCAACTAAGGTAGAAATTGTCTCCCCAATTGCCGCAGCAAAACGTGTTATCACCATCGCTGCTGCGGTAAAACCGTCGCCTCAAAAAATGGCGAAGGCAAACCCCCCCCTCCCCCCTCACTACGAACAACAAGTCTCGTAAGGCTATAGTGAAGCCAATCACTCAGGGGCTGAAAGTTGTCAAACCCGCCCCCCTAACTAAAGGAAAGCCATCGATTTCGGTTTCCACTCCCCGCAAAAACGCCTCCAAGACTACAGTGAAGTCTCCCCGAGGTAATCCCATTAGTAATGGGTTATATAAACGGCTCCAGCATCTCAAAGCTGAAAGAGCCGAGCTTAAAGCTGAGAACAATTTGTTCGGCTTACAAACCCCCGAACTCATCATCTTTAAAGAGATCGGCATGTATAAAGCCTCACGAAGGGAGGCTTACCAACTGGGAGATAAAATAGGACAACTCCCTAAACGTCTAGTTTGCCGCTGCAAGGTGGACAATTGTGGTGAGTGCCAAATAAAGGCACTTAGGCGCGAACTCGTCGATCGCAGGAGAGAGAAGTTCGCCCTTGCAGAAAAGGTTCGACCTGTCTTGGTCGAATTTTTAAAGCAACACTCCACCACCTCCGCAAAGACAACGAGCGCAATCGGTAGCGCTCGCACGATACAACGCGCCAATCTAGGAGTATGGTTGGCTGTAAAAGGATATCGCAGCTGCGATGTTTCTTATGGATGGGCAAGAGATGCTATGTGTCCATCACAAAAGAAGCGAGCCAATCAACGAGCTCGCGACTACAGCGACGGTGTCGACAGACATCTCTACACCGTGAATCGGTACTATGTACCGAATTTCAAAAAGGAAGAAGAAGGTGATGTCGACTGTGAAGTCGACAAAATATGGGCAAAACCAAAGCCTATATTTAAAAAGTGCAACGTTAAGCGCACTGAGTGCCATACACCGAGGCGGGCACAGCGTCAACAAAGAGGAGACGCTTCTAAGGCCCAGATTAGGAGGGCCATTGAAGTTGCTGTTATGCCAGCAAGCCGCAGGCGGGAATTGCTCAAAAAGAGCAAAGACCGCTGTGCCTTAATCGCTTCCCTCTGGGAAGTGAGAGCAACTAAATCACAATTGGTTGCTCACATCCGCGAGCAGAAAGCCGCTTACAAAATGCGGTTAGACACCAAGCGCAGATGGCCTAGCGCTTATAAAAAGACATATGACGTCATTCACACGAGCACAATGCTCCAGGTATTTCTCTGTCTTACTTCACTTAATCATAGTCTGCCACTGTGAACACATTGTGTGGTGCAATATAATAAATTCTATATAATGATGTGTCGAATTTTATTGAATAAGGGTAAAATTTGAGCGCACATAAATTGGTCCTTCGAGCCGGATAAACATTGCCGGAAAAACACTATCGGGTGAACATCTTCGAAAGATGAATGATCGTCGCGAGCTGTTAAATGATCGTTACCAGCTTCAATCAGAACATTGAGCATCAACTTATATCATCGAATCATCATTATTCAACAAGAACAATTCATCAGCCAATAAACCGTACCTGAGCGATCTTGGGATCTGGTAGAACAAAACAGAACGAACGGGTGGAAAAGATAAGGTCAGATCTTTCCTTTTATTTTCCTTTTTTTATGCCTTTATTTTCTTCAACTGCTTCATTTGAACATACTTGCGTTAAATTCAGAACGGAATAATAACGTCATTTATCTTAATCAAAATATCGAACAAAAATTTAGTGATAATATATCTATCACCAAATCAACATGTCGTTGGCTGATTTAAAAAAAACTTTATAATAACAAAAAAATCATTCTGAACAGACTTGTGTAAGCTTTAGTTTAAATACTTCTTTAATCAATACAATAATTTATGTGTATAATAGGCCAAATATAGGAAATATCTAATAACAGCTATATATTGACTGTAATGCAAGGAGTCCCGGCACCAAGTCCCCTTCTGGCCTCTCCAGTACTTCCGCTCGCTATCACTCGATGACGTATCGCCATCCATAACCCAAACAACTCTCAAATACATTTAGACCATTGAAACCTGTAGCTAACACTTGAGAGCATTAAAACCTTCGCTGAAACATTTAAAACGGGCGATAATTTGTATGAAGTCAAAAATCGAATCTGTGAAATGCCCCTCATGCGGGAAAACTTTGAAAAAATAACATTTGAAATCATGAACTTATCAAGCGATAGCGATGCTGGTGATGACGTCGAGCTAGAGATTAGCGAATTAAAAACATTTGAGAACAATTGGTACACTGTTCTCAGTGGGCTGCAATCTCTTGTTGATATTGAAACTCCGTCTCAGTCAGCACCCGCGCCGTCATCGGTAGTGCGACCTGCCGAAGTCAAAACAGAAACTATTAGTCAGCAAATGAATGTCCGATTGCCAATAATTAATTTGCCGGAATTTAGCGGAGCATATACAGGGTGGCTCTCATTCTATGATGCATTCAATCGCTTAATACACCAAAATAAATCTTTTGACAATACGCAGAAATTTCATTACCTTAAGTCGTGTCTGAAGGGTGAGGCGTCTCGATCAATTGAGGCGTCTATTTCGGATGCAAATTATTTATCGGCTTGGGAAATTTTACAAAAACGTTACAAAAACCCACGCCTAATAATCCAAAGTCATGTTCAAGCCATTTTAAAATGTACCGAAATCAATAAAGCTACTTCAGAATCGTTGCGAAGGTTGATTGATAATGTTACTACTAATTTGGAAGCATTAAAGGTTTTAAAAATTGCAGTAACCGAATGGGACGCTATTTTGGTTCCGATAATAACCTCAAAATTGGATTATCATACTCAAAAGGAATTCGAATTAACGTTAGAAAATGAACCTGCCACACAATCGCAGTTAATTGAATTCCTTGAGAAAAAATGTATCATTTTGGAATCGGTGGATAAAAACATAAACAGATCAATAAAAAGTCAACCTCAACCGATAACTAATACAAGGGGAAACTTTCATCGGCTGTCGCATGCTGTAACAAGTAAACTTAGCTGTTATTTCTGTAATAAGTCACATTACACATTACACAACTTCTGTTAATACCTGTACTTCGGCGGACGAGATTAAACATGTGGTTTTATCGACGGCTATTGTTAGCATTAAAGATCAGTTGGGTAAATATCACAATTGCCGTGTTCTTTTGGATCCCGGTTCGCAAATAAATATAATATCAAAATTGCTTGTCGAAGAGCTGAATTTGAAAACAACTAATACAAAATTAATAATTAGTGGTATAAACAATACTTCAAGCCGTGCACTCAATTCGGTGAACATTACATTTAAATCTTTATATTTCTCATACGAAAATAACATTAATTGTATAGTCATGGACAAAATTACGTCAAGCATACCAACTCATTCATTTAGCAAAAAACAGTTGAACATTCCAAAAGAAATTGATCTTGCGGATCCTAACTTTAATGAGAACGGGCCAATAGATTTATTGTTGGGAGCGGAAACATTTTGGAACTTACTGCGTCACGAATGTATCAAACTTTCGAATACCGATCTATATCTGACAAAAACAATCTTAGGCTGGATTGTGGGAGGAGCGTTCACGCCATATAGGGGCGAACCACCTATTCAATCTGCTTCTTGTCATCTTGCTATTAACGCTAAAAAAGACAATCTTAACAAATTAATGGAAAACTTTTGGGCTCTAGAAGAGCTAGGAGATCAAGAGGAAATAAAACTCACAATCGAAGAGCTTCAGTGTGAACAACATTTCGCAAATACCTTTAAACGGGACCAGAACGACGGTAGATTTATCATAAAACTTCCTTTTAAAACTAACACTCCTAGTTTAGGCAATTCCGGAGATACCGCAGTTAAACGTTTTCTGTCTCTTGAAAAACGCTTTGGGAGGGACAGTGAATTCGCAGAAAAGTATAGGAAAGCTATTAATGAAATAATTTCTTTGGTTTCTCAAATCTTAACCGACGTATTCATGAACCAGTGCAACAATAACAACCTGGTGGTTTATCGAGATGTTTGTTATGTTTATAAATGTTTGTTTTTTGTTCCTCTGTCACACGCGGAGTTTCATTGTGAAGACCATTCATCCAAGACTAGAACCCATTTAACGTGCTGATTAGGGGATAACCGCATGAAGGCCAGGTACCATAGAGGAACCAAGTCCGCTGGTTTTATCGAAGACGACAAAGTGCGGCCGTATAAACCATCTTGACGGAGGGAACGTTGTCCGAAACTGCAACAAGCTTGGGATGGTGCTTACACCGTTATTCGGCGCACCAACGACGTTATCTACCGAATTCCAAAAGGACCTCGAACCACAATAAAGGTTGTCCAACTTAACCGAAAAGCAGCCTACAAAATTAACGTTACTGATCGGGAAGATAAGTTCTAGGAGGGGGCAGGGCCACGTGTAAACGGAGGGCGGCATAGAATATATACAATCCATTATACTTGTGACAAATGAAGATCGGCTTGTGACGTATTACCAATTGAGAATAGCGTAGAACGCTCTAGATCGTAGAACATTCTTGAAGCATCCAGAACGACTATGCAGACTATATAAATAGCCGTCATAATAGTAGAGTATCACTGGTTGTGATTACGTGACGAGTAATAGTGAAGAGGAGAAGAAGGCGCACAGAAAGTGATAATTACTGACCAAGCTAATAGTTAGAATTATAACTGTATGTAAGTAAGTTAATTATTGAGTTATAGTAGTGTGTGAAATTAGGAGTTTAAATAATAACAGACTAGTAAATACGCGACAATACTATAGTAAAAATGTGACAAATTAATCTACATAGTGGGGAAGAAAAATTTCCTGGTTCTAGTCAATTATTAACTGTATATAATAACGTACTAAACAGCTCAAACCCCAACGCCAAAACTTAGACTAAGTTAGTCTAAAATTTTTTTCGCTATTTAACTCTTACCTAAATGTCGATTCGTCAATTCTATTGCAATAAAAACCTTTATTTATTATTCCAAATATAGTGTAAAAAATATTTAATTTTTGCAGATAATATAAAAATCCTGCACATCTCTGATAATTCAATTCTAGTATCATTTGCCGTTTCTAGTCTTTTCACTTCTATTTCTGTAACTTAATTAATTGTAATTTTCAAAAATCTCATAAACAATAGTCATTTAAACAAGATTTATTAGTGAAGCCTTAACCAAAATTATTTTGAATTTAACAATAAGTATTACAAACATAAAAACTGGCTCACAATTTTATCAGAAATATGAATTGTTAAACTAAATTCGTAGCTGTTCAAGAATGGGAAATGTTTATAAACATTTTGACAACCTTGGAACGTGTGGGACGCCTGGAGACCAAGAAAAAGGAAGGCAGTCAATGATGTACCAGTATGAGCGATAGATTCAACGTAATACTTGATGGTTTACTTGTTGAAATTATTTATGAAGTTATAAAAGATTTGTTAATAAATTTACAATTCGAAAGACAGTGATTTAACATATCAGGAGTGGGATATATAATCCATGACCTGAATAAACAATAAAATAAGAGTACGGATGTAACAAGTGTGTTAACAAAAGAAGAAAGAAAAAACGAACGAGGTGAGATTGTGATTTGGACATTGTGAGTACTGAACAGTTCTTTTTTAATTGCTAAATAAAATTGAATCTGTTGGAAATGTTTATAGATGGGATGATGGAGCAAAAATATATTGCATGATTAGTAGATTGTCCGGAAACGCAAAGGCCTGGTATGACTGTCAAAGAGATTTTAATAGCACGTGGCAGCAGTGGAAGGAAAAATTAATTACCGCATTTCCTTCTGTTCGTAGCATAGCCTCAAAATTAAAAGATTTTATTAATAATGAAAGAAAAAGTGTCCTTTTATTATAGTAAACTACGGTTAAGGAAACGCTGCGATCTTGTAGATCATTTGATCACGGACCTAATAATTTCAACTCTCAATAACAATTTATTGCAATCCAGCGCACAACAGCCAAGTGTAACAGTACGAGCAGTTACATAAAGTTCTCGCAGCATAGACATAATAAACAAAATGTACCGAAATCTAGTTCGTTGCGTGCCTGCTGTAGCCACAAACAACCCTTAAGGAGAAAGAATTTTCTAAACTGGAAGAGCCCATCTGCTCCTCAACGAGGTTACCAGCAGATAGGCTACAAACCAAAGCAAACAAGATCCTATTTCTCCCATCGAAATCAGGAAAACAAAATTCCTCCAATAGCACAGTACAGAAAGAGCCCGAGCTACAGACCTCGCCAGAAATATTAGAGGTAAGCAAATTAGCAGGTAACCTGAAAAACCATCTCAGTTATTGGAAACAAATTACAGGGGACAAGTTTGTCCTTAACATAATCAGTTAATACCGTAGTTCAACAAAATTCTGTCCCAACACAACCACACAGTTCACAAGCTGAGTTGGTTGAGCTAAAGCTAGCAGTTGAAAAACTTAAACTAAAGGGCGTTATTGAGCCCTGTAAACCCTCAAGACACCAGTTTGTTTCGAGCTACTTTCTTGTATCCAAACCAGATGGTACAAAACGCTTCATCTTAAACTTAAAAAGACTCAACTTGTTCATAGACACCCCTCATTTTAAAATGGAAGACATAATAACGGTTACAAAACTGATCAGTCCAAACGTCTATATGTCTTCTATGGATTTGAAAGACGCGTATTTTCTCATTAATATAAATGAAAAAAGTAGACAACTGCTACGTTTTGTCTTTCAGGGCCAACTTTATCAGTTTACGGCTCTCCCGTTCGGTTTATGTACCAGCCCGTTAGTTTTTACCAAAATTAAGAAACCGGTCATCCATCACCTACGAAAACAGGGTTTTGTGTCTACAATTTACCTAGATGATCTGTTACTATTTGGAAATACCTATGAACTTTGCTTAAATAATGTACATAGCAAATACAACTTTCTCAATAGATTAGGCTTCATCGTAAATGTTAAGAAAAGTATTTTAATCCCCAATACAAGGTGTAGATTCTTAGGTTTTATTTTCGACTCAACAAAAAATTCTGTCGAGCTTACCCCAGAAAAACGACAAAAACTAACGAATTTGATAGAAGAAATTTCCACAAAACAACGCTGAAAATCAGAACATTCGCAAATATGGTTGGCTCGTTAATCGCTGCCTGTCCAGCATTGTCATACGGTTGGTTGTATACCAAACATGTAGAGAGACAAAAACATCTAGCTCTCCTCCACAACGGAGGGAACTATGATGCCTACATGAACATCACGGACATTTTACAACCAGACTTTAATTGGTGGTTACAAAAGTTACAATCAGGGTATAATCTAATTCGAACATTTGATTTTAAACTAGAAATTTTCTCTGATGCATCCTTAACAGGCTGGGGAGCATGTTGCAACGATCTATCTACTAGAGGTTTCTGGAGCATAAAAGAAAGAAACTTGCACATTAACCAATTAGAGCTCTTAGCAGCCTTTCTAGCATTAAAAAGTTTTGCTAGCAACTTGTATAACTGTGAAATCTTACTTCGCTTGGATAACACTACCGCGATTTCATATATTAACAGAATGGGGGGAGGGGTCAAATATCCGGGATTACATAGTTTAGCTAGAACAATTTGGCAGTGGGCAGAAAGGCATAATATTTGGCTTTTTGCGGCATATATCCCTTCATCGGAAAATAGCGAGGCAGACAAGCAATCTAGAGAGACTGAAGTAGAAACAGAATGGGAACTAGCTCAAGAAGCTTACCACATTATTACAAATACACTCGGGAAACCTCAGATAGACTTATTTGCTTCAAGGATTAACACCAAATGTTAAGGTTACTGCTCATGGCACCAATGCATAGCAGTCGATGCATTTACAATCTGTAGGTCTACTTCTTTTATGCCTTTCCGCCATTTGCCCTTATCCTAAGGGTGTTAAGAAAAATGATACATGACAAAGCTCAAGGAATTTTGGTTGTACCCCTCTGGCCAACACAACCATGGTATCCTCTATTTCAATCCTTACTAATAAAACAACTTATCCTTAAACCAAACAGTAATTTATTGTTATCACCTGGTAGATCGGTGCAGCACCCCCTGCACAACAGTCTTACACTAATTGTAGGGATGTTATCAGGAGATCGTTCAGAAATCGAAAGGTCCCCAAAGAAACTATTGATGTAATAATCTCTTCACTCTAAGAAGCGACACTGAAACAGTACAACTCCTCGCTAAGTAAATGGTGGAAGTTTTGCCAAACTAAGCATCAAGATCCATTTAAACCCTCGGTTAACAATACAAAGTCCTTTCTAATAACGAGATATAACGAGGGTGCTAGTTATGGAACCCTCAACAGTGACAGATCCGCGATAGCCTTACTAGCAGAACGGGAATTCTCATTCGACTCAACGATGCAGCGATTCTTCAAGGGAATTTTTAGACGTAGAACCCATAAACCAAAATACGAAAAAATTTGGAACATTGATCCGGTGTTGGAAAAGATCTCCAAACTGTACCCTTTGGAGAAATTAAATCTAAATCAACTCACCGAAAAATTAATAATGCTGCTAGCCCTAACAACCGCACATCGAGCTCAAACCTTTGCCCTCATCAATATTGACAACATTTCATTTTTTCTGTCAGAAATTGAAGTAAGAATACCTGATATACTCAAAACGTCAGCATCAGGTCGATTCCAACCCCTGTTAACACTACCATTCCTGGTAGAGAAACCCGAACTTTGCGTTGCAAACACTTTCGAGGTTTTACCTAAACCTTACAGAAAATATCCGCACTTCAAGAAAGCTGTTCGTGGCGTTGAAGCATCCATATGGAACAGTATCGACTCAAACAATAAGCAGGTGGATAAAATCATTCCTAGCCAAATGTGGCTTGGCGGAATTTTCTGCGCACTCTACTCGGCATGCTTCGACGTCTGCAGCATATAAAAAGGGAGTTAGTTTGGACGTTATCCAGAAGGCAGCTAGTTGGACAACAAACTCCAAAATATTCTATAAATTCTACAATCGACCTCTTGCACAAACAAACACACTGTCGCTATCTCTTTTAAATAAATAAGTAATCTTAGTTGTTTTTCTGTTTTTACTGTACCTCGAGATGGGAGGTCTTAAGTAGGCCCTAGGATAGTTTTCGGTTATAATAACGATCTTCTGTACTTTTAATATCTTACCGAGTTTTTGATACATCAAAATAAATAAAACCTTGTTGCAACTAATGGCTTTAAAACATCTACATGTTGTAATTATGAAGAACGAGGCCTGTAATATAATTTTACGATTAAACGAACTTACCTTAAGTGAAGTTCTATCGAAATTATATAAGGGCCTCGTTCGAAGTAATTACATTCCCGCCCTGTTTCCAAATTCCCCCTTTCCCCTTACTGAACATTAGTTGCAAGATGCTTTAAACCTAATGAATTGGAACGCAGGTCCGTCTATAGGGACGCTTACGAAGCTATAAAAACTGTGGCATCTGACGGAGAGTAGTGGTACTACATGTTGTAATTATAAAGAACGAGGCCCTTATATAATTTCGATAGAACTTCACTTAAGGTAAGTTCGTTTAATCGTAAAATTATTGGTTGATGACATGGACACGACACGAACAGCTTGTTGAACCGTGGCTAAAACGTCGACTTGAAATGTCAACAATGCCTCGCAATCTAAAAGAAAAGATAAGAGATGTGTTAGGTTTAAGTCATGAAGACAATGCAGAAAGTCAGGTTTCGACGTCATCTAATCCTTTGGTATCAGAAAATACTTTTGTAAAGAAAAGAAAAAGCTGTAGTTTGTGTAATTACAAGAAAAGACGAATGACAAAAAATAACTGCAATAGTTGTAAGGCGCCCATTTGTGGAGAACATTTAGTTGACTTTTGTCCAACATGCGTTTTGAAAATATAAATAGATATTTTTTATTTAATTTTAGTTTATTCTTTGTTGCTAAAGAAAAAAAATTTTTTAATTAAAAGTTCCTAATTTAGTCATTTAAGTTTAAGTACCAAAATTATCTCAGAAATATAAGTGCCATGTGAAAATTGTGATTTATTAATTATGAGTAAAATAAAAGTTATTTTTTTTCTATCATTATATTTAATTTACATCCCAAGCAACCTAAAACACAATAAAACTAATTTAAATATCTTTATATTGCAATAAAATGTACACATATAAAATTCATCGTCAAAAAGTCGAATGGTTAGCTTTTCATGGAAGTCGAAGAACGTTAGCTATCTAGGGTTAAAAGAATATAAAGCACAGGCGCTCACATTACCTGTAAATAAAAACAAAATAATAACTCTACGCGGCTACGGTGGTGCGACTGTCGATTCTATAGGTGAATTGCTGGTAACAATAAAATTGGATTACGTGGTATGCGTGGTTCCAATTTTAATCGTTAAAAATGAATGTCAGGATACTGATATGAAACTCGGACGTGCATTCACTGAGTTACCTAGTATTTGCGTTATTAAAACGGCCGATAGCTTAAAATTTTATGAAAACAACGATCAACAATATTTGCCACTGCAAGTATGCGAGACCAATGATAAATTTAAGTTGCACGTTCAAGACTAAACTCCTCTGGTTTCTGGGATTAATCGTATAGAAGTTTCTAGTTCTTTTGTGAACGGTTCATTGACGCTTGAATATTCGAAACGACAATGCCAAGAAGCCACCTTGATTATTCCTCCAACCACGGTAGAATTTAACAGTGACATTGGTATATTTAAGTGTTTAAAATATTAGCAAGATGGCAGTTATGTTTAATGAAGGACGTTGTGTAGCGCAGGGAATCTCCTCAGCTCAGGCTGAAGGGCAATCCTATCGGACAGAAGTACCTGTGGTATCTACTTCACTGTCTGATGCTGAACTGAAACAGTTGGACGAGTTATTGGAAAAAATACGAAGACTGTTTCATTACTAAAGATTGCTAATTAAAAGCTAGCAATGTCAAAATGGAAATTAAACTGACTAATGATAAACCCATCTGTTATCGACCATATCCTTTATCTTATATTGAACGACAACTGGTCAGAAATATTGTTGATGACCTATTAAAAAAGGACATAATTGAATCAGCTACATCTCTCTTTGCTAGTCCAATTATTTCGGTAAAAAAAAAGAAGCGGCGACTTTAGGATGTGCGTAGACTATCGCAAACTAAACTCTGTCACAATTAAAGACAAATATCCATTGCCTCGCATTGAGGACCAACTAGAGAGATTGTCTGGAAACTCGTGCATTTCTACTTTGGACAAAATATGTTCTAGGTCAGTATTCTGTCGAAACCATCAGGCAGAATCGCGATTTCGAGCTGGTTGGCTCTCATCAGCGTGTCGTAGGTGGCACCGACATAATACAGACCGACCAAAGTCTGACCTAGAACATATTTTGTTCAATTTGGTATGCGTGCCTTCCACGCAAATCGTTGCTATGCAAGGGTCTGGTTTAACAAGTTAATATTTCCTTAATGAAAAGGAATCTTGTTGAACATTACAGCACCTGTATTCATAGTATTTACCATAGATGGCGCTCTCGTGACATCTTTGGTCGTTATTCTACTTTGGAGTTGGCGTCGGGCTATCATCAACTGAAAGTTGCTAAGGACAATAGACCGTATAAGGCCTTCGTGACCCCCGGTCATTATCAATACAAGAGGGTTTCTTTCGGGCTTACCAATGCACCACCTGTTTTCCAGAGGGCAATTAATGAAATTTTAGGACCTCTGCGCTATACTTATGCCCTGGCGAAAAGCTAAACCACTGACAATATTAACGAAGGAAAACACCCTGTCTGGCCCGGATCTTGACGCTCAGGTGCATATAGATGCCAGCAAAATGGGTTTTGGAGGAATACTTTGCCAAAAGCAAAAAGGCGAAAAGTGGAAACCTGTGGCATACATGAGTAAACAAACTTCGGATTGCGAATCTAGGCACCACAGCTTCGAATTGGAAACCCTGGCTGTAGTATTGTGAGGAAATTTAAAAATTACTTTACGGAAGAAAATTTACCGTAGTCACAGACTGCAACGCTCGACGACTAGCCTGGAGTAAACGCGATCTATCCACAAGGATTGGTAGATGGTAGATTGAGCTTCAAGAATACAATTTCGACTGTGTGTACCGACCCGGCAGTCAAATGAAGCACGACGACGCCATAGGCAGGAAACCAGTAGTAACTGTTGCCTGAATCAAAACTTCCGATTGGATAGAATGCGTGCAAGCAGCCGACGACGATTGCAAAGTTATTAAGCAACTGATTAATTCAGGGGAAGCAGAGAAATGTTATTCCCTGATTGAAAATAAAGTATGTCGTTTAGTGAAAGGTGAGAATAAAATTTTGATACCAAAAGATGTTCGTAGGGGAGTAATTAAATTGTATCACGATGATAATGGACATCCAGGTCCTAAACGAACTTTGGAAGCAATAAGCAGAAACAATTGGGCAAAAATGAGACGATTCGTCACCAAGTATGTAGAAAGTTGCATAGCGTGTCTCTGCACCAAAATGCCTACAGGTAGGAAGAAAGGACGACTACACCCCATTGAAAAGCTTGCCAAGTCATTCCATACCCTCCATCTCGACCATCTAGGGCTATTTTGTAAAAGCACTTCTGATAATAGTTACATGCTAGTGACAGTAGACGGTTTTACAAAATTTACTTGGATTGAAGCTGTACCAAACACGAGTACTCAATATATTCTGCGAACGCTAGAACTCCTGATTAAGTTCTTTGGCATCCCGGAAAGAATTATTACGGATCGCGTAAAAGGCTTTAGCAGCAGAGAAATGAATGTATTTTCCAAGAAATTCAACTTTAAACATGTGCTATCGCTTGCCCGAGAAGTGATGAACAGGTGGAGCGAATGACACTATTTTAAACGTTATGTCAGCAACTGTTGATGAAAACCAAGATGATTGGGAAAACAAAATTATAGTGGTACAGTGCGGATTTAATGGAACAATAAATTCAACTACCGGTAAAACACCTTCCGAATTGTACGGTTTTCGACCCAGATTGAAATACGATATTACGCTAAATAATGATCAGACAGATTGATTATGTGATGGCCTGTAAGATCTGAGGATTGAAATAAGACATTTCTACCATTTGATATGTACTGTTTAAGAATAGTATTTGATGATAGCTGGTGAAATCATTCACTTTTAGTTTGATATTTGAGAGCAATGACTTGGTGGTATTTCTTGTTTGATACAGAAAGTTGGTCCCGGGACGGGCCCACGTCAGGACGGTCGAACGTTAAACTAAATTCGTAGTTGCTCAAGAATGGGAAATGTTTATAAACATTTTAAAGATCTCGGAACGTGTGGGACGCCTGGAGACCAAGACAAAAGAAAGCAGTTAATGACGTACCAGTATGAGCGAACGTAATACCTGATGGTTTACTTTGTGAAATTATTTGTGAATTTATAAACAATTTGTTAATAAATTTACAATTCGAAAGACAGTGATCTAACAGTATATTATTTTGAAGAACAACTATAACCCCTAAAATCCTTTCATTAAACATATCTTTATCTAGAAACGATACGTAGACGATGTATTTTGCATTTGGAAAGGCACAACTAGACAATTTAAATTTTGCAGTTGAAGTTGACAAAAGAAACAAACAAAAGCTATTTAAATTTCCGAGATTTAACATAAACGATTTCAACTAAAAAACTAAATTTTGAAATACATATTTAGAAAACCTACCACAGGAACACTATTATATCGATTAATTCAAACCATCCATGGCAAAGAAAATTAGCGTTTTTTTATTGTTTGATTGACAGGGTGCTAACATTACCTTTATCAAACTTAAGCTATAACGAAGTATTAAACAATATTACATTATTTGCAAAAAACAACGGCTACAACATCTCCTTAGTAGACAAATTAATTAGCAACAAAACGAGAAAACATGTCAGAAAACTTTTGCACAACAATAGTCTCAGTTTAAAAATGAATGTGTACCTTTACCTTTACACGCCACGTAAACCATAAGTGTAAGACTCACTCACGAACACTAGGCCTTACAGCAATCGAAAATAATCCTGTTAATTTAAAGAACCTCCTAGTCAACATCAAAAGAAAAAAATAAGCCACTAGATAAGTGCAGTACCTATCAAATCTATTGTGATACACGTAACACGTTTTACTTAGGACAATCTGGTCGAGCAATTTCCACCAGAATAATAGAACATGCTTACGATGTCAATAAAAATCATTAAAAAGAGGCATCTCAGGACATTGTACCCACAAACATCAAATCAATCTAGACAATGTAAAATTGTTACACACTGAAGGAATCGCACCTCTTTAATTTATTTTCAAACAATTTCACAATAAGGGAAATATTATTATTTTCTCCCCAGTATCTGAAATTTTAAAAAATCATTTATTCGTGTTACTAGTTTGAAGCCAGTGGTTTCTAATTTGGGGTGGAATGTTTACATAAGTGGTTCTGGAGGCGACGTTATCGCTCTCACATGTGGTAGGTTCGCAGGGTAGTTTTTGGCTACGCTGTGTATGGGCTTCTATGTATTCGTGGTTCCAGTGGGAATGTTTATGTTAGAAATTCTTTCGTTTTACGAATAACTAAGGACGCGAAGAAGAGGGCATTCGAGACACAGTCTTACGAGAGTGAACAGTGTTAATTTTTGTACGTTTTTTTTAGTGTTTAAAGTTATTTCTTGTAGGTGAGTTATTTGTATATAATATTTTATTAGTGGTAAGAAAAGAATTAGATCGATACGTTTGATTTTTATATGTTTCTGAATTTTGTATTTCAATTTCTTTAATTTTGTTGTGATGTGTTTTGTGGAATTCTTTTTTTGTTGTACGATATTTGATGATTTTGTTTATATTTTATTTTCAACGTGTATATAATTCTGTGTTTTTGTCTTTCTAAATTTATTTCTTGTTGTCAATTGTGGGGTGCAGTCATGTAACGTCTGTAATTTTTAAATCTATACTGTGTGTTGTTTTTTTGTCGCGTTGAAATCCGCCTTCGGTTTATGTTTCATTATAACGTACGGAACGATCTGACTTGTTGAATTTGACTAACATTTTTCTCCCGTGTAGGGTAACAGATCTGAGGAGTATTCACGAAACTGTTTATTTATGTGTTCATTTCGAATTACTGATTTGAATTAGAATATTTAAAGTGAGGCCCAGATCGTACCCTAAATTTCAACTCTAGCCGTGAATCCCGTAGCCCAGGGTCATGTGTACCTACTGGCGGCGTCCAGTTAACTAACATAAATTTTTCTTCACTTATGTTTGTTTTGTGTAAAAGGAACGAAGGGGATTAGGGGCGCGGAATGATAGTGGGACGTTATAATGTTACTTTCATTCCGATAGGCGGCTTTCTCTATCTTATATTATGTTTGTTTTTTTTATTTGTTTACATCTCACAATTTTGACTTTTAAGGACTGAGATCGGGGTTTTTCTTTGTCATGTTCTTTTCCCTGGGAGTCCTAGTGAACATGGCAATTTAATTTATTTTTTTTTATCGTAACATTCATTTGATTTAACTTTTTTAATAAATACGATTTATTTTTCACATTATTTTGGATAGTTTTATTTTTTTGTTTTGTTTGTCCTGTTCCACCATGGTACTTTCTTGCATTTTGGTTACTTCCTTTTGAAGTATAACGAACCACCCCTCTGACCACTACAACACTAATTTTAATAAAAGCAAAAAATATCAATGCTAGGAAATCTTGAAATAAAAAGGGCCTTGCCCAACCAATTAAATATAGTTAATAATGAACTAGAACTAGGAAATTTTTCTTCCCCACTCCTACTCACCGAACTTAGTATTGTAGCGAACCGAGTATGCTTGTGTGCTATCGAGCACACGTGTATGTGAACTAGCCGATTAGCAGCGGGCAATTTCGGCGGTGTCCGTCGTATTTGTTAATATGTGTATAGGATTTTAAGAAAGCAATTAAGCAACTCACAAAGAAATGGACTACTCTCGACGTCTCGAAATACCTCCAGAATATTCCAGACATTAACGGATACTATAAAATGAAGAATCATAAATAAATTGACAGTGGTAGCAGTAAATTCAGTTAAATTGAGACGCGCATAGAAGTGATAAAGTGTAAATAAATAGTGTAGTTAGAGATCTAAATCATTAATAATTCAATAGTGTATTTAAGTTTAATTAATAATTAGAGTAAATAAATGGTATACATATAACTATTATCATACACCTTACAATACGAGACAGCTAAACATGCATCAAGAAAACAGACTGCATCGAACGTTAAGGAAAAAGTGAATCGCTCTGTCAAGAGATGTTTTCAAAGAAGAACCAGCGTGAGCTATAGCGTCCCAGCTGCTGGAACTATGGTAAGATAGGCAGAAGGCGAAATCCTACAATTTAGAAGAAGCTGAATGGGGCGATCAGTGCTAAAGAGGGGAGCAGTGTTACGGATTTAGGCAACCATTGAAACACTTGTACAAAGTTGTGGACACTCTGTGTCGAAAATTCTAGCAACGGTCTACTGTTCGGGAAACTTCAAGTGGTTACTAGGCGACATCGAATAACTGTAAATGGAGGGCGACCAATGAATCTAGGGTGGTTAGTCAGCGACAGTAATACGAGACTACGAGTGGGCGAACGAGAGAGGGAAGAGCGAGTTAGTGATTTTGAGCAGAGAGCTGTACTAAGACTAATACCGCTGCTAAAACAGCGTTTTCTATTGAATCCGGCCATTTAGAATTCTTAGGCATGTCATTCTCTTCGGTAGCATAAATGATCCCGGTAGCCGTCTAACCCGGAGGCTTACATTAGAAGAGTACAACTATAAAATTGTATACAAGAAAGGAAGCCAGAATAAGAGTGCCGACGCATTTTCTCAAATTAAAATCCTAAATAAATAAGAAGACTACGAATGAGAGCAGTTCGCCGAAGAAGTAAGTAGTGTACTAAAAAACACTGACACCATTATCGACGACGGCCTTATGAACGACAATAATTCCCAATAGCCGAAAAGTACAATACAACCCGAGACTACGAAAAGTATATATTTAAGCAAACAGATAACATCAAAACTATTAAGGAGGTCGTTGTACTTAAAGGACCTGATTTTCAATAAAAATTAAGAAGACAAACTCCTCAATACAATAAAACGTAATCTGGGTGAAAGCAATACAATAAAGGACATAATAACGCACCCTAGTAAAAACATTAGAAATCTAGAATACTACCCGATCAAGTACCTAGAAGAAGAAGAAACTTTCGACAAGCTATTAATCATACGCTCATAACGCAGTAGATACGGACATATTCATTCTTAATCCCACAAACAAGGTAGAGATCAAGAAAGTAACAGCCTTCATTAAATCTAACTTCAACAGAGTGAATTTACTCAAGATTTAAACGACATTATAAGAGCAAATCACTACCCTGCTGTATATGACCATAAAGGAATAAAGGAAACAATAAACAAAATGCAAGAGTTATACAGATGGCCAAATATGACCAATGACATTCATGAATATTTTAATGCCTGTACTATATGTCAGAAGACGAAGACTGTTCGACAATCTTACGAAAGCCCTTGACACTTGTAGCGGTCACACAAAAATAAATTAGAACTTCTATATCTTAACGCTGCAAGACTAACTGACCAAATTCGTTCCAGCTTATTCGACTACAGACAAAACAGTACGAAGTGATAGAAACGCCCTAATCAAATTGATCCAAGCGTCCGAAATACCAGAAAGAATCCACTCAGATGGGTGGCGAATTTCTTGATAAAACATTCCAGAACCTAAAAAAACTTTTAAAAACATTCAGTGTAAGCTGCCACCCCAAGAGTAACGGTTCCATCAAGCGGTTTCACTGTATATTTAAAGATACTGTTATGATTTTTATTTTGTATGCATGTATTCACGTCTTTATATTTACTCATACCATGAAATGTGTATCAATAATGTTAAAATATTTAAGATTGGAGTCTGTTTATAAACATATGGTGAATGTACCTTTGATATCGAAAATATCATTGCTTTGTTTTGTTAAGCTGAGAACACGTAGTATTTGTTTTTTTTTTTAAATTCTTTTGTATTGTTCTATTGCAATTGTAGGGACAGTTAGCGACCAGCTGTTGTACAAGTCACATGTACCACCCAAAGGCACATTTGGTGTATCAGATTGCCTCCCTTCCAACTCAATAGATAGGGAGATAGGGGAGCATTGGGCAGTCGGGAGGTTCGGGCACTACCTTGTAAGTCGGGTCGTATGAAAGGTACTTAATTTTGTATACTGTGGTAGTTTAGCTTACTAACTGACAACACCGCTCAGGCTAATGTCATCTGCCATTTTGATTAGTTGTCAGTGTCACATGGTGTCGACCGTTTCGTGCGTGCAAAAGTAAATATTTTGATGTGATTTCGAAGGAAATAACAACGTGATCTGCGTAAAGCCGTAAGTTTCTGTATTGTCATCTAGTTATGTGTTTACGAAAGCTAATATTAACGTATAAATTAAGCTAAAACATTAGACCATAGATAACATTAGACTACAAAAAACATATTTGAATTTATTTGTGAAATGAAGGGGTGGGGAGCATTGAGCACTAATTTTAAAGGGAGGTTTGGGCATGCCCAATGCTCCCGCCACTATTGTTTGTTTCGGCAATCGCTGTAAAAAGTAAGTTCTGTTAAAAGAAAATTATTTCGACGGGTTTAAATTGCGTGTAAATATTCAATTTGAATACTAAATACTTTTGATGTTTTATTATTGTTTGTGTTACTAATTATTATATTATTTTTTCTAGAAAAATGCCGTTTGAATTTAAAAAGAAAAATAAGCGACGCGAAATCCCTAAAGAAATAATATTACGTGCCATAGAAGAAATTACAAAGGGAGCAAAAATTAAAGCGACTGCAAATAAATACGACATACCTAGATCAAATCTCCAAAGATATTTAAAACAAGGCACTGTAAAAGATGTTTCTTCTAAATTCATATCTTGCCAAATATTCGCTGAAGATGAAGAAGCAAAACTGTCAGAGTACCTCATAACATCTTCTAAATTGAATTATGGACTTTCAAAGTGCAAACGCGTCAGTTGGCTTATGACTATGCATGTGCAGTAAATAAAAAAATACCAGAAAATTGGACTAAAAATAAAATAGCATCAAAAGATTGGATAAGAGGGTTTCTTAAACGACACCCACGGCTATCAGTACGGACACCGGAAGCTACCAGTCTCTCAAGAGCCACCAGCTTCAACAGAAAAAATGTTGGAGATTTCTTCGAAAATCTCAGATCCGTGTATGAGCGTTATCACTTTGGGCCAGAAGCTATTTACAATATCCACTGTTCAGCGAACTCAAAAAGTTGTCGCTTCTAAAGGAACCAAACAAGTTGGACAAGCAACTTCTGCTGAAAGAGGGATGCTTGTCACGGTTTGCTGTGGAATAAATGCTATAGGAAACTCTATACCGCCCTTCTTCATATTTCCACGGGTGCACTTCAAACCATTTATGCTTCACGATGCTTCTATTGGATCAGATGGATCAGCACACACTTCAAGATGGATGACAGCAACAAACTTTTTAAAGTTTATGCACCATTTTGCAAAACACGCCAAGCCTACACCTACCTCGCCAGTTCTTCTGCTGCTGGATAATCACGAAAGCCATATTTCTGTGCCAGTTCTCGATTTCTGTAAAGAATCTGGTATAGTTTTACTAACATTTCCTCCACACTGCAGCCATAAGCTGCAACCCCTTGACTTGACTGTCTATGGGCCGTTGAAAAATTATTATAATATGGCTATAACAGACTGGTTGGTATGCAATCCAGGCAAAACGGTTTCAATTTATGAAATCCCCAAGCTCGCTGCTGTGACTATTTATGCGTATGAGTAGGATACGTAATACATTTATGTATCTAGAGATTGAAGATATATCAAGTGTCCCATTGAAAGACATCAAAACCAAATTGCCAAACCCAAAGATATGGGTCAAGCGTGGCAGCTCTAAGTATACTTTTGATAAGCCCATCTGGGTTATACCGAATCTTAGATAAATTTTATTACTGAAGTAAGAATACTGAGTATTGAGTACTAAATCTTTAGTATTTTTTTGTTTTGAGTACTTATAGTTTAAAACAGTTGATTGTTTGTTGATTTTATTGCAATTTTTTATGATTATATTATTTAATATTGAAGTATAATTTACCATTAAGTGGCCTATTTAATACAGTGCCCAAACCTCCCATTGAGGTGTCCAAACCTCCCGACCATTGGGAGGTTTGGGCACTTTTGACAGTATTCAGAAAATCTCTTGCAATTTTGAGACTGATTATAATTGTATAAGTGTTCTTCGTTATAATTGAAGCCAAATATATGTGCTACTAATATAAGGAGTAAAAAGTTGATTTTGTTAAAAAATTGCATTTTTATTAAGGCTTAAGTAAAAAAGTGCCCAATGCTCCCCTATCTCCTATATCTACTACAAAATAAGGATAATATCAATAATTGGAAATACGCCCTAAGATTTTCAGTCCACACACAGGCTGATAAACTAAATAAAGCTCTAGTAATCCTCTGAAAACACGCTAAAATCAATCTCGAAAAACAAAAAGTAAAAGACAAACAAGACAAGAATATTAAACCATTCACGAACTATCAAGTCGGTGGCCAAATTCTTATCAAGAATCTAATTATCAACAAAAATACGAACGACCCTAAATAGGAAGGTCCTTATAATATACTTACAATGGGTGACAAAAATTTTGAGATAGACAAAACGAAAAGAAACCGAAACGACATCGTCGATATCGAACAGACCAAGCCGTATGTTGAAACTTGTTTCAGAGGCGTATCCACGGGACGAACAAGATTACACCTCTAAACTCCACCGGTATATACCATCACAATATTGGTCCTCTCTTTATCAGGAATACTAATTGGAAGATCGTCATATTTAAAGACAGTAAACCACTCATCAAATACTTGCAGGATATAAGGAGTCACTATTCTACGCTGAAATCCTGGAAATATCTGGAACCATACTGCCTAATTTCTTCCACTGTATAACATTGGGGCCGAAATAAACGAGTTAGAAACAAAACAAAATAAGATCAGAAAGATCTTTCCCGGACGACAGAAGAGAGCATGGTTCTCCTTATTAGGCAAAGCAATGCACACAATCTTCGGAACCTTGGACGAAGACAACGAACAAATTAGATTTAAATGACAAAGTCATCGAAGGAAACTTCGATAAACTGGAAAAATGGGTACGTAACTTAACTGATAATATAGAATTAAAATTCTCAGTATAAATCCTAAATACAGCCCAATTCATACAAGAAACGGGGTTAAAGAAGAAATCGACAACATCATAAGTTCAAGTGATAAACCTGTAAACGTATCTGGTCTACCAAGTACCCTACGCAATGGGGTCTAATTGCGACCAGGAGACCCAAAGTATTTCTTAAAATATTTATTTATGGTCCACTCCGACGGGTCGTAACATATATGTATACATCCAGTAAGAATTTTTGAACCAGAATATGTAAAATCAGAAATAATAATGATAGTGTTAAGCAATTGCATATTAGTTTACAATTGCCACACAATTTAGTACCAAACGTTCATAAATATATTAAATTAGCGTTTATCATATAGCAGTAATTAATCGAGGAAGAAAATAATTATATTACTACCTGAAATGAGAATTGAACTTGACCCTTTTAATAATGTGATAAATATGTGACAGAAAGTTGGCACACAAGCCAGCCAGCAGTAATAGTTAAAGCATGGCCACTGATGATCAATTTTGCTATTTAAATACAAATATACCTACTTTATAGGCATAAATATACATATTTAGTCTCTGCCCATTTTTCAGCAACAAGTAAAGTCAGGAATAAGTACTGTATAATGTAAGTATCTGTAGATTAGTTTACAATCACCACATAGTACAGTATTGTTAAAAAATCATTGATAAGGCCTACAAATTCTACACAAAGGAACAAATCGAAAATAAATTATAACTAACATAATTACATATTCTGCAACAAAAAATTATGGGGCATTCACATAGATTGTGATTTCTGGAGCATCACTATTGGCGATTAACCAAAAACATGACGAAAATAAAGGATACAATTTTTTGATATTTTGCTTCGTGTTAAAATAACTGTACTTGAAGTTTGTAGTTTCAAATATTAGTTAGGTCGTTAGAGATTGTCTAACAGTATTTCTTACGCAAACACATCATCAGTTTCTAATTAGTGCCCAATTAGATCTTTTTTCCATTTAATTGTTTATTTTTGCAACAGAAAAAATAATAGGTAATAATTGTTTTGATACATCACATAAGAATGCAATAAACTATTATCGTTGAAAGTATTTACCGTCATCACTTGATGAAACATGTTTAATTATATAATAAGATAAACAATAAAAACACTTGGAGGTTTCACTTAATTTTTAATATCTCTATACGTATTTCGCCTTTTTAGGGCATCATCAGGAGTTTACAAAGTTTACACATAAACTAAATCTAAAATTACAATGTTTCTTATTTATATCTTACAGAACTACACTATGTTTGGATTAAGGAGGGGATTCTTTTCAAAAATGATTTGGTCATTTGTTAATCTTTTTTCTGACTTAAAGCTTTCTTAATTTCTATTATTTCGTATTTGTTTAATATTAAACCTCCTTTTAGGTTGTATAATAATTTTTCAAGTGTGTGGCCAAACCTGAATTATGTTTTTCGTGTCATTTAATGTAATATTTGAATCTAAACAATTAATGTTTTTATGGCCTATTTCAACTGTGAACTGAATGTTTTTATTTATGTTATTTAAATAATTAAGAAAATTTGAGCTTTGTCTGTCCGTACCTGTCCATATGACTAAAATGTCGTCTACGTATCTATACCAATTATGTACGATTTAAATGTGTACACTTCTTATCTTTAAATAATTCTTTTTCAAATTTTCCTAAGAAATAGTTAGCATAAAATGGTGATAAGGCTGAACCCATAGGTAAGTCATCATTCTGCTTACATATAATTTCGTTAAAGGAGTAATAATTTTGAGAAAGGCTTAAATCAATCAATTTGTTAAGTTCTTGTTTATATTCCTCATCTTTGTTTATTTTTTGAGATTTTTTTTGTAAAAGTCGTGTATGGTATAGTGGGGAACAAGTTTACTACATCGAAGGAAATTAATTTGCGTACGGTGGTAACATTTTGTTTTTTAACCTAGAAATTAATTCATTGTTATTTTTTATAAAGTAGGTGGGTTTAAAATCTAATTCTCTTTGCAAAATGTTTCCTAGTTTCTTGCATAGTTTTTGATTTGGTGCATAGATGAATGATGTTACTGGTCTAACTGGGTTATCTTTTTTATGTATTTTGACTAAACCATACAAGACTGGAGCTTTTGCAAAACTATTTTTTAAGGCTTACTTATCTGAATCTTTAAAAATCCAATCTGAATTGTTGATTGTTTTGTTTACTTCTAGGTTGTATTTATTAGTTGGATCTGAGCCCAATATTGTGACATGTGTTCATGCATCAGGAACTACATGGCGATGACTTCCAAAATCGACTAACGTTTTGTCAATGGGCAGTTCAGCAACTACACATGAACCAGAACCTTTTTCCACGCGTACTATTCTTCGATGAGTCTACATTTACGAACCACGGTGCAGTTAACCGCCATAACATGCATTAATGGAGTGTAGAAAACCCACCCTGGATTCGTGAAGTAAACCATCAGCGTCCTTGGTCGGTTAATGTTTGGTGTGGAACAATTGGCGATAAACTTATTGGACTATATTTTATTGACGGTAATTTGAATGGCAACAAATACCGAAACTTGCTTGAAGACGAGCTACCACTTTTGCTTGAAGATCTGAGCTTGGAAGTGCGACAGAACATGTGGTTTCAACATGGCGGTTGTCCTGCACATTATTCGATAGGAACACGCGAGGATTAGATCGGATTTATAGTAATCGCTGGATCGGTAGAGGAGGTACGGTGAACTGGCCAGCCAGATCGCCAGACATTACCCCGCCAGATTTTTTCTTATGAGGTTACCTGAAAGGAATCGTTTATAAAGAAACACCTACAACACGCGAAAATATGATGCAACGAATAAGGGATGCTTGCGCCGCAATTACACCTGAAATGCTTCTGAGATGTGTCGGGGAATTTCAAGCACGAATTAACAAGTGCATTGATGTTGAAGGTCATCAGTTTGAGCATTTAATTTAATTGAATGATGAGAGGCGAGGGAACTCACCGAAAAAAAGCACCCCGATGGGGAGAGGGGAGGAGACTAACCGAAAACAAGCACCCCTAAGGGAACAGAAAACTACTATGTCCACATCGTTGTTCCAGGGTCACTCTGAGAGTAGTTCATTAACCTACCATTTCAAATTGTTTGAATCCATGCTGAATGCATAGCCATTTACCACGTGGTGGGGAAGTAAGTAGTAGTAAGTCGAAAAGTGGTACTGTTGATAGCAAATTAATTTTGCAATGGAACGAGGGCCTCAACTGAAAAATCCGAAATTAACCTACTTTCATCGACAACAGTGCCATCTGTCGCGAATCAAAAAAAATGTTTCGATACACAACCTACGTATTTTGTATCATAGAATTCGAATCTGCAATAAGAAATGGGGTTTCCCATTTTAGACTTTGAAGTTGCCCCTCATTCCACCCACGGGAGGTGGGGGAGAGGGCTGACTATAGGACAGGCTGATTCCCCCTTGGAGATATCAACTTTTCGTCTGAGGCAATTATTTCGTACGATGCGTATTTTTCGAGTTATCAAGATTTGTCAGGTTAAATAGGACACCCGGTATATAGCTAAATCAAAAAGAAAAATTATCACCCGATTTAATGAACATAAAATATGCTACAAAAAAATATATAATTCAGGTTTGGCAACACACTTGATTGAAAATAATCACACCATAGAAAAAGAAAAAGTAAAATTATTACACAACCTAAAAGGAGATTTAATATTAAACAAATACGAAATAATAGAAATTAAAAAAGCTTTAAATCAGAAGAGATCTAGGAAATGACCAAATCATTTTCGGAAACAACCCCCTCCTTAATCCAACCATAGTGTAGTTCTGTAAGATATAAATAAGAAACATTGTAATTTTAGATTTAGTTTATGTGTAAACTTTGTAAATCACAGGTGGAAGAAGTAATACGAAGGTAAAGTAACTGCATTAGTAATAGACACTGTACTAGTAGTTGACACTTTCCTTTTAAAACGGATAAAATAAGCTTTCTATAACGTCTACAATTATTTTGAAAATGTCGTAGTACAATATTGCCACCTCTCGGCATCTTCCCGAAATACGCTGTGTATTAACGTCAAACCACAATTTCCCGCCAATTTATCTTCGTCGACACGTGTGTTTGTGTGAAAGCAGTTTTCCTAAGTAATTGCGTTAAGAAGGTAAGTTGACAAAATATTTTTTCTCGCTGGTTAATTATTAAATTGTAGTAACTTCAGATGTATATTTCAGTTGTGTGGGCATTGCGCTAATGTTTCCTTCTTGTAATAAATTCATTGTACCTTGTTGTACCCTCCAAATTGTTTCAAGGGTTGGTGTTAAACACTACCACAAATAAAACATGTTTTATTAGTAGTTGACATGTGTCATATGTGTCAACTACTGGCTCTTTAAGTAGCAACTTAAAAATGAACCTTAGTATCATATATCATAAAGAATAATAATCATGGCTCATTTCTGTATTAATAACGTTGCAATTTGTTCACCGTATCTAGTAGTTGACATTATGTCAAATACTAAAACTTTTAACGTGTCAAGTACTAAAACCAACACGTTAGGTTCAAGATGCCACCCATAAAGGGGCGTGTTGAAATGAATCAAACAATTTTGTCCTTAAAAAAAAAAAGTTGGAAGAAGTTAAAAAAACAAAAACCATTATTATGACAATACAGTAAGTTTGTAAGGTGACGAAGTAAAACGTGTTCTTATTTTGTGATACATTTTTGTAAATAAATACAAAATATATCATTGTTTAAATCAACTGGCTATCAATCCTTGGAGATTCCTCGACCTAATTCAACAGGTTATGGGCCCAGGCAAGTGGTGAAACCTCATCTCCAAGGATTAGGCAGTAAAATTGAAGGAATGGAAACTCAGATTCGAGCAAGAACGTTGCTTTTTAAATCGACACGTCAAGTAAGGCAGATTCTCGCAACCACGCCAGCCATATTGCACCTCAACGTCGAGCGTCGCAGCCGAAAGTACTACAGCGAGATAAATTCGACAAATTTCAATCAAAATGGATACAGTAATCCGCACCTAGTCATGTTAAGTCAAAACTCACAAGGAGTAGTAAACTATGTGTCATGGAGGTTAAAATTAGATGCTGACCTGAGAATGAAGAAATTGTATGATGTTGCAACCGGTGTCAAAGTTAAGCCGAAAGGAGCTGAAAATGTCCCTGCAGTTGTTGAATGGGTCGAAAAGGACATGGAAGCTCTGCAATTAATTGTATTAAACGTCAGTGATCAAATTGCTTACAAAATCGCACATTGTAAAACGTCGAGAGCAATGCTGGACAGACTAGTTTGCCTGTATAGCACAAAGGCAGAGGCAAATATGGAAATTATGAGACAGAAACTTTTTTCATGTAAATTTGATGAAAACAAGTCAGTAGCTGAAAACTGCATGGATGTTTTGACTTTAGCAGATGAACTGTCAAGCGGAGGTGAACCAATGCCCGAAACCTGGATGATGAGCAGAATGTTGAAAATGCTGCCACCGAGACTGGCCCATTTTCGAACATCGTGGAACAACGTTCCAGCTGCCGACAGAAGCCTGACAACCATGATTGAAAAACTGAGACTTGAGGATGATGATTGTCAACGCGAAGAAAATGACGAACCGGGAGTGAGCACTAGCAACGCGTTGATGGCCAAGAAAAATAAAAAGCAACCAAGAAAGACACAAAACAAGAGTGAAAAAGGACAAATTACCTGTTACAAATGTGGGCAAACAGGACACTACAGGAAAGACTGCAGGAACAAACCCTGTGCCAAATACTTGGCATATTGTAAGAAAACGTACGCATGCAACTCGTGTGGACAGAAAGGCCATTTTGCGAAAGAATGTTCACAACGACAAGATGACAACTCAGATTCGCAAAGTTCAAGTAAACCTCGTTTTGCATGAGTGACCGCAAGCTTCAAAGCATCCGACCTTGACAACGTATTGAACAACCCGGAGGAAAGGAAGTCTGCATGGTATCAAGACAGCGGTGCAACACAACACATGACATCGCATCGTGATTGGTTCCAGGAGTACAACGAATTGAGCAGTCCAGTGTCTATTCTTCTGGGAGATTCAACTGTGATAGATGGCATTGCAGTTGGGACGATTGAATTGATGGGAAAATTTGGAATCTTATTGTGCTGAAGGATGTTCTACATGTACCTGAATTGAAATTCAATTTATTCTCTGTAAGTCGCATGCTTGATCGAGGATTCCGGATGAAAGCAGACCAAGGAAAGTCAGAATTTGTAACTTCTGATCAAGGAATCACCGTTGGACGCGAAACGAGAAGGCAATCTGTACAGGATGATGATGAGAAAGAAAAAGGAGCAAGTGAGCCCGGCAGCAGTTAATTCGTACATGGCATGAAAGATTAGCACACCAAAACGTGAAGTACGTGAAAGAAGCATTGGACAAGAACGGAATCAAGTACTTGGACGACTGGAACAACTACTTGTGTGAAGGATCCACGTACGGAAAGCAGCATCGAGCCTCCCACCCTGCAAATGAGAAAACTGCAAGTCAACCGCTATGGACGAACGCTCGCTAGGTGGCGCTAAATACTTTCTGCTATTTAAAGACGATTACTCGCATTTCCGAACCGTTTTCTTTATGAAAACAAAAGACGAAGCAGCAGAGAAACTGGTGAACTTTGTGAAGATGGCTGAAAACCAGTTGGGAAGAAAGTTGAAAGTACTGAAATCGGATCAAGGCAAGGAAATCAGAAATGCAAAGACAAGACAATTTCTGGATGACCTGGGAGTAATGCACATACATTTAAACGTATACACACCACAACAGAACGGACGCATTGAACGTGAAATGAGAACTGTGAAGGAAGCAGCGAAGTCAGCCTTATTTGCTGCGAACCTGGACTCAAATCTTTGGGCCGAGGCAATCTATTATGTAGTATTCACCGTGAACCAGACTGGGACAAGTTCAGTGAAAGGAAAGACACCAGCAGAATTGCGGTATGGCAGACAAATCGATCTGAACAAACTGAAGACTTTTGGATGTGAATGCTACGTATTGATCCAAGACCACAAGAGAGGTAAATTAGATCGAAAGTCGGAGAAAGGATATTTTGTAGGGTACGACGTGGAGTCACCAAGTTACCGAGTGTATCTCCCTCGCACCCGAGAAATAGTCAGCTCTGGAAATGTGAAGTTCAATGAAGAAAAAGAAACAAACCGAACTGAAGTTGAGACTGTGACAGCCGAAAACCAAACTGAAGTAAAGATGGAAGAATCTGAAGAAGACAAAGGACCATCTTCAGATGAGGACGGAGAAAATGAAAATGTGAGAAGAAAAGATGAACGAATCGAGACACCACCGAAGAAATCACCTGAGAAAAAACAGCTACGAGACCGGAGCAAGTTGAAAGTTCCTGCAAGGCTTGGCGAATACGTAGTTGGATATGCCAGAGAAGTATGCAACGAAGATGCAGCTCTCATGAAAAGGAACGTGGAAGCTAGTGAAATGTACTGAAGGAGTCAAACCACTGAGCAGCAAGTGGGTTCTCAGAGAAAAGGCGGATGGCAGATTGAAGGCGAGGCTAGTAGCAAGAGGCTTTGAACAAACGAAAGGCATTGATTACGAAGAAACGTTCAGCCCCGTTGCTCGCTATGCCTCCATCCGACTCATTTTAAGTCATGCAGCATCCGAGAAATGGAAATTGATCTCATTCGACGTCAATGCCGCTTTTTTGTATGGAAAGTTGCAGCAAACTCTCTACATGCATCAACCTCAAGGTTTTGATGACGATTCCGACGTGTGTCTACTGTACAAGAGCATTTATGGATTGAAGCAAGTGCCCAAGCAGTGGAATCGTGAGATCACAGGATCATTCGAAGTGATTGGATTGTTCAGCAGCGACAACGATCCAAGTGTTTTCTACAACAAGGACAGAACTATCATCGTGGCTTTATTCGTGGACGACGGTTTAGTTGCTGGTAAGGACGAAAAGGAGATCTTAAAACTTTTGGAGTTGATTAGCAAGAAGTTTGAAATCACACACGGCAAAACCATTCCAACGAAATTTTGCTATCTCGGCATGGAGCTGAAAATTGACTAGAAAGGCATCTTTGTGAATCAGCCAGGGTATGTTGAGAAGATTTTGAAGAGAGTGAACTTTGAAAACTGCAATCCAGATCCAACACCGGTGGAACCAGGAATGATAACAAAGAAGGAGGAACTTGTAAACGATGAGAAAGTGCCGGATGACACGCCCTATCGTGAAGCCATCGGCATGTTACTCTACCTAGCAACAGCTTTGCTGTAAACTACTTGAGCCGACAGTGCAGCAACCCGATGAAAAGCCACTGGAAAATGGTAAAACGAGTATTTCAATACTTGAAAGGAACTCCAAATGCAGAAATTTATTTTGGAGACAAGAATTTCAAAGTTTTCACTGATGCAGACTTTGGAGGAGAGAAGGAGACGATGAAATCTACAAGTGGAAGTCTGATCCTCCGAGGTGGACCACTGGTTTAGTACTCACAACGCCAGAAACTCGTGGCAACCTCAACAGCAGAAGCAGAATATCGTGCAGCATGTGAGGCGATCGACGACGTGTGCTGGATGAGATTGGCAACCGAATTGAAAATCCTACAAGATGATCAACCCTTTCCCATGTACATCAACAAGTCAGCTGTTCATATGTTAATGAACACCCACGAGGGTAAGATAAACAAGGGAAAGAAACACATCGAAATCGCGCGTTTATTTAACAGCATGTTGACGTCACAGTAACTGTCAAACATGTTGAAAGCACAAGCCAAATCGCCGACATTCTGACTAAACCTTTGAATAAAAATTTGTTTGTAAAATTCTGCAATTATTTGATTCAGAAGGAGTTTTGAAATGAAGCAAACCATTTTGTCCTTTAAAAAAAATGAGTTGGCAGAAGTTAAAAAAACAAAAACCATTATTATGACAATACAGTAAGTTTGTAAGGCGACGAAGTAAAACGTGTTCTTATTTTGTGATACATTTTTGTAAATAAATACACAATAAATCATTGTTTAAATCAACTGGCTATCAATCCTTGGAGATTCCTCGACCTAATTCAACAGGGCGTATGTTCAGATACACTGAAGATGATGGAAAAGGCAATTGATGAAGTTTTACGAGGTCAGCCAGTTTCTACAACTGCTAAGAAATATGGTATACCTAGGGTAACTTTGCTGTATAAGTCGAAAGGTAAATCTCCCCGACAACGAAAAATGGGTCCGCAGCCTTACCTAAAGGAAGATCAAGAAAAGATTCATGTTAAATGGATCTTTAAAGTTGCAAGAGCTGGATTTCCGGTGAAGCATCATCAGCTTATGAATAGTGTCCAAGTGCTGATGAAGAATTTAAATCAATAGAATTGTTTTAAAATGATAAGCCTGGAAGAACATGGCTTACCAGCTTTTAAAAAAGAAATCCTGAAGTTAGTATGAGAATGGCACAAAATCTTACCGACAGTAAAAAAAGAGGCCATCGAAAAATGGTCCCAAGAAGTTTATGCATATTTACAAGAAAATAATTGCGAAGATGTATTGAAAGAACCAAGTCGAGTTTTCAATGCCGATGAAACAGCATTTTTTCTCAATCCGAAAGGAAGCAGGGTTCTGGCAGGGAAGGGTGATAAAACGGTGTATCAACAAGTAAACTCTGATGAGAAAGAATGTCTTACCGTACTGGTGACAGGTAACGCTGCCGGTCACGGAGCGCCGCCAATGGTAGTATTTAAATATGAAAGGATTCCCAAAGAGCTAGCGCTTACTGTTCCTAAAGAATGGGGAAATGGGTGGATGACGGGGGAAACTTTTTTCGAGTTCATTACAAATATTTTCGACAAATGGCTAACAGAGAAACAAATCAAACGGCCGGTAATTCTATTCATAGATGGTCACTCGTCGCATCTCACGCTACATACTAGTAAATTTTGTGCTAACAATAAAATTATTTTGGTGGCGCTCTACCCAAACGCCACACATTTAATTCAACCCATGGACGTAGCTGTTTTTCGTTTTCTAAAAGGGGGCTGGAAAGACGCGGTACACCAGTGGCGAATTGATAATCACGATTCTCCAATTCTGAGGAAAGTTCATTTTTACCCACTTCTAAAAAAAGTATTAGATGAAAAACATGTACCATCAATTTTAAAAAATGGATTCCGAAAATGTGGCTTAGTTCCCTGGGATGCTGATGCCATTACCTTTCCCAACGAGGCAGTAGATATTTTGAAGAAAGATCGCGAACTTCAAGAAATAAAGGACGGAAAACATATTCTGGAAAAATACATTGAAGCAGATAAACTCACCTTATTTAAAACAAGCGGGGATTGGAATGATGACGTCCAAGATTTATCCTTGTTTACTTTCTACAAAAAAATTTGTGCAAAATGCGATGTTCTAGAAAATGAAATAAAAAAATTAAAATCTAAAAAATCAAATCAAGATATAGATAAAGTGGCCACTGGAGACACTGAAAGTATCAATTGTAAAAGTACTACTGAATTCGTTGAAGATGTTAACTTGGAGAACTTGAATGAAAATCAAATGAATCAATCAAACTCTCACACTGAAACCAATGAAGGACAAAATGAGGCTCTGGTTATATCTGAAATATTGGAAGATGCTGTGTTACAGTCGAACTTGAAAATTGGAATTATGAAGAATAGTAAAACTCCAACTAAAATCAATTCTGTGGACCAGCAGATATATAAGACCAGCATACAAGAACTTAGAATAAGTACAGAACCAGGTACACAGCAGGTTTGTTCCACGTCAGCGATAGAGCCTACATGTTCTACTTTAGATGAAATTATACCTTCTCCTTTTAAACGAGTGCTTTTTTGGCTTGGAAAAAGATCATCTGTAAAAAAAAAGGAAGATGGAGAAAGTACCTGCAGTTGCCACTTCGAAAGATTGGCAAAGTTACCATGAAAACAAAGAATATAAGAAAATTAGGCTAATGGAAGAAAAAAAGAAAAGAGCAGAAGAAAGACAAAAGACGAAGCAAGAAAAAGACATCCTTAAAATGCAAAAACAAGAGGTAAAAAAAAGAATGATTAGTAGGAAACGCAAAGCGTTGAACAAAAAGAATTACTATTCATCAAGTAGCGACAAAGAGTCTTGGATTGAATTGGGAAGCAGCTTGGATATTTCTTCAGAAGAATTTGGGCATGGAAATGATTTGGATGATATTGGATTAACTGATGGATGACTGACTCTTTATACTGAAGGTGATTATATTCTTTTAAAATTTCCTGGCAAGAAATGAGAACACAAATATGTTTGCATTATACAAAAACTATTTGAAAATTCTGAAGCCGAGGTTGTTGGCATGAATTATTGTGATGATGGTAAAACTGTTTTTAAAATAAGCGATAAAGATGTCAGTGTAATAAGATATGATCGAATACTGGTAAAACTGCCAAAACCTAAAATTATTATTTCTGGAGAAAGGTTGAAATACAATTTTTCAAACGCAATTGATGTAGATGGCTAATTACAGCCTTGGTGTTGGTTAGTTGTTTACATTTAAATGTTACTCGTGTTTATATTGTAAAGTATAGATATACTTTTTTTTTTCTAAACTAAAATATATATTTTCACTATTATCATCTGTTTCATTTTGGTGTCAAGTACTAGCACTTCGATATGTCAACTACTAGATGTTTTTATTTTTTTAGTGTCAACGTGTCAACTACTGACATTTTTTTTGCAATTTTTATAAATTCATTAAAAAATACTTTTAAAATGGGTTTTATAAAAAACTTTAATACGTCTTGTTTTTAAAGAAGTCTATCGAAATATATGTAATTTCATGTGAAAACTATAATACTATTATTTTTTGAGACGAAAATATAAAATTTCCGCACTATAGTGTCTTCTACTAGTACATTTACCTTAACTGGTGGTTGTGTTTTCTGCACTTTGTATATTTAACTAAAAATTTAAAAACAAATCATACCTAAAGTAAATACCAAATGAATCTTCTTTTCTGTAACTGGTAGATAGGTATCATATTTAACCATTAGCATTTTCAACACGATCAGCTGATTGACATGAACAAGAAACTAATATGTACCAACTAAAACGGACTAATTAATTTACCTATAATTAGAATCTGTTAAATGTCTTATGTTTAGAAATTGTAAAGGTAGACAAAATATGATGAAGTTAATAACTAGGGAGAAGAAGAAGAATAGAGCAAGCCTATTCATGAAAAAACTAGTAATTGTTCTTGAATCACCCACAATTCTTAGTACACCACCACACTTTTGCTTGGTTGAATTGTATGAAACTACACCAAACTTTTTCCACAATCCTGCACAGTAAAATTACTAAACTTTACTGCAAACCAACTGCAAATTATTAACACTCACACACCTCGGTCACATGCAAAGAATATACCTCCCATTGTCTATGGAATATACTGCATTGACCATAGACAGCATTGACACTGCATTGACAAAGGAGGGGTACATAGATGGTTAACTCTACGGTGGTGCCCTCTAGCTTGTTGTGTCAAGTGAAAAGGTACGCAATTTCAATAGGTTTGTGGTTTTTCAAATTCTTTTAGATGAAGAAGGAAAAATTGAACAAGAAACAACCTATCTCTAAACATACTGTGAAAAACGGGAATTTGTTGTTTCTTATTAAATAACAATAATGACTTGGTAGAATATGTACTAGTAGTTAGGTGTTGGGTGCGTAGTAAGTACAATGGAACCTCCATAACTCGAACCTAAAGGGAAACGCTAAAAAAATCGAGTTAATGATTTTTCGACTTAAGAAGACAATGAACTTTTTAAGCAATGACCCTAAACATAAACAGATATAAGATACTTAGAAATTGTAATAGTGTGTTGTGACCGAGCAAGGGGGGTACTGGGGGATATCACCCGTTCTTGTCAAAATCAAGAAAAGAAAAACAAACAAAATGTAAGTATCTTTTCAAAAATCCTTATTTATTTATTTTGGCTGTGAATGGAATTTAGTAATTTAGATTCGTTTATGAGTTCCGTACAAGGCATATGTGCTAATAAAGAATGCTCAGGAAACTTATAACCACATCGTTTATTAAAATTTTCATACATACACACAAACACCCTTGGCAATCGTTAGCGGGGCAAGCACCTTGTAAACACATTGAGGAATTTGGAGGTAATAAAAAGTACCTTCAGGGCGCTAGAACCCCATCCAACGAATTTCGAAAAAAAAATATATATGGATATAATAGATCACTAATAGGTCACAATTGGTGAGCAATAGGTAATTATTAAAAACAACTCGATTTTTTGGATGAATATTCGATACTGCTGGCACCACATCTAAAATAAAATTAAAAATTTTTAATAGCAGTCGATTGAGTTTAAGATGCTTTTAATTGATCAGCTATAATTATTATTTGGTTAGGCCTAGATAATGAGAAAAAACAGTAAAATGTATCCGTTTCTACAATGCGCACGCGTAAACATTCTATGTTGCTTCTGTGATCTATCAGCTGATAGAATAGTCGATAAAAAATATATTTTTCATAATACACATTGTAGTAAAAGCTGTTTTTATTTTACAATAATGTGTTTTAAATATCAAATGAGTAAAATCGCATCCTTAATTAATTTCAATAAGTAGAAACCAGCTCTAAGACTTAGTTATCGATGAACAAGAAATACTTTATTCGTAGAATTCCTATTCGCTATGTGCAGCTGCTTGGAAGGGAGACGCTGAACGACCGTGCGCGGTTAGCGGCGAAAGCTGGCATTTTTACGGCACATGTACTGATATCCTCCTGAGACCCGAAGAGAAACCGCTGGCCCAAAAGCTTTGAAACTTCGGAATATTACTTTCTTCATGTTAAAAATGTATTATAAATTTTTTGAAATTTTTTCGTAAACCCTAAATAAAAAAAAAATTAAGTCCATTAAAATGGACGTCAGGTCTTGGTGGCAAGGAAATAAATTAATAAAGTATATAATATATTATATATTTTGTTAAAACATTATGAAAGTTTTACTTAAAATCTATTCTTTGAGTATGGTACCGTACAAAACAATTATGTTCTGATGTTAGGCATAAGAAATTTTCACAGGTATTGCAAAAGCACTTTGTTTTCTTCGTGCAGCCATCTAGCTTACATCTCGCCGAATTCTTTAGATGTTTAGATCACCTCTAATAACAGGCAAATGGAGCACCTGATCACTTCTTTAACTGTTGGGAGTTCGAGGTGTGTTGCTAGTAGGTGATCCATATCCTTGTGCATAATTCCTTGTCACTAAACGAAGGCTTGCAGTAGGGGCCATATTTTCTTTATCAGGCTGAAGAATGCTTTCTGCCGCCTTAATTTTAAAATCAAGAAATTGTAATTTATCTGACGATTTATCTCCTAAACTTTTGCGATCCTGGCGATAGAGTATCCAAGAGTTAGCAATTGATAAATCGATTAAATGTAGAATTGTTTTGACTGTCCACTTTTTTGTTCGAGTATGAACTCCAAGTCCTGACGTCCATCCGAATAGACATGTGTTAAATTATTGTTTAGGGAAATAACAACCAGCAGTAATTTAAAACAAACATTGGTAATAGTTAAATTTATCATTTCTGTTAACTTTTGTTCGCAAACAAAGTTGAAATACTTGAAAAAACCATTAAAACTTACAAGCAATAGTCGCACGTCCAAATGCACTCATTTTGGCACACAATAACTTTCGAATCTGTAATGATTTTACACTAACGCAGTATAGATGGCACTAGTGATTCGTCCACTTCAATGGATATTAGGTTTTAAGGAATCAATTCGTAAGATTAACTTAATTCTAGATCGAAAACTTACTGTCCATTTTAATGGACATCAGTTCTCAAGAGGATATAAAATCAAACGTAAAAAATGACAATTCGTAAATGCTGCATTATTAATTGTAACTAGTTGAACCCGTCCAGCATTGGACGGTGGTGCATAGCATTTAAGAAATCATAATCAAGTTGACAATTTAGTATCAAGACCTCAGTTGCTTTTTGCAAACTTTTTTCTAAATCGTCTATATAATAATCATGCTATTTTAAGAAAAGTTACACATCTATGAAAATTGTTGTAAAAGTTTCTATTTAAACTTATTGCTTCCCTTCACCACTCATCCCATTTTTTACTGTTATGAATACTATCCGTCAATGCTTGGACGATGGTGCATAGCACTGCAACAAATTTAATCAGAGGGGCCGCTTTGTACCGTAACCTCACGGTGGTGCATAGCACTTATCCTAAACGTGCATAGCACTTACCTTACTGGTGCATAGCACTTCTCCTATAGTGCATTGCAATTACCCTGTTAGTGCATAGCACCTATCGGCGGTTCATGGCGAAAATCATATGTGTTTTTTTAATTTTGTTTTATCTAAAAATCGTAAAATACTTCAACCTAACTTGTAGTGTTTGGGAGCAATGAAGCTGAGGACTACCTCGGCATGGCTGTATTTGTGTGTGTCAGGTAGGTACGCGACACGCGCGACTGGTTGCGAATACCGCGAGGCCAGTCGATGTGTGCCTCTTTCTGTACACAGTTCATGTATAATTTTGATACGTAATAAAACCAGTTATTTATTGTCTTCAAAGTGCTTATTCTTACAAACCTTTGGGGAGAAACACCACATAACTTATAGTATTTATGACGTCGATCACATCTTATCATTTCAAAGAGGCCCTTAAATACCAAAACGTATTCTACATAATGCATTTACCATTCTATTGCTTCAAATATTTATTATTATTCAATTATTTGAGCAAAAGTTAATAATATTTAGCATTTTACTGTGTATGTATTATTTGATTTACATATTTATGTTTTTATGTCCAGCATGAAAGCTATAATGAATACTACGTATATTTACGCGTACACCCACCCACTTACGTAACTTCCTTCAACTCTTACATAATTTGATTCCCATCTTGAGAGACATGCTCGGAGACACACACACATACACACCCTATCATAACCGTTTCTCCCTTGTCATCTTGAAAAAACTTAAGAATACCGTTGTGGTTGGTGGTGGGAGTAGTAATGAGTGCGTTCTAGGTGGTGGTTACAAAAGGTAGGGGTTGGGGGTTTTAAGATGGTCAAGAACTGTAGCGCTATCACACCCTCGAACCCCTTCCCAAACTTTTATTTTATCTACAATATTTACCACCCCCTTCCCTTACCACCCTCTACACAACCCCCAACCCCCCATCACACTACCTCCTACAGCAGCCCCTCCTCTGACACTACCTTCATCCTCTTTTATCCTGCAAAAAGTTCTCAGGGTGTTTGGATTTTGAATTCTCAAAGTGGAAAAACCATGTGAAGGGTGGATTCTGCGCTCAGCACACATGTATAATCTTGCTAGGGGCGGTAAATACTACAACATACTAATATTTGAATCGAAACGGGAGGTGGAAGTAAAAGCGTACAATTACTATGTTTTCTAAGATGATCGTTAACCTTCATAACACACCACATATTTTACTGTTATAGTACTACCCGTCAAAACTTGGAAGGTGCTGCATGGCCTTCAACGAATTTACCGTAACCTATCGCCGGTTCATGGCAAAATTGAGATATTTTTTTTTTATTTCGAATAACCTACAAATGGTTATGTTTTTGTTGATGTGTAATTTTTTGGAACTCACTTTAATATTCAAATTAAATAAAATAATTTTTATTTAGAAAAATTGTATTCTATCACATATATTTATATATTCTTGTTCAGCTTAACATGCTCTACAACATACTACAAGCTCAAAGTAATCTAAGTTGGTGGACTAAAGTCCACCATTACCGAAAGCGTAAAATTAAAAAAAAAAAAAGAAATTTGTTGGATGGGATTTGAACCAACTACTGCTGGAGATAAAGCGATAGCGAGATCGGTGCACTACCGAATACGCTACGAACCGATTTGACTTGTGACCCTATATTTATTTGTTTTTATATTAACCATGAAAACCGCAATGAATTTTATTGTATGATTATTTATAATGTAGCGAACGGATGTGCGTCGCTAACGTGATAGGATGCATGCGCTGGTGGTTCTAAGAAGAACCGTTGTGATGTGGTTGTTTATGCCAGCATCCGAGATGTACCATCAATACCTGCTGCGGTATCAGGGTGAATACCTACTGCGGTATTAGAGAAGACGAGTCAGAGTTAGACTAAACTTGGCTAACTTTTATTAGGTAAATTACAGCTATTTATACAAGAATTATTTACACAGGTCTTATGGCAAAACGCATGGTCAACCGTTTACACTAGTATGTGTATTTGCGTGTTGACCTAATTTGTGGTTCAAAAATGACAATATTCTTTGAATAAATAAATGGATAAGTAATAAATACAGTGTCCCCACAATAAATTACATTTATTTTCTCATTTCGTATCTTTCATAAACGTTCTTTTGCAAAGGTTCTTTGATGAAAGTCAATATAAACGTCAAACTTCCACTTATCTATGACTTCCACGATTAGAATTTACACCAATTTACACGTATACAAGTAATAACAACATAAGCCCCGCCCATCCCTCTGAGCAGTTGTTTCCTTAGAATCCGGACATGTCAAAATTAACGGCTTTTAATTACAAATTCTGATTAAATGAAATCATTATGGATGTCGACAATAGGCCTATGTAACCCTTTGGTCCTTATATTAGACGTTTGAATAGTCGGCAAACTCCAGTTCGTTCGGTCTTCGGAGGAGTTTGATGCACGCTATTTAACTTTTAGCCAAAAACGCGTTTCTTCCCGTTTTCATTTGCTAATATCTTTGAAACCGCTTAATAAATCGTGATGAAATTTTGCAAAATCCTACTTCGTTTTAATCTTAATCGATATCGCTGATGGCATTTTGCGTGTATTTTTGCAGTTTTTCGACAATCTGTTACCGAAAAGTGCAATTTTCGATGTTTTTTTTCATGGCTAACTGAATGGGGCTCAAACATCCAGACACTAGAACATTATTATATAGTATAGATATAGAAGTATAGATGGATAGATAGATGATAATACATAAAAAAAATAGTGATGTTAACCTTTAATAATTCCCAAAAAAAACGTAACGTATGTAACGTATATGGTTAATTTTGATAATATAAGTTTTATTGAAGATTCACATGGTAAGAAAGCAGTCATCTTATCGATAAAAACCAATACCAAGGTAAAAGGTGAGTTACAAGAGAATTTTCCTCTCGCAATTGTAGAAAAAATAATTTTAAGAGAAGATTTGCAAATAAAAATACTAAGAGAATATCGTGGATATAATTTAACACAGCTTGTTAGAAAGTTAAATATAAGTGAGGCATACCTACTTACTTATCGCAAATAGAGAATAAAAAGCGTAAAGGTAGTATAGATTTATATAAAAAAAATTCTAAAGAATTAGATATAGATGTTGATTTGCTTCTTTAAGTATAATCTTACTAATAACTATAACTTAGCATAATGCTTGTTAAAAAAAGTTAAAGCAGGGCACAAATATCATATAAACCGGGTACAAATAAAAGTTCTATAATCTATATTATGGAAGATAAACGTGCTAAATAGCCAAATTAATAATTTAATAATACCGCATTATCTTACCATAATAATGTATATCTACTTAGTTTCTGCCAGGTTTTATCACAAGTAAGGATTGGATAATTTTTAAGCATAGCAAGTGCAACACAAGCTCTATCTCCAAGTGATAAACCATAAATTCTAGTTTTATTAATTATCTTTGCACTAATTAGTGCTTGCTCAGGGTAAAAATCTACAATTTTGACGTATGATAATTTAATAAGGGTTTTTGCCTCACCTTCTGTTAAATCCTGCACTTCGATACAATATTTATAAACTTCAGCAACATTCACGCTTGAGATAATTCCGTCTTTCATATATTTTTTAATCAATTGATTGAAACGTTCTACAACACAGGGTCAAGCCTTGGTATGACACCATACTTGTAATAACCATAATACGGTAAAATATGAGCCACGTAACAACGCCGGCATGACACCCGACTGCTTTGCAAAAATTCTATCCACACTGACTTCAGAAAAATTGAAGTAAAAAATTAAAGACTATAAGATGAATATTCACCTATTACCGGCAGTTCCTCATATATTATATTAAGAATATTATCTATTTCTTTTTCACCTAATAGTTTTAGAACTTTATTATTATCATTTTTTATATTTCCATCTACTAATTTCATTGCTAAAATTTTAAAATATATGCACTATATTTTTGTTACCGTTGGTAATTTTAAGTGGTTGTACCTCTGTTAATGATTCTTCTACTGATCCTCAAATAACGAAACCTCCAGCACAAAGAAATATAGATAATTTTGAACGGTTTAACAAAAAATATTTCCAGAATCTTTTAACCGGTGATAATTTATATCGTTTCCCAGGAGAAAAATATAAAAAACCAAAATAATAATAGATATAAAAAAACCGTTTTTAATATGGCATCTATACTTATTACTTTTATGATTAATTTTAATTTTAATTCCGTTTTAATTCACTTTTTAATAGTTGCCCAATTTGACATAATGTGTAAAAGTGGCAGTGGGTTCGCCGGTTAATGACGCTATGTGTCGCGTCTTTGATGTTGCACATAGCGAATAGATGGCGAAATATGTGAATGTTATTTTCAAATTGCTTTTACAAATTTCTTATCGTTGACCGATTAATCGGATCACTTGACTAATTGTAACCTCTTATCTACTAATCTACAGGATTCACGCATTTCATTTACAAAATTGTTCAAAGATGTAATTTTTATCGACTATCCTATCAGTCAATAGATCATAGAAGCAACATAGAATGTTTCCGCATGCGTAGTGTAGAAGCGGATATATTTTATTGATTTTGCTAATTATCTAGGCCTGACCAAGTAATAATTTAGTATTTGAAGTATATCTTCAATCTGTTGGTTTCACGTCCATCAGCTGATTTAAACAAGTATTGACTCATTATTTCCACTAAAATGTTTTGCATTGTTTGAATTCATTGATTCTTTTCTCCATCACCTATATCGTGGCTGAAGTATTTTGAGAACACTATCTGACCGGATTGTTACACTATACATATTTATGACTGCATAGAGATCTAAACGGCAGCATTTTTGCCACCTGCTTGCAGTGATGTAGCTTACAAACCCTTCTTAAAAGTTCCGTGAAGTTCGCCCAGAAGCTTTATAATTTCAGTCATGGCGATTCTGAGATAGGACAAAACAGTCCTCCGTCATTGGCGCAGGGTAGGTATTTACAATCAAAGATTTGGTAACTAATCGTAAGATGAACGTTGTTGAATCTTCCAGAATTACTGATAATGTTCCAATATGTTTTGCAATCATTCTAAAAATTCTGGGGTATTCAAGAATGCTACTCAATTTTCCAAAAAATTTAAAAAAAATATACAAATAAAGAGTCGATAAGGGTATGTTTTTTATTTTATTTTAACAATATTTCCTCTATTCCCCTATAGTACGTTACAATTGAATTTTAATGTTTATTAATTAGGCACATAAAACATAGCAATAATTATTATAATTTACTTGATACAACAGTTTTGTTAAGAAATATTTCACTGACAAATTATTATTGCTATTATTTTATGTTAAAGTTTTGCAAAACGTGCTTGTTGATTCTTCGACATGTAGCGAAAATTATCATAGATACAAGAAATATATACAAAAATCACTTTATATTTTATAATTTACATATATTGTTATCTTCGAGAAATCAAGCCTTGGATGCAGGTAGTCTATGTCTAACAGCAACGAAGCACTGTTGTCTATTCCTGTTAATCATGAATTTAAGAAAATAAACATTGGAGTGGAGATGTTTAAACTTGTCACTTGGCATCGAATCCCAAAATAGCCATCGATGTTGTATCGAATTATACAGTAAGAGTATCTAACTTTCTTTTTCTTCCTATTCCAAGTCCGTCATTTTATTTACCGCAGTAATTTTTAAAAGCGTATTTTTAACGGAACTAATGATAATTTTTACAATAATTTCAGCAGTATGAATATTACCTTGAGAACAACGCAATAGTATGTTATTATCTTTAATGTAATTTAAAGTTATTATTGATAAAAAAATCTTATTGTGAATTCTGAGAAACTGATATTCCATTGTGTGCAAAAAAAATTTATTGAAAATTATTTAATCAAATCCAACTATATTGGTTGCTTCATCTTTTATAAACCTAAGGCTGTCTCGGGTAAGGTTTTTGATATGAAAATTTTCTTCAATGTTCATGTCGTCTGCAAACGTTAAGATTTCCTTACATGCACCGGATTTAATTTTTTTAAGACAATTTAGCAGCAATATCTTCCTAAATATGCAAATAAAAGGCATTTCAATCATCGCGATGAATTGCCCGAAGCCACTTTTTACACATATCACAGTCTTTGGGGAATTCAGAAACATGAACATGGTTTTCACCTTTGTAGTTTCCTCGACACCCCGCCACACAGCACTTAAATGGCATAATGTATATTCTATTTAAAAACAAGGAATATTTACTACCGAATTACAAAATTATTGTCACTGTACTGAGAAAGGTCGATCAAACTCATTGTATTTCTTAAAATCACTATAGAACTTAATTTAAATCACCCTTATACGTTTTTTGTAGACACATCACATTTTCGTTACATATGCATACTGTTGTAGACCAATAATAATTAATTATAAATCTATTTATATAATTTAAAAACTAAACTATTTCGATACTTATTCAAAATTTCAGTTTAATATATTCTTTGTTCGGGTTTTTGTCTATTATAATTCTTATCAGTGGCTTGTCAATTTAAGCCGAAACTATTGCATTATTAGGAACTTTCATGGGAAATGTAAATAAAGTGTGAGATGGGCAATGTGGCGGATCACACGTCCATTGCATGAGCTTTGATCTCTTATTACACAATTAAAGGAATGTCATAAATATTAGATTGTAGTAAGTTATTAGTCAGTAGTTGGTTAGCCAGTCAAGAGTAATAGTTGAGCATCATCGTCAATAAAGTCAGTGTTTATATTGAACGTCGTTTCAATTATCATTAATCATCCTAAATATAAAAGAAGAAAGAAGCACCCTTAGTTTTAAGGAGTCGTCTCAAACAGGGCGACAACAATACTTAATACGATGCATGGGTATACTATCGCCGTCATGTTTAGCTGTTACGTCATCGGCACTCTGGTCTTGTCTCCCGATGGTAACGGTTATACCCGACTTCGCGAAAATTGCTTTATTACGCATGCGCTATCCTGAAATAGTGGTACGTTCGTTCATAGATTGAGCGATGGAGAAACGAATTTTCCGCACGTAGTTAAAACTAAGTATAAATACTTTTTTAATTTTCCCACACTTTTTAAAATCTAGTTAGTTTTTTTTTAGTGCTTATATAAGAGGTTAATTATATTTGTAATTTCAAATTGAAGCTTTTGAAAATTCCTTATTTCTGCGGGGTTAAAATCGGAAAAATATAATAAGGAAAAGGGTTTTATCGTCCAATTCAAACACGAAAATAAGTACATAAAAAATAACTAATAATGTGTTATTACTAACAGAAAAAAATTACAATAATTTCTTTAATGATGTTATTATGTCATTTAAATTACGAATTTTTAGCGGGTATTATAATATCTAAAAGGAAAATTACTTAAATTAAATGAAATAAAATTTATGTATTTTTTACAAGTCATATTAATTAAATTTAATACTAATTACAATTTAAAAAATATTTTCTTAGTGTAATATTTGTTCTCATTATTTCAGTCTCTGCCTACTAGATACCTCCGCCTATCTCATTCAAACTTAAACAGCTTAACCACTTAATTAATAGCATCTTATTTTATGGCCATCGACTTTTCCTGTAGACTATAAAGAAAGCACTATTTTCCGTATTTTATTAAAATTTAAGGCTCAGTTGCATCAGAAATAAAGATGGAAGGAGTGGTCATCTACTTTCTTAAATTATTTCAAAACCATTTCCTCTGACATTGTCTAATTATACCAACATATGTTTTATGAAGCACTTCAAAAAAGTTTAACAAAGTACCGTTGCGTTCTCGAATTCTTCAGAAAATTATAAAACCAGCTGTCAGCTTAGAAAAGATCCTATAATCTATTAACAATGAAATACCGAGAAATTTTTTATTGTGGCGATTTTAAATACATTAATATGAATTCAATTCAAGAACCAACTACAAGTTACCTCAAATTAATGAGGAAAAAGCTATTGCTGTCACCATGTCCCCGACGGGATTCGAACCCGCGTCTCTGGCTCTACGCGCCATTGCTCTAACCACTAAGCAACAGCGACATGATGACAGCAACATCGACGAAACGTACTTACTAATTCACTGAAAACTTGGATTAATGTATATTATTATTAATAGGTATCTATTAACAGTGAAATACCGAGAAATTTTTAATAGCGGCGACCTAGAATATTTCAGGTTGCTTCAGAATGTTATTCAAATTTTTAAGTTATAAAATCCTCGAAAATGTTCAACGAGAGTCTAGAACATTCCAGAATGTTACATAATTTGACAGAAGTCTTGAGAATGTTCCCTTACGTTCCAGCATGATCTGGAAGATACAAGAATATTTCAGGGTGTTGTCAAATGGTATTTAATTTTACAAAAGGCTATGTAGATGTTTAAAGAAAATATGAAGTCCTTTAATAGCTTTAATAAGGTTCTATGATGTTCGAGAAGCTAATAGAATCTTTCAGAAGTTTATATAATATTTCGATATATCTATTGTATATTGTTTCCAAAAGGTTGAGAAGTTAATAATGTTATACGTAGAACGTCCGTATTGAAAAGTATTTCAAGATGATCTGTAATACTTCATAGTCGATAAACATATACGTGTTCCATTCTCTTTTAGTGATCTTTTAATATTACTATAAAGAAAATATTTGAAACCCCTACAATAAGCCCTATTATTTGATGTGCCACTTCTCTAATTTTCCCCTGAAAAGTGATTACCAAAGTTCAACTTGACACAGGTACTTCTTCATGCATGTTTTTTGTTGTTAATATATGTTTACACGTAAATAGTTAAAAACATTAGTGTAAAAGAATGAATTTCTTTTCTCTCTAATAGGAACTTTTTTACAGAATTTAGCATTAAGAATTAATGCCTTTCAATCTAATGTAAGAAATGTTTTTTTCTGATTTTAGTATCTCCATGTATTTTGTCTATCATCGTGACAAAAGTTGTTGCGTGTTAGAAAAGTTTTCAAAACTTATAATGTAAATACGTCATTTAGAAATAAAATGCGTTCTTCAAAAATCTGTTTAGTGACCTAATACCAACACAGTTGCCTACTAATGTTTATCATTAAACTTTTCCTTTCAAAATGAAAGTCTTTGAGATCCTTTATGTAAGATCAATTTTATTAGTAAGTTTTTCTTGTGCTCTGGTAAAAACTCATCTGCTGAATTTGAATTTTGAAGACAATATTTCTTCTCAAAGTTCAGAATATATCAAAAATTACCATTGCGAACTGATTTTGGAATTTATTGATACCCACTTGAGTAACGACTTTGTGAAGATAATTGGTAAACAATGGGAAGCAACTACACTGAGTGATTTAATTATCAAAAAATTAAAATCGCCACGAGCTATTATAACTTCTGTTAATAATTTACATGAACCGAAAATTTTTAAAAATACGTCATTGTACCACAAACATCATGATTATTTGTTTTTTCCTGATAATGTGCAGCAAGTGTATAGTGTACTAAAATTTGCTTATAATCAGGATGATTGGGCACCTAGGAGACGATTTTTGAATGTAGTAACTTGTAACTGGGGTAAGACATTTTAAAATTCCAATAAAATTTAAGACAAGCTAAAGACAGTAATATTCTGGCTTTAAAGATTATGAAAAATACATTTTCTTCTCATAGTAGAATTTTATTTGAATTTAGAGGTTCTAGTGCTAATTTCCTAATTGTTTTATACCAATTACCAAAATTGTTTTCTTTATAGGAAATAAGAGTATATCAAATGCCCTGCTACGTTTTAAAAATTTGTTTGCTTATGAAGTGGTATTCATCAAGAGTTGCAAAGAGGGGTTAAGTGGTTATACGTGGCTCCATAAAAAAATAAAGGGGAGAAAATGCGTAAAATACGTATCTCTCGCACAGTTTGACTTAAATCAAAGCTCGTTTAATCCATTTGGAGGAAAGTATTTAAAAAATGCCAACGGATGTGCTCTGAAAATTGGATGGTCTTATGGAACCCTTATGTTGACTAATGAAATTGAAATAATGGGTTATCCCTACTATGCATTGCAGGAATTTGCAAAGGCAGTAAACGCGAAAATTATTATCAATGAGGAAAATGCTGCCCACAGAAAGGAATATACAAACAGTTTAAGCATTGGTGAGCAAGATATTCATTAAGGCGACTTTATTTATTTTCGTCTCATCTTCAGATACACTGATTGGAGATATGGAAAACAATAAAGTACACATTTGCACCGGTCACACCTTAGTTACCCAACCATCTCCGTTAGTGGAGAGGACATTTCTGATGAGGTTTAGACGAAATTACTGGCTCATTCCCCAAAGACGACCAGTTTTATCAGATTATTTATTTTCTTGTGATTTAATCTTAGTGTTATGGCTATTTTTGCTTTTTATTTCGGCTTTTGTTCTATTCGTTATCAGTTTCAGTACGACGCCATATTTGTACGAAATAACTTCCAAATGGCCTTTCGCATTCACTTGCGTCGTTTTTGGAATAGGTGTTAAACATTTTCGAAACAAATTGCTATCGTTTAGAATTTTGCTATTTTCCGGAATAATTTTCGGGTTTTATATAAATGTAGGGTTTTATACCGTGAGGAACAGTATGCTCACACATCCTCCATTGGAGCCTAAGATAACTAATTTTCGCCAGCTGGTCGATTCAAAATTCAAATTGAGGTCTTTCAGAAGTTATATTGATAAAGTTTCTGCACAGTTTGATAAAGAAATGAAAGAGAAAATATTGGACAAATGGATGCCTTCGAAATATGACGTCATTCTTAATGAGACCAGAGATTTTTTAAGCAGTACCGAAGAGGCTATTTGGACTAATGAGCGAACTATAGGAATCATAAAAAATTTTGAAGAAGTGGAGAAAATCTCCGCTGGGGTAACTTCTTGTTTCTTTTTGAAGTAAAAATTCTTCAGTGGCAACCAAAACAAGTTCTACTCCGAATAAAACTTACTGATCATATGATGCTTTACAGGCATACTCTGGTCTCTACGAAATTTTCCTAGTAAGAAGCGGATTTCCTTTCTTTGATAGCTTGAATGAAGTCCTGTGTCGAATACATGAGTCTGGACTGGTCAGTAAATGGATAGAAATGGAAATGTCTTCTTATCCAAAAATAGAAGTTCCCATAAAAGTCTACATGTCAGCCGTTCCATTGATTTTATCAAAAATGAAGGGCGCTTTCGTCCTACTGGGAATAGGGATTTTTTTGTCCACAATAATTTTTGTACTTGAACTCACATTTCATTAAAGACCAAAGCGAATTTTCGATCAGTACCCATGAATCTTTCATAAGAGTTTTTTTCTATGTTTTTAAAGGTGTTATAAAAATGTTTTTGATTAGGAAACTATAAGTGTAGCAGTAGTAGACATATTTAGATTTTTTTTTGACTGTATAGAGTAGATATAATTAAAAAAAAAAAAAACAATTTCGTTAAGAAAAAAGATGTTTTTGAATTTAAAGCCAAACCTACCCCACCCACAGCTTACTAAAAATTGCAAACTATCTAACTTTTCTTCGGTGTTGTTTGGGTATTCTGGTTATTCTAGGTGATTCTACTGTTACTTAATAGTACTTTAAAAAATATATTTTGAAAATAAATTAGGAAAGTAAACTGCAAATCATACATAAGCACGTAAAATAATTTACCTTTAAAGCAGTTAAACAGGGTGGCCAATGGATCACGAATTATGACCCTTAAAAGATTTGACAGATACTTACATAGATAAAAAATTCAAAATATTCCATCAAGAATGGCCGTGGTCTATAGGAACTGTTTAGTCCAGACGTTTCCTCAGCGACTGCGGCTGACATCTTCAGTGGAAGTGTTGACGAGAGCGGAGATTATACCTCGATGTCTCGTCACAACATCAGAACGGTCTTTAAACCAATGAATCAGCTACGTAACCTCCTCAGATCAGCTAAAGACCCTTTGACATCCGCCGGTGTTTATAGAATTTCTTGTTCTTGTGAAGAAGTATCCATTGGGACATCAAAACATTAAGACGAGGATAGCTGAACGTAAACGCTGCTGCGGACTTCTACCACCTAATAAATCTGCTTTAGATGAACATATGTATTTTAAAAAACGACAGTCATCTTGTTAAGTACGATGAAACTTCTGTATTGTCTACTACTTCGGAGTATTACCCTCGATTACATAGGGAAACCATTGAAATTCGCAATCACCCTATGAATTTCAACAGAAAAGAAGGACTTCATTTGAGTAAAGTGCGGTACCAGGCTCTAAAGAAAACGACGCAGAAGGCGTCGAATCCACCTACGAACCATTCTGACACTCTTACATATGGGACACGCCCAACGCCCCCCGGAATAAATATTAGTGCGCAGTCAGAACTACAGTCAGTCGCTGCCGAGACTTCGAGGTATAATCTCCGCTCTCGTCAACAGTTCCACTAAAAATGTCAGACGCAGTTGATGACGAAACGTCTGGAGTAAACAGTTCCTATGGATCACGGCCTGCAACTCCGAACCCTAGTTTTTCTATGGATTCCGGCCGTGAAAGCTTATGTTCATGTATAGATATTGTAACGACTTTTCTAGTAGAACTTATTTATTTAACGGAAATTTATTTACAGTGTGAAGGCCCTCTTTAGTTATATAGGTCTGTTATGTACTTATTGATTTTAAATTTAAGAGGTGGAAGTGACGTATATATCTCGCGGAGGTAACGCCGTGTGCGGTTGGATCGGCGCGGTGGTGCGTGGTGCGTAGTAACGGAGACGAGTAAGGGAAGACCAGCAGGGTAGACGGTGGCAAGTGGCCGTTCGAGTCACTACTCGATTGTATTATTCATGTGGATATTTTCCACAATTTATGAAAAGCGTTCCATTAATTTGGAGCTCTTCAAGATTCGCCTTTGTTTTGATGGAAGGTAGAACACGGGAATAGACATTCTACTTTCTCTTTTTCGTGGAAGGAATTTCCCAATCCCTGAAGTTCGCCCGTTGGTTGGAACGAACACATTTCGTTCTTCAGTTGGAATCTGAGACTTTCGCCAACGTAAGAAATAAGCGCCAACACGTATGTCAAGTATTTTTTTTTATTATTTACGTTTATGTTTATGTTGGATTTTCATACATTTATTTGATTGTATGTCTCATTTTTATAAATTAAAGTTTTATGTGGACGAATTCGAGAGCCTTGAGTTTTTCTTTTATATTTATTCTAAAAGAAACTCCGAACTCACTTCCCAGACCAACATTTAAGGTCACTACAACAGCTATTTATTTAACACCTACACTAATAGAATACTTAATAATTCTTAATAACAATTCAACGACTTATTTATATGACAAGAGAAATGTGTATTTATATCACTCGGTATATCGTAGTTCGGTATTTATATTACTCGTTCGGAAGCTAACTGTAAACTACTATTATTGGCCACGTCAACAAGTATTTATACAGATTTGGAACATTCTAGAAGGTTCCAGAATGACGTACTAGACTTTACTTGAGAGCCTATTGTGTTTGTTTAATCTATTGCCTTGTTTATTGTCATCAAAGCGCCGACCGACGCCGGCATCCTTTGAACTCCTCTTATCTGCTGTCGGATCTAGTCGCCGCTCTCGCACACATATACGTTCGTTACACTGCCCGCTCTCGCACACATATACGCACGTTACACTTCCCCCTCCCGCACACATATACGCTCGTTACACTGCCCCCTCCTTAGGGGTCCCGGATCACATTCTGCCGTTCCTTTAAAGGATCATGCCGGTACTTGCAATTCTGTCCCCTAACGCACCCAGTCGTTATATGGAAGTAGCAATCCACCGTCCTTGGCTGTGCGGGATCTCGCTGGGGATTGTTAGTGTATACCGTTATTTCGACACCGCTCTACCGGAACAGGACCTCCAACATGCTTTGCACAACTCTCCAGTTCAGTTCATTCAACCCACATCCTATCCTTGGCATGGCTAATCTTGTGGTACCCGTGGATAGCAGTTGGTCTCTTAGTTCCACCAACGAATTCCATAACGAGCGGTAGGTGGGTTTTTCAGACGACGCATCCTTAGTGACCAGCTAGTAAAAGGATCGGTTGCCGTCCACCAGACTTAGCACTTTCTTTTCATCCCCAAGTTGGTCCCGTAGTTCTGGCAAGCGGCCAAACTTCTTCTTGAATACGGTGGCAATACCGCGATCCATCCTCAAGTCTTTGGCCACACAATGAACCAGCGAGTCTGAAGCAGCAAACAAATCTTCGGATCTCTCGGAGGTGACACCGAATCTGGAGTTAGCATACAAGCTAGGCGTGGCCATAAAGTCGCCATACTGGGGATCCGGAGAACGAGCTTGCATAAGCCTGATCCGTGCTTCTTCGTGATTGTCACCAACATATGGGGCCAAACGGTTAAAATGGGCAACCTCGGTTTTCAATTTGGTGTGCGTCGAATCCGGTAAATAACGTCATTTATTCTCTTCATGATTGTATATGGGCCCTCCCAGTGCTGATGTAGCTTCGGCGAAAGACTTTTATGGGGCTGTGGATTGTATAACCACGCCATGTCTCCCTCCTGGAAACCTCCGTCAGTGGCCCGTATATCGTAGGTGTCCTTCATGCGGTCGCTAGCTATCTGCATCCGGGAACGTACTTCCTCATGGATATCGTCAAGTCTTCCGCGGAGATCACTAACGTAGTCTTCTCCTGCAACGTCCTCACCAGGTTTGCAGCCAAATTTCAGGTCACATGGCAACCGTAGCTCCCGACCAATCAGTGCTTTTGCTGGTGTTTGTCCAGTAGTTTCGTGAATCGATGATCGATATGCTATAAGAAACAGTGGCAGATGGCGATCCCAGTCTCTTTGGTGTTTGGAGACCACTTTGGACAAGTACTTGTTAATGGTCCTGTTCATTCGTTCAACCAAGCCGTCTGATTGAGAATGCAGAGGTGTTGTCCGGGTTTTGTGGATGCCTAATGTCTTTCAGATTTCTTGGAACACGGCCGACTGAAAATTCCGACCCTGATCAGAATGAAGCTCCATGGGCACGCCGAAACCGGCTGATCAGGTGGTTGGTGGTTTAGGATCTCCTCCGCTACTGTGGTGGCTGTCTGATTTAGGAGTGCGTACGCTTCAACCCATTTCGTGAAGTAGTCCATTGCCACTAGGATGTATTTGTTGCCACCATCGGCCTCTGGAAACGATCCTGCGATATCCATGGCAATCCGTTCGAATGGACTGCCGACATTGTACTGGCGCATAGGAGCACGCCGTCGTCTTTGTGGTCCCTTGCTGGCTGCACAAGTTGTGCACTTTTTGCACGAGTCTTCAACGTCTTTTTTGCAATTGACCCAGTAAAACCGCTCACGGACTCTTCCAAGGGTCTTGTTAATATCAAAATGTCCCCCCGAAGCATCGTCATGGAGGCACTTCAAGACTTCCTTTACCAGGCTCTTCGGTGCAAGCAATTGACTTTTGCTCTCAGTACCATTCTGGTTTTCCACTATTCGCTTCAGGAGTCCATCTTCTTCAACAATAGAGTCCCATTGGGCCCACAACGATTTCACGTCCCCAGACTTAGCGGCGATCTCTTGCCAGGTCGGTCGTCTGCCTTCATTCTTCCATCATCGGAACAAGCTCAGGACCAGAACAGAACCCTGTTCCGTCTTGATTTTATCCGGATGCCATTGTTCATCCGTGACGGTTATTCTCCGGACTTCCTCATGTTCCTCCAGGCGCTTACAGTACTTGCAATTTTCGGAACATGATATTCTGGATCAGGCATCGGCGTTCTTATGGCTATTTTCAGCTCGATGTTCTATGTCGAAGTCGTATTCTTGGAGCTTTTTTATCCAACGCGCGACTTGACCCTCTGGATTCTTGAAACTCAGTAACCACCGTAAAGCAGCATGATCTGTTCGGAGCAGGAACTTCCTTCCATACAAGTACTTATAAAAGTGCTCCACGCTCTTGACTACTGCCAGAAGTTCTCGTCGGGTTACACAGTAGTTTCGTTCGGGCTTGGATAGGGTCTTGCTGTAATAGCCGATGACTTTTTCCTCTCCGTGTTGTATTTGAAAGAGTACTGCGCCTAACCCAACATTGCTAGCATCGGTGTCCAGAACAAATTTCCCCTCTCGTATCGGATAAGTCAACACGGGTGTGGAAACGAGAGCTTGCTGTAACTTATCGAAGGCAGCTTGGCAGTCCGGTTCCCAGCAGAATGGTCTGCCACTTTCGGTTAGACGAGTCAATGGCTTGGCAATATTGGCAAATCCAGAAACGAAGCGTCTATAGTAAGTACACAGGCCAAGGAAGCTTCTGACCTGATGTACGTCAGTAGGTACGGGCCATTCTTGTACGGCTGTGGTCTTTTGCGGATCGACTGAAACGCCGGTCTTCGTGACTACGTGCCCCAGGTAATTCACTGTCTCTTGAAATAGCTTGCATTTCTTGCGGCTTAATTTAAGGTTGACATCCCGCAGCCTTCGAAGTACCTCTTCCAAATTTTTCAAGTCATCGTCGAAGTTTTTTCCGATCACGATTATGTCGTCAAGGTATACCAGGCAAGTTTTCCCAATCAAGCCGTTCGAGACCGTCTCCATGAGTCGTTCAAATGTGGCTGGCGCATTACACAACCCGAACGGCATCACATTGAACTGCCACAGCCCGGTTCCGATCGAAAATGCCGTCTTCTCTTTGGCCTCAGGATCCAGATCTACTTGGCAGTATCCACTTTTAAGGTCCAGCGTTGAGAATATTGTCGACCCCGCAAGCGTGTCCAAGGTATCATCGATGCGTGGCAACTGGTAGCTGTCTTTCTTGGTGACATTATTTAGCTGGCGGTAGTCAACACAGAAGCGTGTAGATCCGTCCTACTTCTTGACCAAAACTACCGGCGACGTCCATGGGCTGGTCGGTGGTTCTATTATTCCATCCTTCCGCATGTCGCTTATGATCTTTTCGGCCTATTCCTTTTTGGCCAGTGGTAGTCTCCTCGGTCTCTGACGGATGGGCTGCGCTTCGCCAGTGTTAATTTTATGGACGACGATGTTGGTTCGCCCTTTCTTGCCGTTGTCCAATGCGAACACGTACTGGTACTTTTCGAGGAGTTCCCCTATTCGCCGTTGTTCAGGTTGATTATGGTTTTCACCCGCCTCCTTGTACAGTTTTAACAACGACTCCGGAATACCTTGGACTCCGCGCATTCCTGAACTCATTCTTTTAACTTGTGGCATGACAGTGTCCTGGGCGTGTAACTGGAATGTTTCGCCGTTCAGTGTCACATTCTTTCTCCGGAAATTCAAGCAGAAGTCATATTTTCGGAGGACGTCCAAACCCAGTATTACATTGTCCTCTATTTCTGCCACTAACACGCAACGTTTAAAGGACGGTATGGTATCCAAAATCTCCTCGGCATTACCATTCAGCGCGCAGACCAGCTCGGAGGCTTTATTTTCCAACGTCCATGCGTTCGACTTCGCGGCCGTTTCAAATTTCTTACGGAAAGTGGTCTATGATGTTTTCCCGTCGAACTTAGGTGGATTCGTATATGCATTCGATGAACTACCGTGCCCACTTTCCTGCTTCACACTTCTAGCTTCATTATCGATCTGTTCGGACATTGTCGTACAATGAAACCTTTCTTCTATTTCTTTAATTCGTGAATCTATTTCTTGAAATTTTCCTGCAAAATTCTGTTCTGTTTCGGCCAATTTTGCGTCGAATTTCTCTAAATTTTCCTTCAGTTCTTCCCTCAAATTTTCTTTCTGTTTCCCTTCCAATTTTGAATTTTCCTTTAATTTCTATTCTAGATTTTCTTTTAGTTCCTTTGAATTTTCGGTAAATTTCTCTTCCAGGTTTTCCATTTTCTTTTCCAGATTTTCTTTCAGTTCCTTTGAATTTTCTTTCAGTTTCCCTTCCAGTTCCATTGAATTTTCCTTTAGTTTCTTTTCTAGTTCATTCTCAAATTGGTAGGTATTCGGATCGAAACCCTCTCGTATCAGAGCTTCCTCGAGTCGCCCTTGTAAGGTGAGCTTGTTACCAGACGTATCTTCGTCTCGCTCCTCGAGTTCACTTTTTAGTTCGGCAACTTTCAGCTCCAACAACTTTTTCGGCATTTTGATTTATTTAACTATTTTTCTTTTACTAGAAAATTCTCTTCTTTGGGGGATTGATTGGCTGAGCATCCCACACCTGACACCAATGTAACGAATTTTCTAGTAGAACTTATTTATTTAACGGAAATTTATTTACACCTATTTATTTAACACTTACACTAATAGAATACTTAATAATTCTTAATAACAATTCAACGACTTATTTATATGACAAGAGAAATGTGTATTTATATCACTCGGTATATCGTAGTTCGGTATTTATATTACTCGTTCGGAAGCTAACTATAAACTACTCTTACTGGCCACTTGAACAAGTATTTATACAGTTTTGGAACATTCCAGAAGGTTCCAGAATGACGTACTAGACATTACTTGAGAGCCTATTGTGTTTGTTTAATTTATGGCCTTGTTTATTGTCATCAAAGCGCCAACCAACGCCGGCATCCTTTGAACTCCGCTTATCTGCTGTCGGATCCAGTCGCCGATCTCGCACACATATACGCTCGTAACACTGCCCTCTTCGGCACACATATACGCTCGTTAGAATATGTATATTGTTATAGGCATTTCAAATAACTCCTGAATGTTCCAGTCCATTATGGTATCTAATCGCATCCACTCAAGGAAGATAGTGTGGTAAATTTTCTACAATATCTTGCAAATTTATTTTAAAGATGATGTAAATATTTATTGTTTTTATTGAAACTACAATTACTATTTTTCTTGTATTATTGTATGTTTTACTCGCCGTACAAGCATTTCTGCCACAAAACAAAACAAAATCGCCGAAAGAAAACAGTGGCTAACGCAATATTTTAAGACATTGTAACGACTTTTCTAGTTATACGTATTTAATTTAAAGGATATTCATTTACAACTATTTATTTAACAATTAAACACTAATAGAACACTTAAACACTAATAACAATTCAATAACTTATTTACATGACAAGGAAAATGCGTATTTATATCACTCTGTATATCGTAGTTCGGAATTTATGGTACTCGTTCGGAAGCTGACTGTAAACTGTTGTCACTGACCACGTCAACAAGTATTTACAGAGACGTAGAATAATTACAGAATGATCGGGAATGACCTACTAGAATTTACTCGTGTTCGTTTTATTTATGGCCTTATTTATTGTCATCAAAGCGCCGACCGACGCCGGTATTCTTAGAACTCCGCTTATCTGCTCCCGACTTTCGTCGCCACTCTCGCAAACATACACGCTCGTTACACTGCCCCCTCCTTAAGGGTGATCAGTCCCGGATTACATTCTGCCGTTCCTTCAAAGGATGATACCGGTACTTGAAATTCTGTCCCCTAAGGCACCCAGTCGTCATATGGAAGTAGCAATCCACCGTCCTTGGCTGTGCGGGATCTCGTTGGGGATTGTTGGTGTATACCGTTTTTTCGACGCCGCTCTACCGGAACAGGACCTCCAACATGCTCCGCACCACTCTCTAGTTCAGTCCATCCAACCCACATCCTATCCTTGGCATGGCTAATCTTGTGGTACCCGTGGATAGCAGTTGGTCTCTTAGTTCCACCAACGAATTCCATAACGAGCGGTAGGTGGGTTTTTCAGACGACGCCTCCTTAGTGGCCAGCTAGTAAAAGGATCGGTTGCCGTCCACCAGACTTAGCACTTTCTTTTCATCCCCAAGTTAGTCCCGTAGTTCTGGCAAGCGGCCAAAGTTCTTCTTGAATACGGTGGCAATACCGCGATCCATCCTCAAGTCTTTGGCCACACAATGAACCAACGAGTCCGAAGCAGTAAACAAATCTTCGGATCTCTCGGAGGTGACACCGAATCTGGAGTTAACATACAAGTTCGGAGTGGCCATAGACTCGTCATACTGGGGATCCGGAGAACGAGCTTGCATAAGCCTCATACGTGCTTCTTCGTGGTTGTCACCGACATATGGGGCCAAACGGTTAAAATGGAAGACCTTCGGTTTTCCATTTGGTGTGCGTCGAATCCGGTAAATAACGTCATTTATTCTCTTGACGATTGTATGTGGGCCTTCCTAGTGCTGCCGTAGCTTCGGCGAAAAACCTTTACGCGGCTGTGGATTGTATAACCACACCATGTCTCCCTCCTGGAAACCTCCATCAGTGGCCCGTATATCGTAGGTGTCCTTCTTGCGGTCGCTAGCTATCTGCATCCGGGAACGTACTTCCGCATGGATATCGTCAAGTCTTCTGCGGAGATCATTAACGTAGTCTTCTCCGGCAACGTCCTCACCAGGTTTGCAGCCAAATTTCAGGTCAGATGGTGTTGAAGTTGTTAGTTGTTTTTAAGTGGACGTCGTGAGAAAGGGTTGAAAATAATAAACTCGGGACTACAGAACAATTTAGTTGAAGTATTATATTTGAACGTTTACAATACAAAATCTTGTGACCGACTGACTCGTTTAGTCACACACTCAATCAGCTTTTCCTTTTAGTTTATTATATCATACAATCGGTCTGTCGCCAAAGCTTAGACTAAACAAAATAAAAAACACGATGAACAGATTAATATTCCGAGAAACCAAAAGATAAGGCTATTCGTAATAAATCATTGACTTTAAACTTGTGTGTATGTAGTGGTCGAATGCTTCACAATGAATTAAAACATATGTACATGTATCGGTAATGTGAAATTAAATACGTCTGCAGTCGTCTGAAGTTTACGAATCTTAAATTCGTTTACATGATAATGTAGAGGAAGTGGAGAAAAGTGTAGGGTATAGACATATGAAATAAAATTGAAGTCGTTATAGTTATCGATTCTTTATTTTGATATAAATGAGGTATGTAATGTAAGTGATACAATCAAAATATTGAATAATAAGATTACATTAATAGTCCTAGCAACTTGTAGAAATACGAAAGAGTCGGCGATATAGCCCTTAGTTATAACGTCTCTGTTTTCATCATTCTTAAACAGAATCCATCGGCTTTCAATATTTCTTCGAAACTGTCCATGTTTATCAATAAATGCTAGTTTTACAGAGTGAAAGTTCTGCACGTTCTCAACTGTAAAGACATTTGTTCCATTAACATTTTTTAAAATAATAGTATCCCAATTTTTCTTCCATGTACAAGACACATCAAAATCCTTATTAAAATTTTTACAAACATAGGCTTCATCTCCAATAGTATTATCAGGTCGGGAAATGTAGAGGGTATTGTTATACAAATATGTTAAAATCAGTAACGACGACACACTGATCATGATTGCTTTTTTCCATAACAACTGAGACATTTAAAACGAGCAACGTGGTTTGTATAATAAGTTCCCCTCCACTGAAGCCTATGTAATGGAAGGGGGATTTTACATAAGTTACGGGAATGAGTGAAGGAGCGGTAGATGCATAACAGAGTTGACTGTGTTTAAGTCAAAATGGGGACCTCGTCTATTAGCTGATTTATACAGCTTTATCATATTTCTTCCGTGCAGACACGCAGAAGCTTTTACGGATGCAGAAATCGAGGACATAAACGAAAAAATTGTGAATAAAGTGGATCATCCATCAATTCGCCTTAAAGGATTTGTTGGAAAAGCGGCTGATTTAGAAATACATATGTAAAATGTTTAACATTGTATGAGAATATAAAAAATTTATGAGTGTAAAGACAACCAATATTTTAATAAAAGAACATTTTTATAAGCACAATTCTGTTCAACAGCGGTTGTAAATAAATGATAAGAATACACTTTAACTTTAAAATTAATTAATTAATAAAAGTAGTAAAAGTCAAATTAAATTAAAAAAAACAAAAACAAAAAGGTCCCAAAATAATTTGGACCAAAAAAAAAAAAAAAAAAAAGCAAAAAAAAAAAAATTTTTCAGGTTAGGTTAGGTGGTGTTAGTCGGCCCCATACAGGAAAGGACAAAGAGAGCATTGTTGTTCTAAATTGTGAATAAGACATATATGTGAAATTTGGTGAATTTATCTCTCCTAGGAGAAGTTGTGTATAGGTATGTAAGGGATGAAAAATGGGGTGGAAAAGGGGTTGAGAAGAAAATCCGCTGAAAAACATCATAGGGAAATGGGTACAGGGGGGGGGGGCAGGGCGCCGAGGTGGGCTGGTGGGGGGAGGTCGGGAGGCATTAAGTCCGAGAGGGGTAGTTGTCTGAATTTAATACTTCTGACATTGCCAAGTGGTACCTTCAGTCTTCGACATCAATAGTGAGAGGCACCTTTTTTTTTAGCACCGCTCCTTATACCTTTAATTAATTCTTGAAATTTAGGGTAGAAATTACTTCCTCCATTACAGACGTCCTCCAAGTTTCGTTCAAAGCAAATTGTTCTTCATGGAACACTAAATATTTTTTACTCAGACATTTTTTTCCTATCATCTACCCTTCATACACTTTTCGGGGGTCAAAGTATGAGGGTGAAACACGTTAAAAAAATATTTCTCGACTTTTCAGGGTGGGATCATTTAGCCCACTGTTCAACTTACATTTTCCAAGAGGAACACTTTTTTTTTTTTTAACTGCTTCTATTTTTTTTTTAAGCTTGAAGGTGGCAACTTTTTGTCAACTTTATTTTTTTTTTTCAAAAATTTTTTCAGATTCGGGTACTTCCACTTGGGGACCTTCTTCCCACACCATAAGTTATTACCCGATTTCAACTCCTTCTGCTTCAAAAAAATTTCTAAAGCTTCATTTTTACACTTTTACCCCTATCATTTCTTACGCTGAAGTATTTCATTAAATACTTCATTGTCTTCTTATACTACACCTCATTATCCATATTTTCATGTACTAATTTTTCATACCACTCTTTTCCTGCCCTCAAAATATATTTTTTTTAATTTCTGGACTTAGAAAATTTTTACCATTATCTGGACTTAGAAAATTTTTACCATTATTTTCACCTAAAAATTTTTCCTCCGACAACTGTCTATTAAAATTCATAAACAAATACAACAGGTTCAATAACACATATTACGCCTTATATACTTTTTTAATTACCCACTCCTTCATCAATTAAAAAATTACTACTACCTAGCGATGCAACCTCATTATAAAAAATATTGCTACACCAGCACCTTCGCTACCACACTACTCTATACCACTTCCTTTACATCCCCACTATTCCCCCACTACTTCCCCACTCTTTCCCCACCACATACCTTCCTATTTAAACCCTTGTCAACCTGAGAGAGCATCACTTCACCAGAAGGGTCTTATGAATTAACATGGACCTTTCTCGTGTATCTATTGTTCTTTCACCATTCAGGCAAACTGCTAATGAAACCACCTTGCTCCAATGCGGATATTGTTGGCGTCTGCGTGAAAGCTGTACGGCTGAAACAGGATTCTGCTGTCAAGAATGTTTTGACAACAGACCTCTGCTTTTCTGCCACAGCTGCACATTTTATCATTGCGATGTCGTAAACCTGTGCTGCCGACCTTGTCGTCAGGGGACTCAATCGTACCTCTGCGAAAAGTCGGGCTTTGTTTACGAGATCGATGATACGCACACGCTGTACTGTATTCTTTGCAATACTTACGAGCAAAGGCGTCAACTCTTCCGATCCATTATGTTTTCATAAACCTACCTTTCAATTACTATGTCATTACCTGTCCCCTCTCCTACACCTTCCTTTTCCTTTTTAAAGACTTGTGACCTTGACACACTTTCCATATAACTTCTTATTATCCCCAAACTGTACCTTAATCTTATATCTCAAACGTCTACTACCTTTTGCCTCTTTATTTATTTCTTAACACAAATATATACATGTACACGTTCTACGCTCCTTCTACATAACCAAGATTATTACTTATTTCTATTACATATCCTTCTTCAAATACGGTCTTATTTGTGATACGGTGGTTCTCACTGCAAACAAACTCGTACCTGCACATCTCACCACACCATCCGCAATGAATGTGAACTTCGTCATGGATATACACTTCCAACATCCATGAATTCGGAACTCGTGTATATAATGACACAATTCCTCCATTACTTCCCGCATATCGACAGCTCCAACACATTGGTAGGTAGCGAAGATTATTCCTATCACAGTACAGCACGTACGCAGAACATGCTGAGAAGTTCGTTTCACATTTGAAGAGTTTTCGAGCTACGTTCCACCCTTTCATTGAGCTCACATCACTTACATACTTATTTGCTTTATTTACAGTATACTCCTCTGTGTCTACGTAATCTCCTCTATGTAACACAGTGTTACGCTGCGCATCATTCAATCCTTCCATGTGGTCCGCATTATTCCAATACTCTACTTCTTTTGTACCACCACAAACTTCATCGATACTACTACCTTTATTACTGCTTCTTACATCCATTCTCAAACCAATCTTCTCAACTACTTCTGCCTTCTCTTCCTTTTCACTACTTTAACGATTGTCTACCTGCTTACAACTGCACTTCTTTCCCATCCTTCCACATCACAATATCTACATGAATCACGTACAATTGCAATTGCATTAATCAGTGTAAGTGTAACTAAATACCTAACATCATTCCTCTAATAACATTGCAATGATACTTCAACGGCTGTAGACGTATTTAAAACTTTCCATCATAAAAATCGTAAACTTCAGACGACTGCAGACGTATTTAATTTCACATTACCGATACATGTACATATGTTTCAATTCATTGTGAAGCATTCAACCACTACATACACTCAAGTTTAAAGTCAATGACCTTCCATCAATTTGACCTTAAGTAACCTCTCCTCCTCTGAATTAGAACCGGTCATCTTACACTACTATCTCCTCGCTGGACTGGCTTTTGACTTCCAGTCTGACACTATTTTGGGCGTGATTGCATCAAATTAAGGACTTCTCGGCGCCATCTCCTCCAGAAATGCTGCTTAATTTGATCCATCCGCTGCCATCGATTCAGCCGATTCTCTGGTAGGTTCAAATAATCGTATTCGGGAAGTGTTTGAAAAGGTTCACCGATCAGAAAATGAGAGGGAGTTAAGGCCTGAAGATCCGATGGATCTTGGGATAAAGGCGAGAGAGGGCGTGAATTAATAACTGCCTCAATTTGGGTTATTAGTGTAATTGCTTCCAGATATGTTAAATTCGCGTTCATAGTTACTCTCTTAAAATGTTCCTTAGTTGAACGAACCAGTCGTTCCCAGAGTCCGCCGAAGTTGGGAGATCTGGGTGGAATAAAATTCACAAACAGTTGTCCGGCTTCTTTTGGTGAATAGCATTACGCAAACGACGCATAACCTTCAAATATTACTCTCAAAATGCACAACACTACGCCAATTGAGGAAAACAGTCAAGATGGCCTTGATCTTTGAGTGACTTTGGCGCGTTTTTTTTGACTTGCCTAACTTTTAGCACGATATACACTTGATTGATTGGTTGATCATATCCCGTAATAATGAGTTTCATCTTGTTCTAATGGTCAGACAGAATTATTTCACCAACTTCAACGTGACGATATTTTTCCCAAAAATTCAGTGTTTGCGGTACCAATGGACTAATGACCCTAGCATCATTTAAAATGGTATTGACTGATCTTTTTTAAAATCCATTAACAGCAATATCTCTAATTGTTAGTCGACGGTTCGCAAGTACCAAATCTTTGATTGTTTAGACGTGAGCTTCGTCGGTTGAGGTTGATGGTCGTCCGGGATGCTCTTCTTATTCGACACGATCTTTGCCTTTTTGATACTCTTCATACCACTTGAACACATTTATTTTTATAAACCCTCATCACCAAGGGGTTTCTGCATCATCCTCAACAAATCAGCAGCAGAAAATTCATTTGTCCGGCCTTGTCTTCTTAATGGTATAGCTTGAAGCCATTTCAGATATCGTTTCGAGTAATCCGTTTTGAATATACGTTGTATTTAGGGGGTTAAATTTCATTAGCAGTGAACAAATATCCCTGGGGCTATATGCACTAACCGTCGCTGTTTTTTATGGAAATTATGCCTATTCCATTTATACAGAGACATTCATTTTCAGATGCACATTGGAATTATATTAATCTGCTTCATGGGTCAGATTATCCTCGTACTTGCAATCAAGAAAGAGATCGCAATCCTTATCAAGTCGCTGAAAATATTCTAGAACTAAAATTGGCCCATATTAGGTTGACAAAAGCCTTGGCTCATCTAAATCACTATTATAATCCTCACTTGCTAGTGTCCGCTTTCCTTTATATTTCTTCCTTTTTGATCTGTTTGTACAGTTTAGTTTATAAAATTTTTGAATTATCGTCATTGGAGATTAGTAAATTAGACCTTTTTAACGATATTTTGTGGAATGCACTTTATCTAATAAGATTTGTATCACTCTGTGCTGGAGCCACTTATGTCACAGACGAAGTAAGCCCAACAGTAACAAGAGGCTGTACTTTTAAAAGCCGGTTTTGGTTACAAACTAAATGATTACATTTTTTGTTTTCAGGGCAATATAACCAAAATTTTGATACCAAACACTATTAGCAGAGGTATTCCGACAGCCGCAAAGCACCAGGTGAGACTAATTAAATATTTATAATAACGACAATTAATTACTTCGTTAATTAGCAAACTAATGTAATATTTACAACCAGTTGAATTCTTCCAAACTTGGACGGGGGTAGATTGCATTCAAAGAACCATAATCTAGGCGACAATTTAATACTGTAACGTGCCTGTATGTGTGCGAGAGTGGCGACGAGATCCGGGAGCAGATAAGCGGTGTTCAAAGAATACCGGCGTCGGTCGGCGCTTTGATGACAATAAATAAGGCCATAAATAAAACGAACACAATAGGAGCTCGAGTAAATTCTAGTAGGTCATTCTCGATTTTTCTGGATTATCCCTTGTCTGTATAAATACTTGTTGATCTAGTCAGTAAAAACAGTTTACAGTTAGCTTCCGAACGAGTAATATAACTACCGAACTACGACATACAGAGTGATATAAATACGCATTTTCCTGGTCATACAAATAATTTGTTGAATTTTTATTAGTGTTTAAGTATTCTATTAGTGCTTAAGTATTAAATAAATAGTTGTAAATAAATATCCGTTAACGCGCCGGCGGTCGTACGGCAGAATGTTTTGTCTTGCCGTACGACGGCCGGTCGTCGTTATTTTCTTCACGTTTAAATAGAGTTTTATTTAAATTGGCACAACGCAACTAGCCCTCAACACTTTGTAGCGGTATAGAATTTACGATCAGGACCTCATACGACGCTGGGCTGTCGTTTGGCACATTATTTTAGCATTTAGCTATCGATATATAATCACATAGGTATATTTTTTTTTTACCTGTTAATATTTTTTTTATATCTTTTTTCTGAATCTAAATAGCAATTTATTTTGAAATGCAAAAAGGGGAGTGTTCAGGTTTAAAAAGATTTATTTGACATTAAAAAAAAACAACTTCATTAATGTGTTGAAACAAAACAGTTAGCACACAATATACGGTTTTCCGGGACAGTCTGAACAGAAAGTTGAAACTCTGCTGGTAACACTGGCCATATCTGCTTTTTTGCTACCTAAATTGGCAGAATTTTTTAAATAAAACGGCGCATATCTTTTTCAACGTGTACGACCGCTAGTTGTCGTATAGCATAAAAATTAAAAACACATTTGTATAGAGCCAAACGACGACTGGCCGTCGTTCATTTTTTTTAATACAAATATAGTATCTGAGGTGCCTACATTACCAAAAAAAATTTTTTTTTTATGTTGATCAAACAAAATTCCGTATAATCTTTTTGGCACCAAAGGAATTCCTTCGTTATAACATTGCCGGCAGTTAACGTGTTAAATAAATAACTTAAACTAGAAAAGTCGTTACATTGGTTTCAGGTGTGGGGTGCTCAGCCAATCGATCCCCCAAAGAAGAGAATTTTCTAGTAGAAGAAAAATAGTTAAATAAATCAAAATGCCGAAAAAGTTGTTGGAGTTGAAAGTTGCCGAACTGAAAAGTGAACTCGAGGAGCGAGACGAAGATACGTTTGGTAACAAGCTCACCTTACTAGGGCGACTCGAGGAGGCTCTGATACGAGAGGGTTTCGATCCGAATACCTACGAATTTGAGCATGAACTAGAAAAGAAATTAAAGGAAAATTCAATGGAACTAAAAGGAAATCTGGAAGAACTGAAAGAAAATTTGAGAGAAGAATATAAAGAAAATTTAGAGAAATTCGACGTAAAATTGGCCAAAACAGAATAGAATTTTACAGGAAAATTTCAAAGAAATAGATTCACGAATTAAAGAAATAGAAGAAAGGTTTCTATGTACGACAATGTTCGAACAGATCGATAATGAAGCTAGAAGTGTGAAGCAGGAGAATGGACACGGTGTTTCATCGAAAGCAAAAACGAAGCCACCTAAGTTCGACGGGAAAACATCATGGACTACTTTCCTTAACAAATTTGAAACGGCCGCAAAGTCGAACACATGGACGTTGGAAAATAAGGCCTCCGAGCTGGTCTGCGCGCTGCATGGTAATGCCAAGGAGATTTTGGATACCATACCACCCGACAAGTTGAACGACTATGAACACTTAGTGAAGAAGTTATAGATACGGTATGGTCAGGCACATTTGACGAGCGTCAGTCACGTGCAGCTAAGAAACCGACGTCAGAAGGTAGGGGAAAACTTGTAAGAATACGAGGCCGATATCGCTCGTCTGGTCCGCCTAGCGTATCCAGGCACTCCCGACGACACTAGACAAGTTGGCTGTCGACTCTTTCATCGATGGGTTGAGGGATGACGACATACAACAGCGACTTCGACTTGACAGGCCAAAAACACTCGCTGACACATTGGCTCGGGCACTGGAGTATGACGTCGTTAAATAGGCATCGCAACGGCAAGGTAGAGTGCGCGAGCTAAGGGAGGAGCCCGACGGTCGATACGCAGACAGACTAGAGGAAGTAGTTAGCAGGATAGTGGGACGACTCAATAAGAAACCGAGACCAATAAGATGCTGGAACTGCGGGAAATTGGGACACGTAAGAAGCGCTTGCAAGAATGAAGAGGTTACTCAAGAGCGCGTGCCCCGCGTTCCGGAAAACTAATCAGGGACGGCGCGGCGGGGCAACCATCGGTCCCGGGACACGAGGCCTCAGGTTTAGTAGCACTGACTAAGACAAAGAAAGATCGAACTGACAGCCTTTTTCTCACCGCACTCATAAACAGGAAGCAGTGTTCATTTCTGCTGGATACTGGAGATAGCAGAACAATTATAAGGCCTGGAATATTAACCAAGCCCAGTAAACTTTTTCAAACGCAATGGAAGCTCCATACTGCCACTGGAGAACAAGTAGTAGAAGGGGGGAAAGTTACGTCAACATCGAAATAGGAAAAACGTCTTTTAAACACTGTGTGTTGGTGGCAACAATAGAGGACAATGTAATACAGGGTTTGGACGTCCTCCGAAAATATGAAACATTCCAGTTACACACCCAGGACACTGCCTTGCTACAAGTTAATGGAATGAGCTCAGGGATGCGCAAAGTCCAAGGTATTCCGGAGGCGTTGTTAAAACTGTACAAGGAGGCGGTAAAAACCGTAATCAACCTGAACAACGTCGAATAAGGGAACTCCTCGAAAAGTACCAGGACGTGTTCGCATTGGACAACAACAAGAAAGGGCGAACCAACATCTTCGTCCATAAAATCAACACTGGCGAAGCGCAGCCCATCCGTCAGAGACCGAGGAGGCTACCACTGACCAAACAGGAAGAAGCCGAAAAGATTATAAGCCACATGCGGAAGGACGGAATAATAGTACCATCGACCAGTCCATGGACGTCGCCGGTAGTTTTGGTCAAGAAGAAGGACGAATCTACACGCTTCTGTGTTGACTATCGCCAAGAAAGACAGCTACCCGTTGCCACGCATCGATGATACCTCGGACACGCTTGCGGGGTCGACAATATTCTCAACACGAGACCTTAAAAGTGGATACTGGCCAGTAGGCCTTGATCCTGAGGCCAAAGAGAAGACGGCATTTTCGATCGGAACCGGGATGTGGCAGTTCAACGTGATCCCGTCGGGTTGTGTAATGCGCCAGCCACATTTGAACGACTCATGGAGACGGTCTTGAACGGCTTGATTGGGAAAACTTGCCTGGTATACCTTGACGACATAATCGTGATCGAAAAACTTCGAAGAGGTACTTCGAAGACTGCGGGATGTCAACCTTAAATTAAACCGCAAGAAATGCAAGCTATTTCAAGAGACAGTGAATTACCTGGGGCACGTAGTCACGAAGACCGGCGTTTCAGTCGATCCGTACAAGATCACAGCCGTACAAGAATGGCCAGTACCTACTGACGTACATCCGGTCAGAAGGTTCCTTGGCCTATGTACTTACTATAGACGCTTCGTTCCTGGATTTGCCAATATTGCCAAGCCATTGACTCGACTAGCCATAAGAACGCCGATGCCTCATCCAGAAGACCATGTTCCGAAAACTGCAAGCACTGCAAGCACCTGGAGGATTATGAAGAAGTTCGGAAGATCACCGTCACGGATGAACAATGGCATACTGATAACATCAAGACGGAACAAGGATCTGGTCCGGTCCTGAGCTTGTTCCGAAGATGGAAAAATGAAGGCAGACGACCGACCTGGCAAGAGTTCGCCGCTAATTCTGGGGAGGTGAAATCGTTGTGGGCCCAATCGGACGCTATTGTTGAGGAAGATGGACTCCTGAAGCGTATAGTGGAAAACCAGAATAGTACTGAGAGCAAACGTCAATTGCTTGTACCGAAGATCCTGGTAAAGGAAGTCTTGAAGTGCCTCCATGACGATGCTTCGGGGGGACATTTTGGTGTTAACAATACCCTTGGAAGACTCCGAAAGCAGTTTTACTGGGTCAATTGCAAAAAGGACGTTGAAGACTGGTGCAAGAAGTGCACAACTTAATGAAATATTTTCTTTTCTTTTGTAGATTAATTGTTGTTATGGTTTAGTTAATTTTTAATCCAAGAAATAAATATTATTAAAGAATAACTTCATTTTGAACATTATAATGATTGTGGTTAATAACATAACCTTAAATTGTCACTTCGTTTATTTTTCTATTCAGGTAATTTTATTTTCATCGGCGACTGATATGTTTTTTTTAATTATTTTATTTCGGAACACTAAAAATACGTCTTGATAGGACAAGTTCAAAACACCTACTATTTTAAGGAAATATCCTTGGATACCACGTAAAATTCAATTTTTTCTCATGGATACGAAGCAAAATTTCAAAGACTACCTGGATCCAAATGTCGAAATTAAATACAAGATTTTGAATATTTTTCAAAATTTTAACAAAACTAGGAACTGTTTACATGAAAAGAAAGCTCTTTTTAAAATAAAAATTAACTATGAATTACTATTTTTCTTGAAATTACTTCCTTCTTTTGAAATTTTTAATTGAAAATTCTAATGTCAAAACTTTCTTTAAATTTATTTTTTTATTAAAATTTTGCTTAATTTCAACACTTTAACATATTAAATACCCTTATTACAATAAAATGCAACTATTTACATGTATTACACATAGTACCTAATTTTTCTCTTAACAAAAATTAAATTACAAAAATATAAATCACACAAAATGTTGATGTAAATTTAAATTAAATTTCAATATAATTTAAATTTTTGAACTTATTATCATGATTAAATTGAATAGGAATGTATAGAAAGCAATTCCTGAACTAATTTAGCAAATTCAAACTCTTTTACAGAGGAATTCCATATATCGGAACTTCTCGACAAGACCAGAAAATATTCCCTGCAATGAATATAAAACGTCCAACCTTGATGTCAGATGATAAATTTTGAAGTAAACATATCCTTTTTCAAAACCATAACATAAAATCTTCAAATTATACAAATTTAGAAAAGTGAGTGGTAATCGTAATGTGGTACATAAAATCTTCAAGTAATAAAAGAAATTAATTTTTCTATGACATAAAATCAGTCTGAGTTACATAATAAACTGTTAAATAAGGAATATTAAGTTGACTTCACTAATTTAATTAAGTTAAATCTCAAAATTTAAGAAAATTCTACAAATTTTAGTAAAAATGTGTTGTGTTTGTATTTTATGTATGTTTTATATTTAGATTTCATACTATTATAATTCAAAAGTCGAATTTATGACAATATATTCCTTTTTATCCATTTTTTTTATATCTGTATAAATCATATCCCTAGAACCACTATTATTGCATCAAAGCAAATACGAAATTGAAAAAGGATGCGGGTATAGGAATTTTTCCCAATATTTTCGTACACAACCTCAAAAACAAACGACTAAATCATATTTTACAATAATTTCTTTTTGTAATATGCATTTTTCTTTATTGCCGAGTTACACGCGATTGCAGAAGCATACCTGAAATAAAAATAGAAAATATCGTTTTTTTTACCATGTTTCTGGAACATAACCTCGGAATGTTTAATGCTTTTTTATGCACAGATGAATTTGATAATAATGATCAAAAATGTCAACACGAAAAAAATTCATTGCGCCTATAACAGGCTGATTCGGGCCTTTTGCAGTAACACGCATTTCTAAGATTTTCTTTTCTTATCTATTAATCCACTTTTCCTAGGTTGTGTTCCAAAAAGATGGTAAAAGAACGATATAAAGATACAAGAAAATAGGATAAAAATGAATATAGGTATATAAGATCTTAATGGGCCATTAGTTTGAAACTATCTGCCCAAAAAATTTGAAAAATGCTAAAAATAGCGGTTTTCCGATCTTTGAGTATGTTCCGGCTCAAAAGTGGTAATTCTGACAGTAGATGATTTATAAACAAAACGTCTTTGAACGAACACGAATTTCTATAAAAAATTATTTTTCTTTTCAAAAGGAAAAATGGCACAACAGGGAACACACGTTCTAATATCCTTTTCTCCTATGCAAGCAGTTGGCTATATTTTGGGAATGTCTGTATTAAAATTTAATAAACAAAGTTAGTTGCGTCACCATTTTCTTTCGCTTTTGTAATATCTGCAATTGTTATGGACATCATGTATTTGGTTTATATTTTACTTGGAACGCTAGCAAAACCGTGCGATGAATAGTTACTGTTCACTTGAAACGTGTTTTTCATAATGTGCATGATCTGTACTGTACCAGTACGGTTTTTCTGTCACTTGGAAGAAACCTTATGTATACCACAACGTGAGTCGCGAGTGATCTATATCGACGGCGGCTCATTTGATCGGTTCTCGGAACAACGCCTCATGGCAAATGAGCATTCTCGGAGAGATAAATAACGAAGCAGCGCTTCAAGGAACGTGTAAATTTGAGACCCAAAAATTTTCGAGAATGAGGGAAACAGTATTCAACAAGTCTGTGACCCGATTCGAAAGCAGGACGGCCGAACAGTGAGGGTCAATGACTTTAGTTCTTCAGTATCCGCGGTAGAGTCATTGTGATTTATAAATTGTATTAGGGTATATACCCTCATTAGTGAATAAAAAAAAGTCAAAAACTAAGATCTATTTACATTGTTGTTTCAGCACCCCATTCTAATCATTTGCTATTTCCTAGTTCATTTCAAGGCAGACAAATTAGTGTCAGTCCATCTAATACCAGTGGTATTTCCCAATATGTTCTAATATGACTGCCGTTTCTCAAGAATTTGTATCTTATATTTATTAAATTCTTCAATAGTTACATAGGCAATGTAAATTACTTACAGCAATTTTGATATTACTTAAACTGTTCATAATGCTATAATGTGGTAGTATAGATTCGCCGGTTCTATGACACCGAGGAGGAGGAGGGAAGTCGTTGACTTCGGACGAGTTCAAACTTGTTGAGTTAGTGCCAATGACCTTAATTGGAGCACTGAACTTTTTCATTGAACGAGCGTGAGCCTGCCTCGATAATCGTTTTAGTTTCATGTGAGGCATTGGCCGGTTATTAGGTCATACAGCACGTACTTATAAATATAAACAACAAGGCTATTTAGAAAAGCGGATGAGAACGTTGTTGACCGATTAGGAGGTTCATGGCCGAAAATTAGATTATTAAACTATTATTTCGTCGAATGGTTGTGGGGAGGGTGAAGTATCACGGGTCGGCTTTATGCAGTAATGTGAGTGGAGGGTAGAGTATTTAGAGGCGAGAACCTTTACCTTCTTACTAAAGCCTGTGTAGTCAGCTGAAGAAAGGTGTTCATTGTAAGTAAACATGGTTGTTGTAATTCTTTCGCCGGGAAATAAATTTAAAATATTAAGTGTTTACGAAATAATTCAGTTGGGGATGTACTTAAGCAAACACAGAATTTGGAAGAATCGCTACATGTTTTGGAGTCGTATTCGATGCGAGCAACTGATGTGTTTGTTATGGATTTTATCAGTTTGGCTGCTGCACCCATGACGGAATTTTTGACACATCTCTTAGAAGAACAGAAATGTCATTAGTTAGCCAAAAAAATTCAAGAAGAAAAGACGAAACAAGAGAAATTACTTCATAAAAGAGGGAATCGTCTATAAAACAATACTACGAACAATGTTGTTTGTCAATAAAGGTGCGGAAGGAAGAAGTTAATAAGCATTTAACGTTGGCATTAAACGACAAGAAGGGTAAAAAGCGAGCAGCTCCTGCCGAAAGTGGGGCGGAATTGGATTTTGCTCGAAGTAAGGATAACGTCAAATGAAGGCTTACGAAAAAATCATCGAAACAATGTGCTACACAAAGCGTTATAGAAGAAAATCCGTCTACTTGAAGCTAACGCTAACGAGTAGAAATGGTTGATCATTCCCGAATATAAACTGCAAATTTTTATTCTCAATTTATTTTGCTCGACTAATAACCAAACTTCACGCCGAGCATCATAGGTAATGCGCTAAACGATTTAATTTGTTTAAACTTTGCAATTAATATAGCAAAAAATTATTTTTAATAATTTTATTAAATTAATGGTAGTAATAATTTATTTTTCAGGATGGGCCCTTGTCAATATTGAGTTTGTTGAAATACACTTCGGGAAGTTCACTCCTATGCGGGCAAACTCCTTCATTCCATTACCTCAATTTATCGCATTGAAGAAAGCTGTCGTGAATATAAAGAACAGCGATGACCACTGCTTTGCGTGGTCCGTAGTATCAACTCTCTACCCGCCTTCAGGAAACCCTGCTAGAACATCATCTTATCCCCATTATTCAACAGTGCTTAAACTGCAAGGTATCGATTTTCCAGTTAAACTTAAACAAATTTCTTTATTTGAAGAACTTAATAACGTTTCTTTGAACGTATACGAGTTGGAAAACTCTTTTTCTAACAGTAAATACTCAACAGAAATTGTTGGGCCTTTGTATTATACAAAAAATAGGAAACAGGTGCATATTAATTTATTAATCATAAGTGATCTTGCTGGTAATCAGCATTACGCCTGCATAAAAAATTTCTCCCGTTTGATTTCAACCTAGATTAATAAAACCAATCATAAAAAATATTTTTGTGACGTATGTCTTCAATATTTTTTGAACAGTCGAAGTCTTTTAGAACATCATGCTAGAGATTGTAATCACATTGTAACAATCACCCCTTCAGCAAATTTAAAAACTGATGTTAATGGCAGTTGGGTTCCTGAAAATATTTTAAAATTCGAAAAATTTTCAAAACAAATCGATTTACCCTTTGTTATTTATGCAGACTTTGAGTGCATTTTGAAACCAATTTTAACATGTCTTCCCGAGAGCCGAGACAAACCTTTCACTGTGGATACGCGTTATCATATACCCTATTCCTTCGGTTATTACTTGAAATGCAACTTTGATGATTCCTTATCGAAATTAAATATTTACAGAGGTGAAAATTGTGTACAGAAATTTGTGAAGGATCTAGAAGTGTTAACCATAGATATATATCATCATTATTTAAAGTTAACTGTACGTATCGAACGACTAAGTAAAGGACAAGAAATTCAGTTCCAAAATTGCAGGCAATGCCATATTTGTTGTAAGGAAATTTCGGAAAGTGAGAGATCGTTGTTATTTAACAGGTCATTTTAGGGGTGCTGCCCATTCTATTTGTAATTTAAATTATCAGCTCCCAAATTTTATACCAGTAATTTTTCATAATTTAAGTGGGTATGATGCGCATGTTTTCTTTAAAACGCTTTGCACATTAGGAAGTAAAATATATGTGATAGCCTTAAATAAAGAACAGTACATCACTTTTTCTAAAAGCATACATGTTGAAAACAAAACTGTAAACGGTAAAATAAAAAAAAATTCCTTGAAATTGCGATTTATTGATTCTTTTAGATTTTTCGAGTGCTCTTTAGAATTATTAGCTTCGAAAATGAGCGACAGTGATCTAGTATCTGTAAGACGATTTTTTCCCAAACAAGATGAATTTCAATTGATGATAAGAAAAGGGGTATTTACTTATTCTTACTTGGATTCGTTTGAAAAATTATTAGAAACAAAACTCCCAAATAAAGAAATGTTTTTTGATGATTTAAAAAAAACCAACATTAATTCAATACAATATAAGTATGTGCAAACGGCATGGGAGAAATTTAATTGTCAAACATTAGGAGAATATTCGGATCTATATTTGAAAACAGATGTATTATTACTAGCAGACATTTTTGAGAATTTTCGCAAAATCTGTCATAAAACCTACAAGCTAGATCTCTGTCAATATATAACAGCGCCATATTTATTATGGGACAGTTTTTTTACATTACACAAATGCACAACCTGAGCTTCTTACCGATTTTTCAATGCTTCATTATTTTAAAAAAGTGATAAGGGGTGGTATATGTCAAGTGTATAGAAAGAAAGCATACTGCTAATAATAAATACTTATCTGATTATAATCCCAATAGAAGATCGTCTTTTATAATGTATTTTGACGCTACAAATTTATACGGGTATGCTATGAGTAAGAAACTTCCAATTTCAGTATTCGAGTGGCTTACAGAATCCGAAATAAGCGTATTTCATTTAGATAATATTGGAACGGATTCACCTTTTGGCTATATTTTAGAAGTTGATATTCATTATCCGAGTTCATTGCATGAGTTTCATTCAGATTTTCCATTTATTTCCGAAAGAATTATACCTCCTAGCAGCAAAACCAATCAAACCAAAATAATTACAACCTTACATCATAAAGAAAAGTATGTAAGCCACTATCTTAATTTGAAACAGGGTAAGAGGCATGGTTTAAAAATCGCCAAAATCCACAGAGTGCTAACATTTAAACAAGAAGCGTTCATGAAGCCTTATATTTAGCTAAATACCGAAATGACAAATAAATCATCACTAAAATCGGATAAGGATTTCTTCAAAAAAATGGTTAATTCAATTTTTGGAAAAACCCTGGAAAATGTTGACGAAAGAAGCGATAGAAGAATTTCTACGCGGTGGGAAAATGCTGGTAAAAGTTTGGGAGCTGAAACGTTAATCGCGCGACCGAATTTCAAAAACTATAGCATTTTCTCAGAAAATTGTATTGCAATTCAAATGGAAAAAGTTGAAGTTGTTTATAATAAGCCGATTTATCTCGGTTTCTCCATTTTAGAATTATCAAAAACTGTTCTATATGGATCTTATTATGATTTTTTCAAAAGAGAATAAAAAGATAATGTATCTCTTTTATACATGGATACTGATTCTTTAGTTCTAAAAATCTATCATGATGATTTCAACGGTGAAATAAAAAACACCTGCAAAAATTTGATAATTCCAAATATCCGGAAGGTAATATTTACGACATTCCTAAAACTGAATCAATTGTTGGTAAAATGAAAGATAAATTCGCTGGCGTTCCTATTAAAAGCTTTTATGGTACTGGCGCGAAAGCGTATTGTGTTAAATTGGACGATTCAACAATTATAAAGAAAGCAAAAGGTGTGACACGTTCCGTGATTCAAGACCGCCTTGATGAAAGAAAAACACTATGTTTCCGTTGTAAGTGAACAAAAGCAGATAATGGAGCAAATGTCAGTTTTTACTTCTCGATTGCATCAAATGTATGGGCAATTAAAATATAAGGTAGCTTTAAGCCCTAACGACGATAAGCGTTTCATAATTCCAGGCACTACTAAAACTTTAGCTTGGGGTCATGCCGACATCCCTAAAATAATTTCATTACATAAAGCTATTGAATATGGCAATAAACTAATTAACAAAGAAGAAGAGGAAGAATAATTGGTTTCGCAATTAAATAATCTTTTTGAAAGTAATAATGTTTCTGAAGAATATTTAAATGAAGTTTATTTTCTATTAACTGATGCTGAATTATAAACTGGTTTAAGTGGTATTTATTTCTTACATTTTTTATTTTACTTATTTTATTTATATACCATTAGTATACATTTACTTGTTACCATTGTAAACATATTATAAAATAAAATGAAAATTAAAAAATATAAAAGCTGCTTAACAGAAGGAATATGATTATTAAATGGATACTTAACTAAAAGCGTCTTTTATTTCTGAACAGAGAGGAGTGATGTAGAATATAAAAAGCAGCTCATATGTTTAACAATCAGTATACTTGAGGATATCATCATGCGCATCAAAACAGCTATAATAGTTTTACCGTATTTTTTCAATAACATGTTATATATTTCACGACCGGAAAATAGTAATGGTGATATAGCCTACGCTTGTGTTAAATTTGAAAATGAGTTTAAGGGTTTTTGTGAGTGGCCGAAAGAGTGGGTTCGGTTAATTTTTATACAAGCCAACAACAGCAACGTATTTGTTTTAAACATAACACGCCAAATGAGTTTGGTGAAAGTAAGATATTCTATAACAAAGGATAGAAATTTGCAATATATTGACAGCCAATGGCTGTCGGCAACTGAAATATTGGAAAAGAACACTCCAGGATACGTATGAGATTCAATGCTATTCGTTCAAGTTGTATCGTGCATAAGTTTGGTTGTATTTTTATGGCTTATTTGGTGTATACAAGTAGACTCTGGAGTTGCTAATAAAATTTAAATAAAGCACTTTATCATTTTTTACCGAGCTGTTTTATTTATTTATAATAAATACATTACATTAAAGAATGCAGCAATTTCAAAGTGTGCGTGTAGACTTCAACTTTGGTGGAAGGCCACTTTGCCGAATTAGGCCCTGTTTGCCATCCTGCTCGCTCTCCCCTTCGCGCTTTGAATACATTTCCAAGAATCCACTGATAAACTGCTTTTTGTTTGCCAGCTTGAAGCGGGTTGTAGTTATAGACCAAGTTGTATACTTTCATTAGATGTATAACATTTGATAAAATATGGGGTTGAGCGTAGTAAGATGTTTCCAATATGATATCTTCTAAGCAGCATTTCATATTTTTGTATTTTTTTGCAACATTTCTGAAAAGAAATTGATCACAACTTGTTACGTTGTTGTTTGTGAGAAGCTCTTGAACAAAGAATATATCGTTGGGCAGACAACGTCTTTTGTATCAATAATGATACTCATAACATCAAAAACAGTTAAATATTGTTTTTTAGATGCTTGTTCCATAAATTTTGATATAGTCATCACATAATAGCTGTCTGTGAAAAAGTAAACTGAGCAAAGGCAGAGGTGGGTCTACTCCTTCAGTTATCCAAGTAAATGCTTCGAACGGTACTTGAAATCCCAAACGTATAAATACATCTTTTGCATCAGCTTCGTTGCTGTTGCAGAGCACATTTCTCAGATGCCTTTAAAGATTTCTGTTTCACTTTTGTAACACTCGTACGAGATAGGATCAATTTAGTTAAATGAATGCTTCGGCTTCAGAATCGCTTTTATCACTGTTATCAGAGCAGTCAATATCGGGGTTGAAATAATAGCCGGAGATTTCAATATGGTCGCACTCAAACACGTTAAACTTTTCACACATTTGTTTAAACTCTTTAGCTTCGATTGTTTTGTACTTTACAAGAGTATCATTTTTGTAAATTTTCACCACAATGCAATAAGAGCTTACCATGTTTACAGGGTGCAATGTAAGAGCATGCGCTGTGATATTATCGAAGAGCTTCTTCCCTCCACAGTTTATGAGAGGGGAGAAGCCTTAGCATAAAAGCACGTAGCAAGCATCCTTTGGTAGTAGTAGTAGTAGTATCACCTATTCTGAATAATAGTACTATCGTTAATATTGGTATGGATACTTTTGTAAAAACACCCAACCAAATCGGTATCGGTTTTGAGGAAAAGGAAACGAGTTCAATAAAATCGTTAAACATTGGAGAAAAGTATCCCGTTCAGCGTGTGAAAATTGTGCACACTCAGTGGGGGCCACGACTTTTAACAGATTTGAAAGACTTCGTCGTGTTCCTACCTCGTCGGTATGCTGATGCGCTTACTGATGGGCAAGTAGAAGAAATTAACAAAGAACTTCGTCAAAATTCTCAAGCAGCATTCATTCGCGTGAAGGGGTTTGTTGGAAAGGCTGCAGACATAGAATTTATCAAGGATGAGCTATCCGCAGTACCTGAACTCGCTGAAAATGTTTCATCAAAAGTTGGATAAACTGGATGAAGATGCAGAGCTCTTATATATTCGGCAGATTTTATCAAATGCTGATTTAACTGATAGTGTTGAGATAAATGATAGTAATTTAAATTTAATTAAGATTTTGAGAGGAATGTTCCCCTCTTTAAACTACGTTAAAATGAAATGTGACTACAGAAATAAATAAAACCCTTTATTGTTAATGTGCATTTTTATTAAAAAATCATTAATATTTACAAAATAACATTTGTATTAGAAATCCAACTATTATGACTTTTATCAAATCCAAGCCATTTAACATAAACCCTGTTACCTTTTCTGCGCAATACCTTTTCGATTAAATAAACATTTGGATGTTTCACTGTTTGTAGCTCCATATCGTAAAATCCTCTCTTTATCTCGTTACCTTCTAAGATTGGAAAATTTAATTTTGGAAACCTTAAAAACTTCAGTAGACCAATTTGGGGTGTAGCCTTTTGCGAAAACCTCACGATGTTTGCTAATTGCTAATGCCTTTCGTTCAGCGTCATAATCCACTTCGAACCTTCGTTTATTATACAACACTCTCAAAGTTCTTCAACAATGGATGCGATTTCATTAGCATGATTACTATTACCAGCAGTTTGTGATGAAATGAGTAATTTTAAACGATCACATTATTCGTTGACATCATTAAAATAAACATATTCTATGGGTTTCTTGTTTAAATCCATCCATTGTAACTCGAAGCAGGGGGGTACCCTCACTTTTCGTCAAAAAATCGAGAAAAGAAAACAAACAAAATTTATCTTTTCAAAAATCTTTATTCATTATTTAAATCGAAGAATTTGGCTGTGAATGTGAATCGTCAAGTGTTAGGACCTTTTAATTACGTTGTGTTAAATGAATGTATTAACTGAGATTGTTTTATGAGTTCCGTACAAGTTATAAGTGCTTTCAAAGAAAACACAAGAAATTCGAACCACAAGATTTATTTACATTATACACATATTGACCATTGCCCTTGCTATCGGTTCGGGAAGACAAGCACCTTTTTATTCTACCATAGAATTTAGCGTTGGGACAGACGTGCCACCAAAGACATTTAATAGCCAAAGTTATGTGTTGGTACAAAGTTCGAACGTCGTCAAAAAGTGCAACAACGAATTGTGTAGGAAAAACCCTCGCATGTTCGTCTTGAACTGGGAGAAGGAAAGTCGTGCAGATCGTGAACTTTAACCATCGATAAAGCCACAACCGCTGTAAGCCCATGGGCTAGCTTGGTAGGCCATGTTAGAATACCTGTTGTCTGAAGATGCCATGTCACGGGAGTTTGTATATAGTTTGTTCGGGCACGCATGGTGACCACGGAACCTTTTATATTGGCCGGACACGTCACACATGGTGAACATAGCCCTTTATTTGTTTGGCGAGACACGTCACCTTGGTGAACATAGCCTCTAATTAAGGTGGATCGAGACACGCCACTCTTAGTGGACGTCGCCTCTATTTTATGGCAGTTCAGAACAACAGAGTATGTCAACTTACTCGACTTCCCTCTCTCTGATCAAGAGTTCTTCAATTAAGAGTCGCCTAAATTTAGACAAATGCAAATATGCTATCTTTTCAAACACATCTGTTACCAAGGCAAAACCTTGAGATGCTCAAACAGTGTTAGTGGTTCAAAAATCAAACCAAAACGGATACCTTCAACTGAAAGAATAGATATCGCAAAATTGATTTAATACGGTAGCTACACTTTCACCTGAATTAATCATAGGAGCGTAAACCGTAGGTAGATCCTTCCAAACTCCTGCCGCCTATAGCTTCAGGCCAATTCAGTTAACATCTACGTTTACGTAATTTTGTAGGTAAACATACCAAACTTAAAATGAACCCATTCTAAAACAGCTGATCAAAACTTCTCAGGCTATACTGATTTAATAAAACATATTAAAAAAACGTAAACCTAAAAGGAAAACAAGAGTACATTTAATGAATAATAGAAAATAAAAGTGAACGTAACACTTATTAAAGATTTTACAACCGACGTTATAAACCTTACAAAAGAACCACAAATTTTGACCACGGGTAGCAAGGCACGGTGAAGTTAAACGCACACAAAAGGACCATAAACGCGGACGAGTGAAAGGGACACAAATTACAACCCTAAATATCGGTCACTAAGTTAACGCACCTTGGCTTTGGATGTCGTCGGTCTCGGCAGCGTCTGGCTCGGGGTTGCGGGACATGATGACGTTCATGGGGGGTAGGTTACAGTACCGGTAGGTCGGCGGCGGCACGAAACCAGTGGCGGAGTAGGGCTCGGTAGATTGAACTTCTCAAGGCGCGGGTGGCGATCTAGAAGAGCAGTAGCGTACGGAACTCGAGGTCAACAGCTGTACACGCGGTCAGGACTAAAGGCCCTCAGAAGACTCAGGGGCGGTGCGGTGGAGGTCAACCAGAGGGGGACAGCTCAATCCCCTGGGCGTTGTTTAGGAGACAGAAGGGCGGGCAACCAGTACCAAAGAGTAGATGCGTCGGCTCATATATAATTGTAGGCCACGGGCTGTAGTGGTGGGAATTCTGGACGACCAGTACAAAAATGTGAGCCAGTGAACCCCAGGCACGAACCACTCTCCAGGGATTGTAGGGCGGAACTGACCAACAACCTCGTATCTCGTTCAGTGATTTCAATTGTGCATTCGGACTTTATAGACTGCAGATCGAGATAAGCCGTTTTCCGACTAGCCTTGCAACAGTTTGAATCAAACCAGAGATAGTGAGCCAACAATATTCAAGCTCCCTATGAAATCCTGAAAATACTCGCGGCTATTTATACCAAAATTCCACCCTCTCCATCACACAAATCCTGCATCTCGCGAGCTTCCCCTTACCTTCCTACATCCCTAACAAGCCTATCAAGTGACACCACGAGCGGGAATATCTCCGTTCCACTTCTAACTAATGCTATCTCCTTCGTCCTTATTGAAACGTAAATTCCCAGCGTCCGCAGATACTCCCTTTTCGTCTCTACACCCTTGTCTAGCTTGTGACAGAAAGATCAGATTCGCAGACTAACCTAACCTCCCTATACCAGCAACTACCTACGGACGAACGACCAGACCATCAGATGTTCCTTCTCGCTTATTTACCAGAAGCTCCTATATTACTTTCTCTCTCCATCAATAACCACATGGTGGTGACCCAGAAACTCCAAGGCACGCCGATTACGCAAAGTGCATGTTTCCAGGGTGAAATTTGTCCTTTTATTACTAATTAAGTCTGAAAAATATTTTAAAAGAATTTATTCAATCCTATTCTCATTCCAAATAAAATCAAAAAAATAATCGAAATTAGAAATACGAAATAAAAGAAAGATTGAGACGAAGAGACAAAAATACCTGCGATCCAATTACATAGAATTATTATCAGATAAAAACCAACTGCTAAATAAATAAATATAAGAGAATTATTTATAATATTGCGGGTGGTTACCCATACACCTCGACCAGATGGGTTTCTAATCGGAGTCGAGGTAACGCTAGCGGAGGTTGCGGCTGTGGATGGAAATAGAGGTCCAGTCATGAGTTTCTGAGCAATCTATGTACAAGAAAATTAAAACTAGCCATCTTATGTTGCATACAGTGATTAGAGTCATTGGTTATAAATCTAGAAGTACCAGTGGGCTTTCTCTAGACATAAAATTCTAAGGAATTCCCGTTTCTTATAACCAAGGTACCTAAAAACGGTATTTGTCCGTCGTTTTCTTCTTCCACGGTAAATTTAACAGAAGGGAAATATGAATTTAATTTAATAAGGAAATCGTTGAGATTACCAGAGTTCAAATCAAAACCAGCAAAGATATCATCCACATATCTTAGCCATAGCCGAGGAAAATACTCCAAGTGACTCAAATTGCTTTCGAAACGACTCATGAAAAGATCAGCTATGAAGGGTGATAAGGAGTTCCCCATAGATGTTCCTTCCTTCTGTTCGTAGAAGCAACCATTTATCTGAAAATAATTTTGCCGCATGCACATTGAAGCTAGAGAAACGTACTCAGCAACAGCATCAGCGGTGAAACCATTTTCTTTGAGTTAATCCTCTAGATATGTCAAGTTAAGCGAAATCGGTACACTTGGAAAAAGAGAACAGACATCAAATGAAACTAAAATCTCACTTTCTTTAAATTTGATATCTTCGATTTTATTGATGAATTCAATAGAATTCTTTACAAAAAAAATAGACTGATGAATGATGAGATTTTTAAATTCATTTGTAAGCCATTTGGCTAGTTTATAGGTCGGTGAACCGACCGCTGAGGCAATCGGTAGAACTGACTTTCCTGGCTTATGTATTTTCGGCAAACAGTACATGCGGGGAACTGTTGGGCCTGACACATGTAGTCTACGTTTTAAGTCAGGAGTGGTAAGGTTGTGACATTGGTTTAAAACTTTATTGAATTCAGCAACCATTCGTGGCAAAGGATTTTTGTTTAGTTTGAGATAAGGACCATTACTAATAAGGTAATCGATCCGTTCATAATAGTCCCTTTTGTCGAGTATCACCACCTTATTCCCCTTGTCTGCCTTTACATAGAAACAATCTTTCAAGCTTTTGAGTGCCCGTTTTTTGGCATAACTAGTACGTGAGTTAGAACATTCTTTTATGTTCTTTTGGATTTTAAGTTTGCATGCCTCTCTGATAAATCCTTTGGAGTTTTCGTCTAGACGTTGAATTGAGCCTTCAACGTGAGCTATGATGTTTTCCAAAGCATTTATAGGGGAAGGCAAGGCAAACTTAAGACCCTTGTTAAGCAAATTTAATTCTGAAAAATCAAAAGCTTGAGATGAAAGATTTTCTACAATGTTCTCGACCTTCTTAGGAACTGGTTTATTAAAAATACCTAACTTACGCAATTTTTTGTGGTGAACAGCCACGTTGGTGTTTGAGCTATTTAGTACGTTCTACAACACCGCCAAAGTTTCTCCAGTTTCTGATTCGTCATGGCTTCCCGGTCGTCGGAATTGAACAGGTATCATAAACTTAGTTGTAAGATTAGATTAATAAGAGCAGATATCCAATTCTTAAAAACATGTAAACGTAACTCTGTATTTCCTCAGTTTATGCTTATTAAAATTTCAATTAATGGCAAAGTAATTAACAAAATTACTAACTTTGCTAAACGAAAATGGTTAGATTCAGAATTCGATTTCTTATATTTCTAAACGTAGTTTGTGTGAAGTAGAGGCATATAATTTATTTAAGTCATTAACCTATAATTTAAACGATTTTGAGTTTTTACAGTGGATCGACTTTCAAAGAAACATGCTATTATCTATTGATGCTAAATTCCAAAAAAAAGTGGCTGTTCAACACAAAAAAAATTGCGTAAGTTAGGTGTTTTTAATAAACCAGTTCCTAAGAATGTCGAGAACATTGTAGAAAACCTTTCATCTCAAGCTTTTGATTTTTCAGAATTAAATTTGCTTTACAAGGGTCTTAAGTTTGCCCTGCCTTCCCCTATAACTGCTTTGGAAAACATCATAGCTCACGTTGAAGGCTCAATTCAACGTCTAGACGAAAACTCCAAAGGATTTATCAGAGAGTCATGCAAACTTAAAATCCAAAAGAACATAAAAGAATGTTCTAACTCATGTACTAGTTATGCCAAAAAACGGGCACTCAAAAGCTTGAAAGATTGTTTCTATGTAAAGGCAGACAAGTGGAATAAGGTGGTGATACTCGACAAAAGGGACTATTATGAACGGGTCGAGGACCTTATTAGTAATGGTCCTTATCTCAAACTAAACAAAAATCCTTTGCCACGAATGGTTGCCGAATTCAATAAGTAGTGTAAGATGACCGGTTCTAATTCAGAGGAGGAGAGGTTTCTTAAAGTCATTGACTTTAAACTTGTGTGTATGAAGTGTTTGAATGCTTCACAATGAATACATATGTACATGTGTGGGTAATGTAAAATTAAATACGTCTGCAGTCGTCTGAAGTATACGATTCTTAAATACGTTTACATGATAATGTAGAGGAAGTGGAGAAAAATGTAAGGTATAGACATATAAAATAAAAGTGAAGTCGTTATAGTTAACGATTCTTTATTTTGATATAAATGAAGTATGTAAGTGATACAATCAAAATATCGAACAATAAGATTACATTAATAGTACTAACAACTAGAAATACGAAAGAGTCGGCGATATAGCCCTTAGTTATAACGTCTCTGTTTTCATCATCCTTAAGCTGAATCCATCGGCTTTCAATATATCTTCGAAACTGTCCATCTTTATCAACAAATGCTAGTTTTACAGAGTCTTATTAGCTGATTTGTACAGCATTATCATATTTCTTCCGTGCAGACACGCAGAAGCTTTTACGGATGTAGGAATCGAGGACATAAACGAAAAAATTGTGAATAAGGTGGGTCATCCATCAATTCGTCTTAAAGGATTTGTTGGAAAAGCGGCTGATTTAGAAATACATATGTAAAATGTATAAAATTGTATAAGAATATAAAAAAATAAAAATCTAATTTATATTATGAACGTGTTTTATTTGTTTAAATGAAAAAAATACAGTCAATTTATGAGTGTAAAGACAACGAATATTTTAATAAAAGAACATTTTTATAAGCACAATTCTGTTCAACGGTGGTTGTAAATAAATTATAAGAACACACTTTAACTTTAAAATGAGTTGGCAGTTTGGAGAGAGCTGGACATCCGATATCTTCAATGTTAACAAAGTTAACAGTAGGAAAGGATTCCTGCAACCACATCATCTTTTGTAATCCTTTAACATATACAACTGTTGACTCCATCAATATGGAGTAAATTCTATCATAAAGTGTAGAGTACGGAAGATCGCCGTTATCCCAATATAACCCATGAAAATTTCTTGTTAACCAACGATTTTGACTTCTGTAACGAACGAGGAGAGCGACCCATGGAAATCGTGGTTCAAATGTGAAATGATAAACTGGTTCTTCTTTTAAAGCAACAACAGCTACAAATCGATTCTCACTACACTGAAAACCTTGTACGTCCAATAAGAAAGTCATCGTGCTCACTGTTCAGTACCGGTAAGAAAACTAAATTGTGGAAGTGATAGTTGTGTTTTATACTTCTTGAACTAAGATTGTTGACGGATTGTAATGTATCACACGATCATGTATTATTAAACAGAAATCTGCTGTTTTGTCTGGTATATTTTCTTTAGTTTGAAACTCTAGACGGATATCTATACTACCAGATTTAACAGTTTCATTCTGATAAGAACGAACAATAAGATTACATTATTAATTACTAATTAATATACTATTACGAGAGCAGCAATGACTAGAAATTGTTTAGGATCGAATAAGGGTTCACTTACATTACCATAATACGATTGTTGAAAGTTGGCATACATTTCATATAAAACGGCAAATCTAGAAGTATCAAAATCTAAATTCAAATTATCATAGGGGTACATAGTAGATCCTAAGTGAACTTTAAAATTGGTTAGTTTACAGTGATCGAAGGCACTCATATTTTTTGCAAGAATATTACTTTTATCTGTTTGAAATCCGAAAATAATGAAGCGAGGCTTTTCCAATTGTGACGTTGTTTTCACATTCCAGTTGTGAGAATACGATTTGGGAAGTAGCGGATATTCATGTAGTTCCCAACTCCGAAATGAAAGTTCCATATTTAAATTTCGATCAACATAACGCAACAATTTCAAACGTTCAGCATCTGCTACAGATACATGAGGAATTTTCCAAGAAATCTGATCCAAATGTACAAGTACATCTTCAAGTGACGTTGCTGAGCAATATAAAGCATTATTGTCAGTGCTGCTGCGAACTAGAACTAATTCTTGTCGAACGTTTAATATTATTTTTCGCAAGTCTTCTGCAAATCCAAAAATCATACGTAGTGGAATACAAACGTTGAAGTAACCGTTGGAATCTACTAGTTTTACAGAATTAAGCTTAATTCCTTGTAGATCGCTTAAAGCAGGAGGCAACCAACCACTGTTGCTGAGACGTTTACTTTCATTCTCGTTGTAAGATGCGTAACCTTTCATTGTTGTAACCATGCCAGGATTACGGACTCGATCAATAACTTTTCCGCCTAATTCATAACGAATTTCATCAAACAGGTGTAAAATTCCATTGTGGATAAAAGAAGTGTTCGCAGTTGCCTGTCCATCCTTTTTAAGGAGCAAACGACCTTCTATGTATAGGAAACTACTAGAAGGCAAAGTGTAAACATCTTCATTTTCTATTGGAATACGTATCGTATCATTATTTTTGAAAGTTGAATTCGCATAAGGTTGATGAGTATGTTCATTAGCGTTAACTATACCGTTATCGAAGACTGCTTTTTCGGTAACATTCAGTATTTCTGCTACCATTTTACCGTTTCCTCTTTTTCAATCGCAACCCCAAAGATTTAAGGAACTGTTTATTGAGCGGTGTTAATCGCTTAATGGTTGTAGGCGAAATAAGCATCCGGGATTGTGGTAGTAGTTTTATAATACTATTCTTCTTTGAATATCGTTGGGGACAGCTATATTGCACTACCATGTTACGCTTTTCGTAAGTGCAGTCTTATTGTGACACGCTCTCCACGGAAATTAACTAGATTACCGTCTTGATCAACTATTTTAAGGAAAATGTAGTCGATGACACGAGTGTTGATTGATAAATAAATAAGATTTGTAGGATTCTCAACAATTTTAAATCCGGGGGGTACATTGGGAAAGAATTGATGTAGTATATGTCCATCTAGTCCTTTAACACCATCACTGGTATGTATGTAGGAGTCAGTTACGAGGTTACACATCACTGAAATCGTGTTTACTTTGAAAATGTCAGCTACATGATCAGACACCTCTTTAAGTGATGGTAGAAGCTTATTTTCAGGACCCAATATCTTTGCGGGAGAGTCTGTAGGAGCGAAGTTAACTTTTTTGGTGCTTTTTATATGGCTTTTTAAGGTAGTATTGTCTCCAAACAATTCAATAGCATCATCAGTATGTCGCAATTTCTCGCGAAGATAATGATTAATATCATCGATTTCATAGGATCCTTTCGGAAGAACAACGACTGGTGGTGTAGAACCTTCAAAATAGAATTTGTTGTTAGTTTCATCGATATGCGGAATACTGTTATATGCTTCAAAAATTTAACAAAGCAATTTGATATTGTAACGACTTTTCTAGTAGAACTTATTTATTTAACGAATATTTATTTTACAACTATTTATTTAACACTTAAACACTAATAGAATACTTAAACACTAATATCAATTCAACGACTTATTTATATCACAAGGAAAATGCGTATTTATATCACTATATATCGTAGTTCGGTATTTATATCACTCGTTCGGAAGCTCACTGTAAACTGACTGACTACTGGCCACGTCAACAGGTATTTATACTGATTAGGAACAATCCAGAAAGTTCCAGAATTACATACTAGACTTTACTGGAGTGCCTATTGTGTTCATCTAATTTATGGCCTTGTTTATCGTCATCAAAGCGCAGACCGACGCCGGCATTCTTTGAGCTCCGCTTATCTGCTGTCGGTTCTCGTCGCCGCTATCGCACACATACACGCTCGCCGCACTGCTCGCTTTCGTACACATATACGCTCGCTACACTGCCCACTCTCGCACACATACGCTCATTACACTGCCCCCTCCTTAACGGTGATCCGTCCCGGATCACATCTTCCGTTCCTTCGAAGGATCATGCCGGTACTTGCAATTCTGTCCTCTAAGGCACCCAGTCGTCATATGGAAGTAGCAATCCACCGTTCTTGGCTGTGCGGGATCTCGTTGGGGATTATTGGTGTATACCGTTATTTCGACGCCGCTCCACCGGAACAGGACCTCCAACATGCTCCGCACCACTCTCCAGTTCAGTCCATCTAACCCACATCCTATCCTTGGCATGGCTAGCCTTGTGGTACCTGTGGATAGCAGTTGGTCTCTTAGTTCCACCAACGAATTCCATAACGAGCGGTAGGTGGGCTTCTCAGACGACGCCTCCTTAGTAACCAGGTAGTAAATGGATCGGTTTCCGTCCACCAGACTTAGCACTTTCTTTCCATCTCCGAGTTGGTTCCGCAGCACTGACAAGCGGCCAAACTTCTTCTTGAATACGGTGGCAATACCGCGATCCATCCTCAAGTCTTTGGCCACACAATGAACCAGCGAGTCCGAAGCAGAAAACAAATCTTCGGATCTCTCGGAGGTGACACCGAATCTGGAGTTGGCATATAAGCTCGGCGTGGCCATAAACTCGTCATACTGGGGATCCGGAGAACGAGCTTGCATAAGCCTGATCCGTGCTTCTTCGTGATTGTCACCGGCATATGGGGCCAAACGGTTAAAATGGACAACCTTCGGTTTTCCATTTGGTGTGCGTCGAATGCGGTAAATAACGTCATTTATTCTCTTGACGATTGTATATGGACCTTCCCAGTGCTGCTGTAGCTTCGGCGAAAGACCTTTACGGGGCTGTGGATTGTATAACCACACCATGTCTCCCTCCTGGAAACCTCCATCAGTGGCCCGTATATCGTAAGTGTCCTTCATGCGGTCGCTAGCTATCTGCATCCGGGAACGTACTTCCTCATGGATATCGTCAAGTCTTCTGCGAAGATCACTAACGTAGTCTTCTCCGGCAACGTCCTCACCAGGTTTGCAGCCAAATTTCAGGTCACATGGTAACCGTAGCTCCCGACCAAACAGTACTTTTGCTGGTGTTTGTCCAGTAGTTTCGTGAATCGATGATCGATATGCCATAAGAAACAGTGGCAGATGGCGATCCCAGTCTCTTTGGTGTTTGGAGACCACTTTGGACAAGTACTTGTTAATGGTCCTGTTCATTCGCTCTACCATGCCGTCTGATTGAGGATGCAGAGGTGTTGTCCGGGTTTTGTGAATGCCTAATGTCTTGCAGATTTCTTGGAACACGACCGACTCAAAATTCCGACCCTGATCAGAATGAAGCTCCATGGGCTCGCCGAACCGGCTGATCAGGTGGTTTACGAGCTCCTCCGCTACTGTGGTGGCTGTCTGATTTGGGAGTGCGTACGCTTCAACCCATTTCGTGAAGTAGTCCATTGCCACCAGGATGTATTTGTTGCCACCATCGGTCTCTGGAAACGGTCCTGCGATGTCAATGGCAATCCGTTCGAATGGACTGCCGACATTGTACTGGCGCATAGGAGCACGCCGTCGTCTTTGCGGTCCTTTGCTGGCTGCACAAGTTGTGCACTTCTTGCACCAGTCTTCAACATCCTTTTTGCAATTGACCCAGTAAAACCGCTCACGGACTCTCCCAAGGGTCTTGTTAACACCAAAATGTCCCCCCGAAGCATCGTCATGGAGGCACTTCAAGACTTCCCTTACCAGGCTCTTCGGTACAAGCAATTGACGTTTGCTCTCAGTACCATCCTGGTTTTCCACTATTCGCTTCAGGAGTCCATCTTCCTCAACAATGGAGTCCCATTGGGCCCACAACGATTTTACCTCCCCAGATTTAGCGGCGATCTCTTGCCAGATTGGTCGGCTGCCTTCATTCTTCCATTTTCGAAACAAGCTTAGGACCGGATCAGAACCCTGTTCCGTCTTGATGTTATCAGGATGCCATTGTTCATCCGTGACGGTTATCCTCCGGACTTCTTCATGTTCCTCCAGGCGCTCACAGTACTTGCAATTTTCAGAACATGGTCTTCTGGATAAGGCATCCGCGTTCTTATGGCTATTTCCAGCTCGATGTTGTATGTCGAAGTCGTATTCTTGGAGCTTTTCTATCCAACGCGCGACTTGACCCTCTGGATTCTTGAAACTCAGTAACCACCGTAAAGCAGCATGATCTGTTCGGAGCAGGAACTTCCTTCCATACAAGTACTTATAAAAGTGCTCCACGCTCTTTACTACTGCCAGTAGTTCTCGTTGGGTTACACAGTACTTTCGTTCGGGCTTGGATAGGGTCTTGCTGAAATAGCCGATAACTTTTTCCTCTCCGTGTTGTATTTGTGAGAGTACTGCGCCTAACCCAACATTGCTAGCGTCGGTGTCCAAAACAAATTTCCCCTCTGGTATCGGATAACTCAACACGGGTGTGGAAACGAGAACTTGCTTTAACTTTTCGAAGGCAGCTTGGCAGTCCGGTTCCCAGCAGAATGGTCTGCCACTTTCGGTTAGTCGAGTCAATGGCTTGGCAATATTGGCAAATCCAGGAACGAAGCGTCTATAGTAAGTACACAGGCCAAGGAAGCTTCTGACCTGATGTACGTCAGTAGGTACTGGCCATTCTCGTACGGCTGTGATCTTCTGCGGGTCTACTGAAACGCCGGTCTTCGTGACTACGTGCCCCAGGTAGGTCACTGTCTCCTGAAATAGCTGGCATTTCTTGGGGCTTAATTTAAGGTTGACATCACGCAGCCTTCGAAGTACCTCTTCCAAGCTTTTCAGGTGATCGTCGAAGTCTTTTCCGATCACGATTATGTCGTCAAGGTATACCAGGCAAGTTTTCCCAATCAAGCCGTTCAATGCCGTCTCCATGAGTCGTTCAAATGTGGCTGGCGCATTACATAACCCGAACGGCATCACGTTGAACTGCCACAGCCCGGTTCCGATCGAAAATGCCGTCTTCTCTTTAGCCTCAGGATCCAGGTCTACTTGCCAGTATCCACTTTTAAGGTCTAGCGTTGAGAATATTGTCGACCCCGCAAGCGTGTCCAAGGTATCATCGATGCGTGGCAAGGGGTAGCTGTCTTTCTTGGTGACATTATTTAGCTGGCGGTAGTCAACACAGAAGCGTGTAGATCCGTCTTTCTTCTTGACCAAAACTACCGGCGACGTCCATGGACTGGTCGATGGTTCTATTATTCCGTCCTTCCGCATGTCGCTTATAATCTTTTCGGCCTCTTCATTTTTGGCCAGTGGTAGTCTCCTCGGTCTCTGACGGATGGGCTGCGCTTCGCCAGTGTTGATTTTATGGACGACGATGTTGGTTCGCCCTTTCTTGCCGTTGTCCAATGCGAACACGTCCTGGTACTTTACAAGGAGTTCCTCTATTCGACGTTGTTCAGGTTGATTACGGTTTTCACCCGCCTCCTTGTACAGTTTTAACAGCGCCTCCGGAATACCTTGAACTTTGCGCATCCCTGAACTCAATCTTTTAACTTGTGGCATGGCAGTGTCCTGGGCGTGTAACTGGAACGTTTCGCCGTTCAGTGTCACATTCTTTCTCCGGAAATTCAAGCAGAAGTCATATTTTCGGAGGACGTCCAAACCCAGTATTACATTGTCCTCTATTTCTGCCACCAACACGCAGTGTTTAAAAGACGTTCTTCCCATTTGGATGTTGACGTAACTTTCGCCCCTGACTACTACTTGTTCTCCAGTGGCGGTACGGAGCTTCCATTTCGTTGGCAGAAGTTTACTGGGCTTGGTCAATATTCCGGGCCTTATGATTGTTCTGCTAGCTCCAGTATCCAGCAGAAATGAACACTGCTTCCTATTTATGAGTCCAGTGAGAAAAAGGCTGTCAGTTCGATCTTTCATTGTCTTAGTCAGTGCTACTAAACCTGGGGCCTCGTGTCCCGGGACCGACGTTTGCCCCGCCGCGTCGTCCCTGATTAGTTTTCCGGAACTCGGGGCACGCGCTCTTGAGTAGCCTCTTCGTTCTTGCAAGCGCTTCTTACGTGTCCCAATTTCCCGCAGTTCCAGCATTTTATTGGTCTCGGTTTCTTGTTTAATCTTCCCACTATCCTGCTAACTATTTCTTCTAGTCTGTCTTCGTATCGACCGTCGGGCTCCTCCCTTAGCTCACGCACTCTACTTTGCCGTTGCGATGCCTGTTTAACGACGTCATACTCCAGTGCCCGAGCCAATGTGTCAGCGAGTGTTTTTGGCCTATCTAATCGGAGTCGCTGTTGTATGTCGTCATCCCTCAACCCATCGATGAAAGAGTCGACAGCCAACTTTTCTAGCGTGTCGTCGGGAGTACCTGGATACGCGAGGCGGACCAGACGAGCGATATCGGCCTCGTATTCTTGCAGGTTTTCCCCTGCCTTCTGACGTCGGTTTCTTAACTGCACGTGACTGACGCTCGTCATATGTGCCTGACCATACCGCATCTCTAACTTCTTCACTAGGTGTTCATAGTCGTTCAACTTCTCGGATGGTATGGTATCCAAAATCTCCTCGGCATTACCATGCAGCGCGCAGACCAGCTCGGAGGCTTTATTTTCCAACGTCCATGCGTTCGACTTCGAGGCCGTTTCAAATTTCTTAAGGAAAGTGGTCCATGATGTTTTTCCGTCGAATTTAGGTGGCTTTGTATATGCTTTCGATGAAACCCCGTGTCCATTCTCCTGCTTCACACTTCTGGCTTCATGATCGATCTGTTCGGACATTGTCGTACATAGAAGCCTTTCTTCTATTTCCTTAATTCGTGAATCTATTTCTTGAAATTTTCCTGCAAAATTCTGTTCTGTTTCAGCCAATTTTGCGTCGAATTTCTCTAAATTTTCCTTCAGTTCTTTTGAATTTTCGGTTAATTTCTCTTCAAGGTTTTCCATTTTCTTTTCCAGATTTTCTTTCAATTTCCCTTCCAATTCCATTGAATTTTCCTTTAGTTTCTTTTCCAGTTTCCCTTCCAATTCCATTGAATTTTCCTTTAATTTCTTTTCTAGTTCCTTTGAATTTTCCTTTAATTTCTTTTCTAGTTCATCCTCAAATTCGTAGGTATTCGGATCGAAACCCTCTCGTATCAATGCTTCCTCGAGCCGCCCTTGTAAGGTGAGCTTGTTACCAGACGTATCTTCGTCTCGCTCCTCGAGTTCACTTTTCAGTTCGGCAACTTTTAGATCCAACAACTTTTTAGGCATTTTGATTTATTTAACAATTTTCCTTCTACTAGATAATTCTCTTCTTTGGGGGATCGATTGGCTGAGCACCCCACACCTGACACCAATGTAACGACTTTTCTAGTAGAACTTATTTATTTAACGAATATTTATTTTACAACTATTTATTTAACACTTAAACACTAATAGAATACTTAAACACTAATATCAATTCAACGACTTATTTATATCACAAGGAAAATGCGTATTTATATCACTATATATCGTAGTTCGGTATTTATATCACTCGTTCGGAAGCTCACTGTAAACTGACTGACTACTGGCCACGTCAACAGGTATTTATACTGATTAGGAACAATCCAGAAAGTTCCAGAATTACATACTAGACTTTACTGGAGTGCCTATTGTGTTCATCTAATTTATGGCCTTGTTTATCGTCATCAAAGCGCCGACCGACGCCGGCATTCTTTGAGCTCCGCTTATCTGCTGTCGGTTCTCGTCGCCGCTATCGCACACATACACGCTCGCCGCACTGCTCGCTCTCGTACACATATACGCTCGCTACACTGCCCACTCTCGCACACATACGCTCATTACAATATTCATCATCTAGCTGAAAAAAATTGGTGGACTTATTAACATTTGCAGCTCCGACTTTGTATTAGTCAAGGTAAAAGTGTAAGACATGTTTTCGGTTTGACGTTCTGTCTACTACAACGAAGTTAGTTTGATGGTTTGTTTTTAAGAAAAGATTTGCGTAGTCTCATTAAGGAATTGGACAACTAAATGGCCGCAGCTAAAATCTGAGGGGTTCTGAACACGATTGTAGTTATAAGTGATAGCACAAGGTCTGGAAGATTGTAAATATTGAACCAATTCTTCCGTCAAAGTACATAGCTTTGTTATTTCGTTTTACATACGCTGTCCAATGTGTACCAGTTCTTGTGTCTAAATCTAAATTAACAATTCCACTTTCACACCTTTTAACTTTTCTGGGTAATTCGTTACGCATAAAGATTCCCCGAAAATGTGGAATTTGTAAATAGTTAATGTAATTGACTAAATCCAAATCTGTCAAAGGACGGTTAGGTAACTTTACGAAAAATTTTACGTTTTTTTTTTTGCTGATAAGGTCTAAGGTATAAACCGAAACCTTTACGGAAAGGTTGTACTGAAATATTTTTTCCAAGAGCAATAGCTTCCATTGAAGCGTTATGACTTTTATTTTCTTCTAGCTGTTGTTGTGCTGTTTTCGCATCGCGTACAGCTTTAGCAATCCCAACAGCACCGCCAAAGAGAGCTTCAAGTGCTGATAGTCCAGCGAAAATTAGAATTAACGGTAGAAAACCACCTGTCTTTGGAATAGGAATGATTCTGTAAGATTTAGATCGCTTTCCAAATTTACGAATTGCATTTAGTGCTATTTAAGCAGCATGTATCAGCTGGAGAAGTTTCTGTTTCTTAAGAGCAATTTTCGCAGTTGTCACTAGCTTACGAAACGGCAGAGTTCCTCCTTTTCTTGTTCGTCTTCTCTTCTTTATTTTTCGCAACGGAATTGAACCACCAACTTTACGACGTCGCTTTTTGTGCCCCATTCCAAGTTTCTCTTTACCCTTCATAGCTGAAGCAATTGTGAGAGCTGCCAAGCGTTCACCAAAAGATGCGTCCGACGACATTAGTCTTTGTAATGATTGTTGCGCCAAAACCTTATCAGCAATTCGAGTCGAATCCCTGGACCGCAAAATTTATACCCTGGGAGGTGTAATTCAATAGGTAATTTATCTATAAACCTATTCAGAAAACCTCGTGTCATGGAACATGTGTAGTGTTAGCTCTTTCACTATACTGAACGAACTGACTACATAAACACTGTTAACTCTAAATTTATATATCCGAGAGCACATGCGTAAACCGTTTAATAATCAATAAACATGCGGATAGTACAACATCCATCTGCTCTACCCATTATCAATCGTGACTTTGACATTGCCAGGAAAATAAATCGACAGGGTCCATTACTACCATCCACAATAAGAGCCATTGTCGCCGGACCTTCAAATTGTGAAAAAACAAATGTGATTATAGGACTTTATAGCAACCGAACGGTTTACGGTTCGCAAACGTATACGTTTATTCCAAATCATTGTATCAACCAAAATATAAGAGTTTAGCTGAATTATTGAAACCAATTGCTGGAATTGGTTATTTTCCCTATGGAGACTCTGACGATGTAATTGCCCCATCACAGGCAAGACCTAATACTGTATTCTTCTTTGACGATGTTGCGAATGAAAATCAAAATAAGATAAGGGAATACTTTAGTATGGGAAGACATAACTCAATCGACACTTTTTATTTAAATCAAACATATGCACAGATTCCCAAACATTTAATTAGAGATAATGCAAATTTAATAATACTGTTTAAACAGGATGAATTAAATCTCAAACACGTCTTCGAAGACCATGTCACTACAGACATGACTTTTGACAAATTTAAGAATATTTGTGCAGAGTGTTGGAAAGAGAAGTTTGGATTTCTAGTGATAAACAAGGATTGTGGTATAAATGAGGGAAGATATCGATTAGGATTCGATAAATATATATTAATGTAATAATGTAAGTGATATAAAGTCAATCAGTTGTTAAAAGACAACCTTGACAAGAGCATGGATGTAAAAGCAAAGAAAGAACTAATCAAAGTTAGGAAAGCGGTAAAGAGAAAATTGCAAATGTTAAAGGAATCGACAGCAGGACAGAATCTCCTGTTGCAGCAAGCATATCAACCACTTACAAAATCGCTTCTTAACTTTAAGTCAGAGCTGGGTGAAGAGATCAAAAAAGAATTAAAGCCAGAAGTGAGTAATTGGTCGAAAGGTGACGTTCCAGCTTCGTCAACAGCAATAAAAATTAGAAAGCTTGACCCTTCGAATGCTCCAGGTACCTTACTACCAGGTTCTCCTTCATTCTTAAGGGAAGAAAGTGTTTTTGAAAGAGACCCAACAACGGGTCATGAAAACACAGACCAGGATAATGATGACTTTGAACAATTGAAGAAAGCGTACATAGACTATATTAATAGCTCTCGATTTGCTCAATATTTGGAAGAATTCGATCCTCTACCTCGAGACTATATAGAAGGAATAATTAAAGACTAAGATGGTGACACTTTTAACGCTGACGTTCTGAATCCTCGTCTTGATAAAGTTCGATACGAATGGAACACAAATAATTTTTTTATTGGTGATTCTGAACTGGATTTTGACGGACCAAACGTTGTAATCGACGGAAAATTTAAATACATAGATAGTGTGAGATTATACGAGCTACACTTCAAATTACGTTCTGAATATCCGACATCGATTAAAGAAAGGAATGACTACGCCGATATATTAAAACGTACGGGAGCAGTTTACAAGTTAAGACAGCAAACATTGAAATTTTCTAAAGGTGGAGGATTGTCGTTGTTGGCATACAACGAAAAACCGATCGAATACAAATATTTTGATGACGTTCATGAGTTGTGTGATCGTTTAAAGTTATTGGTTGCTTCTCAACAAGCAGGCAACACAAATCTTGAAAACGAAATTCAATCAATTTTAGAAGAGTTGCGTGAGTGCAATATAATCGTATAAACAAATTATTAAACTTATTAGTTAGACAATGACGGTTGATAATTTCGGACGTGCGTTAGAAAAAAAAACGATTGTTTTCGCAAGCATTCAGCAATGTTCATGATTTCAATCATAACCGCTTAACAAGAATCGGTGATCCTCAGCAAAAGCATGATGCTGTGAATGCACGATTTTTGGAAAAGAAGGTGCAACGTCTGTTATCGCAAGATGATGTAACCTATATTAGACAAGAATTCGATAAAGTGTTGTATTTCGTTGATGTGGTTAATAAGCGTATTACAAATTTGAACGAGCCTACCGCTGGGTTTCATGCAGCTACTAAAATGTATGTAGATGAGAAAGATCGGTTAACAAAAGAGCATATCAGAATCGAGTGTGAAAAGGTAAAGCATCGTGCTGTCAGTGAAGGTGTCAGAAGGATGAAGAATTTACGAGAAGAATTGAAAACAGCTGTCTCCAAAAGTGGTGAAATGATGATGAAAACTTTTAGTGATAATATAGAGTTAGCGATTAAAAATTTTTAAAGAGGTCTTGAAAAATATAATACTGACAGGGATAAAGAAATAACAAACAAGGTGAACGATATAATAGAAAAGAATGCTGTCAGAATCATGGACGTCTTTTCAACAAAAGTAAAACTAGAGCGTAAAGATGTAGAAGGGTTTGTTAGGAAAGGGGATGAAGAAGTATCGAAGAAATTGAAGACGGCAATTGTGCAAGATATGGAAAATGATATGGACGCGAGTTTTGAATTAATTAAAATCACGATTCGTGTAAAAAAGTTAATGAATTTGCAGAGAAAGAAATTCAACGAACCAATAAAAAGAAAGATGATCTGAAAAACGAATTAGTGGTAATGGTGGAATCACTAAAAAAGGAAGCAAAGGAGCTGAAAGTAAGGCTAGATACTCTTCAACAACAAACAGGAACAGGTAGTTCAAAATCGAGCAGTTCTAAACCAACAACAGCAGCTCCGTCCATGTAGTTCTTCATTATAAGGAAAATGTTAAATGTGAAAGAAGAACTAGTGAAAGAACTGCATAAACCTGCGAGAATTAATTTTACACGTCGTAAAGTGATAGTGAAAGGATTAGATGATCTTCATCAAGCCGATTTAATGAAAATGATTCCGTATGCGAGAGAAAATAAAGGTATCAGATACATTTTAGTTGTAATGGACGTTTTTTCAAAATTTGTGTGGGCTCAAGCAGTAAAACGCAAAACAGGTGAATATGTTGGAAGGGCTTTACAGTTAATTTTCAAAAGAAGTAAACGTATTCCTAAGAATTTACAAACCGACTTGGGAAAAGAATTTTACAACGAACAAGTGAAACAAGTTATGCAAAAGTATAAAATTAACCATTACTCAACGTATAACACCAAGAAAGCGCCGGTTGTGGAACGGGTAGATCGAACACTAAAATCAAAAATGTGGCAACGCTTTAGTTTGCAAGGATCCTACAAATGGTTGAAGTTATTACCAGATATAGTACAGGAATATAACAATTCGGTTCACAGAACTATCGGAATGAGACCAAGCAAAGTTAATAAACGAAACGAAGAAACACTTTTGGAAAGTATTTACAACAATCCAAAGAAGGTGGATTTACGAGGAATTAAGTTTAAAGTTGGAGACCGGGTACGAATAAGTAAACATCGTGAATTGTTTAGCAGAGGTTATACCCCGAATTGGTCTAACGAATTATTTACGATTAGCCACATAAAATTGTCACATCCAATTATGTATTACTTAAAGGATGATAAAGGGGAAGACATAAAAGGAGGATTTTATGGTATGGAACTACAGAAAGCGAAATATCCAGATGTTTATTTGGTGGAACGTGTAGTAAGACGAAAAGGTGACATGGTTTACGTCAAATGGTTGGGGCTTAACCAATCTTATAACAGCTGGATTCATAAAACGAACGTTTTGTAATGTATCCCCAGATTTTTTTTTTGTGATAATAAAGTCTGCAATGTTAATAATGATTTTCTTTACCCCTTCCCCAAAGTATGATTATAAATAAGATAAAACGTGACGAGTTTAATCAGTTCTAATCGTTAGTTGCTGCATTGAACGTAGTAATGGTTGAATGTTATGTAATTGAAGTTAAATTTTTCAAAGAGGGTTTATTATCTTTGAAAAGATATTTGGTGGCGTCAGAGTTGGATAGCGTGACAGAAGAATTCGAATTAAAAGGTGAATACGATCAAATCGTAATAGGAGGCTACTCAGTGGTCGATGAGAGCGATCCTGACGATTTTGAAGTATAATTTTTATAAAAAGGGATTCATTATCGTAGGAGTTGTATCAAGCAGAAAAGCAAGTCCTCATTCTCAACTTTCAACTTTCGAAGAGAAATACTATCAAACGATTTAGATAGAGTTAAAGTTGTATTGTCGAAGTTGGGAGTTGCAGTACCAAGGGAAGTATTCAAATGGTTAACTGTAACACAAGAGACATCGTTCGATATTTTATACTTCATATTCGAAAGAAAGCAAAGGTGTGACAATTGGTGGATGAATGTTTAAAACGTTGCTGTGAAACAGTGGAAAAATAGTGAAACCTACATAGAGCGGTTTATCGTAAACAATGTGTAATTTATTCATCTGAATAGCTACGAAATGGGGGGTGAAAATTTTTGAATTTCTGAAATTGAGTTTAGCTATTAAACTTTCAGCACCAAGGTACCGTCCAACGTTTTGCCAATGAGTAACTAACTTGACGTCAACTCGTTTATCAACGTTCTCCATCGTTTTTTCGAAAGTACTGTTGTTCATCAATTTAAATAAAGATTTCCCAAACTTATTATTACACATATTGCGTTTTCTAGTATTCAAATCAATGAAAGGTTTCAACCATTGTGACTGTTTAAACTGAATAGCTCTATGCACTTTAAGTAATTTTAATCCGCTCTGGAGAGCTTGTTTAAGCGGTAGGTTATGAACAATATACTTTGTCTTAGTCATAAGGTTCGGAATCAATTGTTTGACTCTACCATTAGCATTACCAGGAGAAATAATATTTTCAACTAAAAAGGGAAGATCAGCATGTAAATCGTGTAGGTTTTGGGGATATTAAACGTCAGCTTCAAGTACATAACCGTATTCAAAGGAAGCATGTAAATCGAGAACATTTAATTCATTAATTTCAGCATCGGTGAGCCAACGAAAATGGGATATGGGAAGGTATTGACTCATGCTGTGTCCATACAAATTGGTAGCATCCAAATACATAATGTAGGAAGTAGGATCAGATGCGTCATAATCAGGAAGGTGTGGGTTATTGGCGAAATGCATTCTTTGAACACACTGACTTATTCCTCCGCATACCCCTTTTTGGAAAAACTTTAACATTTCGATGTCAATGATTGAAATATTCTCCGGGTTGAGTTGCCGTGGTCGATTTTGGCTTGGTTTGTCAGACGTTTCGTCTTCTGCTACGGAAGACATCTTCAGTGGCGTGGTCGAAGTCTTCTCGGTGATGGTTGGACGTCGAATGCGCCTGTACTGTGCCGTGGTGTCGTATTTATACGGTCTTCGATGCGTGAAACCGTATGCGCAATGGTCGGGGGCGTGTCTCTGGCCATTCGGCGTTCGTGCAGTACCGGGTACCAAGTTTTAGCTAACTTGATACCTTCTTCTTTTTTGTTGAAATTATCTTTATGTTGGAAAATTTCTATTGCCTCTCGATGTAAGCGGGCATAGTACGGTGCTGTCGTGGCTAGTATTTTTGTATTCTCAAAGAGAATCTGATGGTCCCCCTGGAGCAAGGCATGTTCTGCTACAGCAGATTTTTCTGTTTGTCTTAAACGACAGCACCTCTTGTGTTCGTCTAGTCTGGTGGTAATCTTTCGTTTTGTTGTGCCTACGTAGTACATACCGCAAGTACATGGAATTCTGTACACGCCACAATTAGACAAAGGTTCCCTGATATCTTTGGTGCTACGTAGTGATTCTTTTATTTTTCTAGTAGGTTTGTAGATTGGTCGAATGTTGTGTCGTTTTAGAACTTTTCCTATTCGGTCGGTAATCCCTTTTACATATGGAAGAAAGTTTGTGCCGGTGGGAGTATCTTCCTCTTGTTTTTGGCTCTGGGATCGATCTTGGCGAATAGCTCTCTTTATATAATTCCTATCGTAACCGTTTGCCATTAGTGCGGTTTCTAGATGTTGTAGTTCTCCTGTCAGGTGTGGTTGGTCACAAATATGTTTAGCTCGGTTTGCTAATGTTCTTATTATTCCTCTTTTTTGTTGTGGATGGTGATTGCCAAACAGAAGCCATCGATGTGGCTGCGATATGTGGATGATACATTCGTAGTATGGAACCACGGGGAAAGTGAACTTGAAAATTTCCTATCACATATCAACAACCGCCATCCGAATATGAAGTAAACGATGGAAAAAGAAACCGAGGGACGCCTATCATTCCTAGACGTGTCAGTCATCAGGCAACAGGATGGTAGTGTCAGCCACACGGTATATAGAAAGTGCACGCATACTGACAGATATCTTCACAAATTGTCCAATCACCATCCACAACAAAAAAGAGGAATAATAAAAACATTAGCAAACCGAGCTAAACGTATTTATGACCAACCACACCTGACAGGAGAACTACAACATCTAGAAACCGCACTAATGGCAATCAGTTACGATAGGAATGAAATAAAGAGAGCTATCCGCCAAGATCGATCCCAGAGCCAAAAACAAGAGGAAGATACTCTTCAGTTTACAAGGATCCTACAAATGGTTGAATATATTACAAGATATAGTAACCGACTATAACAATAAGGTTCACAGAACTATCGGAATGAAACCAAGCAAAGTCAATAGACGTAACGAAGAAATACTTTTGAAGAAGGCTTACAACAATCCGAAAAAGGTGGATTTACGAAGAATTCGATTTAAAGTGAGAGACCGAGTACGAATAAGCAAATATCGCGAATTGTTTAGCAAAGGTTATACCCCGAATTGGTCTAACGAACTTTTCACAATAACTCGTATAAAACTGTCTGATCCAATTATGTACTACCTAAGAGATGATAAAGGGGAAGACATAAAAGGAGGATTTTATGGTTTGGAATTACAGAAAGCTGCACATGCTGACATTTATTTAGTGGAGCGAGTATTAAGACGTAGAGGTGACATGATTTACGTGAAATGGTTAGGGCTGGACAAATCTCATAATAGCTGGATTCATAAAAAAAACGTTTTGTAATTTGGTTACAAATTTTTGAATAAATAAATGATGAAACATTTACGAATTTGTTTACCCCCTCCCTCAAACAATGATTATAAATAAGATTAGACATGGCGAGTGTCATCAGTTGCAATCGCTAGTTACCGCATTGAAAGTTGAAGACGTAGTAATGGTAGAAAATTATGTAATTGAAGTGAAATTTTTCAAAGAGGGTTTCTTATCTGAGAGAAAACTTTTGGTAGCTTCAGAATTAGAAAACGTGGTGCAAGAATTTGAGTTGAAAGGTGCATACGATAAACTTGTAATATCAGCCTATTTAGTAAACGAGGATAGCGACCCAGACGACTTAGAAATCGAATTTTTCTAAAAAATGGATTCCTTATCATATGAGTTGTATCAAGCGGAAAGGCAAGTCTTCGTTATCAATTTCCGCAGAGCAATATTATCCAATGATTTAGATCGAGTTAAAGTGGTGTGTTCGAAGTTGGGAGTAGAAGTCCCGAAGGAGGTGTTCAAATGTTTAACAATGTTGCAAGACCCATCGTTTGATGTTTCGTATTTCATTTTCGAAATAAAACGTCGGTGTGACACTTTCGTTGATGATTTTTTAAAAGCTTGCGGTGAAAAGGTGGAAATATTCGGCGATGAAGTTCAAGGGATTTTAAACAAAACGAGTTATAATTACACGCGAAATGATGTATATTTTCTAAGGGAAATGCTAACAAACGGATCAGTTCTAGCAAGGAGCAAAAGATTCTCCATCGTTAACATAAGGAAAACGTATACAACATTGTTAAAGTCTGTAGATGATTTAATAATGGATATAGCGTACTATGCACAACCGAAATTTTTGGAAAAGTGTATTAAGCTCATCAACTTGCTCCGGCTTGCATATTCCTTAAGTCCAAACATTAACGGTCGTCATCAGACAGTGATGAGGTGGATAGAAGAAAATATTTTACGAGAAGGAACAGAAAAGGCTCCTGGTTGGCAAAGCGGTCCTGACTCTGGCAAATAGCCATCAACTAATATTGAAGACTACAAGAAAACTTATTCATTGTTAATGTTATTGACACAATAAATTGTAACAGCTAAAACATTCAGTGTTTTCTTTCCATATTCAGGAAAAATGTAGTTTCTAAAACTAAAAAATTACAAAGCTGTGATATAAAGTTTTTATTTTATTTTTTAAACAGACATGTGGGTATAATTACTAATGGGTATAAACTTGTAAATATAACGTTGATACATTATTTTCATATACACATACAATACACCAACTGATTAATATTATATAAGATGTTCATAAATAGTATCAATAGATTCGTCGGGAAGTGAGGAAGCCTGAAACAGTTTTTGAATAAAATATTCCCCAACGGTTAAGTTGTCGACATACGGTTGATGAAAATTTTGGATTAATCGATCGATTTTACTATCCTGCTTTGAAATCGAATTTTCCGATTTTTTAATATTATAATGTCCCCAAGGAAGCGTATTAGTTGTTTTCGGTATTAAGAAACGTTTATCATCATTAGGGCAAAGAGCTACTCTAGTTTTCATTTGTGTGAACATAGTGTGGAGGTCGGAGACGAAAATATTCATACTTTTTAGAATGGTGAAATCGTCCCTAATAACGCGAAGATAATCGTCAATACCTAGATTTAACTTTATAACGTTTCTCTTAACACCTTTAGCTTTTTTAACGATTTGATGAACCGATTCCACACAGTAAGCTTTAGCTCCGGTTCCATAAAATGCTTTAATGGGATTATTTGGGAACTCGTCTTTAAATTTACCAACCACAGATGAGGTAATGGGAATATCGAAACTATTATCGCGCGGATAATTTGAAGTATCAAAGTGTTGAATATTTTCCATAATATCCCGATAGAAGTTTTCTGTGACTACTTTAAGAATGAAGGAATCTGTATCCATATACATCAAGGAAACGTTCTGTTGATATTTTTGTTTAAGAAACCTGTAGCAGAATTCATACATAACAACTTTAGACAAATCCAAAATAGTAAAACCTACATAACGAGGTTTATCGTAAACAATACGTAATTTATTCATCTGAATAGCAACGAAATTTGTTGTGAATTTTTTAGAATTTTTGAAATTGGGTTTAGCTATTAAATTCTCAGCTCCCAAGAAACGTCCTGAATTTTGCCAATGAGTAACCAGTTTCACATCGACTCGTTTATCAACGTTCTCAATCGTCTTCCCGAACGCGCTGTTATTCATTAATTTGAAGAATGATTTCCCAAATTTATTTTCAGACAAATTCCGTTTTCGGGTATTTAAATCAATGAAAGGTTTAAGCCAGTCAGACTGTTTAAACTGAATAACTCTATGAACTTTAATTAATTTTAATCCATTATGTAGGGCTTGTTGCAACGGTAGGTAATGAACAATATATTTTGTCTTATTCATAAGGTTCTAACTCTACCATTAACATTAGCAGGAGGAATAATATTTTCAACTAAAAAGGGGAGATCAGCATGCGAATCATGGAGGTGTTGGGGAAATTGAACATCGATTTCTAACGAAAGAACATTTAATTCATCAATTTCGGTTTCGGTTAACCAACGAAAGTGTGAAAGAGGAAGCGGTTGGCTCATACTATGCCCATACAAATTAGTAGCATCTCAATACATTAAATAAGAGGTGGGAATAGAGGCGTTGTAATCGGGGAGGTGAGGGTTGTTAGCGAAATGCATTCTTTGAACGCATTGACTTATTCCTCCACGTACCCCTTTTTGAAAAAATTTTAGCATATCGATATCGGTAAGAAGTTGTAAATTAACGCGAGTGAACTTTAACATGCTATCCCAGGCAAGCCCTGGAGCTGTATAATATTGAGCTGGGTCTAAATCATATGTAGCAGCACATATTTCTCGGAAATTCTCGAATACATCGGCTAATAAAAGAACATCTGTTTTTAAATATAGGTCTGAATATTCCCCAAGAGTTGAACATGAGAACGTATTCCAAACCGTTTTTGCTCGCTCATAATCCTCATCGGAAACGGGAAGGGAAGATAATTTATCGAAGTAATCGTCTTTCTGCGGAAGCATTGTCTCATCAAGCTTAGAAATGTCATCCACGTAGAAATAAGGAAAAAACCCCTTCCGTCGCATAAGCTCAAATTGTTGAGGATTTTGAAAGTACTTTTTCACTTGCAAACATTGAGAAGAATGTAGTTCTTCCGATAGCTTGTCGAGGGAAGAAGCCATGAAGCGAAAAGAATCGAGAAATCTGATCTTAACAAACACATTTTGAGCTGAGTTATCTGTATCAGTTTGTACAACATCAACTCGTAGTAATGTAGAAAAAGAAATGTATTTTTCTTTATTTTGAGCGATTACGGTAAATTTATCATCGTTTACAGCCATTTCCTTTATAAATAGGTGACAATCGTATCCGGAGAGGTTATGGAAAAAGACAGGTACAAAGTTGGGTAGTGTGTAATTTAAATTACATCTGGAGTGAGCGGCACCTATGCGAACATTACCGGTCAAATGACAATGATCGCGGACCCGCACGTCATCGTCTAGAAATGGCTCTTCGCAGATATTACAAGAAGTGGCCTCCGAGTAGAGATGCATTTCTTCATCTGTAAGGGGTAGCATGGGCGTTATGATCTTCAAATATCGGTGATAAATATCATAAACGTCTTGATCGAGTGTTTGAACAAATCGATTAACACAATCAGGTCCCCGATATGATCTAAATTTAGAGAGCGAATCATCAAAGGAGCACTTCATCAAGTAAGCGAACGAATGAGGTTGATGTTTATGGGTAGATGTGGTAGAGTGCTTGTTAGGATCAGGTAAGCATGTATGAATTGGTTGTAATACGGTTTCAAAGTCTGCATATATAACAAAGGGTACTTTGATACGTTTGTGATAGTTTTCAAATTTTAAAATGTGGTTTGGGACGAACCTACCCATCTTATCCATCTTGAAATCTCCGTTAGGAAGGGTGCTGTAGACGTGGTTGCAGTCATACTGTTGATGACGATGTAGTTGGACTAATGTGGAAAAGTATTGTAAGCAACCATCACATAAGAATTTGCGATGTCCTGTCTTGGAAAGCTGCTGAGAAAGTAAACGAGACATGTTCTTGATCCAACAGTAATGAGTTTTACCTTTATCATCATCGAGTAGCAGTAGATTGAAATGCAACCTCCGTTTGATGGGTGTGTAGTATAGGGGACCAACTATCTCCCAGATCCACCTTCCATCTTTCAAAACCGATTCAGTACCGTAGACGTTCACGGAACAGTGGTTCTTGGATTCAAATGTAGGAATATCTCTTAATTTCATTGGAAATTCGATACCGTTATAATCCAAAGTACGGGAGTAATGTGGGTAGGAAGTTGTTCTGTGTGGGTTTGCTTGCGCGGGGTATAAAGCTGACGTTATTGCCCACGCAAAGCAGGCTTGATCATCGTTTTGCACATTTACAACAGCCTTCTTCAGTAGAATTTGTTTAGGTAAAGGTATATACGATGAGGCTTTCAACGGATTGTACTTGTTGAAGTTGATTTCGAGGAAAAGAACCCTTTCTAAAATCCATCCTATAGAAAAGAGAAAAATTAGGTAGATTGTTTATAACCGTGTTATTAATAGAAAGGTAATAGATGTAAAAAATAATAATCACCTGACTCTCGTACTTGAAACTCGGAAGCTTTGGTGTCGAGTATCTCAAAATGTTTTTGAAAACATTGGAAACGTTGGTCGACTGAGTCACAACTTTGTTATTTGTGTTAAACGATTTAATTTGTAACATTTGCTTAGTTTCATGCACATAACGTCCAAAAACTTCAAGATTTATTTTAACCGCATCGTGGAGATGGATCTGATTACGTACAACACGCAAACATTTGTCGAGGACATCATTAAAAAAGTCAGTATAAGACAGGAAGTACTTCGCTGTCGTAATACGAAACGAAGCTATCCTGTTAGCGAAAGCAGAGGAGAGAAAACAGATTTCTTCCTCCAGAGGTGAGCAGCAAGTTTGTTTATGTTGTAAGGTGCGCACATGACCGTTATATGATTTTTGCGGAACATAAACTTTACAGGTGTCACACCACCGGTCGGTGGATATCCCAGGTGTAGCACATTTGGGTTTTTTGCTCGGTATAGACGAAGTAGCTTCGTGTTGCGCTCGTTTACGACATGAAGCGTTTTGATGTCTTTTTAAATTGTCAGATCGCGTAAAGGAGGTATGACAGTCCGGACAACGAATCATATCAACAAGTTGCAAGAGACGTTTCTCAACAAAGACTGAGGACATACTGAGGACAACCGTTGGAAGAGGTTAATTTAATAGTATAAGAAAATGGAAGGGAGAAGGGGGATTTAAAAAAGGGTGAGGATCTTAAGAGAGGGGATAGAAGATATTTAAGAGAGAAATGTAGAAGTTGGGGTTAGGTAAAATGACTGAAAAGGTGGAGTGTGGTGTTGCCGAAGTGCCCGTCGAGTCAGAGCTGTCGGCGATGTTAGAGCAGTTCTTCCCCAACGATGAGTTGATTGGTAAGACATCATCGTCCGGTGGAGGAGAGACGAGTTTAGGAGATGTGGTCTCGGAAAAGCCTATAGCTAGTACTTCGCGAACGGTAGCAGGGGGCGTTAAATCCATAGCTATGAAACCGAAGAAACGGACGTACAACAGAAGAATTTCGAGCGGTCCGTTGGATTATTCAAAGCTTGTGGACCAAGTTAGGGAAGCAGTGAAGACTCTTCAACGTGAAAAACGTAAACGTGAAGGAGAAATAAAGGAGCACCACACGAAGGATGCTCTACTGTTGGAGCAGATACATCGAAGAGAGAAGGAGTTGGAGGATCTGAAGAAAAGTCGTGAAAGCAGCAACAAACTGGTGGTGGAAGGTAGAAAGCGAGTAGAAGAGGTGGAGCAGCAGTTAGTTAGTTTACGCACACATTTATTGGATATATTTGAATGAAATTTTGTAAAAGAAACATGAAATAAATGTATGTAATGTAGCGTAAATTTTATATTAAATTGATAAATACGTATAAACTTATAATATATAATATTTTTAAATATAAAAATGTGACGCTACACATATACCACGTGTCACATATTGCGCCACACCGGAACCCTTAACCTCCAACAACCGAAGATTTTTTTCAAGTTCCAAAACGAACTTTACAGGAGGCATCTTGTCCTTGATTGTTAAAGTGGTGACTACCCCTTCTAATGTCACCCACTCTCGGTGTAGTAACACAAAAAAATATCTGTTGAGGTTTTTTTTGATAAATAAAATAAATGCATTTTTTCAGTCCAATACCAATTAGCTAAGAAGAAAATAAATAGAGTGAACACTTGTCCATGCATCACCAAAAATACTTGCGAATTTTAATTATCAAACCTACATATATGTACATATATTCATTTGGCATCATTATCTATCGTAATTTTATTATACAAATGACGACTACCTCTGCAAGGCAGACTGAGGCTATCAATGGGTTAGATAACTGTTCGACTGCAGCCCACAGTCCCCATTGCACCGCAGCGCTTTAAAAAACCTTAGACCCCAATATTGACTTTATCACCGCAGCTTAACAGTCTAGGTGTCTATCATAATTTGCTCAGACGCAGTGTTGGCAGATTGGAGAGATGGAATTATGTTCTCAGGGCCGTAAAATTATAGTATATTCTATGAAATTATAGTATACTAGAAAAAAATCGATTTTTTTCATTCAAATAAATTTAATACGCTTATTATACGTTAAGATAAAACTCAACATGTACACACAATATACGTATATATGCTACAATAGATACACAACCTAGTACATATGAGAATCGTTGAACATTATTTGAATTTCAGTGGGTAAATAAAAATATTTTATTATTGTTGAAAAAAATTTGGAATTGTAAAAATCGAAAATTGTAGTACTTTTTCAAATTATCGTACAGGCATTATGTGATATAGTACAATCCATCAAATTATGTGATGTGTACTATAATTATCATGCGTCTGCCAACACTGGCTCAGAGCTCGATTTAATACCATTGTCATAATTAAATTATTACTAACTAACTCAATATCATCAAAAAGACGATAATATACTAAAACATGCAAACATACAAGGTGTTTAGTGAATAACTCACCTAATTTCAACAGTTCCGTGATTCACGTTTTGTTCACTATAATAAGGCGAATCGGTCACTAATTAACTATGACACCTTACAAAGTTACACTTATTTCGTCAACGAGAGGAAATCTTCTGCTGAACGAACGAAATCTGAAGGTATTTATATGATTCGGAGGAGGACATAAACAGACAACATTGGATTCGTTTGTAGAATATCGTGGTTCGATAACCGTTGCTTATCAAGATTGTTTAGTGATAGAGGAGTGGGTAGGTTATTTTGTTTTGTATTACAGACTTCGAGGTAGATTTTTATCAGTTAACGATGAGACATGTGAAAAGAGCAAGAATATATTGACCATAAAATGGGGTTCGTTTGTAGACTATCATGGATTGATAACCGTTCATTAACGAGATTGTTTAGTGATAGAGGAGGAGTGGGTAGGTTATCTGCATTTTATCAGAGCAGACGTGTATGCAAAGGACTGGTCGGTCATAATCTTAACGATCAGGTGTAATTAATTATTTGTGACATTATTTTTATCAGTTAACGGCGAGACATGTGAAAACAGAGATAAAATATTGCTAATAAAAAATACGAACAAATGTGTGATTGCATCAGTATGTAAGCACACAACAACCCGAAATGCAACGAATCAAATTACTTATCACTCTAATCTTACTGCCCAGGAACGTGAAGATCGCAATGAAAGATAAAAGAATTCGGTCAGTTACAATCTTGACGATCAGGTGTAATTATTGATAGCATTATTTTTATCAGTTGACGGCGAGACATGCGAAAACAGAGATAAAATATTGCTAATAAAAAATACGAAAATGTGCGATTCCATCAGTATGTAAGCAGACAACAACTCGAAATGCAACGAATCAAATTAATTATCAATTTAATCGTACTGTCCAGAAATCTGAAGATCGCAATGAAAGATAAAAGAATTCGGTTAACACGGACCCGTAAAGCGCGACCTTCGAATAATAATGATGCAAGTTTGAATCGAGCTGTTTTTGAATATCGTGGTTTAGAGGAGTGGGTAGTATCGGAGCAGACGTGTATGTAGAGGACTGGTCAGTCGCAATCTTAACGATCAGGTGTGATTATTGGTGACATTATTTTTATCAGTTAACGATGAGTCATCCGAACACAGCCAGAAAATATTGGTGGTCAATTACGAAAAAATGTGCGGCTGCAAGCGGACAACAACCCGAAATCGTATATTGTCCAGGAACGTGAAGATCGCAATGAATGTAAAAGAATTCGGTTAAGGCAACCCCGTAAAGCGCGACATTCGAATAATAATAGTGCAAGTTTGAATCGAGAAAGTGTCTGTGGGATAGAACAACCATACTTATAGTGCGATTATGGCTTTGACTTTTTGAGTGGTTTACAATACCTCCTGATGTTTAAAGCAATAAAGTAATTTGGAAGGTATTTGTACCGAAGCTGTGAAGTTAATGGTCCGTACTAGGAAAAATTATTTGAGTAGAGTATTAAAATTATTATAGAATTATTTCCATCAACGTGCTCGTTTAATTCATAGATATTTAAAGTTCGATTGTTAGAAAAAATTGAATATTATTATTCTTCTGTTTGTACCTGTTTATGTAGAATTTCTTAATCGTTTCTTAGTTTTTGTTCATTTCATTTATATTATATATATATGAATTCATTAATATAGGTACAAATATTTAGATGATTATCAACTGTTTATGCATATTTACCATATAAAACTAAAAGCCGGATTATGTTAATGTTGCTGAATATTTTAATTATTAAACAGTTACAGGTAAACATACACTAGTTAGGTTCGGTTACACAAACAAATAGAATATACGAGAGAAATGCACATTATTCATGAAATACTTACACCTACTATTAATAAATTTAATAAACAAGTAGTGTAAGATGACCGGTTCTAATTCAGAGGAGGAGAGGTTACTTAAGGTCAAGGTAATTGACTTTAAACTTGTCTGTATGTAGTGGTCGAATGCTTCACAATGAGTTGAAACATATGTACATGTGAAATTAAATACGTCTGCAGTCGTCTGAAGTTTACGATTCTTAAATCCTTTTACATGATAATGTAGAGGAAGTGGAGAAAAGTGTAAGGTACAGGCATATGAAGCAAACATGTATATATTTGCGTTAAGAAATAAATATAGAAACAAAAGGTAGTAGACGTTTGAGATATAAGATTAAGGTAGAGTTTGGGGATAATAAGAAAGTAGTATGGAAAGTGTGTCAAGGTCACAAGTCTTTAAAAAGCAAAAGGAAGGTGTAGGAGAGGGGACAGGTAATGGCATAGTAATTGAAAGGTAGGTTTATGAAAACATAATGGATCGGAAGAGTTGACGCCTTTGCTCGTAAGTGTTGCAAAGAATACAGTACAGCGTGTGCGTATCTTCGATCTCGTAAACAAAGCCCGACTTTTCGCAGAGGTACGATTGAATGCCCTGACGACAAGGTCGGCAGCACAAGTTTACGACATCGCAATGATAAAATCTGCAGCTGTGGCAGAAAAGCAGAGGTCCGCTACATTGTAACATACATGACGTGATTGCTACCAAAAAGGTGCGCGTAGAGCCAGGGTGGTCCTGATAAGGACCGATGAATTGGAAGCGTGTTTCAGGATCCAATTATAAGCGAGTCCGGTCTAATCCTGACTGACTTTATTACAATAAATTACAGCTATTTATACAAAGTTTATTTACATATGTCTTATGGTAGAATGCGCCGTCAGCCATTTACGCTAGTGTACGTATTTGCTTTTTATACAAAGTTTATTTGCATATGTCTTGTGGTAGAATGCGTCGTCAGCAATTTACGCTAGTGTGCGTATTTGCTTCTTATACAAAGTTTATTACCTATTATGATTGTTATTGAAATATGCACAGTTTGGTCAGCAAAGTGCTGCTGGTATACAGGTGTTAATCAGAAAGTATCCACACCTCACTCTACAGCCATTTACGCTAGTATGCGTATTTGCTTTTTATACAAAGTTTATTTGCATATGTCTTGTGGTAGAATGCGTCGTCAGCCATTTGTGCGTATTAGTTTTTTATACAAAGTATATTTACATATATCTTATGGTAGAATGCGCCGTCAACCATTTACGCTAGTATGTGTATTTGTGTTCCGACTTGGTTTGGCAGGTAGAACTGTTACAATTCTCTTATTGTTATTGAAATATGCACAGTCACAGTTTGGTCAGCAAAGTGCTGCTGGTATACAGGTGTTAATCAGAAAGTATACATAGTAATTGAAAGGTAGGTTTATGAAAACATAACGGATCGGAAGAGTTGAAGCCTTTGCTCATAAGTATTGTAAAGAATACAGTACAGCGTGTTGGAGATAATAAGAAGTTATATGGAAAAAGTGTCAAGGTCACAAGTTTGTGTACAGGTATGCAAGGGATGAAAAATGAGGTGAAAAAGGGGTTGAGAAGAGAATCCGCTGCTGAAAAGTCGAGAAATATTTTTTTAACATGTTTCACCCTCATACTTTAACCCTCGAAAAGTGTATGAAGGGTAGATGATAGGGAGAAAATGTCTGAATAAAAAAAATGTTTAGTCTTCCATGAAGAACAATTTGCTTCCAACGAAACTTAGAGAATGTCTGTAATGGGGGAAGTTGTGGGAACACTCTGTATTATGTTCAATTCGGAAAGAATCACACTCTGTACAGCAGAATCTAAATTCTGCTGACAGAGAATTGTAACAGTTCTAGCCGCTAAACTAAGTCCGAACACAAATACGCATACTAGCAAACATGGCTGACGGCGCATCTTTTTATACAAAGTTTATTTGCATGTCTTGTGGTAGAATGCGCCGTCAGCCATTTACGCTAGTGTACGTATTTGCTTTTTATACAAAGTTTATTTGCATTTGTCTTATGGTAGAATTCGTCGTCAGCCATTTACGCTAGTGTGCGTATTTGCTTTTTATACAAAGTTTATTACCTATTATGATTGTTATTGAAATATGCACAGTTTGGTTAGCAAAGTGCTGCTGGTATACAGGTGTTAATCAGAAAGTATCCACACCTCACTCTACAGCCATTTACGCTAGTGTGCGTATTTGCTTTTTATAAAAAGTTTATTTACATATGTCTTGTGGTAGAATGCGTCGTCAGCCATACTTGACCTTTATTTTCCGTACCGACATTTCGGTACGGCAGGTTTTCTTAAACATGTAACCTATTTCTATTTGCTGAATAAGCAATGGTTCACACCTTACATGAGCCATGTATCAGAACTTTTATGCATGTATGAGATGATACCAAACACAATGTCTATCCTTAGGTTCACGACATTACTCCTTCCCCCTTAGATTGAAGACGTCTCCGTCTTAGGTATAGGATGACCTCGAATACCATCAATTTCCTGAGAACTCGGAATTTTCTTGCCATAATTTCTTATAATACTAATTATTTTTAATTTATAAAATATCAGCAAAATCAATACCTATTATGATTGTTATTGAAATATGCACAGTTTGGTCAGCAAAGTGCTGCTGGTATACAGGTGTTAATCAGAAAGTATCCACACCTCACTCTACAGCCATTTACGCTAGTGTGCGTATTTGTGGGGTAAAAGTGTAAAAATGAAGCTTTAGAAATTTTTTCGAAGCAGAAGGAGTTGAAATTGGGTAATAACTTATGGTGTGAGAAGAAGGTCCCTAAGTCGAAGTACCTGAATCTGAAAAAATTTTTGAAAAAAAAAAATAAAGTTGACAAAAAGTTGACACCTTTAAGCTTAAAAAAAAAATAGAAGCAGTTAAAAAAAAGTGTTCCTCTTGGAAAATGTAAGTTGAACAGTGGGCTAAATGATCCCACCCTGAAAAGTCAAGAAATATTTTTTTAACGTGTTTCACCCTCATACTTTGACCCCCGAAAAGTGTATGAAGGGTAAATGATAGGGAGAAAATGTCTGAGTAAAAAATGTTTAGTGTTCCATGAAGAACAATTTGCTTCCAACGAAACTTGAAGGACGTCTGTAATGAGGGAAGTAATTTCTACCCTAAATTTCAAGAATTAATTAAAGGTATAAGGAGCGGTGCTAAAAAAAAAGGTGCCTCTCTCACTATTGATGTTGAAGGCTAAAGGTACCACTTGGCAATGGCAGAAGTATCAAATTCGGACAACTACCCCTCTCGGACTTAACGATTGAGTCGCCTGACGACAAGGTCGGCAGCACTGGTTTACGACATCGCAATGATAAATTCTGCAGCTGTGACAGAAAAGCAGAGGTCCGCTACATTGTAACATACATGACGTGATTGCTACCAAAAAGGTGCGCGTAGAGCCAGGGTGGTCCTGATAAGGACCGATGAATCCAATTATAAGCGAGTCCGGTCTAATCCTGACTGACTTTATTACAATAAATTACAGCTATTTATAAAAAGTTTATTTACATATGTCTTGTGGCAGAATGCGTCGTCAGCCATTTACGCTAGTGTGCGTATTTGCTTTTTATACAAAGTTTATTTACATATGTCTTGTGGCAGAATGCGTCGTCAGCCATTTACGCTAGTGTGCGTATTTGCTTTTTATACAAAGTTTATTACCTATTATGATTGTTATTGAAATATGCACAGTTTGGTTAGCAAAGTGCTGCTGGTATACAGGTGTTGATCAGAAAGTATCCACACCTCACTCTACAGCCATTTACGCTAGTGTGCGTATTTGTGGGGTAAAAGTGTAAAAATGAAGCTTTAGAAATTTTTTTGAAGCAGAAGGAGTTGAAATTGGGTAATAACTTATGGTGTGAGAAGAAGGTCCCTAAGTCGAAGTACCTGAATCTGAAAAAATTTTTGAAAAAAAAAAATAAAGTTGACAAAAAGTTGACACCTTTAAGCTTAAAAAAAAAATAGAAGCAGTTAAAAAAAAAGTGTTCCTCTTGGAAAATGTAAGTTGAACAGTGGGCTAAATGATCCCACCCTGAAAAGTCAAGAAATATTTTTTTAACGTGTTTCACCCTCATACTTTGACCCCCGAAAAGTGTATGAAGGGTAAATGATAGGGAGAAAATGTCTGAGTAAAAAATGTTTAGTGTTCCATGAAGAACAATTTGCTTCCAACGAAACTTGAAGGACGTCTGTAATGAGGGAAGTAATTTCTACCCTAAATTTCAAGAATTAATTAAAGGTATAAGGAGCGGTGCTAAAAAAAAAGGTGCCTCTCTCACTATTGATGTTGAAGGCTAAAGGTACCACTTGGCAATGGCAGAAGTATCAAATTCGGACAACTACCCCTCTCGGACTTAACGATTGAGTCGCCTGACGACAAGGTCGGCAGCACTGGTTTACGACATCGCAATGATAAATTCTGCAGCTGTGACAGAAAAGCAGAGGTCCGCTACATTGTAACATACATGACGTGATTGCTACCAAAAAGGTGCGCGTAGAGCCAGGGTGGTCCTGATAAGGACCGATGAATCCAATTATAAGCGAGTCAGGTCTAATCCTGACTGACTTTATTACAATAAATTACAGCTATTTATAAAAAGTTTATTTACATATGTCTTGTGGCAGAATGCGTCGTCAGCCATTTACGCTAGTGTGCGTATTTGCTTTTTATACAAAGTTTATTTACATATGTCTTGTGGCAGAATGCGTCGTCAGCCATTTACGCTAGTGTGCGTATTTGCTTTTTATACAAAGTTTATTACCTATTATGATTGTTATTGAAATATGCACAGTTTGGTTAGCAAAGTGCTGCTGGTATACAGGTGTTGATCAGAAAGTATCCACACCTCACTCTACAGCCATTTACGCTAGTGTGCGTATTTGCTTTTTATAAACAGTTTATTTGCATATGTCTTATGGTAAAATGCGTCGTCAGCCATTTACGCTAGTGTGCGTATTTGCTTTTTATACAAAGTTTATTACCTATTATGATTGTTATTGAAATATGCACAGTTTGGTTAGCAAAGTGCTGCTGGTATACAGGTGTTAATCAGAAAGTATCCACACCTCACTCTACAGCCATTTACGCTAGTGTGCGTATTTGCTTTTTATAAACAGTTTATTTGCATATGTCTTATGGTAAAATGCGTCGTCAGCCATTTACGCTAGTGTGCGTATTTGCTTTTTATACAAAGTTTATTACCTATTATGATTGTTATTGAAATATGCACAGTTTGGTTAAATTTACTCAGTAAAGCAGACTTAAGGTTAGCCAGCTTATTTTCGATTTCTTGTACCTCCTTTCTCGTTTCAACTACCGATCTGGTGTGGGAAGAAGGTCCCCGAGTGGAAGTACCCGAATCTGAAAAAATTTTTGAAAAAATAGAGTTGACAAAAAGTTGTCTCCATTACGCATAAAAAAAATAGAAGCAGTTAAAAAAAAGTGTTCCTCTTGGAAAATTTAATTTGAACAGTGGGCTAAATGATCCTACCCTGAAAAGTCGAGAAATATTTTTTTAACGTGTTTCACCCTCACACATTAACCCTCGAAAAGTGTATAAAGGGTAGATGATAGGGAGAAAATGTCTGAATAAAAAATTTTTAGTCTTCCATGAAGAACAATTTGCTTCCAACGAAACTTAGAGGACGTCTGTAATGGGAGAAGTTGTGGGAACACCCTGTATTATGTACAATTCGGAAAGTATCACACTCTGTACAGCAGAATCTAAATTCTGCTGACAGAGAATTGTAACAGTTCTAGCCGCTAAACTAAGTCAGAACACAAATACGCATACTAGCGTAAATGGCTGACGATGCATTCTACCATAAGACATATGTAAATGAACTTTGTATAAATAGTTGTAATTTATTAAACTAGGTCAGAACACAAATACGCATACTAGCGTAAATGGCTGATGATGCATTCTACCATAAGACATATGTAAATAAACTTTGTATAAATAGTTGTAATTTATTAAACTAGGTCAGAACACAAATACACACACTAGCGTAAATGTCTGAAGGCGCATTCTACCATAAGACATATGTTTGAATAAGCAATGGTTCACACCCTACATGAGCCATGTATCAGAACGTTTATGTATGTATGAGATGATACCAAGCACCATGTCTATCCGTAGGTTCATGACATTACTAAACATGTAACCTATTTCTATTTGCTGAATAAGCAATGGTTCACACCCTACATGAGCCATGTGTCAGAACTTTTATGTATGTGCTGCTGGTATACAGGTGTTAATCAGAAAGTATCCACACCTCACTCTAACTTACATTGTCATTTATAGCTCAAACAACTTCTCTTTCTAGTTTTTCCTTCTTCGCACAAACACTTGTGCTGATCTTAACTTTACCCCACTCATATCCTCCTCCTCGAAATGTATAAATACTCAAGTTTTCACAACGTTCAGCACAGACTGCTAACACTGTCTTAACAATAATACAACAAATACAACAACAAAAAAAAATGGTTTACTATACAGTATTGTTTCTTGGCTCCGTACCAACTGGTATAAATATAAGGGTGGACACCATAGTATTTGAAAGTACCACTCCTGGAGGGTCGACGTTATGGAAGGTGTCCGACAGAAGACCGGTCGGAGCCTTCTGTGAACACCTGGAAGCCCAGCTGTCATGGACCTCTTTTCAGGGGGCACTGGTCGTCTGTGCCATGGACCACGGGGCGGCGGTCTATATTAAAAATTTTTATTGAATTTGTTTTTTATTATATATACCTAGCTGTATTGTTTTTATATATTACACTAAATAAAATGTTTTTATTTATAATTTATATTCTCTTTTATTTCTTTAATTACAAAATATAAAACGATACAATATAAAAGAATTTTATTGAATATAATACAATATAATATAAAACATCATTGAATTTTAGTCATTAAATTTGCTCAGTAAAGCAGACTTAAGATTAGCTAGCTTATGTTCGATTTCTTGTACCTCCTTTCTCGTTTCAACTACCGATCTGTTCAACTCCTCCAGCTCCTTCTCTTTCCGCTTCATGTACTCAGTCAATGAAGCGGCCTTTGTCTCTCTTTCATTCAGTACCATTTCTCGTCGCCGCTTTTCCTCCTTAACACTATTTATGGCTTCTCCTACTTGGTCCACTATCTTGGAATAATCGAATGGAGCAGCCGACAACCTTCGTGTGTACGATCGCTTCTTCGGCTTCATCGATATCGACTTCGATCCCACCACCGCCATCGTAGAGGTGCTAGCCACAGGCTCCGCCATCGTTACCGTGGTAGCACCTCCAACACACCTCTCACCTTTAGCGGATGATGTGAAGGAATCGTTTGGAAAGAAGTTTTCCAATATATCAGCCAGCTCGGTTTCGTTCATATTTAGCTCAGCAGCTAAATCAACACCGTTACCCTGTTCTCTAGCACTCATCTTACCACACCGTACCCACTACAGTTTCAGTATATATTCCTTTCGCCCCTCTCCTTATGCCATCTCCACCTTACACATCCCTCCCCTTTTCCTATAGCTATTTATTGTCCCTCGCGTTCAGTATTCCTCAGTCGTTGTCGAGATATACCTCTTACCGCTAGCCGCTATGATCCCTTGTCCGGACTGTGATGCTTCCTTTACGCGATCTGATAATTTAAAAAGACATCGATTAACTTCTTGTCGGAAACGAGCACAGCTCCAACGTACATCGCCTCTACCGAAGAAAAAACTTAAAATTGCTATGCCTGCTGGTTCTTCTGACCGCTGGTGTGATACTTGTAACATTTACGTTCCACAACATTCCTACAACGGTCACCTTCGCAGCCTCAAGCATAAACAAACTTGCTGCTCTCCTCTTGAGGAAGGAATTACTTTCCTTTCGTCCGCGTTCGCTAACAGAATTGTGTCCTTTCGTATTTCATCCGCCAAGTTCTTCCTGTCGTATACCGACTTTTTCGCCGAAGTTTTCGACAAATGCTTGCGTGTTATTCGTAATCAGATACAACTGCATGACACGCTTAAACTAAATCTTGAACTTTTCGGACGGTATGTGCATGATGCTAAACAATTGGTTGACGTGAAATCCTTCAACACCAATAACAAAGTTGTCACTCAGTCGACGGATCTTTCCAATATTCTCCAAAGCTTCTTCGACGTTCTTGAGGGTAAAGCTTCTGAGTTTCAAGAACGAGAGTCAGGTAATTTATCATCCTCTCTTTATATATGTATTTCACTTGTATTTACTATTATTTCCTTCTTACAGGATGGGCTTTGGAAAGAGTTCTTTTCTTAGAACTCAATTGCAACAAGTACAATCCCCTTAGAGCTTCGTCTTACATTCCTCTACCTAAACAAATTGTACTTAAGAGAGCTGTTGTGAACGTACGAAACGATGACCAAGCCTGCTTTGCGTGGGCAATAACCTCGGCTTTGTATCCTGCTCAAGCCAACCCGCACAGAACGACTTCCTATCCTCATTACTCCCGCACGATGGACTATGACGGTATCGATTTTCCTATTAAATTAAACGACATTCCCAAGTTTGAAACGAAGAACCATTGTTCTGTGAATGTTTACGGGACTGAATACGTTTTGAAGGATGGAAAATGGATCTGGGAAATTGTTGGCCCCCTCTACTACTCGTCCGTCAAACGAAGGCTGCACATAAATTTACTCTTGCTACACGATGATCGAGGAAATAATCATTACTGTTGGATTAAGGATATGTCCCGTTTGCTCTCTCAACAACTCTCCAAAACAGAACATCGCAAATTCCTATGTGACGGCTGCTTGCAATACTTCAACTCTGTGGCTCACCTGCACCGTCATCAGCGGAATGATTGCAACCACGTTTACACGACGCTGCCAACTGCTGATCTCCAATTGGATAAGATGGGTAGGCTCATCCCTAATAACGTTTTAAAATTTCAAAACTACCACAAATGTATCAAAGTACCTTTTGTTGTTTATGCAGACTTCGAAACCATATTGCGACCCATTCATACATGCTTTTCCGATCCTAACAAGACCTCCACCACACCTACCCACGAACATCAACCGCACTCGTTTGCTTACTTGATTAAGTGCTCTTTTGACGATTCCTTTTCAATATTCAGAACTTATAGAGGACCTGATTGTGCTAATCAATTTGTTAAAACTCTTGATCAAGACGTTTCTGATATTTATCACCGATTTTTAAAGACCCCCGTTCCTATGATACCCTTGACTGATGAAGAAATGCGACTTTTCTCTGAAACGACGTCCTGTAATATTTGCGAAGAGCCCTTCCTAATCGATGATGTAAAGGTTCGCGATCATTGTCATTTGACTGGTAAAGTTCGATTAGGGGCTGCTCATTCCAGATGTAACTTAAACTTCAAACTACCCAACTTTGTGCCTGTATTCTTCCACAACCTCTCCGGTTACGATTGTCATTTATTTTTAAAAGAAATGGCTGTCAACGATGTTAAATTTAGCGTAATTGCTCAAAATAAAGAAAAATACGTTTCCTTTACCAAATTATTGCGAGTTGATACTGTTCCCGGTGTTTCAGATAACTCTACTCAAAACGTATTTGTTAAAATTCGATTTCTCGATTCCTTTCGTTTTATGGCTTCCTCCCTCGATAAACTGTCTGAAGAACTCGATCCTTCTCAATGCTTCCAAGTGAAGAAGTATTTTTCTGATCCTACACAATTTCAACTTGTGCGACGGAAAGGGATTTTCCCTTACTCCTACGTCGATGATATTACTAAACTTGACCAATCAACGTTCCCTCTCAAAGACGATTTTTTCGATAAATTAACATCTCTACCCATTTCTGATGAAGATTATGAAAGAGCTGCCACCGTTTGGAAAACCTTTAACTGCTCCACTCTCGGAGAATATTCTGACCTCTACTTGAAAACCGATGTCCTACTGTTAGCTGACGTGTTCGAGAATTTTCGTGAAATATGTATTTCCACTTACGCCTTGGACCCCGCTCAGTATTACACCGCTCCCGGGCTAGCGTGGGATAGCATGTTAAAATTCACTCGCGTTAATTTAGAACTTCTAACTGACATCGATATGTTAAAGTTTTTCCAAAAAGGGGTACGCGGAGGAATAAGTCAGTGTGTTCAAAGAATGCATTTCGCCAATAACCCACACCTTCCTGATTATGACGCATCTGCTCCCACTTCCTACATTATGTATTTGGATGCTACCAATTTGTATGGACACAGCATGAGTCAATACCTTCCCATATCCCATTTTCGTTGGCTCACCGATGCTGAAATTGATGAATTAAATGTTCTCGATTTACATGCTTCTTCTGAATACGGTTATGTACTTGAAGTTGACGTTCAATATCCCCAAAACCTACACGATTTACATGCTGATCTTCCCTTTTTAGTTGAAAATATTATTTCTCCTGGTAATGCTAATGGCAGAGTCAAAAAATTGATTCCGAACCTTATGACTAAGACAAAGTATATTGTTCATTACCTACCGCTTAAACAGGCTCTCCAGAGCGGATTAAAATTACTTAAAGTGCATAGAGCTATTCAGTTTAAACAGTCACAATGGTTGAAACCTTTCATAGATTTGAATACTAGAAAACGCAATATGTGTAATAATAAGTTTGGGAAATCATTCTTTAAATTGATGAACAACAGTACTTTCGGAAAAACGATGGAGAACGTTGACAAACGAGTTGACGTCAAGTTAGTTACTCATTGGCAAAACGTTGGACGATACCTTGGTGCTGAAAGTTTAATAGCTAAACCCAATTTCAGAAATTCAAAAATTTTCACCCCCCATTTCGCAGCTATTCAGATGAACAAATTACACATTGTTTACGATAAACCGCTCTATGTAGGTTTCACTATTTTGGATTTATCAAAAGTTGTTATGTATGACTTCTACTACGGCTTTCTTAAGCAAAAATATCAAGAAAATATTTCTTTGATGTATATGGATACTGATTCCTTCATTCTTAAAGTTTTCACCGAAAATTTCTACAGAGATATGATTGAAAATATTCATCACTTCGACACTTCCAATTATCCCCATAATAATAGTTTCAATATCCCTATTACCTCTTCTGTTATTGGTAAATTTAAAGACGAATTCCCTAATAATCCCATTAAAGCATTCTATGGAACCGGAGCAAAAGCTTACTGCGTTGAAGCCGTTGATCAAATTGTTAAAAAAGCAAAAGGTGTCAAGAAAAATGTCATTAAATTACATCTTCAAATCGATGATTACCTACGCGTCATTAGAGATGACGCCACCATTCTTAAATGTATGAATGTTTTCGTTTCCGATCTGCATACTATGTTTACCCATATGAAAACGAAAGTAGCCCTCTCTCCCAGAGATGATAAACGTTTCTTAATTCCGAAAACAACGAATACTCTTCCTTGGGGACATTACAACATAAAAAACTCAAACAGTTCCCTTTCAAAGTTCGACGGTGCCGTTGATCGGTTTATACAAAATTTTCATCAACCGTATACCGACGACTTAACGGTTGGAGAATACTTTATTAAAAGACTTTTCGAAGCTTCGTCACTTCCACAGGACGCCATTGATAATATTTATGAACACCTACTGTAATACCTACTTGGAGTTCTGTTTAAGTATAGCTTACGCTGAAATGTCACTCAATGTAAATATTTTATCCTTAATATTGGTTGTATTGTATAAATAATAATAAAACGTTACTACACAACTTGTTTGTTTACTATTTTTATTCTACCAAATATGTTCCCCAACTTCACAAATAACATGTGTACCATTTCTACTATTACTATTTATTGTTTCAATAACATTAACAATGAATAAATTTTCTTATAATCTTCGATATTACTTGATGGCCATTTGCCTGAGTCAGGACCGCTCTGCCAGCCTGCAGCTTTCTCCGTTCCTTCTCTTAAAATGTTTTCTTCTATCCATTGCAGCACTGTTTGATGACGACCATTGATATTTGGACTTAATGTATACGGAAGCCGAAACAAGTTGATCAGTTTAATACACTTTTCCAAATTTTTCGGTTGTGCATAGTATGCTACATCCAGTATTAAGTCATCCACACACTTTAACAATGTAACATACATTTTCTTCACATTCATTACGGAGAACTTCTTATCCCGCATTAGAACTGATCCGTTTGTTAACATTTCTTTTAAAACATATACGTCGTGTCGCATGAAATTATACTTTGTTTTATTTAAAATCATTTCCACATCATCAACGGTTATTTCCACTGTTTCACAGCAACCTTTTAGAAATTCATCCACCAATTCGTCACACCTTTGCTTCCTTTCGAATATGAAGTATAAAATATCGAACGATGTCTCTTGCGTTACAGTTAACCATTTGAATGCTTCCTTTGGTACTGCAACTCCCAACTTCGACAACACAACTTTAACTCTATCTAAATCGTTTGATAGTATCGCTCTTCGAAGGTTGAGAATGAGGACTTGCTTTTCTGCTTGATACAGCTCGTACGATAATGAATCCATTTTTATAAAAATTATACTTCAAAATCGTCAGGATCGCTCTCATCGACCACTAAGTAGCCTCCTATTACGATTTTATCGTATTCACCTTTTAATTCGAATTCTTCTGTCACGCTATCCAACTCTGACGCTACCAAATATCTTTTCAAAGATAATAAACCCTCTTTGAAAAATTTAACTTCAATTACGTAACTTTCAACCATTACTACGTCTTAAACGTTCAATGCAGCAACTAACGATACAACTGATTAAACTCATCACGTTTTATCTTATTTATAATCATACTTTGGGGAAGGGGTAAAGAAAATCAGTATTAACATTGCAGACTTTATTATCAGAAAAAAAACTGGGGATACATTACAAAACGTTCGTCTTATCAATCCAACTGTTATGAGATTGGTTAAGCCCCAACCATTTGACGTAAACCATGTCACCTTTTCGTCTTACTACACGTTCCACCAAATAAACATCTGGATATTTCGCTTTCTGTAGTTCCATACCATAAAATCCTCCTTTTATGTCTTCCCCTTTATCATCCTTTAAGTAATACATAATTGGATGTGACAATTTTATGTAGCTAATCGTAAATAATTCGTTAGACCAATTCGGGGTATAACCTTTGCTAAACAATTCACGATGTTTACTTATTCGTACCCGGTCTCCAACTTTAAACTTAATTTCTCGTAAATCCACCTTCTTTGGATTGTTGTAAATACTTTCCAAAAGTGTTTCTTCGTTTCGTTTATTAACTTTGCTTGGTCTCATTCCGATAGTTCTGTGAACCGAATTGTTATATTCCTGTACTATATCTGGTAATAACTTCAACCATTTGTAGGATCCTTGTAAACTAAAGCGTTGCCACATTTTTGATTTTAGTGTTCGATTTACCCGCTCCACAACTGACGCTTTCTTGGTGCTATACGTTGAGTAATGGTTAATTTTATATTTTTGCATAACTCGTTTCACTTGTTCGTTGTAAAATTCTTTTCCCAAGTCAGTTTGCATATTCTTAGGAATACGTTTACTTCTTTTGAAAATTAACTGTAAAGCCCTTCCAACATATTCACCTGTTTTGCGTTTTACTGCTTGAGCCCACACAAATTTTACGACGTGTAAAATTAATTCTCGCAGGTTTATGCAGTTCTTTCACTAGTTCTTCTTTCACATTTAACATTTTCCTTATAATAATGAAGAACTACATGGACGGAGCTGCTGTTGTTGGTTTAGAACTGCTCGGTTTTGCACTACCTGTTCCTCTTTGTTGTTGTAGAGTATCTAGCCTTACTTTCAGCTCCTTTGCTTCTTTTTTTAGTGATTCCACCATTACCACTAATTCGTTTTTCAGATCATCTTTCTTTTTATTGGTTCGTTGAATTTCTTTCTCTGAAAATTCCTTAACTTTTTTACACTCTTCCTGAATCGCGATTTTAATTAATTCAAAACTGGTGTCTATATCATTTTTCATATCTTGCACAATTTCCGTCTTCAATTTCTTCGATACTTCTTCATCCCCTTTCCTAACAAACGCTTCTACATCTTTACGATCTAGTTTTACTTTTGTTGCAAGGACGTCCATTATTCCGACAGCATTCTTTTCTATTATATCGTTCACCTTGTTTGTTATTTCTTTATCCCTGTCAGTATTATATTTTTCAAGTTCTTTTTCCAAATTTTTAATCGCTAACTCTATATTATCACTAAAAGTTTTCATCATCATTTCACCACTTTTGGAGACAGCTGTTTTCAATTCTTCTCGTAAATCCTTCATCCTTCTGACACCTTCACTGACAGCACGATCCTTTACCTTTTCACACTCGATTCTGATATGCTCTTTTGTTAACCGATCTTTCTCATCTACATACATTTTAGTAGCTGCATGAAACCCAGCGGTAGGCTCGTTCAAATGTGTAATACGCTTATTAGCCACATCAACGAAATACAACACTTTATCGAATGCTTGTCTAATATCGGTTACATCATCTTGCGATAACAGACGTTGCACCTTCTTCTCCAAATATCTCACATTCACAGCATCATGCTCCTGCTGAGGATCACCGATTCTTGTTAAGCGGTTATGATTGAAATCATGAACATTGCTGAATGCTTGCGAAAACAATCGTTTTGTTTCTAACGAACGTCCGAACTTATCAACCGTCATTGTCTAACTAATAAGCTTAATAATTTGTTTATACGATTATATTGCACTCACGCAACTCTTCTAAAATTGATAGAATTTCGTTTTTATGATTTGTATTGCCTGCTTGTTGAGAAGCAACCAATAACCTTAAACGATCACACAATTCATTAACGTCATCAAAATATTTGTATTCGATCGGTTTTTCGTTGTATGTCAACAACGACAATCCTCCACCTTTAGAAAATTTCGATGGTTGCTGTCTTAACTTGTAAACTGCTCCCGTACGTTTTAATATATCAGCGTAGTCTTTTCTTTCTTTAATCGATGTCGGATATTCAGAACGTAATTTGAAGAGTTGCTCGTATAATCCCACAGTACCTATGTATTTAAATTTTCCATCAATTACAACGTTTGGTCCATCAAAATCCACTTCAGAATCACCAATAAAAAATTTATTTGTGTTCCATTCGTATCGAACTTTATTAAGACGAGGATTCAGAACGTCTGCGTTAAATGTGTCACCATCATAGTCTTTAATAATTCCTTCTATATAGTCTCGAGGTAGAGGATCGAATTCTTCCAAATATTGCGCAAATCGAGAGCTATTAATATAGTCTATGTACGCTTTCTTCGCTTGTTGAAAGTCATCATTATCCTGGTCTGTGTTTTCATGACCCGTTGTTGGATCACTTTCATAAACACTTTCTTCCCTTAAGAATGAAGGAGCACCTGGTAGTAAGGTACCTGGAGCATTCGAAGGGTCAAGCTTTCTAATTTTTATTGGTGTTGACGAAGCTGGAACGTCACCTTTCCACCAATTACTCACTTCTGGCTTTAATTCTTTTTTGATCTCTTCACCCAGCTCTGATTTCAAGTTAAGAAGCGATTTTGTAAGTGGTTGATATGCTTGCTGCAACAGGAGATTCTGTCCTGCTGTCGATTCCTTTAACATTTGCAATTTCCTCTTTACCGCTTTCCTAACGTTGATTAGTTCTTTCTTTGCTTTTACATCCATGCTCCTGTCAAGGTTGTCTTTTAACAACTGATTGACTTTATATCACTTACATTAATATATATTTATCGAATCCTAAGCGATATCTTCCCTCATTTATACCACAATCTTTGTTTATCACTAGAAATCCAAACTTCTCTTTCCAACACTCTGCACAAATATTTTTAAATTGGTCAAAAGTCATGTCTGTAGTGACATGGTCTGCGAAGACGTGTTTGAGATTTAAATCATCCTGTTTAAACAGTATTATCAAATTTGCGTTATCTCTAATTAAATGTTTGGGAATCTGTGCATATGTTTGATTTAAATAAAAAGTGTCGATTGAGTTATGTCTTCCCATACTAAAGTATTCCCTTATCTTATTTTGATTTTCATTCGCAACATCGTCAAAGATGAATATAGAATTAGGTCTTGCCTGTGATGGAGCAATTACATCGTCTGAGTCTCTATAGGGAAAATAACCAATTCCAGCAATTGGTTTCAATAATTCAGCTAAATACTTATATTTTGGTTGATACAATGACTTGGAATAAACGTATACGTTTGCGAACCGTAAACCGTTCGGTTGCTCCAAAAGTCCTATAATCACATTTGTTTTTCCACAATTTGAAGGTCCGGCGACAATGGCTCTTATTGTGGATGGTAGTAATGGACCCTGTCGATTTATATTCCTAGCAATATCGAAGTCACGATTGGTTATGGGTAGAGCAGATGGATGTTGTACTATCCGCATGTTTATTGACTATTAAACGGTTTACGCATGTGCTCTCGGATATATAAATTTAGAGTTAACAGTGTTTATGTGGTCAGTTCGTTCAGTATAGTGGAAGAGTTAACACTACACATGTTCCATGACACGAGGTTTTCTGAATAGCTTTATAGATAAATTACCTATTGAATTACACCTCCCAGGGTATAACTTTTGCGGTCCAGGGACTCGACTGGACAAACGATTAGCTCGAGGTGATATCGGTATAAATCCCCTTGACGAATCTTGTAAATTACACGATATTGCTTACAAAACTTTTCCAGACATTTCCCATCGTCGAATTGCTGATAAAGTTTTGGTGCAACAATCATTAGAAAGACTAAAGTCGTCGAACGCGTCTTTTGGTGAACGCTTGGCAGCTCTCACAGTTGCTTCAGCTATGAAGGGTAAAGAGAAACTTGGAATGGGGCACAAAAAGCGACGTCGTAAAGTTGGTGGTTTAATTCCGTTGCGAAAAATAAAGAAGAGAAGACAAACAAGAAAAAGAGGAGCTCTACCGTTTCGTAAGCTAGTGACAACTGCGAAAATTGCTCTTAAGAAAACGAAACCTCTCCAGCTGATACATGCTGCTAAAATAGCACTAAATACAATTCGCAAATTTGGAAAGCGATCTAAATCTCCCAGAATCATTCCTATTCCAAAGACAGGTGGTTTTCTACCGTTAATTCCGATTTTTGCTGGACTATCAGCACTTGGAGCTCTCTCTGGCGGTGCTGCTGGGATAGCTAAAGCTGTACGTGATGCGAAAACAGCACAACAACAGCTAGAAGAAGATAAACGTCATAATGCTTCAATGGAAGCTATTGCTCTTGGAAAAAATATTTCAGTACAACCTTTCCGTAAAGGCTTCGGTTTATACCTTAGACCTTTCAACAAAAAAAAACGTAAAATTTTTCGTAAAGTTACCTAATCGTCCTTTGACAGATTTGGATTTAGTCAATTACATTAACTATTTACAAATTCCACATTTTCGGGGAATCTTTATGCGTAACGAATTACCCAGAAAAGTTAAAAGGTGTGAAAGTGGAATTGTTAATTTAGATTTAAACACAGGAACTGGTACACATTGGACAGCGTATGTAAAACGAAATAAAAAAGCTATGTACTTTGACAGTTTTGGAGATCTTCGTCCACCTAAAGAATTGGTTCAATATTTACAGTCTTCCGGACCTTGTGCTATTACTTATAACTACAATCGTGTTCAGAACCCCTCAGATTTTAACTGCGGCCATTTAGTTGTCCAATTCCTTAATGAGACTAGGCAAACCTTTTCTTAAAAACAAACCACCAAACTAACTTCGTTGTAGTAGACAGAACGTCAAACCGAAAACATGTCATACACATTTACCTTGACTAATACAAAGTCGGAGCTGCAAATGATAATAAGTCCGCCAATTTTTTTAAGCGATGATGATGAATATCAAATTGCATTGTTAAATTTTGAAGCATATAACAGTATTCCGAATATCGATGAAACTAACAACAAATTCTACTTTGAAGGTTCTACACCACCAGTCGTTGTTCTTCCGGAAGGATCCTATGAAATCGATGATATTAATCATTATCTTCGCGAGAAATTGCGAGATACTGATGATGCTATTGAATTGTTTGGAGACAATACTACCTTAAAAAGCCATATAAAAAGCACCAAAAAAGTCAACTTCGCTCCTACAGATTCTCCCGCAAAGATATTGGGTTTTGAAAATAAGCTTCTACCATCACTTAAAGAGGTGTCTGATCATGTAGCTGACATTTTCAAAGTAAACACGATTTCAGTGATGTGTAACCTCGTAACCAACTCCTACATACATACCAGTGATGGTGCTAAAGGACTAGATGGACATATACTACATCAATTCTTTCCCAATGTACCCCCCGGATTTAAAATTGTTGAGAATCCTACGAATCTTATTTATTTATCAATCAACACTCGTGTCATCGACTACATTTCCCTTAAAATAGTTGATCAAGACGGTAATCTAGTTAATTTCCGTGGAGAGCGTGTCACAATAAGATTGCACTTACGAAAAGCGTAACATGGTAGTGCAATATAGCTGTCCCCAACGATATTCAAAGAAGAATAGTACTATAAAACTACTACCACAATCCCGGATGCTTATTTCGCCTACAACCATTAAGCGATTAACACCGCTCAATAAACAGTTCCTTAAATCTTTGGGGTTGCGACTGAAAAAGAGGAAACGGTAAAATGGTAGCAGAAATACTGAATGTTACCGAAAAAGCAGTCTTCGATAACGCTATAGTTAACGCTGATAAACATACTCATCAACCTTATGCGAATTCAACTTTCAGAAATAATGATACGATACGTATTCCAATAGAAAATGAAGATGTTTACACTTTGCCTTCTAGTAGTTTCCTATACATAGAGGGTCGTTTGCTTCTTAAAAAGGATGGAAAGGCAACTGCGAACACTTCTTTTATCCATAATGGAATTTTACACCTGTTTGATGAAATTCGTTATGAATTAGGTGGAAAAGTTATTGATCGAGTCCGTAATCCTGGCATGGTTACAACAATGAAAGGTTACGCATCTTACAACGAGAATGAAAGTAAACGTCTCAGCAACAGTGGAAGGTTGCCTCCTGCTTTAAGCGATCTAGAAGGAATTAAGCTTAATTCTGTAAAACTAGTAGATTCCAACGGTTACTTCAACGTTTGTATTCCACTACGCATGATTTTTGGATTTGCTGAAGACTTCCGAAAAATAATATTAAACGTTCGACAAGAATTAGTTCTAGTTCGCAGCAGCACTGACAATAATGCTTTATATTGCTCAGCAACGCCACTTGAAGATGTAGTTGTACATTTGGATCAGATTTCTTGGAAAATTCCTCATGTATCTGTAGCAGATGCTGAACGTTTGAAATTGTTGCGTTATGTTGATCGAAATTTAAATATGGAACTTTCATTTCGGAGTTGGGAACTACATGAATATCCGCTACTTCCCAAATCGTATTCTCACAACTGGAATGTGAAAACAACGTCACAATTGGAAAAGCCTCGCTTCATTATTTTCGGATTTCAAACAGATAAAAGTAATAATCTTGCAACAAATATGAGTGCCTTCGATCACTGCAAACTAACCAATTTTAAAGTTCACTTAGGATCTACTATGTACCCGTATGATAATTTGAATTTAGATTTTCATACTTCCAGATTTGCCGTTTTATATGAAATGTATGCCAACTTCCAACAATCGTATTATGGCAGTGTAAGTGAACCCTTATTCGATCCTAAGCAATTTCTAGTCATTGCTCCTCTTGTAATAGTAGACTGTTCATATCAGAATGAAACTGTTAAATCTGGTAGTATAGATATACGTCTAGAGTTTCAAACTAAAGAAAATATACCAGACAAAACAGCAGCTTTCTGTTTAATAATACATGATCGTGTGATACGTTACAATCCATCCACAAGCTTAGTTCAAGAAGTATAACACACAACGATCACTTCCACAATTTAGTTTTCTTACCGGTACTGAACAGTGAGCACGATGACTTTCTTATTGGACGTACAAGGTTTTCAGTGTAGTGAGAATCGATTTGTTTTTAAAGAAGTAGCTGTTGTTGCTCTAAAAGAAGAACCAGTTTATCATTTCACATTTGAACCACCATTTCCATGGGACGCTCTCCCCGTTCGTTACAGAAGTCAAAATCGTTGGTTAACAAGAAATTTTCATGGGTTATATTGGGATAACGGCGATCTTCCGTACTCTACGCTTTATGATAGAATTTACTCCATATTGATGGAGTCAACAGTTGTATATGTTAAAGGATTACAAAAGATGATGTGGTTGCAGGAATTCTTTCCTACTGTTAACTTTGTTAACATTGAAGATATCGGATGTCCAGCTCTCTCCAAACTCCCAACTCATTTTAAAGTTAAAGTGTGTTCTTATCATTTATTTACAACCGCTGTTGAACAGAATTGTGCTTATAAAAATGTTCTTTTATTAAAATATTGGTTGTCTCTACATTGATAAATTGACTGTATTTTTTCCTTTAAACAAATAAAACAAGTTCATAATATAAATTAGATTTTTATTTTTTTATATTCTTATACAATGTTATACATTTTACGTATGTATTTCTAAATCAGCCGCTTTTCCAACAAATCCTTTAAGGCGAATTGACGGATGACCCACTTTATTCACAATTTTTTCGTTTATGTCCTCGATTTCTGCATCCGTAAAAGCTTCTGCATGTCTGCACGGAAGAAATATGATAAAGCTGTATAAATCAGCTAATAGACGAGGTCCCCATTTTGTATTCACCTTTTTGAAGCGTTGCACGGGATACGTTTGATTTACTTCCAGTGATTTCAGAGCACGTATTTCTTTCTCTTCATAACCCACCCGCACATTATTAAACTTTTCGATAAAGGTTTTCATGTTAAACTGACTTAAACACACTCAACTCTGTTATACATCTACTGCTCCTTCACTCATTCCCGTAACTTATGTAAAATCCCCTTCCACTACATAAGCTTCAGTGGAGGGGAACTTATTATACAAACCACGTTGCTCGTTTTAAATGTCTCAGTTGTTACGGAAAAAAGCGATCATGATCAGTGTGTCATCGTTACTGATTTTAACATATTTGTATAACAATACCCTCTACATTTCCCGACCTGATAATACTATTGGAGATGAAGCCTATGTTTGTAAAAATTTTAATAAGGATATTGATGTGTCTTGTACATGGAAGAAAAATTGGGATACTATTATTTTAAGAAATGTTAATGGAACAAATGTCTTTACAGTTGAAAACGTGCAGAACCTTCACTCTGTAAAGCTAGCATTTATTGATAAACATGGACAGTTTCGAAGATATATTGAAAGTCGATGGATTCAGCTTAAGGATAATGAAAACAGAGACGTTACAACTAAGGGCTATATCACCGACTCTTTCTTATTTCTACAAGTTGTTAGTACTATTAATATAATCTTATTGTTCAATATTTTGATTGTATCACTTACATACTTCATTTATTTCAAAATAAAGAATCGTTAACTATAACGACTTCACTTTTGCTTCATATGCCTGTACCTTACACTTTTCTCCACTTCCTCTACATTATCATGTAAAAGGATTTAAGACTCGTAAACTTCAGACGACTGCAGACGTATTTAATTTCACATGTACATATGTTTCAACTCATTGTGAAGCATTCGACCACTACATACAGACAAGTTTAAAGTCAATGACCTTGACCTTAAGTAACCTCTCCTCCTCTGAATTAGAACCGGTCATCTTACACTACTTAAACAACCTAATCGTTTCGAATAATTAAATTTTATAGCACAATTTACTTAATTTTTTCTTCTAAATGCAATAAACGACAAATTTAATTTCCTAACATATATAAACCATAGAATATGTTATAACTACCACTCATATGTTTGGGTACGTTCATTTATACTGAATCTATTTACAGTGTTATTTCTAAATAAGACATTTAAGCCTGGTAAAAATATAAAACTAACACTATGAGCATTGAAATTCAGCAGTTATCGATAATTAGAATAGATGTTTAACTGCAAAAAGGATAAATTTTATACTTGATAAATTAATCAGATTGTTGAACATGGGTAGTATAAGTTTCAACGCTTCAGAAAACTGTAAGAGAACATTGTTCTAAATAAATCATAATGATCGCATTTTACTTTTGGTGAATTTATCTTTCCTGGGACAGGTTGTGTTTAGGTAAGGCGGGGTTGAAAACTGGGGTAAATATATAAATAATTTTTTTCTCTTACACTTTTTACATCGAACCAACATAATGTTCCTCTTTCATATACACTACATACCCCCACCTGAATCCCCACCATTTTCCCAACCCTCTTTCTCCCTATTTAACTCATTCACTCTCTGTTCGCAACACTATTCCTTCTCCAACCTTCCTCATAGCAACATCATGTCTATGAATCAAGTACAAGGTACTCTCCTCCCAAACAATTACTCATTACCTGGACATGCTATCATTGCTGTACAACCGTTCCGACAGGTGGTTAAATCCTCTATCACCTCCAAGGTTACCACTAAGTTGCAGTGTCAGCAATGTCTTCAGTTATGTCCTAGCACGAAAGGCTTCGTTTGCCTTTCATGTCGGTTTATGGAACCCTCTGAGTTTTGTACTAGCTGCAAAACTTACTCGGAGGATGTTGTAAACCGAATTTGTCCTAATTGCAGATCAGGATACCTCTGCGATAAGACCGGTTTGTTTTATGAGTCCTCACAGTATCATACCTTGCAGTGCTACATTTGCGCTTCATGGTATGATAGGGAACAAGTCCGCAACGACCTAGAAAGTTATTCTACCGAAGAGTTCATCCTCTCGTAGTTGTCTTATTTCTTTCTGATCCTTTCCGACCTGTTTTTCGACTGTAAATACATTCGAAACATCGGTTTGTATACTCTACTTTTTCCAATCCTACACCACTCTTACCCCACTTCTTAGATCATCCCCACTCATCCCCTCTCTTCCTTCTTCCTATCTAAGCTGTTGCAACTGTGTAGCATACATCACTGCACGAGTACGGTTCACTCGTTCAACATGAACCTTTCTCATGTTTCACTTGTCCTGAGTAAAGACGTCGTGAGGTTACCAACCTTTTATTTATATCAAAATAAAGAATCGTTAAATTTAACAACGTTTCCATTAAATTCTAACGTCTCGACAGGTGAATACAGATAATACAATATCCTACATACAGTAAGCCGTTTCTAAAACCTCCTGATAAAAATAATCTAACCAATAATTACTAAACTGGAGGGAATGGTTGGGTGGGAAAGGAGGGGGGGGTAGGCTGTTGTATTTTCTAAATATCATGTATACACATCTACCTATAGTGGGTAGCCGATTTTAGAACAAGGACAGGGGAGGAAGGTCGTTACCCGACAGGTTAGGTTAGGGTAACGACCTTCCTCCCCCGTCTTTGTTCCAGAATCGGCTATCTTACCCTACTCATAATCTTCATCGGAAATGGGTAGAGATGTTAATTTATCGAAAAAATCGTCTTTGAGAGGGAACGTTGATTGGTCAAGTTTAGTAATATCGTCGCACAAGTTGAAATTGTGTAGGATCAGAAAAATACTTCTTCACTTGGAAGCAATGAGAAGGGTCGAGTTCTTCAGACAGTTTATCGAGGGAGGAAGCCATAAAACGAAAGGAATCGAGAAATCGAATTTTAACAAATACGTTTTGAGTAGAGTTATCTGAAACACCGGGAACAGTATCAACTCGCAATAATTTGGTAAAGGAAACGTATTTTTCTTTATTTTGAGCAATTACGCTAAATTTAACATCGTTGACAGCCATTTCTTTTAAAAATAAATGACAATCGTAACCGGAGAGGTTGTGGAAGAATACAGCCACAAAGTTGGGTAGTTTGTAGTTTAAGTTACATCTGGAATGAGCAGCCCCTAATCGAACTTTACCAGTCCAATGACAATGATCGCGAACCTTTACATCATCGATTAGGAAGGGTTATTCGCAAATATTACAAGACGACGTTTCAGAGAAAAGTCGCTTTTCTTCATCAGTCAGGGGTATCATAGGAGCCGGGATCTTTAAAAATCGATGATAAATGTCAGAAACGTCTTGATCAAGAGTTTCAACAAATTGATTAGCTCAATCAGGTCCTCTATAAGTTCTGAATATTGAAAGGGAATCGTCAAAAGAGCACTTCAAGTAAGCAAACGAGTGCGGTTGATGTTCGTGGGTGGGTGTGGTGGAGGTCTTGTTAGGATCGGAAAAGCATGTATGAATGGGTCGCAATATGGTTTCGAAGTCTGCATAAACAACAAATGGTATTTTGATACGTTTGTGGTAGTTTTGAAATTTTAAAACGTTATTAGGGATGAGCCTACCCATCTTATCCAATTTGAGATCAGCAGTTGGCAGCGTCGTGTAAACGTGGTTGCAATCATTCCGCTGATGACGGTGCAGGTGAGCCACAGAGCTGAAGTATTGCAAGCAGCCGTCACATAGGAATTTGCGATGTTCTGTTTTGGAGAGTAGTTGAGAGAGCAAACGTGACATATCCTTAATCCAACAGTAATGATTATTTCCTCGATCATCGTGTAGCAAGAATAAATTGATGTGCAGCCGTCGTTTGACGGACGAGTAGTAGAGGGGACCAACAATTTCCCAGATCCATTTTCCATCTTTCAAAACGTATTCAGTCCCGTGAACATTCACAGAGCAATGGTTCTTCGTTTCAAACTTGGGAATGTCGTTTAATTTAATAGGAAAATCGATACCGTCATAGTCCATCGTGCGGGAATAATGCGGATAGGAAGTCGTTCTGTGCGGGTTGGCTTGGGCGGGATACAAAGCTGAGGTTATTGCCCACGCAAAGCAGGCTTGGTCATCGTTTCGCACGTTCACAACAGCTCTCTTAAGTACAATTTGTTTAGGTAGAGGAATGTAAGATGAAGCTCTAAGGGGATTGTACTTGTTGCAATTGAGTTCTAGGAAAAGGACTCTTTCCAAAGACCATCCTGTAAGAATGAAATAATAGTAAGCACAAGTGAAATATATATATAAAGAGAATGATAAATTACCTGACTCTCGTTCTTGAAACTCAGAAGCGTTACCCTCAAGAACGTCGAAGAAGCTTTGGAAAATATTGGAAAGATCCGTCGACTGAGTGACAACTTTGTTATTGGTGTTGAAGGATTTCACATCAACCAATTGTTTAGCATCGTGCACATACCGTCCGAAAAGATCAAGATTTAGTTTAAGCGTGTCATGCAGTTGTATCTGATTACGAATAGCACGCAAGCATTTGTCGAAAACTTCGGTGAAAAAATCGGTATACGACAGGAAGAACTTGGCGGATGAAATACGAAAGGACACAATTCTGTTAGCGAACGCGGACGAAAGGAAAGTAATTCCTTCCTCAAGAGGAGAGCAGCAAGTTTGTTTATGCTTGAGGCTACAAAGGTGACCGTTGTAGGAGTGTTGTGGAATGTAAATGTTACAAGTCAGAGGACGAAGACCATCAGCTCTGGGGATAAACCAAAAAGGTCCCAAAATACTTTGAAAAAAAAAAACATTTTGGGATTTTCAGGTTAGGTTAGGTGGTGTTAGTCGGCCCGATACAGGAAAGTACAAAGAGACCATTGTTCTTCTAAATCGTGAATAAGACATATATGTGAAATCTGGTGAATTTATGTTTCCATGGAGAAGTTGTATATAGGTATGCAAGGGATGAAAAATGGGGTGGAAAAGGGGTTGAGAAGAAAATCCGCTGAAAAACATCATAGGGAAATGGGTACAAGGGTGGGGGGTCGGGGCGCTGGAGGTGGTAGGAGGGGGGTCGGGAGGCCTAAATCTGAGAGGGGTAGTTGTCTGAATTTGATACTTCTGACATAGTGGTACCTTCAGTCTTCGACATCAATAGTGAGAGACACCTTTTTTTTTAGCACCGCTCCTTATACCTTTAATTAATTCTTGAAATTAAGGGTACAAATTACTTCCCCCATTACAGACGTCCTCCAAGTTTCGTTGAAAGCAAATTATTCTTGATGGAAGACTATACATTTTTTACTCAGACATTTTCTCCCTATCATCTACCCTTCATACACTTTTCGGGGGTCAAAGTATGAGGGTGAAACACGTTCAAAAAATATTTCTCGGCTTTTCAGGGTGGGATCATTTAGCCCACTGTTCAACTTACTTTTTCCAAGAGGAACACTTTTTTTTTAACTGCTTCTATTTTTTTTTAAACTTAAAGGTGTCAACTTTTTGTCAATTTTATTTTTTTTTTCAAAAATTTTTTCAGATTCGGGTACTTCCACTCGGGGACCTTCTTCCCACACCATAAGTTATTACCCGATTTAAACTCCTTCTGCTTCAAAAAAATTTCTAAAGCCTCATTTTTACACTTTTACCCCCATCATTTTTTACGCTGAAGTATTTCATTAAATACTTCATTGTCTTCTTATACTACACCTCATTATCCATATTTGCATGTACTAATTTTTCATACTACTCTTTTCCTGCCCTCAAAATATATTTTTTTTAATTTCTGGACTTTTATTTTTACCATTATCTGGATTTTTCGTCCGACAACTGTCTATTAAAATTTATAAACGAATACAACAGGTTCAATAACACATATTACACCTTATATACTCTTTTAATTACCCCACTCCTTCATCAATTAAAAAATTACTACTACCTAGCGATGCCACCTCATTATAAAAAATATTGCTACACCATCACCTTCGCTACTACACTACTCCATACCACTTCCTTTACATCCCCTCTATTCCCCACTACTCCCCCACTCTTTCCCCACCACATACCTTCCTATTTATACCCTTGTCAACCTGAGAGAGCATCACTTCACCAGAAGGGTCTTATGAATTAACATGGATCTTTCTCGTGTATCTATTGTCCTTTCACCATTCCGGCAAACTGTTAATGAAACCACCTTCCTCCAATGCGGATATTGTTGGCGTCTGCGTGAAAGCTGTACGGCTGAAACAGGATTCTGTTGTCAAGAATGTTTTGACAACAGACCTCTGCTCTTCTGCCACAGCTGCAGATTTTATCATTGTGATGTCGTAAACCTGTGCTGCCGACGTTGTCGTCAGGGGACTCAATCGTACCTCTGCGAAAAGTCGGGCTTTGTTTACGAGATCGATGATACGCACACGCTGTACTGTATTCTTTGCAATACTTACGAGCAAAGGCGTCAACTCTTCCAATCCATTATGTTTTCATAAACCTACCTTTCAATCGCTCCCTCTCCTACACCTTTCTTTTCCTTTTTAAAGACTTGTGACCTTGACACACTTTCCATATAACTTCTTATTATCCCCAAACTCTACCTTAATCTTATATCTCAAACGTCTACTACCTTTTGCTTCTTTATTTATTTCTTAACACAAATATATACATGTACACGTTCTACGCTCCTTCTACATAACCAAGATTATTACTTATTTCTATTACATATCCTTCTTCAAATACGGTCTTATTTGTGATACGGTGGTTCTCACTGCAAACAAACTCGTACCTGCACATCTCACCACACCATCCGCAATGAATGTGAACTTCGTCATGGATATACACTTCCAACATCCATAAATTCGGAAGTCGTGTATATAATGACACAATTCCTCCATTACTTCCCCAATATCGACAGCTCCAACACATTGGTAGGTAGCGAAGATTATTCCTATCACAGTACAGCACATACGCAGAACATGCTGAGAAGTTCGTTTCACATTTGAAGAGTTTTCGAGCTACGTTCCACTTACATACTTCATTGCTTTATTTACAGTATACTCCTCTGTGTCTACGTAATCTCCTCTACGTAACACAGTGTTACGCTGCGCATCATACAATCCTTCCATGTGGTCCGCATTATTCCAATACTCTACTTCTTTTGTACCACCACAAACTTCATCGATACTACAACCTCTACTACTGCTTCTTACATCCATTCTCAAACCAATCTTCTCAACTACTTCTGCCTTCTCTTCCTTTTCACCACTTTAACGATTGTCTACCTGCTTACAACTGCACTTCTTTCCCATCCTTCCCCATCAGAATATCTACATGAATCACGTACAATTGCAATTGCAATAATCAGTGTAAGTGTAACTAAATACCTAATATCATTCCTCGAATAACGTTGCAATGACACTTCAACGGCTGTAGACGTATTTAAAACCTTCCGTCATAAAAATTGTAAACTTCAGACGACTACAGACGTATTCAATTTTACATTACCGACACATGTACATATATTTCAATTCATTGTGAAGCATTCGACCACTACATACACACAAGTTTAAAGTCAATGACCTTGTGTTAATTTGACTTTAAGTAACCTCTCCTCCTCTGAATTAGAACCGGTCATCTTATACCACTTCAATAAATTTTTAAACCAATGTCACAACCTTATCACTCCTGACTTAAAACGTAGACTACATGTATCAGGCCCAACAGTTCCCCGCATGTACTGTTTGCCGAAAATACATAAGCCAGGAAAGTCATTTCCACCAATTGTTTCAGCGGTCGGTTCACAGACCTATTAACTAGCCAAATGGCTTACGAATGGATTTAAAAATCTCATCATTCATCATTCTAGCTTTTCTGTAAAGAATTCTATCGAATGCACCAATAAAGTCAAAGATATCAAATTAAAAGATAGTGAGATTTTAGTTTCATTTGATGTCTGTTCTATTTTTCCAACTGTACCGATTCCGCTTACCTTGACATATCTAGAGGATTTACTCAAAGAAAATGGTTTCACCGCTGATGTTGTGGCTGAGTACGTTTCTCTAGCTTCAATGTGCATGCGGCAGAATTATTTTCAGATAAATGGTTGCTTCTACGAACAGAAGGAAGGAACATCATTGGGGAACTCCTTATCATCCTTGATAGCTGATCCTTTCATGAGTCGTTTCGAAAGCAATTTGAGTCACTTGGACTATTCTCCTCGGCTATGGCTAAGATACCTATGTGGATGATATTTTTGCTGTTTTTGATTTGAACTCCGGTAATCTCAACGATTTCCTTATTAAATTTAATTCATTTTTCCCTTCTGCTAAATTTACCGTGGAAAAAGAAAACGACGGACAAGTACCGTTTTTAGATACCTTAGTTATAAGAAACGGGAATTCCTCAGAATTTGATATCTATAGAAAGTCCACTAGTACTTGTAGATTTATTAGCAATGAGTGTAATCACTGTATGCAACATAAGATGGCTAGTTTTAATTTTCTTGTACATAGATTGCTCAGTTTCCCATTAAATAGGGACAGGTATAAAAAAGAACTTAATACTATCAAATATATTGCTAATGAGAACGGTTATAAAAGTAGCATTGTTGATAAAATCAATCAATCAGATTAAATTCAAGAATCTTATTTCAAAATCCTCGACTTTTCAGACTGATACAACTAAAACCAAGTTTATAACTATTCCATTCGGACCAAGGTTTACCCGAGGTTTAGAAGGTATTTTTCGTAAACTAGGTATCCAAATTGCCTATACCTCAAACAGTAATTCACTTCAAACTCTTCTTGGTAATCCGAAGGACAAGATTCCATTTCTGGAAAAGTCGGGGGTATATGAAATAGATTGCAAGGACTGTAACAAGAAGTATATTCGGCAAACTAAACGATCCATTAATATTAGGTTTAAAGAACATTTGGCTCATGCTAGATTTGGAAGAACTGAAAAGTCCAGTGTTGCCCAACATATTTTAAACGAAAACCATAGAATTAATATTGACAACCTTAAATTTGTTAATCAAATTAGAAGTTGTTACCTGCTTGGCAGTTTTGAAAGTATGTATATTTATAAAAATAGATTGAACTCCCTCAACGGTAACAAAGGTCCTATTCCCAGCTCTCCGTTATTTAGTATAATTAAGGATATTTGTAAGGTTCACTGAACATTGTGATCGTTTGACTGAGCTTCTTTCACTGAACCGTAACACTAGTTAGTATTTATAATGTAAATTTGACCGTTAGCATTTAGTGCGATGAATGAGCTATCGGGAGGAGCGGCAGGAATCGCGAAAGCCTTTAACGACGCCAAGGCTGCTCAAAAAAGTCTCAACGAGTCTGAACGTCACAATAATGCTATGGAAGCAATCGCAGTTGGGAAAGGTCTCTTCTTGAAACCATACAAAAAAGGTCTAAGAATTTATTTACCAGACCAAAAAAATCCCTCTAAACATATCTCGCCGGCCGCTTACTGATGCCGATTTATACAGATACATTATAAAATATGGAATTCCTTACTTTCGTGGAATACTCATGCGGGATAGTTTACCCAAGAAAATGCGCGCCATCGAATGCGGAGTTGTTAATCACGGTATGAAAACGGGGAAAGGTACTCATTGGACGGCATACAAAATAGAAAATAGTAGAGCAGCTTACTTTGATAGTTTCGGAAATTTGCGACCGCCTCCGGTGGTGGTGAAATATTTAAATTCCTCTCAACCATGTAAAATTCATTATAATTACGATCGCAAACATAAGTATAACTCATTCAACTGCGGTCATCTAGTACTAGAATTTTTATTCAATACTACACCGCCCCTCCACTTTTAAAGGCAAGTTTAAGTTAGTAACCCCATTTGACATAACGTTAACAGAGCATCAACATGTATACGTTTACTTGAACTGGTGTTACATCAACTTTGCAAGCTAATAAGAGTCCTCCTATTGTTTTGGATGACAATTTTGAGTATTCATTAGGTCTAGTCAAATTTGAAACGTACAGTTCTATTACAAATATAGATCAAAGCAATAATAAATTTTACGTTGGTGATAAAATAAAATCTATACCGGTAGGATCGTATAAGCTTGACGATATAAATCGTTATCTACGCATACAATTACGCGACCCGAGAGTAAAAGGTACTAAAGATGTGACATTTCTAAATATAACTGGCAACAACACTTTACTTTCGGAAATTAAATGTACAGAGCAAGTTGATTTCACAAAACCGGATTCTATAGGACAACTGCTAGGATTCAAACCGAGAATTATTAAAGCTAATAGTCATGAAGTGTCTGATTATCCTGCGAATATTTTTAAAGTAAATGCAATATGTATTCACTGCAATCTTGTCTCTGGTTCGTATAGCAACAACGAAGAAGCCCATATTATTATTCATCAGCTTTTTCCAACGTTCCGCCGGGCTACAAACTCGTGGAAAATCTCACCAATGTTTTTTAGTTGCCTATAAATACGAAAATAATCGACTCTCTCGTCATTAAAATAGTTGATCAGGACGATGAACTGACTAATTTGCGTGGAGAGGCCGTAACAGTAAGACTTCATCTGAAACGTACCAGTAAAGTATAATGGTCGGCCGTTATAAAAAGTTTAGCAAGGGTAGGATGATTTATAGGAAACCTGCATTATCTCGATCCGTCAGTACTAAGGCAGAATTGAAACGGTTAACACCTTCAAACGCTCGCTTTCTGGAAAGTTTAGGATACCGAGTTAAACGAAAGCTAAGTTGAAACCATGCATTCTGAAATTTTGAATGTAACGGAGCGCGCGCTGTTTGATTCATCCATAACCAATGCGAAACGTCACACACATCAACCGTATACGAATACAACCTTTAACACTTTCGCTGCTACCAAGTGAAGGCACCCTACACCCAAAAGCGGGAAGTTCTTTTTTACATATTTGCAATGTAAGGACCTGTGTCACATATCCGTGACGGCCGCACATGGCTCAAAACGTTTCCGTCACGGATCCGTGCCAGACGCAGTGAAAGTGTTAAAAACAATGATGAAATTCGCATTCCAATGGAAAATGAAGACGTGTGCACTTTACCGTGGGATAGTATTCTATACGTTGAAGGAAAATTGGTAAAAACCGATGGTACAGCATCAGCAACTGCCAAATTTATAAATAATGGGATTTCCCATCTTTTCGATGAAATTCGTTACTGAATAGGTGGAAAAACTGTTGATCGTGTTCGAAATCCCGAAATAACCAGTGGGAATTTTAACATATGCATCCCATTGCGAATGCTTTTAAGTTTTGCTGAAGATTTTCGAAAAATTCTCAACATAAAACAAGAACTTATACTAATAAGAGGTAGCGTCGATACAAACGCTGTAGTGAATACAACTGCTGGCGAAACAGTAAAAGTTGTGGTTAAAAAATTTCTTGGAAAATCCCACATATATCTGTTGCAGATATAGAACGCCTGAAACTTCTAAAATACTTGCAAAAAAATCAACAGATGGAAATTAATTTCCGCAGTTGGGAGTTGCATGAATATCCACTACTACCTCAAACAAATATTCATACCTGGGCTGTTAAAACAACATCACAACTTGAAAAACCTCGCTTTGTGATATTTGCATTTCAGACGGATAGAAATAATAAACCAGAAAAAAATAAAGCCTACTTTTATCATTGTGAACTTAATAATATTAAATTGAATTTAGGTTCTTCTATGTACCCTTATGACAACCTCCATCTTGATTTCAAAAACAACAAATTCTCTATATTATACGAGATGTATGCTCAATTCCAATAGTCTTATTACGGAACCGTTAGCGAACCGGTGTTAAAACCGTCAGAATTTAGGAAAGTTGCTCCATTATTTGTAATCGACTGTTCACACCAGAACGAGATTGTAAAATCCGGGGCGAAAGATGTACGCTTGGATTTTGAAACTAATTTTGAAACTAATGAGGCGATTCCAGCAAATACAGCTGCTTACTGCTTAATTTTGCACGATCGAATGGTTCGTTACAACCCTTCCACCAATATTGTCCAAGTATTATAATTCCATGGAGTTCATAGTCGATGTGCAAGGTTTCAAGGCAGAGGGTAATATCTTCCTTTTTAAAGAATTCGCTTTCAATAAAATAAATTGCGACGAGAAAGCATGGTATTTACTATCTCCACCATTTCCTTGGTCGCAACTTACAGCCCGATATAAGAGTCAGAATGGGTGGCTTACTAGAAACTATCACGGGTTAGGGTGGAATAGTGGGCACCACGATTATCAAGAGACTGTCACTGATATAGGTAAAGTTTTAAGTAATTCAACTGCTGTATACGTTAAAGGATTGGAGAAACGGGTGCGAATATCGAAACAATTTCCACATTTAGAAAACATCATCAATCTGGAGGATTTGGAGTGTCCATCTTTAACAAAATTCCTCGCAAATTATAAAACCACTCCTTTCAAGATTCGTACTATAATTGCGCATTAGAAAATGTTTTTGTTGTTAAAAATTGGTTACAGATGTACCTATCTTCAAAATGATAAAATAAATCTTTTTTGACACTTTTGTATTATTTCTTTTTAGTAATAGGAAATACTACAAACGTTCGAGCATGAGAATAATTGAAGCAGTAGCTGTTTGACAGTAACTTAGTAAGCATCGACATATATTATTATGAACCGCGGCTGTAGAATTTTAATAAACTTCTACAATAACAATATTCTGCCACAAAAAAAAAACGAAAATTTAGAACTTTTAGAATTTGAAGACTTTTTTCTGAATACAATATAGCTAACTATAAACACATATAGGTTGGAATAGTTGTTTATAGCAACAACAACATCGCCGACGTTGAGAATTACACTGTAAGAGCGAAGTTCTATGACCGTAATGGTAATTACTATACGAGAAATATATGCAGAAGGTATTTTGAGAGCCGGCTAAACGAAGATTTAGAATTCTTCAACGTCGAAAATTATGACATTTTGCAGATGACAGGTGAACTAATTAGAGCTGACAAAGGAGTCGGGAGCGATTACTGAAGTAGCAGTTATAAGGATAGTGATGATGAAATTATGGAAGGATAAAGTATAATAAGTAACCCCACATAACGGACAAATGATTGTAGACTAAACTATTTATAAAGAACCTTAAACCGCTTTTTCTTGTTATAGTGAGCGAAAGCAGTACCCCTGAACCACCCTCACTACAGTAAGAAAGATGAAGTTCACTTAAGGGCATTGATTCATACAGAAATTGAACATGTTTAAACTTGCTAGAGGTAAACGACTTCCCTCTTCCTCCTCCGTGTCATAGAACCGGCGAATCTATACTACTAACGATATAACGTACAATTCATGATTACAATTTTTCTTGCCTGCAGACTTCTTATTTATATAACTTAAAGAATAACTGGATAGATAACACGGAAGTAGTTGTTTTGTAGAAATATTTAATAAACATTTTTGTTAATAGCGTTCATTGGTCGGTAATGTAAAAACTTTTATTTTTTATTCAGAATTTTTTTTAAAAGCCCCAGTAATATTTAGATAATACCAATTATGTGATCCCCCTGGTGTCGTGTTGTCGTTCCGTTTTTATTCAAACGGTTACTGGGTTACACCTATAAGAAAACCCGTCCAAAAGTAACGCATCTTTACAGTACCCCGTTTTAAAAATTTCCATGTTTTACAATAAATTGTTTTGGATATATCTAACGCAGCAACTTATTCTGACAATATCAAACAACGTAATATTTATCCAAAAAAGTTTTTCTAAGCAGGTAAATGATTATCAATTACAGTGACCCATAAGAAGACATCTTTTACCGCCCTTATAATATCACAATTATTGTGCCTACATTGCCTGTCCGACAAGTGGTTGCGTGTTTACCAAACGAAACAAATGATTGGAATAAGAACATGATAATAATGGGAAATCTATCATAATAACTGCTTATCATTTCGGTTTTGGTAATGATTATTACTTAATGAATTGAAAATTTAAGGATGTATAAATCCCAATAATAATAGCACAATTGCTTTGTGAAACTTAGAACGTACTGTAGCGAACGCGAACGTGCTTGTGTGCGACTGCGTATGCTTTTATGCGTTGCCGGCCAGTCAACTAGTCGCAGCCAGTTTTCGGCAATGTATGCGTGTGTTTGTAGGTGTGTGTCTGGTACCTGCTTTCCAAGAATGTATTTAAGCGGTTCGCCGAAAACGTAAACAATCTTACAAACTTCCAGACTTTTCTAGATTGTTCCATTATGCAATAAAAAAGGAAAGACGTTTGACAGTAAGTGAGTAATAAATTGACCGTGACAGTGGTAACATCCGAAATAAATCGACAGTGTTAAAAGTGCAGAGACAAATAAATAGAGACGCGCATATAAGTGAGTGTTGTAAATAAATAGTACGCTAAGTTCCGTATTAATTAATAGTGTTTTTAAGTAGTTATTATTAAATAAGTATATATAAATTGTGTTCCTGTACTTTATTTAGTCTTGTAAATAAATTTTTAATAAACCCACGAATACTACAGTATTATTAAAATTAAGAAATATGGCACGAATGAAATCACATTGTATTTCAGTTGCCTGTACATATTATGATAGGGTTTATATTACAATGCTTACACCTTTAAACTCGCCAATTTTGTTAAACAAAACGGCCAATTCTAAGCCTGGGCTAAAATGTAAAGGGAAGTAAAAATTTTTGTTTAAAATATGTTTTGGATGACGACCAGATTTAAACAAACAATGCGCACCAACAAACTCATCCTAATAAGGCAGGTAGGTACAATGTTGGAAGGGGCAGGCGCTGTAATGCCATTACTATAATTTGTGAAGTTTAGTAACGCAGAAAAATGATCAAAAAATATATAATATTTATATTAGTATAGATAGCAATTTTAATACATAAAAACTTTTGGTTTTCATGTATAATTGTACTTTAGTTCTTGAACAAAACCAAAACATATTTAGATTATAGGTACCTTAGGATCAGAATCTAAACAAAAATCATTACTCAAGAAATTGTGGTGTACTGAACATTGATTTATTGTTTGTAAAACTTTTTCGATTTGTGTTTTAATTAACGTGCAAAGATTAAAAGTTTGAAAAATGTTGAATTTGGGTAAAAATAAAGTTCTTCAAAATTAAAATAAAAACCACAAAGTTATACAGTAAACAAAGTTATCCGAGCGGGTCCGGCGGTAGACCAATCAACGCCAAGCGAGATAGAGGTGGTGGGGAGACCTACACCTATAAATACGGCCGTCTCTGTCGACTCAGCCTCAGACGCTCCTGATTCTTCTAGAAGAATACTTCGAAGTCATCATCGTCTCCATTGAAAATGTTCGGCACAGATTCGAACGTAACTGGACCACGGCTCATCAGCCCGGAAAATCATCTTCCTATTGACTCCGGCCGTGAAAGCTCCAAGCATACAATAAAAAATTGTAAAAATGACATTCGCCAAGAATTGTAAATATTTTTCTTTCATTTGTATATATTTCTTATAGTACTGTAATCTAACTCTTCAACTAGCATATGTAATTATAAGTATATATATATATTTAGTTCATGGTTGACGGATACTTGTAGATTCTCGTTGTCGCTTACATTTTTTGACCATTCGGGAATAGGTTACGTAAAGGGGGTGTAGAAAGGAAAAAAAGGAAGTTTGTTGTGAAGAAACACGATTCTATCAAAAGATAAATAAAACCACCACCGTCATAAATTGTTATTCTAGTACGCCCAATAATTCAAAAGCCTACAGGTAATGTTAAGGTTAGAAAGAAAGGATAAGAAACTCTGTCGCATCAAGGTAGAGCTCCCGAGGAGCTGTATGACCTTGACGTGGTGGAGGGCAGCAATGGTCCGGTGCGGAGGGGCCGTGCTTTAACGCACGACTCCCTTCGAGTTGGACTAGCCAACAGCAGCTCATCGAAAATCCAGGTCGCGTCCGTTTCCATATTGGGCGGCGACCTGGTCGGCCGAGTTTTCTCCAGTGTGGCGTCTAGCTCGACGTTACTGGGCTAAATATTCAATTCAAAATAGTAGATAAAACTAAATATAAATTACCGCAAGTGGGTTCCGGTTCTACTGGGGAATCCCACCTCGTGCGACCGGCGTGAGATGGCGCTGCCTGCGAGAGTAGCCCCGCGGATTTTAGGGGGGGATGCACTCTGCTCAGAGACGTGTTTATTATATAGACTGAGCATAAGTCGCAATTACTGTGAAAGTAAGTGAAGCCAAGACGGTAGACAACCTTCATTTTAATGTGCAGGCAAAAAATATTTGAGTTTCATTTGAACAGCATTATGCTGCGGGGAGTTTATAAAATAGTTCAGTAGTTTCAAGTAGTTAAAGCTTCGTCTGGGCTCGCCAATCGTGCTAGCGAAACGTCAGGAAGCAATTCCAACCAACGACGGCCTCTACGCCCGAAGAAGGATAACACCAGCTCATCAACTGGCCGCGAAAGCCTTAATCAATTTGTCAAACATATACTTGCATACTGAACAAAACCTGACTGATATCTACTTTATAGACATTTTCAAATCTAAAAAGAATAGGATTTTTATGAAAACTATTTGCTTGGATGTTTAAGTCTTTCTATGCAAACCATTTTTTATATTTGATGTTGTTAGTTTAAACCTATTGAGAAGAAGTATATTTACTACACATAAGTGTATGTAGCAGTACCTTTTAGAGAATTTCTTGGAAGTTGATGGCAAGTTTATACTTACTTTGGAAAACGCCGGAAGAATTTAAAAAAAATATTTTTCACGTTAGAAAGGCACTTACACATACAAATAGTGAAGGTACTGACTTTCTAATTATGTAAGTGCTTTGGGAAATTCAAAATAGAGGGTACAGCGCCTTTGTATGGTCTCCTTTTCCCAGTTGAATCAAAAAAATCAGTACTTAAAAAGTACTTCGTAGGAAACCTCAACATAGGATTGTGACGAGATGTATGTATGCGAGAGCGGCGACGAGATCCGACAGCAGATAAGCGGAGTTCAAAGGATGCCGGCGTCGGTCGGCGCTTTGATGACAATAAACAAGGCCATAAATTAAACGGACGCAATGGGAACTTCTTGTAATTTCTAATGGGGTTCCGGACTTTTGCTAGATTGTTCCATATGTGTATAAATACCTGTTGACGTGGTTAGTGAGAACAGTTCACAGTTAGCTTCCGAACATGTAATATAAATACCGAACTACGATATACCGAGTGATATAAATACGCATTTTCCTTGTCATATAAATAAGTTGTTGTATTGTTATTAGTGTTTAAGTGTGTTAAATAAATAATTGTAAATAAATATTCGTTGAATAAATAAGATCAACCAGAAAAGTCGTTACATTGGTGTCAGGTGTGGGGTGCTCAGCCAATCGATCCCCCAAAGAAGAGAATTTTCTAGTAGTAGTAGAAGCATAATAGTTAAATAAATCAAAAAAGTTCAATGGAATTGAAAGAGAAACTGAAAGAAAATCTGGAAAAGAAAATGGAAAACCTGGAAAAGAAATTAACCGAAAGTTCAAAGGAACTAAAAGGAAATCTGGAAGAACTGAAAGAAAATTTGCGAGAACAGATCGATGATGAAGCAAGAAGTGTGAAGCAGGAGAATGGGCACGGTGTTTCATCGAAAGCATATACGAAGCCACCTAAGTTCGACGGAAAAACGTCATGGACCACTTTCCTTAAGAAATCTGAAACGGCCGCGTAGTCGAACGCATGGACGTTGCAAAATAAAGCCTCGGAGCTGGTCTGCGTGCTGCATGGTAATGCCGAGGAGATTATGGATACCATACCACCAGAGAAGTTGAACGACTATGAACACCTAGTGAAGAAGTTAGAGACGCGGTATGGTCAGGCACATACGACGAGCGTCAGTCACGTGCAGCTAAGAAACTGACGTCAGAAGGCAGGGGAAAACTTGCAAGAATACGAGGCCGATATCGCTCGTCTGGTCCGCCTAGCGTATCCAGGTGCTCCCGACGACACTCTAAAAAAGTTGGCTGTGCACTCTTTCATCGATGGGTTGAGGGATGACGACATACAACAGCGACTTCGACTTGACAAGCCAAAAACACTCGCTGACACGTTGGCTCGGGCGCAGGAGTATGACGTCGTTAAACAGGCATCGCAACGGCAAGGTAGAGTGCGCGAGCTAAGGGAGGAGCCCGACGGTCGATACGAAGACAGACTAGAGGAAGTAGTTAGCAGGATAGTGGGAAGACTCAATAAGAAACCGAGACCAATAAGATGCTGGAACTGCGGGAAATTGGGACACGTAAGAAGCGCTTGCAAGAACGAAGAGGTTACTCAAGAGCGGGTGCCCCGCATTCCAGGAAAACTAATCAGGGACGACGTGGCGGGGCAAACGTCGGTCCCGGGACACGAGAGCCCAAGTTTGGTAGCGCTAACTAAGACAAAGAAAGACCGAACTGACAGCCTTTTTCTCACTGGACTCATAAACAGGAAGCAGTGTTCATACTGAAGCTAGCAGAACAATCATAAGGCCCGGAATACTAACCAAGCCCAGTAAACTTTTGCTAACGCAATGAAGGCTCCGTACCGCCACTAGAGAACAAGTAGTAGTCAGGGGCGAAATCTACGTCAATATTAAAATGGGAAAAACGTCTTTTAAACACTGCGTGTTAGTGGCAGAAATAGAGGACAATGTAATACTGAGTTTGGACGTCCTCCGAAAATATGACTTCTGCTTGAGTTTCCGGAGAAAGAATGTGACACTGAACGGCGAAACATTCCAGTTACACGCCCAGGACACTGCCATGCTGCAAGTTAAAACAATGAGTTCGGGTATGCGCAAAGTCCAAGGTGTTCCGGAGGCGTTGCTAAAACTGTACAAGGAGGCGGGTGAAAACCATAATCAAGCTGAACAACGTCGAATAGGGGAACTCCTCGAAAAGAACCAGGACGTGTACGCATTGGACAACGGCAAGAAAGGGCGAACCAACATCGTCGTCCATAAAATCAACACTGGCGAAGAGCAGCCCATCCGTCAGAGACCGAAGAGACTACCACTGGCCAAAAAGGAAGAGGCCGAAAAGATCATAAGCGACATGCGGAAGGATGGAATAATAGAACCACCGACCAGCCCATGGACGTCGCCGGTAGTTTTGGTCAAGAAGAAGGACGGATCTACACGCTTCTGTGTTGTCTACCGCCAGCTAAATAATGTCACCAAGAAAGACAGCTACCCCTTGCCACGCATCGATGATACCTTGGACACGCTTGCGGGGTCGACAATCTTCTCAACGCTAGACCTTAAAAGTGGATACTGGCAAGTAGACCTGGATCCTGAAGCCAAACAGAAGACGGCATTTTCGATCGGAACCGGGATGTGGCAGTTCAACGTGATCCCGTCGGGTTGTGTAATGCGCCAGCCACATTTGAACGACTCATGGAGACGGTCTTGAACGGCTTGATTGGGAAAACTTGCCTGGTATACCTTGACGACATAATCGTGATCGGAAAAAACTTCGACGATCACCCGAAAAACTTCGAAGAGGTACTTCGAAGGCTGCGTGATGTTAATCTTAAATTAAGCCCCAAGAAATGCCAGTTATTTCAAGGGACGGTGAATTACCTAGGGCACGCAGTCACGAAGACCGGCGTTTCAGTCGATCCGCAGAAGATCACAGCCGTACAAGAATGGCCAGTACCTACGGACGTACATCAGGTCAGAAGCTTCCTTGGCCTCTGTACTTACTATAGACGCTTCGTTCCTGGATTTGCCAATATTGTCAAGCCATTGGCTCGACTAACCGAAAGTGGCAGACCATTCTGCTGGGAACCGGACTGCCAAGCTGCCTTCGATAAGTTAAAGCAAGCTCTCGTTTCCACACCCGTGTTGAGTTATCCGATACCAGAGGGGAAATTTGTTCTGGACACCGACGCTAGCAATGTTGGGTTAGGCGCAGTAATCTCACAAATACAACACGGAGAGGAAAAAGTCATCGGCTATTTCAGCAAGACCCTATCCAAGCCCGAACGAAACTACTGTCTGGTAAAGAGCGCGGAGCACTTTTATAAGTACTTGTATGGAAGGAAGTTCCTGCTCCGAACAGATCATGCTGCTTTACGGTGGTTACTGAGTTTCAAGAATCCAGAAGGTCAAGTTGCGCGTTGGATAGAAAAGCTCCAAGAATACGACTTCGACATAGAACATCGAACTGGAAATAGCCATAAGAACGCCGATGCCTTATCCAGAAGACCATGTTCCGAAAACTGCAAGCACTGCAAGCGCCAGGAGTAACATGAAGAAGTCCGGAGGATAACCGTCGCGGATGAACAATGGCATCCTGATAACATCAAGACGGAACAGGGATCTGGTCCGGTCCTGAGCTTGTTCCGAAGATGGAAGAATGAATGCAGACGGCCGACCTGGCAAGGGATCGCCGCCAAATCTGGGGAGGTGAAATCGTTGTGGGCCCAATGGGACTCTATTGTTGAGGAAGATGGACTCCTGAAGCGAATAGTGGAAGACCGGAATGGTACTGAGAGCAAACGTCAATTGCTTGTACCGAATAGCCTGGTAAAGGAAGTCTTGAAGTGCCTCCATGACGATGCTTCGGGGGACATTTTGGTGTTAACAGGACCCTTGGAAGAGTCCGTGAGCGGTTTTACTGGGTCAATTGCAAAAAGGACGTCGAAGACTGGTGCAAGAAGTGCACATTTTGTGCAGCCAGTAAGGGACCACAAAGACGACGGCGTGCTCCTATTCGCCAGTACAATGTCGGCAGTCCATTCGAACGGATTGCCATTGACACCGCAGGACCGTTTCCAGAGACCGATGGTAGCAGCAAATACAGCCTGGTGGCAATGGACTACTTCACGAAATGGGTTGAAGCGTACGCACTCCCTAATCAAACAGCCACCACAGTAGCGGAGGAGGTCGTAAACAACCTGATCAGCCAGTTCGGCGTGCCCATGGAGCTTCATTCTGATCAGGGTCGGAATTTTGAGTCGGCCGTGTTCCAAGAAATCTGCAAGACTAGACATTCACAAAACCAGGACAACACCTCTGCATCCTCAATCAGACGGCATGGTAGAGCGAATGAACAGGACCATTAATAAGTACTTGTCCAACGTGGTCTCCAAACACTAAAGAGACTGGGATCACCATCTGCCACTGCTTCTTATGGCATATCAATCATCGATTCACGAAACTACTGGACAAACACCAGCAAAAGTACTGTTTGGTCGGGAGCTACGGTTGCCATGTGACCTGAAATTTGGTTGCAAACTTGGTAAGGAGGTTGCCGGAGAAGACTACGTTAGTGATTTCCGCAAAAGCCTTGACGATATCCATGAGGAAGTACATTCCCGGATGCAGATAGCTAGCGACCGCATGAAGGGCACCTACGATATACGGGCCACTGATGGAGGTTTCCAGGAGGGAGACATGGGGTGGTTATACAATCCCCAGCAGCACTGGGGAGGCCCATATACAATCGTCAAGAGAATAAATGACGATATTTACCGGATTCGACGCACGTCAAATGGAAAACCGAAGGTTGTCCATTTTAACCGTTTGCCCCCATATGTCGGTGACAATCACGAAGAAGCACAAATCAGGCTTATGCAAGCTCGTTCTCCGGATTCCCAGTATGACGAGTTTATGGCCACGCCGAGCTTGTATGCTAATTCCAGATTCGGTGTCACCTCCGAGAGATCCGAAGATCTGTTTTCTGCTACGGACTCGCTGGTTCATTGTGTGGCCAAAGACTTAAGGATGGATCGCGGTATTGCCACCGTATTCAAGAAAAAGTTTGGCCGCTTGTCAGATGTGCGGGACCAACTCGGAGATGGAAAGAAAGTGCTAAGTCTGGTGGACGGAAACCGATCCATTTACTACCTGGTTACTAAGGAGGCGTCGTCTGAGAAGCCCACCTACCGCTCGTTATGGAATTCGTTGGTGGAACTAAGAGACCAACTGCTATCCACAGGTACCACAAGGCTAGCCATGCCAAGGATAGGATGTGGGTTAGATGGACTGAACTGGAGAGTGGTGCGGAGCATGTTGGAGGTCCTGTTCCCTTGGAGCGGCGTCGAAATAACGGTATACACCTACAATCTCCAACGAGATTCCGCACAGCCAAGGACGGTGGATTGCTACTTTCATATGACGACTGGGTGCCTTAGGGGACAGAATTGCAAGTACCGGCATGACCCTTTGAAGGAACGTCAGAATGTGATCCGGGACGGATCACCCTTAAGGAGGGGGCAGTGTAACGAGATGTATGTATGCGAGAGCGGTGACGAGATCCGACAGCAGATAAGCGGAGTTCAAAAGGATGCCGGCGTCGGTCGGCGCTTTGATGACAATAAACAAGGCCATAAATTAAACGGACACAATGGGAACTACTTGTAATTTCTAATGGGGTTCCGGATTTTTGCTAGATTGTTCCATATGTGTATAAATACCTGTTGACGTGGTTAGTGAGAACAGTTCACAGTTAGCTTCCGAACATGTAATATAAATACCGAACTACGATATACCGAGTGATATAAATACGCATTTTCCTTGTCATATAAATAAGTTGTTGTATTGTTATTAGTGTTTAAGTATTCTATTAGTGTTTAAGTGTTAAATAAATAATTGTAAATAAATATTCGTTGAATAAATAAGATCAACTAGAAAAGTCGTTACACGATATTAATAAAAAACTTTCAATTTATTGATTAGTTGTATTTTTTTACATATGAAACGAAACAGAGGAGTTTTTCATAAATCTTTTTGTACAACCGTATGCGCAACACGAAGAGACCATTTTTAATTGTTAAAATCAAAATTTTAGTCACTTCAGTCAGTCTTAATTTAATTAAATATTTACGAAAAACCACTAACCACTCTAAACACAACCACTACGTTTTAATTAAGACGCTAATGTGGTAGTTAACGACGAAAACTTACCTTTTCGTCCATTAAGCTAATGTTCTTTTTGCCTGCACAACGAAAATGTGTTGCCTATCGTATTGGAGTCAAAGAGCTATCCATATACTTAGTCTAGTTTATGTACATGTCTCTGACTCTGCTATTGTCGCCCATGCGAGTGAGTAGTGGGAGTGTTGAATGTTCACGTGATTGTGAATGGATTACTTGTGGAAAATCAGTGAAAGTGCACGGAAAACGAGGCATTAAGGCGAAGACTAAACCAATTCCGAAATCAGTAAAAGTCCTACTGATTTATAAAACAAGTTCGGCAGTGCCTACTGGCTCCAAAAGTGAAAATAATGGAAAAGCAGTGAAAAATACTGATACCTCGAAGGGTGGTATGGCGGAGGCAGTAAATGATCCGAAGATCAAAGACAATCGTGATGAGTCATTGGTATTTAGAAGGAGTCACAAAACGATGCGGAGCCCACCAGATCAAAACGCCCCAACAGAGTTATTAAATCCGGAGGATCAACCTGAACCTCGAGGATGAGGTGTTCACTGTTGAAACATCAACTGAGAAAGAAGAAATGGTTACTCGTGAGGAATCTAAAACAAGGAAGAGAAAGAGAGAGCCGAAAGATACGGCCTCAAGCGACTCCGGAGATACGTCTCCAAAGAGACTGGAGCAACCAGTTGTTGAAAACATTATATATATTATATCTAAATGCCCTTGTTAAAGAAGCAAGCAAATTAGCGGGCTTTGCTGGTGGATCCAAGAACATCAAAAGGGATGTTGTAAGCCTGGCGCACGATATTAAGGTGATTAACAGAAAGCTCCAAAAAAAAACGCATCAGGGAGTGGCTGGAACTAAACAGATAGGTGACTGAGGTACAGAGTACTGACAGTAAACCCCACGATCCTCCCGCGAAAAAATTGATTTCAATAGGGGTCCAAGCCGGTGATGAGGAAAGGGTAACCGCCTTTCAGATTGCCAAAGTCAACTCGATTCTAAATAAAGAAGAGAAACTCTACGAAGACTTTGCCACTACTGTTGACGAGGAGGCGTGGCCTGAAGTGTTTCCAGTTGTGCCACCCACAGGACGAAGAAGACCCGCAAGGGGATAAATCACTCCTAATCGTAAACCTTGAGACGGCGGAAAGGAGCGGTTACTTTAACCGCTTCATTCGGCAGGCTGAGGTTCGTCAAGCACTCGAAAACCAACAATTCGCAAGTGTTCTATTCATTAAAATCAGACAAAGTATTCTCTGTGAACGATAACGGCGAGTCTGTTGAACAGAAATTTGACCCACAACTGTCCCTCGCTTTTACAATAGAGAACGAGGATCTTTACTATTAAGGACATGGGAGATCCTGCATAACAGGGACGCAATGAAGGTGCAGGTATATGTAGTGGGGATAATAAAACCTAGGAGAATAAGAAGGATGCTGGAATTTGTTGGGAGAGGTAGCGGTATTACTGTTTTCCTGAACGGATCAGGCTCTACCCAAGAAGATAGTAGACAGAAATGGGAATTTCGGAAAAGGAAGGCAAAAACCTCAACTACCGTAATCGGCGAAGAGGCTTTTGACGGCGGGAAGAGCTACCCCGATGTTCTGAGGAAATTTAGAAACGAAATCGATATTGCAAACGTTGGGGCTGAAGTGGTACAGATCACCAGGCAGGCAAGGGTAGGGGTACTGATTACGACTAGTGAGAGGATGAAGGGAGCGAATGAATCCCTCTTGAAAGAGATGAGCCGAGTGCTAGGAAATGAAAGCACGGTAAGACACAGGGTTAACAAAAATATCGTCCTTATAAGATGTAGACCCGTCGATAACAGAAGAAGAAATTGACGATGCTCTAAAAATAGTGCTTAGGGTAGACAAGGAGGAGCGGTGAACGGTCACAGGTCTAGGGAACAAGATCCGGACAGGGGCAGGTACCGAAGCCTTACATTAAGTATCGAGGAGCGAGAGGAAGCGACTTAGGGTCGGCTGGAGTTCGTGTCGTTTGGAGGAGAAAGTCTTCCCACCTCGAAGAGGAAATGCCTACGATGTGGCAGTACCGATCACGAGGCTAAAAAATGTACCGCACCTATTAAATACTACACCTGCAAACGAGCATAGAGCCGACAGAATGAGGTGAGATAAGTACAGGGCTTTTGCCCTTGAGATAAAAGAGAGCCGAAAAACGAAGAAACCCGGGAGATATCCTTCAAGACATGTATCTTAAGATTATTCAGCTTAACTGCAACAGATCTTGGGAAGCGATGGAGCTCCTAGAACAGGTCGCTCTAGAAGAACGCTGCGATGCTGTGTTGGTAGCCGAGCCTAATAGAAGATTCCTAAACAGGGGAAACTGGATACACGACCCCACGGGAGACACCGCAATTTGGACCAACAAAATTAGACCTAACCGCGGTCACTTCGGATATTCCGACGGGATAACTTGGTGGGACTTGGGAGGTGGCCGCAACCTAAGAGTGATGTCGGTTTACTTTTCCCCGAACAGAACTGTTAAGGAATTTTAAAACTTTTTGCAGTGTCCAAGATGGCGGACGGAGAGGGCGGAATTTAAAAAACTAACCGGATACGCGGTCACCACTGCCAACTTCTCGGACCTCGTCACTCGGGGTCTCTGGAATGAGACCTCTATTCATTTAACCACCATAATGAAGACGAAGGTGGAAGAAGAGAGAGTGTCGCAATCGGTGGACACCGGATGAGAGGGTTTTACTAGGATGTGTCTGTTAATGTTTGGTATTCGCTTGTTGTATTATATTCATTCAGTGATGTTATATAAACATACCCGTGCGTCGTAATTTATTAATTGTAGTACAGTTAAGTTTACATATAGTTTATTTATATATTTATGATCTATTCTTTCTACGTTGACTTGATGGAAACTCATTTTAATAGTAAAATAATAAAACACAAAATTAATTATTATTATTATTACTTCTGAAGAAGCCTAAGTTAGGCGAAACAATTGTAAAGTGTTAAATATACCAATTTTACTATTATATATTTATACTTATATTCGTGTTATACGTGTCATCTGTGCGTTCTAATTTATTGGTTGTAGTTGTAGTGGTGTCATATACCTCGTTATAGTAGATAAGTGTTAAATTTTTTCATATAGTTTATTCAAGTTAATTCATAGAAGAGATTTATATTACCATCCTTACTATTACAGTTAGGGTAACTTTACCTTTCAGAAACATGGAATTATGGACACATAGGAAATGACAAGTTTGTGAATACAGGTACAGGATAGGGTGAGATAAATCCAATGCAATTTATTTTTAGAACCGCGAAAGTGTGGTGGGCGGGGCTTTGCTCTTACACTACCTACTTTGTTTCATCTTTAAAGTTTTTTCTCCGGTCAATTAGATCAGATAACCTATCTTTCGTGGAAACTTTTCAGTTTTATTTTAATATTTGTTAATTTTATTATTATAATTTCAAGAGAATATAATAAACTTCGACCTACCTACCAATGTCTGAAAGCAAGAAAAGACTATCTCTTAAAACTACAAAACTTAAAGATCAAGTGAGAAATATAAGAAAAATTATCAAGTTAGCAAAATTTGAAATTAAACTAAATATCTGTAATTCACCTTATACAAATTCGTCATACGAAACACATTGGATTTTAGAAATCAGAGATTTGAAGCGGAATAACAGCGTTAAATTCTAGGTTGATGAATGACGTACTTTCTCACAAATCGGTAATTGATATAGCCTAGTATGCTACTTAATTGAGTCGCTAAAGCGGCTAGATTGGGTGATATTCCTCCTGAATCTTTTTAGAAGATAGTTATGGACAAATTACTGATTTATGAGTAGTATTAGCATTACTTTTGTTTATTGTGCTTTTTTGTGATTTATATTGCTTTTTTTGCTTTAGTTTTTTTTTTTGTAAAATATTTTATTTTTATTAAAATACATTCTATTTTCTTTTGTTCATATTTGTAGTCTAACTATATTGTTTAATTTGATCCTCAATTGGTTTCGTTTAATTTTTATGTAACATCGTATTAAAGTAATCGTTTGTTCTTTAATCTGTTTTAGTTTTATCTTTGTAAAATGTTTTATGAATTAACCGTTTCTTTTATTATTTTACTTTCTATATTTGTACAAAATGCGGAAAATTTTTGAAGAGATAAGGAAAAGAACTACTGTTAATTTCCACAGTTTTTATTGTTCTTAACAATTGTTTCACCGCTTTGCGGCTTCGTCAGAAGATACAAAGATATTTATTTCTGTCTATTTAAGGGTGGTCAGTTAAGGTAGGGATGGAAGAATTGGCCAAAGATTCAGTAAAGGGGAATTATTTAATTCTATTTTGAAGCTTTTTCCTTCGGTATGCATTACTCTAAAATTTGGATTAAATGTGTGTTTTTCTGTAATTAAATGGTTCGCGTAGTTGGAGTGGTTTTTTAGTTTTTCAAATAACTTCTTATGTTCATTTATCCGCGTAATAAAATCTCTGCCAGTTTTTCCTATATAAAACTTCTTACAAGTCCCCCATTCTAGTTTGTACACACAGGATTTATTGTTTTGTGGAGTTTTATCTTTATTGTTTTTAATATGCATGTTAGGTTTGTTACTTGTTTTAAATGCTATGTTAGTATTATTTTCATTTACTAGCTTTTTTTATGTTTAATGAGGATTTGCCTAGAAACGTTATTGTCTTGTATGTGCTGTTTTTTGTATTTTATAATGGGTAAATTTTAGACAAAGCATTTTTTAATGAAATTTTATTTAAAAGGTTCGTGACTATATCGGTATTGTATCCGTTTTTATTAGCAATATATTTAATAATAACATTTCAACTGGTGTCAGGTGCGGGTTGAGTAAAAGAAACTACAATGACACAGTTGTGCGAATTAAAAGTAGCCGAGTTAAGAAGAGAATTAGAAAAACGGGATGAAGCGATAAGCGGTAACAAGGCGGAGCTACGGTGGCGGCTCGCGGAGGCGTTGAAAAAAGGTGGCCATGATCCTGAGATGTTCCTTTTCGAAGATGAATTATCGCAAATGGAAGTAAATTGTAAGAAAAAAGTTTGGGAAATAAATTGGAAGTAAAATTAGAAGAAAATAGTAAAAGTTTGAAATGTGAATAAAGGGAAATATTTAATAGGAAATATAAAAAAAAAAGAGAAGAAGCGCTGCAAGAAATTATTTTTAATAGCAAAATAAAACCCATCGAAGTGGATGTCGGCTCATCTAGAACACTTAACGAAGCCAGCAAAATCAGCCAAGGAAGCGGTGTAGAGTCAAAAACACGAGTAAAATCATCAAAGTTTGACGGAAAGTCCTCGTGGACCACATACCATAAGCAATTCAAGGCGACTGCCAAGCCGAATGACTAGGCACCTGAAGAAAAAGCCACTGCGTTGACCGTTGCGCTTCGTGGAGATGTATGTGACATTTTGAACACTCTATACCCGGAAGAATTGGCAGATTATGAACAGTTCGTGAAACGGTTGAAGTTGCGTTACGGTGAGGATCACTTAATAGCGGTATATCACATCCAACTGAAAACCCAGAAGCAGAAGCCAATGGAACCCCGCAAGAATTCGAGGCCGATATTGCAAGACTGTCTCAACTGGCCTATCCAAATATTCCAGAAGAATTGATGGAAAAGTTGGCAGTGGAAGCATTTACTGATGGACTTCGGGTCAATTACACTCAACAACGGATACGCCTCGACCGACCTAAGACGCTAGCTGATGCATTGGCTCGTGCATTAGAGTATTAAACTGGTCAACGGGTCTATAGCAAACGGGGGAAGGTTCCGCTACTGTTTGAAGAAACGGATTCGTCAGAATCTTTAGAAGAAACTAAGAAGCTAGAGTTGCAGTGAAAAGTACTCCTGCTCCAAATACTAGATCTCAGCAGCAGGAAAACTAGATAGGGTGGACGTAACGGGGCAAACGTTGACCCATGGACAAAGAGACCCCGAACTTATCGCATTTAAAAAGACCTTGAAGCACCAGCATGATGGTCTACTCCTACGTGGAAAATAAATAGACGAAGATGTGTATTTCTCTTGGACACCGGGGACACTAGGAGCATAGTAAAATCCAGCGTAGTAGAGAGTCCTAGCCAGGTTGTGTCAACTAAGTGGGCTCTGAGTACGGCTGCCAGAGAGAAATTGTTTGTTAATGGCAAAGTCAATGTGTCACTTGAAATTGCCAAGACTGTCTTTGACCATCAAGTGTTGGTAACAGATATTGAAGATAACGTTATTCTTGGACTGTACGTTTTACAAAAGTACGATTTTGACAAGAATTTAAGAAGATGCGTTTTGAGACTGAATAGCGAAAAATTTATTTCATAAAAGATGGACAGGAGGCGGTAAACCCGAAGATTAAATTATGAAACAGTACCTGCTGAAATAAGTGGAGTGATTGACAGATATTGTAGGAATGTAACCAGTAAGCAGAAATGCAAAGTGCAACATCTACGTTGTCAGAATGCCGACGTCTTTAAGACTGACAAGAATGGTAGGGGTGGGACTAATATCGTAAAACACAATATCGGCATAATCGAACCATCATCAAGTCCATATACATCACCGATAGTATTGGTAAAGTAAAAGGATGGGACAACCCGTTTTTATGTGGATTATTGACAGCTCAACAACGTAACCAAGAAAGGCCGTTATCCACTACCACGGATTGACTACGCCATGCATATGCTTGCTGGTTCGAAAATGTTTTCCACACTGGACTTGAAAAACGGATACTGGCAAGTTGCCTAAGATGCTGCCGACAAGGAAAAGACCACATTTTCGATCGGCACAAGCCTATAGCAGTTTACAGATATGCTTTTCGGGTTATGCAATGCCCCGGCGACGTTTGAAAGGTTGATGGAGAATTTGTAAGCAGTATTTCAGCTGTTACATGAAGCCAATTTGAAGCTCAGTCCGAAAAAGTGCCACGTTTTCGGCGAATAAGTTTCTTGCTTGGGACATGTATCAGCGAAGGGCGTGGCCGTGGATCCAGAGAAGGTGAAGGCCGCAAAGAAATGGCCAGTGATTGAAGATGTTCACGACATAAGAGGCTTCTTGGGTTTGGGCACGTATTATAGTCGCCATGTTCATGGATTCGCCAATATCGCCATACTTTTGACACTTTTAACCGATAGTGACAACAAATTTCAGTGGGATTCGGATTGTCAAACGGCATTTGAGACTTTGAAGCAGGCTTTAATCACAGCCCCCATACTGGTATATCCTCGGCCCAATGAAGTACTCAGTTTAGACACCTACGCCAGCAATGTGCGAATGGGAGCCGTTCTTTCGCAGCTACAAGATCGCCAAGAGAGCATGAGAGGGTAATCGGCTATTTTAGCAAGACCTTGTCAAAAGTCGAAAGAAACTACTGTGTCACTAGGCGAGAAATACTAGCTGGAGTAAAAGGTGTACAACACTTTTACAAATACCTGTATGGACGAAAATCCACCCTACGCATCTTTAAGGTGGCTTTTCAATTTCATGAACTCGGAGAGCCAGTTAGCTCGATGGATTGAGAAGCTACAGGAATATGACTTTGATGTAGAGCACCGGCCTGGAACAGGACACAAGAATACCGATGCACATTCCAGAAGATCCTGTCAAGCAGATTGCAAGTAGTGTGATCGAATGGAAAGGAACGAAGAAACAATTAGACGCGTCACGGTAAGCGATGGTGAGTGGTTATCTGAAAATATAAGATAATACCAAGAAAACGACCCGGACTTGAAGAAGATGATGAAACGAAAAAGAGATGGAAAACGACCAACGTGGCAACCCGTGGGACTCAATGGTCTTGATAGATGGCATCCTGAAGCTTTCTTTCGAGTGCTGATGGAGAGGAAGATAAGAAGCAACTGGTTATTCCTCGAAACAAGGTTAAAGCTGTGTTGCTGTGTTGTATCGCTTAAGAAGGTCCGAGGGCAATTTTATTGGGTGAATTGTAAGGAAGATGTTAAGAATTGTGTTCGAGGTAATAGTGCGAAATTGTTTTGTCTGCAGTTGATATCGGTTTTGTATGATAATACGTTTCGCGAATTCCAGTTCTGAACATTGTTTGTATGTATATGTGAACAGGTTTATTAATAATGATTCATGATTCTCTCTTATTCATTCACTTGATAGCTTTCGTTATAGAAACATGTATTACAACTTTAAAGTTTTAAAGCTGTATGTTAACAATTTTATATACTCGTGTTCTGTGAATAAAATTAAAGATCAATAATTTACTGTTGTACTCTATTAGTAACATAAAATTGGTCCTTCGAGCCCGATAAAAGTGAATCTCAAATCAATTACATTTGTTCCTGGATTTTCAGCGGCCGATTACTTAATCATCAAGACAATTTCGTTGATTTGGTTCGATTGGCGACGCGGGAAATTCAGGATAAGCAATACAATCACAATTCAAGAAAAATCAGGTCAGTGTCCATCCTATTTTTCCACTGATTCTCTATTTATGCATGCTTGATTTGGGTACATTTTCTTTCCGAAAATGACTGAACAAAAAGAAACATTTGCCAAATTAATAAATGCACGTTCGAAAATTATCGATGATTTGGATCAGTTCAAGACTGTCTTTGAAAAACTATCGGCAACTCAGATTGAACTTCGTTTGTCATGGGCGGAGTCTCTTTTGACGATTTTAATACAGTACAAACCGAAATAGAGGACATTGATTCTGTTTATAACTTTAAAAGAGCATGGAATTATACGTTTTCAATTTGAAGACTCTTATTTTGATATTATTTCGCGATCGAGGCGACAATTGTCAAATCAGTTTCAAAAACTTGATCCTATTAACGATAATATCATATTATCAGACGCGGTTTCAGCTGTTGTGGGTTCTAACAGTAATATAAAGTTACCTCCGATACCATTGCCTACATTTGATGGAAACTATAAGCAGTGGCTTTTTTATAAAGACACCTTTATCTCGCTTATTCATTCAAATGAGACCATTTCCGCGGTAAAAAATTTTTACTATTTGAGACTTTCATTGAAGGGTCAAGCGGCTGATTTATTGAAGCCCTTAGACTGTTCGGCGGCCAATTACTCGGTAGCATGGTCGTTGGCTGTTCAGCGCTATGAAAATACGAAAATGCTAATAAGAAATCACATAACAGCAATTTTTGATATTGAAGCAATCACAAAGGAATCTCATTCCGGTCCACGGGGACTGGTAGACGGGATAACGCGTCATATTCGTGCGTTAGGGGCTCTTAATCAACCGATAGAGTCTTGGGACATTTTGCTAATTCATATAGTCTCAACAAAACTGGATCGTGTTCCTCGACGAGAATGGGAAACAGAATACAATAGACTAATTACATAAAAAAATAAAGTAACTATAGGGACATTTTCACACTTCTTACTTGAAAAATATAAATTACTCGAAATGTTAGGTCTAAATAACGAAAACAAGGTCGATAATAAATTAAAGCTCGTTAAAGTACATACGTCTATCAACGAAACACGGAGTCCGATGTGTTCACATTGTAACAAGAATCACACGGTCTACAATTGCAAGGAATTTTTGGCACTTGGTGTTGACAAAAGGATAATTGAAGCAAAACGTCTAGGTTTTTGTTTGAATTGTTTAAGAAAAAATCATGCAACTGAAAAATGTAAGTCTTCATCGTGCCGCAAATGCGAAGGTCATCACAATTCGTTGCTTCACGTGGAGGCGATTCATAAAACAAAAGGCAATACTGTCGCCACTGAAGATAAACAATTGATCGGTAACACTTCGAACAATATCAGAACCACTAATAACAACTCTGATAATGAAATTCGAGAAACGATTACTAACACTTGCAACATGGTTTCTTTTGATGGCCTACTTTTATTTACCGCATTGGTAAACGTGTTCGATAATGAATGTTATTCTCATCAATGTAGAGTGCTACTTGACAGCGGAAGTCAATCCGACTTTATATCAGCTAGTTTATGTAAAAAGCTTGGATTACCCTTATCAGAGGTTGATCTTTCGATTTCGGGTGTTGGTCAATACAAGGCCATGGAGCTCGTGTTAAACTGCAGACTAGACATAATGCCTTTCAACTTGATTTAAATTGCCTGGTATTGCCCAGGATAACTTCCAAATTACCTGTCTCTTCTGTTGAAGTGGATCATATAAACATTCTGCCGAATCTGTTTTTGGCTGATCCTACTTTCTATGAAAGTGGTCCAATTGACATCTAAATTGGTGCCAAGCATTTTTGGCTAGGAAGATTCAAGAAGAGAGAGAAAAAACAGCGAGCATTTCTTATGAAGAAGGATGCGACGATTAAGGAAAATTATGAGAAGTGGCGAATGTCAGTAAAAATGAAGAAATCAAGTGATGCCTGTCTTAAGTAATAGAGGGAAAAAACGGCCGACTGAAAATGAAACTGGTGCAAAGGGTGACTGGTGTCAGGAAAAAGACCAAAGATACATACACCAAGAAAACAATGAACAAAAGCGCTAGTGAAGAGAATGGCTTTGAGAAGAACGTTAATAAGGAGGTGAGCAGTGAGAATTGCGTTAATCAATGTGCGCAGGAGATTTTGAGAGCCTGCGAAAAAATGTAAAACACGCAACCAAGATACTCAGGGAGAAAACGAATGGCAGGAAATATTTCAAGACATTTGTTATTGCTGGTGCAAAAAAGAAGTCCCAAACAGAAATTGCAATGCAGGACTGCGATGAAATTATTTTTAATGGTATTAGAATATATTGAACGAAAAATGTAAACTTGTTTGTCATTACTATAAAAAGAAGCAGTAAATAAACATAAGCTTTAAATCAAATTTGTCTTTAGATGGAATAAAGAAATTCTAAATAAACAACGCTTGAATATTTGTACGCAGTATTGTCTTGTATCTCTCAATATGTGGGAAGAACTGTAAGTTGCTCACTCTGAAAATATGTGCGCATAATATGTGGTCGTCGACTCAAATTAGCACAGAATTTTGGTGAAAGCGCTGGGTATATTATACTATGCAGTCAATCTTTAGAGAATTTATTACTTTATTTTTATATACTTTTTAGTTTAGGCTTGAAAAAACAAATATTCACTAAAAATGAGCTGTTAGCAAAGAGCATAGAACAATTTTATGTTCTTTATTAAAGAAAAATTTCTAAAACAAATTAACGATAAAACCTAAATCTATTATAGAAATATACACATATATGTTTATAACCGAACTCTAATCTAAAACAAACTAAAATCGAAGGCGAAATCTCTTTAACAGATAAATTAAAATTCTTTCATTAGGTACTATTAAAAACACTTACTCGCCGAGAGATTCAGTCATTTACTTCGACTCGATTTCACGTAAGCACTCCCGCTCGTCGACTAAATTAGGGGAGCTGACTCAAACAGAATTTTTAAAACAGTATTAAGCATTAGCTGAGATTTAAAAATTGTTTTTTGAAACTCACTGCTGCATTGCTATAGCTCGTTCAATTTCATTTTTCCGGTTTTGTATTATAAAGTCAAAATTGTAAATCTTTTACTTTATTATTTATTACTAGCGCAATAAATTAACTAGCCCCTATACTTACTACAAGAAAGAGAAGGATACCCTTGTCCTTCTTGGCGAGTTGGAGGTAATAAGCACTGCAGCTACCATTTATAGTGTTTCGCATCTTTCTCTTCTATGTTTGAAATTTGTAGAGTTGTCTCTTTTATTATTTTTCTGTACTACTGTTGCATGAATAATCTTTATAAACTACAGTGGCGTTCACAAGTTTTTATTCACATAATATTCAATTTAAAAAAATGCTTAATTTTGTCTATTTATTTATTTACTACACAAGTATGCACCTTTTACAAAAGACAATATCATTAGAGGACAATTTGTATAAAGTATAAAGTATAACGACAAGTATACAAAAAATACCTAAGTATAAAAATATATAAAAAAATTGAAATTGTAGTGTGATAAAAATAACTGATATAATATAATATTTTGATTATGCCTAATTCTCAAAATTCATCGTCTTCAGAATCTGACGATTCGTCAATACATTCGAAAGGAATTTCTCTTGCAAAATTTTCACTAATGAGCGTTTCTGTTTTATTAACACATTTTTTCCGCGTCTCTGCCGTGATTGTTTCCAATGCTTCCTTCCACGTCGCAAGCACGTTATCGTCACCAAAACCATCCCGTCCCATGTGCTTGTCATAATTGTTTTTAGCTTGTTGTGCTTGTTTATTTAAATGTGGCATTTCTCAACTTAAAAAAAGTAACAAGAAGGTATGCAAACAATATCTAACAAAGAGAACAACAATAACAATAACGATAAATAATAACAATAATTTTTTATAACGCAGCAGAAACACATGTAAACACTCGAAAGGCAGATTTAGAATGAAATATATTTGCAAGTAAAAGTTTAAATCGACCTCTAAGATTAGATCTCTTGATTAGTTTTAAATTACCGGATTTTCTAATTTAACGATAACGTAATTTTAACGACATAATGATACAAATACGAAGAAGATCTATTATACTGCAGTTATGTCTACGACAACGTATTTGATTCTTAATAATGTACCCAATACCCATTAATACATACTGTGCAAAGGGAAAAGTTTCAAGTACCTAGGTACATACTTAACAATTCTAAATAAACAGTTAATCGCCAAAACAAGAAAAATATTACAAAATTAGTTATATGTGTAATTTTAGTTTTTTAATAAAAGAAAAACTTATGCTATCCGAATAAGAAATTATGAACGCCACTGTAATTTTTGAATATTAATGAAACACTAGTACGAAAACGAAAAGCGAGACAAACATACGCAAACTATAAAAGTAGAATAGAAATGAGCAGAATTGAAATAATACCTGCATCACTTGTATCTCACCCTCATCAAAAATGATTACCTCCGACTCGCCAAGAAGGACAAGGGTATCCTTCTCTTTCTTGCAGTAGGTATAGGAGCTAGTTAATTTATTACGCCAGTAATAAATAATACTGTAAAAGATTTGCAATTTTGACTTTATAAAACAAAACCGGAAAAATTAAATTGAACGAGCTATAACTCTGTCAACAACTTTATGAGATTTAACGTGCGACACCTGCCCGTTTTGGGCTTATTCACACGCCAAACCGCACAGGCTGAACCTGGGTGGAATGGAGTTTGTTCCCGGGTCTATCCCAGGAACGACCTGCCGGGTCAAATCCCGACAGGCCACGACGCTACTGGGGGCCAACGAGGCGAGTGACCCCCAGCTCGGGCCTATCTTCACCCTTATTCGCTGTTCGTTTCGGGAACTGCGTGACGAGGTGGACGCCCCGGCAGTACAGCCCCCTAACCCAGCATGCGGGCTTTCAACCACTGCCCCCTCGAGTCCGACACCAAGCGACGGGGGAGGAGCGAAGCTAACTCCTGGGCACCCCCCGTCCCCGAGGTACCAGTGTAGGGATACTGGTCTCCATCGGTTACTCCGGAGCACCCCTCGCTGGGTGGCACCCGTTTCCCGTAAAAACACCGGACACTCTTCGGCATTCACAACTAGCCCGAGCACTATCCTTCTCCTCTTCTCACTCTGCCATCGTCAAGTGTACACCCCCCCTAAAGGGTCAGGATGCACACCCCAATCAGCGCAATCACGTCGCGGTGGTCTCTGCCACTTCGCTCCTACGCATCTCAGTCGCGAACCCCCCTAATGGGTCAGGCCGCTCTCTCACCACACCCCCGCCTGATACCCCCTTGCCAGACTGTACTTCGTTGATGGACATGGGCTGGAACAACACCCAGAGGTCCAGAACGTTTCCGAGCCTGTCGAGGTTCCCATGCGATTGTCACTGAAGGTGCCGGTGACCGCACCGAGATTGCCTCCCTGTCGACGGGTTAGCTATGTCGGTGGGGGTGGGTTCAGCCCCCACGTCAGCCTTCCCGTCTGTGCTGGACTTAACGACACGTTTGTCTGCCAGCTGCCGGCTACATCCCTCAGGTTTTCACCGGCTTCCATAGGCACCAGACAAGGTGCCTTCGGCCCTTCGTCCATGACCGTCAGCAGCTTTCAACTCCGTCTTACCTCCAAATGCCCGTCTCGTCCATTTAGCTTCCCCGCGCCAGCGCGGGTACTAGGCCCCCCCACCACGACGAGGTAAGGACACGGGGGGGAACTCTGTCAACATTCGTCGACGTCGGCTTCTAGCTAGTTCGAGACTAAAATCGAAGTTGAAATCGAGATCTTCACCTTCTGTAGATGACGATCTTCGCCGCCGACGAGTGAGACTTAAAGGGCCGGGTCTCGGCGGGGAGAGAAGGGTAAGTTGGCGATGGTAAGAGAAAAATCTCCTTCAGAAAAAACAAAGATTCCATGAAGCTTATGCAACAAAATAATATCCACTCTGGTGAAAATAAAACTAGTGATTCTTTAAAAAAAAAAAGTAAATCGCAGCGATACGATTTCGTCATCTTACCTCCTTGGGTAGGTAAGTTGGCGAACCTATTGGGGTATGTTGGCGAAATCAACATAAATCACATGTAAATGTCCCTTTTCCTAAATAATTAGTACAAGCTTCATGCCACCAGTTGGAACATGAAGAACACTGTATCCAGTCTTCAGTAGGAGGACTAGTGTACAATTCTTCGCAACCTGGACAACTTATGGAGATTTAACGTGCGACACCTGCCCGCGTTGGGCTTATTCACACGCCAAACCGCACAGGATGAACCTGGTGGAATGGTGGTTCCCGGGTCGACTCCCGGGAATCGACTTGCCGGGTCAAATCCCGACAAGCCACGACGCTACCGGGGGCCAACGAGGCGAGTGACCCCCAGCTCGGGCCTATCTAACCCGTATACGATGTTCGTTTCGGGAACTGCGTGACGGAGTGGACGCCTCGGCAGTACAGCCCCCTAACCCAGCATGCGGGCTTTCAACCACTGCCCCCTCGAGTCCGACGCCAACGGCGGGGGAGGAGCAAAGCTAACTCCTGGGCATCCCCCGCCCCCGAGGTACCAGTGTAGGGATACTGGTCTCCATCGGTTACTCCGGAGCATCCCTCGCTGGGTGGCATCCGTTTCCCGTAAAAACACCAGACATTCTTCAGCATTTCCGACTAGCCCGAGCACTATACTTCTCATCTCACTCTGCCATCGTCAATTGTACACCCCCCCTAAAGGGTCAGGATGCACACCCCAATCAGCGCAATAATGTAGCGGTGGAACTCCCACTTAGCTCCTACGTATCTCAGTCACGAACCCCCCTAATGGGTCAAGCCGCCCACTCACCACACCCCCGCCTGATGCCCCCTTGCCAGACTCTTACTTTGTTGATGGACATGGGCTGAAGGGATACCGAGAGGTCCAGAACGTTTCCGAGCCTGTCGAGGTTCCCATGCTAAGGTCCCTGTCGACGGGTTAGCTATGTCGGTGGGGGTGGGTTCGACCTCCACGTCAGCCTTCCCGTCTGAGCTGGACTTAATGACACGTTTGTCTGTCAGCTGCCGGCTACTCCCCATCGGGGTTTTGCACGGCTACCACTAGCACCAGACGAGGTGCCTTCGGCACTTCGTCCATGACCGTCAGCAGCTTTCAACTCCGTCTTGCCTCCAAATGCCCGTCTTGTGCATTATCTTCCCCGTGCCAGCACGGGTACTAGGCCGCCACACCACGACGAGGTGAGGACACGGGGGGGTTCGCAAACTGGACAGTGAATACTCTCAGGTTTCGGTTTTGGTCTGGCGATCTCTGTTGGTACAGACGGAACTTTCCGATCCTTTTTTCCTTTCTTTGCCGCCTTCTCATTAGATTCTTGCAATCTTTTTTTCCAGTTTCTCTTTTACTGGAGTGCTAGTTATTATTGATGAATCTAATTTCCGGCTCTTTCGCTTTACACTTCTTTCAGCTTTTGGAGGAGGATTGATGTGGTATGGTGTAACAGAAATACTGCAGTTTGGTTGAGGAAAAGTTTGATCTTGGGCTGAAGCTAATAATGTGCTGCATCGATTCTTAGTTATTACCGAGGGTGCTACATTCCCTGATGCGTCAATTAGCTGGGCCGGAGGAGTGGATGGGCGCTCTGGAGTCTTGCTCAAGTGACGACTTAAAGGCAGATCATCTTCGGAAGAGTAATCTATGCCTGTGTTATCCTGAAGTGTCATATGAAGTTTGGGTTCTACGCATTCTCGGTTCGTTGTTTCTGCAGCTGCGAAGTCCTCATCATTGAAAACTGATGGATCATATGGCTCAATGCCGCATTTCTGAAAAGCTTTAATAGCTATTCCTACTCTGGCTGCTTTAAATTAGGCTTGACAAAAAATTTGTGCAATATTTTTATCGCCAATTGTTTTACCTGGATTATTGACCATGTAAGCATCACATGTCTGGCTGAAATAAGTTTTTAAGGGGCCAAAAAACCCAACATCTAACGGCTGCAATCGGTGTGACGTGTGTGGGGGAATTTCGAGCATGACCTTTTTCTGCAATAATTAATTCCCTCCAGAGATATATGCGACGTGTGATTGTCTACAATAAGAAGGACAGGTTCTTGCACAGAAGGTTTGGCAAATTTAGCAAAGTGTTTCAGAAATATTAAGAAAGTTTCAGTGCACATCCATCCATTTTTTGAGCAGTTCCATCTGAGCCTGGAGGACTGTTATGCAAAAGTTCTTGGCGCATTCGCACACGACCAAATATGAGGAATGGAGGAATGTATTGACCACTGGCACTCATGGTACATGCGACGGTTGTGTTTGTTCCACGTTCGGCTGAAACAATTTTAGCAACTCGTCTATTTCCAGTGGGACTTAGAACTTTTGGAAGCTTGTTTTAATGTTTTATTAAATCTATGGTTTATATTGTTTACCTCAGCAAATTCAAATGCAAGTTTTCTAAGTGAAACTGCAGTAAGACCGAATCCTCGGCTGTCAAATTCCTTTATATATTGTACAAGTACTGCGGTTTGTACATTATTAAATGTGCAATGAAATGTACCCCCATGAGGCGGAATATCTTCACCACGGTTTAATTTCTTAATATAGCGTCTCAAAGTAGCTTCCGGTATATTATATTTGTTAGCTACGCCATTACATGACTTGCCATTTTCTAGTTCATGAAGTACCGTGTTGAACTGGTTTTTACATATTTTCGGGGCATTCTGCATGAAAAACAAAAAAAAGGAGTGAAAGGTAAGTTGACGAATTCGCCATCTTACACCCGCCATCTTACACCCGCCATCTTGCCCGTTGAGGTTATGGGAACGTTTTTCGTGTTTATGAAATTAAAAAGCAACGTATGTAAAAAGTATTGCTGTATTATGTGACTCATATAGTGCAGATTAAACCTAGCACAAAAGATTTTACCAACTCACCTCGAATTGCTGTAAAATGTTTATCAAAGCGTGCCACAAAATTATATCACAACTACCAAATACAAATATGTCAACACATCTGGCCTAAATGTAGAGTCTTTCAAGCAACTTTGGGAAATGTATGTCCCCATCAGTTAATAGAGGGCACCACAGTGTCATTTTCGAGTTATCTTTATGTAGAAAAATATTACGAAACTTCGTCATCTTACCTGCCTCGTTACCTTACCCCACTCTCACCTACTTAAAACACAAGTTGCAAACCGACGTTCATTAAATAAAACCTTGAGAACAGTCTTTTAAATGCGACAGAGTGGAACTTTTCGAAAACAACATTTACTCACTCTGTTAGATCTAGTATTTGTTATGGTTGATGTTGGAGCATTTCGGTTCATCACGGAAAAGAGAATTCACTTAGCAGACGCATAGAAAACGCACAGAGTTTGATGAGGTGAATAAGGTCGGTATAATAGACAGATTCAAAAGCTATTTCGATAGCTACGTGCCTACCGAGTACGTTGTGCGGTTGAAGAATCAGATTCTGCGGACAGGGCTGTTTTGCCTTGGCGTTATTTGTATATACTTTCTCAGCTTCATTCAGAGAACCTTTCGTAATTACAGCTACATAATAGATAATAATGCAAACAGATATGTGTGTAATCGACATATGAGAGTGTTATTTGTAATGTAAGACTTTCTCAGTAACGTGCATACAAATTTAAGCTTATTAGATGAAACTGAACACAAATAGTGCTGCCGACTCCTACAGCCTGAGAAATCTGCTTTAGATGAACATATTTATACAACGACAACCAACTTGTTAAGTACGATGAAACTTCCGTTTTGTCAACTACTTCGGAGTATCTCCCCCGACTGCATAGGGAAGCCATCAAAATTCACAAATACCCTACGAATTTCAACCGAAAAGAAGAAGCACTTCATTTGAGTAAGGTATGGCATCCGGCTCTAGAGAAAACGACGCAGACGACGTCGAATCCACCTACGAACCATTCTAACGCTCCTGCTTCACGCCCACTGCCGCCCGGAATTGATATCATCGCGCAGCCAGCTCTCCACTCAGTCGCTGTTGAGACGTTTTAATACTGTAATGAGCGTATGTGTGCGAGAGTGGGCAGTGTAGCGAGCGTATATGTGTACGAGAGCGAGCAGTGCGGCGAGCGTGTGTGTGTGCGATAGCGGCGACGAGAAACGACAGCAGATAAGCGGAGCTCAAAGAATGCCGACGTCGGTCGGCGCTTTGATGACGATAAACAAGGCCATAAATCAGACGAACACAATGGGCACTCCAGTAAAGTCTATGTCATTCTGGAACTTTCTGGATTGTTCCTAATCAGTATAAATACCTGTTGACGTGGCCAGTAGTCAGTCAGTTCACAGTGAGCTTCCGAACAAGTAATATAAATACCGAACTACGATATACCGAGTGATATAAATACGCATTTTCCTTGTGATATAAATAAGTCGTTGAATTATTATTAGTGTTTAAGTATTCTATTAGTGTTTAGGTGTTAAATAAATAGTTGTAAAATAAATATCCGTGAAATAAATAAGTTCTACTAGAAAAGTCGTTACAATACTTTGTTTATTACTTCGGAATTCGCCAGTAGAACGAATGCGTTAGGAATTTAGTTATTCGTAACCTTTCGGACAACTCTTAAATACATTCGACCCTAATAATTGCAATAAATCAGAACTGCGACATGTGTAAAAAAACGTACACCAGGAAGGATAATTATGCTAGTGTTACTCCGGATAACATTTAACCGTGCACGTCAGATGCCGTATATTGTGAGGTTTATAATGTCTCCATTCCAAAACACGCATCACCGGGCCACTTGAAATCTCTTTAACATAAAAAAAGTGTGTATTTTATGCGACTGATGGTGTTCAAAATAATTAATTAATTAATAATTAAATTTTTAATATAGACTTTGCCACCGTTTCTACGGAATACTTTTACTACTAAGTAAATATTTGGATGTTTTACTTTTTGCAGTTCCTTATCGTAAAGACCTCCTTCGATATTGCTCATTTTAAATCTTGGAAATAATAGACTAGAGGATTAGAAAATTTGATTTTAGTAACTTTAAAGACTTCAGACTTCAATTAAGGGTGTAACTTTTAGAAAAAGCCACACGATGTTTGCTAATTCGCACATAATCTCCAAAGGAAAACCTCTTTCTCTTATAATCCACTGATTTTATATGAGAAAAGGCGGTAGTTAATAATAGCTCCTCATCCGATTGCGCTTGGTTTCATTCTTATTGTTCTTTGCACCGTATTTTTATAAACATAAACTAATTTAGGTAACAACTATTTGTACGTCCCCTGCATTTACTTCTGCATAATATATTCTCGAACGCATTCGAGATGCCTTCTCCGTTGTTCCTTAGCACCGGCGACGCCCATAGAAATTTAGAGAATGCATTTATTACCACAAGAATATATCGTAACCCTTTAGTTTTTCCTATATAAGGAATCATTTCAACCAGATCGGCTGGAAAGAGATCATTTAATCCTTTAATAATTGTTCTTCGTCTAATAATATTTTTTGTGTATTTGAGCCACAACTTCCTCTTTGATAGTGGCCGCTGTTTTACTGCTTACGCGGGTTTTTTTGTTTCCATCTCTCATAGTAACCCTTATTAAATGTTGGTAATGGTTGTAGTTGTGACGGTGGTGGTAGAGGCGGTGTCAGAATATAAAGCAGTTGAAGAAGGAAGTTTAATAGTGACGGAACTGTTTTCTATACCACCATGCTTAAGTAGAGCATCACTGTACAAACTGTTCAAACTAAATTGAGCGCGTAGCGCTTCTGCGTTAGACTTAAGGGAATTTATAAATATCAATTATTCGTATCGAACAATTTCACGCTTTTCCTTTCCTTGAAACCAATAGGTTCGTCTTTAAACAAAAGTTCTATTATCCTCGGGATATTGTATTGCAATTATTTTTGACGGCTACTTTAATCGTCCCAAGTATATTTCTGAGTCTGTAATAAATTTTTTTGTTTATCTGGATTAAATCTTACACCATACTGAGGCCGCGTTCGATTTTTACCTCAGCGGGCATATAGATTTTTAGTCAAGTGATCTCGGATTTTCCAGATTAATCTGAATAAAAAAACGCTCGCGATTGTAACGGATGCAATGCTGTTTCTAACTCATAACCTTACCAAATGTCACTTTTAATACATTTTCATATTGTGATGTATTGGTCAATATTAGCATTCTTTAGCATTAGTTCGGTTTTTTGTGCGATTATGGAGGTTACCACAATTCGTAACAGAGCTATTTGCAAAAATTCAGAAAACCATAGTGACAACCAGAGAGAATTTACAAGAAAAATATTAATCTGAAAAATCTATCAATATGTGTCGATCAAACAGATTTGCGTCTGACGCATCTGATTTAATAAAAGAACGCTCCAGAGTTACATTTGTTTAATCTAGATTGAATAAACGAACGCGATCGTTTGATCAGACTGATCTGATGTCAAAACCGAACGCGGCCTGAGTATCAAAAACACCTATAGTGTCATGATGAAGAGACTCCTTTTGATTAGCAACTCGTATAACCCCAGGATTCCTTTAAATTTAAGCCCCGTTATGTCCGAATCTTCACCAACCACCTTCATTTCGTCATCGCCAACATACAACTTGTTCAGAACCAGTCGTATCGTACATCGTTACTGTTTTTATAATCTCATCCAGTCTCACTTAATATTCCTTCAATATAAAATCTTGGCAATTTATTTTGAAAATGAGGGTCGGTTGAATTTCAAGTTTGCAGCATGTTTAGTATTATTACAGTCTTGAAATTCAACCACAAAAACAAACGTTCTCTTAAATTCGAGAATTAATTTTTTTAGTATTCATTGGTAACAAATTTAAACAAAGTAAAAATGAGAAACACCCCTAATTACCACACATTATTTAATTGCGGATACGTGTTTATAAAGTTTATAAAACAAACAACAGCCTTAAAAATTTTTTAGGAAACACTAAAGATAAATTAGAAAATGAACAAAAATCAGGAATTTACGAAATTAATTGTGAAGGTTGTGAACAGAAATATATTGGGCAAACAATACGGGCTATATCAACAAGATATAAAGAACACATTGCACATTTTAGATTTAATCGTTATGAAAAGTCAAGCGTAGCCCAACATATTTTTAATACAAGCCACCCTATAGGCCCTAAATGTCTAAAACTAATCAAAGAAGTCTCTTGCAAGTCAGAACTTGACATTTGGGAATGTTTACACATCCAAAAAAACAAACAACATTTAACGAATTCAGACTTAGGTCCCATCCCGGATTCCGCTTTATTCAAACTCTTGCAAAAGACTTAATTGATAATAGTTCCTAGTTATTAAGCTTGTTTGCCCTCCTTTCCCTCTTTGTGCGTGGAGTGAAGCATACGTAGTCTAAATCGGCCCTATAGGCCTCCCCACCTACGGTATTGAACGCTCACGACTTTGAGTTTCCTACCATTTTCGATGTTTGGTTAAGTTTAGTGAAGCATGCGTTTTACTTAAAGGTATTTTTTGGCCCTTAAAGGCCTTCCAACCTTTTTTGAATAACGGTTATTGAACACTTACGTTAACTTTACATCTTCCCTTCACTTGAGTGTCGAAGCATGCTTCAGTTAAGATCATATTTTATGAAATATTTATGCATTTTCAGTTTTTGGCTGATGTTATTGAACGTATTCAAGTTCCCGTCCAACCTATCTTCTTTTTTCCCGCTATCTCTCTTCAACCCCCGCCTTTCATATATATAGCAGCATGTACCAAATTTGAATTAGTCTCACGTTGATAATGCCCACATAGAAGTGGGCGAAACACGTGTCCGCAATTAAATAATGTGTAGTAATTAGGGGTGAGTTTCTCATTTTTACTTTATTGTAATTTTACCACGTATCCTTGTTCTATTGATTAGGTAACAAATTTATTAATTAAATTGTGTGGTCCTTAACAGTTCCTTAATTATTCGTTTATCCTTCATCTCGAAGCGTTTGTTGGACTTTGGTGAGTGAATTTACAACTAATCCTATGAAAAACACAAACGAGGAAATTGATGATTCAACTATTACCCATAACAATTAACGCTAAACCAATGTCTTCCAGTGTCAAGGTTCTAGGTTCTGTAACCAGTCGTAGGGGGGGACCCTCACTTTCTAGTTAAAATCGAGGAAAAGAAAAATAAACAAAAAAATTAACTTTTCAAAAATCGTTATTTATTTAATTAAATCGAAGAATTTGGCTGTGAATGTGAATCGTCTAGTGTTAGGACCTTTTAATTACGTTGTGTTGAATGAATGTAGTAAGATAGATTCTTTTATGAGTTCCGTACAAGTTATATGTGCTAACAAAGAAAACACAAGAAATTTTAACCACATGATTTATTTACAAATATACATATTTACAATTGCCCTTGGTATCGGTTCGGGAAGACAAGCACCTTTTTATTTTACCATAGAATTCAGGGTTGGGACAGATGTGCTATCAAAGACATTTAATAGCTAAAGTTATGTGTTGGTACAAAGTTCGAACATCGTCAAACAGTGCAACAACGAATTGTGTAGGAAAAACCCTCGCATGTTCGTCTTGAACTGGGAGAAGGAAAGTCGTGCAGATCGTGAACTTTAACCGTCGAAAAAGCCACAACCGCTGTAAGCCCATGGGCTACCTTGGTAGACCATGTTAGAATACCTGTTGTCTGAAGATGCCATGTCACGGGAGTTTGTATATATATAGTTTGTTTGGTGTGAGGAATCGGGCACACTTGGTAACCACGAAACCTTTTATATTTTTTTGTCGGACACGTCACACTTGGTGAACATAGCCCTTTTTGTGCTTGGCGAGACACGTCACCTTGGTGAACGTAGCCTCTAATTAAGGTGGTTCGAGACACGCCACTCTTAGTGGACGGCGCCTCTATTTTATGGCAGTTCAGAACAACAGAGTATGTCAACTTACTCGACTTCCCTCTCTCTGATCAAGAGTTCTTCAATTAAGAGTTTCGCCTAAATTTAGACAACTGCAAATCTGCTATCTTTTTAAACACACCTGTTTCCAAGGCAAAACCTCGAGATGCTCAAACAGTGTTAGTGGTTCAAAGCAAACCAAAACGGATACCTTCAACTGAAAGAATAGATACCGCCAAATTGATCTAATTACGGTAGCTACACGTTCACCTGAATTAATCATAGGAGCGTAAACCGTAGATAGATCCTTCTAAACTCCTGCCGCCTACAGCTTCAGGCCAATTTAGTCAACATCTACGTTTACGTAATTTTGTAGGTAAATATACCAATGTTAGAATGAACCCATTCTAAAACAACCGATCAAAACTTCTCAGGCTATACTGATTTAATAAACCAAATAAAATGCTTGTCATACACCTCCCTAGTACCAGGAAGCAGTAAAAAGGACTCGAATTAGACAATTGTATCTTAAAATTAATGACACCAGATAATCGCAATCAAACAGAATAAATTCATTAAACCTGAAGGGTAAAATAAGACAATGGTAGCAATGCAATTCAAAATGAAAGTAACAGTAAATAAAATCATAAATCTGGGAAAGTTAAACGACCTTAAAATACGAATAAAATATCGGTCAGTAAGTTACCCACCTTTGTATTGTATGTCATCGGCAGCGTCTGGCTCGGGGTTGACGGACGACGACCTCTAATGGGGTAGTTTATGGTACTCGACGGTCGGTCAGGCGGTGGCGTCGAACGGTACGACTCTCGGACAATGGTTAATAAGCAGGCGCCAGTGGCGGGGTTGAATACGACTTAGATCAGGGGTGGCGGCGGTAAGGTACCAAATTACGAACACGGAACCAAAAACGAACAATTCGACTTAAAATATGCGCTTTGATAAATACCTATAGGACTTCACTTCCGATCAGTTTAGAACACTACTCAACTCTCCGCATGGCGCAATAACTCTCTGAAACTTCTCTGAATTTCTAACTTTAACTTTGTAACTCCGCGACGGTAACTCAACTGTAACTGTTTAAACCTCAGTATCTATTTTACTGTAACCTAACTGTAGCTATCTAACTGTAACTGTTGGACTGTGACTATTTGACTTTCACCCTCTTGCCTTAACTGTTTGACTATATCCTCTAATTTTAACCGTCTGATTTCAACTCTCTAAAATCAACTGTCGAAATTCAACTGTCGAAATTCAACTGCCTAAATTCAACTGCCTAAATTCAACTGCCGAAATTCAACTGCCGAAATTCAACTGCCTAAATTCAACTGCCGAAATTCAACTGCCGAAATTCAACTGCCTAAATTCAACTGCCGAAATTCAACTGCCTAAATTCAACTGCCTAAATTCAACTGCCTAAATTCAACTGCCTAAATTCAACTGCCGAAATTCAACTGCCGAAATTCAACTGCCTAAATTCAACTGCCGAAATTCAACTGCCGAAATTCAACTGCCTAAATTCAACTGCCTAAATTCAACTGCCTATCCTATTAAAACTTGCGGTGTTTTATCCCAAAATTTTACCCTCACCAACACACGATTCTGTATCTCGCGAGCTTCCCCTCGCTTCTCTACATCCCTAAGATACCTATCGTTCGAAACTAGAGACACAGATATTTCTACTTCAAACCACCGATAGTTGACTTCCACATGTTCATATTCCACTGGCTTGGCAGTGGTCGAAAACATCCCTTTTCCTCCTTTACGTCCCTACACACCCTCTGGCTAAACACATGGCCTCAGATGGCATTCCGTTGTACGAAAGTTGTCACAAAACGCCAGTTTTAAAGACGTATTCCGTCCTTTTCTCACTCATTAAGTACGAAAAATATTTTAAAGACATTATTCAATCCTATTCTCATTTCAAATAATCAGAAAAATAATGGAAATTAGAAATACGAACTAAAAAGAAATATTGAGACGAAGAGACAAAAGTACCTGCGATTCAATTAAATAGAATTATTATCAGATAAAAACCACCTGTGAAATAAATAAATATAAGTGAATTATTTATAATATGGTAACACCCGGGTGCGGGTGGTTACAGTTCATACTTCATAACTTCAAGGCGCTCGTGGGTGTTATAAAAAATTTAATAAAAATGAAAGGGTAGAGGAAGAATAATAGTAGTACTGATTCGACGGTTCTGTGACGAATTGAGTAAGAGGAGGCTGTAGTAGGTGGTGGGGATGACTCACGTTTGAACTTGTACGACGTCGGACAGATGTGTCTGCGACTTTTGTACTTGGTTGTGGTTTTTGATGTGGGAAAACTTGCTGTTATGATATTCGGGTGCGATGACCTTTAAGTGGGTCACACATGTTTAAGATAGTTAATGTTTCTCTTTTTTATTGATAAAAATTGTTGTCGACATTGTAATTATTTTTACATTCAAAATTCTGTGAAAATTATAGCTCCATGATTTCGTAATTATCGCTCTCACGTCCACTGCTGCTACAATTGTCGCTGTCAAAACCTGCATCTACGCCAACCATTTTACCTGGTATCTGCAGAATATCATAATATCCCGTATTGAAGATTTCAAAATTGTTTAAATTGTTTTCGAAATATTTTCTGTGAATGGTTTTGGTATGGTTATTATCATTATTGCCATTGAATCTAATTTTGATTACATAATTTTCAACATCAACGATGTCACTGTTACTGTGGACAATTACACCAAAGTTAATGTAATTGTAGTTGTTTAATATTGTCCTCAAATCCAAATGCTCGTTTCGTTATAACATACAATCACCATCGTAGAAATTCTACAGCCGCCGTTCATACTTAAATAAATGTGTTGTTGCTTCCTTCGTTGCGATCAGCTGGTTACTGCCTCAGGTTATTTTCATATTTTGAAATTCCTAAATACCAATGTAAGAAGGATAACAATGTGAAAATTTATGAAATACTTTGACGGTTCATACATGTGTCGCGATATTGTAACTAAGTTTTACGACCAGAAACGCTTTCTAACGCGCAGGTGAAGTATGGATCTTGAATAAAAGAATGGTAACTGCAAACGGAAGTGCTCTATTATCTGAATAAAGTTTCTTTAATGATGGTCACTTCAAATCTTCTAAATTGACGATATTTTGTAAATATGGAAACTCCTTCAATATCCACCCCCGTTTTTCTAAACCTTTGACGTAAATAGCTATCGAATTGCTTAATGGTCTCCTCATTTCACTTATTGCGTCGTAATAATTATGATAGCCAATATTCCAATTGAGTCCGTGATAGCTTTTGGTATGCTATCCATTTTTACTTCGATAACGGGCTGTAAGATACGAGCAAAGAAATGGTGGAGATAATAAATACCACACTATTCTTCAATTGCTGCTTATTTCAGTGAAGACGAATTCCTCAATTATAAAAACATTACCCTCTATTTTAAATCCTTGAACATCCGCTATAAACTACATCGAATTACAATACTTGAACGATGTTAGTGGAAGGATTACATCGAACCACCCGATCGTGTAGTTTACACAATATTCAGCTGAAATTCGCTCATTAGTCTCAAAATCTAGGCGTACGTCTGCTGTCCCCTCTTTTAAAATTTCGCTCTAATGAACAGTCAATAACATATAAACTAGCAAGCTTCTTAATATCTGATGGTTTAAATACCGGTTTACCAACAGTTCCATAATAAGACTGTTGGAATTGAGCATACATTTCGTATATTATAAAAACTTTGTTAGTCTTAAAATCAAGGTGAAGATTATGATACGGATACATGGTAGAGCCCAAATGTAATTTAATATTTAGTTCGCTAAACTGGGATTTATTTTTTTCTGGTTTATTATTTCAATCTGTTTTTAATACAACTACAACAAAACGGAGTTTGTGTTGTGATGTTGTTTTAAAGACCCACGTATCAGTAGTCGTTTGAGATAGCAGTGGATATTCATGCAACTCAGGTCATTAATTTTCATCTGCTAATTTTTTATGAAATCTATTTGCTTTGTGCACTTACTCTCCAAAAGTAAAGTGTTGTTTTATTTAGGAATATCACATTTTTTCCTCTTATTCTCGGATTCTCTAATTGAAGGCGCAGATAACAATTCATATCGTCAAGCTCATAAGACCCTTCGGGTATGCTCTATCTCCGACATAAAATTTATTGTTGCTCTAATTAAAATTTGGAATAGAATTATATGTTTTATCCACACTTTCATTCAATACAGTTTGAAATCATGATTATATCAGCTAAAATAACATTAAAAATAATTGCGTTAGAGGCAATTGAGTAATTTTATGGTTGTAATCAATGTAATCGACATTTTATTTGCTACAAAATCGAAGGAAGGAGAGGTGATCTCTTGATTTCTGAGATTGTTATTCAATTATTTGTATTATCCCTTTAACAGTGACAAGAAAGTAAATTCAGATGGATAAGAAGTATTGTGAAAAACCAACACCGACGTTTCATTTTTGGTATGATGTTTCCTTTTGGCACTATGAAAATATATTGTATTATTATATAAAAGACTTGACCAGTAATGAAATAGACATGGGAACATTATATCAACTAAAACAGGAAGTTCCAAGAAACTCTGTCAGTATATCATTCTTCTATGACATTGTGAATGGTTATTACTTACTTCCTCAATCCAAACATGTAATTGATTAGAAGGCAATAACACACTTTCGATGTCTTTCATACTTCTGGATAAACGTTGTGATCATTACAGTAATTATGGTGCCTTTATTAATTCCACATAAAAAGTTTTTAAAAGGTTCCTCCTCATCGGTTACACTAATTGAATGCACAACGGATGTACCTTTAGTTGTTGTTACCGGATGTGGAAAAATCTTTAGTAGATCCTTATTCGTTCGAGTTTTGGTACTCACTAGGATTATTTACGGCTTCTATCTTAAAAATATTTACTCAGCTATAATTAGCAGCATTATCACTGATCCACCCTTGGAAAATAAAATTAAAACTGTCAATGATCTTTATGAAAGCAAATATGACATAATTTTTTACAAAGATCACTTTCAATTTCTCAAAGATGCTGACCACACAGAGTAAGCAGAATTGATAAAAGAATGGAAAAAAGCAAAGTCCTCGAGGCTGATTTGATTTGCATCTTGATTGGGTCGACTCAAAAGCACATAAAATGTATGGATTTTTATCTCGCAATACGAAAGAGTTTGTAAACAAAAATTCTTTGCTGTACCTTTGCCCCTACTCTCTCAACTAACGTACTGTGCTGAGATCTGGTCACCATACACACAAAATAGAGTAATCGGCTCAACATCGTTTTGTTCGTCATCTCATGTACAAATCTGGTAACCCCATGTCTCGGTTCGATCACGAATTTTTTTAAATCTATCAATGGCTATATCAACTCAAAAGAGGTTAATCGCATGTTTCAACCGAGAAATTTACCTTCAATAATCGGAACCCAAATCTCCTTAAGATACAATCCTCTAGTAATCAGAACTATATGCAGTATACACCCTCAATTAGGTTAGTTAGAAACTGGAATAATTTGCCTTCATAAGTTCGTTCTGCGTATAATTTGTCAATATTCTCTAGGGAAAATAGATCTTTTAAATTAAAATTCCTTTAAATTCTTTGAATATTATTTTATATATTTTTTTTCTTTTTTTTTTTTTATTCTTATATCGTTAAAATTTGTCAAAGTATTGTTAAACTTATTTATCTAACGTATTTAATACTGTTTTATAGTAGATTTTGTTATTATTATTATTATTTTTTTTTTGAATATAATTTTTTGCTAATCGCATTACTAAACCACGCTACGTTATATAAAGTTTTTGTAAATGGGAAATTTTGCCCGTATATGATTAAATAAATAAATGTGTCTTTATCTCAGAACTTATAGCTCATTACTATCAAGTCTTTCAAAAAATAATACTAAAGTAGTTTATGGTAATTAAGTGCAACCAATTTTTGGAAAGGTAATTTGTATGAACAAATATTGTAGTTACATATTAGCGGAATAAATAATTTCATATTTTCTAGGAAAATAATTCGAGTATAATTTTGGATTTCCCGATGGTGTTTATCACTTTCATTTGTTGTTTTGCACTTAATTTGGTAAGACGTTTTGGTATCTTTAACTGCTGCACTTTGGACTCTAAGCAAAGCCGATATTTAGCCTAATGAATAAAAGTTAAGCAATTGCTTTTCCTTAAAAAGTATAAGCAAATGCTTAAAATCGGATGAATAAAAGTTTGAGCAATTGCTTTTGCTTTAAGCAATTGCTATAAAAATAAGTAAAAGCTTTTTAGTCGACCTTTTGCTTAAAGAATGTGAGCAATTGCTTGCATTTACTTAAAATGGGATGAATAAACCTAGCAATTGCTTTTTCTATGTAGCAATTGCTTGCAAAATTTACAAGCTTGGTGAACAGCAGCTTGAACGCCTTTAAAATTATCATTCGTTGCTTTTTCGTTAGATATAGCAGACGTTATTATGGCTGAATTCTTGAATATTTGCAAAAGAATGTCTTATAGTGAGCGCAAAAGTTGCAGAAACGATGATTTTCGAAAATTATATAGATTAGAAGAAGAAAATGTGGAGTGGTTGGCGCAATATTTTTTTGGAAGACAGTGGCGAAAAACTGGGTGGTGCTTTATCACATTTAATGAAAATGAAAGTGTTTTTAAGAAACATATCCGATTCCGGGTTTCAGAATTCAACTGCGGAAGAATCAGGAATTCATCAAAACAACTGTTTGTAAAACAAGTAATTTTGTATTGCAGAAAGTGCTAAATAAGGCAAATATTTGGATTAAATTTCCAACAACTGCAGGTGAAATTGTGATTGCCAAAGAACAGTGGGTCCAGAAATGTTTATTTCCAAGTGCAATTGGGGTAGTAGGGTGATGAATACATAAACAGAAAAGGGTATTCCAGTACAAATGTACAAGTAACTTGCAACGTTAAAGAAATATTTACAAGTATAGATTGCTAATGGCCTGGCTCAGTGCACGATAGCCGAATTTGGAAAAATTCTGATATATACATAACCCTTTCAAACAGTCCTAAAGAGTGTTTGTTATTAGGAGATGAGCGCTATTCAATAGCACCTTGGATTATGACTCCGTGGCGAAATCCAGCTAATCAGCAACAACAAAATTATAATAACATATTGAGTAGAGAAAGGGTTATAATCGATAGGTGTTTTGGACAGTTGAAAGCTAGATTTCCTATTCTACAGTACAAAATTCGGAACAAACTTGAAAAAATTCCCGCGACAGTAATTTCCTGCGTTGTAGGTACTTCACCTAACCTAACCTGACCCGTAAGGCAAAAAGAATAGACTTCTGTTGACTTCAGTTAGTAATTGATAAATTTCTTTCAAAAAAGTTTTTCAGAAAATGAAACTTAAATGAATATAAAAAGTAGTTAGTTTGACCTAATTTAAAGTGAGGAACATCAGGAATCTACAGAAAATGACCGGAAGAATGTGACAAGAAAAAAAAACGCTGACTTTTAACGCATTTAAAAGACAGAAACATATTGAACTACCATTAGACAAAAGAGAACTGAAATTTAAGAGTCATTAAAAAGAAAAAGTTAGTGGTGAACAAAAGGGTAGTTTGTTTGCATCGAAAGTAAAAACGTTAAAGCGTATCTCAATAAGGGTACTAAAGGAGCAGAAATGAGAAAGCAAAGTTTGGAGAAACGGGAGTGTGTGGAAGTAGAAATACATCCACATCTTATTTAGAACCATATTTATGTAGCAATAAAAACGCCACTGTCAGGGTAAAAATACATATGTAGGTTTTACTAGTTCATTTATACACTTGCAGTTCGATATAGATCTTGACAATCTTAATAGCAATTGCTTAAAATTGATCCGGATATGCAGCAAAACCAGCAATTGCTTAAAAATATTATTCATACCACAAGTTAGCAATTGCTTTAGCTAGTAGCAATTGCTTGTTAAGCAATTGCTTTTGCTAAATAGCAATTGCTTATAGCATTTGCTTCATTTTTATTCATTAGGCTAATTGTCATTGATGATGATCCTATACTATATTCTGCATTTACAACTATTTACTTTGAAATTAAAGAAAAATATAATTGAGACCCTTACAATAGGTACTTTCGCGTAATATACGTATGGTGATCTTTGTAAATTTCTGATTTAGTCTCTAATATGACCACTGTATAAGGGTCAAGTAATGGTCAATTTTAATCTATTTCTCAAATAACATCAAAACTTAAAATTTTAAAAATTATGTTTGAGAAGAATATTTAGGGAACCCTAAAAATACCGTGAGATGTGGAACTTTCAAAAATATGTTGATCTTCTGAGAATTATGCTGTTAAAATTCTAAGCTAATTACGATACTATGTTAGTCACTTATACTTAAAAACGGGTTTCCACTTATGGATAGGCTAAATAATGTTTTACTATGGATTTTAGGAGCCAATATTCTGGAGAAATGGATTGATTTGAAAATATTATTTTACAAACGATTCGCGGTTCTCGAAGTGAACTATGAACCAAGCGCCTTAACACTAGAAGACATTGGTTCAACTTTTGTATTGTTGGTTGGATTATTAATTTAGACGTTTGTGATTTTCATAGAATTAGTTGTGAATTCACGCACAAAAGTCTAGAAGACACTTTAACTTGAAGAATTAATAACATAACTAAAGCACTCATTGGGATCACACAATTTAATTATGATACAATAGTAAAATTGTCATTAATCTATATTGCAAAAAAATTTTTGTGTTTATGAGAAAGCGACTATTCTTTGCAGCTTTTGTATGGATGTACAACTTTATCTTTTTCGAAATAATGGCAATGTCAGAACAGAGGTTTCACCGTATTAGGTGGTTGTCATTGTTTAAAATATTATCAGCTTACGCAGATTTATCAGGCTGTAGAAGTGGGCAGCAGCGTTGGTGTTCAGTTATTTTGCTCCATTTTGTTGTTCCAATGTATATTTCTCCACAAGAAGAGGGCATTCTGTAAACACCGGCTGATTTCTAGGGATCTTAGGGTCTTTAGCTGATCTGAGGAGGTACATAGCTGATTCGTTGGTTTAAAGACCGTTCTGATGTTGTGGCGATTGAGCAGCTTCCCGATGCGATCTGTAAGTATTTTTCTATAGGGTAAGGAACGGATTCCTGTGTACGGTGGTTGGGAAGTTCTCTTGGGGTGAAGCGCACGTTTGATCCCTTGTGGGGTATAACCGTTGGATTGGAGAGCTTGATCTAGATGGCAGAGCTCTTGTTGTAAAAGAGAAGTTTTACAATGTAATTGTATAGATACGCCTTCCCTCTATCGATTTTCCTAAAAATTGAATATGTTGTAGAGTTCGTCACGCTGATCAAGAATAAATATGTATGTTGGGCGCGGAAACCACCCCTTCATGGTGATTTTGAGTTTCTAAGATCTAAAATATGTGTGGTAATCGATTGACTGTGTGTGTGCATTAAGACGAAGAGTACTTGTAATACTCCTGAAGATGCCTTAACAAGTCGAAATGCGCATAGAGTTGTTTAATAAAAAATTGTGACCGATTTCCAAGCGTTTTATTTTACGAATTGTGATCCGAACATTCGAATAAATCAACAAACCACTACTACTATTCGCGTTTTATAATAGATATGGAAGACAAATACACGAAATGAAGAAGTTCAAAAACTCCATGAAGTGGTGGTTTCCGCGCCAAACATATATACATATGTAGCGTCGAAGCAGTTAACATGTGAAGGAGCGTACAGAGAAGTTAGTTCTGATAAGAGCCGTTTGGATACGGAAGCCTATTTCAGATTCCGTGTTGCCCATGAGGACCGAGTCAAAGTTAGATTAGTTTAATTGAAATAAACTACAGCTATTTATACAAAAAACATTTACATTGATTATAAGGCGATACCATTGTCAGCGGTTTACGCTAGTATGTGTATTTGGTTCTGACCTAATTAGTGGCCAGAACTGTCGAATTTCTCTGCCAGCAGAATTTAGATTCCGCTGTACAGAGTGTATTACATAATTTCCGTATTTCGATCGAGTGCTCCCACAGGACCCCCTTCCCAGTGTTGAAGCTTGAAAGTATTGGGGAAATTGAACTCGTCGTCCGGAGCGGGTGGTTTTTCTCTGTGTATCTTCATCATTGGCCATTGTTTTTGTGGGAACTGGTGTGCGATTCTCGTCTGTGGTTACATAGGCCGGCTTTAAACGATGAATGGATACAGCTTTTTCTGAATTTGGCAGTTGTAATGTGAAGTGGTGTTCAATCCTTTTGAGGACCCTATAAGGTCCTTAAAGAGGAAGGTCTTCTTCTCACCATGCAGAGATGCAGCCAAGGGTCGTAGTGTCTGAAATTGCTGATGGAGTTGCTGTATATATGATGATGGTGTGGCGTCGGTTGGTTTCGTGGATGGTGCTAAGAATTCTCCAGGTAGACGGAGTGTTTTACAATATAATATGTCGGCTGTTGTGGCTTTCAGATCTTCCTTCCAGGCTGCACGGATGTCTAAAAGAACAGTGGGCAGAATCTATGTCCAGCTGTTGGTTTGATGACGTGTTATTGCAGCTTTTATTGGCGATGTAGTCGTTCCACCATTTGCTGCAGGGTGGTAAGCGGTTGTATGAATGCATTTGGAGTTTGTCAAGCGAGACAATTCGTTGAAGAGTTAGGACTCGAATTGTCGGCCTTGATCCGTCGTAATTCTTAGCGGTGTACCAAATCGACAAATCCAACCGTCGTCGAAAGCTCGGGCTACCGTTACAGCTTCTTGGTCCTTTAGAGGGAAAGCTTCCGGCCTGCATGTGAATCGATCTATGCAAGTGAGACACTAACGATATCCTTCTGAATGAGGTAAGATGAAGAGGTCGATGTGGACATGATCGAATTTTTCTGCTGGTAGTTCGAAGGTGCCTAAGGGAACTGAAACATGTCGAGATATTTTGGCTTTTTGGCAACTCATGCATTCACGAGCCCATCTTTCACAATCTCTGCTTGCTGATGGCCAAATGAAGCGTTGTTACCAATTTGCTTGATGCGGGAATGCGGTATGCGTGAGTGCATGCAACTGTTTGAATGCAGCGTAACGAAAAGTTGTGGTCAAAAAAGATCTCGCAGTTCTTGTGGCATTGTCGCAGAAAATAGCCTTGTTTGAGCCAGGAATGTGGATCTGTTTCAGCAATAGGGAGTTGTTTGATTCGCGGTAGGATTTTAGTTCCTCAACGGTCTCTTGTTCCGTTGCGAGGGCTTCGTAACCAATGGGGGTTGATACTTCTGATATGCGTGAGAGAGTATCAGCTACCACGTTGTCCTTGCCAGATATGTGATGAATGTTCGTGGAAAATTGGCTGATGTAACTCAAATGGCGGGACTGTCTGGGGGAACGCTTATCAGGGTTCTGACGGAAAGCAAAGGTGAGCGGCTTGTGGTCTATGAAGATAATGAAGTCACGAGCCTCAAGGAAATGTCGAAAGTGCTTGATGGTGCGGTAAATTGCCATAAGTTCTCTGTCGAAAGCACTGTATCTTGTCTCCGCGTTGGAGAGTTTTGTAAAAAAGAATGGCAGTGGCTCCCATCTTTCTTCGTGGAATTGTTGTAACGCGGCGCTCAAACTGTGGTGGAAGCGTTACAAAATATTTCCAGCGTAGCATTTGGCTGTGCATGATGAAGGAGAGTAGTTTGCGCAAGCTGTCGCTTGCTCGTGTTGAATGCTTCATCAGCCGTGGTGTCCCATGCAAGCGGTGCGGTACCCAAGAATTGTCGCAATTGTTTTGCTGTGTTTCGCTTGGGGTAGATGCTGATTGATGTCGCTCGGTCAGGTTAAGGACGTATTCCATTTGCTGTGACCGAGTAACTCAGAAAAGAGACTTCCTTAATGCCAAGTTTGCAGTTTGCTTGGTTCAGCAGTATGCCGTACGACTGTAACCGTGAGGGCGCTGGCGGTGCTGTTCTGCTGACTCGGAAAGGTTTGTCAACGTAGGATTTCTTTGTAGACCCAAATTGTGGAACAGAATGTTTGTGCCAAACATAGGAATGGTGGTACCGTTTGCAGCTTGAAGTGTGCAGATAGACATCTAACGTGGCCTATATATTTGAGACACGCAGATGTCAGCAACGGTGTTGACCAAAAATTTGTGCTGGCGGCGGGTGGTGGCATGCTTAATGAGGGCTTGACGGTGGGTGCTGACGATGACGCCGTTGGTGGTGGAGGCGGTGGAGGCGCTGACGGCGGCAGGGGCGCTGCACCACATTGATCATGTTGATTACGTCGGAACGTAGGCTACGTCGGGCGAAGACGCTGGCGGCGGCGGCTGTGACGGCGGCAGCAGTGGCGGCGGCGGCGGCAGTGGCGGCGGTGGCAGTGACGGCTGTAGGGCGCAGCATCACTTTAATCACGTCACCAATATTGCGTGTGGCAGGGCGCTGCTTCACCAATGTAGCGTGGTTGCGGGGGCGCTGCATCACGTCGTCGGGTACGTAACCCATGTGGCGCACTTTCAGGGGCGCTGGATCACGCCGGGACGTAGATCACGTCGAGGTCACCAATGTAGCGGCGAAGCAGCTAACATGTGAAGGAGCGTGTAGAGAGTTTGGTTCTGATAAGAACCGTTTGGATACGGAAGCCTATTTCAGATTAGACTAGTTTTATTGAAATAAACTACAGCTATTTATACAAAAACTTTTGCATTGATTATATGGCGATACCATTGTCACCATTTTACGCTAGTATGTGTATTTGGTTCTGACCTAATTAGTCGCCAGAACTGTCGAACTTCTCTGTCAGCAGAATTTATATTCCGCTGTACAGTGTATTAATTTCCGTATTTCGATCGATACTGAGTGTTCCCACACATATATATTAACAGCTAGAATTTGTAATGAGATGTTGAAATAATAAAAATATGTAATGATTTGTTAGAATACAATACAACCTTTTTATGATAAATGATATTTAATAACATATTGTTGAACACAACAGTACCTGGTATTAAATAGCATTTACCATAGATGGCGCTCTAGTGACATCTTTGGTCTTTGTTAAATCCACTTCTAGTAAGAAGATACTTTGGTCGGTCGGTATTCTGTCGGAACCACCTGCGACACGCTGATGAGAGCCAACCAGCTCGAAATCGCGATCCGTGTCTGGTGGTTTCGACGGAATACTGACCGAGAACATATTTTGTTCCAAAAGTCTATAGAGTTTTAAATTAAATTATAGTGAGGAATTTAAATTCACTCACTTTGTTTCTCAAAAATCAATCAATCTCCACTGCAAAACAGCATTTACCAAAATACCAAGTCACTCCATATCCATATTAATTTTCCTTTTTTAAATTTTAATTAACTTTTTCTTCTTATTGTTCTTCCCTTAGACTAGGAAAGAGAGGGGATACGTAACTCTTATACCGACTGTACGTCGAAAATTGACGCAATATTTTGGTACCGCCTCCATTTACTAATCCCAAACAGTGCGTTGACAGCGTTGTGTAAAAGTGTCAATATAATTAAATAGTGTAGTTAGGTTTTAGTGAATTTTTGTTTAAAACTGCTGATTTGTTCTTCTTACGGCTGTAAAAGCCGCAGTGACAGAAATGAACCAGAAATCACATTTCACAAGTTAAAAAAAATTGACGTAGTAAGGTTAAGCAAAGAAAATCGTGTTTAATTTGTTTATTGTTTACATACTACTTAAAAAATGTTATGATTTACATACAATAATCATTAATGCATCATATGTTTTTTGTTGGAATGGTTTACTGATAGTGTAAGAAACAATAAATACTTTCAAAGTTGAAAGATGCATGCGTTTACCACAGTATTACCATAGGCGGCGTCACTTTTAGTTATAAAAATCTAAAAAAGTAAAATTAATTAATTAATAAAATTCGTCTTAATGTTTATTAGTTCCGCCACATCATGTTAATTAACGTTAATAAAATAATTAAATGATATTTAATTTAATCTAAAGACAGGTAAATTCCTGTTACGTCTAAATAATTAAGGATTACTAATCCCACACTTGGAACGCGTCCTATACAATAGGTACAACGAACCACAAGCCAATTCTGCGACCGGTTTTTCAAGTGAACTTTACAGTTTGTGTTTTGCCTGCTTCTGCCTGAAGAGACCCAATAAGTCGAAACCGGTCGCAGAATTGGCTTGTGGTTCGTTGTACCTATTGTATAGGACGCGTTCCAAGTGTGGGATTAGTAATCCTTAATTATTTAGACGTACCAGGAATTTACCTGTCTTTTTAGATTATTTTATCTACGTCTAACATGTATGTACCTTCAGATTCAATAGTGTAATTCAATGCCGGTAGGGGTATTAGCCCTCGGAGTAGTTGTTTCTGTTGTTTCTAGTTAGTCTTAATATTTAATTTCATTGAACATGTATTCTCTTTGACAAAATAAATAATATTTTCTTAGTAACGTAAGACGCAAAAAAACAGTTCTTAATAATTGTTTACGTTATCAAATAAACAATTGATACTCTGTATAGAATGATAATTATACGAATAATGGTAACAAAACAAACGCCCTCTTAACATTTTATGTTGCGATTCTGAGCGCTGTCTAGCGATCCCAATCGTCCTCAATTTGCAGTCGACTATTATCTGTGCCCTCTCTTTCCTAGTCTAAGGTTCTTCCATTATTAAATTTACATTGCTTTCCCAAAAATCTTGAATTTTTAATAAACTTTGATTATTTCTTATTTTCACACCTATTTACTTCACCATTTTAAATATCTTCTATTTTATTAATTATGTTTGTTCAAACTTTACTTAGTCTTGCATGAATGAGGCATGAAATTTATAGAATTTTCATCTATTTATTCTTTTATTTATAACAGAGTAGAGAAAAGAAATGTTTTAAAAAAGTTTTACAAAAATGACACTAGCTATATTTTAATAATAACATTCACCTTCATTTATTTTAACAACCATCGGTAACACGATTAAACATGTTTATTTAACATTTGAACAAAATCAAGCAATGTGCATGCGCCTTAAGCCTAGTCCACATAAAAAATAATTACCCCCAACACTCCTCCTTAATTATTTTTACTCTCAACTTTTCAAAGATTTTCTGTAGCAGGGGCTTCGTCAGAATGTCTACGAGCTGATCTCCACTTTTAATATGAACTGGTGTCACTGTAGTGACAATAAGCTGCTGAATAAACTTTCTTGAAATTTCAATGTGTTTTTTTTTTCAACCATAAGACCATCATCAACATGTAAAACAATAATTATACTTCTATTTTTATTATAGTAAACACATGGATCATCATCATTAGACCGAAAGTGCAGACCTTTAAACCGTAAAGACTTTCCTTCAGTTCACATACTCGCCCAGACTTGTCATTGAAACCTTAAAGATCCGTTCATCTAGCTTGCCATGTAGTCTTCACGTCAAACGTAATTATATTCATACTTTCAGATGCAGCTATACTTAAAATTAGTCTGATCGACATATGACGAGCAACAGTGCTAAAGACTTCTGAGTAGTCTCTACCTTCTTTCTGTTTAAAACCTCTGGCAACGAGTCTTGCCTTATTCCTTCTATCTTCCTTCTTACGTAGTACCCAGCGACAGGTTAGAGGCGTGATGTCCTTCGGTTTTCAGTTAGGATCTATGTTTTTAACTTCATTAATGACTCAAATTCTTCTGACATAGCTTTCTTCCAGTTATCGTCTTTGAGAGCTTCAGTGACAGAAATGTCATTTGCTCCATCAATTATATAAGTCTCATAATCTTGTATTATTAATGGTGTATCGGTTATGTAATCGTTGAATCTGGCTGGTGCTTTTATTGTGCGACGATTTCTCAATTTTCATTTTCCAGGAACTGCGACTGGACCGTCTGAGCTGTCAGACTGTCTATCTTCTTCTAGAGTTGGTGACCAGTCTTCATCTTCAGTTTACTCAGTATTAAAGCTTTCGTACTCAGAGCTTGTGTCTGAAGTTTCATTGTCAGGTGCTTCAGCGTCCATTTCAGACGGTGACATTTTTAGCTCAATAAAACTTTCAGTTCCAGTCTTATCATCAAATACTACATTACTTGAACTCACGATATCATTCATTTTATTTATGAAAACCCTGAAACCTGAAGAATCTGTATCATAGCCGACAAATAGACCTTTCTTTGATTTCTTCTCGGTCTCGTTCCTCTTGTTATCCTCTATTAGCACGTAACAGTCGCATCCGAAGGATTTTAATTTACTAGTATCTATTTTCCTTCCAAACCACAGATCAGCTGGACTTTTACCTATCTCTGTACTTGCTCCAGTATGGTCAATTGTGAACACGACAAAGTTGACAGCTTCACCCCACAAATTTTCACTCAGACTTCGAGCATGTGTGACTGTTCTTGCAGCTTCAACTACGGTTCTCATTTCTCTTTCAATACGTCCATTCTGCTGAGGTGTGTAAGCGCTAGATTTGCTATGAAAAATGCCAAGATTCTTTAGTATTTGTTGTGTGTCACGATTCTTTATTTCAGTGCCATTGTCTGACCGCAGTACCTTGACTCTTCTGTCAAATTGATTTTCAACTAACCTCAAAAATATTACCAATTTTGCAGCCGTCTCACTCTTATGTTTTATGAAGTACACTGTCCTGAAATGTGTATAGTTGTCCTTGAAAAGTAAGAAATACTTTGCTCCTCCTAAAGAGTGAATATTCATCTCACATAAATCTACGTGTATTAGATCAAGTGGCCTTGCTGATGTCTTTGGATTTGAAGGGTGCGATACCCTATGCTGCTTTCCATAGGTACATCCTGGATATATGTATCAATTCCAATCATCTTGAAACTTGATTCCATTTCTGGTTAGTACATCTCGCACATGTGCAACATTTTGATGTGCAAGTTTTTCATGCCATTTTCTCAAGGAGATGCTTACCAAGCATTTTTCGAGCTCTTTACGAAATTGCATTTTATATAATTTACCTTTTCTTACTGCTATTGCACCGACATTACCATTACTATCTTGGAGAGCTGATTGATCTGCATCAGCTGGCTGTCAATATTCTTTGTCCAGTACAGAACTTACTGAGAAAAAGTTAAAGGGCATCTTTGGCGTGTACAATATTTTTTTTAAGACGATTTTTCGCCAGGTCTGACCATCAAATGCTCCTAGTTTAATGTCGCCCATGCCAATACCTTCCAGTTCAGTTGCATCACCAATAATAACCATTGATAGCTGTTTGAGGGTAACATAATTTTTGAACAACTCCTTATGTGAGCTCATGTGTTGAGTCGCAGCACAGTCTTCAGAATCTCTGCTAGGAGAACTAATAGATGATAGACTTACTGTTATTAGAGCACGTCTATTATTAGTGGTTTCATTATTGTTTTTACTATATATATTTTCTTGTTGACTAGTGTCTGTATTAGGACAGTCTTTGGCAAAATGTCCCTTATATTTGCACTTATTACAGCCATATGTATTTTTACAGTACTCCAAATACTTTGCAGACGGTTTACCACGACATTGTGATTTTATGTGCCCAGTCTTTCCACATTTGAAAAACTCTATGGTACTATTTTTCTGGATTCCATTTGACTTATCTGATTTGCTCTTCTGCTTTGATATAAAAGCGTTTTGAGATGTAGGCTTGCTTGCTAACTGACCTTCATTTAACCTATCCTCTTCTAACCTCAAACGATCAAACAAATTGCTAAGGCTTTTGTCTGTCCCACTAACATTATCCCAGGCTGTTCGAAAGTGATGAAGTCTTGGTGGTAATATACCTAAAATTCTCTGAATGATCCAAGTTTTCTTCATTTCTTCACCTTCAGCAGACAAACTATCAGCTAACTGTTGAATCTGTATGCAGTTTTCTATAGCAGACTTACTCTCATTATATTTATATCCAAAGAATTGTCTTTGTAAACCTTCAATAGAGACGTCTGAATGTCTTCCATACAAGGTATCCAATTTGCATTACATACTATAAGCAGACGTGCACCTAGATATTTTCACTGCAATAGAGCTACTACAATTCAGTCCAATAAGTGTTTGTGCTTCCAAATCTTTAGTTAACCATGTCGATACACATGAATTTTTTTCTCTTCCTTCAGGTTTTATTACAACTCCAGTGGCAATATCAAAAATTTTCTTGCTTTTTAGGGTTAGATTCAGCTCGAATCTCAATGACTCGTAGTTCACGTTTCCTTGAGCATCTTCTGTTAGACATTTTAGTTGAGACCGTATGGCTTCCATCCTGACTTTTTATTTATTAGATCCAGACTTTACTGACTTAACCTCAAATTCATGCCAGGACTCACGAATGGGCCCATAACCTGTTCAAACTTTACTTAGTTTTGCATGAATGAGGCATGAAATTTATAGAATTTTCTTCTATTTATTCATTTATTTATAACAGAGTAGAAAAAAGAAATGTTTTACAAAAATGACACTAGCTGTATTTTAATAATAATATTCACCTTCCTTTATTTTAACAACCATCGGTAACACGATTAAACATGTTTATTTAACATTTGAACAAAACAGAGCAATGTGCATGCGCGAGACACACATCCGCCTTAAACCTAGTCCACATAAAAAATAATTACCCCCAACAATGTTCTTCTAATTTTAATTTATTTGCTTTTAATTTCAGAATTTCTGTTATTAATTTTTTTAATGTCTAATCTAATATATAGACAACTTCTCCACTCTCTGGATCTTTAATTTAATTTTTTTTTGCAATCATGATTATTAGTATTATCTATAATTTTGAAATGCTACAGTCGTTTTTTTTTTAATAATTAAAATTAAATTTTATTTGTTACAACTTTATAATTTTAATAAACTACCTAACGTAAAATAATAATACATTTTTCTTTTTAATATATTTTTTTATTTTATTTAATATTTTGGAACTTATTTCATTTTCTAAATTTGTTACTCTTTTTTTTTTTTTTAATTGTATTGTAGGCATCCATCTATCATGACAATATACCGGGTGTCCCATTTAACCTGACAAATCTTGATAACTCGAAAAATACGCATCTTACGAAAAAATTGCCTCAGACGAAAAGTTGATATCTCCAAGGGGGACATCAGGACATCACGGGAGGTGGGGGGAGGGCTGACTATAAGACAGGCTGATGTGCCCCTTGGACCTATAGACCACGGCCGAGCCTTAGTTTTTCTAATAACAATAGACTTTACTCTAATAAGTTTTATTTTTAAATTAGGAAAGTTGCTTCTACTTTTCTACATTACTCACGTAAGCAAAGACAGATAGGCAGCAACGTTCAATATTTAACTACTGCATTTTTTATCACACTTCATTTTACAATTAATTCGACTTAATATGTAAATTCTTGTCTACAGAACGTTTTAATTCACTTTATAAAAAACAACTCTAAAGATTCTAGTCATGTAAAACGATATTGATTTGTTTGCGTTTTTTAATAGGGCGATTAATTCAATAATATTATATAATATATACGAAATATGAGATATTTAATCTTAACTAATGGAAATTTGAGCAATTGAGCTCCCATTTTAAACCAAATACTTTCGCCAGGCTAATTCAAGTTTCTATGTAACAAAAGCAAACTTTATAATATTAATTCAGTTAATAACTGACAGAGTGTAATCAATTTAGGTCATTACCACGCGAAAATTATTATTGTGGTATTATTTAGTCGGAAAGATTTTAGGTCATTTATCAGAAATCTACCTAATGACTTGCAACGTAGGAAATAGTTTTCTAAACATATGTATCAAGCACTGATAAAATCCAGTAAGTGTTGATTTAAATGTAATTCGCAAACTAATTAGTTATAATTATTGGATTGACTAAATATCTTTTTTATTTTGTTTTAGTCTTGTTAAGAAAAGTCCATTAAATTAATACTTTGTAACCTTTAATTAATTAAAGAGACACCCCTATTACCACAAAAACTAACATTTAGCGGACACGTGTTTCGTCCACTTTTAATGTGGGCATTATTAACGCGAGACTCGAGTCTCTTTTTGTAATTGTACCACAGTCTCCAATAAATATTCTCTTTTGTGACCTTTGTTTTTAAAGATTAAATGGTTTTAATATATTGGAAAGATTAAAAATGAGATGTTGACTGTTAGTGGCAAAGCGGGGCGGTGGCTATTGTTAGGTATTAGCTATTGTTAAAGTCCCTAGATAATCAAAGTCTGGTCAATGTGTACTAATCACGGAATTGGAACAAGAAAAAAATGGCGGCGCCAATGAAAGTTTACAATATTTTTATTTATTTATTCACTTCTGTTTAACAGACCTTTACATAGAATATAATTTACAATTCCCCACTCTCGTTACAGGATGATATAAATAGTACATGTAAACCAGATTATACAGAAAAAATTAATAATTAAGAAATAGAAAAAAAATAACATATGAAAGCTTGAATAGCCAAATAGAGTAGATAAAAGTGTGGAAAAACGAAACAAAGAAAATTGGACATATTCGAGTGTTAAAAACACCAAATTAGGCGAAAAACATGTGAAACATTATTTACACGTTAAAGGAAACCTAACCTAAACAACAACTTTGAACAACACTGAAACTGCACTTCAGTTAACGCACTTAATCTTCGCGACAGATTTCACCATGATTTTATTGAGATTCACTATTTATGATATACACACAGTCACGTGAACGTTGCCATTTTACATATTCAGAAAAGGACAGAAGGATCTCTGCCCTACTCAAGCGAGTAAATGCATCTGTCCAAACTTTGGTTATGCAGGGAGTTTAGCTATTGTCCGCTTAGAACGCGACTTTTTGGGACCTTTTGACAACAACAAATGTAAGCTGAAAATGAAAAACAGAAATGAGGGCAGATTAAGAAGAAATGAAAACAAAACTGAAAGCGATTCCATGCTACGACAAGAAGTAGTACAGGAAGAGCTCAAAGCGATAAATAGCAGTGCGAGGAGGTGCCATAGATGTTTTAAGACTGTGTTGTAGTGATATTCGCAAATGTTTATTCTATAGAATGTTTATTAATGTCTCGATTCTTATTATTCTTTATCGCGCTGAACAGTTAATGTATTGTTCCAGATATGAATCACATTTGTATGTGTCAAATGTTTTCTTTTAGACTCGTATATATTTAGGTAACAGTTTTGCCAGTTAGTCGTCTATCAACCTTTGTATCTTTTGTACGTTTTCTTTTTCTTTAATAAAACTCATTGATTAAAGCCTCGCGTAATTACTCAAAAACTCTTCAGGTTATGTGCCCGGGCACCCTGGATCCTCGCGTACGGAGTGTAATTTCGCGTGTGTGTTTTTTTTTGTTTTGAGTAAATTGATAAAGTAAAAGAATGACAATGGCCGCCGCGCCGCCAACGAAAGTCGAAATTCTGAAGTTTGACGGAACAAATTTCCAATCGTGGAAATTCAGTGTGTCCATCATTCTAAAAGCTGAAAAACTCATGGATGTAGTAAATGGAAATCATGGGATGAGAAGAATTCCAAGTCTCAGTTAATTCTTCTTACAACGATTGCACAAAATCAGTTGGAATGCTTGATTAATTGCAAGAACGTGGCTGCAATGTGGGTAAAACTACTAGCAATCCATGAGCAGAAAACGGAAATTTCAAAAGAACTGCTATGGCAAAGGTTCTATGACTATAGAATGGACGAGGGCGACTCAATTGCGACACATATATCCAAAATCGAGATGATGGTCAGAGATCTGCGAGACGTGAAAGAGGCAATCAGTGATAGTAGAGTTTGTTTGAAAACTATTAATAGTTTACCGCAGAAATATAACGCATTTCGAACTGCCTGGGACTCGGTGACTCCCAAGGAACAAACTTTCGAAAATCTGGTGGCTCGTCTTCTAAAGGAAGACCTAAGAATGAAAAGCATGGAAGATGAGACAACACAATTGGCATTGCAGGTTAAGGCGTTGCAGATGAAGTTAAATGAACAATCGACCAGTAAGACAAAAAAAAAGAAGTCCATTGAAGAAATTAAGAAGAACTCAAAATGCAACAAATGCAAAAGAAAATGGTATTGGGCTAGAGAGTGCAAAAGTCGTTTTCCAAAGGAACAGAAGAAAGAAGAAAAGGGTGAGTTCAACAATTCAGATTCTACTTGTTTGCGAGTTGTCTGAAATTCATGTGGCCTATTCTTTTGATGAAAATCAAGAATGGATTTGCGATTCTGGCGCAAGTCTACATATGGCGAATCAGTTACTTTGGTTTTCGAAACTTGAGGATTTAGCCAAACCTTTGTTGATTAAAGTTGCAAATGATAGTGTTATTGAGGCGAAAGCAAAGGGCTCAATCAAATTGCAAGCTTTGGTTAATGGAAAATGGCATGACAGAGAAATGAATAATGTACTTTATGTCCCGGAATTGAAACGAAATTTATTTTCAGTGGGTGTTATGGCTGAAAAGAAATTTACGCATTATGCAGATAGGGATAAATGTGAATTTTGAGACCAGGCCGGAAATATTTCATGTGTCGGCATAAGAAAAAATGGTTTATATTACATGCTTTTCCGAATTAAATTCCAAGTTGAATGCAATATTACAAAAGACAATTCTTTAAAAACATGGCACGAAAGAATGGGTCATATTAATTGCAGGGCCATAATGAATGCATACGATAATAAAGTATTGAATTATTTCAACTTGAGCGACAAGACCGAATTTTTCTGCGAAGCATGCCAACTTGGCAAACAGACAAAAAAATCGCATAAACAAATTATCGAAAAGAATAATAAGGCAGAGAAACCAGGAGAAAAAGTACATTCTGACATTTGTGGACCTATGAACATTGAATCACCAAGCAAATCACGCTATTTCTTATTGTTCAAGGACGATTGTACTGGTTATAGGAATGTTTATTTTCTGAAACATAAATCTGAAGTTATCTCTCGATTCAGAGAATATAAAGCGATGTTAGAAAAACAAACAGGCAACAAGTTAAAAAATTTTAAAAGCGACAATGGTACTGAATACACAAATGACGAATTTCAAAATTATCTGAAGGCAGAAGGAATTTTGCATGAGCGGTCTGCTCCATACACACCGCAGCAAAATGGTTCCTCAGAAAGGGAAATTCGAACAATTGTGGAGTCTGCTCGCTCCATGATATATGGTAAACAAGTTTCAACAGAACTTTGGACAGAGGCTGTAAATACAGCGGTTTATTTGCTAAACAGAAGTACCTTAAATCAATCGAGAAAGGTCACAGCTTATGAGGCTTTCTTCAAAAGGAAACCACGAATAAAACATCCTAAAATATTTGGCTGTACGGCCTACATGAATGTTCCACAGCATAATCGCAAGAAATGGGATGCGAAAAGCAAGAAGTTATTATTTGTGGGATACGACGCATTTTCAAACAACTATCGACTATGGGATGTAGAGAAAAGACGAATTTATATAAGTTGTGACGTAACATTTGATGAAGAAAACTTAATGAACAACCAAACAGATACTGAAAATAAATTAAGTGTTCCTTTGTTATTTCCAACTGAACATGCAAATGAAAATGGTGATAATGTGGGAAATGAAGATGCGGAGGAGGAAGACAGAAGAATTATTTTGCGTGATAGAAATAATTTGAGACGGCCAGATTATTATGGACCGGCCATATACTGTTCAATCCTGATCCCAGATAATTACAAAGAAGCAGTACAATGTGAAAATAGTCAACAATGGAATGCAGCAATGAAGGAAGATATACAATTACTTACGCAAAATGAAACCTGGACACTGGTGCCAAAACCAAAGGATGCACCAATAGTGGACAATAAGTGGGTTTATCGTACAAAAATTGACGTCAACGGCGAGATAGTTCGATACAAGGCGCGTTTAGTCGCGAAGGGGTATACGCAGCAAAAGGGTGTGGACTTTGACGAAACGTTCGCTCCTGTAGAGCGGTATGATTCTATACGAACATTGCTCGCGATCGCTGTTAAAAATGAAATGGAACTAAAACAATTTTATGTAAAAACTGCATTTTTGTACGGGGACTTATGCGAAACTATTTATATGAAACAACCAATCGGTTTCGAGAATAATAAAAAAACTGATCATGTTTGTAAACTAAAAAAGAGCATTTATGGACTAAAACAGGCGTCGCGCTGTTGGAATAATAAGTTCGTAAATTTTTTAAAGACATACTGCATGAAACAACTGAAAAGTGATCCGTGTGTATTCGTCGGAACTTTCGAAAACAGCAAAGTGTACTTAGCGCTTTATGTTGACGACGGACTTATCATGTCTAATTCTCGGGACGCAATAAACAGTTTGATCGAGAGGTTGCAATGCAAATTCGACATAACGGTTAATGACGCGAAACAATTCGTTGGACTGGAAATTGAGCATAATTGTGACAACAAAACCATTTCCATCAGCCAACGTGGTTACATCAAAAGAATCTTGAAAAGGTTCAGTATGGAGGAAGCCAAGCCTTCCACTGTTCCAATGGAACCAGACACTTGTCTTCAAACCCCAGACAACACGGAAGACATTCAAGCAAGAAAAGAGCCATCCAGAGAAGCAGTTGGATCCTTGATATTCTTGGCAACCGTGAGCAGACCCGATATCGCCTACAGTGTTGGTCAGGTGAGTCGTTTTCTGAACAATTGGTCTCTGGAGCATTGGTTAGCGGTCAAGAAAATTTTTAGTTATTTGGTCAAGACCATGGACTACAAAATTGTTTATCGGAAAATGAGTGAGGACAGGGTAACAGGGTATACGGATGCTGATTATGGGGGTTGCAAAGAAACAAGAAAATCAACCAGTGGATACGTTTTCATGCTGGCAAATGCTGCAATAACATGGTGTAGTCAGCGGCAGAATATTGTTGCACTATCAACAACTGAGGCGGAGTACGTCGCTCTTGCATTGGGTACAAAAGAGGCTCTGTGGCTAAAATCCTTCCTGGATGAATTGGAGTTTCCACAACAAAGCATTAAATTAATGGTGGACAATCAATCCGCTTTGAAGCTTGCAAGGAACCCAGAGTTTCACAAAAGGACAAAGCATAATGATATCCGTTATCATTTTATTCGTGATGTAATAGATCGCGGTGACATTGAACTTTATTTTATAGAATCAAGAAAACAGCTGGCTGATATTTTAACAAAACCGTTGTCAGCAATTTTGTTTAATTCATTAATTGTAAATTTGTTTTCGATTAACAATTAATAACATTTGGAATAAGAGGGAATGTTGAAGTGATATTCGCAAATGTTTATTCTATAGAATGTTTATTAATGTCTCGATTCTTATTATTCTTTATCGCGCTGAACAGTTAATGTATTGTTCCAGATATGAATCACATTTGTATGTGTCAAATGTTTTCTTTTAGACTCGTATATATTTAGGTAACAGTTTTGCCAGTTAGTCGTCTATCAACCTTTGTATCTTTTGTACGTTTTCTCTTTCTTTAATAAAACTCATTGATTAAAGCCTCGCGTAATTACTCAAAAACTCTTCAGACTGTCATAAAATAATGTCTAAAAAAAAAAATCGAATGCCACTTATTGGAGGATTGGTAATTTTAATAAGATTTGCTTTGTTGATTTTTGATACTGTTAACATACGCTTAGGTAATGTTTTAGATTTGTTTAGAACTAATCTTAAAGCGTCTAATGTAATTCTAAGTAGTTCACCAATGGCTTAAAAACTTTAAACTTTTATTTTGAACAATAAATGCAACAATAATATTAATTCTCTTAGGTAACGTGAACCAGCTGAATATGTGGTTTGTTTCAAAATGGTACTATCGTTTTTCTTTTAAAACATTTGCTTGATGCAATGACCTTGATTAGGCGCAGTAGAAAATGAAACAGTTTGTTGTGTTTAAGTGAAAGTTCGACCGCCTTTAAAGCGTTATATTCACTTTTTGTGTAATTACTGTATGGAAGAATGTAGAATTGCATTTGATTACTGGATGAAAGCGTCTTTTTAACGCTCACGGTCACATCAATTTGCCAAAGAGCAGGGGGCAGTCAGCCAATTTGGCGAAGCGACGCGATTACTACTCAAGCTCATGTGAAAGTGTTAAATACTATCAATCAAATTTTCAATATTAATAGACTCCACTAACGAACAGAAACGAAATTGTTGATGCGCAATTATAGGAAACATTAATTTTAAACTAATTATAAACGTCGTTATTAGTTTTAGAATTACAGATACCTACATCTAATAGCATCTGATATTCTTATTTTATGTTAAAATTAGCTATTAACGTGTGACAAACACTTCGAAAAGCTGTCATTAATGGTAAACTTGGTTCAAAAGTTCACTTTCACTTTACCAATACATAGTGTTTCTTGATGTAGAAAGCTTTAAGTATAGAACGTTTAATTTTCGACTAGGTTGATGTTTTGTCTTCAGGAGTGAAATTAATTCAAAATTGAACGCATAGTCGTATTTGATATTAATTTTGAAATAAAATTGAAATGCCGAAACAAGAGAAAACATGGAAACAAAGCAAATGGTATCAATCCTCGATTAAGTGTCAAGTGTTTTAAGTTCTTCATAAGCTCAAAGTTGGTTCTTTCAATATGGACTTATATACAGGGTTTTCATGTAACCCGTTCGTTAAAAGTTTTTAAACTTACAAGTTTTGAAAATGTGGCAAATTACCTAATAATCAATGCTTTATCTAATTAAAATACTTGCAGTCGTCGGTCACTTCCGGTTTTACCGGAAGTCGACACCAACTTTGTTATTTTAAATAGAATGGTATATTTTTGATGCCGAATTCGAATGAAACGTGAATTTTTAAGGTAAGTTTGATAACCTTGTATACCTACGATGAGAGGTTTCTAGGATAATTTAATTTATAGAAAAAAAAAAATAGCTACCGCAACCCAAACTGTAAAAAACCAACTTCCACAAATTACAACTCACAGTGTTGAAATTTCTACTGGTGAAAGCTGAATCAGAGCTAACGCCACGATAAAACTGAAATTAATAATGTATACAGGGCATTCAAAAGAAGTTCAAAAATTTGAAACACGAATAACTTCCTTTTTTTAAATGTCAACTATCATATGTTTTATTTTTTCAATCGAATCACTTTTTAATTCTCCTTCGATCCCTATTGATACTCCCCGTTAGTTTATTTGAAAAAATTTGAATAATTTTGAATTTTTGTAATAGGTAATTTCATTAATTTGACGTAATCAGAGTGTTCCTTCGACAATTGACAACTAACGACAATGAAAGCAAAATCATATTAAAAACCTTTCTTTCGATTAATTTCTGTTGGGAAAATGTTCGAAAACAATTTTTATAGTAAATAATTTAATTGAAATTTTTGTTCTTGGTTGTTTATGTAACATAAATAAATCGAAAGGACGGTTTAGCATGATTTTGCATTGATTACCGATAGTTGTCAATTGTCCAAGGCATACCTTTTTATGCGAAAAATATTAAATGTACAGCTTGGTTAAAGTAGGGTGACCTCTCAAAAGTTTACAATCGGCGTAGAAGAAAAAAGGATAACGCATTCGGAGGAATAAAGATGCAACCTACGCTCGAAGACTGCGACAAATATATGTAGTATTTTCAAAACAGGGGTACCTGATGTCTACGGTCCGGTACTCGTCAGCTTAATTTATACCTGAATTTCTCGGTACTGTTAGTTACTTAAACTTATATATGTATAAATTTCTATTAATTAAACTTATAGTGGTAAAATTTGGTTTAATATATAGGCAACCTCCATTATTTAATATTAAGCAGGTATTATATTTATTCATATTTATAAAGGGTTTGTTAAATAAATAATGCTAATACTGTAACAAGAAAACCCGTATAAGAACAAGAATGCAATTACTTATTATAAAAACAGATAAGTGATCCCAAATTAATAGTCAATTGATAACAAAAAGGAGAAAAAAAATGTAGAAAAATTGAGGCAATAAGAAGCTTAATATTAATGTTACATACAAATAAACACATTAAAAATAAATTTCCTTATGACAACTTCCGTAAGAACTAGGTATGCCATCTTTTATAGTTATCCTTAACTTCCCAGCGTACCTATATAGAAGTTCTTGTAACTGATTCAAACATAGAAATCAAAATTTTCGGTATATACACAGGTGTAGGTATAAGTATATGGGCTATTGTGGTCACTTCTTTCTATCCAAAATACAACTTCATCAGATGCCAATCAACCAAGGTACTCGGGAGATAAAATTGGAGAACTCGCATTAAAATATTTAGATATCAAAAATTAGTAAAACCTAAATGTATTCGAAGCTATAATTTTTAGGTTTTCTTTTTATTTTTTCATGGACCAAAAAAAAATTTTACAGACACTTCGTCGTTTATACGACTGGGCATTGTTGGATTCCACAGAGAACCCGACAACTAAAGTGATACCGGTGAAATCCCTCTTCCTCAGGCCGTTTTAGTGCTATTTCATTGGATTTTATCAGTCAAGTGTGCTTATACGGCGTTTATGTGCCATGAGGGGATTTTATGAGAATTCCTCGGATTTTTCAGTGTGATCTAGATTTAGTGCCAAAAGTTTTATAAGAGCTTAGGGGATTTAATCTCAGAAAAGTGTTTTCTAGAGGTTGGGTTGTTAGTTTCATTAACAGATTTCGTTTGGAAAGAGTGGTCTGTGGAGAATTAGTATTTTATTAATTAATGTAGTAAGTAAAGCATTCCATAGAGAATAAAATCTGTCGATTCAGCCTAGTTTTCCGAAGTTATTCGGTATTTTGGTCTCACTGCCACACAGTATTTACGATCGTTGCTGTAACATGTTATAATAACCGTCAGATAAAGATCAGTTTCATGAGAAATAATACTAGATGCAGTGAGGTTTTTCATTTTAGGTTGATCTGTTAATCAACAAAAAAATAAACTGCCTCCTGCGGTATGAACAAATGCAAATTTCTCAGCACTGATTTGGAATTCGAACACCCAGAATAATGCACTGTGAATCTGTAGTGTTGTCATACAATTTAGTTAATGAGTTATTTTCATCGTGTGGAAATTATATGTATCGCTATCGAAGATCGATCGCTGCATATGAGTTTTTCGTTATTATCGTAAAAGGATGTAAGGAAGTATTAGATATTAAAGTTATCAATATGTATGTTTCTTCCATATTACAAATGAAATTATATTGAATCAAAGTGTTTTGGGGTGCAATCGTTGTGAAACATTACTGTACACTGCAAAACCTATATTGTTAATTAAATGCAACTATCCAAAACGTTCTATTTGCAGAAGTAAAACGTTAGTATTTATGAACAGTAGTCTAATTTAGGGTTCCGTTTGGTTGTCTTTACTTTACGCCTGGACATAGTTCGTATCCATCACGGCCTACAAGCCCAATCCATAGTTTGATATATCCAGGTTACTATTAATTCCTGAAATTTTTTCATAACTAGTTTCTGTAGGTTTTTCCTGGTGACGTAGTCACCCTAATTACCTAGCCAATTACCTGCACCATCCCTTGCTACAACCGAAATTGTAAATAACAACCTACTTTTTACTTTCTTCTTCGGTTGTAGTTTTCCCTCTTAATTCCATTCCTTCTTTTTAGTAGCATGTTGCACTATTCTTTTTATCTTCTTTCTTGTCTGTGTTTTTTCTTTTTTTAATTAATTTTTATCGTAAAATCTTCGTTCTTGTTTCTAACCTTATGTTTTCTTGTATGCTGCTTCTTTTTCTGCTATCCGTTTTCCATTTTTTCCGCCGCGAAATTAACATACAAACAAATTTTGTTTTATCGCTAATTTTGGCCCTTCCACCACAATCCCACCGTCAATCCCTCTTTTTTCCCAACCCTCGCTAGTACTTGAGCTGGGTATAAAAACCCCAGACTTCGCTCAATGCTGGCATCTTCGACATTCCACCCACCGGTGGCAAGGAAGAAGGAGATCTTTGCACTTGTTCTTCTCTGTCATTTTTTTCTCTTGCACTATTTGGCTATCTACGACATTCCACCCACCAGCGGCAAGGAAGAGGGAGCTCTAGCCTCTTAGCTACATTACCGCCGTCGGTGTCGTCCGTTTCGAATCTCGAAACCATCCTTTTTATTGTACATATTCTTTTATTACTTGTTATTTTGTCTATTTCTACGTTCGCCTTCAACAGTGTGTATATATATTTTATTTCTATCGTTCGTTAAGTTGTATATATATTTTTTCTGCTATTTTCTTTGTATCTATTCGTATTGTACATATTACCTGTATGTGTGTGCGTCGTGAGTGTAAATAAACGTTTTATAAACAATTAGACCTTATCAAGTTTTACCATGAATTTCAGCCGAAATGTTCCTGTATCAGTATGAATTATTAGAATGCCAAATTTCAACTTTTAAATAAAAATGGCTTTCAAGTCTTGTAGTTGTACCGCGGGTTCACCCTTGTGGGTACAGTAGATATTCCCACTGCCCTAATTAAGGTAGATAAGCTTGATGTTATACATAATGTTTTAATAAAAGAAACAAAAACTGATGGTTTTATAATGGAACGATATAATACCTATATTAGTACCCTTATATACAAAAGATGTCAGACACATTTCATTTTCTAAATTAATTTAGAACTGCACGGAAAATCAAGGAAGCTCTGAAACTGCAAAACTGATTTGTATTAATATGTGTATTCTTTTGAGGCTGAACTAAGTCGCGTCATAAAGTCGTAAATATGTTCAGTTGTTAAGTGAAGGGTTAAAAAACTAATTCGTTGTTATGTGAAAGGTTGCACAAGAACATAGAAAAAAACATGAAAAATATTGGTTCTTCAGGAAGCACAAAATTTTATGATGTACATTCGGTTGAATTAAAAAGAAATCTACGAGTTAGCCACCAAAAAATGAGAACTTCTGTTGCGTTTTTTAAAGTTATAATATATCTGTATATTTCATTCGTTGACCATACCTATAATCAAATTTTGGAGAATTCCTACACGGCGAAACGTAGGTCGTCTATTGCAGACGAAAAAAAAAACAGCTTCACTCCACAAGTGCTTGTTTGATTGTCCTTACAAGAAATATATTTCGCAATATAATCAATTTAAACTTAAATACAATACAATATAATATACAATTTTGGAAATCCTTCTACAGTGGAGGCTCTGAAAAAGTGTACTACAATTTTATATTAGCTTTTATGGGCTGTTTCTCCTCCATATTATTCCTGCTCTTTGAGTCGTATGTATGTAATAGAATGTTCAAAATGATTTTTACACACTGTACCCACTGAACTTTTTCGGCACAATCGTTTCATGTCGATGAAACGTGAGAGATAACTAATGTATGTCTGTACCAGAACAATGCAGTCTGTGCTACACAAGAATTTATATGTATAAATGCAGTAACTGTATATAATTCTGCGATCGGAATGAAAAACATACTTTTAATAATGCTCATGTTAAGCCACAGAAAATGACTTTTTAATTGTCAATGTAATATGAGACAATAATACCAAGCGACTATTAACTTTTACTGAAAAAAAAAACTTTTACTTGATGTTTTCTAGTCAAATAAAACTGTAGAGTGTACGATTATCCATTCGTAACGGTCACCAATTATCTCATAAGCTATCTAATCTGGGTTAAATAGTTGAGCAAGGAAAGCCTAGTTATTGGGGCGTCTCGCGTTCAAGAGACCACTTTCATTACCACTGTGGAAAGCAATGATATTCAATGTTTCACTGTCTCTCTCTTTCGGCGAATAAGTTGTTGGGGGAGCAATGGTTCTAGATGTTCGCAAAATTAGACATCATCATGCTACTGTTATGGGTAGCCAGCTGAAATACGCGCCGTTACTTCTTCTCTTGTTGTTATTATTGTTAATAGTGCCGTCGTTCTCTGGGTCAATGTCGTCCGTACAAGGTAATCATTCTGTCGCGCTTTATTTCTTCCTGTCGCTGGCTTACTGACGACCTTCTCATTTTTTTACAATATTTACATTCTTTTTATCATATCTGGAAAGTGTTTGGTGTTTGAGTTATGCAATTGTCTGTTTATAGTTTGAAGTGTCAATGTGAGTCTGTAAGTGAGTACATATTATAAGTAAATATTATCACAAGATCACGTTCTTAATTATAATATTTGCATAAGTATTTTTCCTAAATAAATTATTTATTAAATTATCATTTCATGCTGAATCTTTGTATTCTTGTCCCATTATTAATGAAATTAGTGAAGTATATTTTGGTTAAAATTTACGATTGAGTAAAAAGACGCAGTTTACAAAATTAGACTTAATAATTACCCTTTGAGTTATAGTTTCCTAACTTTGCAGTAAGTGCCTAAGATTTTCCCGTATTTTTTTTTTACAGAAGCAAATAGTTTTCGTACAAAGTATCGGAAAAATTATTTCACCGAAAAATCAATACTGAATCACGGTTGTCATTCAATTTACTTTTAAATTATCTGCTCATTTACGACTTCATAAAATTGAAGAACTTAGCACTACTACATAAAATGTGGTGCAATAGACTAATTTCACCGCCGGAATCCATAGTAAAACTAAGGTTCGGACTTATAGGCTGTGGTCGAAAGGCACTTTGCTTCCAAACGTTGCGTCAGCAACTGTGGCTAACACCTTCAGTGAATTAGTGTTGACGAGGGCGAAGATTATACCCCAAAGCCCGAAGTTTATTTTACTATCACCACTTAATTTATTAATTCATTTGTCAATTGTTTGATGAATTGTTTCAGTTCAGTAAAAACCTGTTGAGTTTCTGTTGTTCCTCTTTTTTCTTAAGAGGATGGTCAAAAGTATTCACTGTTAAGTTTTTATTTAAACCAGAATGAAACCAATGGCTGTTAAAGTAGGTTTTACGTTCGAACGTAATGAACCAGCTGATAAATGAAGATAATTTAAGTTTGTGTTCTAAAACTGTAAATTAAATTCTGGTGCAAGTCGTGGATTATTGGTTCATTGTAAAAACTTACCGCATAACTTTTTGTAGCTGCTTGCGGTTGCGGCACGGCAAATAATTGGTGCGCTTCAAACAAAAGAACTACTTATAACAGGTCGACTTTATTTAATTCACCTTTTCTGTGTATTGTTTAATGGCAATAGTATTATTAGCGCTCGTAATATAAGAATTTGAATTAATATTGGTGTACTGTAAGATCAATAAAAGCTAATCTTGCCAATAACCAACGACTGTTGGTGTTATTTTGTTAGCCTGACGATGACCGAAATTGAAGGTCGAAACGTAAATTCATATAATTGTAAATTCGTATATACTGTTATCCAAAGAATTGGTAGTATTATTTTTTTTATCTGAAAGCAGAAGAACAATTGAATATTGCGTTCTCGATTATTTAAACAACAACTTTCTTTTGAATGGAACAACCCTGCGATGTATTTTTTTTTCTGTATCAACTTTAAATTTTAAACAAGGAAGCTTATAAAAAATAAGTCTTCTCTTAGATTGAAAATTGATAGATAGTGTTGTGAAGTCAATGCAGAAAGAATTTTGTAAAATTTGCAAATATTAAAAATTAATTTATAGTAAAGAAAAATAAGAGACAATAATTTCGTTGTAGAGTAAATTCAAAAATACCACAACGTTGTTTCATACAAAAAAAAGACGTGCTGATTTTTAAAGTTTTTTCAGACGAGTTCATTGTGAGTAATGTTCGTACGGATGAGTGTAGCAAATCAGGAAAATTACAGGGAAATCTAAAATTACGCGTAGATAATAAATAAAATGCAATAAAAACGTGTTGTGTGAATTATGAAGTGCGGGCCAATTGAGCTCTAGAAATAAAAATAGTAACTCGGATTGACATTAACTGGATTTTCAAAAATATATATCAAGCTCAAAATAATAACCAATTCATTGCATGTCGTTATATATCCGGTCTGACCCTGGAAATTACAAGCGGCTAATAAACTAGGTCGTTATAAATGACTTCCATTTCATTTGTAAAAGCTAAAATTGTATTCATTTTATATTCTTTTATATTGGAATTCGGAAATCGAAAAACGTACTAAATAGCTCAAACGAGTGCTACACACTACAGATAAACACCATAACTAAGAAAAAAAAAACCGTCCAGAGTACTTTTCAGTAACAAAGTTACCTTATTCTTCAGTTTTTGAGTTTTGGTGTTGGGGTTTGAACTATTTAGTAGGTACATACATTCAACAATACCACCAAAGTTTTCTAATTTTGCAAAATGAAATTACAGAGTTAGGCTTGCCTAATTAGGGTAGAGTTAAAATCTCAAAAAGAAAAGTGAAACGTACTTCACACAGAATAATTTCATTTTCCTACTGAGGCACCTTTCTCTTTTTTGCATACACCAGTATCAGTGTCGTAGTAGTAAGTACTTCATTATAGAAAAAAAAGAAAATTTTGCATTCTACTATGTTTAAATGACGTGAAAATTTATTTGTAGTTTCCTTATCTCCTTATAGTGTGGTAGATTCCGTTTTGAGATAATGACATAAACATCTTAAAAGCGAACGTGAATCGATGATAGCTATTGTAAATTCTTTACTGAATAAGACTTTTACTTTCCTACTAACAGTAAATAATCATGCAAGTTGGTACCTACTTACAGAACTAATGGTTTCTTTATGTTTACTTTCACATTTTCAAGCTCGGTAACGTACGTACAAGACAAACGTTTCGTTTAAAGAACAAGAATCACCATATGGAAATGAAAGTGTTTGAATGATTTATTACGTTATCCACATTTAGATATTTTATTGTTTGCGAGCGAGTCCATTCTTAACAATTATTTATGTATCTAGGTTAGTCTTTATATGTGAGTATGTACATGTAAGTATCTTTTTACAATAAGATGGGGACATTTAATTTTGTATGTTGAATTTTAATCGATTCAGGGCAAAAGAAATCGTATTAACTCTCGTTTCGAATTCATTTAAATCATGAGGACGTGAAGTGTGTCCCTATTTATTTTAATTCTACTGTTCTAAATAAAAGTAGAATTCCTCGAACAAGTAGTACCTACTACTGTGCATAATACAACTTTTTCTGTTTCTGTTTCAATTCATTCAACAATTAAAATCGGTTGTATATATTAGAACATTCTGCCGAATATTCTCCGTTTTATTTTTAGCTTTTTCTTTAGCATTATTTAGTTAATCTTTAACATTTTAGGTTATTTAGCTTATTCTTTACTAGCTAAACCCGCAACTTCATTCGTGCTCCGTATGTATAAAAGGTTCTCAGAGTTGGAGAATTTGAAGGGAAATTGATAGTAAAATAGTAGGAAAAAGATAAATGTGTCACACAATTTTCCTCCCTAATTTAGTAACAATTGAATTAACGGTTTAGCCTTTCTCATTATTATCTCTCATTTTATCATTTAGCATTTCCTATTCAAAATTTGGTACCCCTTTTTACACCATTGAGGTAGACGTTTGAAAAAGGGAAAGCTTATGTCTGCCTTCCTTATCCATAATATTGTATGCTTTGTATAATCTCTCTTTGGATTAGCTGTTCCATGTTATTTTCTCATACCACGGAGATACCGTGTTACACACTTTGAAGTCCTTCCTTTCTCTTAATTATATGGTAAGAGGGTTCTAAATTCGGATCCGGAGTTTTACATAGGATTCCCGACGACAGCACTCTACTTGACTTGATTTCCTGAACATAACTGGATCTGAACCATATTTCCCGATAGTTTATATTTACGATAATGTACAAAAAAATTATTAATAGTTTATCTGTGAAACTCGACGATTCTGCTTTTTATTACCCATTCTCTTAATTACGTCATAATTCGACGCTAATAGGAATTATGTAACCAACGATACCTTTGGAACCCGACGGTGACGACAGTTCAGATGTCCATAGTAGTGTCTATACTTTCGGCTTTAAGTAGTCATTTGAAATACTTTTTTAACAAATATAAATTATTTAATGTCATTAGTAAATTTAAAAATGGAGTTAAGTTAACTAACAAACTTTAATTGAAAAACAACACGATTACATTTAGTACTTATATCAAAAACATAAATGTTTTCCTCAAAAATATGAAACCTTTTGAATTAGAGTGAGGACTATTAAAATTAATTATACTAGCAATGACAAATATTTATAAAAGTTTAACATTTTGTAGATATGAAAATCATGAAAAGTGGTATAGCAATTAATGCAAACATAAGCATTGGCATTGACCTACTTTTAAACATTGTTCCCAAATGCTAGTCATGAAGTGAATTTACAATTTTATAAAAACTTTGAACATATTGTTTTCTTTCATCATTCGGTAAAATATGCAACTTTCGTATGGGAAGTTATTTAGAAATAAACATAAAAAATTTGGGAAATACATTCTAGATTCTTTTTATATTAACATACATAAAAAAATTACCACCCAAAGAAATACCGAATTCATCATTAATTATTTTACTACTGTAATTGCCAGTCAAACTGCCGTTAAAAAATAAAAATGATTAATTAACTAGCATAAACAGCAAATTTAGCAAAATCAATCAAGTCCAATATCAGAAACCTACTAACGCGGCGTTTTCAAAATTGCGTTACGTGCTATTCTGTTAGGTTCTTTTGGTTCACGTGTTCTTTAACAAGCGTGTAACTTGTAACCAAATGACGTAGAAAAATGATAGTCCAGTCAAATTAGCTCCAAAAATAGGCACGAGGCTTAAATAATTTCCATTGAGCTAAAGATAGCTGTGAATGTTAAAAATACTATTATAATTTAATGTCAAAAGTCCCCAAAAAATTTTGTACTGTTCAGCTAAACGGTGAGCTTCACAGCAAAAATAGTTCCGACAAAAATCTTAGATCATCCAATTCTCTACAAAAATGTCTCTGTTTTTAAACATTTTTTCCCCGGTAGGTCTATTCCACGATCTATTGTGATTCTATTTGAATGATTGAATATTATCAGATCTAGAGCCTTTTACCAAAACCTGAAGCCTGCGCCCCCACAACGGCCAACCTTGCGGCGGACATGGATCTAACTATACCAAGTTCAGAGGCCCTACAACACTTAGCTCTCGATGTGATTGCAGATAATCGCTCAGGAATTTATTCCGACAAAATTCTAAACTACCGCGTAAAAATATATTCGTGGTTTCTCTACATATGTATATATTTCTCGACTGCGAACTTCGGTTCTACCATTGTACATATTTTTTCATTTTTGTAAATATTTTCTCTAAACTACGTTTCGGTGAAAATGTGTGGAATAAACGCACATTTCTAAAGCCTCACTATTTTCTTGTTTTAACCCTTCGGGTCAACAAAACGATTTATTCCGCGCATTCTATCCGAAACAAGAAAATTCCTTGTAAATATAATTCGCTTACGTCCTTCTTCATTCCTACCCAATTCTTTTAAATCTCATGTCGATAAATAAAGATTCTTTCAAAAGTCTATTTTTGTGCTTCATTCCCGCTGATGGTCGAGGGAGAAAACATAGTGATTATAATAGTAATGAAGTTAACAAGGTTAATAAGTTTTAAATTAATTTAAGGAACAAAAAATGCTATGTTTGTCTTTGTACATATTAAATTTTGTGAAGACTGCCGCTGTAGTACCTTGGGGTGGAGCAGCGGTATTATGTAAAAATCTTCCTTAATAAATAATGCTGTTAATTAACTTGTCAATTATTTAAAGGCTCGCCCACTGGCATAATTAATGTATGTCAAGTCTTACCTTGCAGTTTTGATACCAGTGATTTAGATGTATATACAATATACAGTTAACATAAATAACTATTTATTAAACACAAATTCTTTGTGAGAGTGTTAATATAATCTCATAAATTCAGAACATCATAGATACGATACTAACTTAAACAAAGTAGTGTATTCGTAATAATGATTTTAATATTAAATTCTCATGAGGAACTGATGAGATAGGTAGACTAAGGAACACGATATTGTATTCTGATCAGATCTCTGTATCAAGCATTGTACTCTGATCTTTTGTTAATTTCCATAAATCGATATATGTTTTGATGTTGCCACTCTATAATTATGTATTTTTTGCCTTTGTGAAACATGTCCTATTTAATTAAGAAGAAAATTTCATAAGAGAACACGGAGACATGCTTATACATATCTACATATAATGCTAAAAGAAAGAATGACAAAGTATTGTTTTCTGTTCATTTTCAATGCTTTATCTTACTGGTTTCAACTGTTCCTATAGTTTATCAAATCTTTCTTGTAGAATGTGGAAGAAGCGTTAGAAGATCCAGGCAACCACGTCTTGGTTCTTTAGGACGAATTATTCACGGAAAGCAAAGTGTACGAGGAGCGTGGCCTTGGCAGGTAAATGATCATATTCTAAGCATAAATGTTTTTGTCCGTATTACTATATACATATGATACCTTGAAGCTGATAAGTAATTATTTTGTATATCTGATGTTTTTTTTTTAATTCACTTGGATATTTTCGTTGTTTGTTTGTTCGTTGTGCCATGTTGCGAATTTTGTTGAGTTTGTCAGCGACGATCGTTTCGCCTCTCGACATTATCAAGGTGTCTGATTTGTGGTTGTCTGTTGTGGCGTATTTATACTGTTTGGTGTGATAAGTTTGAGTGGGGTGAATATTGTGTCCGATGTGCTGTTTATTTGTATGTTGATTATCTGTATATGATTATTTTTTGTTTGTATATTTCCATGTTTTCTAGTTTGGCGGTTGAAGGGTATAATTAATAAGAAAATAATATATCTAACATAATTAACAGAATTTTATATACAAAAATGAATATGAAATAGAACAAAGAAATATATATACAAAAGACGAGTAAAAGAATGGAAAGTTAAAAACAATACAAGACTAGTAACAAAAATGACAAGAAATAACCACAAACCACATCCTGCAACCGGTTTCGACCTATTGGGTCTCTTCAGGCAGGCGCTGGCAAAACACAAATTGCAAAGTTCACTTTAATAACTTGTGGTTCGTTGTGTCTATTGTATAGAACGCGTTCCAAATGTAGGATTTATAATCCTTAAATATTTAGACGTAACAGGAATTTACCTGTCTTTTTAGATTATTTTATCTACGTCTAACATGTGTTGACCTTCAGATTCATTAGTGTAATTCAATGCCGGTAGGGGTATTAGCCCTCGGAGTAGTTGTTTCTCTTGTTTCTAGTCAGTCTTGTTATTCAAGTGAAAATCGGAATTAATAAAATTTCTGTTTTGCCACACTTGGATGTTAGGTTTTTACTTTTTGGTACGTTGGGTAATATTTGTACTGTTTCCTTTTTGGGTCCCGGGCTGTGTTGGTTTTGGTGTAAATGTGTTGCGTAGTTAGAGTCATTTTTCATTCTCTGTATGATTTTATTTGTTCTTTGTAGGAATCTCTGGGCTATTTTTCTGCCGGTTTGTCCTATGTAATTTCTTTCACATGTGTTTCACTTAAGTGTAGCCTGGAAGATCATCATCAGTTATTATACGTTTTGTACATTATTAGGTTCTAATATTTTTTCATGGTTGGCAATTGATAAATAAGGAAACTGAGTTCAGACCGAGTTCCAGATAATTCTAGAGCAGATTCTAGAACATTCGAGAGATTACTAGCCATCGCGTCACACGCCTATATGCAGATGAGAAAGTGGTCGTCGAGTGATCTTTTATGCTTTCAGAACAGTTGTAGCTATATTGTTATACTGGTCTTTGTCTAATCGTAGTTCAGAGACTGGAGACGAATATTCATTTCTTCCTATACTGAACCAATCTTCACATTTATTTAAAATAAAATAGCCTAATCGGTAATAACCTAGTTATCCTAAACAAGAATATGTGGATAAGTAGGGAACGGAAGACATTACTTCACATACAAGTATTCTTCACTTTGGGAATAAAAGTAATTAATTTTTTGAAAACTGAGAGCGGCTTAATGTAATTGTATTGGAATACATGTAAGAGCATTATCCATCCACGTTTTAATCATTCAGTTAAACAAAGCCTCGTCAACTAGATCTAGATTCAAAAGCGATCGATAGTAATGATGCTTACAGGGAATCGACTCGTCGCCTACCTATACCGCCATATTGGGTTTCTCATGTCGAAGCTTTAGGTAACCCATTAAGGAAAGTCATTACAGAGAGAGGTTTGCGTCGCAATTTTGTACTACCCAGCACATTTCTTAAAGGGTTAACTCAAAACTCATCGTCACTTTAAAGCTAGAGGCTGTTTCACAGATAACCTTAGTTGTCTGTTGGGGATCTATCCCACACAGCTATGGTGGTCACTAAACGATTGAGTTGACCACCCATGCGGCATCCACGATGGAAGAGTTATCCTCCGAGCAAAAGATGGATTAGTGGGTAACACTAAATATCTCCTTTTATTAAAATTCTCCTCCTTCTGGTGAATGAGGAATTTCATAGAGACGAATAACCATTCTGATCGCCTCTACTTGGTCTACCGGCAGAGCGGATAATTTGCTCCAATCTGCAAAGGAAATTTACAAAACCGGAGAGACAGTTACTTGGTAAGCAATACTCTGAGATGATCCTCATGTCAGGAAGCTGAAGATCACAACGAATTAGATACAGAAAGCTCAACAGGGTCATAACATATGTATGGGTTAGTGTGGATTTAGCCTCTTTTAGGCAGTCTTTTCTTATTTTAATATCGTAAAACTTTTCTTTATCCATTCTTTTAGGATAAATAGCAGTAAACCAGAACTTAATATGTTAATGATCGAAATGTTAATTATAATTCATTTAAATACAATATATGCATTCATAATAGTAGCAGGCGAGATATAATAACTTTTAAAGTTTTGATACTTTTAATTGTTAATATTGAATCGAAACTACAACGTATATTTGTACTCAACGATCAGACCTGCTAAACCGTGAAAGTTTCAAAATGTTTTTTTGCAGGTTTCTTTACAACTTCTTCATCCACAATTTGGTTTCTTGGGTCACTGGTGCGGAGGAGTTTTAATTTCACCGAAATGGCTTTTAACAGCGGCACATTGCGTAAACAAGTAAGTAAAGCTTTCTTATTAATATAAGAAGATTTAACAAAATTTATTTACGAATAGGCACTAACTAGTACGTATAAAAAATATTTTCTATCTCTTAATGTCTAATGGCACAAATGAATTTCAAAAAGAAAAATTCAGACAATATATCCGAAATTATTTATTTTCCGTATCTGGAATTTAGTTTCCTAAAATCCAACAACAAAAAATTCAATTGTTCCACATTACCACAACAACCTTTGAACGATGCAACCGTATAAAAATAATAAACTCTACACATATAAATAAATACTACATATTCTTAATATTTCAAATGCGATTTTCATTCGTTTTGAAAATTTATTTGATAGTACCCTGTTCAAACTACAACTCTGATCAGTTGTACCAAAAGGGGTTATTTGTTAGACTTCTAAAAAATGGAATAACAGAATAATCATAGTGAAATACTGCGGTTGTTCCATAGTCTTTTTGTAGTAGAACGCCTTTTTAGCATACGTATAATGGATTAGACTGTCAGAAGAACCATTTCAACTGTTTTCCATCAGAATACAAAAAAATATGTGTCTCCAAATGACTGCAATCTCTCTCGTTGAGACGACAGTCTTACTTTTAAAATTGACAACTAAGAAACTGCAGGCTTTCCTTTAAAAGCTAGAATCTCGGAGACTGCAGTATCTCCCTTCAAGAATGGAAACTTGGAGATATTTCCATGACTGGAGTCTCAAAAGCAAGACTTCGTCACAGACTCGAAGTTAGTTTCTGATTCCGAGATTTCTATAAATTGGTAATTTTATCCTGGATACCGGTACAAAAGATTTTGACGCAATGATTTACAGGTATATGCTAATAGTAGAGAATTTTTGAAGCTTATTTTAAATTAGGCGTTACGTGGTGCAATGTTGTTTTCCTTGTTTACCGGAAGATTTATTGCAAATCCTGAGCGGTCAGCGACATCTAAAAATGGGGATAAGTAATCTGAAAAGGATATCGTTGTCCGCGAAAGCTTTTGGTCTATTTTCCGTCAGTAATAACCGTATCATAAAGACGAAACTGAAGCCAGCTGATTTGAAAATACATACGGCTGCGCAGGATGCAAAATATCAAAATATATTGTCTGTGAAGAATACCATTAAAGTCTAAACCATTTCAAGGAACAGAAAATTACATTTAATGAGAAGAGACGTATCGGCAACAAATCATTCGGCCATTAGGCTCGGAAATGACGCTGTCGAAAAAAAATATTTTTTTGTGGCAAAACTCGTGTGACTACGATTTGTTCAAACCCCTATAACTGTTCTTTCTCTCTTCATGAAGAACGTATTCACTAAAGGTGCTACCAAAACTGGAATCTTCGGGCGTAATCGAACCAACAGAGACAAAAAATCGTAAAGAAATGGTTTTAACGGCTAAAGAGTTATCTACTTTTAATCGGCTCTATAATTAAGTTTTATATCTTGGACTGTTCAGAGAATTGCAATATTACATGAAACAGTTGTGTTCATCAAAATTATTCACAAAGTTATAAAAATCTTGTACTTACGTAGTTGTGTCTTTATTATCAACGATGACGCAACAGCTTATCAAAAAATTGCCTATTTTGATTCGAGAAGCGAAATTCGACTTGGGAGGGTGAAATTTACTTATACTTGCGAAACCGCTATGTTTATATAGGAGCCCTCAAAAATATACCTCTATATGCGGGCTTTACAGAGAACGTCAAGAGTTTGGGAAAGGAGATAAAAGAGAGGTTAATCCTTCCAAAGAATAATAATTCCTCATTTTTGAACCTATTGAATTCAAATACCTAGTTACTTTGTTTCCTAAATTATTGTTACAACAATTCCGGGAAAACGATTAGGGTTAATTCTGAGATAGGAACCGATTTTTTAGCTGGGTTTCTTACTTGATTGGAACTATATGTATGCATATGTTGAAGCTATAAAGTGGCGACTTAACCCACCTATTGCGGTCAAGTGTTCGGCCGTGTTTGACTTCTGACTACTCCTGAATGGTTGCATGACCACCAGAACTCACTGGTGCGGACACGACCTATCTAATCCCTACCTGGATTAGCAGTGCTTGGTACCCGAGTGGATACGCCGCTCACTTGTCGTGCATACAGGGTCAACCTCTGCCTCTACGATTTAAACCTCATTTCATCCGGGCCGGCAGGTACAGCTACTTCTCTGCCTGGGGCTTCCTCGGACCTTCTGTAGTACCAGTTTACATCATTGGTCGGATGTTGCGGCTCCTTCCAATTGAGGTTACTTCTACCCTTGGACACTAGTCAGCCACTGGCACTCATGTCCGCTGAGCTACCTTAGCCAACTGTGATGAGTGGCGATCGAGGTCACTTTCGTGGATCCTCTTTCACACCTCTCTACTGAGGTCCCGGCCTTTACCCACTTAAAGTTAGATCGGTTGCGATATATCTCAGTTTTATGGGTAAACGGCGTGTGATTTGCCCGCGAGACAATCATAGGGATTGTGATAGGAAATATGCGCCCGGCCCGACACCTCAAACGGCTACCACCGAAGGGACCCCGGTAAAGGGCCGTAGTTGGCTAGTACATTGGCCCCAGCGCCAATACCTCGTGGACTCTTCTCGGATACTAGTGCCGACCCCGCAATCCTCCACGACACTTCAAACGGTTGCCCACCTGTTCACTAGTAGGATGACACTTTCAATAGAACACTGGTTACGCAATCCTCTTCTTCTGACGATGCAATTTCTACTAGCGACATATCGATTTTGTCTGCGTCAGAGACGCTTCTGCCACGTCATATGCCATGCTACTTTGGTGACGCTCTGCGTAACGCGTCAGTCTAGAGCTTCTACACTACCGCATCTTTTTGCTCTCAGAGATTTTTCCATCTGTCGTAATAAAGAAGGAGAAGAAAAATATATATCTCATTGTTTACATTTTAGTATACCTGTTACAACTGATTTAAAAAGTTTTGGTCTCTACTGAAAAGCATTTCACGGTTTTTTTGAATTAAGGATGTTTTTGAGCTATTTGGTGTTAATTAGCAGCCTTCACATATTTTCGTAACTGTAATATTTATTTGGCGGACGTTTGAGAAGTATCAAGTTACCCTCGATATCTCTTGAATTATTTTCGCCATATTTCTACTCGTCAGTTTCTGTTGATAAAGCAGAGCTATTAATTCATCCAACAGGTAGAAATCTGGAAAAGTTAGATTCGGTGAATACGCCGGTCAGGGAAAAAGACTGCCTGTTTCTTTCAATCATACCACTCTGATGATTTTCTTCTAAAAGTTGACGTACTACTTTTCCGTTATAATACTCCGTGCAACCATCAAGCTAGAACCACATGTTTCTTCTTGTGTCCTAGAAAACGTCATTTCTTCGTTAGGGAAATGATCAAATAAATTATATTAATTAATAGTGTCTTTAAGTAGTTATTATTAAATAAGTGTATATAAATTGTATTCCTGCACTTAGTATTGTAAATAAATTTTTAATGAACCCACTAACACTACAACTGGTGTCAGGTGTGGGGTGAAACATAACTATTAAGACTTTAGTGCTGGTTGAGTAAAATAAATTGCAATGGCAAAGAAACTGTACGAATTAAAAGTTGTCGAGTTAAGAAGAGAATTGGAAGAACGGTATTAACTGACAAGCGTCAACAAAGCGGAGCATCAGTGGCGGCTCGCGGAGGCGTTGAAAAAGGATAGCCATGATACGGAGGCGTTCCTATTCGAAGACGAATTGTCGCAGATGATGAAAAGCTTGGAAAATAAATTGGAAGAAAATAGCAAAGTTTAGATAAATTAGAAGAAAAATTAGAAGAAAATAAAAATTTGGAACATACATTAGAAGAAAATAGCAAAAGTTTGGAAAATAAATTAGAAAAAAAATTAGAAGAAAATAGTAAAAGTTTGTAAAAGTAAATTGGAACAAAATAGTAGAAGTTTGAAACTTGTAGAAGCCTGGAAAATAAATTGGAAGAGAATAGTAAAAGCTTGAAACATGAATTGGAAGAAAAATTGGAAGAAAATAGTCTGGAAAGCAAATTGGAAGCAAAATATCAAGCAACAGAAGAAAAGATAAAAGTTCTGGAAGAAATGGTTTCTAATGGCAGGATAATACCAATCGACGTGGATGATGCCGCATCTAGTAAACTTAAAGAAGTCAGCCAAACTAGCCAAGGAAGCGGCATAGAGTCGAGAACACGAGTAAAACCACCGACGTTTGACGGAAAATCCTCATGGACCACATACCACAAGCAATTCGAGGCGGCTGTCAAGCCGAATAACTGGGCGCCTGAAGAGAAATCCACTGCGTTAACCGTTGCGCTTCGTGGGGATGCATATGACATTTTGAACACCCTATCCCCGGAAGAATTGGCGGATTATAAACAATTCGTAAAACGGTTGGAATTACGTTACGGTGAGGCTCACTTAACGGCTGTGTATCACATCCAACTTAAAACCCGTCAACAGAAGGCAACTGAAACCCTATAAGAATTCGAGGCCAATATTGCAAGACAGTGGAAGCATTCACCGATGGACTTCGGGACAATGAAACCCAACAACGGATACGCCTCGACGGACCTAAGACGCTAGCTGATGCTTTGGCTCGTGCGTTGGAGTACGAAACGGTTAAACGGGCCTATAGAAAACAAGGAAAGGTTCAGCTACTATATGAAGAAACAGATTCGAACTTATCGCATTTACAAAGACGTTGAAGCACCAGCAAGACAGTCTACCCTTAGGTGGAAAAATAAATGGTCAAAGTTGTGTATTTCTTTTGGACACTGGGGTCACTAGGAGCATTGTAAAATCCAGCGTAGTTGACAGTCCTAGCCAGGTTGTGTCAACTAAGTGGGCTCGAGAGAGAGAGTGGTTGTTCGTGGCGAAACAAGGTGTCATTTGAAATTGGAAAGACTGTCTTTGACCATCAAGTGCTGGTAGCAGATATTGAAGACGACGTGATTCTTGGACTGAACATATTACAAAACTACGATTTTGACATGAATTTAAGCAGAGGCGTTCTGAGACTGAATGGTTTAGAATTTTGTCTCATAAAACATAGACAGGAGGCGGTTACCCGGAAGGTATGTTCTGAAACAGTACCTGCCGAAATAAGTGGAGTGATTGACAGATATTGTAAGAATCTATCCGGTGAGCAGAAATGCAAAAAGCAACACCTACTTTGTTAGAATGTCGACGTCTTTAAAACTGATAAGAATAGTAGGGGAAAGCCTACCATCGTAAAACACAAGATTAACACCGGTCATGCGCAGCCCATTCATCAAAGACCTAGACGACTGCCCCTAGTGGATAACGTACACCTCAAACTGCCCCTAGCGAAGAAGTTTAACCGATGGAGGGACTGTCTCCCTCAGCACTCATGTGGGTTGAGCTTAATAAGTGGCGATCGAAGCAACTTTCGTGGAACCTCTACCACACCACTCTACTGCCTTACCCACTTATAGACTATCCCTTCCGAGCCCACATTCGAAGAGTTTATGAAGGAAGGCCCTCATGTCAACAGAAGATTTGGAGTGACGCAGGAAATCCGACGAGACCTCTTTACTATCTCCAAAAAAGTGACTAAGGAAAGATGTTCTGATAAACCGACTTATAGGAACCTCTGGGACGCAGTAATGGAACTCCGCAAACATCTTTTAGTGGATAACGTACAGAAGCTGGCGATTCCGAAGCTTGGTTGTGAACTGGATAACCTGGATTGGAGGATCGTACGAAACATGATTAAAGTCCTGTTCCGCCGTACTGGAGTGGCCATTTTGGTCTGCTGCAGTAACCTGAATCAGGCCAATCATCAGAAGACCGTGGACTCTTACTTCTATTCCCGGAGCGGATGTCGTGAAGACGAAAACTGCAGATTCCGGCATAGTCCTGCGATAAGTAACGTGAAAATTTTTCCGGACGATACATCCTTAAGGAGGGGGCAGTGTAGCGAACGCGAGCGTGCTTGTATGCGACAGGGTACGCTTGTGTGCGTTGTATTTGTGTACGTGTGTTCCGTATCTGCCTTCCAGGAAAGTAATTAAGCGGTTCGCTGAATACGTAAACACTATAAACAAACTTCCAGACTTTTCTTAATTGTTCCATGATGCTATAAAAGTGGAAAGACGTTCGACAGAGTAAGTAATAAATTGACCGTGACAGTGGTAACATCCGAAATAAATCGACAGTGTTAGAAGTGAAAAGACAAATAAATAGAGAGGCGCATATAAGTGAGTGTTGTAAATAAATAGTAAGCTAAGTTCCGTATCAATTAATAGTGTCTTTAAGTAGTTATTATTAAATAAGTGTATATAAATTGTATTCCTGTACTTAGTCTTGTAAATAAATTTTTAATAAACCCACGAACACTACAATAGTATTTTCTACACGTCTTACGAGCTCATACAGGTGCTTGAATGGGCTTCATGCTATCACTTTCGTGTAATCGCCAGACAAATTTTGTGAATACTTCTCGCCAATAAAGTATCCCTTGTGGAAATTCTAGTGCGTATTGTCAAGGGAAATTGCAGTATTTTCGAAACATTAGAAATAAATCTGTAACATATAATATGCTTCCGTGTAAGCAAGTGGCATTTTATTTGAAACAAAAAGAAAGGTTAAGAAGTAAGATGGAAGTAAGCTGCAGAAAATTTGACAACTATTTTTGCGATTGTCAAAGTCGTCATATTTTACAATCTTATTTTGTTTTCGCCGTATAGGTAACTTGATTCGACTGTATTTGTATTTAATTTTTTTCTAAAAATCACTAGAATGTATATATGTGCACTCGGTAGTACAAAGAAATTTCTCTAACTATAAATTTGCAGTTACATAACGTTGTAAAACATTCAGTGTTTCATCAATTTTTAGTCAATAATTCAGTAGGAAGCAAGTTATCCTTGCATTTTGTGTATAAGTGTATATACAGTCAAAATAAAATATAAAAGTAAGTTAAAAATAATAATTCTGTGATAATTAAAATATCTGAAATACACAACGTGGGAGATGAACGAAATTTATGTAGTTACAAGTACCCATAGATTGATTTGTGCTAACCTAAGTTAACCCCTAACACTACAAAACTTGACAAGAAGTAGATACGATAAGCTCTTATCTTGCTGCATTAGACAAAACAAGAAGTTAACAACACGAAAGTTTTTGCATCGTTAAAGCAATTTACATTTAGTCCAAAAACAAAAAAAAAGTATTACTATAAGCCATAATATACATAAAAATATGTTTCTTTAAATGTTATAATTCCAATTGTTAAATCATTTATATTTGCATTTCAGTGATCTCTTTAATCTTCCATTGGCGGCGTTATGGACAGCTGTGTTAGGAGAATGGGATCAGCAGGTAGAAGAGTATTCTGAAGAACGCATTCCAGTTGAAAAGATAATAATTCATGAACGGTTTCATCACTTTCAGCATGACATAGGTTAGTGATAACTTCTATTCAATAAGTTTAAATAATAATAATAATTAATAGAAGCTAATATTTCGAATAACCAACGATTATTAAAAATCACTTTAATTATGCAACGCTTCAGATTATCAACAAAAAATTCTCATAACTGAAAATATTCAGCAAGTTGTATTGAAAGTGTAAAGTGTATTGATATGAAGTTTAGTTATAAAAGTTTTGGAATGTGTTTGCTATTCTTAACTAAAGTAATATCGAAATCATCCAATTCGTGGCTAATAAATTTCATTTTCAAGTTAATATACGCATATTTAATTGAAAATACCAAAAGGAGGTTAACACGTTCGCGACCGCTGTCCAGTATACTGGACGCAATTCTCCATGCATTCAAAGGCGTTTAAAAATGATTGCCGTCTCTGTAGGGTGCGTTACGAAGGAGAATTGCTAGAGCCGCAGTAAGAGTTGACCTATTCGCCTCCAAAATGTTCAGTAGTTTCATGCCTCTTAGCCTTTCCATAGATAATTGAGACGTAGCGGGGGCAGCTGTTCTCCCAGACCAACGCATAGGTTAGTTTGGGCTTCAGCACAACCTCGAAGATCATAGTATCGAGTTTAAGACACGGGTCCTTGCAAATGTTTCTTCCAGTTAGTCACAGGCAGGCTGTTACTTTTTCCCCCAGGTAGTCGAGGTTGGCCTGCCAGTATAGTTTGTCCAGAATAACCCTTAAGTACTTTACTGGCCTTTGTATGAAGACTATCTATCCCCAAGCAGAAGCGGGCAGATTTTATCTCACTTGTAGTTTCTTGTGAACACTATGACCTCTGTTTTCTTCGGGTTGATGGAAAGTCCAGAGTCAGTGCACCACCGTTCAACAAGGGTAATTGACGTTTGGGTCAAATCCATGAGTTTCCAGGAAAGGGACTCGGACAATATCCAGTATACTATCTATATATCCCCTAACCTTGTATTCCGCTTCTGTTAACCGACTTAGAAGCCCGTCAAACACTAAACACCAAATGAGGGGATCAGACGCGTTCCTGAGGTCATCCTTAGTTATCCCTTGGACACTGAGTTACCCTTTAGTGGCCTGAAGAAGATGGCCCCCTGCATACAGTTAATCCACTCATTGATGAAGGGTAGTAATCCGCCCTTACTTAAAGCTGAATGGATTACCTCACTCGATGTATGATTAATTGCTACTTCTATGACTACGAGAAGCCCAATAGCATGTCATTCGGTCTCCAACTATTTTTGAACTTATGACTGATAGGTTCAATACAGGGCTGTTTCAGTGGATAGGCCGACCCTGTACGCGTGTTGAAGATCTTTCCTGGTTAGGACCGTGTCCCGGAAATATCTATCGATCAGTGTTTCTACCGTCTTGGAGAGAAAAGATGTGAGGCTGATAGGCGAAAATACTTTGCGGATATGCATCTTGGCCATACACCTGATTCTTTCTTATTGTTTGGGCTTCGCGTTGATCTTGATCAGTCTCTCCTTCGCCTTAGTAGAGGATAGTAAAAAAGTAAAAATAAAGGCGCCTCCTTTGCATAAGGAATTGTATTCCATTATGTGCGAGATAAGAGGGCCACAAATCTGCGGTAGGCTAACCGAAGCAACTGGAATTTCTCCGGAGTCAGCACTTTCTCAAGATAGGCTTCCTCGATCAACACCGCAAGTGAGCGATTTGCTACGTTGAGTATTAAAGCATTAGACTGTCACCGGCTTAAACTCCCCCACCTGTCTACAAAATAGGCTTTGTACAAGATGATGCAGCTCCTAGGGTGGGTCTTTTGAAATTACACGTATGAAGTATAAATATGAATGATCAGTTATGAAATTCCGAATTATTCATTTTAATTCCAGACTGATTATCTATATTAACTGCAACAGTGTTACATTTAATTTGTAATTCATCTAACATACGTTGCAGCCATATTGCATATTTCGCACCATGAGTTAAAGTAATTTATTATGACTCTGTTATTGATAACGAAACTACACTGACATTTACTTCACCAGCTAACCTGTGTACCATTTAAGAAAAATACTTCTTGATCGTCTTGTATCTTAACACCCTAGTAATCCCAACATTGGGATTACTATCCTCATCTTTCTCTTTATTTGTAAAATTATTTTCATTAAAATCCACAAACTTCCTCCCACCAAGGCGATTATTTTTGGAGTTATCATCGTCATCCACAAACATCATTTTCTTATTTATGGGATCCGATTTACTGCGTTTTTATTTAGGAACATTCAGATATGCATCAGACCCAAAACTTCGCATGTGTTCTACTTCTGCTATCTTTTTAAACCACCCTTCATATGCTGTTCTATTTCCATATTTCTGTAGAGTAATACATAAATACATTTTCCATATTTCTGTAGAGTAATACATAAATACATATATGTAGGTAAAAGAATTTATTGCTTAAAGCCAGAGTTGTTTTGGTACGTTTTTGGTTGCTATCATCATTGTTCAGCTCGACCATTTTGTTCATGAATGTAAGGTGATGACAATTCATGCACAATTCCTTTGCCTTTATATTATTCACATTTGTACGACCCATTCTTCCGTGTCAATGTTTTAAAGTAGAATCTGAAGACATATTTCACTGAACATCTGGAACTTTTACTTTGAATATTATTTGATATAGATTTCAATTTCCAATTTTCCCGCTTTATCCATCACTTCGCAATAATTTTCAAAAGCATGAAAAGAAAATTTCTTATCCCATTGCAAATTAATTTATTTTTATTTCTGGCCTAGAAGAGCATTTGATAATAATATTAGGCTTCCCATTCATATCGACTTGAATTTTTATGGTACCAACACCTACTGTTGGAAATGTTTTATTGTCTGCAGTTCTTACAAATGTAAATTCTTTTCTCCGTCAAGACTTTTGAAAATTTGTCTTTTCGATGTCATGTGCCTGCTAGCTCCTGAGTCAGCAATCCAGATATCACTTTCTTCAGTAGATGCCTCCGTATGTAATACAGAAGTACCATAAGTGTAAGTATCTCAAACACAACAATACTGATTTTTATTTGTATTTCTTTCACTTTTTGCAAGATGTCCCTTTCTTTCCCAAAACTTTCGGGCCCAATGTCCTATTTGCTTGCAAAAATTACACGTAGCTTTTTTTTTAACAACTTCGAAATAATCGATTTTTCTGATGGTTTTTCATTTGCACTCTCAAATTTATTATAAATACTTTCCAATTTTTTAATTTACACATTTATTGGATCACTATCAACATATCTGAAGTCACAGTCTTGCTGCCCCACATTCACCAGTGCATCTTCTGGTGCCTTTAGGACTCGTACAATTAATCAAATTCGGATGCAGTGGTTTTGATCTTAATAATATGACCGCTTTCTGTGATCTGTTTCAATAATTTTTATTTGATTGTTTGAATATCTGTCCCATCAATAAGTTCACTTAACTATTTTCTCAATAAAAAATGATTAACAGATGTGTTTCATAAACCTAGAGATTTAATATTCGTAGGGGATACAATGACGCAATTAACCAATGGAACTTACAGCTGATGTTTTGTTTGCACCATTAACGCTGATATACAACAGTAAAAACTGCGTTAACAGTTTGTTCGTAAATGGCTATTTGTGGTATAATTTATTACGCAGATAACGTTTCAAGTTCTAGTTCATTGTAAATTGTTTACAAATTTTCCAACTTTAGTGGAAACAACGAAATCGCATTATATAGATGCTTTCCTTTAAGTTCATTAATTATACATATATGCGTAGGTACGACATTACGTTTCAGTAGAATAAATCAAAAGTCACTTCTAAAAACGTGAGTGTAATGAACAGCTCGTACCTTTATCTGTAATTAACGCATAACTTACTGTCTTGCAAGAATTGGTTTCTTCTGCTGTCATTAGACTTCAAAATAATAGTTGATAATCTGATGCAGATAATATTGAACAAAAAAAAAGGAAACTTCGAAAAAGTATACGCAAACTGTTCTGTATATGGATCGACTAAATTTTGTTTTTCGATTACTAAGGAAGAATGCAGTTGCTTACTGCAGAGGAAGTACCACTAAGTCAGATGCCTTAACCTCTTCTTAGACTAACAATTTTCAATGCTTTTCTACAGCGACTTATTCTTTATTTTAGACTAAAACTAAAATTATTTTTTAGAAAATATTGGAGCGCAATTAATGACATTAATAGGCTTTTTGAAGTAATTGTAACGAGCGTGTATGTATGCGAGAGCGGCGACGAGATCCGGGAGCAGATAAGCGGAGTTCAAAGAATACCGGCGCTGGTCGGCGCTTTGATGACAATAAACAAAGCCATAAATAAAACGAACACGAGTAAATTCTAGTAGGTCATTCCTGATCTTTCAGGAACATTCTAAGTCTGTATAAAAACGTGTTGTCGTGGTCAGTAACAGCAGTTTACAGTTAGGTTCCGAACGAGTGATATAAATGCCGAACTACGACATACAGAGTGATATAAATACGCATTTTCCTTGTCATATAAATAAGTTATTGAATTGTTTTATTAGTGTTTAAGTGTTAAATTAATAATTGTAAATAAATATCCGTTAAATAAATAAGTTAAACTAGAATAGTCGTTACATTGGTGTCAGGTGTGGGGTGCTCACTGCTCACCCAATCGATCCCCCAAAGAAGGGATTTTCTAGTAGAAGAAAAATAGTTAAATAAATCAAAATGCCGAAAAAGTTGTAGGAGTTGAAAGTTGCCGAACTGAAAAGTGAACTCGAATAGCGAGACGAAGATACGTCTGGTAACAAGCTCACCTTACAAGGGCGACTCGAGGAAGCTCTGATACGAGAGGGTTTCGATACGAGTAAATACGAATTTGAGGATGAACTAGAAAAGCAATTAAAGGAAAATTCAACGGAATTAAAAGAAAATCTGGAAAAGAAAATGGAACACCTGGAAGAGAAATTAACCGAAAATTTAAACGAACTAAAAGGAAATCTGGAAGAACTGAAGGAAAATTTAAGAGGAGAATTTAAAGAAAATTTAGAGAAATTCGACGCAACAGAACAGAATTTTGCAGGAAAATTTCAAGAAATAGATTCACGAATTAAAGAAACAGAAGAAAGGTTTCTATGTACAACAATGTCCGAACAGATCGATAATGAAGCTATAAGTGTGAAGAAGGAGAATGGGCATGGTTGTTCATCGAAAGCATATACGAAGCCACCTAAGTTCGACGGAAGAACACAATGGATCACTTTCCTTAAGAAATTTGAAACGGCCGCAAAGTCGAACGCATGGACGTTGGAAAATAAAGCCTTCGAGCTGGTCTGCGCGCTGCATGGTAATGCCGAGGAGATTTTGGATACCATACCACCCGAGAAGTTGAACGACTATGAACACCTAGTGAAGAAGTTAGAGATGCGGTATGGTCAGGCACATATGACGAGCGTCAGTCACGTGCAGTTAAGAAACCGACGTCAGAAGGCAGGGGAAAACCTGCAAGAATACGAGGCCGATATCGCTCGTCTGGTCCGCCTCGCGTATCCAGGTACTCCCGACGACACTCTAGAAAAGTTGGCTGTCGACTCTTTCATCGATGGGTTGAGGGATGACGACATACAACAGCGACTCCAATTAGATAGGCCAAAAACACTCGCTGACACGTTGGCTCGGGCACTGGAGTATGACGTCGTTAAACAGGCATCGCAACGGCAAGGTAGAGTGCGCGAGCTAAGGGAGGAGCCCGACGGTCGATACGAAGACTGAGTAGAGGAAGTGGTTAGCAGGATAGTGGGAAGACTAAATAAGAAGCCGAGACCAATAAGATGCTGGAACTGCGGGAAATTAGGACACGTAAGAAGCGTTTGCAAGAACGAAGAGGTTACTCAAGAGCGCGTGCCCCGCGTTCCGGAAAACTGCAAGCCCTGCAAGCGCCTGGAGGAACATGAAGAAGTCCGGAGGATAACCGTCACGGATGAACAATGTCATCCTGATAACATCAAGACGGAACAGGGTTCTGATCCGGTCCTGAGCTTGTTCCGAAGATGAAAGAATGAAGGCAGACGACCGACCTGGCAAGAGATCGCCGCTAAATATGGGGAGGTGAAATCATTGTGGGCCCAATGGGACTATTGTTGAGGAAGATGGACTCCTAAAGCGAATAGTGGAAAACCAGAATGGTACTGAGAGCAAACGTCAATTGCTTGTAGCGAAGAGCCTGGTAAAGGAAGTCTTGAAGTGCCTCCATGACGATGCTTCGGGGGGACATTTTGGTGTTAATAAGACTCTTGGAAGAGTCCGTGAGCGGTTTTACTGGGTCAACTGCAAAAAGGACGTTGAAGACTGGTGCAAGAAGTGCACAACTTGTGCAGCCAGCCAGCAAGGTGCCACAAAGACGACGGCGTGCTCCTATGCGCCAGTACAATGTCGGCAGTTCATTCGAACGGATTGCCATTGACATCGCAGGACCGTTTCCAGAGACCGATGGTGGCAATAAATACATCCTAGTGGCAATGGACTACTTCACGAAATGAGTTGAAGCGTACGCACTCCCAAATTAGGCAGCCACCACAGTAGCGGAGGAGCTCATAAACCACCTGATCAGCCGGTTCGGCGTGCCCATGGAGCTTCATTCTGATCAGTGTCGGAATTTTGAGTCGGCCGTGTTCCAATAAATTTGCTAGACATTAGGTATTCACAAAACCCGGACAACACCTCTGCAACCTCAATCAGACGGCATGGTAGAGCGAATGAACAGGACCATTAACAAGTACTTGTCCAAAGTGGTCTCCAAACACCAAAGAGACCAGGATCGCCATCTGTCCCTGTTGCTTATGGCATATCGATCATGGATTCACGAAACCACTGGACAAACACCAGCAAGAGTACTGTTTGGTCGGGAGCTATGGTTGCCATGTGACTTGAAATTTGGCTGCAAACCTGGTGTGGACGTTGCCGGAGAAGACTACGTTAGTGATCTCCGCAGAAGACTTGACGATATCCATGAGGAAGTACGTTCCCGGATGCAGATAGCTAGCGACCGCATGAAGGACACCTACGATATACGGGCCACTGATGGAGGTTTCCAGGAGGGAGACATGGTGTGGTTATACAATCCACAGCCCCGTAAAGGTCTTTCGCCGAAGCTACAGCAGCACTGGGAGGACCCATATACAATCGTCAAGAGAATAAATGACGAATCAGAAACTGGAGAAACTTTGGCGGTGTTGTAGAACGTACTAAATAGCTCAAACCCCAACGCCAAAACTTGGATCAAAAATGTCCGAAGCACTTTTCGATAACAAAGTAATCTTCTTCAGGGACTGAAGTGCTTCGGACATTTTTTATCCAAGTTTTGGCGTTGGGGTTTGAGCTATTTAGTACATTCTAGAATAAATGATGTTATTTACTGTATTCGACACACACCAAATGGAAAACCGAAGGTCGTCCATTTTAACCGTTGGCCCCATATGTCGGTGACAATTACGAAGAAGCACGGATCAGGCTTATGCAAGCTCGTTTACCGGATCCTCAGTATGACGAGTTTATGGCCACGCCGAGTTTGTATGCTAATTCCAGATTCGGTGTCACCTCCGAGAGATCCGAAGATTTGTTTTCTGCTTCGGACTCGCTGGTTCATTGTGTGGCCAAAGACTTGAGGATGGATCGCGGTATTGCCACCGTATTCAAGAAGAAGTTTGGCCGCTTGCCAGAGCTACGGGACCAACTTGGAGATGAAAAGAAAGTGCTAAGTCTGGTGGACGGGAACCGATCCATTTATTACCTAGTCACTAAGGAGGCGTCGTCTGAAAACCCCACCTACCGCTCGTTATGGAATTCGTTGGTGGAACTAAGAGACCAACTACTATCCACGGGTACCACAAGATTAGCGATGCCAAGGATAGGATGTGGGTTGGATGGACTGAACTGGAGAGTGGTGCGGAGCATGTTGGAGGTCCTGTTCCGGTGGAGCGGCGTCGAAATAACGGTATACACCAACAGTCCCCAACGAGATCCCGCACAGCCAAGGACGGTGGATTGCTACTTCCATATGACGCCTGGGTGCCTTAGGGGACAGAATTGCAAGTACCGGCATGATCCTTCGAAGGAACGGCAGAATGTGATCCGGGACGGATCACCCTTAAGAAGGGGCAGTTTAGCGAGCGTGTATGTATGCGAGAGCGGCGACGAGATCCGGGAGCAGATAAGCGGAGTTCACAGAATACCGGCGTCGGTCGGCGCTTTGATGACAATAAACAAGGCCATAAATAAAACGAACACGAGTAAATTCTAGTAGGTCATTCCTGATCTTTCGGGAATATTTTACGTCTGTATGAATACGTGTTGACGTGGTCAGTAGCAGCAGTTTACAGTTTGCTTCCGAACGAGTAATATAAATACCGAACTACGACATACAGAGTGATTAGTGTTTAAGTGTTCTATTAGTGTTTAAGTGTTAAATAAATAATTTTAAATAAATATCCGTTAAATAAATAAGTTAAACTAAAAAAGTCGTCACACAATCATAGCTGTGCATAGCTTCTCGCATTGCTATCAAAATAGCGTCATAACGCACTTAGGACGTTTTGGTAATTAGGAATGGCAATCGATTTAAATGTTATTGGTAGAACGTACTAAATAGCTCAAACCCCAACGCCAAAACTTGGATCAAAAATGTCCGAAGCACTTTTCGATAACAAAGTTATCTTCTTCAGGGACTGAAGTGAACAGTTACCTCCTGGTAATCACACCTAACAATTCACACGCCGAACTTTAGTTTCAATATGGATAGTCCATGAATACAAAGTTCCAACTTTGTATGTATATATCCTCAGATATATTGATACATATCTCCTCACAAACACCTTTTTGGGAATCGTATGATCAATTCCTGATTAATGCCCTCAGCCTAACAGTTATAAAAAGAAAGGCAATAACACTCTAACCAGTAATTCCACGTTAATGATGTCAGATCAACTTTCAGAGCATGGTAGTCACTAAAATAGAAATGATCAAAATCGGGGATCGGAGTTCATAGCTCCTTTCAATTACATTGCAATAATCACCAGAAGGTTACAATTTAAACTGTTCTCAAACTTTGTATCATCTTCAATAGAAATTACTATCATACCGTTATTTTGATCAAATGTGTTATTTTAAAAAGAAAGAAAAGACTCAAATTAAAAATTGAAATTTAAATCTTCAAAAATATTTTATTAAGGAGTTCAAACTCTAACACTCTCGCCTTAATTTCTAAAGAAGGTTATTTTGTTACCGAAAAGGAATTCGGACGTTTTTAGCTCGTTAATGCTTGTTACAACAGCGTCAAAGGACCTTAACAGCAACTGCCAAAACTGATACTATAAAATAAAACTGAACAAAGTAATAAGCGAAATTGATTGTTTGATGACACAATTTTGAAACATTTTGGAATAATTAAGGATAAAACAGAATGCTTTTTAATGTTTGAGATTTATTGAGAGGATCTCTACGTACAGGTTTCGGGTTGTGAACCCTTTTTCAAGAGTAATACATTACTGAATTCAAAATGTACAAACAGGTCTTATACAGGCTGTCCCACCTAAGACGCGGTGGTCGATATATCGGAAACTACTTCTATTTGAATTTTGAACATTTGGGCAGTAACGTTATTAGGTATGCTCTCCTCAAGTAAAATAACGCCATCTATGCTGCACTTCCCTTTTATAACGAAAGTTGATGTCAACTTTGTTATATTAAATGGAATGGTATATTTGTTATCACGAATTCGCAAAATTGTAGGGTGAGTTTATTAACTAATTTGTTTACACACGATGAGAGGTTTCTGAGATAATTTAATTTATAAAAAAAAATCACTACTGCAATTCAAACTATAGAGAATCATAACTTCCACAAAATATGACCTAGAGTGTCGAAATGCGTATTAGCAATAGCTTAATTTCAAAGCTAACGCTCTGACAGAAGTTAACTCAAAAATGTATGCAGGGCGTTCAACAAAACATTGTAGAGTTTAAAAACTTCAAACACGAATAACTGTTTTTTTTTAATGCCACTTACCATATTCTATTTTTTCATCGGATTCCTTTTGTTATCTTTGTTTGATCCATACGGATATTTGCTATTGTTTTATTTGAAATTTTGAAAGTTAGAATTTTTACTAACAATAGCTAATTTTAATATTTTTTTGCATTAAACGGTGCGCCTTGGACATTTGACAACTACCGCAGTCGCTATCATAGATAAGGTTAGTCGCTATAAAATCAAGCCAAATTCGAATTATTTCTGTTACAAAGTTAAATTATCTCAGAAACCGCTAATCGTAGCTACACAAATTAGTTAACAAAGTCACCATAAAGTTTTATGTATAATGCGAATTCAACGTAAAAAAATATGCCATTGCATTTAATACGACAAAGTTGACCTGAATTTCCGTTAACGTTATTGGTCAAATTTTCAAAATTCAAAAAAAGAAAGTAGTTCCCGATAGTTAGGTGGGACAACCTATTTGGATATGCGTAAATCAATGTTGATCTGTACAGTGCTTTCATAAATGACCGATGACCACGTGACCTTTTTTTAGATAACCAACAATACGAGATGCACATAAGTAAATCAAATATCCCTAGACGATTTTGGTCAAATTCCAGTGGCGACGTTTAAAGCCCAACAATGCGTAAGCGTGTTAAATTAAAATAAATAAGTGATTCAAAAAGGTAAGACAAATTATTTTATTATCTGTGATCGAGCATACACAAAACTTACAAGGACAACAGTGACATTTAGTTGACAGGTGACAGTAATTTTAGTAACCAGTAACTAGGTGTAGAGCGCCAATGCCAAATTAACAAATACAGTATAGGTGACTAAAAGTAGTCATCGGTCATTTATGAAGGTATTGTATGTCTATGAACATTACTGACTATTCCAAAATACTTTCTTTAAAATTTGTAACATTATATTGTTTTGACAGACCTCATTTTATTTCTAATTTTCCAAAATTGTTAGTCCAGTACCTTTGTTTTGATAGTGTAATAATTTTTGATTTTCTCTAAATCTATACTGTGATTATTTTCAATACAATGTGTACTCATGCCTGTGCATTTTTTCAGATCTATTATACCAGTCGAACCCACACTTTTTTTTATCCTTAATTAAACGACATATTGTTCACCAAAATGCATTCAGAAACTCGACAATTCTTTTTTAAACTACTGTTGATAATGGGCAATACCCGAAATAATTGTCGAGTTTCTATATAAATTTTGGTGAAAATTATTTTGTTTAATTTTATTTTGTAGTATGTATTATCATAATACTTCACATGAATTGCACCATTGAAAGTTTGAATGTAAATTTGAGTTGCAATTTAATTATGATTGATGTTGTGTGGTTAAGAATTAGTTCTCTTGTTTTAATTTCTGAATTACAATTCCTCAAAGAATGGTTATTGCGATTTTTTATAAATTGGTTGAATATGACTAAGCAGCAATTCCATTTTACGCATTTTAGGTGTATTTTATGAAAAGTTCATTGTGTATAACTGTTAAATATTTAATCGGAATATTTTCTCTATTGTAGCACTGATGAAGTTATCCCGATCAGTACAAACATCCGGAAGCAACAGAGTACGTATCGTCTGTCTACCGTCATCACGTTTAACTTACAATCAAACGAACCACTGTATCGCAACGGGATGGGGAAGAGATGCCGAAGATGGGCATTTATCCGGAAGACTGTTGGAGTCTCATATACCTGTACACGATAATGCCATTTGTCGCGAAAAGTATGGACATTCCGTTTCAATAAAGTCAGGACATCTATGTGCGGGACATCTGGACGGATCAACGGGAACTTGTGTGGTAAGTACGATTTGTATAGCAGTTGGTAATAAAAAAATTGCAGTGAAGCAGATGATGGTTCAGAGTTATTGAAATTAGAGTGTATAATATTTTAAAAATACTGAATATTGGCAGCTGCAGTTTGAAATTTTTGTATCAAATATGGTCTAGGATAGGGCATTTGTTGGAAAAATTGCTGTAAAATCGAAAGCATTTTTCCTAACTTGAATGTATTGATGGGCTTTTATTTTAAGTTTCAAAATAAAATACATTTCATAATTTTATTTAAACAATAAGGTGGAAGAAGTAGGTTTTCTAAAGAATACATGAAACTAGGGAGATTAAGAGAAAACATATATCTACAGGTGATTTGTGGATAATAAAATTATCTACAAATTAAAAATACTAAAAATCGGTCAACAAATGAATAATCATTGTAATAAAATCAGAATCAGAGCGATTTTTACGCCAACTAAAATATTTCAGCTGATGCGTAGCCCCAAAAATCGACTAAATCCACTGTATACAGCAGGCGTCTATCTAAAGGCTTGCGAAGATTGCTCAAAAGTTGAAATGGCAAAATACACGGTCGCAACTAGGAAAAAAAGCACGAGACTTCTACGTCTGCACCAACCAGATAAATCCGCCTTAGCAGAAAATTTCTGGAATGAAGGACACAGGATCTCTTTTGAAGATATGCAAGTACTAGTACGCATATCAGGTTATTGCAACTTACCAAGAAGAGAAGCTCTAAAAATCCAGATAATCCTAACAGAGACAAAGGTTTGAAAATAAGAAACAAACAAAAAGGAATGCAACGAACTTAAGCTTGGCGTAACGTCTGCACATCAAAATCGAGCACGGCAGAACAGCCCAGAAGCTCTTCGTTCCCAAATGGACACCGGCCGTGAAAGCCTATGAACAAATTTTTGAAATATTTAAAGTTTTATTAATTCTTCCTAATGTTACCTCATAGGAAGAAGCGAAATTGTGACTAGGTCGTTAGCTGAATCGTAGTATTATCTCCATAATTTTTTTGTTTTTTACAAAAAGGATGAGGTTAAATATGATTGTAGGTTGATTGAAAGTACGATATGGTTCGATGAATATTTCGACAATTTTTAGTAAATTCGCTATAATATTTTGTCTTTATCAGTCTTAATACATAGTTATAATTATAGTTAACTTCAGGAAGTATTTTGAAACTCGTTAATCCAAACGTTACACAAAATATCTACCGTGCATCATAAATGAGCGGAAGTTTATAAAATTCAAAAATAAAGTTCTCGGGGTTCTCCAGCTCGCCTATAGCTATAATTTGCCGACGTGGTAGTGGAAATTAAATGTATCCTCTTCATATTCATGCCTGAGCATCGTACGCGTGAGGTGCATTTATTTGTTAATTGAATGAAAACTCATACAGCAAGGGATTGTTGACTAATTTCATTCTGAATTCTATTTATTTATACACATGTATTATTATTTGTATCATCAAACAAAAAGTAATATAAGAACTTGCTGTATGGTGTCGCGGGATACCCGGTAGGAATAAGGTTCCTTACGCAGTTTGGCAATTATTACGCAGAAAATTTGGTAATTATACAAATCGTTCCGACAAACTCGATTTTCTTAATAATATTTATGTTGTAGTGTTCATATCGCTGTTCAAGAATACATTTACATATATATGTATGTTGGGAGCGGAAATGAGACGTTCATGGTGTTTTCGAAAAACTGTAGTTTTACTGTGTAATTGTTTCAATGTGCATATGTACAAACACAATAGCGGCATCGTTAATAATTTGTGTTTAGTTTAATCCTGCAAGCATGTAATGTTCATTTTGTAGATTAGATAATACACCTGAGGACGAAGTGTACCTGTGTAGAGTAATTTGCGCTTGGAGGAATATGTAGGTAAATTTACACAACTGCACACCCGTTACCCTACCCTACAGCACATCCAATCGTTCTTTATCTTCTGCTTCTTCCTTCTACAGTAAATCTATGAACTGTTCCTTCTTCAAAATTTTTCCTCATCTTGTAACTCCATTTTTTTTTTCGTAGCCGGCGTCTACTATGTTTACCATAAAGGAGATTTATCTCTTACGACTTTTAGCAATCTATCTTCTGTCATTCGGTTTATATGTTGGTTCCTTTACCTCTTACGTTGTAGGATCCAATCATTAACGTTGTCAATGTTGCATGATTACTTGATGTTTCCACTTCTTTCACCATCTATTAGCGTTTTACGTGATATGCGTCAAAGTATTTTAATTTCTGTAGTCTCCAGTAGCTGTTTCGTTGTTGATGTTTTTGGTCTTGTTTCTGAGGTGTAACGCCTTTGTCCCACCTAACAGCGCATTGTAGTCTTGTAAATCCGAACCTCTATTTGTTGTTGTAAACGTTTGTTTCGCCAGATTATTTCGTTGAGACATCCCGCAACTTTATTTGCTTTAGCTACCTGTCCTTTTACTTCGTCTTCGACATTGCGTCATTAGTTTTGTCGATTCCTAGGTATTTGTATCTCATTTTCTGTTGCATTATCTGGCCGCCTAATTCTAGTTCACATGCGTGGGGTTCTTTTGATGTTGTAATACATTTAGTATTTCAGCTTAGATGATCATATTATATGTTTTTCAGTAATATTAAAGTTATTTAATAATCTTTGGATGTCGTCTTCATTTTATGCACATACCACTGCGTCATCAGCGTAACAAAGAATTTTAACTAAATCGGGGTTGTCTTATTATTTCGTCCATTTTTACGGTAAACAATAAGAAACTAAGCGAGTCTCTCTCTGTCTAGTACCGCTGCTGACTGGTATGGGTCTTCTTAATTTGCCATTAATGCGAGCCTGGACTTTGTTTTCGATTGTCTGAATTATTTTGGTAGGGATATCTCTTTTGTACAACAGATGAACTACGTCATTCGGTTTTGTGCTGTCAAATGCTTTTGTTTAATCTGTAGAGCACAAAAACGTTGGTTTAATTTGTAGAGATTCTTCAACTAACGGTTATGAAATGAATACAGCATCTTCACAGGGCCTGCCTGATGCTTGCTGTTCATCTTCCAATGTTGTAATCGAATTCATTTTATTTGGTTTTGTTTTATTTACTTTAGCAACGAGCTTTAGTGTTGTATTTAGTAGGTTAATACCCCTTTAGTTGGTTGGCTTTTGTTTTTCATCTTTTTTAACATAAGTATTATTGTACAGGTTTACCATCTGTCAGGATTCTGTCAGGATTTTTTGAATGAAGCTTGGAAGTTCTAGTTTTAAGCGTTGCCCACCATATTTTAACAATTCGTTATGAAGTCCATCCTGTCTAGGTGACATTCTATTTTCTAATGATTTTAAAGCTTCCACAACTTCTTGGATGGTGTCTTCCACATTATGTCGTACATGTGGTATGTTATTTTATCTGGTCTCACTGCCTCCGTTAAATAATTCTATTAGGTAGTTTATCTATTAAATTTATAATCTGATACGTATTTGATTTGATTCGTAAACTTTTGTAATTTTTTTTGCGCTGTTGTCTTATCATTCGCCACGTTTATTTCTGTAGACTATAAAAGTGTCTCTCCAATCTTCTAAACAACTGCTTCGTACTATTTTTCTTTATCTGCCTTTCTAGTAAATTTTGTTACGAATCAATTTGCATCCATTGTATTCTTCCTGTGTTTTTAACGTTTTATATATATATATATATATATATATATGCTAGATAAGCTTTTCTTTTTTCCGTTTACTTACCTTTAACTTCTTGACAGAACAATGGTGTTCTAAAAGTTTTTTTGTTGTTGATTGTGACTGTATGTGTGCCTAACGCCTCGTTAGCAAAATCTTCAATGTTTCCTCAATTTTCAGTTATGATTTATATCACTTATTGGCATTGTTTCAATTTTTGGTATAATTTTTTCGTTGATGTATACAAAAATACATCTGTGTTTTTGTTTTCCATCCTAACTTTTTCCAACTGTCGTTCCTTTTGTGTAATCTTTTATTGAATTTTGACTAGTACTGATCTGTGATCATTTCCTGTATTAACGGAATTTAATGTTCTGTTATCTAGTATCTGGCTAGGATGTATCTTTCGGTTGCTAACTATAAAGTCAAACATGGATTTGTGTCCTCCTGTATTTTCAGAAATACTTATCTGGTTATCTTTATGTTGGAAAAATGTATTTTTTATTCTTAGCTGGTTATGGGCACAAAAAATTACCATTAGTTCTCCGTTTGTGTTGGTATTTTCATTGTCATTGATTAACTCCGGATATTATTTCATTTCATGTGCAGGCATTAAAGTCTCCTAATAAAAACATGGCTTCCTCAGCAGGTGTGGAATCTAAGGTGGCTTGTAAGTCTTCGTAAATTGCTTCTACCACCTGCTTTGTTTTGTTGTCTTCTGGGCTATAAACAGACAAGATGCTTAATTTCATATGTTACTTAGAATTTTTATATATCTATCCTGCTGATATACGCTGGCAACTTTCTATGTTATTTTTATACTTGTTGTGAATTAGTATGCTTACTCCTGCTTCAGCTTCCTTTTTGTTTCTTGGAGACCACAAATTTCAATTTTTTTCTCGGTTAGTTCTTCAATTATTTCTTGCTCTTTTTTATTGAATGAAATTATGTTCCAGGTAGCTATTCTTAATATGTGTATGTTTTCCCATCTCTTTTCCTTTTCCATACGTTGGTCGTAAACGTTGGATCAATCCATATTCGAGGTTTTTTATCGGTGCTTTGAGCTGGTTACCCGTTTCGCATATGCCAAGCTGCTCGTGTCGCGTCAAAAGCGCCTGAGGTCTCTTTAGGGACGTCCAAAGTGCCTGCATTAAAATTTCTACCTGGTGGACCGCGATAAAAGCGTCTGTGGATTTAAAATCGAATTATACAAATGGTGAAAATTAAAAATAAATAGTTCATTCTGTAATTAGGCCGTGTTCTTTACTAAGTGCTCTATTACTGCAATTTTCTCTCACACTTTATATCTAGGATTAGGATTAGCTATTTTTAACTTTGAAATATAGATGTGCATATTAAAAATAGACGGTCTAGAAGATGCAGAACATATCTTTCTCATTAAAAAGCACGTTAACGATGTTACCATTAAACGTTTATTGATGATGATGTCACTTGATAAGGATCAGAAATTTTCGATCGAAACGTCGTTTTCTTTTGCTTCATCTACTTTTTTTTTCACCAATAAACGTTGAATGGTAACATCGTTGAACTGCTTTTTAATCATCTTCTAAACCATTGAAAATATTGGAGTTCTTTCATATCTTTGCCAGTTTGCCTTTTAAAAGCATATTCGAGTAAACCCTCTTTGTCACAATATATTCATACTATTTACATTAGTATTTACTTTATTACTTTTACTGTTATTGGAGGTTTTAGCAAGCAGCAGATACACAAATAATATTCACGACTTGTTTATTTCCTATTATAGCTACCTATATCTTTTAAGAGAGGTGGCTAATAAGTTTTCCGGTAAGCGAATAATATGTTCAAGGAAACGAGGAGGAGATTTTGTCGTAAAAATACTAAGTATTCGGACAGTAGTCTGCAAAAACGCTGCTACGTAGAAGAAGGCTATGACTACAACATTGAAGTAATTGAGAAGTTGTCAGTTGTGGCTTGTGAGTGTCTTGTTAGTGATAGAATTCATTATTTATGAAAAATTGCTTATCAGTAAGGTTCGTGGATTACCAACAAGTAGATAAATTCGTGAATTAATTGTAATGAAAAGTTATCAAGGTGAAACCTTGCGTACTACTGCGGCAGATCTTGCTATATTCAAGTCCACTGTTGAGGGAACCATAAAGCACTTTGGTAAAATGGTCAGTACTAAAATATCTGGCAAAAAACTGGGCGGTCTTGCGCTGTTACAAGCCGAGATAGAAGAGTCTTAGTGAAACTGCAAAAAATCACGCCGTTCCACTTTGAGAGACATTACTACTCAATGAAATCAACATGCAGGATTGAATGTATTCCGGCAGAGCTGCAGAAAGTGGATTTATAAGTGTGGTATTGGCTTCTACAAGGTAATTATTAAAGTAAGAAGACTGACTAGAAACAAAAGAAACAACTACTCCGAGGGCTAATACCCCTACCGGCATTGAATTACACTATGGAATCTGAAGGCACATGTTAGACGTAGATAGGTTACAGGAATTTTACCTGTCTTTTTAGATTGAATTATTAAAGTGTCAGAAAGTTACTTAATTGGCATTCTAAGTAACAGTACGATATAGGCCAAGGAGAAGTCCTTGCTAGCGGAAAGACAAAAAATAAGGGGTTGGCAAGGGGTAGGGAGAGAGCATCTTGAACAAAGGAAGATTGAAATAAGATTATATTTAGCGATGAATCTAAGTTCGAAGTGTCAGTGGGCGATAGCCGCAGTCGGGTGATTCGAAAACAGAAGCCTTCTATCCAGATTGTTTGAAACGAACTGTAAAATTTGCTAGAGGCATAATGGTGTGAAGATGTATGTCTTCCAAAGGATTAGGGATTTTAAAATTTATCGAGGGAACAGTAAATGCCGACAAATTTTTAACGAAAGCCTTCTGTCAAGTGTAAGAAAGTTACATCCTGATGGAGATTTTATTTTCCAGCAAGACAGAGCATCGTGCCACACGGCTAAATCCTCAAAAAAATAGTTTAAGGATCACAATCTAACAGTTTTAGATTGACCTTCAAGTAGTCCAGAACTTAATGATATTGAAACAGTTTGGCACAAAATGAAAACACTCTTCATGGATAATCCACAGAGGACAGTTGCTAATTTACGTGCTAAACTGCAGGATATCTAGGATACTTTTTCAATAACGAATGTCAGCCTCTCGTAGATAGTATGCTCAAAAGGATTAATGCAGTCATAAAAGCAAAAGATGATGTTACGCCATATTAATTTAATGTGTTGCCTTCTGTCCGAATATTTAGTTGTCAAGAAAATAACATTCTGTTAGTTGTATTTATATGTTTCAAGTATGTTATAACACATAAAAACGTTAATACTGTGAAATGTTTGTTTTTTTTTTGTGTGTAAGTTTATAAAATTAATATACAGGGTGTCCACTAAAGATGCGGCCAAAATTTAAGGGGTTGTTCCTTGGACTATTTTAAGAATATTTTGTCCTTTGATGATTTTTGAAAAACCGCTTTGTTTCGATGATACAGGGCGAAAACCATTTTCGAGAAAATCAATGTGGATAATTTTTATCGAATGCAAAAACGTTGTACGTTGCAAAAACTGCAGATTTTTTATTATTCATTTTATTGCTATCATTGACATTAGCTGTCAGCACGTGTATTTTCTGTCTTCAAGAATTTAACTTGTGTGAGTGAAGTCTTTACTATGAATCGTTATACGAATGCTGAGATGACCGACATGCATTTTATTTATGGCCTTGCTGAAGGCAATTCGCGAGAAGCTAGGCGGTTGTACCTGGAAAGATTTCCTATTCGTAATGTTCCTGATAGAAAAACCTTGCAACGTATCCATCAACGTCTTCATGAAACAGGCTCATTGAGACGAAGTGGAGGATCAGGAAGGCCAATGACAGTCAGAACGGTAGAAGTGGAAGAGAATGTCCTGAATATGGTAGCTGAAGATCCAGGTACGTCCACTCGAAGAATTGCAAATACTTTGAATGTAAGTAAGGGGACTATTTGGAACATTCTTAGGTACATACTATCTGTTGTACCCATACCACTTACAACGTGTTCAGACACTTCTTCCTGTTGATTTTCGTCCATGTATTAAATTTTGTCAATGGTTGTTGCACACATTAGTTCTAATCCCTCAACTGTTGTCTGTGATTCTTTTTACTGATGAAGCGAATTTCTCAAGAAATGCAATACGGAATTTTCATAATAACCATGTGTGGGCTGAAGAAAACCCACATGAGATACTTGAGGATCGTTTTCAACTTCAGTTCTCGTTGAACGTTTGGGTTGGAATTGTGAGTAACTGGCTAATTGGACCGCTATTTCTACCAGCAAGACTTACCGGCGAAGTGTATCGCAACTTTTTGGAACACACGCTCCCTGAGTTTTTTGAAGATGTACCTACCATTGGCAACAAGAAATAAAATGTGGTTTATGCACGATGGTGCACTAGCGCATTTTAGTATAGTTGCTCGTCACTTTTTGACAACAACATACGGAGATCGCTGGATTGGTCGAGGTGGACCTCACTTATGGCCTGCTCGTTCCCCGGACTTAAACCCTCTGGATTATTTCTTATGGGGACACCTAAAGTCATTAGTTTACACTACTCCAGTGGAAAATGTCGACGATTTGAGAAATCGGATAATTGCTGCGTGTAACACACACAATACGAAACGACCCAGGTGTGTTTGAATCAATGAGGCAATCAATCAGGAGAAGAATGGATTCTTGTATACAAGCTGGCGGTAATCATTTCCAACAATTTTTGTAGATTAAAAACAATTACTTGTAATCTTTCAGAATAAAATGTTGTTATTGTCGAAAATAGTTTTCGCCCTGTATCATCGAAATAAAGCGGTTTTTCAAAAATCACGAAAGGACAAAATATACTTAAAATAGTCCAAGGAATAACCCCTTAAATTTTGGCCGCATCTTTATTGGACACCCTGTATACAATCACTCGTTTAAGATTACATATTAAGAACTGAACCTGTTTCTGTAAAATCATTAGGTGTCCGAACATATAGTTGTCAGGACTCGTATTAGGCTACTCCACCAAAACTGTAGTAAGGAAAGAAGAGAATACAAATAAGTTTCAGGAAATTTTTATTGTCCCGACAATATTGTTTCGGTCGATTCGACCATTATCTAGAGACTACAAAAAATTACTAAATATATAAAATGTGTTCGAACAATTTATACTATTACATTACAAGAAATGCGGTGGGGAGGTAAATTTACAATTTATTCTATAATATAAAAATAAATCGCTGAATGTGTTATTAAGCGCAAATCTCGAGAGCAGCTTAACCGATTTCTCTAACTCTTTTTTTATAATATTCGAGGATGGTTTTTACGAAGAGAAAAATTTAAAAAATTGCCTGAAAAAGTCTAAAAACAACACTTTTCTATATTCCCATACAAAAGATTCGTAGTACTACTTAAAAGTCAATTTGAACTTTAATAAAGTTTAAGTGTTAGTGGAGGGGTTCCGGGAAGGCAAAACAATTGAGTGACGTTAGTTCGTATAAATATTAATGTCAATATTTGTCAATATTTATACGATGGTAACTACTCAAAAACAAATTGTCTATGGTAAAATGTAAATTGTCTGTGGTAGAATGTCACTTGAAATGTAAACGTCTCTGCTGTGCATCTATAATATTACTAAATCTAAAAGCCACAAATTTCTATGAAATTAAAAAAGTGTTGAGTGTTTGCGACACTAAATATGCCTCCTATAAGGCGGCGGACAAATTTAAGCAGTAGAACCCGAAATGTAACGAATAAAATTAATTATCAATCTAATCGTACTGCCCAGGAACGTGAAGATGGCAAAGAACGTGAAAGAATTCGGTTAAGACAGACCCATGAAGCGCGACATTCGACTATGTTAAAGAAACGACTGTTAGGCGGTACGAAGTTAGCCGGGTCAGCTAGTACAAAATAAAAAGGAAATTATGGGATACTAATTCTAGTTGGTTATTTACAAGATTACGTTTATTATAAACAGCTTTTCTTATTTCAAAGTTTTCTAACCAAGGCAATTTTCTGCTTTTTGGGATGTTACAATGTAATATCTTTATCTTATCCAAGTCGCGTTTTTTAACAGACCTGCCACTCTGTCCAATATAAATCGCATTACACGAATTGCAACCTAAATGATAAATACCACTTTTTTTCTATGGAATAAATGTTTTTATTATTTTTGCATAATAAAGATTTTAAATTAACTGGACTATTTTCTACAATTTTACAATTAAAAGAATTCTCCAGTTTGTATATGAATCTATGACTAATATTTTGAACAAATTTTACACTACCAAACTTAGGGATGGTTTTATCAATTACGACGTTATTATACAATAATTTATTATATCATCTACATAAGGGGTTTTTCAAATTGAATAAACGTTCTTTAAAATGAGCCGTACATGGTTCTGCGAAGACCGGTGATAGCAGAGACTCCATAGGGAGACCGTCTAATTGTTAGTAAAACCAAAGTAATGGTGTTTTAAACAAATGTTAATTAAATTTAACAGCTTGTTAATTTAAGGAGCTAGTAAATATTTTATGTTGTAATATATCTAAAAATTTAGAAATATGAATAGATGTAAAAAGACTAGTTACATCGAAGGAGACTAACATGAATTTGTCTGGTAGTGTGCAATCTTTAAGTTTATTGATAAGATAAATAGAATTTTTCAGGCTGTATTGTGAGAAACAATTAATATTTTTTGTTAAGATAAAATTGGCAAATTTAGATAATTTATAAGCGGGTGCAGTTACATAAGAGACGACCGGTCTAATAGGTGTGTTTATTTTATGCATTTTAGGAAGACCTTACAACAAAGGAGCAAAGGGATTCAAATTTTTATGTTTAAAGGTGTTTTCTGATTTAAGCCAATAGTTGTCTAAATTTAAAAAATCATTTATTGATTTTTGAAAGGAAGTCGTAGGATCCTTGTTTAATAAACGAAATGATTCAGCTGTCAATGTCAGATAATTTGGATATGTAGGAATTATAGTCTAAAATTACAACTTTGTTACCTTTCTCGGCTTCGCTTATTATATTGATATTTTGATTACAATTATATTTTATGGATTTTATGCTATGCAAAAGCGCAACAGATTTGTGGGACTTTAGAGGTCTCGGTTAAATCAGCAGCTAATGAATGTTTAACCGAATCTAATTTCAAACTATCCGATTCATCCAAGGAATTTAAAATTCAATCTAAATGTAGTCCTAAATTTTGTAAGTCAGTTTTTTTGATACATTTCGGTGTAGGTGCAATTTTAAGACCTTTACTTAATAGTTCTATTTTGTAACGACTTTTCTAGTAGAACGTAGGCGTTCTTTGAGCTCCGCTTAGCTGCTGTCGGTTCTCGTCGCCGCTATCGCACACACACACGCTCGCCGCACTGCTCGCTCTCGAACACATATACGCTCGCTACACTGCCCGCTCTCGCACACATACGCTCATTACACTGCCCCCTCCTTAAGGGTGATCCGTCCCGGATCACATCTTCCGTTCCTTCGAAGGATCATGCCGGCACTTGCAATTCTGTCCCCTAAGGCACCCAGTCGTCATATGGAAGTAGCAATCCACCGTCCTTAGCTGTGCGGGATCTCCTTGGGGATTATTGGTGTATACCGTTATTTCGACGCCGCTCCACCGGAACAGGACTTCCAACATGCTCCGCACCACTCTCCAGTTCAGTCCATCCAACCCACATCCTATCCTTGGCATGGCTAACCTTGTGGTACCTGTGGATACCAGTTGGTCTCTTAGTTCCACCAACGAATTCCATAACGAGCGGTAGGTGGGCTTCTCAGACGACGCCTTCATAGTAACCAGGTAGTAAATGGATCTGTTCCCGTCCACCAGACTTAGCACTTTCTTTCCATCTCCGAGTTGGTCCCGCAGCTCTGACAAGCGGCCAAACTTCTTCTTGAATACGGTGGCAATACCGCGATCCATCCTCAAGTCTTTGGCCACACAATGAACCAGCGAGTCCGAAGCAGAAAACAAATCTTCGGATCTCTCGGAGGTGACACCGAATCTGGAATTGGCATATAAGCTCGGCGTGGCCATAAACTCGTCATACTGGGGATCCGGAGAACGAGCTTGCATAAGCCTGATCCGTTCTTCTTCGTGATTGTCAGCGGCATATGGGGCCAAACGGTTAAAATGGACAACCTTCGGTTTTCCATTCCGGTAAATAACGTCATTTATTCTCTTTACGATTGTATATGGGCCTTCCCAGTGCTGCTGTAGCTTCGGAGAAAGACCTTTACGGGGCTGTGGATTGTATAACCACACCATGTCTCCCTCCTGGAAACCTCCATCAGTGGCCCGTATATCGTATGTGTCCTTCATGCGATCGCTAGCTATCTGCATCCGGGAACGTACTTCCTCATGGATATCGTCAAGTCTTCTGCGAAGATCACTAACGTAGTCTTCTCCGGCAACGTCCTCACCAGGTTTGCAGCCAAACTTCAGGTCACATGGTAACCGTAGCTCTCGACCAAACAGTACTTTTGCTGATGTTTGTCCAGTAGTTTCGTGAATCGATGATCGATATGCCATAAGAAACAGTGGCAGATGTCGATCCCAGTCTCTTTGGTGTTTGGAGACCACTTTGGACAAGTACTTGTTAATGGTCCTGTTCATTCGCTCGACCATGCCGTCTGATTGAGGATGCAGAGGTGTTGTCCGGGTTTTGTGAATGCCTAAAGTCTTGCAGATTTCTTGGAACACGGCCGACTAAAAATTCCGACCCTGATCAGAATGAAGCTCCATGGGCACGCCGAACCGGCTGATCAGGTGGTTGGTGGTTTAGCTCCTCCGCTACTGTCGTGGCTGTCTGATTTGGGAGTGCGTACGCTTCAACCCATTTCGTGAAGTAGTCTATTGCCACCAGGATGTATTTATTGCCACCATCGGTCTCTGGAAACGGTCCTGCAATGTCAATGGCAATCCGTTCGAATGGACTACCGACATTGTACTGGCGCATAGAAGCACGCCGTCGTCTTTGCGGTCCTTTGCTGGCTGCACAAGTTGTGCACTTCTTGCACCAGTCTTCAACGTCCTTTTTGCAATTGACCCAGTAAAACCGCTCACGGACTCTTCCAAAGGTCTTGTTAACACCAAAATGTCCCCCCGAAGCATCGTCATGGAGGCACTTCAAGACTTCCCTTACCAGGCTCTTCGGTACAAGCAATTGACGTTTGCTCTCAGTACCATCCTGGCTTTCCACTATTCGCTTCAGTAGTCCATCTTCCTCAACAATGGAGTCCCATTGGGCCCACAACGATTTTACCTCCCCAGATTTAGCGGCGATCTCTTGCCAGATCGGTCGGCTGCCTTCATTCTTCCATTTCCGAAACAAGCTCAGGACCGGATCAGAACCCTGTTCCGTCTTGATGTTATCAGGATGCCATTGTTCATCCGTGACGGTTATCCTCCGGACTTCTTCATGTTCCTCCAGGCGCTTGCAGTGCTTGCAGTTTTCGGAACATGGTCTTCTGGATAAGGCATCAGCGTTCTTATGGCTATTTCCAGCTCGATGTTCTATGTCGAAGTCGTTTTCTTGGAGCTTTTCTATCCAACGCGCGACTTGACCCTGTGGATTCTTGAAACTCAGTAACCACCGTAAAGCAGCATGATCTGTTCGGAGCAGGACTTCCTTTCATACAAGTACTTATGAAAGTGCTCCACGCTCTTTATTACTGCCAGTAGTTCTCGTCGGGTTACACAGTAGTTTCGTTCGGGCTTGGATAGGGTCTTGCTGAAATAGCCGATGACTTTTTCCTCTCCGTGTTGTATTTGTGAGAGTACTGCGCCTAACCCAACATTGCTAGCGTCGGTGTCCACAACAAATTTCCCCTCTGGTATCGGATAACTCAACACGGGTGTGGAAACGAGAACTTGCTTTAACTTTTCGAAGGCAGATTGGCAGTCCGCTTCCCAGCAGAATGGTCTGCCACTTTCGGTTAGTCGAGTCAATGGCTTGGCAATATTGGCAAATCCAGGAACGAAGCGTCTATGGTAAGTACAGAGACCAAGGACGCTTCTGACCTGATGTACGTCAGTAGGTACTGGCCATTCTCGTACGGCTGTGATCTTCTGCTGGTCGACTGAAACGCCGGTCTTCGTTGCTACGTGCCCCAAGTAGTTCACTGTCTCCTGAAATAGCTGGCATTTATTGGGGCTTAATTTAAGGTTGACATCACGCAGCCTTCGAAGTACCTCTTCCAAGTTTTTCAGGTGATCGTCGAAGTCTTTTCCGATCACGATTATGTCACCAAGATATACCAGGCAAGTTTTCCCAATCAAGCCGTTCAAAGCCGTCTCCATGAGTCGTTCAAATGTGGCTGGCGCATTACACAACCCGAACGGCATCACGTTGAACTGCCACAGCCCGGTTCCGATCGAAAATGCCGTCTTCTCTTTGGCCTCAGGATCCAGGTCTACTTGCCAGTATCCACTTTTAAGGTCTAGCATTGAGAATATTGTCGACCCAGCAAGCGTGTCCAAGGTATCATCGATGCGTGGCAAGGGGTAGCTGTCTTTCTTGGTGACATTATTTAGCTGGCGGTAATCAACACAGAAGCGTGTAGATCCGTCCTTCTTCTTGACCAAAACTACCGGCGACGTCCATGGACTGGTTGATGGTTCTATTATTCCGTCCTTCCGCATGTCGCTTATAATCTTTTCGGCCTCTTCCTTTTTGGCCAGTGGTAGTCTCCTCGGTCTCTGACGGATGGGCTGCGCTTCGCCAGTGTTGATTTTATGGACAACGATGTTGGTTCGCCCTTTCTTGCCGTTGTCCAATGCGAACACGTCCTGGTACTTTACAAGGAGTTCCCCTATTCGACGTTGTTCAGGTTGATTACGGTTTTCACCCGCCTCCTTGTACAGTTTTAACAACGCCTCCGGAATACCTTGAACTTTGCGCATCCCTGAACTCAATCTCTTAACTTGTGGCATGGTAGTGTCCTGGGCGTGTAACTGGAACGTTTCGCCGTTCAGTGTCACATTCTTTCTCCGGAAATTCAAGCAGAAGTCATATTTTCGGAGGACGTCCAAACCCAGTATTACATTGTCCTCTATTTCTGCCACTAACACGCAGTGTTTAAAAGACGTTCTTCTCATTTGGATGTTGACGTAACATTCACCCCTGACTACCACTTGTTCTCCAGTGGCGGTACGGAGCTTCCATTGCGTTGACAGAAGTTTACTGGGCTCGGTCAATATTCCGGGCCTTATGATTGTTCTGCTAGCTCCAGTATCCAGCAGAAATGAACACTGCTTCCTGTTTATGGGTCCAGTGAGAAAAAGGCTGTCAGTTCGATCTTTCATTGTCTTAGTCAGTGCTACTAAACTTGGGGCCTCGTGTCCCGGGACCGACGTTTGCTCCGCCGCTTCGTCCCTGATTAGTTTTCCGGAACTCGGGGCACGCGCTCTTGAGTAACCTCTTCGTTCTTGCAAGCGGTTCTTACGTGTCCCAATTTCCCGCAGTTCCAACATCGTATTGGTCTCGGTTTCTTGTTTAATTTTCCCACTATCCTGTTAACTATTTCTTCTAGTCTGTCTTCGTATCGACCGTCGGGCTCCTCCCTTAGCTCACGCACTCTACCCTGTCGTTGCGATGCCTGTTTAACGACGTCATACTCCAGTGCCCGAGCCAACGTGTCAGCGAGTGTTTTTGGCCTATCTAATCGGAGTCGCTGTTGTATGTCGTCATCCCTCAACCCATCGATGAAAGAGTCGACAGCCAACTTTTCTAGAGTGTCGTCGGGAGTACCTGGATACGCGAGGCGGACCAGACGAGCGATATCGGCCTCGTATTCTTGCAGGTTTTCCCCTGCCTTCTGACGTCGGTTTCTTAACTGCACGTGACTGACGCTTGTCATATGTGCCTGACCATACCGCATCTCTAACTTCTTCACAAGATGTTCATAGTCGTTCAATTTCTCGGGTGGTATGGTATCCAAAATCTCCTCGGCATTACCATGCAGCGCGCAGACCAGCTCGGAGGCTTTATTTTCCAACGTCCATGCGTTCGATTTCGCAGCCGTTTCAAATTTCTTAAGGAAAGTGGTCCATGATGTTTTTCCGTCGAACTTAGGTGGCTTCGTATATGCTTTCGACGAAACACCGTGCCCATTCTCCTGCTTCACACTTCTAGCTTCATTATCGATCGGTTCGAACATTGTTGTACATAGAAACCTTTCTTCTATTTCCTTAATTCGTGAATCTATTTCTTGAAATTTTCCTGCAAAATTCTGTTCTGTTTCGGCCAATTTTGCGTCGAATTTCTCTAAATTTTCTTTGAATTCTTCTCTCAAATTTTCTTTCAGTTCTTCCAGATTTCCTTTTAGTTCCCTTGAATTTTCGGTTAATTTCCTTTCCAGATTTTCTTTCAGTTCTTCCAGATTTCCTTTTAGTTCCTTTGAATTTTCCTTTAATTTCTTTTCTAATTCATCCTCAAATTCGTAGGTATTCGGATCGAAACCCTCTCGTATCAGAGCTTCCTCAAGTCGCCCTTGTAAGGTGAGCTTGTTACCAGACGTATCTTCGTCTCGCTCCTCGAGTTCACTTTTCAGTTCGGCAACTTTCAACTCCAACAACTTTTTCGGCATTTTGATTTATTTAACTATTTTTTTTTTTTTCTATTAGAAAATTCTCTTCTTTGGGGAATCGATTGGCTGAGCACCCCACACCTGACACCAATGTAACGACTTTTCTAGTAGAACTTATTTATTTAACACTTAAACACCAACAGAATATTTAAACACTAATAATAATTCAACGACTTATTTATATCACCAGGAAAATGCGTATTTATATCACTCGGTATATCGTAGTTCGCTATTTATATTACTTGTTCGGAAGCTCACTGTGAACTGACTCTTACTGGCCACGTCAACAGGTATTTATACTGATTAGGAACAATCCAGAAAGTTCCAGAATGACATACTAGACTTTACTGGAGTGCTTATTGTGTTCGTCTAATTTATGGCCTTGTTTATCGTCATCAAAGCGCCGACCGACGCCGGCGTTCTTTGAGCTCCGCTTAGCTGCTGTCGGTTCTCGTCGTCGCTATCGCACACACACACGCTCGCCGCACTGCTCGCTCTCGAACACATATATGCTCGCTACACTGCCCGCTCTCGCACACATACGCTCATTACAATTTCAATATCAGAACGTACTAACGTTGATAAGATAAATCATAAAACTTAAATTTGTACGAACTTTGATTCGGACTACCTTTTTTGGTGACCAAGGGCGTTTCAGAAGCATTAAGGTTGCGGATTTTCTTGAGTTGAATAACATGTTGTTTCGATGCAAAATACGATTCTTCATGGGCTGTTGCTAAAAGATAATCGAGTTCGAACGGAAGAAATTTCTCTCCTAATTCATCATGTATGAATTTGAGATGTTCTCCTAGGGTGTACAAATTTTAGTTCCGCTTTGTTGTTCATAATAATTGTAATCTTGTAATAACTAACTAGAATTAGTATACCATAATTCCCCTTTGATTTTGTATAAATTGTAACTTTACCTCCCCACCACGTACCTTGTAATGTAATACTATACATTGTTCGAACACATTTTATATATTTAGTAATTTTTTGTATTCTCTAGATAATGGTCGAATCGACCGAAACAATATTGTCGAGACAACAATTTCGTGAAACTTATTTGTTTTCTCTTCTTTTCTCTCTGATTTGAAATGTTTCACAAAAAGTGCACTATTCAAAGTCTAAGTTTTTTACTGCAGTAAGAGTTAATTGTCTCTACAGCCACTGACAGTTAAGTGAAATCCTCTTGTGAAAGCCATGTTTTTATAAAACTTCAAATTTTTCAAAACGTGTTTTTTTTAAGTTTCTCTAAAATTAACAACGTTCTATAAATCTCCGACTAACACTAAAAGATACTTATTAGAAAGTTTTACGGTTTTATTTAATAAGGCGATAATTTGTTAGTTTATTTTCTATCTACAAGTGTTGTTATAGTTTTTAAATAAATAAGCATGTATTTGAATGAATTGCAACGATGGCGTGATTTTGAAATGCAAATTGGTATGTAAAGTGGGGTCAGTTGCGGAATATCTCAAGTTTATGAGTAAGCAGACTAGCCTCGGTTACTATGATGGGAAATACGCGCCCGGTCCGACACCTCAAACAGCTGCCAGAAAAGTGACTCCTGGAAATAGGAGCAAAGGTTATCAGTATCTCGGCCCCAGCGTCTCTGTCCTCGCCAGATTCGCCTCGGATACTAGTGCCGACTACGCATACCTACACTTTGTAGAGACTTTATTCCTACCGGGTGTCCCGCGACACCACACAACTTGTTGTAAGTTGTATAATTACAATATTAGCAATTTAAGGGATTATTTTGTTTACGTCACCGCATTAACAGAGACAATGCACTTATACTTTTGTAAGAGGTTTGTAAATTAGAGTTTGCAGGCTACAATTCATCTATTAGACTTAGAAATGCTCCCAAAGTTAATACAAAAGAGATCAACTTCCGCCCGGAATCGAATGAAGCGATTATAACCCCTAACCCCTATATTGAACCCGACATACGCACAGCCCACGCGTGGCTAAATCTGTGAAACACACTAATAGACAGTGCAGCACATATTGAACCCACCTCACGCCCAAAACGGTCGTGGGTCATGTGTCGCCCAAGTGCTTATATTTATTAAACCTACATAGGCATACTGCTAATTTTTCTTCATTTTTAATAGGCTATTTCAGGTTGCACTCTCCGCCAGGAACATCATTTTTAATTAATTGATACACCATCAAACTGACTTCTGTTTAAACGAAATAATTCTTTAAATATGCCGTTTGGAATTTCATTTGACAACTTAAACTCTCCATTCATTCTATAGTTGCGTTTTCGTACTCTTCTAAGAACTAGTTTGGATCTGGGTTGTGTTCAATACATGCTACCTAGATTTAAACGTGATGTAGGGTTGACTCTCGGCTACGCATGAGCTGTGCGTGTGTTGGGTTCAATATGCGGAGCGCTTAACAACCGTTTTGCTGTTAGGTAGTTCAGAAGTATTTTTCGCAAACTTTAACAGCTCTCTTCAAGAAACTGAGATAGAGGAATTGTAGTCTATCATTACTTTCAAAAAAACTGTTTATAAAATTAAAATTGCATTTTCTCCTTTAATGCGGTGGCATAAACAAAATAATACCTTAAACTCCTAATTTTGTAATTACGCAAAAACTTTTACTCAAAATTCCTGAGGATGCATGACGTTGAGAACACAACTCAAACTCAAGGAACCCCCAGGAATGATGATTTTAACACCACGGACCTGAAGTCCGAAAACAATTATCTTAGTAAAGTTGAAATAATTTTACTTTGATACGACCTTAGACTAGGAAAGAGAGAGGACACGTAACTCGTAAGCCGACTGTACGTCGAACACTTTTACTTTATTTTGTACTGCCTCCATTTAACGATGACCAACAGTGCGTTGGTTTCGATCTTTAAATGTGGTAATATAATTGAATAGTGTAGTTAGGTTTTAGTAGATTTTTGTTTAAAACAATGGTGATTTGTTCTGCTTACGGCTGCAAAAACCGCAGTGAAAGAAATGAACCAGGAATCACATTTCACAGGTAAAAAGAATAATCATTAATGCGTGATATTTTTTTGTTGGAATGGTTGACTGATAGTGTAAGAAACAAAAAATACTTTCAAAGTTGTTAGGAGCATGCGTTTACCACAATATTACCATAGGCGGCGTCACTTTTATTTATGAGAATCTAAACAAGTAAAATTAATTAATTAAAAAAATTCTTCTTAAAGTTTATTAGTTCCGGCACATCATATTAATTAACGTTCATAAAATAATTCTTTGCATTTGATTTCATTGAACATATATTCTACTTGACATAAAATAAATAATATTGTTCTTACTAACGTATGACGCAAAACAACAGTTCTTAATGGTTTACTTTATCAAATAAACAATTGATACTTTGTATGGAATGATAATTGTACAAATAATGGTAACAAAACTAACTCCCTCTTAAAAATATATGTTTCGCTACTGAGCGATGACTACAGGTTCCATCCCTTTTCCAAAGAAGTAGATGCACGTGCTCACCAGCTAGCTACAATCACTTCGAGGGAATTTTCCTGTTTGATAAACTTTTTATTTATTTATAATTAATAATTTACACCATTAATTATTCAACTACAGCAACATATTTCAGTACTGAAGACTGATATTTTTTGAAAGTCGGAGGTTTCATGTCTTAACTCACCCACATACAAATTATTTAAGTTTCTAAGTAAGGAAATTCCAATAAAGTTAAATTTTGCACCGAAATATTCAATAAAAAGTTTTTTATAGTTTATAGATTTAACAAGAAACCTTAAATAACCCCCAACTGCTGAACTAGTCTCATTTAAATGTTTGTTCACATCGATTCCAGTAAAAGATCTTAGAGATATCCTTATACAAATGATTAATACGTCAGTTTTGGAATAATGCAGTAAGAAAGAATTAATATTACTTATAAATACATGTTTAAAACAAAACTATTTTCGCTTCAATAACACATTTTACGAGCAATTGGACGGTTTACCCATGGCCTTCCCGCTGTGACCCCTATTAGCAGAAATTTATATGACTCATTTTGAAAACAACTTGTTAAATAACCATAATCCTTTAATTAATAATATTTTCTCTTGGGTTAGGTACGTTGATGAACTTTTCTGTATTTATATAGGATACAATTAAACAATTTGTTAATACTAATAAATTCTATAAACGAAAAAATCCAATTCACTATGGAACTAGAATCAAACAATATTCTTAATTTCTTAGATATAAAAGTTACTGTTGTAAACAATAAATTAGAGTACGACATTTTTAGAAAATATACTTTCTCAGGCGCCATTACACCATTTGATTCAAATCAAAATTCAAAAATTAAATTATCTACTTTCCACAGCTTACTTGACAGGCTTATTTAAATCAAGATAAATTTAATAGAGAATTCAATTTTATTAAAACATTAGCTAAGAATAATGGTTATGTTCCGTTACTTATAGATAAACTAATATATAAAAAACAATACAATAAAATCCTAAATCATTACTACAGTTCGGATAAAAATAAAAATAAAGAAAAGCGGTTTTCAGTTCCCCATTATAAAAATATTAGTAGACACATTTGCGGTAGATTAAAAAACCTCAACTTGAAGTACCAATAGAAATAATTTTAAAAAAATGTTAGTAAATAACAAAATTGATAAGATTGACAAAAACCAAAAATCAGGGGTGTATAAAATTACCTGTAGTGACTGTGATGCAATATATATAGGGCAAACGGGAAGGAACTCTGAAATACGCTTTAAAGAACATGAAAAATCTATCATTGATAAAAAACCCGCTACAGGCTTATCTCAACACTGCACTGATTTAGAACATTCAACTAATGCTAATAATTTATCCATAATTCACATAGAAAGTAAAGGTTACAAACTTAATTGTTTAGAAAAACTTGAGATTTAAAAGACCCTAAATTTAAAACTGATTGTCACTAATGAAATAATAGAAGATTCAAATAGTCCTATATTTAAATGCGTCAAAGACATAACAAACAACTCGGTTATTCCAATTTAAATCAAAATTGGTACCATGTACCTGCATCTATAAATGTAAGCACCTTTTAATTTTAAGTTATGTAGTTTCTGCACGAACTCTCTCTGAAGATGGCTGTTATCAGTTGAAACAATTGTTAGAGTATATAATAAATAAGTGTAAAACCAACAATGTTTGTGTTTTCTTAATCTTATTAAAATCGGATAAATTTAACTTTTTGAGTGATTACAATTTATAGAATATAACCGAAAAAGGTCTGAGAACATTACCTTGATATGTTTATGGGCATAATTCCATACTTTTTTTAGCATAAGCATTAGTTACCTGCATAGTAACGTACAGAATTTGATTATATAGATTTACGTGCAAAAATTAGGTCTAGTCCAAACTTTTTAAAAAAAAACTGCAATTTTTGCAAAAACGCTGAATAAAACTGTGATTACATCGTTCTCAAAAAATCAGTGTTTTGATTGGAAAGGAAATTTCCATCACTGTTTCTAATAATTTTGTGTGAACATATTAAAACGTCATATAGAAATTCCGTAGGTCGTTGGAAAAATAAAGTCAATTAAATGATACATACAAGATAATTATTTACAAGCAATATTATTAGATTCTTGGTAAATGTCAATTGAATTACGTTAGAGCTTGTTCTCTCTCCGGGGACTAATGAGAACATGTAGGTAGCGATAATAAAGGTGCAAAGGCAGACTACGTTTTTTATAGGAACTTGTTCTTTACCTTCGTACTTAAATAAGAAATTGGTCACGGTCTTTCGCTAATAAAAATAAAGTTTTACATTAATTATATCATTATTTCTACAGCGTATATGCAATAAGTAAGAGTTAGCGATTGTAAGTAGGTACGTATTATAATGCAATGCAAAAAGCGCTTCCAAAAAAATTGCATTGATTTTATAGCGTCTGCTTCTGGGTCACCGTAACGCATTACTGTACGGTAATACTTATTTAGAATAGAAATGAAGATTCTAAATCATATTCATTTTTTTGCAAAGAAAATTAAATAAAACCTTTAACCCAATGTTATGCATATAACCTAGTCTAACCCACCCTAAAGGAAGTTACATTGCCTTTGAAAGAATAATTAATTATTGAGCCATCACTTTTGGAGTCAAGTCAAAAGCGACATTAACAAAACAGACATTTTCAATTTAAATTGAAATTAACTTTAGCGACTCAGGTAGGGGAGGGGCGTAAACTAGGCGAGATAGAAGCGACACTCCAAAAGTACAAATGTATTACTAAACAGAAACAGCTTGGCCCCACCGATAAGAAACTGATGCGCGATGAACACAGTTGATAGTATAGTGGGAATTTTGCCTCGTACCCTCGTAAAGACATGATGGGTATCAGTAAACTATAAATTGAAAATGTTACGTTACGTGTAGCGAACATAATTTTCACGTAATTTGATATTTTATTTATATTTATAAAGTATCGTCCAATTTGTTGGTAAACGGTTTGCATAGTTCACTTTTACGGCTATTTGGGCCATAGCAGGGAATAAACTGACCGCTGCATGCAATCGTCCTACATCCCAAAAAGTTAATGCCTACCTATTTTAATTATTAATATCAATGAAGTTAATCTTGCCAGTTTTCACAGTTTTTTTTTAAGCTGCATTCATCAATTATTATTATTTGGTGGAAGATTTACTTTTATGTGTCTTAATGATCTCACCAAAATTTGTCATGGTTAGATTTTATTGATCTTACAAAAATTTTAATCATACCAACAAAGTTAAATTCAAATAACTAAAAAGGCGTCTATTAATGTTAATTAAATATAACTAATAAATTGTTTTTTTTTTACAGGGTGACTCAGGAGGTCCTTTACAATGTGCCTCAAAAGATGGTCAATGGATACTAGCTGGAATAACATCATTTGGTTCAGGTTGTGCGAAACCCGGATTTCCAGATGTATATACACGATTATCATATTACTTACCTTGGATAAGAGCAAAGATGCATTCGTCAAATAAAATTACTTAATAAACCAACGTTTATTAGAAAAAATATAATTTATTCAACACTACTTAACCTAGTAATCCCTATTTATTTACAATTTCAATAATCAGTCTGTTCCTCAATAATTATACAATTATCACTTGTCACTGGCATTTAATCTAATTTTTTAAAACATCTAATTCCGCCTACTTCCGTATCATTATCTCATCTGGACATAGTAAATCATCTTTTGTGAGCGGTACGATTCTGTAGTTTATTTTAGGTCTGCGCGTGTCTTGTGGATTGGAAACAGCGAATATAAATTTGTATGCTGTCGACGACACAATAACGATCGATGAGAGCGCGAACACGTACATAAGAATTTCCTGGGTTACGGGTAACACATGGTAAAGTAAGGTCAGGTACAGGTATATGTTCGAAGGGATCTCGTTGGCGTTTAGCTCCACCCAAAACAGTGGCAAGGTTAGGTTGTTGAAAGGCCGAGTTTTGTGATTATATTTCGTATCTGTCATTCTAAGGTTTATCTGTATTTTCATGTTTGCTTTCAACGGTAAACCCATTTCAGGATGGATAATGAATTTTGTGTTATGTTTTTCTTTATCCGGAGACAATCCGTCTATATCTGCCAGTAGAGATGGGTCAGCGTTTAGGAAATGTGGCTGTGACATTACGATGGGTATGTCATAGTAGCACGGTGTCATATCACCGAGACCTCTCGGTAAGCAATTACCGTTGAGGCAAAAGCATTGATTTTCGGGATTCTCTGAACCTTTTGCAAGAAAATTGTCGGCAACTGTGTAAGTGTGACTGTGGAAACCCTCATCGGTATATCCTTCACCTTCAAACACGAAAGGAACTGGTCTACAGAAAGCCCGTCTGTACAGTTTAAATGTGGTGTTTCGTTTCAAATGACGAGGAAAGATGAGACCTTCGAATGTGCCCTCAACAAGATTGCATCTTGTATTTCCTGGAACTGTTTCGTTACCCTGCGGATCTTTGTAGCCCCACACTTTTAAGCCAGGTGATCCATTCCAACGTTGGATAGCATATGCCCTTGATCTTTCTTCAAGACTGAGTAAAGTGTTATCGGATAGTTTTTTTGATGGGTCGATACTTATGGTAATGACATTTGATGAGTTATCTAGAGCAAGGAGCTATAAAAAAAATAATTGAAATTGTGTTGGCTGTGATTACTATTCAAAAGATTAGTCTTACCCTATCTATAATTCCAAATCTGGGAAAATCAATCCAGTTGGGAACGACTTTATTTGCTAAAGTTACCAATGGATCGTCGTAACCAAATAGATAATCGTAAACAGATGTGTTAACGAATGACGGAGATCCTAAGTAACTGCTAACGGAGGCCACGGCTAAGTTGACAAACATTGAGTAATTTTGTAAGGCTGCTGTGATTCCCTGAAAGAAATGTATATAAAATTAAATTTAATAAATATGAAATTAAACGCAAGATACGTGACAAAATAACTAATTTTATAGAGGGATGGGTCGATATCTGTAACTGGAAAATTACAAACTTTTTTTATTCAAATTTATTAATTGAAAATTTTTTTATTCCGTTATTTTTTTTGTTAAAAATTGAAATTGAAAAATAAATTTAATAGACCTGTTATATTTAGGGGGTATGTTAATGAATTACATAAAAATAGGATTTTATCCAAATAGGGGAAGTTATACATAATTCGTTTTTACTAAATATCTGTTTCTTGTTCCGTTGTGGAGGCTTATCTGAAGACAACACATTTGACGGGGTTCATCGACATGCACTTCCACTTTTTTCTATCCTAAGTCAATATTCGCATTTCCTCAAAATATCCTTCATTATTTTTGAACAATAACCTAATCCAAGTTCTTGTGCCCTTTTTATACCTGTGTTCGTTGTTAATATGTCTCTAAATCCCATTGCGTCGTTTGTTCTGCTAGTATTTCTAATACCAGCTCATTTCTAATGTTTTCTGTCCACAGAATTTGTTCTTTACATCTTTCGCCTTTAATGTCACATTTGAAACATTTCGCCCCCATACAATACGTCAATGAGGTTAAATAAAAAAAAAATATATACTGTAATTAATCTATTTCCATATACTACGAGGATCAAATAATTCACCCGATCAGGTCTACTTTACGTTCACATTTATTGAAAAAGCGATCCTCGTTTAGTCCGGGACGGAAAGTTAAGATTTTTCAATCGATTTTAAAACACTCCCCAGATTTCCTCCCCCGATCTAATGCAATGCTCATATGAATCTCAATTACATATAAATTGTGATTTTAATCAATTATTAGTCTTGTAATTTAAATATTGATGTTATCTTGCAAACCAATTGAAGATACTGTAAATTTCAATTAACGTAATCAGCAAATCTTCACCATGTCTGTTTCTTGTTTTTTTGTGATGTGTTTATAGTATCGTATGTAACAATGCTGTTATTATTATAATGGTTAAAAGGGCTATAAATTATTAAGATTGTATTTTGCAAAAGCTCCATAGCATACATCGAATAAAAAAAAAAACAAGGTACCGTTTTAGTCACCGTTACTGACCTAATACACAGCTGGGCATTAGTTCTTTGACGTCTGTTTTAATTAATTTATAGGTACGTCTATAGTAGAGATACAAATGTAAATTACACATTAAAATTCATTATAGTTCAAAATAGACTAATTATTTTCAAATAAACAGTTATTACCGGTGTATGAGTAAATGATATAATAATTAGAATTGTATGCGTTTACGTAAAAGGCAGCTTTTATCAAGGAATGTATTTTTACTTCGAAATTACTCGTACACTTTAATGTAAGTTTTACTGATAAAATTACCATAAAACTATGTTATTTTCAATTTTAACACTATGACGCACAATCATTAATTGAAATTACAGTAGTTCTTATACTGACAAAGTGAAGTACCATTTGAATTATTTGTTTTTATTTTATTAAGTACTTTGATTGATAGGTAAGAAACAGAAGTAAGGCTTTACTGCGAAGTTGTTTTTTGGTTGTTGAGATATCGAAAACATGTTTTCGTTTTTAAGTAAATATTTTTTCAGTGTTAAATAAATAAATACAGGTAATAATTTTTTCTGGTTACAATACCTGAACGGTTTTTCGTAAAAAAATTACCTTGTAAAATAAGAAAACGTACAAACGACACAAATATGGCTGCGACAAAAATTACGTTCTCGTATAAGAATACTGTCATCATTTCGTTTAAATTTATACCTATGTAAATTATTAACATCTAGCCCATCTTCGACATAACCGATAAATTTTCAAACAATATGTAATTAACTAAATAAAACGTCATTTGTCAAGAAAAAATGGCGTTAAAATTTTTGGAAAATTAAATTAGTTTTCTGATACATTTACCTACCTATATCAAGTTCCAAAAATTATGATAATATTACATTATATCTAATTTCAAATGAATGTATTTGCGGTCTTTCAAGGCACATAAGAAATAGTTGATTGAATAAGGTAATTAGAATTAAAAAATATTACTTTTGTGATTACAAATAAAGAATTACATTATGTAAATTATAATCGTTACTAAAACCTTAGGCTTTCAAATAAGGCTATACGTTTTAGATGAAGATTATGTTAAAACACTAAATTGCTTACAATTATTGCGAACTAACTTTAAAACTTTAACATCATAGGATTATTATTTGTTAACAAATCGTTGTCTTCTAAGGCACACAACTTGATATGATTTTTTTAGTTTTTAAATGTGAAATAATTTAAATAAATATGTAAATTTTTTGTGGAGAGAAGAATTCATACCTTTAGGTTATTGCATATATTTGTGGCAATAAAAACATTACCTACAATTATGTATCATATTTTGCCATAAAATTTAAAAATTCTGGGAAATTTTGCGCCGACGGAAGAATCGCTTTGTTGCCTTTAACCTATCAAAATGGTTGTAAAACTTCCCGGTATTGGTTTTATTATTAATTAATTTTATCAACCATTGCATATATGTGTGCACTAAAATGCGCAGAAAATACGAAATACCTACTATAATGTTTACACAATCGATTCTATTTAACGTAAGTACAAAGAAAAAAACTTCTATTTAATACTGACATAACGGTTAAAAGTAGAACTTTAAAGAAAGGCATTTATCGGTATTAGAAAATTATTCTTTATATTTTTTTATTATGTAGATAGATATATGTGCCCGGATGTAATGGGTGGGATGCCAATTTAATTTCCTGTTATTTACCATATACTTATAAAAAAGTATATTCTTTATTTTGTTCTGGTCTTCAAATTCTAGTACCTTAGCTTTAGTAAATTTATTTATTTGGGGGAAATTTTTGGCGCATTTCATTTATAAATTCGCTTATTGTTAGTTTTGCATAAATTATCTCTCAAGGTTTGAATATTTAAAAACAAATTCCTATTCGCTATAAATATTTATGGAAATTTTAGTATCAATTTGTAATCATAATGTATTCAATTGATTTGTTTTGGGGGTTTGTATCACTTTTAACCACATAAATTGCAATAACATATTATAGAAAGTAATTATGCATTTTGTGAAGTAAAAAGAAACCAGATAGGATAATTAACAGGTAACATTCGTAACGTTATACAACATCGTTAATTAATGGAGCCCTGACCGATTATGTTATTAGCAGTAAAGATACTTTGCATTTACTGAACATTTAATTATAATAGTTATTGTTTAAATAGAACGTGTGAAAAGTCAGGTAACCTAACCTAACCTGACCTATTACCTGTTTAAAGAACTATTATTTTAAACAACGATTATTTAAAAATATTTGTTTTTTACAAAAAAAAAAAACAATTAAAACTAATGTATTTTAGCATCACTAATTCCAAGATATTTTTAATTGTTTATGTAAATTATTTGCTAAATATTTACATATGCATGGATGTCTACGACACTTCAGATACGTGGGCGCTTTATGACGTTAATCATTTAAGCGTCACTTTAAAGTAAACAAAGAAATTGTTGGAATCGCCCGTAAGTGACAATTTTTTTAGCTTTCCCAACACTTTAAGTAGGCAAATAATTTATGATATTACTTTATGTAATTTAGTTTCTAACGTAAAATGGAAACAAAACTAGAAATTGTTTCCAAAAATTTGCTATTCTGAGTTTACACATTTGATATATCTCTAATGTCGAACTGAGTTGCCATATTCTGCCCCAACCGAATCTTTTACCTGGAGTATATTGAGGATGTCAGAAATTTCTCATATCGCGTTTGGGGTTAATTTTCGTACCACTGTGAAAGATCGAATCCCTAAACCCCTAATAGTAGAATGGTCTTGCCTCGCCACAATTACTACTGATGTCCGGATGCCTTCGAGCCGGTAACCGGACAACTCGAGCTGATATCCGATGATTATCCGGTAGCCGCCGACTGTTTAACCGGCTTCGGTATGTGTGAAAATATGCTGTAAACTCTTAATAGGTACATCCCAATATCGGCTCTCCGGTTAGTGTTAAATGACACATAAGTGTCGAAAGCCTGTATATTCTATGCTTTGCTCCGTTAATGTGCGGAATCAAGAGTTTTTGTCTAGGTAATGTGCACGATAACGGCTTCAACATATTTCAAAATATGCGTCGTAGTTTCTTTTAGAGCAGATGAATTCGACCATCTGTGTATATAAAGTGAGAAAATTGGAGCTGTATTTTTGTAAAACCTACACTAGTTCATAATTTATGAAGCTCCTTCGACGCCGACGAAATAAGTATTTAGAATTATTTATACTACTGAGATAATTGTCTAATAACAAGACATTTGCATTTACTTAACATTATAATTTATTACTATTATTACAAAAATGCATGGTAATAAAAGATGCATTTATACGATAAAGAGTGTTCTTTGTCTTGGTCAGTTTAACCGCATGTGACCTTGAGCATGTTGCTTTGTAAAAAATAAACGGGTAAACCTCAAACTAGACAATAATTGAACAGGGAAATGATAGTTTATCGTATGGTTTCTGAGATGTAATGGATTAAATATTAAAAAGTGGCTTACCAGTAGTGGTACGTTCGGACATAAGATCATTTCGGTTTTAGGATCACCAACCGAAAGTTCGGGAACGAATTCTAGGTAACGAACGGGAATAAACGTCAATGTTCCGTTATCATTAAATTTTGGTTGCGTGTTCTGAATGATCTCTCTAAAATAAGAAGACAAAAAAAATCATAAATAATTGTAGTTCCAATTTTGTGAAATCCTTAAAATATGCAACTTCAAGATCTTGTGAACAACTTTTATTCTATATATTGAAACTGACATTTTATTCGTTAAACTATCATCAAGGAAACTTAATCGCTCTTTTATTATTCAGTTGGTTATGATTGATTAATTAGTTTAATTATTGTTAGATATAAACAGAATAAGGAGTAACCTACTTGTACACATAAGGGCCCTTTTCTTCAAAACGCAACTTTTCTTTTCCACTTAAAAATTCCTCTGGATTTGTAACGTGATAGATGTAAGCCTTTGCAAAAATGTCATAGGGAGGATTGGTCCATATAGAAAATGCTAACGATCCAGGAGATAAAGAAGTAACCTGAAGCAGGAAAAGTTACATGATTCAGTGAATTAACTTTGTGTGTGTTGCTTTGTGAAAATAGTATCGTTTTATAATAAATTATATTAAAATTTAATAATACGAAGAATTGCCTTTAGTGTTTTTTGGAATCTTTGGTGGTAGTTCATTAGAGCTTTCTATCCTCAACATTTCGTCAACACATATGAACATCATTTTCAGTGGAAGATCAATAAAAGATAATTTTGCCAATAACCAACGACTATTGACTAATATTGTCATAATTTATTATACAGTTAATGGTGTTGTTATATCTATGTTAGCCTGCCAATGACCGACATTGACGATTGAAATGTTGCTCAACGTCGTTGGTTATTGGCAAGATTTGTTTTTATTGATATTACAATATTTTGTTCACACCAACAAAATTAAATTCATATAACTGAAAATTTTCAGGGTAAGTTCGTAAAATGGGTTCACCAAGTTCTCTTGATGATGTGCGCACGTCTCAATAAAACGTTGGAAATAAAAAGTTTCAAAGTACCCAAAAAATATTAACCATATTAATAATTACCGAAAAAGTATGAGCTAATTTTTATTATTACCTTGTTTATTAAAACCTTCAGTGGGTCCAAAAAATATATGAAGCACGATGCCATCCCTAACGCCATTCCTAAGGACGTAATAAACAGATATCCTGAAAAGCGAATAAATGTATTTAGATATACAAACTATTTTCAGTGTTTCAGTTTTTGCTACATTTTTTTATAAGTAGTTTTGGGAAGCATATACCTCAAAGTACCAACATAATTTGACTTCCTCATTTATAAGTTACGATCAGTATTGTGAAACATAATTTTCAAATATTTTTAACAAAAGAAGGATAATTGTGGGCTTTCATCCATCAAGAGATGAAACGAACGTACGAATGTTTGCAGAAACTTTATTAAATATTGAAATTGAGTGTTTAAAAACAGGAGCTCATTTGAACTACAAATTTTATTTTGTATTTTCCTAACCTAGATACATGGAATCACGTGTTACTCCTTATGTAAGTAAAAATAAGGAACCATTAATCGCCCTCCCGGTTCCTAACCTTATTTTGTAATACTTGAACGCCCCCTCCCCTAATATTGTATGAGAACTTGACCTCAATTCCTATAAGTACAGTTCTTTGAATTACATTCTGAATATTTATAATTGAAACAAGTATCATTTATTGGAATTAAGTAAAACAATAATTATTTCGCCACACATCTAAGGGAATAACTAAATTTTAGCTATAACACACATACAAGAACTATATATGTACCATAGAGGGGTGATGATAATAGGCCAAAATAGATCGAAAAGAGAAGTAGTATTCAGAGTATGATAATTTTTAGAACATTTGGAAAAAGTAAATATAATTTCAGTTAAATTCCCAAACCGTAAATATAAATTTTTCATCTATAAAAGTTACTCTCAAAACTAGTATTATTATTCCTTACTTTAACTTATTAACCGACTTTAGTAAATATTATATACAATTTTAGTATTGGAATCATTTCTTAATAAGAAGCAAAAAATTATAAAATATACCTATATGTAGGTAAGAAGTAAGTAGGAATGTCATTGTTATTATTATTAAATTCAAATCAATGATTATAGCTGTACAAGATTACATAAGAATTAAAATATTTTTGGATTTAATCTTTAGTATTGATTTTTGTAACTCAATCAAAACATGTAATTGAAACTTGTTGTATTAGTTTCTGTTGAAGGCTTCATTTAATAGATTCATTTTTTTAATAATTTTTAAATGTTAATTACTTGATAATTATTTACTGCACTGAAACAGTAATGGAAAAAAACTGAGATCTTTGTTTTTACAAACATTTAAATACAGAACAAATGTAACCAAAATATAAAAATGTTTGGACTAGCTTAAAAATTTTGTTTCATTTTTGCACCTCTACTGAGATAGGTATTATAAGGATTTTATCACTACGCTATATGACGGAAATAAGAAAGTAAATTTTGTTTGTCATGAAAGTGCAAATTTGTAGATCATCAGCTTCACCTTGGCCAAGATATTTAATATGCGTCGGTCAAGTTGGCTGTCACTTTAGACAGTAAAGACATGTGCGAGGATATCGGCTACTGGAAAGGAAAGGTTACTGAATTTGTGCTATAAAATCAGCAATGTTTATGTAAAAGGTTGCACAATTATCCACATCGTGTAAATTTTTAACTACTTTGTTATGATACTCATTAATTTAAATGCGCCACTAATAACTTATTCAAATTAATTTGCGTACAAATACCATTCTCAGTGTAATTCAATACAAAATGAATGGAACGATTTTCAGAAAAATTGAGCAATTGATCAAGAAACTAATTAAAATTCATATTGATAATACTTATCGCAAATAAAGTAGTCATAGAGTTAGGGGTCGTTTCAGTACCCAAACCATCAATGTTACAGGGTTTTCAGACTGAAGGTTGATTGAACACCCTCCTCTACTTCTTCCAATTCTGAGCTAATCTTGAGTTTCCCCAAAAACCAAACGATTCAAAATCCTTAGCTAGTACTTGAAAACAATGTTATCCAGGTCCCTATATAGGTACGACTACCATTTTTAGATATTCATGCTACAGTTTATTTTTAATTACCAGACACGCGTAATTATCCTTAAAGGTTATATGAAGTATGTATGATACATCATATATTTGGCGAACTCTGCACTTTTTAAATTTTTATGTAACTGTATTTTTCATTCATTTTGTAGTTACATATGTACATACATATGTCTATAGTCAAGTCTATCATTGTCTTTCACTGCATTGACAGAGGAATTACGTAGAAAAACAGTTATTATAAAAAAAAGGTATTTTATCCAACGAAGGCGATGCATTGAATTTAAGGACAAATTCATTATCTACGTCTCTGATTACAAGAACTATTTATTACAAAACATTTAGGAAGAACGCTTGATAAACAAATAAACCTACGTACAAACTATTAAAATTTCACAATTAAAATTGATGAAGGTAAAATATTAAAATTTACAACTGGTATTAAATGCAAACAAGGAAGTAAATAAGAAGAGTACGTAAATCAATTGTACCTACTTACAAGTTGGCAATCCTACCAGAACATAGTTCCAGAATAATTTTTATTATTACACTGTTTTATGCAACGATAATTAAAAAATATTCAAAATAACACTAATATTCTACGTTCAACAAATCTTTATTAGTAGTACGTAAAAATTAAATGGTTTTGCAATAAAAATTATTGGTTGAAAATAAAAATTACATATATTAGTCGATATGGAGGTAAATATAGATAATTATCATAAAAAAGGGGTTTGTAATTACGAATGACAATAATATCACTAATAAATTGATAGATCATTTTGGTTTTTCCATTTGAGTAGTTTTCCTACTATGACTACTGAATGTCGTGATATTTGTTAAACACGAAAGCAAGGCAATAATATTTAATTTGAACTAATAAGCACTTTATTGGGAATTAAATAAAGTGGAATAAAATTAACCGGGGACTCATGTTGATGCCTACTTTTAAGGTTATTTAAATATAATGGTTTTTTGTTAATTTTTTTCTTTTTCATTTGAATTCAATTTTCCACAGGGCATCTAAATTGACCTCTTCTATGTGCATATGATTCTGTCAAGTGACACATCTGGTAAATCTGTACCTACGTGAAATTAAAGGGGCTGCAATATTTTTACATAAGATGTTTTAGCAAAAGTAAAAAAGTAATTTATTTATTCAAATTTATAACCAGCTTACACCTACTAATTATTTTTTATTTATTTTCGTTTTATGATTTACAACTGGTAGATATCATTGACAGCAGCCATGAAATTATTTATTTTGCAGGAGTCGTGTATATATTTACGACAATAAAGGACATGCGAGATTGTGGAAAATACCTTTCCACTAATGACCCAGTTTTTAGCGACTGAAGCAATTTAATTATAATCACGTGGCAGAAGGTATTCTGATAATTCATTTTTTTAGCTTATCCTTAAGATAATATTTAAGTCTTAACAGCATTCTTATCCATTCCTAACCAATAAAAAGGAGACGAGTGCACACTTCTTCAGAAGACAAAAAAAGGGAACTAACAGAAGTGTGTGATAATATAATTTGACAAGTTAAGGGGAGACTTAGTTTTACTGGTCACTTGGTATCATCTCCCTCTCAGAAAAATTTACGGGATATTCCAAAAAGATTTGCGAAAGATACTTAAAGCAAACAGTCGAATCTTACCCGTTTTTAGACATAGGTAAATAAGGCACGTAACGAGTTGTCCTTAATTTACCAAGGAATTGAGATTAGGACTTTAAGCGGAGCTGTATCACTCAATACATTTCTTAATTCCAATAATCTTGAGTTAACTTGAAGAAAGTGCTAAATTATTGAAATTACAATACCTAACTGTTTCGCCAGCAGTAGCCGAAAGGTGTTTTCCGACTATCGACTTCAAAATTTGCAAAGTGTAAAAATCGCATAATTGAGCTCATTTACAAAGAAAATTAGGTAAGGTTTTATATTAATAAGAATACAGGTAATAATTTATCTCATATTAGGGATCTTCTTACTAGCCTTTAATTATTATTTTTGTGTATAATGCACCCCCAATCTTAGAATCACGCACCGCCACTGCTCCAAAGTAATAGCTATTTATTTAGTTACGTTACACGTCTGTTTTTGGGTAACAAAATTTTGTATGTATATGTACCAATATCATTTTCGAAACAATTTGTCTCTGACAGGCAGACAGACACATGAGTAATCGCATAAGGGTTCTGCTTTTCCATTCGAGCGTAACGAAACCCTAAAAATCACGTTAGAGACAATAGTTGTTGGTAAATCTTATTCCTCAAAAACCTTTATTGTATCACTAATTTTTTATTTTACTTTCGCGTTGAGTTTCCTTGATTTTTGCTTTAAGAAATATACTTGAAGAAATATTACGTATTATTTTATATTTTTACATATTATATTTATGAATAAAATGTTGGAATTAATTTGTTGATTAATTGATTTTTATAATCTCCAGTGACCCCTATTTATAGAATTTACTGTGAAGTCACAATTTAGAATTCCTTTTGCATTGACTTGCCTAATACACAGGATGGGAACCTACAGAGTGATTATTTTTCATTTTAAGGTTACATTTCAATTTGTTCGGACGGATTTTTAAGAATATTCCTAACTTTAATTTATTTACATTAATCAATATATGTTGTCATTCAATGACTTCTCTTTTAATGACTAATTTTATGATTAAAATATATTTACCTATTTATTAATTGTATAAATCTCCTTTTCCAATTCTAATGCTAGGTTTTATTTTATAATTACGTATTATAAAATTCCACGAAAATGTTTTACAGGTAGTTTATTTTGTATGTGATCATAAATAAATATGTTGTGTGCAGTACTCGGCCTCAACATTTAAATTTCTCTGTTTATCAGGGTTAAGTTATGCAATAAACGGTTTCAAGGGAATTATTTAATATCAAAGTAGTTTATAATTATTATCTGTCTGAATTAGGCAGGTATTATAGAAAGATTTCCGGGCTGGTTTACCGTGGTCTAGAGGGGTGATGAATCTCTACAATTAGACACCGGCCGTGAAAGCCTACATCAATACGTTAGGCAGGTATTTCCTATAGAACTGGTCACTTTTTAAATTATAATGAAATATAGGTAATGATCTTCCAAGCAAAATAAGAACATTAATTTTTCAGAATAATGATACAGAATATCAATTTCAGAAAATTTTTGACTTTACGTTGACATTGTATCGTCAATATTGTTTTTCCATATTTGCATGCATAATTTTAATCGAAGGTTAAATATGTCTTTCTTGTGTCTTCTGTTGTTCAGTAAAATTAAATTAAATATGATATTGAACTTTGGCTTTTAGCACATAGTATTTAGTCAATAATAAGTTGATATTAAGTGATACCTTCAGCATATCGTCCTTCTCCAAGTTCAAGTTTAACTGCAGTAGGTATTCGTTTATGCCGCCTTACTAACCTTGTCCAATTGTAGAAGGTTCTTTTGCCAATCGAGTGTAGGACTAATGTAAGCTTTTGTAACGGTAAGATTTAATCGAAATTAACTTGTTACTGCTTCAATAAGTTTATGTATAATGCAAATTATTAAGATATTGACTAAAATTTTATTTATTTATTTATATAAAATACTGAAGAATTTAAGTGAAAGACAAATGACATTGTTTATGAATATTATTAATGACTACGTTTACAACTTGCAGTCATCTAATAACGTCCAATTTGTAAAATTCCTTCAAGCTTTTCACGACAATAGTAATTAAAATTAATGGCTAATATGCATACAAGTAATAGATATCTTGCTTATTTACATATAACGTGAATGACTTAAGTAGCTAAATAATAAAATACGCACGTAAAACGCAATTTCTTGAAAAAAAAATCCTGAGTACACGTGGATAAGCAACTGACAGAAAGATGTAAAAGCAATTATCAATATCAACAATATTAATGATGACAAAAAACAGTTACACGTTATGAAAATTACAATATGAGTTTTTGATACGAATTTAATGTAGATATCTAAAACATTTACCTGATAAATATTTATTAATTCGTGTTAACTTATTCACATGAATGAAATTAATTAATCAATAAAAAATGGCGATATTTCAACAAATTTAAGTGATTAATTTCAAAGGTTCTTCCGAATCTTGTAATGACTTTATTTATTTATATGGTGTTGATTGAATTTTTTTAGGAGGGTTACTGGAATTAAACAGACGTTGCATAATATTCTCTTAGTTATTATGTAAAATTAATTAAAAGCGCGTGAATTATTAACACCACTAATTAATTGAAAAACTGCAACGCTGAAGGAATTTCCAGATACTAATTAACATAAATTTTAATGAAATGGAATTCTGGCTTGAGTCTTGGTAGAACATGTTTGAATAGTAATAGAACAAACAGAACACTTGTTATCTATTTTTTTTATTAAAAAAAGCTAAATCCTCATTTAAAATCGGTATCAACCAAAATAATTTAAATAGGCAAATGACCAACTCAAGCACTTCATCGATTGATAAAACCCTTCTAGTTGAGCGTTGTTAATTTAAGTTGAGGTCCGTTAAGTTTAACATAATACTTCAACGAGGATTTTGGCGTTTGAAGATCAAATAATTCAAATAAAGTAGTGACTTTCTTCCTCATTTAATGGTGATATTTACTTGCGCGAATGTAGACACTAATAACGAAAGGTTAATGAAGTCTTACGACTGTCTAATAAACATTTAAATTAATAGATTGCAGGATGTTATTTAGCTTTTGTACTAAAAGTAAAACCATGTTCACGTTTGTTTATTATTACCTCCTTCGATTTACTTTAAACACATTTGCAATTAGAATTTTGCAGATACTCACCAGTGTGTACCTATAAACGATAACAAAAAAAAAAGCCTATGGTTAAAACGAAAAAATTAATGACGTAAATAATCCTATTGCCCTGAGTTATTGTTTTTGGAAAAAGACCTGCATTATACATGGCAAAAAGGTCTGCTTTGAGAGGGAAAACCTATTTCCCTACTTGACAGAAAATCGCTTTGGATTCGACTTTTGGGAAACGTTTTATTAAAAAAAAAACCTCATCTTTAGTGCCAATCAAGATGCAAGGTTTTCTTCATTTTGTGATCATACAGAAAATTGGCAGTTTTTTGAGAGCTACCTACATTTTATTAGCAATAAATAACATTTCATTTTTTTTTTTTAATTGTTTTTATTGTCTTGGATTTTAGTCATATAAACAAATTAAAAAAAAAAAAAGTTGGAGTGCTAGATATTTTTTCTTAACTTCGTGATTTACTAATTATGATAATTTGACGTCATTGTTTACCACGTCGCAATATCATTTCATGTTAAGATAATTAATAAATTATTAATTTTGAAGAGGATATACCTATAAAGCTAACGAAACAATTTCCACTTAAACACAACTTTTATAGAAAAGTATTCACAATTGAAAAAGGCTAAACACAGGAAATTTTATAAGGCCAAAAGCAACTATAATTTTTAGTTATATTTACATATTACTTATAAAATTGACGATGTTGACCATTGGATTTTCCTAAGAAATGTTCCCTGGGAATGTGTTTATAAAATTTTAATATTTAATATGGCCGAAAAATGATAAAAATCGTTTATCTCAGTTGGCACTGAATTAATCATTTCTCAAAAATCGACCCTACGACCTACGATATCGATTTTGCCTTTCTAACCAGGAAATACCTTTTCCATGTCGAAAGACACCAATTTGGATCATCCTGTATAGTAAGTAATATAGTTTTATAAGGTCGAATAAATTATAAACAAACTATATATATGAGGTTAAAGCCACATTTTTTTAAATAACTGATGTTTTATTTATACCCACTGTTTTTTTGATAAACATTAATTTTTTTTCAGAATAAACAGAGTCGTAGATTTTGGTTTTCCCACAATTCTTTCTTTTCAAATGTTGTTCGAATTGTTTCATTTTTATAATTGTAGTTAAACTATGAAAGTAGATATTTATTGTATAAATCATATAGAATTAAATTTCTGTTGAGGTAACTAACTACGCAACAACCATATTGTCAACGAAAATAAATAAATCAGCATCATAATTAATTTCATTAAATACCTACCTATTTAATTAATTTAACATGTTAACAGTGAAAAGCTTTAAAAATTGACTCCGTAGCTTTAGAATATATTAATCGATTACAAATTTTGTATTGTGTAGTCAATATATTCATAGATTATAGAACATTTTGCACTTATTTATTTAAAATGGCAAACGAATATCAACAGAGTAGGCAGCGGTGCGTATTACCATGTAATAAACATAGATTTTTGCACATAAGAACCCAAGTAAATGTCAATATAATTCAAATGAATTTCAAAAATTGCGCATTACTTTTTTTTTTTGGATTTTTTAAGCATAATGTTTATAAACGCATTACGATTTAAAAGAAGGTTTAAGTATAACAGAAGCATTCAGTAATATCAACTGCCTATAATATTCGGATGATTAAGCTTCTTTTATTTTCGCTCTTGAGACTTGAGTTGAAAAATCTCGCAACAAAAATGTACGAAACACGTTTTTTAAAATGTTTTGGTACATTGTGGTATGTTCTTATCCTATAGCCTCCTTTTTGGAGTGAAAAAAGTTTTTGTAGGGTATAAACTGGTGGATTCACGTTACCGTCATTAACAGACCGAGACTGCTACAGCACTGGACTATGTTAACTTCTGAAGATTTTTAAAATTACTCTTAGTGGACACATTCACCAGAGGGCAGTCCAATCGAAGTGCTCGTTCCCTGATTGTTTTATGTTTAATTATTATCTTAATCGTTTAGTTGTAGCGTCACTGTGCAGTAAAGAAGTGAGCATTAGATTTGTTAATAATTAATAATAATTCGTATCAATATTTGCTTTTAGAAATTTAAAATTATTTATATTTGAAATGTGTATTTGTAACTATTAATAAATAAACTATATAATAATGTACAGAATTTTAAAACTTGGAGTGCCAATAAGTAGATGTAGAAACTAGACTAATACCAATAAGTTTCATTTACAAATCATGACTGTTAATGTTTGGTACAACAATTAATTTAAAAATTCAAACAAACTTTTCACATTTTGTAGTTTTGAGGTCTTGCATCTACAGCGGAAACTTTCAATTTTCTTTTTAATTTTATTTAAACAAACTAGCCAGGAATGATATTTTTATATTTTAGGAAAAATTGGTTTATGAAACACTAAAATAAGATGTACACATTTTGCACGTATTAAAATTAAAATAACAATTGTTTAATTTAATAAAAGAATCAATTTTTTTTGCGATTTGAAATGTTAATAAAGGGCGTTAATTCTAGACACCCTCGTAAAAAAACTTATCCAAGTGAACGTAAGTGCAGGTAAACATTTACTTTATGCATTTCCTCGAAATAAAGGTCGTATCCATCAAAAATAATAGTTTTTGAGTTTTATATCATTAAAATGTATGAAGTTATACGGAGAAATGAATAAGCCAACTTTTACAAGGCTTCGATTGTACCTAGTATACCTATATTTTGTTTAATAAAATTACTTAATTAATATTTTATTAACGAACATGAGTTCGTTGTCATTAAAATAATGAAGATTTTATGGCGCTATGAGTTACACGTCGATAAGGAATGTATTTCTACTTACTGTTGTATGTTAACTCCATATATATTAATTTTAATTTTTAACATTATAATTTTTAACATACCTATATGTATTATGTAGCTATATAAAAAAATAACAATGTAACAACAACATTTATTCAAAAAGGATAAATAAACAGTTCGAATAACAAAAAAAGAAATTGTTTTAAAACATTTCAATTCTCATAGAAAGGAAGAGTCGTCGCTTGACTGATCATTAAAATCTCTAAATGTATTGTAACTGTAGGGATGTGTAAGGATGAAAGCATTAGTTAAAATTGGGATACCTAAATAACAACTCCTTTACGGATTTCAATAACCGATAATTGTATTAGCAATTAGCAATTGTTACTTCATAGACACTAAATAGACAAATTGCTATTTAAATATTTGGAAAAGGACATATAGGTAAGCACACAATGGTACCATTTTTTTTTTTTCAAGTACGACCTTTTCTTTTCATATTAAATTGAGTAAATAAATTAAAACATTATTTATTTAAGAACTTTTTTTTATTAAATTTGCGTAGGACGCATATTTTCGCTATCCGGAAATAAGTATAGATGACAATAATAAATTTTTAAAAAGAAAATAAAACTGTTAAATTTGTTTCACAAATACAATTATTAAATAGGTACATTTGTTTAAATATAAATATTTTTTTAATTGATTATGTTGAATGGCTTAGAAAGAAAACCAAACACATGATGTTTGCCCACAAATATTGATAACAAGTAAATAGAAGAAATAACTTGTTTAAGATATAAAACAATTTTAATAATAAACATTGAGTATTTTTTTGAAATTTGACTGTCCTAACTTATCATACTGAACAATGTCCATTATAATTTTATCTAAAATTAATACAAGTATCAAAAGAAAGAAGCCGTGGTCTAATATTTGTATATACATATATCTCTACATCCGTCTACTTACTCAACTAAAAAGTTGTGTTATTTGAAAAAGCGGTAGGTTTATGAGGTATATGCTCATCGCTTTTTTTAATTTATTGTAATAAAATAAAATGTTAAAAATGTATAAAATTTGCTATTTATTAATGTAAAACTTACGTGCATTCTTTGTAAGAAAAGTGAACTGCATTGTGATAGTTGGAAACAAAACACTATCGCGGTAAAGAAAACAACTAAATATCACTTTTTAGCAACGGCAACCCTCAGGTTTTTGTATTTAGATAATTATTTATATATGAGTGCTAACCGTTTCACAAATTTGTAATCAATATTGTGGCGACGAGTAAAGAAGACGTTTTATAAAATTTCTCTAGACGTCGCGGTGCCATTCTTGCCTAAGTGGGGACATACTTGGACGTCATGATGCCGTCGTACCCCCTCTAGATGACCCGACACTACGAGAAAGAACGGGGCTGCAGTGAAAAAGTTTTTGCTTTTTGACGAATCGTCCGTCAGGTCAGTGCGACTTAATCATCTCGTATGCGTGTATCTACATATGTATGTATTATATGAATATTGTAAAAATGTATTGTACAATAATATCGTATAATAAATAATATGATAGGAAAGTGTTGCTCGAGGTCAACGTCTTGAAGGTGTCTATCGTTCATCACAATGCCACTGCATATCTGTTTTAATGCAATCAACATTAGCCGAGATAATCGAACACAAATTTTCCGATTGATACATTTAGCCTTGCAAATTGTTACGAATATCAATAACATCTTGCATACTCGTCTTACGGGTTAACTGTAAGAGATTATAAAATTATATAGCACCTTCTGTTTTTTTTATTCTTTTTTATTATGAAAAACTTGTATGAGCAAAAATTTATTGTTAATTGTTGAATGTGTCATTACTTACAACTTTTTCGTTATAAGACAACAAGAAATTTATTGAAAATATTGAATAAATTGCTTAAAAATTGTACTATTGAAAATATTATGTTTGATCAGCATTCTGCCAAAACAACCAGCAGACTCATTACCTCTCATGAGCGTGTCATAGGGAGCCTCGATAGAATAGCGACCCTAAAGCCCCCACAGATAGCGTTTATATGTCATATGAGGTGTCACGTTAAACTTGATTTCGATAGGTTCAATCAAGTTTAGTCGTTATTCTGTCGAGGCTTCTTATGACACGTTGGTGAGAACTAATGAGCTCGAGAACGCTGTCCGTGTCTGGTTGCTTCAACAGAATTCTGACTATTATTTGTAGAGGTAGATAGCCAAAAGGAATAGATATTTAACAATATAAGAAAATGTACTTATCAAAAAAAAAGTCGAAAGTAACATAAAGATACACTCTACTACACAACTCGGTACTAGGCGGCCATTACAGTAGTTCGGTTAGCACGTATGACACGTTCAACCGTTCCTCGAATCCTAAATTACCCAATCCAGTTACATCGCTAGGTTAAAAACTTAATAATAAATTAATCTACGGAATCCATTACACTGGCCAAACGTAATATTTTCAATATAGCATGTTAATGACGTAATGATTCCTTACCTGGTGGTGGGCCTAAATTGTAGCCAGGCCTAAAAACTTTTACGAGTGTTGCAAAAATTTATTACTGTTATTTATTAGAGATTTGACTTCATATTACGTTTTTCAGACATTTTTTGATTAAGAAACCAACTTTTTTATTAGTCTATATTTGCGATTTCCAAATCAATTTCTAAGACGACAAAATATTTAATTAACCTACAATAACCTAAGCTAACCTCTTGTCTGACACTAATACTTATGGAGTTTCAGCGCAGATAGCAAAATAGTGAGGAGCTGCATGCATCTTTAATGTACCTATTTTAAGTAGTTAGCGGCCAATCTGACCCACTGCCGTCAGGAGCAAACTGGGGTGTCATTAGGAGCCAACTCGCAAAATTTTAACCCTAATTAAAAACAAGTACTTGGAAAATGGGAACCAACTCGACGTATTCATAAAACGAAAGTGCTTGTGTTCATAAAATATTTAGAAAAAAGGCATTTTATGACAGATGATGTAATATTCAGAGAATTGATAAGATTAAAAACTGTTTTATTTCTTCGTCGCATATACATCACATTCAAAGTGAATTTTGTTCAAAGGGCAATTTCGTCTGTAAATGTTAAATTATAAACATATGCATTGTGTCTAAAAGTTCCAAGAAAATATACAACCTAACCAAACAGCAATATCCTTCTGAAAAAGCAATTCTTTCCTACGTTTTTTCACTGCTTGTAATAAGTGGTGTTGGTCCGGTAATAAATTTGATAATAACAAAACGAGGGAATATGACTCATAGCAATTGCCTCAACCGCAATATTAAGGTGGCATTATAGAGCTTACATAGTCCACATCTTCCCATTATTTTGACTAAGAATAAAACAATTAGAGCTCAAGACGGTATAATAACCCCATCTACTTATGTTTCGCCTTATATACGAGGATTCCTCAGAATATGTTTAATAGTTAATTATTTTTCGATTATATGTTGCAGAGATGTTCACAGTGTCGGTACATATCAAAATCATGCAATAAGCACATACAAAAAACCCTAGTTAATAATTAAAATTACGATAAAATTAGACTAACAACACATTTAACTGTATAAATAATATAATATATAATTTAGTGATTAAATTCAGTTAAAGATTATGATTTACAGATAAAAAACACGTGGTCACTAATACGTTACTAAAATTTTAGTAACTAAGATTATACCTCGAAGTCCGTGGCGAGACTTCGTAGTATAGTCTTCGCTCACGTCAATACCAATCCACTGCCGACGAAAGTTTTGGAAGTATAATAGTTCCTATAGACTACGGCCTACAAACCCAAACCTTAGATGTCCCAATATGCTAATTTTTGTTATGTTTCCAATGGCATGTTAAATCCAAGAAACAAATAACATGATATATATATCTTGACAGAATTATTAACTCCCGGTAAAAACACGAAACGATCCAACTGTTACAAAGTCGACCTCGATTCTGGGGTTTTTACACACGAAGACGGCCGGAAGAAGTTGTAGCTAACAGATTCGGTCATCCTGAAGCACTGGTTGTCCTCAGTCGATCATTTATGGCATTTTTGTTTTAGGTTTGCGTGTTGTCATTTGTAACACAAAAGATATTCAGCTTTATTAATAGACGATAGTAGTCACTACTAGCAACCCACTAAGAGTACACTAAGAAGAAAATCGTATTAATAGTCAGAGTTAGTAGGGTACTAGGCTTAGTGGCCTCTAAAAATCTTAGTAGCGCGAAACCCCGTCTTTAAGCGGGAATAACGTTCTAAACATAACCTCTGAACATGTCGGAGTATGATAGAAGGCTACTTCTCTTAAATGAAGGAATGATACGCCAATCTCGAGAATTGCACGACCTGCGAATGGCGAATGAGAGGGAGTACCATCATCAACGTTTGGAATTATTAAAATTTAAATGCAACAAATAAAACAACCATAATTGCCGTACTTTTCTCGTTGTTCGTCGAGTTATTTTCCTTTTATTAAATAAATAAAATAGGCTGAGGAAGATACAATGTACCACCACCCACGCAAGGGAGTATATACATAATTACTTTTACAAATTAACAGAAATATAAAATACCTTTCGATTTAAAAATATTAGGGGATTTACACCATTTGGATTGCCACGAGATATTTGCGTATATTTTAGGATTCTAATGAGTCACATTTGCTTCCTCCACTTCTTGATTAACGTCCAACACTTCAAAATCTTCCATCTTCAACTTGAAACCCTCACAAACACTTTGGAATACTAACTTACACTTCACAACAACCGCAATGACAATTAACGATTCAAAACTTAAAAGTAAGGTTAAATGTCAAAATTACCGCCCTTTCGACGTTCAGTAAGTCGTTTGCTACAACTTCGCGCTGTTGTCAAGTCGTTACGATGCAAACCATCCTATTGGCTAGTTAGCATGTTAAATGACCAACTATTAATATGACACATTTAGTGGTATCTTAGTGGCTACTAACTAGTGGCGTGTTGAGACCCCACTAAGACGTTGACGTTGACTATTAATAAGGCTGATTGTTTTTAACATATTTTAGTAACTTTGTGTATTACATATACCCATGAGCTTTTAAGTTGTTTTTAACCACTCTTACACATGTATAGTTATGTAACACAGCTTTACACATTTTTACAGTGTGTCTGAAATTCGACCCTTATATTGGAATCACGCTTATTATTGAAACTGGAAAAAACTTTAAAATGGGAAAGTTTAAGTGAATTTCAAAGTCACTTTAATGCTGCTTTGCCCGAAAATCACGTTTTATTTGTAAATATGTCAGAATTTAACAAATTCGATGCTGCTAAACCTAAAACTAGGAACAAACAAATCTAGGAATTGAATATGATGATAATAATTTGCAGGTTTAGTAATGCAGTTAAAGTAAATATTAATTCATTTAGTCATTATTCTGTGTAAATAACAACAGAACCATATTTTTTTTTCAGTTGAGATGTAACTACATTATAATATTATTTAAAAATTGTAAAAAAACCACTAGAATATGTGACATTGCAATAACAAGGTTGGATTAATTTTAATAAATAGCAGCTTCTCTACAGTTTACTTGCTCAGTTGACCGTTTAAAAGAGGGATATAATTACTTACCGTATTGTAAAAAATAATAAAAAAAGGCTTGTCGCTAAATTGGAAGCATTGTTTTTATTGTAAATCCATGTAATATTTACATGTATAATCTAAGGCAGGTCGTTCTATTAGAGAATGCAATCATTTTTAAAAAGGTAAATTAAACTCTTCTGGTTGTGTGCTCTTTTTGGAATTTTATTTACGCACTGTGTATCTACGATAATAACCGACCTAATAATGAGAATCAAAAAGCAACATGAAGTCGATGAATCTAAACTATTTTAACCCCCACTTTACCGATCCATTTTTCTTCAATTTCATCATTTTTTTTTTTTTTTAATGAACTAGTTGACCTTCATCTATTAAATAATATGGTTGTGCAACAATTATTAACATGTTATTGATATTATTAATTATTTAGCCAACAGTAGCTGAAGTTGACGATTGCATAATTAACATTATTTTCTTCAACTGTTGTGGTAGCAAGATTAATAATTATGGAATTTACAACACATTTTCTTTTAAATAATGAAGTGCATATGAAAAGTAAAAATATAAAAAGGAAAATGCCAAAGCATATGAAAGAATTTTAGTAATGTCGAATCGTAATATAGAAGTAAGGGATAACGATGAGAAATGGAGTTAAAGAAGAAGGTTAGAAACAAAACAATAGATATGCATGACACTTATCGTCTTGTTTATTAAGGGCGGATTCAAGTAAGCACGTGCCCCTCCGCCTCCAGACGGTTGCGGAGCTTCCGTGACAGTACATACTTATAGGCATATCTAATTTTGTACAAATACCTAATACAATTTTATTTTTAACAGTTATTGTTGATCTATTTTTGCCCGTCTCCCCTTGTGCCCCTCCCAGAAAAAAGTACTGGATTCGCCCTTGCTATTTATTTTAAGTTATAGAGAGCAATTAGCAATTCTTTTATAGTGAAAATTTCTATGAATCGTCGACAGCTGATAATTAGCAAAGGTTTTTCTTTATGAACGTTGCCCTTTGATTTGCAGAGTTAAACAATATCGAAATAATGACCATTCCTATTCGGCATTCGAAAACTACCTTAATTTTTATCCAGAAAGGAGATAACCCGCTAAATCTATTTAGGAATTGAGAGTATCTAACGTACTACTTTTTACGCTGATTTTACTTTCATTTGTTAGTTTTATGAAATCAACTACGTTTCTTGCTTTTAAACTATTATATCTTTCAGTTTCTATAATTACTTTCTTAGCAATTTTAGTAGGTATTAATACCGAAATTTTGAAAATTTATATACACAGTGATTCAAAATGTATGTAATTTTATATTGTGGGAAGTCAATCTCCGAGGCATCAACTATCATACCTTGACATTTTAGCCTTCCACATTGACCCGTTGTAATGACAATAAATAAACTTTATTTTTTGGAATGTCTAAATGCCACAGCTGTAGGTACCAAACTTTAATTAAATAGAATTAGTAGTCGTCAATTTTTGTCTCTTTTTATCTGAGAAGATTACGAGTCAAAATTTTTTCAATACCTTCATCATAAAACTGTTTCTCTCACATTACGCTCAATTTTTAAGTTTTGAAACTCGTTTTGAATCATATTTAATTATTGTCACACTGGGAGTGTGTGGTTATCAAAGGTAGCTTTAGTATCCACGTCACTTCGTACACTAGAACATTCAGGGAGTGTATCCAAGTAGGCCATTATTATTAATTATATATGATTAGGGTAACGAATACGCATCAAAATTATTCTTTTACAATACGTTAATAATTATGTATACGGAAATTTACCAGTTTCTTATATATGTGATTTAAATGTATCAATGTTAATTAATATAGACTTTTAACGTTTTACAGTTTTATTCAGCACAAAATTCCAACAATGGCCACACAAAGCACATCAAAATTATTCCTTTTAAAAACAACCTAAACTGAATTTAATTTTCCACTTTTACAATTTAAATTGTTTTCTTTTGCCTGTAATAGACATGTGGAAGCACGTTCTATAAATATTGTTTATTGTAAAACAATCACATTACCAACGTATGTACAACAATGACTTTTCAAAGTTGAGTTTTTTGCAATTTTCTACTATAAAAAGTTCAAACGAGAGCTTAGAGTTGTGGTCAGGTAATTAGCACTACAGGAAACCATTATGACATAAATAACGCCGCATCAAAAAAGTGCAACAAAAAAAAGTGAAATGTAGTGGCTAATAAATTAAAAGGTGTATCTGGTGTTCAGATAAGTAGTTACTAATATCGTAATTGAAAAATCAATCCATTGAATCGTGAATTACTGTTAAATATTCAAAAATGAAAACGTCTATTCTTTAACTGCATAAGTTGACTGCGATAAGTCTTGGTTAGGTTTTTTGCTGCTACATAAAGCCAGTATGACTTATGTTTCGCCGCAACGAAAGAGTACTATAAACAATTAACAGTGAAAAGTAGTAGTTAATAATGTACGAAAAAATAAAAATAAAAAGTGTATTTTGTGTTTATATATGCCAGTTATTAATATTGTAATCCACAAATGAATCAAATAAATCGTTTGTGGGGTGTAGTTAATAGGCACGTTACAAGTGGAGGCTACTTTGGAGTAAGTATGTCTAATAATCAATTGCTCAGTGTTCAGACGTATATCATGCTGGCGTAGCCACTTCATAAGGCCATGATCTAACATAGCATTTCTTTCGCTAATTTTTTTGTGATGGTCGACACCTCAAACGATTTTTTTTTTATCCAGCCGTTTCCAAGAAACAGTGACTACGCCAGAGTGACGTGGCTACGCTGACGAGCGAGATCATTACGCTAGCGTAGCCCACCTATGTATCTCTCGCTGTGATTGATGTTTTGAAATGAAACTTGTCGCATATTTTTTTGCTAATTATTTGCTGACTTTTCACACTTTAGACATTTTTTTTTAATTTTAGCCAATTCCGACAAACTATTGCTACGCTGACGTGTTATCATACTAGTGTATCTCTCGCTGCAATTGAGATAACGAAACGAAAATTGTGGCATAATTTCTTGCTATCTTTTGCTGACGTATTTCAAATGATTTTTTACTCCTGCTAGTTCTGAGAGACACTCCGTTTTCTAATGTAATTAGCCGATCAAAATCCATGACGATAACATGATACGTATATGACTTCGCATATCAATCTCTTACGAAAATTGTTTTCTTTTTCTATAATTTTGGAATTATCCCAATCGAATACATGATCATAATTTAGTTTATGTTCACTTATTACATTGTAATATTTCGGATGTCTGTGTATATTGGTTTAATTTTCTTTTACCTCATCGACAATTTCAGTTTTTTTCTGGCCTATATACCTAGATAGTTTTACAATTTTACCCATGCAATTAATCTGCTAAACTACATTTTATTAATTATCGTTTACGTTTTTGGTCTTCACTTTGACAAAATTAATTACATAAAAATTAAGCCTTTTAAGATATTGGTTATGCTTGAAGTTGTGTGATTAATGTATGATATAACAATTATTGGTAATATTTAAAAAATAATAATAAAACAAACAAAAAGGTTTCAAGTAAATTATATTGTATTCACGACAACATTGTTTCGCCACACAGTGGCATCATCAAGTGATGAATATACAAACTATGACTAAAACTAGGACTATTTACACTAAATATGTGGGTAGGGGTGCTTGTTATTTGTTAAAATTGATATAATGTAACGGGGAATTATTCCCTTCTATTTGATCATTTATGATCACTCCTTTCTTAAAAAATCTATTTATCTCTAATAGTTCTAATAAATATTATGGACAAATTTCAACATGTATCGGCTACTACCCTAAAAAGAATAACAATTTTTGGTTTACCTTTCTTTGTAGTTATGTTATCTGTTGGAGAGTTTCTTTTTATAAAACGTACCCGCTTATTAATATTATAATATTCGTGGGTTAACAAATTCTAAATTAAAGACTTATATAACAGCAATAATAATTTATCTACACCACTTATTATTTAAACTTAGAAACACTATTCATTTATTACAAACTTAGATTACTATTTCTGCAGTCACTCCTACAATTGTCAATTTATTACTCTGACTCTTCGGTGATTGTCTCTTCATTTTATAGTTCTGTCTTCAAACTCTGGAAGTTTCTGGAGGTATTTGGAAACGTCGGGATTAGTTTATTCTTCTCCGAACTGCTTAATTGCTTTCCTAGAAGGCAGCTACGATACACATATTTACAAATACGGCGCACACCGCCGAAATCGCCCGCGGCTAGTCGAGTCGGCCCGTACCACGCACACGTGGGCCTGATCGCACACAAGCATACCCGTGTTCGCTACACTGCCCCGTCTTGCAGGATCATGCAGGAATATGCAGTTCTCGCCTTCATGACATCCACTCCAGGAATAGAAGTAACACTTACTTGATCTTCTCATGATTGGTCCGAATCGGGGTTATTACAACAAAACAAAATGTCCACTCTAGTACGGCGGAACAGGCTTTCGATCTTGTTTCGTACGATCCTCAAATCTAAACTGTCCAGTCCACAGCCAAGCATCGGAATCGCCAGCTTCTGTAGGTTATTCTCTAGAAGATGTTTGCGAAGTTCCATTACTGCGTCCCAAAGGTCTCTATATGTTGGTTTATCAGAGCATCTTCCTTTAGTTACTAGGTAATAGATATTGCGTCGTCCGCCAGACAGGCACAACAGTCTTCCTCCCTTTTGTACTTGGTCTTCAAGATGTTCCAATCCGTTAAATCTGTGTTTGAACTCGGACGCATTACCGCGGCTCATTCTGAGATCCTTTGAAACGCAATAGCTCAGTGAATATTCCTTAGATATAGTAAAGAGGTCTCGTCGGATTTCTTGCGTCACTCCAAATTTCCTGTTGACATGGGGGCCTTCCTTCATGAACTCTTCTAATATGGGCTCGGTTCTTAATAATTTGGCCCGCGCCACCCCTTCATTCGAGCCAAGCGATTAAAATAGACTACCTTTGGCTTCCCATTTGGAGTTTCCTTAATTCGGTAGATTACGACGTTAATACTCTTCACTATTTCGTAGGGTCCTTCCCAATTTTGTTGAAACTTAGGTGATATAGTTTCAATAACGTCGGCATTCTGACAAAGTAGATGTTAAACTTGGCATTTCTGCTCACTGGTTAGATTCCAACAGTATCTATTAATGACTCCACTTATCTCAGCAGGTGATTCAGAACTTACCTTTCGGGTGACCGCCTCCCGTGCGCCTTTTACGAAATTTGGGGAAGGAGTACCTTTCCTACGCTGCTTCCTCATATGACCTAGTTCGTCGCAATTCTAATATCTTAGTTTTCGAGTTTCTTTGTTGAGCTTTGAGATGATTCGGCAGACGGTTTCTTCTGAAGATTCTGACGAATCCGTTTCTTCACATAGTTGCTGAACCTTTCCTTGTTTGCTATAGGCCGACTTAACAGTTTCCTATTCCAAAAATGTCACATGCTTATCCACGAAGTTCAACGGTAAATGCAGTGGCTTTTTCTTCAGGAGCCCAGTTATTCGCCTTGGCAACCGTCTCGAATTGCTTGTGGTATGTGCTCCACGAGGACTTTCCGTCAAAGGTTGATGGTTTTACTCGTGTTTTTGACTTTACACCTCTTCCTGGGCTAATTTGGCTAGCTCCGTTAAATGTACCAGATGCACCAATATTCACTTCGATTGGTTTTATCTTGCCATTGAAAATGGTTTCTTCGAGCACTTTTATCTTTTCTTCTGTTTCTTGAAATTTATTATTAATTTTTCTTCCAATTCACTTTTCAAACTTGTACTATTTTCTTCTCATTTTTCTTCTAATTTATTTATCAGTCTTTTTCTGTTTTCTTTTAATTTTTCCAAACTTTTGCTATTCTATTCTAGTCTGTCTTTCAATTTATTTTCCAGCTTTTTATTGTTTCTTCCAATTTACTTTTCAAACGTATACTATTTTCTTCTAATTTTGTCATCATTTGCGACAATCACCTTCGAAAAGGAACGTCTCAGGATCATGACCATCCATTTTCAACGCCTCCGCGAGCCGTCACTGAAGCTTCGCCTTTTTACCGCTTGTCACTTAATCCCGTTCATCTAATTCTATTATTAACTCGACTAGTTTTAATTCTCACAACTTCTTTGCCATTGTGATGTCTTTTACTCAACCCGCACCTGACACCAGTTAAAATGTTCGTAGGTTTAATAAGTTTATACTTAAAGACTTACATACAGCAAGAACAATTTTTATACACTAATTATTAATTAAACTTAAAATACTATTGAATTATTACTAATTTAGATCACTAACCACACTATTTATTTACACTTATCACTTTGCACTGCGCGTCCCGATTTATTTCTGAAGTCACTCCTACGGCTAGTTTATAATACCAATTGGTTTGTAATCAGTCTTCAACTTTTTCGACTTCAACATCCAAGAAACACAATTTTTTGTTCGACTCATTCTCAAGAATAAACTTGAAATGTTGATCTCTTGTGTTAAATGTTTCTAGAAACTTATTCAAAATGGTTGAGGGTTAAACAATAAAACTGTCATCAACATAACTAACATATAATAAAATAAATATATAAAACATAAGTCTTTAAAACATTCTTCTTCTGAATCTCTCATTAGAGTTTCTGCAAAAATTCGCGAATCTGGAGATCCCAGCGGTGTGCCAAATTCTTGTCGGTAGAGTTCATTCACTAAAATGAAAAGTTATTTGATGTTAACACTAACTGAACAGCTTTTTTAAATTCAATCTATGATATTTTGCATGCAGCTTCAATTTGAGGTCAACGTTTCTCCAAACTTTTCAATACTGATTCATGCAATAGATTTGTAAATAACGAGTTTACATCCAGAGATAACAATATTTCGTTTTCATTAGTTTTTACATTTTCAATAATTCCTTTAAATTCCAGATTTTTTTTGATGTTATGTTCATAAGATGTTATATTCTTGCTAACCATTTTACTAATGAACTAAGAGGAGTCGTATAACGGGGAATCTATATATGAAATAATGATTGTGTATGGGTTATCTTTTTGTATACTTTTCGGACGGTATAACGTTTTGGTAAATTCGTTTCTGGTGCACTAATAAAACTTATCAACTAATTGTTTAATAAATTTGTTAATTTGTAAAGACGCAAACGTAAACGTAAATCAAATCAATGTAGTTTACCAAATTAATTGCATGGGTAAAAATTGTAAAAATATCTATATAGGCCAGAAAAAACGAAAATTGTTGACGAGGTTGAAAGAACATAAATCTAATATACGCATCTGTAAATATAAACTAAAATGAATGAATTCGATTGGGATTATTCCAAAATTATAGAAAAAGTAAAAAATTTGCGTAAAAGATTGATATGCGAAATCATACACGTAAAAAGCAAAATCCATATTGTTTAAATAAACAAAAAGACAGGGACAACTTAAATGGAATCTAGACACTAATTATTTATTGAAAGCAAATGAAATAATTTCATCATATCTATAAATCAACTTCTGTATTGATTAATATATTTAATGTCAATTTTTAATTTATTGATGTTAGTTGTTTGCCCGATGATAACCGAATTAGACGATCGAAACGTCGCATAATTAAAGTGATTTTTAATCATTGTTGGTTTTTGGCGATATTAGTTTCTATTGATTTATCATATTGATATATCAACTTATCACAAAATTAGATTGATATAAGTGAATATTCAGCCAATTTAGTTAAGCCAGAGGTTGCGATTAAACGTAAGTTGATTATTTACTTAGTTTTACAAAAGACTGTATTATCATCATGGATAACAAACGAATTAGCGGAAAAATATGCCCGAGTTTACTTAATTACTTTAGAAAACAGAGTGTGTACTCTCGGGTTTACGTAGTGCATCAACGTAGCAACTGTTTCTGGAAAACGACAACAAAAAAAAAAGTGGCAAAATATTCGTTTTGATAGGATAATTGTAACGAAAAGTACAGCAATGGTTACGCTGGCGTGATAGCATTGTATCTCCGAAATAGTGGGACTAAAAAATCATTTGAAATAGCTAACGTCAGCATAATATTAGCGAAAAATTATGCCACAAGTTTCATTTCGATATCTCAAACGAGCAAATACTTTAATCAGGCTGGCAGTATTCACAAATATGAGTTTTATTGTATTCTTCATCAACTACAACACAAGAATTATGAGCCCAACCATAACACACACTACAAATTACCCATCCGTCAACTGACTTCAGTAAACTTCGTAAATTTAAAAACAAAAACAGTTTTTTTTACAATGTAGCCAAAACACACAGTAACAAGTTTGCCTACAGCTAAATTACGTAAGGCGACTGAAGTTCGTTCGAATGGCGCGTTTGGCACGCACATTAGTATATTTCCCGTTTTGTCCCGAATCTAGTTTTGCCTCGGTCTCCCATAAACTGTTTTTTTTTTCGTCATGTATACATCTTATACCAACATAGCTTTGATAAACTGCCTTCAGTATATAAAATCTTGTAAAGGAATTTTCTTGTATTATTTCAAACTGTTACGAAAATTGAAAATCATTGATCTCACAAGTTTGCACCTTAGCAATTGGATTACGTTTGTAAATTTTTAGGTGGAAATCTGAAGAATTTACATGCGTGTTCTGGCGTCTTCTCTCATTATCATGTGTTACCTGCCAGGTCTTCCTTTAAGCATAATATAATAAGTTACATTGCGTTAGTTTTCATTTTTATTTTGTGTAATACATCTACTTTTCGTTAGGTAGCTTTATTTAACTTCCTTGGCTAGTGTTTGACTGAACAACAATACCTTTATATTTATGGTTGCACATTAATATGAAGACGGTTCAACTTTTTCATTTAATAGGCACCGTAATTATTCTAAAGAAACAAGTTGATTTGTCAGTAAAACATTGTTAACTAATTTTTTTAACAAATTTGATAATGTTGTAAAGAATTCGGTTGACGTAATAAAATGACATTTGTATTCATTCTTTTGTTTATAAATATCTCACTGGTAATTGATAATTACTTACATAATACTTAAATAATTACTAAAATTTTGTTTTTTCTCCCATGGTCAGTTTAGTGTGAAAGACTGTCATGTATACAAAATTTGAGACGAAACAAAAATACCTGGTTTGTATATGTACAATTCAGTAACGTGAGGTACTTTTTGTAATTTTTGTCCTTTTGGTAATTTTGATACATTTTTCATTATTTTTTATAACCGTTTCTGTATGTCTGTCTTCGAAATATACTGGTAATTAATTTTCCAGTACCAACTAAACAGTGACATTGAATAACTGCCAGTGGTTATTCTACAGATGCAATATACCTAATAGTGATGTTTATTAAAATATGTATTATCATCCTTAATAGACGGTGATAATAATTAATTATATTGTCATGTAACTCATTTAGAACTGAAATTAATTACTTAAAAAAATAAAATAAAACCATGGGACGTGTTAGAAACATAAAGTGTAATTGTTTTTAGTTACTCAAACAATTGGGTATTTTCTGCAAAAAAATTAACGCTTTACGTTAGCTCCAAAGGTCAGGTAGCACTATTGACCTGCAGAGGTCTCTTCTGAAATCATAACCTATTTATAATTTACTTGTAAAATATTCACTTAGTTCACAGTTTATACCACTAAAAAAATGCGTATCTACCAATTTTATAGCTTATAAGATCATTGCTCGGACGAAAATCTGACAGTCAACAGCTGTTTACATCAAAATAAACCGTTGATTTACTGCAGAAAAACCCAATGACTTTGGGATAACTCAAAGGTATATAAGTGAAACAAAGTTTCTTCGAAAACTAAAGTAACTATAAAATTCGAAAATACCTACCTACAGTGTGAATCATTAATTTCGTAAGCCGTTACATATTGAAACATATCATCATCATTTAACTTATCCCGTCCACTTCTGAACGAAAGCCTCCCTTAACTCTAGCCATCATCTTTGTACCACTTGGATACAGTTTCCAGCCACTCTTTTTATGTCATCTGTCCACCGACTGCGTCATGAAGACCATAAAAAACGTCTGCATTATTTGAATAAAAATTGCGTTGGTGCGCAGAGCTCTGTGATAGCTAATTCCCACAGTAGAACAGAGAATTACGACAATCAAATCTATATTAATATCCAATCTCATTTTTTTTGGTTTGGAAGCTTACGTACGGCTGGTGTCTGTTTTTAGAACCCTTACTTTAAAATCTTTTTTTTTTGTTTGCGGACAGATTCTCCATAAGACACCTATTGCCGTTTAGACTCCTTTTTATAGTCTTAATGGACTGCTTCTAAATGTTCCGTTTATATATTTGGGTATTTGGCACCAGGGACTATTCTATTGGTTACTATGAATTAGCGGGATTTTTTCATCAATAAAATGTAAGCTGCCAAATATGTATATGGAATGTTATGCGGTGCGAAATTCGAATATGGAATGTTGGTTACCTTGCTGGAGACAGATTTTCTTATATTAAGATAGCACTTCATCCAGCTTAGGTTTGGTTGGTTAAATATTTTGATAGAGATTTTATTTTATTATGAAAATATTTAACTTACTTGCACTCAACCAACAACCTAAGCTAGCATTTTGATTAAAAATATTTCAAGTATTCTTAGTAATGATTATTAAACCAAAATAGCTGCCTTCAACTTCACTATGAATGCGTGACATTCCAGATACGAATTTTGCACCGTGTAACATTCCATATACATATTTGGCACCCCACTTTTTATTGGTTAAAAGCCGCCCGATAATTCAATGCAACCAATAGAATGTGGTAGGTACTTAATACATATAAATGATTTTTAAATTCCCACCGGCTTAGAAATCGTCCTATACTTCTTAAGGCCCCATATATTGATCTCCATTCCACTTCTCTTTGTCCACCTTCCATCGGTCATTTTTAAACATATTGGAAATTTAGATATCAATCCTTGTCTGAGTTTTCCAAATGCCGTCCATTTGTTATCTCTCCTAATACATACATATGTACTTGTTCCAGAAGTATGTTGTGTTTACAGTATTGCTCAGTACTAGTTTTGTTATTATTGGTCTTCGAATTTTTCTGAGGTATCATTTAGAGCACCCAATAGGGACGTATACTGTGCAAAACAAATTATGCGTTCGCTATCGATATTGATTCCCGCGGAATCTCAGTTTGACATAACTTCTATGAATACAACAAATATGTACTTAGTTTCAGGGAGAGTGTGTCAGCCCTCGATCGATATTAAATTTTTCTGTGCACTGATTTGCCGATATTCTGACTTTAGTCGTTGCGACTGTTTAATAATTTCGGACTAATGATGATCGGTACAACATTCTCTAAGCATCTCCAGAAGTTTCCACTGCTCTACCGGATCGAACGCCGTCCCAGAATTCACGAATAGAAGTATTAGTGGTCTAATATACTCATTACATTTTTGGGTAAGGACCCTGACTGTCAGGAGATGATAATTGTTTCCGTTCTGCCTGTTCTCTCTAAAGGAGAAAGTCTGCTTTATTTTTCAATCAATCTCTTTGGAAGTATTTTGGTAAACAGTTTGCATATGCGGGTAAGGAGGCTGATTGATCCATACCTTTTAAGGCCTGTAACGTCAGCTTTTCTATGTATAATAATGAAGATCGCGTTATTCCCACTGTGATGGGGTTATTTCTTCTTCGTCATATTGTTTTAAAAATTAAAATTTGAAGCTATACATTCCTTATTTCCTTATAGGAATCCGCATTTTTCAGGAGTTATCTATTTCTTGGATTTCTTTTTGTGAATCATGTTCTTGATATTTATTCTTACTTCGGCTTTTACAATGCGGTGGTCGCATCCTATCGGAAATCTGTTTAATACATTTACATTTTTTAAGACACGTCTTTTCCGTTAGCGATTATGACATCTATGTACTTCGTGGAAGTCTTCTAACTCTTCTTCTGTGGGTTCAACAATTGGTGAATATGCCTGCAAAACCTATAAAGCGTATTTGTTATTTATTTGTAATGTCAAACATATGAGTCGTAGTCTTATGTGTTTCACATTTACTAGTTTATTTTCATGTTTCTTGTGGACTAGAATAGTATATCCCATTTCATATTTTTGTGTTCTTCTTCCACAAGTTTTTCGTTTGTTGACAGTGTTCTACCATTTTATGTTGCAATACATAGTAGCTGTGATTTCTGACAACTTCTTCTTTTTACATTGGTTGGAGAAAGCGAACTTTTGTCACCCTCTGAACCCTCCTGAAGGCAGACCTTTCTCAAGGTGTAGGAGTTGACATTTATTCTACCCACCTGGGGTTCATTTTCCGTTTTTGTTTTAGAATTCGCCATGTTTTTTTCAGGATTTTTAGCAATAATCTTCCACGTTGGTCAAACGTGTGCGAAAATAGGAACAAGTGACGTGACTCTTGTCTTTCCACCATTGCCAAGATGAAATAAGAATATTTTAACCGATGTGAATACTTTATGAATTGTATATATATGTTCTAGCGAAATATTTACCAGGAACGCGTTTTGAATTTCGTAAAATTTCCTCTTAGCGTTCATACCAGTGTTTCGCATAATGAGATAATTTGCTATGCGAATTTACGACCAACAACGAAATCACGCGACAGCTAAGCTACCTTATTGTAAGAGAGTTCGAGGATGTTTTCATTAGACTTTATAACAAATCAATTATTAAGACTACATTCCTGTAAGAAGGTCAATTCATCGCTAAGACTAATGAATTATTATTTTATAGGTTAGGAGTATTACTCTTACCATCCTTTCAAGTCATCTGATATCTTTAAACAGAGAAAAAATAAGTGAAAGCAACGAAATACTTCATAGTCGTGATTTTAAATACATTAATTTGAATTAAATTATTCAACTGACTACAAATTACTATAATTACAATATTATAAATAGTTCTCTTGTATTTATTTATTTAACAGGTGGTTTTTATCGGATAACCAACTTTATCTAATTGAACCGCAGGTATTTTTTTCGTCTCTTCATTTTAATATTTCTTTTATTTCGTATTTCTAATTTCCATTATTTTTCTGATTTTATTTGAAATGAGAATGGGATTGAATCAATTCTTTTAAAATATTTTTCGAATAAAATAATAAGTTAACGAAAGAGAGAATTCGCCCTAAAAAATCCGCATTTTGCGTTAATTTCGTGCCTCGGAGTATGTGTTGGTAGCCATCTGTTTATCGTTAGATAACGAGTGAGAGAATAGTATAGGAAATCCGGCTGAAAGAGTGAGAAGGAAAAATGGAGGAAAGAGGGTGCCGTTGTAGACATCGATAAAATCTCGTTTGATTATAAACAAGGGAGATAAAGCTATAGTGAAGTCGAGATAGAAATATCCTTTACTTGGGGTTCGAACGATAGGTATGTTAGGGATGAAGGAAAGCAAGGGGAAGCTCGCGAGACGCAGAAATCGCGTGGTGGTTAGGGTAAAATTTAGATATAAATAGCTGCGAGTTTCGATAGGATTTCATAGAGAGCTGGAATATTGTTGGCTCTTTATCTTCCCTGGCTTGATTGGATGCGGTAGTTGTCTAGCGTTCGGAGAGAGCATTTCATGCTTGATTGGATGCGGCAATTATCTAGCGTTCGGAGAGAGCGAACTCTAACCCTTGCTTAATTGGATGCGGTAGTTGTCTAGCGTTCGGAGAGAGCACTCTATGCTTGATTGGATACGGCAATTATCTAACGTTCGGAGAGAGCGAACCCTAACCCTTGCTTAATTGGATGCGGCAATTTGTCTAGCATACAGAGAGAGCGTTTTTCGCTTGACTGGATGCGGCAGTTGTCTAGCGTTCGGAGAGAGCCTCCTTACCTAGGTTTGATTGGATACGGCAATTGTCTAGCGTTCGGAGAGAGCGTTCTACGCTTGATTAGATGCGGCATTTGTCTAGCGTTCGGAGAAAACCTTTTGCCTATCAATTCCTCATTAACAAACGTTAGTGATTCCAAGTACCGTACAAAGTCTGCACATGTGGATGGTCGTAGCCTGGCCACCTCGAGCCTATCCAATGACGTCCACCCTGGTTTCACCAACCTACCTAGAGGAGCCCGAGTTTGTTTCGACTGACCCTGGTGGCTCATTCCACATCTTGGTTGCAAGTCGAAATCCATCCCCTGTCCGTCAGCTGCCCTTTGACAGTCCTGATTTTTCGTCGAGTCTAAGGTGTACCAATCCTCGTCTACGGTAATTTGGAGTTACCTATTGTCGTCCCCGACGCCCCGAGGAAGCCGTGCCCGTTTCCCGCACACCCTACCACTAGTCGTGTGAGGCCGTCATCCCTGATATCTACCCAGAACCGTAACCGCCCCATAGACGACACCATGTCCGACAACCCCAAGCTAGATGCCGTCGAAGCCGGCGACACACAAAGTCAAGGTGCGTTATAACCGCTGACCGATATTCGGATCGTAAATTGTGTTCTGTCACTATTTAAAATTTATAGTTTTCGGTATTTTGTGTCACTTCGTTTTTTGCATTGCTGCCCGTGTTTACAACTTGTGGTTTTTGACCGTTCCTTGAACTTTACCACCATTAGAATTAAATTTCAAGATAGAAAACATTTAGGTTTGATTTCTTTTCGATTCTTTAAATTTACAAAAAAATTTATATATTTATTCTTTAATTTTGATTGGCTTATTATATATGGATATATTTTGGTATTTTTGATATCTCTTACAGTTGTCCCTGTTTAATGTGACGACCCTGGCTACTAGGAAGGTGTATGACAAGCATTTTATTTTGGTTTATTAAATCAGTATAACTCGAGAAGTTTGATCAGTTGTTTTAGAATGGGTTCATTTTAGTTCTAGTGTATTCACCACTAAATTACGTAAACGTAGATGTTGACTAAATCGGCCTGAGGAAGTAAAACTACAGCAGGGATTTAGAAGGATCTCCCTACGGTTTACGCTCCTATGATTAATTCAGGTGAACGTGTAGCTACGGTATTAAATCAATTTGGCGGTATCTATTCTTTCAGTTGAAGGTATCCGTTTTAGTTTGATCTTTGAATCACTAACACTGGTTGAGCATCTCAAGGTTTTGCCTTGGTAACAGATGTGTTTGAAAAGATAGCAGATTTGCATTTGTCTAAATTTAGGCGAAACTCTTAATTGAAGAACTCTTAATCAAAGAGAAGGAAGTCGAGTAAGTTGACATACTTTGTTGTTCTGAACTGTCATAAAATAGAGACGACATCCACTAACAGTGGCGTGTTTCGAACCACCTTATAAATAGAGGCTATGTTCACCTAGGTGACGTGTCTCGCCAAATACAAAAAGGGCTATGTTCACCAAGTGTGACGTGTCCGACAAAAAAATATAAAAGGTTTCGTGGTTACCAAGTGTACCCGATTCCTCACACCAAACAATCTATATACAAACTCCCGTGACATGGCATCTTCAGACAACAGGTATTCTAACATAGCCTACCAAGTTAGCCCATGGGCTTACAGCGGTTGTGGCTTTATCGATGGTTAAAGTTCACGATTAGCACGACTTTCCTTCTCCCAGTTCACATTCACAGCCAAAGTCTTCGACTTAAATAACTAAGTAAAGATTTTTGAAAAGTTAAATTTTTGTTTGTTTTTCTTTTCTTGGTTTTTGACGAAAGTGAGGGTACCCCCCCCGGCTTCAGTTACATTACCTTCTCGTCAGATTCGGACCTGGGTCTCTGACTTTACAAGCCAATGCTCTAACCTCCGAGTTCTTTAAGTGAATACAACTGAATTCTTGAATGTTTGTTATGTCTTAATTTTTGAGCTTTTGCTCTTGTTAGGTACCATTTCTGTATTTATGCTGAATACGACACGAAATGTAAACGGATCGATAAATAAAATAAAACAATTTACACGTATTAAACTTTCTCACTTATTTTTGCATGCTAGTGATCGCTGTAATTTTTGGTTACATGTTTCGATTCGTTTTTAATCTACACGAGCATTTTGTATCAGCACGAAACTTTTTAAAGTTGAATCTGATAAGATCGTTCCCTGTGCTGTTACAAGACATCTTTTCTGTAGTTTTTATTGCTTTTAACATTGTATGATTGAGACCGTGAATTAGAATCAGCCGGAGAAACTTCATTTCGTGAAAGTGATCTATTCAGTGTACCATTTTCAGTACTTATTTTGAATAAACCATCTTCACTTAACGTGATCCTCCATAAATTTTATCGAATTCTTCTTAACGGTTAGATAGATTATGTGGTTATAGGTTAGGTAATTGCTGTGCGGATATTCACCTAAACGTGCCAATTGTAATATGTCCTGTACTTTCGATGTAATTTTTCTTTGTTGCCCTTCTCATTATGCGATGAACTGGCACGAACGCTACGAAAGAATTTTGCTAAATCCACAACGCTTTCCACGACTTTGAAAGTGGGGTACAACATACACAAACTCACAGCTACTCCGATTGTTGAACAAATGGAGATATTAAACAAGCTTACAATGTACAATATCATAATTTGGTACATCAAAAGATTGCACTTTGTTTTCCACGTGTCCACGTGGAAATATAGCGTACATGCAATTTTAATAAGAAATTTCGACCCTAATTCGGCATTTAATGAGCAGTTTTTGAAAATTCTAAAGATCTGATGTTAGCGCAGTAACTTGCCTGCGGTGATACTAGGTAATCTCATTAAAAATTTCTAATCCGCGTCATATAGCAATTTACCATACAAATTAGTAATAAAAGCATTTTTTATTTCGCTTATTTCGTCAATCAAAAAGGTGTATATTTATTAAACATTAAAAAAAAAGAAAATCGGAAAAAATAGAGGATGAGTAGAATTAAATTTTAATACTAATAACTAGTATGTTTATGTTGTTATTCGTGACGAATTCAAATTAGGTAAATATGTTATATAGAATATAAAATAAACATATATATATGTATCACTATTTATTGATGTTTATGATTTGCTTATATGTCAAATGAATAAATAATAACACATAAAATTTTTTTACGCTAATAAAATTCGCACAAACAAAATACTCTGATCCCACAGATTTACTTCTCTAGATACCCTAGCTAAATCTACTTCAATCCTTTTCAATGTAGAATTTATCTTTTCAAGACCTAATCAGTAAATTTATTTTAGACATTCATGTTTTCAATTTTAATTTTTTTTTAATTCTTGATTGAACTTTGATCCTTCACTGTTTTCAAAACGAGAAAAAGTCGGATTTTTAAGAGATTTTTCTTAGTAAAATTCAATGACGTAGTCACCTTTATATGCGAGTTTTTTTAGGTTGACATTCCGCTTTATTTTTTGTACACCTATAAAGATTTTTTCGTTTTGTATTGTTTATAAATAAGGTAAAGTTTGGATTAATGAGGTGACTGTCAGTTATTAATTTTTCAAAAAAGTTATTGAACTGGGTATTGCGGGATAGAGTTAAATAAAAGGTGTAGTTACCTAGTGATTGTTGTTAAAGAAACTGTATACGTCATCGTATGCTAATTAATATTCGCAAAAAAGTACAAGCTTTTTTTTAAGTATATTTATACGACATTGTTAATATTTTTTAAAAACATTTGTAGATTTTGCATTAACCATTGTGTCACTTGAATATCGTTTAGCTGATAGTTTTTGTTTATAGCTAACGTCAATTGTCGGACAGGTTTATGAAGTGTGCGTACGTCATCCTAGTGACGCCCTCATTTTTCAACTATCAGAATAACCATAACGCCATAAGAGGTTGAAAACTTTCCTATAAGTGCCAATTTTACAAAATTCAACAAATCGCTATATAAAATAGCACAAAATTTATTAATACTGTAACCACCCGCATCCGGGTGTTACAATATTATAAATAACTCTCTTATATTTATTTATTTAACAGGTGGTTTTTATCTGATAATAATTATATTTAATTGGATCACAGGTATTTTTATCTCTTCGTCTCTATATTTCTTTTATTTCGTATTTCTAATTTCGATTATTTTTCTGATTTTATTTGAAATGAGAATAGGATTGAATAAATTCTTTTAAAATAATTTTTCGTACTTAATGAGTGAGAAAAGGACTGGCGTTTTGTGACAACTTTCGTACAACGGAATGCAATCTGAGGCCATGTGTTTAGCCAGAGGGTGTGTAGGTACGTAAGGAGGAAAAGGGATGGTTTCGACCACTACCAAGTCAGTGGAATATGAACATGTGAAAGTCAACTGTCAGTGGGTTGAAGTAGAAATATCTGTGTCTTTAGTTTCGAACGATAGGTATCTTAGGGATGTAGGAATGTAAGGGGAAGCTCGCGAGATGCAGAACCGTGTGTTGGCGAGGGTAAAATTTTGGGATAAAACACCGCAAGTTTCAATAGGAAATCAGTTGAATTTCGACAGTTGAATTTTGGAGTTGAAGTCAGACAGTTGAAGTCAGAGGGTGACAGTAAAACCGTATAGTAAAACAGTTGAAATCAGACGGTTAAAATTAGAGAGTATAGTCAAACAGTTAAAGGTCTGAGAGTTAAATTAGGTTTCAGTAAAGTAGATACCGAGGGTTAAACAGAGTTACAGTTGAGTTATCGTCGTAGAGTTACAGAGTTAAAGTTAGAAAGGCAGAGAAGTTTTCAGAGAATTATTACGCCATGCGGACAGTTGAGTAGTGTTCTAAACTGATCGGAGGTGAAGTCCAATAGGTATTTATCAAAGCCTATATTTTGATTCGAATTGTTCGTGTTTGGTTCCGTGTTCGCAATTTAGTACCTGACCGCCGCCACCCCTGATCTAAGTCGTATTCAACCCCGCCACTGCCCGCTGCATCTCAAACGTTGTCCGAGAGTCGTACCGTTCGACGCCACCGCCTGACCGACCATCGAGTACCATAAACTACCGCATTAGCGGTCGTTCGTCTGTCAACCCCGAGCCTGATGCTGCCGATGCCGATGACATACAATACAAAGGTGGGTAATTTACTGACCGATATTTTATTCGTATTTTGAGGTCGTTTAACTTTCCCAGATTTATGACTTTATTTATTGCATTGCTACCATTGTTTTATTTTACCCTTCAGGTTTTAAATGGATATTATCCTGTTTGATTTGTGATCATCTTGTGTCATTAATTTTAAGATTCAATTGTCTAATTCGAGTCCTTTTTGGACCATGTACAATTCTTCACTGATTCATGTACTGCTTCCTGGTACTAGGGAGGTGTATGACAAGCACTTTAATTTGGTTTATTAAATCAGTATAGCCTGAGAAGTTTTGATCAGCTGTTTTAGAATGGGTTCATTCTAACTTTGGTATATTTACCACAAAATTACGTAAACGTAGATGTTGACTAAATCGGCCTGAGGGAGTAAAACTACCAGCAGGGACTTAGAAGGATCTCCCTACGGTTTACGCTCCTATGATTAATTCAGGTGAACGTGTAGCTACGGTATTAAATCAATTTGGCGGTATCTATTCTTTCAGTTGAAGGTATTCGTTTTGGTTTGATCTTTGAATCACTAACACTGGTTGAGCATCTCAAGGTTTTGCCTTGGTAACAGATGTGTTTAAAAAGATAGCAGATTTGCATTTGTCTAAATTTAGGCGAAACTCTTAATTGAAGAACTCTTAATCAAAGAGAAGGAAGTCGAGTAAGTTGACATACTTTGTTGTTCTGAACTGTCATAAAATAGAGACGACATCCACTAACAGTGGCGTGTTTCGAACCACCTTATAAATAGAGGCTATGTTCACCTAGGTGACGTGTCTCGCCAAATACAAAAAGGGCTATGTCACCAAGTGTGACGTGTCCGACAAAAAAATGTAAAAGGTTTCGTGGTTACCAAGTGTACCCGATTCCTCACACCAAACAATCTATATACAAACTCCCGTGACATGGCATCTTCAGACAACAGGTATTCTAACATGGCCTACCAAGGTAGCCCATGGGCTTAAAGCGGTTGTGGCTTTATCGATGATTAAAGTTCACGATCTGCACGACTTTCCTTCTCCCAGTTCAAGACGAACATGCGAGAGTTTTTCCTACACAATTCGTTGTTGCACTGTTTGACGATGTTCGAACTTTGTACCAACACATAACTTTGGCAATTAAATGTCTTTGATGGCACATCTATCCCAACCCTAAATTCTAAGGTAAATTAAAAAAGTGCTTGTCTTCCCGAACCGATACCCAGGGCAATTGTAAATATGTATATTTGTAAAAAAAATCATGTGGTTCAAATTTCTGGTGTTTTCTTTGTTAGCACATATAACTTGTACGGAACTCATAAAAGAATCTATCTTACTACATTCTATCAACACAACGTAATTAAAAGGTCCTAACACTAGACGATTCACATTCACAGCCAAATTCTTCGATTTAATTAAATAAATAAATATTTTTGAAAAGTTAAATTTTTTTTGTTTTTCTCTTCACTGATTTTTAACGAAAAGTGACGGTACCCCCCTTACGAGCGTTACAATACACTTATCACGTGCATACCCTAAATAAATGCTTGCAAAATTTCTGTTAATCAAAATTATTTGCGAAAATTCTCCAACATGCAAGGGTTAGGAAATGTTAATATATATGGTATTCGATAATATCATTCAAAAGGATCCCATTTAACACAAAGTTAATATCATCAATAGCTTAGTTGGTAGAGCAATATGTCTTTCAGATACATTTTTTCATAACCAAAATATCAAAATTGTAAAAAGCCCCTTCCTTTAATTATCCACAATTACAAAGTATTTAGACAAATTACAAGATAAAACTGATTTCAAACACGTCGAAATTTAGTGTTTCTCCAGTGCAACGTCTGGATAGAGTGTGAAATCAGAAATGACCATCCTATACGTCTATTTCACAAGTAGAATATAAATATAAACCCCAATTAAGACATAATTAACCCTCCGACCGTATACCGTACGCTTTTTCACTATACGTTTTTTTTTTATAACACCATCCCTAGCACCTGACAACCTGGCCCTTAATTTTATTTTTGCGAATATATAAGTCAAACAAGGCTGTCGCACCCTTATGGGAACTAAACCGGCTCAATATTCTATTACAACCCCTACAAATTGATTTTTTTTTTGTAAATTTGTGATTTTGATTTTGATATGATCGGAATGTATGTAAGCGCAATTTTTTTGCACTCTAAATAGTGGCACCATTCGTATACTCCAAAAATAACGAGTTTAAGATTATTCCGCGAACTTCTCTTTATTTTTAAATACTAATTTTCATTTACACTATATATATATATATATATATATATATATATATATATATATTTTATTTTCAAAATAAGTTCTTTGTAATCAATACAAGCTAATATAAATGAATAACAAAGAATTATAAAAACGCTACGTTTCGACAGACAAATTCAGTCATCATCAGTCAGACAACTAACATCAATGTCAATTTTTAATTTATTGATCGTATTAATTGTTAGTTATTGGCGACATTAGTTTTTATTGATTATGAATACCTGTATTAATTTACCAACAAAATTAGATAGGTACCTATAAGTGAAAATTAGTTCGTTGTTTTTTTCATTTTGGTACTATATCCAGAACTTTTCGCGGTACCAAAAACATATCAAGTACAGTAAACATATTGGTTGAGGTAATTAAATGAGTGTTAATTTTCTTAACACTATTTCTTGAAAAAATAATAAAATTTTGTAGTTTTCCACACAAATCAAATTTTCGAGAAAGATTAAACTTTTTCTGTTTTATTGTGTTCTACAAATTAAATCAAACAAGTCTCTTTGGGGCATATAGAGTTCAAAACGACAGTATTGTCGTAATAGTTCAGTTAGTAACACTCGAATGGATCATATTTAAAAATTGCACCAAAAATGTATTTCTTTTTTAATAAGAAAAGATGGTAAATGAAAATTTCTTATAAAAAATATTTTTTGTTGATCTTTTTGTTAATATGCTTCTCAAGAATAATCATAAAAGAATATCGAGTGGGTATATCAGTAACAAAAAAAAAATAAAGCAGAAACTACGTTTTTCCATATTCCACCCTCATTCCTTAGATTAGCGATCTAAAGGATTTAGAAAGAATTTTTTTTCAACTAAAAAGAGTAACCATATGAATTTCAAAAAAGGGTATACGATTTAAAATTGCAATCAGTTTTTCGAAATCTACGAAAGAAGTTAACTGACTAATTTCTCTGTACATACTTACGATATAAACGCAGTGCTGTATCTAGTAATATATTCAAATATTTTCGTACAAATAACTTAGGTGCCACTACGTTGACATTCGAAACCATTCGAAACAAAGTAAAGTTTTGATGATATTTGACTTTGGAAAAGTTTACCTTTTTTATTTTAAATGTATTATTGCTAAGATTGAATAAATCACAAAATTTTAAGTATTTTTTATATTCATGTTCTATAGGATCGCATACTCTTTAAATACCGAAGCAAGGATCCCATATAAAACATAAATTTTTAGATGTGAATCACAAAGCATTTGAAGAATGTGTCTGTCAAAAATGGCATTAAATTTTTTTTTATTTGCATAATTATTCATGAATAGCGACAATGAAATACCGTATTATAAAAATATATAGTTAAAGTAAGTTTAACGCAATCTGCGTAATTTACAGTATTATATTTAAATAATCTTTTTATAACTGATAAATTTAGAAATGTTCAATAAAAGCTGAAATATAGATTTTTAAGTCAATAGTTTATTATTATCTTCGGATACTAAATCGTCTATTAAATTGGAAGGGATACATTTCTAAAAAAAACCAAGAGTGACTATAAGTGTTTATTTTTGCTACATTACTAAATTAACGAATAAAAGTATTTTCAAAAAGATTTTTGAATTTTTTCTATTTTTTAAGTTATTCGATGATAACAAAAAATACCTGACATCCTGTTTATTTTGCGACTGGAGTGCACAGTTTTTAAAAAATTGAGAAATTGATACCCGGCCAAAACAATAAAATCAGCCTATCTGATTAGTAATTTTACTCGTATTTCTGACTCTACACCGCTTCCTTGGCTGATTTAGCTGGCTTCGATAAGTGTACTTGATGCGCCAATATCCACTTCGACTGGTTTTATCTTACCATTAAAAATCAATTTTTCCAGCACTTTTATCTTTTCTTCTGTTTCTTGATATTTCTTACGAATATTTTCTTTCAATTTGCTTTCCAAACTTTTACTGTTTTCTCCAAATTTATTTTCCAGACTTTCACTGTTTTCTTCTAATTCATGTTTCAAACTTTTACTATTTTCTTCCAATTTACTTTCCAATTTTTTCATCATTTGCGACAATTCGTCTTCGAAAAGGAACGTCTCAGGATAATGGCCATCCTTTTCAACGCCTCCGCGAGCCGCCTCTGAAGCGCCACCTTGTTACCACTTGTGGCATCATCCCACTCGTCTAATTCTCTTCTTCACTCGGCTACTTTTAATTCGCACAATTTCTTTACCATTTGTAGTGTCTTTTATTCAACCCGCCCTAAAGTCTTCAACAGTTTTGTTTCACCCCACACCTGACACCAGTTGAAATTTTCACAGCAAACAACTATTTATTTACACTAATTATTACTTAAACTTAAAACAGTAATGAATTACTACTAAACTTGGATTACCAACTACACTTATTCACTTCACTGCACGTCTCGATTTATTTATAATGTCACTACTACCACTGTCGATTTATTTCTCACTCCTCGGTGATCGTCTTTTCTATTTATAGTTGTGTGTTTAAAGTCTGGTATATTCTGGAATTGCTTAATTACTCTCCTGGAAGGCAGGTACGATACACACTGCCGAAATCGCCCGCGGCTAGTCGAGTCGGCCAGTAACATGTACACGTGTGCCCAATCGCACACAAGCGTACTCGTATTCGCTACAGTATATAGCATTTTTCACCGTTCATTAAAAGTTTTTGAGCTTATAAAGTATCTCAAAAACCGTTCATCGTAGGTATACAGGTTGTTTATCAAAATTTCCTTAAAATTTCACGTTTTATTCGAATGCGGCGGAAAAAAAAAATACCATTCTACTTCTTTATTTTAAATGGAACCCTTATATATTATTGCTTCTTTGAATCACACACACTTCACATTATTAAAAAAAAATGACGTTTTCAGCGTTTGACGCCACTTTGAATAACTCGGTAAAGAAAACACTTAAGAGAGATGCGGTTTGCACGCTTCGATTCAAAAGGGAACACTATTTTTTATAAATATTTCGCAGACATGTGCTTTTTAAATACTTTGTAATTTAAAAAAAAAATTACACGGGAATAACTGATTCCTCTTTAATGGAACCCCATATTTTTTTACGGCCTAGTACGTTTGGGATTGCTAAAATAGCCAAAAAAAAAAAATAAGAAAATTGCAGTTATTTTAGAAAAGGACAGAGATAAATAAGGCCCAACATGTATTAATAAAATTGGTAGAAAATTAAATTCTGTAACTACTAGTGTACAAAAAGTATAACGTTCCATTTAAGAAAATCAAGTTATTGAGGTTTAAATATAGAAATTGCTCTTTTCATCTAAATAAAGGCGAATTGAAAGGGAATTTTTTGCTTAATACAGTGGTGAACCCTGACCTTCCTATCTGGTTTCGTTTCAGAAATACGATTCGTTTCTGAGACGTTGCAAACGTTCTCTTTTTTTAAAAAACACTAAGTAGTGCGGGAACAGTACGACTCAAAGTGACGGAAAAATCAAAAATGTAATAATATATAGGTTATTCCATTTAAGAAAACGAACGTAGTTATCGCTCAAGCGAAACGGTGCACCCTGTATATTCGAAAGTAATTTTTATTCAATTAAGCTTTTATTTGATTCATTGTTTTTGTAAAACCTCTATCAACCACACAATCTTCCGTGAAGGCGCTGTTGGTCCACCCTGTACATACAAAACTCCCGGATCTGAAGTAAGTAAACCACCAAGTAAGTTACCTCTAATATTCAATGTCTGAAAAGGCGTTCAAAGTTTGATATATGTATTAATCAAGGAACAACTCAAACAACCGAGTCATGAAACTTGAATTTTTTTTTCAAAGTAGCACCTACAAAGGGGTAATGTGGCTGTTAAAGTTTAATATAGATGTATATTCTAAGACCAATCTAGAATCTTAAAATTTTTCACTATTCAATTAAGTACAAATCAAAATTAATGAAATGAAGCCGATCAAACGGCACATTTTTCCTAAAAAAAGGTTTGTGTACCGCACATAAAAGCGGTAACTTATGTTATCTGAAATTCGTGAATCAATTTGTACAAGGATATGCTAATTGTCAAAAATAATGTTCTTTTTTGATCTTATAGTTTTTTCCGGTTTTGAGGTTAGTAGGTATAACTCAGAATTTTTAATTTTGCCCAGAAGTTATTATGCATAACCAAAAGGACGCGATAAGCGAAATAACCATAACAATTACAAAGCGTTTACGGATAAAAATGTCGCTTTTGCTCCGACTTCGTTAGTTGGACTTTTGATATTTATGATAGTTTTAATTTGTTCGTTTGTGGATTTATTATTATTCTGATACTGAAATTTTGATTCTCCACCTAATACTTATCTATGTATGCATTTTTATGTAGTTATCTCCTCAATCAGAAAACCGTGAATTACGTGTAAAGGAAAATAAAGTGAAAAACATTGTTACAATGTTGTAATTGATATGCAAGTACTTACGTCATAATGATAATTAAAAACTTTTCCTATTTGTATATTCTATTAGTGGGTTGTTTGAGCTGAAAATGATAACTGAATTATTCAATTAGTTTTAAAATTCGTCGTACCAATGTAACTTAATCCTTTGACAGAAATACCAAAAATAGTGATGTGATGTTATCATATTTGTATCTTTTTTATTCTTATTATGTTTACATTACCAATGTTCAGAAATGTTATTTGAAAGCTATGGATATATGCTCATAAATAGACAATAATGTGGCAATTTGTGTACCTACTTACACAGTCTGTTTGTATCCCATCTAAACTTTAATGTTGTTGATCTCATATATTTAACTACTACTCATTTTTACAAAAATTTGGGACATAATTTTTTTTAGATTATAATTGTTATTCCTACCTACTGTTTAGATTTGGTCATCTTAAAGTAAATCTTTTTTGTTAACGACTTTTTAGTTTTATTTTAACAACATGCCTATAGTTTTTTGCTGTTTTAAATACTGTGTTGATGAAACGTATAGCACGACATCGTTGTAATATGGAAAATCCTACTAAAAACATTTTCATGTAAAATGTTGCCAAGACGAGACTGTATAGCTTGCACTCTCAAAAAGTTATCAGATCTCATGTAGAGCCAAGTTTCTAACTCCACACGCCCTAATTCTACATGCCCTAACTTCACCTTAGTCAAAATATGTGGCCATACTATCACATAAGCGTAAGGTGAAAAATTTATTCACTGTTCATTACTTTTTTATTAAACAATAGTTCTTGTAGAAACGAAACGGTCAGTCGCATATTTTGACTAAGGTGTAGTGTTCGTGAGGTTAGGGCTTCTAGAGTTATAGGCTTGGCTCTACATAAGGTCTAATAATTTTTTGACAGTGCGAGGCGCATGATCTCGTATTGAAAATGTTTTGGTGGTGTTGAAAACGGAACACCGTGCCTGCAGAGAAAATACGCGTTATCGGAATTAAAGATTAAAATCCATTCGACCGGTGGGATGCTATAATATTACTTTAAAACGCGTTAACTGCCATACGACGCGCCGGCGGTCGTACGGCAGAATGTTTTGTCTTGCCGTATGACGGCCGGTCGTCGTTATTTTCTTCATGTTTAAATAGTTTTTTGTTTGAATTGGCACAACGCAACTTGCCTTCAACACCTTGTAGCGGCATAGAATTTACGATCAGGACCTCATACGACGATGGGCTGTCGTTTGGTACATTATTTTAACATTTAATTATCGAGATGTAATCACATAATATACTTTTTTTGTTACCTGTTAATATTTTTTTATATCTTTTTCTGAATCTAAATAGCAATTTATTTTGAAATGCAAAAAGAGGAGAGTGTGCAGGTTTATAAAGATTTATTTGACATTAAAAAAAAAAAAAACAACTTCATTAATGTGTTGAAACAAAACAGTTAGCACACATATACGGTTTTCCGGGACAGTCTGAACAGAAGGTTGAAACTCTGCTAGTAACACTGGCCATATCTGCTTTTCTGCTACCTAAATTGGCAGAATTTTTGGCATAACACGGCGGTCATCTTTTTTTAATCTTTCAACGTGTACGACCGCCAGTTGTCGTATGGCATAAAAATTAAAAACACATTTGTATAGAGCTAAGCGACGACTGGCCGTCGTTCATTTTTTTAAATATAAATATAGTATTTAAAGTGCCTACATTACCAAAAAATATCTTTTTTTATGTTGATCAAACAACATTCCGTATAATCTTTTTGGCACCAAAGGAATTCCTCCGTTATAACATTGCCGGCAGTTAACGTGTTAAGTCGAAAATTCGCTGTATAAAATAATACAAAATGCATGGATGAATGCACTTATTACTCACATGTACTGAATAAATGCTTGCTTCTGTTAGTTAATCAAATGCCATGATAAAAAAAAAGGAAAAAAGGTATGCAAGGAGGTATTCATAAGTGTTCGGCCTATCAAACAAAACGCCACAACATTTTAACACAAAATTTAACTCAACATTTGAATAACAACGAAACTATTTTTCCCATCACATGCTCGTGAATCCTCATCAGCTAGTATGTAATTCATTTGTGGACTTACCATGGTTCAAAATGGGGTACAATTCTCGCACCGCCTTTGTATGCTTAGAACGTGGTGTGCATTATCAGAAGCACCCAATCAACGAAATAGCCGTAACTACTATAATGCGTCCCAGGCAAAAATTTTGGTCACTGTCTCAATTTCGCAAGTCGTACATGTTCAATGAATAAATGAGAAAAAATAAATAAAAAAAATCCGAAACTCTAATTTCATTTTATCTCTCTAAAATGCAGAGCACTTAATAAACATTTATGAATTGAAATTAAAACTTTCAAAAAATTGTATACACTTTTCAATTTTTTAATACATATGTACTGGTAAAACTGCTTTTCGAAAATATTTACTACTTACGCATTTTTTTCGATGGTATATTCGTGCTAACACAAAGATGAGTCTCATGACACTGAAGATTGGCACAGCAGAGGGTGTCGCACTTTTCATGATCGAGCAAAGAATTGTGCTTTAAAGTAGGTATTCTTGTTTCGTTAAAACCAGAGTTCATGGGACTAACTGGGGATTTTGCTCGAATACTCTTGTCTTTTCTTTTATGGTTAAAAAATGTTGTTGGTTTCCTTTAATTCATAATAACACAAAAAAAAGTCCAACATAATATTAATAATGCTGTCAAGCCGAATGAATATATTAACTGCTATGGTCAAATGCAAAATATATAAAATTAAAAAAAAAAATTTAGTACCGTATAACAGCATGTCCGTTTGTATTCTTAGAAACAGCAATAAATTTTTTTAATTGATAAATACTATACAAGATCTATTTTTAAAGTTGAAGGACAATTAAAAAAGTTGACTTTTATGTGTGTATAGTTGTAATAATAAATAAAAGAACTATCATCAACAGTATGATAGTTATAATTCTCTTTTAATATCTAATTATGTGTTTACCTGTGATACACAGGGTTATTCACAATTGGTTAATTAGAGAAATGACCACGCAAACTGTTTATTGGAAATTGGTTATCTGTGAATTCGAGTAATCCTTCCAAGTCTTACGTGTCCCAAAAGAAGTCGCTCCTACTTACTAGCTCCCTATGTCTCTTTATTATCCTATTTTTAATGCCTCCTTATTTCTAACTTTTTCAATCTAATGGTACTGTGTTTTTTTTATATATCTGTTGCAACCCATCTGAAGTGCTTCTAATTTTGTTTGCACTCTCAACAAAATCGTGCTCCAAACTCCAGTTTTAAATAATCAAATTGAGCATTAGCGAATATAAGGCTATTAAAAGCGATTCGACCCTGTGCCAATATCTGCCGGCATAATGTCTGGCATAGGGTACCTAACTTTCTAAATATCGAGAATCGGAAACCTTTTTTAATTTTACGTCTCCAATTTTGATACTAGTTTTGCCCTTTTTTTACTTCCTCCGAACACCCACTATTCTGTCTTCTTACCAATGAATTTTCAACATGAGAGTCGCTTTAGGAAGACAAATTAGAAAAATAAAATAAAAACAACTGTAACTGTGCATATCTAATGGCATACTTTTTATGGGGAGGTTTATTATTGCCTCCCCCACCTAAGGATAAAATTTTAAAAAAAGAACATTAAACAGTTGTTTACTTATTTACATTACAGGAAAATCCAAATGTCTACGGTCTTAAAATGATATATATGACAAATCTCCATATCTTAAGATAAATCAAAAAATGGTATATCAGAATATCTTCTATCACTCGGTTGTAGTCTACCTACTTAAGAATGTTTAAGACAGAATTAATGAAAATATTCAGAAATTTCCCTTTACAATCCGATACAATACACACTTCTTTTAGTTACCACAAATAAGTTTGGGTTAGATTTAAAAAAAAAAAAAACATTCATCGTACGGAACCCTCTTCGCACGAGTTCAAATTTTAAACTCATTTATATCTATATTATTTAAGGCTGACCCTTTACCTTCTCGCCAGGTTTTATAATTGCTATATAACACTCATATCTATAAGCACGTTAATCTTTTGCCCCTATTTATCTATCTAGCTTCTGGTAATTTAAAGCCTTCTCATTATACTAAAGACGTTATAAAATTTGGAGTAGCAAATAACGTCGCATTTTGTATGTAGACAGGTATTTGGAAGATGAAACCCACGAAATTAAAGCAATCAAATAAATATATGTTAGGTACCCCAATAAACATTATCAGGAATACAGTTTCAACACACTTGGTAAAGTATAATCATTTTTAGTGCAAGGGAATGAGCATTATTTTCGTTGGTGGTAAGAATACCCAAAAAAAATTATCACAATGACGGAACATTTGTCTTTCCCTGAAAATTTTAATGATTATTATTATTATTATTATTATTATCCTATGTTTTTTATACTTAAATGACAAATTTTTAACATAATCGCGCTTTGGATTTCTTTAGGAATGAAAATCTAACACTTCGCAAAAAGTCGAACTAATTCACCTTATAAACTGATTGGCTGATTTTGAAATTTCTCATAGCCGGTTGATCAATTTCTGATGTCACGTTGACAACTCTATTCATGATATTATTGTTTGATTTAAACTTATGAATGTTTATAATACGTTGTGTTAATATTTAAACTTAATGGTGGTCTCCAATGTGCTTCTAATTGAAAGCAATTCGGTTTCCGTTAGTATTAAAAGAAATGATACGAGAAGTTTGGAAAGTTTCATTTGAAAAATGAGAAGTGGAGTGAGCCTAAATAAATTATTGTAAAAAAGATGTGGTAAAGTTATGTTTTTTGTGTTCAGTATAATCATTACTTAAATTCAGCGAATATAAAGGAGACTGTGGTGTTTAAAAAACAAAAAATGAAAAGCCTTGCGTTGAAAATGCTCGCATCCTGTAAGAGAGCGAAACACGCGTCCGCGTTCTAATTACTGTTGTGGTTGGATTGAAGTAAGACCTTTTCATTTTTTTTGGTTTTTTTTTTTTTTTGATTATTTACTACTTACAGTTTGAGAGCACTTTTTGACTAATAAATATAATTCAAAACAAGCATCAAAAATAAATGATCGAACGTGAGCCAATTCAAAATATATTTACTACGAGAAACGGTTTTTTGATGAACGTTTAAATCTTAATGAACAAGCAGCATAGACTTATTCACCCGGCAGCTCATTTCCTTAACTGGGTTGATATTACTACCAAGAAATTTCTGACTGTTATCTTCTCAGACTTAAAAAAGAAGTAATTTATAACAATATGTATTGTATCAATATCTATTAACGTTGAAATAGGTACTGAGAAATATTTAATAGTGGCAATTTTAAATACAATAATATGAATTCAATTCAAGAACCAACTACAAATGACAGCAACAATTTTTTCCTCATTAATTTGAGTTGGTTCTTGAATTGAATTCATATTAATGTATGTATTGTATCAGCAACTATGATGAAGTGATAATCAAAAATTTATTTTGAAGAAATATTAACTTAATTTGATGGGACCTAAAAAGAGCATTTACTATGGTATTAAATATCGACGACGATGAGCACCCTGTGTAACTTCTTTACTAATATTTTATTTTCGATATTACTGCTTAAGTTCCATTATATCTCATCGTCGACTGTTTTAATAGGTCTACGAATCCTATGTGCATGTTCTTATCGCTTTATATTGTTTTCTTTATTATCATGAGCAAATAGAGTTGTCAAAAAAAAATTTCATGGTCCTGCATTTTTTTGGTAAGAGGATTGAAATCTATGTATATTTTGAACGTGCAAGAATAAAACGTGGCACAGTTGACAATGTAGTTCAGCAATAGTGTATTTGCATTACGTTTGCATAAATCAATTAATTTGCATGTGCTTACGCTATTAAATATAATTACAGAAGAGTATAATTACTGTAAAAATATATGTTTGAAAACTTTGCAACTTGTACATCGTACGCGTAGGCAAGTTATTGAGAATACACGGCCGATTAAAATTTTATATTTCCCATTAACATGAATAAATAGTATTTTACTACCGCAGAATTTAATCGGCGAGTGCAATAAAAACTTCACTGACTTTTTCAACAATAAATTAAATCACTTGCTTAATATTTATTTTATATGCTCATTTGTTTGATAATAGTGAAAACCATTGAAAAGGACTTATATTAATTCGCAGTATGTATGATAACCTCGTTCTCTGCAGACTAAACTTTTTTCATAAATTTTTGTCTCCAATGATGATACGTGGTGTAGGTTCTCCGAAGCATGGAGAAAAAAGGAATTCTTTTCAAAAAAAAATAATAATAATAAAATCTGAAAAATTCCCCCAATCACACTTTCTCTAAATGTTGCTTACATTAAACAGTTACGTCTAAGCAAGCCCATGTGGATGATTGAGATCATGAATTCGACTAGGTGATTGTAGATACAGCGTAACTGAACAGTCAAGGAGAATAGACAGATACAATAAACAGAAAGAGAAGGAAGTTAAATCAGATCATTGACAGTTTTACACAGTTTTGTACGCGTGTTGGTCTGTGTGAAGATCTTTCCTGGTTATCACCGTGTCACGGACAAAATTTATCGGTCAGCCGTTTGAGAGCTTCACAGTTCCCAGAATGGCTTCTTGGCTAGAATCCTGTTTAGTCTGGATGCTTCAGCTCCCTTACTTATTACCGCCCTATTCCGGGGTGCCTTCGATGACAGCCGTTTGAGGTGTCGGACCGTCGCGTATTTCCTGTCATAGTATCCGAGACTAGCCCCGTGGGCAGACCACGCGCGGTTTACTCATAAAACTAAGGTAGATTAACCGACATGAGTGCCAGTGGCTGACCAGGAGTCATAGTGGCTCCGAACATCCGACCAGTGCTGTAAGTTGGTACTATGGGAGGTCCGGGGAAGACCCAGGCAGGGAAGTATATGTACCTGCCTGCCCGGCTGAAATGAGGCAGGACTCGTAGTAGCAGAGGTTGACCCTGTATGCTAGGGGAGAGGCTAGGTTGTCTCATATGAGCAGCTGCGTATCCCCTCGGGTACCAAGCACTGCTAAGCGTGGTAGGGATTAGATGGTCGACCTCCATACTTCCTGAATATACTGCGGTGGATTTCTTTGGTGTATTTTCTTGTTTTTTTTGTTATGTTTCTTAAGTTTATTTGTGTTTCTGAAAGTTCTATATTGGTCCCACGAGTAGTGTAGGAAATTGTCTATCCACCCTGCTGAGCCCTACACACAGGGGTAAAGCTAAATACTCGAGGAGGGCGGCTGGTATGCTTGAGGCACCGTTTGTGACCGCTTGGTACCGCCCCAGCCGCCAATTGATCCATTAGGCACGGCTCACATGACACCACCGGTTTGGAGGGTAGGTAGTACCCATTCAGATAAACCACTAAGCTGAACGGGGAGCTAATTCTTGGTCATTGGAGACAGTCGCTGATTTTCCGCTGAGGCGAGGGTCATCAGCTCCAGGATTCGGTAGACAGCTGAGTCCCCTTTACCCTTCAATCATACGCAAATCAAGGAGAGTCCTGTTCAGGCTGATCCAGGGATATCACTTTAATCAGTCGTTCATTCATACAGAGACGATTGGCCTTTAAAGCGCCAGACTGTTACCAGTCTGAAAACGGCCAACTACAAGGTCAGGCAGTTTCTAGGGGAAGGGGAGAAAAGGAGAAGAATACCTAAAAATTTTCAAAAATGCATGTTCATTAATGTCTTACCGATAAAAACAACTTTCGCAAAATTTTAAAATTGTGTTTAATATCGTTGCAACAGAGTTCGTGGCTTCCTAACAAAGTTATACGAAAGTGATTTGTTTTTGATCAATATATGGCAGTTCATAAGGTGAATATAAGAAAAACTTTCTTTGGTAATGATTAAGTATTTTTACCAAAAATTTTTTTCTGATATTTAGACATAACTTAAAATTTTGCTGAAAGTTCCTACAAAATGGTACTTTACTCTTATTTATCTATTTTTATATTTTAATTCTCTCCCTGTATTCTATTTGGCTTGCAACCACTCTAACTGCTCCTAATATGATTATCGTACATGCACCTTTGCAACATTCGGCAATATTTGTGTTTCAGTTGTGCAATTAATGAATCAATTAAAACAAATTCCCATATTTTGCACACTAAAATGGCCACAGTGTATACAGCATGAGTTACTAAGGCCGAATCGGTCTGTAACATACGTATCTTTCACAATAAAGAAATACTTTTCAAACAAAAGTTTCTCAAATTTGAGCATTCATTTGATTCTTCCTCATTTCTGTCTTTTCGTTTGCATTGTCATCTTGGTTTCCTATATTGTCGATTTCTTGTCCACCTAATAGTTCTTAAAAAGTGTTCTTTCCATCTTCGCAGTATATCATTTGTGTTGGTAAGTATTTTTCCTGTACTACTTTTTATTGACTGTGTTGCTTTCGGTTTGTTATTTCTCAGCTTTTTTAGCACATTGTAAAAGAGTTTCTGATTTTCTTTACTGTTAGTTTCTAATTTTTCACCAAATTCTTTCCATGATTTTTCTTTCGATTCATTTATCAATTGTTTCACCTTTATTCTTTGGAGTTTATATTCTTCATATTTATTTTGTGTTTTATTTGTTAAATATTTCTGGCATAATTGTTTTTTCAGTTTCACTTCTTCTCTTATTGTTTCATTCCACCATGCTGTTGTTTTATTACTATTACCTAATATATGGGTTCCACAAGCTTCTTTCGTCGCATTTATTATTAATGCCTTTACATTTTCCCACATTTCTTCTGCTGTCATTTTAGTCCATTGCCATTTTATATGTTGTATTTTATTTCTTATTATTATTTCATATTTCCTGGTTACTTTTTCATCTTGTAGTCTGTATGTTTTTATAACTTCTTTTTTAGTTGTTCTTTCTGTATTTCTTTCTTCTTGAACTGTATTTATTGTTTTTATTTTACCTAGGAATTAAAAATGATCACTGTAGATTTCGGCAACTCTTCTCACTCTAACGTCCTTCACTGCTTTTCTATCTTCTTTTTCAACTAATATGTAGTCTATTATTGATCTTTATTCTCTACTTGGCACTACTCTGGTATACTTGTGTATGTCTTTATGCTTATAGAATGTATTAGTTACTATAAGATTATTTACTGTACAGTAGTCGATTAGTCTGTCATCGTTGTTATTTTTCTCTACTTCTCCATATTCTCCTATTACTGATTCCCCTTTGTTTTTTCGTATACCCACTCTACTGTTGTAGTCTCCAGCCACAATAATTTTCCCTTTACTTGTTTCTGTAACTAATGAAAGATCGTTCCAGAATTTATCTTTCATTTCTTTTGTCTCATTTTCGTTTGGTCCATAAACAGCTATCAGCGTGATCATTTCTGTGTTAATCATAAATTCTAGCGTTAGTATTCTTTCTGTCCATCCCTTCCAATTTGTGATATTTCTTATATGTTTCCTGTTTATTATACATCCTACCCCCTCTGCTGCTCTACTATTTTCGGATACCCCAGTATATATTAGTAAATGGCCCTCACTTAATTCCACATCCCCTTGTCCTTTTTTCTATGTTTCCGCTATTACCAATACGTCTATTCCTATATTGTTTATTTCATAGATGATTTCATTTTCTTTTCCATTTAAGCTCCTAATATTCCATACACCTAGTTTCCATATATTGTCATCTTTTTTCTTTTTTTCTGTATCTAATTTCCAAAGTCTCGCAACAACAAATTTAGTTTTTTGATTCTTCTTGTGAAGTTTCTTTTTTTAAATCTTGAGATTCGTTGCACCACGTCCATTTTTCATTATCGATTATTAAGTATTTGTAACCAATTTTCGTTTTTCTTCCGTTTTTCCGTTCTTCCTTCGATCTTTCGCTTATTTTCTTTTGAACGGTTCTCTCTCTGAAGGTGAGATCGCTGGAGATGTATACTTTTCTATCTTTAATATTGTTTAGGATGGACTTAGTTTCCATTATGTTAATTTTTGTTCTAGCGTTTCTAGGGTTGTCACACATAAGATATTGTTGATTTTTTTGACCATTGTAAGTTTCACATTTAGTTTTAAATACGTTTTTAAAAATTCTGCAACCTTTGTTTTTATGTTCTTTTCGTCGACTATTTGTAGATTTAGTCCAGCCACAATGATATTATTCTTTTTTTTGCTTTCTCTTCATTTTCTAATCTCCATTCAATATTTTCTAGCGCTTTAATTTTATTTCCCCTGGTAGCAATTTCTGCTTTTAAATTGTGATGTTCCTGTCTCAGAGCTTTTAGTTCGTTCCTGTAGTCGGTGTTTTCTTTCCTTAATTTTTTTATGTCCCTCCACTTCTAACAGCATTTTATGCAATTCTTCCATTTCTGTTGGAATCCTACTCTTCTTCTTGCTTCTCTTGATGGGCGATTCTTCCTCACTTCTTTTCCTCTTTGTATCGTCTGTAGAGTATCCGTCCGCACTTGTATAGCTCATTCATACAGTTTTTAAAATTTCAACAGGTAAATAGGTCGATTGTCTATATTTTCGCCGTGTCGTTATTTGCACAAAACTCACGTGTTACTCGGGTCAATAACTCGCGGAAACTACACGTGCCTATTTACTGTGTCTCAGCTGGTTTCTTTTAACAATTAGTTTATGTATTTCAATTAATTAATTTTATCAAATAACTTTGGTTTAATCGAAACTGTTTTAATTATCACTTTGACTTTGAATTTTGTAATTTGTCGATAGTGTATGTTTTACTCGTGTTGATCCAAGTTTGGATTTTCAATACGGAGCTACTTCACACACGTCTATACCGTACCACAGTCACGCTCGAACCTCATTAAGTTATTATTATTAAACTTCTCATGAGTTTTCCACGTAAAAAAATATTTAGTGCAAGCTTATGAAGAGATGTTGCAAATTTTAAGTTAGACTTATATCACAAAAAATTTTATAGTGAACGTAGTTGTGTTAAACGGTTTTCATTTATACAGATAATTCATTAAGTACTATATTCTAGAGATATTGAACGTTTAATTAACAATATTATTTCAGCACAGAAATTCGCCAAAATTCTTATTTTCACGCCATACTGCTTGTAGTAATTCGAAGTGGTAGATAGCACCTATGAATACCGCCTCGACGTTTAAACTAAAAATTCTTCTTTCTAATATACACGCCATAATTAATACTTATCCAATTATAATTTTTTTTTAACACAGACTGAATTTCACTTTAATTCCAGGATATCATTTGTGGATAAACTGATTGATATTGTTAACTGCAGTAGCCTGTCATAAAAACAAATAAGATACAAGACAGTCGAAGGTGCTAGTTTTATGTATCCCTTTTTACTGGTTTTGAAGGTAACTTCTTAATTAAGGATAAATAATTATTTCAAGATCAATAACTTTCTAAGGAAAACGAACAGAAGCAATTATTGAAATCACATAAGAATATGAATCGCTTCTGTGAAGGATACAGAATATTACATAGGTACATATTCACCAAAAAAAAAACAGAACGACTACTATTATAAATTACTCGCAATAAAGAAAATTTATGCCAATTAATCAATATGACATAAAAAAAAATTGTTACACACCTGTAAAAAACTACGACGAATATAGTTGTGTACATTTGTAAAATTACTTCCTCATACCTTCAATTATAATTAATCAATTTTGACTTAATAACTACAAATTTACAAATGTCTGACCTACAAAGTAGCATTTTTGTATAAATTTTACTGTATATCTTTCGTTAAACATTGAATCAAAAAACTGAGGCGTTCTGAAAATTGAATACAAACGGACTTCATGAATTTGAAATTAGACTCTGTAGTGATAATGAGAAGGCTTTAAAAATATGACGACGTCATGAATACAACTGAAATATGCTCTTTTTTATACAAAAATTAATAAGGATGAAGTAATTTAAAATATGTACTCTACAAACTTACGACCTTAAAACATTATGCCTACTACAAATTAATTCTATATGCGAGAGTACAAGTGCGTTTAAATTTGGAAAAAACGTATTACGTATCTTGTAAAACAAAAAACATAAACAACGTCAATATACAATAATTAATTAGGTAAGACATCATCACTATTAGTTTCTACTTATACTTGCATATTATTAAAAAAAGGTTAATTACTGTTTCATAATAAAATTAATTAAATGACAGGCTAAATGGAACCACATTGGTATTAGTCAGTCTGTCTATTATGGGCATGTGCCTTTGGAGGTGGTTTTACACTGAACGTAGAAGTTCAATTTGATTGTAAAGAAAAAATTATACTTACAAAGTTAAAAAATTATTGTATGGGGCCTTAGACTAGGAAAGAGAGGGGACAGGTAACAGTCGACTGCAAATTGAGGACGATTGGGATCGCGAGACAGCGCTCAGTATCGCAACATAAAATGTTAAGAGGGAGTTTGTTTTGTTACCATTATTCGTACAATTATCATTCCATACAGAGTATCAATTGTTTATTTGATAACGTAAACAATTATTAAGAACTGTTTTTTTGCGTCTTAAGTTACTAAGAAAATATTATTTATTTTATGTCAAAGAGAATACATGTTCAGTGAAATTAAATGCAAAGAATTATTTTATTAACGTTAATTAACATGATGTGGCGGAACTAATAAACATTAAGACGAATTTTATTAATTAATTAATTTTACTTTTTAGATTTTTATAACTAAAAGTGACGCCGCCTATGGTAATACTGTGGTAAACGCATGCATCTTACAACTTTGAAAGTATTTATTGTTTCTCTCACTATCAGTAGACCATTCTAACAAAAAAAATATGATGCATTAATGATTATTGTACGTAAATCATAACATATTTTAAGTAGTATGTAAACAATAAACAAATTAAACACGATTTTCTTTGCTTAACCTTACTACGTAAAATTCTTTTTACTTGTGAAATGTGATTTCTGGTTCATTTCTTTCACTGCGGCTTTTACAGCCGTAAGAAGAACAAATCAGCATTGTTTTAAACAAAAATACACTAAACCCTAACTACACTATTTAATTATATTGACACTTTTACATAACGCTGTCAACGCACTGTTTGGAATCAGTAAATGGAGCCGGTACCAAAATATTGCGTCAATTTTCGACGTACAGTCGGCATAGGAGTTACGTGTCCCCTCTCTTTCCTAGTCTAAGTATGGGGCAGTGTCTGAGAGATGAAAAAACGTTTGAAGTGAATTTTTTCCAATAACGTTAATTGTACATACTCAAAGTCGATACAAGATGAAAAATGCAGTATGTTCAAAAATATTCCTACAGAATTTACAGCGATGAAGGTATGTGAAAACGAAGTATAGCAATTCAGTAGCACAATGCATTCATATACATAAACTACGGCTTAATGACTACGTAAATCCCCGATATTGTTAATACAATTAAAATCTTCTCTTCAAATTCAATAAGAGTAAAAATAATGGCAGTACAAGAGGATTTTGCCTCAAAACACGAGATTTTTGAGACAGAGAGATAGAGAGATGTTAAGGAATAAATTTTTTTTATACAAAAAGATTATTAATATCTACTATGTTTCGTAGTTAATTAGAGATTTGATAAAATATTGTAGAGATGATCACATGTATAAATGCTGTAAGACGCACATACATCAACAATTGTTAATATTAGAATAACAATAAAATTTGGTATTTGCTAACATAACGAACTACTAGTTACTACTTGTTTAAATAATATAATAAATAATTGACAAATCAAAATCACTTAAAAATAACTATTTACAGGTAAAAGCACATTCGATCATTGTTATCACTTAGAGAACAATTCAATAGTCAGCAATTACTTTAACATCTACAATAAATTTAAACATAAATCGAATAACAAATTTCAATAACTACTTAAATTATTCTGACTTGTACCTGTTATCTGTTCTAGTTTTCTACATTTTATGTGGTCCATTTTGTTGTCTTATTATTTTATATTTTTTTGTAGTAGTTTTTCCTTAGGTAACTTATTATCTTATTAATGTACAGGTGCTTCTACCTGCAAATACTTATTTTTAAGTGATTTTAATTATTCAATTATTTGTTATTTTATTTATACAGGTAAATTGTGGTATTAGTCCAAATTTTATCGTTATTTTAAATATTAACAATTGTTAATGTATGTGCATTTTACAACATTTTAACATATTAACTAACGAACTAATTAACTACAAAACATAAGAAGGGTTAATAATTCCTTTGGCTAAAAAACTGTTTGTTCCTTAACATCCCGTTTTTTAGCACTGAGAAAACCTCTCATTTTGACGTGAACCGTAGGTTTAGCATCTCAATAAGTTATTATTTTGTACCCTCTCGTGCTCCGATTATTTTTATACATAGGTACATATTTACTTTTAATTCTCGTTTCAGTCTAACCTAACTTAACCTAAGCTTCAAGTTGGTATCTGATACAAGGCGGGGATTCTCTCACCTAACAAAGACAAGAAGTTAGCAAGCACTACTAATCCAAAAATGAAATTTTGTAAATGTGTAAGGTTGATTCCACCTTGAAAAATAGGATAGCTTTGGACAAAATGGACGGCGCTGTTGTCGAGATCTAAAAAAACATGTATCTATTTTAAAAGTAATTTTTGTTCTAATTTTTTAAGATTTCTAATCCACAAATGCATGAAACCACAACTTTTTACTTCCCTACCTCCTCCCCTGCCGTGAGTGCGATTTTAACGAAGGAAAAGAGTATAGTATACCTTCATAAAATCTAAATACTATACTGAGTTGCAATATAGGAGAAACAAACGTATTACAGATAATTGTAAACTCTTTTCGTCTTACTTATATTTCCACAACTAAAATTATAACACTTAAAGGAATAATACTCATATTTTGCTTTGCGTTTGATGTAATTTGAATATAAATAGTATAATAATTTATAGTCATTAAGTCATAAAGGTTACCTATTAAAAATAAGCTTAGAAAGAAAAAATTGTTTGTTTAAAAGAAAAAAAATAATTTGAGGAAATTTTATAGTCACCGCAATTTTTGTTTCCATTTACGCATCTCATATGCTAAATGCTATTTTACGTGAGATACTACATAGAATAGTTGAAGCTTTATCGTTCATGACTTCCACGTAATGTAATATAAACCTTGCATTGCGTGTTTCTTTTTCTATTATCGCATTTAATGCATAGCTAATAAGGCATCTGCATAATTTAAGACAAACTATTATTGACGTTTTTCTAGTAGTTAAATTTGCTCCTTTACGTTGATAATGACTACTTGGCTCGCTGTTTTTTTTTTTGTGTTTGTTTCTTAAAAACAATTGTCATTTAAAACGTCAGTTGAAGGTAATTGTTTCCCTTGCATTTATATAATTCTGTTTAAAATAACAAAATAAAAAATGACAAACGATCAGCAAAACAGTAATTTAAATGATAAATTAATTTGTTCCCTAGTACCTACAAATATGTACCTCTGAGGTGAATAAAATAGGTTTAAAATAATATATCTGAGGTAAAAATACTTTCTGCAAAGGTTTCTGAACTTTTTCTACAACTACATATCCTCAAACAGGATGTTATTTAAAAATAAAAATATTATTTTGGTTTCTATTTTAAAAGAGTATAGCAATAGGACTAAACAAACGGACCATATTCAAATATTAAAGTTGCTGTTTTGTTTCAGCCAGCCAGAGTTCCAATTCTTAATTAATATACTACTTAATGCTAAGCACTTATTATTTATTTATTATTATTATTAGTGGGTAACAAATTGAAATATTTTTTTGCAATGTAACTACAGTTTTTGTAGCTAATGTTTGTATTTATTTTAGTTTTCCTGTATACTCTGTAAATAATTCCTTACATTCATTATAATGATACACAATGAAGGTGTCAGAAATTGCCATGGGCGAATTTATACCATTTTGGTTAACAAATAATTTGATCAGTCTATACTGTAGAATTAGTAATCACCTAGTCGCAGTTTTGTAACATCCACCCCAAGCAATAATATCATAATTAATAATACTCCTAAAATGTGCATGGTACATAGTTTTCAGTGCCTTTGAATTCAATGTCGATCGTAATTTATAGAATTCAAACAAATGAAATATACTTACTATAAAATGTTCTTTTGTGTTGTGAGATGCGTATGCAGGTGGCGTGGATCGGAACAAAGAGACAACGACAGTTTTGAATCGAACACAACTATTTATTTATTTAGAAACTTTTGGAGCTTTGACAAAGAATAATAATAGTAATAATCGAACCTAATAATGACAGGACGCGCGAATATCGCGCATCTCTTCTTTCATAGATGGTGTTCTGTCTCCCATGTGAGCGGGAAAATTAGAACTCCAACACTCTCCCTTAATTTTGTCGTGTAGCATTGGAATTGACGCGTGAAATTCCCAGGCCTCTACAGCAGAATTCGTGTTTTGAAGTAGGTAGGCGTTTGGTTAAGAAATCTGCGAACATAAACTCGGTGGAGATGTGGGAAAGGTTGATAGGATGGCGTTCTAAAGCTTGGCGAATGAAATGGTGTCGGACGGAGATATGTTTGGTATGGGAATGAAAAATCGTCGTTGAAGAGCTTCACCTTGGCCAGGGGGTCGAATCCGAGTTCGCTCATGATTTGAATTAAGTAGATGGCTTCCCTAGCTGCAGTGGAGAGTCCGAGTTACTCAGCTTCGGTGGATGAGTGCGCGACCGTAGTTTGCTTGCGCGACTCTCAAGTCACGGCTGCTCCGGCGAGAACAAAGGAGTATCCGGTGTACGATCGACGGTCCATCGGACAATTTGCCCAGTCTGCGTCAACGAAGCCTCGTATCGCATGATCGTCGTATTTGTACAGCAGCCCAAGGTTCATGGTACCTTTGAGGTACCTCAACACTCCTTTGGCAGCATTCCTGTGGCAATCGGAGTGATTTTGGTTAAACTGGCTGATGGCACTCACGGCGTAAGCGATGTCCAGGCGTGTTGCGATGGCGAGATACATCAGTGAGCCCACTAGTCGTCGGAACGGATGTTTCTCGGCTGGTTCGTCGTCGTCTGAGACAGCTTGAAGGTCGGTTGATGTGGACATTGGCGTAGCAACAGGCTTGCAGTCACTCATCCCGAACCTTTTGAGAATGCCCCTGATGTAGTTGGCCTGTGAAAGGTGAATACTCTCCCTCGTTTTCTTGATCTCGATGCCCAGGCAGTACGTGGGTTGTCCCAGGTTCTTAATCTTGAAACTCTGGAAGAGGATTTCGATCAGGTGCTTCTCGAGTTTCTTGTCCTTCGTAGCGATCAGCAAGTCGTCAACATAGACGAGGGCAGAAGTTCGTTTTGACTCGTCGGTGAAGAGACAAGGATCTGAGTGTGTTGGCGAAAGTCCGGCTTTTCTGAGGCAGGTTGTCAGCGTCGAATGCCAATGGCACCCTGCTTGCAACCCGTAGATGGCGCGGATGAGCTTGCAGGATTGGTTGCCTCGACGAAGTTTGGAGAGCATCTTCGCTGCGTTGTCTCGGATGAGAGGGTCCGGATCCACCTTGGAGATGGTGTACAGAGAGTCCTGCAGCAACTCAGGTGGCTCCATGTACGTCTCGGTATCGATGTCGCCGTACAGATACGCCGTTATGGCGTCGAGTTGAGTGACAGCGAGATGATGTTTGGCGGATAAGGCGAAGAGGAGTCGTAGCGAGCTGAGCTTTCCGACAGGAGAGTAGGACTCGAAGAAGTCGATGCCGGGGATTTGGTTGCATCCCTTGGCGACAATTCGAGCCTTGCGTCGTTCGAGGGTACCGTCGCCGCGATACTTGTTCCTCAGAACGGTACGTGAGCCGATGACTTTCCGTTCAGGCGCTCGATCTCCCAGGCATTGTTCTCAAGCATGCTCCGTATCTCGGCGGCAATGGCCTTCTTCCATTCCTCCGAGTCTGGTCCGTTAATGTCTTCGGAGAGGCTTAATTCGGAACTGGCTAAAGCGTATTGCCACTGCGAGATATCTTCGCAATGCATGACGAGGCAGTCCGCTTCGTCTAGTCCGGAGTAAGCAGGCTGCTCGAATCCCTTGAAGCCTGGTCCCGGGTCATCGCCGCCGGAGGTTTGACCTTCGTTGAGCCCGTCACGAGAACGATATCTGGCATCTCGAGATTGCTCGTCGGCGTAACGATAGACTTTGCGAGGCCTACCTGGACGTCCATTTTTCTCCTTCGAAGGTATTCCGGGGGCACGTTTTCGAGGTTGAACTTCTTCTTCTTCCTGCACTTTGGCCTGGTCTCGCGGTCGTCGGTCCTAGTCGTCGACGTTGACGATGTCGCGAGGTCTTATTTGAGTTGGGGGCTTCAGTGACTTTGGAGCAACATAAACTTCTCTCTCCCTGGTTCCGATGATGGTGGTGCGGTGTGGAGCGTTGTCCTCGGTGATTTCCGCTACCCTGGTTCGCCCGACGAGTGTTTCCTCGTTGACCATGTCCGAGGATCCGTCGGATGAATTTGGCTCATCGACGAATCGTACGTCTCGAGAGACTTGGATGCTCTTCTTGCTCGGAATCCATATACGGTACGCTTTGGAGGTGTCGGAGTGTCCGACGAGTCTTCCTTGGAGAGTTCTGGAGTCGAACTTACCCTTTCCTGGTTCCTTGTCCAATACAAATGCTTTGGATACAAATCTTTGCAGGTAACTCAGGTTGGGATGACGACCAGTGAGCTTCTCGTATGGAGTCTCTCCATTGAGACTACTCGTGGGGCACCTATTGCGAACGTGGTTCGCCGCAGCGACGGCCTCGGCCCAAAGGGAAGGTTAAGTTAGGCCTGACTCCATGAGCATGCATCTAACGATCTCGATGAGGGTCCTGTTCTTCCTCTCGGAGATCCCGTTCTGCTGCGGTGTGTGAGGGGCGGTGAGACGTCTCTGAATTCCAGCTTTTCTCAGAATCTCATCCATCCGGGCGTTGCAGAATTCTCTTCCGTTATCGGATTGCAGGTATTTTATTTTGTGTCCAGTCTGGTTCTCTTGTACTCCAGGAAGACCTCATGAACCTGGTCCTTGCTGTAGAGAAAGAAGACGTCTGTACACCGGGTGAATTCGTCGGTGAAGGTCAGCACGTATAGAGCCCCTCGCTGAGATTGCGTGCGCATTTTCCCGCACAGATCCGTGTGGACGATTTCCAGGGGTTTCGTTGCCGTTTCTGTGCGTTGAGGAAATGGGAGGCGTGTAAACTTACCCGCGATGCAGGTCTCGCAAGGAGGAGCAGGTCCCTTGGTGTCGACGTTGGGTTGACGGATGTACCCTCGGTTGATGAGCGTCTTGACGTCGCCGTAATTCAGGTGACTGAGGCGACGGTGCCACTTTACCAGCGGGGATGCTACGTCCGAGGCGGCGTTGGCTTCCTGAGAGCCTAGTTTAAGTAGAACAGGTTTCCCATTCGCTATGCTTGGATTCTCACGTTGCCGCGCTGTCGATGACTTCAGCGCCGTGCTTCGTGAAGGTCATCGAGTTTCCTCTGTCCACGAGCTTGGCGACGGACATGAGGTTCGTGCGTAGATCCGGCACGTGGTAGGCGTCTTGAAGAGTTACCAACTTGTCAAATTTACCTACGCGTGTCGAGATCTTGACGTTGCCCATCGAGTTGATTGCTGTGGTGGCACTGCTGGCTAGGCGAAGGCCTGTGTTGATCCGTTGCGTGTTGACGAACAGCGAGTCATCGTTGCACAGGTGTGCTGTCGCGCCGCTGTCGGGGCACCACTTCCTGGAGTCTGCAATCGTATCGGGAGAGCTGTCAGAGGTTCGGGCGTCGGCAAACTAGACCTCGTCCTCCGTCAAGTGGCCCTTTTGACCCTCGTTCTGCTTCTTTTTGCGACATTCTTCTATTGTATGGCCTTTGTACTTACAGTAGCTGCACCGTTTGTTTTGTCGTTGTTTGTTCTTGAATCGACCCTGTTTGGACTGTTGCTTAGCGAAGAGTGCGCCGTTGTTGTCTTTCTTCATTTTCTGCTTCCTGGCCTTACTTTCTTCAACAATTTTGATCCTGAGAGAGTCGACGGTTGGTAGCGTGTCACTCGAGTCGATTGAGCATCGAAAATTTTCGAACGATTCTGGCAGACTGTACAGCAACATGATGGTGAGTAAGTCCCCGTTCAAATCCACGTCCATAGACTGTAATTTGTCGACGGCATCGAAGAAAGGCGTTGAATGAGAACAAACATCGTCCCCGTCGCTCATCTTCTGCTGGATGAGTTGCTTTAGCAACGTGGCCTTGCGTGCAGGTCCTTTCGAGGCAAAAACGGTGTCGAGCCTGTCCCAAACATCCTTGGATGTTTGGCAATCACGAACTTGTTTTAGTTCGGACGGGCTGATCGACAAGTAACAACATAAGATGTGTGGGTATATCATACAATTAAAGTCAAATTACAGCTTAAACAAAAAATTAAAATTGAAATAAATGAAGTTTCAACAGTTTTTGGAAACACTAATTTTGTTTAACGACCTTAAATCAATGGGCAGATAATTCCAAAAGCTTGAATAATAGAATATGTATGATGTAGCAGCGTCATATTCGTTAAATTCCCTAGCATTTCTAATCGTGTGAGGGAGGTCCCTTGAGATAAACAGGTTAATAAATTGAAAACAAGATACAAAATTGTTGACTAATTTAAATGCCGTAAGACCGTCATAGTGAGTATGAAGTGAAGCTATAGAGGGAACTTTGAATCTTGAAATGGCTTCCTCTTATACTATATTTTATATACATTAAATTGAACTCAATTAAACAACCAACTACAAATTACCACAAATTAATGTGGAAAAAGGTATTGTTGTCATCATGTCCCCGGCGGGATTCGAACCCGCGTCTCTGGCTTTACGCGCCATTGCTCTAACCACTAAGCTACGACGACATGATGACAACAACATCGACGATGACAATAATACCTTTTTCTACATTAATTTGTGCTAATTTGTAATTGGTTATTTAATTGAGTTCAATTTAATGTATTTAAAAATACGCCACTATTTAATATTTGATTGTTAATAGTTATTAATAATAATATACATTGATCCGACGATTCAGTGACTTTGTAAGTACGTTTCGTCGATGTTGTTGTCACCATGTCGCCGTAGCCTAGTGGTTAGAGCGATGGCGCGTAAAGCCAGAGACGCGGGTTCGAATCCCGCCGGGGACACGATGACAACAATACCTTTTTCCACATTAATTTGTGGTAATTTGTAGTTGGTTATTTAATTGAGTTCAATTTAATGTATTTAAAAATACGCCACTATTTAATATTTCATTGTTAATAGCTATATTTTATAATCTACATATATTGTCATCTTCGAGAAATCAAGACCTTGGATGCAGCTGGTCTATGTCTAATAACAACAACGCACTTTTATCCATTCCTGTTAATAATGAATTAGAGAAAATAATCATTGGAGTGTTGATGTTTAAACTTGTCACTTGTTTCATTTATTTTTCCACATTAAAATTAGATCTCAAAATAGCCACTGATATATCCAATTATACAGTAAGAGTATCTAACTTTCTTTCACTTCCTATTCCAAGTCGGTCACTCTTTTACCGCAGTAGTTTTTTAAAATCGTATTTGTAACGGAATTTTGACAATAAATTCAGCAGTATGAATATTACATTGAGATAAATGCAATAGTATGTTATTATCTTTAATGTAATCTAAAGTTATTATGGATAAAAGAATCTTATTGGGAATTCTGAGAAACTGATCTTCCTTTATTTGCAAAATATTTTATTGAAAATTATTTAATCAAACCAAACTATATTAATTGCTTCACCGTTTGTAAACTTAAGGCTGCTACGATAACTGCCCATTTTTTGCTGTTGTCCAAATTTTGTTCTGCTACTTGCCGTTCAGCCGTTAAGAAAACCAAGACGCTCCCATTGGATACCCCGTCTCACGCGACAGCAACTAATCCCGCCCCTCGAGCGAGCAATATAAAAAGCGGGATAGGTGCAAAGGCGGTAGTCACATTCGACACCAGACAGCCGAGAAGACTACCTAAATGATAGCTTCTTCAACGTCCGAACTATTTACCCTGAAGATATCAGCCGTAGCCGCTGACGAAACTTCAGGCAACAATTCAGCCTATAGACCACGGCCCTTAAGCCCGGAAAATCATCATAAATTATAAATACTGATTTGGTTCCAAAATCGCCGCATACCACAAACACGATCCATGGGTCTACTATCATTGTCATGTCTAGCTGTTGCGTCATCTGCACTCTGGCCTTGTCTCACGCTGGTAACGGGCAAAGATAGTTAGTTGTGAGCTTTAGCTTGTGGCCGTGATATTGTAGTTGCCCATGACCTGTAAGAATTCCTACCAAGGTCATTCAACATTTAAGGCCGTGAAGTTGGCTTTACCAGTCTTTGCAGATTATATGGTTGTCCCAGTGTTTATTTTTGTTACCGCCCATTTCGCAATCTGACAAATTCCAGTGGCGGCGTTTAAAGATTTTACAAAAAGGTCTGAGTAGTGACTATTGTTTAAAATCGAAAAATTAGTTAAACTTTTACTATTGAACTCAACAATCCGAAAATGTGATGAATTAAAATGTGTAAGAGAGGAATTATTTTATTATTCTCAATCGAACATAATCAAAACTCACAAGGACGACACTGGCACTTAGTTGACAGGTGGCAGTAATTTTAGTGAGCAATCAGTAACTAAATTCAGTGCGCCAACCTCAAATCAACAAATACACTGTAGTTTACCAAAAACTGTGTCACGTGACTGAGATATTTATGAAGGCACTGTACATACTGCCATATTTTACAACTAGAACGCCCAACTCAAACGTATTCACAATCTACCAAAAGAACAGATGTTCGAGGGACTAAATTATCAGATCTACTTGATGAGATAGATAGATAGATAGATAGATAGTTTATTGATTGCACAGTATGTTGTACAATATTAAAATACATAATTAAATTATGAAATACCAAATAAATTAGCATATAAGTATTTGAGAATTTTTAGGAAATGTATTTAATGTAATTAATCAAACAAATTTACTACTTTAATAAAATTCAAGATGTTTGCTCACTATCAAAATGAAGTCTATAGTAACTCTTGACGCCATTGTGTGAAAAAACCCAGTCCAGAGGTGAAGCAGCTAGAGTCGTGCCTGTAACAGGGGAATCGTTCCTCTCTCATGTGATATGAGATATGAATAAATGCGCCTTTTAAATGATGATAACGAGGAACACTCACGCAGCGCTGAAGGTACGGAATTCCAAAGGTAGGATGAAGTCATATGGAAAGATTTTTGTAAAAATTCATGTCGAAAAGGTGCAATGCACAGTGATGGTCTTTCACCCCTAACGAAGCAAGTACTCTAATTCAAAACGAATCGATTTTTCAGGTATCCTGGCACCTTGGAGTTTTGCTGAAACTAATGGTATAAAAGAACAGCAGCGAAATAATCGCGTCTGCCTTTGGTAGTGATCCACTCGTGTGAGGTTGTGAAAGGTGTTAATGCTCTCTTTTCCTGATACCAAAGACATACCTGATGCCTGAATTAATAACCCTCTGCAGTTTAAGATTTAATTCATCTGAGATGTCACATAAAACGAGTGAACAGTAATCTATTAACGGAAAAAGTAAAGCTTCAATAAGATGCTTGCGCAGTTTGAACGTGTTAGATTTCCTGAAAAATTTAAGTCTATACAATAACGAATAGGCTTTATTACAGACAGAGGTAACCTGGTTCTTCCAATTTAACTTTGAGTCCAGTATAATGCCCAAACTTCGCACTGAAGATTCAAAAGGAATGAACGAGGTATCCACGAATAACCCTTTGATGGGTAGTACAGCTAATTTATTTATATAAAAGTAGGAACCAATCACGATTGCTTTAGTCTTGGCAACATTAAGTTTAAGCTTATTTACTGTTGCCCATCGTAGGATCAATGTAGAATGGGCTTCAACGAGGGCGACATAGTGTTTTAATTCATCAAGCGGAAAAGTGACATACAATTGTAAGTCGTCGGCATAGATTAAATGAGTAAGTTAGCTCCAAAATCACTTGTGATGTCGTTTATGTAAACCAAAAACAGCAAGGGACCGAGAACAGAGCCCTGCGGTACTCCTTTGTTAAGTAGCGCAAAAAGTAGAGGGATTACCATTACTATCAAGAACGGCTTGTTCCCTACCAGTGAGGTACGAGGCAAACAATTTCAACGCACATACAGCAAAGCCGGTAGCTTGTAATTTTTTAAGCAGAGTGACATGACAGACACTATCAAAGGCTTTACTAAAATCAAATAACAGAAGTATGGTGACATGTTGTCGCTCCATTCCTGCTCGAATATCATCAGTCAATTTTAATAAAGCAGTTTGAGTGCTATGGCCCTTTCTGTAGCCTGTAACGGTTTTATTGGTGCGTAATTCGCAATTTTAAGTAAATGAACATTTTGGTGTCACCTATGTTGTGGCGGTGGAAGTTAGAATAGGAAAGGAGCTGTGGTGAAAAGATAATTCGGAAAAGAAGAGGGGATTTGAGCGGCGACCGTTGAAGGTGAAAGGAGAGGCACGCCGACCACCGACCAGGGCAGTTGGGCGGTTAGTTCGGGTGCTACAATTAAAATCATTAACCAGCCAAATTAGTACTATATGAGTACAATTTGAATCTTCACGAGCTACACCTATAGACATCAAGAGGTTTATCCAACACCTGTTCAAGAGAAGGACAATCAGAAAAAAATAAAGGGGCCCCCAACTAATACTATTAAACAGGTCAGACTACAAATTTATTGTTTGAGTTCTTTTGGACATTAATTCTATTTTAATTTAGTTACTTAAAATACAAGAATTTTCGTTTGTTTTAATAGAATTATCTGATTTTGTTTATAATTTTGTATTAAAGTGTTTCGTTTGATTTGGAGTGATGATTTTTCTTTATGGTTGAAATTGGCAATAAAATTAAATTATTAATCGATCCCACGATTTTCCCTGACGTTGCATTTAGGCACGTTACAAGCCGGTCTAGGTAGGAGACAAATTTCATGGTAATCATATACCTGATTATGCACCAGCCGTTCAAGTACTTTCGACAGAAACCATAACAGAGAAATTGGTCTCATGTCACTCATTGTGCGAGGCGAAGCAACTTTATTGAGTGCTAAAACTAGCGACTTTTTCCAAAAAGACGGAAATTGGGACTCGCGAATAGATGAGTTAAAAATATCCATAATAAGATTATCCAAAGCAGGAAACTCTGCACAAATTATGCCCTGAGGGATGTTTTCATGTCCTCTAACTTCCGAGGTACAGTGCTTCATAGCACGCTCCAAGTCCGTGAGGCTGATTTCTGAAAGAGAGAACAGTGGAAGATTCTCCTCAATACCAGAAATGCTGTCAATGAAGTCACTGACAGGCAGATAACGTCTGTATCTCCTATCCCTCTCCTCAACTAGTTTGTCAAGCTCTTTAGTGAACAATGGTCATTTAGATCTGAACAGGTACATATAATGCAACGGCTTCATTGAGGTGCTCATAGATGGAGCCCAAGCGATCTTCAAGGGTGCTAGGGCGATTAAAAATGGAGCAGTCACAGCTGTTCAGGTGTTGAAGAATAAATGGGAAATCTGCAGATTTAAAATCACGATAAGTAAAGTCCCGTGGTGTAGGAGGTACCAACGACGACTTGATGCAAGCTGCGATTAGGTCGTGACCGTCAGCAAAGGGTACTTCGGTTTTCCAGTGTTCAATTACTATGCCGTTAGAGTCAACAAAACAGAGATCAAGAGCGCTTTCAGATGTTGCGGAGTGATAAGTTGCACCGTACGGGATGGAAGTGAGAGTTATCCAATAGGAGATTACGGAGAAAAACAGCATCAGCTGATTCTGACAGCTGATCAGCATTGAAGTCACCCATAATAATTTTCGAGCTGTAGATCAGGGATAAGCTCAGTATTGGCCATAAAAGGAGCATGAGGGGAACGAAAAACAACACCTGCAAAAACTGGCTGAAGACAAGGCGAGCTGATTTTGCAAAAAAGATATTCAGGTGTACCAGGTTTACCATTCCATCTTTCAGAAGAAGAGCAGAGCCTAGTGACAGAGAGAGAATTGTGCACATACAAGGCGACACCGCGTCCGTTAGTTTTACGATCTTGCCTTACCAATGAATAACCTTCCAATGCAACGAGAGAGTCCTCGATAATAGGACCGAGTTTGGTCTCAGAGATAGCTATTAAATGAAAGAGAGGCTGTTTAATCAAGAAAAGTTTTAACGTCTAAAAGCGAATACGTAAAAAATTGGCATTGAAATGACACACTTTGAGACCAGACGCGACCTCCTGTGAACAGCGATTAAGAGATGTAAAATGTAATGAAGCATTAGTGTTGACAGAAATATTATTATCATGATGTAAAGATGATAGTGATAGGATAGATGAGGGTAAAGAGATGATAGATGAGGGTAAAGAGACTCATCTGAAGTACGTTAGCTTAAAGAAAGAGTTACCATTGCAGGTTATACTTAACCTTTACCAGTTTATTACCTACTTACCTAAAATTGTTTCACCACCGTTGGATGATCCTCCCAACGATTGGTTATTTTTTCCCGGTACATTCAATTCTATAACCAAATCATATTACCTGAGATTGTCGCTCAAAGGTGAGGGTTTAGACACAATTCTCTCTAGATACAATTCCTAGTTCACTTAAAGTTTCGGAGGAGAACTACGATATTGCGGGAAAATCGTTAACAGAACAGTATGAAAATATACCGTTCTTAATTGGTACACATGTAAGGGATTTAGTTAATTTGCCTGAAGTTCATAAAAACCATTATATAAAAGTGAAAACTTTAATAAACACGGCTACAAAACTTTTACCAGCCTAAGAAATTCTCGGTAAGTCTTTGAAAGATTGGTTAGGTTAGGTTAGGTTAGGTTAGGTTAGGTTTGCCTCAAGTTCATAAAAACCATTATATAAAAGTGAAAACTTTAATAAACACGGCTACAAAACTTTTACCAGCCTAAGAAATTCTCGGTAAGTCTTTGAAAGATTGGTTAGGTTAGGTTAGGTTAGGTTAGGTTAGGTTTGCCTCAAGTTCATAAAAACCATTATATAAAAGTGAAAACTTTAATAAACACGGCTACAAAACTTTTACCAGCCTAAGAAATTCTCGGTAAGTCTTTGAAAGATTGGTTTTTGCACCAACCTCAATCCAACCACTCCTAGGGAGTTGGAAAAGGAAAATACCAACAATGAATTAATAAAAAAATTAGAAAAATCTCTTAAGGAAGAATATAGATTGTTAGAGAAATTAAGAAAAAAATATAAAGTTGGGAATTTGTTTTGAATGTCGTTTCCAGTAATCGAACTTGCGTGTGTTGTAATAAAAATATTGACAATATTTATATAAATATTGAAACGAGCGTATATGTGTGCGAGAGCGGCGACGAGATCCGACAGCAGATAAGCGGAGTTCAAAGGATGCTGGCGTCGGTCGACGCTTTGATGACAATAAACAAACACAATAGGCTCTCCAGTAAAGTCTAGTACGTCATTCTGGAACCTTCTGGATTGTTCCTAGTCTGTATAAATACTTGTTGATGTGGTCAGTGACAGTAGTCTACAGTTAGCTTCCGAACGAGTAATATAAATACCGAACTACGATATACCGAGTGATATAAATACGCATTTTTCTTGTCATATAAACAAGTTGTTGAATTGTTATTAGTGTTTAAGTATTCTATTAGTGTTTAAGTGTTAAATAAATAGTTGTAAATAAATATCTGTTAAATAAATAAGTTCAACTAGAAAAGTCGTTACAATATGATGACAATATTCTAACATGCAGGAAATTTACTAGTTAAACATAAACGAACGACTGGCAGAAGCAAAATTCTATGTGTTGAAGGACTGCGGTTCAACTTCTTGTCGAAAGTGCGGCAAAAGGCACAACACCCTTTCACATGTATCTCGTGAAATTCCTCATAACGCATTGAATCTAGTCCAAGATTGAATCAAGGTAACAATCATAATAACGCAAGCAGCAGTTCAACGGTGAATCAGAAGGAAAAGTTAGATAACAATGTGGTAAACTCATACATTACTCTCCACTGCTATAGTACAAGTTTATGACAAACATGGCAAGACACATAATTGCAGAGTTTTCTTAGATTCAGGATCGGAATGTGTTTTTATCACACAAGTATATTTCAGAAAAACTTAATTTACCTAAACAAAAAACTTATTTCGTCATTTCTAGCATATCGTGAAGTTTAACTACCGTTTCAAAATGTAAAGTTCGAATCCGATCAAAACGTGACTCGTTTGATACGACAGTTTCATGTTTAGTTCTACCGAGCATCACGGAAAGCATACCTTTTTCCGCATTTCGCCAAAAATCGTTAATATAATAATTGGCTAACAATGGGTTCGAGAAACCTAGAACCAGTGACGTTCTTTGGGATCTTTTACAGGATGGAACTACAAAAGTAGGCAGGAACAAACCATCGTTGCAAAAAACCTATTTCGGTTAGCTTGTCTCAGGACAAGTATTTCCAAAACAATTCAGTCCAACTTTGACCGCGAATTTCGTAACAAACACAAATTAGCACACAAGTAGAAAGGTTCTGGGAACGTAGAGTCGCTATCTTCGCAAGAAGCAGCTTTCTAATCTCATTTCGTGCAGACGTTGAACATAACCTAACTCTCAGGTCGATCCAGTCGAAGATTGCATCCTCCGAAAGATATTTTGAACTATAAAAATGACTGTCTAATAATCCTGACATAGTTAGGGCCGTCAGTGGTGGTAACCAAATCACTAAAGATGTAGACTTCTGTGCTATGGAAACAACAAAAACTTTGGATCGCCACAAACCTCTTATTTACAAAATTAACATAAAACTTATTTCCAATAAAACAACAAAGCACACAATACCTTCAGAGACGGTTGAAATTTATGATCCTTTGGGTCTCATTGGTCCTTCTATTGTTAATGCAAAACTATTCTTACAACATCTTTGGCAACTTCAGATTGGCTGTGACGAATGTATGTGGGGTTGGCAACGTAGTAATTGTGAAACTATATCTAGAACCACCACGCAGTGACCCTGATCGATGTAGCTGTTGGAGGGTTCCGGACGTTCGTAATACGCAATTTTACGATATAGTCTGAGAATTGCTTTTAAGACGTAAAGATGTAGGCAGGCGTGTCAATCGATACGCATGCACACACATAAGTTTGTTACTGTAATGAGCGTATGTATGCGAGAACGGGCAGTGTAGCGAGCGTATATGTGTTCGAGAGCGAGCAGTGCGGCGAGCGTGTGTGTGTGCCATAGCGGCGACGAGAACCGACAGCAGATAAGCGGAGCTCAAAGAACGCCGGCGTCGGTCGGCGCTTTGATGACGATAAACAAGGCCATAAATTATACGAACACAATAAGCACTCCAGTAAAGTCAAGTATGTCATTCTGGAACTTTCTGGATTGTTCGTAATCAGTATAAATACCTGTTGACGTGGCCAGTAACAGTCAGTCAGTTCACAGTGAGCTTCCGAACAAGTAATATAAATAGCGAACTACGATATACCGAGTGATATAAATACGCATTTTCCTTGTGATATAAATAAGTCGTTGAATTATTATTAGTGTTTAAGTATTCTGTTAGTGTTTAAGTGTTAAATAAATAGTTGTAAAATAAATATCCGTTAAATAAATAAGTTCTACTAGAAAAGTCGTTACATTACTTTTAATTTCGCTTTTTGTATCTTTACGTTTTTGTGTTGTTACCTGTGTACACAACAACTTCATCATTTTTGTTACATTAAACTGTTAAATCAAGGGTGTTGGGATTATTATTCGAAAAACCTTTAAAAACACCTATACCACATGTATACCCTCCGATTTAAATTAATTTAAACATAAGCGATTATTACATATTGGTTCGCTAACTGCGATACTGCGCGAAAAATTTTGGATAGTATCGGGAAAACCCTTGATAAAAAATATAACACGTCAGTGCCAGGCGAAATGCCAGTGGCATTAAGTAGTTGATGGCAGACTTAGCAAAGCTGCGTATCTAGTGATGGAAGATATCGTGATTATCCAACGTGACTCGTTACTGTGACTTTAATATCAGTGATTTTTAACAAAGACATGTGACAAACCGTGACAATTGACAAATAGTAATGTGTGGCATGTCACGATTTAAGTGATACTGATATACCGGCTACTCTAATATTATTAATTGATATTTAGCATTATCTGGTAACCGACACCAGCACTGAGTATACAGATGTTTATTTGTAAATATATTTTAATGAAATGATTTATTAAAATACAGATATGCATACAATAGATTTTATCCGTCGTTTTATTAATGTCTTTTTTATAATGGTACATACTACATATTAATTGTTAAATTGTTATATTGATGTAGTTTTATATATTGAAAGTGTGAAACCAAATAAATGGAGATTTGAATTAATCATTACATCATTACTCGTAATAAAATAGTTGGCTTTGAACGTATTTTTTTACTTCACCGCACATTGCAGTTTAACATCGGGGAATACCCTTATATTTGTATGTGAGCGTTCCCGCTAATCAAATCACTCGTTTATGTTAGGGCTTTTGCACCGACCAGCCGGACTATATGGGAATTCCCTGGGAGCCACTGGGTGGACCCAAATGGTCATTCCCTGGAAGCATTTAAAATAAGTTAAATATCCCCTTTGTTCAATTCAGTTATTTATTCCTGAAAATACTTTGTTTTGTGACAGCTATCCTGATTGTTATTGTCTTTTTTTTTAATAAAATTCTGCCGTCTTAATAGTGGTGAAAGTAAAGTTTAGAATATTTTGTTGTTGTCTCCGAAAGTGCTACGAAAAACAAAAACTAGTTCACTATAGCGATTTTTTGAAACAATCGATGATGAGTATGCAAAATGTAATATGTGCAAAAAAAACAATGTTCTTATAGAACAAGTACATCAAATTTAAAAAAACATTTACTACGTATACATCCTACAGTGGATATTGCTCCAGACCAGCGATTCCAAGCATATTCTAAGGTAATGTACAACAAATAGGTAATTTTTTTTGCATTATTATTCCTTTTAATCATAGGTTGGTGAACTTCTTCCATCTACGTCTCAAACACACACGCAGACTAACAGTAGTGAACCCCAACCATACACCTCAAAATCTGCATACCCCCAAGAAAACGTTAATAACAATAAACCCCAACCACAACGGTCTACAAATAAACTGTATCAGGCTAGTGTAGAAGATGTTTTACCCCGGAAAATTTCCTATAAATCAAAAGATTTAATAGATAGGAAATTATTAAATCTATTCACCGAAGATCTACAACCATTTTCTATTATAGAAGACGGTGGATTTAAAAAAATTGTATCGGCTTTAAATCCAGCCCTATATGAACAATGTTTAACAAACACAAAAAAATTAATAACAACAGGAACAACTTTTTGCCTCACTACAGATTCGTGGTCATCTATTAATAAACCAGTTATACTGCATTTACTGCACACTTTTTGGACAACCATTTTGCATTACGTTCATTATTACTAGAGTGTTCCGCAACCGATTTTCGCCATACGTCTGCGAATTTAGCTTCAGAATTGAGAAGAATAATTTCTGAATGGGGTATAGAAAATAAAATAATATTAGCTGTCTCAGATAATGCTGCAAATGTGCAAAAAGTCATACAGAAATTGGGTTGGAAGCAGTTAGGATGTGTTGCACATACTAAAAGCAATAATGCAAATGATAAACTCATAAAATATCAACAGAACTTAGGGAAAACACCTTTGAAATTGATTTTAGAAGTAGCTACCAGGTGGAATTCCACCTTTTATATGCTACAAAGATTTATCGACTTGGAAGAAGCTATTAAGAGTACCATGGCTATTATTTAAAAGGAGTTGCCAGTTGTTACAGGAACCGAATGGAGAATAACTAAAGAGCTATATTTAATTTTAAAAGCATTCAAAGATGCCTCAAAAACATTAAGCGGAGAACACTATTGTACTGCTGCTCTTGTAATCCCCATGTATAACGGCTTAAAAAACGTTTTTGATAAATTATCAAAAAAGGAATTCTCGCAACCTGTTACAGTTTTTTTTACAACTCTTGAATGTTGGTTTGCGGGAACGATTAGGAAATGTTAGTAAGAGCAATACATTATCTATTAGTACTTTTCTGGATCCAAAATTTAAAGATGTAGGTTTTGCTGATAAATCTACTGCTGAACAAGCAAAAAAAATAATCATATCGTTAATTTCAGAAAAAAAATAACAAAAGAAACACGCGAATTTCAGCCAGAAGTGGTGGACAAAACTCAAAGTACAGTGGAGAATATGAATAAAATATCACTGTGGTCAGATTTCGATAAAACTGTTGCCGCTTCTCAACCAAAAGGAACATCCTCATCTCGAGCTATTATTGAGATGCAGAGATATATGGAGGAAGACACTCTGTCAAGAAATGGTAATTCCTTTCTTTGGTGGAAAGAACATAGCCAAATGTTCATCTCTCAAAAATAGCTCGAGAAAGACTGTGCTGTTTAGCATCTTCGGTTCCGTGCGAACGATTGTTTTCTAAAGCAGGACAGGTTCTTACAGACCGTAGAAATAGATTAAGTCATAAAAAAGTACAAATGCTACTTTTTCTAAATGCAAACCAAAAATATTTTTTAAAATTGTCTATGGTCACATATGAACTGTACCAAAGGAAATATACAATGCAATCTTTTAAAATAAATAAATTTTGCATGTTGTTAATGAATCTTTTTGTTTTTTTTGTCTCCTGTTTATAAAAAATACGTATTATATTTTATTAAAATTATTTGTTGCCTTTTTTTAAATGATCATTGATGTGATAACATTATGTATATATAAATTTACATATATTTAAAGTTGACGTTTATATATATAATCTTATATGTCTTATATTTTCTTCATATTATTAAATTTAAACAAGAATGTTTAAATATTTCCTTTCACGATAGACGAGATATAGGTAGTACGGTACATACATATCTACAGAGCATCTACATATAACATATTACACTTTTTTACAGCGACAACGCGATAAGTCGGAATAAACTTACAGATATACAAATAATTACACAATACACACACTACGAAACTACGCTGCTATGAAATACGAAGAATATTAATTTGTGTAGGACAAAATCACGTCATAACAAAGTAATATGATTGAATCGAATAATCCCGAACAATCCCGAATGCAAATAGAAGATTCACGTCACGGCAAAATATCAACTTTGGTAACAGTCGTTACCCGTGACTTTTTTGTATCAGTGACAAGTCACAGACACAATAAAACACTAAGTTTTGGTTACAAAATTTATTATTTTAGATCACGATGACCATTTCGACTTACAAAATCTTCTTCAGGTGAAGTACAAGTCACAGGTTGTGAAATATCTCCCATCACTATGCGTATCACTCCAGCCAGGCCATTTGTTATTTGCGGTGTTGATTATTGCAGCTCACTTTTGATTGAAGATCGTAATGACTTACTAAGGCCGTTTGTGGTGCACTGTAGATGAAACATATTTAAATAACGGAAATTTATAAAACAACGATTTTTCAACAATTTTTTTTTATTTTACTCGACGAATCGTTCCGACCGGCTGGTCATTGTTATAGAATTAGAATCGACTGCGCTCATGAACTCCCTATTGTGTATGGTGTCGTGTTATTAACGCCGTGCAGTTATCGCCGCGACCTTTTTGCGTGCAGGTATCGCCGCGAATGAAGCAGCTAAAATTATATCGGGCATTTAGCGGCGCTAGTATGCCATTGGTATATAGGTCTATGTACAATGCTTTTATTTTAAATTTTATGTTAAGTTTATGCATTCTAATTTTGAACGATATTTTAAACACAAATTTTTACTCTCCTTCACACTTTAACCCATGCTTAGGACTGGCAATTTTGTTCAACAAAATTGGCGAGTTTAAAAGTATAAGGATTATAACTCTTCGTTATACTATGTACAAAAAACTTAAAAATCTAATTAACAAAGTGATTACATTTATGTCATTTTTATACTTATACCAATTCAACTTATTCTAATTTTTAAGTCTGTCAAAATATTTTTTTTCTAAAATAGTGGCTATCCTTTCATCGATTTTTAGATATTTAATCTTTCTTTTCTTTTTTAATTTTCCAACATCCGCTAGTAAAAATTCTTCGCACGAACACGGACTCTAATTGATCTATACAACTCCTCATATTATTCCCTGTTACCATGCATTTCTCAAAAACGTGTTACATTGTCTCTGGTTCTATTTTGCATACTATACATATTTTCTTCTTCCTAGTATCTTGTACCCCAGATATATTGCCTTTAACTTTTATGCATTCCTTTAGTAAGAAGGTAGCTCTACCTTTTGAAATTCGATTTTTTTCTTCATGTTTTAGTGCTTTTTTTAATGTATTTTAATGCCAATTTTCCTGTCCTAGTTTCTTCGTGCAGCAGATACTTTGGCGTATTGTGACCGCTGTAAGGGGTTTCCCTTAAGTTCTGTTCAAAATCAAAAGAAGAAAACCAAACAAAATTTAACTTTTCAAAAATCTTTATTTATTCATTTAATTCGAAGAATTTGGTTTTAAATGGAATTTCTAGTGAAGGACCTTTTTAATTACGTTGTGATAATAAGAATGTAGTAACCTAGATTCTATAATGAATTCCGTACAAGCTATGTATATGTGCTAACAAAGAAAACTTAGGAAATTTTAACCACATGCTTTATTTACAATTGCCCTTGATATTGCTTCGGGAAGACAAACACCTTTTAATATAAATACCAGAGAATTTGGGGTTGGAGCAGATGTATGAGAACCTTAATTACGAAAATAATGTGTTGGTACAAAGTTCGAACTTCGCCAAACCGTGCACTAACGAATTGTGTAGGCAAAACTCTAGCATGTTCATTTTGAACTGGGAGAAGGAATGTCTTGCTAGTCGTGTACTCTAACCGTGATTAAAGCCACAAACGCTGTAAGTCCATGGGCTACCTTGGTAGTGCGTTCAGAATAAAATCCAAAATTCAAACGCTTTAGACATGAATAACTTCGTGTTTTCAAATGGCACCTACCATATGTTATTTTTTCATTATATTCGTTTTTCTTCTATTTCTTTTAATCCATATAAATGCTTTCTATTGTATTTGAAAAATTGGAAATAATTTTAAGTTTTTACAAAAATAGCTAATTTTACTATTGGTATAATAAATAATAGTGATAATAAAAGTAATCGATTGTCGGACACTTAAGCGTTTCCTCACTAACGAATAAGTATTCATAATTCAGATAATATCTATGCATTTCTAAGCTATTTAATTATAATTGTTTCCCTTAAAGTTTGAAAATCAGTTGTTTTGTCAAGCGAGTTTTGAAATATCAAGAACATTCTGCTTAATAATAGGCCTGTGGTTATTTACCTTATTTTTACATCCTGCTTTAAGTATTGGCTTAACAAATGCAGCTTCGAATTAACCCAGATTGATTCCCATTAATAGGGATTTATTATATATAATGTGTAGAGGTCCCGTCAAATGAACTGCAGTCCTCTTTAAGAAAAAATGATGCAATCGAGAAGGACCCACAGCAAATACGCGTTGATTTCCTGCAATTTCTTCAAAATATTAAGCATCGACACATTCAAATAACACAGATTCAGATATTGAGAGGGCACAACACAAAGGAGGATGCAAATTTTTTGTGCAAAGAGTTCAACAGATTCATTCATGTCTTCTTCTACTTTATTATCGTACATGTAATTATATAGGTAAGCTATTGTCGCTCTCTTCAATTCAACGTTTCAGATAGTTTTTACAATTAAAATTTTGTAACACGCGACTATTATCAAAATAATCGATTTCGAAAAAAAAGATTTTTTTTGTGATAACGATAACAATATGTTTTTATTGCTCAATTAGTAATGGTAGTAATAATTACCGATAGATGTTTTTTTTTTCAGGTAAACAAGGAAAAAACATGGATAATTGTTGGTATATGTAAAAACACGTTCTTTTTTTTTTTTATGTCATGTGGAACGATCGTTACTTGAAAACACTTTTTTTAATCTTCTAGAAATTATTTTATACCTAAGAGTATTTACAGAATCGAAAATCTTCTTTGTTTTGGAATCAAATTATTCACACTGACAATTAAAAAAAAAATGGTTAAGAGACTTATGAATATTCTAAGCAAACGACTAGAAAAGGACATAAAGCACTTCTGTTCTTGGTTATTACACCCACTTTTATTGACTTCGATTTTTTTTTAAATTAAACGGGCCAAGACGACCTTGTGTTTTGTAAATTGTCAAAACCATATTTTTTACGTCCACGGGCATTTATTCTAAAGTGTTACCTATCTTTGAAAAGTAATTTTCAAGGTTACCCGTAGATTTTTCGAAGTAATAAGGGAGCACTGACATTTGTTAATTTGAAAAATAGCTGAAAACAAATATACGTGGGTGTAAGTAAATTATAAGTGGAAATTTTCTGAAGAGCCAATTCATTTCGATTAGTTGTAAAAGCTTCTTTTATAGATGTTAAAAATTCCTTACATCAATCGTGAATACCTCCAATAACTTCTGAAATTTATTTTACAAAATAGTAAAACTATACATAGGTATGTATGATTAATAACGAAATATGTATATTAGCAAGTCATGAAATAAAAAAACCTGATTTAATAGCTTTCCGGTAGACACTAGATTATAAGGCGCAATAAAAGCAATTAAACAAAACTAATAGTACTTCCCTGAAAGAGCAGTGATTCTGAGAAAAGTAAATAAAATAAATTCCGATCGCTTGCGAAAAATAAACTGTGTTCAAAATTACGTCCAAACAAAATTTTTTTACGAATAGTAAACAATAGAGATTGGAAACTATAAATTAGATAGGACAAAACTGTATATTTTTTGTGGGAAAGGGGTTTCGTTTCGTTTCCAAAAAATTAAATTCAAAATTGTTTTCAATGTATCGCTCTTCCATGTCATTTATAAACAAATGTAAATTAGTCTTATCTATAGTGATGTACAAGATACCCTGTACAAAGTATCTGGAATACAAAATACAAGGTACTTTTAAAATAAGTATTTCAGATACCAGATACAAATAACTTTCTGGAATGGTATCTGAAATACCAGACACAAAATACGCATCTTTCAAATACAACAACAATTTATTGAACGTAAGTTTATCTTTTTACGTGAATTATTTACGAACAAATCGCATTGATCGTGCAGATGTGACAAGACAAAATATTATACTTTAATGATTTTAATTAAAGACTTAAGTAAAACCAGTAAAATAAAACATACGTTTCCATATTCGCGATCTCGAATCTTACAAAGGCTATATAGTTGATACCACACAAAAAAATATGGTATAATTATAAATGACACGAGTCAGGGGGGCTTCATAGCCGATGAAATTATATCAATTTGGTCCCAGACTAAAGTTTTAAGTCCGCGTTTAGTTTTATCTATGGTAACATTGATATTTAAAATTAATGGCACCATAGAATCTTGTCACATTTTGTGAAGAAATTCATAGACTGCTATTACTAAAAGTATTTTAGCAAATAGTATTTAAGAAATACTAAGATACTAAACAAAAGGTATTTAAATACAAGTTACAAAATGAATTTTAAAAAAGTATTTTAGATCCAAGATGAAAATACGTATTTTGTATCTTGAATCTGTATCTTTTCTTCTTATCTATCACCGAAACACATAATCGTCAATTCGAATACTACTTGGACACTTCTCTTCTTTCTGTACTGATTCTGAGTAAATCTTTGCATTCCTCGAAAATCAAAACTAAATTCCTCGATTATTCGAATGTTCTGAATGAGATGTGAGTGACTGTTTTGAAACCCTGAACTGTAGTATATTATTGTGAAATGTTAACTAATCGGTGCCAACGATGGCAGTATAGTACCAATCTAATCTAACCTCACCTACCCAGAACGTTTTGTGTGTCCGTAATAATAGCAAAATGATTTAAGCTAATTGTAAGACAAGAAATCATAATCAGGTTGACAATTTAGTATCATGACATCAGTTGCTTTTTGCAAACTTTTTCTCAATCGTCTATATAATTTTGAGAAAACTTACATATCTCTGAAAATTGTTGCAAACGTTTCTATTTAGACTGATTTCTTCCCTTCACCACACATCCCATTTTTTATTTTTACTGTTATGAATACTATCCGTCAAAGCTTGGACGATGGTGCATAGCACTTCTCCTATTAGCGCATTGCACTTACCCTATTAGTGCATAGCACCTATCGGCGGTTCTTGTCGAAAATCATATGTATTTTTTAAATTTTGTTTTATCTAAAAATCGTAAAATACTCTAACCTAACTTTTAGTATTTATGACGTAGAGCACATCTTATTATTTTAAAGAGGCCGCCCTTAAATACTAAAACGTATTCTACATAACGCATTTACCATTCTATTGCTTCAAATATTTATTATTATTCAATTATTTGCGCAAAAGTTAATAATATTTAGCATTTTACTGTGTATATATTATTTGATTTACATATTTATGTTTTTATGTCTAGCATGAAAGCTATAATGAACACTATGTATATTTACGCGAACACCCACCCGCTTCTGTAACTTCCTTCAACCCTTAAATAATTTGATTCCCATCCTTGAAAATATCCCCGCCTCTCAAAAAACATGCACGGAGACACACTCACACACATACACACCCTATCATAACCGTTTCTCCCTTGTCATCTTGAAAAAATTTAAGAATACTGTTGTAGTGGGTGGGTGGTTGGGGTAGTTGTGAGTGCGTTCTAGGTGGTACTTACAAAGCGTAGCGGTTGTGGGGGTTGGGTGTTTTAAGAGGGTCAAGAACTCTACCCCTACCACACCCTCGAACCCATCCCAAACATTTATTTTATCTATATTTTCCACCCCCTTCCCTTACCACCCTCTACACAACCCCCAACCCCCCATCACACTACCTCCTACAGCAGCCCCCCCTTCTGACACCACCTTCATCCTCTTTTATCCTGCAAGAAGTTCTCAATGTTTCGATTTTGAATTCTCAAAGTGAAAAAAACATTTGAATCGAAACGGGGAGGTGGAAGTAAAAGCGTACAATTACCATGTTTTCTAAGATGATCGCTAACCTTCATAACACATCCCATATTTTACTGTAATAGTACTTACTACCCGTCAAAACTTGGAAGGTGTTGTATAGCCTTTAACGAACTTACCGTAACCTATCGCCGGTTTATGGCAAAATTCAGATGTTTTTTTTTAATTTCGAATAACCTTCAAATGATTATGTTAATTTAATTTTTTGGAACTCACTTTGAGAAAAATATTCATGCTCGAATTAATAAATTTAATATTTAAATTAAATAAAATAATTTCTACTTGTATTCTATCTCACATTTCTTTAAAGTATACTAGCGGTCCGTCCCGGCTTCGCACGGGTGGTAGTAGTAAGGATTCCTAATTTTTTAATAATAAATATATCCTACTACCATCGTATAATATCCCTGGGGCTTATAACTTACCAAGTGATAATTGATCAGTTATCGAGCGAGATGAAAAATGATTAAATAACTGAAACAACTATTAAAAAATAGGGGTTGGTGATGGAAGGGTGAAAATTTAGGGTTGTATGTATTTTTTTAATGCCACATTATAAAAAGATTAAAAAAACAATTTTTGTCCAAAAAATTAAAAAAAAAATGTTAGGGGTGGATAACCCTTATCACTTAGGGGTATGAAAAATAGATAGTAGCCGATTCTCAGACCTACTATGCATATAAAATTTCATAAGAATCGGTCAAGCCGTTTCGGACCGATTTGACTTGCACGTGTATGTGAGCGCGCGCTATCTGGCAACGCAGCCTCCCGATTTTGTTATGGTTTTGGCGCCGACCAGCCGAACTGATATGATGGTGATTTCCTGGGAACCCAACAAGTCCAGTGACGCATTACATTTAAAATAATAATACAAATTCAATCATGTTCAATTGTTCCCTTGTTCTGGCATTCTTGACCAAGCTACTGGTATAGAAAGAACACTGTATTTTTCGGAGTGACAATACACGCATATTATAGTTAACCATCGCACGTTTCATTGACTTAATATTAAAGAAATCTCAAATCTCACATGTATATTTATTTGTGTTAACCATGAAAACTGCAATGAATTTTATTGCATGATTCTTTATAAATTACATTTATTTTCTCATTTCGTATCTTTCATAAACGATCTTTGATAAACGTCAAACTTCCATGATTAGAATCTACACGTCCAAGTAATAACAACATAAGCTCCGCCCATCCCTCTGAGCAGTTGTTTCCTTAGAATCCGGACATGTCAAAATTAACGATCTGTAATTACAAATTCTAATTAAACGACACCACCTTCCGTTTCGAAAATAGGCCTATGCAGCTTTTTGGTCCTTAACTTGGACGTTTTAATTGTCGACAAATTGAAGATTATCCTATCTTCGGACGAGATAGATCTGAAAATTATGACTTTTAACCAAGAACGCGTTTTTACCCATTTTTATTTGCTAATATCTTTTAAACCGCTCAATAAATCGGTATGAAATTTTGCGAAACCCTACTTCGTTTTAATCTTAATCGATATGGTTTACGGAATTTTGCGAGTCTTATGCAGTTTTTCGACAATCCTTAGTCGAAAAGTGCAATTTTCGCTACTTTTTCCATGGCTAACTGAGTGTTTCACTAGAACATTATTATATAGTATAGATAGATGACTAGAACATTATTATATATGATTAGTCGAAACCGTCTAAAATTGGACGGTGGTCCATTGCATTTAAGAAATTATAATCAGGGCGACTAGAATATGCAAAAAAAGCGTACACTCAAAATTTTGTAAAATAAGCGCATAAGGAATAATTATGACATATGTCAGGTAAAAGTGAAGAAATGTTACAGGTGTGGTAAAAGTGTACACAGCTCATGTCATTGACCAACTATGGTAGAAAAGAAGAGGAAATTGTTCTATTTTATTTTAAATTTAAATCTGATATGATATATTGAATATAGAACTTTTAACAGTAATTTAGACTATTATATAAACCTAATTAAAAGTGATTTTGTTCTTTCTCTTACCTATTTCTCGTGAAATCATTCTGGTTGCAATAATAATTGGTTGTTTTGGTAGTTTAGCGTTTGCACTTGCTCTTCTCTCAACCATGGTGATGGCGATTCCTCCTTCCTTCACAATTCGGTCCCCATCTTAGAGACGTCTATTTTTTTTTTACGTTACTGTCTTAATACTGTCGCATTTATATCATCTCTTCCGAAGGCATCCTCACTGAGCATGATGGTAGTTATTGGAGGTCTTTTTCTTTTCCTCATCTCCCATCTCTCTCCAAAGCCGAACATGTTCCCGTCAGAGTCCTCCAGGGCAACCATAGTTCTCCTATCTCTACCAAGCAAACTCTAGTGTCCTTCTCACTGTCTTTAGTTTTAGTAGCCCAATTTTTCGTACGCTAATTTGGGAGATACCCCTATTTAATAGCTCACTTAAGCTTCCTAAACAGTTCGTCGCCTCCTGAGTTGCTGTTGATGGTAACTCCTATCCTACCCGCCTCCTCCACTTTTCCTTTCCTGATTCCTGAACAATATACGTCCAATCGGACTTGATAGAGTACCAAACTTCTTGGATTGTACCCTTTTCCTCCTACGCGTGCCTCAATTTCCTATTTCCAGGGAGTCGCTCGATTCACTCCTGCCTACTGATTTCACTGTTGGTGATCATTATTAGGCTATTGCCATGCTCTAAGTTGGCATCATCTCTCCCTACAAGTTGGCAGATTATAAATGTCTTTTCCGAAAAAACTTCATTGAGATTTGGGAAATGTCTGTATAATCTCTCCTTTTTCGCGAACACGTGTAAAATCTTCCATAATTTCGTCACTGCCAGCCTGCGTTTCCACAGACCTCACTGTCTTTTCCGGCTCCGTGACAGTCTTGGTAGCTGTGTTGCGTTATGTCGGTTTTCTCCTCTTGCCGAGCCTCTAACACCTCATTGACTTTATTTCTCTGTAGCGTTTTGCAGTTGTGTCAAAATTATTAATGTATTTAGACTTTTTAAGTATGCCCCAGAATATTTCCACTTTTTTGCGCACGCTATTGACGCAGTTGTTAAATTCTGTCATCTCTGGAGTCTTCTTCTTCTTTCGATCGCTTTCTCTTGGAAACTTCCTTCTGATCACACTTCGCGTCTTTCTCATTAACTTTATTTCCCTTCTGTGAGGGAGGAATTTTTGAAGGGATATCCTCTTCATCCGAACTTAATGTTTTGAAAATTTGCTTCTTAACGTGTCTGTGATCAGGAATACAAGTTACTTCTCCTTTAGTATCCTTCGGAGATGTTCGTTTAGTTTTACAGCTGCTTGAGAAAGAGTAAAGCTCATTAGCTCCTTACTTGCATCGCTCGCCGGTCGCGTACATCCACCTGATAGAGGCGTTGGTTATAGCTGTTATTCATGGGAGTAGGCAACTCACCCCCACACTCATTACCATTGCACATTCATCGAAGACCCGAACTGTCAGACGTAGCACTAGCCGCACACTCATTCGGGCGACTCCTTAGACTAAGAAAGGGCACTGAATCGTCGACTGCAAATTGTGAACGCGTGGGATCACGAGACAGCGCTCAGTACCGCAACATAAAATGTTAAGAGGGAGTTTGTTTTGTTACCATTATTCGTACAATTATCATTCCATACAGAGTATCAATTGTTTATTTGATAAAGTAAACAATTATTAAGCATTGTTGTTTTGCGTCATAGGTTACTAAGAAAAATTTATTTATTTTAAGTCATGTAGAATACATGTTCAATGAAATTAAATGCAAAGAATTATTTTATTAACGTTAATTAACATGATGTGGCGGAACTATTAAACCTTAAGACGAATTTTACTAATTAATTAATTTTACTTTTTTAGATTTTTATAACTAAAAGTGACGCCGCCTATGGTAATATTGTGGTAAACGCATGCATCTTACAACTTTGAAAGTATTTTTTGTTTCTTACACTATCAGTAAACCATTCCAACAAAAAAAATATGATGCATTAATGATTATTGTACGTAAATCATAACATATTTTAAGTAGTATGTAAACGATACACAAATTAAACACGATTTTCTTTGCTTAACCTTACTACGTCAATTTTTTTTAACTTGTGAAATGTGATTTCTGGTTCATTTCTTTCACTGCGGCTTTTACAGCCGTAAGAAGAACAAATCAGCATTGTTTTAAACAAAAATCCACTAAAACCTAACTACACTATTTAATTATATTGACACTTACACAACGATATCAGCGCACTGTTTGGGATCTTTTAATGGGCAGTACCAAAATAAAGTGTCAATTTTCGACGTACAGTCGGCTTACGAGTTACGTGTCCCCTCTCTTTCCTAGTCTAACGGCGACTCCTACGTCCGTTGCCTTTACTACGGCTAACGAGTCGGACCAACCCTGTTGGACGTCTAACAGCGGACGTCCAAGTATCACTTGGTCTACACCGGTACCTCTCATATCTAAGGGGCCATCTGAGGGACGCGTCCGGTAGTGGTGGTGCTCCCCCCGGAACCTCACCTATCCTATTATTTTCTTTGCCAATAAGCTTATTACATTCTACTGTCGTATTATAATCATCTAAATATTTCTTCAAATATTGGTTTTCTAAACAGTCTGTTTTTGTCGCTGGATGAATAATTGGTTTCTTTTGTGCTTGTCTATTGTTTTCTGTGTAAATAACTTTATTGTTGTACTTTCTGTAAATCCCTTTTAATACTTTAACTTGTGTACCAACAGCATGATGCATATCACACGAATGTACCTTTTTTTTACTCAAATCGAGTTTTTACATATTTGAGGTTAAGCGAGAAAGTCAAAACCTACAGCGTAGATTGTGCATATAGAAACTCAAAAGTCAAAATTGCTTACGAATCTATGGCACGATGAAACAGATATTCTTTGAAATCATACCCTTTAGTTGTTTTTGGAAAATGCTTACCGACATTTTTCGACACATTCAACTTTAATTTTGTTGTTTTGAATATCATTATTACATATCAACGAAAAAAAACTTCCGATCACAAACTTCCAGAATAAATTCAAAATTACAAGCTCGTCTCCAAGAAATTTGGAACTATTTCACTCCAGTTGATTACCATTTTAATGAGACATACTGCGGCACTGATTCTCTATTTAATTTTCTCTATTTGATTTTTGTTGATTTTGTGTTAATTGACAATATTACAAATTTTTTGAAAAAATAGCTTCTCTATTAGTTAAAGTTAAGTTTAATGTGTAAATAGTTAATGAAGGTTCCCTACATATTTAGCAAAACGGCTGATTTAAATTTACTTTCTGTGAACACAATACATTTCCAGGAAACATATTTTTTTTGAGTTGGACCAACTTAAAATTTTTGACACCTTACGTTTCGGTACATATGTATGAAACTCGACAAAAGAGGTAAGTGCCTGTATACAAACGTCATTTACGTAATACGTATATTTTAAACTCGTTTGTTTGAAGGAGAACATGTTACAAAAGTCTTTAATTTTCAAAAAAGGTCGTTAAAGAAAGCAAGATACGGTATAATAATTGACTTAAAAAAAAAAAAGAAAACCTGTTTAAAAAAACATAAAAAGCTAGTTAAAGTTAGCTAAAGCGCAGAAAATAAACCTTTTTTATATTTTGTATATACATATATGTAGTATGTTATCTGCTATTTTACGATAATATCCATTATTATGTGTATGTTGTTTATTATTTTAGGATTTTATGTTTTATGAGATACTACAATATATAAAAAGTTGTACATAAAAGCTAAAGTACTAATTTTTCCAATACCCAATACGAGAAATAACAATTATTGTAAATTATCATACATAGGCAAGTCTACTTACTACTTACTACTTGCATTTTATTATTTTTAAAAAAACACTGCATCATAGAAAACCCCAAGCAAATTAAGCAAATTTATAAAGAACAATAAAGGTAGGACTAAAAATTCCAACATATTAACATGTGGTACTTGTAACAAATGCTATATAGGCCAAACAGTCAGAACATTTAATAATACTAGAATTAATCAATTCAATAGAGAATATAAAATTTTACTTTGTTAAATAAAAGCATCAAATTAAATACTTTGGAAACCTTAGAAATTAATAAAATAATCAAAATTTACAACTTTTGTTATGACTAATAGAACTAAACTCGTTACCATTATTAGATTAAATTATTAATAATTTAGAACTACAACATTAGTTAAAATAGATTCAAGTGGATATATAAGCCATCAGTTTGTATCTGTGTCAGTGTAACACTACATATGGTAAAGCTACTTTGTGAAATTTTACTTTTTTGTATTTTATTTATGAATACAAGGAGATTATGAATTTTCACCACGTAAATGCCGAATCTATTATATACGCTTTTTTGAAGTTGGTTAGAAAGCGAAAGATATCTCTTACAGTTACCGAATTGCTTTACATAAACATTGAAATTGGCGCACCCTGAACATTTCTCCTAAAAAGATTTAATAATTGAAGTTGCATAAAAAGACTGTTTGAAGAAGATCTTATTACAGATAGGTATAGTTTTGAGGCTTTTGCATAATTTTAATCAGACTCTCCTCAACACTTCTACTGAAGATGTCAGCCGCAGTTGTTATGAAACGTCAGAACTAAATAGTTCCTATAGACCACGGCCTATAAGCCCGAGCCCTAGTTTTTCTAATATAAAAGTTATTCACGAATTTGTGATTCTGACTGGGATTATTTTCAATTCCAACCTAAGTCTACTAATTCTGTATATTTTCGGGAAAAAAAATTAAATTGTTTTTACAAGACATAAAATCGATTTTGTTATTACAAGTCCACATCGTTACAATCTCTACACTGTCTATTGCAAAAGTCGCGGTTCGATTCTGTTGATAAAAAATGTTACTTTATTTATTATTTTCAATGAAAAACAAAGGGTACAAAATCTGTAATTATAAATCCTACCGGTACAAATATTGCCCTTTTATTGTAAAAGTGGCGCTTCGATTCTGTTTATAAAAAATGGTACCTACTTCTCTTATGAGTATAGTATTGATAGATTTATCCAGTGATTTTTCACAGGAATAAATGTAAATATTGCTTTCTAAACAAATAAGTACAGATTCTGTCATACATATTTTTATTTTTTGGTTTTGTTTTACGGTCCTGCTAGGTTTATACGAACAGCGCCACTATTTACTTTTTAACAGCACGTGGTACAAAATGGTACAAATTAGTACTAAAAAGTTTGATTTATGTCAATCGCTTCTGCTGATTTAGTCCTCCTAGCTTTAAAATGGTTTAGAATTGAATTAAAAGAAAAGTCGGAGTATAAAGAAAACGTTACCATGTATCAATGTCCGTCAACTTGACTATATGCAAATAAGTGAGTACTAGGTAATGCATGGGTTCTATAATGGCAGTTACGTAATATAAATATTAGTTAAACATTTTAGCAAAAATAAAACATTAATTAAAGGTCTGACGGTTATGTAAAACAAACAAATATGTATGTGAAACGCAACAAATTAATAAATATTTCAAGGTAGATTCTAAGACGAATGTAATTAAAATAAATACCTTGGTTTCCTTCTTATTTCATATCAAATTACCTAAATTAAAATAAATAATAACCAAATTCAAATGAAGGGATTTGTGTGAACTATCTTAAAGCGGAAAAATTATGCATGAATTTATTCATCTAAAACAGGAAATAATTGTAAATTTAAATTGTTAGCATTAAAGCTTATGGGTTTCTTATTAAAATATTTACCCATAAATTTGTGTACTTTAATTATTCTCGTTTGTTATAAAATAATTTTTATTTAAAATTTGTTGGCTAGGAAATAAAGTTTCACTTCCGACATTAACGGAATATTTCAAAACAACCTACGGATAAGTTGATTAGATTTAGTTTTGAATAGTAAAAACAAATTTACAATAGAAGCGATCGATTAAAGAAAATTAAAAAACTGGCCATTGAGCTACACAAGAGTCCGTGTTGTTAGCGCCGCGACCCTTTTGCATGCAGGCATCGCCCCGAAAAGTGTAGGTAAAATTATATAGTACATTAATCGCTACAAGTATACTTACCATCAGAGACAACGGCCAGATAGCCCGATAACAAACATACAACATTTAAGTTATGAATTCTGTTTTCGTATATTTTAAACAAAAAATGTTACTGCTCTTTACATTTTAACGCAGGCTTAAGATTGGCCATCTTGATTAACAAAACAAGCGAGTTTAAAGGTGTAGGCATTATAATATAAACCTTAATCATAATGTACAGGAAATTCAAATACAATGTGATTTCATTCGTTCCATATTTCTAAATCTTAATAATACTGTAGTATTCGTGGGTTTATTAAAATTTTATTTATAAGACTAAAGTACAGGAACACAATTTATATATACTTATTTAATAATAACTACTTAAAAGCACTATTAATTAATACGGAACTTAGCTTACTATTTATTTACAACACTCACTTATATGCGCGTCTCTATTTTTTGTCTCTTCACTTTTAACACTGTCGATTTATTTCGGATGTCACCACTTTCACGGTCAATTTATTACTCACTAACTGTCAAACGTCTTTCCACTTTTATGGCATCATGGAGCAATCCAGAAAAGTCTGTAATAGTTTGTAAGATTGTTTACATTTTCCGCGAACCGCTTAATTACTTTCCAGGAAGGCAGGTACGAGACACACGCCTACAAACACACTTATACACTGCCGAAAACCGCCCGCGGCTAGTTGAACCAGGCTACAACGCATACAAGCGTAAAACAATTGCATTAATATTATTGGGGATAATCTATTGTTAAATCTTCATTTCAAAAGTAATAATTATTACCAAAACCGAAATAATAAACAGTTGTTATGATCGGGTTCGTATTATTATCATATATAATAATATTAATAGAAACACTAAAAAAATAAACACAAAAATCGTGCGAAGAATTTTTACTAGCGGAAGTTGGAAAAAAGAAAAGAAAGATTAAATATCTAAAAATCGATGAAAGGATAGCCACTATTTTAAAAAAATTTTATTTTGACAGACTTAAAAATTAGAATAAGTTGAATTGGTATAAGTATAAAAATGACATAAATGTAATCACTTTGTTAATTAGATTTTTAAGTTTTTTTGTACATAGTATAACGAAGGTTTATAATCCTTATAGTTTTAAACACGCCAATTTTGTTGAACAAAATTGCCAGTCCTTAGTTGGGTTAATGTGTGAAGGAAAGTAAAAATTTGTGTTTAAAATATCGTTCGAAAATAGAATGCATAAACTTAACATAAAATTTTAAATAAAACCATTGTACATAGACCTATATACCAATGGCATACTCGCGCCGCTAAATGCACGATATAATTTTACCTGCCCTTTTCGGGGCGATACCTGCACGCAAAAAGGTCGCGGCGCTAACAACACGACACCATCAAATAGAACGAAAGGACAATAAAAAAAGGATGACGGAAATGATGTGGAAGAGGAGAGCAGCGGAAGCACAAGAAGAAAAATAAAATAATGTAAAATGTAACTGAACCAAGACTGCGCGATATTATTGTATCATAAAACGTTGTTCTATTAAAGGCAAAATATACATAGGTATATACTAAAATAGGGAACAATTTTTGTAGGAAAATATTTTTGCATCACACACGAATCGAAAGATCGCTCAATTAATAATGGACGTGACAACGACTATTTAAATGATTAAATTAACGAAATTCATTTTACGAACTTTGATATGACTGGATTGAGCGAATTTAGAAAAGTTAAAAAGGAGGCTGACCTCTTCAGAACGCCCCTATGGAAACTAAGTGAGAGATTGAAAAGAACGAGATCAGTTTTTAATGTCCTCTATAGTAGAAGTCTTAGACTAGGAAAGAGAGGGGACACGTAACTCCTATGCCGACTGTACGTCGAAAATTGACGCAATATTTTGGTACCGGCTCCATTTACTGATCCCAAACAGTGCGTTGACAGCGTTGTGTAAATGTGTCAATATAATTAAATAGTGTAGTTAGGTTTTAGTGGTTTTTTGTTTAAAACAATGCTCATTTGTTCTTCTTACGGCTGTAAAAACCGCAGTGAAAGAAATGAACCAGAAATCACATTTCACAAGTAAAAAGAATTTTACGTAGTAAGGTTAAGCAAAGAAAATCGTGTTTAATTTGTTTATTGTTTACATACTACTTAAAATATGTTATGATTTACGTACAATAATCATTATAATCATTAATGCATGATATTTTTTTTGTTGGAATGGTTTACTGATAGTGTAAGAAACAATAAATACTTTCAAAGTTGAAAGATGCATGCGTTTACCACAGTATTACCATAGGCGGCGTCACTTTTAGTTATAAAAATCTAAAAAAGTAAAATTAATTAATTAATAAAATTTGTCTTAATGTTTATTAGTTCCGCCACATCATGTTAATTAACGTTAATAAAATAATTAAATATTATTTAATTTCATTGAACAAGTATTCTCTTTGACATAAAATAAATAATATTTTCTTAGTAACGTAAGACGCAAAAAAACAGTTCTTAATAATTGTTTAAGTTATCAAATAAACAATTGATACTCTGTATGGAATGATAATTGTACGAATAATGGTAACAAAACAAACTCCCTCTTAACATTTTATGTTGCGATACTGAGCGCTGTCTCGCGATCCCAATCGGCCTCAATTTGCAGTCGACTATTACCTGTCCCCTCTCTTTCCTAGTCTAAGGTAGAAGTGTTTATATGAAAGGAAGATCGGCTGGAGTAATATAATTTTGAACTGCTGATATTATAATTTCCCTTCTTTTCTCCTGAAATAACTTTAACTAAAGTGTACATATTTGGGTAGACTTCGGCTGTAATTTTGTAAGGACCTGAATACAAAGGGTAGAATTTATAAACAACCTACTTGGATAGATCGAATATCAGATCCAGAGTTTTTTCTGGGAGGGACACAAGGAGCAAATGGCCAAAAATAATCAACAATAACTGTTAAAAATAAAATTGCACTATTTATATTAAGTTTGATTTGCCTATGCGTATGTAATATGATGGAAACTCCGCAACAAGTGCCCCTGTGCCTCCCCTTGAATCCACTCTTGTCTAAATAGAACCAAATCATTGAAGAGAAGTTTGTCGTTGGAGGAATTGTGAGAAGTATGGTCTGGCGATTTTTTCGAGACTGTTGCTTTCTGCGAATATCAGCACCAATATCCTCAAGAGATTTTGATTTGAAAGCTGATAAAAACGGAACAATAAGCTTTTGCAGGGAGTTTAGAGAATATTTACCATAAGGAATTTCCAAGCGAGAATATCCAATTGATAAATTTGGGTAACTGTTGAATAGTGACTTAATTCGGAGACGTTGGTTCACCCAGCATGTGAATTTTCACATAGTTCAGAACAATCGTCCTAACTCTTTCATCACACGTTCGGTGGGATTGGATGCGGGATGCCTTATTGAGGAAAAAGTTGGAATGATGCGATGTATTCGGAGAAGACTTTGCCATACCTTGAACGTATATTGGGTACCATGATCAAATAATACAACCTTGACTTTAATTATTTTGTGAGAATCGCTGATTATTTTCAGTGTGTAAACCTGCGCTTGAGCTCTTCGTAGAGGATATAATTTTACGAATTTTGAAAATAAATAAATAAATGACGACAGAAATATAGGAGCATTTGGAACACCCCTTGAGTAAAGGACCATAATAATAGACGGTTACCAAATCTGCTGGTTCATCTCGAATGATCGGATATTCTAATTCGATTAGATAACAGTATATAAACCCTACCAGGCTCATGTGTACTTGGTACCCGAATAGATACGCTGCTCACCTGGGGCTTCCCAGAGGTCCCGTAGTACCAATTTACATCATTGGTCGGATGTTCGGAGTCACTGCGACTCCCCCCAGTTAAGGTTACTTACACCCCTGGGCACTGGTCAGCCACTGGCAATCATGCCGGTTAGCTACCTTAGCCACCTGTAATGACTGACAGTCGAGACCATATTCGTGTATCCTCTACCACACATCTCTACTGAGATGCCGACTTTTACCCACCTAGAGTGGGACCGGTTGCGGTATATCTCAATATTATGGGTTAACGGCGTGTGACCTGCCCGCGGGACTAGTCTCGGATACTACGATAGGAAATACGCACCCGGTCCGACAGCTCAAACGGCTCCCATCAAGGGACAACGGAATAGGGCCGTAGTTTACTGTACATCGGTCCCAGAGCCAGTCCTTCGTGAACTCATCTCGGATACTAGCGCCGGTCACGCAATACTTCACGGTACCTCAAACGGCTGCCCGTCCGTTTACCCCACGAAGAGACTCTCTCACTAAGCATTAATGTCGGCTGGACTACCCCTCCACCTTTGATAAGTGACGGTGGAAGCCACTTTCGTTAAGCCTCTACCACACCTCTCTACTGAAATCCCTAACTTATAGTGAGATCGGTTGCGTGATATCTCAATTTTATGGGTAAGCGTGGTGTAGTCTGCACGAGGGATTAGCCTCGGATATGATAGGCATACGCGCCCAGTCTGACACCTCAAACGGCTGCCAGCACAGTTACTCCCGGAAATAGAACCGTGAGTAGGGTAAGATCACGGTTATTAAACTAATACGGTTGCCTCAGTTGCCGCCAACCAATCAGAGTGCACTAGCCGATGACGTATCTCAGAATGTACAGCGTAGAGGAAAGATATGCGAAATAAATGCAACTTGGAATATAATGTTTCACGTAATTGAAATTTAACGGGTTTTTTATTAATTCCATCGAATTAAAATGTACTTAAATAGGTGCTTTTATGTATTTTTAAGAAAATGTTCATGTATGTTATTAATAATATGTAGATACGCTAATTGACAATTCGCTTGAATTTCTTTAGTCTTCGTACTTGTCGCTGTTATTTTTCGTTTCAGAGATTTTTCCTGAAGTTGCAAATTTAAATACTTAATTCTTATAAATATTCTTTGGCAGCTAAATTCATGAAAACGTGCTGTTCTTTTTGGAATATTATTTCCGCCCCTAATTCTCTTGTTACGTGAAATTTATTAAACAGTTCTTCTAAATTTTGAATAATATATCAACTTTTTAACATTTTACGTAATTTTGACCAATGTACGAGACAAACCTACCATGAAATTTTCACTTTTTTCTATAGGGAACGTTTAGAAGTTCTGCCTTCAAATTTCTTTCAAAATCTGAAGGTAAAAAGTGCAGGCTACAAATCCGGGCGTTTATTACATTAATTTTATCGACTCGATGACATCGATTTATCCATTCTTTTTTTAATTGAACATCTTTTGGGAATGAAAGTCCTTATTTTTTTCCTGTTAGCTCTTACAAGAACCGACACTACGCGTATTCCACCTCCTACAATTTTATAAATGGTCTGCAAGTTAAAGATAGCTTAGCTTCATTCATAATTGCATTATTTTATAAAAAGAAAAATTGTTGTCCAGATAATTCTAAGTAGGTAGCTTAATTTTCAGATAAATAGTTGCCAATTAGAATAGAATCAGTTATAATTTTATTTGCATGTAGGTAATAGAATTATTTTTATAAAATTATTACAATTTAGGAGTTCGAAAAATGATCATAACTCATTACTTACTTTGAATTACTTATATTATTACTGGTGTCATTATTAATCGCAATTATATAGTATTTTATACGTATATACAAGTTTATGTACCTATAATGACAATGGCTATGGAGAGTAAAATATTTTTAGTTCGTTTTTATGAATTATCTACATATATACGGCATGTATACAATCCCTTAATTTAACCTACCCTTAAGTACTAGTTCAGTTTATCAAATATTTTTAGTATGGTATTTTAAAAGTAGTCTATTATTAAAGAAAACTATAAGCGAGTCGCAGACACACTATTGGCGCTGACTAAGTCGCCCGTAGCTTGTACATTCTGAGCTACGTCACAACCTACCCAGACCCCTCTTACCCCGCGCCTACAAGCTAATCGAACTGAGACAACCATATTAGTTTAATAACCATGGGGTAAGATAACCGATTCTGGCGCAAGAGGGGGAGTAAGGTCTTTAAACAAAGTATACAATGTAATTTAAATTAATTGACACCAAGTGGTTGAATGGTTCATGCAATATCTTTGATTTGTAAGTCAACCGTAAGGGAAAGAAGCGTTAATTTATGTAAGGGAAAAAGGGACAGTAAGGCGATGCATGGGAGAGTTAGTGAAAGGTTGGTTGCATCATGATGGATCGAAAAAGTTGACGTCTTTGCTCTGCTGTAGTACACAATAAACAGGAAAGCGTGTGTACATCCTCGATCTGATAGACTAGACCCGACTTTTCGCAGGTATGAATAAGTCTCCCAACGACATGCTCGGCAACACCAGTTTACGACATCGTAGTAATTCTTTGTGCAGCTGTGACAGAAATGCAGAGGTGCATTGGCAATAAATTCTATGCAATGGAATTGTCTCTCAGCCGTACAGCTTTCACGATGACGTCGACAAAATCCACATTGCAACCGGTGAAGTTTGAGGAATTTGTCTCCCTGAAAGGGTTAACCACAAGTGATACACGAAAAAGGTCCAAGTTGAATGGGTGAACCGTTCTCGTGCAGTGATGTTTGCTACAGAGATGGGATGAGTGGGGATGACCTAAAAAGGGTTTGCTTTGAAATTAGGACAAATTCGGTTCACAACATCCTCCGAGTAAGTTTTGCAGCTAATACAAACCTTAGAGCATTCCATAAGCCGACATGAAAGGCAAACAAAGCCTTTCGTGCTGGGACATAGCTGAAGACATTGTTGACATTGCAACTTTGTGATAACCTTATAGGTGATAGTAGATTGGACTACTTGTCTAGAACGTTGTACAGCAATGATAGCATGCCCACATAATAAGTAATTGTTGGAGACAAGAGTACCTTGGACTTGGCTCGTAGACATGTTGTTACTATGAGGAAGGTTGAAGAAAGAATGGTGTTGTGGACAGAGAGCGAATGATTAATATAGGGAGAATGGTGGGTATTCGGGTGGGAATAAAAGTGGGAATGAAGGTGAGGGGTGCAGTGGATGTGATAGGGAAGATAATGTTGGTTCAATGTAAAAAGTATAAGAGAAAAAAAATTATGAGAATTTAGTTTTTGAAAATGTACGAGAAAAATAAAGTACCGTCATAATCGACAAAACAAGACGGCATAGGAATGTGAATCATGATTAAGAAATGTGACACAATATGTCGGAAAACTAGTGTAAGAAGACACCTTTTTGAATGAGTAGCACATGAAAATTTCGGTAATGAGGTATCACATACAAAGACAAGACGAATGTTAACGAAATTCCACAGCGTAAGAAATGGGAGGGGTAAAAGTATGAAAATGAACCTTTACATCTATTTTTGAATATTTAGAAAATTAGCTTCTATCCTTAATTTCAAGAATTATTTTGAGGTATAAAGTGTGGTTTTCAAAAAAAACACTCACTTTCGATCTCGAAGTCCCACTCTATGACTTTGCAGTGTCGGATTTTGCAAATTCAGACAACTACCCCTTTCGAACTTAGGCCTCCTTATTTTGCATTGCTTTTTAACTAACCAAATTCTTATGGATAAATATACAAATAAGTATATACAAACACACAAATGCAAATAGGACTCTACATACTAACTTATTAACTACTGTACACGTACCCGTCGACCACCACCCTATTCCTTTGGTATATGCGCAAACTGCTGCGCCAGCTACAGCGCACCCGCGCCGAGCTTGGCCTTCACCTCCTCTTCCATGACGTCCTTTTGGAGACGCTGCCTGTCCACATATGCAAGCTGCGTCTCCTTCTCCGAAAGCTGTTTTACTTCCCTTTCTCGGTCGAATGATTATTACTATGCTGATTGTTTTAACTAAAAATTAGTTGAACCCGTCCAGCATTGGACGGTGGTGCATAGCATTTAAAAAATCATAATCAGGTTGACAATTTAGTATCCATACCTCAGTTGCTTTCTGCAAACTTTTTTCTCAATCGTCTATATAATGATCATGCTGTTTTAAGAAAAGTTACACATCTCTGAAAATTGTTGTAAAAGTTTCTATTTAAACTGATTGCTTCCCTTCACCACACATCCAATTTTTTACTATTATGAATACCATCCGTCAAAGCTTGGACGGTGGTGCATAGCACTGTAACAAATTTAATCAGAGGGGCCGCTTTGTACCGTAACCTCAAGATGGTGCGTAGCACTTACCCTAATGGTGCATAACATTTACCTTACTGGTGCATAGCACCTATCGGCGGTTTATGGCGAACTTCTAGCAGGACAAAAGAGGATGAAGGTGGCGTCAGAGGCGGGGCTGCTGTAGGAGGTGGTGTGATGGGGGGTTGGGGGTTGTGTAGAGGGTGATAAGGGAAGGGGGTGGTAAATATTGTAGATAAAATAAAAGTTTGGGATGGGTTCGAGGGTGTGGTAGGGGGACAGTTCTTGACCCTCTTAAAACCCCCAACCCCTACAACCGCTACCCTTTGTAACTACCACCTAGAACGCACTCACTACTACCCCCACCACCCACCACAACAGTATTCTTAAACGTTTTCCAGACGATTTTTTTAATTTTGATTTATCTAAAAATCGTAAAATACTCTAACCTAACTTTTAGTATTTATGACGTAGAGCACATCTTATTATTTTAAAGAGGCCGCCCTTGAATACTAAAACGTATTCTACATAACGCATTTACCATTCTATTGCTTAAAATATTTATTATTATTCAATTATTTGCGCAAAAGTTAATAATATTTAGCATTTTACTGTGTATATATTATTTGATTTACATATTTATGTTTTTATGTCTAGCATGAAAGCTATAATGAATACTATGTATATTTACGCGTACAACCACCCGCTTCTGTAACTTCCTTCAACCCTTAGATAATTTGATTCCCATCCTTGACAATATCCCCGCCTCTCAAAAAACATGCTCGGAGACACACACACACATACACACCCTATCGTAACCGTTTCTCCCTTGTCATCTTGAAAAAATTTAAGAATACTGTAGGGTAGTGGGAGTAGTAGTGAGTGCGTTCTAGGTGGTAGTTACAAAGGGTAGCGGTTGTAGGGGTTGGGGGTTTTAAGAGGGTCAAGAACTGTCCCCCTACCAAACCCTCGAACCCATCCCAAACTTTTATTTTATCTACAATATTTACCACGCTCTTCCCTTACCACCCTCTACACAGCCTCCAACCCCCCATCACACTACCTCCTACAGTAGCCCCTCCTCTGACACCACCTTCATCCTCTTTTTACTGCAAGAAGATCTCAGGGTGGAAAAACCATGTGAAGGGGTGGTTTCTGCGCCCAGCACACATGTATAATCTTGCTAGAGGCGATAAATGCTACAACATACTACTATTTCAATCGAAACGGCGTACAATTACCATGTTTTCTAACATGATCGCCAACCTTCATAACACACCCCATATTTTACTGTTATAGTACTACCCGTCAAAACTTGCAAGATGGTGCATAGCCTTTAACAATTTTTACCGTAACCTATCACCGGTTCATGGCAAAATTCAAATGGTTTTGTTTATTTCGAATAACCTACAAATGGTTATATTAATTTAATTTTTTGTAACTTACTTTGAGAAAAATATTCATGCTCGAATTAATAAATTCAATATCTAAATTAAATAAAATAGTTTCTATTTAAAAAAAAATCTGTTCTCTCACATATCATTACAGTATATTTATATACCTATTCTTGTTCAGCTTAACATGCTCCACAACATACTACGAGCTCAAAGTAATCTAAGTTGGTGGGCTAAAGTCCACCATTACCGTTAAAAGCGTAAAATTAAAAAGAAAAAAAAAAGAAATTTGTCGGATGGGATTTGAACCAACTACTGCTGGAGTAAGGCGTTAGCGAGATCGGTGCACTACCGAATACGCTACAAACCGATTTGACTTGTTAGTCTATATTTATTTGCTTTTATATTAAGCATGAAAACTGCAATGAATTTTATTGCATGATTGTTTATAAATTAGATATATTTTCTCATTTCGTATCTTTCATAAACGTTCTTTGATAAACGTCAAAATAAACGTCAAACTTCCAAGGTTAGAATCTACACGTATACAAGCAATAACAACATAAGCTCCGCCCATCCCTCTGAGCAGTTGTTTCCTTAGAATCCGGACATGTCAAAATTAACGATCTGTAATTACAAATTCTAATTAAACGACACCACCTTCCGTTTCGAAAATAGGCCTATGCAGCTTTTTGGTCCTTAACTTGGACGTTTTAATTGTCGACAAATTGAAGATTATCCTATCTTCGGACGAGATAGATCTGAAAATTATGACTTTTAACCAACAACGCGTTTTTTCCCATTTTCATTTGCTAATATCTTTTAAACCGCTTAATAAATCGGTATGAAATTTTGCAAAAACCCTACTTCGTTTTAATCTTAATCGATATCGTTTACGGCATTTTGCGAGTCTTTTGCAGTTTTTCGGCAATCGTTAATAGAAAAGTGCAATTTTCGCTACTTTTTCCATGGCTAACTGAGTGTTTGACAGACATCCATACACTAGAACATTATTATATAGTATAGATAGATAACTTTAATTCACTAGGAACGAGGAAACATAAGATAGATAATTATCTATTTAGATAATTTTAATTCCTATTTTATATAATTAGATTCAGAATTTTAATAAATAATTTTAATTCAAGAATTTTTATTTTTAATATAGATATTGTTAATTCTAGAATTTCTATCATCAATATAGATAATATTAATTCATTTTAAATAAGATGTACATTTAAAACAATTTACAAATACAATGTAAAAAAAATATCTAGAAATAAAGTTATGTACTTAATGGAAATTGAATGAATTTTGTTTGCTAGACCCTTTACTTTTTTTTTTAAAATATTTTTATTCTACTTTTTTAAATTACATATCACTAGTTTAGAGACATATATTTTACCTCGTCGTCTAACTGAAATTTATTTGAAGCAATTATTATAACAATGTAAATTAGTGTATAAAAATTACGTTATAGATAATTATAATTTTTATATTTGTATTGTAGCAATAATTTTAATTGTGCAAATTCTTGTGGTATAGGAAGCTTTGTCTTTTTAGTTAGTTGCATAAATGTTAGATGCTAAATCAGCGCATCAGCAACTAGAAGAAGCTAAGCGTCATAGCTTCTTACAATCATAAATGCATTGTATTTTTTATTTAAATAAGTAAAACATATTAAAAATAAAAAATTGGTTTCTTTAGTAGTTTAAACAACAATCTTGTAACGACTTTTCTAGTTTAATTTATTTATTTAACGGAAATTTATTTACAACTATTTATTTAACACTTAAACACTAATAACAATTCAACACCTTTATTATAGGACAAGAAAAATGCGTATTTATATCACTCGGTATATCGTAGTTCGGTATTTATATTACTCGTTCGGAAGCTAACTGTAAACTCCTGTTACTGACCACATCAACAAGTATTTATAGAGACGTAGAATAATTCCAGAAAGTTCAGGAAAGACCTACTAGAATTTACTCGTGTTCGTTTGTTTTATGGCCTTATTTATTGTCATCAAAGCGCCGACCGACGCCGGTATTCTTTGAACTCCGATTATCTGCTCCCGGATCTCGTCGCCGCTCTCGCATACATACACGGTCGTTACACTGCCCCCTCTTTAAGGGTGATCCGTCCCGGATCACATTCTGCCGTTCTTTCAAAGGATCATGCCGGTACTTGCAATTTTGTCCTCTAAGGCACCCAGTCGTCATATGGAAGTAGCAATCAACCGTCCTTGACTGTGCGGGATCTCGTTGGGAATTGTTAGTGTATACCGTTATTTCGACGCCGCTCCAGCGGAACAGGACCTCCAACATGCTTCGCACCACTCTCCAGTTCAGTCCATCCAACCCACATCCTGTTCTTGGCATGGCTAATCTTGTGGTACCCGTGGATAGCAGTTGGTCTCTTAGTTCCACCAACGAATTCCATAACGAGCGGTAGGCGGGTTTTTCAGACGACGCCTCCTTAGTGACCAGGTAGTAAATGGATCGGTTCCCGTCCACCAGACTTAGCACTTTCTTTTCATCACCAAGTTGGTCCCGTACCTCTGGCAAGCGGCCCAACTTCTTCTTAAATACGGTGGCAATACCGCGATCCATCCTCAAGTCTTTGGCCACACAATGAACCAGCGAGTCTGAAGCAGCAAACAAATCTTCGGATCTCTCGGAGGTGACACCGAATCTGGAGTTAGCATACAAGCTAGGCGTGGCCATAAAGTCGCCATACTGGGGATCCGGAGAACGAGCTTGCATAAGCCTGATCCGTGCTTCTTCGTGATTGTCACCAACATATGGGGCCAAACGGTTAAAATAGACAACCTTCGGTTTTCCATTTAGTGTGCGTCGAATCCGGTAAATGACGTCATTTATTCTCTTGACGATTGTATATGGGCCTTCCCAGTGCTGCTGTGGCTTCGGCGAAAAACCTTTACGGGGCTGTGGATTGTATAACCACATCATGTCTCCCTCCTGGAAACCTCCATCAGTGGCCCGTATATCGTAGGTGTCCTTCATGCGGTCGCTAGCTATCTGCATCCGGGAACGTACTTCCTCATGGATATCGTCAAATCTTCTGCGGAGATCACTAACGTAGTCTTCTCCGGCAACGTCCTCAGCAGGTTTGCAGCCAAACTTCAGGTCACATGGCAACCGTAACTCTCCACCAAACAGTACTTTTGCTGGTGTTTGTCCAGTAGTTTCGTGAATCGATGATCGATATGCCATAAGAAACAGTGGCAGATGGCGATCCCAGTCACTTTGGTGTTTGGAGACCACTTTGGACAAGTACTTGATAATGGTCCTGTTCATTCGCTCTATCATGCCGTCTGATTGAGGATGCAGAGGTGTTGTCCGGGTTTTATGAATGCCTAATGGTCTTGCAGATTTCTTGGAACACGGCCGACTCAAAATTCCGACCCTGATCAGAATGAAGCTCCATGGGCACGCCGAACCGGCTGATCAGGTGGTTTATGAGCTCCTCCGCTACTGTGGTGACTGTCTGATTTGGGAGTGCGTACGCTTCAACCCATTTCGTGAAGTAGTCCATTGCCACCAGGAGGTATTTGTTGCCACCATCGGTCTCTGGAAACGGTCCTGCGATGTCTATGGCAATCCGTTCGAATGGACTGCCGACATTGTACTGGCGCATAGGAGCACGCCATCGTCTTTGTGGCCCCTTGCGGGCTGCACAAGTTGTGCACTTTTTGCACCAGTCTTCAACGTCCTTTTTGCAATGGACCCAGTAAAACCGCTCACGGACTCTCCCAAGGGTCTTGTTAACACCAAAATGTCCCCCCGAAGCATCGTCATGGAGGCACTTCAAGACTTCCTTTACCAGGCTCTTCGGTACAAGCAATTGATGTTTGCTGTCAGTACCATTCTGGTTTTCCACTATTCTCTTCAGGTGTCCATCTTCCTTAACAATAGAGTCCCATTGGGCCCACAACGATTTCACCTCCCCAGATTTAGCGGCGATCTCTTGCCAGGTCGGTCGGCTGCCTTCATTCTTCCATCTTCGGAACAAGCTCAGGACCGGATCAGAACCCTGTTCCGTCTTGATGTTACGCGCAACTTGACCCTCTGGATTCTTGAAACTCAGTAACCACCGTAAAGCAGCATGATGTGTTCGGAGCAGGAACTTCCTTCCATACAAGTACTTATAAAAGTGCTCCACGCTCTTTACTAATGCCAGTAGTTCTCGTCGGGTTACGCAGTAGTTTCGTTCGGGCTTGGATAGGGTCTTGCTGAAATAGCCGATGACTTTTTCTTCTCCGTGTTGTATTTGTGAGAGTACTGCGCCTAACCCAACATTGCTAGCGTCGGTGTCCAGAACAAATTTCCCCTCTGGTATCGGATAACTCAACACGGGTATGGAAACGAGAGCTTGTTTTAACTTTTCGAAGGCAGCTTGGCAGTCCGGTTCCCAGCAGAATGGTCTGCCACTTTCGGTTAGTCGAGTCAATGGCTTGGCAATATTGGCAAATCCAGGAACGAAGCGTCTATAGTAAGTACAGAGGCCAAGGAAGCTTCTGACCTGATGTACGTCCGTAGGTACTGGCCATTCTTGTACGGCTGTGATCTTCTGCGGATCGACTGAAACGCCGGTCTTCGTGACTGCGTGCCCTAGGTAATTCACCGTCCCTTGAAATAACTGGCATTTCTTGGGGCTTAATTTAAGATTAACATCACGCAGCCTTCGAAGTACCTCTTCGAAGTTTTTCGGGTGATCGTCGAAGTCTATTCCGATCACGATTATGTCGTCAAGGTATACCAGGCAAGTTTTCCCTATCAAGCCGTTCAAGACCGTCTCCATGAGTCGTTCAAATGTGGCTGGCGCATTACACAACCCGACGGGATCACGTTGAACTGCCACATCCCGGTTCCGATCGAAAATGCCGTCTTCTTTTTGGCCTCAGGATCCAGGTCTACTTGCCAGTATCCACTTTTAAGGTCTAGCGTTGAGAAGATTGTCGACCCCGCAAGCGTGTCCAAGGTATCATCGATGCGTGGCAAGGGGTAGCTGTCTTTCTTGGTGACATTATTTAGCTGGCGGTAGTCAACACAGAAGCGTGTAGATCCGTCCTTCTTCTTGACCAAAACTACCGGCGACGTCCATGGGCTGGTCGGTGGTTCTATTATTCCATCCTTCCGCATGTCACTTATGATCTTTTCGGCCTCTTCCTTTTTGGCCAGTGGTAGTCTCTTCGGTCTCTGACGGATGGGCTGCGCTTCGCCAGTGTTGATTTTATGGACGACGATGTTGGTTCGCCTTTCTTGCCGTTGTCCAATGCGAACACGTCCTGGTACTTTTCGAGGAGTTCCCCTATTCGACGTTGTTCAGGTTGACTACGGTTTTCACCCGCCTCCTTGTACAGTTATAACAACGCCTCCGGAATCTCTGAACTCATTCTTTTAACTTGTGGCATGGCAGTGTCCTGGGCGTGCAACTGGAATGATTCGTCATTCAGTGTCACATTCTTTCTCCGGAAATTCAAGCAGAAGTCATATTTTCGGAGAACGTCCAAACCCAGTATTACATTGTCCTCTATTTCTGCCACTAACTCGCAGTGTTTCAAAGACGTTTTTCCCATTTTGATGTTGACGTAACTTTCGCCCCTGACTACTTCTTATTCTCCAGTAGCGGTACGGGGCTTCCATTGCGTTGGCAAATGTTTACTGGGCTTTTTCAATATTCCGGGCCTTATGAATGTTCTGCTAGCTCCAGTATCCAGCAGAAATGAACACTGCTTCCTGTTTATGAGTCCAGTGAGGAAAAGGCTGTCAGTTCGGTCTTTCATTGTATAGTCAGTGCTACTAAACCTGGGGCCTCGTGTCCCGGGACCGACGTTTGCCCCGCCGCGTCGTCCCTGATTAGTTTTCCGGAATGCGGTTCACGTGCTCTTGAGTAACCTCTTCGTTCTTGCAAGCGCTTCATACGTGTTACAATTTCCCGTAGTTCCAGCATCTTATTGGTCTCGGTTTCTTATTTAGTCTTCCCACTATCCTGCTAACTACTTCCTCTACTCTGTCTTCGTATCGACCGTCGGGCTCCTCCCTTAGCTCGCGCACTCTACCTTGCCGTTGCGATGCCTGTTTAACGACGTCATACTCCAGTGCCCGAGCCAACGTGTCAGCGAGTGTTTTTGGCCAGTCTAGTCGAAGTCGCTGTTGTATGTCGTCATCCCTCAACCCATCGATGAAAGAGTCGACAGCCAACTTTTCTGGAGTGTCGTCGGGAGTACCTGGATACGCGAGGAGGACCAGACGAGCGATATCGACCTCGTATTCTTGCAAGTTTTCCCCTGCCTTCTGACGTCAGTTTCTTAGCTGCACGTGACTGACGCTCGTTATATGTGCCTGACCATACCGCATCTCTAACTTCTTCACTAGGTGTTCATAGTCGTTCAACTTCTCGGGTGGTATGGTATCAAAAATCTCCTCGGCATTACCATGCAGCGCGCAGACCAGCTCGGAGGCTTTATTTTCCAACGTCCATGCGGCCGTTTCAAATTTCTTAAGGAAAGTGGTCCATGGTGTTCTTCCGTCGAACTTAGGTGGCTTCGTATATGCTTTCGATGAACTACCATGCCCATTCTCCTTCTTCACACTCATAGCTTCATTATCGATCTGTTCGGACATTGTCGTACATAGAAACCTTTCTTCTATTTCTTTAATTCGTGAATCTATTTCTTGAAATTTTCCTGCAAAATTCTGTTCTGTTTCGGCCAATTTTGCGTCGATTTTCTCTAAATTTTCTTTAAATTCTTCCCTCATATTTTCTTTCAGTTCTTCCAGATTTCCTTTTAGTTCCTTTGAATTTTTGGTTTATTTTGTCTTCCAGGTTTTCCATTTTCTTTTCCAGATTTTCTTTCAGTTTCCCTTCCAATTTCATTGAATTTTCCTTTAATTTCTTTTCTAGTTCATCCTCAAATTCGTAGGTATTCGGATCGAAACCCTCTCGTATCAGAGCTTCCTCGAGTCGCCCTTGTAAGGTGAGCTTGTTACCAGACGTATCTTCGTCTCGCTCCTCGAGTTCACTTTTCAGTTCGGCAACTTTCAACTACAACAACTTTTTCGGCATTTTGATTTATTTAACTATTTTTCTTCTACTAGAAAATTCTCTTCTTTGGGGGATCGATAGGCTGAGCACCCCACACCTGACACCAGTGTAACGACTTTTCTAGTTTAACTTATTTATTTAACGGAAATTTATTTACAACTATTTATTTAACACTTAAACACTAATAACAATTCAACAAATTATTTATACGACAAGAAAAATGCGTATTTATATCACTCGGCATATCGTAGTTATTTATATTACTCGTTCGGAAGCTAACTGTAAACTCCTGTTACTGACCACGTCAACAAGTATTTATACAGACGTAGAATAATCCAGAAAGGTCAGGAAAGACCTACTAGAATTTAGTCGTGTTCGTTTGATTTATGGCCTTGTTTATCGTCATCAAAGCGCCGACCGACGCCGGTATTCTTTGAACTCCGCTTATCTGCTCCCTGATCTCGTCGCCGCTCTCGCATACATACAATATACATTTTACATATGTATTTCAATATCAGCTGACTTTTCTAAAAATCCATTGAGACGTATCGATGGTTGACCCACTTGTAGATCAATTTTATCATTTACATCCTCGATCTCTGTATCTGTGAAAACTTCTGCGTGTTTACATGGAAGAAATACAACGAAGCTCTATACAAATCGGTTAACAGACCTTGTTCCCATTTTGTATGCACCTTTTTGAAGCTTTGCACGGGATATGTTTGATTCAGTTCAAATGATTTCAGAGAGCCTTTCTTTTTCTTCATGACCACCCGCACACTATTAAACTTTTCAATAAAGGTGTCCATGTTCTACTAAATTAAACGCATACAACTCTGGGAAACATCTACCGCTCCTTCGCACAACTTATGTAAAATCCCCTTCCTTTGAACAGGTATCAATGGAGGGGACTGGGCAATTAGAATACACTACTGGTATCCCGATATGGAGCTCCCAGGCCACCCGTAGTACCGTAGTACACTTCACAGCCATGTTTACTTCGCCAATTAACGTGGCACGTGGACAATCTTGGGTCAAATCCCTGGTGCAGTTAAGACACCTAGAACCCAGGGCTTGTCCCTATCAGAGTAACAGATGGACCCTTTGAGGTCCATCCCCCTTCGTGTCACTCCTGAATTACACGTGTAGAGAAGACCGAGTTGCTCTCAAAGTTATCAACCACCCCGCCAAGTAGCGGTACATTGCCACACAGTCGGGTCTCCCCGGATCGGTTTCTTAGTTTTACGTGGTGATACCTGCCTTTTTGACTCAACTCACCACAGCCCCCAAGAGCGCGGAAATTTGGATACGCCCAATTAGCGCGTGGAAGATCGAGATCAACCACTACCAGTTCCTCCCAATGGTTGAAAGACCACCGGATCCCACTAGTGCGGGCGGGACCTATCTAATCCCTACCAGGCTTAGCAGTGCTTGGTACCCGAGCAGATACGCTGCTCACCCGTCGAGATATCCTTGCCTCTCTCCTAGCATAAAGAGTCAACCTCTGGCACTACGAGTCCAACCTCATTTCAGCCGGGCAGGCAGGTACACCTACTTCCCTGCCTGGGGCTATCCGGACCTCCCGTAGTACCTATTTACATCATTGGGCGGATGTTCGGAGCCCTACGACTCCTTCCAGTTAAGGTTAGTTGCACCCTTGGGCACTGTTGAGCCACTGGCACTCATGTCGGCCAAGTTACTTTAGCCACCTGTGAAGAGTGACGTCGAAGGCTTCTTTCGCGGTTCCTCCACCACACATCTCTACTGTGGTCCCGATCTTCACCCACCTAGAGTGCGGGATCTCAGTTTTATGAGTAAACAGCGTGTGGCCTGTCCGAGAGACTAGCCTCGGATACTATGATAGGCACACGCGCCCGGTCCGACACATCAAACGGCTGCCAATAGAGTTACTCCCGGAAATATAACCGTGGAAAATAACCCAATGCAGGCGTTTTTACTAGAGTGTGTTTCAATGTTTCAAAAGAAACATGACAATCCTCTTCCTAGCGGAACGATCTACTAGCTTCCGTAAGACTTGTCAAGGGTTGGGCGACGTTGACAAATCTAGGAACATCGTCTGTAGTGGGTGCAGAATCCGGGGAAGCTTCTAACTTGATGTACATTAGTAGGTACCGGCCACTCTTCTACAGATTGATCTTCTGCGGGTCAACCAAAACGCCAAGGTGCCCAGCTAGTTGACAGTCTCTTGAAATTGCTGACATTTCTTAGAGCTCAGTTTCAGATGTACACGTTGATGTCGTCATGATATACCTGCCAGTTAAGTTTTCTCGAACCGACCAGGGTGTCTACGCGTAGCTATTTATCTGGAAATAGTCTACACAGACCCGTCCTTCTTCTTGACTAACAGAACCGGTGATGTCCAAGGGCTAGTTGATGGTTCGATTACGCCTTCCTTCAGCATATCACTTTATCAACCTCTTCTTTCTTTGTCAATGGTAGTTTTCTCGCTCTCTTACTCATTTTGGAATCGATTAGGCGCACCATTTCTTTCAGAAATATTCCGTCCCGCACGCTCGAATCATCATCTTCCCATTCCTGATGATAAATAATTCGGCGGCCACCTTTTCCGTGCGTATTTGGATAGGCAAGACGTACCAGTTGTGCGACGTGGGCCTCATGCCCTTGCAAGGACTCCCTTGCCTTCTGGCGCTGTTTGCACATGATAAATGGTTGACAAATGTGCTTGACCTTATCGCATTTCCAATCGCCATACTAGTTGCTAGTGTTCAAGCGACTATTCCGGTAGTAGAGTGTTTAGAATTTCTCCGGCACTGTCTCTCAAAGGGTAAATGCCGTGGCCTTTCCTTCAGACGTCCAGGGATTAACTCCTGACGCTGTCTCGAAATGCTTGAAGAAGATGTATTCCTATTGAACGTTGATAACTTCATGCATACCTTCTATGGTAGAACATGTTCTTCTTTTACGTCAATAGTTTCGGTCATAGCCGCGGTTTACATCTGTCCTGGAATCTGATCACAAGTTTAAAATTGAATGTAGACATTTAAAAACTTTTCGTCTAGGTCTTTCTTTCTTGAATCCATGTCCATAATTTTGAATTCAAGTTTTTGTTCCGTATCGGTCGTCTCCCGACACTATTTCTACCCTTTTCCAATGAATACCTTGTTGATTCCAGAACATTATTTTCTTACAAGTTCCAAGAAAGGCCTGCTTATGATTTATGACTCCGGTAAAGCTTATTTGTCTTGCAAGCGCAACGTTCCGAAAACCAGAATAAGGGCGGCGTCGCCAATATGGTTCGCGGCTTCCCATCGCAACAACATCTTTAGGTTTCATTATCATAGAACGATACCCGCCAGACTATCTGCGCGTGCTTGTACTCTTCTTTCGAAGTATGTTTCCCCTAAAAAAGATTGCAGAACTTTTTTATTGGTGGTAACTGCTCTGCTTCTAATTTCTCCCGACATTCGATATTGTCATAAGGGAAAACACCTTTCCTTGTTACCGGACTAAACTATTCTTCAGTAAGGGAGGGAAATATCTGGTAGTTATTAAAGATACGATGCTAATTTATTTAATGACGATGACATAAAACGAAACAACCAGGTGAAATGACACTTGACACTTTTGCATTTTTTCTGAATGATATACATATATATTTGAAAAGGAGTTTAATGTTTCAATGGTTATGATGATAAATAATTTGATAACCGATCTAAACCATTCATTTATTGAAGATCATAATAAATTAATGTGTGATATACTGTATATAATGTATTCATAAAAAATAAGTACAATTAGTTTTTAGTTAACAAAATATGTCGATGACCTGTTACCTACGGAAATTGCAAAAAATAGAAATGCAGAAATGCATATTCAGTAAATCGTTTCTTTGCGTAATAAGTAGGTCATAGGAAATCAACAATGACAAAAAAATAACTTGTTATACATAAATTAACGACATAGCAATTAAGAAATAACTTTGGGTATTATTAAGTCTTCTCTGTACGCTATCAGAAGGTACATATGACAATAAAAAGTAATATATAAAATGGAAGTGCTTATTAATTAATAGAAACATGGGAAAATAGATAAAAGGACGATATATATATATAAATATATTACATGGCGACCCTGCCAGCCGCACCTAGCAATTTTGAACGTGAAAGCCAGTTTTAAGAGTGCACCTTAGAAAAGTTTGATATGGGTAATCACGAAACGAAGCAAGATAATTCGAAGGAAGAAATTATAATAGCACAAGCAGGTAATAGTGGCGGACAAACATCAAATGGTAATTTGGGATATAGTATTTCATTGGGAAATTATCTACAACTAGCAACATTTTTACTTGTTTTGATGGGTTTAATGCTTGATTTATACGACCGATGTCAGAAGAGATGGAATAGGAAGATATGGAAAGCAGTCGCAAGAAGTCAAGAACAACTGTAGGGTGACAAGAAAAGTATAAATTGGGTTAGTGACTAATTTAGTGAGAAAACGTAAGTGCTTAAAATTTAATGATGTGTTTGCGATATCGTGGACAAATGGTCTTATTATGTCAATTCCTGTCGAATTTACTGATCTCCTTGAACAAGTAAAAGGCCTCCTAAGAAACATAAACAAGGACCCATTGGAACGACGCAACAATTTAGATGTAATAAATAGACAAATAGTTAAGGGATAGATTAAGTTCAGTTACACAAGTGATTGAAAATACAAATAACTCTACAGCAAGTTCAGCTTTTCAGTCAGAAATGGGCGAAAAATTCGATTTAAGGACAGCTGGAAGCTTGCTGCCTATATTAAATGGTACTGAGGAAGTTGTTCTTCAATTAGTTGATGCAATTGATTTATATGACTGTTTATTGGATGTTGAAGGTAAGAAACTTTTGACAAATTATGTATTAAAAACGCGATTAACACAAAGTGCTAAGATCAGGCTCCAAAGTACTTACGCTAATAATGCAGAACTAATATCTGATATTAAAAAACATCTTTTGACAAAACAAAACCCTGTAGCCCTATCAGTAAAACTAAATAATGCTAAACAATCAGGAAATTCAATAGACAAATTCGGGAAAAATATAGAAGAACTCATGGTTAATTTAACAATCACACAAGCAGACGGAAAGCAGGAAGCGATAGATATTTTGCGACCCAATAACGAAAAAATTGCTGTTAATGCATTCAGTAGTGGTCTTCACAATCACGAAATTAGAACAATTATTACAGCGCGAAACTATTCAAAATTAAATGATGCAATAAGAGCAGCAAAAGATTTAGAACTACAGAAAAATGATTCAGTGCAACTGTTTAGTATTCGCGGACGAGGTAATTTTAACCGAGGCTCCAGAAATATTAGATTTAACGGTAGAAATCATAACAATAATAATAATTCATACAGGCATAATTTTGTAAATAACAACTACAGATTCACCAACACTAATAATCGTGGACGTGGAAATAATCGCGGCGGAAGGTTCAATCACAGAAATTTTCGTAATAATAATATTGACAACAATCGACATCCTAATAGTCAAAGAAATTTTCAAAATCACACTAATACGAGAAACAACTTTAGAAATTATTATATGACCGAAAATCGGCAAGAAAACGAGAATTTTTCTGGTTCTTTAACATCAACAACGACCCCTATCCAAACCGAAACGTTTTTTCGAGGCTAACAGTACTGAAACGATCCTTAATCTAAATGGATTAAATTTTGTGCGAATGAATTATGGTACGAATGAATTGATATTATTGATTGATAGTGGAGCATCAGTTAGTGTAATTTTTAAAAATATTTTAAGTAATTATCAAAAGATTAACGTCTCAAATAAAGTAAAAATTAATGGTGTATCAGGTTCAATATATTCTTATGGTTCAGCAAATTTACAATTATATGTAAACAATACAACGCTGACTCATAAATTTTTATTAATAGATAAGTTTGAGTGTGGCATGCATGGTGTTATTGGTTCAGACTTTTTAAGAAAATATGCGGCAACAATTGATTTTGAAAAATTTCAGTTTACATATTGGTTAAAAGGTAGAAAGATATATTTGCCACTCGAATCAAATTTCAATTTTTATACAACTATTCCCCCAAGATGTGAAATTATTAGATATTTTCGTGTAAATACTGAAGAGGAATGCGTTATTCTACCGCAAGAAATTGGCGAAGACACTTTTGTAGCCGGTTCTATTGGTAAACCTCAAAATAAATTAGTACCTGTTAGGATCCTGAATATTCGTGACCAGGAAATAAGACTCAAAAATTTTACACCAAAAATTGAAAAATTAAGCGACTATAACATCCTCAATTTAAATGTGAAGGAAATTCCGCAATCGTGTGATCGAGTAGAAAAACTTCTAAAAATTATTAACACAAATCACCTCAATAACGAAGAAAAAAGCACTCTTGAACGCATTTGTTCCAAATATAGCGATGTGTTTCATCTAGAAAATGATCCTTTAACAGTAACGAATATTTATAAAGAACAAATTCATATCAAAAAACCAATACATCCTGTATACGTAAAACCTTATCGCGTACCTCAAGCACAAACAGCAGAAATACATCAACAAGTAGGTAAATTGCTTGTAGATGGTATAATAGAACCATCAAGATCAGCTTGGTCCGCTCCAGTATTAATTGTGCCTAAAAAAACAGATCAAAATGGTAATAAAAGATGGAGACTTGTAGTAGATTATCGCCTACTAAATAAACAAATCGAAGACGATAAGTTTCCACTTCCCAATATCACCGACATTTTAGATTCTCTAGGTGGAGCTGTTTATTTTTCACACCTTGATCTATCTCAAGGATACTACCAAATTGAACTTGACCCCGAAAGTAGGAAATATACTGCATTTACAACACCACGCGGACAATTTCAAATGACAAGACTGCCCATGGGATTAAAAATAAGTCCAAGCGCATTTTCCCGAGCAATGACAATAGCAATGGCCGGATTAAATTATGACGTTTGTTTTATATATCTAGATGATCTCATAGTTTTCGGAAACAACTTAGCTAATCACAATACAAATTTAATAAAAGTGCTGGAAAGATTACGTCAAGTTAATCTAAAAATTAATCCAAACAAATGTAATTTTCTACATAAAGAAGTTTTGTATCTAGGTCATGTAATCTCAGAAAAAGGAGTTTCTCCGGATCAAAATAAAATCCAAGCCATTCAAAATTATCCGATACCGTGTAATGCCGACGAAACAAAGAGGTTTGTTGCATTTGTTAATTACTACAGACGCTACATTCCAAATTTTGCTCACATTGCTTCACCACTTAATGCATTAACAAAAAAGAACGCTCCATTTGAATGGACAGAAAAATGTACTGATGCATTTAATTTACTTAAAAGATGTCTTATAAAGCCACCCATTCTTCAGTATCCTAATTTCGACAAAAATAACACGTTTATAATAAAAACAGACGCTTCAGGTTTTGCTCTCGGTGCAGTTTTGTCAAATGGTAACGATCTTCCGGTAGCCTATGCTAGTAGATCTTTAAACAAAGCAGAACTTAACTATTGTACAATCGAGAAAGAACTTTTGGCAATTGTGTGGGCTGTGAAGCACTTCAGACCATACATTTATGGTAGGAAGTTCATTGTACAAACAGACCACCGTCCGTTATTGTATTTATTTAATATTACAAATCCCTCAAGTCGTCTTACTAAATTCCGTTTAACGTTAGAAGAGTATGACTTTGACGTAGTTCATATAAAAGGCAAAAATAATGTTTCGGCTGACGCATTGTCTAGAATATCAATTTCAATAGATGAGCTAAAACAAGGCAATAGGTATGTTCATAATAATTTGTTGGTTACGACACGCGCTCAAAGTAATCGAAATCAAAACAACAATACAGAACTTCATGAAAATGACAAACGGCTTGATCACCCGGGTGTCGTTGAAATTTTAAAATCGCCAAACGAATCATTTGAGCTTCGCGAAATTTCAATTAATGACTTTAACAATCTTTTCTTTAACAATCCAATGCTAATTCGTACGAATTCCGTAATATGTGATAACGAAAGAAAAATTATTTATTTGAAACAGGACCCTCGATCAACGTTAGCATTAAGTGCATCGTTGAGAGACCTGAAGGAAATTTGTAATAAATGTAATATTAAAGAGCTCTTTATAATAAGAAATAATAAATGCGCGCATCTAATAAATGATATTATGAAAAATGTAAATAAAATAAAAAACCTAGGTTTGCAAATATCAGTTGTAAAAGGAGTTGACGTTATCACAAATTATGAATCAAAACAAATTATCATGAACGACTACCATATTTTGCCCACTGGAGGACATGCCGGTATGAACCGTATGTTCAATAATATTAGAAAACGTTTTTATTGGAATGGTATGAAACGGGATATCGAAAATTTTGTAAAACGTTGTAGTGATTGTCAACGGTATAAACATTCAAAAATAAACATAGAACCAATGACTATTACAACTACAGCCAATTCGGCACTTGAATCAATATATTTAGATTTGGTTGGTCCTTTGGAGCCCGATATTAGTGACAATCGTTATATTTTAACATTACAATGCGAACTAAGCAAATTTGTCGAAGGTTACGCCCTTCCGAATAAAGAAGCAGAGACAGTAGCTCGAGCACTTGTTAACAATTTTATTTTGCGTTATGGCATTCCGAAAAAGATTATTACTGATCAAGGAACGGAATTTATGGCCTCAATTTTTCGAGAGACTTGTAAAGTACTGCAAATTACAAATCTAAATTCAACCGCTTATCATCACCAAACTTTAGGCGCCCTTGAAAATTCTCACAAAACTTTAGGGAGTTATTTGAGGATTCAAATTTCTAAAAACGTTGAAAGCTGGAGTACTTGGATTCCGTATTGGTGTTTTGCCTATAATAATACTGTACATACGCAAACCAAGTACACCCCTCACGAATTAGTATTCGGCAAACACTGCATAATGCCATCAAATATCAGTAATAGTCTTGATCCAGTTTATAATTTTGATAACTATCCACTGGAACTTAAGTATCGTCTCCAACAGGCATGCCATGATGCACGATCTAACTTACTGTCATCAAAATTGAAACAAAAGGAAATCTATGATATTAAATGTAAGAGTACAAGTTATAAAACAGGAGACAAAATACTTTTAAGAAATGAATCAGGTTCAAAAATGGATGCAATTTTTTCAGGACCCTATAAAGTAATTAAAAATAATGGCCTAAATATAGTTATTAAGGTAGGAAATAAGCTAAGTGAAGTTCATAAAAATAGAGTTAAACTGTATTATGAATAAAAAGCATTGTACATTAAAAGTCAAACAAAGAAAAAGATAAGCTGTGCACCCTTACCTTTTTCTTTATTTTTCTGCCGGGGGAAGGTGTGATATACTGTATATAATGTATTCATAAAAAATAAGTACAATTAGTTTTTAGTTAACAAAATATGTCGATGACCTGTTACCTACGGAAATTGCAAAAAATAGAAATGCAGAAATGCATATTCAGTAAATCGTTTCTTTGCGTAATAAGTAGGTCATAGGAAATCAACAATGACAAAAAAATAACTTGTTATACATAAATTAACGACATAACAATTAAGAAATAACTTTGGGTATTATTAAGTCTTCTCTGTACGCTATCAGAAGGTACATATGACAATAAAAAGTAATATATAAAATGGAAGTGCTTATTAATTAATAGAAACATGGGAAAATAGATAAAAGGACGATATATATATATAAATATATTACAAATGACATACAGACGTTTCGATCACTAAGCTTTGTGATCCTTTTCAATGTGAGGCATGATAAATCTAAAAAATAATAATTTAACAATATTTAATTTTAATTTCAGAAAACCTAATGAATTTGATATAAACATTGAAAGTACCTACCTAGGGGATGAAGAACATGTGGTGATATCAATACACCTTTACAAATTAATCATTAAAATACCATATGGTTTGCATATAAAGGAAGTTTTTATAAACTAAACTATTTTAAAACTTTAACAAATAAAACTGAAGTGGAATTATTGATGGTTTAGAAAATTTGAAATAATTAAGGATATTAATTTATTATTATTTTATTATCCTTAGTAGTAGTTTATAAAAACTTCCTTTATATGCAAACCATATGGTATTTTAATGATTAATTTGTAAAGGTGTTGTTATAAGCATATAAATTAGTACACCCTGTATATTACTTAAAACCGTTATTCTGAAAACTACGTTTCTTTTACCAAATTTTTACAATCTAGTACAGTTATTTTCTTTTCTTTTCTTCAACGTCCCTTTAAAATTCAGGCCTTTTAAGTTTCTTTTTTATTGCAGTATCTTTTCTAAATTCATCCCTTCAATAAAAGTTTCACTTGCCGACAACGGTCTTCAACCTTCAAGAAACGTTGCTTCCCTCTAAAACCGTCAACGGACAAACTTATAAAATTCAAAATTTCAAATACTATTGGTGATTTTCAAAATTACCCCACCAAAGTACAACCAATAGTATTTCGGAAAAAGGACGCCAACTAAAATTATAAAAACATGAAACACCAAAAAAACAAGGCAGACATCACTGAGCACTTCATTACTAGAACATCAAAACTATAGGTAGTAAAATTATTATAAGGTAAAATAGTAAAATAAATATTAAAAAATAATTAAGTAAATAAAAAGTTAAAAGTCGTGTGTGTTTGTTTACTAAGTAAGTTAAGCAGTTAAGGAACCAAGTTCCTTACAGTGTATTGATATCACCACATGTTCTTCATCCCCTAGGTAGGTACTTTCAATGTTTATATCAAATTCATTAGGTTTTCTGAAATTAAAATTAAGTATTGTTAAATTATTATTTTTTAGATTTATCATGCCTCACATTGAAAAGGATCACAAAGCTTAGTGATCGAAACGTCTGTATGTAATTCATTTATTATGATCTTCAATAAATGAATGGTTTATAGATCGGTTATCAAATTAAATTATTTATATATTGTAATGAGCGTATGTATGCGAGAGTGGGCAGTGTAGCGAGCGTATATGTGTACGAGAGCGAGCAGTGCGGCGAGCGTGTGTGTGTGCGATAGCGGCGACGAGAACCGACAGCAGATAAGCGGAGCTCAAAGAATGCCGACGTCGGTCGGCGCTTTGATGACGATAAACAAGGCCATAAATTAGATGAACACAATAGGCACTCCAGTAAAGTCTAGTATGTAATTCTGGAACTTTCTGGATTGTTCCTAATCAGTATAAATACCTGTTGACGTGGCCAGTAGTCAGTCAGTTCACAGTGAGCTTCCGAACAAGTAATATAAATAGCGAACTACGATATACCGAGTGATATAAATACGCATTTTCCTTGTGATATAAATAAGTCGTTGTATTGATATTAGTGTTTAAGTATTCCATTAGTGTTTAAGTGTTAAATAAATAGTTGTAAAATAAATATCCGTTAAATAAATAAGTTCTACTAGAAAAGTCGTTACATTGGTGTCAGGTGTGGGGTGCTCAGCCAATCGATCCCCTAGAAGAAAAATTGTTAAATAAATCAAAATGCCGAAAAAGTTGTTGGAGCTGAAAGTTGCCGAACTGAAAAGTGAACTCGAGGAGCGAGACGAAGATACGTCTGGTAACAAGCTTACCTTACAAGGGCGGCTCGAGGAAGCACTGATACGAGAGGGTTTCGATCCGAGTACCTACGAATTTGAGGATGAACTGGAAAAGAAATTAAAGGAAAATTCAATGGAATTGGAAGGGAAGCTGCAACAAAATTCAATGGAATGGACCACTTTCCTTAAGAAATTTGAAACGGCCGCGAAGTCGAACGCATGGACATTGGAAAATAAAGCCTCCGAGCTGGTCTGCGCGCTGCATGGTAATGCCGAGGAGATTATGGATACCATACCACCAGAGAAGTTGAACGACTATGAACACCTAGTGAAGAAGTTAGAGATGCGGTATGGTCAGGCACATATGACGAGCGTCAGTCACGTGCAGTTAAGAAACCGACGTCAGAAGGCAGGGGAAAACCTGCAAGAATACGAGGCCGATATCGCTCGTCTGGTCCGCCTCGCGTATCCAGGTACTCCCGACGACACGCTAGAAAAGTTGGCTGTCGACTCTTTCATCGATGGGTTGAGGGATGACGACATACAACAGCGACTCCGATTAGATAGGCCAAAAACACTCGCTGACACGTTGGCTCGGGCACTGGAGTATGACGTCGTTAAACAGGCATCGCAACGGCAAGGTAGAGTGCGCGAGCTAAGGGAGGAGCCCGACGGTCGATACGAAGACAGACTAGAGGAAGTTGTTAGCAGGATAGTGGGAAAATTAAACAAGAAACCGAGACCAATACGATGTTGGAACTGCGGGAAATTGGGACACGTAAGAAGCGCTTGCAAGAACGTAGAGGTTACTCAAGAGCGCGTGCCCCGCGTTTCGGAAAACTAATCAGGGACGACGCGGCGGGGCAAACGTCGGTCCCGGGACACGAGGCCCCAGGTTTAGTAGCACTGACTAAGACAATGAAAGATCGAACTGACAGCCTTTTTCTCACTGGACTCATAAACAGGAAGCAGTGTTCATTTTTGCTGGATACTGGAGCTAGCAGAACAATCATAAGGCCCGGAATATTGACCGAGCCCAGTAAACTTCTGCCAACGCAATGGAAGCTCCGTACCGCCACTGGAGAACAAGTAGTAGTCAGGGGCGAAAGTTACGTCAACATACAAATGGGAAAAACGTCTTTTAAGCACTGCGTGTTAGTGGCAGAAATAGAGGACAATGTAATACTGGGTTTGGACGTCCTCCGAAAATATGACTTCTGCTTGAATTTCCGGAGAAAGAATGTGACACTGAACGGCGAAACGTTCCAGTTACACGCCCAGGACACTGCCATGCCACAAGTTAAAAGAATGAGTTCAGAGATTCCGGAGGCGTTGTTATAACTGTACAAGGAGGCGGGTGAAAACCGTAGTCAACCTGAACAACGTCGAATAGGGGAACTCCTCGAAAAGTACCAGGACGTGTTCGCATTGGACAACGGCAAGAAAGGCGAACCAACATCGTCGTCCATAAAATCAACACTGGCGAAGCGCAGCCCATCCGTCAGAGACCGAGGAGACTACCACTGGCCAAAAAGGAAGAGGCCGAAAAGATTATAAGCGACATGCGGAAGGACGGAATAATAGAACCATCGACCAGTCCATGGACGTCGCCGGTAGTTTTGGTCAAGAAGAAGGACGGATCTACACGCTTCTGTGTTGACTACCGCCAGCTAAATAATGTCACCAAGAAAGACAGCTACCCCTTGCCACGCATCGATGATACCTTGGACACGCTTGCGGGGTCGACAATCTTCTCAACGCTAGACCTTAAAAGTGGATACTGGCAAGTAGACCTGGATCCTGAGGCCAAAGAGAAGACGGCATTTTCGATCGGAACCGGGCTGTGGCAGTTCAACGTAATGCCGTTCTGGTTGTGTAATGCGCCAGCCACATTTGAACGACTCATGGAGACGGCCTTGAACGGCTTGATTGGGAAAACTTGCCTGGTATACCTTGACGACATAATCGTGATCGGAAAAGACTTCGACGATCACCTGAAAAACTTGGAAGAGGTACTTCGAAGGCTGCGTGATGTCAACCTTAAATTAAGCCCCAAGAAATGCCAGCTATTTCAGGAGACAGTGAACTACCTGGGGCACGTAGTCACGAAGACCGGCGTTTCAGTCGACCCGCAGAAGATCACAGCCGTACGAGAATGGCCAGTACCTACTGACGTACATCAGGTCAGAAGCTTCCTTGGCCTGTGTACTTACTATAGACGCTTCGTTCCTGGATTTGCCAATATTGCCAAGCCATTGAGTCGACTAACCGAAAGTGGCAGACCATTCTGCTGGGAACCGGACTGCCAAGCTGCCTTCGAAAAGTTAAAGCAAGCTCTCGTTTCCACACCCGTGTTGAATTATCCGATACCAGAGGGGAAATTTGTTCTGGACACCGACGCTAGCAATGTAGGGTTAGGCGCAGTACTCTCACAAATACAACACGGAGAGGAAAAAGTCATCGGCTATTTCAGCAAGACCCTATCCAAGCCCGAACGAAACTACTGTGTAACCCGACGAGAACTACTGGCAGTAGTAAAGAGCGTGGAGCACTTTTATAAGTACTTGTATGGAAGGAAGTTCCTGCTCCGAACAGATCATGCTGCTTTACGGTGGTTACTGAGTTTCAAGAATCCAGAGGGTCAAGTCGCGCGTTGGATAGAAAAACTCCAAGAGTACGACTTCGACATACAACATCGAGCTGGAAATAGCCATAAGAACGCTGATGCCTTATCCAGAAGACCATGTTCCGAAAACTGCAAGCACTGCAAGCGCCTGGAGGAACATGAAGAAGTCCGGAGGATAACCGTCACGGATGAACAATGGCATCCTGATAACATCAAGACGGAACAGGGTTCTGATCCGGTCCTGAGCTTGTTTCGGAAATGGAAGAATGAAGGCAGACGACCGACCTGGCATGAGATCGCCGCTAAATCTGGGGATGTAAAATCGTTGTGGGCCCAATGGGACTCCATTGTTGAGGAAGATGGATTCCTGAAGCGAATAGTGGAAAACCAGGATGGTACTGAGAGCAAACGTCAATTGCTTGTACCGAAGAACCTGGTAAGGGAAGTCTTGAAGTGCCTCGATGACGATGCTTCGGGGGGACATTTTGGTGTTAACAAGACCCTTGGAAGAGTCCGTGAGCGGTTTTACTGGGTCAATTGCAAAAAGGACGTTGAAGACTGGTGCAAGAAGTGCACAACTTGTGCAGCCAGCAAAGGACCGCAAAGACGACGGCGTGCTCCTATGCGCCAGTACAATGTCGGCAGTCCATTCGAACGGATTGCCATTGACATCGCAGGACCGTTTCCAGAGACCGATGGTGGCAACAAATACATCCTGGTGGCAATGGACTACTTCACAAAATGGGTTGAAGCGTACGCACTTCCAAATCAGACAGCCACCACAGTAGCGGAGGAGCTCATTAACCACCTGATCAGCCGGTTCGGCGTGCCCATGGAGCTTCATTCTGATCAGGGTCGGAATTTTGAGTCCGCCGTGTTCCAAGAAATCTGCAAGACTTTAGGCATTCACAAAACCCGGACAACACCTCTGCATCCTCAATCAGACGGCATGGTCGAGCGAATGAACAGGACCATTAACAAGTACTTGTCCAAAGTGGTCTCCAAACACCAAAGAGACTGGGATCGCCATCTGCCACTGTTTCTTATGGCATATCGATCATCGATTCATGAAACTACTGGACAAACACCAGCAAAAGTACTGTTTGGTCGGGAGCTACGGTTACCATGTGACCTGAAGTTTGGCTGCAAACCTGGTGAGGACGTTGCCGGAGAAGACTACGTTAGTGATCTTCGCAGAAGACTTGACGATATCCATGAGGAAGTACGTTCCCGGATGCAGATAGCTAGCGATCGCATGAAGGACACATACGATATACGGGCCACTGATGGAGGTTTCCAGGAGGGAGACATGGTGTGGTTATACAATCCACAGCCCCGTAAAGGTCTTTCGCCGAAGCTACAGCAGCACTGGGAAGGCCCATATACAATCGTCAAGAGAATAAATGACGTTATTTACCGGATTCGACGCACACCAAATGGAAAACCGAAGGTTGTCCATTTTAACCGTTTGGCCCCATATGCCGGTGACAATCACGAAGAAGCACGGATCAGGCTTATGCAAGCTCGTTCTCCGGATCCCCAGTATGACGAGTTTATGGCCACGCCGAGCTTATATGCCAATTCCAGATTCGGTGTCACCTCCGAGAGATCCGAAGATTTGTTTTCTGCTTCGGACTCGCTGGTTCATTGTGTGGCCAAAGACTTGAGGATGGATCGCGGTATTGCCACCGTATTCAAGAAGAAGTTTGGCCGCTTGTCAGAGCTGCGGGACCAACTCGGAGATGGAAAGAAAGTGCTAAGTCTGGTGGACGGGAACCGATCCATTTACTACCTGGTTACTAAGAAGGCGTCGTCTGAGAAGCCCACCTATCGCTCGTTATGGAATTCGTTGGTGGAACTAAGAGACCAACTGCTATCCACAGGTACCACAAGGTTAGCCATGCCAAGGATAGGATGTGGGTTGGATGGACTGAACTGGAGAGTGGTGCGGAGTATGTTGGAGGTCCTGTTCCGGTGGAGCGGCGTCGAAATAACGGTATACACCAATAATCCCCAACGAGATCCCGCACAGCCAAGGACGGTGGATTGCTACTTCCATATGACGACTGGGTGCCTTAGGGGACAGAATTGCAAGTACCGGCATGATCCTTCGAAGGAACGGAAGATGTGATCCGGGACGGATCACCCTTAAGGTGGGGGCAGTGTAATGAGCGTATGTGTGCGAGAGTGGGCAGTGTAGCGAGCGTATATGTGTACGAGAGCGAGCAGTGCGGCGAGCGTGTGTGTGTGCGATAGCGGCGACGAGAACCGACAGCAGATAAGCGGAGCTCAAAGAATGCCGACGTCGGTCGGCGCTTTGATGACGATAAACAAGGCCATAAATTAGATGAACACAATAGGCACTCCAGTAAAGTCTAGTATGTAATTCTGGAACTTTCTGGATTGTTCCTAATCAGTATAAATACCTGTTGACGTGGCCAGTAGTCAGTCAGTTCACAGTGAGCTTCCGAACAAGTAATATAAATAGCGAACTACGATATACCGAGTGATATAAATACGCATTTTCCTTGTGATATAAATAAGTCGTTGTATTGATATTAGTGTTTAAGTATTCCATTAGTGTTTAAGTGTTAAATAAATAGTTGTAAAATAAATATCCGTTAAATAAATAAGTTCTACTAGAAAAGTCGTTACAATATATATATATATATATATTGTTCTTTATTCAATGGAAGAATATCAGGTCACCCAGTAGCAATATCTTGATGAAAAAAATGGGAATTTTAACCTGAGAAAATAATGAAAACTACAAGTAAGACGCGTGAATCATTATAGTTTAAATTTTATTCTTCATGTGCAGCTCCACAGTACCTGAAATAATTGAATATGAAACACATGTATGGAAATAAAGATTAAAATATACCATCCATGCAAATGGCGCCTCATTTTTGTTCCAAAAAGAGGCTTTTATCACAGATAGGGCAGACCGTGTCTGTGTTGAACTGCTGTTGCTCTTCAGATGTGAAGGGTTCATAAGTATATCGCACCAAAAGAATGTCTTTTCATCCTCAGCCAGCTGTTGCAGTTCTTGGACAAACTACTTTACCGTATCAACACCTTTGTAACTTTATACCTACATTTTAAATGGTCTCTTATATAGAATGCTTCATGTTGTTGGAACCTTCCTTCATCATAAAACGAAACGGTGAAATGATGAAAGAAATGGAAACATCCATCATACATTATCTATCTATCAAATGCTGTCACTTTAAGTTAAGATAACTGTCTACTGTCTATCATCCATCATATTCTTACCTGCACTAACGGACGTACAAGCTAACAATGAGGAAATGAAACCGTTAATCAGTGATTTCACAATCTACAAAAACATACCGTCAAACGGGGCTAATTTGACACCACGGGGTAACATTAACACTTTATTGTCCTTTCTTTTTGTTCTTTCTTTTGCTCTGCATAAATAGTATGTTCCATTATTACGGAGAGAAATACAGGATTAGCTGAAAGTTTTTGAGATATCGCAGGACCCAACAAAACAAAACAATAGGTAAATGTGTAGTGGTCCATAAGTTCATCGTTTTTGAGAAAAACGGATTGAAGGAAAAAATCCAGCCTGGCCCTGTCTTAAAAGTACATCATGTAATGCTGTATATGATCAGCTGGTAATTAGAATATCAGTTATTTGCAATAGATTAGTGTGTTGCCGACTTCTTCTTGTAATAAATGTACGAGGTGTCTTAAATTGTCAAGAGAATACTAAACGGCTACTGGCGACCATGTTGAACGTATTCCAGATCTTTGTAGTTGTTATTCGACAGTCGCCATCTTGTTGTTTATGTAACCATAGGTTCATGGATACTTTAAACAATAAATCTGCATTGCTAAAATTGCGACACGCAGAACAGTTGACGTTTACTAAAGCAGTATTATGTGGTATATTATACCTCTTTGTATGGGGTTGTATGAAACGAGCAGTGGTAGTATAGCCGCACGGCTGTCAGGCCAACTAATTGCTACCTTTTTTGACCACCCTGTATATACCTCTTCAATTGACCACCCACACCTAAGAGTTAATTTTTTTGTTTGCTATAATATTGTGTGTTAAATTTAAATCCTTTATTTAGCAAATCTAAATGGTTAAATGTTTTATCAGATAAATTTATAAACCAATATACAAATTTATGAATTACCTTAGGGGTTGGTTTTTTCAAATTCAATAACTTTTTAAACTGTTTTTTTTTTATATATTTTATTGGCTATGTGCGAAATTTTCTCTTACGTGGTCATTTAGGCTGTCGAATTGAATGTTGGTGAGTTATTTAACTCGTTGAGTGTGGAGGGTGCACTATTCTATAAACGTTGGATACTTCTATCTTGTTGCACCAGAAATGTACTTCTTGATCTAACCAAACTTTCTTTGCTTTTTGCTCCCCTTATTAAATGCAAGTATATAATAAATTGGTTCTTTAATTCTGTTGTTTGGTGTATAATTCATAATTAATTTCTTTATTTTGCATTTTTTATGCTGCTGAACAATTCTGCATTCTGATGCAGTAGCTTATTCGTCGTACTTAATAGAAGATGATATTAATCGTAGTTTTTTCTAAAACAGATGAGTTTTTACCTTAAATATCACAAATGTTAGAAAAGTTCCTTTGAAAAAATTTACGAATAAATTTTTAATACATTGTTAGATACCAACCCTATGTTCTTTTCCACATGATTTACCTTTAGTTATAGTTCGTAGGTACATGTTACTTTTGATAAAAGACTATCTCATTTAAGAATAATCGTACATTTGCTCTTGATCCAGGATGTATAATATCCGGGCAAGCCAGTTGGCACCACCTTGCTAAAAGCATGAATGTTTCACATATTAAATTTTCCACCCTATTTTGGAACTCAAACGCAAGATTATTTATCAAACTATGGATGAGACGTTTATTTGAGCTAACTTGTATATTTTTGAAATTGTCTGTTTAAACGTGGAGATTGATATCAATTTGTAAACTGCGATCGTATGTTTGATTTAACATGTCATTCCTAAAAGCACCCTCGCGGGTCCCACGGAAATATCACGATCGGTTTATTTAACTTTGGTTATCTAGGGGAGGTTCCAACCGGTGCACCTTATCAAACTATTCTAGCTAATAGTGTATTATGTACTTATGTATTGTATGTATTATGTAACATGGAACCTGTATGTAGAACCTTTAGATACAACGTTTGGGGGTAGTAAGACACGCCCTGGGCTATACTATAAGAATCAAAAATACTTAGTTTTAAGTCAGTCTTCAGTCTTCAGTCTTCAGTCTTCAGTCTTCAGTCTTCAGTCTTCAGTCTTCAGTCTTCAGTCTTCAGTCTTCAGTCTTCAGTCTTCAGTCTTCAGTCTTCAGTCTTCAGTCTTCAGTCTTCAGTCTTCAGTCTTCAGTCTTCAGTCTTCAGTCTTCAGTCTTCAGTCTTCAGTTCTCTGTACTCAATCCTAAATTTTTATTACGGTCTCGGTCTAAACTCATTATAATCTTTGTTCTATTTTAATATAAATACTTGAAGTCGGTTCTGTAAGAACTGTTGAACTAACTAACGCACGTCGAATCAAATAAAGTAATATTAAGACTTAAGTGTTTCATTCAAGTGTCCAATTAAAACCCGTGTCGACATACACGTAAAAAAGATTATCTGGTGTCAGGAGAACAGTGAGCCAACAACATAATACGTATAAATATGTAAGTGTTTATTGGGTAAAGTTAAATCAACTCATATTAAGTATGAGTTTTAATGTTTTAAGTTTGTTAATAGTGAAGTAGTGGCAAATTATTACTTTCCAAAAAGGTTTTTTATTTAAATTTCAATTTATATTCGTCTGAATTCTTTCTGATTTCCTCACAATATCTAATGTAATTATTTGTTGGGTTAAAATCCTCAGGATCTTCATCCCACTTTTTCATACATGTTCCAAACTTTTATTTAGTAATGTAGAAAATTATTAGTGTTTTATTATTTTTTTTTTTTTAATATTAACGCCCAGCTTGTTTAATAATCCGTGTATCATTTCATGACTGACATGTAAAGTCTGTCATTAAGTGAAGAATAACTTATTTCATATAGGCAGGTCACTTTGTCAGGTAGTAATCATAAAACATTAATTTACAACATAAGATGTCATTTTTATTTAGATGTCGTCAGCAGCAGTCGCGAGTTAAAAAACGTGAGGCATGTTAACACTATACGTGCGTTTGGAAAGTATATAGAAATTAACAATTTCTTCAACTCACTGCAGAAGAAATTTTAAACTATGTGTAACTAAAATCTTAATATTCTATATCAAAGTCTGGATATTGTTTAGGAGATCCAACGTACAAGAGAGACAAAAAAAATGAAAATCAAAAGACATACTTGACTGTACCATTAATACACAATTAACGTTACAGACAGGAGAGTGAACTAACTATAGTCTCATATTTACAAATGATTAATGAAGTTTACTTTCTTATGTCATTTACCTATGTACTTTATTTTACCGTGTACATACATAAGTACGTTTAAGCAACGTGCACGTTCATCCAATGTACAATGTAAACCTTGCTATTGTTGCTAACAGATAATAATTGAGTTTGACTGTAAAAATTGCCCTATGAATGAGCAATGACCTGATGTAGGCAAATGTTTATCATACGCATTTATTTTAAAGAGTAAAAGGAACACTAAGACCAAGTACAAAAAATGGACATGCAAATTAGCATATACTATTTCAGTGTAGGTTGAGTTTTCATATCGTGTAGGGTCATTTATGTTTAATTAGCTAAGACATGTTTTCCAACAAGTTGTGTGATATGGTTTGGATACCACATTTCGATAATGGCCCGTTGAAATACAATAATTTCGTTGGGTCACCCCTTAGACTAGGAAAGAGAGGGGACAGGTAATAGTCGACTGCAAATTGAGGACAATTGGGATCGCGAGACAGCGCTCAGTATCGCAACATAAAATGTTAAGAGGGAGATTGTTTTGTTACCATTATTCGTACAATTATCATTCCATACAGAGTATCAATTGTTTATTAGATAACGTAAACAATTATTAAGAACTGTTTTTTTTGCGTCTTACGTTACTAAGAAAATATTATTTATTTTATGTCAAAGAGAATACATGTTCAATGAAATTAAATGCAAAGAATTATTTTATTAACGTTAATTAACATGATGTGGCGGAACTAATAAACATTAAGACGAATTTTATTAATTAATTAATTTTACTTTTTTAGATTTTTATAACTAAAAGTGACGCCGCCTATGGTAATATTGTGGTAAACGCATGCATCTTACAACTTTGAAAGTATTTATTGTTTCTCTCACTATCAGTAAACCATTCCAACAAAAAAAATATGATGCATTAATGATTATTGTACGTAAATCATAACATATTTTAAGTAGTATGTAAACAATAAACAAATTAAACACGATTTTCTTTGCTTAACCTTACTACGTAAAATTCTTTTTACTTGTGAAATGTGATTTCTGGTTCATTTCTTTTACTGCGGCTTTTACAGCCGTAAGAAGAACAAATCAGCATTGTTTTAAACAAAAATCCACTAAAACCTAACTACACTATTTAATTATATTGACACTTTTACACAACGCTGTCAACGCACTGTTTGGGATCAGTAAATGGAGCCGGTACCAAAATATTGCGTCAATTTTCGACGTACAGTCGGTATAGGAGTTACGTGTCCCCTCTCTTTCCTAGTCTAAGGGTCACCCATTATAATTATTACAGAGCTATAGACCATTATCTTCATAGAGTCGTAATTCTACTTCTTCTTTTCTTGAGCTACCATTCGCATTCTCCGAACACGGTAACATTTAGCATCATTATTAATATACCACCGCAGACAGCAAAGGAGTAACAATCACTATAAATTTAACGAACAAGAATATTTAACAAAACCTATTTGTAGCACGTGGCACGCAAATCAAAGTAGAACAAATTATGTTCTTGGTCAGTAATCTGTCGAAACTATACTGTCTGGACACGAATCACGATTCCAAATTAATTTATCTGTTATTATCAGTGTGCTGTAGGAAGTTCCGACAGAATACCGATCATTTAAAGCCTAAGAATATCCACAATTAACTAGCCTTCAACAGATAAAAGCAGATCTTCTTTGCTCTGGATCAGTATCAGAGAACCCAAAAAAGGGTTAGTTGGGTTAATTTCCAAAAAACGGAGATAGCCGATAAAATAAAAGATCAGAGATGGCACAGATGGTGCAACCTTGCCGAGTGTGGTAGTTTAGTCTTAGTGCAAAATGAAAAGATGATAATCTTCTATTTTACTAGAAATTTTACGAAATTTCGTATAAGTACACATAAAGAAAAGCAATTCATCCGAGTAACTTTGGTACCTTACATGTTATTTACAGAATTAATCAAATTATAATTGTTAACCTTAATTTTTCTCCTCTCACTATGCTTAATTTTCTAGTTAATTTTATTTCTTGATGCAGAAGATTCATTTCAAAATATACGACTTTGTATTTTATATGATACTTTATGTCTTTTGAACTAAATCATTACATGGAACATTGGTGTGCTACCTCCAAGGTGGGCACGTTTTATAATAGCCTACGATACTACCACAGGATCAGAGAAAATGGGCAAAACGCATTTTATTTGAAAGTAATCTAATATACCATATCAGCAGCAAGTAGACAAAATAAAGGGTTCTTAAGTGATCTTTCTTTACTGCAGAAAGCAGCAACACATTATGAATTATTGTTTTGGTCTACTATGTGACCTGTTACTGGAGGCGACGAAAAAAATAAACTAGTAACAACGGTAAAAAATATTTAATACACAAACACTATTAAAACAAAACTTAGAAATTGAAATAGTAGGTTGAAAATGAAAAGCGAGAATAAATTTGATGAAGATAGAGTTTTCAGAGTCGAAGGCTAGATAAGAACTGATAATAATTTTAAAAGAAAATTATAAAGGAGGAGTTAGAAGAAGCTAAGAGCATGCAAATCAAAGTAGGCAACCAATCGGTTAGAATAAAATCAAGGAAGAGTAGCTTAGCAGAACATCTTCAGGTTAACTACATGGTCAACAAGAGAAATAGCAAGCAGTACCAGCAAAGCGTGTGGATTCAGGACTATAAGGCACCGCAACATATGACGTTACACAAACAATGGTTCATAAATCTTGTAGAACTAAAAAATTCTTTCGTGATTATAATATGAAGATGCAACCCAACTATCATAAAATGCGCTGCTTCGGGTATTATCCTCGAACTTGAGGTCTATAATGGTAAGATATTGATTCTAGTTATACTGCAAGATGCTCTCCACCGTACCTATTGCTGTAGGATACATCGTGATAAAAAGATCTTGAGAATCCTCAATTTATCACTACAGACTCAATCCATGTTTCTGTTACAATGACAAGTCGCGCTAAACCTCATTATTTGAACGAGACAGACCTGCGAATGAAAAATGAGTCCTTGCAAGTATGCTATAGCAAGATGATTCAAAAATACTAAAAGATAACTAAATATGATTGAGGGGAATAGAATTCCAGATCAAAGATCCTAAATAACCAACAAATTTATATCCTGACAAAAAGCAAGGAGAATTTCGGAATGATGAAACTCTTGAAATAATCCTATGATCAGTTTTGAGCGGATCATTTACAATCAAAGGAGTTTATATTTCAATTAAATATATCACGTTGTAATATTCCAGAAAACGCCTTACAAAGGCTAGAACTCTTTTAATTGATTGTGATAATCCTTTTACCTTATTTAAAATGTAATAGATTTGTCATTTTTCAGTAATTATTTTGCATTCTATTTGATTAGGCAAGATAACTAAATGTGACCTAATTCTTTATTGCTCGTTTGACAAAGCATGACATGTCAAATTTTCAGCTTCCATTAAATATTTCCAACATACTTTGCACCTCGCCATTCTTAAAAAACCCTTTTACATATTTTTTTTAATGTTTTTAATAGACGAGCTAAATCCTTCACAAAAACTTACTTATGATAATAAACGTTGAAGGAGTACTTTCACTTCAAGAATCGTTAAAAAGTTAAAAACTTCACTCGAAGATTACGAGTAAATCTTGTGACAGCTTCGATGAAAATCAACGCAGGTTAAAAAGTTCTGCAGACATTACAATTAAATAATTGATTTTTTTATTTGTTAATCGGTAACATATCCATTTTCAATATATAGAATGTTTACATATGTAAATAATATATAACATGATAATGTAAGCGGTGTATGTAAAATGCGTCCCGTGTCAATAGTTCTAGATACGTACATTAAGTCCAAATTAGTTTTATTGCCATACGTAAATTGCGTGCCTTGTATACCCGCCATGGTATAATTTAAAAATCATGCAAATAGTAAAAAATAGTAAGATTTAGTAAGCAAGTATTTCAGAAACACTATTTACAAAGGAATAAGTATTTATTCAATAACAAAGTATCATTCGTAGAAGTAAATCAGTTAAAATATAAATACCTATATAATTATGCAGATATTTCTCGAAGCTTTGCAATTCAATAAACGACTCATTGACTCTCTCCTTATGTGCAGGTATCATATGTAATTTACGTAGGGTTATTAAAATTACCAGGACGCAATTCACGTAGATTGAGAAAATCACCATGCCATTTGGGACGCAATATACATCAACCCAATGTAAGCCGCTTTAGATTAGGATTACAAAGAATTTTTAAAGCACATAACGTTTTACAAATAAACAGAATAATTTCGGAGAAGACAGTTGAAACGGTTGGGTGATTGTCGATGGGGTCGGAAATCACGTGATGAAATAAGAAGGTAAGAGAATGAAGTGCTTTATTTTCTTAAATAGTTGAGAAGCTGATTCTTTAACACCTGAAATCAAACAAATTAATTTTACTATAAGTGCTTATCTTTTACACCTTATTTTAGAAATGTTATAATAATGTTTGACTATAATAAATAAAAATTGACCCATTTAATTAAATTCCGATTCAGGTTGTTTAAATTAGGTAAGGCCAAAATATAAGGTTTTTTTTCTAAAACGATACTTGTAAATTAGGACACAATATCAGTGTTTATCACAAAATTTTAATGTTCCAAAAAGTACCTACCGCTTATGACGAGTCGCTTCCGCCACACCCCCTACGCTACGTCACTGGTCAAAAAGCATTTATTAACTAAAGATGGAATGGTTTTGGCTTCTACATTTTGTGAAAGTATAGTGTTTTATTTTACTATTATTATTTATTAACTAGTTATTATTTAGATTTAAACCATTGAAAAGCCATTATACTGCACTTGACGAGTCAAGTCATGATGTATCGCAAAACGTCTAGTTTAGAATCAGGAGTGCAGCCGTAGCAGCCGCACCAATAGTAAGGAACCCTCAGATAATTGGGGCTCCGATGTGTGAAAGCAGAAATTTGTAATCTTTATTCACAACATTATTCAAACTCTTGGACCGTACACTAAACTTCTCGAGGAAAAAGATCGAGCCTTATTTTACAAGACCATCTACGGATTACTGTACTTACAAGGTCATCGATAAGTTCGAAGCAAATTTGTTATCCAAGCTTGATGATCGTACGCCCCCGCAACGATCCCTGAGAATACCAGTCAAAGCGGGTAGCGAAACATCGGACAACGTACATTACCCGAGGATTCACCAAAGGTAGAAAGCAATTCTGGACCACGATCATCAAGCCCGGACAACACATTTACTTTAAACAACGCCATCCGTGAATGATTTAGCCTTTTCGTCATAGATGAGTTTCGACTATGTATGCGCATTCATGATTGTGTATGAACATATACGATCACATATGAATCATAACTCATTCCATGGTTTACTGAAAATAACCATAAAGTGGCGGCGTAACAAGTCTTCGCAAAAATAAAAGGCGCAAGATAACGAAGCGTTTTTTTTATGAATTTTTTTATGAGTTATTCAGTTGAGAGAATCTCAGACCCGGAGTCTTATTTGATTGTAAGCATACTTATTCGTTTATTTTCTGAAAAATATTCATTCTTCAATAGCAGTCATTATGATAGGTATAACAAAAGGGGATTTGTTTTATCAAATTCTATATTAATTTCACGAAGTGTTTACAGTAACAAACTTTTGGAAGTGGCTGTTACTCTCTACAAATTACACATTACACATAAAAGACCCCTTCCGTTTAATGTGCAATTATGTAATTATAATACGTTTAATCATGCTTAACCAATCACATACAACAAAAAAAAAATGTTTTTTTTTAATACCTGGTTATCGTAATCATTATTGGGCCATTCTGGAAGACTGTTTTCTTGATCAGTTCGTTTTCCAAATCTGCAAATACAGAATAAGAACCGTGAAATAAAACATGTAATTAGCGTACTGTATTTCAACGACTGAATAAACTATATTCAGCTTTACCAGTATACTTTTTCGTTTGGAGATGTGTTAGGGTTATTAATTCTACAGTTGTAATAGTTTCTCAGTGTCCTTACAAGTCTACGTCAATGCTTTGCCTTTTTGGGGCAGTAAAGTTAGGTGTCACATATGTAACTGATGGTGCATGCAATAAAAAAAATCTAATGTCAAAGTGGTATTGGTAATGCGACAGTGGTTGTTGCGTAGGGGATGTTTCCTCACCTGGGTCTCGATCGGTCCGCGTAAAGTCTTTCAAGATGATGAAGGGTGAGCATACCGATGGCTCTTTGAATCTTCCTACTGTTGCCATCTTCAGTAACCGGTCCACTTCTCACACTACCTACCACGAAGACGTATTAGCATACACCATCAGAACATATTAACATAATTAAATTGAAGGATTGTAAATGGCTGCCAGATAATATGGTTACAGGACATGCTATACCTTTAAATTATTTTTCAAAAATTTTAAAAAAAAAAAGACAAAACATTTTCAGTCTTTCTCATCAAAAACTTGAGCTACCGAACAGTGAGTTAATGTTATCAAAGAAAGAAGGCCGTTATACAAATAGGGTTAGATAAAAATTAACGAATTATTTAGCAGGAGGATATAAATACACATTATAAAAGCAAATTGAATAGAAATAAAAATAAGAATAAACTTTGGTAGACATTTTAAATAAGTGATTTATTTTTGTCTTTTTCATTAAACATAGTTAAAAATAGTAAGTTTAACGCCATCTTCGTAATTTAGCTACAAAGTAGGCTAACCACCAACAGGGCCCTCTGGTTTAAGGAATTTCATTGTCGGATGGAGCCAAACAGAGGGAGATACATGAAAATTACACAAATCCGCGCAATAAATTATTATGCAGATAAATTATTTCAAATTTTTGAAATAGTTAAAAACAGTTCGACTTATTCCATAATATAGGGTCATTCAAACTAAGTGGTACATTAAACATTTGAGGTAAAATAAGCACGTTAGATTTGAAAATTTGGCAGTAGAGGTTATCAAAGGTAATCTTTCGAAATGAAATACTTTCAACTGTCCACCACTTCCGGTTAAAGAGCAGGAAACACCCTACGAATGAGTCTTACCGCCCGAAACTGTCCCAGAAATATGATTTTAAAGAAACAAAATAATTTCTTAAAAACACTTTTTTTGTTGCTAAATATTATCTAATATTAAGAAACCATTTTTTTAGAAATCATTATATATATATATATGCATTTATATCTTCTTTGCCTCCGAATAAGTTTCGGACGTCCGCATCTCCACCACTGAGTACGCATTTGGAAGTGTGTATTTAATGTCTTTGTAAAGTCTGTGGTTCCTTCGGTAGGAAACTATTGAGAGGGGTAATATAAATACCATTTTTAAATAAAATACATATAGGACCTTTATGCCTCCGAATAATACGCGTATCAGTTTGCCTCCGTTTATATAAAAATAGGATATCAAGCGGTAGGGTTTACCTCCAGCGCTGTTGCAATTATTGTTTCAACGGTTTATCACTTTAAAACCTAAATAATCATTCTTAGAGAGCCGTTGGAGTTGTGAACGTTATATTCTCGTTGTGGTTTTGTTAATAAGTAAAAATGAATACAGGAAATCAATCACGGTAGGTAACATTTTTACATTATTTTCTTGAAGAAAATGACTGAGAATTTTATATTTGTTTGTTAATCATTAACGTTTGTTTTCGTCACTAGAGGGAAAAAGATATTGAATATGGCACTACAAAGAGAGGAGGATAATAACTCATTCCAGAGTAACGGTAAGTTTTAGATTCTTAACCGAAAAATGGAAGTTTAAACTTACTGTGAATGTTTTCGTATTGCAGAAGAAATTGTGTAACAATAAAAGTAGATAGGCTTTCACGGCCGGGACCAATGTTTAAAGCAAATTAATATTTCCGGGCTTGTAGGCCGTGGTCGTACTAATTTTTGAATACGGAAAGTTTCGTCTATAATAACAATGGACGTCTTCAGTAGCGATTGTGAGGTTGAAGGTCGTAGTGCAATGACGACCTTCGACCTCGCAACCACCACTTAAGATGTCTACCGTAGTTATAGACGAAACTTACTCAAAAACCAATACGACCACGTCCTATAATCCCGGAAATATTAGCTTTAAATTATGTGATAGTTTGGATAAAAACAATTAAGTTCTAAAAAAATTGCAATAGTTAAAACAAGTATTTAACTTCAAATTGTAAATAATTTTGCTGTAAGGTGAACGAGTGATATACGATGGAATTTAATTTCACAATAATGCTATTATTTTTAACAGCTTTCAAAAAATGATCTCTAAATTTTTACAACAAAATCTGTGTCTTAATGGCCAAGAAGAGACTTCGTTGTTCTATTGACCTGGTTGTTCTAGTTTGTTTTCTAATCCTTAAAGCAATTTTATGCAACAATAATATTTTTTTGTTTACCCTTGAGTATACATTAAAGTATTTGAAAATTTTGAACTTTCATCGTATAAAAAGAGTTTATCCTAAATAAATGATATTTTATAAAATTTGCGGACAATTTTGTCTTCTTCTTATTAATGAAATGGAAACTGAAACCGCATGTTATTCATTTAAAGTGTTGTATTTGGGTTGATCAGGGTATTTGTTCTGCAATGTACGTTTTAATTTAAATTATTGTTAACTTGGTTATGGTGATAACTCTTATTATTATTCAGAAAATTTTAGGTGTTTAAACTGCATTTTTAGCGTTAATAGGTACGACTTTCTTAGTTTAATTACAGTTAATTTCTAAACATGTGCTTTTGTAAAATTTCACTAGTCAATTTTCTCAAAATTTTTTTTGTAAAATAGATCCGTCTTTCTGCGAACCGTCAATAGTCGACAGTGACGACACATACTTAGATCCTACATTTTTACCAGAAAAAACCAAAAGACAACAAACGTGGAATTGGTTACTCGCCAAAGAATTCGAAAGTTTAGAAACAGATAAAAGCGATTGCGATGATGAGTTAACTAGCGATTGTCAGAATATTCAAGAACAGTCGTATTCACTTACTCCACTTAAATCAGTTTTGGCAGAAACGAACCAAAATAGTTCAGTAGGGTATTCTCTTCAAAACAGAAACTGTAATGGTATTCCATTTATGAGCGAATCATCTTCTCATTCATCGTCTATAGTGTCACCCATTAAAAGGATAACCACTGGTAAAGAAAATTTGTTTGCAGATTCTAGCTATCAGTTTGAAGCGCAATCTACTCAAACTTCGACAAAAGATGATACTCAAACTAACGAACATACATCTTGCGAACATTATTATTTCCCTGATTTATGCACTTCTAAAGCACGAAGCGATCAGAGTTATTTAGACAGTCATCACAGTTCAAATAATATTGATAAGTCAGCCGTGCCCTCCAGTTCAAACACCTTAAATGATCCAACTGTAGCTTGTGGCTCAAACACCCGTAATGACTTAAATTTAGGACACGTTTTCAGCGAGAATTTAAAACAAAAGCCGCGCACTGTGTGTAAATTTTGTAGAATTAGTGTTACTAATTTTGAAAGACATTTGGTAAGGCATCATTCAGATGAAAAAGAAGTTCAAGACTATATAAAGTTTCCAAAGAATACCCGGGAGGGTCGTCAAATGAAGAGGAAAATATTAGCTCTATTGCGATATGATGTCTGTTTTGAGGAATTTATTCAAAAAGATGAACCAGAAGAAGGAAAACTACCATGTGCACATTGCAAGCGTATCATTTCTGTTAATTATTTAAGAAGACATTATAAAAAATGCATAATAAAGCCAATTAATGAAACAGGACGCAATATAAGACATCAAGCTGCTTCCCAAACTTTAGTAGCTACTGCTTCAGATCATGCAAATATTGTAGCTACTTTGAGAGTCAAAAAGGAGGTATTTGCAAGAATGGCTTCAGACCGTATTGGATTTCTTGCAAGAAAGGACCCGCTGATTCGTCATTTTGGAGAATTTTATCTCAAAAAGCACAAACGCGCTCAAATAACTCACGCATGCTCTAACAAAATGAGAGAATGTTCCAGATTATTATTGGCAATGAGAAAACGAGTTATCAAACCAAATCTATCTTTCATCGAAATACTAGACCCTACATTATTCGATCAGGTTGCATTAAGTGCTAAAACTGTCAGTGGATATGATGAAGACAAGAAGGCCTATAAAGCTCCTAGTTTAGCTCTTCATTTGGGAACAACCTTACAACAAATATGCGAGTTAGCCACCCACTTATTACTGAAAAAAAGTCCGGAGTTTAAATGTGACAATTATGAGGATAGATTGAAACAGGTCAAGAGATTTAGATTTTTGGTACAAAGCCAGTGGAATAATGAAGTTTCTTCTTTGGCATTAAAAGACTTAGCGGAAAAGAAGTGGAATAAACCTGTTTTACTGCCCCTTACCAAAGATATCATCAAGTTTAGAGACCACATTTTGGATATCGCTGAAAAAAATATGGTATTATTGAAAAACGACATCACTAATACCAATGCATTTAAAACATTGGTCGACGTTTCACTAGCCTTAACAATTTTGTTTAACCGTCGTCGAATTGGTGATGTCCAATACATGGAAATTGATTCTTATAATCGAAATTTTGCGACTAGTAACCAAACTGAGTTTACGGAGATGTTATCTGAATCAGAAAAGAAATTAACTACTAGCTATAAACGTGTTGTGGCAGGAGGAAAAGGGAGTAGGGCTATTGTAATCTTGTTTCCTCCACAAGTTCAAGATTACATCAATTTACTTTTAAAAATTAGAAGCGAAACAGATATAATTCCGCAAGAAAATCACTATTTATTTGCTTATCCTGGTGTTAAGGATCAATGGGTAAGAGGAGATATAATCTTGAAGAAGTTGGCGAAGTCAAGTAAAATAGAAAACCCAGAGGCAATGACTTCTAATAGACTAAGGAAACAAATTGCGACTCTTATGCAATTAATAAATTTGAATAAAGATGATTATTCTCAGTTTGCGAAATTCATGGGTCACACCGAGAAAACCCATAAGGAATTTTATGAAATTACCCAAGATGCCTACCAAACGGCGAAGATCGCAAAACTCCTGAAATTATTTGACGAAGGGAAAGGTACTCAGTATAGAAATAAAGAACTCGATCAAATTGACATTGACCCAACTAAAGACACAATTGAAACAGATTCAGAAAACGAAGAAAGTTTAATGCTGAAAGACAAGAACGAAAGTAATGAATCAGAAAACAATACGAAAGAAGGCGGAGCCAAAGAAATAAAAGGTAGAATAAGGTGGACATCTAAGCAAAAAGGTATAGTAACAGGTCACTTCAAAAAACATATTCGAGAAAAAATTCTTCCGAAGAAAGCCGAATGTGAAAAGTTGATACTCCAACACAAGGAGATCTTAAGAAATCTAGATTGGGTAAAAATAAAAACTTTTGTTTACAATTCTTACAGACAAAACTAAATTGTGTTACCATTAGAATTTTAAAGCTTTTTAAAATTAATATAAATAGGACGCGTATCAATAAGGCCCAATTTCCGTTCTAAAATAATAAAAAATTGTATTGGAAAAATATGCATGTATTTTATACAGTTTCTGCAGGTAGACCACTTGCCTGTTAAGAAAATAACATAAGTACCATAGAAAAAAAGTATGATGCAATAATTATACTTTTTTTTCAAAATTAAACATTTTTTTGCAATATTTTATCATATTTCATACGGATCTTAGAGCAAAAGCAACTTTATTTATAAGTATGTTTTACTGTGACTTAATGATTGAACCTGAAAACAAAAAAGGTTGTCTCTACTTTGCGCTCCATATGAAACAGAAAAATGAATAATTTGGAAGAAAATCATATTCCAACCAATCTTATCGCACTATAAAAAAATATTGCGTTATACTTTTTAGTTACAGTACTATTTGGTTATCAGGCAGATAGTCTAGTCACAAAAAAATCTATAAAACACATCTATACTGTTCCAACACAATTTTTCATTATTTTCGAACGAAAATTGGGCCGTATTGATATTCTTCATTTATCTTTAAAAAGAAATCGCTTACACCCATATTTTCTGCTTAACCATATCATTGTTTTTTTTATTGTTCACCCTCACAGTTGTCAACATCATTCATCATTGTTTGTGTAGTGTCATATTCAAATAAATTTTATGGTTTTTGAAATTCGTTTTTGCCTTTTTTAATCAATTAAACCTGTCTTTTAAAATAATGTGTTTAAAATTATATTTGAATTTATTTTTTTAGTAATTTTTATTTCCTATTTGAAAATTATAAAATTGTTCTAAATTTTCATTTAAAAAGTTTCGGTAATTTTGTTCCTCAAAAAAAGCAGTAATTACCTACTCGAAATGGAATAATTATTTATTGCACCAACGATTGTGAACAATTATAGGTAATTCTTGTTGAAAATACACAATTTAAGGTATTTAAAAAATCACACTGAATTCCAAGAAAATAAGTATCCTATACCTATATTTATCTGATTTATTGAATGTCTATGCGGTGCGCCATTAGTAGAAAAAAAAGTATTTACCTATGTACATATTTCAAATACACTTAACGTACGCAATCGCCACAAACACTGTTGCCAAATAAAAGAGGCAAACATGTACTTCATTTATGAGGAGGTTGCGAGAACCTATACGTATTTTCATATAAAACAGCGGCGCCACCTTATGCCTAATTGCCAAACTATGAAACATGTTTGTATGGGTGTATTAGTCTTTTTCACCTCCGACCAATAATGTTCAAAATACCGAGAAACATCGAGAAATTGCTTCGGAGTTTAATTTTACATGGAGAACGCTTTCGCCTCCGAAATCGGAGGCGGACGCGAAAAATCGGAGGCGAGCGCAACCGTTTAGTATAGCAATCGGAGGTGTATAAGTACTAAATGTATATGTATACATATATATATATATATATATATATATATATATATATATTGCCCTTAAAAAAAAACGAAAAGCATTATAGAGTTCTAGTTTTGGTTAAAAGCTCCATTTGTTCATAATTTAAAGGAGATCCTAAAAGCCCGGAAGCGTCTTTATCCTATCTCCAATAGTTTATGGGTTATTTAAATAATAAGAGTCGCTCAACGCTGAGCTAAAAAGCAGGTAAATATTCAAAATTATCTAATAACTATATAAGAAAAAAATAAATCAAACCGTACATAGTTGTTTTTTTATTTATTTGTTTATAACAAATTGTTTATTAAACAAACAAAACATTAACTGAAAAAAATTATTTTGCTTTTTTTAAAGGGCAATATAAATAATGATTTGAAAAAATAATGGTTCCTTAACATTTATATTTAGCAACAAAAAAAATTTAATTAAAGATTCTTATCTTTGCGAGAGTTTTTTAAGAAACGAGTTTTTTCGTTGAAATCATAATATTTATTGATCTTCCAAATCTCAAGAAGAATTGAAAATCTTACATATAATGCATTATTATAACAATTTTATAAACAATGGAAGTAAAAGAATTAACAAAACTATTGTTAGGAGTGGAAAGATTAAGTGCATCATGTTATACATATTTCTAAAAGCGTAAGCGTTTATAGAAGAAAAATTCAAATAAGTGGAGAATCTAAAGAATAAGGTGCCCAAATTAAAAAAAAATATTAAATTGTGAAAATAATAGAAGTAGGTGAGGCTGAAAAGCTGAATGAGACACCTTGTACATACAACAACACGAAAATAATGTATCATTTATATGGCAAGGAAATATATGACGTATTTCCAACAGAAATTAGTTATATTTTTGCTCATTTCTGTAAAATCAACTGGTAACATTCATTTAATATGCACGTATCATTCTAGCAGTCGGAATATAAGTATAATTACTGTAAGTGTTCATAATGTTATAAGGGAATATTTTCTTACAGGTAAATAACACGATGCATGAGGAATTATAGTTTTTTTTTTGTAGTAGTACTTCAATAGATATACAATTTTGAGAATTTTTTTATGTGTAACGCGTAAAAATATAAAATTTTCCAAGGAAACATGAATTATTGAAGGATATTTCACGTCGTGTTTTGAAATACTAAAATTTACGAAATCCTTTTTTACGGTTAAGATATTCATGGCAAATTTGTTAATCGTTTTCTGATACGGATTTTCAAATTTTCAACTGCAATATGTTTTTTTTTCTCAGATTCTTCTACCTTTCTCAATAAATTGGTAATTTTAGAACGACGAATGGATCTGAGAATTTTTCACCTTTCCTTGAAAAATTGCAAACAAATAATGGAGGTAATACTAAACCGACCTTTGGCACAAAGGAACATGTACCTACAGGTCGGTTACTGTAACGTGAGCTCTGAAAATTTTACAATCTGCGTAGAAGAAAGAAGGAGAACGCATTCGGAGGAATAAAGATGCAACCTACGCTCGAAGACTGCGACAAATAAATATAATATTTTCTAAACGGGGTACCTGATGTCTACGGTCTGGTACTTATCAGTTTAATTTATACCTCAATTTCTCGGTACTGTTTGTGACTAAAAACCAGATATAAATTTCTATTAATAAATAGACGTTCTTAATGAACCCCCCTATTAGTCGGACCCATACTGATTATAACATCGAACCTTTCCAATTATACATATACTTTATAGTCATATTCTATTTTGCAGAAATGCATTTCTTTTGTTATATTATACTAGAAAGATAAACGCATTAAAATAAATAAATATTAGTTGTCTTCAACGACGGCTTTATTAGTAGGCTTACAAAGTCATTACCGTACTAATTATGAAAATCAACTTATTCTAATTATCTATTTTATAGCCATCTACTACCCCGCTGAAACGCAAAATTAATTGCCTTATGACAACTTCATTAGGAATTAGGGATGCATTATCATAATAATTTAATCTTGAAAATCAAACTTATTTTAATTAGCTACTTTATAATCCTACAGAAACGACCTTTTTTGTTATATTTTGTAAAAAAAATCATAATTGTTTCAAAATTACATGTTAAGTGAATTGCCGGGCGACTTAGTGTGCGCCCTGAGTAACGAAGAGCTAGAGAGCCGGCATTGAAATGATGTCTCTCGATGCCTCTGCAGCTCTCGGCAATAAGTTGTAACATTTGCCATTGCGCATCCTAAGGCTAAGCAAAACCAGAGCTCATTCTATAATAATTGATCTGTACCTAATATCTATTTCTCATATTCGATGACGTTTAAAGGCGAACGTATGAGAGTTATTTAAGATCTGTGATAGGATATTACGTATCTTTTTATTATCTTACTAGCGACCCGCCCCGGCCTTGCACGGGTGCAATGCTGATACTAAATAAAGATATAAAGATATACAACGTTCACAGCTTTTTGTCGTTAGACAATACAAACATGTTTCCTTTAGAGGTTACTCTTGAAAGAGCGACATATAATTAGCCATGTGAAAAACACTCAAGCTCAAATCTAAGCCTGCAACGTTGACCCTGCGATTTATTAATGGCCATTGCAAAAATTACATGCTGTAAAGGGCCATATTGATCTATATTACATGCACAATGTATTTAAGGTACTTAATTGGATAAGGATTAATGCTGTATTGCTTAAAACGCTTTTTCGTAAATAAGCCATTATTTTCTCGTAATAAGTAAAGGATAAAAAATGGTTATTGTGGGTTATCCCTAAGGGATAGACATATACCATCCCGGACTTTTTTGGAGACCCTTTTAAGGTGTACTATACTGTAGTACATTATTTTGATCTATCTCGTAGGGTTCAGCCAGCGTTTGCAATGTAAGCGCAAACAAATGTGTTTATTTACGACCTTACATTAAAAACCTCTAAAATTATCAGTATTTTTCTGCTATATTATGCATTTTTTATACATATAAACCTTCCTCTTGAATCACTCTATCTATTAAAAAAAAACGCATCAAAATCCGTTACGTAGTTTTAAAGATCTAAGCATACATAGGGACAGACAGACAGCGGGAAGCGACTTTGCTTTATACTATGTTGATATGTCTTAGAAAAGTTTATTGCACACACAAAAAAACACAACAACTTAAACGTAGCAAACCTAATATTAACATGCAAAAAAATATATCACTAAAAGAAATGAAGGACTAAAACAAATGTACAAAAGACAAATTTAGACACAAACGAAATTAGGAAATGGCACAAGTGAAAGCAGATAATAAAATTTACAAACAACCCTTAAGCAAGAATGAAAGAAATATATACAATAAAAAACATGAAATCAGACACAAACGAGAATATGGAAAACGATGCAGTTTGAAAAAGAACAAATGACGGTGAAAGGCTAAGTGGCCAGAGCTCCCTCTTCCTTGCCTCGGGTAGGTGGAATATCGGAGATGGCCCAATAGAGAAAAAATACAATGCAAAAGTTAAGGTGAGATCTCCCTCTTCCTTGCCACTGGTGGGTGGAATGTCGGAGATTGTCTTCCTGCAGCAAAACTGGAGTATTTATACATATCCGTGACGAGCGACCGGGTGGTGAAAAAGAGGGGTTGAAGTGGGGTGAAAAAGAGGGGCGAAATTTAACGATAAAAATAAAAAATGTTTTTATACCAATTTCGCGGCGAAAAAAATAAAAAAGGATAGCGGAAAACGGCAGGGCGTGCCTGAAAATATAGGGTTGAAAAAAAAGAACGTGTTTTTAAACTGAAGTAAGAAAGAGGAAAAAAAATAAAAATAAAATAAATTGAAACAAATAAAGAGAAATAAGGAAAAAAAAAACAATACTGAAACACAGAAAAAAGAAAGGATCATAAGAGGGAAACTACAACCGAGCAAGAGCGAGGAAATGAAAAAAATAAGAAAATAGAAGAAAAACAAATATTAAGTCGAGAATTAAAATAAAAGATAAAAGTGAGTTACTATGCAGAATTCGGTTGTAGCACGGGGTGGTTCAGGTAGTCGGAAGGGTCATTACCGTTAGCTACGTCACGGAAATACCGGCGGTTGTTATTCTGAGAATAAATTTTGTTGCAAAAGTGTGCGTTGGTTACAACAAATCGCCTCCCCGTTGATCAAAATTTATTCCAGGGATTCGGATGCAGGGTAGATGTCGTTGTGGTGTACCTTGACAGCTCTGCCCTCTTTTTGGACCCAATATGTGTTTCCTCCGATATGGGAAATGATAGGGTGTGGCCCAGACCAGCGAGAATCGAAACCAGCGTGGTATCCTTCCGGGGCGTTTGATAGGTGATGTTCCTTACAGTATACCAATTGTTGAGGCTCATACCTTCGGGGCTCTTCCTGATCAATGGCTCTCTGCTGTTGAAGGTACTGTCGCTGATGTTGACGGATTTTGGCAACACGATCTTCGTAAACTGCGGGTGGGGGCTCCTGGTCTGCTTCAACGCTGTCCCATTCTCCGGGTCGAAGCATTGGGCGTCCGAAAAGGGCAAAGTAAGGGGTGGCTCCTGTAGCAGCGTTGGTTCGATCGCGCTGATCGAACAGGATTTTGGGTAAGTGTTGGTCCCAGGTTCGATGTTCACCTTGCCGTAGGTAGGTACGAAGACCAACTTTAATCTCTTGGTTCCGTCTTTCTGTTGGATTCGCCCTTGGATGGTATACCGCGGTAGTCCAATGTTGTGTTTTCCACTTTGAGCAGGAGGAAGTCCAGAGTCTGCTTGTAAACTGACTACCGTTATCAGTCAACACGGCTCGAGGAAACCCAAATCGGTAAAACACCTCGTGTTCCAATAGGCGGGTCAAAACAGGCGTGGTTGCAGAGCCAATAGGAAATGCCTCGATCCAACGACTAAAAAGGTCCGTTACAACCAGTATAAATCTCTTACCTCGGGCTGTTCTTGGATAAGGACCCATCAAGTCCACGGCAATGGTGTCCCACGGTGTTTCTGGTTGTCGGGGGCGCATGGGTGCAGGCGGAACGCGGTGTTTTTTCACACACAGGCATATGTGACACAGATGGACGTGTTTGGAGACATCCCGATTTAGAGATGGCCATGTATAGAAGCGGCGAATGCGGCGGATGGTTTCTTGGATGCCTGGGTGTCCTGCCTTATCGTGAAATTCGTGGAGGAGGTATGCTCGTTCTGAGTGGGGAACCACCATAAACCAGTCTTCTCCCTTTCGCGTCATTAGGATGTTGTCTTTCACCTGGTGGTTATGTAAAAAGTTCTTATCGTCTTGGGAACAGCTATCGGGGCGGTCCTGGAGGAAGATACAACGCTCCTTTGTTTGTTGTATTTCAGGATCGGATGGTTGGGCTCTGCTAATTCGTTCCTTCATGGTAATTACGTGAATTTGTGTGATGGATGGAGTAGTATCGTTCCTACTGGTATCTTGGTCAGGTGGTAGAAGGCGAGAGACATCTGTGAAATCGGTGTCCCGTGGGACAGTTTCCGGCTGGCGCGAGAGAGCGTCTGGAAGTTGATTTGTTTTCCCTGGGCAATGTTCGACTGTGAATGTGAATTCTTGGAGTAACAACGCCCAACGAGTTAATTTTGCACGAACATCTTTCATAGTTTGTAACCACTGAAGCGCTCTGTTGTCGGTTCTTAGGGTAAACCGTCTATCTTCCAAATACGGGCGATAACGCTTGATAGCCCAAATCACTGCAAGACATTCTTGCTCATTAGAATGATAAGCCTGTTCCGTGGGGTTGAATTTAGTGCTCGCGTACGCCACAATGTTTCGACTTCCATCCTCATCCTGTTGGTATAAAACCGCAGCAGCTCCTTTCTTGCTAGCATCTGTTTGCAAAACAAAAGGTTTGCCGAAATCTGGGCGTTTGAGTTGGAGCGGCTGTCGAGTGCACTGCTTAATGTAGTCGAAGGTTTGTTGAGCTGTTTGGTCCCATTTCCACTTCTTCTTTGGGCTGAGCAGGTCCGTTAGAGGTGCCGATATTTCTGCGAATCGCGGCAAGTACTCCCGTAACCAATTGCATATTCCCAAGAATGCTTTTAATTCCTTTCTGCTACGAGGAGGCGCGGTCTCATGAATGCGACCGAGATGGCTCGGTAAGGGAAAGTTTCCTTCTTCAGTGACGAGATGTCCTAGATACTCGAGCCGACGACTTCCGAAAGTGCATTTCTCAAGGCCGCAGTACAACCCATGTTGTTGCAACCTTTCGAAGACCTTGCGTAGGTGAAGTAAATGCTCTTCCCAGGAACCGGAATAGACAATGATATCGTCTAGATATACTAGACAGAACTTTCGGATGTGACCGGCAAGTACCTCTTGTCCCATGGTCCTCTGGAAAGTAGCCGGGGCTCCCTTCAGTCCGAATGGCATTACGCGAAACTGGAAGCAACCTCCGTCTGGAGCCGTGAATGCGGTGAGAGATCGGGAATCAGGGTGCACCGGGATTTGCCAATACCCTGATTTAAGGTCGATGGTGGAAAAGAGGTTGGCCTTCCCGATTTCCTTCAGTGTCTCGTGTATTGCTGGTAATGGCGAAACTTCGTCCCGGGTAACAGCGTTAAGGCGGCGAAAGTCCACGCAGAAACGAGGCTGTCCAGTCTTTTTGGTAACTATCACGACAGGTGAGTTGTAGGGAGAACTACAGGGTTCAATGACTCCGTCTCGTAGCATTTCTTCGACCTGCTGTTGGATGATGGTTTTCTTTGCCTCGGAATAGCGATAAGGACAAAGACGAAATGGTTCTGATTGCGTGGGGTGGATGACATGCTGCGTGGTTCGTGACGGAGTGATTTGTTTATGAAAAACTTCCCTAAAATTATTCGTCAGCTCGTAGAACCTCTGTTGGTATTCGACCGGGAAGTGTTGGGTTAATTGATCGATATTGATGTCTGGAGATTTCTGCCGTTGGTTGCCATTTGGGATCCAATAGATCGTTTGTCTGGTTTCCTTTCCGAAATGTACATATTTTCGTTCGAAGTTGAATGTGGCATGGTTGTCGGTAAGCCACTGTGTTCCCAAAACGAAATCCTCCTTCAACTTAGGGGCGAGAAGAACGGAGATATCCTGGTCTACTTCGCCGATGCGGATACGAACCACTGTAGAACCGGAAATTGTCATTTTACTTCCGTCGGCGAGTTGAACTGTTGCACCACTTTCTTGAAATTGGGGTTTTTTTTGCAGAATACCGGCTTTCATAAAGTTGTGCGAGGCTCCGGTATCGATCAGGGCTTGCACAGGATTGCCTTCGACATCTATGCGTATCATGGGCATTGTTATAGTTTCCATATTGTTTACGTAGGCCCTTATTGCCTTTGGTGAGTGGGTTGGGCTGTATTCCCCTCGGGCTGTCTCCAGTTTCCCGACGACGCTGGATTCGAACGCTTGGCTTGTAGTATTGGACAATCCCGATGAAAATGTCTTTCGGGACAATGGTGACATCTAGGAATAGTTGGCGGCGGTTGTGCTCTCGGTACTGTCGATCTTCTTGGTTCTTCTCGCTGACGTGTAGAAGCGGTAAACTGTGCAACATCGCGTTCGACCTCCGATGCCCTTACGAGAAGTTCATCCAGGGTTAGTGGCTTTGGATTTTTCAAAAATAGGCGGATTGAAGAGTGTACGAGTTCCATAAGCAACTGGATACACTCGGTTTCCGACTTTGATGGTTCTAGTCTTTGTAGCAGTTGTAGTTTATTCAGGAGGAAAATTTCTGTGTCCTCCTTAGGGCCTTGTTTTTTTCCATATAACTGTGCAGTCAGGTCAGTTATAACCTCAGGACTATCGTACTTCCCTAACAACCTGCTTTCAAATTCTTCCCAACGGAATTGAAATCCGTCGTAGGACCGCCACCATGTTGCTGCGTTGCCTTTTAATTCCTTGGTAATGGAGCGAAGGCGATCGTTGTCGTCTATATGGTACTTTTTAAAGTAGGTTCGGCAATCGTCCAAAAAACTCTTGGGATCCTCGCTGGCATCCCCGCTAAAAGAAGGAGCTGGTGGTGTGGTCTGGGTAGTAGTCAGGACTCGTTGTAGAAGAAGTTCCAACTGAGCGGTACTAAATTGCATTGGACCTTCGATGTTGGGCGCCACTTGGTGTTTAGGCACTCCAAGAAGTGCGGTGTCCTCCTGTTCGGCGGCGATTACTTTTTTACTTTTTCGTGGCATCTTTTCGCGATAAAAAAAAACGCACTGGGTAGTTCGAATAGATCTCAGGCACAGGTTCGTTCTATCGCACTAATAGTTCTTTAGCCCCACGCACTGGGCGCCACTTGATATGTCTTAGAAAACTTTATTGCACACACAAAAAAACACAACAACTTAAACGTAGCAAACCTAATATTAACATGCAAAAAAATATAATACTAAAAGAAATGAAGGACTAAAACAAATGTACAAAAGACAAATTTAGACACAAACGAAATTAGGAAATGGCACAAGTGAAAGCAGATAATAAAATTTACAAACAACCCTTAAGCAAGAATGAAAGAAATATATACAATAAAAAACATGAAATCAGACACAAACGAGAATATGGAAAACGATGCAGTTTGAAAAAGAACAAATGACGGTGAAAGGCTAAGTGGCCAGAGCTCCCTCTTCCTTGCCTCGGGTAGGTGGAATATCGGAGATGGCCCAATAGAGAAAAAATACAATGCAAAAGTTAAGGTGAGATCTCCCTCTTCCTTGCCACTGGTGGGTGGAATGTCGGAGATTGTCTTCCTGCAGCAAAACTGGAGTATTTATACATATCCGTGACGAGCGACCGGGTGGTGAAAAAGAGGGGTTGAAGTGGGGTGAAAAAGAGGGGCGAAATTTAACGATAAAAATAAAAAATGTTTTTATACCAATTTCGCGGCGAAAAAAATAAAAAAGGATAGCGGAAAACGGCAGGGCGTGCCTGAAAATATAGGGTTGAAAAAAAAGAACGTGTTTTTAAACTGAAGTAAGAAAGAGGAAAAAAAATAAAAATAAAATAAATTGAAACAAATAAAGAGAAATAAGGAAAAAAAAAACAATACTGAAACACAGAAAAAAGAAAGGATCATAAGAGGGAAACTACAACCGAGCAAGAGCGAGGAAATGAAAAAAATAAGAAAATAGAAGAAAAACAAATATTAAGTCGAGAATTAAAATAAAAGATAAAAGTGAGTTACTATGCAGAATTCGGTTGTAGCACGGGGTGGTTCAGGTAGTCGGAAGGGTCATTACCGTTAGCTACGTCACGGAAATACCGGCGGTTGTTATTCTGAGAATAAATTTTGTTGCAAAAGTGTGCGTTGGTTACAACAATGTAGTGATGTAGGTAAATAATAACTATTGCAAGCAGCATATTCAATTTCAGGTAAAATAATGTTATACATGTCACCACTTACGGCAAAAGAAAAACCTATAGCGATTTGCTATAAAATAGTAAATTCGGTAGTGTTCAGAAAGACCTTTTTAAATTTAGAGATATTTAGAGTTGTTGAAATATACTTTAGTTCTCACCAACGCGAGTTATATTTCAATCTTAAAGAGTCTCATTGAATACTATTAGACTTACCATTTACATTGCCATTTGTGGAATTTTTTTCATTTGAACTATTTAACGGGAACTGCTTGTACCGCGAGAACTTATGATGTAGCGTGTGGTTGAGGATGTGAAGAAGGCTCGAGATGTGCTTTATTTGCTGTACGTGATAATTGTAAAGAAAGTTTGACTGCACCCATTTGGGGCTAGGCGAATTAATCCAGAAGGGTGCGTTAGCGAAACAGTTCAACCGTTGGCAAGAAAAAATTCTAGGGAGCCTAAATAAAGAATCAGACTGAGGAGGTCAGAGGTCAAAATGAGAGTGTCGTTCGCTGCTTGTGACGAAAATATTAATATCTGGCATGGCCCAGGAATCGGTGGCATAAGATAAATTCAGATATCAACACCAGTGTCGACCAGAAATTGGTGGCGTGTGATTCTGTTGTTGAGGAAAAGGTGGCCATGGTTAAGTTTTTTTGGTGTTCGACCGACCTGTGCGATCCTCGTATTAATGTGGTGCTGCAGGCGTTAATGATATACCCATACACCACCAGAAAGAACTTAACATTCGAAAAGTCAGAAAGAGAAAATGGGGGAACAGTGTTATTGCCAGAGGCGGTCTGGGTAATAATAATTTCCTACTTGGACGGCAACGAGACCGTATATCTGACGTCATTAGGTCGACGAATTCAACAAAGAGGTCCTTGAGGGCGGTAGAGATGGAAACTGTAAGTGTAACGTTATAACGGGACGTCGTTTGTGGCCTGTCGGAGATCACGTGTGATTATCGGATGATCACGTCGATTCATCAATATAATATTTCGGGTATCTAGTGTATGCTGCTGTTCCAAATTTCAGGTTTTCATTGAAAGGATAAATGATCCGGTGAAATCAGTATTTTGGGATAAAAGATGAGACAGGGTAATCCACTTACACTGGACGACCGCTGTTGCTCACTTATATATTTGCGTTGTACTACATGTTAATATGTCTGTAGGTATACTGTTGTAATTCTACATTCAGCTATAAAGGACACATCCATATTTTTATTAAAAATACACTTCTTTCTTAAAGTGGAAGAGTAAAATTAAAATTGTCGGTGTTCTGTAACTCCGGGGATCGATATGTTTAGGAAAAGTAGATTTCGACTGCACCAAAACTGTTAGCATAACATCTAGAACATGCGCCAGGCTGTTTTAAATAAGTACAAATTAAGTTGTTCCAGAGTTCATCTTGAAATTGTATCACTCTTTCCAGCTACTTGACGGCGCAGCAAGCAGCTATGTTATCCGTGTGAATTATTTTCGCATTAGCAGCGCAGCATTAACAAGAAGCGCGGCTTCCTCCATATTGCCATTATTCGTTTTATTAAAGATTACATTTTTCGATTACCGCATCATCTACTTCAGTTTCAGAATACCGATTGAAAAGAAGAGATGCGATAGAATTTCTATTCGATGCGTATATTTGTTTTCAGTTACGGAAGGTAAATGGTGTGTGGATGACCAACAAATGTCTTGAAAATTATAGACTAAATATTCGATGGTATGCACAATAAGTCAATTTATATTATATTATTGAATAGAGTAGGTGTCACGGTGGGAGTCGCTGCTTTAAATGTATGGGTTGATTCTCGTGGAGGTGCGTGATCCTAATAGGGAGGCGGGGTGCACCATACACAAAACAATAATAAGAATAAAAACAATACAGTTTTCAGAGGTTGGTGACATATGAGATCTGTTTCCACGATACGTAAGCGCGGCGACTCGGCCAGGCTCGACTAAATTCGTTGATAGCTGGAATACCTTCCATCACTAAGTTCCATCATCTCGTAAGTTCTTAAACTTCGCGCATTATAAATGTTAGAATGCATACGATTCGCCCACTACCTTTTCTAGTTGTGGAAGGGTAATCATGTAAGCAGTATAAATATGCGTTGGATCTTTCGTTTCTTTTTTACCCAACTCAATTAAGTAACCCACCACCAAACACCCACACACCTATCCTCATGCACACACACATACACACACACACCCTTACACATTCTCACCAACATACCACACAACCACCTAAATTTCACCTTACACACGGCTGAAGAGGTCCAACTATTGGACCTATAACGGCCTGAGATAGAGGGGTTTTAATCGGTAGGTCTGAGGACACCTTCCTCAGGAATCCGACACTACCCAATTGCATCGGGTGGCTGGGTGTCTTTTGTAGGTTTCCCCTCTTCCACGAAAACAAAAAAAAAATCGTATCGTACGGTCGCCGGTAACATTGAAAATAAAGTGTAGCGGACTCGTAATGCAACTAAATATTTTCGAATATTAACTAAAACTGTGTTGAACGGCATATTCTGTCAGAACGGCAATTTTCTACTTATAAGAGTGCATATTCGAACGTTGTACTTGTAAAAGATGGAAACCTTTAAATTCAATTCTCTACATAAAAGGGTTATATGCTTTTTTGTTCTACAAAAATATATAATTTATTTTCGTTCTAAATTTAATACACTATAAAAACCCTTCGCTACAGGACTATTACAATTTTGATTTATTTTTTTTAGCCTCTATCTAAGTTTTATTATAAATAACAATGTAAAAACATTAAAAGTTGAACCTCTTTAAACAACACACTAGTGTAAGAAAATAGATAGTACCGTGCACACCGATTGTACTTAATTCAGCAACTATTATATCCGATTCGAAACGAGGTTCAAAAACTACAGATTGAATAAGATGCAAGGCTTAATACATTTAACTACTTTGTGATAAGATTTTTTGACCAATAAAGTAACAGAAACATTTTAATAAACAACTGGCTTAGACTTAACGACCAAACAGCATGTTTTTTCAAATACAACTACTGTCAAACTGGTTAATGTGTTCTTGTGTCGAGGGCGAATTTAGCTAGTAAATAATGAATGAATAAATAATTTAGATCAGAATGCATCACACACAACAATAACCTTGACAAAATGTGACTCAAAAAATTAATTTTTGAAAAACTTTTTTTTAACTTGATGGGCTTTAAAAAGAATATAAATACAGAAGAGCGATAGGTAAGTACATTAAATAGCATCACAAAAAGTTATAAACTGGAGACTTTACACAACTCTACGTCTATGATTGTTACATCTCCTTTAATTAGTTGCTTAATGTTAAAGCTGAAAGATTGTATTAATTCCGAAGTTGTTAAGTCAGTGGATGTGAAGACGACAGGATGTAATCTAAGTTGGTGCATAAGAAAGAGATTGGAGGATAATTTCAGTATAAGATGTAGGAAGGAAATGATTTCATATCTATTAAAGTTAAAGACAATTTTTCATGAAAGAAACAGCTACACTTGCTAAAAGGTTTTCAACTTTGTAAAAGTTTCATGAAAAATAGAAAAACTGAAATATAATGGAGAGTACCTTCTTTAAATAGATACAAAATACAAGTTATAAAATGGTTAATATAGATATGCTCTTGATGTTTAAGTCAAAAGAAGCAGGTGCTAATTATTTCTGTTTATATTATTAATAAATATATTATGCTTATTCAGCATTCTGTCGAAACAACCAGTAACAAATTATGGTCTGGAGCTTATCACCTACCATCAACGCATCGTAGATAGTTACAACGAAATAACAACCAAACAAGGTTTCTTTTGAACAGTCAAGATCAATATGCATAATACCACAAACGGCATTCGAACGCTAATTCCCAGAGATGGCATTCGCTTGGCGTTTGCAGTATTATATGGGTTTGTTTATGCTAGTCTACAAACACACTAAGCAATAAACGGAATTTTTAAATTCTAAAATCTATTTTTTTTTATTATACTGTTACGACTTTTTCCCAACTATTTATTTATTCAAGACACAAATACAAACACTCTTCTACCAACAACAACATTAAACAACAGCCCAATTACTTTTACAGTTTGACTCGCTCCTCAAAACCACTGACTCGCTTTTCTCTACTTAAAATCACTAACTCACTCTTCTCTCTCTGGTTTGCACACTCGCAGTCTCTCGTAAGACAGACGCTAACTAACACGAATTCATTTGTCGCCCTCCTTCTATAGTTATCCGATGTCGCCTAGTAACCACTAGAAGTTTCTCGAACAGTCTGGACAGTTGCTAGAAATTTCGACACAAAGACTGTCCACATTTTTGCACAGTGTTTCTAAGGTTGCCTTTCCGTAACAATACCTACCGGTTGTGACTCCATAATACGTATAACTTTATCTTTTAAAGAAAATTTAAAATATAATAAATTTATAAGTAAATAGACATTTACTTTAAATGTTTTAATTGGTACTTTCTATACAATTATTAAATGTTAATAGAAGAAGACCACCTTTCAAACCCTGAATGCATAATACGTAGAATTGAGAATCAAAATGAACTATTACGTCCAGACGTTTCACTGGTACCTGCGGCTGACATCTTCAGTTGACAATGAAGATGAAGGTTATATCACAAAGTCCTGGCAGCAACAGTCGTTAAATTGAAGATATAAGCCGCAGTTACCGACCACATGTCCGAAGGAACTATTTTATTTAGGCTACTATTTCTATAATGCATCTGAATCTTAGTTGTACTATTAAAAACTTATTTCGAAAATGTTAAGTACGTATACGTTATTGCACAACAAATTCACTGCAGATGCCAATGTTTCAGAATTTGTTCAATTAAATTCAATAAAATAGCATCGGCCCGATTGAAAACCAGGAACAGTTGTTTTCTGTTACATTTTTCCCGTACTATCAATTATTAAAGATAAAATTCAGTTTAACAATAAGTAACCAATTTTTGATTGTGGAATGGGTTGCACTTACCTAGGTCTAGCTACAGCTGAATACATCCTGTCTAACTCTAAAAGTGTTTTTAGCATGTCTTCTGATTGAGGACTGGGAGCTCCATGGGTTTTGCTTTTTTCTGTGATGAAAACGAAAGTAAGAAAAACCAGCCAAAAGACAGCTTGAAACTTCATAATTGAAACGAAACTTGAAATTAATTCCCTGAAACAAAAATATACAAATAAATGCTAAAAATTAAATGATTAAAAAAAATAAAGAAACAATAATAACATTTTCTGATGAAAACAATTCATTTTATTGATGTCGGTAAATGACAACGCCTCAATCATATTTGGGGATGTATGTGGTGACAAAACCTAAAATTTGACAAAACGTGGTGAAATTAGATTAACGAAACAAGAAATTTTCGTTCTTATTAAATAAGTAACTTTTTCTGAAGAGTTGCCACATGTGATACCGGTTGAGTTGGTTTAAAAAAGGTGAATTGTGAAATTCAAAATATTAAAATCAAACAAGGATTGGAGAAAAACTTAATGTAACACCCAAAGAAATCCTAATAAATGAAAATAAACTAATTTAAGTCGACTTTATCTTTTAAGCTTTCCCAATTTAATTTTGGCATCTTTTTGGCCAATAGCGACTTAATCACTGCTTAAGACAATTTTTAGATTTTATTAAGTTATTCTTTTCGGAGTTTAGCTGATTTTTATTTAGTTGAATTCCTTCGTTTAATATTTTGAATTCTACTATTCATAGAATAGGTTACTTTTTTATAACTATGAAAATACATTATTTCTTAATCTATGTATTATATTTTTAAATTCCATGCGATTTGTCTTATTATTGGTTTTAACTTTTTTACCCCATATTTATCCTCAAATTTCATTCTTTTTATTTCTCGATAGAGGTCATAAATTTATGACCTTTACGTCATTTCCTTCAATAAATTTCATTTACTTCAATTTTATAGTTTTATCGAAGGGTTTAATTATTTTAATTCCGTCAAATGCTTATTGAGCGTTAATTAAAGCAAAAAAAATTGTGTGAGTAATGTTATGTTGATGTAAAATGCTTATTTTATTTGGGTAAAGGATTCTTTCTTTAACGTATATGTTTAATCAAGAATCAGGGGAGGTTCTTCTCGATTTCGTAATTCAGTATACGCGACAGTATTTTTTGAAAATTTTAAGAAAATTACGTCATCAAAGGGTATGATAATTTGTTCAAAATTTGCATGTGCTTTGAAAACGAAGTTCATACTAGTTGAGTTGACTTTCACTTTATTAAGAAATTAACGCAAAAACAAGCGACGACAGCAACCGAAATTCATGCTTACAAATTGCCAGAAACATTTATTTTTCTAATGGATTCCTTCATTAAAGAAACCTGACGATACTTCTTGCATACATACAACTATACGAACTACAGACTAAATATGAATATTCAAAAGTTGATTACGTATGAATTCTGTCAGCAAAGAGAATTATAAGTAGACTCCTTAAGACGTACAACTTACGAAATAAACAATTTATATTCTAATTAGGCCTTCTACGTTGAATTTGTCTATTTCGCATAATTGTGATAATATGTACCTATAGATTTAAGCACTTGAATCTAATGAATCACCGAGGAATAGCTGATACATGCGGTAGTGACGGACGCAAGCACATTATTTTTGTGTGCAATTCCTAATTTTACAAAATTTAAGCTCTCCATAGATAATGATAAAGAAGAAATTTTAAGTTTTAGTATCGACTTATACAAATATTTTGCGTATGCATCAGGTTATTGAGGAAAAAATAGTTTTTGGAAAAATACTAAAAAAAAAACTATTAGTTTTGCAAGTGAAACAGCATACAGGATAAGACTATATAAAAATTGCATAAGAGTACCCTAATTTCAGAAAATTTTATAATGAAAAGTTGTTGAGAATTTTAAGTTATGTATAAAAACCAAAACGTTCTCCTAAGAAAAAAAAATTTTGTTTTTTGAAAAATACTTAATCATTTATATTATATCATGGTTATTTATATTTTGTCTGCGGATCATTAAGCGTGACACCTTCATATCACGTCGTAGATTTAGATAACAATCTAATTCTTTTTTGTGTATACCGAATCTTTCTTAGTTACAGCAGAATCATTAATTGGATCGCACCTCCGCACTCGTTCCTATCGCAAGTCATTCCTTGCATTTCTCGGAAAGTATCTGAATTTTAATTTTAAATGGAACCGAATTGAAAGTATCTACTACTCAATAAAGACGAAATCATCATAAGTCATCTTTAAGATCGAATAGCTCAATAATTGCCACCATAGAACTCGACATAAACGGCAACTTTCAGGAATGACTTCAGGGTCTACTGTTTTTCGGATTATTTCGTTTCATTTCTCTCTTAGTATGAAATAAACTATTTTACATAAAAATTGTAAACTTGAAGTAGGTAGTAGGGTATAAATCCCGTGTAAACTGAATCGGACTATACGGCCAGTTCGACACTCCAATGAAAATCCTGAAAATTTAAGTACCGCTTATTATGATCATATATTTCCATTCCGACCCCATCTATAGTTTAAGTTTAATTAGAAATACGTCTTTCATTTTTATCCGCTTCAAACAAGCTAGTAGGTTACTGTTATTTATAAATAATTCACTGGACTACATTCCAACATTTTGGCTTCATTTGTGTGTGTTACTTCAAGTTTTAACTTACATTTAATATTTCTGCATTAATTTTCACTTTGCGTAGTCTTTTTAATTAAGCCCCCTGAACAAATTAATAAACTTGTTTGTTAAAGTATCGGATATACAAGCTGATGCTAAAAAGCCTTTGATGTCTGTTGGAACGCCAGCTTAACTGGCTTCGCGTGAACAGCTCTATTTCATTTTCCTCCTATGTACAGACAATGAACTCAACTTGGATATTAAAAGTGTTATTCAGAAAGACTTCAACCCTTTTGTTTCCAAACAGGGTGGGAGGCAACGTTCAAAATCCTTAATTGCAGCAATACCATTAAAAGTAATTAAATAGTCTAATAAAGTTATACTATAGCTGTGTATATGTAGGTTAACATCTTAACAGTAAAAAGCGCCTGACATACTTGAAGAAATGTTGAAGAAAATTGCTAACGGTACTGATAAAAATATTGGACTTAAAGCTCATAGGTTTTTGAATGCAACAAAGGCCGGCGGTACTGCGTGTCGACTCAACAAAGCCTTATATGGACTTCGCCAAGGTGGTAGAAAATATGAATCTTTAGCCCAAATTTTTGAAAAGCTCGACTACCAAATACACAAATGGATTGTATTTAATGATTTAGAAGTTACGTCTATGTTATTTAGACAAGAAGGGGGCGACAACAAGATTCCTTGTTCGTTGAGTGAGTGGGATAGCCAAAACAAAGATTTGCACTGATAAAAAAGGTGGCCGTCAAAAACATCCTTGCAACCCGGGATGAAAAATATATCGAGAGAAAATTTGGCTGATACAACAAAAGTGCTCGTTCCTAAAATGAACTTTGAAGAAAAGGTAGCATGGGTTTCACTCAAAAAAATTCAGACTACCTGCAGTTAGTATAAATAATACAAGAAAATTTTAGAAAATTAGGATGCAACTTGGGCTTAAAAATCCATTTTCTAAACTTTCACTTAGACTACATTCCAGAAAATTTATGATTTCAGTGACCAACAAGGGGAGAAATTCCATCAAGATATAAAGGTGATGCAGACATTATCAAAGAAGATGGCATGTTAACGTGATTGCAGACAATCCTTGGATATTGAAGAGGTACAGTGAAACAAATGAACACAGGCGAAAATCTTTAAAAGGAGTTTCAGTGACATACCAGAGAGATACTACAAGGATTTCTAGCAGTTTATTTTCTTAATAAGTTTAGTCCTAATGTAATAGAAATCAATATGTGTAAATTAATTTTGTATTTTTCTTTAAATTTTAATAAAAACAATCTCATGAAAGCATAGGAATGTCTTTTTTATTTTCAGTATATCAAAAAAACTTTAGGTGATTGAAAGAAACAAATATCATATTCGAATTCAGCAGCCCAAAATTACTTAATGCACACTTTTTAAACAAACAATATTCCAAAAGCTCAATTTTGCATGCCTGTGAATTGAAATAACTAAATTTGATTTTTTCTCATAATGTTAGGGCAATTTTGTATCTCTTTTAATACTTCAATATTTCATAAAAAAGAACATTCCTCACGCTGACTTCATCACTACACTGAACCAAATTCAGTACGAATCACGCTACTCTCGATAATTGTAGGTTGTATAGTTTTCACGATTATTTAGCCAAGTATAATATGCATAAATCATATCTAACTCCATATAACACATTGAGATTGATTTTCATGATGCAGAGTGAGATAGAACGAAAGAGACTGCGTCATGTACGTCAACCTCTAATTCGTCCACGTACAATCTTATAGTACTGCTACTAGATACGATAGTGGCCTCAAATATAACAAATAGTACATAGTGTAGCGAACACGAGTATGCTTGTATGCGATCAGGCACACGTGTACGTGGCACGGACCGACTCGACTAGCCGCGGGCGATTTCGGCGGTATGTTCGTCGTATTTGTAAATATGTGTATCATAGCTACCGTCTTGGAAAGCAATTAAGCAGTTCGGAGAAGAATAAACTACTCTCGACGTTTCCAAATACCTCCACAAAATTCCAGACTTTAAACACAGAACTATAAAAAGATCGCCGGAGAGTCATAAATAAATTGACAATCGTAGAAGTAACATCAGAAATAAATCGAGACGCAGTGAAAAGTGAATAAGTGTAAATAAATGGTGTAGTTAGTAATATAAGTTTAGTAATAATTCAATAGTGTATTTAAGTTTAATTAATAATTAGTGTAAATAAATAGTTGTTGCCGTTATAAGCTTTAAGTTAGAATTAATTAAACCCACGATCATTGCAATATGTATATGCATGTAATTTGCACCGAATTCTACAGTACACATATCGGTAAGCATATTTCAATGATTTTGAAATTAAATATTTAAAGCAACAAATGAAACGATCAATTATAAAGAGCATTTTAACGATAGTCTACTAGATGCTAGAGTGTATAAAGAAGAACTGGAAGAAAATGCTTTTCCTAAGTACGCACATAATTAAGATTCTTAATTAAGGTATTTCAACGTATGTAAGTTTAAATGCAACAAAATGCAGTTTTGACATAGGAACAGACAGATGCACTATAACTACTCCAAATCTTTGCTTGATGCATAAACGTAGATGTAAATGTTCTAATTATTTTAGTAACTTTTCTCTTTTTTCAGAACCCTAAACCAGATGATAATTTACAAAGTCAAAATGTTTACATTTATTAATGCCACGGTTAGAAGTAAATTTTCAAGAAAATTAAACGTCTTGGTATTGTAGATAATTAGTCACCACAGCTCATAGCGGCAGAGTTACTTCTAATTCTGTATGCTTCTCAAATTCATCCATCTCACCCTTTACAGTCAACAAAAGGTCTCACAAAACAAGAAGAAAATCATCCTGCATTTGCATCTTTTGCGTTTTAATAGTGAGTGAATGCTATAAGCCTGAGGTAGGAGTCAGTTAAATAATTCTCACATTTTAATGAGTACATATATATTATATTAAAACAGACTTAATGCAAAGATGCTTATGCAATACAAATACTAAATTATGAATCTATAAGATAATCTGTGAAAAAGGATTTTAAATAGTTATAATACTAAACCCTACGGCAAACTGCCTATTATAAGAGTTTGCTACTAATTACGCATTTATGTTTAACAATGTTTTTTTTTATTTAACGATTTATTAAGTATAAACTGAACATAAACAAAAGTGGATATTTTCGATTTTGCTCAAAACTACTGGCTTTGATTTTTCTCAAAACTTTATTAACAGCAATACAAACATTATTTTTTCAGAATATTGCGACCATTAAAGTAATATAATCTAACGTAAGTTAACCTAACACAACCTAGCCTGGCGTAACCTATTTCAGGAGAAACCTGACCGAAATTAATTTGCCATTCCAAGAGTTATACTTTGTTTCCATTATAACTTACTAGATAAATTAGGTACGGTTAGGTTAGGTTAGGTTAGGTTAGGTTAGGTTAGGTTAAGTTAGGTTAGGTTACGTTAGGAGAGCTCATAACTCTCCCGCATACTTCCGAAAGAGCCCTGCAATTTTGCACTAAATAGTCTTAATTTTTTTCAAATATGTATCGCTTTCTATTTAATTTGCTGCGCCTCCAGACAAATACAATCCAAATTCCCATATTTTAGAGATGCAGTCGATTGGATTAGGCCACAAAATCTCAAAAAAGTTTTTGACTTGTAGTCTAGAGAAATATGACAAAAGGCAAATTATATTTCGGAGTTAAATTTAACAGAAAACTAACTGCATGGTGGTTAGTGGATCATAAAAACATTGATTCCGGGTATGTTTTTTAACCACCAAAAATTATACGAAAATGGCAATTTCTTTGTTCCCTACTTGGTTACATTGTTAAATTCCACAAAGAAATTCTAATTACAGTGGATTTCGTTTATAACGATAATGAAGGGACCACTACTTATAATCCCGTCGCTATTAACGGAAATCGCTATATACAAAGGTAGAAATAAAACAAGAAATAAGGAAAAAAATATATTTATTTCCGGACAATGCACATAGGTATACAGGGTTTTTCAAGTAGATGCAGAAGTATATGAATTATTAGAATTAATTCAATCCTGAAACTTGTGGTTGTTTATTCCGCTTCTTTTAAAAATACATTCAAGATCGATTTTCATCCAGTTATACTGGAAGTCGACACCAACTTTGTTATTTTAAATGGAATGGTATGTTTTTTACACCGAATTCGAATAAAACCTGGAATTTTAAAAAATTGTGCACCTCTACGATGACCGGTTTATGAGATAATTTAATTTAAACTATAAAATTTCATAAATACTACAAAATACTACTTAGGATGTTGAAATGTTTAACAGTGTTAGCTAAATCTAAATGCCAACGCTTTGGCAAAATTGAACTTACTTACATAGAAAATCTAGCGCCCCTGCTTGTAGGCGCGGTCGAGACTTTGAGATACAACCTTCGCTCTCGTCAACTGAAGTTGCTGACGAAACGTCTGGACTAAATAGTTCTTATAGACAACGGTCTACAAGCCCCTGCCCTAGTTTTTGTATAGTTATGATATTTTATAATTTGGGTTGTGGTAGCGATATTTTTTTCTATAAATAAATTATCTCAGAAACCGCTCATCGTAGGTATATAAGTTGTTTATTCGAATTCAACGTAAAAATATACCATTCCGTTTAAAGTAACAAAGTTGGTATCGGCTTCAGATGAGCCCAAGTTTCAGAATTGAATTCATTCTACTAATTCAAATACTTCTGATAGCTCATGAACTTGAAAATCCCCGTACCTATATGTCTACTGCTACTGATCATCGTTGGATATTAACAAAAGATAAGAAAGCTTAATGATACTGGAATGAATATTTGTGCGTTTGTTGATAGACGCGGTTTTTGTTTTATATTCTCGGTCGCAATTTTTACATCTGATTTCTAGGAACTTGTGCGAAATGGTTCATTTAAACGTCGCCATAACCAGATTATCCTTACAACCGATGGTGTAATAAATAAAATCTGTATTTAAAAACCGATACACAATATTCAGAAATCATATTAAACATAAAAAGGCAAAAAAGCGTTATAAAAATCAGTTACGAAATAATATTTTTCAGTGTCCAACTTCTGATAATTTACAAGCTATCGATAAAAAATATCTGTAAAAAATTCTGATTAATACTATTATAGAGATACAGATGACGCTCCCTGGCTGTTGGTGGTTTTTCAGTTTACCTGTGGACACAGAAGCCTTTGCTAATGGCACGCTGATGAGAACTAACAAGTTAGAAATCGCGATCCGTGTCTGCTACTTTCGATACACTATTGACCAAGAGCATGATTTATTCTGTTTATATTTTCTTTATTATGTTTTTATTGTTGCATCCAAACAAGGTTAGGTACCCACCTAAAATTGGGAATGAAACTAATGAGCACCTTCAATTAAAAAAAACTACTTGGAGTGTACTACGGCGTCTGTTTTTTAACTAATTAAATACTAGTTCATTTAATTAATTTAAATAAGAGTAAGAGGAGGACAGAATTAGTAATCCCGTTGTGAACATCTAGGACACAGTTTTAATTTTTAGGTATGTTAGAAACTCTATTAGACGCTGACTTTTTTTGTTTTTGAGTTAAATTATTTAATTAAATAATTGGTTTCATTATTTCCCTGCTTCATGTAATAAATTCCTTTGGAATACGTTGTTTAAGGAAAATCACTTCAACCTTTTGGGCTATAAAGTAGGTATGTCATACTTAATTCAGTAATTCCGTAACTTGCTTAATTGAGACATGCTTAAATTAAAACTTTACCCCTTTCATATTAGAAGTGTATTAATAGTATTACTTACAAAAGCTAATTATTTGTAAACATGAATAGAGACATCTACTTGATCAAAATAACTTTATTTCTGTTACTTTAAAAGCATTACCTGTTACATTAAACTTTAACTTCCTATTTTATAAGGAAAACGGGCTCATCGGAAGTTTTAATTAAAAGATCAAAGCAGAACATTCTTTATTTGAATTCTTACTGTTTTATATAGTAAATTTAATAGCGGCAATTCAAAATAATCAACTTTATAAAATCAGTAAGAAATTTAGTTACATATCACAACTTATCTCAGAAAAATTTAGTATTGAGAGTATCAACTTCTGGAACGCCTCAATACTTGAGATTGGAACAAATTTCATTTTTTATTTTCATTAATTAAGTGGCAAACGCAGAAAGGTGCGTCAAGGTTTTTTTTATAAGAACCATAACATGAATTTCACTACATCGATATTTTTCAGTGACTGCAAAGCGTTTTTTTTTTATGGTAGACGAGTTCTGGCAATCGCAGTGTCCAGAACACGTTCAAATCTTCATTTAATGGTAGGAAAGCGTAACATTTGGGAATATATTATGTTAATATCTAACATTTTAAATACCATTCCGAAAAATTGGAACAGTATCGATAATTCTCCAAAATTCCAAATAAGTCAAAAACGTTGCTCAAGCCTCTGTAACAGTTTTGAATATTTCTCTAAAAATGAGAATATTGTAATTGTATCATAAATTTTACCTTCTGATGAACACAATGTTTTCCTTTCTCGATATATTTTCATAATCAAAGGAGAAATGTCGGCTGCTTTTTTGTAAAATATTTAAGCATTCAATCCTACAGTGCCTTTGATTCCAAATACGTTCTAGGTTATTCTCGTATATTCTACTATTAATTCTCGGAAAATCTCAAATATTCTTATGCATTAGAAATATGCATTAGAAATCATTCATTAAACATTTTAGAAAATTTCAAATCTCTCTCAAAAAACATTTCGTATCATTGTTGAATATTGGATATGATTCTTGAACATTCTGGATAATTCACGAACATTTCAAATAGGTAATTCTCGAAAACTTTAGAACACTTGAAAATTTCTACAACTTTGTCGAAAATATTAGAACAATACTTCTTCTCTCTAACACTATTGTAGACGCCGCTCAAAACATTTTCAACTTTATTTATAGGAAATATGTCCTTGGTCTTTTCATCTGAAGATGGCTTTCTAGGTTAAAACAATACATCGCTCGGCTAATTAAAGAAAATCGAATTACATGTTATAGTATTGACGTCTAATGGCTTAAAAACATCTAATTCTCTGTAGCGAGATCGTCCAAATAACATTTTTAGTTAGATACACACACGAAACAACAACTTTCGTAAAAAGCTGATATTTGAGGTGATACCTATTATATGAAGAACAATCGTAACTGTTTGAATGCACAAACAGACACGGGACGGACATCATGAATGAAAGTACCTAAAACTGCATGTTTTTTTATTATTAAGTTATTGATGTTATTACTTGTTTGTCTGATGATTGCCGAAAGGGTCTAGCTGGATAAGAGGGTCGATTTGGCCTCCACCGGATTGGGTAAAACATGTATACCCTCGTCCCTCATATAGTACATGATAAATGATGCTTCTTACCAAATTTTCAGACCTCGAGAGTTTAACGTAACCTCAAAAAAAAAAAATACAAACACGTTGTTTTGTTTCTTGACGGTTCTATGAACGCTAGAGGGTTCTTTTTTCTTTTTTTTTTTTAAAGTAAGTTTCTTAAAAGCCTACATGGTATTTTTTCAAAAATTTTTGCACGAAATTCAAATTTATGCGATGATTTAAAATTTTTAAAATTCAATTTCTTACAAAAGGAAGATGACGTATCTGGAAAAATATAATTTTTTTTATTTTCACACAAAAAATATTATGTGATAAGCTAACGCTATCTTCTTTCGCTAAAGAAGAAATCATGACAGTTATTGAAGAAGATAGCGACAGTGATTAATATCCTGGTCTCTAGTCAATGTATTTCAACATAATATAATTTTTATGTGAGGAGTATCGTTATTATTTAAAAAAAAATTACTAAATATAATCATTAAGTAGTCCCTTTGAAAAAGGTATTTCTAAATCAATTTTTTTTTTTTAAATTTTAAACCTCCCTGTCAAATACTATTTCCATTACTCCAATTTATGTACTTATTTCGTCATCTGAAAAGCTTTGGTGTAATGAAAAAAATTTTTTGTGATGCACCGTACATTCGTGTGAAATTAAATAAATACCTTTAACGAAGCATACAGCTTCTAAATATTTACATAAACATTATGAAAGATCATGCAAAACAATTCTGCAGGATATTTTTTATACAATTTTTTGTTTTCTACTTAAACAGAAACCGCAACATTGCTGTTGGCTAAATCGAAACTTTTAATATAGACAGAAGCGTAAGACTTTTAATCTTTTATTTTACCATTATAGGCCTGCAGACAGAATTTAATTCAAGAGAAGTCTTATTCCTTCATTCCGTTACGTATAATTAAGTTTTTTTTATTTTTAGAAAAACAATATTGTATTTATCTGTTTTGAACATTTTTGTCTGCAGAAGGAACAACTACCCGTTAAATTCAAATACTTTTGTTTCTAAAGAAAGTAATTTCTTGATTAAATTAAGAGAAGAATGAGCAACACTGCTTTGTATTTGTAATAATCTTCACGACTTTATTGTAACGTCACAAATAACGTTTTGTCAGTAAAGTAAAAGATTTTAATGTGTATAACAATATACTGACTTGAAAATGTTTTTAAAAACAAACAGATAACTGAACGTAAAGCTAGAAAAAAGGACCATTTCTGTTATCAAACGTTTATAAAACAAAAGCAACGCCATATATTGGAGAAAAAATTGTCATTTATCTTAAACTCTTCTAACTATCGTATGATCTATAATATTAAAAAAAAAAAGAATAGAATGTTATGTTGTAGCTCGAAAGTGTGTATGATTTATTTTTTTCGACGCCGCTGTTTTACGTAAAAAATGCATAAAGAACGTGATACTTGTCTTCAACTCGAAAATTTCAACTTTTCTTTATAAATCGAAAACAGTCGGCCTTTAAACTACTACAAAAAGTGCAGTAACAAACGAGAAGGGTCAAAAAGGTGTCAAACTGAAATATCACCATTTACTTTTCCCCGAACACTTAACAACTTGCATATATTTTTTCTATGTAATTGGCATCCTTTCTGATAAACAGGCATGTCTCGACTTAAATGGACCACCTTGTAAAAGACAAGCTAGGTATCACTATTCTTGAAAAAATTGGTGGGGTCGCCATTTACCATACGAAAGTTAATCATCTTCCGAAGATGGCCTTGTAGGTCGAAACAATTTGTCAAGAAATTTGATAAAAGTTTAGTGAAATTTATTTCCAAGCATTTCTTTATTTATCACTACATAGTATAAAGCAAAGTCGCTTCCCGCTGTCTGTCCCTATATATGCTTAGATCTATAAAACTACGTAACGGATTTTGATGCGGGTTTTTTTAATAGATAGAGTGATTCAAGACGAAGGTAGAGAAATTAATTGTTGCAAAAGTACCAAAAACACACCGTCATAACATTTTTTTGTGTCAACATCTTCGTATTACACTTCTTTAAAATTTAATAAAACAAAGTAATTTCACTAAATAATTTATTGCGAAACTCGACAATATTGTTTCGATCGTTAGCGATCATTACCAAGAGTAGATTATTTTGTTTCATTAATGTTTTATTAATTTTTAAAGAAGTGTTAAAATGTTTCACAAAAGTTGCACTGCCAAAAGTCTCAATCTTCGTATAAGTTCAAATTCTTGTATACTACTAGTGTTAATTAATTTTGAGCTCTTTATGTATCGCTTTAGAAAACGGAGTAAATTTTTTATATAATGTAATTGGAGCTGAAGCAACCCCTAAATAACGTACAATTTCTTTAGCAAGAAATATGAAAAGCTGATGGCTTTAAAGCAGAAAATATAAAAAACAAAGGAACTTCCACGACCAATAGGAACCGAAATAACGTACGAAAATTGAAACCTTTACGAAGAAGTTAAGCTTTTATGCAACTAAATATGTTTACCCAAAACAAAAATTGTGGCATTGAACATTAGATATTTTGGTATAAACAATTAACAATGTCTCAGCAACAAATTTTCTAAATTGCACTCAAAAAAGTTAGTTCGTCTAGACTCTAGAGTTTAATACCCTATCATATCAAATAAAACTGTTAAAAAAGTCATTTTTGCAGAAAATAATTAATATACAAATAACGTGTTTTAATTTTTTTGTTATATCTAATTGTCGAAATCAACCAAGTGCAGTTCAAATTAAAATTCTCTACAACCCTTATTTGAAACTTTTTTTACAATCATACATTAATCTAAAAAGACAGGTAAATTCCTGTTACGTCTAAATAATTAAGGATTACAAATCCCACACTTGGAACGCGTCCTATACAATAGGTACAACGAACCACAAGCCAATTCTACGACCGGTTTCGACCTATTGGGTCTCTTCAGGTAGAAGCAGGCAAAACACAAACTGTAAAATTCACTTGAATAACAAGGTACAAAAGTATGCAGGCACGCTTAATTTTTCCCAATCCGCAACAAGAAACAAATCCGATCCGGTGAGGTAATAAATGACCTCTTTAATTTTCTCCACAGAGTGAACAAAATACGTAAAATTTGGCATATCCCTGCTGTAGACCTATTCCAGTTTTGCTGCAATAATCTGGTTTTATAATAACTGCACTTATTACAATTATTTTTCGTTATTCATATATATTTTTAAATCTTCAGTATATAAGAGGTCTATTTGTATCCTGCAATAAATTTCGTATTCGTTTGAGTTGTATATTGAAAACTCAAACATTCTGTTATAACTCTGCTACTATATATGAATAAGTATATAATCTCTTAAAAAAAATTAAAAGTTCAAACTTTGAACCCCGATTTCCCTTATTAATTTAAAAATTTTCATAATAAATTTAATTTAATTAATTAATTAATTTTAATTAATTTAATAAATTTTCATTTTAAATTTTCATAATACCTTCTTACTAATACTTGCCCAGATTATGTGAAAAACCTCTATACAAAATCTCAATATTCCACACAGTGGTTTTGAGCTGTACTTTGATCAATATAATGAACTTTGAACCCCGTCTTTCCATTGTAGGGGCCGAAATTAAACAATGTACTTGGTAGTGCTCGTCTTGCTTATATAACCAACCTCTGTGCAAAATTTCCGATATGTATAGATCCAGGGGTTCGGTCTGCGGCAGGGGTTCCTCAAGTGTGAAAAGTAAACAGGGGTGCCACTTCAGATTGTGATTGCATTCATTTATCTGCCAAGTCACTACTATCAATCAAATTAAAATTTAATTTAAATTAAAACTCCTGAAGATGCCCTGAGAAGGCGAAATACGTATAGAGTTAAAATAAAATATAGTGAAACAAATTTTCCAAGTGTTTTTTTTTTAACTATCTGTTTTGAAGTGTTTGAAGATGTTTCACCAAGTGATAACAGCCCAATGGTTAGATTATAAGGAATCTGAATTAGACTTGGACCCAAAATGAATAGTTTCTTTTCAGTGAATAATCGTGTCTGTCAATAATTTGTTATTTGTTCATTCTCTTTGCTGTCCTACTTCTTCCACTACTTCCTCATTTTCAACTTTTTCTGTTCACGTATTTCTAATCATGTGCCTATAACATCCACCCACTGTTCATGTTGCGCATAGAGTCGTGCACCATTTCAAATAATATGTAGGTACTTGCAGTAGTCCTTTTCGAGTTTTCAGATCGACCGTTCGAGAGTACAGAATTGATGAGCAATTTTACTCCGCAAAAATCTTTTTCTATTGTCTACACTACCTTTCCATTTTCTGCAACTTCTAGTTTTACGTCCCCAATATTGTAGATTTTGTATATACTTCGCAGTTTTGAATGGGCCCATTGCATGAATTATTGTTTCTAATTTTTCAAGTCGATTCGCCATTTGAAAAATAGTAGTGATTTTTTTGGTTGACTAGTATAAATTCATACACGAGGTAATATCTACCTGAAATTGTATATTGCCGATACGATCGAAAAATTAAGGAGAAATACGTTTTCTAATTTTACTAATAGTAGTTTCCTTACACATCTTTCTACTTTAATAAATACCTAAATACATATATTCACTTTAAAATTCACTATTGCAGATGCGTTTATTTCGAAGTTGAATTATAATGTCGAAACAATTCTTTGCACTAAAAGCTTTTCAACACTTTTCCTATTCGAAATGTACAACTTTTCCCAGCAAATGAATGTTCAAATTTAAAAGTGAGAAGCAACAAATTATTCTTTTGTGCATGAGTTTAGAACATTCAAGAAACAAAATTCTTTCAACTTCCAGTTAAAAATCCAACTCTTTGATAAGTAAGTAAGTAAAGATAAACGTGCGCCTGATTATTTATTCTTTGGGATATTTTCCCACACACGGTGTGACCGTCGGAACTAATGCATTATTGTCGGTTATGTAAATAGGTATGTCATTAGGGTTGTGTTTAATGTACTAATTGGTTACTCGGCTTTGTCAAATACCTAGTTTATTGTGGAAAAAATGATACGTACTGGAAAGATTATTTTTGACTTTCAAAACTGATTCAAATTTTAGCCTTAAATATAGCCGAAATTAAATAAAAATAAGTATTTAGTCTTCCCTAATATGAATAGGGTGGTAAAATTTTAATATTTGTATAGGGTACCTGCCTAACTCAGTTTGATGTTTTAAATTTAAGCGCATGTCTCAAATACCCATCCGTATTATTATTTTAAAATACAGTTGTTTGACTAAATAGTTGCCCCTTTTTTTTTTTCAAAAACACTGAACCTAAAATTTTGCAAGAATACAGGAAATTGTCCCTTACTTATTGATTACAGAAAAACTTATGTGAATCATATGATCCTAAAATAGCAAAGTAAATCTCTCAACATTGTATAAATCAGCAAAATGCTTTCAAAATATTGTAGTATTCGTGGGTTTATTAAAAATTAATTTACAAGACTAAAGTACAGGAACACAATTTATATATACTTATTTAATAATAGCACTATTAATTAATACGGAACTTAGCTTACTATTTATTTACAACATTCACTTATATGCGCGTCTCTATTTATTTGTCTTTTCCCTTCTAACACTGTCGATTTATTTCGGATGTTATCACTGTCACGGTCAATTTATTACTAACTAACTCGGCGAACGTCACTGTCTCTTTTATAGCATCATATAACAGTCGGGAAAAAGTCTGGAATATTCGAAAGATTGTTTACATTTTCGGCGAACCGCTTAATTACTTTCTTGGAAGGCATGTACGAGACACACGCCTAGTTAAGCCGCGGGCCCGCAACACATGCAAGTGTACTCGATCGCACACAAGTATGCTCGTGTTCGCTACAATATTTTCATCGAATGCATTAAGCAGAAAATTCAAATGTTAATTTCAAGAACAAATCCGAAAATGGAATACCAAAATACGTTCTGTCACTTGGCCAGAATTCACGTTTTCAAGAAAGCGGGGCACAACTTTAGACAATATTTTCTTCCAATTTTTTTATTTCCGCACAAAAAAATCGAAGAGATTTAAAGAAAAATTTAGATAACTTATTTATAGTACGAAATTGCGTGTGCAATTCGCACGTATCACACACATTTGACGTTTTTTACGGTCTTTTTTATAAATAAAAGTTTAACATTCATTTCTACAGTTCCGGGTTTAAAGCACAAAAGCATTATAAAGGCAAAAGGATTTTTTTTACATTTTCGATATATGTAATAGAGGTAGGCAGTTTTTATTGGAAATAAATATGAACAGATCAGAATAATAATACTTTATTATAAATTTATTCGTGTCAATATATGTTAGCTTGATGATGACTGAAATCGGCGGTCGAAAAGTTTCTGATTAAAGTTATTTCCAACAATTTATGGTTCTCAGCATGATTATCTTTTATTGATCTAACTATATTTTAATGATATTGACAAAACTAAATTCATATAACTAAAAATTTCTGTTTCAACTTTTAAAAATTTCTAGATTTTCTGTTACAGTATTTTGGCATGAAATATTTATGCAAGTAATTTACAGGAAGGCTTTTTTATTAATTAATCGACTTCAAAAAAAAAAAAAAGAAAAAAGAGTAAAAGAGAAATAAGGGATTAATATTGGAAGCGGTTAATGCACAGTGCGCTTGATGAAACACCAATGGTTTTGATAACAACAAAAACAAGTTTTAACTGAAGCTGTATAAAATATGCTCAATAGTCGGAGTTCATCCATTCTAATAATGAGTTTAAAATAGATAAGGTATCTGTAATTACTCTGTTTAAATTTTCTGCAAAACTGAATTTCCAAGAGTGTTTAATCAATGAAGTTCGGGACCTTTAATCCATAAAAATATTCTTTAAGTATACCAACCAACCTCTCCGACGTATGGATATCGTTAAATTGATAATAATACGTTCGGGTACAGTATAATACCAACAGGATACACATATGTATAAGTCACAATGAAGAACACCGCTTTCTTTTAGTTGCAAAATAAACGTACATGTTAGTCATATCTGATGTCTGTGACACTTTTTCCAGACTTTGAAAAAAAAAAGCAACAACAATGTTATTAATTATTATACTTGCTCAATTAACCTTTTTGTTGCCTCCAATGCCTACGTGAATAAACTTGCAAATACTGTGTAGGTAAAGTAATTCTTAATTCAACTTTTTGAAAGTTTTTCAGTAATGCCTGTTTGCAATATCTAAGGTACAAACAAAATTGAAGCTTACTAAAGACCCTTTGAATTGCTGCACTCTCATACACATACATATGTATATACTTACGCCCATACACATGTATGTATACAAGGTATTGCTGAAATATGATAATATACAGACATTAAGAGGGTGTCAAATAAACGTAATAAGTAATCGGTTGTGATTATACTAGTGGAAATAGGGGACAATTTTTTTTTTTCAGAAAATAGTAACATCTTATTATCCAAAGCCTATACTGCGCTTGATTTGACAAGGTAGATATCTGCAATAACAATTGAGGCATTCGATAGAAGGACGAGAAGGAAAACGGGCTCCTTATCAGACCATTTACGTAAATATCAACAATTACCGCTCATTAGTCAACAGCGACGAGTTAAGGCGAAGCGTAGTGCGGGATACCAAGCGACCATTCTCCAGCGGAATATTTCTATTAAATCATTCTTATGGCTAAATAATCTAATCTAACCTAACCTAACCTAACCTAATGAGGTCAGAAAATAATGTGGTGAATTCTTGAATTATTTTTCATTTCTTACAAAAGGTGTCTATCCAGACTCTTCAATGGTATCTATCCACTTTTCATTTTTTATTATTTTCACTCTCATATTACTGTGGTCCGAACTATTGAGGGGAGCCCTTATGACAACGTAAATATGGATTTTTAAAAAACATATTTATTTTTTTATAAAATCTCAGGTTTATGTTAACTTGTATTATGGTGTTATAAACAAAATTTTATTCCATCCTTTTAATGAAATTTAATCTGTTTACGTATAATACGTAAGATTTTTTTACAGAATGGTGATAGTAATAGCAGGCTGCGATTTCGAAGAGAAGTACGCATTTTGGAGAATCGGTCCACCAACTCCGACCAATCCAAACTCCAAGAGAAAATATTCCATTCATACCAGAGAATAATTGTTATGGCACATACTACTCTATAGAAATTTATTCCAAAAATAATAATACGATGGACCAGCGTACCTCCTTACCGCTTTACTTTATGATCTAGCGCACTAATGACCTTTCCACCTACCTGAAGCACCTCGAGCTATAATCAGCTTGACTACTTACTTCATCTACTTTAGATTAAACCAATTCATCAATTGTTCTTTCTAACGTTATTCCCTAATCCATTTCTTACTCGGTTGAAGTTTTCCTCTTTAGTTTTAGTATAATTCTTATTGTTTTCCTCTTTTTTTCTCAGGCCAACTCACTGTTATTTTTCCTTCACTTCACTTCTTCGTGCATACTCTATCTATCTATCTGTAATATTTTTCCGCCGCAAAATTACTTTATAAAGAAATTCATAAATTAAACCTTAGTTAACATGTTAACATTCCGTCGAATTGGCCTGAAGCGGATTGCGATTTCGATCTGATTTCCTCTCGTCAGCGCGTCGTAGGTCGCTCCGACAGAATAACAACCAAGCAGTGTCGTCTCTTAGACAAAAGGGTTTAACCATAATACTTTAACAGTAAGTTAACGCCATCTGCGTAATTTAGCTACAATGTAGGTTCACCACCAACAGGGTCCTTTGGTTTAAGGAATTCTACTGTCGGATACAGCCTAACAGAGGAAGCTACGTGTAAATTACACAAATCAACACAATAAATTATTTCAAAAATGTATGTGTGGTTTAACATACATTGAACCTATATTGTAAACTTAATATAAATAAGTTCGTTTTTATTGTTGGTTTTCACCATGTACTCTCTACCCTTCTTTCCTCAACCCTAGCCTGTTACACGGGTTTGTATAAATACCCAAAGTGAAGAGAGGAGTCTTAACCTAACCGTTCTTATCTTGGTTTTTACTAATCTACTATTTGCCTATCTCCGACATTCCACTTATCAGCGGTAAAGAAAGGGAAGCTCTAGCCACAATGATTCATTTTGCATGTTACTCATATATACCTTGGTAATCTTTCTCTTTGAATTTCTTTCTGCCACTTAAGTACGTTGTTTTATAATTAGACTATTATAATCTTTGTTTTACCTCGTCACCTCATTTTCTTGTTGTTTTAGGTTTTTGTCTATTTTCTATTATATAATATTTATTATTCTGTGTATGCTGTTCTTGTCTGTATTTATGTTTTATTTAGGTTAATACAGTAAGGACATTTTTCGTCCTGTGTGCAAATACACTTTATCAAATTCAAGCGTTTCTCGATCGTAATAAAGCTGCTTATGGGGCTTAAGAACTCGAATATCTGGTCTTTATGTTTTATTATTTACAAATCTCATAAACTAATCGATTAAAATGCACTGGTAATACGTTATATCAGTAAGATCTTAAGAAATCTGCTTTAATGCACGTACTTTTACATAAGTAGAAGATAATTCGAAAAATTTTGCTACGTAGGTATTACTATGACAGAATTTTTTTCAAAAGTAGACTGTTTTTTGAAAATATAATGGGCAACAACGTTGATTTTTAAAAATTGGCTTTGTTCATTGGACACCAATTTTTTGTAATAATATCCTAATTTGTTGTTGTTGGTTGTAAAAGAAGATATTAAAAAACTGTTTATTTTTAAAATAACAAAATTTGGTTCTAAAACCCAGCATGGTTTTTATACAGGAAATTGTAAGTTCGATTTATTTTTGATAGCCGAAATAACCTGTCAACGTATATGCTCGTCCATGTTCTGTGCTGAAAATTCTCTAAAGGAAAGGGACTTTCGAATTTCCAATGAGGATGAATATGTAAGGGATACCTCAAAGTAAAAACAAGAAAAAATTGGTAGTTCTACAAAATAACAGGAGTATGATTCGTTGGGAATGTTTTCTCTTTAACATTCTACTATACAAAATGAACGAAAGGATGTACAGATTTATTCTCATGTAGCTACTGATACTATTGAAAAGTAATTAAAAAAAAAAACATGACGATAAATAGCACTTATTTAGTAAAACTCTTGACTATATTTTTGTTAAATCTTATTATTTGTTAATGAGTGGTTGTATTTGTTTAGGAAAAACATGAAAAAAGTTTAATGAGATACGGTTCCAACCGACGCAGTTCGTAGCATATGTTGATTGAGGATTCGTTATAGATTTGTAGAGATTTATATTTATAAGAAATCCTATCCATTGCTTGTAAATCAAATTTTTTATTTGCTTCTCACCAAAATAGCATTTAAAAACTCGTATCAATTGCTTATGAAGTTTTTTATTAAAAACTGCCCAGCTGATGAAAGCATCGCCACGTCGCGAAGGTCTTTTAAATTTGTTTATTAATTAACTTATAGACTGAATCGAACTTTTCTTTTTGAGGCAGGAGGGGAAACCAGAAGCAAATTTTCAAAAAACATGAGTTGTTTAAAATCATTACTTTTGCAAAAAGTATCTAATTTAGAGTTTATATGAATTTAATTTTATTGGTAATGAATATTTGTTGTCTAATTATTTATTTTAGATACCGATTGTCGATGGCACACTTTTTACACCAAAATTAATAATATCTGTTTTCAATTAATTAATTTATTCTTGTTGGTATGAATAAAATATTGTAAGATCAATAAAAGCTAATCTTGCAAATAACTAACAACTAGATGTTGTTGTGTATTAGCCTGACGATCGAAACGTTGCTTAATTATTTAATCATTAAAAGTCGTTGGTTATTGGTAGGATTAGATTTTATTGATCTTAATAATATTAGGTAAAAATCCAAAATTACTAAAAATTTTTCAAATATAGCAAACGGTTAAAAATGGGTATCGAATGGAAAAGTAAAATATGGTGGATGCCATTTGAGAAAAAAGATTCGTTTTACTTAAAAATTTTTCAAATTTTGGATTTTTTTCTGAAGGCCCACTATAAATTAAGAGGCTAGGTACCTATGGGTTCAAGCTTATAATAAAATTTCTCGTTTTAGTTTTAAAAAATTACTTTAAATTTTTGCAAAACTAAGTTTCCAGTAGATGTTCCTGGTATGTTCTACCATAGGTTCAAAAACGACCAAATGCGTTCTGAATGACTTTTATTCACAATCAAAACTACTACTTATGTTGTTATTGTTAGTCAATAGTCAGTACAAAAGTAGTTTCTTAAAACATAACAATTATGATTGTAGGTTAATTTTCAAGTATTATTTAGTTGGTATATTCCAGCAGTTATAAGTTAATAAATATACTAACCCTAAATTTACAAAAAAAGAAGAAGATATAGAGAAAACAACTTTTTTAATATGTGCAAAATTCTTATAACAAAGAACCTTATAAACAATCAACATTTCTTTAAATATCATTTTGGAGGTAAGTAGGTACGTTAAAAATATGATTTACAAATTATATTTCTATAAGTACCTATAACTCTCAAGGAATAAAAGAATTTTAATTATTTTTAGGAACATAAACTTTCACAGCTGAAATCCATAGTAAAACTAACAATAAGGTTCGAACTTGAAGGCCGTGATCGATACACTGCCGACAAGCCCGAATCTAAGTTTTACTATTCTAATTATTCTGTATTATAAATTTTCAGCCTGATTATTTCAAAACCCTAATTAAATTATTAATTAATTTCGAAAAATTTGACAGCTAGAAACAAAATAAAATGATTCCGTTGGTTAATAAAAGCTTTACATGCATTAGGTTGAAATTTTTATTATCTGACCTATGATGCAGATATGTTTTTATTGACGAATATATGTAATCGATTGATTGAAAATTGATCAAGATTTTGCAACAAAACAAATCCTTAAAAATCTGAAAATAACATATTTTGACAAAAAAAATATTCTAAAAAGACAGGTAAATTCCTGTTACGTCTAAATAATTAAGGATTACAAATCCCACACTTGGAACGCGTCCTTTACAATAGGTAATTCAATGCCGGTAGGGGTATTAGCCCTCGGAGTAGTTGTTTCTGTTGTTTCTAGTTAGTCTTGTTATTCAAAAAAAAAAAAATAATAATAATAAATTTATTCCTTTTTTTCGTATACATAATAGTATAGGACCTATAGGGGGCTATGTTGCCCGTACATAGGATGGCCCTTACAAACTAATATTTAATTAGATTTATTCAGTATATCATTTATTCCTCCTTTTTATACTTATTCTTCTTGATCATGGTTCTTGTATTTATTTTGTTATCTTCTCACATTTTCATATTTATGTCTTTAGATTTTTAGCTCAAAGATATCTTTTGTTCATTTGATTAGTTTACTAATCTACATTTACTTGTCTTATCACCTTTCTCACTTTCTTTTTTAACACTTTATTATTTTTAACACTTAAGTTTTTTAAACTATTTGGTAAAATATTAAAAAACTTTTTTGCATAACTTATATAACTCATTTTTCCTTTAGTTAATGTATTTCTAGGCACTTCAACACTTCTATTTCTTGTATTTATTGGATAATTGTTATATTCCATTTTTAATTTATTGTATTGATGAACTATTGCATTTGTTACGAAAACCTGCTTAATTTTTAATGGGATAATGTGATCATGTTCTTGTATGCCTATTATTTTGATTATTCTGCTTTGTAAACGTTCCAATGGTACCAGTGCTGATTTATGTAATCCTCCCCAACCAATAACAGCATACACTGCTATGCTATGGAATAAGCCGTAGTATAATTGCATAAGTTGGTTTTTTGATAATACCTGCTTTAATCTGTAGAACACGTATAGTAGATACTTTAATCTATTTACCATTTTTGAAATATGGTCATCCTATTTTAAGTTATAGTCATATGTAAGGCCTAGATATTTGTAATTGGTCACTCTATTAAGGTTTTGACCGTTTATATTAACTGTGATATTTTCAGGAACTGAGTCTACATAATTTCCAAATGTCATAATTACTGTTTTTTTTAGATTAACTATTAGTTTATTATAATATAGCCATGAATATATGTAATTTAATTTTTCTGTCATTTTGTTTGACAATTCTATCCATGATTCATTTGCTAACATTAAAACGGTGTCATCTGCATATGCTATTATTTCATTAACTTGGCACAGTAAGTCATTAATGTAGAGGATAAATAATAATGGTCCCAGTATTGAACCTTGTGGAACACCAACATTTGTAAAAATATTTTTGCACAATTTTTCGAGACTTATTTAATAGACGATGATACAATTATTGGTAAGTATTTCACGTTATATTCCTTCACTTAATCGAATTGCTTTAATAAAACGTTTAACTTTTCATTCGAACCTCAATACGATGTATCAGTTACAAGCGATGAGGAAATTTAAGCGGCTTCTATGTGGAAGATTATTCGGATTATTCTACGAATTCTTTTCGATAAAATTCAATATCGCAGTAAATCCCAAAATAAAATGTGTTTATATTGTATTACGATATCCCTGTGCAAACGTTAGGTACTAACAAATACGCCCATTCGTTTAAAAGCTCCTATTTTCAAAAGCGGAAAGAATTTAAAAATTTCTTGCTATTCACATTTGTAACACCTAAACGAAAACATATTTTGGTGAACCATAATCATACGTAACTGATACACAATTTTTGAAGGAAAATAATAACTTTGTCTTAAGTTCAACAATAGAAAGATATGTATTAGGTAACTGAAACATCCATTGCTATCTACAAATAAAAATAAAACAAAAAGGCTGGTATGCAGCGGAGGTAGAAATCGGATTAGATGTAATAAGTACCATAATTTGTGAAGTAAAACGAATTTTTGATGTATAGTAGAAGTCAGGTAACTCCATTTTGAAAAGGGATAGAGGCATTCAACCAAGATCAATATAATTCCACAGACGGCTTGTGAACGCCATCTGCGGAGGTCAGCTGCAATTCAGTCTCAGATAATTGTATAATTTATTAAATAAGTATTAATGCACAGTCGAATCAGAAATCATTTCTGTATTTTAGAATAGTCTACCTAAAAACTCGTAAACGATTATGAAAGGTATTGGTTCAGAATGCGGCTTTGCGCGAAAGGCGGTAAGAGCAGCGAAAATTACAAAGTTGTAAAAGGGGAAGTATTAAAAGAAGAAAGTGGAGAAAAACGGGTATTTGAGAAATAAAGAAAAAGAAAAAGAATGTAAACTTACAAATATCAGTAACAGCAATACGGAGGGCAGATGAGAGATTTTATTTCCAAATAGTTAATGATGTCTGATGTTACATTTTTGAAAAAATGCATATTTAAACTTGAAAATTTCTGCAGGGATTCCTTGTACAACGCCGTTTTTTTCTAAATTATACTCCTAAGGGAGTAAAAAGGAAGGTTTAAAGTTTGATATATCAATCAGAGCACAGCTCAAATATTGAGCCTATAAACAGATAATTTTTTCAAAACTCAACCCTCAAAGGGGTTTTTAATATTTTAACTATGGATCAACGCACAGACCAAACTACTAGGTCAGAATATTTGACATAAGTTTGGTGTGATATGGTAATGGTATCGTTAATTCTCAAACATTTTTTTAAAAATAGCGCCTCTAAGAAGCTGAAGCGAGAACTAAAATTTTGATATATACATGCATATTCTTAGACCATATCACAATTGAAACAGAAAGCGTTTTGAAAAGTCAAACTTTAAGAGAGTGAAAGGGGTTTCAATGACTAGGTCAAGAAACACAATTTTGTTAGAAATCGCTAGCATACACTGTACACTGTAAACGATATTTGCAAATTGAAATCTCTAAGAAAGAAAGATATGTTCAAAAATTGATATGTTGATTAAAACGTAGCTGAAACCGTTAAAACTAGATATGTACTTAAAACTTAAAATATTTTGCACCATGACGACTTTTACATTTGAAATATCCAGTCAAATAAGAGGAGAGGGAAAGTTTTTTATTGCACAGTACTAACCAACTAACGTAAAAAGAAGAAATAATAGGGAAATACATATTGTAAAAAAGGTATCTTTTAGTACCTACTGCATCACTACAGGTGAGGCTTGTTGACAATGAAGGCTATTCTCTAGCCAGTTATATTATCATACTACCCAATAAATTTCAAAATTAAACCCCTAAAAGTGCAAAATATGGGCTGGCGATGCAGTATAACCGAATTCCACGCGAACGTGGAGACAGTAAAGTGGTATGAGAGAACATTTTAGTGGACAAAAATCGTAATTCTGCTCAATTTTTTTTTTTTTTCAAAACAAGTACCTAAGTACCTACTTTATTTTTAACTACTCGTAAAACATCAGGGTTTACGATGGGAACCTGAAAATTTTCTTGATAGAATAATTATTTTAATTGGTAGATACATCTGTTAAGATTATAAGAAAACGGGTGTTAATGTATTCCAGAAAAAAAATTGTTTAAATTATTCAAAAATATACTTCGTACTTGTTACTTTTGTAAAAATAGTGTTTGAAACCAATTACAGTTATTTTTGGCCCAAACAAAGGACAAGATGGAAGTAAAGCAACTTGTAAAAGAAAAAATGCGAAAGATTTAAAATAATTAGCTTAAAATAGATTTTTATAGATTCTTGTGACAGTGAATTACAAACTTTACTATTAATCATGAAGTTCTTTCAATGTAAACACTCGTTTTGGACACAAAAGGGCAAAAATACTTTCGAAAATGAAATATTTAACAGTAGAATAATCATTTACATGGTTTATTGACATTATTAACATATTTAAAAACGAATTGTAATTATTGAGCGGTTAGGTAATTGTGAAACATTGCAGAATACGTAAAATAAGGAAGAAGAATGCTTTTTAATGATATTGTTACACAAATTTTAAGTATTTAAGAATTTAAAAGAATTGTGCCCAAAGCAATTGCTTATATAAGTAGAATTTTATGTTTAATAGTAAATTTTGTAATCTGCCATCACAGGAACCTCTATAAACATCTACTGTTAGGTCAATTATTTAAAACTTCTAATTCTTTTTCTTCATTTGAGACAAAATAATTATGTTTTGTTCCTGTAACTATTATTTGCAAAGTAATCATACACTACTTTTACTTAAAAATAATTTAGACAAGATTTTCAGTACATTACAAAAAGATCTATTTTCTTTAATTTTCTTAATTTTTTTTTAAATCTCAATGAATTCAGTAACCAAATGAATTATTTCACAAAAAAAGACGGACAGGGTCGCCTTATACCCTGATGTTTTAAGAGCATTAAAAAAATTATTCACTTGAGCTGTTCTCACACCACCGTGTGCAGGCAAATTTTACCAATCATTTAATCACAGAACCGTCTGCCTGAAGACTGTTTGAACATATGGTGCACCTCCACTTGTTCATCATTAACTCATAACACCAGATATCAAACACTTCTAGTTTTGTTTTTTTTTTTTTAATAATAGAATGGCGTAATTCGTTTTTATTATCATAAAAAAAGAAAAAAGTTGTCAAACTAAGGAGACCTATTCCGTTCGTTGTGACGTTTGTAACTACAAACTAAATAGTTTAGTTTAATTTTTTTTTTTGAGTGAATGTAATAAAAACATTTACATTAGTTATTATAGTTATCAGTGAGATTTAGATTCTGTGCTTCTTAAGAAAAAAAATAAATTAGTAATCGTATAGATACATTAGATTTTGCATAGTAATGAATCATTTCGGACGTCAAAGTTTTCATTTACTAATAGTTCAAAACTATTTACAGAAAATGTAGGAATGCTTAATTTAAATAGGTAGTTTAGTTTAGTTAAACAATTTTTGTATAACAAGACTGACTAGAAACAACAGAAACAACTACTACCTGTATTTTTAGATTAATTTTTGTATATTATGTACTATTGATGTAATTCAAAAAATCACACAACTTCCAAAATATGTTTTTTTAAAGAATACAGTAAATCAAAGATATACCAGAAACCTCTATCATCTATGCAAATTTCAGGATAGAAGAATTTGCAAATTTTTAATATTACTTACGTCATTTACTGTAATATAATCTTTTATTCTCTGTATTTTGTATCAGATCATTACTTTTATCATAGTCAAGGTGATGCACCGTAGCTTTGAATTTCCACAATTTTTGTTGGAATGTCAAGTAAGCTACAAAAAAGATTGTATAAATACGCGCTGAACATTTTAGGAAAGTTTTACTGATTTTTCACAAAGGCAATTCTGATTTTTACAAAAAAAAATATATATTCTTCTTTGCTTTGGAAAAAAATTATTGTTTATTATCATCAATAATTTTTAATCCTGAGATCATACTTTTTACATTTTAAAACGTTTCATTTCAAAGTTTATACAACAAACCACATGCGGAGTAAGTATAGCCCCAGTATGCAGGTATTATGTTCGAAAACTATGCAACGTAAGATAGGTACTCAAGAGCAGCGGATTGCACCATGACCCATTTAGTGAATAATTGAAGACTAATTTCGGAGGAAAAGGCTTATTGAAAAAAAAATATATATAAAACTATTCGTTATCTTTGCAAACTATTCGAATTTTATTTCTTCATATTACAAGGATGCATTACTTATATGATACACATTTCTCTCCCAAATCCATATGCTTATCATTAGAGAGTGATAATGAATGCTTAATTTCGATATTCCTAAAATAAACTTCATAAAATACAGCGATAGTTTTTACTCTGATGTAAGTTTTTATTAGTTATGCGTTTATAAAAGTCTAAACTTGATTAATTAATCATAATTTGTTCATAAAAAGGAATATAAATGCACAAAAATTTAATAAGTGAAATGCAATGTAATGAATATTAGTTAGTTATTACAATTAGTTATAAAGTGCACAGTTCGTTTGAACTACAATGTATTAAAACAATTACCCCATTAAGTGGTTCAAAAAACATTTAAAAGCAATTTATTAAAAGGGAACTAAAATTGTTATATTCTAATATCAGTTTTATTACGTTGAACATTTATTTCTATAAGGCACAAATGATTACGTTAATAAAATTTCATTTACGAGTCTGTAAAAATATATAACCAATATCGATCTATAATTGCTGAATAAATGAGATAGAAATTTCGAAAATGAAAAGTTCCTTTTCAAATTTTTTATACAACAGCTTAAAAATGGAAAACTTACCTTCGGTTTTAAAAAGCCAAAGAACACAAGCACGAAGTTGGAATGAATTGATTACCAAAACAGGCGCAAGAACACTATGTAACAGCAACTAAGAAAAAAATTAAACTTTAATAGCGAAAGTCATAAAGTAGAGTTGACGGCAGTAAGCATACAACTCACCTGTTGATGCAGATGGAGTGAGATAAATTGTTTCAACTCAGTTACTTACGAGCGCTTATATACAGGGTTAGAGAGACGCCGGCGCCGGAATGAAATATGACGTGACACAACTAATAAGCGTTTTCTCGGGCACGTTTTTGGCTACTTTGCATTTTCCGATTAAATCGAATTAAGCTTAAAACAACAAAAACAGGAACTATTTAATATAAGTAGGTACCAAGAGATGCGTAATATTAAAGGAAACGGATCTTTAAATGTAGTAAACCTCCAAATGTTTGCGTTTTTGTTGTTTTAAGGCGAATGTTTGTACAAAAACATCGGGAAATTGCTTTCTACTGTAAGTACAAAAATATGAGTATTATCTTGATTTAAAAGGAATATTATTGCAATAACAGTGTTATTGGATTATCTTTTCATAAAGGAATCATCATTCCATTAAATAGCTGATGGATTTGATATGTAATTCTAACTATAAAAATAGTCCACAATGGATTTAAAAATAAATTTTCATAAATTAAATAATTAAGTATATCTAATTCAATAAAATAGTTATTAACTCAGATTTTACAACTAGTGAATTTAGCTCTGAGTTTTGCCAGGTACAGAAAAATACAGTAGAATACAATTTAATTTATAATTTATACATAATTATTACTCATTAATTAAAAATTGTCTTAAAGAAATATACATAGTTGTTTAATAGTTCAGTTGTGAGTACCTATGGAACTTAAATCTCTCTTTTAAGAAACTAGGGAATGTCATTTTATAAACTATATCACCATATTATAATCTATTATTTACACTCAAGAATAGTTTACTACAATAATAAAGATACATTTAATAAACACATATTTGAATAACTAAAAAAAAATGCTATTTCTATGAGACAGAAAATAAAGCAGGTTCAGTGCCTGCATTTTTGTCTACTAACATTATGTTCCCAAATAAACTCCAATATAAACAAAAATGGCCAATAATAAGATTATTGCGGAAATTATTAATCGTAGACGAGCTGCAATTATTGCTTTTTCATTACTTTATGAAAAATAAAACTATATCATCTGTCATCTTATGCGCATGTCAACCACGTGATAAAATACTGCTTCCCGATTGGCTCTCATTCGAATCCAGCAGCAAATCTAACTCGGAAAATAGCGCATGTTCTATCCGTAAAGCCCGCTTCACACGAGGCAAGTTTACGCGCTGGATTTGCTGCTTGATTTCACTGCTAGGTTTCAAGCGTGTGATGATGCTAGATGTCGTGATGGTTTTTTTTTTATTGTTGGCTTCACACAATGCAAGTTTTGAAGCTGGATTTTAAAGCTATCTGGTTTTGTTGCATGCGCAGTGACAGCTCCAATATAAACAAAAACAGTGATTGAATACTATATCATCTGTTATTTTATGCGCATGTCAACCACGTGATAAAATACTGCTTCCCGATTGGCTCTCATTCGAGTCCAGCAGCAAATCTAACTCGGAAAATAGCGCATGTTCTATCCGTAAAATCTAGCAGGATCCCAAGCAACCAAGCCCGCAGTGACGTCATTTTCTATCTCCTCAGCCAGCTCAATTGCCGGTAGAGGTCCCAGCAGCAAATCCAGCGCGTAAACTTTCCTCGTGTGAAGCGGGCTTAAAATCCAGCAGGCTCCCAAGCAACCAAGCCCGCAGTGACGTCATTTTCTACCTCCGCAGCCAGCTTGGTTACCAGCAGAGGTCTCAGCTAACAATCCAGCGCGTAATCTAGCCTCGTGTGATGCGGGCTTAAGATAATTAAAGCTGTTTTATCTCGCAGAACCGGCACAGTAAAATTTTCAGGTGGTGTGAGATTTCACTGTGACGCTGCAATAGTTATAAGTCTATCTACTATTATAGATAATTTAATCAATAGAAAAGTTAATAAATCAATTTCAAAATTAATTTATAATGCCATCCCTTCAGAAAATACAAATTCTAAACGTTATTGCTCCATTAAATTTATAAACAACATTAGTCACAATTTTAAAAATAAGTTAAAAAAATTAATTTTAAAGCCATAGAAACAAATAATAGGTACCAATATAAAAACCCTACTTGTAAAAAACAAACCATCACGACCTCCGGAATCAAAAAGCGGTGTATATAAATTTCTCTGTAATTTACATTGGAAAAAGTGGAAGAGCTATTGGTACGCGATTAAAAGAACACGATTACAGCATAAATTAAAAACTTAAAACAACAGGATTCGCGGAACATTGCATTGATTCGAACCATTCATTTGATATAAAAAACACGAAAATCACTAATCACTAATATACACAATAGCAAAAAACTATCTATGCTAGATTATATAGAAATCAAAAAAGCTATATTCCAAAAACTGAATTTAGTTAATAATCAGACTGAATTATGATCCACAAGCTCCCCACTACTCCTATGTAATCTGTAATTAGTATAAATGTGTTGGCATTAGTTTTAAGTTTTAATTTAAGTACTCTTGATAATGATCGCTGTCGACCGAAACAATATTGTCGAGTTCAATATAAATTAGTGAAACAACATTGTGTTTTATTCTACATTCCTTTAATAGTTTATAAAATGTTTCACAAACGTTACACTAACGAAAGTTTAAGTTTTTTTTATTAGACGAAGAATATCTCGACATTGTTCCAATTTAAATTTGAGAAAAACAAACCACCCTCAATATTAAAAAAAGAATGGGGAATGATTAAGTTTTCACCTTTGAACCTATTCTTTTAAAATTTGGGGCACAAAATTAAAAAGTTAATGGCTTTTTCATAAAAAATTCAACCGACAAAAAAGAAACTGATTCATAACTAAGCCCACATCTTTCAAATTGGCATGGTCAAATTCGCCCCCCAATTAAACAGTTCTGGTTTTGAGGCAGGTAAATTCGCTCCTATGGCATAACCAACTTCGCCCTCTCTGTTTAAAACAGTCATTAGAAACTCCAGGTAACCGCAACAAGCCATTTTGAATGCCTTTGTCTTGTTATGTTTAACCGATAGGAAATTGTTTGCCCTCAACCCTCTGATTGTGTGGTAAGACAATAAAACTGTAATACACGATTAACAACATATACATTTTGATTCTACCATTTACTTTCTACAGTTTCTTAAATTATGTATTTAAAAGATTTTACCTAATATACCTACTGTTCATTAAACAAAAGTGTACACTTATTAGAATATTATACGACAAAACGATTATTAGATACAAAAAGCGAATTAACAAAAATAATAAAACTAATAACGTAAAATTAAATTTTATATCCAGATTCGAATTTGTAAAATAAAAAGTAGTTGTGATATACAGGGGTTTTCTAGTTTATGGACTATTAGAAGTATATGAATTAGTAGAATGAATTCAATTTTATTTTAAATGGAATAGTATACTTTTGCGGCGAATTCGAATAAAACATGAAATTTTCAGGTAAGTTTGATAACCAACTTGTACACCTACGATGAACGGATTTTGAGATAATTTAATAAATAATAAAAAATCGCTACCGCAACTCAAACTATAAAAAATCATGACTTCCATAAAGTACGACTTAGGGTGTTGAAATTTAGCTGGATCCCGAAGATAACGCCTTGACAAAATTGAGCTTAATAATTTAAACAGAAGAAAATTCTGAAATTTAAAAACTTCAAACACAAATTACTTTGTTTTCTCAAATGGCACCTACCATATTTTATTATTTCATTCAATTTTTATCCTCTTTAGATCAACATCAATTTTTCCTATTGTTTTATTTGAAAAAATTTTGAATTAACTTTAAATTTTTGTTATTTTTTTATATTTTTCGCATAGAAACCTTGGAAAATTAGCAACTAACAGAAATCAATGTAAAATAAAGCCAAATAACATCCTTTTGATTAATTTCTGTAACAAAAATAAACAAAAATGAAAACTTCGCTTGAACTGTTTACTATAAACAATTTTCTCAAACATCTTTCTAATAGAAATTAATCGAAAGATAGGTTTTTAATGTGATTTTGCTTTGATTTTCGATAGTTGTCAATTGCGACAATTGTCCAAGGCAAACTCTAATTACCCTAAAGTTATCGAAATTACCTATTCTAAAAATTCAAAATTACTCAAAATTTTTCAAATAAAACATTAGAAAGTGTTCACAGGAATCAAAAGAGGATAAAAAAGGGAATCGAATGAAAAAAATAAGAGATGGTAGGTGCATAAATCAAAAAACACTTTTTCGCTAAACTTTAGCTTCATCAGAAGTTTACATGAACTTGGTGATGATGATGACGGTAGGTGCTATTTGAAGAACTATGGATTGCATATGTTCCACGCTGCCCTCCTCTTACACGTGACAATATATAAAATCAGGAATTAATTGCTTATGGGACTAGACCCGAGTCCTGGCGATCATAAGGAAAGCGCCATGAGCATTTGTGTCTCTCTTTGTTCCAATTATGGAAAATGATTTAGTCAGAGTTTAAATGTCAATCACGCATATACTTAAAAAAAATAAACTAGAGTGGTGAAGTTACAACTATAATTTATTGCAAATCATCCCCTACCAAATATAAACTCTAAAATCGGGAGTACAATTAGCCACCCTTTATGGTGCACATCCTTCCAAAAGAAAATACTGTAATGAGCGTATGTGTGCGAGAGTGGGCAGTGTAGCGAGCGTATATGTGTACGAGAGCGAGCAGTGCGGCGAGCGTGTGTGTGTGCGATAGCGGCGACGAGAACCGACAGCAGATAAGCGGAGCTCAAAGAATGCCGGCGTCGGTCGGCGCTTTGATGACGATAAACAAGGCCATAAATTAGATGAACACAATAGGTACTCCAGTAAAGTCTAGTATGTAATTCTGGAACTTTCTGGATTGTTCCTAATCAGTATAAATACCTGTTGACGTGGCCAGTAGTCAGTCAGTTTACAGTGAGCTTCCGAACGAGTGATATAAATACCGAACTACGATATATAGTGATATAAATTCGCATTTTCCTTGTGATATAAATAAGTCGTTGAATTATTATTAGTGTTTAAGTATTCTGTTAGTGTTTAAGTGTTAAATAAATAGTTGTAAAATAAATATCCGTTAAATAAATAAGTTCTACTAGAAAAGTCGTTACATTGGACTCGAGGAATCTCTGATACGAGAGGGTTTCGATCCGAATACCTACGAATTTGAGGATGAACTAGAAAAGAAATTAAAGGAAAATTCAAAGGAACTAGAAAAGAAATTAAAGGAAAATTCAAAGGAACTAGAAAAGAAATTAAAGGAATTGGAAGGGAAACTGAAAGAAAATTCAATGGAATTGGAAGGGAAACTGAAAGAAAATCTGGAAAAGAAATTAACCGAAAATTCAAAGGAACTAAAAGGAAATCTGGAAGAACTGAAAGAAAACCTGGAAGAGAAATTAACCGAAAATTCAAAGGAACTAAAAGGAAATCTGGAAGAACTGAAAGAAAATTTGAGAGAAGAATTTAAAGAAAATTTGGCCGAAACAGAACAGAATTTTGCAGGAAAATTTCAAGAATTAGATTCACGAATTAAAGAAATAGAAGAAAGGTTTCAATGTACAACAATGTCCGAACAGATCGATAATGAAGCCAGAAGTGTGAAGCAGGAGAATGGACACGGGGTTTCATCGAAGGCATATACGAAGCCACCTAAATTCGACGGGAAAACATCATGGACCACTTTCCTTAAGAAATTTGAAACGGCCGCGAAGTCGAACGCATGGACGTTGGAAAATAAAGCCTCCGAGCTGGTCTGCGCGCTGCATGGTAATGCCGAGGAGATTTTGGATACCATACCACCCGAGAAGTTGAACGACTATGAACACCTAGTGAAGAAGTTAGAGATGCGGTATGGTCAGGCACATATGACAAGCGTCAGTCACGTGCAGCTAAGAAACCGACGTCAGAAGGCAGGGGAAAACCTGCAAGAATACGAGGCCGATATCGCTCGTCTGGTCCGCCTCGCGTATCCAGGTACTCCCGACGACACGCTAGAAAAGTTGGCTGTCGACTCTTTCATCGATGGGTTGAGGGATGACGACATACAACAGCGACTCCGATTAGATAGGCCAAAAACACTCGCTGACACGTTGGCTCGGGCACTGGAGTATGACGTCGTTAAACAGGCATCGCAACGGCAAGGTAGAGTGCGTGAGCTAAGGGAGGAGCCCGACGGTCGATACGAAGACAGACTAGAAGAAATAGTTAACAGGATAGTGGGAAAATTAAACAAGAAACCGAGACCAATACGATGTTGGAACTGCGGGAAATTGGGACACGTAAGAAGCGCTTGCAAGAACGAAGAGGTTACTCAAGAGCGCGCGCCCCGAGTTCCGGAAAACTAATCAGGGACGGCGCGACGGGGCAAACGTCGGTCCCGGGACACGAGGCCCCAGGTTTAGTAGCACTGACTAAGACAATGAAAGATCGAACTGACAGCCTTTTTCTCACTGGACTCATAAACAGGAAGCAGTGTTCATTTCTGCTGGATACTGGAGCTAGCAGAACAATCATAAGGCCCGGAATATTGACCAAGCCCAGTAAACTTCTGCCAACGCAATGGAAGCTCCGTACCGCCACTGGAGAACAAGTAGTAGTCAGGGGCGAAAGTTACGTCAACATCCAAATGGAAAGAACGTCTTTTAAACACTGCGTGTTAGTGGCAGAAGTAGAGGACAATGTAATACTGGGTTTGGACGTCCTCCGAAAATATGACTTCTGCTTGAATTTCCGGAGAAAGAATGTGACACTGAACGGCGAAACGTTCCAGTTACACGCCCAGGACACTGCCATGCCACAAGTTAAAAGATTGAGTTCAGGGATGCGCAAAGTTCAATGTATTCCGGAGGCGTTGTTAAAACTGTACAAGGAGGCGGTTGAAAACCGTAATCAACCTGAACAACGTCGAATAGGGGAACTCCTTGTAAAGTACCAGGACGTGTTCGCATTGGACAGCGGCAAGAAAGGGCGAACCAACATCGTCGTCCATAAAATCAACACTGGCGAAGCGCAGCCCATCCGTCAGAGACCGAGGAGACTACCACTGGCCAAAAAGGAAGAGGCCGAAAAGATTATAAGCGACATGCGGAAGGACGGAATAATAGAACCATCGACCAGTCCATGGACGTCGCCGGTAGTTTTGGTCAAGAAGAAGGACGGATCTACACGCTTCTGTGTTGACTACCGCCAGCTAAATAATGTCACCAAGAAAGACAGCTACCCCTTGCCACGCATCGATGATACCTTGGACACGCTTGCGGGGTCGACAATATTCTCAACGCTAGACCTTAAAAGTGGATACTGGCAAGTAGACCTGGATCCTGAGGCCAAAGAGAAGACGGCATTTTCGATCGGAACCGGGCTGTGGCAGTTCAACGTAATGCCGTTCGGGTTGTGTAATGCGCCAGCCACATTTGAACGACTCATGGAGACGGCTTTGAACGGCTTGATTGGGAAAACTTGCCTGGTATACCTTGACGACATAATCGTGATCGGAAAAGACTTCGACGGTCACCTGAAAAACTTGGAAGAGGTACTTCGAAGGCTGCGTGAAGTCAACCTTAAATTAAGCCCCAAGAAATGCCAGCTATTTCAGGAGACAGTGAACTACCTGGGGCACGTAGTCACGAAGACCGGCGTTTCAGTCGACCCGCAGAAGATCACAGCCGTACGAGAATGGCTAGTACCTACTGACGTACATCAGGTCAGAAGCTTCCTTGGCCTGTGTACTTACTATAGACGCTTCGTTCCTGGATTTGCCAATATTGCCAAGCCATTGACTCGACTAACCGAAAGTGGCAGACCATTCTGCTGGGAAACGGACTGCCAAGCTGCCTTCGAAAAGTTAAAGCAAGCTCTCGTTTCCACACCCGTGTTGAGTTATCCGATACCAGAGGGGAAATTTGTTCTGGACACCGACGCTAGCAATGTAGGGTTAGGCGCAGTACTCTCACAAATACAACACGGAGAGGAAAAAGTCATCGGCTATTTCAGCAAGACCCTATCCAAGCCCGAACGAAACTACTGTGTAACCCGACGAGAACTACTGGCAGTAGTAAAGAGCGTGGAGCACTTTTATAAGTACTTGTATGGAAGGAAGTTCCTGCTCCGAACAGATCATGCTGCTTTACGGTGGTTACTGAGTTTCAAGAATCCAGAGGGTCAAGTCGCGCGTTGGATAGAAAAACTCCAAGAGTACGACTTCGACATACAACATCGAGCTGGAAATTGCCATAAAAACGCTGATTCCTTATCCAGAAGACCATGTTCCGAAAACTGCAAGCACTGCAAGCGCCTGGAGGAACATGAAGAAGTCCGGAGGATAACCGTCACGGATGAACAATGGCATCCTGATAACATCAAGACGGAACAGGGTTCTGATCCGGTACTGAGCTTGTTTCGGAAATGGAAGAATGAAGGCAGACGACCGACCTGGCATGAGATCGCCGCAAAATCTGGGGAGGTAAAATCGTTGTGGGCCCAATGGGACTCCATTGTTGAGGAAGATGGACTCCTGAAGCGAATAGTGGAAAACCAGGATGGTACTGAGAGCAAACGTCAATTGCTTGTACCGAAGAGCCTGGTAAGGGAAGTCTTGAAGTGCCTCCATGACGATGCTTCGGGGGGACATTTTGGTGTTAACAAGACCCTTGGGAGAGTCCGTGAGCGGTTTTACTGGGTCAATTGCAAAAAGGATGTTGAAGACTGGTGCAAGAAGTGCACAACTTGTGCAGCCAGCAAAGGACCGCAAAGACGACGGCGTGCTCCTATGCGCCAGTACAATGTCGGCAGTCCATTCGAACGGATTGCCATAGACATCGCAGGACCGTTTCCAGAGACCGATGGTGGCAACAAATACATCCTGGTGGCAATGGACTACTTCACGAAATGGGTTGAAGCGTACGCACTCCCAAATCAGACAGCCACGACAGTAGCGGAGGAGCTCGTAAACCACCTGATCAGCCGGTTCGGCGTGCCCATGGAGCTTCATTCTGATCAGGGTCGGAATTTTGAGTCGGCCGTCTTCCAAGAAATCTGCAAGACATTAGGCATTCACAAAACCCGGACAACACCTCTGCATCCTCAATCAGACGGCATGGTAGAGCGAATGAACAGGACCATTAACAAGTACTTGTCCAAAGTGGTCTCCAAACACCAAAGAGACTGGGATCGCCATCTGCCACTGTTTCTTATGGCATATCGATCATCGATTCACGAAACTACTGGACAAACACCAGCAAAAGTACTGTTTGGTCGGGAGCTACGGTTACCATGTGACCTGAAGTTTGGCTGCAAACCTGGTGAGGACGTTGCCGGAGAAGACTACGTTAGTGATCTTCGCAGAAGACTTGACGATATCCATGAGGAAGTACGTTCCCGGATGCAGATAGCTAGCGATCGCATGAAGGACACATACGATATACGGGCCACTGATGGAGGTTTCCAGGAGGGAGACATGGTGTGGTTATACAATCCACAGCCCCGTAAAGGTCTTTCGCCGAAGCTACAGCTGCACTGGGAAGGTCCATATACAATCGTCAAGAGAATAAATGACGTTATTTACCGGATTCGACGCACACCAAATGGAAAACCAAAGGTTGTCCATTTTAACCGTTTGGCCCCATATGCCGGTGACAATCACGAAGAAGCACGGATCAGGCTTATGCAAGCTCGTTCTCCGGATCCCCAGTATGACGAGTATATGGCCACTCCGAACTTGTATGTTAACTCCAGATTCGGTGTCACCTCCGAGAGATCCGAAGATTTGTTTACTGCTTCGGACTCGTTGGTTCATTGTGTGGCCAAAGACTTGAGGATGGATCGCGGTATTGCCACCGTATTCAAGAAGAAGTTTGGCCGCTTGCCAGAACTACGGGACCAACTTGGGGATGAAAAGAAAGTGCTAAGTCTGGTGGACGGCAACCGATCCTTTTACTAGCTGGTCACTAAGGATGCGTCGTCTGAAAAACCCACCTACCGCTCGTTATGGAATTCGTTGGTGGAACTAAGAGACCAACTGCTATCCACGGGTACCACAAGATTAGCCATGCCAAGGATAGGATGTGGGTTGGATGGACTGAACTGGAGAGTGGTGCGGAGCATGTTGGAGGTCCTGTTCCGGTGGAGCGGCGTCGAAATAACGGTATACACCAATAATCCCCAACGAGATCCCGCACAGCCAAGGACGGTGGATTGCTACTTCCATATGACGACTGGGTGCGTTAGGGGACAGAATTGCAAGTACCGGCATGATCCTTCGAAGGAACGGAAGATGTGATCCGGGACGGATCACCCTTAAGGAGGGGGCAGTGTAATGAGCGTATGTGTGCGAGAGTGGGCAGTGTAGCGAGCGTATATGTGTACGAGAGCGAGCAGTGCGGCGAGCGTGTGTGTGTGCGATAGCGGCGACGAGAACCGACAGCAGATAAGCGGAGCTCAAAGAATGCCGGCGTCGGTCGGCGCTTTGATGACGATAAACAAGGCCATAAATTAGATGAACACAATAGGTACTCCAGTAAAGTCTAGTATGTAATTCTGGAACTTTCTGGATTGTTCCTAATCAGTATAAATACCTGTTGACGTGGCCAGTAGTCAGTCAGTTTAGAGTGAGCTTCCGAACGAGTGATATAAATACCGAACTACGATATATAGTGATATAAATACGCATTTTCCTTGTGATATAAATAAGTCGTTGAATTGATATTAGTGTTTAAGTATTCTGTTAGTGTTTAAGTGTTAAATAAATAGTTGTAAAATAAATATCCGTTAAATAAATAAGTTCTACTAGAAAAGTCGTTACAATACAGAAAATAGTGGAAATCAGACTATCGTCATAATGGACACACCAACAACTGTGAATGACAACGATGAGCATATGTCAGACAAACAAGGTGTTCCATCGTCGAAATGATCAAAGCATCAATGGCAAGACCCATTGATTCAGCTGATAACTACCCAACAAAACAATTGACGTCAACATATGCTCTTGCGCCATTCAATTTAGCGGATTTAGACCGTTACAACACGATGTTTACCGTACACGAATGACTAGATGACGCCACTAAGTTAATGGTAGACCAACAAATAAACGACATTTTGATGATTGCAGGTGCCTTGAAAAATTGCGGACGTCGTTTTTACTATGATTGGAGGAGACCTATTTCTTGAACTTGGGAAACGTTTTACCAAGGTTCATCAGTCGCTCTTCCTTATCAAGAGACACCTGGAACTCGAACCTATGTCGTAGCTACCCTGCGCAGTCATGACTGTGAGTTCCTTAGCACCTATGGCATTCAGAAGCTGCGTAGTTTTTTGTCGTTTCCGCGAAGATTTACCGTGGAATACCGTCTCAGGCATGGTGGAATACGGCTTGGACCGCATTTAGAGACCAGCCAACGAACGAGAATAGTTCAGATTAGACGAGTTCGACACTTCTAAACGCAAAAATCGCTCCAAAGTATCCCCTAGGCACACGAATCCCAACGTAAAACACCCTGCTATTACGTCGCGACAGCGACCATTTCCTTCCTCTTTCCAAGGGCTTTGCTGCAAGTGTGGCAAGCCAGAGCATCATCAAGATAACAATAACCTCACCATCAAAAAGACAGCGACGATTACAGCAGAGTCGGAAAATAGAACAAAACATCAACTTCAGCGTCCACACTAGCACTGGCTTTCCACCAGCAACTTTGCAATTGGGAAACAACCCGATACAATCACCAACTGAGCATTTCTTCCAACACATTTTCATCGACCATTCCATTAACGGTGAAGAAGATGTTTACAAGGCACAAGTTAGAATAGAGAATAAAGTTTTAATCTCACTGTTATGCAACAAAACTCTATAACGTTGGTGTTGAAGTGGCAGAAATACTATCAAATGAGAACTATGCATTGTGGAGGAAGGGTTCTAGGCTCACTATTGCCGACCATGAACAACTTAGATGATGGCCAACAGCGCCAGAAAATTCCGAAAAGGAACAGACACTAGTGCCAGGACGCCTCGCTGGCAGGATCAATCTAGCCCCTCGCTCTTCGGCTTCGCCAGCATTGCTAGGTCGACTAAACTGGAGTCCGGGCGATCTTAAGAAAAGCGTCCTGCGCATATGCGGCTTTCTTTGTTCTATGAAAAATAGTTCGTTCATTCAGAGTTCAAATGTCACATGTGCTTAAAAAATAGTAAACTGGAGTGATGAGGATACAATTATTATTTATTGCAAATCATGCATCACGGATTTTTTTATGCAAATGCGCCATTTGAGAATGAGGGTCCAAAGATTTTACCATTTTTGGTCATGTTTTTATAGCATAACTATATCTAACCTAACCTAAATAAATTGTAAGATTACTTCATTATACTGAACTAGTTGAACAATAGTCTATTGCTTTTAAGAAATCATAATTAAGGTGCCCATTTAAAATCGTAATCTCATATGCTATTTGCAAAATTCTTTCTAAAATTGTCTATACAGTAAAGCTGCTACGGGAACAGATGCACACTTCCCTGAACATCTTTATAAACTTTTATTTTTAAGTTCATTGCTACCCTTCAACACAGATCACTTTTTAATGTTATGAATATTACACAATATTTCTTTTATGGTAATTAATTGTAAAATTTTGAACATTTTAAGCAACAAACTCATATGAGAAGGTACATAGAGTTCATCGAGACATATGTAAAAATGTAAAAAACAAAATTTATAGAGCCCGTCAAGATTTCGACGGTGTTACATACCATTTAACAAATTTATGAAGGCAACTACTATCTACCGTAACCTCACGAAACTACGGTTAAGACAATCTGTAGCACCTACTAGAGGTTAATAGCGAAATTCAGAATTTTTTTTATTCTCACCTAACCTAACAACAATTATCAGGTATTTCGTTTAATCAGGATCAAGGGCTATGAACTTGCAATAGAGTGGGAACTTTAACTATAACAATAAGACTTTAAATATTCATTAAGTACAGCACATTTTATTTTATCAAAAGACTTACCCCTAAGTATCACAATGAATTTTATACAAAGGGTTCACCATTATTTTGATTCAAACGTATAGTTATTTATTATTTGATTATTGCCGCAAAACTTAATATTACCTAACGTTGAACAATTTATACTATTTAATTTATTTATTTATCTCTATCACGAAGACTATAGAAAGGAGTCTAATCTCTTTATATAAAAAAACTGCAATATTTGAAAAAATAAAGAGCGCTGTGATCGCCAAGTCATCCAGAAAGGGGACATTACTATTACAATCGAATATAAGGGTGGACTGAAAAGTTCTCAGCCTCAATAAGAATCACGCGCGCTAGAACTTGCAGCACTCACGTACACGTTCATACGAGTCTCTGCATGTCTCAGATGAAATTCCATATAATTTCGATTAGCAGTTTGGCTTTAACAGTCGATCACAGTGGGTGTAATACATGGAGAAGCTTGAGTACCGTACCGTGCGGTGATAAAGTTCTTTGTAAAAGAAGGTTTATCTCCGAATGAGATTCACCAAAGGTTTGTTAAAGTTTACAAGCAAGATTCACTTTCATACTCCACAATCAACCAATAGGCTGCTGAGTTTAAAAGGGGGAAAGAGAACATTGAAGATGAACCACGCGAAGGGCGCCCAAAAAGTGCAACAACTCCTGAATTGATTGACCGTGTGCATGATATGGTTTTGGTAGACAGGAGAGTGAAATTGCGCGTTACTTTTGACGAGGTTGGCATCTCAGTGGAGCGTGCACTCGTACGTCACATTTTGCATAACGAATTACACATGAACAAGCTCTGTGCAAGATGGGTGCCGCGCATCCTTACTCCTGAGCAAAAATACAACCGCATGACGATGTCATAGCATGCTTTGGAGCTGTATAGTAAAAATCCAGCGGGCAATGGATGAAACATGGGTTCTACATTATACGATACACCGGAATCGAAACAACAATCAAAGCAGTACACTGAAGCCGGGTCCTCTGCACCAAAGAAAGCCAAGTCAGTTCCCTCCGCAGCAAAGGTGATGTGATGACTTCTGTTTTTTTGGGACGCTAAAGGCATTCTGCTTATGGATTATCTTAAACAGGGTAAGACCATAACTGGGGAGTATTATTCTGACCCTTTAACTTAATTGGATCTGAAAATTCGTGAAAAAGACCAGGTTTGCAGAAGAAGAACATCACCTTTCGTCAAGACAATGCGCCTGTACACAAAGGGCAACTTGCAATGGCAAAATTGCACGATTTGAAGAACGAATTGCTGGAGCACTCGCCCTTTTCTCCTGACTTGGCCCCGTCAGACTTCCACCTGTTACCAAAACTCAAAATCTTTCTTACTGGCAACGTTTTTCATCGAATGAAGAAGTTATTGCTGCTGTGGATGAGTACTTTTTAGAACTTCCACAAAATCATTTTAAAGGCGGAATCCTGGCTCTGGGACATCGATGAACCAAGAGTATAGAGTTAAGAGCGGACTATGTCGAAAAATAAAAATAATTTTGAAGGTCTAAAACTTTTTTCTACATCAGGCCGAGACCTTTTCAGACCACCCTCTTAGAATATTTAAGTGTTTATACACTATGTTTCCATTTTGTTTATCCACCTTTGTTAGTTACTAGTTCTTATTACATTGATATTATTTATCCAATCGCGGTTTGTTTGGTTCGGTAACTTACGTAAGACAGCGTGTTTGGAATCGAATAGAAGTGGTGGGATAGAATCGAAATTGTACCAAATCGGTATTCTGTAACTCCTCGGATCGAAATACGTGATAGAAGCGGATTCCGTCAGCATCAGAGGTCCAGGATGCCAACACCCCATCCAACGAATTTCGAAAAATTATGGATTTAATAAGTCACTGATAGGTCCCGTTAATTGTTCAGCCATAGAAAATTAGTAAAAACAAATCTGGTGATAAATAATTGCCAACAAATTATCGACCGATATCACTCATATCAAATGTTGCAAAATTATTTGAAAAACTTATACATACTAGACTGTACAATTTTATTAATAGATATAATTTAATATCAAATAAGCAGTTTGGATTCAGAAGGAATATGGGTACCAAAGACGCTCTTTTTTTGTGACCAACCAAATAGTGAATGAAATAAATGAAAATAGAAAAGTGGTAGGCACGTTCCTAGCTAAAGCCTTTGACACGATTAACCACAAAACTTTATTACAAAAGCTGGAAAGATTTGGTGTTAGAGGTCCCACAAAAGAATTTTTCAAAAATTACTTATCTGATAGATTACAAAAAGTAAAACTAAATCACTCATACAGCGATTTTCTAAAGGTTAATGTTGAAGTGCCACAAGGTACAATACTTTGCATTTACAATAGTTTACATTAATGATCTACTAGATAACTAGATAAATTTCCAAATAACACTAGTTGTAAGATTTAACTAGGATTGCGTACAGGTTTCTGCGAAACCTCTTGCAGTTATTATGTAATATCATTGACATACATAAAATGTATCCCTATACACCTAGTTAAAAAAAATAAAGAAAAAATAAAGAAAAAAAAATTCTATTTATTTGTGAGAATATTCGATACTACTGACACCCCATCTAAAGTAAAATTAAAAAATGTTAATAGCAATCGATTGAGTTTTAGATGCTTTTAATTGGTCAGCTATAATTATTATTTAGTGAGGCGTACATAATTAGAAAAAAACAATAAAATATATCCGTTTCTACGATACGCATGCGCAAACATTCTATATTGTTTCTATGATCTATCAGCTGATAGGATGGTCGATAAAAATTATATTTTTGATTTTCATTTACAAAATTGCCTAGATTTACTGTTTTACCTCAGTACCAGTTTGGCTGTTGCAGTGGGCGTATTGAAATTTCTTTCTTCTGTAAGCTACCTGACAAGGGTTTTTGCCTGCTAGCCATCCGCGATTGCCGCCTTTTCAGCGAATATCTAATAGGAATCATGCCTTCCGACTGACCGGCTCTTCTACTTTAGTTACAAAAAGCCGAAAGTCGAAGAGAAATGATGCAGTAAAAGTGAGTAAATCTCGATTTGCTCACATTTCGATTCGATGTCTACTGGTCTACATTACGTCACACTACACAGATCATCAAGCACGCTTCTATTAAAATTCTTATAGATTGAACGTACGCAAAAATTTAACACCAACATCATAAGCTGACTCCTGTCTCCCTTTTCAACCCCCGACCCCTGTCATAGGCACAATCTTAGTAAAATCATTAACTAAAGGTTTAACTCACAGCTACGTTGGGTGGCTCATACTTCTACCATCACCGGAAGGGACTAAGGAGCAGCTACGTATGTAAAATTTTCGCGCCAAAACAGTGGAACCACTATCCTTATTGCACAAGTCTTGGGATTAGACACAGGGGCAACCCCTTACAGAACACACGGTTTACTTACCGCCCTGGCCCGAACTATCCATCCCCTTACAATATAATCCGTATTAATAATAATAATAGTATACCCTTAAGTTTTAAAACTACCCGTACCACGCTATTAACCCCAGAAATCCCTGTGTGGCAATTTCTAACACACCATTCGCATAGAAGATAGTTTCTGTGATAGAAAGCACTAAAAGTGCCAAGCGTTCTCTGTCAAAATTATTAAGGCACAAAATTTTTATCACGAATGAACTTTCTATTCGATATACTGTGGCAAGTCTTTGAATATTCCAAACTCTCCTTATCTAGGGACCTCTGTTGACGTTTAAGCCTATTAAAATATGGCGAGCAAGATGGAGCAGTAGGACTTTTCTTAGGGTCTTCCACCGAAATGGATTGGCTCCTAGGGAAGCCATTTTAACCCTCCCCTTTATAAATTATATATAATTACAGACTAGAAAAATCAGAAGGATCTAGTATTATTGTGGATGAAGGACGTTGGAAGAAATATCTGGGATAAACCTAAAATTCAAATTGCCAACCATTCCTAACTTTGCTTAAAAAAATTTTTTAAAGTTGTATATTGAAATATCAATTCAAAATAAAATTATTATTGGACTTAATCTCTAAAGATGGGTATTGATTTGGATATATTTTTTATTCACAATATTAATAAAGTGTTTATTGACATGATTTCGTGAATGCATTTCACTAACATAAAATACATAAAAAAGTTATTTATTGCATCTTTATTAGGTTTTTTGTTGTTTAATGAATTATGCAATAGCTTCTTTGTTGTATATTCAATCAAGTTACATTATGTATCTACTTTTTTTAAGCTGCTGTATTTATTTGTACTAGGAACCAATTTACAAAACGCAATATTGCTTTTAAATTCCACATCAAGTGGCTTCATACGTATTAATGTATGAGTGTAGGTATGTTTAAAACATTTAGTATGTTTGCGTTCGTGCCTCTTTAACCATCGAAAGTATTATCTAATAATATGCATCATTTTGTAAAGTGTTAAACAGTGTACCCGATAACTTTCCTTTTATTAACTTTTACTGTACATTTTTTTAGGTTTATTCACAATTCTACCTATCAACTACATTTGAGGAGTACGTTGAAAACATAGAATACACACAATAACAATTGTTTCAAAAAGCAGTTATGTTTTAAACATTCTTATTAACTGAATTTGTTTTTGTAGAAAATTTGAACTGTCCGTGAGAAGACAGGATGAATCGAAAACATCATCCAATACATGCGTTTTTTTGTGGGTTGATAGATTTGAGTGCTGAATTAGATGAAACTATGGAGTATCAGATGATGATCTTCCGGGCTTTGTGGCCGTGGTCTAAAGGCTGGTATTTTGCCTAACGTTTCGTCAGCGTCTGCGGCTGACATTATCAATGGTATTGCGGGCGGTAGTAGTTTTAGTAGTTTTCTATCTCTTGAAGTTTGTCACGATCAAAGAAATTAAAAAATCCGCTTTTGTGGATATTTAGGATATTATTATTATTATTATTTTAGCCTACGGCGCATCCCAAACTTAGAGACACGCATTGCCACTACAGAGTATTGTTTCAAAACAGTACAGACTTTTGATAAAAACATACACATCTCTTTAATTTTAATAGCCTTTGTAACCACCCGCACCCGGGTGTTACCATATTATAAATAATTCACTATTTATTTATTTAGCAGGTGGTTTTTTATCTGATAATTCTATTTAATTTAATAGCAGGTATTTTTGTCACTTCGTCTCAATATTTCTTTTATTTCGTATTTCTAATTTCGATTATTTTTCTGATTTTATTTGGAATGAGAATAAGATTGAATAATTTCTTTTAAAATATTTTTCGGACTTAATGGGTAAGAAAAGGACAGTTTTCACCCTGGAAACATGCACTTGGCGTAAACGGCGTACCTCGGAGTTTCTGGGTCACCACCATGTGGTTATTGAAGGAGAGAGAAAGTAATACAGGAGCTTCTGGTAAATAAGCGAGAGAGAAAATCAGCTGGTCTGGTCGTTCGTCCGTAGGAGGGTAAAGGGAACACGTTAGGGCGCTTAGGGTTGGTAATAGGAATAAGCGAGAGGGCCTTAGAGAAGCGAAAGGGAAAGTCTGCGAATCTGATCTTTTTGTTAGAAGTTGGGCGAGGGTGTAGAGAGGAAAAGGGAATATCTTCAGACGCTGGGAATTCACGATTCAATAAGAACGAAGGAAAGAGCATTATCCAAAAGTGAGACAGAGATATCCGCGCTCGTGGTGTCGCTTGTTAGGCTTGTTAGGGATGTAGGAACGTAAGGGGAAGCTCGCGAGATGCAGGATTCGTGTGTTGGAGAGGGCAGAATTTTGGTATAAATAGCCGCGAGTATTTACAGGATTTCATAGGGAGCTTGAATATTGTTGGCTCACTATCTCTGGCTTGATTCAAACTGTTGCGAGTCCTGGTCGGAAAACGGCCTAGCTCGATCTGCAGGATAAGAGGCCAAATAGTCTTTTGAACGCATTACGTTTGATTCAAACTGTTGCGAGTCCTGGTCGGAAAACGGCCTAGCTCGATCTGCAGGATAAGAGGTCAAATAAGCATTTGCTACGATTGTGCTGGGATTCGAACTGTTGCGAGTCCTGGTCGGAAAACGGCCTATCTCGATCTGCAGTATAAGAGGTCCTGTAACGCAATTTAATTTCTATTGAACGAGTTAAAAGGCTGTTGGTTTGCGCAGTCCAACATCCCCTGGGGATTGGTTCAATTCAGTCTATTCCCGTGGTCGTAACCTGGTTTTCTACTGTCGCCACCCTTGATTTGAGTCGTATACATCCCCGCCACTGGCGCCTGCATACCAAACATTGTCCGAAGAGGCTTACTGTTTGACGCCGCCGTCGAACCGCCCCGTCGAGTACCATAAACTACCCCATTAGCGGTCGCCCGTCCATCAACCCCGAGCCAGACGCTGCCAATGCCGATGCCATACAATACATAGGTGGGTGACTTACTGACCGATATTTTATTCGTATTTTGAGGTCAGTTAACTTTGACAGATTTATGGTTTTATTTATTGTCACTTTTAATTTTAAATTGCATTGCTACCATTGACTTATCTTACCCTTCAGGTTTAATGAATTTATACTGTTTGATTGCGATTATCTTGTGTCATTAATTTTAAGATTCAATTGTCTAATTCGAGTCTTTTTTGGACCATGTACAATTCTTCACTGATTCATGTACTGCTTCCTGGTACTAGGGAGGTGTATGACAAGCACTTTAATTTGGTTTATTAAATCAGTATAGCCTGAGAAGTTTTGATCAGTTGTTTTAGAATGGGTTCATTTTAACTTTGGTATATTTACCTACAAAATTACGTAAACGTAGATGTTGACTAAATTGGCCTGAAGCTGTAGGCGGCAGGAGTTTAGAAGGATCTCCCTACGGTTTACGCTCCTATGATTAATTCAGGTGAACGTGTAGCTACCGTAATTAGATCAATTTGGCGGTATCTATTCTTTCAGTTGAAGGTATCCATTTTGGTTTGCTTTGAACCACTGACACTGTTTGAGCATCTCAAGGTTTTGCCTTGGAAACAGATGTGTTTAAAAAGATAGCAGATTTGCAGTTGTCTAAATTTAGGCGAAACTCTTAATTGAAGAACTCTTGATCAGAGAGAGGGAAGTCGAGTAAGTTGACATACTCTGTTGTTCTGAACTGCCATAAAATAGAGGCGACGTCCACTAAGAGTGGCGTGTCTCGAACCACCTTAATTAGAGGCTATGTTCACCAAGATGACGTGTTTCGCCAAACAAATATAGGGCTATGTTCACCATGTGTGACGTGTCCGACAAAAAAAATATAAAAGGTTTCGTGGTTACCATGTGTGCCCGACTCCTACCAACAAACTATATACAAACTCCCGTGACATGGCATCTTCAGACAACAGGTATTCTAACATGGTCTACCAAGGTAGCCCATGGGCTTACAGCGGTTGTGGCTTTTTCGACGGTTAAAGTTCACGATCTGCACGACTTTCTTTCTCCCAGTTCAAGACGAACATGCGAGGGTTTTTCCTACACAATTCGTTGTTGCACTGTTTGACGATGTTCGATTTTTGTACCAACACATAACTTTGGCTATTAAATGTCTTTGATAGCACATCTGTCCCAACCCTAAATTCTATGGTAAAATAAAGAGGTGCTTGTCTTCCGAACCGATACCAAGGGCAATTGTAAATATGTATATTTGTAAATAAATCTTGTGGTTCGAATTTCTTGTGTTTTCTTTGTTAGCACATATAACTTGTACGGAACTCATAAAAGAATCTATCTTACTACATTCAATTAACACAACGTAATTAAAAGGTCCTAATACTAGACGATTCACATTCACAGCCAAATTCTTCGATTTAATTAACTAAATAAAGATTTTTGAAAAGTTAATTTTTGTTTGTTTTTCTTTTCTCGATTTTAACTAGAAAGTGAGGGTACCCCCCTTACTTGAGTTACACCTTCTTTAAAGCACCAGGTTGACTATTCGCAAATACAGAAAAAAATCCTTTTTTGGAGTACCTCATATGCTTGCACCAGTCTTTATTTATAGACTACTACTTTTTAACCGTTAGTTTTCAGGCTTCCTAAATTTCGCAAAATTTTTTTTTGGGCTCGCGATCTATCGTCCATTTTTATAGATATTTCGTTCCAAAGTACGGGAAATATTATTAATGGAAACTCGGTGCGTAGTCTCCATACATATTTTCCAAGCTGTGGTTTCGGGATTGTCATTATTTTCAAGTGTTTCGTTTGAAACTATGTCGAACATTTTCAAAGGGGACGAATATGACTCCAGAGGACTTTAGTAAAAGATTCAGTAGCGTAGAAACCATTTCTATTGAAACAGTTATATTATTAAGCATGAATAATTGAGAGTGGTGTCCATATAGACCACGCCCTACAAGGCCGAACCTTAGTTTTATTACAGAGTCTGGATTTCCCATATATTTTAAATATTGATGGCTTTCCGTCTTGATTGTTTTGAATTGTTTTAAGATACGATCAGGATGTAGCCTAGCTCGATCTGCAGTATATGAAGTCAATAAGTAACTTAAAGGAAAACGGAGTTCCGTTTGATTCAGCTGCTGCGAGATCTGGTAATTTCCTTAATTGAAAAGGGAATACTGTTGGACATTGTAGTACCTATTTTTTATAGCGATTACCAAGAATGGTTGCTCTCTTGTCATATGTGGCCTTGCAGAAAAAATGTGATTCAGAATTTATGCGTTTTCTTTGTTATCACGTATCATTTACACAAAACTCCAATAATCAGGTCCAACACTGACAATCGCAGCAAAATTTCTTCGACTTAATTAAATGAAATTTTTAAAGGGTCATTTATTTGTTAATCTCTACTTCTGACAGGAAAGAGTGTTACCCCCTTGACCGTTCATGGTTTGCTTATACATTAACAAATAAATTCCTTAAAAACAAATCCGCGTAAACATTCCTTCTAAATTATATTGAATATGTACAAACTCAAGTAGAATTACGTAGGAAATAAAAACACAATTGGTTTTTTAGATTTCTACTTGTTTATTAAAACATAACAGCTGTATCGGTAGTATATTACCTTCTTCAGATGTAAATTACAACTAAGTTTTACAAACAAAGTGGCTTCTATTTATACCTAATTAGGAAAGTTCTTATTGTTAAATAATACAATGAATTAGGAGGACCTGGTAGTAACATTATAAGTAACATAATTCCGAAACAGAAAAGTTACAAGAATAATAGACAATACAAATAAAAGACTGAAGAAATATAAAATAACTGTAAAATAAAGTAAAATCAACAAAGATTATGTTAAAAAATTACAAAACCAAATGACAATAAATAAGAACAAAACAAAATTAAAGACAACAAGAATTAAATTGTTTTGTTCTTATTTATTGCCATTTGGTTTTGTAATTTTTCAACAAATCTTTGTTGATTTCACTTTAATTTACAGTTATTTTGTATTTATTCAATCTTTTATTTGTATTGTCTATTTTTCTTGTAAGTTTTCTGTTTCTCAATTATGTTACTTATAATGTTACTACCAGGTCCTCCTAATTCATTGTATCATTTAACAATAAGGACTTTCCTAATTAGGTATAAATAGAAGCCACTTTGTTTCTAAAACTTAGTTGTAATTTACATCTGAAGGAGGTAATATACTACCGAAACAGCTGTTATGTTTTAATAAACAATATAAGTAGAAATCTAAAAAACCAATTGTGTTTTTATTTCCTACGTAATGATGGATTTCTATCAAGTAAAGACCCAAACAATCTTGAATTCAAGTAGAATTTTTAAAAAAACTGTATTGAAATAGGAGTGTTAAATACAAATAAAGTATGTTGTAAAACCGCAATCAAGTTACAATTACGTTTTGCCGGCGAATAAAATATTTATTTTAGTCAGAAACTTTTTCCAGCTGGGTTGAGGGGCTAATTTAGAACTGCGTTCAACAAAAGCAGGCGAAAGATGTAGGATTCAGGCTACAAAATTTTAATTCGTTAATACTTAACTAGCTTTCAAAGATTAAAAGAGGATCTACTAAATCAAAACTTTTTTTAACGCCAATTTGGAATCTGCAAGTTTTTTAATAAATGAAAAGTTAGTACGTACTTCTAATGTGTTTTTATTTAGTTATGCATGGTCTTCTAAAACGTTTATAGATAAAATATGGAAATCAAAATTTGTTTTTAGTTCAAGATATATTACAAAAATTGGCGCAGTAAAGTCACTCAAAAGTGAAATAAAATGAAATCACTTCCATGCTCGCGAGCAGTCAATTCGAAAATTCTAAAACGACTTACTCAGAAAAAAAATGTACAATATTATACAATTGCAGAAATCTTTACTACAGTTTGAAGTGAACATAGAGACAGATACCACTTCTAATGAATGTGAGGATAATATTGTAGTTATTCTTTTTCCTACAAACCCAGATGTTTTTCTTATTACATTGCAGTACATTTGAATACAACTTGTAGTATAATAGTAGCTATTAATGTAATTATGTAGCCATCTTTTCGATTGCAAGCTAGAACAGATTAGATTTCCTTCGCTTGGTTTGTGTTGCACTGAACAGTGATGAAAGCAAATATCAATATACTTTATACTGGTTCGAAAACAAATGTTTTCCACCGAATCATATTCAAAATATTTGTAAGTGAGCACAACTTTCACCGGTTTTAAAATATTAGTATTAGTAGTACAAAAAGCAACTGCAAATCTAAAGTATGAAAAATATACTTTAAGGGCAGTGATTTATTGTTTCTTATTTACATTAATATTATTATTGTTTATTTATTTATTTATTTATCCACAACTATGTTATAGCAATCACATGATACGTATTTTGAGAACATGTTAGACCGGGTTATTGGGTGATAAATAAGGATTACGACGATTCCGACTGTTATACAATTAATTATTAAAAATGTAGTTGATGAATAATAAAAAATAAATACAAAACTCTGTAAAGTAGTTTTATCAACAAAAAAATATATTTTTCATACTTTAGTTAATGCAGCTACAGTATGTAATACTAATACATAATTGAATAAGTATTCGACATTTCTCATTTTCAAAAAACTGCGAACATAGTACCTATCCAGTTACTAATACCTTAGAATTGATTTGACGAAAACTCCTTGTTTAAGAACTGATATAGAATAGTATTTGGAAGAGGTACTGAAAACATCGCAAAACTGGTAAAAAATCAGTGATAGATAAGAGATAATCACAAAAATATTTTTAAATTCTTTAGTTAATCTTTTCATTAATCCGAACTAAAATGAAGATTAAGCACAAACATCACATTACTTCTACATCCTTAATGTTCAAGCATACAATTACTAATTATGAGGTTAAATTTAAAATTGTTTATTTTATTTCTACAAAATGACAGTATCTTACATTTGTCACTGTTTAATCTTATTTTGTTTGATCTTGACCAAGTATTAACTAGTACCAAATATTTTTATTAATTTGTTCTTTATTTTATAATAATAAGTCATCAACAAATAACGGAATTTACGCAATTTTTAACCTTTCAACTAAATCTTAATAAATTATATGAATAATCAAGGTCCTAATTGAGATACTTGAAGAACTCCATAACAAGCTACAAAAGGAGCAAATAGGTTTACTTTAATATTTATAGTTTACTCACGATCAGATGAGCTTTAAAACCAAACTTAAATAATTTATATAAGAGAATGTTATGGTTCACCGAATCGTATACTTTAGCAAAATCAAGATAAATTGCATCTACTTTAGAATATTATATTATATTTATTTCCAGGTTTGAAAACAAGAGTAATATCTACTTTTGCAACTGTTGGAAATGTCCAACAATGTCCAACAATTAAATTTTTTGTCACTTGACTGATATCACCACCATGAGTAGCATAATCAAAGTAATGGCTATCTTTTCTACAGATGTAGTTGAAAATATCAATCTCTGCATTACTGAAACTTATGAAATAGAATATATTCGAGCTTTACTTAATGAAAATCAAACACCTTAAATAAAACACAGTAGTATAGATTTTGACAAAACTTGTGAATGCTACTGTGTTTTATTTGTTATGAAATAGAAGTTTCAAAACAAGTTACTACAATTTTAATTTCTTTATATTCTTTTAAAAATGTAATTAATTAGCCCTAAAATGTAGAAACAACGACAGTTTTAAAATATTTTAATCCTTGTGGTACTTCAAAGGTATATCTAAGATTTTTAGTGCGAATTGTAGAACTAAATTAATAAACTACGTATGTGCATTAACATCGCTGTCAGTTTTGTATTAACTTCCACTTACTTTTAGATTATATATGTATAAAAACAATTGAAATTTTTATAAAGAGAATGTACCTGATTGCCAATTATATAGATAATTACCCCCGCACACCTTTTGGCAATATGGTTTTGTTTATTACAAATATATTACATGTAAGATAATCGTGTGTGTCATAAGCGTGAAATTAAATCGGAACATACCTTTTATCATTTTTCAAATACCTATCATTCAAATAACCTAATCTTATCTAATAAATGAAGTTAAAAGCGTTCATACGTACCACAAATTTGCTGTTTAGAACACGATTTAAGTTCAATAAATGAATTTACCAAAAAAACATTGTTTATTGGTCAACAAATATAAATATACACAATTTGTTCTTCCCTTTAACTTTATGCACTTTCTATATAGTTAAAAAAATGATAATTTGGTTAGTTGCACAGGGTCTGCTCTGACAACAAAGGAAAAATATTTCCCGACTTGATAGAGTATAGTGTAAACTCGACTTTCTGAGATATGTTTAACGGAAAAACCGGATGATAACCCATATAATACGGGGTGAGTTATTAATGCCGGATCGGTCTGTAACATAACAGTCTGCATACAAAGAGTGCTGAAGCAGATATGCGGCATTAAATTTGAGAATAATATGTATTTTCGGCTGTAAATTCTCAAAAATCAAGTAAAAGGTTCACTTATAAAATGCATGTTTTGCGAATTCACAGCAAGAAAAAAACCTTTCATCTCCGAAGTAAATATGAAAAAACGTTTAGATTTTGCGAAAAGGCAAACAATTACACTCGCCATCACAGTCACCCGACCGCAACCCTATAGAACATTTATGGGAGCTATTGGGACGGAGAATTCGAAAACATCAAATAACGTCAAAAGATATTCTAAAAACTAACTTGGTTGAGGAGTGGGAGCAAATAGGTAACGGCAGAAGAGACGTCTAGATTAGTCAACTCAATGCTAAACCGATTAAGGGAAGTCATTTCTAAAAGGGGAGGACCAACCCGTTATTAGTTTATTCTATATTTGTTTAATATTAATTCATATTGTGTTCTGTATGCAGACTTGTTTCAATAAATTTTCTGTATTCTTTTGAGTTTTGCATTCGTTTGCTCTAATTTCTATTCGCATTGTATTAATAAGCCAAAAATATCTTCAACACTGTACGTACCTTTCACAATAAAACGAAACATTTCATATAAAAGTTACCCAAAATTGAGTGTAGGATGACGTAGAAATATTTTGAAATATGACGAACTTCCGGTTATACCGGAAATGTACCCTTACTTCGCTATTTGAAACAGAATGCCCTATATATTATTTCCTTTTTGAATTGAATGTAAAAAATAAATATCAGTTTAGTCAGTTTTGAAGTTGTTGGAATTTAAATCATTTATTGACGCAAAAATACAAGTGTTACATACGACTTCTTTATAACTACTACTGAATCACACTAATCGACTTTATTGAAACATGATTAAGACTATGAACAAAGAACACCTTTAAAAGTTAAGAAGGAAATACATGTTTACAGTTTATTTGTTTCTCTCAGCGATATGCTAAAAATAACCGATACACATTTGATATCGCGAACTTCCCGCACATATCTGCGAACAATAAAATCGTTGTATACCAACACCCTTTCTCAACGATTTATTCACTTGAAGAGTCCCTTCTTGTTTCGATCAGACCAACCCTTTTAGATAAGAATTTCATCTTAACGTTGTTTAGTGCCTTTGTCAACATGTCCGCCGGCATATCACTAGTTGGACAGTATTTGTATTCAACAATATTTTTTGCCCGTAATTCTCTGATAAAATGAAATTTAGTGTCGATATGCTTTGTTCTGTGACTAAATCCCTTATTTTCTAGTAAGTTTAGACAGCTTTGATTGTCTTCATAGACAACAAATCCCATGTCTTCTTTTTGTTCAAAATCTCGTATTAGATTTCTTAGCCAGAGCCCTTCCTGCGTATCCTCTGCTAACGCAACGTATTCAGCCTCGGTTGTCGATAATGCTATGCATGACTGTTTACGACATGCCCAACTGATTGATGAGCCACAATATTGAAAAACAAATCCACTATTTGATTTTCTATCTGATCTGTCCTCTGCCCAATCGGCATCAGCAAAACCCACAAGTCCCTCAGAATTTCTTTTTCCCAATTGTAACTCATTATCCTTTGTTCCCTTCAGATATCTTAAGATTCTTTTAGCCTCAGTCCAATCGGTTAAGGTTGGGTTTTTAATCTGCTGGCTTAGTATTGCCACGCTTGCCGAAATATCCGGTCTAGTATGTACCGCTATATATAATAATGCACCTATCAGTTGTTGGTATTTTTCGCTTTCAGGCATTGCGGTTCCGGCAAGTTTTATTTTATTATATCCCGGATCTAAAGGTATATTTGATGATTTTGCATTTTCGAGTCCGAACCTGAGTACCAATTTTTCAATATATTTAGTTTGTTTTATACAGAAAATCCCTTCTTTATCTTTTCTTATTTCTACGCCCAAATAATACTTGACAAAACCCAGATCCGTCAGGCAAAATCGCTTTCTAATAAAGTTTACCACATCATCTATCATTTGACTATTTTTGGCAGCAATCAAAAAATCATCCACGTAAACAACCAAATAGATGGTTTCTCCCTCATTTATTTTTGTATATAAACACGAATCATTTTTACTTTGCACAAACCCATACTGTTTAAGTAAAATATCTAATTCCTCATTCCAAACTTTAGCGGATTGTTTCAAACCGTAAATTCCCTTTTTAAGTTTACAAACAAAATCTTTATTACCTTCAATATATCCCTCGGGTTGCTCCATATAGATTGTTTCCCGCAAATTTCCGTTTAAGAAAGCTGTCGTAGCATCGTAGTGTTTAACCACCATATTTTTAAGGCTTGCTATGGTGAGAAAAGTTCGAAAGGTTGTCTGTCTTACCACGGGCGCAAAAACTTCATCGTAATCTGTGCCGTACTTCTGTGAAAATCTACGCGCAACCAGTCTGGCTTTAGGTCGCTCTATATTTCCTTCAGCGTTTTGTTTCACCTTGAAGATCAATTTGCAAGTTACGATGTTTTTGCCCTTTGGTCTTGGTACAATATCCCATGTATCATTTTTTCTTAAGGATCCCACCTCTTCGTCCATTGCCTTTATCCAACGTTTTCTGTCAGCCCCTGATACTGCTTCTTTGAAACAACTGGGTTCACTTCCTGTAACTAATTTTGTTGTTGGAATGTACCGGTCTGGCGGAACTCCGCGATTTTTTCTTTCGGAACATCGACACTGCACACGCGGTTGTTCATCTTCCGATTCATCACTGTAAGATTCCTCTGGATCATAAGTTGAATCACTTCCATTCGGATCACTTTCCTCTTCAGTTGTTGAACTTCCGCCGTCGCGTCCTGTGTCTTCTAAACTGTTGTTTCCCTTTCTGCAGAATGTCACCTCATCCCTTTTGCTTCTTTCAATGTTTCCATTGGGTTCTTCATCCCCTTCAGTTGCTTCGTTGTTTCCATTATATTCTTTATCAAGAAATATTACGTCCCGACTAATTTTGATCTGATTTGTTTCCATATTCAGAAGACGAAACGCTTTGGATTCTTCTGAATATCCAACAAACGTATATTTCTCAGCTTTATCGTCCAACTTCTTTCGCTGTTCCTTGTGAGTATGAACGTATGCCTTGCATCCAAAAACGTGTAGATTTTTTACATCTGGTTTCTTCGAGTACCAACGTTCAAAAGGAGTCTTATCAGTCGCTCTGGTAGGTAGTCTATTCTGTAGGTAATTTGCCGTATTTATAGCTTCACCCCAATATTTTTTGATCATGTTCGCATCTAATAGCATGCATCTTGCCATTTCCATTAAAGAACGATTCTTTCTCTCCGCGACCCCATTTTGTTGTGATGAATAAGCTGCAGTATATTGTGTTCTTATTCCCTCATTATTCAAAAAACTTTTGAGATCTTCATTAATGTATTCTCTTCCTCGATCAGATCTTATTACCTTTGGTCCCTTACCAAGTTTCGTCTGCATCATTTTTACAAAGCCCTTTATAAATGACACCGCTTCGTTTTTGTGACTCATAAGATATACCCATGAATATCTAGAGAAATCGTCAATAATGGTTAGGATGTATCTTTTATTCCCGGGTGTTGCCGCCGTGTTTTGACGGACTCTCGTAATGCACCGGTTTCTTAAAGTGTTTCTTTCGAATGACGGACAAAGGTTCGGTTTAAATTGTTTATTAATTATCTATTTACAAACAAACACATAACAAAACACACTAACAAAAACTTTATACAAAAATGAAAACGAAATGTTAATTACTTTTCAAAACACGATTTTGTTCTGAATGAAAACCTTGAGCTGTTATGAAAAAATGAATTGTAAACTGCATGCAACGAATGAAAATGTTGAACTGTCTGTAAGACGGAAGATTCTGGACTGTTGAGAAAGAGTAAGGGAAGTTTAGGGTGGGGTTGGGCTGATTTTTGGAAAGTCAATTGGTAGAAAAAATTATCGAATTCTTTGATTTGTTAATGAAGAGGGTGGTGATGCTGAGGGAAGGGATCAAAACAACAAGTGGGGGTGTTAAAAGGATCTTGGTCGGTACTTGACCAGGAATCACGTGAACACTGCGTGAACAGTTCGTGTTTTTGAATTTACAATGACCTTTCGAAGAACTACCCTAAAATGGAAATAACATCAGTAAACGTTATTGGGGTCAATAAGTTTCGAAAGATGCCGAAATATACCCAAAAAAATGAATTACAATTTGAACGTTCGAAACTGTAAAAATACTTAACAGAATAAATTGGAAATAGTGGCAATCAACATTGTGAAGGGCGCATTCTATACAAGCATAAAGAAACTAAAAAAGGACAGTAACACCAACACAATAGTTGAAGTTTACAGCGCAATAACATTACTTCTAAGAAGGCCTAAATGACGGCCTGCAACCCCTGAATCCCAAACTGAATTTCCCATCGCAAATGACTTTAAAAGTATTACAAACTTAACAATACCTACAGCTAGAAACACAAATGCCGCCAATGTACAATAAACTAAAAAATGAATGTTGTCATGCAACACCGGGTGTAACTGTTTGCATCGGTCCGCAAACGTCGGTGTGAATGAGATCGAGAACTGCCCTTGTTTTGGTTGTAGATTCCTTTGGAAAAGATGTGCGTGCCATTTTCCCCTTTATGCAATATTCACAGACCTCACGTCTTTCGCAATCTCTAATTTTAATTCCAGTTGCTAATCCCTTTTTCTCCAAATCTTTGATGGCTTTTGGATCTTGATGCCCTAACCGTCTGTGCCACGCATGCTGACAATCCACCCCATGCGCCAAATAAGCTGTACACACTTTACCGATCGTTTTCACTTGATATAATTCTTGAGATAGTTCGGCTGAAGCTTGTATTTTACCTTCTTTCATAATGTGACAAGAATTTTCGGAGAATGAAAGTTCGAAACCGTTCTGAGTCAGTCTCCTCACTGATAATAGGTTTGACCCTAGACTTGGTACGTACAGTACATCACTCACGTTCAAGGTTTCAGTTTTTCCTTTGCCAACCGCGCACTTTATTGTCCCCGAACCGATACCTTCAACTTTGGCAAACTTATTATCGTCCGCAAGTCGCACATGCCCACCTTTGCTTGTGTCTAAATCCGCGAAAAAACTTTTTGACCGCACCATGTGTGTTGTCGCCCCCGAATCAACGAACCACGGAATCTGACCCTTATCAGCAGCGCCATTTTCATTTAACCACACTTCTGCAATGTCCTCCGTGTCTTGGGCGAGAAAACAAGTTTCACTCGAATTTACCACCTTGTGTGCCTTTTCTTGTTTGCTTTTCTATGATTTATATTTTAAACATTCGTTTTTGAAATGTCCCGGCTTTTTACAGAAAAAACAAGTCTTCTTAGTTTGTTTATTCTCCTTATGTATTGACTTCATGGCTGTTTCATCATTATGAATGTTTCCTTTCGTCTCTTTTGCCCCATTCCGCCTTTTATATTCGTCAACCAATTTGCTTTTGACGAATTGAAACGTCAAGTCCTTTTCAGCCCTACTTTCAAGCGTCGTCACAAGAGTATCGTAAGATTCCGGTAAACTACTAAGCAACAACGCTGCGGCAAATCTTGACCAAGTGCTGCTAGCTGGTTAATGTTTATTGATATTTCAGTAATATGGTTTTCCATATCACCATTCTCCTTTAATACAGCTCTGCATATACGTTTTAGTAAAAACACTTTGCTGGTTAATGTTGACTTCTGATGATACTCTTTTAATGCGTCCCACGCCCCTTTTGCCGTAGTAGCATTCCTAATGTGCAATAACTGATTATCTTCGACAAGAAGACCTATTGTTGCACGTGCTTGATCGTCGCTTTTTGACCATTCTGAAGTGACTGGAGAAGGTGATGGTTTCGAAATCACGTCCCACAAATTGTCCTTTATAAGTAAAAGTTCGACTTTATAACTCCAAACGGCATAATTTTCACCATTCAGTTTTTGAATCGCGAACCGAAAACCCGATACATCAGCCATTGTGTTGAAACTTCTACTTAATTTTTCGGAGCTTAATTTTTCACTGTTCTAACCCGTAACCCGTACTCCCGCACTTTTTAACCGTACTAAAATTGAGCTGGGACTGGGCCCATAACCTGTTAGAATTTAAATCATTTATTGAAGCAAAAATTCAAGTGTTACATACGACTTCTTTATAACTACTACTGAAACACACTAATCGACTTTATTGAAACATGATTAAGACTATGAACAAAGAACACCTTTAAAAGTTAAGAAGGAAATACATGTTTACAGTTTATTTGTTTCTTTCAGCGATATGCTAAAAATAACCGATACACATTTGATATCGCGAACTTCCCGCACATATCTGCGAACAATAAAATCGTTGTACACCAACAGAAGTTATTTTACATTCTTTAAAAAAATCAACGTTTACAACGTTTGACGCCACATTGAATATCTCGGTAAAGAAAGCACTTAGAGAGATGCGGCTTTTCACGTTTCGATTTAGAAGGAAATGAACTATTATTCACAAATATTACGCACACATGCACTTTTTAAATATTATGAAATTTATCGATACCAATTTTCGAAAATAAACGGGAATAACTTATGTTTTTTAGATGGAATCTCATATTTTTTTTACGTCGTATGAAGAGGAATACAAACGTTCAAGTAACCGTTTGTAACAATTAATTTTATTGTATGAAGGGTACAGTGATGTACAAGATACCCTGTAAAAAGTATCTGGAATACAAAATGCAAGATACTTTTAAATTAAGTATTTCAGATACCAGATGCAAATAACTTTCTGGAATAGTATCTGAAATACTAGATACAAGATACGTATCTTTCAAATACTTTTTCAAGATAAAATACTTTTCTAAGAAAACAACATTTTATTGAACGTAAGTTTATCTTTTTACGTGAATTATTTACGAATAAATCGCATTAATCGTGCAAATGTGACGACAAAATATTATACTTTAAGGGTTTTAATTAAAGACTTAAGTAAAACCAGTTAAAATTAAGCTTACGTTTCCATGTTCGCGATCTAGAATCTCACAAAGGCCATATTGTTGATACCACACAAAAAGAATACGGAATAATTATAAATGACACGAGTCAGTGGGGGAAGGGGACTTCATAACCCTTGAAATTCTATCAATTTTTTCCCAGACTAAAGTTTTAACAGTGTGTTCAGTTTTATCTATGGTAACATTGATATTTAAAATAATGGCACCATAGAATCTTGTCACATTTTGTGAAGAAATTCATAGACTGCTATTACTAAAAGTATTTTAGCAAATATTATTTAAAAAATACTAAGATACTAAACAAAAGGTATTTAAATACAAGTTACAAAATGAATTTTAAAAAAGTATTTTACATACAAGATGAAAATACGTATTTTGTATCTTGTATCTGTATTTCAGATATCTACTTGTATCTTAAATAAGTCACATTTCGGGAAGGGTAACTCCTTGAACGGCGCCTAAAGCAGGAGGCAAACATCCACTATTAATGAGACGTTACTTTTATTTTCATTGTAAGTCGTGTAACCTTGCATTGTTGTAGTAGATTACGGACTCGGTCAATAACTTTTTCATCCAATTCAAATCGAATTTCATCAAAAAGGTACAACATTCCATTATTTATAAAATTAGTACTGGTAGGTACAGTTCCATCTTTTTTCAACAAACGTCCTTCTATGTATACGAAACTATTGCAAGTAAACGTATAAACGTCTTCAATTTGTATGAGAATACGTATGGTATTGTTGTTTTTGAAAGTTCAAATCGCATAAGGCTGGTGAGTATGTTTATCAGCGTTTACAATAATGTTGTCAAATACCGTTTTCTTTGTGACATTAAGCATTTCTGCAACCATTTTAACTTTTCGTCTTTTCTAACCGCAATCCCAAGGATTTAAGGAACTGTTCATTATCATTAGACGGTGGTATGCGCTTGATAAGCGTCTGAAAGCGTGGTAATCGTTTTATAGTAGTTTTCTTGTTTAAATATCGTCGGGTATAATTAAATATTAGGAATAATGTTATGCTCCACAAACTTTAATAATGCTATTTTATATTATTCATCACCGCTTAAAACAATCGGTGGACTTATTTGTAACTCAGACTTTATATTAGTCAATTGAATGTGTAAGACATGTTTTCGGTTTAACGTTCTCTTTAATACAGAGATCTAAATTTGATGGTTTCCTTTTAAAAAAGCGTTTGCGTAATCCTTCGTAGGAATTGTAGAACTAGATGACCACAGTTAAAATCGGTGGGATTCTAAACACGATTGTAGTTGTAAGTGATAGCACAAGGTCCAGTAGATTGCAAATATTTGACTAGTTCTTAAGTGGACGGAGATCACCAAAACCATCAAAGTAAATAGCTTTGCTGTTTCGTTTAACATACGTTGTCCAATGTGTTTTTTTTTTTTTTTTTGAGACGGTCAGGTATAAATTGGAACCTTTACGGTTAAGTTGTACCGAAATATTGACGTTAGGCTAATTATTGCTGCGCTGATTTAGCATCCTTTACAGCTTTAGCTAACCCAGCAGCAGCACCAGAGAGAGCTCCAAGTGCCGATAATCTAGCGAAAATAGGAATTAGCTGTAGAAAACCGCCTGTTTTCGGAATATGAATGATTCTAGCATATTTAGATCGCTTTCCAAGTTTCCGAATTTGATTTAACGCAACTTTAGCGGCATCCAACAGAGGGAGCGGCTTATTTTTCTTAAGAGCAAGTTTCGCATTTGTCACTTGTGTACTAAACGGTACAACTCCTCCTTTTCTTATTCGTTTTCTCTTATTTATTCTCCTCAACGGAATCGAACCGCCTTTTTACGATGATGAAGTAGACGTCTTCTTTTGTGTCCCATTCCAAGTTTCTCCTTAGCCTTCATAGCCGAAGTAGTTGTTAGAGCTGCCAAACTTCACTTATAGACGTGACATCATGGTCCTTTATTTTCATCAACAATAAAATGTATCGTTGCAGAACCTTCAAACTGTAGAAAAACAAATGTGATTATAGGACTTTTGGAGCAGCCAAACGGTTTACGGTTTGAAAATGTATATGTTTATTCGAAGTCATTGTACCGACCAAACTATAAGTACTTAGCAGAATTGTTGCAACCAATTGCTGGAATAGGTTATTTCCCTTATAGAAACTCTGATGAAGTAATCGGTCCATCACAGGCAAGACCTAATTCGGTATTCACCTTTGATGATGTTGCGAATGATAATCAGAATAAGATAAGGGAATACTTTAGCATGAGAATACATAACTTAATCAACACTTTTTATTTAAATCAAACATATGCTCAGATCCCTAAACATTTAATTAGAGATAACGCTAATTTGTTTTGTTGTTTGTTTGTGTTGGACACTGTGGAGACCATTATGTTTCACAAGGTGGAGGAAATAATAAATTGTAACGACTTTTCTAGTTTAACTTATTTATTTAACGGATATTTATTTACAATTATTTATTTAACACTTAAACACTAATAGAACACTTAAACACTAATAACAATTCAATAACTTATTTATATGACAAGGAAAATGCGTATTTATATCACTCGGTATATCGTAGTTCGGTATTTATATTACTCGTTCGGAAGCCAACTGTAAACTACTCTCACTGACCACGTCAACAAGTATTTATACAGACACCGAAAGTTCCAGAAGAATCGAGAATGACGTACTAGGCTTTACGCGAGTTCCTATTGTGTTCGTTTAATTTATGGCTTTGTTTATTGTTATCAAAGCGCCGACCGACGGCGGTATTCTTTGAACTCCGCTTATCTGCTCTCGGATCTCGTCGCCGATCTCGCATACATGCACGCTCGTTACAAAATAATAGAAGAAAAAAAAATTAGTACCAATCAATTTTATTATTATTATTATTGTTAAATATTACATTCTTTATAAACAAAATTGTTTTACAATAAGCATTTCATACTGCACATACTGAAGGTAACCGTCCCCTCTGCCCCCGCACGTCAGAGGTGCTTCTCCATGTCGCTGCAGAACTTCACTGAAGGCTTTTTATCGATCAGCGTGACGGTGCTGACCATACCATCAGTTTAGTCCTAGACACGATGTTGCAAAATCTGGTATTGTTGGTTGGTTGATTTTTGAGATGTGCCAGTGAATGTAACGAATTATATCGTTCGTACTTGTTGTGTACGAGAGAAGAGAAGAAATCTTCTGCCGAACGAACGGAATATGAGGGTATTTATATGATTCGGAGAAGTAGGGATGTGAGTGGGGTGAAAAGATTTGAAGGAGGAGGAAGATGAGTGGGGCGAAACAAGGAGCTCCGTAGTTGGTAATATAATACGAAAAATGTATAGTTGCATGAGTACGATTGCAAGCAGCATGGGATTAGTTTGTATAACATCGTGGTTCGAGGACCGTTCGTTGTCAAGGTTGTTCAGTGATAGAAAAGACGGTGGGTTACCTGTTTTGTATCGAACAGACTTCGGAGCAGACGTATGTGAGGACACTGCGAACTCATAGAGTGGGTCTTCCGAGATCTAAAGTGAGAGAGGGGTAACCACTCCTTATACCTTAAAATAATTCTTGAAATTAGAAATTCCAGTCTATGAGATCGAGGATACACACAAGCAAAGACGTCAACTTATTCGCTCCATCATGACGCAACCAACTTTTAACTAAGTCCCCCATTCATCACCGTCCTGTCCCCTTCCCTATCCCAACCTTTCTTTTTACACCGTCAATGACCTAACCCACTTCCCTCACACAAATTAACGCTTCCTTCTCTAATGTTTTACTTATAATCAAAATATTTGCATGAAACATTCAACCACTTGCTAATTAATGAAAATTACAATCTAGACTTTGTTCAATGACTAAGGGTCAACGACCTTACTCCTCCTCTTATGCCAGAATCGGTTATCTTGCCCTACTTTTATCATTATACAGGGTGGTTCTGATATAAATACGGATTTTTGGAGGGTGTCAACTAGATGCAATATGTAATCGAATGGTCACTACAGCAGCGCGGTGAAGAAACAAAAAAAATTTCAAAATTTTTGAAAAACATCTTAACATGAATAAATTTGAATACGGTCCTGTGCGTTTTCGCTTTGACTTAAGCAACACATTTGGCAACTGTCACAAAATTCTGATGAACTAAACGCCATTTTCGAACACACTTGTTTACGTTACAGAGGTTACAGTAACCGAGTAACCTCATTCACGGTCAGCTGATTGAAGACAGCGTTGCCACTACACACGACCAGGTCAATCGAGGACACGTTTTACACAGGACCGTACTCGGTTTTGCCTGTATTTTCACATACGTTTTTCTCGAAAACGGTAAACTTTAGGACCTGCGAAGTTTTGCTTAATTTTCTTATTTTCTACTGCCCTATCACCTCCTTAAATATCCGCAGTTATATCAGTAACACCCTGTATACTCAGACAAAAACTACATCTACACAAATAATATTAACAATAAGTAATCATGCGAATTTATATATACCTATAGATGTCTGTGCATGCTTAAAGGTACTCAGTAAGAATCAATAACTCACCAACTGTTCTGTTACTTTTCCAATAAACTTTTATATTAAAAAAATGAAAATAATCGTCCTTTCGATAGTTAACTACTATAATATCACAATAATCACTGAAATCAAATGCAAAGAGTTATTTCATTAACGTTAATTAAGATGATGTGGCGGAACTAAACTTTAAGAAGATTTTTTTTAAATTAATTAATTTTATTTATTAGATTTTTATAACTAAAAGTGACGCCGCCTATGGTAATATTGTGGTAAATGCATGCTTCCTGCAACTTTGAAAGTATTTTCTGTTTCTTACACTATCAGTGAACCATTCCAACAAAAAAAAAATTACGCATTAATGATTCTTGTACGTAAATCGTAACATATTTTAAGTAGTATGTAAACAAACAAATTAAACGCGATTTACTTTGTTTAACCTTACTACGTAAATGTGATTGCTGGTTCATTACTTTTACTGTGACTTTTACACCTCCAGGACGCTAGCACCCCATCCAACGAATTTCGAAAAAAAAATGTGTGGATCTAATAGGTCACTAATTGGTCAGTATTGGTCAGGTGGTCCCGTTAATTGGTCAGCGATAGGAAAATAGTAAAAACAACTCGATTTTTTTGTATGAAAATTCGAGACTGCTGGCACCTCATCTAAAGTAAAATTAAAAAATTTCGATAGCAATCGATTTAGTTTTAGATGCTTTTAGTTGGTCAGTTATAATTATTATTTGGTCAGGCCTAGATAATTAGAAAAAAACAAGAAAATATATCTGTTTCTACAATACGCATGCGCAAACATTCTATGTTGCTTCTATGATCTATCAGCTGATAGGATGGTCGATAAAAATTAATTTTTGATTTTCGTAAAACAAATATGTGAATCTAAAAGCTCAGTAATAGACAAAGAATATGTAATAGGCCACAATTAATCAGGTTATCGGTAAGCTCTTCCCATTAGATAGGCGACCTTGATTTTTAGTGAGATGAACTAAAGAATTACGACGCCGAAAGAGGCGCTAGCAGCGGAACGGCAATTTCTGATTGGCTTAGGACAATTTCAAATTGCTGAAATCAGCTGTTGTAGTAAACAATGGAAAACCACAAAACGAAGTTGTGCTAAAGTTGGTACTGATTGTAAGAAAAACGGTAAGTTAAAGTGAATTGTTACATACGTATATTATTAAGAAATTAAGAAGAAAGTAGCTGTGAACAGCGCATATGCCAGTATAAGCTGGAGTTGTACATTTGTGTTAAGAAAAAGCAAGTTTTGTGAAATAGGTGTAAGAAACTTCAAAATAGTCTCCAACTGAGGATGACACCTTGGGTGTCGAAACGCGTTTTAGGTCTCTAAATGTTGTGTGGAATTTAGGGCTTCTTAGTTTTATTTTCTTCAAAATAATGATTGAATTCTCTTCATAGTGCCACTTTATGTAAAACTAATGTTTGTGTTTACAATAACAGCAGCAGAAGTGCAAATAAAACAATATAAAGTTGCAAAAAAGCGATATATTAAAAAAAATTTAAATTAGCAGTCAAATCATACAATCTTAATTAAGTCAAAACTGAATAATAAGATAGTGTTCCTTTAAGTACTATTAATTACGAAATCTTAATAGTAGTAAAAGACAGGTCAAAATATACGTAACACAATTAACAGAAGAGACAAGCATAATAAGTACTTTGAAGATGATTTTTGTTTAATTTTAACCACTCATTAACTAGCTTTTTCTTCCATGCTTTAGGTTAGCTATGTTGTCTCACATATTACTTCTTCAAAGATTAATTTACCTTATTAGTAACCACTCAATAATTTGTTTCTTCTCCTGTGCCATGTAGTAAGTTCTGTTATATGATGTTATATAATGTTCAATTATATGGACTACGGAAGATTATTCATAACTGATCCTAACCTGCTCGTAACTCAACCGCATAGCACCTGTCCATTTTGCAAAGCATTTATGAAATTTTAATACAAGCTGATTTTAGTTTAATTATGACCCTTCAATCGTTTGATTTTACTTCTGAAATTCTTACATCAAAAGCGGAGTAAATACCACAACACTACTGTGAAGGCAAACAACCATAACACATATCTACAACTCCGGCTTATACTGGCATATGCGCTGTTCACAGCTACTTTCTTCTTAATTTCTTAATAATATACGTATGTAACAATTCACTTTAACTTACCGTTTTTCTTACAATCAGTACCAACTTTAGCACAACTTCGTTTTGTGGTTTTCCATTGTTTACTACAACAGCTGATTTCAGCAATTTGAAATTGTCCTAAGCCAATCAGAAATTGCCGTTCCGCTGCTAGCGCCTCTTTCGGCGTCGTAATTCTTTAGTTCATCTCACTAAAAATCAAGGTCGCCTATCTAATGGGAAGAGCTTACCGATAACCTGATTAATTGTGGCCTATTACATATTCTTTGTCTATTACTGAGCTTTTAGATTCACATATTTGTTTTACGAAAATCAAAAATTAATTTTTATCGACCATCCTATCAGCTGATAGATCATAGAAGCAACATAGAATGTTTGCGCATGCGTATTGTAGAAACAGATATATTTTCTTGTTTTTTTCTAATTATCTAGGCCTGACCAAATAATAATTATAACTGACCAACTAAAAGCATCTAAAACTAAATCGATTGCTATCGAAATTTTTTAATTTTACTTTAGATGAGGTGCCAGCAGTCTCGAATTTTCATACAAAAAAATCGAGTTGTTTTTACTATTTTCCTATCGCTGACCAATTAACGGGACCACCTGACCAATACTGACCAATTAGTGACCTATTAGATCCACACATTTTTTTTTTCGAAATTCGTTGAATGGGGTGCTAGCGTCCTGGAGGTGACTTTTACAGCCGTAAGAAGAAAAAATCACCATTGTTATAAACAAAAATACACTAAAACCTAACTACGCCATTCAATAATATTCACACGTTTATTGACCGACACCAACGCACTGTTTGCCACCGTTTTATGGAGGCAGTACAAAATAATGTAACAATATTCGACGAAGAGTCGGCTTACAAGTTACGTGTCCCCTCTCTTTCCTAGTCTAAGGAAACTTCCGTTTTATTAATTTCCTTTCGTTTGACTGTTCTAAACAAATAAATAAATAGCGGTGAATGAGACACTTTCTTCTTCGATTATTTAGGCACTATTATAATTGACATATGATTGACATTGACAGTATATTAACCTCAATTTTTTTAATAAATATTTTTATGTTTTTTGGCCAGTTTTTGTCTCCTGATTTTGTTGTAAATTATTAAAGTGATGGGATAAAATCAGTGGACAGTACAAGAATGTTTCGTGCATTTGATGCATGTTGTAATAATGACGAAGATGTTTCTCCTCCTAAGTCGCCAAGAAGAGATCTTGGGAATGGTTCAGATGAAAATTCTTGTCAGATGATTGTAATTTTCTCATTAAAATATCCAAACAAGTATCGTATTCATATTAATTTATTACAGATCGATAATTCTGAAAATGTTTTGAAAATAATGAGAAATTTGTACTACCACAAAGATATGTGTGATGTCTATTTAAAAATCAGTAACAAAGAGTATGCTGCCCATAGGTTGGTTCTTTGTGCTTCAAGCGATGTTTTTCAGGTATATTTAATAAACAAGTGGCATTACTTGGTATATTTCCTACATGATACTTAATTTTCTTCCTTTAACACTTTCTGAATTATTTTATTACTAGATTGCCATTTACTGTAGGGTTTGAGGTATTTAATTTAGTTTTGGGCAAAATATTGTTTCGAGGTAAACCTTAATGCTTAATAAATTTAAAAGTGAGTGCCAACTAACAGCCTCAATGAGTCCGTTTTAGAATTTATTAGGCACGATAACTGTGCTAATGAATGATAATTCTTGTGGCTATGCCTCTACCAAAGGGATCCAATATCTTGAATATAGTAGGATTGAAGCACTGGATGAGTCCTGTTGTTTATTCTATAAAATCTATATGGGACATTCTAAAGTGTCATAAAAACACAAAATCTAACTCCAAACTCAATTGCAGAATTGACAACAAAAAATGAAATGTTGGTGTGCAGTAAATGTTAATATTACGAATAACATTGACATCGCCCCTAACATACACCCTCACCAATCAATTTTAATGTGGGTTTAAAGGGTAAAACACATTTTTATTTCATTTTATTTTAAAAGAACTAAACCACCCTCTGTCTCGAAAAATCGATTATTTGATACAAATTTTAACCTTCAAATCGGAAAAACTACGTGAAGGGGTGTTATCAAAGTGACCTTTATTTTCAACGAGGAATTCAAAAATTCAATAATATGTCAGGTGTTCCTGTTCAATCGCAATTGATTTTAGAATGTGATTCCATTTGGTGAATCTTTCGTTTCAATCATGTTTTTTGTAAAACCGATAATGAAAACAATCTCTCCACGCCCCATTGGCTCGCCCTTTTAATTTGGTTAGGTTAGGTTAGGTTCCAATCTGTAAAGCCTTACATTTATTTATATGTGATCTGCGGCAGGAATGGATGTTATACTAGTGATCCTTAGACCACTTTCTACTCAGATAAAGTGAAATTTTTCAACCGAGACTTGAATTCGGTCAGATGTAGGAAAACTAAAGGGCTGTATTATTTAACCGACAGCCAATCACGTGCAATTTCCTTATCTGTATGCCGATACCTGTATATTTCATAGGCGTACTTGAAGGAAATAGCCAGAATGCCTGCCCCTTCCAACATTGTACCTACCTTCTTAGGGCGGGGTTTGCTGACGCACATCTAGTCGTTAAGTATCGGTTAAAAAATTTAACAATAAGGTACAGTTGCCACTTCTACATCTTGCAGGGAATATACTATAGCTCAGCCAAACAATTCAGTATTCTTTAATACATAAATAAAATACTTTCAAAACTTTAAAACATCGTAGGCTATGCTTATGAAACCTGAATGGAGCGAGTGGAAAGAAAGTAAAATTGAATTAAAGGAATTGCCTCAGTGTGAAAATGTATTTCACTTATTTTTGGAGTACCTCTACACTGGAAGAATTGTTATTACCCACACAAATGTTATTGCAATTTTAGCCCTTGCAGATAAATATATAGTAAAGGTAAAATAAAATGAACAATTTTAAATTTGTCTCTGACACAAAATAGCAATTAATTAAAAAGGTGTTTTATAATTTTTCAGAGTTTAACAAGGCTATGTCTTAACTATATGAGCAAACATGTACCGCATGCTGCAAATCATAATCAGCTTTTTTCCTGGCTTCAGTACACATTAAATTGCGGCCATAAAGATGTAGCCATCATGTGCCAAAACTATATCAAATGGAATTTTGAGGCTGTAGCAAATACTCCTGACTTTAGTAACTTTGAGCTAGAAATCTTCAGTAATCTGTTACAACAAAATGATCTGCTTATTTATAACGAAATGGTTCTGTTCAACTGCGTCTCTAGATGGTTGGATTTACAAGAAATTCGTTTAAACCAGTTAGGTATAGAACAAAACGATGTTGACAAACATATGCTAAATCTAGTTGAATCAATAATGCAATCGATTCGATTTGCTATGATGTCGCCTGCAGAACTTGCAGATTTAATTTTGCTACCACTAGTAAAACGGTATAGTTCGTTTTTCTTAGACAAAATGGCTTTAGGAATGGCCTATCATTTCGGGACACTTGAAGAAGGAGACAAGGAAATCGATATAACACAGTTAACACCAAGACTTTACACTTGTGACAAATACAGCACAATACTCTCCATAGAAAAAGTGAGAGACTTACCGAGTTTTCACGTTTCAACGTTCGTATTTTCGACTCACATGTCCACGTGTGAATCAGACTCTGACAAGATAAGCGAATGGACAGTTGACGTTTATCCAAAAGGTGTGTGGTTTAAAAAATGTTTACTGATAGTGTGGCAAGGTACTTTGGAGGTTCCAGAAGAAATTAAACAAACAGTTAGGTTATCGCTAACGTGTAGGGAGCCTAAAAAAGAAGACTTTAAAGTTCGTGTTGGAATGCTTCTTTACGGATTACAAGGAGGTGTTCAACATGTGCTACAAGTTGTGGAAAAAGAGTGTCATTTTAATGCAACAAATAAAATCATGGTAGTTGATGATCTCTTACCATTTGAAGAACTTAATCCCCCGGCAAGTAAAAGCCATAAATATAGAAGTCCGTACCTTATAGGTTCGGATCAAAACGAATTGAAAATAAATCTTATAATAACACCACTTCCGTCATTATAAGTACCCACTTAATTGTTTTTGCTTAGTATATAGAATGTAAGATCTAAAATTTGTTATGAATAAAACCCACAATTTTATTAGTTTGTATAAAATATTTTCCTTTTTTAGGGTTCCGTTATGAAAAAGCGGAACCCTTGTGCGTCTGTATAAGACTGAACGATTAAGTTAGAAATTATTTCCCTACGTTTCGGCGGCGACTGCGGCAAGCATTCTTAAGGCTGGCGTGATGTAAATAAAGAAATATAGGTCACTTTTGAGGGAAATTTGAAATAAAAAAAATTGCAGACTGTGCCGCAAGACATTCCAAAATGAATGGCTTCTTGTGGATATTCCAAGTATATTTTTTTAGAATTCCAAAATACATAGTTTTGTAGTTAAAACAATAGATGAAAATTTACCATCTTCTCCCCTTATCTCTACGGCTACTAATACTGAAATTTTGAAAAAAAAAAAACAGAAAATAGTCCTTTACTTGTAGATTACAGAAGACACCTTATAAAACAATACGGCATATTTCCCAATATTTTATAAGATACCTTCGAAAAACTGCCGTCGAATACATCAAGATTGCAATCACTGCATGCAAGAAACATTAAACTAGGATTATCACCACTAAAACAATTTTTCAATTATCACAACTTTATTTAGTCTTTTAAAAAAGTTAATTAAAAATAAATTTTACTGCATTAATAAATGTATGTATAAGTACATATAAAAAAACTAATAATGTAAATAGGAGTACGAAATACGGCAAACCAAAAAATTATATTTAAGTACATTATTGAAATTAATTATAATCGAGTTATTTATCACAAATAATAAGCGCTAAAAATATTTTAGCAATCACATTTCAAAAGTTTCCTTTTATAAAATTTTAAATTATTAATATCCTTTGTTACATTTGATATTGCAAAAACTAGTGTTCGCAATGTAATTTGCCGGTACACTTTACAGTAAATAGTAAATGTCACAGCAGATTTCATTTTGAAGTTAGAAAATATATGGGTTATTGTTCTTTCATTTTTGTGCCATTTTTATATTTATCGAGATAATTAAATTCATCAAGCCCAAGTTATGTGCATTGCATTTGGATATTTAAATCCAAACCATATTTTAAAAAAATATTGGCTCTATTTTTTTAAGTTATTACTTTTAATATGCTAAACCTTTTCCTTACTTAATTATAAACTTATTTGAAAGTATATTGTTTATTACCTATTGCTTAACTATTACTACGAATAGTGATTGATGCTCAGTTCAATTTTTAGGGCTTCAAGGAATGAGGAAATATTTTCATGGCAACATAATCGTCGATAATTTCTCTAATTTTTTCACAAGTCAGTTTAGGCCATTTTAGTTGGAAGCCCAAATTTTTCAGTTTGCTTCCATCCAAACGTAAATGTTTGTTTAAAAGCAGTTCAGGATCCATATGGGGTGATAGAGGAGTATTTTCAATTCCATCGGCTCGACAAGCTTCTGCCCATGGTCCCAAGTGTTTATCATTTGCTTCATCTGCAGCTACAGCGATGTCCACAACTGATGATAACATATTCCCATAATAATCCACGTTTATATGAAAGAGATCAATAAGTAGATTGGAAATTGAACCCTGGTTAGAGTTTGAATCGTCTACTACATTAATTACCTGAAAATAAAAGCAAGTGTAACCATCACAGTGCGCAGTAGAAAAATTAACGTGAATTAGTTTGCAGTTCAATAAACGGATAGAAAATCGAAAACGCAACCAAAAACTTTTTTTACATGCTATTAAAAACATTTAGGAAGGATAACAAAATAAGGGGAATGGAAATTAAAGACAATGACATAAAATACTTTATGGAGTTATCATGTGTAAAACAAGAGGAAGAAACAGCATTAATCACGAAGGAGTGTAAATAGAATAAAAGCAGAAGAAAATATTGAAGATAATAATATAAAAACAAACAATATAAAGGAAGCAATATTTAAAATTAAAAAAGGAAGAACAGCAGGATACGATTCGATTAGACTAGATTCTTAAGCACTGGAAAACACGGGAATCTTGTTCCTCAAGAAATTGTTTAGAAAAATATGGAGCTCAGGAATAATTCGAAGCGATATGGAAATTGATATGATTATACTCGTATTTAAAAACGAGTAAACCAAAGGCTGCAAAAATTAAAGGGGAATAACTTTACTCAGTGTTGTAGGCAAAGTATACGAGAGAATTTTACTGAATCAAAATTCTTAGAGAAAGTAGAAAATCAGATGATTGACAGACAGTGGCTTTAAAAGAGCATTCAGCATCCAAGATAACATATTCACGATAAAACAAATAACGCAAATTCTAGAACAAGACAGAGAAGCATGTAGTTTTTAAAGAAAGCGTTTAATAGGGCGAATAGATAGAAAATGTAGCACATACTGGAACAAAGAGAAGTAAAAAATTCAATAGAAGCCACAAAAAGTATCTACAAAGTGTGCAGAAAATTTATTAGAACGGTAAATATCATCACAGAATACTTCAGTTCCGCACTTGTTCTCTATGACAAGGAAATGTTGAGGAAAGATAAAAAAATTGAAGATATTGAAACCTAGAAGTAACGAAAATCATCAAATGTGCATCCACATTTGGTGATCCAAATAGGAAAAAGATGCTGACAAAAAACAAAAATAATCCACATCGGAACATTAATAGAACACGTTAGAGAACTTAAATATCTGCTGTACCTACACTGTGTGTATTTAGTTTTTCTTATACACACAGTATACAAGCAGTATTTGGTGCTTTAAACAAAAATTTCATTAGAACAAGAGAAATGTCTAAGAAAACAAAAGCAGAAGTCATCAAAACTATATGTAGACCTGAAATCACCAGGATTCACAGATATACACGGTGGCCCAAATTAGTTTCCGATATATTAACCACCGCGTCTTAGGTGAAACAGTCTGTATATACATACGTATGTGTATATACTTTATTTCATGTATATTTTATATTTATGCGATATATCGTTAATATCTGATATATCTTTTAAATAAATATCATGATATTACTAACGATGGCTCCTCACGTTTCATTCAGAAACATGAGTGCTACCAGTAAGCCACAAATACAAATTTCAGGCCATGAAAATGAAATCTCTCACAGAAGTGCAAACAGTCACACGATTAGACAGAATAAGAAACGTGGAAATTTGGCGGGAACTGGGATAAGTCGATACAAAATATTATACAACAAAACCAGCCGAGATGGTTTGGGCATATAATTAGAATGAATAAGGATAAACAAGTGAAAATAGTAAGGGAAACGGGAATAAACGAAAGGCTAAAGAAAGGAAGATCAAGAAAAAAGTGGACAAGCGAAGTTAGGAAAATATGTATTAGATTTGACACTCTACCAGGAAATAAGAGATGAGGAAACTGGCGATTTTTGACCACTAATGAGAAACTCTTTCCAACCCTATGCGTGTTTTATCAAAGACGAATTTTTATTGTTAAAATATAAACCGCTCTGGCTCACAATAGACGTTACCGGTAAAACTAATGACAATTAACCGAACCAAATGGATTATTAGATTATTAAACTAACAAACAATGTACATAATTAAATAATTTATTGTTCACTGATGCCACGACTTCGCCTTCCAAAATTTCTACAGATCCATCTATCTAACCTTACAAAACCGTTTTCATCCTCTTCTTAATACATAGAGTGCGTTTCATTAGAGAACGGAAAAATTAGTCATCAAATGTGCGCAAACAGTATGGCCGTCAACTAGGATCTGGCGGGGAGTAGCGTAGGTGTCGATAGTTTCTCAAATATCCAGAATTGTCTTACAAAGAATGGAGAACAACACTTGTTGAAATAAACAATTAAATTAGGAATGTCGTGAAGATATACCATGCAACTTAATGACGTTTATTAATCCGAATTTGATTCAAGCATATTAACAGCAATAACGTAAACAAATCAACCAGACAGACAACCACAAAACGCACGACACTGACTGTGGTAAAACGTAACCTAATGGGCGACGGCGTCTTTATCGACATGACAACGTTCAAAAACTCGTTTCTGCGCATGTAAACATATTTTCCGTTCTCTAATGAAACGTACTCTACATACATTTCCTATTGAAATAATTTTATTATTTCACTGATTTCAATAATTGACGACTTTTTTTAAAAAATTAACCCTTTTTTACTTAATTCAACAAACACAGTTGTAAAAAAACATAAGAAAATAGGTTTATTTTTATCCAAACCAAGATATTTTGTGACGTCACACTATTGCGATGTATGAATAGTCTACTAGTTAATAAATTCAAGGAGTATTAATTGTAGAATATAAATAAAGATGTTTCGATCTAAATTCTTCTAGATTATAATCTACTTACTTGTCCAACAACATTTTCATTTTGGCATACAAACCAAATGGCTCGACATAAGTCTTCAACATGGACAGTATTTAAACCAAGGTCAGAATTCCATAATAACTTCATGGTCTCTCCTAATTGCTTATAAATGGCTGCCCCCAATATTCGTGGGGTAAGTCCCGCTTTATCCCCAATGCCATACACAATGGCCGGCCTTAATATGACATAGTTTAAATTTTCTAATTTTTTAATTTCATCTTCTGCCTTAAATATTTCAAAGTAAACAATGTAGTATGCTAGAAAAAGCAACAATGAAAAATTACCTTTTTTTTCCAAGTTGCTATCATTGTCCATGGTTGTGTTCGACTATCTTCTTTATGGGGTATTTTTTCTGAAGAGAACATCTGACCAGAGGAAATTTCAATATAACATTTAACACGATGAAGAGCAGCTTGAGAAGCGCAGTTGATAGTCAGTTTTAAAATCCCTTCCGTATAAACAGGATCTGTATGTCCCAGTTTAGTTTCACCAGCACAGTTTATCACATAATCCCAGTGGGTTAATTGATTAGACAGAGCAAATGCATTTTTGCAAGATTCTGCAATAAAATATAAAAACGAACTCTTTCTATAATTTAATTTATTTTTCGCATAAGAAACATACAAATTGACTCAGTGAATGGTCAAATGAAGAAAAATTATATATAGAGCTTTTTTGGGGAGTTTTTTTCTTAAATTAACTATAAAAACACAACACGAAAATTAATTACCTTTCTCTCAACTCTCTAGCCGGCATATATGGAGTTAGCGATTCCCTTAACTTTAAATCATTTATGAACAGTTTTTGATCTTTTAAAAACACAAAATATCCGAATAGAGAAGTAAGATTGCATAGAAGGGATACTTTATCATAATCGGCGCATAGTCATGATCAAATCTGTTCATGGGATGGTATCTAAGAAACCTATGTTGTACTTCCTCAATCTCACACCAAAATGCCTGAGTAAACGAAATCCAGATGGTTACGCCGTAAGTATAGACCGAACAATTCAATAGTACATTAGAATCGTCTTAGGGTTTTTAAATCCCTTTGACTTATTTATCACGGTTTACCACTTCCTATAAGCCTCATTTATCGTTACCCTAACGTGCTGTACAAACATGAAGTTTTCACCTAAAGTTATCCCACGGTATTTGAACTGTATTACTCTCTTAATTTCTTTATTATTAATTAATTATTTATAATACACAGCTCAATACCCTGACAAACTCATACTTTTATTGATATTTAAGTTCAACTAATTTTGCTCACAAGTCTGCAAAAACATAAGATCTTCCTGTACCGCTCATCAATAATTGCTTCATACAATATCAAATTATCTGCATAATCAAGGAAGTGGCAATTACGTAAAGCTGATTTTGTATCATTTATAAAAATGATAAAGAGAAGCCAAAAAATTGAAACTTTAGATATATAAATTCTAGAAACTTGTACAGTAAAAAAAATATACATGCTCTTTCGCGACATGTAAATTACAAAGTTAATTGCATGTATTTTGTTTTCATAAAACAGGAGTAATTTTCAAGACACCCAGTTGTTCGTATGACTGGATAATATTAAATCTATTTCAGCTTCATGTATTTGCAGAAATTTAGCAGGGCCAGATTATTTTACTCTTGAGTTTGTCTACTCTTTACAATCACTGAGAAATTATCATGACGCCTTCCTTATTTCTGTTTAGATTATTAAGGGGTTCTATTGACGTTAATTATTTGTTCGATAAAGTCAAGTTATACACTCACACCAGCTAGACCATTGAGGAATAGGTCGCAGATATTTTGGTACGACAGAGGTAAAGTTAAGATTGTTTTAATGCAGAGGCTATTTGGAAATAGGAGGGGATGGTTGTATTAATTCAGGCTGATTTGAATATTCTTATGTTTAAGATTACGAGCTAAGGCTCACTATAAAAGATTAGTTTTAGTTTAGATTTTAGTTTTTATATGCAAGTAATTACTCTCAGCTTCTTTATTTAGTTATTATTGTTACATCATACGATTTGTGAGCTCTGTTTCATTATGTTTTGAAAATTTTGATTTACACATTTTTCCTTTAAGTGTATACATCATTGTTTAATTTTGTTATTATGGTGTAAACATCTATTGAACAATTTTGCATAATTTTCTTGCAATACTTATGTAATGGGCACATGCCCATATATTGTCATTTAATAAATAAATTAGTCTTTAGGACAGTGTAGAAGTGTTTTTGTAGAGATTGAGTTGTTATTTTCAGTTATTGTTTACGACCCTTATTATCTACATTATGTGTAGTTGTAGAGAAGCTCGGAGAAAAAAAAAAATTAAGTCAAGCTGTTTTGTGCAGTTCTGTTTAGTTTTGTTTGGGGCATCCTCACTGAACTTTTAGATTTCAATGATATACATGGATGCCAAAAAAGGTTGCAGCCCTATAATAACCCGTCGGGAGAATGCTATGGGCTTCATTAAAAGTTAAACAACTTAATAATCTTTACAGGTCTATCAAATAAATTTAATATTTAGCCAGCATTTATTGGTGAATTATTTTTTTAATCAAGGTATCAAGATTTTAATGACTCGCTGTATGTAAGTTTACAATTAACACTTACCATTGTTTATTAAATTTGCACTTTTAAATTCAACAATGGGGTTGTTAAATAATTCCTGATGTCTGGAATTTAACCAAGCTACTTGAGGAGGCACTTTGTCAACAATTCTCACAAACTGTATCAAGTTATTGGTAATTAAAAAATCTAATAAATTTCTTCCAATGAAACCACATCCTGAAAGGTTTATAAGTTATAAGTATTTCGTTGAAATTCCAAAAATCAAACACAGTTTGTAGCTTACCTCCTAAAATAAGTACACTAGGTTTTTCCATCTTAAATTCAAATAACTAAAGTAACAACACTACGTTATTATCACAGACTTTCTTTATCAATGAAAAGTTATCTTAACCTACGCTGACATCCGCTGGTACCACATGGTGATGTTTGTCTCATGCAAAGAATATCTCTCTTGTTCTCTCCTTGCATTAGATCCAGATTTCGTGTTCTTTGTCTAACTTTATGAAGTGCAGCACGTCAGCACTTAGATACAGGGGTGTACACAATAAGAAAGAATACACTCTATTAGTGATGACGTCAGCCCGCCATTTTTGTTGACGTAGATCATGGTCAGGGATCCAAACAAAGCAGAGGTACGTGTATTGGCTTACGGCGGAAATTTTGTGTGCGAGTTTGTGGACTTTTTACAGTGTTGTTGTACATTTTAAAGCATTTTTGTGAAAGTTCATAAGTTATAGGCTAAGTGCTGTTAGTATTGCTTGGCATTTTATTCAAAAGAAAAAACTTTACAGAATAAATGTAATAAACATAACCTATAAGAGTGCGTACTCCTAACTTATCAAACTGTTTTTAACTAATAAAATCTATTTTCCTATGTAAACTAGACTTTTATTTTACCTAATCGATGGAAATTATTTTGAAAATCCTCCGTGGGTCAGGTCAGAGCAGTTTACCTCCGGCAGTGTTAGATTTAATGCAATCAGTCAGACGAACATTAATTACATATAATAAAGAACAAAAATTACTGTTCTGTAAATAATATAGTTTACGTAAAGTACTCACCGGGGGTCCTCTGCCCCCTAACAATACTCATATGTCAGGAACGTGATATCCAATTATCATATCGACATGAACTAGGTTTTAAAGTTAACGATTACGTATTTTACATATTATCGTGGTTATCTTCAACTACTGGCTAGTCACCTGAAAAAGTAGAGGCTTCCCCGGACGCCTGTACATGGCATCCCAATGCATCGTAACCCGATTAACCCTTTTACTGATCATTTAAATCTCTGTACACATTATTAACCTGCATACTACACAACTTACTTCTTTGAATCACATGTCACCACTGTGGCACTGTGTACTCGTATGTTTTAGTACTCTCTCCCTTTCTCACACCCCGCAATAGTGTGAACCTTCTTTTATAAACAAAACAAGAACAACTCTGTGACTCAATAATAAACAAACGCAGCTATAAATATCAATTCTATCGAATAAGGTTTTGTATTATTTTGCTTAATAAACCGTAAAATACATTATATGAAGGATAAAACATTTTTTAAAAAGATCAAACGTTACACCTAAGATTTTCATTCTTCGGAAATTTGAAGAATTGGCAGGTTTCTCTTTGATTGTAATGGTAACATTAGATGATAAACTCTTTTGGACCGCTTGTGGCGCCCTCAAGCAGGTGTAACTCTTACTAATGCCAAAAGGCGCGAAATTTAAATGGTTTATTCATTTCGTTGGTTTTACTGTTACAAATTTAAGTGGAAAATTAGCAAGTGACAATGCAATTTCTATTTTATAAAAAAAATACATTTTTTTTATAGAAAAGAAAATACATTTCTTTTATAATATAGAAAACAGTTTGTCACTTGTCAATTTTCCACTTAACCGAGGGATGTTGAAGTGGAACAGCAATAAAAACGTGTTGAACAGTGAAAATATTTATTGAATTAAAATCAAAATTGTAGAAAAAACAAAATGAAGTATACAGTGTACGACGAAGCGAAAATTATTCATACAAAAACAATTGCAGAATATTTTCAAAAATCCAAAAGATGATGCAGCACAATTTACGAAAATAAGTTGTACAGACATGTACTTACGTCTAATTGTGGGTGTCAAAAGAATTAGAAGAAATTCAAATCAGACACTCAGACAATTGGGGTTGCAATTTTTGGGGAAAACTTACTGGAACATCCGGCGATCTAAGTGGAACGGCCCGGGGGAGAACTGCGGCTTACTTGGTGCAGCTATTTTAAGTGGAACATCTTCAGGAGGGGTTTTAATCTGAAAAAAAATAATTTCTGTTAGAAAAGAAATTAAAATCGGACGCTCAGACAATTAGGGTTGCGAATTTTGGGGAGAACTTACTGGAACATGCGGCGATCTAAGTGGAACGGCCCGGGGGAGAACTGTGGCTTACTTGGTGCAGCTATTTTAAGTGGAACATCTTCAGGAGGGGTTTTAATCTGAAAAAAAATAATTTCTGTTAGAAAAGAAATTAAAATCGGACGCTCAGACAATTGGGGTTGCGAATTTTGGGGAAAACTTACTGGAACATGCGGCGATCCAAGTGGAACGGCCCGGGGGAGAACTGCGGCTTACTTGGTGCAGCTATTTTAAGTGGAACATCTTCAGGAGGGGTTTTAATCTGAAAAAAAATAATTTCTGTTAGAAAAGAAATTAAAATCGGACGCTCAGACAATTAGGGTTGCGAATTTTGGGGAGAACTTACTGGAACATGCGGCGATCTAAGTGGAACGGCCCGGGGGAGAACTGTGGCTTACTTGGTGCAGCTATTTTAAGTGGAACATCTTCAGGAGGGGTTTTAATCTGAAAAAAAATAATTTCTGTTAGAAAAGAAATTAAAATCGGACGCTCAGACAATTGGGGTTGCGAATTTTGGAGAGAACTTACTGGAACATGCGGCGATCTAAGTGGAACGGCCCGGGGGAGAACTGCGGCTTACTTGGTGCAGCTATTTTAAGTGGAACATCTTCAGGAGGGGTTTTAATCTGAAAAAAAATAATTTCTGTTAGAAAAGAAATTAAAATCGGACGCTCAGACAATTAGGGTTGCGAATTTTGGGGAGAACTTACTGGAACATGCGGCGATCTAAGTGGAACGGCCCGGGGGAGAACTGTGGCTTACTTGGTGCAGCTATTTTAAGTGGAACATCTTCAGGAGGGGTTTTAATCTGAAAAAAAATAATTTCTGTTAGAAAAGAAATTAAAATCGGACGCTCAGACAATTGGGGTTGCGAATTTTGGAGAGAACTTACTGGAACATGCGGCGATCTAAGTGGAACGGCCCGGGGGAGAACTGCGGCTTACTTGGTGCAGCTATTTTAAGTGGAACATCTTCAGGAGGGGTTTTAATCTGAAAAAAAATAATTTCTGTTAGAAAAGAAATTAAAATCGGACGCTCAGACAATTAGGGTTGCGAATTTTGGGGAGAACTTACTGGAACATGCGGCGATCTAAGTGGAACGGCCCGGGGGAGAACTGCGGCTTTAAGATTAGTTTGTGCGGCTATTTCTCGTGGATTTCTAATCTGAAAATGCATCGTTGTGGTTTTAGATCACAATTTAATTACTGTCTTATATTCAGGGTTGTAGATATATCATTTATATCTATATTATTATATTTATATTTTCTGTGGTACCGAAGTCCTGTTTGGATAGATATCTACCACCCTTATTACCAATTGAGAATATTTATCGGAGACTGTGGCAAATTACAAAAATAATTAATTTAGAGAGACTCACCCCTTTTACCGGTTTTACCACAAAAACTAACACTAGCGGACACGTGTTTCGCCCACTTTTAATGTGGGCATTAGTCTCGCGTTGATAATGCCCACATTAAAAGTGGGCGAAACACGTGTCCGCTAGTGTTAGTTTTTGTGGTAAAACCGGTAAAAGGGGTGAGTCTCTCTAAATTAATTACCCTTATTACCATTAAATAAAACAAATTACTGCATCAGAGAGCTTGTTGTTTACTAAAGAAAAATCATGTTGCACTTTGTTTTCAGGGGGATGTTGAACGATTCATCAAACAATTTTGGCGAAGTCATTCAGTTAATTTTTTCGTATGAGTTTTGGTCAATTTTTCAATTTTTTTTTAAGTTACACAAATTACAAATTTACACTATAGGTATAACTAATAAAAAAGCATACTTGCATACTACTCTCTAAGTTCAAGTTACTAAAATTCATCAATTATTTTTTCTAAATTTTTAATACAGCTACATATGTACCTACCCTATGTTTGGTATCATTGCTTAAAAAGATGTTCATTACCTATCTTCAATTTTTTTTGTCGAAAACTAATTAATTCAATTTTTTTTGCGTTTCACTTGAAGTTAAGATATTACCTACAGAAGATGAATATTTAAAGTCGTAAAAAACAAAAACATACGTATTAGATACACATACATGTTAGGTACGTCCCTACATCTTTTTAAATTGCAATTTGTAAGTTTACATTCGTGTAGATAACATTTTTGTACAGTGTAAATAAACTGTTTACATAACAATTAATTATGAAGAAGAGAGATAACAATATTATACGTATAAACCTGCATGAACATATTTATCAAACACTGCTATTTATTTTGTGGAATTTAGGCTTTCACGGCCGGTGTCAACTAATGGAGCAGTACTTTCCGGGCAGATTGGCCTGGTCGATTATTTTGAAGAGTTCTTCGCAGTTAGAGACGAAACGTCTAAAACTCTTCACAATAATCGACCACTGCCAAACAGACCGGAAAATAGGTACTACAGGAATACCCCCGCAGATATGTTTATTAATAAATACTTAAACGTTCATTTCCATTATAACACATGGTGTTTAGGAAACGGTATGCTATTTTAATAGAAAAATTAGAAAGTTCATTGTGACTAAGTAAAGTATTTCCAAAATGACTTGGCGGTGTTTGAAGATGGCTTTCTCGCAAAGAGGTAAGGAATGAGCGACAATCAAATTCCTGTGCGATTGGGTAACGACTGCAAGAGAGCCCTTGTGAAAAAAATTGTAAATAATTATGAAGATATCATCGAAGTTAATTACAAATAAAATCCAAAAATTATCATTTCGTTTTAAGAACTTCGAGTCTGTATTTTACAAAACTGTGCTGTCCGCTGTTGTAATTTGTAGGACTTAGGAACCTATTACCTTCTAACGAAAATATTTGTATCAGTCCACCACGGCATGAAAACCCAATTCAACTTGCAAATAAATGTTTGCAATTTAGTGCTATTATAATGCTATAAGCCATTACTGTTTCTGTATATAGCTTTGTAAATTAAACAAAGGTCCTTTTACCTGCAGCGTTGTCCCTACTGCTGGGGAATTTTACTCGTTAAATTGTGATACTAATCTGACCCTTTAACTAATACAGATTCTACTTACTGTAACTTTTCCAAGAAACGGGGTGGATTCAAATAATGCAAGCGGGTAGATAATTTTTATGATGATAAATAAGCCTTACTTTATCATCTGTACAAGTATGTTTTTTGCAAGTATTACACATTTTCATGTTGAGATTTTATGAAAAGTAAGTAGATAATTCGTAAATTATTAATTCATCAAATAAATGTGTAATTGCATTTCATTAGTGAAATTACAATTTTACAATTTATAAAAAAAATCAATCACTAAAATTATTTTCTTTTATGTGTAGGAATGTTTAGCTTTTTTTCTTTTCATTTGAGTTTCTGATTGTGATGTCTAGACAACAATTATTAAGGAAATTAATCAATCGCTATGTGCTAATTTTAGATGTTTAATGTATGTGTAAGTATGTATGTACCTAAGCAGGTATTCTTTTGCAAGTGTAGCTCTGCAAAATTAATTCATTGTTTGTTTATTTACATTTCTTATCGAAATTACTCTTTAATAAGCTGAAAGCATATTAAGAGATTCGCTTGAAAATATTTATCGTCCTAGTCACCAAATCATTTTTTTTTGAATATTATATTGTAAAGGCATTTGACAAAATAATTAATTTTCGTCTGCAATTATAAAATTTAAAATTTCCAACAATAATTAATAAAAAATGTAGGTAGGTATATGGTACAACTTCACCAAAGTAATGACACATTTTTACTTTATTTTTAATAAATTTTGCAATGTTTATTTTAAATTTATTGTAAAAACAATTTCAAACAAACAAATCAATGTCTGTTACAAATTTAAATCTACTTCTAATCTACTTGCAGCTTGCAGATTGCATAAAATTTGTTGTATTTTTTAACACATTTACATGTGTTCGCAAAGAACTATTTCTTTCTTCTGAATGATACAGAAGTGTTTTTCAATATTTCAACAAATTGCAGTTGTATACATAATTTACGCCCATATTAATTAATTATAAATTAAATTATATCTACCTAAATACTTTATTAATTTTTTTGTATTTACATACCTTTTCAAATATCCGCTCTCATTTCTTCTTTTAAACGATATTGCACTGCACTAACATTTTTTCTTTTCCAATTTTTATTCATAAATACACAATTTTTTTTATTTTCTTTGCTTTTTTTACGAGAACGACTTTTAGACGTTTTAAATAAACATCCGGCTTTCCCCCGCATTATAAATTGTTATTGTGAGATAGGCAACCAATTCTCTATTTTTCAAAGAATTTCAAAAGTTTCATTTTATTGAATAGATGACCATCATTTCATTTTCATTTTTAGAATTACCTTACTGCTATGCAACCATTTTACTTAGTCACATAGGTGGTTACATATCAGTTACTGGCCCTCTGCCAGGTGTAACGGCAACTACTTTTGACAGCGGAGTTTTCACCCCATGAATGGTAACAACCAAATCACATCACCATGTTATAGGTTATGTTCACTAAAATTTCTCGATGAAAGTAATCTGTATTGCAGAAAATGTTACGTAATACTTACAGTACTTAATTTAACTTACATGAACTTTCATACAAATGCTTCCAAATGTTCAGCAACGCTCAAAAAAATCGAAAAATTCACCCTACAAGTTTCGTCCATAAGCTAATACCCTAGATGAGTTTATAGATGCGAAACTCGACTTTTAGCTTGAACGTCCAGCGCCACCTTCTCGGACGGCACCAGAATTAAAAGGAACTTGGAAAATATAGAACATAGAAAGCTACCTTACCGGCTATGGCGCGAAGTTTAAAATGGCAGGTTGGGAGGGGTTTTTATTTTTGGTTATTTCAATTTTAATTCGTTATCAAAATAAACACAATACATCGTGATAAAAATATATTTAAAAAAAATAATAATTACAACAATGTTTATATAACAACAGCAATAATTGTATGGAAAAAAATATTGCATGATTCTATTGTTGAAATTAGACGACAATTAGCATACCTAAATACGATTTTTGGTGTAGTGTATAATTATTGGTATTTCATTGCATGAGCAAATGCAGCCTACAAATCGGGCTTTCCCTCAGGGACGCGATAATCTATAAAAGTAAAAATCAATTTCCGCATACTCGTCGACTTTGAAATACTTACAAGGTAAATGGACACTTGGAACTGCACTCCGTTTGAGTCTACCATTAGCCCACTTACATGCAGGGTGAAAATGTTTCCCACATACACGGTAATTTCGAAGACTTTGGGAAGTCTTTCCCAAACTGTAGGGGAAAAAACCCTTTCCACTTATACATGTTGCATTTCTTCGTTCTTCGGAAAGGAATGCCTACAAAAATAATAATTAAGACATATTTACAATTCCTTAATAAAAATTAATTTGTTTTTACATTGTGGTAGCTTCTGGTATACACCCCTCAATGGAGCATCTTCCTTTCTTTAGTGCTTCCATTGTCTATAATTAACAATATATAATTTACTAACAATAATACCAAAAACATGAAGCGATAAACAGAAACACACCATTAACAGTTAAGTTATATTGTCCTTTTGGGGTCTTAATGATCGTAAGTTACCACAACTATTAAGTAACTTTATTTATTTATTAATAAATAACTGTGCATTAATGCAAAAACGCGACAATACAGGTACAATATGTAAAATATTATTTAAAAGACATAGGAAAATATATCTGCAAAGACAATTCATTCAATTATTTTTCTATCTTAAGTTAATTAATGTATATATTTTATGGATAATAGACTATAGACTATAATTATTTTTTGAAGTTAACAATTATATTTTCTCAAAGCAAGGATGAAATTATTCTTTAGTAACTTACCTTGAAAAAAGTAAAACAAACACTCTAAAAAGTTTTGAAAACAAACAACACACAATTTCAATGAATAAATATTAAAAAATCACAAAAACACGAATGAGTGGCTTCACCTGGCTTCACCGCTATTATTGGGGATTTTCATTTCAAATTTCAATTTCACAACCGAAAAACAATCTCACTGTAATATTCACCGACTGTAATTTGTATTCTGTAATGGTAGGTAATTTAGAAGAAGAATAGAAGTGCAGTTTAGCTTTTGGTGCCGTCCGAGAAGGTGGCGCTGTGTTCGCAGTTTCAGTACCCTGGCTAATACACGGACCGATGTTTTGTTTGGATCCCGCAAAAATGACCTTGATCGCGTGACGTAATACTAATAGAGCGTATTATGAATAAATAAGCGATTCTTTTTATAGATCAGAATCGGAGCTTTCCATATTCGTCTCGGAAATTACAATCAGGCCTGCTTTACAGTGAGCCCTTGAATAATAAGCTCTTAAAATTAGCTATGTGAAGCTGGCACCACAGTCTGGAAAATGAATTTCGAAAATGCCAAAATTAAGTGCTTTTTAGGTGCTAATTTATAAATTAGGTGCTCATAAAATGAAGAAAAGATATTTAAGATTCAATATTGTTGTGCTATCTTCACGTGAAGTTGCATCACATTGTCTATTTATCAATAGAAATCATATATATAAAAGGGCAGATTTAGGTGCTAATTGAGTGCACCTAATTTATAAGCGAATTAGCACTTAATTTGGCATTTTCGAAATTCATTTTCCAGACTGTAAATTAAAATTAGTTTTTTTTTTTGCCAAGGGCCGAATTGGCCATTCCGATACTATATGAAGTCGAACGATATGTGTCTGCCCCTGTGTCGACAACCAATCTTACAGCGTGGAGGTTTATGAATCCTGTAAATGTAAATGATTGGTATTATCTTCCGGGCTTTGAGGCCGTGGTCTAATGACTGCTTGGTAGTCTGATGTTTCGTCAGCGACTGCGGCTGACATCTTCAGAGATATTGCGGACGGCGGAATTGTTCTCCGTTGCGGAGTATTCTTAGTTGTTCGCTGTCGTCTACGGCTGCCGTTGCGACAGTCGCAATTTATGCCAAAAGTTTGGTGGGCGGGGCTACTTATGTATGTAGTGACCACGGTTATTAAACTAATACGGTTGCCTTACTTGCCGCCAACCAATCAAAGCGCACTAGCCGATGACGTATCTCCGAATGTACAGCATAGAGGAAAGATATGCGAAGTAAATGAAAAACGAAATATAATCTTTCACGTAATTGAAATTTGCCAGTTATAATAGAATCAGTCATAATTTTATTTGCATGTGCGTAGTAGAATTATTTTTATAAAATTATTACAATTTAGTAGTTCGAAAAGTGATCATAACACATTATGTACTTACTTTGAATTACTTATATTATTACTGGTGTCATTATTAGTCGCAGTTATATAATATTTTATACGTATGTAATGAGCGTATGTGTGCGAGAACGGGCAGTGTAGCGAGCGTATATGTGTACGAGAGCGAGCAGTGCGGCGAGCGTGTGTGTGTGCGATAGCGGCGACGAGAACCGACAGCAGATAAGCGGAGCTCAAAGAATGCCGGCGTCGGTCGGCGCTTTGATGACGATAAACAAGGCCATAAATTAGACGAACACAATAAGCACTCCAGTAAAGTCTAGTATGTCATTCTGGAACTTTCTGGATTGTTCCTAATCAGTATAAATACCTGTTGACGTGGCCAGTAGTTAGTCAGTTCACAGTGAGCTTCCGAACAAGTAATATAAATAGCGAACTACGATATACCGAGTGATATAAATACGCATTTTCCTTGTGATATAAATAAGTCGTTGAACTATTATTAGTGTTTAAGTGTTAAATAAATAGTTGTAAAATAAATATCCGTTAAATAAATAAGTTCTACTAGAAAAGTCGTTACATTGGTGTCAGGTGTGGGGTGCTCAGCCAATCGATCCCCCAAAGAAGAGAATTTTCTAGTAGAAGGAAAATAGTTAGATAAATCAAAATGCCGAAAAAGTTGTTGGAGTTGAAAGTTGCCGAACTGAAAAGTGAACTCGAGGAGCGAGACGAAGATACATCTGGTAACAAGCTCACTTTACAAGGGCGACTTGAGGAAGCTCTGATACGAGAGGGTTTCGATCCGAATATCTACGAATTTGAGGATGAACTAGAAAAGAAATTAAAAGAAAATTCAATGGAATTAGAAAGGAAACTGAAAGAAAATTCAATGGAATTGGAAGGGAAACTGAAAGAAAATCTGTAAAAGAAATTAACCGAAAATTCAAAGGAACTAAAACGAAATCTGGAAGAACTGAAAGAAAATTTGAGAGAAGAAGTTAAAGAAAATTTGGCCGAAACAGAACAGAATTTTGCAGGAAAATTTGAAGAATTAGATTCACGAATTAAAGAAATAGAAGAAAGGTTTCTATGTACGACAATGTCCGAACAGATCGATAATGAAGCCAGAAGTGTGAAGCAGGAGAATGGACACGGGGTTTCATCATATACGAAGCCACCTAAATTCGACGGGAAAACATCATGGACCACTTTCCTTAAGAAATTTGAAACGACCGCGAAGTCGAACGCATGGACGTTGGAAAATAAAGCCTCCGAGCTGGTTTGCGCGCTGCATGGTAATGCCGAGGAAATTTTGGATACCATACCACCCGAGAAATTGAACGACTATGAACACCTAGTGAAGAAATTAGAGATGCGGTATGGTCAGGCACATATGACGAGCGTCAGTCACGTGCAGTTAAGAAACCGACGTCAGAAGGCAGGGGAAAACCTGCAAGAATACGAGGCCGATATCGCTCGTCTGGTCCGCCTCGCGTATCCAGGTACTCCCGACGACAATCTAGAAAAGTTGGCTGTCGACTCTTTCATCGATGGGTTGAGGGATGACGACATACAACAGCGACTCCGATTAGATAGGCCAAAAACACTCGCTGACACGTTGGCTCGGGCACTGGAGTATGACGTCGTTAAACAGGCATCGCAACGGCAGGGTAGAGTGCGTGAGCTAAGGGAGGAGCCTGACGGTCGATACGAAGACAGACTAGAAGAAATAGTTAGCAGGATAGTGGGAAGACTGAATAAGAAACCGAGACCAATACGATGTTGGAACTGCGGGAAATTGGGACACGTAAGAACCGCTTGCAAGAACGAAGAGGTTACTCAAGAGCGCGTGCCCCGAGTTCCGGAAAACTGCAAGCACTGCAAGCGCCTGGAGGAACATGAAGAAGTCCGGAGGATAACCGTCACGGATGAACAATGGCATCCTGATAACATCAAGACGGAACAGGGTTCTGATCCGGTCCTGAGCTTGTTTCGGAAATGAAAGAATGAAGGCAGCCGACCGATCTGGCAAGAGATCGCCGCTAAATCTGGGGAGGTAAAATCGTTGTGGGCCCAATGGGACTCTATTGTTGAGGAAGATGGACTCCTGAAGCGAATAGTGGAAAACCGGAATGGTACTGAGAGCAAACGTCAATTGCTTGTACCGAAGAGCCTGGTAAAGGAAGTCTTGAAGTGCCTCCATGACGATGCTTCGGGGGGACATTTTGGTGTTAACAAGACCCTTGGAAGAGTCCGTGAGCGGTTTTACTGGGTCAATTGCAAAAAGGACGTTGAAGACTACGTTAGTGATCTTCGCAGAAGACTTGACGATATCCATGAGGAAGTACGTTGCCGGATGCAGATAGCTAGCGATCGCATGAAGGACACATACGATATACGGGCCACTGATGGAGGTTTCCAGGAGGGAGACATGGTGTGGTTATACAATCCACAGCCCCGTAAAGGTCTTTCGCCGAAGCTACAGCAGCACTGGGAAGGTCCATATACAATCGTCAAGAGAATAAATGACGTTATTTACCGGATTCGACGCACACCAAATGGAAAACCGAAGGTTGTCCATTTTAACCGTTTGGCCCCATATGCCGGTGACAATCACGAAGAAGCACGGATCAGGCTTATGCAAACTCGTTCTCCGGATCCCCAGTATGACGAGTTTACGGCCACGCCGAGCTTATATGCCAATTCCAGATTCGGTGTCACCCTCCGAGAGACCCGAAGATTTGTTTTCTGCTTCGGACTCGCTGGTTCATTGTGTGGCCAAAGACTTGAGGATGGATCGCGGTATTGCCACCGTATTCAAGAAGAAGTTTGGCCGCTTGTCAGAGCTGCGGGACCAACTCGGAGATGGAAAGAAAGTGCTAAGTCTGGTGGACGGGAACCGATTCACTTACTACCTAGTTACTAAGAAGGCGTCGTCTGAGAAGCCCACCTACCGCTCGTTATGGAATTCGTTGGTGGAACTAAGAGACCAACTGCTATCCACAGGTACCACAAGGTTAGCCATGCCAAGGATAGGATGTGGGTTGGATGGACTGAACTGAAGAGTGGTGCGGAGTATGTTGGAGGTCCTGTTCCGGTGGAGCGACGTCGAAATAACGGTATACACCAATAATCCCCAACGAGATCCCGCACAGCCAAGGACGGTGGATTGCTACTTCCATATGACGACTGGGTGCCTTAGGGGACAGAATTGCAAGTACCGGCATGATCCTTCGAAGGAACGGAAGATGTGATCCGGGACGGATCACCCTTAAGGAGGGGGCAGTGTAACAAGCTTATATGTGTACGAGAGCGAGCAGTGCGGCGAGCGTGTGTGTGTGCGATAGCGGCGACGGGAACCGACAGCAGATAAGCGGAGCTCAAAGAACGCCGGCGTCGGTCGGCGCTTTGATGACGATAAACAAGGCCATAAATTAGACGAACACAATAAGCACTCCAGTAAAGTCTAGTATGTCATTCTGGAACTTTCTGGATTGTTCCTAATCAGTATAAATACCTGTTGACGTGGCCAGTAGTTAGTTCACAGTGAGCTTCCGAACAAGTAATATAAATAGCGAACTACGATATACCGAGCGATATAAATACGCATTTTCCTTGTGATATAAATAAGTCGTTGAATTATTATTAGTGTTTAAGTGTTAAATAAATAGTTGTAAAATAAATATCCGTTAAATAAATAAGTTCTACTAGAAAAGTCGTTACACGTACATGCAAGTTTATGTACCTATAATGACAATAGCTATGGAAATGTAAAATATTTTTGGTTCGTTTTTATGAATTATCTATATATATATATACGGCATGTATACCTACAATCTCGTATTTTAACCTACCCTTAAGCACTAGTTCAGTTTATCAAACACTTTTAGTATGGTAAGTAGTCTATTATTAAAGAAAACTACAAGCGAGTAGCCGACACAGTATTGGCGTTGACTAAGGCCGTCCGCACACGGAGAGTATCGTCATAGACGCGTATTAGACGCGCTGTACGGAACGTGTACGCTTTTGTGCTGCTCACTTGTATTTTAATAGGGAACCGCACACGAGGCGTTAGCAGTAAGGAATCGTCAAAGCAGACACGCTGTAAATCGTCAGGCGTACAACAGTGTCAGTCGCTTAGCTGCATACGCTTAGGAAGGGTGGTATTTTACTTTAAAATGGCCGATAATAAAACCGTGAAATTTGTGAAATTAATCGTAAATTACCCCTGGTTGTACAACAATACTTAGGATGTTACCGAAAAAATATGGGGAGAAATATCCCGAATTATGGATTGTACAGGTAATATTATTATTTCGACGACGTAGGTACCAGAGCACCAATACCTCCTCTTCGTCGCTAGACATCGTGTCAACTGCCATTCATTTTTTAAAATTTCATACGATACCCGTACGTTTAATGTACGCCTCGCGTGCAGTTCTCTAGGCGTATAGAAATCGTCGCTGCAGGACGAATCTTGTACGCGTCTATGACGATACGCTCCGTGTGCGGACGGCCTAAGTCACCCGTAGCTCGTACATTCTGAACTACGCCACAACCTAACTAGACGCCTCTCTCCCCGCGCCAACAAGTTGATCGAAGTGAGACAACCGTATTACCACCGTGGTCGCCGCTAATATCAATCGGCTGCATTTTATGCAAGAAATCAAAATTACTCGAAATAATGTAAAACGTCATAATGAATTGAAAGCGGATAATAACGTGAATCGAATAACAAATCAAAATGTGCAGGTGCCACTTGATAAAGAAAAGTTATTCGTGTTCGATGTTTTTAGACTTTAGATTTTGTTTATGAACGCCCTATACAAATTACCTATGAATCTTATATTTAGCAAAACGTTAACCTTAAAATTCTACTAAATATAATCGGTAGAAATTTCAATGCTTACATGCTAAGTCATTTTCAATAAAAGTTTTGTTTTTTTATAAAAATTCTGATTGAAATGGTTAATTTTCTTCTGTGAATTATATTATCTCGAAAAGGGTTCATCCTAGGCATACAAGTTGGTTATCAAATTTAGCGTACCTACCTGTTAGCAAACTTGATATTTTAATCTCAAGATATTATATTTCTTCATTTCTTGTATTCTGAAAAGGGCATATGGTATTTTTCTTTTATCTAAACATCTGCAAGACGTAAATGCGTCCAGAATGTAGGCGCTCATGTTCCTAACGTGAATTATATTCTTGAACTGCCCTCGTATATAATAAGTTATATTCTATCTAAATGATATTGATAACACTATTTGTGAATATATCTATTATTGTAATAACGATACTATAAATACTAGAGTAGCTATAGAGATTTATGCTATTTGTAATAAAATCTTGCCACTTTAAAGTTGTAGTTTCAAATAAAAATTATTATTTCTGAAATCTTTATTCTCAAAGATAAAATTGGCGCTGCGAACAGGATAGTGTCGGTCGGTACGCATAAAATCGGGGTTATTCGTGCTGATCTGAACTTAGTTCTTTAACACTATAAAAAGAAAAGAACCGTAATTTGAAGACGTCGTTACCATCGAGGGTAGCAACTGATCTTCTGAAAAAGTACAACAAGTAAGTGGGCATCCTTTTTACCTTAGTATCCTCTGCAGAATCAGAACTGTAGTGTATTTATTTTAATAGGAATATTTTTGTAAGAGAAATTAATTTTATTCAATTATGACGACCGAAAGAACTTCCATAATTCTAGCTGATAAGGTAGGTTCCTTATTACCCAAATTTGACGGGAATTCGTTAAAATTACAAAGTTTTATAAATGCTTGCGATATCTTTCACAATCGTTACGGTAGAACACAGGACAACAGTTAAAGTGAATATTGTTATTGTTTAATAAGAAGTAAAATAGTGGGTTTAGCTGATGACTATTTAGTATGTAGGCCAGATGTTGATAATTGGAACACAATAAAAATTACTTTACAACAAAGGTTTGGGGATCATATTGATAGGCAAACCTTGTTGTTAGAATTTTTGCACATGGTCAGAAAACCAAATGAATCCATTTTTGAATTTGTCGAGAGGGTCAAACAAAAACAAGTTAAATACATTAAATTGAACTCAATTAAAAAACCAACTACAAATTACCACAAATTATGTGGAAAAAGGTATTGTTGTCATCATGTCCCCGGCGGGATTCGAACCCGCGTCTCTGGCTTTACGCGCCATTGCTAATAGTTATTAATAATAATATACATTGATCCGACGATTCAGTGACTTTGTAAGTACGTTTCGTCGATGTTATTGTCATCATGTCGCCGTAGCTTAGTTGTTAGAGCAATGGTGCGTAAAGCCAGAGACGCAGGTTCGAATCCCGCCGGGGACATGATGACAACAATACCTTTTTCCACATTAATTTGTGGTAATTTGTAGTTGGTTATTTAATTGAGTTCAATTTAATGTATTTAAAATACGCCACTATTTAATATTTCATTGTTAATAGTTAAAAACAAGTTAGACTAGATTTAAAAATTCAGAGCGATGACAGTGTTCAAGTATAATTAAAAGATTAAAACCTTTGTTAATTGAACAGAACGAATTGCATTTCATCGATATTATAAAAGGTAATGTACCGTTCGATCTTAGGAAATATTATTCAATTTAGGAATCCTAACAAATCACAAGATTTGATGATAATAATTACACAGTATGAATATGAGTGTCAAAGGTTGAATCGTTTTAAAAAGGCTAATTTAGCTATAAACAAAGACCATTCGAAATTTTCCTCTAGCAAACCTACAAATTATCAAAGTCCTTTTCCAACTCATATTCCTAATTTCAGTAATTCACACATTAATAATAAACCAAGTTTCCCTAACAATCATCCACGGTTCAGTTTCCAACCAAATCAGATACCATTCCCGAGACAACCTATTAATATGCCTGCTCCTAGACCTATCCCACAAAACTTTCCAACAAACGAACAAGTTTTTGGAAAATCTCAAAATGTTTTTGCACCCAAAGGTTATGTTCCCAATCAACCTAAACCCACACCTATGTCCATAAGCACTAGGAATACAACTAGATCAAATCAACCTAGTAATTATTTTAAACCAACGGGTCCGCGTAATTTTATTTCTCAAGAATTATTTAATACAGAGGTGAACGATGAAAATTTAGTGACGGTTAATGATAATGCTTGTGATCATTCTGATCCAGACTATTTAGAACAGTTACCACCCAAAACCGAAGAAGATGTGGAACCTGAATTCTCGGATAGTAATCTTTATGAAAATGAAAAATTTTCAGGAACTTTGTTTCTACCAAGGAATCAGATAGATTTAAACTGCTTAGAAATAAACCAATTGCCTTATGTTAAAATAAAAGACCCACCTTTAAAATTATTGATTGATACGGGAGGAGGTGTTTCGTTATTAAGACCTTCTATCGTAGAAACCTTTTTTCCAAATTCCATTATAAAAAAACCGTTTGTAATTAAAATTGCGACAGGCGAAACAAATCACAATTATCAAGCCAAATTAGAGGCTTTTCCTGAATTTAATACCTACCTCAAAAGAAATTAGTTTTCACCTTTTTGATTTTCATGAGTACTACGATGGCCTTTTAAGATTACCTTATCTAAAAAATTTAAAAATTAATGTGGATTTGAAAAACAATTTTATTTATAATGACAGTTTCAAAATTCCACTTTATTTTGACAGGCCTAAAACCTTTCCTTTCAGATTTGAAGTGGGACCAAATGAAGTGATAATAAAAAATTTACCGGTTTCGGTTCCCGGCGGTGAAATCATAATTTTAAATCAACAACTAGAGTCTATTAGTATACCCGAAACCTTAACAAATAGTAAGGCAGGTAGAGGGAGTCTTGCCCTACAGAATAAAACCAACAAACGTGTGGTGGTTACAATGTTGGAACCTTTGAAGTGTCACAAATTTGAAAAACAAGACTTTGAGTGTTTCTTTTGCGAAGATGTTATACCTAAGATCGAAAGTAATACTAGTGATATAACAAAGTTACTGAGAGTAGACCATTTAAATAGTGAGGAGAAGAGAGAACTTTTTAAATTATGTAAAGAATATTCTGACATATTCCATTATAAAAATTCTAGATTAAGTTTTACTAATCGAATTAAACACGAGATTAAAACCACAGATAATGTCCCTGTTCATTCAAAATCCTATAGGTATCCCTTTATTCATAAGCAAGAAATACAGAAACAGATAGGTAAAGTATTAGATGACGAAATTATTAGGCCTTCTCAGAGTCCGTACAGTTCACCGGTCTGGATAGTACCAAAAAAGGTTGACGCAAGCGGAAAAAGAAAATGGCATGTTGTCATAGACTATCGCAACCTTAATGAAAAAACTATTAACGATAGGTACCCTCTGCCAAATATTTCAGACATTCTTGATAAATTGGGTAAATGCCAGTACTTTTCTACCATCGACTTGGCGTCCGGTTTTCACTAAATCGAGATGCATCCGGATTCGATTGAGAAAACCGCATTTTCCGTGGAAAACGGTCATTACGAGTTCACTCGAATGCCGTTCGGCTTAATAAACGCACCGAGTACCTTTCAGAGGGTTATGGATAATGTTTTGCGCAATCTACAGGGTAATATTTGTTTGGTATATATGGACGACATAGTCGTATTCTCTAGCTCTCTCCAAGAACATGTTTCTAATATGGGGAAAATTTTTCAACGACTGAGAGAAGCTAATTTGAAAGTACAGCTTGATAAATCAGAATTTCTGAGGAGAGAGGCCGAGTTTTTAGGACACGTAATAATAATATAATAACCCCAGGAGGAACGAAACCCAACCCAAAAAAAAATTCGGCAGTAAAAACTTTTCACTTCCAAAAACCGTTAGAGAAATAAAGGCATTTCTGGGTCTCACGGGTTATTATAGGAAATTTATAAAAAATTACGCCAAAATCTCTAAGCCCTTAACACAATGCTTAAAGAAAGAAAGAAAAATAATTCACGACCAAAATTTCCTTAAAGCTTTCCAGGAACTAAAAAATATTTTATGTAACGAACCACTGTTACAATACCCGGATTTCACCAGGCCGTTTGTTTTAACTACGGACGCATCCAATTTCGCGTTGGGCGCTATTTTAAGTCAGGCCCCTATTGGTAGCGACAAGCCTATTGCTTATGCTAGTAGGACTTTAAATGATGCAGAGTGTAACTACAGTACAACAGAAAAAGAATGTTTAGCGGTTGTCTGGGCGACAAAACATTTTAGGCCCTATTTATTCGGACGGAAATTTACGGTGGTCACAGATCATCAACCCTTAAGGTGGCTCATTTCCATAAAAGACCCTCAGTCAAAATTTGTAAGATGGCGGCTTAAACTCGAGGAGTACAATTATGACATAGTACACAAAAAGGGTAAATTAAACACTAATGCTTATTCAGAGTTTAAATCGATCTTTTCGAAACACTAGACGAATTAGATTCAATAATAGCAGAACCAGGTGACCAAACTAATGTAGTAGAATTGGATAGAATTATTAACGAATTATCTAATAGTGATAAAAATAATTTTACTGCACCGAATGAAAGACCCCTTAGTATTAACGAGACCGTGCACTCTTCGGATGAAAACCCCGTCGTTAACATGATTATTAGCGAAGATGAACCATTAAATCATTTTAAAAAAAAATTTGTAATTTATAGAACAACTACAGCAGTTAATCCCACAGTAAAGGTTTCCAAAATTTTCGATAACCAAAGAATAGGACTAACTATCCCCGCTTATAATTTTGAATACTTCACATTGGATTTTTTGAAAAAAAATTTGGATATGAAATTGGTTAACGCATTTTATTTTAAATCCCCCGAAGTAATTTCAAAATTCACAAAAATTCTCATACAAAATTTTGACCCAAAACATTGTAAGTGCATTAGGACTAACATTATTTTAGACGATATTGAAGATGTAAATAGGCAACAGGAATTAATTAAATACTATCACGAAGGAAAAAAGGCTCATAGGGGCATAACAGAAATGACAAAATCATTAACTAGTGAATACTATTGGTTAAAAATGAAGGACGATATTGTAGACTATGTAAACACTTGTGTAACTTGCCAGAGGGTAAAATACGAAAGACAGCTCCCAAATCTAAAATTCTCCCCTACGCCTAAAGGGAATTCACCTTTTGAGCACATTTATATAGACACTTTTTCCTTAGAAAAAATTCATTTTCTTACTATTGTAGATAGTTTCTCAAGATTTGCACAGGCTTATGAAACTAGTTTGTCCGTACCTGACATCCTAAAAAATTGCTAATGTTCGTTTCCCATTTTGGAATTCCTAAAAAGATTACCTCAGATAACGGGACTGAGTTTAGAAATCATCTTTTTATTGAGTTTTAATAAGTAACTTAATGATATACGCAATTTTAGGGCACAATAATTCCATTCACTCTTCAACTAATTTTACCCCTTTCCAAATTATAAAGGGAGATTTGGACGGAATGGACCCTTTTGATATATAGGAAAGGCAAATAGTAACTGACTTTGTAAACGATCATACGCGAAATTTGAAATTAATAAAAACTAAAATGGATGAATTAACAAAGAAAAAAACTAATAATTTAAACAAACTTAATGACCATAGAAAAGACCCTCCTGTTTTAAACCCCACAGATCATGTCTTCATAAAAACTAATCTTAGAAGCAAAACTAAACCAAATTACGAACAACAGAAAATGAAAAATCAAACACCTTTCAAAATAACTACAACGGATTCTCGAATTTTTCATAAGGAACAATTAAAACCAAAACGTTTTGTTTCAGACAAACAAAAATAGATAAGATGTTGCTCATTGTCTTCTGGTTTGTTTGGACGGAAGCCATAAATATTATCCCTATCAATAATCCAATATTTCCCATTAAAATTGGTCCCGCAGTTTTAACAAACAACAAACATACTTTTGTTTATAGTTTAAATTTAGAGGAGATAAACTCTCAGATTCTAAAATTAAATAACCATCTAGAATCAATAAGATATATAATAAGTTTTTGGAATATATCTCGATCTCAATATGAATCTAATTTACAAATTTATGTAGATAAGGGGTTAGCGATAGAGAAGGAATGCAATTCAAAGTTCCAAATATTGATGCCAAACAAAATTAAAAGAGGATTGTTCAATCTTATCGGCAGCACTGCAAAATGGTTGTTCGGTGTTATGGACTCAGACGATAGTGAAAGATACGATAACATTATAGACAAATTAAATAAATTTAATCGAACAAAACAAAAACACTAAGTTTTAACTTCCACAATTTATTGATCACTTTTCATATGTTTCGCCAACACTGTGGCTTCTTCAGAAGTACATTTTATACTTAAAACTACTTACTAATAAATTCTTATAAATAGTCTTCCTAAGGTGGTACATCAGGATTAGGGAGAGGGAAAAGGTTTAACAATGGCGACTGGTTTAAATCTAATTGTTCATTAATTAATTTATTTGTGTTCTTATGTTTATTTATTTCTTTGGATTCTAATAACGTAAGTTTTAAACTTTTATTTTCGTAATGTAAAATTTTTAAATTTGAATTAAATACATGATTATTTTCTAAAACATGTTTGGCATAGTTCGAATCCTGTTTTTTATTTTTATATGACCTAAAATGTTCATTTAAACGAATTTTAAAATTTCTGCCCGTCTGACCTACATAGATTTTTGAACAAGAACCACAACTAAGAAGGTATACGCCGGATTTTGAAAAATTGTCAGTCTTGTCCTTATTATTCTTTATATGGATACTGAGGTTATTGTTAGTTTTGAAAGTTACATTAATATTGTTGTCTTTCAGAAATTTACTAATTGTTAGTGACGGCTTTCATATATATATGTTAAAATTTTAAATGATTTATTTTTATTATTAATGGTGAGTGGGAAAATATTTGAAATAATATGATTATATGAAATTTTTTTGTAAGAGAATGTCAATGATGTTTGGTTTATAATTATTGTTTACGGCTAATTGTTTGATTAAATTTAATTCTAAATTATAGTCTGTTTTCGACATAGGAACTTTAATTAATCTATATAACATGCTGTAAAATGTTGAGTACTTATGTTGATAAGGGTGACAAGATGAGTTATGTATGATAATATCTGTATGGCAGGGTTTATGAAAAATTGAAAATATGTGTTTATTATTTTGTTTAGAAATGGTTAAAGTCGAGAAAGTTAATTTTATTATTATTTTCGGTTTCCATAGTGAAATTGATGTTTTCATGAATATTATTAATTTGGTCGAAAAACTTGTGTAATTGTCTGTCGGATCCTTTAAAACATACTATAATGTCATCGACATACCTGAAGTAATAAAGGCAACTTTCGAATAGAGGTAGCTTTTGCATAACCGATTCCAAATGGTAGAGAAATATTTCTGCTAACAATGGGCTTAAGGGATTTTCCATTATTAAACCTGTGTTACCTGTGTAAATATTTGAATTAAATTGAAAATAATTTTGTTTAATACACGTTTCTAGAAGTAATATGATCTCATTTTTAATAACAGGATTAGTATTTTTGTGTTCTAACATATTTTTGACAATTTTAATTGTTTCTATAGGGGGTACGGACGGAAAAATATTTTTTATATCAAATGAGACAAATTTGGAGTTTTTAGGTAACTTGATATCTTTTATGTTCTGTATTAATTCTAAGGAATTCTTAATAGTAAACTTATTACTAAAATTACAATGAGTATTTAAGATCGATATTAAATGTTTCGAAAGTTTATATTATACCCAATTAGACCAGTAGTATCATTTATTACAGCTCCTTCATATAGACTTTCGAAACATTTAATATCGATCTTAAATACTCATTGTAATTTTAGTAATAAGTTTACTATTAAGAATTCCTTAGAATTAATACAGAACATAAAAGATATCAAGTTACCTAAAAACTCCAAATTTGTCTCATTTGATATAAAAAATATTTTTCCGTCCGTACCCCTTATAGAAACAATTAAAATTGTCAAAAATATGTTAGAACACAAAAATACTAATCCTGTTATTAAAAATGAGATTATATTACTTCTAGAAACGTGTATTAAACAAAATTATTTTCAATTTAATTCAAATATTTACACAGGTAACACAGGTTTAATAATGGAAAATCCCTTAAGCCCATTGTTAGCAGAAATATTTCTCTACCATTTGGAATCGGTTATGCAAAAGCTACCTCTATTCGAAAGTTGCCTTTATTACTTCAGGTATGTCGATGACATTATAGTATGTTTTAAAGGATCCGACAGACAATTACACAAGTTTTTCGACCAAATTAATAATATTCATGAAAACATCAATTTCACTATGGAAACCGAAAATAATAATAAAATTAACTTTCTCGACTTAACCATTTCTAAACAAAATAATAAACACATATTTTCAATTTTTCATAAACCCTGCCATACAGATATTATCATACATAACTCATCTTGTCACCCTTATCAACATAAGTACTCAGCATTTTACAGCATGTTATATAGATTAATTAAAGTTCCTATGTCGAAAACAGACTATAATTTAGAATTAAATTTAATCAAACAATTAGCCGTAAACAATAATTATAAACCAAACATCATTGACATTCTCTTACAAAAAAATTTCATATAATCATATTATTTCAAATATTTTCCCACTCACCATTAATAATAAAAATAAATCATTTAAAATTTTAACATATATAGGAAAGCCGTCACTAACAATTATGTAGTAAATTTCTGAAAGACAACAATATTAATGTAACTTTCAAAACTAACAATAACCTCAGTATCCATATAAAGAATAATAAGGACAAGACCGACAAATTTTCAAAATCCGGCGTATACCTTCTTAGTTGTGGTTCTTGTTCAAAAATCTATGTAGGTCAGACGGGCAGAAATTTTAAAATTCGTTTAAATGAACATTTTAGGTCATATAAAAATAAAAAACAGGATTCGAACTATGCCAAACATGTTTTAGAAAATAATCATGTATTTAATTCAAATTTAAAAATTTTACATTACGAAAATAAAAGTTTAAAACTTACGTTATTAGAATCCAAAGAAATAAATAAACATAAGAACACAAATAAATTAATTAATGAACAATTAGATTTAAACCAGTCGCCATTGTTAAACCTTTTCCCTCTCCCTAATCCTGATGTACCACCTTAGGAAGACTATTTATAAGAATTAAAGTTAAAACTTAGTGTTTTTATTTTGTTCGATTAAATATGTTAGACTTCCATCAAGTAAGTATCCGCTAATTCAATACAAATTAAAAAAAAAATTAAATAAAGATCAAAACCTAATGCACAATGATCACGAGAATCAAGTTTCTATAATACGTAGTTTAAACAATGCTTCTTTGACAAATATGATGTTATTGAAAAGAAATCAAAATGAGATAGGTATAAAATTAAATTCACTACAAAACACAACCGATAGTTTGGAGCAAGATTTAGATAATTATTTTAAATATCAAGTAATATTGTCACAGATTATATATTCATATGAAATTATGATTACATTTTTGAATAACATACAAGAAGCCATAATATTTAGCCAAATCCATATGATTCATTATTCGTTGTTCGATAATAAACAGCTAGCTGAATTAAGTAATACATTATACCAGCTATATCCGAGGGAAACTATTTTTCACGTGGAATCTCTTTCTAGTTATTTTCAAATAATGGGAATACAATTTCTCAAAAAGAATAAAAATTTAATATTTGCACTACATGTTCCACTAATTAAAAGAGAGGAATTTTCTCTTTATCATATCCTTACTATCCCTTTTAAAACCCATATTTTGATTCCACTCAAACCCTATCTTATGCTCGCTGAAAGGAAATACTATTATATGGATGAAGCGTGTCCACGGGTGGAGGGTACTTTCCTATGCAGATCGACTACCCTGGAAACATCAGATGATTCCTGTGTTGTTCCTGTTATGAAAAACTTGCCGGAAAAATGTGAATTTTATTCCCTTCAACAGGGCGACACCCTGATAGAACAGGTTGCCAACGACGAACTTCTGGTGGTCCCAAACCAATCTACAGTAATAAAAAATTCCTATGAAGTGCCAAGTGCGCGAACGGTCAACCAACCCGTATTAATAAAAGAAATCAGTGCAAAGTGCGATTTAAAGATCGATGAAAGGTCTATTCATTTAGAAACGACGCCTCTACGGGGAAATGGACTAATTTTACCGGAAATACCAGTCCCTAGCCAGGTTGGTAGGGTGGTGCACAGTTTGAAATTGACGACTTTGAAATTTGGCAAACTGAAGGAACTGCAAAAGCAAGTGGAAAATTTTGAGTGTTCATTCTCTGTTGGAAGTACATTCTATTCATCATTATTCTTATTATGTATTATTGGTCATTTTTGTAATTATAGTAAGTTTTGTTATATATTTCAGAGGTAAATGTTGACTTAATTTTCGAAATAATAGGTCTAATAAAATGGAAGAAATAATGCTTGAGGACAAGCAACCAGAAATTACACCTGTAATTTCTGATTTAATGAGGGAGGAATTATATTCTTGAACTGCCCTCGTATATAATAAGTTATATTCTATCTAAATGATATTGATAACATTATTTGTGAAGATATCTATTATTGTAATAACGATACTATAAATACTAGAGTAGCTATAGCGATTTATGCTATTTGTAATAAAATCTTGCCACTTTAAAGTTGTAGTTTCAAATAAAAATTATTATTTTTGAAATCTTTATTCTCAAAGATAAAATTCGTGGGAACGGGTCCTAATCTAGGCCTAAGACAGATTTATGGTGAACTGATACATGAAAATGATTTTTGGTATAATCCACATGCAACCCTGACCACCCAGTTTATGGGAAATATGTTTGGCATCATCCAGTTTGCTTTCTGTTCGCATCGAAGTAGTTTCGGTCGAGAGTGCGTTCCCGTGGGTGTGATTTGTGTTAATAAACTATCGAAAGGACCATTATTTTAATATATGTGTTTTGGATAACTTTCTCAACAATTGTTTGGTGAGTCGTTATTTCTCACTGAGTACCTATTTATACCTATCTACATATTCACACACATATTTCTTTAGTGAGCTGATATTTCTCACTGAGTATCTATTTACATATTTATTTGAGTACTAATTGATATCATTTATTGAGTAGACATTGTAATTTGAGTATCTACTAATTAACAAGTAACTGAGCATGTTGATAATGTAATAACAAGTTGGTATTGCAAAACTTCTTGTACTTATTGTTCAGTACATACAGATCCTTCTTAAGATCATTATTACTCGATAATTCGCAGAACAATGTTCTGGTGCGTTCTGTTCGCACCGTCATTCCTTACTGTACCGTTCAAGGGTTATTTTCCCGATCCTGAACTGGTCGCATACAAAATAATTGAAAGGTATGATATACCGAGTCTTCGTTCGAGTTCCGCCGAATACACTGCCCGTACAGCCCGCACAGAGCACGTTTGTTTTAGGTGCAGATGCTCCTGAATTGTTATAGATGCATCCGCCGTTACGAGCCCAGGTTTACATGTGGTACGCAATGTATATTGACCTGAAAGGGGTGAGGTAATTAGGCATTACATATATATAATTGGTGCATTTTAATACACGCTAACGATCTTGGCGTTAGGCTGTTTTGTGATGTTCTAGGTATCATCATTTTGCTTTACAGCTTGTCCTATGGGTCACCTTTGTGTGTTAACCAGACACCAACTTTAACCGTGTCCTATGGGTCACTTTGTGTGATAACCAGACACCAACTTTAACCGTGTCCTATGGGTCACTTTGTGTGATAACCAGACACCAACTTTAATTTAGTGTCCTATGGGCTATCACGTGATAGTAACCAGACACGTGCCCTATGGGTCACCCAGTGGTGATAACCAGGCACAGTGTCCTATGGAGTAATCCGGATTAGGGGCCAGGCACCGCGATTTCGTTCTACATCTTTGGGGACTACCCCCGTATTTTGATATGTTATATTATGTTATGTTATGACTTAATATGTTGTATATCTTGTGCTCTGGGTTGACGTGACACATATGTGGAATCGTTGGCTTTGTGTGTATAAGGCTCATCCATTTAAACAGTACTATTGTATATCTTCTGTGGTATTACTTATGTACTTAGTACTGGTGAGGCTTTCCCGAGGTTTATCCCTCTGGCCTTCTGATTGGACGTTGTTAAACTATTTAATAGTTGCGTAATGTACAAGTATTCGTCATAGTACACTTTCCCTGTGCGATCTGTTGAATCGCACTTATGGGGTTGTCTCTGAGTTACATTCCAGTAATTATTTGTATGACGATGTAGTGCATGACGTTGTTTGAATACAGTTGAAGTATTTACCTATATTTGACACTGTGGTATCTGAGAAAATTCATACAGATGTAAGTGGCATGATAAATTACAGTAGCACATTGGCAAATTAGTCAATTACACGTGCTTAGGTGCTCATACTGTTTTCCCATACTTTAATATAGATATTCACGGCCAAAGGGTTGGTGTCAACGACCGACCGAGTGATCAGCTGGCCGTTAACGCCCTCAATACGGACAATAAGGTAGGAAGTCCCTATCCTTTATTTAGCCCTCTCTGCTGGTGGGTCATTGTGAATTTGACCATTCGAGATTCCTGACACATACAAAAAAAAATTTGTATATTTTTGAATTGGCCTCTAACATACCTAATATTTTACGTTTTAGTCGAATTCGGCGTAAGAAATATACTCGTAGATACTGTTTCATTTAACATTTAACTAGAGAGTTTAACTTGCGGTATAACCGGAAGTGCTATAAAGTTGAAAATATTTTAAGTATTTGGATAATGTATTATATTTGCTACAATATTTATTTTTTTTTTTCAAAATTTTCTTACAATTAGTTCTCCATAAATGTCTAGTAAGCCACTAACTTTGGAAATACAAATAAATACTTTATAGGTTTTCACATAGTCTCCCTGACCCACCTCGGACTCCAATGGTTAATTACAAAGGCATGATATTTTATTTCAAATAAATGTAATTTTCGTAAAATATATTTTATACATAAACCAATTGATGAAACATACTGATAGTTCACCGTTCAAAGTTTTAAATCTTTTTAATAAAAGTTTCTTATATCTATAGCATTTTTTAAAAGTATAGTTTTTGTCAGTAACGCATTTATATTACATTTTCTTTTCAAAAAATTTGTGTGGTTGTTGAGGTAAACCAAAAACAATTAAAAATAAAACTATGTATCCATTCACAATTTTTCATGCTACGCAGTTTCCACCTACATCGTCCTCCCAGTTAGTGCCAGAAACATCAATGGTGTGCAATGGAAATGCCATACACTGTATTAGCACACAATGTGAAGCGTTGTAATATTTTAGAGTAACCATTCGTTTGATGTGTAAATAGTAAAATAAAGTGATTTACTCAGGTACTATAAATATTATTAGGGAACTTTTAAACATTAAAATTTACCAAGCGCTTTACATCGTCATATGAGGTGGTATCTTATCAGATTTTTCTCGCGAAACATTTTTATAAATGTATGAGACAAAAAAGAACCAAATAATGCATGCCGATTTCAGGTACTATCTTACATTTAATTATCGTGCAAGTACCTAAGTATTCATTCATGTTGTTATTCTAGGCTTGTTAAAGTAAGTGACACACTGTCAGTTTTGTATATCGCAATGCAGGAACCACGACAAAATGTTGCGAAAAAAAAGTCTGTTAATTTAGACGAAGCTATTGAAATGACCGGTAAGTATAGCTAACACTATTTAGATTAAAGTAATATTTTACTAGTTTAGAGAAAACACATTTTAATTTAAAATAAATTCAAGAAATAAATAATACGCTTGGTATTGTTTCATTATTTTTATTTGAAAAAACTCTAACATATGTTTCGGCTATTATGCCATTTTCAAATAGTTATAGAGTAACTAAATCAGAATGGGTAAAATTGTTTCCTTAAATAGACCGAAATATCTGGATTGCTAGTGATAATATTATTCTGAATCTTCTCTGCCTGTAACAACTTTTAATAAGGGGGAAACCCCGAAATCTATTTGGTCGTTCAATAAAATTTTATTATTGTTATTTGCTCTTGTAATTTCAAGTATTTCTAGTAAATCTAATCCTTTACCTTTATTTTGTGTATGTAGCAATTTGAAATTATTTATGTCTAAAGAATATTATTTTGAAAGAAATGGTTTACAAAGTTAGTAAAAAAATTTTACCCATTCTGATTTAGTTACTTTATAACTTTGAAAATGGCATAATAGCCGAAACATATGTTAGAGTTTTTTCAAATAAAAATAGTGAAACAAAACCAAGTGTATTATTTATTTCTTGAATTTATTTTGAATAATGTTTCACCAAGAGTTAAGCCAGAACACAATTAACATTTTAATTTATTCATCAAAATCCCATTTGACTTACACATTTTACACAACGTTTATAATGTAGTTCTAAACCCTTACAAAACAGTCTGTATCTTGGTCTACAACCTCAACGAGTCATACGACTTCATAATTTGTCGAAAATCTTTTGCCCATCAAATGTTTTTTGAACTTTAGGAATAAATAGTCGACTTAAGGGTGCTAAATCGGGAGAATAGTTTGCTATCTGTATAACCCCCTTGTTCAATACATTATACTGTCACGTGATGAGTGATTTATATGTTATTTTAGGGGGTTAAGATTTAATACTTGTTTGTACCAATGGCTTTATTGAGCATGGGGTACATACGCGTAATTTTAATAACAACAAAACAATCATTAAAAATAACTAGAAACAAAGACAACAATAATTAAATAACAATTAGAATAAAAGACACCTACCTTACTAACTACACAGTAAAAAATCTGTAGTCAAATTAATACAAATAGGGTGTGGACCTGTGGGCACATAGTAATTTTAACAACTGGGTTTGTAGTTAAATCTACTAAGAAATATTTTGTTAATTAACAAAAAAATATTGCTATTTCAACATGAAGTATTAGTTAAATATGCGTCAAGTATTAGCTGATTTACATCAAATATATTGTCTATACTTCAATTTTAGGTTGTGAAATTAATACTTATACTACTAATAATGTCGAATTCACAAAATAGTTTTGTTAAAGTTTTAAGCAAATAATAAAAAGTTTAACGGTAGTGTTTTTTGAATTTAATATTGCAAAATTGTTACATCTACAAGTTGATGTACATGCATACTTGTTTTGTAGAATAAAAGCATGCTGCGTGCTTCTTAAAAGCGCACATAAGCAGTTCCAACTAACCATCACGTCGCGTCACCTCTTCAACGGACGAGTTCACTGAACAACCCTAGTTGGGTATGTGAGCGCCATCTATGGCGGTTCACGATACATTTATAAGTTTAAAATTAACTTTAAATTAAATTTCAACTTTGCTGGAAACTTATTCATAATAACAACTTGCTCGAAAGCAACACATAACCCATTTATGAAATAAGAAAACTGTATCTGTAAAACAAATACTTATTTGAAGGTTGTAGACACATTTGTGTTGAAAATAATACACGTAGATTGTCGAACTTCCATGTCTTTATTGTTGAGAATTACAACGTTTCGACTGGTATGGTATCTCCAGTCGTCATTAGGTAATGGAGATACCATACCAGTCGAAACGTTGTAATTCTCAACAATAAAGACATGATGGAAGTTCGACAATCTACGTGTATTATTTTCAAATACTAACCCTACAGGATACATTAAATACTTTCTTAAAAGATAAAAGTAAGAGAAATACAAACTTCTGTGTATTACTTTTTTGAAATTTACTGAGGATAATGAAGACCATTATAATTTTTCTTGATACTTGTAACGAACATGATTGCATCCTGAAAGTATAAGTAAATGACAAATTGGCAAATTTGAATGATTGCGATATTCAAGTGAATAAGTTGAAAATATTTAAATAACTATTTTATTCTGAATAAGTAAGAAAAACTGCAACTTCAGTAACAGTATTGTAACAAGCGTATATGTGTGCGAGAGCGAGCAGTGCAACGATATCCGACAGCAGATAAGCGGAGCTCAAAGAATGCCGGCGTCGGTCGGCGCTTTGATGACGATAAACAAGGCCATAAATTAGACGAACACAATAAGCACTCCAGTAAAGTCTAGTATGTCATTCTGGAACTTTCTGGATTGTTCCTAATCAGTATAAATACCTGTTGACGTGGCCAGTAGTAGTCAGTTCACAGTGAGCTTCCGAACAAGTAATATAAATAGCGAACTACGAAATACCGAGTGGTATAAATACGCATTTTCCTTCTGATATAAATAAGTCGTTGAATTATTATTAGTGTTTAAGTATTCTATTAGTATTTAAGTGTTAAATAAATAGTTGTAAAATAAATATTCGTTAAATAAATAAGTTCTACTAGAAAAGTCGTTACAGTATAATAGCGTAACGTCAGAGCTAATTATCTCATTGAATAGTTAATGTTCTGATTTTATAATAATGAAAACAAAATATGTATTAAATAATAATCGTCCTAAACTGCTGAAGTAGATGTCTGTTACCTCAAATACGTGACTATGTACCTATTTTACCCTTATATTAAATTGTTTGTTCTATTTAATAAAACAGAAGAATAATAAAATATAATCTTGCCAATAACCAATTACTTTTAATGAATAATTAAACAACGTTTCGGCCATCAATTTCGGTCATCGTCAGGTTAATACACAACATAATATATAATGTATAATAATTAATGGGTTTGCGATCGCCATCCCATTTGCGGATTGGGGAGACGGTGACGTTGTTGTTCCATTCCAACCAATGTTTAAAAAACTAGCCGAAATTAGTTTATAAAAATTATACTTAGATGTATGTATATTGTTCAGGTACCTACCACAAGTAAGGTTTTGAGAAGATGCATATAACTGTTTCATATTCGATACTTCTAAATTGGTGTAATAACTACATAAATATAGTCGAAGTGGCAATAATAAATCGCTAAAGCAACTACCCTTAACAGTATATTCTTCACTGCAATGGTGCGCTTTCCACACTAAGCATGAAGTAACCGATTTTAGTAATATTTTCGAATATATTTTGTTAATGTTACAATTTTCAACTACTAGAAGAATCCCAGTAATGCAGATTTAAAAACAAGTTATAGTCAATATTCACTACAAAGATTTAACTACAACCGTGTTGTCTATAAAAGGTAAGTGTGACAAAAGATTTCTTACAGTGTAATTATTCGAGATGAAGGAAATGGCACGGATTATTAAGGGTGTGGAAATATGAGATACACGGCTGACGACAGAATGCCGTGCACCCTCGCCTCGCCACCATCGACTCGATGACTCTTAATTCACCCGACGACTTTTAATTAACCTCCCCAATTTTTTCCAGATCTGACTTTTTAAAGGCTCACCTTCTGCCGTATTAAATGTATGTCAGGTCAGGTCAGGTTTCTAGTTGAACTTATTTATTTAACCGATACTTATTTACAATTATTTATTTAACACTTAAACACTAATAACAATTTAACAACTTATTCATATGACAAGAGAAATGTGTATTTATATCACTCTGTATATCGTAGTTCGGTATTTATATTACTCGTTCGGAAGCTAACCGTAAACTGACTACTACTGGCCACGTCAACAGGTTAGGTTATACTGATTAGGAACAATCCAGAAGGTTCCAGAATGACATACTAGACTTTACTGGAGTGCTTATTGTGTTCGTCTAATTTATGGCCTTGTTTATCGTCATCAATGCGCCGGCATTCTTTGAGCTTCGCTTATCTGCTGTCGGATCTTGTCGCCGCTCTCGCACACATATACGCTCGTTGCACTGCTCGCTCTCGTAGACATATACGCTCGTTACACTGCCGGCTCTCGCACACATATACGCTCATTACACTGCCCCCTCCTTAAGGGTGATCCGTCCTGGATCACATTCTGCCGTTCCTTCAAAGGATCATGCCGGTACTTGCAATTCTGTCCCCTAAGGCACCCAGGCGTCATATGGAAGTAGCAATCCACCGTCCTTGGCTATGCGGGATCTCGTTGAGGATTATTGGTGTATACCGTTATTTCGACGCCGCTCCACCGGAACAGGACCTCCAACATGCTCCGCACCACTCTCCAGTTCAGTCCATCCAACCCACATCCTATCCTTGGCATAGCTAATCTTGTAGTACAAAGTTGGCCTCTTAGTTCCACCAACGAATCCCATAACGAGCGGTAAGTGGGTTTTTCATTCGACGCCTCCTTAGTGACCAGGTAGTAAATGGATCGGTTCCCGTCCACCAGACTTAGCACTTTCTTTCCATCTCTAAGTTGGTCCCGCAGCTCTAACAAGCGGCCAAACTTCTTCTTGAATACGGTGGCAATACCGCGATCCATCCTCAAGTCTTTGGCCACACAATGAACCAGCGAGTCCGAAGCAGTAAACAAATCCTCGAATCTCTCGGAGATGACACCGAATCTGGAGTTAGCATACAAGCTCGGCGTGGCCATAAACTCGTCATACTGGGGATCCGGAGAACGAGCTTGCATAAGCCTGATCCGTGCTTCTTCGTAATTGTCACCGAGATATGGAGCCAAACGGTTAAAATGGACAACCTTCGGTTTTCCATTTGGTGTGCGTCGAATCCGGTAAATAACGTCATTTATTCTCTTGACGATTGTATATGGGCCTTTCCAGTGCTGCTGTAGCTTCGGCGAAAGACCTTTACGGGGCTGTGGATTGTATAACCACACCATGTCTCCCTCCAGGAAACCTCCATCAGTGGCCCGTATATCGTAGGTGTCCTTCATGCGGTCGCTAGCTATCCGCATCCGGGAACGTACTTCCTCATGGATATCGTCAAGTCTTCTGCGAAGATCACTAACGTAGTCTTCTCCGGCAACGTCCTCACCAGGTTTGCAGCCAAATTTCAGGTCACATGGTAACCGTAGCTCCCGACCAAACAGTACTTTTGCTAGTGTTTGTCCAGTAGTTTCGTGAATCGATGATCGATATGCCATAAGAAACAGTGGCTGATGGCGATCCCAGTCTCTTTGTTGTTTGGAGACCACTTTGGACAAGTACTTGTTAATGGTCCTGTTCATTCGCTCTACCATGCCGTCTGATTGAGGATGCAGAGGTGTTGTCCGGGTTTTGTGAATGTCTAATGTCTTGCAGATTTCTTGGAACACGGCCGACTCAAAATTCCGACCCTGATCAGAATGAAGCTCCATGGGCACGCCGAACCGGCCGACCAGGTGGTTTACGAGCACCTCCGCTACTGTGGTGGCTGTCTGATTTGGAATTGCGTACGCTTCAACCCATTTTGTGAAGTAGTCCATTGCCACCAGGATGTATTTATTGCCACCATCGGTCTCTGGAAACGGTCCTGCGATGTCAATGGCAATCCGTTCGAATGGACTGCCGACATTGTACTGGCCCATAGGAGCACGCCGTCGTTTTTGTGGTCCCTTGCTGATTGCACAAGTTGTGCACTTCTTGCACCAGTCTTCAACGTCCTTTTTGCAATTGACCCAGTAAAACCGCTCACGGACTCTTCCAAGGGTCTTGTTAACACCAAAATGTCCCCCCGAAGCATCGTCATGGAGGCACTTCAAGACTTCCTGTACCAGGCTCTTCGGTACAAGCAATTGACGTTTACTCTCAGTACCATTCTGGTTTTCCACTATTCGCTTCAGGAGTCCATCTTCCTCAACAATGGAGTCCCATTGGGCCCACAACGATTTCACCTCCCCAGATTTAGCGGCGATCTCTTGCCAGGTCGGTCGTCTGCCTTCATTCTTCCATCTTCGGAACAAGCTCAGGACCGGATCAGAACCCTGTTCCGTCTTGATGTTATCAGGATGCCATTGTTCATTCGTGACGGTTATTCTCCGGACTTCTTCATATTCCTCCAGGCGCTCACAGTACTTGCAATTTCGGAAGATGGTCTTCTGGATAAGGCATCAGCGTTCTTATGGCTATTTACAGCTCGATGTTCTATGTCGAAGTCGTATTCTTGGAGCTTTTCTATCCAACGCGCGACTTGACCCTCTGGATTCTTGAAACTCAGTAACCACCGTAAAGCAGCATGATCTGTTCGGAGCAGGAACTTCCTTCCATACAAGTACTTATAAAAGTGCTCCACGTTCTTTACTACTGCCAGTAGTTCTCGTCGGGTTACACAGTAGTTTCGTTCGGGCTTGGATAGGGTCTTGCTGAAATAGCCGATGACTTTTTCCTCTCCGTGTTGTATTTGTGAGAGTACTGCGCCTAACCTAACATTGCTAGCGTCGGTGTCCAGAACAAATTTCCCCTCTGATAACTCAACACGGGTGTGGAAACGAGAGCTTGTTTTAACTTTTCGAAGGCAGCTTGGCAGTCCGGTTCCCAGCAGAATGGTCTGCCACTTTCGGTTAGTCGAGTCAATGGCTTGGCAATATTGGCAAATCCAGGAACGAAGCGTAGTTCACTGTCTCCTGAAATAGCTGGCATTTCTTGGGGCTTAATTTAAGGTTAACATCACGCAGCCTTCGAAGTACCTCTTCCAAGTTTTTCAGGTGATCGTCGAAGTCTTTTCCGATCACGATTATGTCGTCAAGGTATACCAGGCAAGTTTTCCCAATTAAGCCGTTCAAGACCATTTCCATGAGTCGTTCAAATGTGGCTGGCGCATTACACAACCCGAACGGCATCACGTTGAACTGCCACAGCCCGGTTCCGATCGAAAATGCCGTCTTCTCTTTGGCCTCAGGATCCAGGTCTACTTGCCAGTATCCACTTTTAAGGTCTAGCGTTGAGAATATTGTCGACCCCGCAAGCGTGTCCAATGTATCATCGATGCGTGGCAAGGGGTAGCTGTCTTTCTTGGTGACATTATTTAGCTGGCGGTAGTCAACACAGAAGCGTGTGGATCCGTCCTTCTTCTTGACCAAAACTACCGGCAACGTCCATGCACTGGTCGATGGTTCTATTATTCCGTCCTTCTGCATGTCGCTTATAATCTTTTCGGCCTCTTCCTTTTTGGCCAGTGGTAGTCTCCTCGGTCTCTGACGGATGGGCTGCAAACACGTCCTGGTAGTTTTCGAGGAGTTCCCCTATTCGACGTTGTTCAGGTTGATTACGGTTTTCACCCGCCTCCTTGTACAGTTTTAACAACGCCTCCGGAATACCTTGAACTTTGCGCATCCCTGAACTCAATCTTTTAACTTGTGGCATGGCAGTGTCCTGGGCGTGTAACTGGAGCGTTTCGCCGTTCAGTGTCACATTCTTTCTCCGGAAATTCAAGCAGAAGTCATATTTTCGGAGGACGTCCAAACCCAGTAGTAGTATGTTTTCGCCGGTTCTGGGACACTTTTGAGGAGGGATGTCCTTGACTTCGAACGAGTTCAAACTTGTTGAGTTTAGGTCATTGACCTTAATGTTCTGTGACACTTTTGAGGAGGAGGGAAGTCCTTGTCTTCGAACGAGTTCTTGAGTTTATGTCAATGACCTTAATTGGAGTACTGAATTTTTTCTGAATGAGTCAATGCCCTACTTTATTTTAGCGGTTTAAGGTTCTTTATTTAAAAATAATTTAGTCTACAATCATTTTTACGTTAGTTAAGTGGCTACTTATTATACTTTTACATCTCGCCGTTTCTGGGACACTGAGGAGGAGGAGGAGGAGGAGTGTCTTCGAACGAGTTCTTGAGTTTATGTCAATTACCTTAATTGGAGTACTGAATTTTTTCTGAATGAGTCAATGCCCTTCTTTATTTTTAGCATAACAAGAGAAAAAGCGGTTTAAGGTTCTTTATTTAAAAATAATTTAGTCTACAATCATTTGTACGTTAGTTAAGTGGCTACTTTATCCTTCCATAATTTCATCTTCATAACTGCTGCTGCTGCTGCTGCAGTAATCGCTCCCGACTCCTTCGTCGTCAGCTCCAATGAGTTCACCCGTCATCTGCAGAATGTCATAATTTTCGACGTTGAAGAATTCTAAATCTTCTTCGTTTGGCAGGCTCTCGAAATACCTTCTGCATATATTTCTTGTATAGTAATTACCATTACGGTCGTAGAACTTTGCTATTACAATATAATTCTCAATGTCGGCGATGTTGTTGTTGCTGTAAACAACTACACCAACCGAAATCTGCTTGTAGTTAGCTATATTGTATTCAGAAAAAAAGTCTTCAAATTCTAAAAGTTCTAAATTTTCGTTTTTTTGTGGCACAATATTGTCATTGTAGAAGTTTATGAAAATTGTACAACCGCGGTTCATAATAAGATATGTCGATGCTTACTAAGTTACTGTCAACTAGCTACTGTTTTAATTTATTCTCATGCTCGAACGTTTAAAAAGAAAAAATGCAAAAGTGTAAAAAAAAAATTTATTTTGAAGATAGATACATCTGTAACCAATTTTTAAGAACAAAGACATTTTCTAATGCGCAATTATAGTACGAATCTTGAAAGAAGGAGTGGTAGGTGCAAACTGGAGTGGTTTTATAATTTGCGAGGAGTTTTGTTAAAGATGGGCACTCCAAATCCTCCAGATTGACGATGTTCTCTAAATGTGGAAATTCTTTCGATATCCACACCCGTTTCTCCAATCCTTTGACGTATACAGCAGTCGAATTACTTAAAATTTTACCTATATCAGTGACAGTCACTTGATAATCGTGATGCCCACTATTCCACCCTAACCCGTGATAGTTTCTAGTAAGCCACCCATTCTGACTCTTATATCGGGCTGTAAGTTGCGACCAAGGAAATGGTGGAGATAGTAAATACCATGATGTTTCCTCGTCGCAATTTATTCTACTGAAAGCGAATTCTTTAAAAAGGAAGATATTCCCCTCTGTCTTGAAACCTTGAACATCCACTATGAACTCCATGGAATTATAATACTTGGACAATGTTGGTGGAAGGGTTGTAACGAACCATTCGATCGTGCAAGATTAAGCAGTAAGCAGCTGTATTTGCTGGAATCGCCTCATTAGTTTCAAAATCCAAGCGTACATCTATCGCCCCGGATTTTACAATTTCGTTCTGGTGTGAACAGTCGATTACAAATAAAGGAGCAACCTTCTTAAATTCTGACGGTTTTAACGCAGGTTCGCTAACGGTTCCGTAATAAGACTGTTGGAATTGAGCATACATCTCGTATAATATAGAAAATTTGTTGCTTTTGAAATCAAGATGGAGATTGTCATAAGGATACATAGAAGAACCTAAATGCAATTTAATATTATTAATTTCGCAATGATCAAAGTGGGCTTTATTTTTTTCTGGTTTATTATTTCTATCCGTTTGAAATGCAACTATCACAAAGCGAGGTTTTTCAAGTTGTGATGTTGTTTTAACAGCCCATGTATGAATATTTGTTTGAGGTAGTAGTGGATATTCATGCAACTCCCAACTGCGGAAATTAATTTCCATCTGTTGATTTTTTTGCAAGTATTTTAGAAGTTTCAGCCGTTCTATATCTGCAACAGATATATGTGGAATTTTCCAAGAAATTTTATTAACCACAACTTTTACTGTTTCGCCAGCAGTTGTATTCACTATGGCGTTTGTATCGACGCTACTTCTTATTAGTATAAGTTCTTGTTTTATGTTGAGAAGAATTTTTCGAAAATCTTCAGCAAAACCTAAAAGCATTCGCAATGGGATGCATACGTTAAAATTCCCACTTTGATCAATTGCTGAAAATGAGTCATCATTAGGAGCCCAACCAGCATTCTGAAGCCGTAGGCTCTCATTTACGTTATAGGACGCGTAACCTTTTATGGTGCTGGTTATTCCGGGATTTCGAACACGATCAACAGTTTTTCCACCTATTTCGTAACGAATTTCATCGAACAGATGGACAATCCCATTGTTTACAAATTTGGCAGTTGCTGATGCTGTACCATCGGTTTTTACCAATTTTCCTTCAACGTATAGAATACTATCCCACGGTAAAGTGTACACGTCTTCATTTTCAATTGGAATGCGAATTTCATCATTGTTTTTAAAGGTTGTATTCGTATACGGTTGATGTGTGTGACGTTCCGCATTGGTTATAGATGAATCAAACAGCGCGCGCTCCGTAACATTCAAAATTTCAGAATGCATGGTTTCAGCTTAGTTTTCGTTTAACTCGGTATCCTAAACTTTCCAAAAAGCGAGCGTTTGAAGGTGTTAACCGTTTCAATTCTGCCTTAGTACTGACGGACCGAGATAATGCAGGCTTCCTATAAATCACCCTTCGCTTGCTAAAGTTTTTATAACGGCAGACCATTATACTTTACTGGAGACGTTTCAGATGAAGTCTTACTGTTACGGCCTCTCCACGAAAATTAATCAGTTCACCATCCTGATCAACTATTTTAATGACGAGAGAGTCGATTATTTTCGTATTTATAGGCAAGTAAATAACATTGGTGGGATTTTCTACGAGTTTATAGCCCGGCGGAACGTTTGGAAAAAGCTGATGAATAATATGAGCTTCTTCGTTGTTGCTATACGAACCAGAGACAAGATTGCAGTGAATACATATTGCATTTACTTTAAAAATATTCGCAGGATAATCAGACACTTCATGACTATTAGCTTTAATAATTCTCGGTTTGAATCCTAGCAGTTGGCCTATAGAATCCGGTTTTGTGAAATCAACTTGCTCTGTACATTTAATTTCCGAAAGTAAAGTATTGTTGTTGCCAGTTATATTTAGAAATGTCACATCTTTAGTACCTCTTACTCTCGGGTCGCGTAATTGTATGCGTAGATAACGATTTATATCGTCAAGCTCATACGATCCTACCGGTATAGGTATTATTTTATCACCAACGTAAAATTTATTATTGCTTTGATCTATATTTGGAATAGAATTGTACGTTTCAAAATTAACGAGTCCTAAAGAATACTCAAAATTGTCATCCAAAACAATCGGAGGACTAATATTAGCTTGCAAAGTTGATGTAACGCCAGTTAAAGTAAACGTATACATGTTGATGCTCTGTTAACGTTATGTCAAATGGGGTTACTAACTTAAACTTGCCTTTAAAAGTGGAAGGACGGTGTAGTATTGAATAAAAATTCTAATACTAGATGACCGCAGTTGAATGAGTTATACTTTTGTTTGCGATCGTAATTATAATGAATTTTACATGGCTGAGAGGAATTTAAATATTTCACCACTTCCGGAGGCGGTCGCAAATTTCCGAAACTATCAAAATAAGCTGCTCTACCATGTTCTATTTTGTATGCCGTCCAATGAGTACCTTCGCCCGTTTTCTTATCGTGATTAACAACTCCGCATTCGATGGCGCGCACTTTCTTGGGTAAACTATCCCGCATGAATATTCCACGAAAGTGAGGAATTCCAAGTTTTTTAATGTATCTGTATAAATCGGTATCAGTAAGCGGTCGGCGAGGTAATTTTAGAGGGATTTTTTTTTTTTTTTTTTTTGGTCTGGTAAATAAAGTCCTAGACCCTTTTTGTATGGTTTCAAGAAGAGACCTTTCCCAACTGCGATTGCTTCCATAGCTTTATTGTGACGCTCAGACTCGTTGAGACTTTTCTGAGCAGCCTTGACGTCGTTAACGGCTTTCGCGATTCCTGCCGCTCCTCCCGATAACGCACCTAAGGCTGACAATCCAGCGAATAGTGGTATTAATGGTAAAAATCCTCCAGTTTTTGGAACGGGTATTATCCTGGGAGAGTTAATTAATTGTTTTTTATTTCCTTTTAATTGCGACATCGCTAAACGCGCTGCTCGAATAACATTTTCTGGTTTCTTCTTCTTCAGAACATTTGCCGTTCGTGTTATAAATTTTCGAAATGGTATTCTTCCACCACTCCTTCTTTTTTTACTTATTCGTTTTCTTCTTTGAACTCCCATACCTAACTTTGTTTTGACATTCATAGCGGAAGCAACTGCTCGCGCTGCTAAACGTTCTCCAAAGCTCGCGTCTGATGAATGAGCTCGTTTAAGTGCTGCTTTTGCTAAAATACTATCAGCCACATGTCGCTGCTCTAGATTTTTTGAATTAGAGTACGCAATATCATGAGCTTTGCATGATTCATCTAACGGGTTTATTCCTTTATCCCCTCTTGCCAACCTCTCCTTTAGTCGAGTGCCTGGCCCGCAAAAACGATAACCTGGTAAATGTAGTTCATACGGTAGGGAATTAATAAGTCTATTTAGTAGACCGCCGCCTTGCTGCATTTTCCTCATTTCTTTCTCAAGCAGCACGTGGATTCTTCTTCAAGCCGTCTTAACAAATGAACCAATTCATGCTGAGTTAGCGGCTTATAAAATAGAACACATCATCTAAAATGTTTCATTGGGCTATTAACATGCGGATAGTTCAACAAAAAGCGGTGCTACCCATTACCAACCGCGATTTCAACGATGCGCCGAAGGCGAATCGGCATGGTCCTCTACTACCGCCAACAATAAGATCAATTGTAGCAGGTCCTTCTAATTGCGGAAAGACGAACGTTATTATTTCACTTTTAGAACACCCTAATGGCCTGCGTTTTGAAAATGTATATGTATATTCCAAATCTTTAAATCAGCCTAAGTACGAATACTTAGAGAAGCTTTTCAAACCAATCAAGGGCATTGGCTACTATCCGTATAAGGATTCTGAGAATATCATCTCTCCATCACATGCAAAATCTAATTCAATATTTATATTTGATGATGTTGCTTGCGAAAATCAGAATGTAATTAGAGATTATTTTAGTATGGGGCGTCATAACAACATCGATTGTTTTTACCTTTGTCAAACATACACACATATTCCAAAACATCTAATTCGAGATAATGCAAACCTAATTATATTATTCAAGCAGGATGAGTTAAATCTCAAGCATGTTTATTCAGATCATGTTAACACTGACATGTCATTTGAAAAGTTTAAAATCATTTGCAAACTTTGTTGGGATGAGAAATATGGTTTTTTAAGTATTCTTAAGGACAGCGATCCTAAAAGCGGGCGCTATCGTATAGGATTCGATCGATATATATATCTATAGTTTATCAAATCATACGAGTTATATAAGAGCAGTAAACGAGTAAACATGGATCCGAAAATTAAACGAGAGCTTGTAAATGTGAGAAATGCTGTCAAACGTAAACTGCAAGCTTTAAAGGAAGGAGCGATGGAAGAAGAGGATTTACTGCGGAAATCATATAAACCTTTGGTTGAGCCTTTAATGCAACTAAAGAAAGAAATTCAGTTTTCCAAACCGTCAATTAAACAAGAAATTAAAAAAGAGGAGGAGGAAGAAGAAGAAGAATATGCTGAGCATTCTTTCTTACCACCACCACCACCACAATCTAGCTCATTCATCGCACCATCTTCATCAACCACATCTGCTGCCGACCTTAGTACTATGCTTCCAATGACTGAAGAAGAGGAGGATAGATTATTTGATTACACTAAACAGGAAATACAGAAGATCGTGAATGATCCCGTTTTTAAAGATAAATTAGATGATTATGACCCATTGCCGAGGTATTATATTGAAGGGGTATTGAGTGATACTCAAGGAGAATATGACAATAGAAATGATGTTCGATACGACTGGCTTCAGAACAAATTATACATTGGCGATGAAGAAATGAAGGTGGATGGTAAAGATTTAGAAATAATGGGGCGTAAATTTGCTCAATAACCTCCAGCCTCACTCTCTCACCCTTTCCTAGCATTTACGCTTGAATTCAATTGGAAGGTCAAAAGGTTCATAACGTAACTAGTTGTATACTTTCATTAGATGTGTAGAATTATAAATAAATAAATGTGATTAAAAGTGGAATTCTTTTTGTTTTAACAAAGTTAATCATGTTAATGAATTACCCACAAAGTATGCGCCGACACAATTAAATACATATTTGAAAGGGGCTTTTAAATATCTTATTTCCTTTAGATCAGTTTAGAAATAACGCTGTAAATAGATTCGATATAAATGAACGCACCCAAACATATGAGTGGTAGTTATAACATATTCTATGGTTTGGCAATGTCAGGAAATTAAACTTGTCGTTTATTGCATTTAGAAGAATAAAAATTAAGTAAATTGCAATTATTCGAAACGATTCGGCTGTTTATTTAATTTATTAATAGTAGGTGTAAGTATTTCGTGCATTTCTCTCTATTAGTGTGGGCCCACCTAACCTAACTAGTGTTTGTTTATCTGTAACTGTTTAATAATTAAAATTAGTTTTACCGCAGGCGATTTCTCGATTCAACCTTGCACAATTATTATTCGAATGTCGCGCTTTACGGCAGTCTGCCTTAACCGAATTCTTTTACAGTCACTTTCCATTTTATCGTTAAGATTACGACTGACCCCAGTCCAATGCTTCGAAGTCTGCGATACACAAAACAAATTACGTACTTTCGCTGTTTTCACATGTCTTGTCGTTAACTGATAAAAATAATGTCGTCAATACCGATAATTACGACTGATCGTCAAGAACAACCAGTCCACTGCTTCGAGATACAAAACAATTAGCCTACTTTCGCTGTTTTCGCATGTCTTGTTGTTAACTGATAAAAATAATGTCATCAAAAATTATAATATTACCAATAATTACACCTGATCGTCTGCTGCTTCGAGATACTAAACAATTAACCCACTTTCGCTGTTTTCACATGTCTTGTCACTTAAGTAAACGATCTCGATAATAAATGGTTATCGAACCTTGATATTCTACAAACGAATACAATGTTGTCTGCTTATGTCCTTCTCCTCCTCCTCCTCCTCCGAATCATATAAGTACTCTCAGATTTCGTTCGTTCGTTCAGCACTCTCGTTTACGAAACGAAGTGCAACTTTGTAAGGTGTCGATATTCTTTTACAATTCTGTATGTGATTATTGTGAATCGCGAGTTCATTGAAAATCGTTGAAATTAGGTGAGTTATTCACTAAAAACCTTGTATGTTTTAGTGTCTTTTTGATGATGATATTGAGCAAATTTAATTATGACAATGGTATTAAATCGAGCTCGATAGGGACGCCGCCTAGATTGTTAAGCTGCGGTGACACAGTCAATATTCGGGGCTGAACCTAGTAATTCGGCTGCTGTATACGTTAAAGGATTGGAGAAACGGGTGTGGATATCTTTGTTCTTAAAAATTGGTTACAGATGTATCTATCTTCAAAATAATTTTTTTTTTTAAACTTTTGCATTTTTTCTTTTTAAACGTTCGAGCATGAGAATAAATTAAAACAGTAGCTAGTTGACAGTAACTTAGTAAGCATCGACATATCTTATTATGAACCGCGGCTGTACAATTTTCATAAACTTCTACAATGACAATATTGTGCCACAAAAAAACGAAAATTTAGAACTTTTAGAATTTGAAGACTTTTTTTCTGAATACAATATAGCTAACTACAAGCAGATTTCGGTTGGTGTAGTTGTTTACAGCAACAACAACAACATCGCCGACATTGAGAATTATATTGTAATAGCAAAGTTCTACGACCGTAATGGTAATTACTATACAAGAAATATATGCAGAAGGTATTTCGAGGGCCTGCCAAACGAAGAAGATTTAGAATTCTTCAACGTCGAAAATTATGCAGATGACGGGTGAACTCATTGGAGCTGACGACGAAGGAGTCGGGAGCGATTACTGCAGCAGCAGCAGCAGCAGTTATGAAGATGAAATTATGGAAGGATAAAGTAGCCACTTAACTAACGTACAAATGATTGTAGACTAAATTATTTTTAAATAAAGAACCTTAAACCGCTTTTTCTTGTTATGGTCTAAGTAAGAAAAATAAAGTTCACTTAAGGGTATTGACTCATTCAGAAAAAATTCAGTACTCCAATTAAGGTAATTGACATAAACTCAAGAACTCGTTCGAAGACACTCCTCCTCCTCCTCCTCCTCAGTGTCCCAGAAACGGCGAGATGTAAAAGTATAATAAGTAGCCACTTAACTAACGTAAAAATGATTGTAGACTAAATTATTTTTAAATAAAGAACCTTAAACCGCTAAAATAAAGTAGGGCATTGACTCATTCAGAAAAAATTCAGTACTCCAATTAAGGTCATTGACATAAACTCAAGAACTCGTTCGAAGACAAGGACTTCCCTCCTCCTCAAAAGTGTCACAGAACATTAAGGTCAATGACCTAAACTCAACAAGTTTGAACTCGTTCGAAGTCAAGGACATCCCTCCTCAAAAGTGTCCCAGAACCGGCGAAAACATACTACTCCCAGTATTACATTGTCCTCTATTTCTGCCACTAACACGCAGTGTTTAAAAGACGTTCTTCCCGTTTGGATGTTGACGTTACTTTCGCCCCTGACTACTACTTGTTCTCCAGTGGCGGTACGGAGCTTCCATTGCGTTGGCAAAAGTTTACTGGGCTTGGTCAATATTCCGGCCCTTATGATTGTTCTGCTAGTTCCAATATCCAGCAGAAATGAACACTGCTTCCTGTTTATGAGTCCAGTGAGAAAAAGGCTGTCAGTTCGATCTTTCATTGTCTTAGTCAGTGCTACTAAACCTGGGGCCTCGTGTCCCGGGACCGACATTTGCCCCGCCGCGTCGTCCCTGATTAGTTTTCCGAAACGCGGGGCACGCGCTCTTGAGTAACCTCTTCGTTCTTGCAAGCGCTTCTTACGTGTCCCAATTTCCCGCAGTTCCAGCATCTTATTGGTCTCGGTTTCTTATTCAGTCTTCCCACTATTCTGCTAACTACTTCCTCTAGTCTGTCTTCGTATCGACCGTCGGGCTCCTCCCTTAGCTCGCGCACTCTACCTTGCCGTTGCGATGCCTGTTTAACGACGTCATACTCCAGTGCCCGAGCCAACATGTCAGCGAGTGTTTTTGGCCTGTCCAGTCGAAGTCGCTGTTGTATGTCGTCATCCCTCAACCCATCGATGAAAGAGTCGACAGCCAACTTTTCTAGAGTGTCGTAGGGAGTACCTGGATACGCGAGGCGGACCAGACGAGCGATATCGGCCTCGTATTCTTGCAAGTTTTCTCCTGCCTTCTGACGTCGGTTTCTTAGCTGCACGTGACTGACGCTCGTCATATGTGCCTGACCATACCGCATCTCTAATTTCTTCACTAGGTGTTCATAGTCGTTCAATTTCTCGGGTGGTATGGTATCCAAAATTTCCTCGGCATTACCATGCAGCGCGCAAACCAGCTCGGAGGCTTTATTTTCCAACGTCCATGCGTTCGACTTCGCGGTCGTTTCAAATTTCTTAAGGAAAGTGGTCCATGATGTTTTCCCGTCGAATTTAGGTGGCTTCGTATATGATGAAACCCCGTGTCCATTCTCCTGCTTCACACTTCTAGCTTCATTATCGATCTGTTCGGACATTGTCGTACATAGAAACCTTTCTTCTATTTCCTTAATTCGTGAATCTATTTCATGAAATTTTCCTGCAAAATTCTGTTCTGTTTCGGCCAATTTTGCGTCGATTTTCTCTAAATTTCCCTTCAGTTCTTCCAGATTTCCTTTTAGTTCTTTTGAATTTTCGGTTAATTTCTCTTCCAGGTTTTCCATTTTCTTTTCCAGATTTTCTTTCAGTTTCCCTTCCAATTCAATTGAATTTTCTTTTAATTTCTTTTCTAGATTTTCTTTTAGTTTCCCTGCCAATTCCATTTAATTTTTCTTTAATTTCTTTTCTAGTTCATCCTCAAATTCGTAGGTATCGAAACCCTCTCGTATCAGTGCTTCCTCGAGCCGCCCTTGTAAGGTGAGCTTGTTACCAGACGTATCTTCGTCTCGCTCCTCGAGTTCACTTTTCAGTTCGGCAAATTTCAAATCCAACAACTTTTTCGGCATTTTGATGTATTTAACTATTTTTCCTCTACTAGAAAATTCTCTTTTTTTTTTTTTGGGGAATCGATTGGCTGAGCACCCCACACCTGACACCAATGTAACGACTTTTCTAGTAGAACTTATTTATTTAACGGATATTTATTTTACAACTATTTATTTAACACTTAAACACTAATAGAATACTTAAACACTAATAATAATTCAACGACTTATTTATATCACAAGGAAAATGCGTATTTATATCACTCGGTATATCGTAGTTCGCTATTTATATTACTTGTTCGGAAGCTCACTGTGAACTAACTACTACTGGCCACGTCAACAGGTATTTATACTGATTAGGAACAATCCAGAAAGTTCCAGAATGACATACTAGACTTTACTGGAGTGCTTATTGTGTTCGTCTAATTTATGGCCTTGTTTATCGTCATCAAAGCGCCGACCGACGCCGGCATTCTTTGAGCTCCGCTTATCTGCTGTCGGATCTCGTCGCCGCTATCGCACACATATACGCTCGTTGCACTGCTCGCTCTCGTAGACATACACGCTCGTTACACTGCCCGCTCTCGCACACATATACGCTCATTACATACTTCAAGGTGATACTTTGATCGGTCTATTTTTTGGGGTTAACGTTACCATCGAGAATACAAAGTCAGTCAGTAAATGTTTAATTTAGAAAGGCGACGCGCTTCAATTTCTAATAAATACATTTTGAATTACAGACAATTTAATTGTACATTATAATGAATAAGTGTTGCGTGGCAGTTTGTAAACACAATTATAAAATCGAAAATCCTGTGAATGTGTTTAAGATCTTCAGTCAGTGGCTTCGAGCAATTAATCGAAATGATTTCATTGTGTCAGAAAATAGCAGTTTGGAATCACATTAACAAGGATTCCAAGTTGTCCATTTTAAATTTCTAAACCTGATAATTTAAATAGAAAAAGTAAAGATAACAAGAATTTGTTACTAAATTAACAAAATTTATTACAAGCAATAAATGAAAGTTAGATATAATTAACATTTACGAGAATATTGCTGCTGTATTGTCTTAAAAAAATGAATCTGATATATGTAGGAATAATTTAACATTTATAGATGTCACTGACATTGAACGAAATTTGCTTATCAAGATCCTTATCAGAGGCAGTCTTCTTGGAATTCACAAAAAGATATCTAATTATTTTTATCAACAATAACTTCAGATTACATTAACAATAATAATACTTTACTGCACTTTCACAATATAAATATTATAAATAAGTACCTATATAAATAAATTTTGTTACAATTACGCTTTTAAAAAATCGCTGCAGTAATCGAAAAAAAAAACAATAGACCCCTTCTGCGTAATTTATTATGTCGATGGCTGTATTGGAATGAGATATCAACGTCATGTTGATTTTTTAAATTTTAACTATTCGTAAAACATTTATGGCAATCACAGTTTGCATACAGTCCATACCAATAAAGCACGTTACAACGTTTACAAAAATTGTTTTCTGACCTTACGACGTGTACATAACGAAATCCATGGTAAATACAAAAAAGAAGGTATGTAGAGAATTAATTTTCTCACAAAATAGTTAGAGGCAACACTCCTCTAAACAGGTAAAAAATGTAGTGCTCCAAATAAGTGCTTCAATATTTAATATGGAGCTGAATCGTATCTGATGCGCTGTTACTTTTTCCCTATAAAAGGAGGTAGGTGTTATCCTGAACTGTTTTGTAGAAAATTCAATTGTCTGTAACCTTCTTTATATACCACAGTCTCCTCTACGTCACGCGTATGGTATTGTCCGTCACTGAAAGGAAGGTTTAGTGAAATTTTTCAACCGAGGCTTGAATTCGGTCAGATGTAGGAAGACCGAAGCACACCATAGAAGATGCGCATAAACGAATTTTGGTCGTAGGCGTACAGATAACCGGAGCGTAGCCGCTTGTCTACAGTCAAATGTTAATTCAGTGGCGCACTATCATTTTGTAAATTGTATTTTATTTATTTTAAGTTAAATATTCCTTTAGAATTTTATTTCAACTTACATTTTCGATTGCGTACATTACTCATTACGGTTTTAAACGCTTCAGGTTGCACTTATTATGAACGCATGTTACCTTCTGTCTTTTTAAGATTTTAACACTCGTTGTAGGTACAATTTTTTACACTTATATTTATAGATATATAATAATTATACTCTTGGTCGGTTTTCTGTTTACAAGAAAGTGGCAGTACTACTTTTGTTTGAATGTTGAAAAATTCCATTAGAATTAGTGGTGAATTATTAGCATTACGTACTACCTATTTAACTTGATTTGGTTGTTGATTGTAGATTTAAATTTTTTTTTGTCATGTTATATATGTATAAGTACCTATATAGAAATATTATGGAATTTTTAGTTATTTTTCTTTCAAAGGTTTTGGACTATTTAACATTTTTGTTATCCTTGTTACTGGTGGATGTCTCATGTGCGTTATAATGGAAACAATGGGTATGATGTTCATATCTCCTGCAGCACAGTGTGATTTGGAATTAGATACAAATGAAAAAGGAATTTTGAACGCCGTTAGTTTCCTCGGAATCGTTTTTACTTCAAATATTTCGGGGTATATAGCGGACACATATGGCCGAAAGAAAACACTTGTAATCAGTTTGCTTTCAAGTTTTTGTGTTACTGTCATTTGCGTGTTTATTGCGCAAGATTGGCTTTTTATTCTACTTCGGTTTATAAATGGTGCATTGTAAGTATGAGCAAGTCTGTAACATTTAAGTCCAATAGGTACAAGAAGTATTTCCTCAAAACATACACAGCTTTTTTAAATTGTTTTTATTATTCTTTAATATTTCAATAAAAGGGTCGCCTTTGCAAATTATTCTAATTAATGTGTAATCAATTTAAATGTTATTCTACACCACTGTGTCAATTTTCTATATTTAATAATCCTTTGAAAACTTAATGAGTAGCATGACAGATTGAACGATTAAAATCCAGAAGTAGCTGAAGATTTACTTTCATAATCATTAAACTTGTACTTGTACCTTAATTTTTCAACGCATTTCTCACCTCCTTAGGAACTGAAATTTTGTTACCGGACCAAGGGGGGTACCCCAAGTTCTTTGTCAAAAATGATCAAAAATAAAACAAGCAAAGTTTATGTTTTCAAACATGTTTTATTTATTTAACTCGAAGAGTTTGGGAGTCAATGGAAACGTCTAGTGGTAGGAATTCTATATTTACGTGGTGTAATTTAATTAGTAATAACTTAGATTATTTTATAAGTTCCGTACAAGTTATATGTGCTAACAAAGAAAACGCAGAAAAATTTTAACCACAGGATCTATTTACATTTTATACATATTTACAATTGCCTTTGGTGTCACCAAGCAAGGGGGGAGGTACCCTCGTTATTGTCAAGAATCAAAAAAAGAAAACAAACAAAATTTATCTTTTCAAAAATCTTTATTTATTTATTTCGAAGAATTTGGCTGATAGAATAGTGTTAGGACCTTTTACTTTGTGTTAATAGATTGTAATAACTTGGATTCCGTACAAGTTATATGTGCTAATAAACAAAACTCAGGATAAATTTTAACATCATTTATTTACATTTTTATACGTATATACAAACTTGGAAATCGTTGGCGGGGACATGCACCTTGTAAACGCATCGGGGAATTTAGGGGTAGTAACAAGTGTGGTGTCAAAATTGAAATGCCAAAAATTAGGGGTTGGCGCACAGTCCGAACTTCGTTAACACTGTGCTCCAACGAATTGGGTAGGCAAAACTCTACCATGATCGTCATGAACTGGGAGAAGATAAGTCGTGACAATCGGGACTATAACTGTGATTATAAACACAACCGCTGTAAGTCCATGGGCTACCTTGGTAGGCCATGGTAAAATATCTGTTGTTTGAAATTGTCATTTGCACGGGAGTTATATATAGTTTGTTTGGGGGGAAGGTATCGGGTACACCTTGTAACCACGATAACCTGTTATTGTATTTTTTTACTCGGACATGACACACTTGGTGGACATAGCCTCTTTTTTGTAAGGTTGTTCGTGGACATAGCCTCTATTTTATGACAGTTCAGAACAACAGTATATGTCAACTTACTCGACCAGCTTCTCTCGGAATATGAGTTCTTTAATCAAGAGTTTCGCCTTAATTTAGACAAAACAGTAATTATGATATTTTTTGCACACCTGTTACTAAGGCAAAAGCTTGAGATGCTCAAACAGTGTTAGTGGTTCAAAAATCAAACTAAACCACATACCTTCAACTGAATGAATAGATACTGCCAAATTGATTAATACGGTAGCTACCCGTTCACCTGGATTAATCAGAGTATAAACGAAAGTGCTCCTTCTAAGTCCCTGCTGGCAGTTCCTCCCTCAGGCCGATTTAGTCACTTCTATGTTTGCTAAATTTTGTGGTAAATATACCAACGTTATTATGAACCCATTCGAAAACAACTGGTCAAGCTCTTAAGATAAATATTGATTATTCCAAAGTAAAATGGTTGTCGTTTACCTACCGAACGCCAAGAAGCGGTACAAGGATCTGTGAACAATTGTGAACATGGACCAATATATTTTACTGTTAATAAGAGTGTAGGGCAATTTCAACAATATAATAATCGAATAAGTACAACGGCGTAGTCAGTAAAGACAAGGCAGGACAACCAATTTACAGAAACGGACTAAAACCGGAGCTCGATGGACCGCACAACGGCAATCTCAGTACTCGTCTAACGAGTTGAATCACTGCCACTACATCTATTTATTAACCTCATATACCGAGGGACGAGCTAGGTCAATAAATGGCCGGATCTCATCAACAGAAGAATCAAGCGAGCGTTCATATTTGCCTAAGGGCCTCTTTTACTGAAGGACGAGATAAACCAATAAATGACCGGACCTCACCAGCAGCCGAATCCAGCAAAGATAGAGAGCCAACATTGAACAAACTCCCTATGAAATCCTGTCGAAAGTCGCTGCTTTTATAATAAAATTCTACTTTTTGCACTGCTCGAGTTCTACGTATCGCGGGGTCCAAGCACGCGTATTCAGAAATTCCTATCTCACTTACTTACCTAGATCAAGCTAGTTCATTCGTTCTTTCCAACGTAGTTTTCATACCGCGTGGTCTCCCCATTACTACATTCCATTCTACGCCACCCTACGAACTGACTCAGGGGTGGAATAATACACCTAGCTCACTTCTATACGTGGGCAACATATGAAACTATCTTTCTTACTCGTGACTGACCGGAAATGTGTGTCTAGACGAAACATTCCTGGTCGCTAAGTCGATGTTAAAATGCCCGTTTTTACGAATTTTTCAGTCGCCTTTCACTCATTAGTGTAACTGTAAGCAGGGGAGTACCCCAACTTTCTAGTTAAAATCAAAGAAAAGAAAAACAAACAAAATTTAATCTTTTCAAAAATCTTTATTTATTATTTAATCAACTTGAAGAATTTGGCTGTGAATGTGAATCGTCTAGTGTTAGGACCTTTTAATTACGTTTTGTTAAATGAATGTAGTAAGATAGATTCTTTTATGAGTTCCGTACAAGTTATATGTGCTAACAAAGAAAACACAAGAAATTTGAACCACATGATTTATTTACAAATATACATATTTACAATTGCCCTTGGTATCGGTTCGGGAAGACAAGCACCTATTCATTTTACCATAGAATTTAGGGTTGGGACAGATGTACCATCAAAGATATTTAATTGCCAAAGTTATGTGTTGGTACAAAGTTCGAACATCGTCAAACAGTGCAACAACGAATTGTATAGGAAAAACCCTCGCATGTTCGTCTTGAGGTGGGAGAAGGAAAGTCGTGCAGATCGTGAACTTTAACCGTCGATAAAGCCACAACTGCTGTAAGCCCATGGGCTACCTTTGTAGGCCATGTTAAAATACCTGTTGTTTGAAAATGCCATGTCACGGGAGTTTGTATATATAGTTTGTTTGGTGTGAGGAATCGAGCACACATGGTGACCACGAAACCTTTTATATTTTTTTTTCGGACACGTCACTTGGTGAACATAGCCCTTTTGTGTTTGGCGAGACACGTCACCTTGGTGAACGTAGCCTCTATTTATAAGGTGGTTCGAAACACGCCACTCTTAGTGGACGTCGTCTCTATTTTATGACAGTTCAGAACAACAGAGTATGTCAACTTACTCGACCAGCTTCTCTCGGAATATGAGTTCTTCAATCAAGAGTTTCGCCTTAATTTAGACAAAACAGTAATTATGATATTTTTTGCACACCTGTTACTAAGGCAAAAGCTTGAGATGCTCAAACAGTGTTAGTGGTTCAAAGAAACCAAAACGGAAACCTTTAACTGAAAGAATAGATACCGCCAAATTGATTTAATACGGTAGCTACACGTTCACCTGAATTAATCATAGGAGCGTAAACCGTAGGGTGATCCTTCTAAATCCCTGCTGGTAGTTTTACTCCCTCAGGCCGATTTAGTCAACATCTACGTTTACGTAATTTTGTGGTAAATATACCAAAGTTAGAATAAACCCATTCTAAAACAGCTGATCAAAACTTCTCAAGTTATACTGATTTAAGAAACCAAAATTAAGTGCTTGTCATACACCTTCCTAGTACCCAGGGACATCACATTAATCAGGGACAACTGTAAGAGATATCAAAAATACCAAAATATGGTTAGTGATTATTATTGATTAAAAGATTGACTTACCTAGAATCGGCTGGGCAAAGGCGAAGACCTTGGAGAACTCGATCCAACTAAACCTCCTGGTTTAGTGCTGCTGGGTTGCTTGCCCGAGATTACGCGCTGAAAAGCACGTAAATCGGTACAAGAAAACGGCTAGTCTGTTCGGTGCTTGGAACGGCTGTGAGCGGCTTGGCTGCGTGCTTGTCAGCGGTAGAAGTCTCCCGAAAGAGTGAAATCCTATCGAAACTCGCAGCTATTTATACCTAAATTTTACCCTCACCACCACGCGATTTCTGCATCTCGCGAGCTTCCCCTTGCCTTCCTTCATCCCTAACATACCTATCGTTCGAAACTAGGACAACTCTCTATAGTTTTATATCTCTTGTTCATATTTGAAAGTGATTTCTCGTGGTCTACAACGCACCCTCTTTCCTCCCTAGAATATCACATACCTACGACATAGACGTGCAGCTTCTCCATTTTCCTTCTTACTCTTTCAACCGGATTCCCTCGTTATCTAATGATAAACAGATGGCTGGCAACACATACTCCGAGGCACGAAGTTGACGCAAAATGCGGACTTTTAGGGCGAATTCTATCTTTCTTCAACTTATTATTTTATTCGAAATATATTTTAAAAGAATTGATTCAATCCTATTCTCATTTCAAATCAAATCAGAAAAATAATCGAAATTATAAATACGAAATAAAAGAGAAACATTGAGACGAAGACAAAAATACCTGCGATCCAATTCAATAAAATTATTATCAGATAAAAACCATCTGTTAAATAAATAAATATAAGAGAATTATTTATAATATTATAACACCCGGATACGGGTGGTCACATTAGGTACAAAAATTATTTTAAAATTATTTCATTTGTATTTACATCCGCATTAATTTAGGTGAGATCGAAAGATCTAAATTTGTCAAATGAAATTATTATATCCAGGAAAATTATTTACCCTTGGAACACGAAAGTACAAATTAATTCAATAATTCAATTAATAATATTGGACAGAAACGTACTGGAACAATTCTAAAGTATTAAAATATTGCCGAATAAAAAATATCTGTAATTTAGTTTAATCAGAACTGACGTCATCAGGTGAAATTACCTGTTAAATAAATAAACAAAGGTAATTTATTTAGATTATTATAACACCATTATTACCAAAGATTATGTGGTACAAAGTTGGAACTTCGTGAAAACCGTGCCCCAATGAATTATGTAAATTGTCGTGCTTATCGTTAACTCTAACTGTGATTAAAGCCACAACCGCTGAAAGCCCATGAACTTCCATGGTAGGCCATATTAGAATACTTGTTGCCTGTTGTCATATTTTAAACAACGACAACCATACTGTTAAGTACGATGAAACTTCTGTTTTGGCTACTACTTCGGATTATTACCCCCGATCATTTCTCTGTTATTTTACTTTTTACCATAAAATGTCATGGGCGCAATCAATACTTACATGGAGAGGTAAGGAGGGTAAGGAAAAGGAAATTCAATAAATCAATTACCATTTAGAAATGTTGGCCTCGATTTCTATTTTCTAAAAGTTGTATACGTTAGGTGAGGTCCTCATAAAGTATATTTTGCCCATATTAAATTAAGGTCTTGCACCACCCCTGGAAGTGTCTTATCATAGCTTGCACCCATGTCAAAATGCATACACTCAGTCATAAACTCGTAATGAATTGATCCACTTACTCCAATATCGTTTGCTTCTTTGAACTTTGACATCGTGTCCTACCAAACTACCAGAATAGAGTCTTAGTTATAATTTACAACTCTTGTAGGTAATAACAATTATTATTACTCTTATTACACATATCTCTTCATTACTTGTTCACTATCATGCAGTCTATTTGTTTATAGAATAAGTGGAGCTTCTTCCACTGTATATGCATATGCAGGAGAATTCCATGATAGCTATCATAGAGCAGTAGTCATTGCATGGATTTCGATATTTGTGGCTATGGGAAACATTTTGCTTAGCGGATTAGCTTGGAGCATTTTACCATCGAAATGGCAATTTGAAATGTTGCCAATAGGAACTACGTTTCGTCCTTGGAGATTATTGGTTCTTTGTTACGGCCTTCCAAGCCTTATATTTGGGTTAGCGATATTACTTTTCCCTGAAAGTCCAAAATTTTTAATGAGCAAAGGAAAAAAGAAGGAATGTTTAAATGTGTTACGAAAAATGTACTCTATTAATAGGAGAAAGAAGGATTTTCCGATAGTTGGTGTTTTTTGGGAGCCACTAGATGGTGCAACTAAACTGGAAAATATCAAGTCGAACTTTATAAAGGACTTCTTTTCACAAACAGTAGCGATCTTTAGTAAAAAGTACGCCTTAAGAACAATCACTGTCTGCATATTACAGTTTGGAACGTTTGCCTTGTAAGTAAATATTTATTGTATAAGTAAAACTTCATCATAACCTTTTCAGGCTAAGGTATCATCCTCGACCCAAATATCCTACCTGCAAGTTTCCCATATCTCTTTTTTTTTAATATATTGTTTTAAACTTGGTAAACTTTAAAGTTAAATAGTTTTCTTGCTAGTTTAAACTCTTTGTTTTGGTAATAGCAAAAGCAAACTGAACTTGAACAAATTATGTTCTTGGTCGGTGTCGAAACTTCCATACGCGGATCGCGATTTTGAATGTGTTAATTCGTATCAGCATTCCATAAACAGTTTCCACACAATAGTAACCAATGTAAGCATCCTGTATCCGAGTTAGATGAATATACCACCGCAGCAAAGGAGCGCCATTTGTGGTAATCGCTGCAAATTTTAATTAGTTGTTCACTGATTTCCTGAAATTATAAATCTTTCAGCAAAGCAAAACCATTTTCTTTTATATATAAAGGTATATGTCACCAACAACGACTGGATGGGCACGCACCTCTAATTTTTTCAACCTTCAGCTGTCTTCGCATTCCTCGAAACGTAAAACATCCAACATTCTTAACTATTTCCGAGCAATAAGCAAATCTAGGTGCCTCTCGACCCATCTTGACTCCTGTTTCCGCCTCTAATAAACCTTGCTTTATAATTATTAGGGTGAATTAGGATGGAGTAACGTACCAAAGATAATTTAAAGAAATCATTATTTTGCCTAATATTTGGGCTAGATTAGGTTAGTTGAGTTAGCTTATTTCGTGTTTTTTGATACGTTTCTCCAGCGTAATTACTAATAAAATATTCATTTAATCCTTCATATATTTATATTTATTTTACCACCTTCTTTGCATTATTTTGTCATTTCACTTGTTTATATTAGTTGACATTAGTCGGTTGTTGAAACTATTTATTTTGAAATGATAAAAATCAACAGTTTTTGCTTTGATAAATTTGCCTGTTATAGTTTACGATGACAAAATACCTAAGTAAACCTAAAAATGCAAATATTGTTCCAAGATATTGCTTGAATGCTTTGTTGTGGTAAATACTTTAGCGTAAGTAAGTACATAACATGACAAAGATGTTTGATTTTGACTGTAAATTTCAAATTAGGCTAATATTTTTATTTTTTTCAAAATTAATGTTGCTGTTGTTTATTACAGTATACGTAATAGTTCATTTTACGCATCTTACACGGTACGTAATATTTTATTTACATTTTGTAACTTTCCCGCAATAAATATAAATTTAGTGAACTGATAAGACACTTTATTTAAAATGTTTATTTATTGAAAAACAAACATCTAAATGGTTACAAGCGAAAAATATAAAGGGGTTAAAATATGATCTCACTAGTGGTACAACTAATATGAAGTGAAGTAAATCGAAACAAATAGTGAAAACTGTCTATATTTTGCGATAGTTACTAAAATAAATTTTGCCAGCGCATCTGCCTTAGCCTTGTCACCTAGAGTGTTACAATTACCGTCCCAACTTTACTTTAGCTATCGTGAGAATCATGTAATATAACTATATGCATTCTTTTATAAATACACTACTTTTACATACTTTTCTTTAAAACCAACACCTAATGGAATAAGGATGTATGTGAAATTTTTCAACCGAGACTTAACGACTAGGTGCGCACCAGCAAAGCCCGTCCTAAGAAGGTAGATACAATGTTGGAAGGGGCAGGCACTCCAACTATTTCCTTCAAGTAGGCAAGTATCGGCATACAGATAGGGAAGTTGCACGTGAGTGGCTGTCGGTTAAATAATACAGCCCTTCAGTCTTCCTACATCTGACCGAATTCAAGTCTCGGTTGAAAAATTTCACTCTACATATTTAGAATGCAGAATTATTGAAATAAAAAATTAACCACGCTTTGAAATTAAGCAATATTAAAACAAATAGAGATGAAGTCATTTAATTGGTAAATAACAGGAACTTAAACATAATATTGTTTTCCATTTACAATATTTATGTTCAAGTGTTCAAGATCAAAATCTATATGAATACAACTTTCAACTTTTGTCCTGAATTTTTCATTCAAATGCTTACAATTCATACAGTAGACAACGTACATTACACACCATTAGTATTTGTTTTACTTCCGAATAAATAACCAAATACTTATTAATAAAAAGTTAACCGATCTAAACCATTCATTTATTGAAGTTCTTAACAAAATAATTACAACAGACGTTTCGATCCCTAATTTTGGGATCCTTTTCAATGTGATATGATAAATTCTAAAAAGAATATAATAATTCAACATTAGAATTTATCATATCACATTGAAAAGGATCCCAAAATTAGGGATCGAAACGTCTGTTGTAATTATTTTGTTAAGAACTTCAATAAATGAATGGTTTAGATCGGTTAACTTTTTATTTATCATCACAACCATTGGAATATTAAACTCCAAATACTTATTGTTAAGTATTTCAAGTGTTAAAAAGAAATTGTGCTGATATTGAACATGTCGAAGGATGTGGACGTGTGTGGCAAGTGCTCGGATAATTTCATTGTTAGCAATAAATTAACCACGTGTGACAGTTGTTATCTACGTTTTCATCCTGACTGCGTAAATATTAAAGACAATCTCATTAAATTCCTTGGTGATTGTGAGAATATCTACTGGTTTTGTAATCAATGTAACACAAAATTCAAGCCATGACTATCTAACTTTAATTCTACTGCTACTGCCTCTACTGATGATAATAACATTGACGTTTTGCAAGCTAATCTCATCAGTATTAAGCGTGAAAACATTTTACTCGAAAAACTTCTAAGTTCTTCTAACTTGAAAGTCTATCTGATCTGCAAAAATATAAGATAGCGACCTTGAAAAAAGAATTATCAGCTCTCAAAGCCGCTAACCCATCGCAAGGAGAGCCAGAAGTCAAATCTTAGAGTGGTGTTTTAAAAAAATCCGTTGCTACTAGCTCACCTGTATTATTGATTACTGCCCCTGATAAAAACTCTAAAGAGGATGTGTTAAAGAACCTTACTTCTTTAAATAACTTAAGCGAAATTGATGGTCCAGTGAAAGTTGTTAAAACACTCTTTATTAAAAATAGAAACCAAGGTCTTGCTCACATTGTTCTTGATGTGCGTCCTGCTCTTAGGAAACTGCTTATGGAAAAGGGATTTGTTTGGCTTGGTTGGAACAAATGCTATGTTGCTGATCATCTGCGTTTGACACAGTGTTACAGGTGCTCTAACTTCGGTCATCTTCAAAAGTTTTGTAAAGTTGCAGTTGCTGCTTGTCCAGAGTGTTCCCAAGACCACGTGCTGAAAGGCGGCTCCGCCAGTGAGCATCTGTGTGCTAATTGCATTACCTCTAACAACTCTCGCAAAGCTGATTCTCCTGTGGACCATTCTGCGAGAGATCATAATTGTCCTTTTTATCTAAGACAAATCGAGTTGCTAAAATCACGAATTGATTATGGTTTGTGATAAGTTAAAAAAAGTAATAGTTGGTCACCTTAATGTTCGGTCTCTTATCTAGTTTTTCTGAATACGTTGACATACTTTTAGAAGGTAATTACGATGTTTTCGCTGTTACAGAAACGTGGCTTTCTGTAGGTATTCCTGATAGTAGTGTTTACATCACTAACTACAACTTCTACCGTAGGAATCGTGGATGCAGAGGAGGGGGAGTTGGTATTTACGTTAAGTCTTGTTTTTTTGTTGATGTAATTGAACTTGATGATTGTCACATTTCCATGGAAAGTTTAAGGGTCAAATTAATTCTCCATAAAACTACTTTTTGTGTTGGTGTTATTTATCGGCCTCCCTCCTCTAGCATTGCCGAATTTATTTCCTCTATAGATTATACCTTACCACTATGTTTAAAGTCTTTTGAAAATATAATTGTATAGGGTGATATGAATATCAATCTTCTAGATTGTGACAATCACCCCCTTACACATTGTTTTGAGTGCTATGGTTTTAAACAATTAATTAAAGTGCCCACCAGAATATCAGCCAATTCTGCTTCTTCAATCGATGTAATTTTTACTAATGTAGATCATATTTTTTCTAACCCTATGATGCTAGATTCTGGTTCTGTATCTGACCATAAACTCACATGTTGCGAATTAAATATTTACGTACCTAAGCATACGCCTAAATTTATAAGTTTCCGTGATTTGAAGTCCAATGCGTGTGGTTCAGACAATAGTCTCACTGTTATTATCCCCAATTAGCTCATATTATCAATCTTTGCTTAGAAAAAGGGCATTTTCCACAACAATGGAAATTGGCTATTATCAAACCTATCCCTAAAGGACGTAATCTCACTACATACCCTGACTTACGCCCTATTAGTATATTGTGTGTCTTATCTAAGATTCTTGAAAAGGTAGTTCACATGCAAATGGTTGAGTCAATGCAATTCTTCCTACTACTCAATCTGCTTTTAGGGAGTCTCACAGTACGCAAACTGCCCTTTTAAATTTAATTGACGACATAATACGGGCCCTTGACAAAAAATTGTGCGTTACCTTAATCTCACTTGATTACTCCAAGGCTTTTGACAAGATTCATCACAAGCTGCTGTGTTCGAAGCTTAAGTATTACGGCTTCGACCAACTTGCAGTTATGTTTTTTCAATCATATCTATCCCACCGTTACCAGTGTGTCTTTGTAAATGGTGACTTCTCAAACCAATACCTGGTTTTGTCAGGTGTTCCACAAGGGTCTGTACTTGGTCCGTTGCTGTTCCTATTATATATTGCGGATATCTAAACTTCTGTAAAGTTCTGCCATCTTCACTCTTATGCAGACGATACTCAACTTCTTTATTTTTTTGATCAAAGTGATATTATTAATGCTGCATCTGAAATCAATAATGACCTTATAAGCCTTTGTCAGTATTCCAGCAGGAATAATCTTGCCATCAATCCTGGAAAATCGTCTTTACAATTGTTTTGCTCAGAGAACAAAAAAGGCTTTGTACAAGCAAATCTTAAAATTAAAATAAACAGTGATATAGTGCCTTTCTCTGATCATATCAAATGCCTAGGTATCGTACTGGACGATGGGCTGTGCTTCCATAAACATACTAGTAACCTTCTTCAAAAATACTATGTTCGTTTAAGAAGTCTCTATGCTAATTCTTCACTTCTCAACTTCAATTTAAGAATCCTTTGTGAGTCCCTAGTTATGTCGGTTTTCAATTATTGTAATATTGTTTACTACCCCTGTTTAGATCAACTTACAAAAAATCGTTTATCGGTTGTACAAAACAATTGTATAAGATTTATTTTTAGAAAAAAGAAATTCGACCATGTCTCTCATCTATATCCGCTTATTAAGTGGATGAAATTGCCTAATCTGGTTAAATATAACTTCCTTGTTTTCATTCACAAATTAATTCTTTCTAACAACCCGTTATATTTAAGGGAAATGTTAATTTTTAGACATAACATTCACGATAGAAATATTCGTTGCAACTTTATCCTGTCAATGCCACGCCATTCCTCCTCGTTGTTTAGTAGATGTTTTTCGTATAACGCGTGTGTAATGTACAATGATATCATTAATACCTCCAATTGTAACTTGTCAACATTTTCGCTCCATCTTTTTAAAAAATATATAAAAAATTTATTGTTAAATATTTAACCTTTTATTTGTTTAATTATTCTTTTCTTTGTTTCAATGATGGTTAAGTGTAAGAGTAGCTATTTCGCTAAACTTCACCATCTTATGCATAATTTGTAATCTTAAATGCATCATAATGAAGTCTTTTTATTATTATTATTATTATTATTATTATTATATTAACTTACTTTTCAAAACCAATAGAAATTGTTCGCGATTTCGAAAAAGCGATTCACATTGCCATTAATAAAATGAGCCAGATGTAACCATAATTAGAAGTAGGTTTCATTTAACACAATCCCGGTTTAACGAAATTAAAAATTTAAGGTTAGTATCTGAGTATCGGGATTAGGGATTCTAATTCAATAATAGGTCAGTGATTACGTTGTACTTTTGTATTGTTATTTATAAACCCTGACGACGTAGGAGATTGTTTTATACGACCGAGCGAGCAATTGTCCCATAGACTTTTGACAATTAGCGCGCAATTGTCCTGCAATTAACGACTACCTGAAAAATTTTCTGACCGCTGTGCGCAATTGTCCGTTGCCCATGAAAGAAATGCATATCTTTTTTAATTCACTGCCTAATAGACATTTTGGTCCTGTAACAAATGACAATCCATATTTTTACTGTCCTAATGGAATCCTTCTTCTGTATTCAACTGAAATCACTCCAGTTTTCTTGAAACCGATTTAAACGGTTGTCGAAGTATTGTATTGAATAACTTTTATGAAATCCAGACCCACGTCTGTGGGTTTCGACAGAATGCTGACCAAGCTCATTCTTGTGTCTATTTACGAAACAATAATAGTAATTATCGTTATGATTCTTTTGGTATTATAATCTTCATGAATATGTACCTACCTCTTTCCAATGCCCATGTAATTGTGTTCTTCCAAACGTTTCGTCGTTCTTCGCTGACACTATCTTTAGTCAACGAATAACGGCGAAACATTTGGAAGAACACAATTTCACGGACCACAAAAAACTCAGAAGAAAACACCGTACCTTTGGGAACATCGGGCATAGGGGATAATAATAAAAGGCAAGAAGACACTGTGAAAGTAAATAACTAAAAAGAGAAATAGGATGGTACGACTCCTTCTCCTACACTTAAAAGAACAAAAGGAGAAAGAGGAAGGCCTAGTTGAGATTATTATTCGCAAATAGTTATGAACATTATGTTTTTGCTTCAGTAAATATAGAGCTTAATAGAAAAAAGTAAAGGTGTGTGCCTAATCAATCTTCAGACTGACGACGGATAATGATTTCGTTATATGTATATATATATATATGTGTATTATTCAAGATGTTTAATAAAAGCCGCACTATTAAAGTTTTAATCATTTGTGAATTCTTTCAGGTCATCTGGATTAAATATGTGGTACCCAGAGATTTTAAATCGGTTATCAACTTATGAACAGGAAAATGGCAGAGGAGATATTACTATTTGTGATGGCATAGTTCAACCTTCCTACCAACTCCAAAACGAAACTCAGGTTATAAATAAAAGAAATAAGACGGATAATCAATAAAATAATTTTCTCTTCTTCAATTTCAGAACATAACAGCTTGTTCAGATAGCATCGATACAGGTGTATTTTCAGCAGCTATTATAACAGGTTCTGCATTAGTTGGGGTTTATTTATTAATTGGATTGGCCATTAACTACATTGGCAAAAAGAATTTACTCGTTTCAATTTTCACAATTAGCGCAGCGTCAGGATTAATTGCTCAATATATCGTCGGGTCGACAATAATAAAGATTTTTACAAGTGTTGTACTCGTGTCGTCCACTTGTATTGGCGTCACAAATGCTATTTTAATAGATCTTTATTCTACCCAAGTTCGTGCCACAGCTTTAGCTGTATCTCTGATGTTTGGACGTCTTGGAGCAGTTACTGGTTCTCATGTAATTGGGCCAATATTTTATCAACTTTGCAATTACGCTTTCGTCGTATTCGCAGCAGTTTTTGCACGTAAGTATCTCCTATTTCTTCTTGTCATTACGGTTCAAAGGTAAGAAAAGCATATTATGAGTATTGATAGACTAGACGAAGAACTCGGCATTGTCCGAGTAGGAATATAATAAACTTACACAGATAGCATTCTCAAATATTCCGAAATGTTGTAGAACATTCTATAACCCCTATCAAATACTATTTTGCGATATGCAAATGGAAAACGACTGAGTAGTCTCAACGGCGCTAGTTTCAAATTGAATTTACTTATATACACTTTCAATTTTAGTTAGGTACAGTCAAAATTTCGACTGAAAATTGTAGTAATTAAACTAAATTATTTTGACTAATAATTAAGAAAACAACAGCACGATTATGTTCTTGAAAGTCATCCCAGAAATGTAGCATGGAACTTATCTACAGAATAATTTTTTGAATCTTAAACAATTGATTTAAAATAAACCATAAAACATTTTAATTTAGTTAAATTGTTTGAAAACCATTTCATAAAATAATAATTTTTTCTAGTCACAGAAAGCGTAGTATTATAAAGGAAAATTCCTTCATTTTTTTTAAATCTGAAAATATGTTTATTGGAGCACGAATTATGGGTATGGGGATAAGTCTTAGGCCCTAAATATTTCTATTGGACCCTAATATTTTTTTTACGTGTTATGTTCTTATAACATTCTAGTGGCCAAAAATTTCAGTCTATCAATACTTTTTTGTAGAATTCTTTCATGAACTATTATAAGTGTTATTTCTAATTATTCTCTAATGGAGTAAAATTGTTTTTTCTGTATAAACATTATATTCTCAGGACGCGTAACTATTTTTTATTCCTTTTTTTACAGTGCTCATTATTCTTACCCTGTCACTTCCTATCAAATCTTCAAGTAAAGGAACAACAGTTAAGTGACCTTAATTTTATTTAATTATTTGTAGTTTTGTAAATATTCGTTTTATGTAATCTATTTATGTGTTGTGCAATATTGTATGTAAAATAGTTCTATTATTTTTAAATTATTATATTTGAAATAACAGAAAAATAAATCCTTTTCAATGTAAAAACGACTAAGTTATATACATATCTTGTAAAAAAATAACAAAACGTATGATATGATAATGGGAAACACCCCTAATGTAGTAGATTTATGGACAGACAGACACATACGACCTTAAAAGCCATTTTAACTTGATTTATTGAGAGTAAATAATAATACAGATTTTGATAAAGGAAGAAAAACATAATAATTATAATTGTATTGTACAGTTGTTAATATGTTATCTATAGTTGCTGTATGATTGATTTAAACATTTAAATTGAACTTCATAATACTGAAAGATTACCTAAATTTTATTTTCAACAGGAATTATTAAACACATAAGCCCTGTTACAAATAGTACAATTGCCACGGAATAAAGAGGTACCGCGGTCATGGTACTCATTAAATAACCAAACAATACATTGCTCACAATGGCTCCAATTCTTCCTGCGCACGTTACCAGACAAGTGCCCACCGCGTTAACGGAAGTTGGAAAAAGATCAACGGTAATACTCGATAAAGCCATATTGGCAGTAGCAATTGCACTTTGAAAGACGCATGCTACTATTACAATTTGTAACGAATCGCTTAGGAGATAAATGATCGCAGAGCAAAATCCAGCTGCAAGCATAGTTCCTGTTGGAATTATTTTCCTGTCTATCCTTCCCGCCAAAAATCCAGATGTTAAATGACAGACTAGAGAACTAATTCCCATGGCCAAAGTGTTTTGAAATACTGTAGTATCAAACGTAGGGCTGCAGTCGTTTTTTTGAGGCACCTCATCGATGGTCATCATGAGATCTCTTAAGGATACCGTCAGATTTGGGTTGTTAAGATGATAATGTCTGAATCTCGTAAATATTTCTGGTAACCATAAACCTAATCCAAAATATCTACGAAAAAAGACACACACACAAAGTTTATTAGAAAAAAAAACAGGGGATATGATCTAATTTTTTTAATCAAATAATTAGTGAGTCAGAATCATAAATTTAAGAAGGTTTACTATATAGGGGTTGAAATAAGTGATAATTACCTCTTAATAAAAATAAACTCATGTATGAAGATCTTCTATAAATAATGATTAGTACTACCGTTCAGTTTACATAACATTATTATGAATTTAGATTCATACTTATAGTTACACAATGCGAAACACTGCGTAACCTGAAAATTATATCCCTAACTTTATTCTGTAATACATAATTTAACGTGCTTGAAAACATAGGTTTCCCAAATAAATAACTATTATTCACAATACACCTGCAGCAGGTTTGGGTAATTATGTACATTAGCTTACCCCCTTCCGATATCAAGAATATACATATATGTTGGGCGCGGAAACTACCCCTTCATGGTGTTTTTGAGCATCTTCATTTCGTGTATTTGTCTTCCATGTCTACTGTAAAACGCGACTAGTAGTAGTGGTTTGTTGATTTATTGTTATTGTTGATTGGGATCGTGTTGTGTTTATTTTTGCAGATAAGATACGGAATAATTTAGTCTTCATCTTTTACGATACTGCTTGTTTGTATTAACTCTGAAAGGTTATTCTTAGTCTTTTACGAATACAAATGTTGGGAAAAAGTGAGGGGTATGTAAATGTAAAGACACCCAACCTTTACTGTAACCTATTGCAATACACACGGAAGAATTACGACAGTTTTTTTGTATTTTTTGAAGCTCAAAACCAGTATGAAGATGTCATAAAAGACAAAAAACTGTCGTAATACTTCCGTGTGTATTGCAATTAGTTATGGTTCAGGGTGGATGTCTTTACATTTACATACCCCTCACTTGTTCTCAACATTTGTATTCGTAAAAGAACCTTTCAGAATTAATACAAACGAGCAGTATCATGTATCACCTTTAGATAAAGGTTATAAATTATTCCGTATCTTATCTGCAACAATAAACACAACACGATCCCAATCAACAATAACAATAAATCAACAAACCACAACTACTAATCGCGTTGTTTTACAATAGACATGGAAGACAAATACACGAAATGAAGAAGTTCAAAAACACCATAAAGGGGTAGTTTCCGCGCCCAACATACACGTATATTTTTGATCAGCATGACGAACTGTACGACATACTTTTTTTTTCAAGAAAATCGGAAGGGGGTAAGCTAATGTACATAATTACGTAGGTTTGTTTTGTAACAATACATTTAACTAACGTGTTATTCATAGCTCATGATTTTTCTGCATTTGCAAAATCGCCATTTCTAATCTTTATAGTGACCGAAGTGAGGGCAAAAATGATCGGTACTTTGAAGTCAATTAATTTATAGTTTTTCCATTTTAAGCACCAGTCACCCAGTTTCGGGTGTCATAAAATTTAAATTGGAGAAAAATTAATTACGTAGCTTATGGAAGGAAAATAACTATGGCCCGTGTTCGTCAGCCGCTTACGAAAAGGACAAATTTCAATATGCAATATGTAGGTACCTTTATAAAAGGGAAATGATCTTTTTGTTATGTTAAGGTTTTTGGGTTATATAATTGAAAAAGTAGTCTAGTCTTCGTAATTTCGTGGTTAGAGCATTGCCGCGTAAATCAGGACCCAGATTCGAATCCCGACGGGGACATAACAAAAGCAACAGATTTTTCCTCATTGATTTGAGGCAATTTTGTAGTTGGTTGAATAGTTATATTCGCATGGATGTGTTTGAGATCGCTACCATTAAGTATTTCCTCGCATTTCATTGAATTATCGGCTGAAGAAAACCGAAATGAATAGTCCTAAAACGACCTGAAGTAGAGAGGCTTTAGTCGGTAGGTGTGAGGTCACTTTCCTCAACAATCCGACACTACACAGTCGCATCGGGCGATTGGGTGCCTTTTGAAGATTTCCCGTCTGACAGATTTTTCACTCAGTAACGGGTGGTTAACAATTAATTTATTAATTACATTGTAAAAACCTTAACTTACTAAAAGATGTCCTTTTTTTTATTTATTGAAATTTTCTATTTTTACCCAACTATGACGAGTTCTCCAGCCACACTCAAGTGGCTGATGGTCATGGATAATATATAATAGACCTAGGTTTCTAGTTACTGAATTTATTTTTACGAACAGCTAATTTGAGCAAAGCTGTCATTTAGTTTATTGCAATTTATTGCAACCATGCAACCCATCTACCCAGGAGCATAGTAGCGCACCAGCTAAGAGCAGATAAGCGAAGGACAGTTTCCTCGAAACGTTTCATCGCATTTTCGAACCCTCCTAGCTATGATCTGGATATAGCTAGAGAGCTAGAATAAAATGTAGTTAACATACTAACAACTAACTAAATTCAGTAACAATAAGTTTCATTTGTACGGTTTTTGTGCTTTCGATTTCATTAACGCCTTAAGTACATACACCAATTCTGCTACTACTCACTCTCTTGATCACCAAGCCTACTTCCTGAATGATGATATTTTGTTTGCAGGCTAGTTTTTCACGCAAACAACGACCAAATTAAGAAATGTGTAAGTTTTGATCTAAAACCCTAAGAACCTTAAACACTAGAATTTAGTTTATATAGGCTACGATACAAGAAAAAACTGCCGTAATTATAGGCTTCATCAATAAAATTTTCAAAAAAAAAAAAACTTCACTGTGATCTAATGTACTACAAAAAATTTTTATCGTAAAATATCTGTGATATTTAAATTATAAATACGATAATTAGGTATCGTTTGTTGAAAGATACAGTTAGTACTACTTGAATTTTTTCACTTATTGAGTTTTAAAATTCCTTTAAAAAAGATTGCAACAACAGGTTAAACATTTGGTTTTTATAATTTCTCTTTGCTGTAATAACTACGGCGAAAATAATGGGTTTTAAAACCAACAACATTTCATGTAAGGCAAATGCCAAGAGCCACAAGCTGACAACGCTTACATTATTAAAATATCTGGTGGAGAGTGAAATCCTTAACTCTACAAATCCTACAACCAAAGAAAAAAAAAAAGAAACTACTAACTGATTTTTAATGTCATGCACTAGTTCCATGAAACGATCAAGTCGTCCTTTTTTAACAAGATATAAGGTTTGTTAAGTTAGAGCTTGCACAGTTGGACTTGATTCTAATAGAGTTTATTCTACATAACGTTTTATAACCTTTTATCAGTGAAAAAGTTATAAGCTTAGTGGGTATTAGCACCTGATTAACATGACTTATTTTTGGTTTGATTGAGTTTTTTCTTGAAAGATATTAAAGAAGAAATTATAAATTTAATTACTTATAAGTATGACATATATTTACTTACCCATACATATTGCCAAACATAATAGCGCTCATTAGTAAACTATTCACTATTAGCGGTTTTTGGAAAACGATTTTCATTTGAGAGTAAATGCGTTTAAAGATCCTGAAGACCTTATCTTGCCTATCTTCTTTCGGATCCGCACTAATTACTTTGATGGAAACTTCAATATCTCCGATTGGAAAGTTTTCTTTTTTCTCGCCAGTATTTCTGGAGTAGATACTTTTAATTATTTCCAACGCTTTTCTCGTTTTGCCTTTTGAAGCTAAAAAATCGGGGCTTTCCGGTAACCTCAACAACCAAATCGCGGATATTAAGTCCGACAGAGATATAACAAAAATTAGCAATCGCCATGAGGTGATACTTAAAGTTTTCGATAATCGAAGATTAACGGGAAAATGTAAAACTAACCACGCAATAATAGGTAAAATTAGCCACGAAACGGTAAAAAATACTCCAGAGAAACAAATAACTTTTGCCCGACTCTCCGGAGCATGAAATTCTGCCATAAACGTGAATATCAGACTTGCGGGGGCTCCTATTATGAAACCACTTAGAAATCTGCAGAGCGCTAATTCAATAACATTTTGCACAAAACAACACGCTATATTGGCAAAAAAGTCTAATATAAGCGTTATAAAAAGGACTCGTTTACGTCCCGATATATCAGCAATTATTCCCCAAAAAAGAGCACTGGTTGTACCCCCAATTAAAAAAGCTGCATTGGTAAATCCTACGTCGGCATAATTCAAACCCAGCTCACACTGAGCTGCTGGGAGCAAATAAGCTGAAAGGCCATTTTGAAATCCTGCTGATAATATACAACAGGCGCAAATTACCAGAAACTCATAATGGAAGCACCCATATCCTATGGAAATGAAAAAACTTTCCTTTTCTAGACATTTTACAAAAATGTTTTTTGAATAAATGAAACAAATTTCTAAATACAAATCAAAACGATTTTCCGAAGTAAATTATAAATGAAGTACATAAAAAATTAAAAATACAGGAAGTAAAAAAAGCAACAAGGCATAACATTTTACAAATAGGTAACTACACGTTTTTCTTTTTTGCTTCAAAAAAATTGAGTTTTTATAAAACATAATATAACGAAAACAATCTCACCAGCTAAACGTAAAGAACTATCAAAATCAGCACTCTTTTTCTTTTGTACAGAATGGCAGTTCGAATTTTCGATAGATTCAACCATTGTTAATGATTTATTCGGAATAAATTCCTAAAACTGTAAACAGACTGTCTATTGTACAGTTGTTTTGAATTTATCAACAGCGTGTTGAAAATATAAAACAATGTAACAGTATAAGTATTAAATATAAACATTTTTTCTATAAACAACCACGATAAATCATACTTATTGTGAATTATATGTATAACAAGGAACGTTTTATTATTTAAATGACCTGTGTTTAAACATATACAGCTCAAATTTTTGTTTTCGAAAATTGAACGTTACCTTTAAGGAAAGTGCTGCTTCTAGTTTGATTCAACACACTATTTCAACTTTATTAATATATTCACATCAATAACAGCTATTGCCGCCATTGCTTATTACTTTTATATCTCACCAAGACGATTTGTTTGATTATTGAAAAAACAATTCTAAATATAATTTAAAAATTAACCAAAATGTAACTTGTAAATGTATATGTTACCGGCCAAACCCGATTTCAGGACAAACTAGTTTTGCCTGGGCTAAACTAATTCTTCCTATACGCGATAGGATTAACTAGTTAGCCTAGTCCAAACTGATTTCTCCTAAGCCCGATAGGATAAAACAGTTTAGGCTAGTACAAACTGGGTGTGCGATATGTAAATGTTAACACACCCATCCTGAACCGTAACCTATTGCAATACACACAGAAATACTACGACAGTTGTTTGTATTTTACGATTCGGGATGGGTGTGTTTGCATTTACATACCCCTCGCCCTTTCCCAACTTTTGTATTCGTAACACACTAAGAATAACCGCTTTCAAAGTTTAAACAAATAAGCAGTATCATGTATCACCTACAGATAAAGGTTATAAATTATTACGTATCTAATCTACAACAATAAGCACTACACGTTCTCATTATTCGAACAAACCAGTACAACTAATCGCGTTTTACAATAGACATGGAAGACAAATACACGAAATGAAGAAGCTCAAAAACACCATGAAGAGATGGTTTCCGCGCCCAACATATAGTTTACACTAGGCCACACCAGTTTATCCTAGAGTGTGTGTATTTATATCAGGACAAATCAGTTTGGACTAGCCTTAACTGGTTTATTCTATCGGGCTTAGGAGAAATCAGTTTGGAGTAGGCTATACTAGTTAATCCTATCGCGTATAGGAAGAATTAGTTTGTCCTGAAATCGGGTTTGGCCGGTAACATATACATGAAACTTTGCAATAAAACCAAGTTACTTATAGACTTAATTTTTTTTTCGCTTAAAATTTTTAAGTATAGCGTTTGCTCAAAAGTTTGATAATTATGCTGTATGGGTCAACCCCATCCGATTTTCTTGAAAATACAGTACAGAAACCACCCATTTACACAGTTTTTCCACTTTGAAGATTATAAATCGTAACAACAAAGATTTCAAGGAAATGTTGTAAATCTTTGATTGTGTATGAGAGAACTCGATGACGTGACATCATAAGTAATTGTGTTGCTGATTCATTTAAATATTGGGTGCATGTTATGCTAATTATTTTGTAGATTAGATAAGAAACAATTTAATATGCTTATCTGTAAGTGATACTGCTTATTTGTTTTAACTTTGAAACCGATTATTCTGAAAGTCTTTTACGAATAGTGATGCTTAATTAGGTTATGGTAGGGGGTGTGGGGATGTGTTTACATTTACAATATATTGTAAGAAGAAGTTGATCGATATAAACCATTCATTTAATAATTAAAATTGTATCTAACAATGACAAAGTACAGACGTTTCGATCATTAAGATTTATGATCATTATCAATGTAAATCTAAAAAAATATTTTTATATATAAAATGTAAAATAATCTTAATTTTTAATTGTAAATAATGTAAAATAATCTTAATTTTTAATTGTAAATAATGAATTAGATATAACATAATTAATAAGTTAACATACCATGGGGATGAAGAACACGTTTTCCAAATCATCATTTAAAAAACCAATCAGGATTTCGTTTAAGAAGTTTTTGTAAAATACAATAAATTTAATAACATATTACCAATAAAAATGAATGGTATAAATATAATGATGATTTAAATTATTTTTAAATATTTAAGGATATAAAAATAAATTGTAAAAGAAAAAAACAAGTAAAATGGATGTTAACTTGATGAGTTAACATCCAAGAATGAGGAAAAATTACATTTTTTTTGAGAAATATATTGTATTTTCAAGAAAAGCGGGTGGGGATGACCCAGACTGTATAATTACCAACAATATTCCTTATTGATTTAAGAGATTTAACCATCAAAATTATTTTCAGAGAAATTTAACGAGACTATTAAAGAAGTGTTCAACGAAACAAAAACTTGAAATGACAAACAATATACAAATGATAAGCAGTCAAATGAAAAAGTATTTAAGCAAAAGTTTAAAGGCAATTTCATAGCAAAATTTAATAAGAACAAATTGTTAATGAGACAATTGGTCGTTCTAACGGATATAATTCTCCGAAGATATTAATTAAATATGGTCGCTTAATGGGATATGTCATAGTAAACAATGTCGTAAAAAGCGGTATTTTTTATAAGGCGGTCCTATAGCATTCGGCCGGGGCCTATGGTTTTGGTCGATATAACCGGTAGACGGTTTTGGCTGTAATTCATTAATGCAAGGTTTGAATCTAAATAAATAAATAATATATTAATTATTTTGTTGTTTCTAATAAGTAATAAAAAGGTTGACTGATATTTGTTTCATTTGTGCTCTTTTCACTTTTCTTATGATTCCTTTGTTCAACTTTATTAGGATCGCAAACCGCGTATACAACTTGCTGTTCATTTTAAGGTTCCCTTAAATTTTTGCAACTTTAGGATTACAGTCCGAGTTCTCTTTAATTCATGTTTTAGGTTCAGTTAAACTTAAATTCTTTTGTTTTTAAAATATTTACGATGCAGTCTTAAATTCTGATTCTTTAAAGTTTTGCCATTTTTTGTATTAATTCAATTATCAGGTTTTATTTCTCCATTTTGTATTGCCGTGAATATATTTTAGTATCCTTTGTACCCGATTCCTGAACTGCTTCTTGCTATTAGATAGGTTGGATAAGCGCTGTGCTGATCCCTCGTTGAACGCTTTTGATGAGGAACATGTAAGAGTTCTACCTACACAATTCGTGGATGTTCAGACTTGTTATCAACACCTAAATTTTGATATTTCATTTTTAATACCGCTGTTACGATCTTAAATTCCCTGGTGTATATAGAAGATGCTTGTGTCCACTAACCGATATCAAGGGTAATTGCATACATACATGTATAAAACTTTCAGTAAAAGATGTGGTTAATATTTCCTGTTTTCTTCAGTAGCAAATATTGCTTGTACGACTGCTACATTAAGGCTCCACGCACACTATAGACTTTTGTCTATACTGTTTTGTCGAGAAAATAAATTATCTCATAAATCCATGAGGAGAGGACTAAAAGTGTCCTGATAATACCCATTAAAAAATGGCCACAGATCAAATTAAATAAGTGTGGCAGTCTCTTGAAATTGCCAAAAAATACATTTTCTTTAATATCTTAGAAACGAAAATACCTAAGGGAAATTTAAAAGCAGCGTTAAAGTGACCTTAAATTTCTCCAAATCTTTCCCCATTTAAACTTCTTTCCAGCTGCATTAATAAGCGCGATCCCTATGGTACGGCTCCAATTTCGGACTTGTTTCATAAATTACTATCCTCCAACTAGTAATGTCCTACGCAAAATTTTCTATTCTTCAGGATTCAAAACTATTAAAAAAGACAATTTAAATCAAAAACAACAAATAAGCTTCGAAAACATACCCCGTTTAGATATATTATTAAAAGCATTGTTTACCATTCATCACTGGTAAAACCTAGCATGTACTAAACTATAATGATAACTAATGTCAGTAAATCTTAACATTTACTAATAAAGCCTAATATTAACCAATACAACAGTAACATATATAAAAAAATATATATCAACAATGTATTTTGGTCCAAACACCGAGTAAATGAAAAAATTTTGTAGGACTTTACAGCAACTTAATGTTGTTCACATCCGGTGGCAATTCATTAAAAGTCCCACGTACCCTCTGGATGATTCGAGGGATCAACAATTTTGGTAGCGGGTCTGTCACACATGATCTCCCAGCCATGTTGGCTGCCACAAAAAACCTGGCGAACTTAAATTTAAGAAAATCGGGCCGGTATTGAACTTTTGTCAACTAAACGTTGAGGGACTGTGTAGGTCAAAGTGTGAGTACCTAAGTAAAAGTCATATGAACAGTGAAAGAAGCAATATTCCTAGATTTAGAATTGTAGGTGTAGTTGGCCTTCATATATATGGAATAGCCACTAATGTTAGACGGAACGTCACAGTGATCCATGAAAGCTTAAAAAAATATTCTACGATATTTTTGTTCTGGCTGTCAAAGTATCTGGCACTACCATCGTTAATGTGTTTAAGCCATCAGCTACTCTGTGGCGAGACACTGTACTTCCCCAATTCAAATATTCTATTTTGTATGTCGGTGGTTTTGACGGTCATCACAATTAGTGGACCTACGCCTCTGACGATGTAAATTGAAAGCGTCTCGTGGCGTGGACTGAGTTAGACGCCAAAGATCACCATATCTTCCACTCAGCTTGGTGAGGCTACCCCCTCAACTTACGTTTCTGCTCTTGCTTCCTTCTCACTTCCAGCACAGGCATGTGACATCCAGACATTCAGATCACCCTTATAAGACTGACGGAACTTTAATAAAGCTAAGTGGGAGTTTCTTTCTAAAAAAACTTGACGACAACATCCTCTTTATTCCACCATCTGTCAAGGACTACGATCGTTTCGTTGGACTTATCCTGTTAGTGGCAAGAAGGTACATCATAAGAGGGTTTAGTAAGGTAAACATATCAGGATGGAGCCCAGAATGTGAAGATTTTTACACACCGTTCAATTAGTCCGAAGGTCCTAATACCTACACTGTCAGGAGAGACAAGTGGATAAAAAGAGCAGAGTCTTTGTACTTTACCCACAGCGGCCGTAAAGCTTGGTCTCTCTTAAAGGAACTTTCCTCCAGTAGACCCTCCAATCCGACTTATTCTATCCAACCTAGCCCTAATAAAGTAGCTAAAAGTATGGTAGGTCTCTCTAAGCCAGATCGTCAACCTTCCAACAAAGAAGTCTCCTTTAGGCTAAAAGGACTCGTTAGATGTCTACAAGCTCCGCTGGAGGTCTCTCGCCTTTTCTCTTCTGAGAAGCTTGAATTCCTGAATTCATCAATAACATGGGCTTGAAGGTCCGAAAGTAGCTCTTATAAGTTCCCGACAACATTTTAAGCTCGGGCACATAGCCAATCACTCTCAAGAAAGCAAACATAGTCGCTATCGCCAGGAAAACTTTCTGAATACGTACAGCTACCGTCCAATAGATCTTCATTGTGTGTGGTATAAGCTGCTAAAGAGACTAATCTACACTAAAATTTTCCCCATTCTCAATTCCAGTATTCCTTCTGAACAAACTGGGTTTAGACCTGGACGGGACGCATAACATTTCACCTCTTAATGCCAGCGACCACCTCGCCTGTTTCGTGCAAACTTGATAGTCCTTAAATCCTTAGGCACATATCTGTAATAGATGACTGTCTGCGGGATCCGAGTCGAAACCTTTTTGTTAACCGTATACTGATCCTGAGCGCGCCCACCTAACCATGTTATCCGTACTTATAACTACTTAACAAAATATATCACTTTACTACACTCAATAAATTACGACGAACAAATTTGTAGAAGACATTATAACATATATAAAATTATTTAAATACAAACAAAAACGTATTGTAGCGTTCTTGGGTTTACTAAAAATTTATTTACAAAACTAAAGTACACGAACACAATAATTATACACAGATTTATTAATAACTACTTAAAGACACTATTGATTATTACGGAACTTAGCTTACTATTTATTTACAACATCCTCTTCGACTGTCATCTGGGGCACTGCGGAAGATGACTGGGAGTGTCGGGTTTTTTGAAGCAATTGTCGCAGATGTCACTGTCATATATTGTATATTAATACAAGTATCTGTCAAAATATCAGTTCCCCGTGAGGAATTGCGTGACGTATCCCTTCACGCATTCCTTCCACCTACGTGAAGACTTGATAAGACACTGCCACAATTTTTCCACCTCCGTTTCCATGTCTTCCAAGCCTATTTCATGCCCCTTTACTTTTGTTTTTCCAGTTTTCCGTTTTGGTCACAGCCAGTATGTCTATGGGAATGAGCCCCACGATCACCATAACTGCTTCGGTGGATACTGTCTTGGACGCCCCCGATATATATAGGGCCGTCTTCCGTTGAGAATCAGCCACGGCTTTCAATTGAAAGGCAACTGACTGAAAGAAGCCAGTCACCTTGAGATTTTTCGTAAGGGTTACTCCTAAATACTTAAACCTATCTTGGCTACCTATGTGCTGGTAGCACAAGTGGATGCGCAGTTTCGGAGCTCCAGGTGACCACGTCCCAGTATGCTCTTCCAAAGTTCGACGGTATCGATCATTCGCGCCACGGTATTTCTCAGGTCCCTAATGCTTCTTCCTGTGACAATAGCTGTCAAGTCATCGGCATAGGCCACCAGTTCCGCATTAGGAACCCTTGTTCTTAAAATACTTCGTACATGTCATTCCACCGGGTAATGACGAGGATGGGCTCCTGAGGATCCCCCTTGTTCGCATCTACGTATTATACGACAATAGATCAATCCTTAGGGAAGCCCTGTACCGCACGAATGATGTTAACCGGAATCTTTCTTAACTCCAAGGTCTTTTCGTAAATTCTTCGACCTTCTTCCTTATCTCCATTAGCGCATCTACGGTCGACCGACCTTTCCTGAAGCTGAACTATGTACTTGAGAGTTGCCCTTCCGACTGAAGGTACTCGACGAGTCTGCAATTAATTATCCGTTCTATAGCTTACCCAAGCAGCTGAGGAGGCAGGTCAGTCAGAATCCGCCCTTGTTCATCGGGATCAGCACTAAATACGGTTTTCCACTTGAGGGGCATCTTTCCATCCATTAAACATGTTTGGAAGGCCTCTGTTACCTCAGGGCCCTTCTTTAGTATAACGTCTAGGATTTTAGACGTTACACCTCCTATACCCAGAGCTTTCTTCTTTTCTCTTCTTCTTCGGTCGCATTAACATTTGGTCTCTTTCGAGTGATCTGAAACCCGCCGCTCCGAGAGTTTACTTCGAGTTCATCCAGGAGCTCTTTCCATCTATCTTCTCTGGATGTTTGGTTGAGTTTTTTCAACATCTTGCTGTTTTTACAGACCTCCTCTTTCAAAGTATTCATGTTCCTGTCCTTGGTCGTTGCACTTCTCCTTATACGTGTACACTTATTTCTGTGGGTGGCTATATCGTCGTTCAACCAGTATTTACTGGTTCTTTTGAAACCCTTCTTCCTGCCCTCCTCAGCTATGTGGTCATTTGAACCACAGGTGTAGACATCAAACCCGGCGTACATTTTCTGATCTCCGAACTTCAGGCACCTCCTCTTACAGACTGTCTTGCTTTTGCAAGCATTCGACTAGTGGCCGAACTCTTAACAGCGGAAACATCGGTGGGGGGGAGAACTTTTTCTTCTTTCCATCCTATTTTGGGCCGCTTCCTTTAAAGGAGCTTGTTCCTCCACTGTTCGTCGATGTTAAGCGTGACACTTCTATACCTACTCCCTTCTGCATCTCCGTTACCGAAGCCCAAGACCGGCCACCATTCTCCCTTTTCTACATTTGATACCCTTTGCAAGGCCTCGTCTATCTCCTCCGACGTGACGGGTCGACGTTCCCTAATCAAGATTAATTTTTTGTTAGTTCTCTGTTTCACAGCGCTAAAGAGAATTCTACCGCCTTCTCTTCGAAGGTCTTCCCCTGTCAAGTCCACTTGTCCACAGTGAACTAGGCCACAGCCTGACAGATTTTTATAGGGCCAAATTTACAAATGATTACCTACCCGACCAAAGGACTGTAGAATGGTTGTCCCTCGTAAGAAGTGGTCAATTTTAAATCGTTTTTGAATCGGCCTGGATGTATTTAATTCCTGGAAGGCCAGTGGGGATTGGCAACTATAGTCTTACGCCTGTGTACCATACATTTAAATGATGGAGCACAGTAAATAACTCTCCTTTACGTCGTTGCTCAGCGGGTATTGTAGGCCTGAATGTACTTACCGATGAAGTCTCAAGCTGGCTAAGGGAGTTGGACCTGCAATTTTTATTTCGTTATTTATTTTTTTGGAGCGAAGTTCGTTCCTTATGGCACGTTCTGCTGCAGGCGCTTGGCGGATGGGAGAAAATCAGTGATACTCTTAAAATCGTCACGAAATGATTTATATAATGTATACGTGTATTTAGTTGATGTGCATGCAATCTATGCATATACATACGTGTTTTCAAGAGTACATGTATAGGTACTGCCGTAGGTACTACTGTGCAGTACAAAAGTGAGTATTATTAAGGTGACCAACTATACTCATTTACTGAGTTTTGTACTCTTTTTTCGCAAACCGTACTCTTTTCAAATCCTGTACTCTGAAAGTACTCATTTGTATGATTTTATACTCATTTGTATTTCTAAAACATGTTTTTAGATTATTTTATTTCAATTTTATTAATTAAATATTTAAAATTATTTTGACAGTGATTTGATTTTAGAGTAGAACATGAAAAGTTAAAAGTTTTAATAGAAATTTCCTTATGTTGTCCAGGCACTAATGCTGCTGTTGAAAGGCTATTTTCACTAGGGAATGATTATTGGAGCAGTGAGAAGTCGCAACTTTCTGTAAAAACATTATCTGCCGTCTTAACAGTCAAATTTAATATGCAAAATGAAAGTTGAATATCCTCATTTAGCAAAAAAAATCCACTCCGAAGAAAAATATGTTTTTAAAAGAAAATAAAGTTTTTATCGTTTTTTCTTCTTTTTTTTTCACCTATGAAATACTTGCAAAGTGTACTCTTTTTAAACAAAAAATAGTTGGTCACCTTAGTAAACTTATAAATAAATAACAAAAACAACACATTTGTTTTCAATATTCGTGTCAATATTTGCCTTTAAAAATTATTTCTATAAAATTTCATAATAATTTGATTTGCGGATGACATCTTCAATGGCTTGCTTTAGGTTGCGTGGTCGAAGTCCTCTTCTCGGCGTTGCCAACGGAACCAAGAGCAAGCCACTGCAGATGTCATCCATAGCTGATGACGAAACGTCTGGTAGATCTTTCCACCAAACTAGACCACAGCCATTAAACCCGGAAGCCTAACATCTCCAAATTGAATCCGGCCATGAAAGCTTACATCACTTAATTAAACCATCGTCACTTTATAATTAATTTTTTTTAAGTTTTCACTTCTACCGGCAATCCCTATGACTGCATTTTTTTTGCATATCTTGCATAATAAAATGTGATGGTTTTAACTGTTTTTTAATTTATATTGTGGTTGCAGTCGCAGAATTTATTATGAAGTAAAAATTTAGCAAGGGACGACTTTTCAATAAAAGAAAATCGGTTGTTAAATTTTCAATTTTTTATTTAAAACAATTCAAAAACAAATCAGAAGTCTATTTAAATTACGCGCCTTTGTCTCTAAGTTCGGACACAACTTGTAAGATGGCGCAATTTTTGAGTTGGTTATCTATATTTTAGAGAACGCATGAGAAACTTGTGTAAAAATAGGTTATATTAAGAAGGTTAAGTTAAATTATTTTCGTTTGTAAATATGTTCAATGTTTAATTAAAAATGAAAGTTAAAGTTATAAGTAGAAATCCTGATGATTATTTGCGAGAAACAAAACAAAATATTCATAAAGGTAAGTCACCTCTCGTTTTATAAAACTGTGTAGTAAAATATATTAATTTTTAGTACCAAGAAATTTTGATCCCAGTTTACATCCTTTTGAGGCAGCACGGGAATATGTGCGAGCATTGAATGCTGTTAAATTGGAGCGGGTTTTTGCAAAGCCTTTTGTTGCTAACCTAGATGGCCATCGTGATGGCATATCATGCATGGCCAAGCATCCTGAAACATTATCTTTCCTTATTAGTGGTGCTTATGATGGAGAAATACGGATGTGGGACGTGCCACAACAGATGTGTTTAAGAGATTTTGTTGCTCATAATGGTGTTGTTAGGGGTGTTACATTTACAAACACAGGTACTCATTTTATATCTATTGGCGACGATAAACTTATAAAAACATGGAAAACTGATAAGGGTTGGGATGAAATAGATGACATTCCTACGAAGTCTATTCCCAATAAAACAGTGTTGACCAGTATTGCTCATCATTATAACCAGCCAATATTTGCAACATGTGGAGAAATATGTCAATTATGGGAGAATACAAGAAATGAATCTGTAAAAAAGTTTGAATGGGGTGTAAGCAGCTTACACGATGTTAAATTTAACCCAATCGAAACACATTTACTTTCTGCCTGCTGCAGTGACTCGAGCATTATTTTGTATGATATTCGTGATGCAGGGCCTGTGCGTAAGGTCGTAATGAAAATGAGAACAAATTCTGTAGCATGGAATCCATTAGAAGCATTTGTATTTACAGCTGCAAATGAGGATTATAAGTAGGTATTAAGTATGTTGTGTTATATCAGTTAAAACTTAATTTTTCTAATTATGCCTTTAGTGTCTTTCAAATATCAAATGCACTACAAACTTTTAGACCAATACTGGAAGAAAATTGTAATTTTTTTAAAAATTTATATCTGTGAACTACTTTTTCATAACATTTATTATAAATTAGTTCATTAGTTGTCCTGATGTAAGGGATTAATTAAAATTGCATTGTTATTAATCAAGTCTATTCCATAACCTCAAATCAAATAGGAATCGAATAGAAGGAATCAAAATTGTGCCAAATCGGTATTCTGTAACTCCTCGGATGTAAATGTGATAGATGTAAATTTCGCCTACATCAGGGATGTAAAAATCTATTCGCACATGCCCCCAGCGGTTTTAGCTCACAATCGGTACCGGTTTGGTCGTTGCAATGACGGTATTGCAATTTTGTTACTCTGCTGAGTTACCTAAGAAGGGCATTTGTCTGCTGCACATCTGTTAAGTTCACTCTTATTACAAATTCCTGTTTACCCCTCACTTAGGTTAGAAGAAACAACTGATGGTTAATAAGACGTATGTTTGCAGAGAAAATGCAACGTTGCCGCCTTTTTAACTAACGTCTATTAGATATATGTATAGAGATCATATTTCTTGACTGACCGCCTATTCTACTTCATTTACAGAATACCGAATGTCGAAGTGCTAAAAATGTTTAATACCCATTTTGTCGGCCTTTTTTGCTTTTCTTGGTAAAAATTAATGGATTGAGTCGTTCAGGTTCTCATTTTAAAGAATCTTATATGTTCAACTTTCTCATTTACACTTTGAAGATGGCTTTGTTAGTTTTAATACGGTTGACATTTAAACTTTAATAACCAATGCAATTTTATTTGTTATTAACTGCAGAAAATTTTAAGATGTATGCGTAATTCTGACACAATAAAAGCTAGGAAAATGTTTGCGGGTACCATAATTGTCACACTTTTATTAGTAACTTCTGTTGACTGGTTATTCTGTGTAAACGCCTTTAGAATGATGAAAACTACAAACGTTCTAAAATATTAATTTCGCGAATTTGAAGAGATACATACAATTACCCTACCTTCTCTACTTTTTTTTTTAAGTTCGTACTCATTTGATACTCGAAATCTACGCCGACCCATAAATGTACATATGGACCATGTGTCAGCAGTAATAGATATAGATTATTCACCTACTGGTAAAGAGTTTGTGACTGGGAGTTATGATAAAACCATAAGAATATTTGAAGCTAGCAAGGGCCACTCGAGAGATGTATACCACACAAAGAGAATGCAAAGACTAACGTGTGTTAAATGGTCATTTGACAATAAATACATTTTAAGTGGTTCTGATGAAATGAACATTCGAATTTGGAAGGCAAAGGCATCAGAAAAGCTTGGAGTTGTAAGAGTTTATTTTTTTTGTGTATCTATAGCTTATTATTACGTTATTTAATTTTCATTTGTAGTTGAAACCTCGTGAAAGAATTGCTCTCAATTACTCGGAAGTGTTGAAAGAAAAATATGCCAGCCATCCACAAATTAAGCGCATAGCACGTCATCGTCAAGTTCCAAAACACGTATACAATGCTCAACGGGAACTCAGAACAATGAAAGAGAAAATTAAGAAAAAAGATGCCAATCGCAGAGCTCATTCTAAGAAAGGCGAAGTTCCATTTGAAGCAGAAAGGAAAAAGAACGTTGTTACTGTACAGGCATAAAAAGGTTTGTAATGAAACTTTATTCGTTGGTGTATTCAAGTATTCTTATTAAAAATTACAACAATTTAATACATTCCAAATAAATAAAATTCTAAATTTTTATTACATTTCCATATGTCCCTTCTCTTTTTAACGCTATGAAATTTTTAAATCCCTTAATTAATGCTTCTAACCTAATAAAACAGTTCTTTTTAAAACGATCTCAAAATCATGAGCAGCAACGGTATAGACAGATACGCCGTGCTGTAACAGCTAAAAAATGGATACAGCTATTTTGAAAGTCTGTCCAAGATCAAGCTTGTTTAAATTTGATCAAGATATAAGAAAGTGGTTCCAATGTTCCACCGTAAATCTCAATAAGTAAGATATGCAATATTATTATTTGAACAGGAATTCAAATGGATGAGATGCAGAAAATAGAAAAGCACAAAATTTTTCAACATGAAAGACTACTTCGTAGAATTCCTATAGATAGCGAATTACGTGAATGTTATTTTCAAATTGCTTTTACAACATTCATATCGCTGATTACCTGACTAATTGTAACCTATTACTCATTTATAGGATTCACACATTTCATTTACAAAATTGCCTAGATATATCAAAAATTTCTTAGTGTACTCTTAGTGGGCTGCTAGTAGTGACTACTATCGTCTATTAATAAAGCTGATAATTTTTATCGACTATCCTATCAGCTATAGATCATAGAAGCAACATAGAATGTTTGCGCATGCGTATTTTATTGTTTTTTTCTAATTATCTAGGCTTGACCAAATAAAAGCATGTAAAACTCAATCGATTGCTATTAATTTTTTTTAATTTTGGTTTAGATGGGGTGCCAGCAGTATCGAATATTCTTATAAAAAATCGAATTGTTTTTTTTATTTTTTATTAATGTCCTATCGCTGACCAATTAACCGGACCGCCTGACCAATTGTGACTTATTAGATCCATATATATATATATATTAAAAAAATTTTTGAAATTCGTTGGATGGGGTGCTAGCGTCCTGGAGGTCTATGTAACCATTTGGTCCTCATTAGACGTTTTAATAATTCCAGGTCGTTCGATCTTCGGACAAGATTGATGCTGAAAATTTCACTTTTATTCGAAAACCCCTTTTCTCAAATACTCATTGGAAAGTTTCGAAAATGTGGAGATAAAAACGCATATAAACGTGCACATACGCCGAACACAAGAACATTATGATGATGATTTTATTTTATTTCTCACTGGATAATACTTGGCTAATACCGTTACCATCGTTACACAAGGCCTGCGCGCTGATTACGTAACTACCTATGCTGTGTGTGAGCCTACTATGGTAGTAGGCTCATGTACAGCGCGCAGGCCTTCTAACGATAGTAACGGTAATGCCCGATGCGCGTTGCTGCGGAAAAATACGAAAAACCGTCAAAATTTCAGGTTTTTTGGGACAAACAGCATGTCGTATGTCAAAAAGTGCCGTCATCATGGCTGCTAAACCTTTTCCAGAATATATTACGTATGTAGTAAAAATTTTATGACGATCGGTATATCAGGATATTAAAACCAAATAAGCGGTTATAATATATGTACGCGTGAAGTTCTTGATATGCAGGTTTGTAATAAAATAAGAACAGTTGGCATTTTATTGCTGTCTGCATTTTAAATTGTGTACGATATACAGTACCTACTTCGTATTCGAGACAAGTGTTATTCTTTTTTACTTTTCGCAAATTATACCAAACTCCAGCGCTGTAAAAAAAATAAATGAACTATCTCTCAAAATTTTACGATACATGATAAATCAATTATTAGGATGCATTTGGAATTGAAAAAAGTTGGTCGTCATTATCTTTCGTGTGCGCCTTCTTTGTCACTTTACTTGTTCATTGTGAGGCATGGTATAAGACCACTGTTTCATTTCTTGTTACAATGGAGTCAAAAAAACTCTTTTATTACAAAATTCTTAACGTTTCTTTGTTATTGAACAGCACTATATATTCTAACTTGGTATGTGTTTATTTTAAAGCTTTAAGCTAGGAGTATTTTTATATAGGAACAAGACATAAAAAGAAACGAAATATATATTAATATGATCCTAAAAATTCCACATACACTAACTAAACAAAAGTTGAAAGAGGTACAACGTAAATATTTACAATAAAGTAATTACATGCTTTTAAATTATAAAACTAATAATATGGTCGCCGAGGATTGTTCTATAAATAAACTCAATCAATGTCTTGATTTAAAAAATTATAGGCAAAAAAGAAACGCTTACCAAAGGGTTTGGTCTAAACCTATAAGCTAACATCATCCTTTTCCTATATGACTCGTATTCGTCATCATTTTCCTCTACTGCTGATGTTGCCAAACCCAGGCCTTGGTTTTGATCTCTTACGAGACCCCTACAAACACGAATTATTCAGTTTATAAATCTGTAGGAGTAAATAGTTTTGTACTTGTTAACTGGGTCCACTATTCCTGAAGCTGTTGCACCAAGTCCCTGTCCTTCAGACCAACCAAGTTTTTGCAACATCTTAAAACCGATATTGTCTTCCTTAATTTTAAAATCCTTATAATCAGAGCCATCATTTGGTCCTTTGCCTTTGTTATCTAAAAATTTTTGTAGTTCCTCTGGTGGTAAAAAGTCACCAATGTGGTGTTTCCCTTCTGCGTTTTTATTTAATTCTACAGCCCAGGTTTGGGTCTTTATCATTTCCTAATAGTTACAGACAACTCATTAAATGTTTTCAAACATTAACTTTTAAAATAGAAAAATTACTTTTTCTCGAAGTTTATGCTCCCAAGTTCCTCCATCTGTCTCTTCATCCGAATCGTAGTCGTATTTGTGTTTACCCGCTTTGGCCAACCGCTCAGCTTCCTGTTTCTTTTTTAACATCTCCTGATAAAGAAGACTAACCTTAAAATTGTCTTCAGCCTTTTTCCAGTCTTCCTCGGTTAAATCAACAGAACCGTAAGTCTGTTTGACGTACTGAAGAAAAGCGGGGTCATTCCTAGTTAATGACGTAAGTAAGATGGAACCTAACAAAATAAAGTAATGTTTGTTTTATTTTTTTACAGAAAATACTGTACGATCTCAAAATATATTATTATTTAGATACCTTGAGTTTTTTGAGGACAAACGACGGAGACCGGTGGTGGGACATTAGGAATGGGATTAATGGGAATACTCATAGGAGTGGGGATGGGAACACTCGGATTGGTTACCAGCATCATTGGAGGAAGGGCCACCTTTGAGTCCTTATCTCCCCACCGACTCCTTCTCCTTCTTTTGCCTGCACCAAAGTCTTGATCGTAATCTTTTTCATTTACATCCGAATTTTCCTGATAAAATATATTGAACAATATTAGTTATTAATAAAAATAGTCATTTAATAAATAAAAACATAAGTACCCCTTTTATAAAATTGTTTTCGGTTTGCTGGACGTTCCAAGATTCTTTTTTCTCCCTCTCTGCCTCTGTTGTGAATTGGTCCACTAACTGTTGATACTGCTGATAAGCTGCGGACTCTTTATGAAATAAAAACCTAAAAGATTCGAAATAATGCAAACAATTGGGCCTAAGTCAAGGTGTTAGTAATGTGTTTGTTTTTGTTTTATGCCCGAGTCCCGCCTTTAACGGTCTTAAATTTGGCCAGGACTAGTCTTTTTTAGATAGCTTTAATAGAAGTTTAGACAAAGACAATTTCGTTACTACTATTCTTTAAAGGCCAATTTGACGTAATCAGATAAATATCCGCATTGTATTATTATTGTTTTTTTTGTCACATCTAATGTTCACATAGTTTTTTCTTAGGTATTCGGTTTTTCTATTTTTAATAAACATAAATAGTATTTAGCTGATTACGTGTACACCTAAAAAAATATTTTGAATTTCCATTAATAGTCTCGTTGAAATAAAAGAACTAAAACTAAAAGCAAAAATTACGAATATTTAAAAAGTGTAAAACAAATTTTTTGCCTGAAAACGAATTGTTACTTATTTGAAAAAAAAATAGTTTTTTTATTATGCCGTGGTGTTGGTTAGTCAGTGTATACTTGAAGAAAGGATATAATCTCGCCTTCAAAGAACAGCACATGTTCATTTACTGATATTTTAAATGTTTTTTGGCTTTAATAAAAACAAAAATGAGAGTGGCTGCTCTAAAAAAGATTGTTTTCAAACGCTCAATCCCTTCCTACCACAGATGGGGATCTTGTTGCTTGCGCTGACGCACAATGTCCTCGATGCCGGGTCCACATTGGGCTACCATTCGCCCCAGTGACACCATTGCCTCGTACTCAGCCGTACCTGAGGAATACACTTCACAAACCGTCACTAAGAGCCCCAAATTTTAACAGGGTTGGCTCAATACCGTTATTATTATTATTTACGTTTCTAATAAAATTGTTACAATGTCTATTATTTTATAAATTTCATAAATTTGACAAATATGCATACGAATACGATATATTTAAAGAAACTAAAGTAAGTTACCATTACAATTTTTTTTTAATAAAAATCTATTAAAGAAATAGAATCGCTGGTTATTTGCAATATTTTTGCAAAGATTTTGTGTCATTTGGAAGCATGTTCACACATGTTCGGTTCTTCAATTTTGCTGATTTAATTATAACTAAATTAAATATACTGACAATAAAGACTGTCAGATATTCGTAGACTTCAGTGCCTCATTATCTTCTCTTCTGCCTCTAAAAGGGTTGAAACGTATATGAACGTAGTAAACATAATTTTTCATTTGCAAAAACAATCATGTTTTTGACACAGTTTTACCGTCTCTCCCCAAGCTTGCCAATATGAAATTCTAGATCAAATCAAGTTAGCGGAATTAAAATACTCGTTTAATACACGAGTATTGAAATCCTCTGATTAACATGAATTCGAATGATTTTATTTCGCTTATTTACGTTGCGAATACTGACACAAGCGATTACTCGAGTCGTCGATCACATTCGTAAGTATTTGCCGTTCTTATGCCGTATTAAATCAGATTTATGTTTATTTCTAATTTAAATTTGATACCCAATGAATGTTCCTAATAACAGAATGAGAAACATTCCAAACAGAATATTGATCAAGGTACTCCTATAAATAAACCGTGAAGTGTATATCGCGATTTGTTTATTTGCTTTATTTCTGTAAACGATTCTGTCGTACATTAGAATATTTTTATGAATAATAATAATGCATACCTATGCGATATCTTCCTAAATAAATGAAAATTATTATATTGTATAAGATGCACCAACGCGGCAGTATATCATTCGTGAGACCTGTGCCCTGAAATTCGGTCCTCCCCTCGGCTAGCTGGATAACACACAACGTAGACCGCGTCGTTCATAAACGTACAAATTCATAAGAGAACTTTAATTCGAATTCGACGATTAATCCAACTATTATCTTTTTTCAAATTCGAGTAACCGAGTCCGAAATCATCCGACTATTTATATAACTAGTCCAAAAGGTTGGAATGAAGGCTTGAACTTGTGGAAATAACAAACAATTTTCCACGTTTTACTCGCTTTTGCCGATTAGATATTTGGAAAAAAGGCAGGTTTTTGTATGTCCAAATCAAAACAAAGATCAGAAATTTTTATTTTGACTTAATATATTCGAAAACCTTTATTTATTTATTTTTTTAAGCTATTTAGGATGATACTTTTAATTCTCTAATCGGCAAAAACGAGTAAAACATTCGAGCCTTTACTCCAAACTTTGGACACCTGCAACCTTCCTACCTATCGTCTTCCGATAGCTTGGTTCTATCTGGAATTTCATTTGGTAAACAGCAGAGGCTACAAAAATGCGTCTGAAGAATACAACCTTAATTTTTTACATCACCCATATTTTTCAAAACACTTAAGGCAGAAAGAAGAAAATTAGACACTGAAATCTACCGCTATCTGACGGTCTAATACAATAATGAAATGTAAGTTTAAAATTGCCCGAATTTCAATTTAATTGTGATTTGAAATTAAATAAGCCAACCCTGCAAGATAATAAAAAACTAAGGGAATCAAAAGCAGCACAAAATGTCTTTCTCGAATGCCTAGATACCTAAAGAAATAAAATGAATTGGAACTATCTTAAAGATTACACTTTTTCTTACATAGAATGCAATTAATTTTTGTAAAGTGTAATCAAAAGAAATATATTTTTTGTAATAAATGAGACATTTTCTACAAAATAAATAAATATCTCAAAAAGTGGTACAAAACCTTGCTTCTGACTTCTACTATCAAAATCCAAATTTTTTTATGCATCTCTAACTTATCTGTATCAATCAAATAAATGGCAATACATACAAATATCTAGAAATATTTACCTGTTTGGAGAGATTTGAGCTCCTGAGTGGGCACGGAATTCGGGATTGATGATGGCGGCGGTATATTCATAGGTGGCATGTTATGATTCGTAATGGGAGGTGGTTGAGTAATAAATGTCTGTTGTAGTCCTTGAATGTTAGTACTCACAATTGGAGGAGGATAATGTATATTTAAGTTTGGAGTAGCAACGTTAATCTGCCCCTGATTCCCCTGCAATAATTGCTGAGGAATTATAACGTTAGTTTCGCTGGTATTGGGGACCTCTGCGCCAGATTGCAATGTCAAAGTGACGGGAATAACGGGAGCTGGGGGCAATGTTTGGGACGTCGTTTGCAAAGGTAATTGAGAAGGAAGACTCTGAATAGTCGACGAAGGGGAAACTAACTGCAGAGATTGAATATTTTGAGATGGAGGTGGCACCGAATGAACTATAATCGTTTGAGGTGTTATAACTGATTGGCCGACGTTTTCGGAAATAATAAGAGAAGGTACACTTTGAGGAAGAGGAGGCGGCACGCTCTGGGATGAAGGAGGCAATAAAGTTAAAGACGGTGGAGGAGGCATATTTTGTGACGAAACGTTTGGAGGAGGCATGCAAGTTGGACCAGGATTGGAAATGTCTGGAGGTGGTACAGAAATGTTAGCACTAATTGTAGTATCCTGAATGCTGGGAGGTGGGATTGACTTGTTTGGAGGCGGAATATTCTTTATGAAGTCGGGATCAGACATACCATTTTCCAAATTTGTTGTAAGTTCTGTGGGTGTTGGGATATTAATAATGTCGATCGGTTTTGGTTTTGGAATTTCATTTAATTGAATAGGAGAAGGAGGAGGAATATTTTGAACTTGCAAAGGTGCCGGAGGAGGAATATTCATGGTATTTATTGGTTCAGGTTGGGGAATACTTTGTAATTGTAAAGGATTTGGAGATGGTATAGACGCCAACTCAACAGAAGTCATGGAACGAAGAGTGGGAACATTTAAAGGGTTTTCTGGCCCCAGAACTGGTAAAGTTAAATCAGGAGCATTCTGAGGTCCAATTGTTGAGGTAGGAGGAGGCAAATTTAAAGATGTTAATAACGCAGGCGTTCGAATTTCAGAAGTAATGACAGCTGTTGTTGACAAAGTGGGCTGTTGCATTAATATGGCATTTTGTTGGATTATTTGAGGTGGAGGAGCATTTAACATAAGGGGCAGGGCAGAAATCACAGTTGTAGAAGTTTGAGTAGGGGGAGGAAACGTAACACTCGAAGAAGACTGATCGTTTTTTAAAAGAGGCTGACCAACAACATTCTCTGGAGTTATGGAACTCTGAGATGTCTGAATGTTAAAATTGGCTTGTGAAATAAAATTACTGTAAGATGTTGAAATACTGATTTTAGGTTCATTGTTCTGAAACTTGTCAGAAAATTGTGAAAATTTGTGTCTGGATGAAGTAGGAGAAGGAGAACGTCTGCGATGTGACCACCTATTGTTTCTGTTACGGTCTTCACTGGAATAATAAATTTGGAATTAATGTTCAACTTATGAAAAAAAAAAAAAAAATAGACGAACAAGTAATTTTTTTAGAAAACATTTAGTAATTATTTACTTTCGGTGCTAATGGATTTTTAAAATTTTTTGAAAATCAAACTCTTTTAGACACTAAACTTTCTTTGGACAGTAAAACTTTCGCATCGTAGCAGCAATAATGTTCGCGAGTGGTCGGGAAATGTAGGAATTACTCGGTCATCATACGGAAGTTTTAACCATTAAATGTATGGTACATTTCCGCCAAAAATCTTTTAGGGAATTTTCATGTGCCTTTTAGGACAACAAATACTCAAAGTTTCGTCCCAATCGAAGGTGACCGCTATCCGAAAGAACACATTGATTTTTTTTATTCTTGCAATAATTATCATAAATTGGTCACAAAACTAAACAAAACTTTTTACCTTTTTATGACCGAAAAAACTGAGTGACCATGAAAGTAAATAATTACCTTTATTAATAACCGCCAAACAATACCTGTGAGATGATTTTTCTTGACTAAATTTAAATGATTTTAGTTTCTGATCGATCTTCTTGTCTTTCATTTGCTTGAATTGATCCAAGAAAGATCCATCATTGGAGAACTGATTATAAGTCTTGCTATAGGATTTAGTACTATAAAAAAAAAATTATAGTAGGATATTTTACGAAAATTGCTGTGCATGGGGATCGGTAGATTAGCTGTATTGAGATACAAAAGGCAGAGCAGGAATAAATTATTTTTAAGAAATATTTTGTGGAAGATTTATTCAATAGATGGATGACAAATAGTAGTAAATAATAATAATTGGATGGAAAAAATCGTTATGGTTTACTATGTACTATAAAATATTCTTACTATTTAGGACCTTTTAACATTAACTTTTACATTTAACAATTAGAACGTACCGAGATTTTCGGAAAGTAATGGAACGCGAGATCTGATTTTGCGAGAAAAAAGCATTTCGCCCGGTGAGTACCCGTTTTCGAGTGGGGTCGATCGGTAAGAAAGTAGCCCTAGATTTACGTCGTCGCACTTTTTTATGATTTTCTTGGCGGTTCGGTTTTCACTGCAGCCTCAGCTGCGCCATTACTTTGTGAGAATTTAGGGGAGCTCGTCACATGTTTGAAATCGTATTCATTCGCGAACTTACGGAACTGGGAGGAAAACAGGGTGCCGCAGTCGCTGCGGACGATCTCTGGGATGCCGAAACGGCTGAAAACGACTACAGTTGTCGATTACTGTTTCTGTCATGGTTTTTAGCGGGCATATCTCGAAATACCTAGAATAATAGTCTGTCACGATCAAGTACCACCGGTCGACATAAAACGAATCGAGGCCTACCTTCTGCCACGGGCGATCGGGAAACTTATCTACCACGAACGGCTCGTGTGGATTTTGCCTTTGTTCGATGCACGCTGGCATTTCTCGACTAGACTACTTAGTTGTGAGCTCATTCCGAGCCACCACACAGACTGTTTCACTCTGTCCCTACATTTGCTGATGCCGAGGTGGCCCTCGTGTATTTTCTATATGATCTCCGGCTGCAATGAGAGGAATAATAAGCCTTATGTCGAAAAGTAAAACCTCGTTGCACAGGGAAATTCTGTCTTTGTACTGAAGGTAAGGCAGGGTATTGCTAGACATTAGGGCTTTTGAGGGCCAGCTCGACAGTTGATATTCTATCAGTTTTTTACAAATGGGATCGGTGTGCTGCTCGTTAGCGATTTTACTCAACATGCCCGAAGTCGGTGACAAACACTCAAGAACGAAATTCACGTAACAGTCGATTTCTTCGCTTAGATCGTCCCCGGCTTCCTCCGATTTCTCGAGTGGATTTCTAGATAAGGAGTCCGCTACCTAGGAACTGTTGGAGCGAATCTGTTGTGAGGCACTGGAAAGCTCGCTATACGTTCTGGCAGTATATCGATGCCACGCTCCGAGATGAGATGCCCAAGGAATGTGACTTCCTTGAATGTATAAGTACATCGTCGATGTGGACGCTTACATTTGGTAGGTCTGCGAATATTCCGGAAAAAGTCTGGGAGAAATAGTCCAGCGCGCAGTTGACGCCGAACGGGAGACGCGTACACATAAACCTGCCGAAAGGCGTTATGAAGCACGTTAGCAGTTAGCTGTCTTTGTCCAGCGTGATTTGATGATATCCCGCCCTTGCATCGATTTTAGAAAATACCATTTACCCCTTCAAGGTAGCTAGAAGAGTATCGATTTTAGGTATCGGATACACAGCGCGTTTAACGTTTTTATTCAATTCCGTGAAATCGATGCAAAGGCGAATTTCCTCCGAGTCCTTCTTAGGTACGACGACGATCGGAATACACCACTCGGACGGGGAGTCCACGGGCACGATTACTCCTAGTTGTAACAATTTGTCTAGCTCCGCTTTGAGCTTCGGCATTAGGGGAATCGCGACCGGGCGGGGGGTAGAGAGAGAAAACGGTCTTGCCCCTTCTTTCAAGTGAATTTTTAGCTCTCTCGTCAAGATGCCGAGCCCTTTGAAAACGCTGTTAAATTCTTTCAAAAACGCTGGGTCTTCGGTCGCTTCCGGGCTCGCGGACTCTATAACGCATAAATTGTGAATCTCGGCGATAAAGTCTAGCTGTCTAATTTCTGGCTTGCCAAGCAAATTAGATATCACGTACAACTTCGCGCCAACTACTAACGGCGGTATAGCCTTTTACCGGTAACCTCGTCCCGTCTGGGCCGTATATTTTTTTGTCTGGCCGGAAAAGCTTTTTTTTTAATTCTATTAGGAGGTTTTTGTCTGAAATGCAAGTCACGTCCGCGCCGGTATCGACCAAAAATCCCATGTTCCTGGAAAATTCGAGAATTCGCAAGCTAACCGCAAAGTCTTTTCCGTTTACGTCGTTACCACTTATCGCGCCTAAAATCGCAGAAGTACCTGAACCGAGATCGCTGGTGCCGTTGCTGTCGTCGCTACCTCCCTCTATTCGACGCACGTTCTTGGATCTGCAGACTCGCTCCCAGTGGCCGACCTTCTGGCAGTTCCGGCAAACAGCGCGTACGGCGGGGCACTTCTTGTAGTCTTCGTGTCTCTGAGCACCGCATCTGTAGCATTGGGAGCCGTCTTTCCCAGAAGCTCCTTCTCTGGCCCTCGGGTCTCTCGAGCTCTTGTTTATGTTTTGTTTGGAGACGCGATTTAATGTCTTGTACTCCGTTGCTCCTTTACGTATAATTTTGTTTTCCTTGGCTTGGGATTCGGCCTGACGGGCTGTCGTAATAGCTTTCTCGAGAGTTAAGTCGGGTATTAATTGCAGGCGCTCCGATACGCATGCATCTCGAATCCCGATCACGATGCGGTCACGTATAAGCTCTTCTCTCAGATTTCCGTATTCGCACGTTTCGGCGAGAGAGTGCAGGACCGTGACGAACGAGTCTACGCTCTCGTCCTCTTGCACCGGGGAGTTAAACTTGAAGCGTTCAAATATTTTATTCCTCTTTTCGATTCGTGGTAGCACCTGTTTCAACACTTCCTCTGCTCTCTCTCGCCCATCAGGTAGCATAACAGGTCTATTTTTTCTTTGTAAGCTTTGCCCGAGAGGTTTGCGATCGAGATGTATCTTTCGAATCGCTTGATCCATGATGGCCACGACTCGGGCCTACTAAAGTCGAGCTCGCCGGGAGGGCGAAGGCTTGGAGCTATCACCGAGATAGTTTCGTTTTGGCTGTCGGGCATCTTGCCACTGGAGCGCGCTCTTGTTCACAAAGGTTTTCTCGCGGCGTATAGTACTCGCGTTCTAGATTAGCCGTTGCACTTTTTCTCTTACGTGTTCGGTTGCAATTCCGGAAACTCTCGTCACTTTAACGCTGCCTCCATGTTGTAGTAGGGAAAGGGGAGAGGTAAGAGATTGTACACAACAGTGAGGTTAAACCCGGAGATGCCGTGAGTGTGGCGAGAGCGAGGCGTCTTGTACCGCGAGCGTCAGTCGACAGCCTCTTGCGCTGCTATACAGCAAACTTCGCAAGCCCATAGGTAGGAGATCCAATGGTACTGACAATGGGGCGGAGTGGAATGCCTAGTTTATGAATTTTTGGCAAACCGTAGAGTCTAGGCAGAGCTTCTGATATCACCAGAGTTTGTATGTCCTCTGTAGCCTAAAGACTTTTAAAATTAAAGGACAATCGGTTATTTAATAATTCTGCGGTAAGACACAATAGTAAAAAATCCAAAAATTATTTATCGGTTTCCCGCTAGCGGCGCTAGTAGGCTTCATGCTCATAGTAGAAGAAAGAAAGAAGAACACCATTTTAATGAGATTAGTATACTAAATTCTGCACTACAAATGGTCCTAACCATTAAACGAATATGAGAACAGACATAGAAAACCTATTTCTAACACCAAAAGTACCTTTATATTTTGAAATATATATATATATATATTTCGGCAAAATATTTGCAATTCTTAACAGAACTTTCTATTTTACTTCAACCACTTCATTTGTATTCTTAATTTTTTTCAAGAATACAAGGATGGATATCTACATTAACACACATACTTCCTTCCGTAATCTTTTAGAATCCTTGTATTCTTAAAAAAAAATAAGAATACAATTGAAGTGGGTGGTGAGGGATCGTAGAGGGTTGGGTTACAGAGGGTGGTAATTAGTGTGGGGGTTCTAAGTATACAAAATTTCACCCCCTACAAACCACTACGTCTGTATGTTAGATGTAGGTATTATACCATACATACAGTAAGTCTGCATACACAAATTACTTATTTATGTATAAATGAAATTAAAGTTGGCTGTACTGGTTGTTGGTCACTAAACATCATTTCTCCAATTTTTTATTCAAGTGTGGATGAAGAAGGTAATGAAAATTTACATATAGAGAGTTTTTTTAAAAGTGCAAAATGAAATGAGTGAGAAAGGTATGGAGTCTATAGAACTGCCACAATTAATTATAAAGTTGGGAAATAAAGGGCATAGTATGCGAAAAATAGCGGATACAATCGGAATGTCCCATGCAACTCTGCATAGAGTTATTAACAATTTTAATGAGCGGGGAAATGTTTTTACAAAAGCTTTTGCAGGCCGACCTGAAGCTTTAACCGAAAGAGAAGAACGGAAAATTATTCAATTAGTAAAGAAAGCCCCAAAAATGAGTGCAACAAAACTTGCTTCAGTGGTTAATGGTGACTTTAACAAAGACATTACATCAAAAACAGTGCAAAACATCCTCAGACGGGTCGGATACCGAGGCTGCGTAGCAAGAAGAAAACCTTTCATCTCCGAAGTAAATAAGAAAATTTTCATGATCAAATTCGTGTTCAGCGTACCGAAAAACCCCTGGGCCGCGTTCAGAAATGAACACTCCAGGGTAAAAGATATACCTCTAAACGCCGGAAAACGTTCAGAAATGCAATTGACAGCTGGTGTGACACTGGGGTATCCGTTCATAAATGAAATGAAATTTATCCAGAGTAAATCCGGAGTGTTAAAATTTTACCTACCTCGATGAGGTGGGTTGGAGGTGGGTAAAAAACGACCGATTTGCGCGCTAGCGCTTAAAACATATGTTCGTGGTTTCTTGACATTTTAAGTCATTTCACGTTAAGCTAACCTAGCGTAGACTACAAAAAAACTAGTAAAAAGTCTCGTTTATGAATTTTATATAAATAGTTCATAAAATTCACCAGTAATTGTAATTATCAACTTTGAAAAAACAAGTGATCAGAATTTTAAATGAAAAGTTGCAATTTTTTTATTATGTTATTCGTATCATTAATAAATAATTAAAACAATCCTATATATAGTTGTGGCAACAGTTTAAATTGAATTAAAAGTTATCGGTTTTTTTTTACATTATGTTATTTGTAGTTATAATTAATACACAATTTATTAAACCAATCATGTATTTAATTTTTGATTTAGGTAAAATAAATTTAAAAACCAAGTTAGGTAGGTTAACGAATCGCTTTGACAAACTTCCAAAAACACTCCAATGCGTTCAGAAATGTTTAACACTCTCGTGTGACACCAGCATCACTCTGTCACGTGACTTTTTCCCCTAGGTAAAAAACACTACCCACACACTTCCTTTCTGAATGTGGCCCTGCATACAAATTTTCAAGCGATTTGGAGGAAAGTTGCATACAAAAGTATATCCCTATTATTGTAATGTTTACTTTTAAATATTGCAAAGGAAATGACTATTATTCTGAGATTTATTGAATTTATAATTAATATTCATAACTAGCGACTACTGTCACACGTCGATAGAAACAAAAATGTTGACCCTTTCTAAAAACAGTTTAAATTCCAAATTCTGAGTTAATCCTATTCCTGTTTTATTTTGGCTGTTTCCAACCAATCATAAATTATTGCAGGTAGTCCCAAGTCATAATTGCTACTAACTTTGGTTTATGAATGGCCTCCAGCTTTCATAAAATTGTTACAAGGGCTAGACGTACATTTTTTCTTCAATAAACTCACTAAGATTAAAACACTTACTCTTTATTTTTTTCACTTTTTTCAGAATTTCCACTTTTTCTCTTCTGTTCTACTTTAGCCTGAATTTCTTTCTTCTTTTGTTCTATAAGTTTTTCCTGGTGAGACATCTGGGCATATCGATCATTTCTTGTTGTTTTGGTTTGAAAAACATCTACAACTCCTCTTCGAGACATTTCTAATTACAACGATCGTGGGGCGGTTTCTGTTAAGAGCATATAAAACCGAGCTAATTATTATGCACTAGTTAAAACACTGAAAAACTCACCCATTAAAACTATTTTGACATTTTTGGTTATTAGTTGTGGAACATGATAGCCACTAATAATGAGTGTTCGTTCTTTATTTATAAAGAAAAGTTTTTTTGAAGATATGAATTCGATTATTATTAATATAAATCTATATTAATTTTTAAGTGTTTATATAAAATTCCGATTACAGATCTACGAGATCAACACTCCGACCACCACTCTACTACTCTGCAGTACTCTATTGAAGTGATGGTTGCATACCTATCATACAATCTATTTACTAGTTTAGAAAACTACGTACAGTCAGTCACAAACATCTAAATGAACTTATCAAAGTACCAGCTAGTTGCCTTTCAAATCAGTCCGACATAATTTATCGCTCGCGCGGTATTATTTCGTTATGACGTTAAAGGCGTTGCATCCATTCAAGTGCTTCAAAATGTACTAGACTTTTATAGTAGCACAAGTCACAGCTTTTATTAATTATGTACGCAATTAATATTCAACACTTATTACCTTCATAGTAAAAAATGTCAATTAAATAATTTTTTAAAATGCGTATTGTGACTTTTCGGCACTTAAGAAGCGAAAACCGTGATAGTACAAAAAGGAAGTAGAGACAATTTTTGTAATTTTTATGGAAGAATTAACTTGTAACAACTTTTCGAAACATAAAAAAACAACTCATTCGTTTTTCATGTATGTGTAAAGGATCGTTTAAAGATTGGGGCGCGTCGTATTTCTAAATAAAACGTTCGCCATCTAAATGAAATACATAGTTTCTTATTGGACTGCTTACATCGAAGATCTGTGGCTTTCTATTCTGTAAGGTAAAGCTTTTATGGAGCAGTTTTCTTGAAGTATCAATATGAAATTATTATGCGTCATTTCACTATTCGGTGAGTGAGTGCGTGAACAATCTTGCAGCTTCTGCATAACCTACGTATCATTTCTTAAAATAATGTAGATTGTCTGTTTATTCTATATATTAATAACAATTTCGATAGATACTTACTTTATAAGAAAAATTATTTAATTAAACAAACATGTTTAACCATTATAACATTTTTTAGAATTTTTTTGTTAAAACTTTTTTAATTAATTATAATTTGATTTATTTAATAAAACGTATATTACATAACGTATATAATAAATAAATATTTTCTATCGATTACCTATGTACGACTTGCAAAAAAGACATACAAATTCTCAAGGATAAACTCTAGTCACGTGTCGGAGCTGACACACTTTTTTTTGTTTTTTTTAATGTTTTTATCAAACTGTTAATTTGATTCTCAATATATCATTAATTGTCAATGTTTTGGTATGAGATTTATTTAAATATAATTAGTGTTTATTATTGGGTATATGAAGACTTTCGTGACTAACTGTACATGTTAAAAAATAAAAACAATAGTAGGTACTGTAATCTGTAATAATCGATTTTCTTTTGAACTAGCGATGAAATTGTCTTGAAATTATTTAAATACTTCATTAATATGTTGCAGTTTTGAAAAATAAATGAAGAAGTCCCTGATAACTTACCATGTTAAGTTATTTAATTTTTATTTTATAAGACATTATAAAATTACAGTATTACAGTTTATAAATACAGGGAACGTAGCAATAGTCAGACCTTGTTCGTTATTGTATGCATAGATGGCACTCGATACAGGAGATTGGTTTAAATTGATATACATTTTTAAACAGACTGACTCCATCTTCGACAGTATTACAGGGTTAAACTCAATTTATTAAATACAATTGCTGTTATAAATATGCTCATTAGTATGTTTTTAAACTGTCGTTACCGTATCCAAGAGTAGTGATGTGTAAATAGAAATAGTATGCTATACTTAAACCGTAAAGCTCCTCTTCATATGCTCTACAAGAGAGGTTGTAAAATAAGTTGAGTTATTCCAGGACTTCAATAAAAATAAAAAATATCTTTTTATTTAATAAGTTTTTAATATTATATTTAGAATTTACTACTACTAACGATAAAATATATAAATAATTATGATCTAATTTAGATTCAAAAAATACGACAAAATTAGGTACGTATCATATTTTTAAATTTAAATAATTATGAATTTCGCGAAAAAGAGGCGGATGTATTTTATAATCTACAAAAAATATATCTGCCAATTTTTATAGTAAAGTATAGTAAATAGGTACATCAAATTAATTATTTTAATGCAATGTGCATATTCATTGTTTTTATTATGTGCTATGAAACTCGACTTCAATCTTCCGGGGTAGGTTAGGTTAGGTTAGGTAAAATTAAAGTAGTAATCCGAATTGGCGACTTCCACACGAAATTAGCAATTTTGAATTTGTTTTTAATTCACCACTGTGTTATAGCGGATAAAAACAAATTGTATTCAAATCGGTCAAGCCGTTTTTGAGCAAGACTAATGAGAGCAACAATTGATTTTTACTGTAGATACATGATAAATGATTAATTCCTGTGCCACTCGGTAGTTTTATTTATTGAACACTTCGTGTACTGTATTCACCGTGTAAATGGTTAAGCCAAATTAGATTCAAGTGGACTTTCTTAAATGGCAATTTAAATAAGTGCGTGGCATTGTTAGTGTGATTGGCTGAAAATTATCATTCTCAATAAGCCGAAATGAGTTTTAAGCGCTTAGAAAGTTTTCCCTCTCCATTGTAGCTCTCGCTCTGCATGCCATGCACTTACCTATCGGTTTCGGAATTTTCTGTAGGTACCTACACAATACTGCGATCAAACATTATGTATTGGCACGAATTGTGATAGGTAGATAGAAAATGCTATGAAACTAACTGACCGATTAATGAATGAGTTTGGTCGCGCGTGATTATCGTTTTAAATTTCTGAAGTGAATAAAACAAAAGGCGGTGCAAAGGTTTTGCTATGTAGATTGTTCATGCATAGACCAGCCCTGACCCACGACACCACTCGCTCTTTCGTGTTAGTTAAACTAAACTAGAAGACAATCGACGATGACAGTAACAGGCTGATAGCTGTTCGCTGTTACCACGTATTAATAATATGTACAAGTAAATGTGCATTCAGAAAGAAGTGAGTGGTGGCAATAGTGAACTGTGTACGGATCTCCTGGACTTTATTGGCATGCAGCAAGTGCGTTGACAGTTATTGGCCGAATTCGAAGGGAACAAAATGTGAGTTGTGCTGTAGTAAAGTCACCGGTTGAAAGAACTTGCAAAGTTGTTCGTAGTAACTAACAGTCCATGAATACATACGTATAATATACAATATGTGTGCTAAAATGTAAATATTTACATGTCTGTTGCAAGTTAATCAAATCGGCGTATTTTGGATAGTCTTCAACTGACATCGTTCGTAATAGCTAGTGTGTTTACATATTTTGTGCGTAATTAATATAATTAGCAAGTGTTTTTTTTGTACGGAATGAAGTTTTTAAAAGACTTGTGTGTGACTCTACTTTCCAAATAATTACGAATTAATACCTATAAAGAATAGTGTTGTGAAAGTTGTCATTTAAAGAACGAAAAAATGTTGAATTGCACGGATCTGGAGTGCATTCTGCATCATCATCACTATTATGCTCAGCTACACCATCTCACTCACGGTACTCATGTGGAAGATGGAAATGGTAAGTTTTATTTACTTTTATTTTATTTGTAAAATAATTCTCATACAGACACATAGAGATTTTCCGTCACCTTGATATTTTTTATTCAGTTAAAAAAGCAGGTATTCTAATTGTTGATTTTAAAAATTAATCACAAACATCTACTGAAACAAACCGTAAATTATTTTTTTCGCTTTTTTTATAGGTATATATTGTCTAGATAAAGATAAAATTATATCAACAAAAAAAATGTTAACTTTGAATACTTGGCAATTTGTATTTTACAATAATGGAAAAATAAAAAAAATCCTATAAATCGTATAATGCTTCAGTTTACTTCATTTTGAAGTACCTACCTACCTAGTTGTGTGTATACGCGTAAATACAGTATAAATTTTTTTTGAGATCGATAGAAGCTAATGTTGAGAATTTTAACCTACGACTGTTGCTGGAAATAACTTCATCAGGATAATATATAGGTAATACAGTAGACTCGCGCTAGTGGGAACACCCGTTCGTGTGAACCTCTGAATAGTATGAATAGCCAGGCAGAATACACTATACACGCAGCAGTGTGAACAAATTATAATCTCGATAGTATGAACAGTTAATTTACTCTCATTTACTGTTCTGTGTCCACTTATAAGCGATTTTCTTGTCTGGTCAATTATGGGATTTCCCGAATATAGTAGTATCAACAGCATGTAGGAGAATCTTTTAATTTCTACTTAGTATTGTTCGTAAAAATCATAGATATAAAAAAACGTTATCGCCTATTTATAAAAAGTCAAAAATTGTAGATTAGCAGCAAGATGTTAGAATAAAAAATTTATATAAGAAATACAGAATTGCTAAATGTACCGTTTGTTTCAAAATTAAAAAAAAAAAAGACTATAACAGTTGTGAACCAATAAAATTAAGAAAAAAAAAAAAACTTTCAAAGATAAATGCCCTCAATAATTTTTTTCTTATTCAAACAGAAATAAATTTGACTGTAACAGAAAAGATATTTAAACAAAAAAATCATCCAAAATGAAACCATCAAACACAAGCGATGAATGATTGCAAAAGTTGATGGTTAAATTAAAATATTTCAACAAATAAAATTTAAAAAATTACTTAATAATTATACCTATATAGTTTTTTTTTTTGAACTGTAAGTTTGGATGGCATAGAAGAAATATTGATTTCTCCAATTTACACAATTTTGCATATTTTAGTGTACCTCCGATGGTGTGAACAATCTCTACTGTAACATCAATAATTGTATAATAAACACAATATTGCCTAATTAAAGTTATTCCTAACTTCGTGTTTCGTCACCTAATGAAGTTTTACCTAAAGTTCTACCGTTTTTTTTCGTGATTCGTCACATATAGAATTTAACCTTTTTACACCCATTTTCAGATAAGAATTAATTCGTGTTTCGTCACCCCAGTTAAAAAATCTTCCTCCACAATACATCCAAGCTTGGGATTAGTAAATTATGAAAACTTAAAAAAAAAATTATTTACAAATAATGTAAAGCTTTAGCTCATAGATGCCCTTTAGTGTTCTCAGTTCCCTCTATAGTGGATGATGAAACACGAATGATTTTATTATTAAGGTCAGGCGACGAATCACGATAACAAGGTCTGCAGGTAAAATTTTATAGCTCGTTCAGTTTAATTTTTCCGGTTTTGTATTATAAAGTCAAAATTGTAAATCTTTTACTTTATTATTTATTACTGCCGCAATAAATTAACTAGCTCCTATACTTACTACAAGAAAGAGAAGGATACCCTTGTCCTTCTTGGCGAGTCGGATGTAATCATTTTTGATAAGGGTGATTATACAAGTGATGCAGGTAGTATTTCAATTCTGTTAATTTCTGTTCTACTTTTATAGTTTGCGTATGTTTGTCTCGCTTTTTGTTTTCGTACTAGTGTTTCATTAATCTTCACAAATTACAGTGGCGTTCATAATTTCTTATTCGGATAGCATAAGTTTTTCTTTTATTAGAAAACTAAAATTACACATATGACTAATTTTGTAATATTTTTCTTGTTTTGGCGATTAACTGTTTATTAAAATTGTTAAGTATGTACCTAGGTACTTTTTCCTTTGCACAGTAGGTATTGATGGGTATTGGGTACATTATTAAGAATCAATTATGTTGTCGTAGATAATATAACATAATCTTATTGAAATGATTTGGGGGATAGCTAAAAACCAATTTTGAGAATTAAAATAGCTTTAATTATTTATTGTAATGAACACAAATATTTTTTAGAAACTCTGTGGCTGTGCATTTTACCTAAACGATAAAAAAATCAAACAGAAATGGTTGTAGTATCACTGAATTTAATTTAACTAATTGTAAGCGAAAAAAATTAAGCATTTTTTTTAAATTGAATATTATGTGAATAAAAACTTGTGAACGCCACTGTAGTTTATAAAGATTATTCATGCAACAGTAGTACAGAAAAATAATAAAAGAGACAACTACAAATTTCAAACATAGAAGAGAAAGATGCGAAACACTATAAATGGTAGCTGCAGTGCTTATTACCTCCAACTCGCCAAGAAGGACAGGGGTATCCTTCTCTTTCTTGTAGTACGTATAGGGACTAGTTAATTTATTGCACCAGTAATAAATAATAAATTAAAAGATTTACAATTTTGACTATAATACAAAACCGGAAAAATTAAATTGAACGAGCTATAGTAAGTGACGAAACACGAATTGACGAAACAAAAGTACACCATACTATTAAAATTAAATTCACATAACTGAATGAATGAATCAATTTTTTTAATTACACGTTTGAAAGAGTGAATAGCGACGACCAATCCACATGCGATATCTGTCTTTCATACAAGTTTAATAAAATGTACAGCATGTTATGTGCATGTATTTAAAATTTCTGTGTCGAATGCCATACCCAGTCTATTTTATTTTATTATAATTAGGTACCTATCAATGTTACGTTTTGTTCTCTATTAAGCTCGTATGTGTTTGTAACAGAAAGTATAACAATATTACCACTACAGGTACCTATAGAGCAACGTAAAAGGCGTATTTAACTCTTCAATGGCCTTGTAGTGAAAAATATATAGCTATGTGTATGGACGTACCCAGAGCGTAACTATTTTGCTCTACAGTTGAAAATTTCTTCAATTAATTTATTAACTAATATAAGTATATATATTTACATGTAGAATGGAGACATTAAAAAAGGTATTCATTAAAAAAAGCATGGCTCTTTGAAGAAAAAAAGCTCCCATAGCTTGAGTAGTAAAAGTACCCACGTCAATAATGGTATTGGCTAAGATCTAACTTGAAAAAAATGTAAGATAAATAACCAACGACTGTTAACGAGTAATTAAACAACGTTTCGACCGTCAATTTCTGTCACCGTCAATTTCGGTCACCGTCAGGCTAACATATAAAAACATCAATAACTGTAGTAATACTAACAAAATTAAATTTATATAACTGAAAATTAACTTAAAAAGAAAATCGATAAATGCGCTTTGTGTTATTTTAATCCACATTTATCTAAAAAGTAACATTAAAGAAATTAAAAAAAAAAAAAGAAAAAACAACGGTTCTCTTATGGAAATCGAACAACCACATTTTGGTGTTATATTCAAACAGCCGTAGTAAAACCCATCAGTTGCCCCTGAAAATTGTAATTGCATGATTTTTTGGCTATTTGAAATAAAGAAACCCTATTTGGCTATACACCACCGAATATGTATTAATATACATTAGGGCAGATGCTATATGCGTATACAGGGTGTACCAAAGAAGTCCTTCATTAGAACTTTAAAAAGTAAGTTTATGCCACGCAAATGCCACGAATAGTGCTAAATAATGCAAAAACATTCAACAATTGAAGTGACAATTTAATGCATGTCCAACTTAATATTTAAAAATCACTAAAATTGATCATCATTTACAAAATTCAGTGATATTTCTTTAATGGTACCCCACATATCATACGATTCAGAATAAAATTCCGCTTTCGAATATGGAAAATTATACAGGGTGTTCCATTTAAAATAAGAAAGTTTTTGTTGTCTAAAGTCCCCATTATTCAGTTTATTTTTTTGAACACCCTGTATAACTCGAAAATTTTTTTTAGATGGTATCAAATATCATGCAATAGTTGACTTACAGTAAAAAATTAGTTAAATAATGAGCATTATTATTGACGCAACAAAATTATTTTTGAAACGCTGTTTTTAAAAAAAAAATTAAAGATGGTCGTTTATTTACTAAACGGTGTTTTGTTTTGTACTTTAAGTTTCTCTAAATTCTCTAGAGGGTTCGTTAATTATTTTCAACAATAAGTTTGGTAAAAGCCTTGTTATTTCGGGAATGGGTCTGAGTTTAGTAATATGCTTCCACTTCACAGTTTGTAATTTATTGTAAGTACCTATTGGTTTTACTGCGTTTATTTAAAATATTTAATTTCAACGTTTAGTTTAATAACCTTCAGGAGTCGCCTTTTTTGTTCGTTTACTTTTCTTTTTTCCCATTTTAACCAATTTATTATTGTGAAACGTTTTATGTATAATATTCAACTTTTGTACCAATCACTCAATTATTCGGCGTCAATTTCTATTAATAAATATTACTGACAAAACTTTCAATGCAATTATAATGCATCATTATAATTATTTTTAATTAACTGGATCCGTAAAAGAATTAACACTATGGGAAGGTAAAATTGAATTTGGAAAAATTTTATTACTTAATCAATTTCAACAACAATTCTTTTGCATAAATGTGACGTGTAGAAGTAAAGGCGGTTGAACTATTGAATAATGAATTAATGTTAGTTAATTTTGCAACTGAAATAATGGTTAACGTTTCGAGACTAGTTAATGTCTATTGTCGAGTATGGTCATGTGACAAAGTAGGGTCCAATTTATTAACATTAAGCTGCAAATGGACGGGAAGGTTAGGACCGTTAAATAAATGTATCATGAAACCTTCTCGTCTTAAAAAGGTGAATTAAATAATTTTGCTGACCTTTGATCTGATTTTAACTAATAGGAGACGGAGGCTTTAATATGACACAACCTGTAATCTTGTGTGTGATTTTCACATAGCTAAATATACAAAATCGTTGAATTAAAATATTTTATCCAATTGGAATTGGATACAAAAGTATTCTAAGGACCAATGCTTAATATCTAAAACGTATTGTGGATTTCGGAAAATTCTCGCATTGTGTTTTGGCATAATTTAAAGGATTCAAATGAGAAATTACCACCACCATCCAAAATAAATTTTTTTTGCAATACATGAGGTTAGGTTAAATTATTAATTATGTTAAAATTTTATATATTTAAAAAGACACTTGGACAATCAATACAGTCATCATCGGGAAATTTCGTTGAAAAGACATACGTTCCAAGTGCAAAAGTCGACTGGCAAACTTCTTACATCAGTTTTCTGCGACAAAGATGAGATAAGATTTCTGGAAAAAAGGCTTCTTCGTATAGCAATAGCCACCATCATAACAGATTGGTGAGTCCGAATACAGGTCGAACCTCCGCTTCCCTATTCTGAATTACCTAAGCTTTTTGTTTCCCGAAAATTAAAAACCAGCTTCTTTAACTACCTACCTACTTGCAAACTCCCTTTGTCTTACTTTGTAGAATAGACTAATTTCTGCTTATCCTTCATTTATCTCCCCTTGATAAAAATTTGTTGTTCGTTTTTCAATATGATTTTAATGTTTCTTCACAAAAATAGTAACATTATTGTCGCGAATTTACTAGTCTAATCTTTATTCAACACCTTCATTTCACACACTGCTATAACTTTTAAAAATTTACTTAATACAACTATAACTCTAACTATTCGCTTGGGCTTGGTCATTAATTACCACTTTCTGATCGCCTTCTTCTTCTCTTCACACTATCGCTGATACTCATCTTCTAAGATCTCGACGACTGCTTATATAAGCTGGATAGCCGTTCTGGAAGCTTCGAGAATGTTGTTTCCAGAGCGTTCTACGCTGTTCTCGCTTGCTAATGCGTCACAAGTCGATCTTCAGTTGTTACATGTATGATGCGTTGCCTATATTCTACGCTGCTCTCCACTTACACGTGACATATATGTACTTTTGTTTACTCAGTTGTATTATAAGTCGCTTCGAACAAAGTCCGAAATAGTTCGTTGATTAAAGTTTGTTAGAAGCTATACATCCTCGTCAAAATTTGGATTCCACTAGTCCGAAGATAAACAAATGAATCTATGGATATATTGCTACTATTTGAACACGCCCCGATTAAGTTAAGAAATACTTCATGAGTCATACATACAGAGTAGAAAGAGATAGGCGATCAATAGTAAGCGGAATAGTTGCACCACGTAAGTATCTGCTGTTGTTTCTACGCTACTTCTTTTTCTTATTTATACTCTTCTATGACGTCTGAAAAAGGCGTTGTCTTTACTGTCTGTTAGATGAGGTAAAAGAAGAAAGAAGATGTGACAGTTTAATTGAGAACTTCGCCACTTACAATTGTCTCCACTATAATAGCGTATAATGACTTCCTAAAGTTCAAAGAAGGTAAATGGTAAGTTATGGTACGATAAAGTGTTGTGTAAATCTTTCCCTAAAATCATTGTTATTGATCTACTTTGTCATTGAGGCTTTCACATACCTGCTGCTATAAAATACATACTTAGGTATTTATATATGTGTATACAACGAACAATTTATTTCTGTCTATGTATATTTGTACCTATACTAACTACACTAAATGACTGACAAGTACTTATTTATGTGTAAGGAACTAATTTTTTTCTATCACCATTCACCTATTTATACCTGCAGGTTTCTGTTCGATTTTTATCTGTTTGTTGCATTGTTATTAAACTTTCGTTTTCTTTTTTGTATCAAATGCGAATATTTCAGTCAAAGGAGAAAGCTTTTTTTACAATGTATAAACTTATTCTAGGTTAAATTTTAAGTAAGTTCTTGTTAAGCATAATGACACTGTTTCACATTATTATTATGATACATTAAACGACTGAACTATTAAAATCAGATACCAAAAATAAATATTTTGCATTAAAATTTGTAAACTCTTCGTTTATGTTACATAACTTTCATATATTCGGGATCAGTGAGAATAGCCCTGCGCGATAACTGATTTTGGTTATCGGTTGCTGATAAATCGACGCTTATCAATTGCTATTTTGCTAATATTGCTATCAATATATCGATATCTCTGCCTAACACTAATGAGTGTTAACTTTAAGTGGTATCTAACTATAATAAAAATAAAAAAGGTCGGCAGCCTTTTTTTGGTAGTTAGGCATAATTTTTAGGTAATAATTTAGAATTGGGGTTCCAGACAAAATTCGCTCCAAAAATTTTTTCACCCTCTAGAAACTATTTTGTAGGGGAAAATTTGATATTTGAGGGTGGGGATTTTTATGGGATTTTATAGAAGGCGTATTTCAAGGAAACATGTTTTCGTGAGTAAAAATTCTAACACAAAAAAAAAGGTGGCCTCTTGCTACGCTCTGAAATGTACAATTAACGATTTTTAAATTAATTAATTCATTAGATATACGTAATGAATTAATACCGTATAATATATGATATTATGGAAAAAAATATATCTGCCCCGCCTTGAATTTACTATTTCTACCACCAGAAATAGCTCTGAATGCATAAAAAAAATTTTGGAGTGATTTTTGTCTGGAGCCCGAATACTAAATACATAATTACTATTTTTAGTACAGAAATTCGGTCCCTGAAGATTAAGAATTAAACATCCCCACAACCCTTAACCACCCTACCTCTCATAAGGCTAAAGAGGACTCAATAAAATTGCCCCAGAATAGCTTAAGTTAGACGAATTTTATTTCGAAGATTCAACAGTATTAAATCGTACTCACTGTTTTACGAAAACTCAAAAAGAGCCCCTAGAAAGCTACAATTTCGAACTACGTACGCATTTAACCCTGTAATAGTTATTATTATTTTTAAATGTGAGTATCTTAAAGTATAGCTTTTCTAATCTCAATTGAAAAGTATATAAAAAACCAGGGTGTGGTATTCCTTGGTAATGTGAGACGAACACGTGCCGACCATAGGCACACGCTCGTCATTTTTCATGGGGATACATGCCCTACGATATTTTAAAAATCCTTTAAGTATTAGTAATTAATAAAATATGTAGGTACCAAATATTACAATTGATAATATAATATTTGAGATACATAACACAAACAACTTACGGTTTTTAAATAAGATGAAATCCCCGTACAACACACGTACGCACGCCCGTGCTTGCTTTATAGTACATATTGTCGCACTTCGTACAACTGTGTACAAATCCTTTTTGCAGACCACTGGCATCAACGCAATTATACATCTGGTCAACTCGTGTGCCTTTTCATAAACAAGCATAAAAATAAATATCCCTCGTAGAGACGCTGAATTTATAATATTTTCAACTGAGAATGGATCTACTTATACCAGCGAGAGTCATGTTTCCGACCCCTGTTCTATAGTGTACCTAAAAATAACGTAGGTAAATACAACTCAAATATTTGTTTACAAAAAATAAATTTGCATCTAAACAGCTGCCTTGTTTGTTAACATTCATTGTTTTAAATATCTGTTTCGGAATTGTCTTTTTAATTAAATCATTCCGTTTGTACAGCAGCTCAACTATGACAATACCAACATTTCAAATATACACCAAAAAGGAAGCAGGGCAAAAAAGTTTTACGACTTTCTTCTTCTTAACCAAAATATACTAATAGCCATCAAGAAGGGTGTTAGATTTTCACAAACAAATAAAAACCTTTAACCCCTCTTGATAGCTTATTATTTTGGTTACTTTGTGATGGGGAAATTGCACTTTAGCATCAAACATTTAACCTGACAATACCTTAATGCTGTATAACATCCTGCGCCAAATCTCCTGAATAATTCTTTAAGTACATATTTGCAACCAGTAGGTCTAATTTAGATCTACCTCTGTCCCTCTTTGTGCCTGTTTCTGTCTCTAATGTGAATAAAAGTATGTCGCCATTCCTGTAACCTAGTATGAAATCTCCATTAATCAGCAATTCGTAGGTTTGTTCCTTTGCATTCTAATGTGGTTAATGTTTTTGTCTGGTTCACTATCGATGAATTATTAAATGTTTATTTGTTTGAGAATATGTTTCGAGATGTTCAGTGAAAAGCGCAATCTTCGCGAACACGTGAGACAGAACTTGTTCTGAAAGGTCAGCATCTCTGAGGATAAAAATCATGAAATAATGTTTAATGTTGAAGTTTAACGTTTGTTCATTATAAAAAAAAATTACTTTATGAACACATGTGTAGGTACTTAATGTTACATCGGTACTTATAAAGCAATTTAATTCCAAATAGACATTGTTTATTAAAGCATAAATAAAAATATTCTATAATTAATAAATAAATAAAATTAAGACCTTCACCTCTTTCCATTTTATTGGATGTCTAAAATGGTATTTTATTGTGGTATTGTTGTTTCTAAAACTTGCTTTGGGCAAGTTTAATTAAATTATTTAGGAGGAGAATAAATTTAAAATGTTCGCATTTATCTATTACGATCGTATTTATTAGGTGATTGAGTCATATACAACCGTTATTTCTAGTTTTAAATGCATTTTTCTTTTGTTATGTAAATCTAGAATTTTTTAATACTTCAGAGACGATGTTGCAATATAAATAAATGATGTATCATATTAAATAATTCCCTTAAAATTACTCAATTGTATGCATATTATTTAGACGTGGCAAAATTAAGAACTTTAATAAAAATTTGTAAGTTTAATTACATTTTTCGATAGTTTGTAATTAAGTGATAATTAGATATGAGGTATCGTCAAAAATCGTGTTTAATAGCATTTTTAAAGTAAAAACTTCGTTATGCCGCGAGACCAGCCGGCCGCGTTACTAAGACCAGCTCCACCGCTAGACTGATGCGCGCAAATCCAATAAAATCAACAATATCTGCAGTCTAACCGAAGTGCTATTACCAAATAAATATGCTAGTATTTATATTAACAAATAACAACAGCGAAACATTAATTTTCTACTATTTTCAGTATTCGTATTAATATTTGCTTTTAGAAGGTTAAGATTACTCATTTGTAAACTGTATATTTGTAGCTATTAATAAATTTACTATATAAAATATATAGTATTATCCATTAATAATTGGAGTACCGCTAGATGTAAAAACTAGACGAACTAATAAATTTATTAATTAAATTAAATTATGACATTTTAATTTTTGGTTATTGGCAAGATTAGCTTCTATTGATCTCACAATATTTTATTCATACCAATAAAATTAAATTCATATGGTTAACTGAAAACCATTCGTTTTTTACAATTTTGAGTTTTCACTTCTATCGGCCGTCCCTGTGACTGCCAATTTTTTCAGAAGTATTTCATTTAATGAATGTGCAATTGACTGTTTTTCCTTAATTATATCGTTGGAACTTCTTAACAATTTTTTCACCCATTTTACTTTTATTGAAAAGAAATTTCTTGATATTGAAAATAAAACTTTAATCATATAGTGTCAAATTTTTCAACCGAGACTTAACGACTAGATGCGCACCAGCAAATGTCGTCCTAAGAAGGTAGGTACAATGTTGGAAGGGGCAGGCACTCTAGCTATTTCCTTCAAGTACGCCTATGAAATATGCGGGTATCGGTATATAGATAGGGAAGTTGCACATGATTGGCTGTCGGTTAAATAATACAGCCCTTCGGTCTTCCCACATCTGACCGAATTTAAGTCTCGGTTGAAAAATTTTACTGTAACTAACTAACGACTACTGTAACTAAATGTAACGTTCACTTTTAACGTTGTTGACACTTCAGCCAGTTTAGTCTTTTTGCCTGGTACTCTTCTCATATTTAATTCAGTTACAGTGTTTGCTGAAACTTAACATTTTTTTATTCATTTCTATTCACTTACAAGTTTAAAACTATTTTCTGTTTTTCAATTTTATTTTGTTAATAATTAATGGTGCTGCTTATCTAATGTAATAAAAAATCATAAAATGTAATTTGTCGTCGGTAGGTGGGTTAGGTATGTATTTTAGCTTATCTACTAACATATTATGTATTTATTGCACGTGTACAATAAAACATTAAAAACTAAAAATTTATGAAACCAACATGTTACGTAAAACAAACTGGTTTTAATGTGAATTGCTCAATTGTCCACCATATAACTAACTGTGGATTTGACATTTCAAACTTTCTTCTTTTTGTAACAGTTTGCAAAAGGTACAAGATAATAATGTTTACGTATATACAATACCTACACATTAAAATACATACCTAATATGTATAGGTTGGTAACTACCTATTTCAGTTTTACTTTTAAGTGTATCTATCTTTGTATTTATCTTCTCTTAACCTTACTCACTTCTATAGTGTCTTGTTCTCCTAAAACTTTTTTTTACCGACGCACCCACCGTCTCCGTCCATGTTCCGCAACCAAATGGAGCTCGCGCGAAAGATATTATTGACGGTGCCTTTGATATTCTTATCAGAACATAGCCGCGCGAGTCATATATTATGTTCGGACTCGTGTCACAGACGTCTACGTTAACGAGTAGGTTAAATATAATAAAAATAATGTCAGTCCTGCATAAAAAAGTCCTCATAATATAGAATACCACAATGTAACTTGTAATTATAAATGCAATGCTCCTCCGGAACTCAAACGGAAATAGGAATCGATGCCTTATCCTGGCCCTTATATTAATTGAGACGTTACATTTTACAAACGGGCCGGATCACTACTATCGGGGAATTGGAAGGTCAAACATCATATGCGTGAAAGTGACGTCATTACAGGAAGTCGATATAAGGAACTTATTTACCCTAGGGGTACGACAAGAGTTTGGTAGGGGTATGTTTTACAATCGAATAATCGTTATTCGATTGCAGACATAGAAAAACAATTGAGTACTAGTTGGAATTGTGCATGTATGCTTAATTTTGGGGTACTCAATGTCGAAAATTATAGAAGGGGTACACAGATGTCGAAAGTTTGAGAAAAACTGGTCCAGGGTGTCGCGAAAAAAGTAATAATAATATTCATAATTATTACAAAATTAAATTTAAGAATAAAAAAATTTTATATTTATTTATTATATTTTTTTCTGTAAATAATTATAATTATTATTGCAAAGGAAATAGGAAAGAGAAAGAACAAAAACAAAAATAGTCTAAATTACTCGTAAAAGTTAAATAAGTGCGTATTTGAAGCGGAGCACTTTTTTGCCTGTAAAAGATGGAGAGGTGCTGTGTCGGACTTTTCGGTAGAAAATTTAATTCCTACAAATCTATCATGGTTTTCGCTACATATGTACCAGTCGAAGGGGCATTTTGAAAAACTTTAATTTTGAATAATGAATAGTAACAATAACTCGCCAATGTTAAAATTTTACAGAAATGCTCTTCTCATCCATCGACCTCTACAAGAATCCGCCATAAAAATATTTTTTGCACGAAAAATCCCTTGGCTACTACCTACTATAGGCTAAAAGGGTTTCGTACAATCGACCACCAATAGTTACGTATCAAGTTTTATACTGTTGCGAACACACGCATGCTAGTGTGCGATCGGGTACACTTGCATGTGTTGCGGGCCTGCGGCTCAACTAGCCGCGGGCGGTTTTCGGCAGAGTATGCGTGTGTTTGTAGCCGTGTGTCTCGTACCTGCCTTCGAAGAAAGTAATTAAGCGGTTCGCCGAAAATGTAAACAATCTTTCGAATATTCCAGACTTTTTCCCGATTGTTCTATGATGCTATAAACGTGACAGAGACGTTCGCCGAGTGAGTCAGTAATAAATTGACCGTGACAGTGGTATCATCCGAAATAAATCGACAATGTTAGAAGCGAAAGGACAAATACATAGAGACGCGCATATAAGCGAGTGTTGTAAATAAATAGTAAGCTAAGTTCCGTATTAATTAATAGTGTTTTTAAGTAGTTATTATAAAATAAGTATATATAAATTGTGTTCCTGTACTTTAGTCTTGTAAATAAATTTTTAATAAACCCACGAACACTACAATACATCTAAGCTGTCCGCCTTTCGTCTTCTCGGTGGATCACGAATGGCCGGATATTTACAAAAAGGAAAATAAATCCGGACGATATTCTAACCGATTTTCATTGCTACTCAGTTTTTTCCCGGGCTATTAGTTCAACGAGAGCTGTTTTAATTAATAATAATTCACTTGACATCGACATACAGTGAATGCCGCAGTTTAATTAGTTTAATGAATTAATGTTGACTGAATTTTCTGCAACCTCTAAATAATTCGTTTCGTATACGTATGCTTTGATTTTGTTTTCTGTTACAGTTCTTAAATCGGAAAGTTTTTGTTACTTATTAGTGGGTAAAATTTACAAAAATTGTAATGAACTTGTTGATGTGATTTCAATCATATTTTGTTTATTATTTGCCCCCATCAAACGACCCTACTGTATGTAAAACATTTAGTATTAGTACCCATTCGTTTTATAAAATTTATTTTTCCACAGTGTTCTTTATTATATGCGTATTTTTTTAAGGGGGCTGTTTGTTAATATTTTTTTATTACATGTGGACAGTAAGGTTTCGAAATGCGTTTTAGATCAGGATATTTTGAATTTCTATTATTCATTTCTTTTTGTTAATACTGCAGGTCGATTTATACGTTCATATTTTAATCCTACCTGTACTTAGTGATGTTAATCTATAATAACTGATATGCGAAAATTATTGCTGACATGCTTATGGGATTGTATTTACGACCTTTTCTTGAATACAATATTTTGACCTACATATACTGCATTTGGAAAAATTTGGAAATTATACAAGGTTAGCAACACAACACTAACTTGCGGTACTTTCTTTTACCTTACCTTCATTGGTAAACAATGAAAATATTGGCAACATACAATATATGCCTTAATTAATTACAAGAAAATAAAATATGTCTAAATACAAACAGCTTATTTTTTGCTAAGAAAACAACCTACGGATATTGTTTCAACGATTTATTTAGACAACTCTAACAATTGTTTTGACCGACAGCTCATTATCAAACAGACAATTTATGCAATTTGTATATTAACTTATATTAAAAATTGTAGTTCCAGAATTAAAAAAACAAAATCCACAATTTGTTTTCTTAACAAAAAAATTAAAACCTATTTAACATGTTTTATCAAAAGTGCATCATTAACAATCTTTCCAAATTTAACAGAATATAAAATGTGTGTACTGTTTGTAAAGAGTTTTATTTTCAAAAGTTTCATAAGACTCTAGCGAGTTTAATATTGTAAATTGAGTCCCATTTAGAATAAATTAATTACATTTAATTATTAAAAAAATAACTGATTATGACTTATCGAATGTCGATAAAAAATGGTATATAATTTTATCTAATTGTTGAAGATGTGTTATCGGATACCATTAAGATTTTGTCAGCATAATTTGTTTATCATTAGGATGTTTACAAGTTTCTATTACTTCCAAATTGATTCCGATTTTTTTTATAAATGAATATAACCATACTGTTAATATACAAAAATATATGTAAAATGTGAAGAAAGATTTTTTAAATAAATGAGCAGTGGTGAAACTGTCAGTACCTTATAGCCAACCGCACTGTAAATAAAATAGGCAATGACTGTGCCAGCAGTTTTTTTTTTTTAGTTTTTTTGATAATAATTTAAAAAGTAATCATTAGTTAAAAAACTCACTTTTTGATAATTTGTGTTAATAGCAAATTTAAGGGTCGTAAGTAGTTGGAGTGGAAGAATTACGGTAGAATATGTAGCTTTTAAATTGATAGCGCAGTCGGTTTCCTGATAGCATTTTTGCAAATATCAATATTTTTTTCTCTATAATTGACTCGTCTAAACATCTATCTTCTTTTATTAAGATGATGACGATGTAGAAGTATTTTTAGTTTTATGGTATAAATGACTGTATTTATAATCATATTGCTAAAAAGTGTAATATATCAATAAAATACCAACGTTGAATGACTTCGTTTTAATACGAGATAAAGATAAAGTGATTGTTTACTACCAATATTTTCTTCAACGTACTTCAATAATAAAACTCTATCAAATCCAGTTAAGATGATTAGTAAAGAATGTGATGTAGGGTATTTGGTTATATTAAAAAAAAAAACATTTAGTGAGCCCTTGTAAGTTGCCTAAATTAGAAACACGCAAGGTTACAGTAAAATTGTAAACATATTGTAACAATACTAAAAACTAGATTTTCTGTCTCAACATTTTAATACTTATGATCCAATATCATAATTTTTTTAAATGTACTATTTGTTTATAGTTTTATTATATTTTTTTTCCATTTTCTACATTGAACATGATTTCCCAGACAAAGGAGTTGAATAATGCCCATAATAGAAAAGGGCGAAACACGTGTCCGCATTACTGAAAAAGTGTAGTGGTATAGTTCTTCTAATTTCAAATGAAAAGGGGAGGGGAGTAATTTATCGAAAACGCTGTTTTGCGTGTCTTTTTGTAATGTAAAGAAGCATTAAAATAATTTTTAAGAAAAAAAAAAAGGGAAAAAATTAACTATTTATGCAAAAATTTCGATCCTCATTGTTTTTCCAAAAACATTTTGAAAGTTAAAAAACTCTTTCTATAAACTTGCTCCGAGCCTACTATGAAAGTAGGCTCATGCCTTGTAAATTGCGTCGTCGCATTTTTGTAAAATTAAAATCTGTCAATTTTCAGGTCAAACACATAACCCTGCTTTTAGGCTTCGCCGCAGTCAGGTAAAAAGACTCAATAAATGAAGTAGCCATAACACCACAAAGCGTTTCGGGTAAAATTTTAAATGATCCTGTCGAGTCGATTGAGCACTTTTATTCTCGCTGAAGAACTAAAAAAACATTTTTCGGTATATTTTGTTGAAGTTAAACGATAGTGGAGAACATCAGAATTATGTACACTATGAATTGTTTTTAAATAGATGTCATGGTGGGTTTCCTGCTAGTATTTTTTTTTTCACTGTCAATGTTTCTATTGACTGGCCTATATGTTTTATTTATATATTCTATTTATTATTAATGAATTGTTAGGTGATATCCTGAGATACAAAAATAAAGATGGAATTTGGATGAAATATTATTTTTGTAACTTTCCGTTTTGTTAAATAATACGAAAACTCGTTAATGCTAAGCTTGATAAAAAATTATGTTCAGATCATTTATGCTCTTCACAGTGATCATGACTGCAAATCGTGAACACAAACAAATTCTCTTTCTTTCTTACAGATAACAATTCGTTTTACGGTTATTTGTTTCATTATATTGTTCGATAATTAATTACAAACAGATTGATCATTGATGTTGTTATCTACATTTTGAAGAAATCTAACTACATTATTGGATAACTGTCAGCTAATCTAGAAGCCTGTATTAGGTACTACACTTGAACAAAAATGGGAAACGATTAGGTTTATTATGTATTGTGTCAGTGAACGTAAACAGTTAATTTTGGTATTAAGCAAATTGCAAAAACGTGACTCATTAAAATTTCAACAAATTATTTCTGGATTTTTATATAAAACTAGCGGGCTCGATAGACGCCCTATCAAACTTCCGTAAATAAGATTCGTACAGTCCATTCAAACGACTGTAATTTTGAGTTTAACTAATAAATGAAAAATTTATTTTAACTCCAAACCTAATTTATTAATTTTCTGTATTATACATTTTTTTCTGTGATTTTTTCGGTGCTTTATGTAGGTATTTAGATTAAAAAGGCGTACAGTGAAAAAAGCGTCCAACGAAATAAGTCTCACACTGGGAGGGTTAATTACGTCATAATGAGGGTTACTATTTATGTATTACTTGTGAAATAAGCGTACAAGGTGATCATTTCTGATTTCTATCACACTGTATCCGAACCATTTGTATTAATGAATAATTCTGATTGTGTTCTAGAAATTTATGAGCGATTTACTGCTTAATATTGAACTTTCGGTAGTTATTTAGACTATTTTTAAAGCCCCAATTAAAGATCATTTTATTTCGTATTCTTGATAAAAGCAGACTATTCTCGTATTTTTCGCAAAATCATTTCCGTTGTAATAATATTCATCATTATTACATAAATTAAATTTAAGAATAAAAAATTATACCATGTTTTTGTTTATTTTAATTTAAATAATTATAATTATCATTGCAACCAAAATGATTTCGCGAGAAAGAGAAAGAACAAAATCACTTTTAATTAGGTTTCTAAAATAGTCTAAATTACTGTTAAAATTTAAAATAAAATAAAACAATTTCCTTTTCTTTTCTATTGTAGTTCGTCAAGGACATGAGCTGTGAACGCTTTTTTCACACCTCTAACATTTCTCAATTTTTACCTGACCATAATACATAATTATCCTTGTAGGTTTATTTCACAAAATTTTGAGTGTACGCTTTTTTCACTGTACGCTTTTTTTACATATTCTGATTAAATGAACTTAAAATGGCACTTAAAATTCTGATTGTTGAGTATCTGTTAGAGATACTTTATTTTTTATGTTGTTCCCTACTTCCGAAATCAGGCAGTTTTACTTACGTACGCGTTTTGAACTTCCCTCGTTGCGTTCAAACCAGTTTTCTGCATAGGTAATGAGAAGGTCCTCAAATCAGTTAATTAATTTTTCGCATGGTTTTTCTTATTATGTAAAAAAAACGCTAGGATGGATTTTTACGAAATCTACAACCCATTCCCGGTAACACTTTCGCTTACTGTCCGTCTTCGAAAGTGGGATTGGATTGTGCATTGAAATGTGAAAATTTTCAGCCTATGATACTTATTAAAAATTCATGCTTGCCACTTTTTTATTCGGCAATATTGTTTAGTAGGTACGATAAATACGATGAAAATGATATAGAAAGTTTCGTTGTCCTTTTTATGACGGATTCATTTAAGTAAAATGAAAAGTATGAAAAGAATATTGTATTATGTATCTACTTTCTCCAAACTATCGCTATTTGTATTAAAATTAATGATTCTGATGAGCGAAATCTTGTTGAACTGAAGACATTTTCAATGTTAACTTTATGGTATTCTTTTTTGACATACTCTATGTTTTTAGTTAAATTAACTTGTGACTCTAGGTTTATAGTTTTTACGTTAATGATAATGAAATGCAAAAAATATCTGTACGTATCTACTATGGCGTTGCTTTCAGCCCATTAATTTGTTTTTTCTTTAAATTTATAATTCCTTATTCTGATACCTACGTTATTGTATTATCGTAACTGGTTTGAAATGAAACCATCGAAATGACCTGTTGTTAATTATGATAATCTAAGAATAGTTTACTCGGTTCTGTTATTGTGGAAATTTCCCACATTCAACTGAAAGCCGAATAAACAGTTTGTCACTTAAGTTCGTTAGTCAGATTAATAAATATTTTGGATGTTGTTTTACTAGTGATTTTAAAAAATTAATTTTGTACATTAAAACCTCGAAACCTTTAGTCTCTTTCTATATAGACACGAGAGGACACGAATTAACTTATTCAAAAATGTACAAAAAATAGTGAAAGTTCAAAAATTCAAGATCCTCTAAAATGAATAAGAAAACATTAAAAACGATACGTGTGTGTGATAGATACAAAAGAAGATAGACATTTTTTTTAGAGAATCGAACTTTTCATTGAAAGTGATGTTGAATTCAGGAAACTTTTAATTCTTTTGTAACTCCATTTTTAACACGAAAAACAAACATAGTTTATGTTACAAAAGGTTTTTATCGAAAGCTTCAAAAAAGTCTGGGACAACATCTTAAAACAAATTTCAATAAAACCACCCTTCAAGTTTATTTAGTGTTTTGTACAAAAAAGTGAGTTAAGCATTTGTCTTCTAGAAGATACCGTTTCATTTGTTTATTTTTTTTTCTAATTGATATTTGTTTAATTTACTATCAAAATTTTCTGTAAATAAAAAATTGTGCTTTTGTGTTTTGTGTTCCTAGAGTAGCTCTAGCTGCCATAATTCATAATATAGGTCACAATAATAACACATCGACCGCAATTAATTAAGTGTTATTACAAAAACTGTATCGTTAGTAACATAATTGAATTATTACAAAATTGATGTATGATTTGGAAAAAAGAAATAAAAAAATAATTACTATAGGTATATTTACCAAAATCGTATTACTTATCTGACACCATTGCTGCATTTTACATTCGCCGATTTCTTAGATGGATATATGTTCTTGATTGCAATTTTTTTACAAACGAAAAACAGATTGTTGTTGATAGGTACAGTTTTTGTTGGCAAGACCAATCGCTTTTTTCTGCATATTTTGAAAAACTGCGATTGAGACAAATTATGATAAAAGGTTAAAAATCCCTTTTCTTCTACTCTACAGTATATCATACATTTACTCGTATATAGACAACATATATTAAATATTGTCACGTGTAAGCGGAGGACAGCGAAGAATCTAGGCAACCCATTTTACATGTAACAACTGAAGATCGGTTTGTGGAGCATTACCAACCGCGAACAGCGTAGAACGCTTTGGAAACAACATTCTCGATGCATCCAGAACGACTATCTAGCTCATAAATGCAGCCGTCGAGATCGTAGAACAAGAGTAGTAGTGATTACGTGGTGAGTAATTGCGAAGAGAAGAAGAAGGCAACTAGAAAATGATAATTAGTGATCAAACGATTAGTTAAAGTTATAGTTGTATTAAGTAAATTGTTAAAAGTTATAGTAGTTGTGAAATAAAGGTGTTAAATAAAGATCAGACTAGAAAATACACGACAATATTGTACTATTAAAATAACTATTACACAATATCTATATTTAATTTCTATTGAAGTGAAAACTTCTTTAGCCGCGTTATGCATTCTTTAGTAGGGAATAAAATGTAGATTTTCGTTACCAGCCAGGCGCGAGACGAGCCGATCGTCACCAACAGACCAATACCGCTCCAACACTAGACTTGCGCGGGCTCACACACACACGCCACGTACACTTTGCAAGTTTTCACTTCTACCTGCAGTTACAGAACATTTTAATGGGTTCTTACCACTGAGAAGGCCCAGAATTAAAGCCTACTAACAAACTTCATTTTCTCCTTTTATTGTGTGTAACAATTAATGTGATTTGTGTCTTACACATTTAAACATCATTCTAGGGATGTATCTACAAGTAAAATCTTTCAAATTAAATTTGCATGTTTTAGCAAAAGCCCTTTTATATTGGAGCTCGTTGTATCCAAACCTTCCTTGTATTAAGCTTATTAAATGATATTTTGATGAGTTAAAATCTGACCCTCCTCATATTGCTTTAACTACCATATAATGGTCGTCATAAACGGATCCAACTACTGTATTAATTTAGATGGTGATAAATAAATCCATGATATGCTATATTGGTTGTAGCTACTACACAGGGGTCAAGTTGAATAAGTGCAATGAATAAATTTATGGACCTGTGCGACACGCGGAAATACTATGTTCAAACATATTAATTTATGAACTACCATGACTTTTTAATGTTTCCTGGTGTTTATCGCTTGAACGGTTTAGAAGCAATTACCTTGCCTTATAAAGAGCCTGTTCGTTTTTGGACTAAGGTGTTCAATCATTTTTAATGGCTGTTTATTCGCACGTTCCTATTGTTGTTATTATTAGTTCGTTATTATTGAATAGTTATTGTGTATTCACTGCCTCACACATGGTTTTCTTTTTTTGGGCTTACGCGGTAATGAACTTGACATGTGAAGAACATTTTCATTATAACCAAGACTATTTGTTTTGTTCAAACTAAAAACCGATCTCTACGGAACCATAACGCTCTGCACAATTTGTGCTTACATCTTTTTTATTTGCTTAAATTGAGTAACTCTGAAATAACTTAGGAGACTTTCACGGCCGCTGTCCATTGCAAGACAATTGTTTTTCTTTGTTTTCCTAGGTCTTCTGTAGGTTTGAGTTATGTTTCCAACGTTTTACTGGCACTTTGGCAGGTATCATCAACGATTATTTGTTAGAAGGGTGAACATGTGATGTTAGTCAATTGCAATGAAACCATATGAAACGAACCATGTCCACGTGTCTAACCTGTCAGTAATACTTAATGTGACCAGACGTCCCGTTTTGAACGGGACTGTCCTTTTTTAAAATTACAAGTCCCGGTGTCCCCGAAATAAACTGTGGGACGCAAAATTGTCCCGTTTTCAGAAATCGCGCGAAAATTTGAGTAGCAGACGGCCACAGACGGTCGGTCACCGCCCTGCTCGTGGACATCTGAGAAAACCCAGTTACAAATTTCAGTTCTAAAGGCGATGTTGAGGTGAATATAAGAAAAACGTGCCAAGAGTTACATTCTTACTTGAAATCGTCACCAGCTATATTAAAACAAATTTGTTCTTCTTCTGATAAATATAAATATAACTAAACATTTTGGGTACCTATATTTTGTGATTCGTAACTTTTAAGCCAACTAACTTTTTCTGAATAAATAACTTTAAAAAAGTGTTTTTTTTTTCATTGACTACCTATTATTTGACCTAAGTAAATAAACTAATGTCCCGTTTTGAGTCAAAGAATAAATGGTCACATTAGTAATACTTGAAGATTCTTCCCAAAATTGTGGCAAAAATAACTCCAATCTTAGTGACGGATCCTTGGTCCCGTTTAATGCGCTGCCCTTCTTGATGATATGGATTTTATTAATTTTGATCCAATATTTTTATTTTATTGAAATATAATTTTTAAATTACTCAATAAAGATTAGAATTGTTCTACTAAAAAATTAACATCTTACCCTCAGATTGAAAGGATAAATTTAAAAATTGAATTGTAATATATTCTTTAGATTTTTTTTTAATGAAAAATTGAACTAACCTGATTCAATTATAAGATCGATTCAGTATTGATCATATAACAACTGGGGTGATCCCCTTCAAAACACTTGAGGTGGTTTTAATGTTAACTGGGGCAGACGTATTAATACTAACCTAAGTATAAAAGAGCATATTATTATAATATTTCCTCAAAATTAATGATTGACATATAACTTTTAAGAGTAGTTTCCTTGAATGACGAAGCATAGACAAATATGTAGTTAAAACTAAGGTTTTCATTAGAGACTTATTTTTGCGTAAATATGCGTAAATATTGCAGATGTGCAGATATCTGTTGATAATTTGTTTAAGTAACAAGCATGACAGCTGTTGTTGCGTTGGAGTTTTCTATACACAAGGGTATTTTATCACGCAAATCATATAGCGCCTTTATTAATGTCCGAGAACCACGTGACCCAGTTTTTGGTAACCTATAGTGTATTTGTTTATTTGACGTTGCCGCACTGAATTTAGTTACTGGTTGGTTACTAAAATTAGTGTCACTTCCAACTAAATGTCAGTGTCACACAGTGTCGTCCTTGTGAGTTTTGTTATGTTCGATTAAAGATAATTAAATAATTCGTCTTGCCTTTTTGCTTCTCTTATTCATTTTAATTTATCACACTTTCGTATTGTTGGGCGCAATACTAATAGTTTAAGTAATTTTTCCATTTTAAATAATAGTCGCCACTGAGATCTTTTTGTAATATCTTTAAACGCCGTCACAAGAATTTGTCAGAAATCATTAGGGATATTTAAATTGATTTTGTGCATCTCGTATTGTTGGTTGCCTAAAAAATGTGGGTCACGTGGCTCTCGGACATTTCTGAAGGCACTTTACCTATTACCTTATTCGGTGATTGATTACAATACCGCGCGAAGTATTCGCACGGGTCGGTTAGTATTATATATTAATTGAATATTCATACTAAATTAGCATACATCTATTTTATTAACGAGAATTGTTTTTAAATAATTTTATCTCAGTTTTAATGAATATTTATTTTTGTATATTGTTTTTTAATAACCTTTGATGACCTTCAAACAATCATAAGTGGGGCTCCACTTTGTCTACCTGTTATAAGAAATATTAAACAAATGAATAAATAAATAAAAGAAATCGACAGCTATTTATGGATATTCTTGGAAGCTACGCATTGTTTTTATCAAACTTTATTGAGATTTCATGGTTTTATTTTGGCTTTAATTTATAGTATAAATTACTAAAATCATCGAAAAATTCAGGTACATAAAATAGAATTATTATAATATTACGTGCGGACAAATTAGATGTCTACATACGTCACGTAGCCTCTTTCATTCTCTCTGATACATACTCTGCAAGAAGTTAGTTATGAGGTTATGAGTTGTGCTCCTGTCAAAGGATTCCATACAATACACTACCTACCGTGACGCATTACCTATTTTCCTTCGAAGTCGTTGGGCCTTGTATTCCTCGAAAGAGGATAAAAAGGAATCGATTGAATAAATAAAATATGGTAGGTGCTATTTGAAAAAAACCAAGTTATTGGTGTTTGAAGCTTTTGAACTTTAGAATGTTATTCTAAGCGCCCTGTATAAATTATTAAGTTCAATTTTGTCAGGGCGTTAACTCTGAGACTCAGCTATCACTAATAAAAATTTCAACACTCGTAAGTCATATTTTGTGGAAGTTATGATTTTTTATTATTTGGGTTGCGGTTTCTTTTCTATAAACTAAGTTATCTCGAAAACCGGCTAAAAAAATATACCATTCCATTTAAAATAACAAAGTTGGTGTCGACATTTTCAAATCTCTACCGGTATTATAAGTTACCTGAAAACTCCTGTTTATTAAAGAAAATTACATATACTATGGAAAGAAATTACGAGGATAATTGAAAATGAGAAAACTGAATCTTTAAAAGTGAGGGTCGGTAATTAAACCAAACAGACATTTACTCCAATGTAACCTAACATTTTGAAATATTTTACTCGTTTAAGTTGCTGGTTTAATTATTGCCACCGTACCAGTCTCTTTCCTTCTAATTAGAAGATTGACAATACATTTCGAAAATTTTTTTATCTTAGCATTGTGATCAATTTAATTTATTTAATTTCAATAGTTAAAATGATGATGATGATTATCGAACACAATTTCTAAATCGAGTATCTGTAATGGTTCGAGTTACAACCTTTCCAAATTTCATCAGGAACAATTTCTCTGGAAATGGAGAAGTTTCTCTAGTCTCCTAATTTTGACATAAACCTCTCAAGTTTGAATTAATTTTTTAATATATATGTGTTAACTATATTATGAATTGAACAGGATTTTTAGGCCTTAAAAATAAAAATTTTTGTTTCGTTGTTGCAAACTAGTTACTTATAGTCTGTGGCTGACTAGAAATTCGAGGTGGCAACCCTTATAATGATTTGTATAGTTTTGAAATAAGTGAAGAATTTCACCTTTATCTGTATTTATCGTGGTCTCTTAAACATATCCTATGTATGTAGGTTAGTTTGATCCAACACACAGGTTATACTGGTACATCGTGCCATCGACTGAAAGTCGATGTTCGGTTGCAAAATTGAAATTAAAATTGCTGAAGTGTACCCGTCTCTGTTTATGATCTTTTTACAAAACATAAAAAGTAAAAGCAGATTTTATTAATTTAATTTTTTAACTTTAAACTCTATTCAATGTTAACAAACATTACAGTTTCTAGTAATATTACCATACTGATCCTTTAATTTAAAATAGATATATACTTGGTTATGGATCGTTATTTTTTTTTTTATTTTTTTTTTTTGACTTGTTAATAAATCGGGTCTATATTTCATTTGTATATTATGTGTCTACTAAATGAATATCCAAAATTTACCTATGCTCCTATCAAGTGTTAAATATTTATTAACCTCACGGTCGTAATAATTCAATCCATAATGCGAAATTTATATTCAAGACTTAATTTGAACTTATTTTTATTCGTTATCTTAAAGGTCATCGGTAACTGTTTAGTTTTAATTTAATAGTGTCTAAAATATTGATGAAATTTATTGCCTAATAACATCTGTTTTGCCAACGGGTCATATTACCTACACTCAAAACAGTTGGTTACGATAAATCGCTTATATTTTTCGGTCCCTGATTAATTGAATCATTAAATTGATCCGTAACTTATACATATATTTTTAACAAAAATAAGTATCAATTCGTCTATTGTTTATTTTGATATAGTATGTATTTCACCCAAAAAGTCATTGTAGGCGAAATCTTATCATGTTTTTGACAATGGAGCAGATTGTATGTAGTATAGTAGTTGGTAATTATGCAGAAGTGGCGCTCCAGCCAAAAATTGCTCCAAACAATTTCTTCTATATTAAAAACTTTTTTTTAGTGCATCAAATGCATTTTAGAGGTGAGGGAGATATGTTTTTTATAAAAAAATCCATTATAATAATTCCCTGTCTTGCAATAGGTTATGGTAGAGGGTGGGTGTGTTTACACATACATACCCCACACCCCAAATTTCATAGTAAACACACCCACCCTCTAATATAACCTATTGTAAGAAACAGGGAATTATTACGACGGATTTTTTTTATAGAAAATATATCTCCCCCACCTCTAATATGCATTTGATGCACTAAAAAAAGTTTTTAATATAGAAGAACTTGTTTGGAGCAATTTTCGGCTGGAGCGCCACTTCTGCATAATTACCTCAGAAAAATAGTAGATTGACTTTTAAAGTATCTTTCTGATTTTTGTAACTTTTCACAAGTCGCATCGCAGGAGTCCTGTTACATATTGAAAAGGTGCCTGAAACGACAGATCTAGTAAATTCAAACTTTCAATTGTATTGTACCTTGTTACAAAACATATTTTAATTGTGTTCGAGTTAGTTAAAATAGGGATTTCGGTTTTTATCAGCTTTTTTTATTTTATTTCCTAAATTTGTAATTTCAATATCTATTTGAAATAAATTCATTTGTACCGAGGTACGCAGCCAAATCATAAATAATGCCCTGTGGTACTTCATCTATTATCTTTTGTACTTAGGTTTGTAATGCCACTAAATCTTTGATTTAACTATACCTTGCCCATCTAAACGCGTACTGTTGAAGGATTTAACCTCCAACTCCAAATTTAAGATTAATCATTCAAGGCATTAGTAATTGCAAGGTCGGCGACTTTGCAGTAAGTTAGGTTATTCCTCGTACTGCCCTCGAGAGTCCCAAATTAGTGGGACTAATTTTGAATTTTTTGATATGAATACATATTATGCACTTTCATGTGCAACTGCATTATGTACTCTTGTCTTACTACATTTTATCTGAAAATGAAAACTAGGTATGACTTGGCACGATATTTCGCATATCTTCTTTGCTGTCACTGTGCTCATTTTTTAAAAAGAAACATTTCAGCCTTTATAAAACCCGCGAAGTTAAGCGAAACGTTGGTCGTTGTTTTCAGATAAAATACACCTACACACCTTTTAAATTCAGGGAAGAAGTGAAAACTGCAATAAATGTATATATCAGGTTTTAGCCGAATGTAAGAAGGGTCTTAAGGAAGTCACTATTATTTTGGGAATCCTCTAAATACCGATAAGAAATTTTGCAGATTTTTTTTATTATTATAGCAAATTCCTTTTTAGATGAAAACTTCAGTGTTAAACGGTCACTTCTTTTATTGTTTTTATAGATTTTTTTATACGAAAAAACTTTAAACCAATTTTCTGAAATCATCCGAATTCCTTTGAATAGGTAGTATTTGTAGGTAGTTTTGACTTATCCTTGCTAGGCTCTTGTTTGTCCACCAAAGTTATTGCCTTAAACTTCTTTATTTGGAGGTACACTAAAATTATTATTTTGTTTTTTGTTGTACTGCTAGTAAAGATAAGGATAAGAAGCATTCTTGCATACTTATCGAAAATATGCAAACGTTAGTTTGACTACTTATTCCCGGTGTAATTATTATGTAGTGTAACCGGAGGAAGGGGGTACGCCAAGTTCTTGTCAAAAATTATCAAGCAAATAAATACAAACAAAATTAATCTTTTCAAAACTCTTTTATTTATTAATTTAAATCGAAGAATTTGGCTGTGTGATCGTTCTAGTGGTAGGAATAATTAGAATATACCAACTTAGATTCTTTCATGAGCTCCGTACAAGCTATATGTGCTAGCAAAGAAAACGCAGAAAATTTTAACCGCAGGATTTATTTATATTTTGTACATATTACAATTTGAGAGATGTCACGCTTAGTGGACATAGCCTCTATATTATGACATTTCAGAACAGCAGAGTATGCCAACTTACTCAACGTCCTTCTCTCGGTATAAGTGTTCTTCAATAAAGATTTAGACAAAACTATAAATGAAATATATATTTTAAAACACACCTGTTACCAAGGCAAAACCTTTAGATGCAGAAACAGTGTTAATAGTTTAAAGAATCAAACCATAGCAGATACCTTTAAATAAAAGAATAGATGCCGTCAAATTAATGGATACTGTAGCTACACGTTCACCTGAATTAATCAGAATGTAAACGAGAGAGCTCTTTCTAAATCCCTGCTGTAGTTTACTGCCGCAGGCCGATCTAGTCACATCTACATTTACTATTTAAAAGACGTGATACTACTACCCATCGTTATATATTGACTACATGTTGTTGTAAAAAAAGGATAAAATGTGTTTTATGTGTAACATAGACGACTCTATAGTGGATTTTAATGACGAAACTTTTAAAAATCGTTTATGAAAATTGGCTTTTCGTAAAATAAGAAACTTTAGATGCGATGACGTTAAGGTAACCAATACATCTCTTGAGTTTGTTGGTTATCATTCCATATGCTATAAAAAAGAAACTAATGTATTCGTCAATGGACGGTTAATAATTTAAGATATCCTTGATAAACATGCTGGAGTGGATTTTTTTTGCGCGGTGCAACGGTCAATCTCTGCATCTATAAGAAAGATTCAGACTAAAAAGTTTTAATGCAAATAATCAGTTCATTAATCTACAATTACAGAGTTTATTTATAGGTTGCGTTCAAATTTTATTACCTGCGAGTTATAGCATGTTTTTTTTTTTTTCAATAAATAATTACTACGTATCTCCCAGATTATAGGTTTTGTCGAGTTTTATGTATTTGTTGCTTTAAATTTAAAGGTTGTAGTGTTCTCGGATGAGAGACCGTTTTCTCACGCGGTGCATCGGTCGGCGTGCTCTGAATTGGGCTTTTCTTATGGATGCATTGAAGAGTATTAATTTTATTAATGATTTCACTATTCAGCAAAACTGGTGTAACTTTAGCGGTGTTGTATAACATACTAGACAATAAAATTATCTTTAATTTGACATACAGTTTACCGCGTAAGTGGATAGTTGCAAATTACTAATATCGACTACCTGTTAACATCTGCCTACTTAATAATTTCATCGGGAAAAGTGGTCAACCTCATGTTTGCATTTTCTATAAGTCACATACCTTCAATAACTATGGATTTTATTGCGTAACGAAATGAGTACAATATTTAAAAAAAAATTAATTAATTGCAGTCTGCACCTGAATTTTTAGACAACCTCCTCGCACTATATTTTTTACCATTTAAAATTTCATGTAAAAATACTTTCGAACCCGTACCGCGATGAGTGAAAGAAATTTCCTATTCGGATTTTAAACTAGATATTATTAATTGAGAATTAAAAGTGGATATATTTTTCCATAAAGATGATGCATAATTAGAATAGTTTTTAATCCATTGTATGAAGTCATATGTCATATGTTCATCTGTCCTTTTTCGGCTGATCACCCCCTTTTACCCAATGTAGAATTTGTTACAAGATATAAAGTGACGAAACGATTGTTGAGGCAATAAAAGTGTGTGGAAGTTTATGCGTGTATTTTATTTATTAATACAAAACCTGTTTAAATAGAAACTCGAAATAAAATAAATTAAGTCCTTTGTACAACACAAAATACGAACTGTAGTTCACATTGGAGGGACAGGGTATGTTGAAATCTAGATTAAAAAAAAAAGTGATCCGAATAGAAAGAAAGAACATTGAAAAAGTTTTTAAAAAGTTGTTAAATTTACTACTTATGATGGTTATCCACCGACTTTTCCTACTCCGTCTTCGTTCGACCCACATTGCAAATAAGGAAAAATTATAATTCCCGCAGACGTTCCTTAAGAGATTAAAGATGATGACATTGGATTATACGATGAACTGCGATTCACTTCAAAAACTTTTTAAGGATATTGAATGTAATGAGTTAACTGTATAGTTGTTAATGTTGCAAAGCGTCGTGTGCTGCCTCAAGGCAAACTCCCGCACCATAGTCGTTCAACTAATTAATTAATGTATGCAACTATGTAATGAATAAGGAATTTTAATTAATGTTTTATTGACAAAAATTTATGCTCTATGCTGGTCGAAATTGTAAATCTAAAACTATTGTTGCAGTAACTGGTTTATGCATATCGTCATTGACATTTTAGCGCATCATAGCGGAGCCCATCCTAGTTATTTAAAGATCAGAAAATGCCAATGATTTCGCAATAAAAACACGCGTCTACGTAACATAATAAATTAAAATAAAATACCCATACAACCATCCCAAAGAGTGAACATACAGATGACTTTACAACTACGTCGAGGTCCGTTAGACACAGGCGGAAGAGGCCTTGGTAGTCGTAAAGCAAAACTGATGAATAAATCAATTAATTTATGAGAAAAAATTCACGTTTCTGATACTACGGTTTTTACTTATTAAACCAAATGACGACTAATCCGTAGAAATTAAATTTTGTATAACGAATTTCAATAAACATTTGTTAACTGTTTTTTAGGACTTAGGTATTCGTCAGCTTATTGAAAATTGTTCGCATACGTATTATTTTCTGTTTTAAATCGAAATTAAGAAAAGTAGATGTTACATTCCTGTGAAACTGTAGGTAACTATTAACTACTCATTACTATTTAATGCATGCATGCAGGTACATGTACATAGCCAGCAAGTTTGGGTGTACAAGTCAACAATCGTATTACGAAACAATTTTGAATCAATAGACCGTGGTCGAAGTACATTTCCGGAATACAAATATATCTTTAATTACCAGTGACCATGACAGTAATGATGTGTACAATAAGCTAATTGTGAAAAGGTTTATAGGTATACAAATAAATTCAATGAATCGTAGGTACATACTTTTATTTTATTAATTGTTTGGTAGTGAAAATGAACTGCAGACTACATAAGTACTTTTATGCACAACAGGTAATTCTAGTTGTTTTATTGAAGTATTAACAATGATATACTAGTGATGATTTTTATATACATTAATGTGAATTAAATTATTTAACCAACTACAAATTACCTCAAATTAATGAGGAAAAATCTGTCGCTGTTGTCATGTCTTCGTAGCTTAATAGTTAGAGCATTTGCGCGTAAAGCCAGGAGCCCGGGTTCGAATCCCGACGAGGACATGACAACAGCGATCATTAATTTGATGTGATTTGCAGTTGGTTAAATAATTTAATTCGCATTAATGTAGTATCTACAACATTATTCTACAGTGCAGATGTATTATTTGAGATAAGTTTGGAATCGCCCATAGCTCTTTCGACATCGTAAGATTAAATTCTTTATTTAACACCTTTATTTCACACACTACTATAATTTTTCACAATTCACTTAATACAATTAAAACAGTAACTATTCACTTGGCCACTAATTATCACATTGTGATCGCCTTCTTATTCTCTTCGCTATTGCTCATAAACATAAAATATATTGACGTAATCACTACTACTATTGATCCTCTCTACGATCTCGACGGCTGGTTACAGGTACAGGCTAGGATAGTCGCTCTGGATGCTTCGAGAATGTTGTTTCTAGAGCGTTCTACGCTGTTCTCGCTTGGTAATGTCACAAGCCGATCTTCAGTTGTTACACATGTAGGATAGGTTACCTATATTCTACGCTGCCTTCCGCTTATAAGTGACAATTTCATAAAAAAATTAACCCATATCACTTGTGTTAAAGAAAAGAAGTACCTATATTTTACATGTGTAGTAATTAATATCTAATGGTATCCCTAATGTGATCTGAGAAATTTATGTACATATACAAATAAACGTCAAAAAATGTTGCTGTTACTATTACTGTATGAATTTTGATTTTTTTTTTTAAATTATAACCAGTTAATAATTTGTTTATTACTTTATACATAGAGAATTTTAAAAATTCTACGTTCGTTTCGCCAGTTACGCTTTCGCCAAAGCGTCACAGTAATAAAACGTTGGTCATTTTTTTTTATTTACATTTTTTTTATTATTTCAATAAAAGTGACTCAAAAGCTGTTAATTATGCTAAATAAGATAATAGTTTTTCAAATCTTACTCAGTTCTTTCTAGGAAATTATTCTATGTAAGCATGACTCGTGTTTCTTTTATTATTGTTCAACTGATTGACGTCGAGAGTGAAAAGATTCGCCACACAGTTATACCAATCGTAGAAAACTGCATTGCTTATTGAAGTTCCTTTTCAGAATAGCACTTATAGTAGCACCTTTCTAATGCATCTATAGAAACTGTTAACTAGTTTTGGTAGTCATTTTTGTTGGACATCTGAACACCACCCCGGTTGGGTTGATGTCAATAAAATTACTTGATTAACTGAGGAATTGTCAAGAACTTTAGAGAAAGTTCTAGAAAGTAAATATCTACCGTCCCAGCTCCTGTAAATAGAAGACCGTAAAAATGCAGAAGATTGTTGAGTGGGTCAGAAGTACTTAAGGTATAGGTTAAGTACAACTTCAAAACACAAAAGATGTAGGTAGTTAAGTTACAAATTTGAAGTTAGTTATATTTCTTGTTTAGGTACCATGGGGAATCAAACTCGAAAATCAGTACCTTCCTATTGTAATTCTACCATAATTTATAGGATTAGCAATTATTTAATTGTTGAAAACAGTCAGATATAATCCACTGTTTGTTTAACATGTCAGTAAGTATTACGATGTATGTCTTTACAAACAGAAAAGCTTTTAGAATGTTTTGACTACTGGAAATTTACATTCATTTCAATTCAGCCCAAATTACGTATTAATAAATAACCAAAACATCATTAGAAGGGTTCCGCATGATTAATTAAAAAATGTATTTGAGTCTCTCACGACAAGCCCTCTCATTTAAAACGCATACAGTACGATTAGTAAAACTTTTTTAACTTTCTAATTTGCCCTTCAAAAGTAACCCCCATATTCTCCATTCATAACACGTTTTTTGGTCACAGAACTTCGTATGTGTACCAAATTTCAATTTAATCGGTCCATCGGATTGGAGCAAATTGTTATGCCAGAGGTACAAACAGATAGTCACACGAGTAATCCTTTGAAGGTTCTCATTTTCCATACAGAATTACGGAACCAGGATAGTGTTAAGTAAGACAATGTGAAGTGTGGACCACATTTTCACATGTAAATTCCCATTAGAGAATTCAGCTTAGAGGGAACTCTACTTCAGCTTTTTTATTCTTAAACACATCATACTATTGCTTATTTTTACTCCATTGTTTGCCCCCTAAGAATTATACATACAGGGTTTCTGAAACATCCTATTGCGCACGCTCAAAATGCCGCTACAATTCAAGATAGCGCCCGATTTTGAGCCACCCTTTATATGTATAGGTAGAGTGAAATTTTTCAACCGAGACTTGAATTCGGTCAGATATAGGAAGACCGAAGGGCTGTATTATTTAACCGACAGCCAATCACGTGCAACTTCCCTATCTGTATGCCGATACCTGCATATTTCATAGGCGTACTTGAAGGAAATAACTAGAGTGCCTACCCCTTCCAACATTGTACCTACCTTCTTAGGAAGGGGTTTGCTGGTGCGCATCTAGTTGTTATGTCTCGGTTGAAAATTTTTATACTATATATATATTTTTACCAACATAAATTGACCTACAATAGATGTGGTTACCATAGGCCAGGATATGTACAGACAGATATATGTATAAATAATTAAAAGTGACATCCATATGTAAAATGACATCTAAGAAATAAAGAAATGAATAAATTTTGTGCATAATCCAACAATATCCAACAAGTTTTTTTATTTTGGAAAAAAACTAAATAAATTCGTTTCTCTAGAAACCAACCTATGTAAAAGGGTGTATGTAAGTTCAGTATAAAAATAAATGAGTTTAGTAGGTACAAAGTGTGTGTCTATTATTATTGAAGTACATAAATATTTTTTGACAAAATATCGTTTTAATTATTTACTCAACCTTATGATCACGTTTAAACACTGAATATAATTTGTATATAAATAAAATTTATGGATAGATAATCTTAATTTGCTAACTGACTTACGACATAGTCTAGGTCGTACTAGTTCTTTCTTTTGCTACCTTTTATTTCCTTTCTCTTTACTTTTTTTAAACGATTTATCTAGACAACGGTGTCATTAAAAAGATGTCCAGCCTAAGAAGACTGTGGCGTTTACCATTTTGAATCTTTGAAGGATCAGACATGATTACTTATACCTACTCATACTGTTTGTATAAATCGGTAGTGATGTTTCGTGCTTATTGATATTCAGCGACCTTCTCAGTCTGACCTTTCACTAAATACACTTTTACCCACTTCTCTATCTACTAAACATATTTTAATTTCTAGTCTCGCGTTCTGTTGTTTGTTCATGAAAGGTGTTGATTTTTGAATTGGAACTTATTTCGGTGTAAATAATACTTGCTAATGCACCACTAAATCGACAGAACAGCCATTGAATAAATTGTTCTTTTATAAAGAAAATACGTATAGGTATGGGTAAAAGAACTGTGCCAATTGCATGATTACATTTACTATTGGAACAGAAAAAATTGTTTTAAAATTTCAACAGGTACAACAAACTTATATTCTTTTTAAGCCCAATAAAATTAAACAAATGCTTTCTAAAAATAAATCTTTAGCTATCGTTTAATAGCAGTTATTAGTTAATATTATGCATTTTGTTCAAGTAAATTATTTTTTAATTCGCCATAATGACTTTCGGTAGATCATTTTTTAATGATCAATAGTTTTCCCACGGGCCAATTAGAAATTTGGTGGTAGGTAGGTACGTCATGCCTATTGAGAAAATATGATTTTAGGTCGATAAATCTTAGCCATTTGTGTATTAAAATGGTTTTACTGTTTTGGTCAAAAAATCGTGTTAATAAGCTATTGAATGTCAAAGCATCCAAGACTGTAGATTTCTAAAAACATCATTTCTGAGAAGAGGCTATATTTTGATAGAAATTAGTTTGGATTAATTATTAAGTATTTATTTTTGATAGCTTATCACAAGTTTGTTCGCGTGACAATGTCGAAAGTAATGTGCCGTCGTTTTGAAGATTCCCCAAACTTTATGGATTGTATTATCACGGTCACTATGGACGAAACATGAGTCCGTCATTATGATCCAGATCTAAAGAATAATATATAGTGTAGAAACATGACCCAAATAGTTCCGTGGACAAAAGTCGGGTGGCAAAGTTCTTACTTCAGTTTTCTGGGACAAAGAAGAAATAATTCTGTTGAATGTCTTGGAACGAGGTAGAACAGTTACGGGAACGGATCATAGAAAACGAATTTTGGAAAAACGACGCGGAATACTTGCCTAAAGTGTTCTCTACTTATAAGATAACGCCCTTGCCCACAAGTAGTTAATTGAATTGCAAACAATTGATAAAATTGGTTTTGACCTGACCTAATCCTCCGATTTAACACCGTCAGACTACTTACTATTTATTCCCAATGTTCAAAAAATTTTTGAAGGACAAAAAGTCGAATAATGAAATCGTATATTTATTATTTATTTATTTATTTATTAAAAGAAGAGTGGTTTGCAGACCATGATAAGGAATAAACGTTGTGATAAATGTATAAGCTCTAAAGGAGATTATGTTGAATAAATTAAATTTTGTTTTAAACCATTGTGGTATTTTATATGGTAGGCAAGATAACAAAAAGAAACAAATGGATTCAATGCACAAAAAAATACTATATTTTGTACACTAATTTAATGTATATTTAGATTCATTTGTTTACTCTGCTTTTTTAGCACAAAACTCAGATAAAGTTCAAACAAAACAAATCAAAATTGTCATAATGCTTCTCTCAATGTTCAATTAAACTAATCAACCTACAGTCATCAGCGGCACGCCCACTGTTGTGCCTATGTTTAAGAAAAGTACTGTAAAAATTTTAAACCGAGACTTAACGATTATATGCGCACCAGCAAACTCCGTCCTAACAAGGTAGGTACAATGTTGGAAGGGGCAGGCACTCTAGCTATTTCCTTCAAGTACGCCTATGAAATATGTAAATAATACAGCCCTTCGGTCTTCCTACAATCTGACCGAATTTAAGTCTCGGTTGAAAAATTTAACTCTATATTTTATGCTGGTTAAGATTAAATATTGATACATCGTAAATCAACCAGTTGATTTAAAGCAGCATAAGCAGTGACGTCTAATTTAGAGAATGAGGTAGTAAAGGCGTGTTATAATAGATTTTTTGTATGACAAATTATAATTATGTAAAGGGGGGCAAAGGAATACCTAATTTGGATTATCGTTGTATTTTTCTCAAAATTGAGTACATCATATAACTTGTTTTAGTTTCTGGAAAGGGAAAGAGCAGCATCAGGGCAGAAAAAAATAAATGTATGTGTACAAACAGTATTCGAAAACTCTCTGATGATATAAATTTGTTGAAAAACAGTAGAGATTTGGACCTTTATTTGTAATAATAAATGATGATTTAAAGTTAAATTATCCTTTAATAATGTTGTAGAAATTATTATTTTATTTATGCGTTGTATAACAATGCATACGATTGAAATTCAGCCTCTGTTGATTTTCATTTAAGTTTTTTTTTACTGTATTCGTTAACTCAACTAATCGGAATAATGGTAATAACGGAACGATTTTTTAAGTAGTTTTTCGATAGCAGAATTCAAACAATGCAGTTCGATTCGTCACTAACGTGGTTTTATGTTTCTTACAATTAAATTACCACGGCTCATTAATACAATCATACATGAAATAATACAAGTTTCCTTATTTGAAAGTGCTTGTATCAAATGTCCATGACCAGTCTATATTTTCAAAAATTAACGCTTCGTTGGTCTTGTTCAAGTGTTCTTATTACACTCTTTCAACTTTAAACGCTAGGAGGAAATTTTAAGTTAGGATCCATAGAAAGTTGTTAGCGATATAACATGTTGTTTGTTTTAATTTTATTAGGCTCAGTAATTAATGTTGATCACGTTGTTTGTGTAATTAGTTTTCATGCCAAGAAAAGTCGTCAATGTGGTTACCACGCGATCATTAATTATTATTGTCAATACAACTATGTATGTGTGAATTTATGTGTATGCGTTGTCCATTTCGCAGAGGGACGGAAAAAAGTGACATCGCTCAAGGCCGAAAAAATTTACTCCGTTGACATAAGTAATAAAAAGAAATTAACTAATTGAATTAAGCTCGAACGCTAATTCGTGGCATGATCTTAGATAATAAGCATTAATTTTCAGTTGTTGTTTCGACTTATTTGAGTTCTAAACATATCTAAGTACCTAATATAATAAGAAAATACGTAAGTAAGTATGAGGAAATATGTTTACCTAGTTCGGTCTAACCTGTAATTTAATCTTTATGGACATATACTTACAAACGTCCCTAACATATATTTGTATGTCTAACTTATTCCACTTTTATGCTATTCTTCTTAATAAATGATCTAATTTTGGAGGTTAGGTAAGACTAGAAAAGACAAAAAATGGAGGTTATCTAGAATGTGTTTTTGTATCTTGTATTCCTGCTATTTTAGCCATAGAGATATTATAAATAGAATAGGCATCCGCGCTATGTAAGTGGATGTCACGTGAAGAAAAAAAAGATAGAAAACGGAGTAACAGTATCTGTGTCTCTGTTGTCGCGCTTGCTCATTGGATAACTTTGTACAGCATATAATAAGTGACAAATCAAATGTAATGCATGTTGGAAACGACAAGAGATAGACACTGTTCCTTTATTTTCTGTCTCTTACTATCGGCGCATTACATTTTTCATTAGCATGCCTAAGATTATTGTTATTTTTATAATTTGCAAAAATGATGCGATGAACCTGTTTTATGACCGATTTTCTACAAACAGTTTTTGAATTAGAGTAGATAAAAAAGAACAATGTCATTCATAGACGAAATTGGATTTGATTATAAAAAAAAATGTTAACATATACTTACTAGTTAAAATAACGTTGATTGCGTAATAATTTAAACTTTCTAAATGTTTTCACGCTCATAAGTTGTTTTATAAACCTACTAAGGTTACTTTTTTTTAAATAAAAGTTCCTTTTTGACCTCTACACTATTTTTTTTTTAATGTCCGGGTCGACATCCCAACATTTACGGCAACCCTAGACTAGAATTATACAAAACAGTAGATAAAAGTTGTTAGTTTTTACAATCGTCGAAACCAGTGAGAGCAAAACAAATCAATTCACCATCACAGACGCGTCAGGCCGTTACCATCGTTATTGAAGGACAGAACGCAAACACGCAACGTCATATACGGTGGTCCTCGTAGGGAACTGATTTAACCTTATAGTCCAGTGCAAAATTTTTTGTCAATTACCTACAAAAAGGTCTTCGTAAATTATTTGGTGGCTTAAAAATGTCAACCAAAGCTCCTCTGACCTTCCTCTACAAGAATCTGCGATAAAAAAAAAACAGGACTCTGGCCTTCCTTAACGATGGTAACGGTCAGGCCCAAATCTGTATAGACATGCACCTCCACATCTTCCTATCCTGGGCCAATTTTCACATTAACAATGTTAAAACAGTGTCTCCTTCTGACCTGTTTCTGCCTACATGTCTCTAATTGTTCCATTAATTCTCAGAAGGTCCTCTACCATCCAATTCCTTTTTCTCGGATTGCCCTTTGTTGTCTTAATTTTTCTAGTACTTACCTACTTCTTTGTCATCATTCCAAAGACTGGACTCGCTTCTCAAATTCTTTTTACCCAGAGCTAGCCAACTTACCTCATTTAGGTTTCCGTACATAATAATATATTTTTTATTTGATTTGATTTGGTTTAAAAAATAAAACAATAGCTGAAAATCAAAAAATTCAAAATTGGTAATTTTATATGGGAATCCCCACTTTGGATTACTACTTGTAATAGATGGCGTTCATAGCGGACCTGACACCTAACATAACCACAAATTTTAGCGTGACTTGAAGACTTAGTTTGAAAATATCAATATTTTAAAATGCTGAAGGTAAAATTAACAGATTTGAGTGTTATATTTAAATAAATTGTAGGTGATTTGAACTTTTTTCGGGTAATCTAATGGAAAATAAAAGTAAAAGTGAAAGTGACCAACATTTGGAGCATACGTTGCTGAATTGATGATCGGTTCATCTTATGTTGCAGTTCAGCCATTTGGTTCAGACCTATGTATATACATGTGTACTCTGTGGGATAACCATTTATTCGGACTTCGTATTAAGGAGACCTTGGGAGAATGAGAAAGTGTTTGGATCTGACGCAAATTAGGTTGCCTTTTTTACTACCGTTACTTACAAGTTGGTGCAAAGTATAGTGAAACATGGGCAATAAAATCAGTAATTCAACATGCGTACTTTCAAAGCCTCTGTAAAATACATGTTCGCATATACAATGCAATATTTGAGCTAAATTTGGAGAAATATGCGAACTCACTTAAAAAAAAACCGTTTTACCCTTGTCATTATCAATTTTAAATTAAAATTTATAACTACCACAGAAATTAATCATTTAGGAAGACCTAAATACAATACAAAATATATGAAATAACACCAACCGGCAGATAAAGAAAACTGAAGTTGTAGGGTAATAATATTTTATTTCTATTTAAAATATTGATAAAAATTATAAGTTATGAATGTGGCAACTTTAGGAATCGATAGATAGGTGGAGCCATAATTGTTAGTAAATAATTTTAAAATGTCTTTTACCGAAACGGACAAAACAATCTTTTCCTCAGTGTGACAAATACTAAGACAATAAAACTTCAACATCATCAAAGGGTGAGCGTTTATGCCGTACTTTTACCAAAGACGTTTAACAAAAATCAAGAGGAGAAAATGAAACTCTTATTTTCAACTAGTGTATTCTATGAGTAAATCATTACCTGCTAAAATCATAGAGGTAATATATATAGAGTAGGCATGCTAATGAAAAATGTAATGCGCCAATAGTAAGAGACAGAAAATAAAGGAACAGTGTCTATCTCTTATCGTTTCCAGCATGCATTACATTTGATTTGTCACTTATTATATGCCGTACAAAGTTATCCAATCAGCAAGCTCGACAACAGAGACACAGATACTGTTACTTCGTTTTCTATCTTTCTTTTTCTTCACGTGACATCCACTTACATAGCGCGGATGCCTATTCTATTTATAATATCTCTATGGCTAAAATAGCGGGAATACAAGATACAAAAACACATTCTACATAACCTCTATTTTGTCTTTTCTTTGAATAATGCTAATGATTCTCCGGCTTTTCGGAGCAACAGTTTTTGGGTTTTTACGCAACTATAAAAGTTAATGCATGCTATTTTATTATTGCAAATGCACTGAATTATTTATGACACAATTTAAAAAATAGTTTTTCCACTTATGTTGCACAGTTTTACATTTCCATTCATCAAACATCTCATTTTCTAAGAATGATTTTAACTAAAAATAAGCCAATGTCTACGTGTAACTGGTCGTCTGTAGTACTCTTCCTACATGCATGCCTACTTACCTAATTCCTGGTCCCTAACTGAATAATGGGCCGGAACACCATGCTTATAATCGGGACATGTCCCGGCGTATCAGGACGTATGGCTACCACGATCTTGTCGCCTACTCAAATGCAATATTGTAAAACGTTTCAACCGAGACTTAACGACTAGATGCGCACCAGCAAATCCCGCCATAAGAAGGTAGGTACAATGTCGGAAGGGGCAGGCACTCTAGATATTTCCTTCAAGTTCGCCTATGAAATATGTAGGTATCGGCATACGGATAGGGAAGTTGCACGTGATTGGCTGTCGGTTAAATAATACAGCCCTTCGGTCTTCCTACATCTGACCGAATTTAAGTCTCGGTTGAAAAATTTTACTCTACTTACCTATGTTTGAATTTTACTATTTACTGAGCTACCAAATTTCGTAGTGGATATTTTCCACAAAATTCTCTGGTATTCTATCAGCTTCTTTTCTCGTAAGCAACTAGAAATTTGCCTGCAATTTGTTGTGCAATATTAACAAATAATTAGTTATTTTTATGTATTTTGTTTTTCGTCGTGTTGTCTGAACTGAAGTCTGAACGAAATGCGTCAATAAGTTATGTAATCGCCGTTTAACATTTATGTCATTTATCTCCGATTCATGAATATATTCATATCTCTGATACGTGACATTAAAGCGACATCTCAACTAGGGCGATTTATTGTTAACTACCACGTATATTTGGAAATTGTAATAAAACAAAGCTGTGTGTTTTTAAAGCATCTAAAACGAGACAATCATAACCACAACTTGTAAAGACTAGAGTTGAACGTAGCTGATAACGGTGGAATGTTATATGCGTCTCATTGGTCTTTTCTAATAGTCTATAGTCTTTATTTAAAGTACGTAATCGGTCATCGAAGTTAAGCAACTGTACCTATGCGCGATTATAATTGTATGGGTGACCAAATCTTTCTGTAGTTTTTTTAAACTTTTACTAATTTGTACAGAAAAGAAAAATCTGAAAGCCGTATAACAGGGTCTTTATGAAAGGAATGGGGGTCTAAATTTTGAAGTGAGTTTACCGTGTCATGTGGGGTTTCGTATGAAAGAGCTTCATTGGCATAAGCATAAACAGATTTTTAATTATTTTTCTGATGTATAGGTTTTGGAAACTGAATTTCGGGAAATGCTCGGAAATAACTGGGAGACTAGTTTCCTCAGTGGGCGAGTCCGATTAGCACTTGTCTGGCTTTTTTTTTCAGAAATACGATTTGTTTATTATATTTTGTCATTTCATACATATTCAATTTCCTTTAATTTTTTTTAGCAGTTAAATAGATCATTTTGTAGATTTATGCTGTCTTGAGGAAATTGGGATATAAAAATTGTTTTACAGTTCTCAATTAGAATTATTAATGAACTACTGAAGGACACTGTGACATAAATAATACAAAGAGACTCACCCTTAAATATCACAAAAACATCGCGTTGATAATGCCCTCATGAAAAGTGGGCGAAACACGCGTCCTCGTTATTTCGAATTTGTTGTGGCATTCACGGATGAGTCTCTTTGTATTATCAATTAGAATTATTCATAGTAACCCGATCCAACTATGGTATGATATTTGTGGATTTATAGATCCTTTTTTGTGAAGGATCCTAAAACCGGAAAACAAAATAAAGTTAATTTATGGTTAATCATTCGTTTCAAATCACCCTCGTAGATGGTTGATAAGCGATAAACGTCGGTGATGAAGTTGACATAATAATGTCACCAAACAGTGACCTCGACGTCTCATCAACTTGGGCAATGAGGTAAGCGTCGTGCGACCGATCAGCGACGACGACGCTCTGTTCGTCGCGTCACAGCTGATGGCGTCTGCGCCGCAAACTCGTGCTTACCCACCTGTTCAGGTGCACGGCAGAGATCCTATAACAACAACAACAACGTTATAACTGCCTAACACGTCGCAGGTTGACAAGCAGGTCCACCTACGACGCGATTTTATTGTGTGCTGATATTTACCCATTCACTCGCGATCGAGATAGTGCAGATCCAGTCCGCGATCAACGTTACCTCTGCTCCGATCCAATAACTCAAAACTACTCACCTACCTATTCGTAGCGAACGCGAAATTCCATTTCAATTGACCGTGTCGTCCGGTTCGGTGGGTGCGATCCTTGACAGCCGGAAAGAAGATCATCACAATATATCACCCGGTAACCTGCAACCGTAGCTATATCGGTTACTAACTTGCCTTATTGACAATTGGTGCCTTACAATAAAGCAATAATTTTCGATTACAACTTATCTACGGTTTCGAAACGTCAACAGTCGGTGCCTTTTTTCAGTCAGCCATCAATCAAGGCTCGGGATTCTTTACTCTCCTAAATCGGACCTTGATGTTGCCCCACATATCTACACATTTTACCTTCACGTTTTGTGATAGATAACAAGTCCGTGTGGCATCGAAGATTTTTCCTTGACATGCTATCATCAATGTTTTGTTGTTCGAAAAGTACTACTTACTACAATTTTTAACAATTAGACAGCCTACGTCTCTGTATACAATCGCTTATCGCAATAAGCATGTGATAATAATCGTGTGTTTTACCTTTTTTTTTTTAACAGTAAAGTAATATCATCAGTGTTATGTAAAACTTTGCGGCGCGCAGGTGAACCGAATAAGTGTACGTAGTTTGAGTGCATGTGTGGTGCGTGGTTGCAGTGTTGGAAGTGTTAAAAGTTTTATAGCTAATCATTTCAATAAAAAAGATGCCTTAACTAAGTGTCGTATAATGTCTTATGAACTAAGTGCCATTCAAAACGCAAGCGATCAATGCAATGGATGTTATAATTTAACATATCTGGAGTACCTAACCGGTCTAGAATTATCTTCTGAAATCGGTGAGTTAATAGGTAATTCCTGCATGTCTACGGGGTCTTCCAAATTAAGTGCCCCCCATTATTATTGAAGATACGAGACTGGTTAAGTTAGTAAACCACATAGGTACTAATATTTTTTCCGCTGATTAATTTTCTGAAAACAGTTTAAGATCGCACTTTTCGATTATTTTCCTTTACTATAAATTAATTTGTAAATAAAGTTTTGACTATAACCCCATTGATTTTCATTTTAAGAGAAAATTAATTATAACCTTTATTGTTTAAAACAGGAAGGTTATATACAGGGTGTTCCATTTAATTTCTTTTTAGGTTTCAGCAAAATAATTAGCGAAAAAAATACCTACCTACTACTAATTGATTAATTTAAATGCTGTACTTAATTTGAATTTTGCTGATTTACTTAAAAATAAACTCATTTTTTTATTTAATTTTTATCGTCCGCACTCAAAACTATCAAACATTTCCGTTTTTTTTCTTTAATTCATTCAATTTAGTACCTAAAACATCTTTTATTTTAATTAATTTTCCTTATACATATAAATTATTTTTAAAATTTTTAATATATACTTAATAAATTGAAAATAGACTACACATATTAGGAAGATGTAAAAAGCTTGAAACGCAAAGAACAAACAAATTTGGGTATTTTTTATCGTAACCACTAATCGAATCGTGTTTTTTTTTTTACTACGTCATATAATTAAAACAGCGTGTTCGGAATTTTAAAAAGCTAATTTCAATAAAAATAAAACAAACGAATATTTTGAATAATAAGATAATTCAAATGAACCCATCAGTTTTTTTTTAATTCTTTAAGTGATTATTAATTAGAATTATTGTGGAAATATTCTAAAATCGAATTTTGATTCTTATTTGTTTTAACTTATATTTGCATAACCATTACGGACAATCGTTTGGACATAAAATTATTCAACTAATGAAATTAAATGTCACTATTAATCTTTCATTCAATAAATACTATGTAATTTGAACAAGTATCATATCAACCCTATCAATTTTGACGCATTTTTGATTGCATAATGACAGTTGTTTGGTTATTAAAATAAACGATAACATCGATCTTTACTTCATATAGATTACTCTTTCTGATCGATTTGATTTTATTAAAGAAACGTTTAGAATGTTTCTATCAAACACATTTAAATTACAAAAACCGTAAACTAACACTCTTATAATCCCATTAATAATAATAATAATAATAATGTACTCAGTTTGACTTTTTAAAATGTTATAAAACATGAAAAAATTTTTTTAGTTCTTCAGTTATTATAAGAATTTAATTTTATTAGTATGATTAATATATTGTACGATCAATCAAGTAACAAACGACTGTTAATTATGCATAATTTTTACCATCCAATATGACCGCAATGTAATTTAAATTAATTTCATCAGCAATTGTTGGTTATTGGCAAGATTAAATTTTATCGAAATTTTTTTTTACTTTTGAAGCGCTATATTTCAAACAAAAAAAAATATTCACGTCCTTTTAGTTACGCAAGTTATCCTCAATAAGCGATAAAAAGTGATCGAACTGCTAAAGACTTGATTTATCATTTTTGTGCTATTTTTAGACTTTAAAAAGAAAGGAAACACGATAAAACTTGTTTAAATTAAAAATAGAGCAATTATAAAAAAATATTATAAATTTCTTTTGTCTAATTGTCAGTTTAGCACGATTCAAGAAGGTGTCTAATAAAAGTAAAAGAACATCAAAGAACAAAAATAAAAGAAATGTAGGCATATTAAGTAATTTTTCACGATTTTAGCTAAGATGTAATTTTTTTAGTAAATCTGCATTTGCAGAGACGTTTTCTTATAATATATTTAGATTTTAGATATTCCGCCCATTTAATGGATTTTTGTTAATCATAGTAGTAAATTTGTCCTGGAAATAAAATCAACATACCTCAAGTATTAAAAAAAAAACAATTAAAATTCGGATTATTTATTAGTAAAATGCTTAAATAAGATACCCAAGGCAAAAAATTTTTTGTTAAAATTTTCCAGTTAACCATATTTATTTACTTATGTGTCGTAATGACTGGGCCGAATATAGCTACGCCAGGAAAGGTAAATTATGCCCTGATAGAGGTCGCAGTTAAATAATTGTAATTTAACTGATCGCTATAAAAGAATTTAAAAAAAAAAATGCCCAAAAACAACTACTCGCAGGGTATGTGGGACGATGTTTAGGGAAACGCTTAAATTAATAAGGAAAATTTTATTTTGAGAAACAAAATGAAAATGTAGAATTATTAATATGTTGCTTCATTACTTAGATAGGAAATATAAACAAAAATAAATCACTTTCTCTAAAAAAAAAGAAAACAACATTTTAGTCATCTTACCCCTATAACAATACAAATAAAAACTATAAATCCAAAAGGATATTCACAATTCCGGCATATCAAATTTTGGTGAGTTTCTTCGATTTTATATTGTATGCCTTTTTGACAGTAAGTAATTTACCCTTTAAAAGCTAAAGGTGATTAATGGGAATGCTATCCGCAATATGCTTGCAAAAGCATTTTCATGCCCATTTCGTTGGCACAAGGTGCTGTAATCTCATCACGAGCTAATCAAATATCCAGATCAAGAAGTGTGGTACTGTGCTATGATCAAGAACTAACCAGGAACTCGTATTAAGTAATATTTGATTAGGATCAGATAACAATCCGGAATACTTTAAAATAAAGTAAACAAAAAAAAATATGACAAAAATTGAAAAAATCATTTCTGTTTTACATTTAACAATTTTTAATAGTCAAAATCATTTTTTCAAAATAATCACACACACAATATAAAATAACATTTTCATTAAAAAGACAAATAAATATTTATTGTAGTTGAAGAGAAGATATGATTAAGTACCTGAATATTAGGTGTACCACAATTCTCTAATGGGCAAACCAGCTATATGGGTGTATGTAGGTACTTATATACCTATATATTAAATAGTAATTAGCGTTTGCAACAAGTTTAATGTACATTCATTTTCACCAGATTTCAAAAAGGGGTTTAAGCATTTTTAAACTTATAGTACTGGTAGAATATTAAAAATGTGGCAAATAACCTAATAGCTGATGCTCTATCTAATTAAAATATTTGCAGCCGTCTGCTACTTCCGGTTATACCGAAAGTCGACACCAACTTTGTTATTTTAAATGGAATGCTATATTTTTTAAAACGTTAAATTTTAAGGTAAGTTTCATAATCAACTTGTACAACGACGATAAGTGGTTTCTGAGATAATTTAATTTAAATACAAAAAAAATCGCTACCACAACCCAAATTATAATAAATCATAACTTCCACAAAATATTACATATACAGTGTTAAAATTTTACTAGTGATAGCTGAATGTCAAAGCTAACGCCTTGACGAAATTGAACTTAATAATTTATACAGGGCGTTCCAAACAAAATTGAAGTTTAAAAACATCCATTCGATTAATTTACTGTTACAAAAACAACCAAAAACGAAAACTTCAAATGAATTGTTAATTATAAATATTATTCTCGAACAACTTCCTAACAGAAATTAATCGAAAGAAGTTTTTTAGTGTGATTTAGCTTTGATTGTCGTTAGTTGTCAATTGTCCAAGACTTACTTTTATTACGCCAGAATTAATGAAGTTATCTGTTTTATGAATTCAAAGTTACTCAAAATTTTATCAAATAAAACAACAGAAAATAACCATATGATCCAAAGAGAATAAAAAAAGTAATCGATTAAAAAAATTAAATATGGTAGGTGCCATTTGAGAAAACGAAGTTATTACTGTTTGAAATTTCTAATCTTTACTTTTTTTTTTTGAACGCCCTTTATAAATTATTAAGTTCAATTTTGTAAAGGCGTTATCTCTGAGATTCAGCTATTACTAGTAAAAATTTCAACATTCTAAGTCATAGTTTGTGGAAGTTACGATTCTTTTTTGTATTAATAAAATTATCTCAGAAACAGCTCATCGTAGGTGTACAAGTTGGTTGCAAAAACTTACCGCAAAATTTCACGTTTAATTCGAATTCGGCATAAAAAATACAGCATTCCATTTAAAATAACGAAGTTGGTGTCGACTTCCGGTATAAACGGAAGTAACAGACGACTGCAAATATTTTAATTAGATAGAGCATTAGATATTGGGTTATTTGCTACATTTTCAAAACTCTACTAGTAATTACCTATAAGTTTAAAAACGCTTAACGACCGGGTTACGTGAAGAACTCTGTATAGGTACGTATTTTTATTAAACTAGGAAATAATGGACATCTACGCATGCCTTTTAAGCTTACTTGCCTCTTTTGTATAGGTGTTATAAATGTGCCTATTATGACTAAACCTTAACCCTAAATGGAAATAGCGAATGTCGAAAGGAATATTTAATAACATTCAGCCGAAACATTATTCGTATCGTGTATTTCACCATTAAAAAGGTATTGGGTTTTCTAATAGCGTTTTACCGTCAAAATACAATAATGTAAATACGCATATTACGTAATTTTTTTTTACAATTTTGAATCACATTTGTTAGCTCCGGACTCCGGAGCATATGTAGGTACATTTATATACCTTGAACAATTAATGTATGTATCGTTTAAATTGTGTTAGAGATTTATTGACTAATTTAATTTTTTATTGCACTGATTGTCTAAAACATTGATAGATAAAAACATGCCATTGTTAGTTTCAGTTTTATTACAATTATCACAACAGTGTAATTTTAACTTTTTGAAACTATAAAAATCAATGCCAAGCTAAAGTGTAAATTAACTATCAATTTAATCAAGACATAAATAACTGCCCTTGTATTGTATTTATAGTATCATATTTCGCATCTGTACATCAAAAGTCTAGGTCTAGTGTTTTTTTTTTTTTTATTAAATCCGCGGGGTACCTGCATATTTATAACAACTAGAATTTGTAATTTAAAGTTTTCTTGAAAACCACAAATATCGCTTTAATTGCCAGGAAATAGAGATTTAAACGTTAAAATAACAAATAAATAGGACCGTTTACTAAAAATAATTATTTTATTGTTCTAATTATATATCGAATTTGAAATCCGGTTTTCAGTAAATCTAACGTTAAATGAAGCCGACTTTAAAGGTTTAAAAAAACTAGTAGATACCGCTGAAAATTGTTTTGTAACTTTTAAGTTATTTCCAGTCTTAATTGAATTAGTGCATAAGTTATTTATCTTATTTTAGGTCCGCTCTTCTTCACGATATGGATTCTCTAAATAATTGCATACGTTAGAATTTTTATTAATTAATAAAATAAACATACCTAATATTTATGTAGGCTGATACGACTATTATATTGAAAGTACCTATATGAAAAAACAATTTGCCAAGGATGAACTGAACTCGCATGAGAATGTATAAGTTACGATCTATTCTTTGTATTTTTTCAAAAATTGTAAGCTCATTAGTTTCATTAGTTAGTTACTGTTAAATTTTTTAACTGAGACAACGACTAGATGCGCACCAGCAAAGCCCGTCCTAAGAAGATAGGTGCAATGTTGGAAGGGGCAGGCGGTTTTGACGCTCCTAAACACCCACAACGCTTTTGACGCGACACGAATTTTTGTTGATTTTTTTAAATACATAACTTTAAAACTTTAATAAACTTTTATTCAATCTATTGTTATAAAAGAAAAATTATTTGAGACCCTCACAACAAACTCTTTCATGTGATAATATTACAAGTCATAGTTTTGGACACTTTTTTTAAACGTTTCTATTCAAAATTCATTTATTTACGATACACGACCGTGCTTGGATCACAGAAATACATTTTCTGTGTATCATACACGACTGATCCTATAAGGGTCCCGTTTTATGTTAAGACGTACGGAATCCTAAAAAAAAACTGCAAAGAAAATAATTACCATTTCTGGTGATGACTGAACTGAATTTCTTTTTTTTTATTGTGATTTAAACTAAGACCGTTAAATCTTGTGCCATTCAAAAATCACTTGAGAAAAGGTCACGAAAATGCTAGGGCTGACTTGGCCTCCGACCTGTATGGGTATTGTAGGTCACGTTAATTGTAATTAAATTGATTAAGTTATTATCGCAATATTACATATGAAGTAAATGAAGTATGGTATAAAGGTGACAATTGACTCCCACTGCCAGTGGGCCACTGGGTAACAATTAGCTTCTACAGGGTGTCTGCTTGGATCCTGCTTATTGTTGAATCTTATGGTGCAACCCTTCTGTTGATTTGCTCTCATTTTCACAATCAGTTTATAATTTTTGTAATTTCACTTAAACGGTTTCACATACTATAAATGAGAAGAATTAAGAATTTTAAATTCAAAATTCAAATTAGAATTTAGTTAATGGCCAAAAATAATTATAAAATATTGTGTAATATTTAGTAGTAGTGATTTTAAACACATTAATGTGAATAAATCCTTGAACCATCTACAAATTACCTTAAATTAATAAGGAAAAATCTATTGCTATCATGTCCCCGCCGGGATTCGAACCCGGGTCTCTGGCTTTACGCACTGCTCTAACCACTAAGCCACGGAGACATGATTTTTCCTCATTAATTTGAGATGATTTGTAAATGGTTCAAGGATTTATTTCACATTAATGTATTTAAAATCACCACTACTAAATTTTACTCAATATTTCGTTGTTAATAGATATTAATAATAATATACATTAATTAGACAATTCAGGACTTAGTAAGTACGTTTTGTCGATGTTGCTGTCATCATGTCTCCTTAGCTTAGTGGTTAGAGCAATGGCGCGTAAAGCCAGAGACCCGGGTTCGAATCCCGGTGGGGGCATATGATAGATTTTTCCTTATTAATTTGAGGTGGTTTTTAGATGGTTCAAGGATTTAATTCATATTAATGTATTTAAAAATAATTATGTTTAGAAATATAGTTCAGGAGAAAGAAAACAGTAGAGATGCGTGTCTTTAGGCTGAGAGCTGATTGTGATAATGATGCTTAGACATTAGATTAACCTACTCTTGATACAATAGACATGCACCTGAAGAAGATACGTCAATGACTTGACAGTTTAGCTTCAATCAGCATTTTTTGCTAATTGGAATATAATATGTAACAAGCAGTTATACGAGGAGCTATTGATAAGTACCTGGCTTACTTTATACGCACATATGACTTATTATTGGTCGAAAATCTTTTGCCCTTGAAATATATATATATTTTTTTTTTGGCCAGTCAATTCAAAATCAATTTTTAGAGTGAAAACATATTCCGGGTCTCTATGATTCAAAAAGTTCCGTGTGCAAAAGTTGGTTGGCTAAGTTCAGCTTTCTGATACAAATATGAGATAATTCTGTTAGATTTCTTAGAATAACGAGGTTGATCAGTTGCAGTAGCATATTATCGTGAGTTACTCAAAAGATTTGACGCATCAAGATAACACCCCTGCGCACAAGTAGTTGACTCCACCTCAAACAATTGATAAAGTTGGTTTTGATTTGGTTGATCATCCACCCTATTCTTCGGATTCAGCACCGCCAGACTGTTATTTATTCCTATTTATTATGTTTAATAACTTAAATTTTGCTATAAATTAATATAGGTCAGATACTTATCAATACCTCCTCGTATAGATAATGATATATAATTCTTCTACAATAAACACTATCCGTCCATAAGCTCTACTCTGATTTAGACCAACTGATTGATGTTTGCTCTTACACTAAATTAATACAGTTCTAGCATGCCTTTAGATATAAAAATCGTATCTTTTTGTTGTAGGTACCTGCCTTTTTTATGATTAGTTTTTACTTTGTTGTATTTTGGTTTACTACTAATTGATTTAGTTGGTATGTCTAAAAAAAACCTGTCTTTAAAAAAAAGTCATGGTCAAATGGAAGGGCGTGGATATATTGATCAGTCAAGGAACTGACAAATCGATAAGTACAAGTTTATTTCGAATAGGTACGAAGGGAAATTAAAAATTCGCGAAACTATTAGGTATCATAAAAAAATCCACTACTAAATTGTTAATGTTTTTAATAAATAGTTACTTTTTTGTTTCAGGTAAGTCAGCTTGAAAAGCATCAACTTCCTCTTCTTTTACTGATACAATGGTAAGCTAATTAGTGCCAGAGTTAATTAAAAAATTAAAATTTTCGTTAGGAAATAATTTTTAAGTATATTGAATGTTTTTAATGTTAAATAGAAAATATCAATAACGTCTTTAAAAATCTTTCTTTCGTACGAAAGATTTTTCCTGTTTTCTGTAATGATTCTAACATTGACTTGGTAGAGATCTGCAAGGTCACTTTAGGGAAGCTATATAAATCACTTGTACGGGTTCTTTAAAAATTCTAATCCCCAGGAGTTGTCAAAAGTTAAATTTACCTTGCAATATTAGTCATTAAAATCTATGGATTAGTAATATGTTGTTTCACTTAGGGAGCTTCGTCGCTCTTTAGCTCCTTCCGAAGTGTGGCACTGTGAGTAAAGCTCGGCATTCGAAATTATTTATAATTCAAAAAGTATCTTTTCCTAGTTTAGGTAATTTCTAATTAATGTTATAATTAAAACAATCCTAAAAAAGCGGCTCGACTATGATTTATGTATCTCAGGAAATAGAAATGAATTAATTTTATTACCGCTGAATGTAATACATTATCTTTTTATCGTACACAGATTTTCATGAGATCAGCTTTTCGCGGATTCAGTTTTCGATATGAAATTTTTATTAACACAATAGAAACACTATTTTTAGCAAAATTTATGTATAAATGTAAACGTTAGAAGGTTAACATGCAAAAGTTTACCTTTTGTCTTTTATAAATAGAATTGATATAATGTAATTGAGAACAGACTGCGGATGTTTCGTGCAGAATTATAGAAAGGGTCACATTTAAATTTTACGTGACATTTTCTACCAAAAACGCTTTCTGAATGCAGACATTCAGAAGAATAACCAATCAAGTTTTTAAATTATACCATTTTACAAAATTTTCGCTAATGAAAATAATATTGTGAATAGAAAATGTTTGAAAAGATAGAGAAAGAATGGCGCAAGAACAGTATGGAACTCAATAATGACCAAGAATGGTAGGATGAGCCCTTTAAAGACATGAAAGATCAGTTATAGGAGTATTAGAGACAGAAACAGAGGTAAAAGTGGAATACTGTTCGGAAATAAGAAAGGAAATTAAATGTTTTGTTTCTGAAAAGTATGAAAAAAGATGATGAACTTGTGAAAAGTGACTGATGATTATTAAAAGAAAAAGTAAGATTAATTGTATGACAGCAATGAAGGTTCTTGAATGTCTGATGCAAGCTGGACTGAACGTTGAATTAATCGAAATTGATTCTCCGGTTATGAAGTAAATTCCAGGAATTCTTGAAATTAACGTAAACAGTAAATAGTTAGTCTAAGATTCACTTTTTATAGATTTATTAGAAATCTCCACGAAAAATACTTTCAAGAGAAAATATACCTAAGTTAAAATGGTCCATGTTTTGTCATGTTCTTTTTGGGTTAATTCTAAAAGTGTCTTTACTGTCAGCTTTTTTTTTTTAGAAAAACTCTAAAGACAATCCTTAGAATTTATCTAAAGAAGCTGACAGTATGAGCAGGGAAACGTCAAGTACGGCCGTGGAAGCCTACATTCAATGATAATTCAAAATTACTTTGACAGTTATTATTATCCGTCTTATTGTATTCTTGGAGTTCAATTTGATATCAAAATTTTTTTTTAATGTATATGGTCTAAGTGCTTGGCGAAAAGTAGGACAGACATCCCTAATTTAGATGCAGAGACCTTTTTTTGTCGTGATTTGTCACCTATAAAATTTAACCATTTTAATCCCATGTTCAGGAAAGAATAAATTTGTGTTTCGCCACCAAGGTTAAAAATCTTCGCAGTTCATCCAGACAAAACAAAAAAGTTTCGCAAAAAAAAGTAAAAGAATATTCCAAATAGTATAATAATTAGAACTATTGTTGCTTGTAACCTGACCTAACCTACCTTAACCTAACCTACACATAACCGGTTTTTGTTTGTTTGTACATAATTCCCTTAATTATCCAAATTACCCCTTATCAATATTAGATCTCTAAAAATGTCCAATTATTTATTATTCAATATTATTGCGTATGTGTATTTGATATTGCTATCGAATTAGGAACAGTTTTAAAAATAATTTTGTAATGTAAAGCTGCCCTTTAGTTCTCAATTCCTCTTTAAAATTTATTAGGTGACGAAATATGATGAGACGAAACAAGAATACACCATCTAATTCAGAAGATGATATTATTAGATGTTGATCGTTTCGCTTATCAAAGCGACTCAAATATAATTTCTTAAATTTCCGTATTCAAACACCTATCGAAATTATTACCTGATACGCATCGTAGATTTCTTAAATTTCTCACATTGCGTTCGGTATGTAGAGTCTAAGTTTTAGCGTTGGGGTTTAAGTTATTGAGTACGTTCTACAAGACCGTCAAAGTTGCATTTTCATACAACTCCTTCGAATAAACTAGACTTTATTTGTTTTCTGTAGGCAAGTCACGTTTGCTATGACCTGCGTGTAAAGAGAGAGCGCGTATTCGGCCAGAAAGAGAAGGCAAGCGTATACATACGTACCGTACATTAGAATTTGTCATTGCGCATATAGCGCACAGGAAAGGGTAGCCGCCTTCAGAAACCAAACGATGTGTACACATCTCGAATTCTACTGTTACCATCGTTAGACAAGGCATGTGCGTTGATTACGTAGCACCTCTGCTGCCTGTGAGCCTACTATGATTGTAGGCTCATGCACAGCATAGGTGGTTACGTAATCAGCGCGCAGGCCTTGTATGACGTTGGTAACGATTCTACTCAAAAGTAGTGGATATTGTTGAAAACTACTCGTTAAAATATCGACTGCAATTTAATTTTATATTTCGTATTGTTTGTTTAAGGTTTAAGGTATTGTAATGTACAAATACACAAGTTCAATATTCTGACCTCAACATTTAAGAAACTAATTATCAAATATATTAAGCACATTTTAAGAGATGCAAGAACAAGGTGAGATATGTAGACGAGTATAAAGGTCGCCGAGAAAATTCTCAAAGTAAATATGTAAATACTACATATATTGTAGTTCTAGTTCTATATACACACAGAGGTAGATCATAAAAGTGATAATGCCTACACTAGGTACATTTCAAAATTTGAAAGTTTCTATGACCTTTCGTACACGTGTAGGTACATTTTTATTATTCGAAAAATTAAATTAAAATTTTGTTTTTAATTATTTATCTATAACAAATGCGGCAGATAAACACACGTGAAAATAAAATTTTATTTTATTATTATTTTTTTAATACTTTACTATCTACCTCAGAAGACAGTTGTTTGTATAACAGAGCAAATGTTTTTTAATCCGTTTTACAAATTTACTACGTTAACAACTCAACTGATTTATTTGTATCTTGAAATAGATCTTCCACGTGATTTGCGCACACAATTTTTTATGTTGCTATCGTGATTTATGAAGCAGATAGAATTTCATGCCTTTCTATTATTACAAATTTTTATTTTTAACGTCCAAGTTTATTTTTAGTTAATGAATATGTTATTTTAAAATATTGTGAAAGTCTAACTGAACATCAATTAGAACAAATATTGATTGGAACATCGCAGAATTTTCAACAAAACCTTGATGGATTTGAATTTTTGGAAATTCTAGAAACCTCAAACGTCTCTCGAAAGTTCCAAAACTTTATACAGTATGTTCGTATACTTTCTGCCAACCATCAGTTAACAAATCTGTATTAAAAATTAAGAACTATTCTCAAGCGAAACCTCTGCGTTAAGGCTTGTAAAAAACAGCATGTTCTTCGTTGTTCGACGCAGATTCATTTGTTATTCGATTCAGTGAGCCTAGCAGACGCCTAGGTTCGTCGCAAATTGAACCCAAGACAAGCACAACACACGCACAGCCCACGTGCGGCCAAGTCATGTGCGACACCATAATAAACAGTGCAGCCCATTCCACGCAGAACCCAGTCCGAATTGGTTTGGCGGCACTAATATAATTTTAAAAAAATCGTCATGAAATTTTTCAACGATTTTAGAATTCTTTTACATATTTTTTTCATAATCTACATGACATCTACCTTAAAAAACTACATATGTTAATATCAAAATAAAACAAAACACTTGGTAATAATTTGTTTCACAATTTATTTATCAAACTGACAATATTGTTTCGGCAGTTATGCCATTATCAAAGTAAATATACAGGTAAATTAACAAGTATTTATATAAAGGGTCTTAAACTAATACAAACATACAAATATGGGGTGTAGACAGCAAGTTACAGGTTTGTTTTGGTTGATAACTTTAATAGCGGGGAAATCCTAAATTCGGTCTGGTCATTTGTTACCTGTTTATGTTGTGCTATTGCTTTATATATTTCTAAGTTTTCTAGGAGATTTAAGCGTTTACCTTTATTGCAATTGTGTATGAGCTTTAAACTATTGTTATCTATAAAATGAGATTTTTATGTCTAATTTAGAAAACAAATTATTTGAGGGCCGTATTAATTTAGTCAACAAAGTGCATTTTTGGACTCGGTATGTTGACGATATACTGTGTCTGTGGACAGGTTCAGATTTAGAATTAGACCATTTTTTGAATCACCTTAATTCCTTTTATTCTTCGGTACAATTTACGTTAGAAACTGAAAAATTATGTAAGTTATCATTTCTAGATTTAAAATTAACGAGATCTAAAGATCATATTGACATTGACATTTTCCGCAAACCCACTGCCACAGATACTCTTATACCATCACATGCACGACAATCATATAATATTAAACTAAGTTCGTTCCACTCTTATTTACATAGGTTAATAAATTTACCCTTAACTAAAGAAAACTTTGACAAGGAATTGCTAACGATCAAACTTTTAGCAAAAAATAACGGTTTTGACATTTCTTTGATAGATGACCTCTTATATAAAAAAAGACGGAAACAAAATTTTAAATCCTTTTACCACTGTACCATCAAGGAGAATAAACTGTTTTCCTTCCTTAACTACATACCAAAGATTTCTAATAATATTTCTAATAAACTCAAGAAATTAGAAATCACTCCTATATCTTTAAACAAAACCAATTTAGGCACTTTGTTGGTGAATAACAAAATTGATAAAAAAAGTATTTTGGAAAAGAATGGTGTCTACCAAATAAATTGTCAAAATTGTCCAGCCATATATTTGGGGCAAACTGGTCGGTCATTAAAAATACGCTTAAATGAACATAACAAATCTATTTCGAATTGTAAAAAATCTACAGGACTAGCCGAACACTGTATAGAGAATAATCATTTTATAGATAACAATAGTTTAAAGCTCATACACAATTGCAATAAAGGTAAACGCTTAAATCTCCTAGAAAACTTAGAAATATATAAAGCAATAGCACAACATAAACAGGTAACAAATGACCAGACCGAATTTAGGATTTCCCCGCTATTAAAGTTATCAACCAAAACAAACCTGTAACTTGCTGTCTACACCCCATATTTGTATGTTTGTATTAGTTTAAGACCCTTTATATAAATACTTGTTAATTTACCTGTATATTTACTTTGATAATGGCATAACTGCCGAAACAATATTGTCAGTTTGATAAATAAATTGTGAAACAAATTATTACCAAGTGTTTTGTTTTATTTTGATATTATAACATGTTTCACCAAGAGCCCAGCCAGAACTCCATATCATTAATACTACATATGTTACAATGCCACAATCAGAAGCTATAAATGGTGTAATATTTTCATGGCTGCATTGGTACAGAAATTTTAAAATCGCGTTCAATTCTAATAAATTAATTTCTATTGTTAGCATTTACAAAATTTGGCGGCACTTTTCCAGAATTTGACGACACACAAAAGTGCCGCGGCACAGTGGTTGAGAATCACTGGGTTAGGCCATAGCCTTACTTTTCTTCCACCCATGCAATATGGAACGCTACAAAACTTTCCTAGAGTTAGTCGTAGTTGTTGTACTTTATTTTAATCTTTAAGTTTAATAACTAAAAAAATGTACTGCAACTCCACTAGAGAATAAAATCAGAATTTATCCGAAGATTGCCAAAATTAAATAACGATCCCAGTTCAATACCTAATTTCAAATTATCGATATTATGTGTGTTTAAAAATAAAAATTCTACCTATCGATAAGCGGCTGTTAAATATTCTGTTTTCTTTGTTTTATAACTTTTTTATTAGCTTATAATGAAAGCACAATACACATATTGTATTAAAAATTTAACACTTCAGTATGGTAACAAACAGGAAGCGTTTTGTTTCACTACAATACAAAAATCAGGATGCACGGTTTAGTGATTTTTCATGTAAAGTGAGGTAACTGTGACCTAGGTGATAAGTGAATTGGCTTTTTTTATATAATGTTACATACATTTTGATAACTTTAAGAAAATTAGTTGTTGTTTGATAATCAGTGTAATTTAGATCCTATTTCCAAAATCGGGACGTAAGCGAGATTCTTACCCTTGCTTTTTGGCAAGATTAGCTTTAATTTGTAGTGTCATCTGAGCTGTGAAATGGAATCACGATCAGTGCTTTATATATCAATAAGTAGAGAAAAGTCATCATGTGAACGTCTGGTTTAAAGGCTACCCTTCCACCTTCATATGCTAAGGTTGGTTTTGGTCGCGGAACGGTTTTTTTTTCTTTTTCTGATTTTTTTTTACAAACAGCATGAGGTTCGTTAAATTTTTTGACAATAAATTAATATCACCTATTTTTACGTTTTGTTTTTCATTACAACAGTAATATCAAGAGACGTCGTGTATCTTCGTGCTCCTCATGGTCTGACGGCTAGACTCTTGTGTTCACGCATTCGCTCTAGTCACCGGACAGTCCTAAACATGATAATGCGTTTCCCTCTCCCTGTGCGTTCAGTATGAGATGAGTGGGGAAAGGGTACGGAAGTGGCAGCGGTAAGCAGCGGTAGTTCCGTTACGTCACCTATGAATATGAAGTATTAGGCTTAACTTAATTTCGATTATTTTGGTTTTGAACGTTTAACTTTCTTGATTTCTAAATTACCTGATAAATTAATAAATTTTTGGACCCGTTGAAGGAAACGCATGTCATTAAAATGGCCTGATGTGTTAACCAACCCTAATTTTTCCGAAAACTGAAACATTCTCACCTATTTGGGGACAGTATTTGATTTATTAAATAATCTAGGTCTTCTGTAGCCAATACCCTTCTAACTATCCCTTCATCTCTCAGAAGATGTCTTACCATCCCATCTCCATATCTTTGTATCTTCACATTTTCCAAAAACTGAAATATCCTTGCCTATTTGATAACAGTACGAGTATTTATGATCATTTAACTACTTAATAACAGATTTATGACTGAAGTTAGGTCTCCTTCTGTCACTTTTAACGCGTGCTTCTGTTTCCAATGTGCGTCTAATATAAATGTCCCTTTATGACTCAGAAGGTATATTTACCATCCCTTCATTCGTTTTTTTTTATTAACTGTGTTGGTAGGCAGTTGAAGATTGATAGTGGTAGAGCAGGGAAGCAGCATCAATTTATGAAACACCTGAATGGACATACATCTATGTATATATTGAAAATAAACTAAAATAAGAGTTTTCCTTATAGTAAAACACGTAGGACCGTCGCGTAAAAAATGCAACACATGTATTTACACGTTACACGTACAAACTCCCGATACATTTAAGAACTTCAATGTCGCAAAATATTAATCTTGTAATTAAATTAACTACTTTGATACAGTGTCAGATCTATTTGTGTTTTTGCTACCGATTTCTGAGACTGTTGGTATGTTTACTTATTACCATTTGTCAAAGTGCCATTGAGAGTCTAAAACATTGGCGCGGGTGAACAACCTCCGACACCTTGATGTTGCAATAATTCCCATAAATCATACAGTCATAACCTAGTTTTGAAATTATTTGCATTAACACATTTACGTCATTTATAATAAGTAATGTATCGAAAACAACGCTTCTATTTATTCCAAGGCCTGTAGGATTGTCAAAGCCAACTTGTCAATTCCATTTTGTTTAACGTTACTTATTTTTCGTATAATCAACGTCTCACATCCTTTATTTATGGAAATATGTATGTATGCACATAGGTAATGTACTATTTTTTCCTAGAAGAAGCTGAGTTATATAACAATCAATCCTAGATCCTTGTGCTTGATTTTTAAAGCAAAGAACGCAAAAATCTGAATTTGGGATATACCCAAACAGACTAAGTAAAAGATTTTTTCGTTTTCAATTTTAATATACAGATTTTCGTAAGTATACGAAAATCAGTAGTAATAATAACGACCAAGTTACCAAAGTTATTAGTAGCAGACGTTTCATTTTTATAAGTCGTCAAACTTTTTTTTTTTTGGTGCATCGCAATTATATGATGTTTCAAGTGCTGAGCACTTATGACTGATCAAACGTCTTATTTTTTTTAATGTTTCCGCTTTTACGGGAATACGTCTAAAGCTAATACCCATACCCGGGTTCGAACCGACAACGACCTGCGCGGTAATCCGCTGTTCAAGTCGCTCGGTTAATCATCATTGCCTCGAGGCCACCTGGCCGCCCCAAGTCAAACTATGTGTCCATTGTTTTTGTAGGCACTCGTTGCGACTAGGTAAAAAATAACTAGTTTTTGGAACAGGTACGCACACGGAACTGGAACGTAACATAACAGTTACTGAGAAATATTGATTTATATACCACTATCTACTGGATAATGTCGGATTCCATTGATTAAAACCTCTTTACCTCAGCCCCATAACCATTTATTTCGGTCCTCTACAGCTGTGTGCTACTGAATGTTAGCTGATACTCGTTGTGTCTATTCGCGGTGCTGTATTTTTATTGTTTTTGGTGCGCCCCATAGTTGCGCAATGATGCGTCGGATAGATTGTCACTTGACGTTCGTGCAACTCCATACTTTCGCGAACTTGGATCCTTTTTCTTTTTTGGTGAAATTATTATTCTTGTGCTTACCGATCTTGATAGCTTTTCGATGTGAAAGAACATAATACGGTACTGATGTGACTAATATTCTTATGTTCTCATAACGAATTTTGTGATTTCCATTACAATGAAGGTAAGTATGCTAGGCTAAGGCGGATTTATCTGACTCAAGCGACAAAACCTCTTGTGTTCATCCAACCTAGTGTTGACTATTCGTTTTATGGTACTTGGTGCAGAGAATTGTGCATCCCACGGATATTTGGGAGTCCCGTATATCCTTGATAGTGCTCAGGGTTTCTTATTTTTTTTCTTATTGGCTTAAATATTGTGCTTCAACACTTTTTCTATGCAATTGGTGCTTCTTTTAATGTATAGAACATAAACAGATCTAGTGGAAATAGATTATTCTCGAGAACACGTTGGAATGTAAAGAAATGTGATTAACAAAAAAAAGCAAAATAGGTCTATTTTTATGTAGGCGAATATATTGGCCTTCATGGGCCACTTTTCATTAAGGGATGATACTTGATTTAATTTTCTTTTTTCTTTTCGTTGTTAATTAACTCATGATGTCTACGGATTATATTTACCCACATTTTGCATCCTTTTCCAATTAATATTACAAAAAAAATTAGACGAATTAAACTATTGTAATGCAAAAATAGAAATATGTATCATGGATGATGAGTGTTTGGATACGAGGTCGCTTTTGTCACGGTTTTGGTTTCGAAGCTAAGCAAGTTTGTTACGGTTCGTTCGCTTCGCACTCGCAATAATCCCTGTACATCCACGCAGATGTTCATGATACTTTTGTTTTCCTGTAGTTCTCATCAGCTTTCCATTCATCATCTTTCAATTTCCGCATTCTTTCAGAACGTCCGGCCTTGTTAGTAAAGAGCATCGTCTTGCACTTGCTCATGTCCCTGAGTTACACTGGCGACAAGAGTTTTTCATTAAGGAAAACGATTTTTAATTCCTCTGCCTAGTGAGAATGTTTCCGCTTAAGCAACAATGTGATATTCAATTAATGATGATATATAATCCGAAAAATGATTACGTCCTGTAGAAGTTGTAGCTGCTTTACGTTTCATTTTGTTTTTAGTTGTAAATGTAGTAAGTGTTGAATCAGTGATTTAATATTCCTATAATATACTCGCTAAAATAAAAATAATAAACAAAAAAATTTTGATAACAACTAGTCATAAAAACCCCAAATTTGTTGTTATTATCACACTTGTTTTCAACTAGAGTTGCTTATTAGATATGTAGTTTTAATTTTTCTAAAAATGGGAAATTCTTGGATGGTTAAAATAACAAATTATTTCTTTCAGTGATTGTTTTATCATAATGAACTCTACCTTACCCTTATGTTTTTGCATAATTTCTCCAGAAGCTATTAAAAGGCATTAATAACGATTAGAAAGTATTTTGAATTAAGTTCCTTTAATTCTATTGATTTCATAACATGAGATTGTGCTATACATTTGTGTATGTCTGCATTGTTTTTATATGGTTTAAATTACGTAATAGGATGATTAAGCAAAAGTAGTACCAGCTTATTCATCGATTATACCACAGGTACCTACCTATCTATATTAGGTGTATGTTACGAATTTATAATTAAAAAAAGAAAACTTTTTGTCAAATTATGATTTGGAACAAAACACATTACTTTATATTACTATTCAAGATAAGAAATGCAGTTATAGAGACCATTTGTACTATATTAAAAAGTTCAGTGACAGAACATTTTGTGGGTTATTAAAAAGAATTATCTCTATTATAAATAATTACAATGAAGTAGCCTAATGTTTCAGTGACTTAATTCTAAAGGGTCGGGTTAATTGAACTGAAATAGGAGTGAATTGAATTTATGAAAAAATGTTTTACCTTTTACAAAATTGTTACTCATAAAATCAAATTTTTTTGCTTGAACTTGTACAACTTTCTGTTTCGTTTAATATTTAAAAATGTACCAAACATGAAAGAAATGTAATTCATTTTAATGCTAAGGTTCGTGCTTGTAGGTCGTGATGTATATGAACTGTGAGGTCCAGATTTTTCAAAATTTTCAACAACACTGTATCTACGCAAGATTGCATTTTTTTAATGAACAAACCAAGATGTTGCCAAAACTCGAAAATTTCAACATTTTTTTAATATTCGAAGATGACTGGTTTTTAAACATCAGTAATTATTCCTCAAACAGAGATTATGGAGGTGCTGTTTATTTTTCTCTTACAGTTACCGAGTTGCCCTGTACAAACATCAAAATTTGCCCACCCTGTACAATTAGATTTATTTCTAATGTTTCTAGCGTGCTCCATTTATTGTTTGACCGCGCTGTAAATAGCTTCACATGAATTTATTAACTGTTTCAATCAGATACATTCCACTTTTTGGTAATTTATTGGATTCGTCATTGATTGCTAATAAAAAAAATATCGCAAATTAGTTTTATTAACTGATATTAAGTTCATATTAAGTTTTTTTTACATTCCTGTTCTATTTTTCGATTGATCAGATTTCATCTTCTGCTTCTACCAGTATAGATGCAGTGCAAATGCGTACAATGATTTATACTAATATAATAATAGCATCTGAATAATACTATTTGTTACTCTTTTTAAAACAATTCCTGGAGTCCCGTGACTGATTTCACAATTTTGTTACGTAGGTGGTCACTTTGATGTTGATATTATGACTTCTCAACAAGAGAATAATCGTTTAATCCGTCACATGATTCAATTACGATTTAATTGGGGTCAGTATGTCGACTTGTGATGAAATTATGTAAATAAAACAATAAATTAAGTTAAATAAATAAAATTAAAATAAAATTAAGTATAAATTTTAGCTACATTACAATTACAAAATAAACAAGATGAACGATTTCTGGTTTACAAAAAAATTCAAAATAAAAAGTTTTTGCAAACTAGGTATACATACGTATCACTACAGGGTGAGCCACGATGGATGGCCTATTGCGTGATAGTTATGCCACATGATCTACATTTTTAAAATATTTTCAATTTTGCAGCACTTCCGGTTATCCCGGATATTGATGCCAACTTTGTTATTTTAAATAGAATGCTATATTTTTTACGACGAATTCAGAAAATACATGTAATTCTAAGGTAGGTTTGATAACCCTTTTGTATACCTAGGTTGAACAGTTTCGGAGATAATTTTATATATAGAAAAAAATTCGCAATCGCCTCCTGGATTATAAAAGAATCATAATTTTCACCAAAAATGACTTAGAGTATTGAAATTTTTACCAGTTATAGTCGAGTCTTAAGCCTACTTTTCTACCGAAACTAAGCTTCATAGTGTATACAGCGCGTTCAGAAAAAATCTAAAATTCAAAAACTTTAAACACGAATAACTTCGTTTTTTCAAATGGTAGTGATTAAGAATTTTCTTCTAGTAATAAAATTATCTCCGAAACTGTTCATTCTAAGTATACAAGTGGGTTATCGAACTCACCTTAGAATTTCAAGTATTTTCTGAAATAATCGGAAGAGCTATAAAATTTAAAATATTTTAAAAATGTATATCATGTGCCATAACTGCTACGTTACTTTTTTTTTTAGCATCACTTTTTCACGTACATCTAATAGTCTAACAACCATGGTTCACCCTGTATACGCGTACACCTGTAATGAATTAGTAGTAGGATAGTTATATAAAAATTGACTATCAAGAATATCCATTGACTAAAAATTGTATCATAAAACAAATTAATAATACACTGATGTTTTTTTTTAACTTTATATTATGATCATTATGAAGTTTCTTATTAGGTATCTACTTTTTCAATTCCAAAATAGAATTAGTTAACTAAGTAAGTAGTTTGAAATTTTTCAACCGAGACTTAACGACCAGATGTGCACCAGCAAACCCCGTACTAAGAAGGTAGGTACAATGTTGGAAGGGGCAGGCACTAGCTATTTCCTTCAAGTACGCCTATCAGGGAAGTTGCACGTGATTGGCTGTCGTTAAATGATACAACCCTTCGGTCTTCTTACATCTGACCGAATTTAAGTCTCGGTTGAAAAATTTCACTCTATCTTATTTCAGTTCCAGTTCATTAAAAATCGGGTTTAAATAGAATTATAATAATATTCGTTGCAGGTAGGTAAATATTCTGCATTTTATAAATCTAAACGAAATCTTTAATCTGAAGTTTGTGATTCGTGTATATTAAATCATTTCGGAAAAGTGAAAGTAACAGAAGACACTTGGAAAGAAATAATTACCTGGAACATTTGAAGAATATTATTTTAGCTCGCTTCCGATTTTTATTTTTGAGAGGTAAAACGGGTTTCTCTTCATAAAAACTTTCTAAGTTTGATTATTAAAATGAATATAAGCCGTATTAGAATAAAGTATCTACATGTCTACGTCTACATGTATAAAAAATTTCCGATATTGTGACCTGTGACCACAACTTTTCTTATATCAAATACAAATATTTACGCAAAATTCGAAAGTTCTTTACCCAATACAAGGCATCTTCCAAATACAACACAACGTGCAAAGTTTTTCGCGATTTGTTTGCAATAATTATAATTGCATATTTGTTCCAAACAGTGTACGGTGCGTAAATAAAGTGTAGGCGCATATATATGTATGTGAATGGTATGTATATACTTATAACTGTGAGTGGTACAGCCCAGCACCACAATTTTGATATCATTTATTATTTATTTGCCAGTACATTCTTGTAACTATTGCAATTAAGAATAAGAGCAATTACATTTATTTACACATTAAGTGTGGAAAATACAAGTATGCATACAGGGGTTTTCACGTAACCCGCTCGTTAAAAGTGTTTAAACTTACAATAGCGGTAGAGTTTTGAAAATGTGGCAAACCGGAAGTCGACACCAACTTTGTTATTTTAAATCGAATGGTACATTTTTTACGCCGAATTTGTATAAAACGTAAAATTTTAATGTAAGTTTAATAACCTACCTGTACACCTACTATGAGCGGTTGCTGAGATAATTTAATTTATAAAAAAATCCCTACCATAAACGATACAAATTTTGGGAAAGGGTGAGGGATATGTAAATGTAAAGACACCCATCCTGAACCGTAACCTATTGCAATACACACGGAAGTATTACGTCAGTTTTTTGTATTTTATGACATCTTCATACTGGTTTTGAGCTTCAAAAAATACAAAAAACTGTCGTAATACTTCCGAGTGTATTGCAATGGGCTACGGTTAAGGATAGGTGTCTTTACATTTACATATCCCTCACCCTTTCCCAACATTTGTATTCGTAACACGCTAAGAATAACCGCTTTCAAAGTTTAAACCAACAAGCAGTATCATGTATCACCTATAGATAAAGACTATATAAATTATTCCGTATCAAATCTACAACAATAAACATTACACGATCTCAATATTCGAATAAATCGACAAACTACAACTACTAATCGCGTTGTTTTACAATAGACATGGAAGACAAATACACGAAATGAAGAACCTCAAAAACACCATAAAGGGGTAGTTTCCGCGCCCAACATATGTAGGTATATATATATACCTATATTAACCTGAAAACAAAAATAAACGAGGTGACAATTTAAGGTTATGTTAATAACCATAATCATTATGACGTTCAAAATAAAGTTATTCTTTAATAATATTTATTTCTTGGATTAAAAATAAACTAAACCATAACAACAAATAATCTACAAAAGAAAAGAAAATATTTCATTAAGTAAAAACATTTGAAATATTGTGCAATTAAAATAAAGTGTACTTACTACTTACTTCAAAATAAAACTGAATTTAACGAACAGTTAAATAATAACAAAACTATTATTACTATTAAGTAATAAACAATTAAAAGTGTTTGAACATAATTTGTGTGGGAAGCTGAAGCTGTGTATTCATAACTAACTGTCAAACATCAAACTACAAGTGGATCATTGATTTTACCAGCATCTAGAGGTTGATTTACCTTTCACTAAGGAATACACATTGAACCAATTACGGAGGATACTTTGAAAAATAATAAAACTTGGTTTCGTCAAAGAGAGTTTTTTATTAAAATTTATTTGTAAATATTGTGTTAGTTACTTTATTAATTTTTAAAAGAACTTTAATTTAATAAGAGATTTAGCTAGATGGGTGTTTGTAGGGTAATTTTTAATTTTAATAGTTTTCTTAAAAGGTATTTAACATTGTTTAATTCTTATAAATTTAAAATATTAGAACTCACTAACTGATTTAAGATTTTCATGTTCAAATTTTGTATCAATACCTATTCTTCAAACCAATTTATTATTCAATATAATTTTTAATTTGTTCAAATTTAATACTTCTGGCGCCCAACTTTAATTCATAATACTTTCAAAATTAATTATTCTCAAGTTTTTAATTTCATTAATATTTTTAAAAAGGTGAGTGAAATAATATATTAATTTGTATTTCTTCATGATTGAAAATTTTATAAATTGATTTCATTTTTTTTTACATTCATACATTAACAGTACATTCTCTCCTTCATACATTTCATTACTCACACCCCGAATACATATTAATATATATTCTTGAACAGCATGACGAACTCTACAACATACTTTTTTTTTTCAAGAAAATCGGAAAGGGGTAAGCTATTGTACATAACACGTTCACTGCCATGACTCGAAATTGCGTCAGGCGCCCTTTACGACAGATGCGCGTAACTCGATTTCGAGTCATTGTGTTAGGCAGCAATGTAGAGTTTACATACCGTCATTCAGTCGCTGGTGTACGGTCGTGTAGCGTTATGAGCGTGTTGCTAGTGTCATACTTTATAAAATTTTCATTCGTTCGAGTTAGTGATGGATACTGGCGAAGCAGGACCATCGGAAAGAAAAAGGTTGCGAGTTCGTACAAATACAAATAAAAATAAGCCATTTTCAGATCAGGAGGTTGAAGAGGTATTATTTGATTCGGATGATGATTGGGTAGATCCAGATTACGAAGATACAGACGTTGATAGTAGCGAAAGTAGTGAGTCTGATGGTGAATAGGGGAATACAACAATTTTGGTCCCAAATTTAAATGTTCCTGCTCAGCTTGCAACAAAGGCAACGAGTGTCGACAATATCATAAAATGGACGGAAATTGCTGATACACGTGTGGTTACATTTACGAAGAAGCAGGAACTAAGAATTCTACCCAATGGAAACAAACATTTTAATTTATTGGTAGATGATAATTTATTGGGGTTAATCGTTAAACAAACGAATCGGAATGCAGTAGAAGTATTTCAGGCCTCCAGTACTTCCGAATTTTCGCGGATTACACGTTGGCATAATGTAACTCTAGCGGAAATGCGTATATTTTTTGGTTTACTGCTACACATGGGAACAATACCACTCAATCGGATCCAGGATTACTGGAAGAAAAACAGGCTGTTCAATATAACCTTCTTCTCAGCTAATATGAGCAGAGATAGATTTATGGGGATATTAAGATGCTTACATTTTGCTGAGAACCCAAAACCAAATGACCCTAAACCTAATGATAGACTTCATAAGATCCGCCCAATTATCGATTTTTTCAATAATAAAATGCTAGATATTTACTACCCGAATAAAAATCTGTCTCTGGGTGAGTCCATGGTTTTATGGAGAGCCGGCTTTTCTTTCGGCAGTCTATTAAAAATAAACGCCACAGATACGGTATAAAACTTTACATGCTAACAGAGCCAGATGGATCCATAATCAAATTTAGTGTTTATACGGGTGTGTGATGATTTTGGAGGGAAGGGGCATGCGGCCAATGTGGTTTTGAATCTCATGAAAGAAAAACTGAATGCGGGACATTCGCTGTTCATGGATAACTACTATAATAGTTACCATCTGGCATGCAAATTACTAGAAAATGGAACCTATTGCACTGGAACGATTCGAATTGACCGAAAAGACAACCCAATAGAAATAAAAAGTGCAAAATTAAAAGCAGGCGATTCACTTGCCCGCTTTTCCAATGGAGTGATGGTGGGAAAGTGGCGTGATAAACGTGATGTTTGTTACATATCGACGAAATATTCAAACAATATGGTCCAATACACAAACAAACGGCAACAACAAAAAGAAAAACCTGAGGCCGTATTCATGTATAACAAGTTCATGGGAGGAGTCGATAGACAGGATCAAATGCTGCCCTACTATCCATGTTCACGTAACACCGTTAGATGGTACAAGAAACTTGGAATTCATGTACTGCAAATGTGCCTGATGAATTCATACTTTCTGTTTAAAAAATATACGCACAGCAAAATATCACTATACGATTTTAGGCTCCAAATAATAGAGGAGCTTGTGCCACAACAACAAAGAACATCACCTCCCCGGCCAATTGCACAGCAACATATTCCCGAAAGAAATCCAATTCCACAAACTAGTAAGATACGACCTCGCAGAAGATGTCAGAATTGCTACAGAAATAAAATTAGAAAGGATACAATTTATTATTGTCCGAAATGCCCAACACGACCTGCATTATGCTTGGGAGAGTGCTTTTCGAGCTTCCACGAAAACCGATAATTTCACTTGTGTATAAGAACTGTACTTTACTTTAGAATAGATAATAAAGACAATATTGTTTTATTTTGTACTTATTTCTTTTAATACACCATTTCCCAATCAAAATCTAGATGACACGATTTTGCGTCATCAGCACTTCGGCGAGCTTTTAATGCGTATGGCTGTTGACGCGTTTTTGCGTTATTGTTTATTTTATTGTAACATTGTTGTTCATTTGTCTATAAACAAACAAAGATTCATCTAGTAACCCTAAAAAACAACGAACATGAGGATGACATATCAGCCTCTAGGCACCCTTCTTAAATCACTTTGTTAATTTTTAAAAGAACTTAAATTTAATAAGAGACTAGCGGCCCGTCCCGGCTTCGCACGGCTATTAGTAAGGATCCCTAATTGATCAGTTATCGAGCGCAGGAAATAGCTAGAGTGCCTGCCCCTTCCAACGTTGTACCCGCCTCCCAAGGGCAGGGTTTGCTGGTGCGCACCTAAATGATTAAATTACTAAAACAACTATTAAAAATAGGGGTTGGTGATGGAAGGGTGAAAATTTAGGGTTGTATGTATTTTTTAATGCCACATTAAAAAAAAGTTGTGTCCAAAAAATTAAAAAAAAATGTTAGGGGTGGATAACCCTTATCACTTAGGGGTATGAAAAATAGATAGTAGCCGATTCTCAGACCTACTGAATATGCGTATAATATTTCATAAAAATCGGTCAAGCCGTTTCGGAGGAGTGCGGTAACAAACATTGTGACACGAGAATTTTATATATTAGAAGATTTAGCTAGATCGTGCCAAAGTGGTCTGTAGTGTCATTCTAATTTGATTAATAGTTGACTGTGTCCACCACCCTCAATATCAAATAAGAAAGGTAGGGATCGAGGTATTGCTAGATATATGAGAATATAAGAATAAGATAGGTTAAGTTAGGTTTAGCACATTTAACCCTTAGACTTGTTTTTAAAAACGTGCATAAGTTGGGGAATTCATTTATAACGAATGAAGGTCATCGCAAGTATCCAAGTATAAAAAAATTTAAAAATTCCAAAAAATACTTACATATGTACATAGTTATTAACCATAATGCTCGAAATAATCGTCTATAATGATCAGTCATACATGTGAGTTACTAAAAAGATCACATACCTAACTCTTTTTAATTGTTTAGTTTTCTATGGCTATTCTTTGCGAGTGTTCAACTTTTAAATATTTAAAATTTACTAGAAAAGGAGACCCACCTTAATTACCACAACACTTTGTACAAATGCGCCCGCTTCTATTGTGAGCATCATCAGTAAAGTGTTGTGATAATTATTAGTCTCCTTTTTTAGTTATTTTTTTCTTTTACCACTGCCTTCATTTTTTACTTTTAAATATTAATAAAAACTAATCTACATGTTTGCACGAATGAAGTTAATTCGAAAATTGGAGAAAAGTATAAAAGGTATATCAATAAAAATAATAACAATTTATTACTATTGATTATTTAACGATAATCGTCGATTTATTGGGTAATTATCGATATTTCGAAAACAATAATAGCAACTGATGAATATTGATACATCCGATACCTAAAATCAGTTACTGTACCTATAGACCAACTTATTAGTGCTCATTTTATTGTCATCTACCTTAGAATTTATATCTCAAATTGTTCTGAAGTTATGATTATATCTCATATACGCCGGCGTATCGTTAACTGACATGTGAATTAATGTCAGCTGACAATGAGCTGATATATGTAATGACATCGTCGAACAAAGTTGGAGCTATTTGTAAATCCATTTTGTCATGTAATTATTATGAATTGTCTCATTTATGGTGAAATAATTTTTCCATCCCTCTTTAAATAATTGAAGAATTCTACGATGGTGTTCAAATATCAAAACCAAACCAATTTTCACAACTTCTGGGAATGAAATTTATTCATATTCAGTTATCCGTTTTATCTGTGATGAATGGAAACCGATATTTTGTGGCAATAAGGTACTTAACCCGTAAACCCTTTCAATCAAATTGAAACAGAATGTAAATAAAAACTATCATAAATAATAAATCTAAAAGTTTCCTAGTGATCGACTGTCAAGATATTTAGAACTAAAGTTTTCATTAGACATTCGTCACCTCATCTGGTTATGTATGTTTCTTATCTACAATTTACTGACGTTTTTCGAAAACAAAAATGTTGAAGAGAACTGTTACCTGTCTATAAAAATATTTTTTTAAATTAGACAATTTATTGTAAACAAATTTATGTGAACGTTGCAAATATTGCTTAACTGGAAAATTGTCAAGGATTATTGTCAGTGCATAAAGAAAAGCTTCTAAATTTTCCACTTACCATCCTTGCGTTTAGAAGCTTTAGTGGTTGAAGAGAAGGTAATTTGTGTAATTTTTAACATTGGCGCATAATTGTTACTATTTTTTACTTTTAAAAGATAGGGAGGTGCTGTCCTGGATTTCTTTGTAGAAATTATTAAATCGCGTACAAAAAAGTTTGCATGTTTTTTTTTTATCTGCTTATATATAAGCTTTAAAATTAAATAATAATTGTAGGTAACCATTATTTTCCAGTATTAAAAATTTGCCCAAGTGCTCGTTTCATTCACCTCTACATGAATCCGAGCTTAAAAAAATTTTTTGAACGATGAAATCCCTTGGCTGCTAGACATAAAGAGTTTCGTATATCGACTCGTATGAATGACGTCACGCGTAAACCAGACGGCCTTTCTATCTCTTGATGGTAACGGTGCTTTACAGTCGACTCGGTAGTATTAGCGCCCAGTGTCTCGCCAACAGCTATAAAAGGATTTAGGGCGTTTTCCTCTCCTCTAGGCAAGATATATATTTCAGGAAGATTACATTTTAGGTTCTTTTTTCACAACTCTTCTTTTCGTTCACTTAAAATACTATTACAATAACGCACTCTTGTTAAATAAATAACAAAAAGTAATTAATAATTACAACACATGTTGATTTTATTACCTAATGAATTTCAAAGAATTGAAAATACCTTGTTCTGGTAAAAATTTAGTTTCGAAAAGAGTATCTATGTGTGTATGTTCTTATGTTGACGGCGGGGCAGTATATTTATTGACAACAAAATAATTTCGAGAAAAGTGAACGAATATGTTTTCAGTGACGATAGACAAATATTTTCATTATCGCAATTTGTTATTAAATTTGCGGTTAGAGAATCTAAAGAACTTGATAATTTATTATTGACGTTTACAAAATACTACAAACATGCTAACATAAAAAAAATATGATGGCATTCACAAAAGTCTAAATTAACACATTTTTATCGACGAATAATGCTTATTGAAACTTTATAAAACTGTTTTGCAATTCTTTTTGTAAATCTTTCCATGTCCACAAAAATAAATGAAGTAGGTAAATTAACATTTTCTAATAGGTAGTGAACACGTAATAAAATGATGAAAATTTAAAGATATTAGGTACCTAGTTTCAGTTCATATTTAGGTTAGATTATGGTTTCAATTAGTTTATCTGATTATTAAATCGTATCAGGTAAACATCTCACTTTAATTTTATAATGAAATGAATAGGTTTTGAAGTGTAAAATTTTTTTTTTTTAAATTATATTTTATAGTTTATTATAATTTGTTTTTTTTTTGCAATATTGAAATCTATATCTTTATAGGTTTCTTTAAGTGATTCATTGTTTAACACCATAAGAAAAAATGGGCATTTAGTTTTTACAGGAGTTCCTTAGAAAATAGAATATGGTAGCTTTTCTGTAATAGCGCATAAACAATAATAAACATAAATCGTTTTGAAATATAAAAAACAGCATTTTTAGTTTTTCTTTATGAACTTTACGTCTTAGTGAAAACACATAATAAAAAAGGTGACGCATCGTCGCTTCTTAATAATAATAATTGTTACCTCGACTCTGCATTTTTTTCTTATTTGCATACATAAATCCTGGTATTATTTTTGAAGGCGAAATTCGCTCAATTATAGCGATCGTGTTTCATTCGAACAATAGAATCAAATGTAAAAATAACAATGAACACGGAAGAAAATAATTCCTTATTAATAAAAGATAAAGTTGCTAATTAGAGGATAACTACAACAATATTAGTAGGTATATATTCATATATAACGAGTTGCAATTAAAATTAAAAAAAAAAAAATGAATGCAGAAAGTAGTTTTGTTTTGTATTAGAAATTATTTCTACCATAAATGAACGATCAAAGATGAAAAAAATGTTTTGGTAATTGTTTACAATAGCTTACTTTTTTCGATGTTTTCTCAATTTCTTGCATTTGTCTTCCATCTTTATATATAGGTGATACAAATTACCGGTTGTTTTTTTCAACTTTGAAAGGTTATTCTTAGTTTTTTTACGAATACAAATATTGGGAAAGGTTAGGGTACGGGGTATGGGGTATGTAAATGTAACCACACTCATCCTGAACCGTAACCTATTGCAATACACACGGAAGTATTACTACTGTTTTTTGTATTTTATGTCATCTTCATACTGGTTTTGAACTTCAAAAAATACAACAAACTATAAAAAATATAATAACACAGATTTTAGTAAATTCAAATCCTGTAATTTTGTTGTTTGAATGCAATTTAACTTGAATGATGATACATTTCGCACAGTCCTATTGGGTAGCTATAAACTGTATAATATGTAAATTAGGTTTACTAATGAGCTCATAATAGTCAGCTCTAATACACTTGAGTCGCGAATACCTTTGAAGACCTGGAAACGCAAGTATGGATTGTGTCGCAGTACTCTCGCTTCGCGGCATTCTTTTACCTTCGAAAACTTAAAGGCCCGACAGCTTACAAGTGACATCACTCATCGCGGTCGATGTGGGAAACTGTTTTGGTAGAGTAGCCAAGGGATTCATCGTGCAAAAAAATTTCTAATTGCAGATTCTTGTAGAGGTCGATAAGAAAAGCAAAATTTTAACAATGACAAATTATAAATAATTGTTATATGCGTCGAAAGGTTCAAAAATTATTTTGTACTAACGCCATTCTTTGATGTCAAGCATTGCGTTGCATAAAGATTCGAATTGCTTGTAAATATTTTTTGTTGGAATGGTTTACTGTTGGTGTAAAAAACAATAAATACATTCGAAATTGTAAGAAGCATGTGTTATCACAACATTAAAATTGTCGGCGTTAATGTTAGTTGTAAAAAATCTAAAAAACAAAAAAATGCCTTCTGCTACTAGTTCACGTTAATGAAAAGTTGCAACTTTTTTATTTAGAAGAATGCAAAATTTTATTTCCTTTGGGTAGTTTTTAATTAAATAATTGAGAAATTAAACTGTTTCTCTAATTTTTAGTTATTATTCATATTCGTGTATCGTTTTCGTAAAAGAATTTTATTTTACGAGCACTAATAACAACAAAACCAACTCCCTCTTATTACTAGATGTTGCGCTACTGAGCTGCGTCGCACTGCGTCGTCTGATGTCAAAATATCACAACTTGCAGTCGATGATTACGAGTCACCTCTCTTTCCTAGTCTAAGAACTAGGCTATTGTGTTTCTCACTCGCATCTCGCGCAAGTGTGGAACTGGCTTAACGTTCAATCTTTTCTGTTTATGCTGATATTTGAATTTGTGAAAAACGGTAACAATAAAACAAAATTACTTATTTATATAATTTAAAGGCCTGGTAGGTATGTATCTACCACAAAAATGCCAAAGAGAAACTCTTTTGCGACAGGTAACTTCGCTTCTTTCATTAATTGCGCCGTATATTCACTTGTATGCAGAGGAAATTTTTAAGAATTTCACTATTCATCATTACCGACATAACATTTGCATTAGTCATTATTCGTATTGCGGTATTAATTATTTGAGTAGGTAGACAGTAGACGGTCTGTGTATGTACATTTATTTATTAAGTGTACATATGTATTTATGTGCAGTACATCATTATAATTTAATTACCAAAACGAACTTTCGAATACATGTGCATGTGTATGTGTTTGTCTGACGTTAATTTTCTTATCTAAAAATTAAGTAGGTACAGTTTAATTAAAAGTATGATGCGTAATGCAAATATAGTTTGTATTCTAACAATCAATGAAACTATTAAACAAAATCGAATAAAATTAGAAATAGGTACTTACTGGAGACTAAAGAATCAAAAAAAGGTAAGGAAAACTGTTTCTTTTTTAAGAAACTTTTGGGAAAATTATGACAACTTGAACGAAATATATTCATCTTAAATTTAACGAGATGAGCTACGAACAGATGAATTGTAAACGAAAAAAAAAAATAACATCTTTCGTACGATTAAAAAGCATGTCGAGGATTTCCTACTTGATCGAATCCTAAGGGTTTTGTTCCCTACTAGCTGCCGCTTTAACAGTTAAGGGCTTTAATGCCAAAGAGCATCCCCAGAGAACTGCGTAGGGGTTGATAAACCTACCTAGGAAATTTTCCTTAGTTTAAAAAACATTCAAACAAACACATCTTTCTTTATAAAAATTGTCCAAGCATTGAAATAGCCTTTAATATGCTCTAAATCTGTAGGTCTTTCGTTACATAAGATTTGCATAAGTCGTACACTTTTTAATATATCAAGAAATTAATCGAAAGCTTAGTAGTATTTTTTTTTTCGATTTAATGAAGACAGATCCTTTGAGTTAGGTATAAAGTAATTTGGAATAAATAATAGATATTTAATATATGCACTTTACGAGTATCTTATACCTTCACGGTCGAGTACCACACGCGCCTTAAAAGTTTAAAACAATTTAAAAAATCGTTCAATTATCTCATTTTGCAGACTTGTCTTCTAAGAAATAAATGTTAAACCGCAATTGTTTGGTGTTGTATGTGTGCGTTTTTATTAAGACAATGATAAATAATTTCCACTGTTGTAATTACATATAACCTTTTCAATTATGCCACCTATGTATTTCTAAAAGTTTTTATGTGATACACTTATTCGCATACTTAATGGTTATATTGACCACTGATTAACCTAGTTTTTATAATATTGATAGGTTTATGGCATGTGTCAGCTTACAAATAACGCAATCACTGCTGGGATTATAATTACAGTGTCAATTTTTAATTAAACCGTTAATATTTGTGTATCAATCTTTATTATTCAAATAAAACTAAATCTGATTATTTTTAATCCAATGGTATAGATGCAAATGTTTGACACTGAAAAATTACATGTTATTTCTTACAAAAGATTTAAAGAATATACTGATACGAAATTTGGGTACATTATGTCATTCTTTCCTAAATCCACTAACAAAAATAAAGGCAGCAATTGTGGAATATACTGAACTAATTAACGACAGCCGGCTATAAAGTCATATCTCGAAAAAAGGATAACTCTTTTAATGTATGTAATTTCAACTACAATTTAACCAAGAAATTCAGTTGGTAGAACTGATAAAAAAATAATAATAATGAAATTATATTGGTAAAAATAAATTTGTTCATACTTATGCAATTAAATCAGCATTTTTATATTTTATAAAATAAAAAGTGAAATATTTATCATTGAAGTGAATACGTAAATCATGAAAAGTGACTACTGTTTAAAATGGAAAAATTACTTAAACTTTTAGTATTTACCCCAACAATAGGAAAGCGTGATAAATTAATATGAATGAAGGCAAAACGGTAAGAATTATTTTATTATCTGTAATCGAAAAAACGACACTGGGATTTAGTTGACAGATGACAGTAATTTAGTAACTAACCAGTAGGTAACTAAATTCAGTGCGCCAACCCCAAATCAACAAATACACTACAGGTTACCAAAAACTGGGTCACGTGGCTCTCGGGCATTTATGAAAGCACTGTACAGTTAGGTTAGGTTAGATTTTCTTTCTAATATACAAAAAATGGTTAGTTTACAAAAATTGACATAAAGTAGCATGCTAAAAGTAAAAGTTAATTTTGTATAGAGCGTTCTTTTTTTTAAATCATTTTTTTCATATACCTACTGACTTCTTGATTCTTAGTTTCAGAAATAGGGAAGAGGGTCCATTTTCAGTAATAAATGCATACTTATAAATTTTGTAGAACAAAACCAGCTCCTTATAAATTTTTCTCTTCAAAAATCTCCATCATCACCAGAGGTGTAATTACGAAAACTAGTTGATCACTCATTTCTACTTTTACCTATATTATGCGATCTCAGACGGTATCCTATTCTAAATAATCCTAAATTTTTCTTATTGATTTCGCTCCTTTAGGTGGAGGAATTTTTATAGATACCCACAGAAAAAATTGATTAAAAAAAAATGAGAACTCGAATGATGAGTGAATAGGTACTCAGCACGATTAGGTACGATATCCGGGGCGCCACCTTTTGACGATGGATTTTGATAAATTGGTTCAAAATAAGACGTTGAAAGTTCTGAAATTATCAATGTTATACTTATTGTGTTATTGTCTAATTAGGCTTAAAGGACTAACTGAAAGAAAATTTTTAATAAAGACAATAGTTAGGTTGTGATGAGGTTTTCTCATGCTAATGCTAAAAAGGTATTATTTAAGTAAATTTTTCTTTTTGTTATAAAATATTTCTGAAATTTTTGTTAATTGTTCTATTTTTAAACAATGAATTCGGAACTGGAAGTACCGATATCTCGAGATATTAAAATGTTTTATTCTTTATTTCCGTCGATTTATTAAAATCCATCGTCAAATGGCGCGCCCCGGATGTTGTAATTGTGCCGAAGTGCCTATTCACTCACCTTTCGAGTTTTCAGCTTTTGTATTTTTTAATTGAATTGCTTTAATCTTTAAAAGTTAATCTTACCAATTGATAAATTCAGACATAATGATATGGAACTGCTATGAATGTGGACGAGTGTTCTCGATTAGATAAATGTAGACGACACATGTTCTTTGTTGTTTACCGCGTTTTAGGTCATTTCTAGCTTTCTTATTTTGCACTCTATTGCAGTCTTATCAAAATATGGTAGCATACCATAGTGTGTCTTAGTTATACAAGGTCCACAAACGTTTTAATTTAAGGGATTCTCTTCTCCTCTCGCTTTCGCTATATTGCTCTGGTTAGAGAAATCCTTAAGGGTTATTTTTCTCATGACATAGGTACTTTAGTCCCGGATTTCATTTGCTTCCCCTTGCGCTCTCACGATATCGCTATTGTTTGAGGGATCCTTAAGAATTATTCTTCAACATGCTAACAGGTTATTTCTTAATTAAACTTATACAAAGTCCATAAACGTTTTAGTTTAATGGACCCTTAATGATCAAGTCTCTTCGTATTTTCGCAGAAGCTTGTTTCTCTTATTTCTTTTCTCTATTCCTTTCCATTTTTAATTTCATTTCACCAGGTATTACACCACATGTGGCCCCCACAGATTTCTAAGAACGTTTTGTTATTTCATACAAGTCTTGGTTTTTTGGTCCCATAATTAATTTATCATTTTCAAAGAGGGATTTGAGGGCGTCCCTGATTGAGGTGGCATTAGCCGCTCATCAAGGAAGTGTCTGACTATGAGAATGGAATATTAATGTAATGAATTAGAGGCAGAAAAACGTGGTTCGAAACGGTTATCTATACGTCTGTTAGGGATACTCGTGGCAAAAGTTTGGTAATTATACATGATAATGATGTGCATGATAATTTTTTAAATTGATCCATATTACGGGAAATTTATAATATGTATTACAAAGATTAAAAAAATCAAAATTTTTAGTAATTTTCGGACTTTAAATGTTCAAAAAAAAAACTTTTTTTTCACAAAAGCAGTCATAATTTTTTTACGATTCCCGATTGCGTTTACAATTTTTTTCTCATTATTGATTTGGAAAAACGAACGAATCAAAGAAAGAGAAAATAAAACAAAATTTTTCGATTATTTATCGTTAATAGGTAATATTTCTAAATAACACTACAAAATTGTTTCACGATTTTTATTGTAGTTTGGAAGCGAAGTTAACATTTGGAGTGGTTCCTATGATGGAGGTGGTTATGGGGATAGAGTGGGATTGACCTGGAAAATGAGTTGGAGGTGGATGGTTTTTGTAGTAGGGTAGGGGATGGTATAAATGTTATGGATGGCGTTTGAGTTTGCTCGGGAAGTGAGATCACGTCAACCCCACCTCTAAGCCACCCTCTCAACCACCACCACTCCGTACACCACCTCTACCTCGGATTCAATCCCACTTCCAAATTACAAAAAAAGTGTGAATCAGTTCTATCCTATTTTACCCTTTTCTTAACACTCATCCCTTCTCTATGCCACATCTATCCCAAACACCACCCACCGCATTCCGTTGCTATTCCACCCTCAACACCACCTCCACCCTCAGAGTTACCACCTGTCAATCACATCTTTATTATATTAAATTTTGTAAAGTATTATACAAAAACAAATTATTTATTTCTATTATTGAGTAGGTAGGTATATTATCAATGATAAATAATTAATTAAAAAATCGATTTTTTTAATGTCTTTTTTTTCAATTTGTTCGTTTTTTCATGTACCTACCTAGATTATAAAAAAAATATGTAAAATCTGATGAGTTTTTTTTAACATTTAAGGTTCGAAAACTACTAAAAATATTGATTTTTATATTTTTGTAATTCTTATCATAAATCCAACGTAATATGGAACAATTAAAAAAAATGCAAATTGGTCCAATCTTTTGAGTTTTGATGGCTACTAAAGTATTTTCTGTATCTAATATTGGAGTTAGTCATATTTTTTTTTTCAATAGAAAATAAAAATCTGCATATTCGCCCTGTGACTATTATTATGATCTACCAAGCATTACTCATGATTGCGTTTGGTATGAGTTATCCACGCAACATTTTTTGCCACGGATTTATAGACGTCATTTCACCTACTTTGTTATATCTTTCGCATCGTTTGACCAGTAAATTGTTTTTGCAATTACACTCTAATACGCGCAGAAAGTAACAACACAAACATCGTCATTATTATGCATAAATTCTTGAAAATAGTTTCCTTGAATGTTTTCGATGCCAAGGTCATCGTCGCCACTCGGCCATAACTAATCACTAATTCGTTTCATTTTAGTTCTATTACTTTACTTACTTATTGTTATTGACAATATTAAATAAATAAAAAGTTTTCTCGTCTGAATAAATCCATACATATAATAACTGAAAAAAAATGTATAAGAAACAGATATAGATAATTATTATAAGGTCGAAAAGTTTTTACTTCAAAATTGCTGCACCTACATACATATGTACACTGCATATACATATTATAACTAAGTATAAACTTTTTATTGTTTAATTTTTTTTAACATTATTATTATAATAAGAAAATTAAATAAATTTTAAAAATATTTGCCATTATTATAGATAAGCGCATATAACAAATATTCCTTTTTTTATAAGTCGTTACTGGTACTGAATTTAATAGAATTCAACAGTAGCGAGACGTGCAGTTTACTCGGAATGCGCTGCGTTTTGGTTATGGTTATTTCGCTTATTGGGTTCTTCTTTCTTCTGATAACGCACAACGCGTTTTAGGCATGTAAAGTTAAAACGTAAAAACATTACGACATTCATAGGTTTCGGATATTGGTCGAATTCTGCAATCGAGTAGGTAAAACGGATAAATTCTGTGAAATTTTTCAACGGAGACTTAACGACTAGATGCGCTCCAGCAAACCCCGCCCTAAGAAGGCAGACCCAATGTTGGAAGGAGCAGGCACTCAAGCTATTTCCTTCGAGTACGCCTATAAAATATGCAGGTATCGGCATACAGATAGGGAAGCTACACGTGATTGGCTGTCGGTTAAATGATACAGCCCTTCGGTCTTTCTACATCCGACCGAATTCAAGTCTCGGTTGAAAAATTTAACTCTACATAGGTATAAAATAAAAAATTGTTACGGATGCATACCTACGTGTTTAAATAAGTTCCACGTCATGATTTTGTAATTACACGTTTGAAAGTGCATTTGTGTTCATTTAAATATGCATTTTCAAGTTCAACGTTGTTATGGTAGGCAAGCGAATAAACAATACAATTATCTGAAAAACATCCTTATAATGTTTAGAATAGTAATTTCACACTTTTGTGAATTATTTAGAATTACTGGGTATATTTGTATGAATTTTTCTTAAATAATGTCATGCAAAAAAAATAATGTTAAGGAAGATACATTAATGTGAATTGAATTATTCAACCAACTACAAATTACTTCAACTTATTGAGCAAAAATCTATTGCTGTCATCATTCTCCCGCTGAGATTTGAACCCAGGTCTCTGATTTTACGCGCTAATGCTCTATTGTAGCTTAGTATTAGGCAGTGACTCAACATTTTTGTTGTTGCGGCAATTAACAATTTCAAAATTTGGCGGCACACTAATATAATTTTAAAGAACTCGTCATGAATTTTTTTTTACGATTTCAGATTACATATTTTTTTTCATAATTTACATGACAAAAAGAACAAATTCAAAAAAACAAATTTAAAAAATTATTTTTCGATTAATTTATCATTGATAATATCTATTACCTACTTAATAATAGAAACAAACAATTTATTTCTAAATAATGCTTTACAAAATTGTTCCACGTTTTCTTGGTGGTCCCAATGATTTAGGTGGTGATGGGGATGGAGGTGGTGTTGAGGGTGGATGTCATCGAGAGGAGGCAAGGGGTTCTGTAAGTAGGGAATTGTGTAAATGTTAAGAATAGGGTAAAAGTTTGAGTATTAACAATGAAATATTGAATAGTGGCGTATTGTAAATACATTATTATGAATTCAATTCAAGAGCCAACTACAAATTACCACAAATTATTATATAAATAATACCTTTTTCGACATTTGAGTTTACTTCGCAGGTGTAAATTAAAAAAACAATTCGTGCAGATTAGTCCATTTCTCGATTTTTTACGACCAAAAAGCTAGGTTATCGTGATTCTATATGATTATTGAATTAAAGATTAATTACTGAGTTAAAGGTTACATTTTTTTAGTACTTCTAACCCAACACAATCTACCCTAAGGAACTACATAGGTATTTTACAATATCACAATCAGAAGCTATAAAGGGTGTAATATTTTCATGGTTGCATTGGTACAGAAATTGAAAAATTGTGTTCGATTCTAATGAATTAATTTTCATTGTTAGCATTTACAAAATTAGGCGGCACTTTTCAAGAATATTACGGCACACAAAATTGTCGCGGCACAGTGGTTGAGAATCACTGGGTTAGAGCATTGATGCGTAAAGCCAGAGACCAGGGTTCGAATCTCGACGGGGGCATGATGATGGCAATATATTTTTCCTCATTATCTTGAGATAATTTGTAGTAAGTTGAATAATTTAATTCACATTAATGTATTTAAAAACCACCCCTATACCAAGTATTACTTAATATTTCATTGTTAATAAAGAAAATATTATACATGGAAATATAGGGTAAGATAGAAAATCAAAGAACGCGAAATTTTTGAAATGAATAAGGCAAAAAGAGTTGGTGTGGTAAGAAACCTCCTGAGACAGGAAGAGTTAATTTATGGATGTATCTATTAGAGATAGAAACAGAGATAGAGATTAGATTCTTTTTCGCAAACGATGTTCCGGCGGTACAATCGGAATAAAAATGTTGTTTTGTGCTAATTTCTTTATGAATTAAATTAAAAATCAATATATTCATGACAGAAAGCGTGGTGTCGTCTGTTAGTAAATACATAGGTATTAATTACATTTTGTATGAGTAGAAAGAAGATTATTTTCTTATGCACTTTCTTCTGGCTCAAAAATTAGAATTTCAACCGTCTTCAAATGGTCTACTGAACTACACCCAAATGTTCCTTAAATTGTATTCTGGAAATATTTCGATGAACGTAAATTACGTCTCTTGTCAACAATTTAATGTATTTTTATTACCAAACGTGAACTAAAGGGATATTTATTCCAAACGTTTAGTCAGTAGACGCTCAATATTTCAATAAATAACAGATTAGTTCTTCCAATTTGATTTTCATGAAATGTTACATTTGCACTTTCTCTAAAGTAGAAATAAAGGTACATGGGATGCAATTTACACCAACCCAAATTTTTAAGAGTCTGGGTATTTTTTTTGTTTAACTTCCAGAACATTCTTAGGGGTGTTTGACGTTTTTGGGGAATGGGACGGCTTGGTGGGAATACTAGAGGTCGTGATGGTAAGTCTGAAAACCGCTGCCAATACCTTAAGCAAGTTTTCGTTTGCATGGTGGAAACCCTGAGCCAAAAATTAGCCGCAGATTTCTTTAGAAAATAATGTAACACTCATTGTTAGTTTAGATACTCAGTTTAGGATTTCTATTTCATCCCGTGCGTGAAACATTATCGTTTCGCCCCTTGTATTTTTTTTACCTGGATGGAAGAGCATAATTTTTGCTTGTTTCGTACCTTGATGTTTATTATTTAAGTAAAAAGTGCTCAAAAAATGGATGAAATTAAAACAGATAAAAATTTGTAATAATTGTTTCAATGTATGTGATTACGAACGCGATAACGACATCGTTGGCACTTACATTGACGAAAGGAGAAGGTACAAAATATACTAACCAAGTAAAACTTGAACGTTGAACATAATCAGCTCATACCCTGCAGAATTTGTACCTATCGATACAGTTTAAATTGGCAAGTTTGAAGGCAAACTAGTAATTATATACGGAACTCTGAGTCTCTGAGAACATAAACTATGGGTGACCGAAGGTTCATGTAACCGTATATATGTAAATGCTTGGGTTAGATGGTTGTCTGTAGTTAATACACACGTGTAATGAAAAATTATGAAGCAGTTTCTACTGTGAAATTCCACCAACTTCCACAAATAGATATTACACCTATTATAAAATCAATTATATTTGTAGTTTACGAGCTAAATTACCTATTATCTAATCTAAAGTATTGCCAGTTACAACTAAGTAAATGCATAACTGAAATGACCAAGGTATATTATTAACATGCACTACCTTGAATGTTTATCAAATTTTTACTTAAATTTTACTAAGGCATTACAAAACTTGTTAGATACGTACTGTGTGGGTACATTTACACCTATTATGTTTATAGATTAAGTACATTTAAATCCAATCTGAAGAGGGGCTTTTATGTAATCATTTTAAGTTTGTAAAATAGAATTTTAAAAAACTATTTTAGATAATTATTTGGGTGATAGGCATTAACAAACTATTTTCAAGTTGTTTCGTGTTAATTAAATGCACTTTAAAGTCGATTTTTTCAAATGAATTACGGTAAAAAAATATATAAAAATTTAACATGCTGAAATTATTATTTTTTTTTGGTTTCATACAAACTTTCATTGTCTAATTTAAGGGCTTGGGTGGATAACAACTCCAAATTTTAGATTCTTTTTGTTGCTTGTGTACCAATAGTAGTTCACATACTAGATTTCAGTTTTCTGGGAAGTACCCAAACAATTTTAATGATCAGTCAGTGACGAAATCGCGATAGTTAGATATCAATAAAATGTAATGTATAAAAGCTATGCAATTGAAACTTTATATGTTTATTGAGTCCACTACTGACATGATATCGTGAGAATTTTGTTTATGTGCTATAATCAAAACCCAAGTTATGTGGGTTAAAAAAAAAAACGAAGCGCTTCAAGAAAAGGTGGTAGTGCCCTTACGCTTCGTTTGGCTCGTCTTGACGGGAACCGTGCCGTGCCCTCAGATTCGCCCAACTTGTAACAGAGGCTTTGCATTATAGAATTTATAAGAATTTCAAATCGCAGCAAGACATTTTCATCCCCCATTCTGCGCAGGTATACAGCGGACGCAAGTTACTTGTGTATGGTACTAACATACCCTAAATATTGATACGGGATGCAATTTACGTTTACTGAAACAATTATTTTCTTTGTACTCTCCCGAAGAAACGTGACGTGCGAATGGTCTAATCGATCCACATTTCTCCTACGTACTAGGGTTTTGATTGCGAGACGCCTACACAAGTACACTTGAAATTAATACGATTTCTAGTAGGTATGCACACAACATACCCGCTATTCGCAAACGGGTCGATGACCTTTAAAAATGCATGTACGATTTTTCTGTGAAAGCAATAACCGAAATTAGCAACTCTGAAACGAAAGTGAAAATGATGATTCTGTGTTAGTACCCGCTAATATAATATGAAGGAAATTGATTGCACTTACGATTAGGAAAGAGAAATGAACTTTCTTTTTTATTAAGTTTACACATATGTATATCTATATGTGTTGGTTAAATTTAGATCACAACTTTGTTACGTATGTTAATTAAATGATAATTATCGATCATATTGAACCATATATTAAGAAGAATCTCATAGTGGTAAGACAAAACTTAATTGACTTAAAAATCTGACGTTACCCATATTTTTAGAACGCATATACTTTTTAAATTAAAACTTAGCTAACCCTCTGTTGATAGGTTGATACAGTTTTATAAAGAGAAAAACTACTTTAAATTTCAAACAATTACAAAAGAACCATCCGTCAACATGATAATAACAAAAAAAAATGTTTATATGTATTTTCTTTTGACATTCAATAATTTCGTAAAAAGTGGAATTTTTCGTATTTTTGTCCTTTGTATTTACCTACTGCACTTAATTCACCAAAGGACTAATACAAAAGATGGGCCCAAACTTCAAAGTCCGCACTTATTCCTCTTAATAGAAATCTTACCGCTGTATATGATGAACTACAACAGCTTAACGCGTGACGTCATCCATTGGGGGAAAATATAGGGAACCGTTTTAGTCTAGTAGCCACGGGATATATATTTTGTAAAAAAATTTTTGATCGCGGATTTTTATTGAGGTTGTTAAGAAGAGCATTTATGCAAATTATTAACAGTGGAAAGTACTTGTTAATATTATTTGTTTAATATTAAAGTTTTGCAAAATGCGTTTTTTGACATTTCCTCTTTTGCGTAAAAAAAATGAAGACCTTTTGTGTAGAGAATTGGATTTTCCACAAAAAATTTTTTTACAGGAAAAAAAAAAGTAGTACTTAGTTTAAATACGGGCCTTCATATTATCGATGGTAAAGGTTAAAAAAAGCAACAGTTGGTTCTAATAAATACTGATCAATTAAATATTTATATCTGACCAAGATTGGTCTTTCGGAATTACACAAAATCTTGATTTTGCAGTCTAGAGTATCCAAAGTCCGAAATTAAGTCGACTCAGTACTTTGGTCACTTCAAAACATCCAATCTTGGGATTGAGCAAAACATTCTACCATTGACTGTTTTCGGCCTTTGCTCTCACCAGATAGGTACATACAGAAACTTGCCTGTTTGGTTTATTAAATTTTTTATATTGAAATCTTAAATAAAAAATATGTATATCAATAATTTTAAAATACCGAAAATTTGTTAACACAGAAAACTTAAAGGTTCATCGTGGTTGGTTTGAAAATCCTCTAAAAAGGTCCAAATATGAGAAATGCCCTAAATCTGCTATTTTTGTGAGACAAGACACGTTGTACTGCTGTTGGAGATTTTACTGTTGGCAGATATTGTAATAATTGTATTAAAAATTAGTTTAGTATGTTACCATTACAAATTATAATAATGGCGTAGGCAGGCAGTTTTTTGTTGATTACTATGCGTCATTAATATTCAATTGAATTATCAAAATCGTCTCGTTCTCTGCCGATGATTAATGACTGTTACAGGAGCAAGTTTTTTCAGTTACATATTACCATAATGACCCAGTATAAGGATTATTTATCGAAACTACCAACAATAATCAGTTATCCCAATATACAGGGTAACTGTTACCTATAACGGCTCCGTTCGTTACCGTTAAATAACCGTATGTGGCATTGTCTTTTTTTTTTGCGCAGAGCCAGAAACATATTTCATCAATTAGGGTGTGACTTGACACTGCACTATGCTAATGACGTTTGCATGGGTGGCTGTCCTTAGTTTATTCGGTCGAAAAACACACCTCAACGTCCACGAATAAATAATTAATAGTCACATATTCTTGTTTAGGATCCGGAATATTTATTTAACAATACACAGGAAAGTTAAGACAAACAATAACTTTCTAGGGATTGAGATCACGTAAATATTTATTATCGAATTTATGTTTTTCAAGTCTGTTTTTCCTCAGTTTTCCGCATAACCATTTACACTGCTCTCCACTCCCAGTGGTATTGGTAAATAGCCTTATTTAGTCTCCCCTTTATAATTAGAGAGAGTTTAGGTGCGATGACTTCAAAGGGATGAGCGCTAGCAGCAAAAATGTTGTACTTACTTATGACATCATCTATTTTTTTCTAACACATTGAGTAAAAGTGATTGCATGAGAGTTTTCCAGAAACGTAGTAGATTTGGAAGAATGCAAAATCTGAAAAGAAATGGCGGAAAATTTTTGCGAATATTTTGGAATATTAAACAGAGAAGAGTATTTAAAAATGCTAGAGAATGTTCTACAACATTCTTATATCGCCTGACATTTTAAAAAAAATTGTTTGGATTGTTCCAGACTCTTCAAAAATGATTTAGAGTATTCGAGAATGGACCAAAATGTTTCAGGATATTCTAGATTTTTCGAAAACGATATAGGCACAATATTTTGGATATATCTATAATGATTTCATTTATTTAAATTGGTCTAGAATTTTCTATATTTGTGGAGAATGATTTGGGATGTCGCTCCAGATTTTTCTGGAATATTCGACAATAACGTAGATCAGGCAAGTTTCAGATTTTTCAAGCTCGAAAATAATTTTAAGAGTTGTACATTTTTACAAAAAGATCCAAAACAATCCAGGATGATTGAGAATGTTTAAGAATCGAATCTACCGAATTCTAAGGTATAACAGTACACCTACTTATTAGATCTTGACTTCATGAATCGTGTGATTGCCAACTTAGACAACTTAATTGCCTAATTAATATTATTAAAATTAAAGTTACCTATGCCCAAAAAAAGACAGTAATAAAATTTCTTTTATCCAATTAGTTTTCTTTTACAATTGGTCTTGTTATTTAACGTTTAATTTCCTATCTGATTTACAAATCATTTAATTATCTACAAAGTACGTGTAATAAATACACTTTTTTATTATCGTTTTTTGTTCTTTGTTCAGGGCTATTGTGCTTTTTGTTGTTACTAACATGCCGATCTTGCTAGCATGTTCGGTGCTTATAAAATTAATTCTGTAAAACAACTCCGCTGCTACGTGTTTACGTAAATTAACTATGTCTACGCGTAAGAACTCTTGCATTTAAAAAGAAAATGAGGGAAGAAAAATTGCAGTATAAAACGTTTTCGTAGCCTCGATTAAGCTGTAGGTCCCAGGAGTTAGTAGTCTACCTGCATTTGTGTTATATTCGTTAATGGTGTTATTGCTTCTTTAAACTTGTGTCGTATTAGTAGTGAAGTGCGTTGCTATTGGTGTTTTTATTGTGAGACATACTGTGATATCTAACTATAATTTGTACCATGGGATTGAAATGTGGGTAACTATTTTATTTATTTTTTAACTATTTTTAGTTAAAATCAAAAGAATTGTTTTCTTATTAAATTTTCTAAACACTATTAGGTATAGTTACCTCAAAGAAATAATGGACTGACTTTTAAAGCACCTGTTCTATCTTTACTACCTTTTATTACACGCTGCAGGAGATCTTTTGGATGTCGAATAGTTACCACCTTGCAATAATCTAAACTCGGGCTAGACCACATATCTGAGGTACACAGCAGACTCATAGATAATATCCTATAGGCTGTGGTCTATTACCCTCGCTAACTTACATTTATAATGCCCTCCGGCTTCTACTAAAATTGTGAGGTAACTATACTTACGCTAATGCGTTGCTTTTCGTAGCTGTCCAAAGAATTGTTGAAGGTCATATGTATGTATTTGAATACGTTTTGTATCAGAAACTTTTGCACATAGCACAATATAATACATTCATCGATGATCATAGGTATATTACCATAGCTAATTTGGATATCAGTTATATAATAACATATATGCATATAAATACCTAAGCAAAAAAATCGGTAAATTACTGACCAGTTTCTACTTTTTTATGCGAACATGACTTTTGCGATCAGTATCGGTCATATTTTGATATGAAATATGTTAAAGTCTTACAAATATTGTTTTGTTTTCTAATTTTGTTGTTATTACTAAAATTAATTTACAAGTATGCCACCTGCTTAATTGAAAATAAATAAATTACTTTGGTTCGTTGTCTGGTCTGCAATTTTGCTGTATAAACAAATAAAATCATTAGTTTTCTTTGCATTGTTTAATTAATTTGTTTGCACAAAATTAATTTAAGTATTACTGAATACTGTAATTTAGAAGTAAGAAAAGTATTTCAAATAGAAATGAAGTAACAGTTTAATGGAGGTTTAGGAAACGTTAAAATTAATATAAAATGTGATCATTATAAAAAATGGCATTAAATATGAAATTTAAAACAGTGGCGGATCGTAGGTATTATTAGTTTTTCTTTATCTTTTGTCCCCCGTAAGCATCGTATGATACAAAAACGCTAAAAATTATGAAAAATGTTGTGATAAGGTACAAAGAGAGTATAAAAGTAAAAACAATTTATTAATGGTATAATGGTAAATACTACGGCGTATACAACAAAACAATTTATGTGACATTTTATTTTGTTTATCTTATACATCAGATAAACATGAAACAAATATGGGCACTAAGTAGAGTTGCTTTCAACAAAAAGAAATCACTTCTGCACCCGCTAACAATCGAAGCGTTTAAGCGAATAGTAAAAATACCGAAGAAAGGAAATAAATGAAAACGCATTAAAGAAAGTAATAGAGTGAAGGGCGCTGTAGAAGTGAATAAACGTGCAGACCCGACAGCTTCGAAAAAAAAATGTGATACGTCACGATAGGTTTTATTGTTATCTAAAACTGTGATATATATATATAAGAAAATAATAAAGGACCATTATTTGTAGAGAATTGAATTTTTTATAAAAATATTCTAGAGTGCACCCTTCTCTCTTCTACAGCTAAAAAGTTGGAACTTTTCAAATGCGCCTCAGTGCCACATTAGACCTTGCAGCGACCATTCGAAGCTCTCCAGTGCAGTTTTTTATTAAAAGGTAGAAAGATGGTGTCTGAGATTTTTCCGTATAAAGTTTTTTGCAACAGGGCAAGACTGTACCAGGTATCATGTGATGCTTCCCATTATAAATAATAATGATTCGTACGCAGACTGAAGATACGTCGACGCATGGACTAGTAATATATCATCGTCATCATACGAATTGATCATACGCACTACATATGAAATCACCTATTTAAACTGACGTTCCTAGTTTATACGTCCTAACAATCCGTCCTGATCATACACTCCGTATGAAACGGGACCTCTGTTTTTTGCGCCTCGTTAAAGCGTTAAAGGCGACTACAGTAAAATTTTTCAACCGAGACTTGAATTCGGTCAGATGTAGGAAGACCGAAGGGCTGTATTATTTAACCGACAGCCAATCACGTGCAACTTTCCTATCTGTATGCCGATACTTGCATATTTCATAGGCGCGTACTTGAAGGAAACAGCTAGAGTGCCTGCCCCTTCCAGCATTGTACCTACCTTCTTAGGGCGGGGTTTGCTGGTGCGCATCTAGTCGTTAAGTCTCGGTTGAAAATTTAACAGTACTCTTTTGCGTGAGAACGTAAAGGAGACGATACGAGGCGAGGTAATGCTGAACAAATGTCGCGTAAGTGCACCAATCAAATGTATATAGTATCGTTCGGCATCGCTTCGCCACATTAATCCGTTCACATTTGAACATGTTCGCCTCGTTCTCATTACGTCGTTCGCGTTAGCATGGAGATGTATAGCTTCCTTAAGGGGTAAGGGAGATAGATCGGTAAAACACCTTCTGAGACATGAGGGGCTATTTGAAGACAACTTATTGTTAGGGCAGAAATATGATATTAATGTTGCCAAAAGCCTCCTATTCATAATGCAAATACTATACCTGTAGTATTTTTATTGCGTATAACTAGGTACATTTGAAAGCTTTTTTATTTGGTAGTCAATTGAAATTGATCGTAGGAATGGGCGCGTTAAGTGGTTCCAAAAAATTCTTGATCCACGAGACCTTGAACTTGATGGCTTTTTTGTGAATCCGATCGTCAATATTAACAATGTAGTATTAGCATGTTTATGCTTGTATACATATTCATTTGTCTACAACAAATAAACACCGATAAGCAAATACGGTTGTTTTTATACGGACGCGTGTGTGCGTTTATTGCTCATTTGTTACATAACAACAAGATAAGTCGATGTTTCTTAAGAACCCAATCCGCTTGCGGTCAACCGTACAAATAATTCAGTAGCACAATTCAGCAGTTTTTGGCTATTCGGCTTCTTAAGTGTAGCCAAGGTATGAAAGGTTTGTGACATTGGTGGTCAAATACTTACCTACCTGTAGGCATTAAGAAATAGTTTATACAGCTTTTTATTGCTGATTTTAATATATTTGCGTATTTAAATTGTTGACTAAATGTAAACTAAATGGAAAAGACATGAAAAAGAACAAAAATAAATATGACGTATGCATTTCTCTTACATAGGTATACCATATATGTCATGCATTTTAATGATTGTATTGTTGTTGTTCAATAATGAACCATTGTTACATATTAATCTTAAATATCCATATACTGTGTGTTCATAAATTCTCAACAGTTGTCAACCCTTTGCACTATTTTTTTAACTCTTAACGATGTCATAAGCGAAGTGAAGGACATCAAACTTTACAGATCTATTAATGGTTCCAACGACGAAGTCCTCCAAAGTTGCCTAACATTTAACATTGACTGATATTGGTCAAGTGCTTGTTAAAATTATGAATCCAAGTTTTGTTTGCATGCACGTAAATGTGATTCTCGCAATCCATCATTTAGAACTAATAAGTTCTTATGACTGGTTATGAGGTGTTTCATGAATGAATTAGAAAATTGTCATGAATTCGAGACCATCAATTATTAGAGGTGTTTCACTGCTTTTGTTACCTATTTTACATAAGTAATATTAGCGAATTCGATGGGTGTTATGTCAATAATTCAATTTAAGGGAAGCATAGGAGCGGCTTTGATCACCGGTTTAGACACCACCCGTTTTTCCAGCCTCTTCAAAGCAATAAACTCTTCGACTCTCACGAAATTATAAGATATATTGTTGTTTCTCGTTTTCGTTCTAATTTATTGGTACTTAATTAACCAATTAAGGCGCGCCTTAATTTTTTACTGATAAGAGAATAAGAGAATGGGTGTTTATAAATGTACATATAGCCACACTCTCCCCTAATCTTTTCCAACACTTGCATCCTTGACATAATTTAAGGTTGGGTGGTTGGGGTTGTAAGTGTTTTAGGAGGTGGTGATGGCAGGAAGTGGGGCTTGTAGGGAGTCAAAAACTCACTACTACAACCTCAACCCCCTACAACCACCCACCATTCTCTTCAACAGTATTCATATTTTTTTTCAAAAATAGTAGTGTTCAAAAAGGTAAGGGTGGAGGGTGGGTGCGTGTAATTCATTGAAACCATTGATATTACATTTCAGAGCGTGGCAGAAGGATGGGTTAGGGTAGGTTAGATTAGGTTAGGTGTAATTAGTGATTTTACCTAAACTACCCTAAACCCTCCTCCTGCCACGCTTTTTTTGTATTCGAATTTTTATTCATAAAAACGTGTTTTCACCACCTTAAACCTGTATCTTAAAATCCTGTTTTTTTTTATATAACCCCATAAAATGTGTCTCCTCCACCATCAAATGTCTAATTCTACCCCGAAAATGGTTTCTAAAGGGTAATAAATTTTTCGCTTATTCAAATATACCTAAATGTTTTCAACATCATTATTTAATGCAGCTGAATTCAGTTTGTTTTCTTCTAAAATTAGTGAATGTAATTAAAACAGTTGTCCGATGCAACCTTGGAACTTTATTAATAGCAAAGCTGGTAAAAAAGGCTATACGATAATGAGAAACATTTCTGATGTCGTTTACAAAAAATCTTTTTTATTCGCATTTGTCGCAACAATTATTGTAAATTCAAGGCGATTTTGTTATTTATGATTTTGGTACAATTTGTCACCAAATCAAGGCTTTATTCATTTCGACTAAGTTGAATCCTTTTATATTAGAGACCTACTTTCGTATACATCAAATACCTTGCCTAATATGCGAAAAAAAATTATTCAGGGTCCATAATTTAGTATTTCCAATTTTATAGACCTTTTTGCGTTAAATTACCAGAAAATTTGCTTGCAAAGCGGCTGTGATGGGGAAACATATAGAACAACGAAATAATCAAGAAATATTTATTGTCATATTATTTTCAAAATGTCAGATCGTAAGTTAATGGGTAAACTGGAAATTCGTATGACATTTATTTAAAAGTTATATTACAGTAGATACTCTCGCTAGTGTGAACACAAAAAAACTGGACGTATTCATATTATCGAGACTGTTCACACTAAAGTGCGCAAAATTGTGCATATGCCATCTAAACTTACAGTCCAAAAAAAATGTATAGGTAAGCAGATTTACTGTATGAATTTTTAAATTTTATTTGTTAAAATAATATGTTTTTTAATCTAACCTTAAACTGGTTTTTACGAACAATACTATGTACTAATTAAATGATTCTCCTGCATGTTATTTACAGTATTACATTCGGGGAACCCCAGAATTGAACCAAAGGCAATAAAATCGCTTACAAGTGGACACAGAACAGTAAATGAGATTTTAAATTAACTGTTCATTCTATCGAGATTATAATTTGTTTACACTGCTGGGTGAAGGTATAGTTTATTATATCTGGCTGTTCATACTACTTGGAGGTTCACACGAACGGGTGTTCGCACTAGCGCTAGTCTACTGTAATAGTTTTAGAAAATAAAATGTAGGTGTAATAATTCGATTAAGAATTATTGTTTTTTCATAATCAACGAGCTGTAGCCCATACTATGAAGACTCCGTTTCGATTATTTTTTATTTAGGCATCGATTATACCGACTCCAATTAGTTGATTTATTGTTTTCTAATTGTTTTTATTTTTGTTAAAGCTTTTCAAATAATAAGCTATTTTGGTGAATAAAATATGAATTTATTAATTAAACGCAACAAGTTGAAGTACATTTCCAGAGGTAAAAAAATGGAGTGAAGTCCTTAGGAGGTGCAAATCGTTTTGTATGAACCCGCATATCACGTGAACTGACCGCTAAGAAAAACGTTCTAGAAAAATTAGTTAGCCGAATGGATATTGTTTTATAAACAAATGATAAACAAAGCATGTATAAGTTTTATCTTAACTAACCATTTGCTTTAACATTTTATAATTTTTGTAATAGTTCATTTTTGTTTTGTACGTTAACTTAAGTAAATAAGAGCCATGTTCGTCATTATTCTGTTTATACCGAATTAGTTACAAACATTTTTACCTTTGTGTTATATTGTAAAGATAAAAAAAGTTTTAAATGTTTCTTTATTCCACATTTTGAAAGAACGAAGTCGATTTAAATTTACATATGTAACATAACTTAAACAGTAAATGTTAATGGGGTTTGAAGAATAGCCTAGTAAATTGAACAGTAGATAGGTACTCATATTTGCAACGGTAAATAACTAAATTAATTTTCGTAACAATACCACTATAATAACAGTTTACAATTTCCTTGATGAACTAATTAATTACGTTACTAAATATATTATCGGCAATTCGTCACGTTCCATATTTGCAGGTATGTACGTTCTGTATTAGCACCTGTTCATTAACCAATTATTATTATTAATTAATAAATAATCAAACTGTGTCGTCGGCAATATAACCTTTCGTACACTACATATTATTTATTACTAACGTCCGAGAACTAAATGGTAACAAACAAAATGGCTGTAATGGTTATGATCGGAACTCCTTGACTTGTATCGTTTTGACCTTTCAACCGTGCGATCACCGGCTCTATTTTCATTCAAGGATGTAGCAAATAGTGTAATTGTTTCGGCAAATGCATTACAAGACTTACCGGCAATTGGCGTAATAATGTTTAACTATACGTTATCGTGGCGGTTATTACATTGAATTAAAACAGGGGAAAAGGTATAAATAATAATAGTTTTTTTTTTTTATAAAATAATTACTTAAAAACTGAGGGGTGAGTTTACTTCTTTATTTCTTTAACTAGTTGAACCCGTCCAAATTGGACGGTGGTCTATTGCATTTAAGAAATTGCAATCAGGGCGACCTTTTAATACCATAACCTCACTTTTTTTCCGAACTTCTTTCTAAATCATCTAAATCAGATGTATCTTTTTCATTTTCGAACTGCCTAAATAGTGTACACTACTTTAACTACAACAGCCTAACTATTTGTATTTACTATTTACAGCACATCTTGTTATTTCAAAGAGACTCATCCCTAAATATCACAACGAATTTTACACAACGCATTTACCATTTTGTTGCTTCAAAGATTTAATTCTTATTTATTACTGAAAAAGTTGATAATATTTAGCATTTTACTGTTTGTATATTATTTTTTTTTACATTTTTATTTGTTTTTGTGTTTAGCATGAGAACAATACAATGAATATTATTGCACAATTATGCCTCACATTTCATTTTCTCATGTCGTATATTTTATAAACGTCAAAATTCTAAGGCAACAATTTACATGTCCAAGTAATAATAATATAAGCAACCCATCTAGCCTAACGTAACCGCCCGTGCAATTGTTTCTTTAAAATCAGAAGTTGTCAAAATTGAGTTATACTTTTGACAAAGATAAAAGACTACATGCTGCTCTATTCTTAAATACAATAATAATATACTTAATAATAAATACCACTGAACGGGTTTTGAAACAGGTACAAACACCGTAGTGCATCATGTAGGAAAATTCAAATGTGTCTGATTTTGCTACGTTCTATCGTGAAGCTGTAGGTAAGTAGCAGTAAATAGGAGTAGACCAAGATCTAGCCCTGATTACTATTCACAAATACTTAGGGATGATGAGGTTATCGAGTGATACGAAGGTTGGCTCAGGGTAGAAAAGAAAAGCAGTCTCCAAAACTTATGAATCTGTGGTAATGGTGAAGATGTTTTTTGGAAAAAGTAGATTAACTAAGGATGCAATTGAAGTTAATTGAGAAGAAATCTTCAGTGACTGTAACAATAATAAATGAGCCTTTCATCTAATATACAGAAAATAAATAAACAGTAAACATAAACAACAGTTGGGCAGGGTAGATCTTTTTAAACTTGATAAGAAAAAAATGAGAGAAAATATAACAATATCAGATCCTTTCTTATGTTATTATTTTTGAAAATGTGCGTAATAGTTTAGTATGTTCTTCGTTTTATTTATTGTATTTCTCTAATAGCTTTCAAGAAAATATCGTTGGAATGTGTAATCAAAATCCTTATCTCATAAGGAATAATAACTAATCGCTAACGTCAATAAGATTGACTATTTAAAAAGTAAAACATATCACAATTGATGAATTGAATCCCGTTTAAGTAATAGGAGTTATTTTGTTATCCATCTTAATGCAAAAAACTGAAAACTTAAGCCATAATACATATATCAAATATTTCCTTATCAGAATAATTTATTGTTATCGATAAATCTATTGAAGGAATTTCCTGTTGTTTGGAAAAGGTAGGTAGGTAGGTACTGATTGAAGTTTTAAAAGCTATAACCTCTGTTGTTTAATATAAATAATGTAATAGACAAAAAAATTGTTTATCTAGCAATATTTTACGACCCCACTACACACTAATACAACAGCAACAACTATTGATTTGATTAGTTTAGTATATTTGCCGATTATTTATAACACCGTTTTTGGCATCAACATCTTGATCAACATTGAGAGTGAAATTTTTCAACCGAGACTTGAATTCGGTCAGATGTAGGAAGACCGAAGGGCTGTATTATTTAACCGACAGCCAATCACGTGCAACTTCCCTATCTGTATGCCGATACCTGCATATTTCATAGGCGTACTTGAAGGAAATAGCTCGAGTGCCTGCCCCTTCCTAGGACGGGGTTTTGCTGGTGCGCATCTAGTCGTTAAGTCTCGGTTGAAAATTTTTACAGTACTTATTTAATTTTACTTCGGTTTTACCTTACTTTTTAATGCTTCAACTTACCTTCAAGATTGTCATAAATTTTTAGTTTTCCGCTTTAAAAAAGTTTCTATTACTTTATCAGCATATGTAAGTGGTACGCAATTGCCGTATTCAGACATTGACCGAAATTCTACTCTAAACGAGTTGTGGACTTTTTTGTGACTAATTTACTGATGTTTGCAAAAAAATTCTATCGTCTTTTGTTTTCCAGTTATAAACAATTTTCGAGTTTTCGAAATATGTATATCCATATCTTGGGTGTCTGTTGTATTAGAAAAGAACAACTTTCACTTTCTTCGGGCACTTTTTTACATAGAATGCAGTGGCGTGTTGCTTCGTTTGGAATTTTATTTGATTCATTAAACATTTTTAATCTGAAAAAAAAATTAAAAATTTATCCCAAATATATAATATAATATATAATATAAAATATAAAACCGCTGGCTTCATGTTTTTATGAATTTGACTAAAAGGATTCGATTGCCAGATCGATTGCGCCGCTATGTGTAATGATCCTTAGCGTAAAATGTCAATAATAATTTTATTTTCGTACGTGATGATCTTATTGACATTCCGATGAAATTGATTATCTCCTTTTTTGGTTTCGATGTAGCCCAATAAAACGTCAGTAAAACTGATAAATGCCCGTATGTTTATGTTATTATTTATTTTTACTTGATCGTAAAATTGAACCTTACCATGAAAAGTACTCATTTCGACGGTACTTGACCAATTTTATTAAAGTACTTGACCAATTTCGGCCGATTGAACAAACACAATGTCGTGTCCTTTAAATAAATACAACTAAATTTTTCAAAAATTCTATTTATGCAATATCAAATAAAAAACATTTATTGAATGTCAATGGATATAATCGTTATTATTTAAGAAAATATTTATTTTGAGTCACCTTAAACACAAACTTTTTTTAACTACTTCTAATTTATAATCAACGAGGAGATACCACTATTTTTTCGAAATTTCTGTATGTTATACATCCGATCAGAACTCAATTTTTTTTCCAAGTTGATTTAGCTGGTAAACGAGAATAAAAAATTAAAAAGTTTAAGAAAGGTAAATTTTCTACGGAAAAAATCCCAGGTCAATGAGCCTTATTTCATCATTCTTAACTTCTTAAAATTGTTAGGTACAATTTCTACACTTTTTTTGCACAAATGACATTTTTCGCCCTCAAGAGTTAAAATTTCAAAATTAATTTATATTTGATATTTTCGAGTCCGAGGGTCAGAGTCCGCGTGAGGGGGGGGGATTATTCTTACCCACAAATCTCACCACCCCGTAAGTACTCCCCTGTATGCATCTTAATCATTTTCCAAGGGTGATCGTTGAAAATTAAGTCGAATTGTAATCTTAATCCAACAACAAACTTTTCACACCGCTGATTTTAAGAAAAGGTTTTTTCCTTATTTATCCTTTTAATGAAATGTAGACCGAGTAGTTGATCTAATCCCACAGTGGTGACGTTATCATAAAATCAAACTTAAATAAATTAAAAGTATTTGGGTTAAACTTTAATCCATTTGTCAACTTTATTAGTTTACCATGTTGTACAACAAATACAATTGTACGACTTTTGTAAACAACAATCTGGATTCATAATATACAGGGACAAATTGACACTCACATATTTTATTGTATATTGTTTTCTTTAAGTAGCGTCTAATAACATTGACCTTTATTTACGTACGCTTACTGATAAACAGGATATTATTATTACATGTCCTTAAAAATAAATGCACATCTGTATGTGTGTAATATGTGGACATTTAAACAAATAATGTAAATACATCCATGTGTTTAGTTGTTGACTTCTAGTTCCTTTTCGAAAACACTTTTTTAATAAAAATACGTCCATTATTATTTATAGTTAGTTCCGCTACCCACATTTCAACAATTTATGAAATGTTTTGAACGCGCAGTTATAAATATGTCCACAAATTGTCTGTGTAGATAAATTGCGATCCACTTTAAATTGTAGCTAATCCCCCACAAATGACGTTCACTTACCGTCTATAGTATATTACCTAGTAAGTATATTAATCTTGACTGCTTAACAAGTAGTTCTGCTTGGAGGATTTTCGAGCTGATGAGTACTAACGGGTTCAAAATCCACGTCTGTTTGTTTCGTCAGATAATCTTACAATTTCAGGAATTTCTATCAAATTCGTAATGACTCGGAAGAATTTCACTAACGGATTTTTTCGAAAATGCACCATACATTTTTTATGGGGTTTTAAAGATTTTACTGTTATTAACCACCTGTGTAAGAGCCACGCCTTAAAGATGCACATCCTAACCTAACCTAACTTATCCTAACTCCGCGCCCTTTATATTCCCAAAATTTCCCCTTTTTACAGCTTAATCCTTATGGATAAAAGGTTAGGTAAGGTTAAAAGGTTAAAAATGATTATAACTTCATAAAAAATGTATGGTGCTACTGCGCCAGAAAACCTTCGGGGGTTTTTCATGTCTGACCAAGGTCAACTAATGCTCAAAGTTGCACCCCCTAATCGGAACTGCACCCGGTATAGGAGTTGAGATATTCTTGTCTTATATCTGTTTATGGAATTGAATAATTTTTTTTTACTCCATAGTTAAATGTTTCCAGAAATTGTAACATTACGAAATTCTGAAATTTGCGTACTCATTGTACTATTCCATTTAATTCCACAATAACATGACGAAATTAAAAAAAAAAGAAAGCCTTATCAAGAGTGATTATTGTGCGCTAAAATAAAAAAAATAAAATTGACAAATGACATGTCAAATAGTATCTCTCTATTTTGAGACACGTATGTTTATATTTTGACGAAGTTAATAATGAAACTGGGTTGCATTGTTTTTTTTTGTCTGACGATGAGCACACATTGTACTTAATGATATAGTGACTCGTTAAATGAAAAATTTTAATTGATGATAAATCCGAGACAGGCTTTTATATTGTTTTTTTTTTTTAGATTATTATTTGTATTATATTTTTTTCTTTTCCCTTTCATATTGCTACTTTTACTGTTAAAACTCTATTTTACGTATTTATCATTAAATGAGAAAAGAATCGAAACATGATACACTTTGAATTAGAAAGGTTTAAGGGATTAATGAGTGTTCTTATAATCTCAGAAATTATATAGCATTATCATTCACGTCTGTTTATCGTCAGATATAAAATTTAGATTGTGTTAGTGACTGTAACGTGTACATATGTACTTTAAGGTGTGCATTAATTACTGAAAATTTGTTAAATTACAAAAGGAAGCAAACATAGAAGTCATCTTATCAGAATGTTACATGTTTGGTTAGTTGGTTGAATTTTGACTGAATTTACGTATCTTTTATTTGTTTTATTTATATTATTCATATTTACTTAAGAATGCGACAAATAAAACATATAGCTAACCGCAACTGAACCCCGAAGCTAGTTTATAAATGATGGAAAAGTTAATTTGCTGTTAAATTTTAATGCAAAAAATTCAGTTACCTACTAACTGTAGGTTAGCTTTTAATATACTTAGTGGTCAACCATTTTCAAATCAAAGTAAATAAGCTTTGTAACCCCCTCGCCCAATTTTTTTCCCTACTCTTAACGTTTACCTCATCCCCATTGGTGCTCTAGTAATTATTTACAAACATTATCACTGATATAAACATACTTAGTCTCTATGATAACAGTACAACATATTTAAAGCATTTTTTTAAACAAATAAACATTATTGATATTGATTAATTGTAAGGGCACTTGAATTACTTTGTTGTGCTTTGAATGTGTCAATTTTCTAAAATGCTAAAAATTACTGATCGTGAATTAGAAAGTCATATTAGAAGTAAGTAAGCAAACCATTTATAGACCACGGTACCTATAATGATAATTTTAAAATTTTCAATAAATTGTAGGCAAAACAAAATTGATTTAATTTTTATAGTAGTCTAATTTGTATTTTGGACCTTTCTAACCATTGAGCTAGAAGTCTGAATTGTGATGTCGTTTCTGAAATGAAGAATGTGATAATAATCAAACCAGTTTTGTTGTTAATGAATAAAAATATATCACACATTTGTTGGAATCAATAGCCTTCTTTTTATATCAAAAATACCAAATTAGGTTTTATTAAAAAAAAAAAAAATGTTGGACTGTAGGTAAGTTTATAGAAAATTCTCGAGTATTCTACAAAATTCAGGAATTTTGTCGAAAAGTTCCAGATTAAAACATTCCATTTCGTTGTCTTGAGTGTCCGCCAGCCATTAATCCACTTTACTTCTCAGCAACCTACTTCAAAATATTATGAATCATTTTCAAGCTTTTCATTATGAACAGTTTTGCATTACTCTCTTGACATAAATTTAAACAGTTATATAGATTTTTATTATTTACTATTTTTTGTGATTTGTTTAAATTGGATTTTACGTAGATATACTTCTTTATGTTCATATTTCCGTTGATTCTATTTTATTTGGTAGTACAGATGTCCAAATAAGAACATTAGACTTATAAATAAGCAATTATAGTTGCAATGTAAGTATATCATACAGAATTAGATGATCAAGAAAGATTCAGTACCACTTATATATGTACATATTGTTATGGATTTAGGCAACCTTTCAAACACGTGTGCAAAGTTGTGGACAGTCTCTGTGTCGTAATCTCTAGCAACTGTTTAGACTATTCGAGAAACTTCTAGTGGTTACTAGGCGACATCGAATAACTATAAATGGAGGGCGATCAATGAATTTGAGTCAGTTAGTCTTACGAGGAAGACTGCGAGTTAATGATTTTAAGTAGAGAAGAACGAGTTAGTAGTTTTGAGGAGAGAATTGTATTGTCAATATAATTGGGTTGTTATCGTTAATTTAGAGGAGTATTGTTTGTATTTGAGTCATGAGTAAATAAATAGTTTAGAAAAAGTCGTAACAATATGTTGTCTTCAATATAAACAAAAATACCGATAAACACATTTTAGATTCTAATCTTATTTATCAGTAATGTTGACATAGTTCTAGTCGAAGTCATGCGTCCGCAAAATGTTATCAACATCAAATTTACTCAATCTTATTTCGTAGATGGAATTCCTTTGGTATACATTAAATCTAATTATTACATCTAATTTAATTAACATCTAAGAGTAATGATCGTCAAATATGACAAAAAAAGTATGAGCAGAAAGAAGTGAATTAACATCATAATACACACTTGGTTTGTTAAAGCCCACTTTTCAGAAAAGTATTTTATAAAAGTGTTTACGTAATTCGGTACAGTCTTTCGAAATGTTCCAAAACAACGAATGATAAGTAGAGGTAACGTTGTATGAAGAAGAGAACAATAGAGTACGGTGCGCTGATAAGAACTTATGAGTTCGAAATCGCCATCCACGCATCTGAACATTTTGACAGAATGTTGACCAAGTACCTAATTAGCTTCTTAATTCCTTTTGTTTTTCGTTTTTCATCCCTAATTAGTATTTAGGTAGATACGTATGTATATTCGTGTGGTTGTAACTTATCTTTTCAATAGTAGCATTACACACCTTCGTCATTACAATCTAAGAACACCTGTGTTCGTGTGCTATACCTACAGCACAACGTGCTGTTCGCTTAATAACTGCAGCTGAAACAGGTTGTAAACAACCTTAACTGACCTATACGCTGATTTCTTACGCAGCTGTATTCCTTTCATTAAAGTGTCTTTAACTATGCGATGAATAATTTGAAACTCGAACGGGGATTCCTTCAGTTAATGAACGTAAATGACACCTGAGTAGGGATGCAATGTAGATAGCTTTAGCATCCACATTTTTCTATCACAAGCATGGCTGTTTGTTGCCTTTCCATGAACTAAAATTTGTTTCATATTTCGTGTCACCTACTTCACAAAAATAAATCCAATAACGTCATTTTCTTTATTTGTTTATCAAGTCTTAATGACTGAATTCCTTATAAATTTTTATCTATTTCAGTGAAAGGTGCTCACGATCAAATTCTGTTTTTTTACACTATTGCATTTTATAATTCGATGTTTTTAACGTCGACGTTATTTTTTCTCAAATGGTTTTCAATCTTTTAATCACAGATAAGAAATCGTAATCTATCTACTTATATTTATATAAAAAAATATCAGTTTTCCAAGACTGACTAGAAACAAGAGAAACAACTACTCCGAGGGCTAATACCCCTACCGGCATTGAATTACACTAATGAATCTGAGGACACATGTTAGACGTAGATAAAATAATCAAAAAAGACAGGTAAATTCCTGTAACGTCTAACTATTTAAGGATTACAAATCCCACATTTGGAACGGGTTCTATACAATAGACATAACGAACCATAAGCCATATCCTACAACCAGTTTCGACCTATTCGGTCTCATCAGGTAGGCGCTGGCAAAACACAAACTGCAAACTGTATAGAACGCGTTCCAAATGTGGGATTTGTAATCCTTAAATAGTTAGACGTTACAGGAATTTACCTGTTTTTTTTTATTATTTTATCAGTTTTCCTTTTACTGTGTTTTTTTTTTTGGGACGAATTCTAAAACGTTTTGATTTTTGTGCCATTAACGATTATGTTAAGTGCTAATAGAAAGGGAATGAAACCTACTCTATAGTGTTGTTATGTGTAATGGTTCGATCGGTTCTTCCCATATCATTTTTTTTTTATTTGGTACGTATTTTTATTAAGTATGATGGAACTTGTGAAGTTGCTGTGGCTGTGGAGATGTCAAATGTCAATTATTTGTAATAGACTGAGGGATTCCGCATCCGGCACTTGTTTTGCGGTATAAATAACTGATATCTCTACATCAATCCACAATTCGTTAAACAGTTCCCTGAAGATGCATACCGGAGCTAATGACGAAATGTTTGGCAGATTAGAACTAATCCGGAAATCATCAATTACAATTGAATGATTGCTTAAGTTCTGCAATGTTCGTAAAGGCGTTGTTAATTAATGTGTAATTTACAATTAGTCAATTTCATTTCTGCTTCTCATACAAACTTTAAAACATTGTTTTTAAAATGCGTTAACATTTGCTCCAGCAAAAAAAACTGTTACAATTAAAAAAAAATTCAATTAACGATATTATTAAAGAAAATATTAAATCCAAAAAATTTTTTCCCTAATTGCTTTATTTAAATCAAGCATTATATAATACGATTTATTTAACAGTCCACTTGATAACGCTACTGTGCAGCGAAACAATTATCGTGGAATCAAAATATATTGTGGAAATTTATGTTTCCGTGTTTTATTTATTCAAAGAGATTTTGAATTTTCGCCAATTAAATACCGAATCCATTATATATTTATTATACATACAAACAATTTAATAGAACGAATATTAAATCATGATCTATAATCTAGATAAAGCAATTCGGGAACAATTTTTGTGTTTAATATTTTCGTTAGTAGGTACCTATATTTCATTATTATTATTTTTCTAAACAAGAAAATGAACTTCAGCTGACGCAAAATAATTAATTTAATGAATAAAAGGATGTTTCTATTTCACAATTATGATTCTTACTTCAATAATTTTGATGGTCCTATTGTTCATAAATTTCTTTAAATATTTTTCTTGTCGTAGTTGCAATAGCTCACTCGGTGGACATTCATTCATGCATACTTTATGTATCAAGAGCGAATAGATAATACAATTTCCGGTAATTAGTTGATAATATCTTAATGTCATGCTTGACAAGACTACCTGCGTTGCGAATCAAAGTATCAACCATAACATTGAAATAACGTGCCTGCGCTCGTTCTATTCGTTAGGAAAATTTCGCATCCTTGGCAAAGGCGTCTGTATTGTATATGGAATTTTCAGCATAGCGATTGATTAAAATTGTGGTAATTGTGCACATATTAAACAATGTCAAATAAATCATGCACTTAACAATTAATTTGTCGGACTCGCAACTTAATAGTATAGAATCTGCCAAGAAAAATTTACCATGCTGCATTCTTATGCTAATCGCATGATTGCGGATGTTAATTTTAAATCCACAATAAAACTCTCAGTAAACGTTCATAATCGAGTAACTTTTAATACCCACATCTAAACAATTAATTTGGATTAACTCATTTAAACGTGATTTTGTATCTATCGTTTTCTATTCAGAAATATTTTGATATTATAATTTTTGGTAAACCTATTTGTAGGCGCATATAACTAAAATAAAAATAAAATAAACTTGTACTGTTAAATTTTTCGACCGAGACTTAACGACTAGATGCGCACCAGCAAACCCCGCCCTAAGAAGATAGGTACAATGTTGGAAGGGGCAGGCACTCTAGCTATTTCCTTCAAGAACGCCTATGAAATATATCGGCACACAGATAGGGAAGTTGCACGTGATTGGCTGTCGGTTAAATAATACAGCCCTTTGGTCTTCCTACATCTGACCGACTTCAAGTGCCGGTTCAGAAATTTTACTTTATAGTTCATATTGTCTTCATCAACTTCAACCCAATTTTTGTCAATAAAAATCACAGTTGTATCATCAGTGAAACAGATAATTGGATCTTCAGGAATAATACAGTTGCATTCATTTAATATATAAAGTAAACAAACAGTAAGGGTTCCAGTATAGTACCTTGAGGAACGCCAGCTTTGACATTATTCTTACCTCTAATCCATTCATCTATTTTTACACACTGAGGAACTGAGTTCGTCGTTTAAGTAGCTTGTGGTCATTTCCCCTGAAATCGTAATAAATAGTAAGTTTAATTTATTAAGCAAAATATTGCAATTTTCTGTATCAATTAACATTGATATTTTCAATAAAAAGCTGAAACAACTGACTAAATAGAACGCAATTCTTTATGCAGAAAAAGTAGGTGAATCGCAACTAACAACTGAAATTAAAATTATTTGTTTTAATGTTGAAACCCCACATCAGTGGCGTAACTACCATGAGACAAGTGAGCGTTGGGCCCCCTAGCTTGAGAGGCTTAATCGTTCACTCTTTCTTGTTAAAAAGAGAAATATGCAAACAATTCTAACAATTGTAGTTTTATTTAACCGAATCTAGGAACATTTTTCTGAAAAGCAAAAATTATTCTTGTTTCATTTGTATTTAAGATTTGTGACCGATATATTTTGCTTGATGGGGGCCAAAAAAATCTAGTTACGCCACTGAACCCTATTAATACTGCAGATATTAGGATTACATTATCATTTTATATATTCATCAGAAATATCAATAATGACTTGGAAAATTACTTCAAAATTTAATCTAAGTAATTATATTATGTATTTACAAAACAGAATGATCTCCATCTCCTTGACATCAAAAACACTAAATAAACTGCTGTTACTTACAAATAATGTTCAAGCATTTTATGCAAATAGTGTCATTGTAAGCAGAATATTATAATTTATGAAATTCAAAAAAATTATTGTTAAATGATTTTAATAAAAAAGTGAGCAGAATTAGTACAGCATACTGAGAGAACTTTCCACGCTAGAGCATAAAAAAAAAGAATTCTTGGAAGCGTGTTATTTTCTTAGATGAGTAAATACTGTAATACTTTCAAGTTGAACAGTATCAAAAAACCTTTGGAATTTAAAAAAGAAAATTTATTTATTTAGTTCTATTAGAATGGAAAATCTAAATTTATTAATGGTAGAAAATAAATATATCTACAAAGTTAATGTTCAAATTAAAAGAAATTCTAGGTATCTATCTTACAAATAGATGGAGCTTGTAATAAATTACAGTTATACAGTCAAAGCCGTTTACAACGACATCGCTTAAAACGACATACCGGATATATCGACCAAAATCATAGGTGCCGGCTGAGAGCTATATGATCGTCGTATAAAATATACCGTTTTTTACGACATGCCACATTTAATAATATCCTATAATATAATGGGAGAATTATATCTGTTAGAACGACCAGCATATTAACCTGTTAACAATTTGAATAGGTAACAGAATCAAGATCTGGGACATAATAATGGCAATTAAGATAGCAAAGGTAAACAAATACGTTTTGAGTCATGACCATCGTGAGACAAGGCCTGCACGCTGTCCATGAGCCTACTATTATAGTAGGCTCACACACAGGATAGGTTGTTGCGTAATCAACGCGCAGGCCTTGTCTCACGATGGTAACGTTCGTGTCAATTCTCAGGAACAAAATAGACGTGCATGCAGTATAATCAAAAGCCACTATCTCATACCTATTCAGTTAGTTTGTTACTTAAATGTACAGCAAAACATATTTTATACATGAATATATGTATTTGTCGTATTTATCTCTATGGATTTATATGTAACTACACATTCAATAATACTAAATAAAAAATTATTTTCTACATTGAAAACATCACTGGTTATTACGACTATCGGTTTTAACGACCTTCGATGTCGTTATAACCGGTTTTGACTAAAATTTTTGCAAGGAATTAAATTGTATTCTGCTTTCCCATTTATTTCCCCCAAATTATCTTACACAGAAAAATATATTTTTTTCTGCCACCTGTTGATAAATAAAAATAGATTATTCACAGACTTTACATTTCCTTATTGGCTTAAACTTTTCTATTTGACATGTAGCTATTTTTAGACCATTTGGGTTACGATAATAGACTGCTTTATCACAGACAGCTATAATTATTGTACAAAAATTATTATTTCGTTGAGAAATCAGTATCTTCTTCTTTAGTGCATGTGTACTCGTTTAAGTAAATACGTAAATATTGAAGCGATGAGATAATAAAATAAAACATTTGGAATTTTACCTCCCGTTTTCAATGGGACTCCCTTTTCCCCAATCTCTTCATCTGTCAACTTCTGTTCCTTCCCATTTTTATCTAATTTGAAGTAGGCATAAAAGACATAATTTTAATGAATTATTGAATTGAATGTATTATACAAAAATGAATAATAACAATAATAATAATGTTGAGTAAATTTTATTGTAATAATATGACTAAAAAAGTACACCGGTTTTTTTAAAAAAAGAAATCACAATTGTATAAATATTAAGTGATTTTGAACTTCTTGTTTTTATTAATGTTAATATAATAACTCAATTTTATAGTGTTAGAGATCCGTTATATTCTGGCTTTTTTTCATTTTCGTGTTTGAGTTCTGAAAAGGTTACTAACATCCCAAAAGATGGTGTTAATAATTGCAGAAGAGTTGTTTTTTGAAAGTTGCTAATTTATGAAAAGGTTCGATGATAATTTGCTTAAATTTAAATTGTCACAATTTATTACCATGTCAATTACCTAAACATATTCGCAACTTTGAGATATGGTAAAATATTCAAATTTATTGCGATTTTGGTCAAAACACGTTAAGCAGGTGTATTTCAGTAAATAATAGTAGATAAACGATATGGGGTTTTTATGTAATAAATCCAAGAATTAATTGTCTTTTAAACGTATTATCTGTCGTGTGAGTGATTGCATGTGGATGATTCCATCAACGACATACGATATCACAGACAAAAGACAGATAATATTTATAATGAGCTATATAGAATGAATAAGTGGCATGTATTATTTAAGTCGACTATGATGACAAAATGCAATTAATTAGATGTCAATCTAATGAAAGATGGTCTGTTACCTAACAGTAAAATGGTATATTTTATTTGACATTACAGTTTAAAATGTTTAACAATAATGACTTTATAATACTCCATTATTACATAAAATTTAATTAAAAAACAGTAGAACCTAAGCAACTAAGATGTATTGAAAATATGTATGTATGTATACCTATACTTACTGAATCCATTTTTTTTTATATTGAATTGAATTTCCTACAAGACAAGTCTAGACAGTACGCCTCTAATTATAAATATCTTTTACAGATAAAAAATGCAGCGCTTCAAATATGTCTCAGCGCCACGTAAGACATTAAGGCGCTGCAGTTTTTAACCATAAAAGATAGAGGGGTGCTGTCAGGAACTTTTTTGTAGATAATTTAATTTTCTACTAGGGGTCTGCATATTTTTTTGTATTTATCACGGTTTTCGCTACGTAAGTGTTGAAAATTTAAAAAAATGCATTTCGAAGTGGTCAAGTTTTGTGTCTCGATGGTAACAGTTAAACACTACGGTGCAACTGTATCGAGTTCGCAAGTTTTTTGAGTACGTGTTGTTAGCGTCGTGCTGTTAGCGCCGCGACCCTTTTGCGTGGAATTATCACCGCGAAGGAAGCAGGTAAAATTATATCGTGCATTTAGCGCCGCGAGTATGCCATTGGTATATAACGTAAGCCTATGTATAATGCTTTTGTTTAATATTTTACAATAAGTTTATCGTTTATGTTTGTATTCCGTTTTCGTATGATATTATCTTAAACACAAATTTTTACTTTTCTTCAAACTTTAATCCAGGCTTAGAACCGGCACTTAAGTAAACAGTAAGTAGAGAGTAGTTGATTATCGTTTATGAGCTTAGAAAATTTCTTTAGGATAAATATTATGTCGTTTAATATTGTCAGAATAAGTTATTGCGTTAGATACATTTAAAACTATTTAGTGTAATAATTTGTGTTTAAAATATCACACGAAAATGCAGTGTACAATAAACTCAATTGTTAAATTAAACGAAGCTTCAATTATAATTATACAGTATATTAATACTTTAATAACAGATTCTTAAACACAAGTTACAACTCCTAACTTTGGCCGTCAATAATCGAATCCCCTGTTCCCGTAGCTCTTCCTCGTCCGAGGTTGATTGCCGATGCCTTCCCGCGTCCCGTCGCAGGAACCGTCTCAAGTTTCTAACACTGTGCGTTATTACGGTTCATGGGCGACTCGGGTTGACGCTAACACAATATAAAATATTAAATAAAAGCATTGTGGTTTGTACTCGCGGCGCTAAATGCACGATATAATTTTACCTGCTTCCTTCGCGGCGCTAACTGCACGGCGCTAACAACACGATACCATATTTTTAAACCGCAACACATTTTCGCTCCTCATTAAACGCAGATATACATTGAACACAATTTACGTACAGGGTAATAATACCCTATCAGGAATTTACCCTAAAATGTTAATCCGGGACGCAATTTACGTTTACTGGTTAAAGCCTTTTCGAAAGTGATTTGGACAATGATGACCTTGTCGTTAGCCCTCTTTTGTCGTAAAAGAACATTTTTTTCTATAGTTCCGTATGGTGAAAGTAAACAGATTGCGTAATGTGCAATGAATAACTCAGTAAATTCTGACATTTGTCAAAGTGAAATTGGAGTTCACGAGCCTCTTGTATGCCAGTTAACCGACACGGTGACATTAAGTAAAACCAAACGAAAATGAATTTGTAAAATACATATTCATGCTCATGATTCGGATTTCCTTTTTAAGAATGTTGGTTATGCTTTTTCATTCGTTTCATTTGTGCAACATTACTAAACATTTATGAGGACTGCACCTATGGTTTTTTAACAAAAGAGAAATTGTTTAAATTATGTACACGTATTTATGTTCAATATTTTTTATTTAAACAGTAAAAAATTAGGTATAATTGACCCGGAAAGTTTCTATTACCAATGTTTACGTACCTACCTGGTATACATAACTCATCAGTTATGACGTTATGAGATAAAATATATTGTAAGATTCGACCGTAAGTTTTGCTCATCGCTAGGTTAATATCTAATAACATCGATCAATGTTGACCTGATGATGACCGAAATTCATATTGGAGGTAGAAACATGAGTAAAGGGAGAAAGAGGAAGAACTAGTTTGGATTACTGTTTGCAATTAATCAAGCATGTTATAAGTTTTATTTTGAGAGGAATACGAGTATTGGCTCTGGTTAGGATTAACTAAAGATGCGTGTCCAATTGGTCATGTGGACAGTATGCGGACTTGGTAAATATCTTGAAAAAAGTAACCAATGTCAAGTTTGTTTACTCGTTTTTCTTTCTAATCGTATAATTAACCTACTTAAGCCGTTACGACTTCCTTTTCTCGAGTTTGTTTATTCAGTAATTGTCCATTCTCTTGACATTACAAACAAAAATTATTGGTCTGTAAACAACCAAATAAGCTCGTTAATCTTCAAGAATTTCATCGAAAGTTTAATTCGTTATGCATTTCTCTTTTGATATTTGGATATCGCCTTTAAGTTTTGAAATGTATGAGAAAAAAGCATACAATAAAAACGTTTTCTTATTAGGATTAGGCAATATTTAAGAGTACAATTGCTGACTGCAAAAAAATATTAGGAATCAAGAACATTGAAAGTTCAAAAGGAAAATGGTGTAGTCAGGATCAATCCTGGAGGATTATTAATTATCGATACACCGATATTTTTATCCAGGACTAGTCAGGACCTCCTTAACATTTCCTTACCTTAATTGATGGTGCTGTAACCTAACTTAACCATAACCATCTTCTTCTAGGATTGTCACTGCCTTAATTACTTTACGTTTCAGATTAAAATTTGGAGGGCTTTCCTGGTATATTGACCTTTTAAGGGAGCTTCTAGAGTACTGCACTCTTTGACTCGTTTAAGTCAAACAAGTGCTCCCCAGGACTTTCTTTGTGTAGCATATTTGAGTAAGTTTAAATAAAGACTCAAAGAGATTGCAAAAGCATTATAAAATGCGATCTTTATAGCGAAAAATAATCTCATTTAATTAAAAATAATGCACTTAATTTTTTCATTAATTATTAAGTACGCTAGAGAAGAATTCTGTTTTTTTAACAGCTACCTACGTACAGTACCTTCAAAAATGTCCAAGAGCCACACGTGATCTCCATGTTTAGGTAACCAACAATACAGAAAATAAATTCAAATATCCCTAGATGATTTCTAAAAAATTCCAGTGGTGGCGTGGCGAAAAAGCAAGAAGAACTATTTTATTATCATTAACCGAACATAACCAAAACTTACAAGCACGACATTGACATTTAGTTGACTGGTGACAGTAATTTTATTAATCAACCTGTAATCAGATTCTGTGCGCCAACCCCAAATCAACAATTACACCATAGGTTACTAAAAACTTGTTCACGTGGCTCTCGGACATTTATGAGAACACTGTATTTGTATACCTCTTTTTTTTTTAAAAACCCCTATTTGGTTTCTTTGTTCCTAATATGTAAAGATTTTCAAGAAGTGGACTGTAAAATCAAATGAAACAAACATTAATAAACCGGCGTTTTTACATATATGTCATATAAATTATAGGCACAGGCTTTGTATAAAAAATATCAGATAAAGTTGCGGAAAAATACATTTATTTCATATATTGCAACAAAAATTTACAGCAAAATACAGTCCACAGCGTCAACACACTTTTGCTAACGGCTTTTTCACGACTCGAAGTTTCTACTATGTGGATTTTAAAAGATTATTAACGGCAAGCTTCTTAAGGTCCCATAATGGTATTTTTTAAGGGATTATTTTATTTATGGGAGTAGAGAAAAGTCTGCTGCGTCTAAGTCGGAGTTGTAGGGGGTTGGAAAATCATCACAACGCGGTTTTGCTCCAGATAGTCAGTCTCCTTGGAACACTTTCGACAAAGAAAATCCAAATAGAAAGCCATGCTCATTATTTCCTTCGATGCCAAAGGGGTGGTTCACTACGATTTTGTTCTCGGGGGGGCCAGATCATGAATGGTGCTTTTTATTTTCTTTTACTCCTACCCATTACTTCTAACTGAACCTGTGATAATCTATCCGACTACTTGATTCTCTAAATCCCTTACTGTCTAGACTTGGCCCTAGCTAAAGTTTTTATATTCTTAAAAGGTAAATCTTCCCTCTGAGGATATAACCATGGGACTCCAATTCTATGAAAACGTAATACAGGAGATTCGCGCTAGTGCGAACACCCAGATGGAATACAGTATACACCCAGTAGTGTGAACAAATTATAATCACCATAGTATGAACAGTTAATTTAATTTAAACTCTCATTTACTGTTCTGTGTCCACTTGTAAGCAATTTTCTTGTCTTTGGTTCAACTCTGGTGTTCCCTGAATATAGTACCTACTGTCAACAGCATGCAGGGGAATCATTTAATTTGTACATAGCATTGTTCTGAAGAATCATGTAAAAACAACGTTTTCACCTCTTTATGAAAAGTCAAAAGTTCTAGATTAGCAGCAAGATGTTAGAATAAAAAAAATATCTAAGAAATACAGAATTGCCGAATGTACCATTTGTTTCAAAATAAAAAAAAAGTTAACAGCAGTTGTGAGCCAGTATATTAAGTCAAATAAAATTTAAAAAAACGCACTTTAAAAGAAGCCGAATATCCAAAGATGGAAAATGTCCTCGATAAATGGTTTCTTATTCAAAAAGAAATAAATTTGACTGTAACAGGAAAGATCTTTAAACAAAAAGTCATCTAAACCAAAACCATCAAACACAAGCGATGAATGGTTGCAAAAGTTTAAGGTTAGATTAAAATACATATTATATTAATAAATAAAATTAAAAGTTTATATAATAATTATTATTATACATTTTTTTTTTGAACTGTAAGTATGAATGAATGGCTTAGAAGAGATATTGCTTTCTTCAATTTACACAATTTTGCATAATTTATTATACCTTCGATGGTGTGAACAGTCTCGGTAATACGAATACGTCCGGTTTTTTTGTGTTCACACTAGCGCGACTCGCCGTTATTAAAAGTTCTCCTAAATTTTTCTAGACAGTTTTTATGTACATAGATAGACTATTTCAGGTATTTTTCCATCATTTAGTGTTAAATATCTGTAAACACCGTTTCTACATGTATTTAGGGATTTGCTTTGCTGAACAAACAAGAACAAAAGTTTTTTTGTAGATAATAACTGCTTTAACTGATCAGTGATCACTAATAGTTATTACCTACTGCTGGTGTTTTTGTTTACCAAAATGTGTAAAATAGTTATAAAACTTAAAACACTTAGCTTTGGATGTTTCTATTTACAGATTTGTTGGTTTACATGTATGTGTGTGTCTGCTGACACTTTTTATCGCTGGTATGTTAAAAATTTCTTTAAATACACAGAAAAGCATAACGTCATGTGTGTGTAGTATCGCTTGTTACGAAATACTTGAGTATTAGATTATCAAACTTATTTAGTTCAAAGGACGTAAATTTTAGTGAGTAGGTACAATAAAAATTTAGGAATAACATGAATGGGCATAATTAAGAATAACATAAAAAACAAACACTTCCAGCAAAGTGCTTATTTGTTTCTATTATTTTTAAAAATGACGTAGGCCAGTAAACTACCCCAGATGGAAGGTGAAATGCCATTTAATCTGTCGAAAAGTCTTAAGCGCGCTGACGAGAACTAACAATTTTGTGATACACATGTACGTTTCTGTGTGCAAATACACGTCTAACCTTTTTGAAAATTTTGTAATAAATGTATATCTTTGTGTAATTTGACGTAATATTTTCTACCCGTTTTATTCAAATTCAAAACCGAACTCTAATAGTGATTACATTGAACAGGAACTATTGAAACTTGATATAAATTCCAATCAGTGTGCATAGAAATAATATTTTAAACTGGGTTCATGTTGGTTCATGCCTTGATGAAGCTTGATTCATGTCTACTAATCGTTTCTGTGTTCAGTTCAATTGCATTGCAAGGTTAATAATTCCAAAATGAGAAACAAAAAAAAAAAAACAACGGACTACCTGAATTATTTTTAATAATTGAGAAGAAGTAAAAAAAATAATCCATTAGGTTTTCTTATGCGTGACTACGACGTTGCTTGGTAGTAAATTGCCAATCGAAAGTGTTCGACCGTCATAGAGGCTAATTAACACTCATTCAATGAACGAAAATGAAAGTTAGCACATATGCAAATCGATTTATTGTATGCATAACGACTTATTTGCCGAATTACACTTTGTCGCCCATATTTCTTATTTATGCAATTCATTTACACGTTAAGTAAATTTATTATTAATGTACAGCATTGTCATTCTAATTATTTATTTTATCCAATATCTAATAAGTACACGAAGCGTTAAAGATATAAATTTACGTGTCTATGAGCAATTAAAAAAGCTACTGTAAAATTATTGATATTATGTATATGGTCAATTATTCAACGACGTACGGTATATATTATATATGTACTGAGAAATTTTCAACCGAGGCTTAACGACTAGATGCGCACCAGCAAACCCCGTTCTAAGAAGGTAGGTACAATGTTGGAAGGAGCAGGCACTCTGTCTATTTCCTTCAAGTACGCCTATGAAATATGCAGGCATCGGCATTCAGATAGGGAAATTGCACGTGATTGGCTGTCGATTAAATACAGTAGAACCTTGATAACTTAAACTTCGATAACTTAATAACCTCTATAAATTCATAAAATTTTGTGTTCCCTTCCCCTTGGAGGCTAAAACCTCTTTTACTTAAAATACAAACCCTCTGTAACTTAAACGAATAATTTGGGCATCGCATCTCAGTAACTCAAAGTTGTAACGACGACGACCTTTGTAACTTCAATGATCTATCAACGAGTCATTTTAAATGACATGCGCAAACAAAAAAGGTGGGCCTGAAAGTGTGAATTGTTTGAAACAAAAAAAAATTACCGACTTTTTTATGTAGAATAAAATACATAAACTTCAATAAAGTGCGTATGTATTAACATTTCAAAGTTTCATTTGCATTTAGCCTAGCTCGCCTATCTCTATAATTCCTAAACAAAGCTCATAAACGAACCTCTGTAAGTAAAAATATAAAGCAATAAAAACTCCTTAACTTAAACCCTTAGTAAGTAAAAACCTCAATAACTCAAATTATCTAACGCTTCCCTTGGTCTTTATCTTATCGAGGTTCTACTGTAGTAGAGCCCTTCGGTCTTCTTACATCTGACCGAATTTAAGTCTCGGTTGAAAAATTTCACTATACTTCTTCATCCCACAACTGCGAAACATACAGTATGTTACGTAGTAAGTTATAGCTATAACTTACACTTACCCAAGCTGACTATAACTGACAAGCGTATTGAGCCGGAGCTGAAAATCGGAAGGGAGCCGGAATAGTGTGACGATACCACTTGGAGCAATAGCGGCCCAGAGTCTAATTGGAAGGGTACATGATATGATTATGCGTCTCGCCCTTAAGTGTTAACCTTTCTGAACACGTAAAGACGGTCGAAGGCTCCAGACTAAATATGCATTTCTGTAATAAGAGGGAATGTACGAAGCTCTCTCGTGTTAGTAGTGTAGCTTCTGGATAGGGCTGTCTGACATATTGGATGCTCTGGGCACTTAAAGGCGATGGGGCGGGCCCCTATGACTGACTTTTTAAAAGACGGCCCTGCTTCAGGAAATAGCTGATTTTATTCATTTCTCTCTTTGCTTTTGTGGTCGATTCAACTTCAGGATTATACAGCGGTTGAGTAAATAGAATTTAATTGAAGAAAATTTATCTATTTCTTTCTAACGTAATTGTTGATGATTTTTTGGTAGTTTAGTCACTTTCTTCGTACTCTAAAAGCTCACACCCTTCCCTTACTTATCTTATTCTCCATTGCACTTATCACACTGTGGAAGCTGTTAACTAATAAATATCACAACGTGTTCAGCTAATGTATAGTATAGTATAATACATGAGCGTCAACTCTTTTCCTGTTATGTACTGGCTGCGTTTTTTGCTTGATCACCAAAAGTCAGCCACTATAACAGTAGTAGTAGGCACAACGCGTTATCATCGAGAAATTGGAAGGCCTGGCAGCTTACGCTTGACGTCATTCTTGGGTTCGACGTGCGGAACTTATTTAACCTAGTCGTCGAAGAAATGGATCGTTGAATCGACCAATTTCCCCAAGTATCAATTCAAAGATTCGGTTTGTACAAAGGTCTTTTCCAGTTGTTCTCACTGTGATGTTAATAAGAGCCACCTAACTAACAACATTTACATATTCAACTTCTCGTAGTTCAAAGTCCACTATATCAACTATTATTATAATGTGTAGGAATTCCCGTCATATGTTCGATATAATATTTACATTCTACTCACCGCGTATCTACATGATAAAATGGTAATTCTCTTGAAAAAGAGCATGGTACCTACTCCAAGATAAATGTCCCGAAGATTTCTGGAAAATCCGCTGTAAACTTGTTATACCTGCTTAAGCTACTGATTATTTTTTATTTAGATCGTTGTCTTCCACGAAAGAATAAGATGCACGAATGTCGAGTGGGTTTTTATTTACAGGTACAATTAAAAAAAATGGCAGAATGTTAAAAATATACTTAATTTTTCATACTTTATTTTATAATAAACAATACTACTATTGAATTAGTTAATTTAGCGTATCAATGAGAAGCATTTATTAGAGACGTGTAAAACTAAAAAATTTTCCAAAAAACTAATAATTTTGCTACGAAAGCAATTGGTGGTTACAAATCTCATCAATTGATGCATTTAAAATGTAAAATGTGAATTCTTGTATTTCAGTAACTACTTTTTGAATTATAGAAACCATTTTTAGTTTTCAAAAACTTTTTGTACTTCTCCATAATTTGTTTCTATTTGTTTTTTCTTTTTTTGAAAAGAAGCATATAGGAAATACGTTATTATGCCAGACCACCCTGTGGTGCCTGTTTATCATAATAAAGTAATATAAAAATTCTGGTCGCAGGCAACATTAAATACCTTCACCGCTATTGGCAACAGATTCAGCAACAGCTGCTGCGATGAAATGAGGCGGCAGTCAGTCTTGTATGTATTAAAGAACGCGGAATGCAACGTTTTATTTCTTCATGTTTCATCGGTGCACATCAATTGGTATCCGAAAACATCTGGAAGCTTCTTATTACCTCATGTGTTTTACCTCACATAATAAAGGGCCTCAAGTACGAGGTCACTAAAAGGTTTTAATGAAGTCCTACATTGCATTCCTAAATTAGAACAGAAAAACTAATTAACTAAACCTATTTTAGAATTTAGACGATATTCAGCTTTAGTGTACTTAAATTAGTAATAAGTTACAGATAATATGAAACAACCGTCATCTGTGGCGTTTTCATAGAAAATGTATTTTAAATACCTAGAACTTAAGAACACCCTTAGGTAAGGATTTTTAAACTTGTTAAACGTAACCTCCACATAAAAAACGTGCATTCTGTTGAAATCACCAAACGTTGATCATGATTTCGAACTTAGTATATCTTACAAAGTATAGATACATTATTAAATTGAATCTTCTGCTTTACAGGTTAGGTTAGGTTAGGTTTACAGGTAACCTTAACACAGTCGGGCAAGTAACTGGCATCTATGGCGATTTGTTAAAAATATAATAACTAAGGCGCCCTGATTAGAAGTGATAAATTCGAAGACGCGATTCATGTTTGGTGGTTTTGACGAAATGCTGGCCAAGCACGTATTGTTTCATCAGTGAAATTGTTTTTGTTTGAAGTGAAACTTCTAATGCGAGTTCCCAGATGGTTACGTTAAACGTTTAACGCTACTAGGGAGGGGGAACGAGAGCATGGTATTGGTTGCGTTGAACGTTTAATGTTACTGAGGAAGGGGGTATTGAATGAAAAAGGAAGGAAGAGCGAGAAAGGTAAGGGGTGAGAGAGAGAAAGAGAGAGTAAGTGCGTGGAACTCATTCGCATGGACGTGGTATATCTGCTGTACCTACATCGTGAAGCGTCCTACGTTTTAATATCCCAGTTGAAAATACGTAGTTACTCTTGTGATTTTCCCGATTCCACATTACGAAATTTCACTTCTTCCGTTAAGATTAAATATTAATGTTAATGTATGTATTTCGAAATTAAACCATTTAAAGTGGAATATAAAAAGCTATGAAACGTGTCGGTGTTATGCATTTTAAGGTAAAGAAGTAGGGTTATTGGGGTTACCTATTTATTTACTATATAATTCAGGATAATTTTGTCATCAATGTTTTTTTTTTCATTCGTTGTTAGATTACCTGTTTGAAACAATTTATTAATTTTATTTGGCTCTAAGATCTATGAGATCTGATCAGGTACACCACCGATAAGTACATGACCGGATTGGCTACGTAGCAAATACGATAACCCCTAGTTTTGGAGGTTCCGAACCTATCAAGTAAGAGAGGGATAGTATTGTTATAAAAGAATACAAGAGCTAATCAGAAATGCCGCCAGTAACAATTTTCTTTTGTAAATATGCAGTGTTTTTTATCCCAAACTTTTCATTGAAAACTTCTTCAGTTAATTCACGAATATCTTTCGTAAGATGTTTGTGTTCTGATCTTGGCTGTATCTCTTATTTTTTAACAGTTTTGCCTGACTTTACTTTTACCCAAATTTTGGCTAAACTAATTATATTCGATTGATTGACCACAGGACTCGATTGTTGTGTCTTAACGTTCATCGTTTCATGAGATGAATGCTACGAGTTTACTGTGGAGATAGGAGAGAGAGTAGGTACCGCAGTGCAATAATAATGGAAAACTTCTTGGTGGTCATTGCACCTTGTTCGCAATCTTCCGATCGTCTGTGGCCGACTATGCGGCCCACCAACACTCGAGATTGCCCTAGAACCTGCAACTGCGAGAGAATTCGCCGAAGAGAAAATTGTTTGGGTGTTCCATATTCAGAGCGTGATGGAATCGTTGAAATTGATGGACTTGAACTCGCTAGCGCTTACATGTACCTACGTATGCAGTCACTTATATAGCTGAACGGTGCCTCGAGGGTCTTTCCTTGTACTTCCATGTTTTATGACTATGAGACGATCCACAGACTTCTTTACAAGGACTGTCGGTACGATTGATGTACCGAGAGAACTGTAATTAAGATATAAGAAAAAGAATAGTTACTAATGGTAAGATATGGAGAAGAAACTTACAGCTAAACGTGAAAATTGTCTAGAATCATAAAGAAGGTAAAGAATGTAATATCATCGAGTGGAAAGTTTTGTTTGTCACTAGGAATTTTTGCACAAAAAAAACTTATTACGATAGCCTTGAACTTTTACTATCATCACGTAGGTATTGTAGGTCATGTCTAGACTAGATTGTAATAAGTCATAAAATATGCCTTTGAGTTAGGTATATCCACAAAAAACAGACGTCTGTAAAAATTTGTGCCATTTCCACATTCTCAAATGATATTCCCATTGCAAAAAAAGAATTGAAACCACAACATTGTACCAAGTCCTATTTGGAAACGAAATGAAATCTTGTTATGGCTTACAGATAAAATAAATATTTTAATAAAAAAAAAATTCAGGAATGAGGTTTGATAGGATTTGGTTCAATTTTTTGTGTTCATTTAGAATGAAATAATTGATCCAAACTTGCTGTTAAATTCCCTAAAAATTCCCTTTTTAACATTAAATTGCTTTGTGGACTAAAAAATAATTGAAGTACTTATAATCGATATGGACACCCGGTATTGTTGATTCAAGGAAAGAACAAGGTAAACAGTCTTGGCAATTTTTTATAAATCGGCTTTCTCTGTAACAGTAACACGGAATTGAAGAATTTTTAAATAGTGACAGGTAGCCAAGTTATGTTACTTTGTTCTTGGTTAATTCCCGGAAGAGAAATCGGATCAAGAAGTATATTAATCGGCACATCTACGTGTTTTGTAAAATTATTTTGTGCCAAGGAATTTAAAATAATATGTACTTAATTTAAACGTTATTAGTATTCGTAACTAATATCGTTCTTTCACGATTACTTTTACTACATATCATTTCCTTCTCACTCCTACAGGTACATTATCCCTTAGTAATCAGAACGTAGATACGTCATACGTATACTAAGTTTAGTGGTTTCTCTAATTCGCCAGCTGCCGTATACATAAGGAGGACCAAAGGGCAGGTTTAATAGGTACATATTTCAAAAAAAAGGGCATTCGTAGAAAATGTTTCAAGGGATACTTGAATTTTGAAATTAACCCGACTAGAATTTTTGAAGGGTACAGCTAGGGTCCCTATGAGGCTTGTCCCACTTCCTTATGTTGGAACCATGAAGGCTGCCTTATGAGGTGTACACAGAGCTTACAACGCCTTGCCTCATTTGCGCCTAATTAAATTCGTTATGTTCACCTTGTGATCCTAAGACAACTCAGCTAACTCCATTTTTTAACTTTTGACGAAGTTTCCAACGAAACGTATGGGAAATATGCAATTTTAATGACCAGAGCTGGAAAATTCAGAGAAAAATTAAAACACTAAAAACAACTGAAAAAATGGAAACTTGACTTAAGATAAACCGATTATATTTTTGTTGCAGCACACTTTTAACAATTCAAAAATTTGGCGGTGCACTGTTAACAATAAGATAAATTTTTAATTTTATTTGCCTACTGCGTAAAATTCTGATCTATTACAGCTCAAAAATGGACCGACCACATTGATGTAAAACTTGTAAATGGAATTTAAGATTAAATATCGAATAAAGGCTTACATTTTTTAACTTTGTCTACATCGTGCAATCACCACTAAAGAACTATTTTACGGTACCACAATCAGAAGCAACAAGGGGTTAAATTTTTGATTTTCGTGTCTGTATTGGTGGGAAATTTTAAAATCACGTCCAGTTCCAAAACATTGCTGTATAAAATTACAGGATGGTCCAATTTCGACGTTTCCGTAGAGGAACTCGGTATAACTATAAGAATTCAAGAAGATTCAATTCAAGAATTGGAATTATGTCCATATCTTGATTGTTTATTAAATTAGAAAGAAACGATTTTCACGTTATTCAGGAACTTTTTTACATAGAATACAGTGGCGTCGAAAAAATTTAAAAAAATCATGAACTTTCAAGTTATAGCAAAGTTTTTTTTTATAAATGGGAATTATAATAGGCTATGTGTTAGTTTAAAAGACATTTTTTTCTCTTTTCAAAAATATATAACATGTGAAGTTGTTCGAAAACAATACAGTAGTAATTTAAAAAAAAAACAGTAAGTTTGTCTGGAAAAAAAGATCGAGGATGCGGCATTAGTTTTTTGTATCTCTTATATTTTCCAAGTTTCTCTATAGAAACATCGAAATTAAACCATTCTGTACATACAAAATTGAACGGCACATTTGAAGAATTTAACGGAACGGAAAAGTGCATTGCGGCACAGTGATTGAGAATCACTGGTTTAGCATACATAGGTACCTTTACGTTATGGTTTTCCTCATGTTGGTCCCAAAGTCAAAGGATTTTTCTTTTTTTTATTGATGTATGTATTTCAGTTCGAATATGTTTGGGTTCATCATTCATTATTGACAATATTTTTATAAATTTTATTAGCGTGTTGTAGTGTCGGTCTTTATGTTATAAGTTTATCTTATCAGAACTTTAAGGTCCTTGTTACAAATAACACGTTGAACCTTTTTTTAAAAAAAGAAGGAAAAATGATAACGATAAACATAATGAACGTAAAAAAAACATTACAATGTTATAATGTTATCGTAAACATGCAGACCTTTTTTAAATTTTGTCTAACGATTTCAAAATTAGGTACACAATTTGAATAAAATAAAACGTAAAATTGAATACTTACAAAATTAAGAAAAACCATTTATACTGTATTGTTTTTATTGTTATATCATTATTATTTCTGTAACTCATTTTTTTAATCTTGTAACAATTACATAAATTTTAAAATAGTAATAAAGATTGGAAATAAACACTTGGCTTCTTTGTTTCACAAATTCATTTCAAAATTAGTTTAACATAGTAATCAGCTACTATTCCCTTTTCTGAGATTTAAAGCAGCAACTAAATATAGTACTCTAAATATATCGTTTAAGGGCCTGTTAAAAATAAGGAAGTAATAAATAAATGAATAATGATAAATATGTGAGTCGAACTGTGCCGAAGTGAGGCGGAAATTAATTACCGCGACTTGAACGATTCGGTATTGAATTTCTCTTACTTCGGTACAGTTCGGCTGCGTTCAGTTCATATTACTACGTCTCCAACCCACGATCAATGAGTAAAACATTATCACAGACTATTGGCGGGAAAGAAAGTACCTATTCTACGCGAGTTTTATCGCAGCGTTAACGGGATTTTTTTATTATTTTTATATCAATTAAACTAAAAAAAGTGAAACGAAACCAAGTGTTATTTTTGTTTACTAGTTATTTAAAAATGTTTCACCAAGGAATTAGCCAAAATATAATCAAGTGCAATTACATACTTAAGAGTACATAATTTTGTAGTAAATCAGCTAAAAAATTTCAAGTGGTTTATTATCTTCTATTTCTCTGCTATTTGACTAAAAATGTGTCACCTAAAACCCAATTATGATAACTAAAAAACTTTAGTTGAGTATTGAGTTTGACTGTTTTGAATTTAAAAGTGGATTCGTCTTTATTGTCACGTCAACTCAATAAAAAAAAGCAACAAAATAAATTTAATTGTACACAACAACAGTGGATCTGTAAATTACAATTATTGTGTTTTGATGATCGTATCAGTACTGCAGATTGCAGGTTAACATTCGATTACAACAATGGATTTTTTATATGATCAAATATTTATCGAAACTTTAACTATGGTTTTTTCCTATCTGGTTCGGCAATAAATTCTTCAAATGCAGATTGCTTATCGCCATTAGCGCCTTAACTTTATAAGCCTGTATAATATAGAACCTCATCGATCATCTACTGACAATGAAATATACCTCAATACTAAGTATTTAACAAGAAGATTAATACCATTTGATTAAATAACAAACTACATATTTATGCCGAGATGCCAGATTTACTAGTGTCCCTACCGTCCGACATAAGAACGTGGCAAAATCATACACGTTTGTAGGTTTCCCATGGCGTCCTATGGTTTTTACATCTGTTTCAAAAACTACTCAGAAAAAAATTTTTTCATTATTTTGAGAGGCTGAAAATTATTTTCAGAGTTGTTCATTAGTGTATGTAAGACTGAAAGAAAAAGATTTGGTTGCCTAAACTTCAGGAATTTACAATTACGCACCCTTATGAAATTAAGATTGACGTCGATACATCTAAAGCAAGAAGTCAGAAAGCATTTTTTTCAATAATATAATTTGTGTTAGAACATTTATTTTTATGATGAACATATGGTGGGGCACCTACGAGAGTGGTCTGAAAAGTTCTCGGCTTGATATAGAAAAAAGCGTTTTAGATATTTAAAATTATTTTTATTTTTCGACATAGTTTTCTCTCAACTCTACACACTTGGTCTATCGATATTCCGGAACTAGGATTCCGTTTTAAAAATGATTTTGTGGAAGTTCTAAAAAGTACTCATCACAGCAGCAATCACTTCTTCATTCGATGAAAAACGTTGCCCACTAAGAAAGATTTTAATGTTTGGCAACAGATGGAAGTCCGACGGCGCCAAGTCAGGAGAATAGGGTGGGTGCTCCAAGAATTCGTACTTCAAATCGTGCAATTTTGCCATTGTAAGTTATCCTTTGTGCACCGGCGCATTGTCTTGGTGAAAGATGATTTTCTTCTTCTACAAACCTGGTATTTTTTCACGAATTTTCAGATCCAATTGAGTTAAAAGGTCAGAATAATACTCCCCAGTTATGGTTTTACCCTTTTTAAGGTAAAATCCACAAGCAGAATGCCTTTAGCATCGCAACAAACGGAAGCCATCATCTTTCCTGCGGAGGGAACTGACTTGGCTTTCTTAGGTGCAGAGGGCCCGGCTTCAGTCCACTGCGTTGATTGATTCCACTGTTTCGATTCCTATGATTTTGTTCAGGAGTAAGGATGCGCGGCACCCATCTTCCACCGAGCTTGTTCACGTGTAATTCGTTATGCAAAATGTGACCTACACGTTCCACTGAGATGCCAACAGCCTCGGCAACTTCACTCTCCTGTATTCCAAAACCATATCGTGCACACGGTCAATGAATTCAGGAGTTGTTGCACTTTTTGGGCGCCCTTCGCGTGAGTCATCTTCAATGCTCTATCTCCCCCATTTACACTCAGCAGCCCATTTCTTGACTGTGGAGTATGAAGCTGAATCTTGCTTATAAACTTTAACAATCTTTTGGTGAATCTCATTCGGAAATAAACCTTCTTCTACAAAAAACTTTATCACCGCACGGTACTCAAGCTTCTCCATGCCTTTCGGCGCTTCACACTACACCCACTGTGATCGACTGTTAAAGCCAAACTACTAATCGGAATTAGATGGCATTTCATCTGAGACTTGCAGACTTGTATGAACGTGATTCTTATTGAGACCGAGAACTTTTCAGACCACCCTCGTAAAATTCATAGTGACTACCACACACGGTTCATCCTCGTTGGCTGCAATGGTATATTTATCTACCACTGATACGGACGACTGCATGGTCGGTATTCTGACAGAACTGCTTATGGTGCGCTGATGAGAACCAACAAGTTTAAAATCGCCACATATGTCTGGTGATTTGTAGTTGAAGGCTTATATTACATTGCGTTTCCGTTTCATTTCATTTCATTTCATTTTTAAATAACAAGAGCTCTTTGCATGAGTATTATACATAGGGGAAATTAAAAATGTAAATTGTTATTATGATAACATTGACATTGCGAATTGAATAAAAAACATAGTATGCGTCATTTCTAAGCTGAAACTTAGTTGATTAGATTTTATGCTGATAGTCACGCTTTATTTGTTATATTTAATTGGCACGTTTCGATTTTTTTTTGCTATATCAACTTAAATCATTGTGAGGTGCATTTGTTTATTTTTGACCTACATCAATTTGACAAGACAATTAACTTTTTTTTTTAACGATTGATCATATATAACCATGGTCTTAAAATTTATTCTTCTGTAAGTTATAAACGAAACATTTAAAATGGCTTTTTAATGCGGTAGTGGGGAAGTGGACTCGAAGTATCTAATAACAGTTCGAGATTTTATATTGATTGTATTGTTGGACGTTTCGTCACTAGTTTGTGTCTTCATCATTAGCTTAATCATTAACTTTAAATAATTTTAACTTAAACAAACTAAAAATAGGATTAGTTGATTTTTCAGCTTTAAACAGTTGCAACGTGAATGAGAGAAGGTAAACTACGGACTTTGACTTGAAATTTCGTGAGAAATATTAAATCAAATACTCCGAAAAAGTGTTACATTTGGAAATTCAACTTTTGAAATTTGTACACTCATAAGGTAGATAATTTTTTTGCAAATGCTCTTACCCACACATTAACTTCCTTGAATTGTAATTGTTATGTCGATTTATGCAAAATATTTAACGGTTCAAAAAATCTTATAGTAAAAAAAGAGGGAACAAAGTTCATGTAAACGTAGGCTGACGTACCTACAAAGTCTGTAGTAATTACCTGGTTTATTAATGTGGTAATTGAGTATCAACACTGACTAGAATGATTCTTCAATTTTTTTTATATAACGCTACTTAAAAAGGTTCGCATGCTTGCAAATCGGGTCAATAAAGTTCGAACATTGCAGTCGCGGGTGTGACAAGGGGTGTGTTTTGAATTAATTGTTCTCTGTAATTGGACATTGACAACTAATTATGTATTTTCTAATAATGGCAACATTAACCACGGATGAAGGTAGTTATAATTAATTTGTAAGAAGAGGTATTTTAGAAAGAGTATGTATATGTATAAGGTCAATCTATTTTTTTTTTTTTAATTAATTAATTAATTAGTTTTAAACTTGTACGACTAACTGTTATGTATGTATATTCTTATATAAAATTATTTCTTCGGCGTCTCTTTTGGAGACACTGATAATTAATTATTTTACTAGCTATTGGCATTAGTCTCACTTTAGTCCTTATTCTGACGAATTACCTATTACCGTTACCATGGTTATTGAAGGCCAGAGCGCTAACGCGCAACGTCATATAAGGTGGTCCTAGTAGGGAACTGTTTTTTAGCCGAGGTATTTATCGTGTAAAATTTTTTTTATCGCGGATTTTTGTAGAGGAAGACCGGAAGAGCATTTGTGCAAATTTTTGGCATTGGCAAATAATTGTTACGATTTTTCATCGAACATTAAGCTTTGGAGAACGTGTTGTTTGACCTCTCGACCCTTCCGTAGCCAAAACCGTGATAGTATAGAAAACTTTTTGTAGATAATTAAATTTCCTACAATAAAGTCTGGTACAGCACCTATCTACCTTTTACAGGTAAAAAAATACAGCGTTTCAAAGACGCGCTTCAACGTGTAATGTACCGCCTAAGCGCTCTTTTAGTGCTGTTTTTTTTTTTTTAGCTGTAAAAGATAAAGGGGTACTGTCGCGGACTTTTAAAAAAGTTTAATTATTTACAAAAAGATCTTTATATTTTTTTCGTATCTATCACTGTTTGGGCTGCGTAATCGTCGAAAGATTGAAATACACGTTTTGCAAAACAACGCTAAATAAAAAGTACCAACAATTATTTGCCAGCTTAAACATTTCAAGAAATGCTCCTCTACCCCTCCTCTTCCGTTAATTTACATATTTTTTATTATTTATATAAGCTTGAAATAATATTTTTAAAAACATTTTCTACACTCGTGAAAAACAGAATAATTTTTTCAAATTGTAGTTATGTAATGACTAGATAAGCCCATTGTTTTTGATGATTTCCATTTGTACAAGTATTAGAGAAAAAAATACTGTATCACCAGTTACGTTGATTCACGAATACGTATCTCTAATTATCAAATTAATCAGCTTGAGGTAGTAATGAACTAGAATTAGCTGCTTCCTGGAAAATGAAATTATAACACGTTTCCACCTTGTTCAAGAAACGATATTTTTCTTGAAAAGGTTAATGGAAAAATAAAAAAATGCAAATCCAGTTACAAATGATGCAAACAAGTTGTCGAAGAAAATGAACAAACAAGAAAATAATATATTACAGTTTTATGCTACTTCGCACATATTTATTGTTGAAGGAAAACTTGTTTATGTGATTATGGATTTCTTATGAATTTTAACTAATTACCATAATCATTGCACCGGATACAGGCGTTACTTTTTTTTTTGAAATTTTAAAGAAACAGAAGGATACATCACCGTAAATTTATTGACATTTTGGTATGAATTTATCGGCATGTTTTTGAGATTTTAATCTCCTTCTGGTTAACTTTTTACTGTAATGAGTATTTACCTGCCCAATGATACCAAAAATGGTCATTATCGTTTATTTCGAAATATGTGCATGAAATCTAGAAAAATATTCGACAAAAAATAAAATTCGGAAGAAGTTATAAAGGGCATGTCCCTATATAAACTGTAAAATTTTTCAACCGAGACTTAACGACTAGATGCGCACCAGCAAACCCCGTCCTAAGAAGGTAGGTACAATGTTGGAAGGGGCAGGCACTGGCTATTTCGTTCAAGTACGCCTATGAAATATGCTGGTATCGCCATACATCTAGGGAAGTTGCACGTGATTGTCTGTCGGTTAAATATTACAGCCCTACATCTGACCGAATTCAAGTCTCGGTTGAAAAATTTCATACTTCTTTTACCCCTAGGGATTAAGAAGTAACTTATTACAGAACAGTTTTACATGATGCTACCTGCAGTCATTCTCAAATGTCAATATTACAACTTCTATGAATTTTGATGTCAGTATGTAACGGTTGTAACAAACATTTGTTCATTGAATTATCATGTATAACACTAAAGTAAGTTAAACCTGTAGCAACTAAACAAAAAAATAACTGTAAACAAATTCCATACATTTTTATGAAATCTCATTAGTATTCGGTACTGAACGTGATTCTACAAAATCTAACTTGAAAATCGAAAATCTTTCTTATAAACATAATTTTAATTTTCAGTTATTGGATCATTTTTTTAAATTCTTATCTATTTTTCTTACTGCTTCAAACTGCATAGAGATATCACTTTAATTCACTCATTTTGATGTACCTAAACAAATACATTTTTTATTTTCTACGCAAATGCCACTCTTTCCAACGACATCACCCGAATTTCTGACGTCAAAAAAAAAGGTTCAGTCAACGCGATGAGCTTATTTGAAAATTAAGTTATCGCACTATAAAAGGATGTAAATTTTATCAGCTTATTTACAGTCGTTAGTTTTAATCTTTAATTGTGCTATCAATAAAAGTCTAACTTGTCTCAAAGTCGATTAGTTAGCTGTCAGTGGAGTGCAGTGGGTCATTCGAAAGTGGTTGTTTGAATGAAGGTAAAGGTCAAATACTCTCTAATAAAAACTATTAACTCTTGAAACTAAGTACGTACTAGTTAATTTTGCGAAGTGCGATATAATCTAGCATTTTCATTCTTAAAATCTATTTAAGTTACTGCTATCTTAACAAACTGTGGGTTACTTCTATAAACATTCTGAGAGTCTATGGTACCTACTACAACTAACTTTATTGTATTTTTATCGTAAATACTATTAAATAATAAATTTACTCTTTATTTGTGTTGACAAATTATATCAATCAATTCAGTTTCAAAACAGACAATCTCAGGTGGAAATGAGACATTTTTAATGTCCAGCTTTTTGAAAATACATTTTATTATCATTATTCCACTTTAAAAATGGAAAAGTTTCAACACGTATTTGCTACTTTCAAATAGTACCTATTTTACTAAAAGTCGTATAATTTTCATAAACATTGAACTGGAAGTGTATTTTTAAGCTAGGTTGGATTAGGTTAAGTTAGTCAAAATATTTTCGATATTTCCTTTTTTCTTATTCGGTCCTTCAGATTGTATTACTTGACAGAAATAGCTTGGTCCCTCAGATCTCGAGACAACGGCGCAAACGATAGAAACAATACGCATTCGGAAGGAAAGAGATGCAGTTTGTCGCGTGGAATTTGTAGCATATCTCAAATCGGGTCCGTATTGTATAAGTAAACTCACCCCACGGTGTCTTAAAACTGATATTAATGCAGCAGATTTTAAATAACTTTTGAAAAGATTTTATCCAATTCTATTTAATAATACCTATCATCATAGTGCCTATAAATAGGTAACTTACCCATCATTATATTAGTAGTAACGAAAATATAATGACTAATTTACAGGTAGTATAGAAAAAGCAATTAAGGCGGTATGCAGGTAAAGGATGGATTAAATAAGCAATGCTGTATCCAATAATATGTATGCAAAAACGAAAATAAACCCTTAAATTTAAGCTTTTTTTCTGATAATAAAGTGGCGAGTTTATATACACCCCGACATGTCATTACCAAAATACTGAGACAAAATAAGCTGTCCCCACTTCATTTCAGCTATGTCTATCGCGCATCAGTTTCTTATTGGTGGTGGTTAAGATTTCAGGGGCCAAGCTGTTTCTGTCAAGTAATAACTTCAAGAAGTTTCTTTTGACACGTTGTAAATTTCTTACATTAAGTTTGGGGTAAGTTTTGTATGCCTAAAAAGCGTTGCGGTACTCAATAAACGAAATAGGCATAACTACCACAACGCGTTCCGGGTAAAAATTTCTCTCTAAATCCAGATACAGGTACCCACACAAATGTATGAAATAATGATCTATCTGGATCTGGAACTAGAAAATTCACTACCAAACTTGGCCTACGTTGGTTATTTATAATAAACAACACACACATTTCAAAAATCTACACACTTTTTGAAACGTAAATTGCCTTGATAATTAGTTCATAAAGCAAAACTATCAACAAGAACAATGCAGTTTATGAGTATCTTAATTATCGCACAACAAACCGTAATTAGAATTACTTTACCGATTTCCGCCAAATAAAAAAACTTTAAAGATTATCACTACAAACAGGTATAGGTAAACATATGTATATACGTGTCTGCTATGTTTACATTGTGAATTGTGTACGAAATCAGTTACGTACCTATCTAGTTTTATAATTTTATTTTTCACACAATTTTAATATCTTTCCGTGAAACATTTTGCCATTAATTACGTGAGAATTTACTATTTTAAAAAATATTCAGTGTGTGGTTGTCAGCATAGTTCCCTCTAAGCTGCACGGCTGCGCGGCCGCGCACTAACTTTTTGTAAGTTTTGCACAGCCATTTTTGTATTTTGCGCACAATTTTTTTAATCATTTTATGAAATAATTGTAACTAAAAAAGACAAAAATCCAAATTTCACAAAAGAAATGTTGAAATATTTTCAAATTTGTCTTTGACATTTAAAAAAGATTCATGATAATACGTCCAAATGTTACAAGAGGGTTGTAAAAATCTCGTGCAGGTACCAGCTACCAAGCCTAACAGGAATGGGATTCTGAATTCTGCAAAATTTTTGTTTTGAGACAGAGCGGTCAGTTACCAGATGTTAAACCATAAAAACAAACAAAGTTTAAAGTATATTACCCTATAAACGTTCAAGAAAAAGAATATTTCTTAAGGCTCCCCTACAACATTAAAGAGCATTGCTTTTTTGTATGCATCCCAAGTTTTGTAGTTTGATTCAAAAGTGTAAATATTGAATAATTAAGGTAAACTGTTGCAAAATTTGTTGAATTTCTGTATTATTGTTACATAAATACATATAGTACTATATTATTATTACTATTATAGTTGTGTTTATAAAACATAAACATAGAAGAGAGCACTATTTCTGAAACTGCATTTTAAAAATAAAAAAACAGAAAATAAAGAACATAGGAAGTTTCACTAAAATTTATTCGAGAACCTCGACAAATTTGCTTCGACCCAAACGGTCATTTGAAGAGGAATACAGAAATTTGTCGAGGTTATGGAATAAATTTTAGTGAAAGGTCCTGTTTTTATTTTCTATTTTTTCGTTGTTATAAAAGTAAATTTTAAAACATAAATTTTATAATAGCTCGCCCTAATTGGGCACATATCTGCATATGGGCATTATTTATTTTAGATAAAAATGTCTAAACGAAAATTAAACTATTACAAAAATATGGACAAGATGTATGACAATAATGTAGAAATTCTTTTGTTGTTCATGTATTAATTAATTAATTAATTAATAATATTTTAATTAGTACTTCAAAAAGTAATTACCTATTAAAAAAAAAACTATGGCACCGGACCACCCTCTCACTTGCACACTTACATACGTTTCGAAAATTTTTGCTACTAAACAATTTTGTACCGCGCAGTCAACATAAAAATTAGAGGGAACATTGGTTGTCAGTGATGTACAAAATACCCTGTACAAAGTATCTGGAATACAAAATACAAGATACTTTTAAAATAAGTATTTCAGATACCAGATACAAATAACTTTTTGGAATGGTATCTAAAATACTAGAAACAAAATACCTACCTATCTTTCAAATACTGTTCGTTGGTAGAAGTATATCGGTTACTTCCCCATATATGTTTTTGGTTAAATTATGACACTTCTTTTTTTGGTTTTTTTTTTGCCTTTATTTTGTTTACTATTTACAATATATATACACTACACATTTGTTGCATGGCAGTTGCTAATTTTGTTTCGGTAAAAATACGTGGTTTTACACCCAAGTTTCAAGTGATACTGATATTGGTTTTAAAAATAACCCCCGCCTGAAGTCGGTTTGGCCCCTTTCCGCTCGCACACTACCGTCATCCATTTACACCCTTGAAACCTTGCAAATTCCTAAGTGATGACGGAGTTGCCCTTACCCGCGATCACTGGTAGTTGGATCTACCTAGAAGGGTACCATAAAGGGGCCCCAACCGATTTGTACGGGTGACATGTTTTTGGCTGTCTATATCTAACTTAAAATTTAACACACAAAATAATATACTAAGGGAAATATAAAATAAGAATAAAAATTATACATTAGGACGCAACAAATACTTTTTCAAAATAAAATACTTTTCTAAGAAAACAACATTTTATTGAACGTAAGTTTATCTTTTTACGTGAATTATTTACTAATAAATCGCATTGATCGTGCAAATGTGACAAGACAAAATATTATACTTTAATGGTTTTAATTATAGACTTGAGTAAAACCAGTTAATATAAAACTACGTTTCCATGTTCGCGGATCCCGAATCTCACGAAGGCGATATTGTTGATTCCACACAAAAAATAGGGAATAATTATAATGATACGAGTCAGTGGGGGGGGGGAGGGCTTCATAGCCGATGACATTCTATCAATTTGATCCCAGACTAAAGTTTTAACCGCGCGTTCAGTTTTATCTATAGTAACATTGATATTTAAAATTAATGGCACCATAGAATCTTGTCAAATTTTGTGAATAAATTCATAGATTGCTATTACTAAAAGTATTTTAGCATAAAGTTTTTACAAAATACTAAGATACTAAACAAAAAGTATTTAAATACAAGATACAAAATGAATTTTAAAAAAGTAGTTTAGATACAAGATGAAAATACGTATTTTGTATCTTGTATCTGTATTTCAGATACTTGTACCTATCTTAAATAAATCACATCTCTGATGGTTGTTGTGTATTTATTCCATTGGTCTAAATATATAAATACCTAAATACCTAATTGATAACAAAATTAAAGAGATTATTAAAAAAAAATCGTATTTCATTAAAATAGTTATTTTTTTTTCAGCCATGTCGCAGGAGACTGCAACAGAATCCGCAGCCGCGAATGAGACTGGTAAGCAAAAAAATTATATCTACCTACTCTGTATCCTTTTTTTTTTTAATTGTGCACTTTTTATAAAATAAACTAATTCTTTTTGTGGATGTTTAAAATGCTTCTATATAAAGAACTTCTGTGAAAAAATTTAATATTCTACAATGGTCTTACAATTAGATTATGTGTTTATAATTCCTGTTTCGTTCCTTTAAGGGTGATATTCTGAAAAAACATTTTATAATAAACTTCCTAACATAAAATTTTGAACCTTAGTTTCACCCCCTTAGAAGTAGAGTTTTGGAAAATCCTTCCATAGTGCTTATCTACGTTCACATCTGTGAAAGTTTGTCTAGTCTCAGAGGTTTAGGCCGTGTGTAAGTCGGTACATCAAACACCGAACCCACTAATCACCCCTTAATAGTTGAATTTTAAGAATTTTTTCTTGGTACTTACCTATATTGTATATAGAACAAAATTGGATGGATTTAGACTGTATGTTGATCTGTACACTAAACATTGAACCTACTTTTCATACCTTCAGGGTCGAATTTTAAAAAATTCTGGGTGGTCGTCTACATTGTATTTGGACCATCTATGCAAAATTTTAAGTCTCTAGTCCCAGGAGTGAGCTGTGTGTTAATTGAACCATTTAATTTTTAACCCCCTTCTACACCCCTTAAAAGTTAAATTTTAAAATATCTTTTCTTAGTGCACATGTAGTTTGTATCTGTGTAAAGTTTTAAGACTTACACCGTGCGTTGGTCGATACATTAATAAATTCCATTTCCACCCTTTATGGGTTAATTTTTAAGAAATCTTCTTTTCAGTGCTCGTCTGTGTTGTATCCGAATTATCTGTGCTCAATTTCAAGTATTCATTCCCATAGGCTTAGACCGTGTCGTAGATCAATATTCAATACCTCAAAATTTGAACTCATTTTCTACCCCTTAATGGTATGAATTTAAAAAAAATCATTTCCTAGTGACAGTCTACTTTCTATAAGGAACATTTGTACAATTTTTTAAGTCTATAGTCCCAAAACTTTGGGCTGTGCGTTAAGTGATACATTTTGTACCCCTTCAGCACCCCTTAAAAGTTGAATTTTAAAAACTCTTTTCTAGTGTAGATGTACTTTGTGTATGGATCATCTGTGTAAAATTTTAAGCCTTAAGTTATAGAGATTTACATCGTGCGTTGCATCATATTTTCAATTCCCTTTACACACCTTAAAAGTTGTGTTTTTGAAAAATCCTTTCTAAGTAACAGTCTACTTTCTATAAGAAACATCTGTATAAATTTTCAAGTCTTTAGTCCCAAAAGTTTCTGCTGTGGGTTAATCGATAATTGATTATAAAACTGTGTCGCAGATCAATATTTGATACATCTAACTTTAAACATCCTATTCACCCCCTTAACAATTGAATTTTATCAATTTTGTATACATAAGGTAAAGAATTAAGATTGTGAAATTCAATTTTTAATTTCCTAATTCAATAGTTTGGCTAGATCCTTCTGTTTTGAAATACAACTAGTATGTAATAATGTCGCGGCGGGCGTCAACGAAAAAAATACAGATTGCTGTAAGGAGCTTAGGAAACTGTAAGGTTATTATGCCGCTATTCGACTATAGATGGCGAAGCTTGTATGTTTATAAGTTTATAATAAGAAAAATGTAATTACTTACAACAGTTGATCCATAGATGTCGGTTGATGTATTGATTCTATTGGATTATATGTAAACTCATATATCGAGTTTATATTTACAATTTAGTTTTAAGAAGTTAATAAGAGAGACACAATATAATAAAAAATTAGTAAAAAAACCTTTATTAAAAAAAAGAAACAAAATGAAAAAAGATTAGGTTACGAAAAGTATTCGATGAAAAATTTTGTTTGTTTTTATTTGCTGCTTTCTCTTCGAGGAAGGTCAGTAGCAGGATCGGGCGATATTGAAAACATATCCGGTTCAAATGAACTGTTGAAGGGCCACGTTTCATCATCGGGTAAAGGTGGCACTGCAGATACAAAGGACATTCTTTGCCTTATGTCTTTGATAAACGGAGATTCTAAAATAAATTCTAAAAGTCGATACTCAGGAAGCATACTCTTCAATTTATTTCTATCGTTTCTATCAATAGTGACAGTACTATGTGATTTTGACAAAGATGGCTGTCCTGAAAAATTCGATATGGAACTGTCAAAAGTAGTGGTGGAGAAAGAATTAGTGAGTCCGAGTGATTGATCGTCAGAGTGATTCGCATCTTTTTGCATTTGTATGTTTATAGTTAATGCGTGAAGTTTTTTAACACAAAGGGAAACATACTGAAAAGTTTCTTTCAAAGTTTCCGCTTCAATTTTTTGTATTAATCTAGGCGGCTTCGCCGTGATAGCCGTCCATCCGTTGGACAATCGTTTGTACACATGATGAAAAGGAGCTAAGAACTTTATTTTTATCACTTGTGTTCCGTATTTATGCAGCATTTTTTGTATACACTTCATTAAAATGTCTTCGGAACCTTCGATAACATGACAAAAATACTGGGGATAGTAAAGTAACATTCCTGTCAAAGTTTCGTCACTATATTCATTATTCAGTTCTTCCACAATACCTCGGAGAGCCTCCCCTATTCCCCATTCCCAGGATGTTCCCATAGTGTGCTCGGCAATAATCATTGTCCTTGATATGTACGTTCTCCTTCCTGCAATTTTGAAATTTTCTTGTAAGATGTCATAAAGAGATACCCGCACTGGTTCACTTAAACTATTTATCAGGGGCATTTTTTCTTTAAAAAAGTTAATCGACAAAAAATAGTGTTTCTTAATAAAAACTTAAAAAAACTGTTTTTCATAAATAAAGTGTCAAAAATTACACAAACATCATTTGTTTTGTCAAAATGAAAGTGACGAATGCCAGAAACTGCATTTTTTTTTATACGTCTTGCACTCAAATCCAGAATTCGGCCACAAAAAAAAAGTTTTTTTCTTAGCATAAGATCAAAAATATTCGTGAAGTAACATCTACGTTTGGGACAGCTGATGCTAATCCCTTTGATATTCTGAAAAAGCCGGCATATGACATACACTGAAGGTAGAGGTATTGTGAGATTGTAACTAATCGCAATTTCTGAATGGAAGACTACAGTCCCTTTCTAAGAGATTAAAAAAATGTGAAAATTCGTGTACACAAATATTGAGCTACTACGAAAGACTGAAAGATACTTTTCGAGAGACTATGGGACTATCGTCCGAAACTGTTTATTTTATGGAAAAACTAGGGCTCGGGCTTGTTTTTCTGTGGATGGTTGGCCGTGAAAGGTTATGTTCTTATATTGTTTATTTTATCCTGGGTTCTGATAATGAGCATTACGATGTGTGAAATTTACAAAATCTGCAACGCGGTCTAATAACAATTTCGCTGAATTAAGAAAATTTATTCCTTTCTCCTGGTGCGTCTAAGATCCATGGATTCATAAACTGGCAGACTTTACTTAATTATTTGCTAATCCTGCACTAGAATGCTTTTGAAAACTTTCATATTTTGTACTTGAAATGCACGTCATACGTATATTCCTGTAATTGAATAGTTGCAACTATTGTGTTAAAATTGGATTTATCTAATGATCTGTTCGGTCAAGCCATCACGAGATCGGTGACGCATTTGGCTTTGTTCGACGGCATTAAACCAGTTGGCGTCATTCTTACTTCTAGTCAATGAAAACTGATGAAAACGATTCTAGAAAACCCTATGTTTAAATTGAGAAGTGTGCGCTATTTATTTATATTTGTTTTGTGCATTTCGTAGCCAACAGCATTAAAATTATTTATGTTTTGTCTTGAAGTTAATTTGGCAAAAATAGTTATTGACCCATGGCACTGAACAGTTTATGAGACATCTACGTCTTGTTTTTTAACTAAATAACATCAACCACTACTTTTTAGAGTGATAAGGATAAAGCATTGTTAAAATACCTACCTGTAAATTAAAACAAACAGATTGATAATACTATTTTTCATTATCAAATTGATTGCTATTTTTAATAATTCTAGAGCTAATAATAATAGCTTTTGATATAGGTAAATGTATTGATTAAATATCAGCACTTTCAAGTAAATACAATAAACAATTTAAATTCACAACAATTTGTTTATTAAATTTTAAAAATTGTAGACTAATTGTCTAATGGTCTTCCTAATTATAATTTTATTTATAATCTTTTTAATTTTTGCTATAATATCTATTTATCAGTACCTGGTAAATTTCTATGGAAATAACCTTCTGTAGATCTGCAGAATTGCTAAGCTAAATTACAAATTCCTATGTAAATCAGTATCAGTTAATAAATATTTTTAGTCTAAAAATATAATTTAAAAAAAAACAAGTTTATGCTTTTTTGTTATAAATAAGTAACTGTTTATCGTTAATTAATGTTGGATAAATAGTAAGGAAAATCTTTAAGTATCTTTAATACTTATTATTAAATAATTTTATTTTATTCATTATTTTGTAAACAATGCTGCCGTGTCATCAATATACAGGCATTTAATCAATTATTTTATAAGTAGCTGTTTTATTAAATTTTATATTTTACGTCCTTTTTTTTTAATTAATACTTGTTACTTTTTTTCAGGCTCGGAAGTCCCTAGTCTTTCACATCTCGGTAAGTCACAATAAAGTGTGGTTTAGAAAATTATTTTTAGTTACGCAATATCTGCTACAAATTTCCCACTTTGACGTAAATCATATCGAAAAAAGTAGATATTTAATTAAGAAACATGTCCAATTAACATTATATCTACATTTAAATACTTTCGTCACAAATCGGTTTCTCGTGTATAAATTTGTCGTACATTAAACATATACTTACATCCATTTGTTATTAAATATACATTATATGTGTAGTAATAAATTCATTCATTTGTTTATCTCTATTAAATATAGGTTTTTATGATGATTCTATTTTTAAAACTCATTCATTGGGATTTCAACTATACAACTTTTCAGAATTATTTATATATGTACATAGTAATTAGTGTTCATTTGTGCAAAAAATATGTAATACAGTGTAGTAATTTTAGTAAAACAAACTTGATAAAATGATACACTTTATACGAGTTTTCCCAGAATAGTAATTTATCGTTAATAAAACTATTGACGCAATAACGCTAAGTATATCTATGTATATTATGTATGTAAGTACTTAATTAACGAATGAAATTTTTAGGATGTTGAATTAATCTTGCGACTTTTTAAGAATTCCATAAACTTACATCCTTCTAGACTACAAAAGAGTGACGCATCCAAGAATTGATAGAAATTGAACTGATTGAATTTATCAAATAAAAATATACACCTAGGTAATTATGTACAATAGCTTAGTTATTCCCTTCTGATTTTCTTGAAAAAAAAGTATGTTGTGGAGTTCGTCCATACTGATCAAATACATATATTGTAATGAATGTTGTTGTTGGGATAATAAAAATATGTAATGATCTGTTACATATTTTATTTAATTTAAATATTAAATTTTAAATATTAAAAAGAGCATGAATAACTCAAAAATTTAAATTTACAATTTCCTTTTTATTTTAAATAATATTGTAAAAATTCTACTCTAAAATTAAAATTAATTAAATAGTATTAACAAATTTTTTTTTAAATGAAATTTTAAATTACTAAGTCTATAGTTTTTTTTTTTATTAAATTATAGTGAGATATTTAAATTCACTCGCTTTAGTTTTAAAATCAATCAATATTCACTTTAAAACTGCATTTACCAAAATATTTCCAAAATAGTCATTTCATATCCATATCAATTTTTTTATTTTTCCTTTTAAATTAACTTCATTTTCTTCTACTTATTCTTCCACTTGTATTATTAAATTGACTATGCTTTTCTTAAAAATCTTGAATTATTCATAAACTTAAATTGTTCTTCAAAATATCATTTGTTTTCTTCACAATTTTAATAAGTTTTATTTAATTTAATTTTATTAATTATATTTTTCTATTTTAATTTATTTTTACATTTCAAAATTTCTCTTATTAATTTTTTGTGTCTAATCTCATATAAACAACTTCTGGATCTTTCAAAAAAAAGCTCAAAAACACCATGAAGGTGTGGTTTTCACGCCCTACATATATATTTATATATTCTTGATCAGTATGACGAACTCTACAACATTTTTTCAAGAAAATCGGAAAGGACTCAGCTATTATATAATTACCATGCACCTATTAACTTTGTTATAAATTGTACATGTCTGGGGTACTCTTGCCCAATAACTGAATTTAGTTACCTATCGGTAATCGATAGCTGAAAAATCATATCACGCAAGTACCATCGATTTATCGATACATGTATAGACATGTTTCCCAGAACTTTTCACCCTTTCTCATATCTGATTTGCATATAAGTAGATTTGAATGTAGAAACAAGAGTTTGACATTATGTGCGAAAGTATATATCATCGTAACCATTATTTGTTGACTTTAAAGTTAATTCAATTGTTATTACAAAACTAACCAAAGATGTATTTGTAAAACGTACCTAAGAAATGCTTTTACGTAAGAATAAAAGTTTTATTAACAAAGTTTCCGACAACTTTTTAATTTGTTATAAACACAAGGGCTGGAAAGTTTAATTTAATTGCTCAACATCACGTTTGTTCCTTAATTTCATAATGATCTTTCAAAAAATGTATTTCCCACAGTAAGAATAGAAAAAAAAATCAAGATTGGTTATCCAGGTGATTTTGACGATGAAATTGTGGGGGAAACTATCAAGATTTTCCATACGCACTTATAAAAAAAAATAAACAGAGACCAATTGATGGGTTCACGATAATTTTAATGTAGGTGTTATACATATACATAGGTACCTAATATTTATTTTACTATGTATCATCTATGACCTAAATAAGAAAATGGTAATTAACTTTGGCAAATGGTAGGTACTATTAATTTCATCTGTGTCTTATTTATTGATTCTTAGGACCGCAAAGCAAAACATTAAATTCTAAAAATAAAAAAAAAGACTAAAAATAAAATACATATAACACACGCGTTTCCGAGAATTCCAATCCTTTTTTCCATTTGCAAAATATAAACAAATAAATAATTAGTAATAGTAGAACGTGAAGTACATTTAGGCTATGGTTAAAACATAAACCATTTAACTACAGAGCAATCAATTAAAACTCAAATTATTTCTTTTTTTTATTATCATTTTCATCTGAGATTGTAAAGTGCCTCAAATTAGAGCCTAACCATTGGGATTTCGCTTATTATTACAGCTGGAAAAAGGCTTAATTGGGAAAAGATTTGGGGAGAATTTTAATGTCCTTTTCAGATTGCTGCCTGTAGGTCTTTTCTTTATTCAGTAGACTCGCGCTAGTGGGATCACCCATTCGTGTGAACAGCCAGATAGAATACAGTATACATCCAGCAGTGTGAAAAAATTATAATCTTGATAGAATTAACAGTTAAACTCTTATTTGCTGTTCTGTGTCCACTTGTAAGTAATTTTCTTGTCTTTGGTTCAATTCTGGGGTTCCCCGAATATAGAGCTGGCAACAGCATGCGCAGAATCATTTGATTTGTGCATAGTATTACTCGTAAAAATCATGCAGAAAAGACGTTTCCACCTCTTTATGAAAAGTGAAAGATTCTAGATTAGCAGCAAGTCGTAATACTTCCGTGTGCATTGCAATAGGTTATGGTTCAGGATGGGTGTGTTTACATTTACATACCCCTCACGCTTTCCGAACATTTGTATTCGCAACACACTAAGAACAACCGCTTTCAAAGTTTAAACAAACAAGCAGTATCATGCATCATCTATAAGATTAAGACTATAAATTATTCCGTATCTTATCTACAACAATAAACACAACACGATTGCAATATTCGAATAAATCAACAAACCACTACTACTAATCGCGTTTTACAGTAGACATGGAAGAAGAATACACGAAATGACGAAGCTCAAAAACACCATGAAGGGGTGATTTCCGTGATATATATATATATATGCTTCATCAGCAAGACGAACTCTACGACATACTTTTTTTTTCAAGAAAATCGGAAGGGGGAAAGCTAATGTACATAATTACAAAATTTTTTTACAACAAACTGTATTACTCAAACCGGGACAATACTAATAATAATTGTATGTAATTACAAAATTTACAATAATTGCTCGAAATTTAAATAAGCGAGACTCAAATTTCGGACATATCATTTGTACTTTACCCAGCCTGCTGTGCATTGTTTTTTGCTAACTTTTGCACATTGACTTTACCATCTACCTTTATTTTTCCTTACGTGGTACCTTAACGTTAACATTTTCTTATTTTTGCCAACGCAAAAATGTATACTGATCCCTATACGGCACGTGTGTTGCTATTTGCTAAAAAAAAATATTGAACCACATAAGTACGGTGCATAAGTTGCTTAATCATTTTGTAACGCTTAAAAATTAAAAATAGAATACATTTTTTGTAATTTGCTGACAATTTTTTTGTTATGCACTTGCTTACAGGTTAGGTCAACGGTTTATCGCGATTAGTGATAAAAAATTTATAAATTTTTAGCCGACGAAATCTTCAAGTTCGATGTAACGAAGAAATTATTTTTATTGAGTGGCGTTGAAATATTTCAACGAATTAAAGAAGTTTGTTATTTTTGTAAAGTGTATTGGGATTTTATCAGATCTGTATGCCAATCTCTCATCAGTTTATCGGTCTTAGAGTAGCACATTTTATTTTAAGTGTTTTTTTCACAATGTTTTATAATGAAGCATAAAGTATGTGGTGGTAAATGAATAACGAACTGCTATCTAACAATTTGACAACGAGTAGAACATGTCTCTTTTCAACAAATTTCTTGTTCTTGTCTTGATTTTTATTGGTCTTTGTCTTGACAAAGAATTGTGAACAAGACTAGGCAAGAATTTCTGTTATCAAAAGCAAAATTTCTTGTCACCAAAATAGCAAGGAGTAACAATGTTTTTTGAGCGTCATCTATCTATCAATCTAATCTATCTTAACCCAAGCTTCCGGTTGGTGTCTTAAAAGCCGGGGATTCTCCAAGCTATTGAGAACAAGAAATAACAGTACTCTTGCTAACAAGACAAGAACTCGACAACAAAATAAGTAAAACAGCTTCCTGTCTTGTTAGGCAAGACAAGAAATCTTGTTTTGTGAGTAACTAGTTCAAGGCTTTGTTATGCAGTGTGGGCCATTGCAGCGTTTGCGAATAACCTGAAAATAAAGACTTAATTCGGAAAAATCGCCGATATCGAAATTGTGGAATTTCAAAGAGGACATCAAAAGGTCGACTTCAATTTGACCTTGGATTGTTTTTCCAGGGTTAAGTTTTTCTCAAATCGATTCCTATATTTTTAACCTTATATCCAAAAATTCTACGTTCAGCATTAAAGATTATATTAAGGTCATTATAAAATCAATACGTCATAATATGATTTTTTTAATTTTTTCAATTAGCAGTTTACGGTTGAATTTCTAATTTTAGGCGCTCGTTGAATCTGAAGTCAAAAGTAGAGACATCCATTTGAGAAAATTAACCAGGCCTTGAAATAACCTTGAAAATCATCTTCAAGGACAAATTAAAGGTCATTATTTGATATTCCCAAGATTCTACAACTTCTACATTAATGTGAATTAAATTCAAGAACCATCTACAAATTACCTCGAATTAATGAGGAAAAAGCTATTGCTGTCATCATGCCCCCGCCGGCATTCGCACTACAATGTATTTAAAATCACCACTACTAAATATTTCTATTGTTAATAGATATTAACATTAACGATTGACGATTCAGTGATTTAGTAAGTACGTTTCGTCGATGTTGCTGTCATCATGTCGCCGTAGCTTAGTGGTTAGAGGAATGGCGCGTAAAGCCAGAGACCCGGGTTCGAATCCCGCCGGGGACATGATAACAGCAATAGCTTTTCTCCTCATTAATTTGAGGTAATTTGTAGATGGTTCTTAAATTTAATTCACATTAATGTATTTAAAATCACCATTACTAAATATTTCTCGATATTTCATTACAAAAACAATTACGCTATTTTATTCATTGTCAGACTGCTAGACGGCGGTTCGTTATCTATCTATTTTTAAACCACCACAATTTGTTTATAATCAAATCCAAACGTTGTTATTTTTGAATTTGAAGAATACCCAAAAAGTCTTGTTCTTTACCATAAAAAATGTTTAGTCTAAAAATTTAAAAAAGTAGGTACTATTGTCAATAGATAAAATTATACTTTTAATAACTCATTAATTTTACGTTCAAAATAAAAAATGTAACATCCCTCTAAAAATACCAAAGGTATAGTGGCTTTTTGATCCTTTCTTTAATAGAGCAGTTTTGAAAATAATCTTGGCGAAATTTTTAGCTTCTGATTCCTTAAAATTTTTCCTAAACGTCCAAAATACTGCCAAACATCAATAACCGTGCAAAAATTGCTTACATATGATATTTACATTGGGCTTTTTGCCTACTGAAAACTCACTTGTTGTTTAAAATTGCATGTTTACACTATAGACTTACCACGTGTCCTTAATCATACTAAATTAACACAAAATCATTTCATAAATTTTGGAAGAACATCTTACATCTATTTAAAACTCCATCAAATTTTAAGCTTTTCATATCAAAAAATGTCACAGTTCAAATTTTTTTTTTGAAAATGGAAATCGAATTTTCACGGGTATGGGGCAAATTTTCTTTTATTTTACTCAACTTTACGGTATATTTCAGTGCTCCTCTAGGCATAAGTCAGAAAATCGTGGACTCAAATCTGTTACTATCTCTCGGTCTATTGTGTAGGTCGACGATTCTAGCCGTCATAGCACGAGCTCTGATATATCCTTCTCCAAAGATGCTAAAAGTAATATCCTATTGATTAAGGTCCCTATAGTGTTCCTATGGTAGGTAGTAAATTAAAAGGGTTCAAAAATCAGTTTTTGGCGGATAATAATATTTATTTTTTTTTATATCACAAACGAATAGGTAAAACACAAAGCTTTAAGTTGCAACAAATTTTATTTTAGACCACAATAATCATTTCACCACACTGTGGCTTCTTCAGGTGCAAGAAATCACTGGTGATCATGGAGTAACAAGATCTAACAGCTTCGTCTATTCAATTTTTTGTGTTCTTATCAATTGAACTAATAATTTTCAACAAGAATATGCCGAATTATTACAAATTTAATTGTAAGTTACAACAACGATGCAGTGTCAATTTATTGAGAATTTGAAGAAATACAACTAACAATATTAAAATGATAGTAGGTATGCTCCTGATCAAAAATAATACCAATGGAAGGATATTTATGTAAATATATCTATCGCTGTATTGCGTGATAAAAAGATGTTCAAGGGAGGCTTTTTAAAAATACATATTGGATTTTTATTTAGTAAATGTCACGGACGTGGACGTTTAAATTTAAATGAACTATTACATAAACGGATAGGTTAATTATTTATCAGTTAGCTAAGTGGCGTATTTATAGCTTTAAGAAACCACTTGCTTTAATATTATAACCAACCAAGGTTAGACGACATCTGTTGGTTGTGTAAGTAATAATCGTTTAAAGATAAAAGGTTAGCAATGTTATATTAGAGGTATTCTGGTGCTACTGTAAAACATAAATATGATATCATGCGGAAAAAAGTAAATGCTAACTTTAATTACCCTTGAACAGAGATTTGTACAAGTACAAATTTATTAGAACATTTTGCGGAAATGACAGGACAGTTTTACATGGTTTCTAGCTACTAGGCAAATAACAACTTGAGTAAAAGTATTTTTGAAAAATTAAATTTTTTAAATGAACATTCATAATAAGTAAAATACGTGTCTTTAAGAGTCACTAAAAAAATATATACTCTTGAAATCAAGAATGGTTTTATTCTTGATCATAAGGTTTGTTCCAAGCGAACTTTTGCGGATCGTAACGAAACGATCCCAAAACTGCTATGTATTAAATTGTGCGCAAGTCATCAGTCTGTACTGTTTGAATACTGCGCAAATCAGTCCAAAACTTGAACCACCTATAGACAATGTACTGAAATGATCGTCACGAAACTATTCCATGTATGGTCGCAGTTTGCTTGGAACGAAAGTAAAACCGTACAATGAACGATCCTACTCATGCTTGGAACGTTTATTTTGTTTTGCGCAGGTTTATGGCAATACAATGTACGGTTATTTCGTTGCTTGGAACAAACCTATAATAATCCTGTATTGGGAACAAATACCATTTAAGTATTTTTATACTTAAAAAGGGAAAGAAAAGTCTTAAATCAAGAAAAAAAATTCTTGATGGCAAAAAATGACCTAACCAAACCTATCAGAAACTGGAGAAAACTTTGGCGGTGTTGTAGAACGTACTAAATAGCTCAAACCCCAACGCCAAAACATGGATCAAAAATGTCCGAAGCACTTTTCGATAACAAAGTTATCTTTTTCAGGGAAGTTTTGGCGTTGGGGTTTGAGCTATTTAGTACGTTCCTAACCAAACCTACTCAAATGTAACTTTAAGATAAAAACTTACATTGACCTAACCAACTGTTAGAAGTTGAGGTGGTGTGAGTGGATATGTCATCTACTAGTCTAGTTTGGACTGTATCTGATTTTTGTATCTAAATTTGTAAAAAATTCTGAAAGTTACTATACAACTTGTGCGCACGCTCAAAAAGGTGTGGAATTTTGTTTATAAACAAATTTAGGTCAATGTTTCGATGTTTGTTTCGTTTTTATTCTATAATTTTTTTTGCTCTTCATTTTAGCGAAAAAAGTTAAATTAGAACGATTTTCAAAAAATATCAATTTTAAGCAACAATTATTTTGGTAATTTAAATAATCCGAGTCGCCTTATAGATTAGGTTATGTTACATTACAATTTATTTCAAGAATAATGCCCTAAAAATTTCTTATTTTTAATTCAAATCTTTTTTATGGTTAGTTAAATATTTCATATACAAGAACCAATAATATCGGTAGATACTTTCTTTTTCTGAAAGTTTATCTTGTTTTCACTAAGGATAAATTAAATAATTTTTTACATTCACGAGGAAGTAAGACGAATCTTATTTTTTTATAAAATGTGTTTGGTGGTTTTATTATTTCCTTATTATAGATACGTTTTTAGAAAGTTAAATATATTTGAATAAAATTTTTGATTTCGCTTTATCTAAAATTACTTTTGAAACTTTAGATCTAAATATTTTAAATATCAAAACAGATGTACAGATTTATCAAATAAATAGTTTACAAAAGCATACGATTAAAAAAAGGCAACAAAGTGTTGGTTTTACTCTTTAAATAGTATATGCCTCTTTTCATTGCTGAAAGAGTATTTATCTAGGTACATCAAATTTTAGTGTTGCATTACTTCAAACCAAACTATATACTTTTATATCTTTTTTTGTTAATATTTATACTCATTGTTGTGTCACATTTAAATCACAGTATTTGTTGATGTCGTCTACGTTTGTATTTTATTGTTCAAACGTATAAATTTTCCTACGATTTTTTATTATCTACTTAAAATAATGGTAAAGTACATTCCCAGGACAAAATTACCGGTCTCTAGGAGTCTCGGAAGCAGAGACTAACTTTTTAAGTCTCTGAAAAAGTTTTTCTTTTGGTATTGAACGAGACTGTAGCCTAGGAAAGCTCAGTCTCCTGGATTTCGGTCTTGGTAAGAAAGAGACTTTCACGATCAGAGGCTAATTATTTTATCATTGATTATTAAGTAAAGAAAAAAAAAACTTTAGTTCATAAATTTTTCAAAGCGACCTTTGCATTTCTCATTAATTTTTTGCATCCTTTTGAATGTTATGTATGTGTATTTTGCAAGCGGTTGCATACATTTACATGTATACAAACACATTGTAATAATACGTCAACATGTCGTAGTCCTTGTCCCTCTTACCAACCACTTTTATTTATAACCTTGTTCCGCATATAAAACTTACCTGAGTAGTAAAAGTACAAGAGAAATAAATGTGTAGTGTGGATCTGCCTTACAGTTTGTGTCAATATTTAAAAAAAAAAATAATAAACGTAATACCTACCTAACTTGGCCAAATGTGTAAAAACGTTACTTTTCACTGATTTTTTGGTATCTTAAATACCACAAAAGGGTTTCTATAATACTATAACTACTTACAAGTTTAAACAAAAAAGAATCGATATATCGGTAATTATGGATACCTATCGACAAATCGATGATTATTGATAAATATCGATATATCAAAAACTATCGATAGTCATCGATAAAATATGTTATTACATGTTAGCGTGACGATGACCGAAATTGACGGTCGAAACATCATACACATCAATAGTTGTTAGTTATTGGCAAGATTAGCTCCTATTAATCTTGCAATTAGAAGCTATTCATCTTGAAAGTTATTAAACATTGGGCTTTTTTCTTGAACGTATGAAGCTTTTGGCACGATGTTGGCATTGAGGTTCGTGTATCAGAGGTAAAAATTTCAACACTGCGTCATTTCTTGTGGAAGTTACATTTTTCCATAGTTTGCATTGCGGTAGCAATTTTTCTCTAAATATTAAATTATTTTGGACATTATCCATCGCAGGCACACAAGTCACTATCGACAACTATCTAAATATCGATAACCGTCAACAATAATCGGATGAACGTATCTGCATTTTGATATATATATCGATATATCTATCATTATCGATAACTGTCGATGCATCAACGATTACCGATAGTATTGTCGATATATCGATAAGTTGCTGTTATTGTTATCGATACATATCAATAACCATCGATATATCCATAATCATCGGTAATCGTAGATCAATATCTATCAATATCAAATCATCAATAACTATCGATAGTCATCGATATATCGACACATACGTTGCTGTTATTGTTATCTATAATTATCGATATACCGATATTTCTGCCCGAGACTAGTTCGGGCTGTATTAAAATTAAGTAATTGATGGAATCAGGATGAGTAACACTGAGGTTGGGTAGAGTAAAAGTATAAACAGGGCTCTTGGCTCTAGGACGTACTGAAGAGCTCAAACCCAACACTACAACTTCAACAAAACCGTTCTTTCGACAACAACGTTAAATTCTTTAAGGACTAAGGAGAACTATTCTCTTCGGTCTCTGAAGAAGGCAACGACGAAAAGTAATTTATTATCTAAAGTTTTGGCGTTGAGGTTTGGGCTTTTTATTAGGTTTTACAACACCACCAAAACTTTTCTAGTTTATATGTAGGACTTTTCTAATCTTATAACGATGGCAGATAAATTAAAATTGTACGGATTTACAAGTTTGCCATTTTTATCGCATAATACTTAAAACATTCCTAAATCCTACCATGTGTGTACTTTCCAATACGTACATACGTTCGCTAATGCAATTAAAATTGGCCTCAATTAGACGAGTTGGCATGTTTGGTTAGAACAATTTCATTACATGTTTATATTTTTTTACGAATTAGTTTAGCTTTTCTATACTTTTACGATAATCCAACCAAATTAAAATAATTAAAAATACTAAAAACAAAAGATGAGAGAGAGGTATAGGTTAAAGTCGTGAGTACTGAATTATTGGTGCTTGGGAGAATGCGATTTCATCTCTATTGTTTAGATCATACGTTACATAATCAGTTACTCTTCCGTGGCGTAAAAGTGTATATAGGCATGCTTATATAATAAATGTTAAAGTTGCAAATTAATGGAATGGGATAATGTTAATTTTTTAATGAATAACTATTAGCTTATATTGTGTTATAAGAAATGTTTTTTAATTACCACTAAAATACGTACGCATTTATTTCTTATTATTTCTTAAATTTCTCAAAAAATAAAATAATTGCACGAACGAAATTAAAATTTGACTGAAATATATATAAATTGTAGACCGATTTGTATGTACTTCGAACTTAAATTGATTAAAATGACTTTTCTGAAGAAGTAGCTCTTTACAAAATACAATATAACGAAAAGAAAACAAAAAAATTGCAAGTTAATTATTTTTTTTCTAATTTTAAAACAACATAGTAAGAAGTGAGGAACAATTAGAAAAAATAATGAAACAAAGGGGACAAAAGCGCCATCAGAGGCAATAAGGAAAAGAGGCACCTTCACACAACTAGTTTAAGATGTATTAGAGACAAAGACAGGAAGAAAGAGGAGCAGTGGGAGACCTAAATTAAATTACTTTTTACAGATCAAACTAATGTGGATTGTTGGATGTTTTAAAATTCGAATAAATCGAATATTGACTCGGGATAATTAGAAATAGAGATGCATTTCCAATTAGCCTTCAGATGTAATGATGAAATAGAACTTTCTTCTTTTTTGTTAAACGTTGATTTTGTGATCTACGTACTCTAGAGATACATTATCATTTTAACGCATTTGTTAAAACTTTAACATCAGATTGTTGTGTGTTAAAAATTTTCACAAATACTTCCCCATCGGTCTTTACTAGAATCCGCGATTAAAAATTTTTTGCACTATGAGTTTCTCGTCTACTGCACTACAAACGTTCTCCACATTAACAACCAACAATGACGTCATGCTAGACCTTTTTATTCTCCAGTGGCGGTGCGTGATTCTACGATTGGAGGTGCGCTGTACAAAAATAATAATAATAATATCCCAAATATCATTTAGCATGGATAAAATCAAAACATCATTCATGTGTCCAGGAGAATTTGCGTATTTTTTAATTTTCTCGATCGTATGATTTAAATCCTTTACTCCAGTGAGTAATTTATATAAACTAATTTTATTGTGCTCTTAATTATCAATTTAACAATTATAGTGAATTCTTAATAAATAAAAAAATATTTTTTGCACCATTCGTTTATAAATTTTTTATTTAACAAGAGGACGTTTCATATTTTTAAAAGTAAACAAAGTAAACAACTTTTAAAAACTTTATCTTATCAGATATATATATAGAAAGGGCTCCACGAAGTGGAAAATTTTTAGGCCAATTGTTTCAACATTTTTTATTGCCTCATTCGTTGAAAAATGTACTTCAACAATTTTTTCCAACTCGACCTTATTCTTTGAAATGTTAGGAATACATCATAATTTTTTCAAATTTTTAAATTGATAATACCATAAAAATATATTTTATATAATGTGCTGACCATCAAGCAGCACGCGAATCCTGTAGCGGCCGCGCGGAGCTCTATTTTCAACGTTAAATTAAAATTAGTAATAATAGTTTCAGGAGCTAGGATTTTTCTATTGGAACTTTCTCCCCTTTAAGTACGTTTTTTCCAATTTGCGCCTTTATTTTCTCATCTTTGTTTGTTTATAACTTTTTATGTGCTAATATAATATTTTAATACATTATTCAAGGCGTTATTCCGAATCCAATTAACCATCGCATGCATTTTTAGGGAGCAAACGCTAGCATGTATCTGGCGAGTACTGTTGCCTAGCCACTGATTGCATTTAATGCTGAAAATACCCAGCGCCTGGCAGACTGATACGTCGTAACGCAGCGCCCGAATAATATTTGGATGGATAATCTGTGGGTAGTTCGCGCGCACTTGCGGCTTTTATGACGTACCGCCACTGTTTTTTTCGATGGAAACAAAAATTCGTTTTTTCTCTAACAGTCTTCCGTGTGCATTAGATATGAACGCTCAGTCCATTTTTTCCATGTTTATGGTTTTTAAATTACAGTGAATAATAAATGGCAAACTGGTAACCTGGAAAACATTTGTAGCGTGCATGCGGGCGGAAATACGCGGCGATTTCCACACTTCAGCCGCCGGCACTAACTTGATTCATTTACCTAAATCCTTAACCCACTTTAAAATAACAATAAGAACGGCCATTTATCAACATTGCGAATTATCGCTAAATTCACGTTTACGTACATATGATAAATTTAAATAAAATGTTAAGGAATGTTAAATTCCAACAGTGTTTAAATCATCTTTCTTGCGTATAAATAGTACAAGCGGCGTCGTATAGTATCGGACGTTATGCAGTTGGCACATGGCAAGCAACGTTTTATGCAATGATTTGCAGTGTAACCATTTGGAATTCGCATTATTGGTTGTATATTAGATAGGTACTCATGTTGTCTGGTTAAAAACAATGATGTTTTATTTATTTTATGACGCAAAATTTAATTCAAAAATTTCAAGAATTACGAACTGAATGTGCGATGTACATTAAAAAAAAATGTTTTGGTTTTGCCACATTACAACAGATACATTTCGTTATTAATGTATACCAAAAGCTTCTGAAGTGATGACTTGCCCTTGTTTTCCATTCTACTTGTAATTTAACCGATGTAAAACCTAACCCAACCTAACCTAACTTAACAATACTTATTTCTAATATTACTTTATTCAATAAATTGTTTAGTACTTTTGGTCTAATTACTCAAAAGTATAAAATGAATACACTCTATCAAAAAAATAAGTAATTGTAAAGAATTGGAGCTAATATTGAATTTAATTTAAATTAATTTTTTTTAATAATAATTTTAGGCTTAAAACCAGTATGAAGATGTCATAAAATAAAAAAAACCGTCGTAATACTTCCGTGTGTGTTGTAATAGGTTAGGGTTCGGGATAGGTGTGTTTACATTTACATACCCATCACCCCGTAACTTAACCTTTCTCAGCAATTGTATTCGTAAAAGACTAAGAATAACGTTTCAAACAAGCAGTATCATGTATTATTACCACTTACACTTTTCAATAACATGCTCCATTCTTCCTTTTCATTACTGCACCTGTAGCCTAAATAGTTCTGTTGTTTTTCCCGATGCCTGATAGTTCTGGTCTCCGTGTTTTTGCTTTTATATATTTGAGAACGTCCAATGTTATTGGGACAATTACTTTATATTCTTCTGCATAAGTTGACGTTTTAAACTTTCCTCAATTTTTTATATTTATAGATATTTCTCTTTGTTTCCAAAATTACTTCTTTTAGTTGACCAATATGGTATTTCAAGCACCATCCTTTTGTTTCTAGTTGTAAGTATTTCTTCCTTGATATCTTCAAAGCATCTACCATAACCTACCTCCTTTTCAAGTTTTTTCCCGTATATTTAGATATAATTTTACTTTAAAATTGGCAGGGGGGTTTTGAAATTAAATTATATTCGTTTTAAGAGAATGAGCTCAAAAAATTATTTTTCTAGAAGTCTCCTAATTTCTATCTCTTTGGTAACCAGTCAAATGAACAAACTGACAGACATACTGAAACTAATATACATGTAAGGGTTCCTGGTTGACTACGAAAATTAGAATGTATTTGGTTTATGATACACTGATCAGCTGGTACTAAACGTCAGATACGTTACATGAATTTAGAAATATACATATATAATTCCGTAGAAAGCTTGATATAATGAATTCCAATTTTTTAAAATGAGGTTTTCTAGCAAAGGCCTCGGTGCCAAGTAACATTTGCACATATTAATTAGACAGATATTATGCAGTCATATTAGAAGGTAAAAGTTACCTACAAGTTTTCTATATAGCGTAAGTAAATTCAATTACAATTAATCAGTTAAAGGGTTTTTAGAGGTGACTTTAATAGTTTTCTAACATACGCATAATCGTAACCTCGAACTTTATATAACTCTTTTACATTTTTAATTCATGGTTCTTCAAGTGGTGTGTAGTGTGTACCTACCATAAAGTAGAAATAAGTCGAAATATTATCTATCTTCTAATATACATATAAAATTCTCGTGTCACAGTGTTTGTTACCGTACGCCTCCGAAACGGCTTGACCGATTTTTATCAAATTTTATATGCATATTCAGTAGGTCTGAGAATCGGCTACTATCTATTTTTCATACCCCTAAGTGATAAGGGTTATCCACCCCTAACATTTTTTTTCAATTTTTTGGACAAAAATTGTTTTTTTAATTTTTTTTATAATGTGGCATTAAAAAATACATACAACCCTAAATTTTCACTCTTCCATCGCCAACCCCTATTTTTTAATAGTTGTTTTAGTAAGTTAATCATTTAGGTGCGCACCAGCAAACCCTGCCCTTGGGAGGCGGGTACAATGTTGGAAGGGGCAGGCACTCTAGCTATTTCCTGCGCTCGATAACTGATCAATTAGGGATCCTTACTACTACCCGTGCGCAGCCGGGACGGGCCGCTAGTATCCATATAATCTTTGATTCAATACTGATAAAATGTACTAAAGCCGGTTTAAGTTATGTAATTATAAATAGTAAAAATGTATGTATATCTGAGCGTTAGCTTAACCAAATTTAGACCCATTCCGAAAAAATGTTGCCAAAATCTTGAAGCAAACATTGGCGAGGACTTTTTTATTCGAAATTTCCTCCCCTTTAAGGACGTTTTTTCCAATTTGCGCTATCACTTTTTTGAGTCATTTATGATAAACTTAATGCCTTTATTTTCTCATTTTAATTTGTTTATAACTTTTGTAACTTTTTATGTGCTAATATGATATTTTAATACATTATTCTAGGCGTTACTCCGAGTCCAATGAACCATCGTATGTACATATTTTAAGGAGCTTAAACAAAGCCGGTAGTGCACGCGCACCGGGGCACCTTACGGAGCACCACCACTGCTTTTCGGTATTACCATAAGTGAGCAGGTCCGCATTATTCAACTAATTTCGAGAAAATTATCCTTAAAAGTTCGTTCAGTGTATTAAACACCAAAAATTAACTCAACCCAATAGGAATATACTCAAAACCCACACAGCAAATAAAATACATCCCAATTATCAAAAAAATTTTACCAATATTGTAATACATATTGTACTATCCAAGCGCTTTTCTTGCATATCCCACGCATACACAAGCCTTATATTTTAAATATTGGTTTTTATTTGGTGAATTTTTCTTTGAACGTCTGATATGGAAGAGAACCTCCAAAATAAAATTTTTTTTCTAGCGATAACCTATGTACCTATTCGATGTTATTCACTCCTCATGTTGTTAAAGTTAGTAAATACCAAAACAAGTTATAAAACTTACATTTACTTAATTTATTTTTCTGCAATTATGGAAAACGAAATTGATACACAATCTTAAATCATTTTATAACTTCAGCTGGAAGATTACTCAATTAGATTACCTTCAAGAGATGCCTAACCCAAAAAGCATGGAATCATTTTAGGGTTGTACTCGATTATACGTCTTATTATTTGGTGACTCATCATGTGTTACTTTTTTGACATGAAGGTCACAATATTATTTTTAAAATCCTAACAAATTTTTTGTGCGAAAAACGACAACATTAAAATAAATATAAAAGAAAGTTGTGGATGTAAATGTTTTTTTTTAATAGAAATACTAGCGGCCCGTCCCGGCTTCGCACGGGTATTAGTAAGGATCCCTAATTGATCAGTTATCGAGCGCAGGAAACAGCTAGAGTGCCTGCCCCTTCCAACATTGTACCCGCCTCCCAAGGGCAGGGTTTGCTGGTGCGCACCTAAATGATTAAATTACTAAAACAACTATTAAAAGATAGGGGTAGATGATGGAAGTGTGAAAATTTAGGGTTGCATGTATTTTTTAATGCCACATTATAAAAAAATTAAAAAAACAATTTGTGTCCAAAAAATTTTAAAAAAATGTTAGGGGTGGATAACCCTTATCACTTAGGGGTATGAAAAATGGACAGTAGCCGATTCTCATACCTACTGAATATGCATATAAAATTTGATAAAAATCGGTCAAGCCGTTTCGGAGGAGTACGGTAACAAACACTGTGACACGAGAATTTTATATATTAATAAGAAGATGAGCAATTATTGTGTAAAGCCCGATTACGACATTAAGCAACGTATTGACTACCTGTCTCACGAGCTCACTACGTCAGTATTGTGACGCACAGAAATGACGTAAACCGCGTCCAAAAAAGCGCAAAGGTTTGTCCCTCCCTATCCATTACCACAATAAACCTGACATCTATTTTTAGCAAGTTTGCTATTATCACGCAAGTCAATATTAATTACTTAACCTACTTTCCTTTTGATGCAATAGGGACAAACATTGATGGGTTTCTAAGGATAATGACAACGTTGCACAAAATTAAAGTAATCTAATTTACCTAATCCAGTTGTCTATTTTAAGCCCTATATATGATATACATAGAAATTCATGTAGATGTTTATTTTAGATTCTAAAGTGATACCAAAATATCTTTCTATGATATGTGTATAGGTACATACATTTATTTGTGCAACAACTTGGCAAGGAAGATAGAGCAGGTGCACTAGCCCGTCTCCTTGAAATTAGGACGGTGTAGTTCTGACGTAGCAGATGTTTGACGTCACACGTTCTATAACCACTTCGGGAAGTACATAAAAGTGATAACCTAATTTTTTTTCCATTAAATTTCCACCAAGAAATACGTGAGTTACTGTTCTAATGAAGACAGTTGATGTGATTCTGAGGGGTTAAAGTACGACAGAAAGAGGAGATCGGAAAAGTACCCTCGTTTGTTGATTAGACATAAATTAAAACAAGTTTAACGTCCGACAGACTGTTAGAGACGTATACTTATCTATACGAAATAAATATTATAATAAATTATACAAAATGTGTACAGTATAAAAGAAAATGTAGCAAAACTAGAATACAGTTCAGAATATCTACTAAAAGTGGGTTGAAGTATTTAAACTTATTGTGACAGGTGGCATGTTTTTAGGACGAATCTGAAAATGAGTGTTACATCTTATACACAAATATTTAGCCCACATTACGTATGCTTTACTTTACTTCTTTAAATAAAGAATATTTCAAAAAACAGTTACTCGATAATATGTAGGGTATCTTTTCAATCTGAAAGGAATCAGTACCAAGAGTAATGCACTGAAATTTTTTCAACCGAGACTTAGCGACTAGATGCGCACCAGCAAACTCCATCCTAAGAAGGTAGGTACAACGTTGGAAGGGGCAGGTACTCTAGCCATTTCCTTCAAGTACGCCTATGAAATATGCAGGTATAGGCATACTGGTAGGGAAGTTGCACTTGATTGGCTGTCGGTTAAATAATACAGCCCTTCGCTCTTCCTACATCTGACCGAATTCAAGTCTCGGTTAAAAAAATTTCACTCTACCTAGTTTAATATTCTTAAATAAATTTATACATCGGTGAAATAATTCAGTTTCTATATTTCTAAAATAAATCGTGTATTAAAGTAATTTTAATAAAATCAATAAAAATAAAAAAAAAAATGTATTGTTTTTTCGGTTAATCTAGATAATTTTCCAGAAATGAGATATCTGTCTGAAATTGTATATGTAACGAGCCGCAAATACCTGCTTTTCAAAACAAATAAAAAGAAATTTCTTAAAATTCCCAGGCAGTTGGAAATAGTACCGAATATTTTTCCAGAAAGAAAGAAATCTATAGAACTTTCGAGAAATGTCCCGAACTTTTTTCTAATATATCTGGAGAGCCCGTCCAAATTTGGATGGGGGCACATATCATTTAAGAGATTTGAATTAGGAATACTATTTCCTACCGTAGCCTCCTAACCTAAAATTGCATGATCGTGTTGTGCACACATTTAAGAAATTTTAACCACGGAGACCCTCTTATACCATATACTTCTAACCAAACTGTATGATGGTAGTGCAAAGCTAACCTAACCTAACTTTAAAATTATTATACTTTATAAAAACCCGCAAAATGGATGTTGCTAATGATAAATTTTACCTATTTAGAACCGTTTTATTAAGAGTTGTCTTCTTTGTGCATTTAATTATCATCTAGTAAGTATCTTTCAAGAAGAGTATTAACTAACAATGAGTAAATGATATCATCTATAACCTAACGGTCATTATAATTTTGTAATGTAGGTATAGGTATCTAACAGAATATAAGAAAATTAATCGAGATGCTGCGGTCGGTTATCACTTGGTGAAACATTTTAAAATAAATCAGTAAACAAAACACACTTGGTAGTTTTTGACGATAATGTCGTTTTCCTGAAAACTGTCGGTTTTCTGATTTTTTTTTTTTAAATTTATGGAGGTGAGGTGGCACCTGTCGACTAGGAAATACGTAAATGAAGGTAATCAGTACCGTGTTCTAAAAATAACGGTATAGTCTGACCTAATTTCTTGTAGGTTATTAAATTGGCACGGTAAGTAACAGTCAATTAAATGCTCAAAATACACTTATATATGCAAAAAGCGGTCACCTGTTTCGAATTCAATGGAACATTGTAAATGATATGTAAATTTAGTAAACTCCCACAAAACTTTCTTTTCGCACTGCGGATTTATCAGAAAATTTACATGAAACTTAACCTGGTTTAACTAAGTTTTTTTATATTTTCGTTCCTACGTACTGCTAGGCGTATGGTTTGAAAGTTATATTGATGTTGGGGCCTTTAGAAGCGAAACTTCTTTTGCCGACAGACAATGAATCCATTTTATGGGGTGGATTGCGTGAAATGAAAGGAAATTCCGACACCGTTGCGGTCTTGTAATAATATTGTCATGTAGATCCCTTTTTTGTAATAATTATCAATATACGTACATATGTATAATTATATGTATCGTTATTTCAGCGCAATCAGTATATTTTAAAAGGAGCGGTGTTTTTTTATTCGGTCTCACTTTCCTCTATGACCACCTACTGCCACCCACTTGCGGTTGTGTTAGTAGATTGCCCTTAGCCTCCCTTCGATATCTTCATCTAACACACTGTATTTCGTATAAATCGAGTCGAAAACGTTTTCGGCAACGTTTTGTTATCACAAATTAATAATCGTATTATAGCATTTTAATGCATGTTCCAAAATGTTCTTAAACATTCCAGATAGTTTAAGAATGATTTGAAATATCTTAGAATGGTCGAAATTTTTCTGATGTAATTTGAAATCATTGAGAGTGTTCTATAATATTCTAAAATGCTAGAAAATGTTATACAATGTTCCAGAAAGATCTAAAAGTTTTTAAAATGTTATAGAATGCTCCAGGTTTTTCAAGAGTGATTTAGATTGTTCTAGAATCTAGAATGATGAAAACTAACACAAACAATTTTATCGACAAGAATTCGTCACATTTTTTATATAAATTGATGATGGTAAAAATAGGTAGGTAACAATATTTGGGTATCAATTTCTTTTTGATTTTTAATGCGCGTTCTGGAAGATTCGTAATACATTCCGAAGAGCATAATTTATGAATTTTCTGTTTAAAGGGATGAGCTGCACAGAGTTGGGTGTCATGAAATGAAGTCCAAATTTCAAAGCATAAAATATATTTTAAAATAAAATATTTATTCTATAATCTTGAAAGGAAAACTAAGTTTTTCTTTGCTGGGCATTTGTGGCACCCTGTAAATGTTCTAAAAGTAGATAAGTGGAATTTGTCTCTCAGCCAATTTACGAATTCCAGGGCAGAATCGCAGTCCTTTATTTTTGTCACTATACTTATAAATTTCACTAATTGCAAGATTATTCGGTCACAAACCAACCAATCGTGATTGAACTGGTTTGAGTTCTATATTTTATACCTTCTGCATTTTTAAAAACTATTTTAAGATTTGCTGGCTAAGAATAAGTGCTGCAAATTTGGGTAGAGGTAAAGAATACCAACTGCTGAAAGCATCTCTTATTTCTTAGTAAGTAATATTCGTTTTAATGAAAATGTATTTTAATTATCATAAAAAGGATAATATTTGTTGGTCCTTAATTTTCTCCATTATTATATATCGACACATATAGTCCTTAGTCTTTCCTCAATAATACGAGAGTTGGGTGTCGGTGGGTGGAAATATATCTAATATATAAAATTCTCGTGTCACAGTTTTAGTTATCATACTCCTCCGAAACCTAACCTAACCTAACCTAACCTGACCGATTTTTATGAAATTTTATATACATATTCCGTAGGTCTGAGAATCGGCTACTATCTATTTTTCATACCCCTAAGTGATAAGGGTTATCCACCCCTAGTTGATCTATAAAAATTAGTGTCTGCATAGGAAATCATAAGGGATTCACAGCCGACGATGAATCGCCGCGTACCCTCGTCTCACCAACACAATCTCGAAGTCTACCTGTTTACCTAGTCTCAAGAATGGTTATTCTTGTTAACTGATCATCTTATTTTTTTTTAATTTGGTTGTATAAATTTTCGCTCGCTGACATACAGATTAATTTTACATCAGGCCTTAGCTAGCAATTTCTATACAAATGTAGAGTAAAATTTTTCAACTGAGACTTGAATTCGGTCAGGTGTAGGAAGGCCGAAGGGCTGTATTATTTAACCGACAGCCAATCACGTGCAACCTCTATATGTATGCTGAAATCTGCATATTTCATAGGCGTACTTGAACGAAATAGCCAGTGCCTGCCCTTTCCAACATTGTACCTACCTTCCTAGGACGGGGTTTGCTGGTGCGCATATAGTCGTTAAGTCTCGGTTGAAAAATTTTACAGTACAAGAGACCAAAATAATAAATTTGCAAAATATGGATGCTATGAGCCATGTTACAGTACACACTTAATTTTTTTAATACTTATATGTCTTTTGGACCTCCTCCAATTGTTTTTCCAGAATTGAAAGCTTCAACAAAATTTATTAGGTCGTCCTTGTATATAGCAGTAAAAATTACATCAAATTTTCATGCAGCAGTTTTCAAGTTTCAAGGTAACAGGTGAACAAACAATTAGTTATAATAATACTACTTACCTATAAAAAACATTTTCCGAAAATTTTAATAGACAAACACACTGTTAGCGGCATTGCAAGATTTATTTTCTGTGTTTGGTATGTTTTGTATGGAATAGCATGGTATGTATTAATTCTGAATATTATCAAAAACATTCTGACGTTAGTTCATGTACCTTGATCTTGAGTTAGACAGGTCTGGTTTAATTTCAAATAAACATATTTTAAAATAGCTTAAAACCTAAAATTTTCCAATAAGTTGTATTTCTATGTAAATTTATAAAAACGCGAAACATCACAACATGTCGTGATGTTGAGTAACGGGTTTACGTGAAATGTCGAAAATTGAGATTTTTACTCGACCGACGTCTGTCTGGCGTATTTTGGACGCCACGCATCGCGTCGAGCCCAAATCAGAAAATTTTCTCAGAATTTAACCGGTACAGACGAAAACGTAAAACAAAAGTTGAAAATTGCGTTGGCGAAAACAACGACCAGAGCTGTCGAATAAATTAGACAGGACGGTAATTTGTCTTTTTTTGTTGCATCTATCATTCAACAGACGCCGTCGGTACCGTTACGTCGTTTTTGACCGTTTCCAACATCAATACGTTCGCGACGGGAAATAAAAATAAACCGTTCAAAATAATTGATACCGATTTTCATGATTTACGGTATAAGATGATCCTAAAAAATTGCTTTTTGGGGAAACATCACATAAATCATTCTTCATTATGTCTTCTTTACAAGCACGTTTAGTAGGTAACACAAATAATTAGGAAGTTGCCGAATCGTATTACCTGTGCTATAAACAAGATAGGAGTAATAAAAATCTAAAGAAATATAAGTAGCGGAATTTTAAAAATTTACTTAAATTGAAATTAAACGGCAAAATGTTGTAGATGTAGCGTCATTGAAATGCGCGTGCAACTACAGTATTTTATACGCCGACCCCTTAGGCCTTTTTCACACGTATACCTACTGTTCCATTCGGTACGGCCCATGTTCGATTCGTTTTGAATTATGACAGACCTCTTCACAAATATTTAGTCGCTCCATACTCACCATGGAGGGAAGTCAAATTACTGTTACGTTTTTTCTTTATAGAAGAATTAAAAGACAGAGAAGGAAAGTTCGAATTTATTGGGAGCACCCCATCATCTCCTAACGGTAGCAATTTGGAGTATTTTACACCGTTTTTCCAAAATTAAGAGAGAACAAAGTTCTAGTTCTTTATAGTTACTGATCATTTCAATAAAAATAGTTTTCCACGCTTCCTGTCTTAAATTTATCTTTTTATTTTTCCTCTGCTTTATCCCATAGCACTAGCTGACATTGCACTAATGAAATTAACTGATCGATATCCACATCAGGTAAACTGCACATTTTTAATTAAAAATAACTTATAGGTCGACAAGTCAACGTCAAAGGCAAAACTGAACAGTAACAAAATCGTACAAGTGTGAACGCCACGTTCACTGTGTGTGCCTTTAACCCCAATTAGCGCCTTTTTGAAACCGCATTAAACCGATTCGTGTAGAGGGTAAGTTCGGCGCTACACGGTGTCTATTAGATTCTTCCACGTGCCGCACTAGTCGGTTCACACTCGTCGGCGGCAACCGAAAACGAATCGAACATGGGCCGTACCGAATGGAACCGTATACCTATGTGTGAAAAGAGCCTTATTATGACTTTTTCTCTATTTTTCGTTTTTCAGTAATAATTAGTTTAGCTTATATCGTCCTCGTAGGGAAGTTGTGCAGAACGTATTGTTTGACCTTTCGACGCTTACGTAGCCAAGACCGTGATAGATATAAAAAAAAGTACAGACCTTTTTGTAGATAATTAAAATTTTCTACAAAAAAGTCTGGATAGCATCTATCTACCTTTTACGGTAAAAAAAATATAGTTTCAAAGACGCGCTTTAATATGTAATGTACCGTCTAAGCGCTCTTGTTGTGCTATTTTTTTACCTGTAAAAGATAGAGGGGTATATAAAATTCAATTATCTACAAAAAAAGTCTTTATACTTTTTTCGTATCTATCACGGTTTGGGATACGTAAGCGTCGAAATATCGAAATACACGTTTTCAAAAACTTAACACTAAATAAAAAGTAGCAACAATTATTTGACAGCTTAAAAATTTCAACAAATGCTTCTCTGACCTTCCTCTACAAAAAAAAATTGGACTATAAAATCTCTTGGCTATTAGATTAAAACAGTTCCCTACGAGGACATTCGTATACAGCGCCGCAAATCAGCACTCTGGCCTTCTTTAACGATGGTAACGGTTTGACCGGTAATATATTTAGTCAATACAGAAGTCAAATGATAATAATTGTTAATTCTAGTTCTGACTAGGAAAAACTAGAATTGACTAAAGAGTATAGTAAAACTGGTTTTTCTCAGGAGGATCGGGTTTTTACAGTATCGTATACAATCTAATGTGTAAACGATCACGACCCAAAAGTGTCTAATTTGTTTCTCCAAAAAGAAATTGTTCCCACATAGCAATTACTGAAATTTGCACATAGTCACTATAAGTAAAAGTATAATATACATACTATGTAGGTATACATCGTTCTACAATTTTAAAGCTAAACCTCGAACGGTTATGTTTATATTTATGTACATATGTATCTCACAGAGTGGGTATAATGAAAAGACCCACTTTCATTCAGCTGCATATTATCATAGCCAATTTGTTCTCAAGATTACAACATGTTTGATGCACATGCATGAAACTGTGTCACTAGCCCAATCGCCTGCTCGAAGCAACATATGAAGTACATACATATGTAATTTTCGTATACATTGCCATCGATGTCGATGGATTTCTGACGAACAATTAGCGAATGTAGTTCATTACCAGCAGTGATGGCGTCTTACGAAAATCATTTGTTCTTTATTAAAAAAATGGTTATGAAATCACCGTTCAAGATTTCAGAAAGTAACAGAAGTTTCCAAATGTATAACCAGAACCCAATTTGTACGAAAGGAAAAAGAAACTTTGGAACAAAAAATAATTTTGTAATCGCGTGTAACAAAATAAAATCGTTAAAAAATTGTTTCTGAAACTACATTTCAAGAAAATATGGTAATTGTATAGATACGTCTCTCCCCAATCAATTTTTTCTTGAAATTGAATATGTTGTAGAGTTCGTCACGCTGATATATTGTCATGATTGAGGGATGTCTACATACAATTTAAAAAAAAAACAAATTTAGAAAATGAAACAAGTTCCAAAATATTTAAGAAAAAGTATATTAAAAAGAAATACATAATATTATTAGTGTACATACATAATATATCTAAATAAGTGGAGAATTTGTTATTATGTTGATTAGACATAAAAAAATTAATAACAGAAATTTTGAAATTAAAGGAAAATAAATTAAAATCAGAAGAACATAATTAACAAAATAGAAGATATTTAAAGTGGTGAAGTAAACAAGTGTTAATATTGTAACAACTTTTCTAGTTTAATTTATTTATTTAACAGATAAACACTAAGAGAATACTTAAAAACTAATAACAATTTAACGACTTATTTATATGACCAGGAAAATGCGTATTTATATCACTCGGTATATCGTAGTTCGATATTTATCTTATTCGTTCGGAAGCTAACTGTAAACTGCCTCTTACTGACCACGTCAACAGGTATTTATACTGATTAGGAACAATCCAGAAGGTTCCAGAATGACGTACTAGACTTTACTGGAGTGCTTATTGTGTTTGTCTAATTTATATCCTTGTTTATCGTCATCAAAGCGCCGACCGACGCCGGCATTCTTTGAGCTCCGCTTATCTGCTGTCGGATCTCGTCGCCGCTATCGCACACATATACGCTCGGTGCACTGCTCGCTTTCGCACACATATACGCTCGTTACACTGCCCGCTCTCGCACACATATACGCTCATTACAATATAAAGAAAAATAATTAAAGTTTATCGACAATTCAAGATCTCGCGAGTCTCGCGTTGATAATGCCCAGATTAAAAGTGGGCGAAACACGTGTCCGCTAAATGTTAGTTTTTGTGGTAATAGGGGTGAGTCTCTCTAAATTATTATTTTTGTAATTTGCCACAGTTTCCAATCAATATTCTCATTTCAATGTAAATGTAATAATACAATAACAAGAAGTAAAAGGAGTTAACTAAAACAAAAGAAAAGAAAAATTAATGTGGATATGGAATTACTGGTAATTATTTAGAAGTGTGGCTCCAGACAAAACTGGCCCCAACAAAATTTTCACCCCTTGGAGACCATTTTAATACATCAAAATAGTTCATTTACGGTGGGGGAAGACATTTTCAATAATTGTTTATAAACAAAAACATTATTATAAACAAAAAATTTAAAGTTTTAGAAATTACCAAATTAAGAGAAAATTAAAATAGAAGGTAGTTATTGAGAAAATTGCTCCAAAAACTTTCTTGTATTGCACTTAAAAATTTTTTAGTGCATCAAATGCATTCTAGAGGTGGGGGAGATATATTTTTCACAAAAAAAACGTCGGAATAATTCCCTGTCTTGAAATAGGTTATAGTAGAGGGTGGGTGTGTTTATATATACATACCCCACGCCCCAAAATTTTAATTTAATAATTAATTTGGTATTTGGTTAGGTTAGGGTACGGGATGTAGGGTATGTGTATGTAAACACACCCACCCTCTACCACAACCTATTTCAAGACACATTGAATTATTACGACGTTTTTTTAATTTCTCAATAACTACCTTCTATTTTAATTTTCTCTTAATTTGGTTATTTCTAAAACTTTAAATTTTTTGTTTATAACAATGTTTTTGTTTACAAACAATTATTGAAAATGTCTTCCCCCACCGTAAATGAACTATTTTGATGTATTAAAATGGTCTCCAAGGGGTGAAAATTTTTTTGGGGCCAGTTTTGTCTGGAGCCCCACTTCTAAATAATTACCGAATTACTTTATATTTTGGTAAAAGCTGTTTTTCAATTGACATTGTGACAAAGTGAGTAAATTTAAACATGTCTCCATAATTTAATAGAAAAACTATATAGACATTAATTTAAAAGTTCATTTTAAAAAAAAAAAGTCAATAGTATTTAATTAGTTTTAGTTTTAGAGAAGAATTTTTAGAATAATATTTAAAATAAAAGTAATTTAAATTTAAAAAGTTGTATTGTATTTCATCAGATCATCACATATTTTTAATAATCCCAACATATCTCATTACAATATATATATATATATATATATATTGTATGGCGAACTCTACAACATACTTACTGAATTTTCAGGAAAATCGATGGGGGAAGACGTATCTATACAATTACCAAAATTGTTTCTAAAACTACGTTTAAGAAGAAAGTATTTTCGGGATGATGGTTGAATATAGACATTTTCGGTCATAATTGAGTGGTTGAAGGTTGTAATGTGATGCTGCAGAAAGCAACGTATTTTATTGTTTTTAAAACTGCCGGATCTGCATGGTTTAATTAGGCATCTAAATTTATTGTGTTTAAACACAAATGCATCCTACAATCAAGTAATGTGGCGTATGATGGTCGTTCGGTAGCCGGCGACTTTAATTTTATGTCCTTGCAGCATCAGATATATTGCATTAATTTTTATTAATGAAGAATTCTAGTTTTTATTTTAATATGAGAACAAATTATATTATACTTTTGTAAATGTTTATATTCATGCTCAATAAATATTTAACGAATCTAAACTGAACCAATAACTTAAGCCAACTTCATACCTTTTTTTTTGTAACAAATCTTGCAAAAGAAAGCACGTTATATTACATTGCATTGCATTTATGTTAGTCATATCGCTGGTATTTTATGGTCACCTTACTTACCTTCCACTTTGGAAGCCGGTTAATACGTCTGCCCCAGTTGGTAACCATCGGTAGGAAAATCGCCTTAGTTGATGTATGCCCAGATAAGCGATAAACGTCTTCGATTTTCATAGTATGAATACTTAAATAATTCATAACAGGTCTTGCTATACGTTCGATTTAGACTATCCAGACAATTAACTTTAATCTTATTTCTGCCACTAATGTGTCTTGAACCAGTGTCGGACTAGTCATACAGCAGTTGCTTCAGCGGGCCCTTACCATACTTAATACCAAACAATTCATTCATTAATTGCGAAAGAGATATGTAAATGAAACTGACAGATTCTGAGGTCATCCCTGAAACTTCCTGTTGATCACGAGGTCAAAACGACCCAAAATATTTGTGATCGTAATTATTGAGCTCTTCTTGATCAAAGATATGACCCTTTGCGTATTACTGAGCTCTTTGAGCTCAAAAAATAGTAATGGCACTTATTTTATGATTCATTGCGATTTTCGACGTCGTTTTTTAGTCCCTTCAAAAATATTGGTCCATCGACAAATTGGATTTCAATATTACCTGATATTCAAAACATAATTCCATCCGGGCCCTTCATGCCCAGTCCGACCCTATCTAACTATTTTAACTATCCATTCATATCTCAGAAAGTGTCCTATAAATATGTCTCTTCTTTTCCTTAATGATTTCCATTGCGTTATTTGTTAGTTACACTATTTTTAATACCTCCTCATCATTTTCATCACAAAGACACCAGTCCCAAGGCTGAGTGATCAGTCTGATAATGTACTTTCACAAAGTTTACCCTAAACGAGACGTGAGGAATTTACAATATCCACAACGTGTTCCATAAAATTTCGTAAGTTGAGAACAATTTTAATGCGTAACAATCAATCTATCTCAATAAATTTCCGCCTCTCAAGGCTAAGCGTCACTTGTCCATAGAAACAATTTTTCATCTATAAGGGTTTTAATTTTATGGTTCGCAATACAAGTGATAGGTAAGTGTTCTGACATATTTCAACAGCAGTATAATTAATTTATTTGCTGCATATTAATTTAAAACCTGATTGTAGAATACTTAACAAAATGTAGTAAAATAAACGTTAAAATTAATGCAAGTTACTGTTAAATTTTTCAACCGAGACTTAACGACTAGATGCGCACCAGCTAACCCCATCCTAAGAAGGTAGGTACAACGTTGGAAGGGGCAGGCACTCTAGCCATTTCCTTCAAGTACGCCTATAAAATATACAGGTATCGGCATACAGATAGGGAAGTTGCACGTGATTGGCTGTCGGTTAAATAATACAGCCCTTCGGTCTTCTTACATCTGACTGAATTCAAGTTTTGGTTCTTGGTTGAAAAATTTCAAGTGCTTTTGTACGATGATTTTTTAGTGGCGTAAAGTACACCTCCGCATATCCCACGTGGCAGGCTGGTCAACCATTGTAGGGACCAAGAAGCTAGAAATTTATCCGGAATGGGGGAGGTAATAAGGACTCCAGACGCGAAATTACGGGGGTCTTAAAATTTTTCGTTACGCCACCGCTTATTTTTAAGGAGACCTAGGGCTATCCTCAATTTTTATCTCCACTGCTACTCTTTTTTGCTGAATAGTCAAATCACCTAGATTAACCTTGTGTTTGTTTTTAAGGAAATATAACTATTATCTACGGTACACGAGTTCATAAATAAATAAACTTTACACCGGATATCATTCCGCGACATACATCCATCATGTCAGTGTCAAAATAATACCACATCGTCTGGTGTTTATCAGCTGATTTTGAAAAATTCTCCACGTGCAATTTAAGCCTAGGTGTTTAGCATCACTTCACAACTGATAAAAATGCCGTATCATATATATACATATAAGAGTGTTAATTTTAGTCAATAATAATAATCAGTTTAGTTTCTCTCTGTAAACAAAAATTGAGATTTTCTTAGATATTTACATTGTTTACAATAATTACAAAATTACCTGCAAACAAAAGAAACAACAATTAAAGCTTATTATTAACACATCTTTGCTTTAATCAATTAATACTCTTAATAACAAAAATCTTCAATAGCCTACCTACTATTATCAAATCTTCAAAATTGCTAATCATCTTATCTATTGTTCCATAGAGCGGGGTTAATTAAAAGGCGCGCGTAATACATGAAGCGTGGCAAATTTTAAACAGCGAAAGTTTTTTTTTTTTCAAATATGTGAATATTCAATATTCAACAGAAGTTTTTACTGTTTCTGATTAGGTAGTATTCTAACCACTATTCTAATAAGATGTACTTAGTACTTATATAATGTACGGAGAAAGATAATTATCCGTAGGTAAGCAAACAGTCAAGGTAATACAAAAAAAAAGATAGAAGGAAAGCACGCAATTAGTTAATGTTTTGCCTTTTCATATTTACACGCTAAAATTGTTACTTAATAAGTTAAATAAAATAAAAAAATAAAACAAATTTATGATACTTACCATGAGATTCATTCATGACAAAATTAAATGCACGTGGATATAAGTGACAAATGCATGCTAAACTCATATCCGTTTATCAATATGACTACCTATACATTTTTTTACTTCCTAGATTAATTAATTATTTATAATATTTTTATCATAATTTCGTAGTTAGTTATTTGCTCTCAAGAAAACTTACCTTATACGTTATTGCAAAAGACGTTAGGTACAAAAATTCATTATCTAGATTTTATGCGTTTCTTGAAACTTTATTTTTCCCTTTAACTTGTAACATTTATAACACGTTAATCTTAAAATAATTATATTACATGTATATACAAATTGCATAATTTGTAATTTTTTTAAAGTAGTTATCAATATACGTAACATTAGTTTTAACGTTTTCAATTTACATCTGGTCTATATCAAAATATCTTTTACGTAGCTTTTATTGGTAAAATACATTGAAAAATACAACGCCAATAAGTTGCAGAAAAAAAAATTAGGGGAAATACTTGGATCAAAATCTAACCTTACAATTAGTGCTTAATATGTATTTAACATAAATAATAATTATTTATCAAAAAAAAAATGTGAAAATAGTCCAATGTGCAATGATTTTTGGAAGTATTAATAAAACTAAAGTATTATTCCATAATACCATTCAAAATATAATTTTAAATAATGAGAAAAATTTTAGAGATGAAATGAAATCTAAAAATTAAATTAATTACACAGGATTCGACATTGTAAATTAAGATAAATTTTGATAAACAAATTCATGGTGAGTAGCAACCTATACAGGGTGTTACTGATATAACTGCGGATATTTAAGGAGGTGATAGGGCAGTAGAAAATAAGAAAATTAAGCAAAACTTCGCAGGTCCTAAAGTTTACCGTTTTCGAGAAAAACGTATGTGAAAATACAGGCAAAACCGAGTACGGTCCTGTGTAAAACGTGTCCTCGATTGACCTGGTCGTGTGTAGTGGCAACGCTGTCTTCAATCAGCTGACGGTGAATGAGGTTACTCGGTTACTGTAACGTAAACAAGTGTGTTCGAAAATGGCGTTTAGTTCATCAGAATTTTGTGACAGTTGCCAAATGTGTTGCTTAAGTCAAAGCGAAAACGCACAGGACCGTATTCAAATTAATTCATGTTAAGATGTTTTTCAAAAATTTTGAAATTTTTTTTGTTTCTTCACCGCGCTGCTGTAGTGACTATTCGATTACATATTGCATCTAGTTGACACCCTCCAAAAATCCGTATTTATATCAGAACCACCCTGTATAATTGGTTGAGGTAATGTAGGATGGAAGGGGTAATCGAGCGGTGCAGGGATAAAGTCAAACTGTCAAAGATTAAAAAAAAAAAAAAACTAAACACCAAAGAATATACTAAACAAGAACGGTCATTACGTAGTCATTTTAAGGAGAGACGCACATTTGTGCAATATGGATCTTTCGACATAATGTATTACTATTTTGTTTTATTTCTTTGAAGTTTTAGTTTCAGTCACTATTTCTACATACCATACATACCCTTCAGCCCTTCACAGCTTCTATTTTTGTTTTTAATTATTAAATCACACACAGAACACTTCACGTTGATTTAATTATTTTAACAGGCTGATTTCAATTTGGGGAAGTTATGTTTACATTACAAACCGATGTTATTGTTGTTTATTCAAGTTTATTATCGCTGCTACCGCTCTCTCTTGCCATTGTACGGTACTATTATCATTAAGTGCTCGTATATTGCATTGAATTGACCAGGCCCTGCTAAACACTCACTTGGGTACCACCAACAGCAAGTCACACAAAATAACCCAGGTTCCTTTCTTAGTTTAGAGTCCAACACCAATTAGATAAGAAGAAAATAAATAGAGTGAACACCTGCCCATGCATCACCAGAAATACTTGCGAATTTTAATTATCAAACCTACATATATGTACATATATTCATTTGGCATCATTATCTATCGTAATTTTATTATACAAACGACGACTACCTCTGCAAGACAGACTTTTTTGTCTAAGACTGGACTAAGGCTATCCATGGGTTAGATAACTGTACGACCGCAGCCCACAGTTCCCATTGCACCGCAGCTTAACAGTCTAGGTAGCATCCCTATCATAAATTGCTCAGAGCTCAATTTTAAACCATTGTGATAATTAAAAATTATTACTGATTTACTCAATATCATCAAAAAGACATTAATATACTAAAACATACAAACATGCAAGGTGTTCAGTGAATAACTCGCCTAATTTCAACAGTTCCTTGATTTTCAAAAGAACTCGCGATTCACGTTCGATCACCACAATAAGCACATACAGAATGGCAAAAGAATATATAAAATTCAATGTCACACTTCAATTCTCGATTTAACGTAAATAAGGGGCGCAAAGACATTATTGTTACTTCTAGAATTCGCGCTCGATCTCGCGTTGACTGGAAGTAGTCAAACCACGACACCTTACAGTAGTTAATCAAATCCAATTCAATGTGAAGAAGCCAAAAGAAAATAAGCGAAGGACCAAAGAGTTCATTTTTACTTAATTTTGGTCCTTCGTTAATTTTCTTATTGCATTGGATTTAATTTACTTATCTCAACCAATTATAGGGGCAGCTACCCACCATAATGGTTAATATAAATGTTTTTATCAAAATTTATCTAAATGTAAAATTTCGAATCCTATGTAATTATGTAATTTAGTTTTTAGATTTCATTCACCTGTAAAAATTTTTTCATCAATTAAAATTCTATGTAACTTGAAAAGGATCGAGAAATTATCGTCGTTTCTTCCACGTTTGCAATACATTTTAAATTGTATTATCGAATATTACTTTGTTTTATCAAATTAAGAATGTTTGCATCATCGTTGAAAGAAAACTTTAAATTTTTAGTGTTACATTTAAAAATCGAAATTTAATTGTGTTGTTTCTATTTCCTCTGTGTGTAGATGCTATTGTACTTTTTATAGTATGTGTTATATGTTTGTGTATCGGGTACAGACTTATAAAGTATATGTTGTATTTACGTTAAACATTCAATTTTGTCATGGCTTAATCAAAAAGGAAGTTTAATTAATTAACAAAATGTGACTAGGAATATTTTTGTTTCATTGTATTTTTTTTACATACGAACTCGAACTCCTTATGAAAAAGGAGGTCACTCGTGTAATAAAAACTGTGTATTTTGTTAGGTGAAGGTGCCTCCAGAAAATATAGGCATTCCATACAGTAGATATGAGATGGCTGGCTGATTCTGAAATAGATGCACTGTACTAAATATAAAGACTTAACCTTATTAATAACAAAGTTGTAATCTGAGAAGTTCAATTATTTCTAAAGATACAATTTCTAAATTTCAAAACAAAATTAGTATAATTACAGATTGATTGCGAAGTGAAAGTTAGTAACGAAATGGATTAAAGAGATTAAATATTGCGATGAGAAAATTTAATTACATATTATTAGAACAGTTATTATAAATCTTATTAACATTACAGATTATTTAAAAGTAAATTTTCCTTTAATGTTACACACAATATATAATATTGAATAAAAATAGAATCTTCACCTCAAAAATAACTGTAACCTACTCCTAGTTTGTTTACTTGCCACTCGATTAAAATAACCACAAATAAGTTTCTTATCTACGTCATAAAATGACGAAACTAATCTGAAAATTGTGATGTTATTCGCAATTAAATTATTGTTATGATGGCAAGTAATTGGTTGCTAGGTAAACTCAACGCGTGAACCATGGCGTGAACTTTTTTATTAGAATTGCATAATTCCCTATATATCACCACGTGGAGCGGTTTGTGAACTGATTATGATTAGGTAGGTACATATGTATGTATGTTTATAACGGTTTTCTTGTTTACATCATAAAAATCGAGTTTAAAAATATGTGCTAATATTGGACCTATTTCCATCACATTATTTTTGACAGGGATAAAAATAGAAACGTAGTCTATTTTAACCAACATTTTATTTATATTAATTTTAAATATTATTTATTTTAAAAACTGAATATATGAGGCCTTCAACTCATGCAATTCCATGATAATCACAGTTTAAACAAAAACACAGGTTTTTTGGTTGCAAAAAATATATTTTATTGTCTCCACAATAATTATTTCGGCATACTGTGCCTTCTTCAGGTGGAAGAATGGAAAGGTCAAATTCTTCCACATAATTATTGTGGAGACAATACAATATATTTTTTGCTACCAAAAAAGCGTGTGTTTTGTGATTATTTATTTTGATTTATACCAACACTGAATATCAATTATTTTGGTAAATTTTAGTAGTAATGCATTGCATTCGTGGTAAACAGAATTAAAGACTCATTCTGTTCCAGAAAAAAAAAAAATAATGTGTAGCAACAATTATTTCGTTAAACATTGGCTTCATCAGATGATGATTCATCAATGTTTGACGAAATAATTGTGTGCATGTTACAGGATGTGTTTCTCGACTTGATACGTCAAAACCGACTTAGGCTCGATTTTCGAAAAAAAGAAAAGCAGTATTACATTATTTGCACTGACCATAACTTCTTTAATTCGTGGAACATTAAAATTCATAAACACATTCTTAAATTATTTTTTAAGGATATTCCAGCTTCTTTTTCAGATTATACCAAATAGTTTTTTTAAATAGTAACCATAGTTTGCTTTCGGCTTACATAATTGCTCGTGTTTAGCCCTTTTCAATGACCTAAGATTATAGATAATTATTTTAGAAAATTACGTTTATTCACACATTCCAAAATCTACAGGATATTGTAGTTTTTTCTTAAGATTTATAATAAAAAATGGACTAGTCAAACACTATTATTTACTTTCTAATCTGCAGAACATTATAAATTAAAAGAGTTTTCAAATAATACTAGTAAGTCATTTTAAACATCCACTTTTGTGATTAATTAATTTCGGGGATGATTTTTACCTCTTTAAAATATTGTTGTTATATCAACTGTTTACATATAAGATGTTAAATTATGATTATTAATAAACTAGCAAGTCTAAGAAGTCAATAAAATTAACGCAGCACTGAGGCGAAGGCAGATTAAATCTGAGGACACTACTGAGTTGTCCTTGTAAAAATGCCTTAAGAATTTCAATGTTCCTCAAAAGAAAAAAGTTATGGGCTAAATGTCCCCTATCTCGGATGCTAGTGAAGTTAAAACGTCATCGGTTTTTTCTATTAAACATTTCTTAAAAAATTGAGCCCATGATATCTAGGTCGATTTAGCTCCATAGAGTCAATTGTTTGATTCAAAGTGCGTCTTTAATTCTGTCTACCATATAATAACTATTAGACATTACCTACATTTATTTGCATTGCCTGATCCCAGTGTGCAGATTTACTGATAAAAAATGAGAAATATTAATAGAAGGTACTTCATGCTTAGATAAAAAATTTGAAGTGCCTATTGGAGTTATCACTTAACTGTCACAATTATCTTTGGAGTTCCCCTTGAAATCGCTGCGATGCCAGTAGGAAAATTGCGTTGTAGGGTCTCTATTAGGACCCATCAAATGAGCAGACAACCAGCTGACGACAAAGTTGTAATTACGATAAGGAATGAATTTTCACGAGAACAGTACATATATGTGATTCAAATTTTTTTTTTATTTTATATAAAATCATCACGTTGAATAAATAGCAACAAGTTTTTTTTGGATACATAACAGCATATATGAATCCATTCAGATCTCATTTTAAATGCACAATAATTTATTGTATCATTATCATTATATCATTACCCTTTACTTAAATAATCATTGCATTTTTTACTTAGAAGTGGCAGTTGCCTTGATTTATGTTTCGTTTTAATTAATTCGGTTGAAAAAAGTGACGGAAACGAAAAGTCTAGCAATTCCGCAGCTGCTCGCTTTCAATGATACTTTTGGGCAATTGCCATATTTATCTGTCTTTGGCTTGTCTGATACGTTATACGTATAAATACGCGTATGTAAGCGACTTAATGTGCGATATACAGTTTCAAAGGCAGAAAATAAACGGTCCAGGTGTTGACTCCGATAACAGTGTCTAAAGTCGTATTTTACGGAAAAGTTAAACTGCTATTCCAGTAAATTTAAATAAATTCTTGAGGAACAGCATATACGTAATTCTAAAATGAAACTTTCACTGGAATAATTGTACTGTAAGCAACAAAAAAAAAATGAATTATATTTGAAAGATCCGTGTAGTCAAGAATTTGTTTATATTAGACATAAAAAATTAATAACAGAGTTTTTGAAATGAAAAGAAAATAAATAAAAATTAGAAAAATATAAATTATAAAATAGAACATATATTAAAAGTCGAGAGGAAAATAAATATTTTAAAGAAAAATTAAAGCTAATGGAATAATTGAAGACAATAAAAGAGCAATGTAGATATAAAAATACAAGAAGAATTTAAGAAGTTATTTAAAGTTCATTAAAAGAAAAAAAAAAGAAACAAATTGATTAAAAGAAAACGAAGAAAAAAGTATAATAATTTATGGTGATGTTGTTTTTCAATTGAGATTGGGACATTAAGGCAAGGATAGTTTAATCATAAATTAATTGTCAACATTTACAAATAAAACAAAAAAAAACAGAAGTGAGTGAAGTTAGACATTTTATCACAATTTATTTTTAAAACTGTAGATTTTTGCAGTTAAAAAGTATTAATTCTAAAAGTTTGTAATATTTAATTATTAAATTTTCATTTAAATAAATAAAAAGTGTAAGTGTAATTTTTGGAACTTGCACTGAAGAAAACGTGCTCTATAATATAAAAAAAAAATTAAATTAAATAAAATAATTTAAATTTAAAAAATTGTATTCTCCATATTACAATATATTTGCATATTTTCTTTAGATAAGTAACTTTTTTCTTTCTTTTTCAATTTTCTGAAAGAAATAGAACAAATAAAATTATTTAAAAGCCAAAATATCGAACCGTAGTAGGTGGAACTAACAATAAGACCTCGTTAATAGATTCTCTTTTCCCTACGCGCAACTATTTTTAGGAATATTGTATTAGTTAACTGTCATGCACCAATTAGCCTAATTAGATACGTTTTACCAACATTTAAATATATTATATACAGAGCAGAATTGTTTGTTTCATTTAAAAATTTGTGGTTTTAATGTTCAATTTCACAGTCACGCATTTAGATCTTTAACAAAGGCTGAGATATAAAACTAAAATAGACAAAAGCGTTTTACTTTATTAATACTTTTATGCCTTCATTAAACTCTGATGTAAATTTTTCAAACCAACTTTAGACAAATAGGAGCCGTACTATTGTTAAAAATAATATCTAATACTCTGCAACGTTTCAATAACTAATTGAAGTCATTCTTTAAGTCTTATGTCAGTAACAAATAGCAGCAACTGCTATCTTTTTAATTACGTATGATTGTGGCTAATCAGAATTTGTGTTTTTATCATGTAAAAGAAAACCTTTTTAAAAAAAGATGTGATAAATAAATGCGTTCTTCACATGAAGGTTATCGTAGAGGAAGCATGCAAAATCTGCTAATATTATATAGCTAGAAACGTTTCAAACTGAAATTAATTAAAACGTAGAATATTATAACGTTTTAAATAGGTTAAATATGATACTAAAATTTTTTTAATTTTATTCTTGTTCTAATATTTATGCACGATAAACAGTTAGACTAGTTCAGATTTTGGCTTCAAGAGTGTGTAGACGCAATTTCTGAAGTGAGCTCCGTTTAGGTAGAACTATAGAAGCTTCACTTTCATAACAAAAATTACATAAAACCTTTGGTATGTAGAAGAACCAAAAGTAAGATTAAGACGAATACGAAAATTGGAGATGTAGAACATTAAGAAGGTAGGGATTTTTGATATTTACAAAAAAAAAAAACTAGTAGACACCAAATAAAGATTGGCGGAACTTCGAGTCACATATTCGACATAATCAGGGACTACGCATTTATTTTGTTAGAGAGTTCCGCAAATATTATTCTCTAACATTCTTGATTAATCCGGAATGTCATAAAACATTCTGTAACGTTTTCGAACATTTTGAAACAATTTCGAACATTCCAAAACATTCTTAAAAAGTCTGGTACATTCTGGACCAATCTTATAAAACATCAGATCATCTTGGAATGTCGTAGAGTATTCTATAGCATTCCAAATTATTTTAAACATTCTAAATCATTCTCGGGAAATTTAGACCATTCTAAAATAATATTTTGGAAGACTCCTTCAAATTCTAGAACTTTCTGTTTTCCCTATTTAGACAAAGTGTTTCAGTATCTTTTTTTCTCGTGTTACAGTTAGTATCACAGAGCAAAACTTTGTAATTTACTGAAAATAGAAAGTGAATTCTAATTTTATTTTTCTTGGGTCATACATAACATATTTACCTCTCTATAAATTTTAAGGAAAAGACAGCATGGTGCCACGTACAATTTAATTTATTAACTAACCTTTTTGGCAATTCTGTTAACAGTGAGGTGAAGACAAATTTATATTTCCAAAATATAAAACATCATTTTTATTAATGTTCCTACGTAAGTGTGCTAAAAGTGTATTTTTTCTGAAATAATTCAATAAAGTATTTTTTGATCTGTTTATGATGTCTGAAAAAGATTTAAGTCGAAAAAAGTTTAGTAGCGTTTCATATACGGGGAGTCTCAAAATACACTTATGAATTAATTTTGATAGAAAACAACTTTATCATTAAAAACAGTTAATTTTTTAATTGATTTTTCAAGTACCTACACCTATAATTCACTATTATAGGTGGAATTAGGGGTGAATCCAAGATTTTCGTAAGGGGAGGGTCTTAAAAAACTTCTGTCTCTTTTTCCCTATCTACGCGAATAATTCGATTATATAAACAAAATATCGAATGCGGGATTTCTTGATCCCATAGGGTGGGTCCCAACCTCTGGGGAATCCTGCCTAAGTAATTTTACAAGATAATTGTCTCTACGACTTGTCCAGCACGTACGTACCCTTTTATTGATGTCTTCTGTAATAATTTTCTGTAAATGTGGCTGAATTTCGTTATGTGGGTTCAATTTCCCTTTTTTATATAAATATTAACTGAATTTTGTTATCATAAAGATGCTTATTCTTGACGACGGTGTTGAATTGATGTCTCTGGACTTCCCTATTGATCTGAAAAACTCTGATATTTTGTTTTGTACTTGTTGCGTTCATAATCATTGATTGATCCAGTTGTTCGATTTTGTTAATTGATCACTTCACAATTCATGAAGTTAAATTAATATTTTGACCATATTTTGCACAAAGTATTGCTTAATGATGAACACGCGTTGTTGTTGTTGTCAAAAAGGCAAATTTTCTGTAAAATTTTGAGACATCCTATTTTTTTATACTATTTTTGCACATTTTTTCTGCGTTATCTTATGATTTTTATTTGGACTTGACCATGACTCATCACCTCACCGTTTTATACATTTACTATTATTAGTATCGAAAATTTACGTTTCCCCAAAATTAGATCAACTTCACAGACGAAACTGATCTCGATTGTACCTAACGCTGCTTTTTACTACCGCGCATATTTTCGTTTTATATTTTACTGTTATCCTTATAAATATGTACTTGTACCACACAGAACTTTTGTCATATTTTATAACACGTATTTTAATTTGGACACAAGAATTAATATACAAACTACATATATTGAAATCGAAGTTTCTCAAACTATTTGTGTGTACTTAATTGAAGAGAGCCACAAAGTAATTACAATTTGAACTTGTACGAATTACTCGATCGTTACACACATTGACCTTTTGGTACTCTAATGTAAGTTTATGGAACAGAAGAATACTTGGAAGTGCTTAATCACTAGCTGGTGGTTTTAATAAATTTTAATGGACTCTTGGCAGGATAAATAAGAATGGATAGGCATTCTAATTGAATTAAAAAGTATCTTTATATACCATATGTTGTACCCCCACGTTCGTAGTCGGAGAGTACGCGAAATTTTTACCCGGAACGCGTTGTGGTGGTAATGATTATTTCGCTTGTTGAGTCCTTCTGATTATGCACAAAGCCTTCTAACTGTACAGAATTTACCCTGAACGCAATGGAGGGAAATTTACGACATCCACAACCTGTCACAAGTAAAAATTTCGCTTATTGTCCAGATTTCATTTTACTTACTGCCGAACTTTGGATTTGAGCTGCAACACAAACATCTACACGTAAGTACATGTACGTACACGCAGAAAAATGTGTAGGGGTACTTTCTACAATTGTAAATAATGTGACAAAAAGTTGTAGCACAAATAGGGACAAAAGAAGTTTGTAGTTATGTTTTCGACAATATTGTAACCACCATCAGTACCACAAACTATAGCAGAATGATCTACAATACATTTTATATTCGTTCTAGAAAATGTAGAAATTGTCCCTTCCTGTTGTCTAATACACAACTACAATTTATGGAAATAAGAACATTACTTTGTAGTAAAATTTCAGTTTTAAGTGAAAATTTTATAAGCATATGTGGGAAAAATGTTTACAAGTGTGTGAGCTATTTTATTACAGTTGTAGCTATTCTGGCTAAAATATTGTCAGTTACCTTTCTAATTTTATGTAGTTTTTTTCACAAGGAAAGGTAAATTTTAAATTAATTTATTAGAAATAATTTCTACAAGTTGTAGTAATTATCACCAGTTGGTTGTAGAAACAAATACAAAACTATTTCTACTTTGAACAGTTTATTTACATTAGTTGACAGTAACAAAGATTATTACAATATTAAAAAAATATATTTAAAAAATTCCAGTATATATCCTAATATTCGTGTATAGTGCAAGTTTTTTGAAATTCAACCCTTAAACTCACTGTATTTTTCCAATGTTCAATTACTTCTGTGAATGGTTCTGAATTATTTTTGAGCCATTGAATCTCGTCAGATGCGTTATCATTTAAATTTCCTCCTACAATTAAGAAGTAAATTAATTCATCATAAATACGCAAAGAGAGATACACTAGTACTAGTTCACTTGCCTGCTTGTAACGAATCATCACCGGATTGTTTTTTTGTAGAACAGTTTAAGGCGTAGTTTCTATAGTTTTTTCTTAAATATGTACAAGCATAAAATAATTTCCCTCTCGCTGCTCTTGGTTTTCCTTTGTGGTTAATATAAGGCACGTAATATATTTCTGGTCCTTCGTGAGGGAAATTCTATGAATTATACAATGTTAAGGGCAACCAATAATATACAAAACAGAGTGAAAATTTCACCTGGTATCTTTATTTTTCTATAGTTCCGATTTTTGAATCAATTAAATCGGGAAATCCCCAGTCAGTTAGTTTGTTCCTCGTAAATTAATCCATTTCAATGCATACGTACTTTTAATCTGAACCGATGTTAATTATTAAAGGGAACTATAATACATGAAAAAAATTGCGTTAATTTTTTGATACTTTTGCCATACATTGAAACAAAACAAATACATACCTAAGCTAAATACATACATAATGTAGCAATAGAATTAAACGGTAGGTACACCTGAAAATTATGTTATTTTACAACAAAACAAACGGAAGATACCTATGTTTCAATTGATGTTCTTCAAAATGCAACTACACAAATATTTCTAATTATAACAACAAACGAATTCTCGTACCTTTCTTCACTTGTAACCTTTTTCTACCAATTCACTCACAGGGCACAAAGCACGCACTAACACCGGTTGTGCAATTATTTGCAATTAGCATGCGCAATTCGCAAAAACAGGCATGATCTTGCACAGAGTTCTCCGAAATTTAAAGTTTGTAGAAAATTTTCAAAAAGCCTACATAATTTTTTTAAAAAAATTGTAGAGATATTTTCTTACAAAATTGTAGAAAAATAGAACGTAATGCATTTCATTAAAACTAAATAGTTTGTAGAAGATTCATACCAAAAAAAAAGTACGCATTTCTACAATCTTAAGCTACAAAATTGTGGCAAAAATTTCTTTTACAATTTGCTTAAAAGACTACAAATTGTAAGATTTTAGCATACAATTCCGATATTACAAAAGTGTAGCAAAAATTTCTTTTACAATTTGTTTATAGGTTTACAAATTGTAACATTTTAGCATACAATTCTGATATTACAATATTGTAGCTGTTTTTCAACAACCATTTTTCTCTGTGTACTTGCAATTAATTCTGCATGGAATAACACTTGTTTCATTGCCGAGTGATTCGTTAAGAACTATTGTTATAAGTGTCATAACCTTATATGACCCACTTATTTTACCACAAATTTATGGAGTTTTACAAGTTTGCTATATTTAAAATAACATAGCGATGTCAACTTCCGGTATAAGTGTTACAAAGATGACAGCATCTTATTTGCATAAAAACTCTCATATAATAAATTATGCTCCACAGAATTAACCATTTTAGGATTTTTTTTCTTTCATTTCTAATATGAATCCTTCCTCATTGTCAAATTTTAATACCTATTGAAAGATATCGTAAAATGAGTTGAAAGTTTTGATGAGGGAGGTTATATAACTTATTTTGTCGGCTTAATAAAGATGAAAATTTTGGGAGTGAAAAAGAAAACGAAATGGTTCCAGTATCTAATAAAATACAAAGTGAGTAATTTACAAAACGTAGATTTTGGGAAATCTGGGAAAAATATTGCATGTAAACTAAAATTTAAATAGATTTAAATGTTATATTTTTTATCAAACAACGTTAAAAAAAGTAAATGCTGCAGCATTTCGTTGTAAAATTATTATTAGTGTTGATCATGAACTTTTAGATCCTGTAGGTACATCCATATATAAAAACGGAATCCTTACACAAAATTAGGAGAATAAAAGGTTTGCAAATTGTACCGTGTAACATATATTATTATTTTTTTATAATTTTAAAATAAATATAGTTTTAGTTTTCATTCATACAAATTTGTTTTTGGTGTGGTATAATTAATATAGGTATATGATACACCTAAGGGAACGTACCTATACTACGTGACTTATTGTTCAATATTTTTTTACCCCTCCCTCCCCTCGGTGACCACTCGTAGTATATGCTAAACCCCCCCCCTCCGAGTTGTTACGTAATATTAGAAATCAGCTGACGTCTCGAAATATGTGCGTCAGCGCCACCAACTGTGAGTTTAAAAAGCACTACACACTCCACGCCATATTCAAATATAGTTCGAAAAAGCGCGAGATTTTTCTCGGCGAAATCGACTACGTGACAAAAATCTAAGCCACCCCCCGCTCCCGTGACTAAGCGTAGTATTTTAAAGACCTCCCTCCCCCCCGTAAATGGGTCACGTAGTATGGGTACGTTTCCTAATCAAAAGTAGTTCACGAAAATAACTTTAAATATTCAACGTTTTGATCGTCAATTTCGGCCATCATCAGGTCAACAACTCCATTACTGGTGGTTATTGACAAGATTAACCTTTATTGCTTTTAAATATGTTGTTTTAAAGTTTTTTAAGGAAATAGATGAAAATTACAATTCATCCCTGCCTTATTTTCGAAATTACTAATTTTGTAATAATACTGTATATTATTATTATTATATGATGCCTAAGGTCTTAAAAAAACTGGATAATCCCTCAATAAGAACAAATTAAAAAATGAAATATCAGAGCACCTTCTATCACTCGGTCTCTCGGTTTTAGTTTACGTTCGTAGACAATACATTCTGCAATTCCTCTTTAGAATCTGATGACATACAAACAAATTTGGGTCAGATTAAAAAAAAAAACATTGATACACACCATATCGCACAAGACCCTGTCCGCCCCTGTTCAATTCGCATTTGCCAATTTCTTTTTTCCAAAACACTTACCTACCTATTGTGATTGAAATTTAGTTATGCCAATCTATATACCAACAAACAAAAGTAGGTACACTCAAGATATTTTAAAATTAGTGGACCGATCTAACAGTTACAATAAGTAGGTACATACTTTAGTACATCCAATGTCAATACTTAATGTGAATAACCTCCGATGACTTCTAAATGACAATTTGTACTTTCATGTTCTTCTGTAGCGAAGAGAAAAGATCAAAGTAAACAGCATAATAAATCAAGTTATTCTAGTGGTCGCATAAACTGTCGATGATTTTTCTCCAAGGCGCCAACCTCTCAAAAATGGCTGTTATTAATTAACATGATCATTTAGCGAAACAAGACAATTAGACACACACACTGTTCTCTACGATTTTTTACTTATTGTATATTTAACCACTTTGTAGAAATCTACACTGTTAGATAAATATTCTAATTTGGTTTGTTTCGTTTTCTGCGAAACTGTAAATAGGACTGCATTCTGATACTAAATTGGAGGTTAGAAATCTAGTATAAACCATTGATTTCTTATTTTTTTCCTACTTCCCTTCCAACAAAGCTTATGAAACTGGCTGTTACTTTATAGCATTGCCTTGTCATTAGTGAAATTTCCTTTAGTTTCATTAAGTTTTCCCTTTAGTACCGATAAATATTTACTTAAAATTGTAACTATGTATTTTATGGTGTACCTAGGATCGTGTTTTATCTTAATATTAAAAAAAATATGATTGTTGTCTAACAGAAATTTTAGTTTATTTTGTATAGTAGGTACTTATCATCACAAAGTCCGAAGACTGATTAAAAATATTTGCGAAGAATGCTCTAATTCAGATGTTTCTCTTAACTCTTGTTTCTGCCTTTAACCTAACTTTTTCTTTTCAATTGCGTCCACCGTCTACGTTTCGCATCTGGTCGAAAATCACACTCCAAACAGTGTTGTCTCTAGGTTAACCGTTCGTCACCACAGAGGTATAAATATTTCAACTATTATACGTGTATGTGTATGTAATTTGTCACATTTTCTCCTGTTCGTGCTTCTAACCTAACCCAACTTTTTCTTTTCGATTGCGCTCACTACCTATATTTCGCATCTGTGTAAAGACAGGCTCCTTTTTAAATTTTTAGTTGAACTGTTGTTAACTACCCAAGAGTTATTCGTTATTAAATTCACGTAATTGAACATTATTACCGTTAGTTAAATTTTATAAGCACGAAGTTGGATAAAGTGACAACTTATACTTGAAGACATTTAACTAAATTTAGAAACTGCCCACAGTCTTCAGTTGATATTATTAAGTCGAATCTCGTGGCCCTTACCATCAAAATATACTTTTAATTTCAAGAATTTACTACTATTATCTTTGGCAGCTTGAATAGGTTAAGAAATCATATTAAACCGCCACGCTATATTAAGAACTACTAAAAGAGACAGAAGAAATAAAGAAATACAAACTTTCTAGTTTGAGCACAAAATCGAAAATTTGCTAATTGTTTTGGTTACTAGAAATAACTGTTGGTAACTACCTACACATACGTGACAATTCAAACGTTTTGGTGCATTTAATTACATACTACAAAGTAGTCTACTAAATCTATAAAGTGACTCTGTTTATGTCCGAAACGATTTTATACATTTATACACTTCAAAGTCTTACCTATTATTTCAAAGGATGCCTTTGTACATTACCTGGTAAATAAACATTTAAAATAATGAAGATTCATTTCAAAGCAATAAACTGAGAAAATTTAAATCAGGACGAAATAAAAATGTACTATGTAGTTATAGTGAAATTTTTCAATCGAGACTTGAATTCGGTGAGATGTAGGAAGACTGAAGGGCTGTATCATTTAACCGACAACCAATCACGTGCAACTTTCCTATCTGTATCCCGATACCTGCATATTTCATAGGCGTACTTGAAGGAAATAGCGAGAGTGCCTGCCCCTTCCAACATTGTACCTACCTTCTTAGGACGGGGTTTGCTGGTGCGCATCTAATCGTTAAGTCTTGGTTGAAAAGTTTTACAGACTTAAATAAAGTTTTAGTCGCAAAAACAATGATATCAATGTCCACATCGTGAACTGTTGGATAGAACGGATACAATGGCAAATAATAGGTATAGGGTACCCACATATCAAACGATTCAGAATAAAATTCTGCTTTCGAATGTGGAAAAATTTACATAGTCTTTCATTTAAAACAATAAAGGTTTTGTTGTCTAACGTTCCCAATATTCAATTTAATTTTTTGAACACCCTGTGTAACTTTCGAAAAATGTTTTAGATGATATCAAAGATCATTTAATAAATGACTTACAGTAAAAATTTGGTTAAATAATGAACATTATTATTAACGCTATAAAATTATTTTTGAAACCCTGTTTTTTAAAAAAAATTGAAGATGGTTAGGTTTATTTCCTAAACGGTGGAGTTTTCCGGTAGGTTCATGTAATGAAACTTACCTTTAAATTAACTAACAATTTTAATGGTATGATAAAATAAAGGGTGTTCTATTTAAAATAACAAAGTTAGTGTCTATTTCCAGGATAACCGGAAGTAAAATTTATTTGAAAATAATTTAGATAAAAAGTTCATATCAAATTACTACTAAATCGGAGTTTACAAAAATTAAATTCCGATTATTACTTCTTCCAACGAAGGACTTCCTTGGTACACCGTGTATATTATAGCTGCCAAATTGGGAAATTGACCGAAAATTCTTTTTTTTTTTTAATCCAATTTTTGTACAGTTTTTAGTTTTTATTTTATTGTATGTTAGTAAAAAAGTGACAAGTTATGTCATATTTTTTTGCCTTCACTGCTAGTAATAAGATACAACATGTACAGCAAGCAAACGTATATTATTATGTATTAATTTGTACGTTGGCTGTACTTGTAACACTGCTTGACAGCAAGAAATTATTTTAAAACCACTGAATATGCCTTCAATAAATTATACAATTGTTACATCATCACCAAGTTCGGAGTACAACATTAATGCATTTCCGTAATAATGGCGTTTTTTCGAATTTGTTCGATTATACATCTACGCACATTAAGTAAGCATATATGCATGTCTCATAATACGTTTTATACAGGGACGAGTCCAAGATTTTTCTTTCTGTTAACGTAATAGAATGTTACGTCTTCCAAGTAATATACAATACATATGTATGTATAGTTAATTTGATACTTTACTGTAATATATGCACTCAAGTTGGAGTTGTTGAACCATCAGTGCGAGTGCCCTTTTCAATTGACTTTCATTGGTCTGTAAACCAAAGGCTGAGAAACAATACAGTAAACAAATATTCCTACATAATTGTTTCTTTCAGTCGAGTGGCAGAAGCTGTTGCCATAAATATATGTATATTAACTGTATTAATTGACATTGATTGTACCCATATTTAATCATTATTCTTAAAAAATATCGTTTTAGATCGTCATTACAAGAATCATTTTTAAAATTCCTTTCAGGAATGCGATAAATGATAAGCATGACAAGTAATCGAAAACCAATGACAGCCAACGAAGACATTTATGATACAAAGTGGTTATGGACTACTTGATACAAGATTTATGTACCGATATTTTTTTTGTAGCCGGAAAAGTGTACTTCATGAGTAAATTTCATATCAAAGAAGGCTACTTCTGATTCACGTTATAACAAGAAAAATTACTGCTGTCTCATTCCATATTAAAAGATAGCGTTGTTAAAGGGTCCTTTATCAATTTCCTGGAAGTGCTACTTCAGAATTAAAGCTTATCGTTTTTGAGTTGAGTTAAGTCAGTCCAAAGACTAGTTGGACACCCACTTCAACTATTTGCTAACAATATTGCAATCGTGATCTATCTCTACCCTTGTTTTCTTAATCTTAATCTTTCTGCATTAACTAGCCATTAATGAGCTCCAGGATGCTAGCACCCCATCCAACGAATTTCGAAAAAAAAAATATGTGAATCTAATAGGTCACTAATTGGTCATAATTGGTCAGGTGATCCGTTAATTGGTCAGCGGTAGGAAATTATTAAAAGCAATAAACTAATATTAAAACATTTTAATAGTAATTGATAGAGTTTTAGATAGGCACTTTAAATTGGTCAGCTATAATTAATATTTGGTCAGGCCTAGATAATTAAAAAAACCAATAAAATATTCCCTGTTTCCTCCCACTTGAGATACAGCGTTGAAAAGGTGCTATTTTAGAGATAGAGAGCTGCGATTTACACCAAAAAAATTTTTTTTTTTTATCCTTGTCAACTATGTATCATAAGTGGTGGGTTGTTATTTAAAATACAAAAAAAATGGTTGGACTGGGGCCGCTCCACCGGAGGAGACCCAAATTTCCATTCTTGAAAAAGATCAAGATCCCATCAACAGCCATTTAAAAATTATTTAGCTGCCTCCAACCTTTTGGACCACCTTGTATATATATGTATAACAAAACGCCATGGAAAGAAGCTACAGATGTGTAACTTCTGTAGGTGCATTTAATCAAAAGAAACAATGACGCAAATTTTAATCTACATGAAACATTAGTAAGGTAAAACGCAATAGATACTGAACATTAACGAAAAATTGATAACCACGATGTATTTAGTACTTGTAATACAAACAAATCATCTAAAGTTATTAACACGATAGGTACTTCAAGTAATTATTTTTTTCTGAACGACCTGCTGCCTAAATTAACTGTGATTATAATTAAAACTCGCATAAGGCCTATAAGTATACCTACCTGCAAAGGTTATCTTATAAAATCACTTTTTTACATCAAGCATATTAATACTTGTCATTAAAAAATACAAAGTCTACTCACAATGGAAATGTACTGGGAAGAAAAACTACCGGAACTTAATGACTACACTTTGTTATGCAAGTTACAATGCTGCTTGTAAAAACGATGTTTCTTGCGTTATTGTTACCTTAATACATGGGTCATCACAAAGCAGTTTGTCTCGACAGCAGCCGGGTCATTCATCAGGAAGCGAGAGAGTATATGAAAAAGAACATAAAACTTACTGTTCTGTTAATAATACAGTTTACGCAAGTACTCACCGGGGGTCCTCTGCCCCCTCACAATATTCATATGTCAGGAGCGTGATATCCAGTCATCATATCGACATTAACTAGGTTTTAAAGTTAATGATTACGTATTTTACATATTATCGTAGTTATCTTCAATCTTCAACTACTAGCTAGAGTCACCTGAAAAAGTAGAGGCTTCCCCGGACGCCAAACTAGTATTTGGCATCCCAACGATTGGATGTGCTAAGCGAACGTATCTAACTTAATTCCACCCTTTCGTGTCAATCGTGGCGCAGTAAGATCACCCCAAACTTAAAGGCACACCACGAAGGAACCACAGCCATCTTGGCCGGGCACTCAGCGCGCCAGGGTTTCCAGTAAACAAATTCGATATCTCAAATATCAACAACAATACTTCTCAAAGTATTGTACTCAAAAGCTAGCAACACCATCACAAATAGTAACCAACATCACTCGAGCTCTGGCCAGACACTACTGACTCTTGCATCGTTACTCTCTCCCTGTATCCTTTACCTGCACCCAATTCGTCGACCGGCTCAATATCTTACAAGGGTCTAAAGACATGGCCAACTCATCCCTTCACAAATAGCCGAAGCTCTATTAAAGAGAAATCAGGACCATTTTATACGTATATTTAACAAATACTATGTGGCACATTAAAAGTGAACATTTCAAGTGAACTACATATATTCTAACAATGGCATTATAAAAAAAATAGGTTTTACATGCTAAATTTAAATATGTTTTATTGATTCAGATTGTAGTTTTTTGTTTTACAAAAATCATCACCCTACTTAAGCATCTTATTTGCAGCTTGTATAAAATGTTACGATACTAATGTTCCATATTAATGGAGTTTAATAAAAAGCCATTTATGATATATGTAGATCAAAATAGTTTTCTATACAAATACAATATATGAGTCAGTGCTACGCATATGCCATCAGGGCGACCACTTCATACCGCAACCTCACAGTGGAACATAGTACTTACCCTAATCGTATCTCATGTCGATGGTCACAACGAAATTCGGTATTATTGGTTAATAATTTGATAAGAATTTTTGATATGCCTAATGAAGTCGTCAATGGTTAAAACCAGTTGTTCGCAAATGCAACTACAATTTTCAAAGTCTATTGACACTGATCGTGAGATATGATCGATTTTGGTTCAAGATAGAATAGGTAACGTTAGGCGAGGTTACGTTAGGTTAGGTTAGGCTATATTATCCGCGACGCCCAAATAGTAGCGTCCTTTTGATGGACGCTTGCGCTTTGTTGATTGTTGATCCTTCTTCAACGCACGCCATGTATCTACCAAAACGCGATGTAGGAACTTTTTTTGGTGAATGTTCGAATTAGGCGATTACGTACAACATATGTATGTATAAATATGTATATCTGTTATCAGTAGAAATTAACTGATTCACCACTTGCCACGTCCTTGTCTGAAGTCATATTTTGTTTGTCTGGTTGAATAACTCTCAGAGATTCGACATATTCGATAAGAATTATGACTTATGAGTACCTAATATAGGTACGTGGAAAGCTTTTAAAAAAGCTACTGGATATCAGAAAAAAGTAATGTGTTAGCAACATTGAAAACAGCGAATTATGATTCGTCACTGTGATGCGATATCGGTAACTTTTTTGGGTTATGGGACGCCGTTTGGCATAAACATGGTCCATGGGATGACGAACGATATAGATTACTCTGGTGATAGCTATTGAACGTATCGAATGTAATGATTTTGGATCAAGTAAAATTAAATGTTCAGTTGTTTTTATCTTTGTGTAGTTTCTAAATTTCTCATCTCTAACAAATATGCAAACGCATTCGATTAACATACACATGTCATTAATTATAGGTATATTTGTTAGTTGTACTGCATTTGAAGTTATTACTCCAATTCTAGTTTTTTTATAAAACTGATACTTACAAACAACATAATGTGTATTCGTAGGTTGTAGGAAAATCGATAAGCAGACATTGGCATTCGTAATAAAGGCGAAGGCCAAAATAACATCGATTTTCCTTGACTTTGGTCAATTTTTATTTACACTGTTTAGATGTTGTATCTAAGTACGCTGGTAAAATATTGTACGTATAATATAATGTTGTCATCAACATCGTATCTAGCGACCACCGCGTGCGGCAATTGATTTACCTGTACACATTGATAAACGATTAAAATACGACCAGTAGAATTGCGACTTGACCTAGAAATCATTACCTAGTCCTAGATCAGTGATTCTCAACCACTGTGGCGCGGCACTTATGGGTACCGTCAAATTCTTGAAAATGCCAACAATAAAAATTAATTTATTAGAATCGAACGCGATTTTACAATTTCTGTAGGTACCTATCAATGCAGCCATGAAAATATTACACCCTTTATAGCTTCTGAATGTGGTATTGTAAAATATGTAGATCTTTACGGTAGATTATGTTGGGTTAGAGGTATTGAAACAGTGTAACCTTTAACTCAGCAATTAACCTTTAATTCGGTAATCATATTGAAAAACGATAACCTAGTTTTTTGGTCGTAAAAAAATCAAGAAATGGACCAATCAGCACAATTTTTTTACACCTCCGAAGTAAACTCAAACTTTTACCTTTTACCCCATTCTTAACCTTTACACCATTCCCTACTCCCAAAACCCCTTGCCTCATCTCGGTAACATCCACCTTCAACACCACCTCTATCCCCATCACCACCTTAACCATTTAAACCACCAAGAAAACGTGGAACGAATTTGTAAAGCATTATTTAGAAACAAATTGTTTATTTATATTATTAATTAGGTAATAGGTATTAATCGAAAAAAAAAATTAAATTTGTTTTTTCAATTTGTTCTTTTTGCCATGTAGATTATGAAAAAAAATCCGTTATCGTGAAAACAATTCGTGACGATTTTTTTAAAATTATATTAATTTGTTAGTGTGCCACCAAAGTTTGAGAACCACTGACCTAGATAGTCGAATTTATTACATTTCTGTATCGAAATATTTCATAAACACATATAGGTATACTTTAGGGTGATTCGTCTTGAATGACTATTTTTATGTAAAAGTAAAAAAGTATGTCACAATAAGGTACAGCCCTACAGTGTCAAGACTATTTTTTTTCCCTTCCAAAGTCCTTGCTGAAAGAAAATCTCACCCCTCTATTTTAATTCTAAGTACATACTTTCTTTAATTTTAAAATTTTTGTAGCAAATTTGGAATTTTTTTTTCAATCGTCTATAATTTTTGAAAAATAAATTATTCATATTCATTTTCTGAATACAAGAAAAATATATTGAACAGCATTTGTATAAGTAGAAAAAAGAGACTGTGGTAAAAGATATTTGTGAAAGTTAGACGCGTGACTGTCTCACGTTGATAATGCCCACGTATGAAGTGGGCGAAACACGTGTCCGCTCTTGAATTAATTTCGTGGTAATTAGGGGTGAGTCTTCTTTTCATTCATTTAGCATTTGTATATTTTACCAAACATAACACAAAAATACATTTTTTGAATAAGTTTCAAATTTGCAGTTTGTGTATTTTGTTTATGGAAAATTTTTGTTCCACGTGAATGTTACATGAAACTGTTCAAATTATAAGTTCAAAGTTTAGCTATTATAGAATTTCTGATAGACAGTATTGTCGAAGGACAATTATGTTGATGTCATCCCATGTCTAATTCAATATCGCGACAAATTCGCCTCAATAGAGATAATTTTTTAAGTACGCCCTAAGATATACATACATACATACATAGATGTTATGGAAGTTTTTCCCGAGTAAATTTATTTTTTTGTTTGTAGTGGATTTAATTTAATAAAAATATATTAGAACATATTATGGCACTTGGGGAAAAAATATGACATCAAACTGACCTTCATTTTGATTATATCTTGACAACTACTTATATATATTGTATTTTTAATAAAAGGATTAACGAAGAATAATCGAACATTATGGAATGAGGCCTAAATGGCATAGATGCAGATATTTTAAAACTAATTGTAGAATAATTCGTCAGGATGTCCACTGAAGATGGTCTTCCACATTCGGAGACGGAACATCAATTCTACATTAATTTGTATATTAGTCTTTAGAATAAAGGGGCCGTTTACAAAATACGTTTGCAAATAAGGGTAGAGGGGTATTGCTCAGTGTGACGAGATATGATAAGGGTGGAGAGGGAAGTCGAAGAAAATGTGATGTGCAGACCTCTAAAAGGGTGAAATTCTGAGTGACGCATTTTATGGACGGTACCAAAAATAAAAAATACTAAAGAAGAAGGAAGAAAAATTAGGGGAAATCTGGATTTTGTATGAATTTTCTATTCTTTTTTTTGTAAAATTAACCGTTTCGAAAAAAATTGATAGAGGATTAGTTATTTGAAGAATGTCAAATAATCTATTTATTTTTGTTTGTCAGAGTTTTTGTTCACTAGGTGTTGTAGTTTTTATACTTTTTTCATTTCAGATTCCACTCCCTCTTTATTATTTTCATCTTCCGTTTACTGTTTTTCCATTGTTTCAGTCAAATGAATCTTCATCTTCAGTAAGCTATGACAGTATAAAAATTAAAGTAGCCAGACTTTTATATAGTAGTCGGTCTTAAACTATTGGTCAAACGAAAAAAGTAATATAAAGTTTTTGAAACAGAAAATCCTGAGCTACAAATGTGAGAATCTCCATTTTTTCGATAAAACTGACCGGTAACGAGCTTTTTACGAAAAACCGTTATTCGTGGCTTTTAAACACGCATAATATTTTTAGCGGCACACCTATCGATGGGGACTTCAGAGATTTTATTCAGGATAATAAAAGGAATGTTCATGCAAAAATTAAGCTTTCCCCTAATTATTTCGAAGTGGTATATTTTCATTCCCCGCGTTAATATAAAATTTTGTCAACAAATGTGTAGTTTAATTATTTTCTGGGCTTAATATATTTCCTTTTAAATCCCTCGATTGGAGTTACCTGCCCAGTGTTTTAGTGTACGCTGTGGTAGGCATTGTTTGTACTCCTCCCAATGGAAATTGGACTGACCTAACCTAACCTAACCTAATCTAACCTCCCCCTACTCCAGTTCGTTCGTCTTAGAAGATCGCCAGGTGTTGCGGATCGCGAGTCGCAATTGCACCATTCCGAAGAAGTATGTTAAAGTTTTTTAAGAAAACCTTGAATACGTAGCTCCACCATTACGGTTTCATTGTAAATTTATGTTCATTTATTAACAGAGTGGTTGAAGACTGTACAGCACATTTTAGCGTGGTTATTGTTTGTTAAAGCAATTAACAACATTAATAACAGTACATAGACGTCCGTCATTGAGCAGGATATTCAGCCGAACCATATAAATGTCAATCCCAAAACATTCAGGCAAGGCCAACGCACATTTCAAATTGCCAATATAAATGGATGACAGCATTTATAACAAAAAGTAGTTGTTCTCTACCGATATTGGAAACCTATTGCATAACTTCACGCCCAATAAAATCCTTCAATTTCCTATTCAATCATACTCATGCGTTATGCACTGTGCTCGCTCAAGGGTACTTTGGAACTCAAAACGACATAGCAACAAATGTAGTATTAAAAAAATGTTTAAATATAGATATTTCAGAGACGAAATCATAAGTGGTAAAATCTAAAACTACGTGTTCTCCATGAGACTAGGCTATGGTTTTTCTCTCATTCCCAAAAACAATTTTTATAGAACCATAACCATTTTATGAGATGTACACTGCAAATGTTTTATAGGAATGTGTTGCAAATAGCCCCCTGAGTGACCCTCAGCACCACCCCACTTCCGGAGGTGGTGGTGGGGGCCTTACCTAGATAGTCATTTGCCAAGAGTTCTTCTGATGGATAAACTGGATTCATCTTTCAACCATTTCAATTAAAAAAATCATTATATTCGCATGTCCATTGGAGCAACAGTTGGATAGACCTTTAAAACCTCTATTCACGTCAAATAGGTACGGTTATTCGTTGACACTTGAAAAAAATCGCTTCCGTTCGTAGGTATACATTTAAGACTTGTTCAAAGGTAATAACTTAAAACCTGATTTTACAACCAATTAGGTAGGCCACGACACGACATTCCGCAAGTTTCTTGGTCTGTAATATGTGTAATTGTTCGGCTATTTTTAGAAAACGAAGATGGGATCCGGTTTTATGCGTCGTCGACGTTTGTTATTATACCTTTACGTATAAATAATTTTTTGCAGCATTCAGGTTTATAATTGACACATCCATAGCCCAGCAGTGCAGCGCAGCGGCTGACTCAATGTCCGATTCTGAATTTTAATGTGGCCGTTATACGTTATGGGAGACTCCTTCAGAGGACAAACAATATGCCATGTTGCCGCTTATGTATCTCTTATGAAAACGTAATAGCTGCTATTATAGTAACTATTATATTTATACGTTTGGGTAGACTAACATACAGTTTTGGAATGTCAATTTAAATAATAGGCTGAATTTGGATGAAAAAATGACTGAAATAATAATAAAGAAGTGACAAATTGGTAAAGGCTTTCGCGACCAATTGGTGAATTAGTGGTTTCCTAAGGCCGTCTTCGGTTGGAGTTGCTTCCTAACGTTTTCCTATCATGAGTGGCGAGCTTCTTCAGAAGTCATTCCATCTTCGATGCTTGATGTAAACTAACTACTTTTCCGGCGCACGTTGTATTTATGCCGGGGTGTACGGGGCGAGGCTTGTCCGTTTCAGTCAGGCGTGGTAAAGAGATTAATGAGTTTGAACGTTAGATGGACACCGGAGATCGGGAAAGGGCACACTAGCACTCTGTAACCAGTCGTAGGGGGGTACCCTCACTTTCTAGTTAAAATCGAGAAAAGAAAAACAAACAAAAATTAATTTTTCAAAAATCTTTATTTATTTAATTAAATCGAAGAATTTGGCTGTGAATGTGAATCGTCTAGTATTAGGACCTTTTAATTACGTTGTGTTAATTGAATATAGTAACTTAGATTCTGTTATGAGTTCCGTACAAGTTATATGTGCTAACAAAGAAAACACAAGAAATTTGAACCACAAGATTTATTTACATTATATACATATTTCCAATTGCCCTTGGTATCAGTTCAGGAAGACAAGCACCTTTTTATTTTACCATAGAATTTAGGGTTGGGACAGATGTGCTATCAAAGACATTTAATAGCCAAAGTTAGGTGTTGGTACAAAGTTCGAACATCGTCAAACAGTGCAACAACGAATTGTGTAGGAAAAACCCTCGCATGTTCGTCTTGAACTGGGAGAAGGAAAGTCGTGCAGATCGTGAACTTTAACCGTCGAAAAAACCACAACCGCTGTAAGCCCATGGGCTACCTTGGTAGGCCATGTTAGAATACCTGTTGTCTGAAGATGCCATGTCACGGGAGTTTGTATATAGTTTGTTGGTAGGAATCGGGCACACATGGTAACCACGAAACCTTTATTATTTGTCGGACACGTCACACATGGTGAACATAGCCCTATATTGGTTTGTCGAGACACGTCACCTTGGTGAACATAGCCTCTAATTAAGATGGTTCGAGACACGCCACTCTTAGTGGACGTCGCCTCTATTTTATGGCAGTTCAGAACAACAGAGTATGTCAACTTACTCGACTTCCCTCTCTCTGATCAAGAGTTCTTCAATTAAGAGTTTCGCCTAAATTTAGACAACTACAAATCTGCTATCTTTTTAAACACATCTGTTTCCAAGGCAAAACCTCGAGATGCTCAAACAGTGTTAGTGGTTCAAAACAAACCAAAACGGATACCTTCAACTGAAAGAATAGATACCGCCAAATTGGTCTAATTACGGTAGCTACACGTTCACCTGAATTAATCATAGGAGCGTAAACCGTAGGTAGATCCTTCTAAACTCCTGCCGCCTACAGCTTCAGGCCAATTTAGTCAACAGCTACGTTTACGTAATTTTGTAGGTAAATATACCAAAGTTAGAATGAACCCATTCTAAAACAACTGATCAAACTTCTCAAGCTATACTGATTTAATAAACCAAATTAAAGTGCTTGTCATACACCTCCCTAGTACCAGGAAGCAGTACATAAATCAGTGAAGAATTATACATGGTCCAAAAAGGACTCGAATTAGACAATTGTATCTTAAAATTAATGACACCAGATAATCGCAATCAAACAGAATAGAATATATTAACCCTGAAGGGTAAAATAAGACAATGGTAGCAATGCAATTCAAAACGAAAGTAACAGTAAATAAAATCATAAATCTGGGAAAGTTAAACGACCTCAAAATACGAATAAAATATCGGTCAGTAAGTTACCCACCTTTGTATTGTATGTCATCGACATCGGCAGCGTCTGGCTCGGGGTTGACGGACGAGCGACCGCTCATGGGGTAGTTTATGGTACTCGACGGTCGGTCAGGCGGTGGCGTCGAACGGTACGACTCTCGGGCAATGGTTAATAAGCAGGCGCCAGTGGCGGGGTTGAATACGACTTAGATCAGGGTGGCAGCGGTAAGAAGCCAGGTTACGACCACGGGAACAGACCGAATTAAACCAATCACCAGGGGATGTTGGACTGCGCAAACCAACAGCCATTTAACTCGTTCAGTTTGTCTCGCTTGATATTTGACCTCTTATCCTGCAGCTCGAGAGAGGCCGTTTTCCGACCAGGACTCGCAACAGTTCGAAGCAAACGTAATGCGTTCAAAAGACTATTTGACCTCTTATCCTGTAGTTCGAGGGAGGCCGTTTTCCGACCAGGACTCGCAACAGTTCGAATCAAATGTAATGCGTTCAAAAGACTATTTGACCTCTTATCCTGTAGTTCGAGGGAGGCCGTTTTCCGACCAGGACTCGCAACAGTTCGAATCAAATGTAATGCGTTCAAAATGGTTATTTGACCTCTTATCCTGTAGTTCGAGGGAGGCCGTTTTCCGACCAGGACTCGCAACAGTTCGAATCAAATGTAATGCGTTCAAAATGGTTATTTGACCTCTTATCCTGTAGTTCGAGGGAGGCCGTTTTCCGACCAGGACTCGCAACAGTTCGAATCAAATGTAATGCGTTCAAAATGGTTATTTGACCTCTTATCCTGTAGTTCGAGGGAGGCCGTTTTCCGACCAGGACTCGCAACAGTTCGAATCAAACCAGAGATAGAGAGCCAACAATATTCCAGCTCCCTATGAAATCCTGTAAATACTCGCAGCTATTTATACCCAATTTCTGCCCTCTCCAACACACGAATCCTGCATCTCGCGAGCTTCCCCTTACGATTTGTGGGTGATTTGAAATCCATTTTCTTAACGTAAATCCACCCGCTTTAGTTATACCAATGAGTTCATCTCGTATTTTCTTTGCGTTTTCTATGTTATCCGTGCCTGTCATTACGTCATCGACATAACAATCACGTTTAAGGATCTCACTAGCCATCGGGAATTTCGATTTTTCATCGCTTGCTAATTGATCTAAAACGCGGGTTGCTAAATATGGTGCCGATGCGCTGCCAAATAATACGACCGGAATCATAAACAGTTTTAATTCATCCGCTTCATTTTCTCGCCATAAGACTAACTGAAATTGTGAGTCTTCGCTGTGTAAACGTATCTGCTTATACATTTTCTCTATGTCTGCAATCATAACTATTTGATGAGTACGAAATCTGAGAGTGATATCCCAGCTAGAACTTTGAACGACTGGGCCGACCTTTAAACAATCATTTAGCGATATCCCGGTGCTTGTTTTCGCTGACGCATTATATACGATTCTAACCTTTGTTGTACTGCTAGTTTCTTTAATAACAGGATGATGGGGTAAGAAACAGTGTTTGTTTTGAATATCATCACCTTTAATTTCCGTCATGTGATCTAAATTTATCGCTTCGCGCATATTATTAACGTATTCTGCCTTCAGAGATAGATTCTTTGAAAGTTTTCGTTCTAATGAATTGAATTGGTCTTCGGCCATTTTACGAGATTCACCCAAATTTTGAATTTTATTGTTGAACGGTAAACGAACAATGTATCTTCCGGTTGTTGGATCGCGTTTTGTGTTTTCCTTGAAATGTTCTTCTGCTTGGTATTCTTGTTCCGATAAAAATGTTTTACTTTCAATCTTTTCGATTTCCCAAAATTTTGTGATGTCTTTGTGTATTGCATTGAAATTTAACATACAGTTGCTACGTTTGTTTGAACGGTTGTCATTATCTATTTTTCCGGAAATTATCCACCCTAATTTCGTTTTATGTAATTTAGCCTTCTGATTAGCTATGTCGATTTGTCCTACACACAATAAATCAAAGAATATTTCTACGCCTAATAGTGCATCAATTTCGTTAGGTTCAAAGAATCTTGGATCCGCAAGCTTGATATTGTTTGGTAAGATTAATCCGCGTTTATCAATAAACTGATTGGGTAATTTGTTGCAAATTTTTGGTATAATAAGAAATTCTATATTTTCATGATAATTTGTATGTGTTGAATGTATTTCTGCCTTGACGGATTGTTTAATTCGCGTTTCCATTTTATTTAGACTTTCGACTGGTAAGTTTATGTTTTTGAATGGTAAGTTTAATTTATCAGCTAGTTTCTTAGTTATAAAATGGCTTTGTGATCCACTATCTAACAATACTCGCGCTTGTATCATATTACCGTATTTGTCCTTTATTTTAATTAATGCTGTGGATAACAAGACCTGTGTAGAAGCTATAGCGCTATGAACCTTAATATTAGAAGTTTCAGAATGATTACTTACATCGTGAATTTGGTTTCCCTGGTGGTCATCATTTGTCCCATAATGCAGAAGTGTATTATGCCTTTTACCACATGTTTTACAACCGGACCACTTGCAGTCCTTATTTCTATGACCTACATTAAGACAATTATTGCATGCTTTTAATGATCGAATTTTATCGTCACGTTCTTTAACACTCATTTTTAAAAATGTATCGCACCCGTACAATCTATGAGGACCCTTGCATAGATAACATGAATTATATTTTTGTGTAGTAGCTAACGTGTGCCGCTTAGCATTCGCATGATGTGGTTTATTATAAACGTTGGAATTAAGTACGTTGGTTGCCGTGGATTTTAAGATTCGACATCGATCTTCTAAAAAGTCGGTAAATGTGGACATTTTTGGTAATTCTGATCCTTTCGCTTCTCTTTCCCATTCCCTGTGTGTTACACGATCAAGTTTGGATGTGATTACATAAATTAACAATCTATCCCACGAATCTACCGGCTCACCTAGCGATTTTAACGATCGTAAGTGAGTTTGTACCCTGTCTAATAAATTTCTCAAATCGCCCGACGATTCTTTTGACATACCGGGTAATTCCATTAACGATTTTACATGTTCTTGTACAATTGCACGCTTATCATTGTATCTTTTGATTAACATCTCCCACGCGGTCGCGTAATTTTCTTCGGATGACTCTAATGCTTCTATTATGGATGAAGCTTCGTTTTTTAAGGATATTCGTAAATAATGAAATTTATTCAAAGTTGGAATGTCTTGATTACCGTGTATAGCTGATTTAAAATGATTGTAAAAGTTAAGCCATTTATCGTATGAGCCATCAAAAGTAACTAATTCTATTGCGGGTAATTTAAGATTTTGGAAATTATTTTCTCGTGACGTAGTTATTGGACGCATTACGTTTTGATTAGCGTTTGGTTCAATTATATCATGTGCACAACTAACAGTTTCATAATAGGCCTTTTCAAAATCATCATAATCGGGGGAAGACTCTGATGTTGCTTCCTCTAATTCATTTTGAATATCTGCAAATTTATCTAATAACCCTTCAAAATCCTTTAAACGCAGTTTTATTTCCGTAATTTTGCCTTGATTTTTAGGCTCCGCCAGAAAGTTAGTAAATTTTGTTAATTTTGTTTTTAATGCGGTTCGTTGCTTTTTTAATTTCGTTACGTTTTCTTCTGTCGACATTTTTCTAACTTGAATTGAATTATACACGACTGAATTGATATATGTATATCGACAATGTCAAACAAAGGAAAGAAATGAAGGAAGGAGATTATATTCACTTATCTGATTTTATCCCAGGTGTTGCTGGAAATTCTGTTGTGTCCTCAACGAGATTCAGATCCGTGCAGGTCTTCTTAATTGTGTATTTGATGATCGGCTGCTTTGTATAATTGTGATTTTTACACTTCACGATAATTGTGTTTATGAACTTTTACGAATTCACTTCACTGAGTCTTGAATAGGTATCTCACTGAATTGCACTTGTATACTTTGATTAATGTGTAGCTCGACTTGTTTAAGATGAATTTGAGTGACTAACTGACCAACACATTGAATTAACTGAATAATTAGTCGCCGTAATCCGAACTTATCCGGCTCGAAGGACCATAATGTTTCGTGTTCTTTGGCAATAAACAAGATATAATTATTATTATTCTTGCATTACTGCTTTGCAGCTAAAGTTAATTAGACGCAACACATTTATTTTCAATTTGTTTATTATATTTACATTGCGACCATTTCGTCAGAAGGTCAGAAAAACACTAACTTAAAAATTTACAAAGACTTAGGTACTAAAGGGGTTTAAAGTTGCGGGGTGTGTCTGTTAAATTATGACACTACCCTTATTCTCCGAAGGTCCGGCGAAGTAAAAGAATTATTGGGGACATCCGGACCCATACAAAGCTGAGCTATCATATTTCATTTTGACAATGTATAGAACCTACTTTGAAATATCTGAAGTTAAAATTGACAAAGGAAAAAGAAACTGACAAAATGTGGAACTAATAAAAGAGAAACTGAATATGATTCTAAATACTAGTAAGTTATTATATGTATAAAAAATAAAATAAAATTAAAATGAACAAATTAATGTCTTTATACACACCAAACGTTCCGTTCGGAACAAGGAATATACACACAAATCCTGAATTAAAACAAATTGACGAAAATTTGAGTTGAACTCGGATGGAGGGAGTTCCGTACAACGAATGTGTTATCTGTCATGTTTTTTTTAGTTTTAGCTCCGATTCTCAAACTATTTTTGAGAAAAAGGAGGGGGGTTGTTTTATCTCAAGTTATTTTTTCTCAGTTAGTTATATGGAACCAACGCGAATATTTTTTTTTTGCATAAGGTTTCGGAGTCATTTCACCATTCTTATCCGGCTAGGTTCTTTTAAATGTGTACCATATTTTAACTTATTTTGGAGAAAATTGGCTGACAGACGGGCAGGCAGACACGCCAGTGATCGTATAAGAGTTCTGTTTTTTCATTAGGACATACGGGACCCTAAAAAAGGTCTTCGTCACTTAATTGATGTACACTGTTAAAATGCCTATTAACAACAAAAATTTGGCGATCTCGAATGGTTTCCATTGTTCCATATTTATAGAGACCATAACCTTTGGTATTCATTTCCCACGACATCTGTCTCAATTGGGTCGTTAAAAGTCTGTTATAACCGACAACGTCGCTTTAAGGCACATTGTCCCCACGGTGCGGATTTGTTGCCACTGTCGGTTCGTCTTCCTTCGTATTTTTTTTTGTAAATACACGGCATCGTATTACCTAATGGGAGCAAAACGATAAAAAAAGAGCAAATGTGACCGAGCCAGGCGACTGACTGCCTTGCCTCTATCATCATCCCATCCGTCCAACAGTTGTGCCTTCTGCTGCTACTATTGCTAATATGTGCCTATAATACACGCTTAGGGATTATTGAACCTGGCGCCCGGCATGAACACACGTACGGTGTATATATAATTGTGTGTGAATGTGTGTGTGTGTGTTGGTTATTATTTCATGCTGGCTACCTTTGCAAAGGACGAAGGAGAACGACCCCAAGAACCCAACAAAACATCATTTTTTTCCTTGTAACGCGCTCCTCCGTCCATGGTTTCGAGGTCACTGTCACGGCACCACATCCGACACGCAACCATTGTAATGTCCGTTTTAGCAGTAGATATAAATATGTACTTCTATGGGTGTTTTGTTACATATATAAAGGCACAAAAGTCATGTCTCACTAGCAAATAAGAAATAACAAATAAAAATAAGAAATCATAACCTCCTAGTTTAGTGCAATATTATGAAAAAATATTGCTTGAGATGCTTTTTTAATAGAACAGAAGATTTGTAACGACAACTAGTTTATAGTAGAGCTGCAGGCACATAAATGACACAAGAATTATCTTGTACCCCAAAGAAGACGTACGCAACTGGCGCATACCCCTGCAAGACACGGGTCGGCACCAAACTGTCATTAAGATGACTTTGGATTTGGAGTACCCGAATTAAAATGTCTAAATTCCAAAAACTTAACAATCAGCAAAAATATGCTTCCAAGGAATATCTACCAACTGAAATTCCTCTACTCCAGGTCGTTATAGGACCATTTCATTGAGTCATCTATATGCTTATAGTACTTTAAGGACTACGGGGAGGTTTGCCAGTATTTTTTTAGAGAATTAAATCCGAATTTAATATTAGGTTAGAATATAGAATACGTAGGCTATCCTTATCCTGGGTTTGTGGATAAATCTTTGAGGAGAACTGTTTTGTCTCGCCTATATGTCTTATTATTTTTTGTTCTTCCTGGCTTAACAAGAAGGTAGCAACCTCAGGATTAGGTTAAGTTAGGTTAGGTTGACACAGAGTAAAATCTAAATGTGTACATACCTACATTTACGTAATTTTTGATTCTTTAGTATTACATTTATAAAACTTTCACCTTTCAGTTGATTTACTTCAAAACTTTCTTGTTTAATCTTGCAGCAGGAACAACTATTTATAAACTTGAAAATTTTTCTTTCCAATTTAAAATTTTGTAAAGATCTAAACTAAACGGTAACCTAACCTAACCCCCAAACAACATTCTGAAGGGATATTTCCTGCACGCTAATTCTTGTGCAATGATAACCGTGAACTCATAAATTAATAATTTGTACTTAAAAAAAAATCTATAAGTATTTCAAAACAAATAATATCTTCACTAGGCATCTACTTACTCTGTAGGTTAATAAACTTCCGGTCAACGTACTCATTGGGCCATGAACAGTAACCACTTGCGGCAAATTAATTAAATGTTTGTAGCTACGTATTCGTAAATTATAAATAATATGAAAAGACAATCATCAGGTGCAATGATTATAAAGCAATTCCTTTGTTGTTCTCTTCTCTCTTATCAACCTATCATATAAAATATCAACTTCGAATTATATGTACTTGCAATTACACGTTCTCATTTGTTTACATATTTTATTTCCGGAAAAAGGTCCATCACGCGTGCCAATTTATCTTACACGTGATTTATAACCCTACAAAAAGGAAAGAGAGAATGTCACTGAATCATGTGCAGCGTCATTTTTAGGGTTTCGCAGTTAATTAAAGTCACATGCTGATATTGTACATTTACTAATTAATTTGCTTATCATTTAAGGTGGATAAACACATTAATACTATAACAGAAACTTCCATAGAAAACGACAGAAAATCTGTTGTAAAAGTTATAATTAGTTTTTATTTTTATGTGCAAATAAAAATTAATTAGTTAGATACATTTGCTAATAATAAAATTAAATTATAGGTAATTGTATTTGGAAATGTTAATTCGTTTACTTGGAAATTTTTCAATTCTCTAAACTCAGCGGTTTGGACTATGCATTGATCGATACATAAAATTTTGAACCCCGCCTTCACCCCCTTTACGATTAAATTTTAAAAACTATTTTCTTAGCTTTCGCCTAAGTTACATAAAGAACTTTTGGGTAAAATTTCAAGTGTCTAGACTTAGTGGTTTGAACTGTGGGTGTATCGACACCCACATCAATCCCCTTTTTATCCCTTTAGAGGCTGAATTTTAAATAATCCTGTCTTGGTGCATGCTATGAAAATGAAGCGTCCTTGTAAGTATCTGTTTAGGTCATGGTCAAAATAATTTTTTTAACAAACGTAAAAATTTATAAAACCTGTTAAAATTCGAATAATTTTTTTAATTTTAAATCACAAATTCTATCGTCTATTTTTTTGACTTTGGAAATACTGTGATAAAGACATCGAAATTAATATCATCTCTATGAATTCTCAAGGGGGGATCTTGGGGATCATGACCCGAACTCTGAATCCGCACCAGATACTATCTCTTGGTACAATCAGTTGTGCTCATTATACGCATGCTGTGCACCCATCTGCACCTACTTAATATGTTCAAATTGAACGTAACATAAAAAGGTTAGGGTAGGTTAATTTAGTTTACGGAATTTTAAAACAGTATTAATAACAACAAATATTAATTACTACGTAGGTTTCTAAATTAAATGAATTTACCTAATTAGGCGCCAATATTTCAATAATCATTTTTAATTGTATGACATTTTGAAACGAAGGCACTAACTACCTGCGTAATAGAATAACACATAACAGATCAAAATTCCAAATGAAAGTATGTTCTACAGTACAATGGGTAATTATTTATTAATAAGCGTGTATAGTATGTATGTACGTTTAATAGAAAAATGCGGTTTATGTTGTCCTTGTACCTGAGTACATGGGTTTAAATTTCCTTTATCTGGAAGTAATTAAAAAATTACACGCACATATGTTATCTCAAGGTTCGTGCAAAAAATCGTGCTAAAAAGTGATTAGCTTAGTGTATCAAATATTTTTATTGATACAAAAATTCCAAAAAGGAAAAGGAACAAAAAAGGTGTTCAATATTTTTACAACTGAAATTAAATTTTCAAATAAAAACTCTGTTAATAGACTTTGTATTTAAACTGTATGTTTTTGTATATTCTTGTCCATAGACATAGAAAATGGACTGAGCAGTTCCCATCTTTTCCTCTAACACTCTAGAACAATATCTGTCAAATTTGTACGAATTTAAATCCTGTCCTGAAAATTAAATATCTAAACTGTAATCCAGAACGAAGTTACGTGATTTCAAGAACTCCTTCCGTGTTTTCCTTAAACTACTCCACTTACCTTGAAACTTGCACTTTCGTTAGGTTAGGTTAGGTTAGGTTAGGTTAGACGGTAGAGTACACTTTATGTAGGCTTGTGTGAATAATTCATGAGTTTATGTAGTTTTTTTACCGATTTTTGTACTTAACGTTCGTGAGGTGGTCACGAAACAGTCGATCCATTTTTACTACTTTGGCTTGTTGACTGTCCAAAGTGGACGCCATCATCCATTTCTTGTTCTTCTTTAGTAAACTATCTAAATCCTGTCCTGAAAATTAAATATCTAAACTGTAATCCAGAACGAAGTTACGGGATTTCAAGAACATTATGTTGAACCTCTTACAATTAGGTAAAGGAAAAGCCGTTCGAGATTAATACAAAAAAATGTTGATCATCACTGTGGATAATAAACTATTGTAGACATAAAAGTAGAAAGTATTAAATATTGTTATTTTCTGACTCCCAGGTTTTACAATGCATTTTACAATTACCGGTGACCACATCGTTGTAAGAACAATTATCGATGTAGCTGCTAACATTAAAAGGAAACAATAGCAGTTCGTGTTATTTTTTCTCGGTAAAATTACTGATGTAATTTTTATAGCTAATCATAGAAAAGGCTGTATTCCAAGCAACATCTGCGGTAATTAATTAAGCATAGCAGTTAAAAAGGAAGCTTCAATTACACCATCACTTTAAATGCAAAATACGAATTAAAACCGGCTGAAAGTAGTGTAGTAATTAGGCAAAATTTTGTTACGCAGTTACGAATGAAAAAAATTACAACGCATTTAAATTTTTAATTCTAATCCATGTATTAAATAATTAAGCGGGGCAGAGAGGAAGTGACAAAATAATTAAGTTATTAGGAAATGTTATTCATTCACTTCAGATGTGCACCATTTCCTTTTTCACTTAGCACTATTTTGATAATGGGAATTTCTTTAAATTTTATTGCCTTATTTGTGTTTTGCAATGGTTATTGATTTTTGTCATTGTAAATTAAAGCAGTTTTTAAAAGAATTTTAATTAGCGCTTACATAAAATATTTATTTGTATGTAAAAGAAATTCGACAGTGTCATGTAAAAAGCTTTTACTGATTATTTTCGAGAAAAACCAATATGTAATCATAAGACTTTATTACATAAAAAAATTGTTATTTGGTAGAATTAGAATGCATCAGGTTCAAATATTTTTTATCTGTAAAAGATACAGAGGTGCAGCTGCTGTCTCAGACTGTTTTTTTATATAAAATTCAATTCTCTACAAAAAGGTCTCTTTACTTTTTTTCAAAAACGCGTTTTGCAGAACTTCAACATTAAATAAATAATAGCAACAATTATTTGCCAGTTTTTTTTTTTTTTTAAATAAATGCTCTTTCGATTGACTTTAAGCAAGAATCCGCGATCAAAAAAGTTTTGCTCGATAAAATCCGTCGCCCACCAGTCAAAATCAATTTCCTACCAAACCATTCTGGACCCCCTCAAATTACGTCACGCGTAAGCACTTGAATTTACGATGGTAACAATACTAACCTAACCTAATATGACCTATCTTACGAAGCAATTGCATTTACATTTACATACTTATTAATTTTTTTTGTGTAATTCTCCGTTTTGTTTCTGTACAATTTCAAAAGCAACCAATTTTGTTCTCGGTTATATTGATGTTTGTTGAAGTTATTTTTTTTCCAAAACAATTAAAAAGTTAAAACGAACACGTGAAGTAAATATTACACCATTAACATGTCATTGTTAAGTCTTCGCGGATTAAACCGATTAATTCTGTGTATCTTGCGTTTATCGCTTGGTAATCAGTATTTTTCCAAAGACGATAGGAAGGATATAAAACGGAGAACAATTGCGTTCCGGAATTCTCTTCAACTGTTTGTTTGCAAACTTTTATTAGCAATAAAAAAATGTCGTAAAATTTAAGTTCCTTCCTCGTAACAATTAGTTAATCGTTTCATTAAGATAAGATGCATAACTATAAAAAAATAATTCAAAAATTTATGCATGATGTTTAACTTGTTAAATGTTTTATTAAACAGTTTTGTGATTTAGATTATTTGATTAGGTGGTCATAGAAGTGCGCGTTAATAAAACAATAGAATAAAATAACTTTTTAAGAGGAAAATTTACTTTGACATTGCTATTAGAAAATCAATACAATGTGAGCATTATGGAAGTATGTAAGCTACTTGTGTAACTAAAAACACTCTGATCTGTAACTGAAAATTGCAGCTTATGTGTCGAAACTAGTTCTGGGTAAAAATATCGATATCTATAATAGCTATAATTGCAACTGATAACTATCAATATTTATCGATACTTTTTTTAACGATATCCGATAATTAAAATCAAGTTATCTGATGATCTCCCAGGAATAGTCGAAACACATCTTCTAATAAGGTTATTTTAGCAATTGTTGAATTCCAGGTCAAATATTTAAAGACTTGCTTGCTATAAAATTGTTTTTATAAAAGAAATTGGTAATGTTAAACCTGATAGTTTGAATTTTTGTGTTGTAGGTAATCTGGAATAACGTAATATTATCGCCTATTGTTTTCGACTTACTTATCAAACAAAATTCCGATTTCTTGTTTCCAAGGTTTTAGTATAACTCAATGGGATTATTCATTGTTTAAAATTAGCTATTTTTGTAAAAACTCAAAATTACTCAAAACTTTTCAAATAAAAAAATAGTATTTATATGAATCCAAACATGATAAAAAAGGAATTTAATGAAACAATAAAATATGGTAAGTGCTACTTGAAAAATCGAGGTTTTTAGTGTTTAATGTTTTTAAATTTTGTTTTTTTTTCTGAACGCTCTGTATACATTATGGATCTTAGTTTTGATAGGAAATTAGGCTTAAGACTTGACCATAGCTGGTAATAATTTTAACACCCTGTCATTTTTGGTGAAAATTATGATTTTTTTTCTGATTCTGGTAGCGATTGAGTATTTTTTTCTGTATCAAACTTACCTTAGAATTTTACTCATTATCTGAATTCGACCTAAAAACTGTGCCATTCTATTTAAAATAATAAAGTTGACATCAATTTCCGGTATAACCGGAAATGCTACAAAATTAACAATATTTTGGAAATGCAGTTTATATACCATAACTATTCGTGATTTTTTTCAAAAATTTCCTAGCCTTAGTTTTCCATATAAATTCTAATACGCCATCTACCATGGCGTAATTCTGCAAAAAGTAACTATTCCTTTTCATGTCGTAGTCTTCTTTTTTCATTTTAATACGTACCACTTTTCTGGCTGGAAAACTACCTCATCCTTTTTAGCTATAATGTAAGGATTAAGTAATCAAAGAAAGGAAATAAATAACACTGCTTTTTTGTTTTACACTTGGAAAGTAGTGTTATTTATTTCCTTTCTTTGTTTAAAATGTTTCACAAAAAAAACAACTGCGAATACAATTCAAACGATTAAATAAACTCATTTTTGGTTCTATTTTTTCTCCTTCGTTTTTATGATTGTAAAATATAAGGTCTGTTGGTGTTGTTAGTTTGGCTTTCGTCTACATAAATATTTAGCCACATGGTGGCTTTATAAATGAAGAAAAGCACCGATTTAATAGGTCATCTGCATTCGCAAAACAGCTGTAAAACTTTCAACTGTTCCCCGCTTTTATATTTCAGAACGAAGCGAAATCGTAAAGAGAAAGATGATCATACACATATGTAGACATGCATACCTAATAAGTATATACGTCCATATATGATATATATATAAAGAGACCATATCATTATCAACCACAAACAACTAAAGACATGTAGGTATAATATACTAAATTTTACATGAAACAGAATTTTATAGTAGGTACTGTATTTATATAGTGTCAAATTTTTCAACCGAGACTTACCGACTAAATGCGCACCAGCAAACCCCGTCCTAAAAAGGTAGGTACAATGTTGGAAGGGGCAGGCACTCTAGCCTATGAAATATGCAGGTATCGGCATACAGATAGAGAAGTTGCACGTGATTAGCTGCCGGGTAAATAATACATCCCTTTGGTCCTCCTGCATCTGACCGAATTCAAGTCTCAGTTGAAAAATTTCACTCTACTATGTCCTACATTTATCGCATATGGGATATACATTTGTATCACGCAAAAGAGGATTAAATTTCAAAACGAAAAGTCCTCAGTCATTTTTTGATATTATGAGTATCTTTTACGCAACTTCAATTCGTTAATTAATGTTTTCTTCAGTTTAAAAGTCGCAGACAGATGTTTACTCAATAACAGTTTTTGCAAGTCTGTTTCACATAGGCATTAAAGGCAACGAAGAAGATGTTAGGTTAGGTTAGGTTTGTTTAGGGAAACTATTTACATAATTCTACGAATAGTGTAAGTATGTTTTATAAAAACATGAAAACCTAAAGGCATAACAGGGGTGAAATGTCCAATTTTAATATTTCTTGCATGTACATATATTTATTTATAATTAGGGGGACGAAATGTCTCAGAGGGTGAAATATTCCGGGGGTAAAGTGTCCCTCATTCGTTTAGTTCATATTCGTTGTAGTATTTAGAGGTGAATCTCTCTCAGTTCCAGCATTATCCCTTAAATTATGTTTACTGGGCAAATTCTAAAAACAGTTCGCATAATTCAACTGACAATAAAACAAAGCTAATAAAATACATACAGAGATGTTTGTATTATCAGACAAAAGCTATTTCTTTTACAGCCAGATGATTAAAATGCTTCTAGTGTTCCAGTGTACTGTTCTAGCATAAGGTACCCATTTGTGTCATTTTCTGTTATTGACTTGCATGCCGACACAAGCACTATAATAAATATGGTTAGAGCAGTATGTGTGTGTAAAAATAAATTATGAATTCACAGAAACGTAGGAGTTTACTTTCATTGAAGGTTCTGGAACTGAAGCATTCTCTACTTGCGTACTTTCACTGATTGCATTTTCACCATTTAAAGAAAAGGGAAAATTCTTCTAGAAAGATGGCCTACTCTAGCGATCCAAACCAACAATAAAATAAGTATAGGCTATATTATTTAATAAAAGTAACAAAAGTATACAGATAGGTTTTTTTTTTCGTAGACTGCCTGTCTCAATTATTGATTAGGTATTATAAGAAAAATTGAAAGTACTAATTGTTATATAGAATCCTCATACCTTCTTTATTTTGCTAGTATGAATATTCCGGTTTTTGTTATGATTGATCTCTTGATGCAACCGTGGATATTAGGAGATGAGGACATCGTTAGGGACCAAACATTTTTGGGGACTTCTCTAGGAGCGTTAATTTTTTATTTGCGGTCATCCTTTTTTTCATTTTGGAGGTTAAGTATTTGAATTTGATTTTAGGGAGAAAAATGCCAATACATCACGTATTCTTAACTTCCGAATTATTGTGCTGAAAACTAACCAACGTCATCCAAGGCAAATTATATTTACATCTAAGGCTTTCGGTTTACGTAAACAGACAGACAGATATATAAATAACAGAAGCGTTAATTTTCTATATTTATTACTATCTATGTATACAATTATTATAAGTAAATAAAAAGTTAACCGATCTAAACCATTCATTTATTGAAGTACTTAACAAAATAATTACAACAGACGTTTTGATCCCTAATTTTGGGATCCTTTCAATGTAATATGATAAATTCTAAAAAATATAATAATTCAACATTAATTGATTTTTAATTGTTAAATAAACTAATGAAATAGATATGACATTTAAAATACATACCTAGGGGATGAAGAACGTGTATTGGTATCAAGACCCCTTTATTACTAAAAAACCATGCGGTTTGCGTTGAATAAGTTTTTTTAAAAAACTACACCATTTAAACCATTAACAAAAATTAATGAAAGATGAGAATTACATTGATGGTTTAGAAAAATTGAAAATAATTAAAGATATTAGACCATATTAATAAAATCAAAAACCAAGTAAAGTTTTTCAGAATCATTTTCTGATTCTGAACAACTTAATAAAATTTATGATAAATTACTTACTAAAATCTAGTTTTTCTTTTCCGAGTGTCTTTTGATCTGGTCCATCATATGAACTGAAACTTACTTTTAGATTATTTTGTTTCTTTTGATCTCATTTCTATTTTATTTATTATTATATTTTTTAGAATTTATCATATTACATTGAAAAGGATCCCAAAATTAGGGATCGAAACGTCTGTTGTAATTATTTTGTTAAGAACTTCAATAAATGAATGGTTTAGATCGGTTAACTTTTTATTTATCATCACAACCATTGGAATATTAAACTCCTTAATTATTATAAGTATTATGAATTTTATAAAAATTCGCAATATGCTGAAGTGTTTTCTAAATAAAATCCCCAGAGGAGACAAGTAGTTATTTCAAAAACAATGGTGGTTAAAACTGGTATTTTTGCCTTAATTGTTTAATTGGGAGCATTGTAATCTGTTTTTTGTATGTCTTCGCCAATTTAAATTAATTTATTGTTATGTACAAAATTACAATAACAATCTTTATTTCTTTCATATTACGTCTGTATTTATGCAAAATACACTTTGATTTTATTTATTTGTAATTGCTAAATCTTTTATTGTATGCGTAACGGTATAAACACTGTTGTTTATTCTAAAAATTTATTTAATGAAAGTCATGTAAAAACATATGTACATATGTACGTCGCCAGACTTGTGAAGATGAGATAGCTATATCGTGCTGGAAAATTACGAATTACAAAACAAATCATTACTTCACCTTAACACAAAACATGAACTACCATTGGAAAAAATATTATCAATTGAATTATTTTTTTAAGTTAAATTTGAAGATAAGTAGAAAAATACATGAACCTACTTAAGCAATTATTGAAATGAAGGTTAACGATGGACGATATCATTTAATTTGAATTAACACTGGATTTCTTTAAAACACATTTATAAATGCAGTGAAAAAATACTTTACTTTTGGTCACCTGCATCAAAAATCGGTACAGAAACGCGAGAAAACACATTAGGTTTTCTATTGACAAGTGACGAAATGGTCATCTCCGGAAAGCACGCCGCTGGTAAGCAGTTGTATCATAAGATTAATCTCACTGTCCGGTTTGGGCCCAAACTCTTCACGTATTAGCCGTCCCACTTAGTTGTTAGCGCCGTGCAGTTATCGCCGCGAAGGGAGCAGGTAAAATATCGTGCATTTAGCGCCGCGAGTATACCATTAGTATATAATATACAATGCTTTTGTTTAATATTTTATATTGAGTTGATTGTTTATGCACTATATTTTCACAAAATTTTACACTAAATAGTTTTAAATGTATCTAACGCAATAACTTATTCTGGCAATATTAAACGAAATAATATTTATCCAAAAGAATTTTTCTAAGCAGATAAACGATTAATAACTATAGCAACGAATAAGAAGCAATCCCTTACCACCCTTATAATATCATAATTATTGTGCATACATTGTCTGACATATTATGAGTAGTTGCGTGTTCACCAAATTAAAGGATAACAATAAACAGAAAATGATTAGAATATAATAATACCAAGCCGATCATAACAAATGAGATTATATCTCTACTAACTGTTTACTTAAACCAAAATTATTTCAGTTTTGTTAATGATTATTACTTTTGCAATGGATTTAACAATGGGTAACCCCTTTAGTCCATTAATATTAACGATTATTGTAAACACGCCTGTTTTTTTGAATAAAAATGCCGGTCTTAAGCCTGGATTAAAGTTTGAAGAATAGTAAAAATTTGTGTTTAATTTAATTAATTTTACCTGTGGTTCCTTCGCGGCGATAACTGGACGCAAAAGGTCCGCGGCGGCGTTAACAGCACGGCGCTAACAACACGGACTATTTTGTGCCAAGTTATCGTGGCACAATAATAATACCTCCACATTATTTGAGAAATTAATAGATGTATTTCGTAAATTTTCTATTATACCTACACTTATTATTGAACATTAAATATGGCGCTTAGATTATAATTAACCGTGTTAAGTTAATTATTAATCAACTTGTCATTTTAAAGTGTGCTTGTAATGGAGGTTAATTCGAAACTCCATTAGATTTCAAACACTTCCGCCGAGAACCCGCACCCGCCTGATTAATTTTATTCTTGGCAATAGGTGTAAATAAGATATACATGCAAGGTATTTCACTGATTGTACCTGTTTGTATTCAAAAGAAATTTGAACTTTTGGCATATTTTACTTACAATTAGAAATGTACGTACAGCTTTTCTAATTTATGATAATACGTGACTGCATTTGACATACTTAGTAATTTTAACATGACATCAATAAACGTTACAGTCCTATAAGTTTAATTGCTTACATGATTCGAAAAAATCACGTATTTTGGTTTAAAAACGATCATGTTTAATATGAATTTTCGCGTGTCTTCTTCATGATATTTTCATTTGATAAGATATCAAATCCCTACGATTAAAAATCGCACATAAAGAAATAATTTAATTTGAAAAGACGTTGAACAAAATAAAGAAAATTTTACTAAAAATTACTATTACTTTTTGATTTCCTGATTGATGCTATTTTTTCTTCTTAAGAACTTTTCAACGGTTGCCTATCCTGTAATTTTTTTATTTTCTACTACCAGTAAACATAGTCTTTTATTTTAAGCAATTGGACTCTAGGCAAATTATTTGCATACGTGCCACTTCGGTGTTGGCATGTCACATGAGGATATTCTAACAATTTAGTTTATGCATTGTGATTTCAATTACATATTTATTATTTATCGTCCTTTTAAACTAACCTCGTGAGTGGGTTTATAAATAATAGCTTTGCTGAAAAAGATAATGCCACACAAACATTTTATGTAATTACGTTCTCTATTAGACAGTTTAATAATAAATATTTGATTGAGGAAATTATACCTGTGGTTATACATTTCATAGTTTTAGTAAGAGATCAAAATAATTACTAAAAAAAAAAGAGACTTGAGTGTCTTCACCAGATAAAATTCCAAAAAATATCTTTAATTCCGAAGTTTAGACAGTAAATTAAATTTTTATCCTTAACATGTTGTGGATATCATAAATTTTGTATACCTAGAGGCCGTTGTGCATAATCAGGAAGACCCATTTTTTAATTGAAATAACCATAACCACCACAATGCGTTCCAGGTAAAATTTCGCTTAATGTCCTAATTCGGCCATTGGGTACGACACACATAAAGTATTCTTATTGAAATGAATCATAATGGTACCTACTCATTCACATTAAGAGAAATCTAAAAGGTGGATTAGATAAGCAGGTAATTAGACAATAAAGATGAGATACTAACGTTACCATTTATTGAATACTTTTGTATGATTGATTAATGGAGCGCCGAATGAATCATTTCAATAATAACGAAACAACATGTGATTCACAGGTTTAGTAATCAATTAGAACAAGTAAAAAAAATACAGAAACAAAAAGAAAGTGTTCAAAGGTTTTACAAACTTCAGTATGATTTGCCTGACCGATTAGGTCATTTATCAAAGAATTGAGTATAAACTAATTAAATATTATTAAGGAATTTTATTTGGTAATTTTATTTGCGAACAATTTATCTCGACGTTTGATTCGTGACGTCCTTAATCTGACCTTACCTAGCCGAACCCGCTGGGCTGGAGGGTCGTGTTCTGGAGTTGCAACGTAAAGGGTGTGCCAAATTGGACACTTTTAAAGGCTAAGTATATTTTAAAGAGGAGATAGACAAAAACCGATGTCGTTGTCTGAAGCTCAATTTTTATGACAAGTTAATTGGTACAAACCGCGTCTCGTTATCTGTCACCGTATCAGAGATACAGGGTGTTTTTGGAAAATGTACGTTTTCGAAAAACCTATAACTTTTTTCGATGAAAAGTATTTATTTCTGTAAAAACATTCCCAGAGCACTTTTTTACGTAGAATTCAACGGTGTTAGGTGAATTGTTGTAAAGTGAATAGTTAAGCTGTTAACAACATTAACAATCATTTTTTAAATGGAACTCCCTGTATATTATAAAGCATTTTCAGTACTCAAAACTACCTTTCCAAATATATAACACACTTGATACTTTTCTCAAATAATTTTCAAAATACACTTTATAGATATTGTTTCGCTTAATTTTGACAAGTAGGCCGTGGAATCAAACTACATACAAAAAAATAGCGTTTAAAAACATCGAGTAGTTGAAAAAGACAACATATACCTGCATCTGCACTACTAACAATGAGGTAATTCCCCCCATCGGAAAAGTTTGAACTGTCGTTCAATTTCCAGCATCATCAACATCTGATATTAATATTTCTGGCCGAATTTAAAATTTTAAATTAATTGCCAAAAAACCCTACAGTTGGTTTACAAATCACTGCAATGTTAAAATCTGTGTTTCTAACTCCAACTGAGAAAATAAATTTGGCCGGAAATATTAAAAAGAGAAGTCCTTTAAACAGGAACCTAGACCATAGTTCAAACCTCTCCGATGGGGGAATTACCTTATTGTTAGTAATGCAGGTATATGTTGTCCTTAATTCTTAATTACTCCTAAAACTGATTTGATACTAAATGTAAATGTGAATATTAAATGGCAGCAACTACTCGATATTTTTAAACGTTTTTTTTTGTATGTAGTTTGATTCCACGGCCTACTTGTCGAAATTAAGCAAAACGGTATCTATAAAGTACTGTATTTTGAAGATTGTTTGAGAAAAATATCAAGTGTGTTGTATATTTGGAAAGATAATTTTGAGAACTCTTAAAACGTGTTATAATATACAGGGAGTTCCATGTAAAAAATGACTGTTCGTATTGTTTACAGCTAAACTATTCTGTTTACAATCATTCACCTAACACCGTTGAATTCTACGTAAAAAAGTGCTTTGGAAATGTTTTTACAGAAATAAAAAAATGTCACCAAAAAGGAAGTTATAGAGGTTTTTCGAAAGCGTACATTTTCCAAAAACACCCTGTATCTCTGAAACGGTGACAGATAACGATACTCGGTTTGTACCAATTAACTTGTCATAAAAATTGAGCTTCAGACACCGACATCGGTTTTTGTCTATCTCCTCTTTAAAATATACTTAGCCTTTAGAAGTGTCCAATTTGGCCCACCCTGTACATGTGTACTTATTCGATAAATGATGCACCCACAAAAAATGTTTTTATTATGGCGATCCTTCAAGAAAATCAAAACGGAGTTCTATGGAACAAAACTAAATAACCACCGAAATACTGAATTATCCTCAGTTAGAGAATGAGTCTCTCGTTGTCAAAATATTGAACGTCTTGTATAATTTTGGGAGTCGGAACGTTTCTTTCCTGTCTTAGCTGTTTGACTTTTTGGTGAGTCCAACTTGCACTTGTTCGGAATTTTTTTTTTTTAATTTAATTACCGAAAATTATTTGTTTAAATAACGAAGTTCCTTATTGTATCTATAAGTTAATCTTAATTTAACTTTAAAAAATAAATTTAAACAAAACCTACATAATATTACAAAACTCGCCATCATGTACAACGATAAAATTATGCTCTCATTTAGTCAATTGAGAAATTTATTGCGCAATTCATTTGTTTAACTGTAATAAACGCCGGGCCGTAACACACATAACAATTACCACGGTACTAGTTTTAGAGTTAATAAATGTTTGACGTAGATCGAAAATCATGCATAAGAACATGCATTCCAATTCGAAAATGGCTGATGTGCTCAATTACACTGAGGGTTGCCATCAGTTGCTACAATTTCATTTAATAACTACCGCCTATTAAAATAAGCCTTGAAAACTTTTTTAAAAGTTCAAAGAAGAAAAATAATGCTGTTATAGGGTTTCGTGGACTCGTTGATATCAAAATTCAAGTTTCTGAGCCTGTACCGCCTTAAAACACTAGTTATCGACGCTTGGTTTCCTTGATCACGCTGGTTATTCTAGGCAAAAATATAGATAGTTGTCAATAATTATCGGAAAATTAATATATTCAATACAAAGAGGCTATAGTGAACGTCTTCTGATGCAATTTGGTAAAAAATGGTAGGTCTAAAAATGCTCAACAGGACCCTTTTATACCTAAAAATATTTCAACTTGTCGAATTCAATTGTTTATTGATAGATTAAAAATGACGTTCTTGTTCAACATTTTGTCAAAATTACCAGATTTCAAACTCGTTAGTTCTCATCAGCGCGGCATAGACAGTTCTGACAATACTGACCAAGCTGAATCATTTAAAACTACTACGAAATGCAAAGTAGACGCCATCTGTAGCGATGTTATATGAGTATAAGTAGATAATAATAAGATGTATATAATGCTAAAAAATTTCAAATAACTTTTAGAAGCCCTAAAATTCGCCTGACTGGAAATTACTTCAGGTTTGGCTCCGAATTGGATCAGGTTTACCTGAATTACGATTCGAGGCTGGCCAGGTTTTATATAGGCAGAATATGACAATATTCGTCACACCTTGTATCAAATAAACCGGATACTATCACCTTATTCGCTCCTGATCACAAATTATTTTCATAAACGGACAGGGTTATCGGATCTAGTGGGAATCAAGCTTTATAATCAGGATACGACATACATACATACATGCATGAATTCATATAATAAGAGAATAAGGTAAAAAAGAGGTCTAAGTATCAACATAATTTCATGGTCAAAGAGTCAGATCTCAGCTACTTCTGAACTTTTTTTAACTTACCTAACCTCAAAATGGTGGTTCATAGATATTTATACTTTGATGTAATAACGTTTTTTTTTTCATTTTAATTCTGCAGATATAAGTTGTCGACTTTCGGTATTTTTGAATTCGTCAACTTCCTGAGTGTCTAGTTCAGGACATCACAGATACGGCCTTGACTCAAGCAACTCATAGAAACCATGAAACGGTTTTTAATACCAGATTCTCATGAGGAACTGATCAGATAATTGGATGTAGGTATACGGTACTGTATTCTGATATCGAGCTGATCAGACCTCCGAATCAAGCTCTGATCAAGAGCTGATCTGGAATATCTGAACTAATTTCCATTCCATTTCGGATAGTTAAACTTTGATAACATTTATAACGTATCCATTTCTAAGCTTGATGATCTGTTTGTGTGTGTGTTCATCAACGAAACCCAAACGTAGTTAAGTGAAATGTACTTAAAAATTCTGTGAACGTTATAGTTGTAAAATACCCATGTAAGCTTCCTTGGAATTTCTGTGTATTTCCATTGTAAATGTAAGGTTAAAACAGATTTGCGTATTTGGAAATGTCATAATGATGATTATCACACTAGCATAAGAACATTCTAAAAATGACTGGCCGAATTTACTAGAACATGTATAATTTTTTGGGATGGAAAGAATCCATACGAAATCCGCCTGAAAAATATGTGTAAACATAGACTGTTGACGCAATTTAAATATTTTTTTAATTGTACTTTGTTCTTGGAATATTTTATGAATTTGCATTAAAATATGAATGAATAATATAAATAGATTTCTCTGTGACGAAATTATAAAACTGTTAAATACAGGAGATAAACGAAGCACTTTTAAATGTTTCAAAGTTCAAAGATAGTAAGAGGAATTGTAGATTTATTTCAGAAAACTAGCCAGTAGAATTCTGCTTTGCAAGAGATGGTGGATCAGTTTAAGGATGCTTTGAGCTATATTCTCCCTTATGTCCGAAACTACTGAGCCTAAACTTTAAAAAAAATATATACCTATTGGTCTCCTGCTGAAATCAATTGAGTAATTTATTCGAAAAATTAAACTCAAGTGAATATATACGGACTAAAAAAATAAAGCAGTTTTACATTTAAAAATATAAAAAGGGGCAAAATTCTGATCCATTTGTGTGAAATATTTAATAGGTTTGCATTTTTATGTATTTAAACATTTATAAATAATTAATCTTAAAATATGTTAGCAACACAAAAACACAATGTTTGGTTAAAAAATATTTTTATTGTTCAAAACTACAATAATTACTTTAACGCACAGTGTCTTCTATAGGTGGAAGAATATTCTGAATTAAAACTAAACATAATGTAGCTCATATATAAAACTAAAATTTGACTATAGGGTAAGGGTACAATCGCAAGTGATATACTAAAAATTAATAGGTATTTGTAAATGAGTACTTATTTAATTGATCGTTTAATATTAGACCTTTTTTTTTTAGTTGATTTTTAAATTTTCTAAAAGATTTATTTATTGTGAATTTTATGTTGGGATGTAGTTTGTTAAAATATCGTTAAAAAAGTTTGAAAGTTGTATTAGTTCCCTTAAAGTCATCAACATATCGAATCCAACAGTAACATTCTTTGAAAAAGCTACTTCTACTTATTTTTGTCTTCAAATTACCCGTAAATATTTCTTCAACTGAAATAAAAATATTTTGGAACCAAAAAGATTGTGTTTTTGTGTTGTTTTCAATGTGGAATTACAAGAAATTTAAGCCAAATTGATTCAAATTTTAAAATATGTGTGTAGAGTGAATTTTTTCAACCAAGATTTGAATTCGGTCAGTTGTAGGAAGACGGAAGGGCTGTATTACTAAACCGACAGCCAATCACGTGCAACTTCCCTATCTGTATGCCGATACCTGCATATTTCATAGGCGTACTTGAAGGAAATAGCTAGAGTGCCTGCCCCTTCCAACATTGTACCTACCTTCTTAGGGCGGAGTTTGTTAGTGCGCATCTAGTCGTTAAGTCTCGGTTGAAAAATTTTACAGAATATGCTCCATGCTTTTTTAGAGAAGAAGCAGAAGGATTTACGAAAAAGTTCTCTAAAAACTGAAACTGTAACAGATACTCTACTGTTTGTATATTTTTATTCAAACTTTATAGTCAAAATTAAGTTTCTTCTTTATGTATAACTTTTCTTCAATAATTACCATTATCACTTTATTTATATATATAGTATATATATATATATATATACATTATCGATTGTAATTGATAGAGGCTGAACTATAAAGTGAATGTAAGTGTACACTAGTAATTTTATTTTAATTTTTTTTAATATTAAAAATTAATTGTTGGCAATAAGCTCACAATTAGTTCAATATTTTTTATTTTGAGTAAAGAGTAATTGCTACTATTACTAGTTATAATAAATCTTTAAAGTTAAACCCGCGGGTGCCCCAAAGTCATTAAAACCATTGTAAGGTTATGAACTTCACATATTATTCGCGATCGTATTTTTTTTACAAACAATATCCATGTAGTATTGTAGTATAAAGTATTGGCGGTTTTTGGTACTTATGTATAATGTATAAAAAAATACATTAACCGTGGAACGTGGTCAGCCACAATATTACTACAAACTGTCCATGTCCGTGGGTCGTCGGATAGCCAGTCGGTTGCGAGGTCATCAGCTCGACTCCGTCTGAGGTCAAGCAGCTTGAATCCCGGCAAAGTTCATGAAAAGAAGTCAAGGTCTATCGTTACCGTTTCCAAAGCGCAAAGTTTCACATCAAATTACGTAATTATCTATTTCAAATTTATTGCTGTCCAACATTATTTGTGCTTATACATATACATTATGCATATCAGCATATGTAGTGACAGGTTTTTTTTTGTAAAACCTCCGTATGGGAAATATATGAATGTTGAATTAATTAATGATTGAATATATTCTTTAACAAATCAATCAATTCCAATGAAATAGTTTATACGTGCCTACTTATCACTTCCGACTAATGGATCCGGTACTCTTGAGGGACGTAAATATAAACATAAACAACTATCTAAAACGGTAACATACATACGTGAAATCGTAACGCCGATTTTTCAAAAAATCTTAAGTGAAGAGCGAACTATATTGCAAACAAAAACCTCAAAAAACTGTAAACTATAGGAGTGACATTACTGATTATTTTACTTGAAATAATGCCTTTTTGTCCATTCAATCAACCCATAACCCAGATACTAGGAACACTAGTTTCCAAAATAATAAGTTCATACATATATTTAAATCAGTAAAATTGGAAAATTTTGGCGGTGTTGCAGAACGTACTGAAAAGCTCTTTTCGGTTAACTTAACTTTAACTAAAAAGTGCTTCGGAGGCCTTTTGTCTAAGTGATAGCGTTGGTGTTTGAGTCTTTAGTAAGTTCTTGAAATATTCAATTAAGTACTGATATTTTGTGTTCTCAACCCTGTGAAGGGGAAGGAGCAAGTGTAAAAAAAGGATGTTGCTTATAATATTAATCCACAACTTAAACGTTTTGTATAAAACAAATATTTAGGCTTTTCGAGAATTTCAGTGGTTGATACTGCCTCCAAAAAGGCCAGGAGTTTTCGAGAGGATTCTCAATGTCTTCATCTGTAAATACTCTATACAAGCCTTCTGAAATCATCCCACTTCCTTGAATTCTTCGAATTTCATTTCGAATTTAATCTCTACCACTACAAGCCCAACCTCAATCAGCCAGGCAGGCAGGTACATCTACTTCCCTGCCTGGGGCCTCCCCGTACCTCCTGTAGTACCAATTTACATCATTAGTCGGATGTTCGGAGCCACTTTTCTCCTCCCAGTTAAGGTTACTTGCACCTTTGAGCACTGGTCAGCCACCAGCACTCATGTCGGCTAAGCTACCTTAGCCACCACCTGTGATGAGTGACGGTCGAAGCCACTTTCTTGGGTCCTCTACCACACCTCTCTGCTGAGGTTCCGGCCTTTACTCACCTAATATGGAAACGGTTGCAGGATTTCTCAGTTTTATGGGTAAACGGCGTATAGTCTGTTTTTCATTTCATAATTTTTATGTGATGGTTCATGATAATGTTTTGCCAGGACAATCCTATACTAATCCATAAATAGTTCATTTCGTAATCATTCTTAGCGAAAACTACAATACAGTTTTATGTACCAGAAAATTATAAATAAACTTAAAACGGCTTTGACAGTCAAATATCTAACAAGATTAGCCACGAATCGCGAATTGGATATTATTAGTCCTCATCAGTGTGCCGTGCGGCGGTTTATTTTATCAGTTCGACAAGTTTAAGTATCCTTAAAACCTTCTTTGTAAAATGGTCTTTTATTGGATATTACTGAACCGACAATAAAATAAATTGACAGAAAAATACTTCTGCTAGTTTAAATTTATTTTTTTTCACATATTTAAAGATATGAACATTACTATTATTCAAACTTGTAAAAACATGTTGAAGAAGAGAACACATAAATTCGTTTGTGTTGTTTTTTTTTTTTAATGATAGATAGGTGCTGTTTTTCAAAATGTATGAGAACATATCTACTTCTAGATTTTCAGTTATTGTACGTTACCTATCTACGTATTGTATACGTATGTACATTGTACACATATATGTGATTTGACCTCGACGGAGACCGCAGGTGAACTGGATTTTTGCAGAAAAGTTTGAGTTAATAAACGTAATTGGAACTGTAATTATTTCAGGAAAATACTTACGTATGATGTTAGACACAGACGGTTTTTTGTTACTTATTCTACTAAATTAATTTGCAAGCCTAATCTCTATTAACAATTTTCCGGCTATTTTTATAAAAATACGTCTGCAGTTTTAAATTAAAAAAATGATTAATTCTAATTATTATTTCTCTTCTGAGATAGGTTATATAATAGGATACAACATTACAAGTTTATCAACATCATCATTTTTTAAAGATGTTCAAAATAGAAGTAAATTTTCATTTTCAGATTCGTCATCGTTCTGTACAGTCTCTTCTTTTCTATATTGTTGGGTCCTTTGTCCTCTTACTTGTTCCAAAACCTTTCCGTTTTTAATTTATCCTCTATCCTTACATGTTCTAAATCCATCAAGCATAATATAGGTACTGGGATACTTATCTTCCGATGGCCAAGAAGTAAAAACCTCCAATGTAAAAATATTCATTTTGTTTCTAATTTTTTATGATTGACTGAAATTTTTTTAACCCAAAATTGTCAGTTTTGATATTGTTTACACTGGTTTAATTATTATTTTTAGGACTTCTACATTGAAATAATTGGTTATAAAAAGAGAGGCGTTTTTCTATTTGTCCTTATTTTTGTTCATGACCACTGCTACCAACTCACGATTGTTATTATAGATAGCCTTTCGCAATTTGGAATTTTCAAAGAATGATCTAGATCTACAATGTTCCAAATATTTTGACACGGATTCTAGATTCTAGATTTACCGAGAATAACTTGAAATTTTGTGATCTGGAATGCTTCAGTTTTTGAAAAAATTTCGAAACCTATCCAGAATGGTTCAGATTTTTCTATAGTGATTTAGAATGGTCAAGAATTATATCTACATTTGTAAGTAAAGGCTAGAAAATTAAATCTTTAGACATGTGTGGTGTATTCTTTCTTGTCCGGGAAGCACAGGATCTAGCAGCAAGTAATAACATAAAGTACCTTAAGTGAAATTTTTCAACGAAGACTTGAATTCGGTCAGATGTAGGACGACCGATGGGCTGTATTATTTAACCAACAGCCAATCACGTGCAACTTCCCTATCTGTATGCCGATACCTGCATATTTCATAGGTGTACTTGAAGGAAATAGCTAGAGTGCCTGTCCCTTCCAACATTGTACCTACCTTCTTAGGACGGGGTTTGCTGGTGCACATCTAGTCGTTAAGTCTCGGTTGAAAAATTTTACAGTATATTGCTATATTAATTGGTGCTAAAAGTCACATTTCTTTTCTTGTCTGCACTGGTACAATCATTATATACAATGCGGTTACCTGCATATAATAACAGTTGCGGTACTTTCAAGGAAACGCTTTAACTACATAGTTTGCCGTAGTATATTATAAACGAGCAATTCACATTAATTCCCTTTAATTTACTTGGATTAAAAACATTATATACCCAAGCCGCCGCGCCAGTCGCCGTTCGAGCAAGATATGTAAGTCGACCACTGACAGATATCGTGATTCTAAGCGTTTCTGTGGAAAGATTAACAAACAAAAATCATCGTCTTACTTGCCTTCTAAGCCTCTTATCTAATGATGTAAGTACACTACAGATACTCGTGATAATTTATCAAATGGTTATCATCCACGAACAATCAGAAGTTATTTTATTTTAACTGCAATGCAGAAAAGATAAACTGACTCATCATCACGTGATTGGTTTATTCGCGATATTATTAACACATGAGAAAAATAACTTATCTGACGGTGTCTGTGGTTAGGCATAAGGAATGATTATTAAAAAAATAAGGACCTGCCTACTTAAATAAATAAAGAAACATAAATAAGATAAAATAACACTACGAAAAAAAATATTATAAAGCCCCCCCCCCTCCTCATTGGGCCAAATGAGTTCAATGGTCAAAGTTTTGCACGAACCTTTCGAAACCATTTAATTCCTAAAAAATTCCGATTTTGCCGTAAATTATAACCATTTTACTTTTTTACTACAGTAAAAATATTATTCATTGATTCAATTTGAAATATAAATTTGATATTGATATAATATATACATAATAATTTTTAGCTAGTGTCTTAAAAGTTTGGAAAGAAACTGTGTTTTCTAATTTATTTGAGATGTTGTTCCAGTTCCTACACATTCTAACTATAGGGTTAAAAAATGACATTAAATTCACGCTAGGATCCAGGGTTTCTAAAGTAATATTGAGGTTCCCTATGAGTAAATAGAGATACCAAATCCTGACTTTTTACATTGTTATTTAGTACCTACTTTATGTGTAAAAATCGGATCATTATATTTAAATATTAAATTTATAGTTGGGATGGAGCAGTTATTTCGAACTAATCAAGGTTGAATGGATGTATGGTACTTCTCCTCTGATGGAAATGGACTCCTAGGTCCTTTACAATTTCAAAATTTTCTAATTGATCAGATTTAATTTAATGGTTATACTTACTTGGACAATGATTGTTTAAGGAAGGTATAGTTTTCTACTTTTTTATATTTAATGGTAAATTATTTTGGTGAGCCCATAAAACAATCGATTCCAAATCTCTCTGCAATCGTGACTCGTCCAAAGGGGAATTAATCGTTGTGTAAATCTTAATATAATCTGCGTACAATAGAATTTTACTTTAACGAATACTACGAGTTAATAACATCATTAATATAAATATTGAATATAATGGGACTGCAACGGGTACCTTGAGGTACGCCTAAGGTGGCCAATAGTTTACCGTCATCAGAGTTGTCAGTCCAAAAACTAATTGTACAAGCACTTTCATTTCTTCCTATTCTGACAATGAGTTATTCATTAGCTGTTTGCGAAAAATGGGAATAGTAATCTAATCTAGGTCTTTCTTTGCCTCATTATACTCGCATATCTGTCTCTAATATTCCCATTTCATGTCTCTAAGGTATTTTACCATGAATGCTATTCCTCTTTTTCTTCATATACTTTGAAAGTGTTTCCTCATATTATTAATTCGCCTAAACACCACATGTCTGTGGTTCCATATCAATATTTAGATTAGAAGTTACTTTATCATGAACATAAAAGATTACAAAATAACCTCGTTGTCATATTTTTTATTCTCAAGCTATATTAGAACATTACAAATGTGAATATTTTAAAAATGTAAATGTAGGTACAAAATTAAACCCATAATCATGACCTGTAGTTGTTTATTTTGTATTTGTATTGATAATTTTGTCAAAAGTAGTTAATTTAATTATGTAGGTAAATATACTAAAATGAGGTTAGATTTCTACCTACCTACTAGATACCTATTCAGGTAAATTTATAAGGTGACAGCATGTTATTTTAAAAATGGGGAATGAGGATAAACAAAGAAAAATAATCAAATTGCAAATAAGTGAGCTGTACAACTGCTTAATGTCTGATATAATTATTTACATTTAAAAAAAGAGCCGTTTCCATAAATACAACATGATTTTATTACCAAAACAAAAAAACAAACTCAATTTTCATCTTGAAACTCTCGCAAATATAGGGACAAGTTTAAACAAACCAATTACGCACTGCAAATTGAAAAAATCAAGTGAGCTGTAATTTGTAATGTTTTTTTGTTTATATTGTTTCAGATGCTCCAAACGAGAGTCTGTACATGATAGGGGGCGTTCTAATTGCCATGCTTCTGGTTGGTGTCATCATCGTCCTTTTGGCAGTCACCATCAGGTATCAAAATAAATTTTTACTATTCGGGGTCACTTTAGTGTTCGGTAGTAAAAGGCAGTTAAATCACTACAGGTCAGTAAGGAAACTGACGTAGAAAATAGAAATAAAGAGTCATCTTCAAATCCATAGTAGGTTGATTATTGAAGATAAAATAAATATGTATTAATTTAATTTAGATTAAATATGTATTAATACCAAGACTTGATAAATATTTTTATTCAATCTTTTTTAATAAATTTATTTTATTCAAAATGGTACTTCCGTCACCATAGAGAAATAGGGAGGCCCGACAGCTTACGCGTAACGTCATTACAGGTAGTCGAAGTATGGAGCTCTCTCTAAGTCTAGTAGCCAAGAGATTTTATCGCGGAAAAAATTTTTTAGCCGCGTATAGGTGTACAAGAAAAATATTTGTGCAAAATTTTAACACTAGAAATTAATTGTTACTATGTATTATATGTTTGATTTTAAAGTTTTGCAAAATGCATTTTTTGACCTTTTAAGTCTTTCGTAGCGAAAATTGTAATAGGTACAAAAAAGTAAAAAGAAATCCTGCGGCTACTAAACTAAAAGAGTGAGAGTGTACGATTGCCCACCTGCGGTGACGTATCAGTCTTTCTACGTGAAGCTGTTTGGCATCGTCATTTTATGTCAGGTTAGCTGCTCAAAATACCTGCACTTATTATTTGTAGAATATCAGAGAAAACTAATACATATTATTTTGAAATTTTAGGCAAACAGATACCGATTTCTTAATTGTAACTTAAAGAAAAAAATATCGTATTATTGATAATATAAGGAAAACATCTAAACAGATTACAAAATCGCTCATTTAAAATCTCAACTGTACGCAAATGGTAGGTACTTCATGATTTCCAGATAACAACCAGTAGTACGTCCACTTCTACGCAAGTAGGACGAAAACGTCTCTTGTACGCAAACGGCTCATATTCATATTCGGGCTGAATCTCCTACAATTGTTATTGTAATTTGTCGTTATTTTAATTTTAATATTTTTTTTAAGCAATAACGCAAACGGTTTATTTATTGTGATTTAAATGCCTTTTACTGACGAAGAGATTGATTTTAAAATAAAAAGTGCACATTTGCCAATATTAGTAAACAAATGCTTCGCAATTTCGATTATCGAAATGTACCTATTGCATCATATTCAAAGACCGTTTATTTTTGTTTCGTTATTTCGTGTTTCGCCACATAATAAAAATTATAAAAAATAATTTTATTTACAAAAAGTCAACCGACAACCAATCACGTGCAACTTCCCTATCTGTATGCCGATGCCTGCATATTTCATAGGCGTACTTGAAAAATTTCACAGAAATATTTAACTCATAAATGCCCTTTGCTTTTAAATTCCTCTCTATGAGCAGTGACAGTAACAGGTGACGAAACAAGGATTATTTTATTAAAGAAATTTCGTAGGTGTCGAATCACAAAAAAAAAATTGTTTTCTTTTCTGCAGGTAAAATTTAATTAAGTGACGGAACACGAAGGATGAAACAAGAATACACCAAAAGTACCATTAACAGATATTATATATATATATTAATAAATATAGCCAAGAAACTTTGTTCACCGTTTAATTAACATTGAGCGGTTATTAACAGAAGTAATATGAAGATAAAAAAGGGTTTACACTAAACATCCCGTTCGTATATTGCTCGGTTTTAAATTAGCAAGTGTGCACTTTCCTTCACTCGACAAGCCGATTTAATTGTGTAAACTGCTAGCTTGAGGAACCATTTGTTTTGCTTGTTCAAATTTACGAAGTCGAAAATCTATTTTAGCGCGAGTCATGTACGTAAATTATGGTCGAAGTACCTTCTTTTTTAACTACATAAAAAGATCAAAGGTACATTCGTGCGTCGTCTGTTTTGTTAACATTTGTTGCATTAAGAAAGAGCCAAGACGTTCGCGACGATCATTAACGTTGTAATAAAAAACAATTGAGTTACAAAATCGATTTCGATAAACAAATTGAGCAATAAGAGAACGTAATTTTTTAACTTTTTTATTTTTAATTTATGCCATTTGTTCTGTTTTATGATGTATCTACTTATTTAGTATTTTTTTTAGTTCTTATGACGAAACTTGATTCAAAACAACGGTAGAGTAATAAAAACATCCTTTATTATGAAGGCATCAGTGATATTGACAAATATGTGTATCATTTCACTAGCAAATTGGTTTATTGCCAATTTCGTGACCCTGCGTTCGTTTTAACCTTTTGAATAAATAAAAAAAGCAAACGTTAACACTGACGGTCAATTACCTGTTTAACGCAAGGCTGTTTGCAAAATAATCCAATGTGATTGTCGTTTTAAAAATTTAAATGTAAATTAAAGGAAATGAATATAAAAACACGCTACTTACTTTCTCGTGATAAGGATACTTTCGTCTATTTTGAAAAATATTGTTTTGTTTGCCTCTTTTTTTTATCACATATTTCTATGCTTATCATGAAAACAGTAGGTAAATAATTTGTTATAACGCATCCAATGTAGTTAACTGGAAATTATAAATTTTTGTAATAATCCAAGAGCGAAGTTTACAATTATATCGTTATGACATTAATATCCAAAAGGATTATCACTATAATTGATCGTGGTTACACTTTTAAATAAATATAACATATAGGTATCAAAGGTGGATACCTTGATACCACAAGCGCCAAAGGGCAATAATAACACCATCAAATTGCGAACTTAGTCCCTGGTAACTATAATGACGGTTTACGCCTTTTTTTTCTTAGAGCCCTACATTCTACGAAACCTTGTAGAAACTTACAACGCGTTTCCACACCCGAGGTGTCATCCTCAGAGACTTAAGTTTAGAGTGTTTACTGTTCGTATTCCGCGCTTTCCCCCCCCCCATCCAATAATTTAAACGTCACAACAGGAAACACTTTCCAACAAAATCCTATTGAGACTAATTCTACAGTTTCGATTCCTTTGTTATTACATTTAAAGGGACCATAATACTTACGACCTAGACCAAGAATAATTGAGAAAAAATAATCTTCAATTACAATAATTACGACCATTAATAAATTAGGTTGCTCTTCTTGAAAGATCTGGCAACTGCTCGGATTCCTATTACTGTTTTATTATTTATTGTTGTTTCTTCAATCAGATGATCAGTGTTTTTGTAAAAAGTTCATGCTGTTCATTTTGCACCCTTCTGTTTTCTTCTTTTTTTAATTAATTTTATTCTAAGAACCAAAATGTAAGTTATCAATTCTGGAATCCGGATCTCTCAGTGTTGCCACATTTCTAGTGTATCTTCTATGTCAACGGTCCAGAATTAATAAAATCGAGTCAGCTAAAAATACGTAAAATCTATGCCAATTATTCCTTGACATAAAACCCCTATTTGAACGTTTTTTTTTTTCACTAAATTATATAGGTATAGTGCCAAAACTTATAAAACGCTTTACCACCTGTGAATACAGATGTTTTTGACTAAACGGTGTTTTGCCGGACTGCCTATGACGCGCCGATGAGAACTAACAAGTTCGAAATTGCGATCCACATCTCGTAGTTTTGATACATTTTATTCGATAACGTTTATTATTGAAACAAATATTATTTAAAGACAGCTAAATATTTATTTGTCTTATTTAGGATCATTATTATTGTATAAAATCACGTTACCTCGATATCCTATTAGGTACTAAAAGTGAACGAAAACTGATCTCTTTCGATAAGCAAAAAAATGCGTCTTCCTTTTATTAGATACTAAATTCACGTTCTAAAAAATAACGACTTTTATTATGTTTTTGTTAGCGTTTATAACAGGGTAGAAGTTAAGTATGTATGTACATGTAATCAATTGTAAGGCCCATGTGTGGAATTAACTGGAAATGGATGAAATAAAGTTATTGCGATTTTATTAATTAAACACGTATTGATTAGAGAAAGTACAAACTGCAAACAGACACGAATTAAGTTATGAAAAATTGTTTAGAAACAACATTACTCATATTAAACTTTGCACAACTACCTAGTAGGTACTTATTTCATTAGTGTTAAATTTTTATAATCTTCGACCACAGGCGTGTTAAATAATGTAAACAAACAAGATGGTGACTAATTCAGATGATAAACTATAGTTAATTATATTATATTATTATACATTATTATAATAATAACAAGTAAAGTTTTTGATATACCTACTTCCTGTAGAATCTTTAGATTGTTCTTATATTATAATATCTACATTTATTTCAAATCAAGCGTTCCACAACTTTGGTCATAAGCAATAACTGATAATTACAGATTTTGATAAACAATCAAAACCAATATCAGAAAATATTTGAAATAAAATCTTTGTAAGAATTTGATCTTCTTATACAGGAGATGTTAATTAAAAGTTTTTTATGGGTTTTCCAAAGGAATGTGTAAAGAGAAAACAAGCGACATTACTGATACCTAATAAATTGTGTGAAAAGATGATCCCTGGAAATGAGAAACTGTCTACATCGATCTATTTTTATAATTATATTTTTTAAATCAACCGAAGTCTCATTAACTTCAATGATATCTTCATAGATTTTGCTGAGGATCTAAACACTTTCCTTTGAAGTTACCATATAAAAATCAAGTAAAGTTGTTAGGTTTGTGTGTATATACCCTGAAAATTTTCAACCTAGACTTAACGACTAGATGCGCACCAGCAAACCCCGCCCTAAGACGGTACATAGGTAAAATGTTGGAAGGGGCAGGCACTCTAGCTATTTCCTTCAAGTGCGCCTATGAATAATGCAAGAATCGGCATACAGATACGGATGTTGTACGTGATTGGCTGTCAGTTAAATAATACAGCGCTTCGGTATTCCTACATCTGACCGAATTTAAGTCTCGGTAGAAAAATTTTACTATAGGTAGTTCTTCTCCGTTTCAATATTTGAGTTGATATGGTAAACATGTAAGAATAAACTGGCGTTACAAAATTTTGGCACGTTTCCTTTGAGCTAATGATAAATATCATTATTAACAAAAGTCGCCAAGTTTAGTCTGTGTAGGAAGAATTCGATGATAGTTTTTGACTACATCAAGAGAAATTTCGATAGCAAATGGAACGGATGACTTAGGAAAATTTATCTAAATAAACATGTTCTCAACATATCGAAATATTTGTACTTTCGTACGTCAGTCGTGACAGGCCAACTAACAATAAGGAAAAGCGGTAGGTGGTCATCAATTACAACAGTTTACAAGTGACTACACGCCTAAATGTATGTACGTGCGTCATAGTCATATCTAAAATCAACAAGTCTAGTCTTTACCCTCCCAACGTTAAAATCAGGTGACTTGAGATTATTACAAGTCAATTTAGAAAAAAGGGTGATTCACAAGATATATATTTAAAAAAATATTTACTGTAAACATTGGAGTCACATCAAATATTTTTTTAAGTTTATGTGTGTAGGTACTTATTTACTTCCTTAAAGGCGGAAGTATTAATTAGTACATGTAGAAGAACAAAAGTTGTAGAAATCAAAATGAAAAGAGGTACAAAAGTATATGTATAATTGGAAAGGTTCGATGTTATAAGGGGGGTTCATTAAGAACGTCTATTTATTAATAGAAATTTATATCTGGTTTTGAGTCACAAACAGTACCGAGAAATTGAGGTATAAATTAAACTGATAAGTACCAGACCGTAGACATCAGGTACCCCGTTTAGAAAATATTATATTTATTTGTCGCAGTCTTCGAGCGTAGGTTGCATCTTTATTCCTCCGAATGCGTTCTCCTTCTTTCTTCTACGCAGATTGTAAAATTTTCAGAGCTCACCTTACATTAACCGACCTGTACATTACAGTAACATTTTTTTAAGTTATCTTGAAACATTTATTTTACATTTTGACGAAAATTTTTATATAACAAAACAACAATTGTAGATACCCTGATACAATTTACATAGTACCGACAAATGGAAATGGACTTTTTATGACTGAGCAGGTGCAATTTAGTTTACACCTGACAATGAATCATAATGAGCACAGCTATAATATTAATTTTTTTCTTTGAAACCGATAAATAGTTTTAGTTAATAACTGGGGTGCTTTATTTACCTGGTTACTTTAACATTTAGTGTTATAAAACAAGTAATAATCATAGTCTTTAGTCCGGAGACTTGTTGGGTACTTGGACAAGCACTTCCATATCTAGAGTATTTGGTAGATACGAGGGTGGTCTGAAAAGTTCTCGGCCTGATGTAGAAAAAGGCGTTTTAGACCTTCAAAATTATTTTTATGTTTCGACATAGTCTCCTCTTAACTCTACACACTTGGTTCATCGATGTTCCAGAGCCAGGATTCCGTCTTTAAAATGATTTTGTGGAAGTTCAAAAAAGTACTCATCCACAGCTACAATCACTTCTTCATTCGATGAAAAACATTGCCCACTAAGAAAGATTTTGAGTTTTGGGAACAGATGGAAGTCCGACGGGGCCAAGTCAGAAGAATAGGGTGGGTGCTCCAACAATTTGTATTTCAAAAAATTTTGCCATTGCATGTTGCCCCTTCTGCACCGGCGCATTGTCTTGATGAAAAATGATTTTCTTCTTCTACAAGCCTGGTCTTTTTCCACGAATTTTCAGATCCATTTAAGTTAAAAGGTAAGAATAATACTCCTCAGTTATGGTTTTACCTTTTTTAAGATAATCCACAAGCAGAATGCCTTTAGCGTCCCAAGAAACAGAATCCATCACCTTTCCAGCGCTGCGTGCGTAGGGAACTAACTTGAATTTCTTTGGTGCAGAGGACCCGGCTTCAGTCCATTGCTTAGATTGTTGTTTCGATTCCGGCGTATCGTATAATGGCAATCCATGTTTCATCCATTGTTATAAATCTGCGCAAAAAGTCCGCTGGATTTTTGTTATACAGCTCCTGTCTTCCAAAGCCATATCGTGCACAAGCTCAAACAATTCAGGAGTTGTTGCACTTTTTGGGCGCCCTTCATCACTTCATCTTCAATGCCCATTTCTTGACTGTAGAGTATGAAGGTGAATCTTGCTTGTAAACTTTAACAAACCTTTGGTGAATCTCATTCGGAGATAAACCTTCTTTTTCAAGCTTCTCCATATCTTACGGTGCTTCATACTACATCCACTGTGACCGCGATTCTTATTGAGGCCGAGAACTTTCAAACCATCCGCATACTCGGCGCCAGGTCCACATTCATTTTCTTTCTCTACTACATCGCTCTCTCTTTGGCGCATTCGTCGAGTCTACCAGCACTATATACCGGAAAAATATTGTGTAACGTCATTAAAGAATCTTTAGATGCCAATATCTCGCTAATTACTGTATATTGTAGGTTTATCTTTTATAGGTAATGAATATCGATAATAACCAAATCCTATCAGAAATTACTCATGAAAATTTTGTTTTTTTATTAAAATATTTATTTCATTCTGTAAGCCATAACTATATTTCATTTCTTTCCCAAATAGGACTTGGTACAATGTTGTAGTTTTAATTCTTTTTGTGCAAAATGGGAATATCATTGTTACAGACATGCCTGTTTTTTGCGAATCTTTCTTTTATTTTAAGTTTATTTACAGTCTCTGTTTTTATAATGGTGTTAGTGTCCAAATTTTATTCTTTACAAAACGTGACACACTTTTTTCAGTCATTAACATTTTTTAAGATCATTTTTTACATTTAGTTCTGGCAGAAATCGAAGCAAAAACATCCTACACAATCGTCTTTTTCATTTATTAACATGAACGATATACGTACTAAAGGATTTTCTTATCAATATTTCAGCTTAGGTTAAATAAATCCATGTCGTAAAGTAACGCAAGTAACAGATTTTCTTTTTTTTTTCTGTACATCAAGTCATTTGATTTTCTGTAATCGCTGATTGTGATTATGCATACATAATACATCATAGATCTCATAAAAAATACGGACATGTATGCACTTAAAGATCAATAGTTGTCATAAACGGTGTACAGTGTTGTATAAAAAGTTTCTATGAAGGTCAAATTTGTTACTACAATTGAATGATTAATTACTGATGACCTCTAACTTGATTGTTAACAATATTTTTATAAGTGACACCTGCAAAAACTGAATTCAAATATGCCTACAGTAGTAAATAAACCTCGTTATGACTTTATTATGAAACTTGCTTAATTTTTGAATTTTGAACCAAGCTTGTAAATCCTTCACGCTAATTCTGCTATACATATTTTTTATTTTCACATACAACGCGCTACAGATTTGGTTGTATGTCCTTTATTGCGTTTCGGGTGCATTTTATATGCCTAGAGCGCGTTTCGTATTATTAGAAAGAACCACAAAGTGAAATTACAACGACACATAGAATTTCAAGTGTCATAAAAAATGTACAGAACAAATAACTTAAACAAATTAAATTTTTATATAACTTATATTACCTAACAAGTGGGTTGTTTGCTTTGTTGATTTACTTATTTTACTCAGAACGCAAAAATTGTATTTTTTTCGATGGTAGTCGTTAACACGTTCCAGGTATAGATACAAAATTTACCCCAAACGTGATAAGAGATACTGACGAAATCCATAACGTGTTCCAGGCAATTCGGCAATTGAGTACGACATACACATTTTGCAGCCGCAGTTAAATTTGAACTTTGAAGACGTTGTTTAATAGACATAATTTTATAATGTTTATTGTGAATTGTTGTTTGTAATTATTTCAATTGAAAGTGCCTGGCAGCTAATCATCAGTAGGATTTTCCTGGTTTGGGTTTTTACTAGTTAACTGCAAGTTATTACGTACCTCCGCTGCGATAAAATTACTTTTATGCAATTTCCTTTCAATGTTTACATATATTTACATCTATTAATTGTTGAAGTTGACAAATACCGGTAGTTGCATCTTCTTTGGAGTAGCACTTATAGTGTCACCAGTGTCTAACGAGATTCAAAACCTGTGAATCTTCAGACGCGCAGTGGCAAATCGAGGTAGGGATCATCAGTTTACGCCGTTACAAAATTTGAATGAATACAGTACACTTTGTCTCTACAGCTTAGTTATAAGTTACATCCAACAAGGTTTTACCAAAATAGCAGCCATGTTTACAGAACAAACATTGTCGTAAAAATGTAGAACTTGTGCTTTTTACAACAGTACGTATAGTAAAAATTTTCAAATGTAGAGTGAAATATTTTAACCGAGACTTGAATTCGGTCAGATGTAGGAATACCGAAGGGCTGTATCATTTAACCGACAGCCAATCACGTGCAACTTCCCTATCTGTATGCCGATACCTGCATATTTCATAGGCTTATTTGAAGGAAATAGCTAGAGTGCCTGCCCTTTTCAACACTGTACCTACCTTCTTAGGGCGGGATTTTACTGGTGCGCATCTAGTCGTTAAGTCTCGATTGAAAAATTTTACACTACCTATACTTCTAAGCACTGTGGACAATCGGCACTTCACAGTTAATTTAGCCATGCGCGAATTGTAGTACCCGAGGACATGTCTCCCAAGTGAGCAGCTTATTATTAGCTGCGGTGTTTTAAGGTTAATTTGATATTGTTGCTGTCATGTTTGTGGTGTATTCGACAAGTTCAGTAGCAATCGGCGGTTTTCGATAGTAGGAAAATACAAATAAGAATTCGAAATTTGAATTGCCGCCTTTCAGTTACTACCTTAGGCCCAATTCACACACGAGTGGCGTGTGGCGCTGGCGTGGAGCTAGTCGTGTACTCTTTAGTCTACCATCATTCGCTTTTTTTATTGTCTCTTATAATTGTCACTATACTATGATAAACAAAGTTCGGACTGTCCTCTTCTTTGGTGACAAAGTAAGCTTCGAAATCTTTTGAAAGGTATATTGACTGACGACGAGTCGCTACTCTACGTGGTACGAAGTTTATCTACCTGTCAATCTGAGCGTCACTGAATCCTTATAGGCGCAGATTGCTGCATGCTGCAGATGAAATAAAAATACAAGGTAAACTTTTAAATATTCTGATCACATAATCGTTTCATGTAGTATATTGTACATTTAAAAAACAGAAATGTTTTTTTTTTACACAAATCACTGTAAAAATCTATCTAAATTTAAAAATTAATGTCATATTTTATAGAAACGGTTGCATATTATACGGTATAATGCGGTTCCTCTATTCTTTTGTTTATTTTATTTTATTTATCTTTAGGATTAGTATTCCAGATATATGTATATCTGTAATCACCATCAAAAATGGCTTTAAATGTCGAAGTTCTTATCTTCTTATTCAAAAGTTTTCAGAAATGCCTACATGAGCATTGTGTGTTTTGGTTTGGTATAAAAGATGGCTTTGTGGGTTGTGTTATACTCGGCTTACATCACCAATACTATGTAAGTAGTTTACTTTTTCAAATTGTGGAATTAAAGTCTGTTACTAAATAAAAATAAAACAAAAATGTAGGTGTATAAGGGAAGTAAAAATAGGTAGTAGGGTTACAACGTATCAAAATAGAAAATATAGAAAATAGAAATAGAAAATTAGAAGAAATTGGATATTATTGATATGTGAGTGAATGTATAGTAAATCGCCACAGATGGCATTCAGTTGTCTGCAGAAATTTAACTAAAAGACTCGCGATTAGTTTAATTAATATTCTGCCAGTGCGCTGATGAGGACTAGTAAGTCCGAAATCGCGATCCGGGGTTGCTACAAAATGGTAATCAAGCACCTTTTGTTTCATATATTATGTCATGCGTAATGTCCACCACGTAAATTGACCATGCGTAGGTTTAGTTCAACAAGTTTAAATTTCCTTTAATCGAAAATGGATTGGAAAGTAGAGTAGAACACTTTCTGACATGAAACATGAAGGTCAAATTTTAATGACAGAAATAGATGCAAAAGGGAGCAGAAAATGTTGGATGTTTTTGGGAAATGCGAAGATTGATCCAGGGTAGGAAAAAGTGGAGGTTCGTATTGTAAATAAAGATTCCATGATTCTGATTCATAGCAGATCCTTTTTAACAGTGGGAATTTGATGCTCTATCTTCAAATAAATAGGTTAATGTTTTATTAAGTGTTATTTTAATAAATTTGTGACCCCTTGGTCATATTGTTTCACAAAGGGAATTATATTGAATAGACTAATGGGGGTAGTGTTTTTTGCCTTATATTTACAAAAAGAAAACGTAATGAACTAAAAACTTGCAGTTCTTTTGTTGACTGTATTCTAAGACGTTCTTGTTCAATTTTTCTTTGTTTTGTTGACAACTCAGGATGAAAATATTCTAATGCTGACAAAGGTGTTTTGAGTACCCACGCACTAAACATTAGCTTATTGTAAGTTGCAACTGTAATAACTTCTGGTTTATAATTAGACTGGAACGGAGCGCAATGAACATGTTCTTTATCAAAAACCTTTGTGATGCAGACAGAAAACATAGTGCACTTACAATAGATTGTAGTGCAGTACAATACAATCAGGGGCCACTCCCCGATGCCTTTTTTGCGTTTTGTATAAATGACACACGTTTCAAAGTACTGTCCTGTTAACCATTATGTTGCAAAACTAATTAAACACCTATCGCTTAGTTACCACATATGATAGGTGTGTATAAAAATAACAGGACAAAGGAAACAGTTATACTAATGGCTATTTTAACTAGAAAAGCTGCATATGGTGGACAAATTTCACTGTTTGTAAACGGTTACTCGATAATTGTATTGTAACAGTTAAAATAAAAGTCATGTATTACATACTCTTCTTAAGAAATTTTATGACTTTAAGGATTAAATTAAATATAATAATTATGGAGATGTAAATTAATATAAGACATTTGAAAATGACAAACATGTACAAATGTTAGACGTTGGCAAGAAATTCAACTAAAAAAAAACTCGAATTGGATTCATATTAATGTATATAAAAAAAACTTTATTATTCTCAAAACAGTGAGACCTATGACCTATGAGGGACCAAGTTCACTAGCATCGAAATTTGTCCAACGCAGAAATGACCAGACTAAGATCAAAAACCATGTCACTCGTCACATATTGGACTATTGTAGAAAATCGTAATAAAATAATTCAGTATATTATATACCTTAAAATTGGGACGCTAGTAAAAGTAGACTGTCTTTCTATTTTATGGAATGATTATTTTGCTTATAAATTGAGGAGGCTTGTTGTCTATTCCTTTCTCACAGTTTTAGTGCCTCTCGCTTCAAACTAACGATGATTAGTACCTACCTACTACAAGCAGCAAAATAATGTTATGCAACTTGTACCTGCTCATACTTAATTATTTTTGATTCAAATGTCATCATTAACAACTGTTGTTTATGTCATTTTTTAAGATGCCAGATACGACATTTAAATATATTGTATTCAAAACTAAAGCTGAAAAGTCGCAAAAGTGGAGCAAAATTATAAAAAGCAACTTAAGAAATGCGGTAATGAGTTTCTTAGCCAATATTATTTATTTTTAAACGTTGCAAGATTCGTGACGGACGTTGGACTATAAAGATAGGCACTTTGGTTTATTTTTAAATTTCAGGAAACTCTAAAAAATTATTTTTGTAATGACATTGACAAAATATAAACTAATAGACTACAGGCAGGCAGGTTGTTGTCGATCACGTATCAAAACAACCGGTATATTTATATTTTATGACTTTATAACAATACTGCAAAGAAAAAACATGCAGTAAATAACCTTACTTTATTAAGATAAGCAGAAGCTGAATTATTAAATTCAAAAACGGTTTGCAATGAATCATTCCGAAATCCTAAAGCTAAAATTAAACTCATTTTGCACGATCATCTGGAGAAATATTTCAGAAGATAACCAAACAATTTTAGTAGCACGGTAAGTTGCATCTTTAAACACTTTGTATATATGTGGTACCCCATATAAGAAATTTTTCTTAGCAAAAATGAAACAACAGTAATAATTGAGGACACATTAACTTCCATTTGTCATTAGACTCTAATAAAACAAACAAACAAGAACACTGTGATATTTTTGTTATTTTTTCTTTGAGTATACGTAATAAGTAATCATCAGTAATAAAACTTAATTTTCGAAACCATAAAGTGCTAAACAATAAAATCCCGTGACTTTTTGAAATTAAATTAATTTATTATTCATTAAAAGAATCGTAATTGACACGTGATTTTTCAGAATCATAAGGCACATTTCGCGTCACCAAACTTTTTATCACGTGCAGACTAATTTGTTGGGTGGGCGAAGAAAAATCATTCTCTAAAAAGGAGACTCGTGACAATCAATTCGAGTAACGAAACCAATTAAGTATAATTTTTCATTTGTATTACACTTTCAACAAAAGCACTTTCTTCGCGAATTAATGGTAAGACTTCACATTCAGTATGATATTTCCTAAATATACATTTTTTGTGAAAGTCAATACTTAACTATATGAGTAGTATTTATGGCCACTTCCAAAATTACTTTCTACGATTATTAAAAAGTTGTCATCTTGTGACATAAAAGTGTATACACTTCTTGAAAAAGTAAGATAAACAAAAGCTGCCGCATGTTTGAGGGACAAACCACTTAATACATTATGAAATTCTCAGGGGGCATAATTCACTACATGACGAGCACTGGAAGACAGTACGAGATTTGGGTTCACGATTTTCTATTTTATGCCTCGAGCCGGCACTGGTCCTTTTTCCTTTAACTCGAGCCACATTTACCAAAAATTGGTAGGAATCGTGCCAATCACAACCGAGTTCACACGTTGTCACGGCGTGTGGCAAGCCACACCACTTGCCAGACTAGTCGTATCACGCGCTGTGAGAGTGTGGCACCTCAAATATTATTAGCATTTTTCTTACACCACGCACATCGTCCACGTTTCGCTCCCTAACAGGGCTGTACTCTAAAAATGGACCTAAAATTTTTTTTCGAGTCTCAATGTGAAACATTCGTGACTATAGTAGTACGCAAGTGCGTATATTATGCAGCAAGGGAAGAAATAGTTTATTACGGATCACCTATGTTTTGATAAACATGTGGTTTATGTTAGCCCACTTTCTTCCCGATGTGCGTAAGGCAGTGTGAAAGTTTTCAACCGAGACTTAACGATTAGATGCGCACCAGCAAACTCCGTCCTAAGAAGGTATGTACAATGTGGAAGGGGCAGGCACTCTAGCCTATGAAATATGCAGGTATCGTCATACAGTTAGGGAAGTTGCATGTGATTGGCTGTCGGTTAAATGATACAGCCATTAGGTCTTCCTGCAGCTGACCGAATTCAAGTCTCGGTTGAAAAATTTCACTCTACTTATCTACTACTTTTTGTCACAGTTCATCGTTTAATTCAGTTACATTGAAAAAATTCAATTCTAACCTCGAAAAAGCTCGAAAGTACACGCACTGGTTTGTTTATTTGTCATCAGATGGCCAAAATTAAAATACATGCATGTTGCAGGGCCAAAACAGTAAACAAGAAAATAAGACATTGTTGGTATAATTGTTTAGCATAAGGTTGTATTTCGATTTCTTGTTTGGCTTTGAACATTCAAAGATAGATTTGTTTTATTTGTCCATTTCTTTACAATTTTGACCTTTGCTATTATTGCTGTTATTATTATTGGTGCTACAATTATTATTCGATTTTTCTTTATTGATAACTAAAACTTACACGAATAGATAGCTGAAAGATATTATCTAACGTTGATTTCCAGGATTTATAAAATTCGATTGCTAGCTACTTACAAAAGAAAAAAATTATTCAACGAATTATGTATCTCTGGTGTATCCAATACTAATGAGTAGTAGTTTTATGATTGACAGTAGGATGTGCTATCTGAACAACGCTAAAATTTGCATATCTTTTGAAGTGGTCTGTAGAAAGCTTTGTATGTAATAACGGATATCTGGGTTATTGCGATTAGAAACTGATCAGATGCGAGATAAATGGTGCAGCAATGTTGCAAGATACTTAACAGTTCATCGTTTCGTCATGACAGTATTTCTACAACCATCTACAACTTCCTGCTATTTTACATGGGTACATATTCTTCCGTAACTTGGAGACATAAATAAATATAATAATAATATATATTTACTTATTGACAGTCCCGTCAAGCTCGACTTAAATCGATTTCTAAAGGGAATGGCTATTTAAATAATTTCTACATACATTATAATATCGGTATATGTACCTACAGCATTTTTTTAAACCGATTTGTTGTTATTTGTGTGTTGATTGAAATAAATGTTTATGGTTAGTAAATAATAACTACGGTAATTTTAGCAATAAGTTAAAAATAATATTTACTTCACAGTCTAGTTATTCTAAAAGTTGTGCCAATTTTTACTTCTATATTTTATCAGTTCTCGAAATGTTTCTTACTCACTCTCACTTACGATCAGCCGATAGATGTGTGGGGAAATTAACATAATTATCCGTAGAAATTTTTTGGAAGAAAATTGTAAATATAGATTAATTCAAAGTTAGATAACAAAATTTATATGTATGGGAATTTGAATTCGCAATTTCGTATTGTAAAAAAACCATGGTTATCGAAATTATGTACTTACGGCAGATCTTCTCAATTTTCAAAAAACTGTCTTCCAAAATAAAATTTCAACTTTTGCATCATCCTCGTCAATCTGAAGACTTCTTCCCATGCTATTTAACATCCATTGCTATTTGCGAAAAATTATCTACTTTAGGTGTCTGATGCCTCTAGATTACAAAAGTAGCAAGGTTTATAATCTGACTCATGTTATAGCTAGTAGCACGTATCTAACATGCCACTTTGAAAAAACTTTAGTGAAGCAATGAAGCAGCCCTCATTGGGTGACGATGACGTCTCAAAAAACATGGCATGATTAAAACGTGTTCTATTTCTTATCACGTGCCACACAGACAAAAATGAGGAATTATCCCGATTTAAAAGTGAAATTCGTCCCACAATGAATGGTTAAAGTGAGTCCATGTATTTGTGTTCATAGTTAAATTAATACTCAAACAGAAATGCAAATAATTGGATAGTTTTTGCAGAATTTCCTTGAATCCTTAAATATACATGTCTTGAAAAGAGTGAATAGTCTGGAGGATTTTCATTCTTTGAAGATGCCATTTCTACTGGCTGCATGCCATGTCTTTGTCAGAGCTGAACGAGCATTCATGCAACGCAACGATCATGTCGATTCAGTGCAACTGTCACACTACTTTGGTGGGCGCTCTGCCTTGTTCAGCTCCGGCGCCTCGCCGTTTGCCCAAAATAAAGAAAATTAGCTTCTGGCTTTCCACATAAATTTTGAAAAATTGCTCCTGAAATACTCTACAAGAATTAATAATTAAATATTTGCAATTAAAAAAGGTAAACTTTAATTGACGATGGGTACCACTAAAAATCGCACCTTTTTTTAAAAAAAAATTCTTCCTAATTGCTCTATCTAAACCGAGTATTAAATTTACGATTTATGTCAGTTGTTTATGATTATAACGAAAAATAACTAAACAGGCAAATGGTGTCACTGCTAATAACGTATTTTGTGACGATTTATAGACGTCGATTGAAACTGCATTGAAAATTCGATGAAAATTCACTGAATCAGTTAAATGATTTCATGAAATACGTGGGGAAAACTCATTAACGTCTTTATAAAATAAATCACAATAAAAAAAAAACGTATGTTGTAGAGTTCGTCATACTGATCAAGAATATAGGTACATATTTGTTGGGCGAGGAAACCACCCTTTCATGGTGTTTTTGAGCTACTAAATTTTCAGTAATTTCGTGCATTTATCTTCTGCCTGTAGTGGTTTGTTGATTAATTATAAATATTCCATGTATGTATATTGTTATTGTTTGATTAGATATGGAATAATTAACAGTCTTTGTATATGTACGTGATACATGATACTGCTTGTTTGTTTTAACTTTGAAACGGCGGTTATTTTTAGTCTTTTACGAATACAAATGTTAGGAAAGGTTGGGGTACGGGGTGTGTGGTATGTAAATGTAAACACACCCACCCTCAACCCTAACCTATTGCAGTACACACGGAAGTATTACGACAGTATTTTGAAGCTCAAAACCAGTATGTCATTTCATAAATGGTTTGTGATTTACAATTATACCATTAATTAAAATTTACCTTTATTTAATTGCAAATAATTAAAGTATTTTAATTTTTTTGCTGAGGCAGTTGTTAATTCTGATAAAGTATTTCAGTAGAAATTTTTTTAATGGATAGGTTTAAATGAAGGTAATGATGTATCTATATTTTCAACTGTAACAGTAGAATGATTATGTAAGTTTAGCAGACGCTATGTATAGATCTTCTGCAAGCAATGTCGCTTTGTTTGGGTGAGACGGTTTGGCGGTAATGGACCCGTGCCAGCGGTTCTTGGCTTCAAACGTTGTCTAGTGCATATTAGAACCCAAAATTAGAACACTAAATTGTACTTGAAATTGCCCAAAGATATTTTGTGTTTCTTCTCTTTTTTCTGCGCATTTACGACTTTTTGTCTTCTTTTGTAGTCTTGAACGCACTCGCGAACAAAGACTTTGTTCGACATTTCAATTTTTCTTTTAACTTTGCAGTTTACCTTAGGCAATGTTATTGTTAGATTCGAGTTTCAAAAAGAAAACAAAAAACAAGATCATTCGTTTCAGTAATTTACACATATCACGTGAAAGTCAAAATATATCTACGCATTGTGTCGAAAATAAGGAAAATTTTTAGGTGTTGCTAAGTATGCAAAATTTCAAAATTTAAAGCGTATGTGTATACATGATATGTGCATATTTTTAGTTAAAATAATCGTTATAATTTTAAAAACTTTAAAAATTAATAACTGACAACCGTAACTGTAGAAATTTTTTCTGTTTTCTTCTTCTATTTATCAAAATCAAAAGCGTGCGTTACTTTTCACCGAACAATGTGATTTGCGTATCTTTTTTTTTGTTTCTAGAATTTTTTTTCATTATTAGGCATTTACTGGTACCTAATTAATGTGTGTAATTAGTTTAAAAATTGATGACAAATGATTATTTAACTATTATCACGCAGTTATGCATTATTTACCTTGTCGTTTTATATCACACCAACTGATAAATTTGTTTACCGGTTTTTCCGTGTTTTTGTTTACAAACAGCATCGCTAATTTCTGGAATTTCGTTGTGATTTTTGAAATTTTATCGTCGATATCAAAAATAAAGCAAGGCTAACAGTTATAGAGACCGTTTTATACGCACTTAGTAGATACGTATTTATTTTTCCAACTGGGCCATTGCTAATAGCTGTCGTATGACAAATTCTGCTAAGATTTCTTATGACTGTTGAGTTGGAAGACTAATATTTAGGATAGATGACCTCAGCTAACTTTTTAACGACTCCTTTTTAAATAAAATTGACCTTAGAGATTCTTTAACGTGGGATGTACCTACTACGTTCCTATATATATATATATATATATATACGAGATAAAAACAGTTAAAAAATCCTACCAGAAATGTGACGTTTGTCACTTCCGTGTTTGGTAACTATGACACAATTTCGTGTATTAAATAGGCTGCGGATGTGTTGGATTTTAAGGTGATTCCGGTTGAAGCAATACCCACTTGTTTCACATTAAACCTAATATAGAAGTAGTGAAACTTTTATTCTTTATGGTAACCTCGAAACTATAATAACTTGTAGGTTTCTCGTTCGTTATTGTGTTTAAATCGTTAAGAAAGTTAAAAATTCATAATTGATAAGCATGAATGAGATGATAAACATTAACAATTTGTTATAGTTAGTAATAAGGAAGCTCACGATCAGTTAAGTTAAAGCAAGGAATGATTCATTTTGTGAATAGCCTTACAAATTAGGAAATAATTATATATCTTACGTAGTTTTAGATGAACTCGTTTAGTAAATATTGTTGTTTGGAATTTTAAAATGTAATTTTATTTACAAAAAAATGTGGTAGGCAATAATGGTGTTTATAAAGCAATGATCTTATTCTACCTCAGATAATAAAAAAAAATTTGTACGATTCTATATTACCGTAAATTGTGAGGATCTCAAATATATATATTTTTTTAAATTTCAAAGAACAATAACTAATAAGAGATTCACCCTAATTACCACTACATTTTTAACCTACTGCAGACACGTGTTTCGCCCACCTCTATTGTGGGCATTATCAACGAGAATGTGTCTCTTTTTGGTTACATTATTCTTTCACGAAAATCTCCATTTCCTTCTTTTAAATTTCATAGTATAAATTGTTTCATAATTATTTAAGAAGATAGATGAAAATTGACCGTTTTCCCACCCTTATCTTCGAAACTACTCATTATCAGGCTAAAATTTCGAGGACAAATAATAGTTCTTTACTTATAATTTACATATGAAGACATTTTGAAAAAGCTACTTCTAAACGTTAAACGAACACAACTAAAATAATTTAACCAATTTTCCTGAGAAATACAGACGTAATGCGTCGACTCTCAGGGATTGATTCCCCAATACTCGTAACTGTCGAAATAAGTAATTTTAGGTGTCTTTGTTACGTTGCGTAAGATTTATTTTAGATGTTTAATGTTGAACTCAGTGTTAAGCATTACTCAATTAAAATTTCAATCAACTAATTGATTAAAAAATAATTGTGATTAATTTAATTACAATTAAAATTAATTGCAACTCAACTATTAATTACACGTTTCAATTAATTTAATTGAATTAATTTATAGATATATTAATTGTATCTTGTAATTAAATCATTAAGTTGTTAAGTAATTAAAAAAACAATTAAAATTACCCAACAATTATCTTCCTTGGATACAGGGAAATACTTTAATTTATAGTTTTTACATGTGACTGGTTTTTAAATTTTTTTCGTAATAATTTGTTTGACAAATAAAAATTCTCAAAATTGTCAGATGTCTGCATATTTCATTATCATTTTTGCAATTAACAATTAAATTTTGCCCAATACTCTTGTACCTACCTACCTATGTTGCTATAAATTCATTTTAAGAACAGCTCCTAGAAAGGTGTTCATACCCTTCAAAAGTACATGCATCAACTTCAAAAATAATTAATTTAATTATAATTTACAATATTGTAAAACAATATTGTTGTACCAATTAATATTTTGACACTTACATTTGACTACCTGTTTTATTATTAAATTTCAAAACATTCTCTTCCGATTTTAATCGGCTATTTAAAATTTGATGTATTATAAAACTAAATGTACCTACCTGTTTTTTTAACGGATTACCCACTGTACTTTTTCAATAATAAAACGTATTAAACGCGAAATATTTTTTTATAGATAATACGTATTCAATCCGAAAATTGTTTTTGTTATAAATGTGAAATATAAAAATTTTTCGTTATGCATCATATAGTGTACAACAATCGACGAACTAACATACTGTGTTATTCTTAACCGTTACTTTAAATGATCATAAAACGCAAATTTTCATAAGAATAGTAATAAGTTAAGAAACAATACGCAATCAAATTTTGCAATAGTTCTCTGACGTCTAACGTACTACGTCTTAAGATGTAGGTATGAATTTGAGTGGCAAATCTCGATAATAAATTAATTGTTTTTATTGCACTCTATTTGTTTTTATCGATAGCATGGCTACTTACATTTAACACGCGTAAAAGCAAATATTGATACTTCAATTTAGTCTTTACAGTTTTCAAATACATTATTTCACAAAAAGTCGATTTTGGTGAAAACAATTGACACCAGAGATATTCGTTTATTAACTAATATTTGCACATTAATTTTATTATTTAACACTTAAAAAATAAATTGATGCATATACAGGTAATGTGAAATTTTTTAACGACTAGGTGCGCACCAGCAAACTCCGCCCTAAGAAGGTAGGTACAATGTTGGAAGGAGCAGGCACTCTAGCTATTTCCTTCAAGTGCGCCTATGAAATATGTAGGTATCGGCATACGGATAGGGAAGTTGCACGTGATTGGCTGCCGGTTAAATAATACGGCCCTTCGGTCTTCTTACATCTGACCGAATTCAAGTCTCGGTTCAAAAATTTCACTCTACCTACTTATGTTTCAGTAATTTTAAGTTTACATATACATATAATATTTTATAATGATACAGGAGACTGTGATATGTAAATAAATATCAAACACTTTTTACAACTCGGTCGCATATTACTTCAGGTTTAGATCCGATGCGGATTTCCGATATACCTAATCCGGCTATCGTGAAGTAAAATTTTCAATTTCACAGAATAAAATTTCAGTACACTAAAATAATCAGGTAACTATTGTAAAATTTATTATTTGACAATGAATTTTAGGGGTGTGTATGTTTACCTGGTCGAAATAAAATCCTAATATCGGAAAACTAACATTGTTTTTGATCGATATTTAGTTTTTTTTTTTATAGAATATTTTCAATTTAACTGTCGATTAAGTATGCATAAAACAATGCGTAGTGTGCCTATTCTTTAAACTCAATTGTATTATATTTTCAAGTAAAACCATTTAATTGAATTTAACAATCCAATTCTAATGATTCAGCCGGTTAAAAACCAGAAGATCTATTTTAATGATAAATATGTATCTCATTATTGTAAACTATGTTTTTATCCGTACCAGTAACCATTAATAGTTTTTATTGTGAGTATCGGAAACAGTGATATACATACTTAGGTACACAAGTACGTATTGCTCACATGTCAGACGTGTTTTCATTGTTTGTTTTTATTTTTTTCTACTGGGTATCTATGGTTGTTGATTAATCATGTGACGTAAATTTTTTGAAAAACAATTGAAAACACAAACGTGTTTCCGCTAATGCAATGGTTCACGTCAAATTTGCCAGTTCTGAAAACCGTTCTAGGTCAACATAGATTGCAATGAGTAAACGATAGATATAAACAAACCATACCGGCAAAACAGCGTCACGCTTTAAATAAATAACTGTCATTTGTCATTTCTTAGCAAAATAAAAATAAAAACATTGTGTGACGTACTCGAACAGGGCGCTACAAAAAAGTAGGAAAAGGGAAATGTTTTCAAAATGAATAGTAGGAATAAAAATAAAACTTCTTGAAAAATACCAATTTTATTTATAAATTTTCAGTTAATAATAAAATACGTCTACATTGTTTATCGGTTATAAACTCTTTTAAAAATAACAAATTAAATTTAACGATAAACAGATAAGAAATAAATTACAAATTTACTCGGTCGAATGTTAAACTTGAAAAACGCAACTTTTTTCTGTAAATAAGCCGCTATTCTTTATTAATTTGTTCAAAGCAATTTATATCCGTTTATAAATAATTTCGTCAGGGTACTGCCCCTACTTGCACTACCTGTAAATAAATAGCGGTTATTCATCTACTCTTACCTTTGGAAATATTCCCACACTTAAAGAACGAAAAAATGCGTAAATACTGTCAATAAAAGTTAATTAATTACAATAGAATTTGTTTAGTAAACAATGACAGAGTATTAAATGACTTCCGTACCTACTTAGCTGTAATATAATTACCAGCCTAATGCTAAATGAGACTAATTTTCAGCACATATTAGTTCATACACGTCTACATATTAATTTATTGTATCTTTTTTTAAACATCTCTAAACAGCACTAATTGTACGCTTTTAAATTTATTTATTATATGTACCTACCACTCATTTGTTGAGGTACTTTTCCAGAAAACTGCCAAATATAAATCGATATGAAAAGATCAAATCCATGTTAACGCGTCATTATTCGTATTTAATTATGATATTACCAGATCCATAGAAATATTTTCCACATCAGTTTCTCAGGGCTGGTTTCGTATACATTATTCATAGAACTTCAAAATTCCCGGCTCTTCTAGGTTTCGCCAGCCTGACAAAAAAATTTAGTTATTGAATGGGATTCGGATTAAACGATATCACCCTGGGTCTAGAAGGTAGGCGCAAGGAACCCTTTGATCCTTAACTTAGACGTTTTAATTGTCGGCAAATTCCTAATTATTTGATCTTCGGACGAGATAGAGCTCTACGATTTGACTTTTAACAAAAAACGCAATTTTTCCCGTTTTCGTTGCTAATTTCTTTTAAACCTATTAATAAATCGGGATGAAATTTTGCAAAACTCTACTTCATTCTAATGTAAATCGCTATCATTCACTGCATTCTGCGCAGTTTTTCGACCGTAAAGTACAATTTTCAATCATTTCTTCCTTGCCTAGATGGCAATAAAAGCAGAAAAAATAACAATAGGAATTTTATTGTTTCAAAGCCGTTTTGGAAAAACTCCAGTAGATACCTATGAGTCGGTTTGTTATGCCTTTTTCAGAGTGAATATTAAAAAAATATATCACCGAGGGTTAGTCACAATTAAGGCTCAAACCGACAAGGATCCTTTGCTAGTATGAGGATATCCATTGCCAGATAGAACAACCTATGCACAAAGGCAACCATTAGCGTACATAATATATTAATAAGTATTATAAACATTGTAGGCCATTGTATGCTCGATCTGGCAATGGATATCCCATATCCTTATACCAAAGGATCCTTGTTGGTGTTGAGCCTTAATTGCTACTAATCCCCGCAGATGACGTTCGCCACATTCCATTTGTGATATATTGAACTTGATCTGGAAAGATTTCACTCGGACTGGTCGTGTCTTGTTGAAAGCTACCTATGACACACTGATGAGAACTAAAAGCTCGTAATCGCGTTCCACCAGGTCGTTTAGACAGAATGCAGACAAAACACATTTATTACTATATTATTAAAAAAATACTTGTAATGTAGTCTTTAAAACGCATTATAAGCTGAAATATATTTATATAGAATTTAAATTAAATATTCTATTTACAATTTTTTTGCCGTTATTATCATATTTTGCAAACACCCCTTTATTTCTATCGAGAGTATTTTGTTTCTTCCATATCTCACACTCGCTTAGCGCATTCATTTTTGTATTATTTTACCAACTAGTTGAACCCGTCCAAACTGGACAGTGGTGCATAGCATTTAGGAAATCATAATCAGGTTGACGATTTAGAATCATCACCTCAGTTGCTTTTTTCAAACTTCTTTCTAAATCGTCAAAGTAATAATAATATAGGCAACCCATAATATCCAAGATGTTCAACTTTTTTGTTGAAACCTGTACCTTGAAACCTGTACATGTCAAAGTTAACGATTTTTAATTACAAATTCTAATTAATTAAACAATATCACCCTGCGTATCGAAAGTATGCGCAAGGAGCCTTTTAGTCCTTAACTTGGACGATTTAATTGTCGGAAAATTCCAGATTATTTTATCTTCGGAAGAGGTAGATCTGTACGATATGACTTTTAACCAAAACGCGTTTTTTCCCGTCTTTATTCGCTAATAAAATTGCAAAACCCTACTCCGTTTTAATCTTAATCGATATCTTTTACGGCATTTTGCGCTAATTTTTCAGTTAATCGAAAAGTGCAATTTTCGCTACTTTTTTCCATGGCTAACTGAGTGGGGCTCAAACAAACAACCATGCACTAGAACATTATTATATATAATTTTAATTTCGAAACACAACCTTTTGCTTAAGTCTTTTCGTTAGTCATGCTATGAATACCCACGTAAACACTGTTTAGTCCCGCGTTTTTCTCGATTACTACCAAATTGCCTAATTCGGATTTCTTAATACAAAATATGGTAAATTCGCTTGTTCAATAACGGCACCTTGAGTAGGTACATTGTAAAATACAGGAAGCTTCGGTTTGAAAGTCAAACGGTTCGCATAAAGGTCTTGTTTGGTAATTCGGAAAAATACTGTCGCTTTTTTTAATTAAACATTGTGCATTCAACACACATTCTCGTTTTTACTGTTAAAGGTCTTCATTAGATTTCATCCGCAGAAACGCTTAGAAAATATCCTTTTGTTGGTTCATTATTTACTGACTGGTACGTTCGAGTACAAACTTAAAATAATAATGGTATAATAAGCAGTCTAGAAAATTTCGAATGAATTGACTAAGAGGTTAATAAATATGTAAATGTATTTGTAATCATTCATAAATGCACACTCTACTGGCAATTCAAATGTAATTTTTGAAAACAAATCAGACCATTCATTTCGTAGGCACATTCACACTCTGCTCTTTGTAAACAAATTAGGTGAACATTCGCGAACATTATATAGTTACAGGATGATCAATAAAACAAGTATTAAAAATTTTCATCTTATAATCGTTGAAACAATAATATTTTAAATGCAAATATAAGAGCAGACACCAGAACAGAGCCTTCCATTGGAGCAAAACACGTTTGTATATAAAAACAAGATGTGGCAGACTTTACGTCCTATTTTAGGGCAATATATTATTAGAACAGGTAGTAGATGGCTCGGCCCAAGTTCTACGACCCTTTAATAACCCTTGTTTATCGATCTTCGGGGTAGACGTTACCAGACGCCTGGCGCTTCTGAACTAATTTCAAGCATTCCATGAAACCTTAGTAGGGCGTCAACCAAACTCAACTTTTTGTTAAATTTTTAGTTTGAAAACAACCCTCATAAAAAGAAAAGCGAAAACATGTTTACCATATTTTTGAATATTAAAATTATTTATCTATAAAAATACTCACAGATTTATATACAGGGTGTCCCACGTATATATCGAAAACTATTTCGATTTGCATTTTAGAAAAGTTGTGCAGTAACGTTATTAGGTATGCTCTCCTCAATTAAAATAACCTCATCTATGTAGCACTTCCGATTATACCGGTATTACTGGAAGTGATACATAGATGACGTTATTTTAGTTGAGGAGGGCATACCCAATAACGTTACTACCAGTTGTTTCCGATATATCGACCACGCCGTCTTAGGTGGGACACCCTGTATATTTTATTTACACCGTGGCATTTCGCAAAATAAAAATCGAAAAACGATTGATTGACGCAAAAGGATTAGGGAATAACACAACACAGGATCTTGAATTGGTTAGATTTGAACAAACTTAAATCACTTATAAAAAACAATAACATTTTAATACGATTCGTATGGCGCCGTTGAATGTTGAAATAATTTATCTTCTTTTTTCTTCTTTTACGTCAGAACCAATGTGAATAATCTAATAACAAATTCCAGCATAAAAGATTATGATAATTAACTATTTATGTTAGATATACATATGTACACAAAAGATTTTTAATAATATAATTCCAGAAACTTTCGACCACAATAAGGGAAGAAGGAATTTTATGAATTTTTTTAAGGAATTAAATTTAAGATAAAAATCACATCAAATCAATATACGCACATACACAAGTTAATTATGTGGTGACTTAAACATATCTATTAATAAAATAAAAAACATTTTGTTATCTAAGGAACAAAGTATTTTTAGAATTGTTGCCAATCGGTTTTGTGAGGTACCTTCTAAAAGTACCTACCTACCTCTTTATAGTTAATTGATAATAAAATGTTTTTAAGAAAAATTGAGTAGATAACCGTTTGATAAATAACAGTAAAAAATAGCTAAAAATACAATAATAAGTATAACGTTCCACACTTAATAACCATTTATATAAAATGTGAACTTTATTATAAGAACACGTTCACAGAGTACACTAAGAACCATCAGTTTTATCTTATAATTAGATTAGCCAATCAAAACTACTTGAAAATAAGTATCTACATCCATAAAAAACAATGTCAAAAAAATTACATTTAAATAAACGCGGATATACAGTTAATAAAACAAAATTTCAACATTGTAGATATTCAAAACTTTTTATTTATTTTTAATAAAGAAGCCGTGTTTTTTTTAAAATTATTAGTCTGTTGAAATTCCGTCAGTCGACTACATTTATAAAAAATAAAAAATAACGGTTTACAAATAATGCACTAGAAGTCAAATCAATTAGCGAAGGCGTGCAACAAATTTGTGCTATCGTGAATTTTATTTCAAAAGGTCAATTCCATTACAGGCTAACAACTGAACTTGATTTCAACATAATTTTAATTAATTACTATTACAATAGCAAATATTCCTACCATTGATTGATACATTGAACGAACTCGATAATTGACTACAGTTTTATATAAGTGCGAAGAAAACCGATATTTCTTAAACATTTTCCTAGAATATCCAGTAGAAACCATACAAACTGATCGTAAACAAAAATTATGGAAGTGTATTTAAAAAAATTAAATCGGTATGTCTATTCATTTTGTAATAACTATTTCATATTTATTTATTTAAATGTTATCCAAGTCCTGCAACAAACACTTGCGTAACATCATCCCTCATGTTATTTAAATTTGTTATTCTAAAAGCGATTTCTGGTAACTTTTGTTATTTTATGTAACACTAATGCAGCATTAACGTAAAAGATGTTTTTTCTAGCTATGTAATTAGAATAGCTGGAACTAGTTCAAAACAAAACGTTAAAATCTTTTCCATGAAGCTTTTTACTTGGCGAAAATATTTGCTACAGATACATGTAGCTATCTGGGACCAAAAGTGAATTAAGTACAATTTCATTTTAAAGGACTGTGTTTGGAACAATAAATTGTAAATGTTACCCAAAGTCCTACAACAAAAATTTGCGAAACATCTCGTGTTATTTTGTTTTTGCAAAAGTGAATTCTGATAATTTTCTGTGACACTAAAACGCCATAACGTAAAAGATGTTTTTCCATCTATGTAATTGGAGCGAAATTCAAAACAAAACTTTAAAATCTTTTCTGTGAAGCTTTTTACTTAACGAAAATATTAATTTCCGTACATATACCTAGTACTTGCGTTAGTGTTTTGTAATTTACGAATTTGTTTTTAAAATTAAAATACTTATCAATACCTAAAGTCACTGTTGTGAGGCTCTTGTGTTCGTGGTTTTTCCTTACTAATTTTTCCGTGACTGACTGCGGTTTCAGTTGCATCTGCAATGTTATCGTTTGAATTTCCTGCGAAACGAAGTCCATTTGTTCGGTTTTCCACTGCCTCGGGACCCCGGACGACGAACGCTACATACAAGCGCGCGTCGATCCAACGTCACCGCTTGCTATATAACCGATTGCGACCTGTTCCACTGCTCAGAAACCGAACGGTTAGAGTTGTTTTAACGCTCTTTTTAACTCGTAATTTCGTCAACAGTGCAATCACGTTACTGTTGAAGTTAGTCTAGTCAATTAAAATCGTTAAGAAAAGAAGCTCTCGCTTCATAGTGAATTGTTAAAAAAAAAATATTCGGTTACATATTCCTAATAAAAAGAAAGTGTGTACCATTAGGTATAGTGAAGTTATGGACTACTACCTCATGTTTTTTAGTACAAAAAAAGACACGTGCAGATTCGAATGTACCGCACTTAGTTAATGCTGTGACTGTAGTTAGTAACTATTTAAAAAAAGTGACCAGAAACTCCAGTAGTTTCATAACCGCTATTAAATTTTTTGAACTGTAAATTAAAAACGGCCTCAAGCTGGCGATTTTCAATTTCTCATCGAAAAGTGTCGCAAATACTACAATGGTTGGTAGCAACGGCACCATGTTAGCTATAAGTCTTGTTCGCAGCAAGCTACGGAAACGGGAGGAACACAGCAACACTGTCCATCCAACAGATGTGGTGCTACATACTGCTCCCGCTCACCCCGTGACCGCTGCACCCCAGGCCAATGGCCAGGCCACCGACCAGAACAACACAACATATCGAGACCAGATCCTCTGGCAGTTCCCACCGCCCCCCGTCCAGCCCTATTTGTACAGCAACAATCAGGTAGGTGCAAAACTTTGAAAAGAACCTTGTCCTTTCTTGAAATACACCTTCTCATCGTTGCCAGACCAAATTCAAAAAAGTGCACGGTCCTTGGACCGTTTTTCTTCCTACGTACACATAGTACTTTGTGTAGAAGTGAAACGAAAAAGCAATTGAGGTCATGCCTACCTACCTAATTACAATTATTTACTGCTACTTCTTTCATTGTAAAAACGATTCAACAAGGATTAGGAGAACACGTTAAAATGTCAATGTCTATGTTGTAATATTTCATTCGTGTCGGACCCATCGGATTAGTAAATTGGTCCTTTCGCTTTGGCAACAGTGTGTCTGTGTATCTGTCGAAAGATAAAGAAAGTGTGACCCGTTGCTTTTCATATATGTTGTTGTAAATTTGCCACGGTAACTCGGTAACTTTCTTTCGTGTTGGTCGAGGGGGAAAAAGAGTTGCTACATATAATAAATACCAGCAACCCACTATGGTGACGAAGTTCATTTGAAAGGAGTGTCGCACGACAACAACAACTGGAACAAATAAAGTGCCAGGCCGCAGCCCCAACCTAAAATCGCGAAGGCATATTGTGAAACCAACGTTGAGCCATTTGAAGGTTGAACCGAATCGTGCGCTAACTGACTTTCATGTTCGACGGACCCCCCTTCAGAACGTGTATAACAATTGTTTGAAACTCACTTTACGCAACCGTGATTATTATTATATCAATTGCCGTTCGCAGTTATATCATATACGGCTCGTTGGTTTTGATTATTCATTTTTTTTGCTGTGTGAAATCGATCGGCCTTCTCTCGAAACCGGTGCAGAGAAAGTGCAGATTTGTAAAGCAACAAAGATGGGATCGCTTGGCAACAGTGCCTGTTTGAAAAGTTTCCTGCTGTCTGAAACGGAGGAGACAGAACGAACTTCTCGGGTGAGGTTACATTTACGATAGGGGACCGCTTGTATTATTTAAAGTGTGTGTGTGTGTGTGTGTGAAGAATACACACGTGGCTTGTACAGTTATCGTTCCGCTGAGGCATGGTCGTGAAGTAGCACATAACGGATTTTAATTCGCAAAAAACCACGTATATAAATATGTAGAAAGGCTTGATTGCTACGTGGAAGGATACCAGACAGTTAACGTTCCGCAATTAGAAATTTTGAATAGTCTTTGTTCTTCAGTATTTAATATATACAAAATCAGGTTAACTGTTGGGTAGCCGGTTCATAGAAATACCAATTTGCTTTTGGGTCCGTGACTTTTTTTCAACCGTCTCGCCAGTCTAGACGGTCACATGAGAGGGAACGTTATAAGTGAACGTTATAGCTTAGGCAACTCAAAAATATGCTCTTCTGTCCCTTTTCTATATTTTTTGTGCTAATAAATGATTTCTTTTGTTGTTACAGAATGCGCTAGTGCAAAATTTACCTACGGAGAGGCCCGGTTTTGTCCGTGGTTTCCGAAAGAACCTCGGCGGTAGGTTTCGCCGTTTGGTAAAGAAGAAGCCCCCAGAAGTGTACACCATCCCAGCCGAGCTAAAACCACAGCTTAAGCAAATATACGTCTATTAGAAGATCGTTTCCATGTAATGTCCTCCATCGTTATGTTGGACTGCAAATTTTCTGAAGACACGCTGTGCCTTAGCGGCTTTACGTAAAAAGGCAGCTTCTTTTTGCCCGAGAGAGACTGAAAATTAGATTTAATCGTCCCGAACGGCGATTCTTGTGGTACAACTTCGTTTTACAGAAGTCGCGCCTTCAAGATCGTGCAGTTCGTAATTATGTAATGCAACAATTTTATCAGTAAACTGTACAATTATGTGATCTAAAAAAGATATTAAGTTTTAGTTAGAACATAAGTTAGCGGTCTTTAACTTTTATAAGTGTATAAAGAATTATATAGATTTGACTCATGTTGAGTCGTGTAGCATGTGATGATTATATTACTTTTTGTTCATTTTTCAATCTCGACAGCTCTGTGTAATTGTTCTAATTGTGTTTTCGAAATGAGTTGCCCAAGTTCCTGCTTCTCATGACTAGTCAGTATTTGTTATTATTGACAGAGTGAAATAAAGGATCGAGGCTTGAAAGATGTCCCTTTTGTTTCAGTATTAGCATTAATTTATTGCAATATTTAAAAAAAGGAACAACAACGAAAGTGATAGTAATTGTATATTATTAAGGAATCTGGAAATCGAAAAATAATGCAAACATATCAGTAAAAAGATCCAAAACGCACTGTAATTATCACAGTAAGCAATACACATTAATAATCGACTTTCTTTATCAACAATAAAGAAATATATAAAACCATCCGAGTATTATTTTTATTTCTAATTAATTTCCTTGAAAGCCAAAGTCCGATAATGATTGCGCAAAACAAAACCAACCTTTTATCTCCTTGAACTTAATAAAAATTCAAGAACGAGGTCAATGTCACACAGAGTAAAAATAAAATGTGACAAATAAACGTTACACGCCCGAGAAAATTTAAAAGTTTGTTATTTAGATGTGAACGACCATTGAGTCGCTGGACAATGATTTGCATTTTAAATTTCAAATCGTCCATTTCCGTTGAAGCAAAGGTAAGTTCATTTTTTGTATATGTGTAGTATGAAGTGAATTTCAACGTGCTTCGAACATGTAAAAAAAGAAGACAACTTAGCAGGTATGTTTCGCTAACTTTTCTTATTTTTATTCGCTTGTAGACAAATATTTTTTGATGCGTTGCACATATGTGATCCATACAACAAACAGTTAAAAATTGGGCTATGAACTATAAAAATAAATATGTATTATATAGGTTGTTCATCTTACGATTAACAAAATAACCACCACAATGTGTTCTGGGCAAAAATTTCTGCAACGTTTATTGTTACAATTAGAAAGCTTTATACTTAGCATAACCTATTTTTTTTATCTTTTCAAATATATAGCAAGTACCTAAAACAAAATTCTTTCTTCGAACGGAATGTTTAACAATTGACCCCTTCATAGGATTTAATGTAAATACATTACAACTAGGGTTACAATTTTTATCGCAACATAATGCGGATAAATTTAAATTATTTTTCAAAATCTTCATTTAATTAACGTGCTCCTTTTTTCCATTATTCAGCTACTTCTAAAAATATTAAAATAGAAATGTTATTTTGAAAAAAAACATATAACAGATAAACAATCTGTAGTAGATAAAACGTATTATTAGTTTCCTCCAAAATTCAAGTAAAAGTTCTTAATATATATGTAGTACATTAACTGAATTAAAAACTTAACCATGAACTGGCCCCGGTACATTTCAAAAGAATTAAATCAAAATTTGATCAAGTTCTTCAAATGCTTGCAACAAATAACTATTTTCTTTCCAACTCCGGATCTACAATTTGTCCAAACAGATAATTTATTTAAAAATAAAAAAAAGTAACTATGCTGTTAATAAAAGAGTACATACTATGTATTATGATTATACAACAATTGGGTAAGTGTGTACATATCTAGAACAAAAAACATGTTTTAGTTGTTAAAAATAGACCTTACTGACCTTTTTCTTTAGAATGTTTATTTTTAACAGATTAATTTGCTCAATAATTAATAATCTCGGCAATAGTGACGTAGGTATATGAAACGTTTTATAAAATCTGTAGAAATCTATGGTCATACATACATAATTGTGTTGTACCTACTAAAAATGCCAGAATCAGCTACTAACCGAAATTTTAAACTGGAAGATGTTGTGGATGTCTTAAATCCCTCACATCGCGTTTGGAGTAAATTTTGTTGTTATGTATAGAAAGGATCTAATTGACGCAGTAGCAAGAGCTTTCGTAAAAAAAAAAACGAAAGTGTATAAAACAAAACTAATTTAGCTTTAGTTATTTATGTACTGCGGTAAACCAAAAGCTAATGAAAAAACGATTGTGTATACGCTTTGAGTAAATTATAAAAATAATAAGTCGATTTACAACACATTGTGTAATTCTAGAAGTTATTATATTTATTAGGTATGTTTTTTGAAATTTGGTGATAAAAAGTAGTCTGACGTTGCTAAATCGGGAGAATAGAGTGGGTGGTCAACCGATTCGAAACCAATTTTATCAATAGTTTGCAATACAACCAACGACTCGTGGCCAGGAGCGTTACGAGCATTTTGCAAGTAGAACCGTTACCATCGTAAGGGTTTATAATTACTTCGTAGGTACACGTTGTGCTAAATGTGAAAGTCTTAAAGTAGAATAAATTAGATTTTATTTTAAAACATTGTGGCGTTTTACACGGTAGGCCAGTTACTTATCAATACCTCCTCGTATCTGATATTTTTTGTTTATATCCGCAGGTTAAGTCCATCGTTAATCTATGTGCATTAAATCGTTTTAAATATAGACTGTTGAGAAATTTTAAAAAGCATTTTTGTCTAGCGTAAAAATAAGCGAGTTACTTAAACTCCTTTCCGTCAGTAAGTACTGTATATTGTTTTACTGTTCATTTTCATTATCCTCACTCCTTTAAGTATGTACTTGCCTGGCAACTACATACGCCCAAATCTATTCATATGCCGAAGGGTGAACTCGTGGACTGTCAAGGACATGGAAAAAAAGAGAATCAATATCGGTAATATTCCCCATTATAAGCATACAAAAAGGACCTTCATACGTTAATTTGTTTGAAAAGAATTCGTCATACCTAAGTGTTTAAATTGTAAACCAAAAATAAAATGAAAAATTCACTTTATAGTACAGCAAGCAAGTAGTTTGTACTGTTCCTTTAATATTTTTAGTTTTTTGACATTTTCTTCTACAAAAATGCCAATTTAAATTTACCAAAAATTAGGAAATTATTCGTGGTAGAAGCAGTGTATCTGAAATTGGAGCCTCACCATTGGGATCCCATTTATTATTGTAGTTGGAACAAAGCTTAAATGGGGAAAGATTTGGAGAAGTTCACGATCGCTTAAATGTTGCGTTCAAACTGCCTGCAGCTATTTTCTTTTAGCGAAAATTTATTTTTTGGCGCTTTCATAAAATTGCTGTACTTCTTTAATTGGACCTGTGCACCTTTGGCAACTTCTTAATCAACACTTTTAGCCTGCTTCTCATGGAATTACCAGATCATTTCGATTTTTATTTGTTGTCGTAGTTCTTATAGGCGGGTGCCTTATTGGATTTTGTAAAAATTGGAACGAGCTTTTTTCTATTTCTAGTGAAATAGAAGGGAAACGATGATTTCCAAATTTTCACAACCTGCCTGTGACTGTGGTCTCACGAATTTAGAATTAAAAGTCCAAAGGACTTCAGTCAGGAGTCACTTTGCAGGCCACATGACCAGTGATTAAAGTTATTAAATTTGGTGCAAAATTTTTATTCAAATATTCTTGAATAGCAATACAGTTGTGAGCAGAAAATTACGTCACCATTTACTAAGTGCTGTTCGGCATGCTGCGATAAAATGCTAAACGTGATAAATGCAAACGGTACACATTTTTTGGTAATTATGCACAAAAGCTTTCGATTTTCTTGAAAAAAAAAAAAGTATGTTGTAGAGTTCTTCATGCTGATCAAGAATACACATACACATATATTGGGCGCGAAAACGAGCCGTTCATTGTTTTTGAGTTTCTAAATTTTCAAAAATGTCTAAGTAGGTAGTTGAAATATTTACCAGGCATCCAATTTGAACGGTCCAAACAAGTATAATTTTTTATAATATTTGCCTAAAATGATTATTTACTTTACTATAAATAGGGAAAGTAGCCATAAACTAAGAGGCAGTAAAACCCCTTATCAATTCGGATCAATTCATGGACATGTAGTTATTTTTATCTAATCTCGGTTATTGCAATACACGTTTGTGTGTACCTGTACACATACTAAATATTACTGCTATTTTTAGTGTATAAACGAGGGTTCTGTTAACATTTTAATGTGGCTTGATACAATTAACCCAAGCCTTGTTACGTACCCATAACAGGTGGTGTATATACAAGAGAAATAAGGACGTTATCAGTTTATCTGTTTGTACAATCTTCCGGCTACACACCCATTTAAATATTCCCATACATATAAATATAAACAATTTTCAATACATTAGAGACTACGTTTCTATCCAATAACAATTTTGGACCTTAGAAGATATGGTAGATGCACGTAGTTTTTGTACCTATTGAACTGTTTAAATGTTATCTTAGGTCATGAACCGATGTAGGCAAGGGTAAGTTTCATCAGAGGAGCTTCTTCGAGCGAGTATTGAATCTGTGGGATGGCCCTGAATTGCTTCTTGTAATCGTAAACCGAGATGCTGATCGTTAGTAAGTTTGGATTTGAACCGATTTGAATTTAATGTCCATATAATTCGAATAAGGTTTTTTTTTGGAAAGAAAAATTAAAAAAGTTGTTCGAAAAAACCTGAAAGTGCTTTTTCGTCCAATTTTTGTATGAACACAAGATATATAGAATATTACTATTCGAACGGTTGAAAAAAGATTTGTTTTAATTTTGTTCGTCATGGTCCTGGTAAGGTTTTAACAACAAACAAGAAATATTGGGGTAAATTACAATGAAAAAGCAGAGAAATATTTTTTATGGAAAAAGCATAAGTAGCCTTCAAATGTATCACAAAAAAGATTTCAAGTAGGTTAAAGAAATACTTATGTTAAATTTTCGAAAACAAAAAGATTTTTGCTGTGGTATCAGCTTAAAAGTTTACTGTTTTCATAGCTTCACATTCAACTTGACTACTCTCCTCAAAATCGTGGTGACGCCAGTAAGGAGCAAGGTTCAAGTTGAAAAATTTCAAACAGAGGCTTTTTTTTTGTGAAGCTTCTACAAAGCTTAACAGAAAGTATTCCAAAGACTGCAGAATAAGCCCTAAGGAAAGGAATACAATATTTAAAGAGACGATGAAGAATTCCAAGAGAAAGATTTGGTACAGCTAGATGAGGCACATCATCAGAGAGATCTATCATCAATGTTGCGTCAACATTGACCATAGTCAGCGATATGCACGAAGATCATACAGGCTCCGGATACCCAATACGAGGAATGTATGATCACCTCAAGCTTGTATTCAAAGGTCAAATTTGGAATTACCGCCGAAAACTTATTTGTGGCATCAAAGGAGTATTTCCTAACACATTATGTAGTCAAGGACTTTTATATGGGCCGTGGAATCGCTTTGCTGTGGTCTACGGGAAAAGTTCGGCGGCCTGCTGGTGCTACAAGACCAGCTCAGGATAGAAGAGAGATGCTAGAATTTCCGGATGGTGACCCGTCTATCAACTATCATGTTACAAAAAAAAAACGTCTACTAAGTCCACCTACCAGTCGTTATGGGACTCTGACGGAAGTGGAACTATAAGGGACCAACTGCTAGTCACTAACACCTTTAGGCTGGCCACCCTCGGGATAGGATGTGGGTTACTTGAACTTCGCTAGAGAGTGATGAGAAGCATATGCCTCCAGTGTGCACTGGAAATCCTTATTTACTTCTAAAGGACGGCATAATCTTATGTTTTTAATTTTGGTGCACATATGAAATAGTGAAATTGAGTTGAACGAATCCGCTCCTAAATATTGATCCATGGTATTGACTATGACGAATAACGGTAGCTGTAAGATGAACAATAATTCAATAAACTATTCACAAGCAATAAAACTGCAACGCTTTAAATCCTTAGTCAACCTGCTCTTGATAATATAAAATATAATAAAACAAAAATATCAGTATGCAGGGGAAGTAAAAGTAGGATTAAAACAAACATCAAAGTTGGAGACGAGTAATTAGAAGAATTCGAGGATTTTTGATGTTTAGGAATTCCGATATGGAGGCGGAAAAACCGAAAGAGACAATAAACAAAGATTGACACAAGGTGAAGTATTTAGTTTTAAGAAAAAGGGAATCACCTCTCATCTCGCGAAACGATCAATCTCGAAATTCGAGAAATACCTATTACATATATTGAAGGTATTTGTTTGGAGAACGATACCAGTAAATAATACAAACCTTAAATGTCTGATTATATTTTGCATCATGCATCCTTATGGATCTATAGAGTTGGTGGTTGAGAAATCTATTATTCGAACATTGATAGTTACACGTAAGTAGGTAGGTACCAACCTATCTCTTACACGTATAGGTATGTTGTATGTGTAACTTCCTACATGTTCTGCTATGACAAAATTACCTTTAGCACACCTTGGTTTGCAACACCACACCTAATTAAACTCGCCTACAGTAACCGCATTACTTACTTCTATGAAACTGATCATAATCATAAGACATTTATACATATATATCGCGTTTTTAAAAAGTTAATAAACTTCTTTTCCTTTTGCTTATCTACTATAGATTTACAATATAACCAAAAGTATCTACATTATGTAGGTAATGTAAAACAGTAATGTTATTTTAAATTTTAAGTTTTACTTCTTCATTAAAAATCAAATATGAATTTAATTTTGTTGGTACGAACAAAAATTTGCCAAAGTATATTAGATTAGCATTCTTAGATCTGCGGATGATATAACGACTTTCACAGTTGTTAGTTATTATTCTTAAATTATCTATTGTTTATGGAATTTTATTTTCCCTTTTATCAATGTCGATTTTAATTCTGTTATATCTAATACATATTTAAAAAAAATTAATGCTACGAAGATTTAAGGAAGTAGTAAGGAACCTTCTTGAAATAAGTCTCTAGATTTAATAGGTACCTCCTATCTAAAAGCAAAATCATTAAAATCTAAATTTTAAAAATCCCACATGTTGCAACAGCTGCAAATTTAACTAATAATCGACAAATTAAAAATATAGAAAAGATGGTAGGTTGTCTTCATAAAAAAATGAGATTTTAAAAAATTGATACAATCTGACGAATTAATTTTATAATTTGGCGATTTATCAGAATAGAAAGAAAGGAAGTAAATGAATGGATGGATTTGTTGGACTGAATTCTATAAAACAGAAGATACGGAGACTCTTCTAAATACATCTGAAATAGCGGTCAATGACAAAGCTGAAATTGAAATATATGATGATGATAAGGAGAAGGCCATCAGGGAACTAAAGAATAGAAAAAGTGTCGGACAAGGATTCAAAAATGAATTGCTAAGGTACGGCGGTCAACGCCTCTTACAACAGCTAATTAACATGATGGAAAGAATTCTAAATGAGCATAGAATAACGGATGATTGGCAAACCAGTACCACCATTCTTTTGTTCAAGAAATGAGGCAAGAATGGGCCAGGAAACTATAGAGGAATAAATCATCTAAATACTACTCTGAAACTTGAAAACCATGACCAACAATGTCAACAGCTTAATAACTTTAGAAGAGGAACAACAAGGATTCGATCTGGAAGATTCTGCACTGATGAAGTATTCGTAGTAAGGCAGATTATAGAATAACCAATTGAATACAACAGCCAGCTTCATAGACCCCGAAAAGGAGTTTGATCGGGTATGATTGAAAGATGTTCTTCATCGACCATGCAATAGGGAGGTTCCTTTTAATCTGACTGAGACCATCGAAATTATTTACGCTTACAACCAAATTCAGGCAGAAATGAAGGAAGAGCTCACCGAGCCGATACCAATTTGCAGTGGTATACGACAGGGAGATTCATTATGTCCACTCCTGTTTATAGAATGAAACACCAAGAAATAACTAACCTACGCTACGGAAGTGATGCGGTACTAATTGCCGAGAATGTGGGCACCACAGCTAAAACATTAAATGTAATCATATCAGCTAATAAAAGTAAATGTATAACGACTTCAGAACATCCTGTCAGATGTAAGCTGAAGATTAAAGGAAAATTAATTCATCAGGAAATGAAATTCAAATATCTTGGACATAGAAGTTTTGGGTGACGGTACCGTTGAAACCTTAGACTAGGAAAGAGAGGGGACACGTAACTCGTAAGCCGACTCTACGTCGAACATTGTTACATTACTTTGTACTGCCTCCATAAAACGGTGGCAGACAGTGCGTTGGTGTCGGTCATTAAAAGTGCGAATATTGTTGAATGGTGTAGTTAGGTTTTAGTGTATTTTTGTTTAAAACAATAGTGATTCGTTCTTCTTACCACTGTAAAAGCCGCATTAAAAGTAATGAACCAGGAATCACATTTCACAGGTAAAAAGAATTTTACGTAGCAAGGTTAAGCAAAGTAAATTGCGTTTAATTTGTTTATTATTTACATTCTACTTAAAATATGTTACGATTTACGTACAATAATCATTAATGCGAAAAAAAATTTTTGTTGGAATGGTTTACTGATAGTGTAAGAAACAAAAAATACTTTCAAAGTTGTAAGAAGCATGTGTTTACCACAATATTACCGTAGGCGGCGTCACTTATTGTTATAAAAATCTAAGAAATAAAATTAATTAATTTATAAAAATTCTTCTTAAAGTTTAATTCCGCCACATCATGTTAATTAACGTTAATGAAATAATTCTTTGCATTTGATTTCATTGAACATGTTTTCTACATAATAGTTTTCTTAGTTACCTACGACGCAAAACAACAGTTCCTAATAATTTTTTACTTTATCAAAGAAACTATTGATACTCTGTATGGAATTATAATTGTACGAATAATGGTAACAAAACTAATTCCCTCTTAACATTTAATGTTGCGCTACTGAGCGCTGACTGCTGGTTTCATCACGTAACAATTTGCAGTCGACGATTATGCGTCCCCTCTCTTTATAGTCTAAGGTTGAAACAGAGGTGAGAGAGAAAAAACAACAAGAGCTACAAGAGTAGTAAGATGCTTGGGTGATGCATTATGGCGCAACACGAATTGAGTTGTTCTTTTTTTTCCCACGTGTTTCAAATAATCTTATATTGTATTTCTCAGGACCGCGGAATTCTTTCGATTTCATTGAATATGTTTATTTTTAAAAATATAAAATAATGAGTATTAAGTAAAAGAATAATTCGCAAAGAAAAGAAAAAGGCCTTGTTCAAAATTAAAATAAACATGTAAATAAAAATACTCAAAGATTCGTTGCGGATCCGGGTGTCGTTCGGTTGTCTATGGTGACTTGGAGGGTTCCTACGATGGGTAGTAAACGGTAGTCCTATTTGTTGGTGGATAGTTCAATAAATCAACCACTATTGATTTGTGATTTTGTTTCGAAATTTCCAATTATGGAAATTTCAGTTTGCTGACACTACTAGGTACCTTACTCACGGGTGGAGACCACCCTTCTGAAGCCAGCTCGTTACTACGAGAAAAGTTGAAAATTCTCAAAAGATGTAGTAGATATATGTTTTAGAGTCCTCCAAGTAAAGTCTTGTTTTCTATGGTGTTAACATTATTAATATTTTTCTAAGAATTTTGAGAATTTCCTCTTTATGAGAAAAATGCAAGACAAGATATTTTTAACCTTAAACCTTGGAGGTGAGGATTATTTGTATATTTTATTTGCAATAATGTAATTCGGATCTATAACAGGTTTTAGCTCTATGATAATTATTGTATATCAAAGCAATTTTTTTGACGAATCGTTTACAAAGTATTCCCACCGCATTGTTAAATGACGGCACCGCAATATTGTGTTGAGGTATGTATTAACGCCCTCTTGGACACCACTTGTACTTTTTGTGACGTCATTCGTCGTAATTTTACTGCCGCCATATGACGGTAGTGCTTTAGAGCAAAAAAGAGTTTTAAGGCGGTGTCGTACTGTTAGCGCCGCGAAGGGAGCAGGTAAAATTATACGTGAATTTAACGCCGCGAGTATGCCAATGGCATATAAGCCTATGTAAAAAGCTTTTATTTAATATTTTATATTGAGTTTATTGTTTATGTACTACATTTGCGTATGATATTTTAAACACAAATTAGTTTTAAATGTATCTAACGCAATAACTTATATTCCGACAATATTAAACGACATAATATTTATCCAAAAGAATTTTTCTAAGCAGATAAACGATTATCAACTATATGCACTATATTTATAACAATAATTATCAAATTATTAGAATATAATAATACCAACCCGATCATAACAAATGAGATTATGTCTCTAATTACTATTTACCTACTTAAACCAAAATTATTTCGGCTTATTAATGCGTATTACTTGGATTTAACGACGGGTAACCCCCTTAGTCCTTTAATGTTAACGATTATTTTAAACACTCCTGTTTTGTTGAATCAAAGTGCCGGTCCTAAGCCCGGATTAAAGTATGAAGAAAAGTAAAAATTTGTGTTTAAGATAATATCTTACGAAAACAGAATACATACATAAACGATAAACTTACTATAAAATGTTAAAGAAAAGCATTGTACATAGGCTTATATACCAATGGCATACTAGCGGCGCCCTGCTCCCTTTGCGGCGATAACTGAACGCAAAAGGGTCGCGGCGCTAACAGCACGGACACCGTCGGGCCGTTATTGACATATTGCGCAGTAGCACGACGTGAGACTATCAAAAGTAAATGTCTATTGAAGATAACAGAAATGAAAATACTTCGAAGGATTCCTGGAAGAGTTAGTTCTGTTGCACACAGGGAAAATTGACACTATAAGAGGGGTTTGCCAGAAAGAAAATGTCAGTGTTTACGTGCTGTAGAAAAAAGAAGGAATGAAATGGCCACATCATAAGTAAAATCAGTGTGGCAACACTTCGCACCCCGTGTATTTCGCACCGCTTTACATTTCCTACCCTGCTCAAAGATCGAAGTAATTCCCGGCAGGGTGCCGGTCAGGTCATTAAATAACCATAGCACATTTCGAACCCTGTGTTATTAGCAGATAATGTAAATATAATATAATATAACCAGCGGCGCGTAAGGAGATTCAGTGGCGGTCAGATTGACAGGTAGGTAGGCGGAAACATTATCACAGCAATAAATAGAAGAGCGAATAATATTGTTGGACCAAATCATAAATAACCACGTCTCACCCCTACTAATTTGCAAATATTTGAAATTACCCTCCACCTCCACCTCCTGGCTGATAATTTCCACCCCGAGTGGGCTATGCTTTGCCACTGCGCATCCTATTATTTATGGCTTTTGAATCTCCTAAGACGCCGCTTATTATAGCTAGTTGCACAGACTTTATTGTGGTACACAAATGCCGATTTAACTTGATTGGTTATAACACAAAGTTGTAACCAATAAAGCAGCCACCCCTAAGGTAAATAAATGATTTATGAGATTTACTTCTTGAAATAGCGCCCGTATTATACTATTCTGCTCATGTTTAAGAAAAGAATGTTTTGTAATAATTACATATTACATTATAAACAAACAGAGGAGACCAATGTTAAATTTAAATATTAATGCATTATATGATAGACATCCAAATCTTAAAGCAGCCAATCATATCGCATATAAGATTAAGCAAATTTAGTCAACCATGCTACTCACTTTGTTTCCAGGTTAATGTGTAAGTTATAAATATAAAACTTAAAGAGATAACCGTAAAACGACAGAAAATGAAGGCAATTAAGTTGTGCATCAGTTGTGTGTATGTATCGGTTTCGTTTTAACAAATTGTAATATGTTATTTTCTTAAAAAATTTTTGTCCACTAATTCCACAGGTATAGTCACGATTACGTATTACATCCAGTTGACACCCTATAAATATCCGCAAAAATTTCAGTTACGCCCTGTGTATGTAACAAATTGGCAGCTTTGATTTTAATAATTAACTGTAAGTACGAATCATCTAATCGGTTAACAGGAGCAATATCAAACAGTCATGAATACCTTTTGCGATTTTTCATTCATTAAAGGTAGGGTGATAGGTACATTTATATTTTCTCGAAATCACAGTTTAATTTTATCATCACGAAACAGATTTAAGGCATCGTGTAGGCAGGGGCGAATCCAAAAGTCTTTCCTAGAGGGGGCTATTTATTCAACAAATAAAGTTCTTTTCTTTTAAGGTAGCTGAGGAAATCGGCCACAAAATAAGACAAAACAATATAAGACCCTTTTCAAATAAGAAAATTATTTCTATAGTCTACATTGTCTGTATCATGGTTGCTACAAGAGAAATTAACGCCATTATTGTATTTAAAATGCAGTAAGTATGCCGAAAGGATTAGGAAAAATGGCAAATTTTTAATATTTGTCTGATTATTGGACATTTTTTAGCCCTTTTTTTGTTACAATCATAAACTAGAACTCAAACTATGTCATTGAAATGTTCGTGGGTTTAATTTAATTTATACTTAAAGACGTAATGGCAACAACTATTTATTTACACTAATTAATAATTCAACTTATATACACTATTAAATTATTACTAACTACACTATTTATTTATACTTATTCACTTTTCACTGCTCGTCTCAATTTATTTACTACTACTACCACCACTGTCAATTTATTTCTGACTCCTCGGTGATCGTCTCTTCTATTTATAGTTCTGTGTTTAAAGTCTGGAATATTCTGGAGGTATTTCGAAACGTCGAGAGTACAGATACCACTTCGACAGGAACAGGATTTAAAATTAACTATAATTTGTGTTTTGAGAGAGAACGGTCAGTCAGCTGTTACAGCTAATAAATATTTAACCAAACAGCTTTATTGCTTCAAAAAGTTAGATGTTGGATTTCAAACAGAAAAGAAAACAATTTTGCTCTAGGAATAAGTCTCAGGGAGAGGAGGTGATCCCCTTATCGCTCCACTTTGGACCCGTCTCTACATGTAGGGTTGTAAATTAAAGCTTGCACATATTCTGCATTTGAGTTCTGTACAGTCGTATTTTGTTAATAGACATACATTTACATGTAGGTAATTTGTGTTATGAACTGCGAAACCATTTCCTCTCCGACTCGATATCCCAGGTGTACACACTTAAACAAGTTTGCAAAGTGGTGACAGTAATATGTACATACTAATCTACTTGTGTCCTATAAAAAAGCCATGTAATTTGAGAAACTCCATTTGACCTTATGAAAATAAAACCATATTAGCGTGGTTCTACATATACATTAATAAAAGGACTACACAGGAGAAAACTGGATAATGTAAAACATATCCTCTATGTAAAAAAAAAAAACGATAGTCGAATTAGAAAACGAGGGTAATTATATACAATAGCTTATTCACTTCCGATTTATTTGAAAAAAAAAGTATGTTGTAGAGTTCGTCATATTGATCAAGAATATATGTATATATTAGGCGCGGAAACCACCCCTTCATGGTGTTTTTGAACTTTTTCATTTCGTGTATTTGTCTTCCATGTCACGGACTCAGTGAAAAATCCGTAAGGAAAATAGTAATGACGCTAGGATTGAAGTAGGGCAAAACACGAAATGAGAGACGTGTACCTACCTACTTATCGAGAAATCAACTATTTGCGTAACTGCGTATAAATTACTTAGAAAAAATTATGTACTTTCGTCAACAAAATCGTCCTGTTGTTTATTTAGACGAATCCTATACATATACATATTGGGCAAACATCAGGGAAAAGTTAGGAGGATAAAATTAATATGGGGCTTTTTTCAAAAATCTCGAAAGGTCGACGTCTAATTATGGTTCATGCGGGTACATCAGAAGGCTTTATTAAAAGTGGCTTGTTGATTTTTCTATTTGGTTCGAAAAGCAGAGATTATCATGATGACATGAACAGTAAAAATTTCGAAAATTGGTTACAACAGCAGCTGATTCCAAAATTACCTCCGCAATAGTAGTTACAGATAATGCCCCATATCATAATGTACAAGTTGACCCCGCTCCTAACAGCAACTCAAAAAATAGGATATGATCAATTGGTTGATATCTAAAAGTATTGAGTTCACACCGAAAATATACAAACCGCAACTTTATGCATTAATTAAACAGCATAAGCAGCAGTATATACAGTACAAATTTGATAAGCTTTTGGACATACCTACTGTTCTACGGCTACCTCAGTTATATTATCCCGATTTAAACCCGATAGAGCTAATAATTTATAGTTAAATATTAGACAAAAGTGGTGGAGAGTCAACGAAACTTAATTCTAGTTGATTATTTAATAGAATTCAATATAACACATGTGAAACCTTTTATAACGGAAACAGCGAGAGAGTCATTAGCTTAAGAAATACAGAATAATAATACCAACAAAAAAGACAAAAAACTGGCTTTTCCGGATACTGTACTTCGCTCAAGTATAAGTTAGATGAAAATAATATAAAATGTTTTCACAGTGGTATAAACAAAAGTAAAGTAAACTATCCCTTCTGGAGAATCTGGAAATTAAAAAGGCTGTTCTACAAACAAATAACGTTGTAAATAATCAAATAGAATCAAGTTTCGTTAGCTGTTAAGTTTTAGTATAAGATTTTACTCTGTTTCCTTTGAAAATGGTCGCGTGACCGCAACTTGTTAGGAGAATTTTTCAATAAAATTTTGTGAAGCTTTATTGTGCTTTTTGTATATATCCTTTTCAGATAATTATTGTAGTCTATCTCCTGCATCGTTTATATTGTAAATTAATTTTCTGCTACAGATTGTAATGTTGTAACGATTTTTCTCATTACATATTCTTATTTTATGCAGTCTTACTAACGAAGTAAATGTGCAAGGCATTTATCTTAAATATATAAAACACTTAAAGATAAATACTACAATTAAAGAAACAATATAACGTTATTTATCTTATACGACATTATCTCACACGACTATTTATTTTACGCTGATTACTGCTGTCTATTGTCATTTGTCAAGCTTTGGTCAATACTGAATTGTAGCTGATATTTGCATATACATATTGTTGGGAACTTTTTCTAAGAAATACAAGAGAGAATCCACCTCGACAGCCCTGAATCTCGAAGTTCCTCTAAAACGTCCGCCACGTCATGACTAATGAATTATGACTCGAGGGGTGGTGTCCCCATATTATAATCGTTACCTAGTAGTGGCGTATTTAGAACGCTGCACCTTTTTACCTGTAGAAAGCAGAGGGGTGCTGGTTGGAATTATTTTTGTAGAAAATTCAATTCTCTACCTATAGGTACTTTGGTAATTATGTACAACAGCTTACCCCCTTCCAATTTTCTTGACAAAAAAATATGTCCTAAGTTCGTCATGCTGATCAAGAATATATATATATATATTGTCATTATCACTTTTCTTAATAAAAGAAATAGTCAAAAAACAAATACTTTAAAACATACTACTTAAACACATCCAAACTTTTATGACACACATTTTTACTAAAATTTGTAGAATTTTCTTAAATTTTGAGATTTAACTTTTTTAAATTACTAGCAATCAACTTAATATTCCTTATTTAATTGTTTATATATTATTATCATATCTTAGAAAGATTAATTTCTTTTGATACTTGAAGATTTTATGTAACACTTTACGATTGACTAGAAACAAGAGAAACAACTACTCCGAGGGCTAATACCCCTACCGGCATTGAATTACACTAATGAATTTACCTGTCTTTTTAGATTATTTTACGATTACTACTCACTTTTCTAAATTTGTATAATTTGTAGATTTTATGTAATAATTTTGAAAAAGGATATGTTTACTTGAAAATTTATCATCTGGCATTAGAGTTGGACGTTTTATATTCATTGCAGGGAATATTTTCTGGTCGATTATGTGTACTTTGCGGCCGTAGATTTTGCGGCCAAGGAAGAAGTCGTAGTCTTTGCGGCCACTGTATGCTTTCGGTTGTACGGCCGTTGCTTTTGCGGCCACATATCTTAAGTTATACTTATTTATTATTTATTATTTAAAAATAAGAATAATAGTATTAGGACGAAAATTTCGAGTAGGTAAACAATTGCAACAAGTAACAACCAATGAAATTAAATTTAACCTAACCTAACCTAACCTAACCTAACCTAACCAAATTCAATTAAATTGAATAAAATAAATTAATTTAATAAGATTTTGACCTCGACGTATAGTCCTCACATACAAATTGACAACGATTATCTAATCAGCAACTTTTAAACCACCATCGTTAAATAACGTTGCCAGTCCCAAGTCTGTATAAAAGTGTGAGGGAAAGTTTGCTTATTAGATAAATAATAATAAATAAGTATAACTGAGATATGTGGCCGCAAAAGCTACGGCCATACAAGCGAAAGCATATAGTGGCCGCAAAGACTACGATTTCTTCCTTGGCACCAAAAACTACGGCCGCAACTGCGACGCGACCTTCTGGTCATGTCGAGAAGTTCTATATTTTAGTCTTCCGATAAATGGAATTCCTCTATAAGAGTTTGAATTTGCTAAATTAGTTCAGGAATTGCTTATTAAACATTCTTATTCAACTTAATCAAGGTATAAAGTTCAAGAAGTTAAGTTAAATTGAAATTTAATTCAAATTTACATCAACATTTTGTGTCATTTATATTCTTGTAATTTCTGTTAAGAGAAAAATTAGGTACTATGTCTAATACATGTAAATAGTTGCATTTTATTGTAATAAGAGGATTTAATATGTTAAAGTGTTGAAATTAAGCAAAATTAAAAAAAAAATAAATTTGATGAAAGTTTTGACATTAGAACTCAATTAAAATTTTCAAAAGAAAGTAATTTCAACGAAAATACATAGTAATTCATAGTAAATTTTTATTTTAAAAAGAGCTTTCTTTTCATGCAAACAGTTCCTCGTTTTGTTAAAATTTTGAAAAATATTCAAAATTTTGTATTTAATTTCGACGTTTGGATCCAGGTAGTCTTTGGAATTTTGCTTTGTATCCATGAGAAAAAAATTGAATTTTACGTGGTATCCAAGGATATTTCCTTAAAACAGTAGGTGTTTTGGTGTCGTCCAGTGTCGTCTAGATAAGACGTATTTAATTGTGCTCCAAATTAATTAAAATATCCAAGTTATCATTGAAAAATAAATAGTAATACTTCTGTGTGTATTGGAATAGGTTACGGTTCAGGATGGGTGTGTTTACATTTACATATCCCTCACCCTTTCCCAAATTTTTGTATTCGTAACACACTAAGAATAACCGCTTTCAAAGTTTAAACAAACAAGGAGTATCATGTTTCACCTACAGATAAAGACTATAAATTATTCCGTATCTAATCTACAACAATAAACATTATACGATCTCAATCTTCGAATAAATCAACAAACCACTACTACTAATCGCGTTTTACAATAGACATGAAAGACAAATAGATACACGAAATGAAGAAGCTCAAAAACACCATAAAGGGGTGGTTTCCGCGCCCAACATATATATATTCTTGATTAGTATGACGAACTATAGGATATACCTTTTTTGTTATTGTACATAATTGCCGGTACTTTTTTTCTATTGACCACGGTTTTTGCTACGTAAGCGTCAAAAGGTTAAAAAATGCATTTTGCAAACCTTTCATATTAAATAAATAATAGTAACAATTGTTTTCCACTGCTAAAAATTTTTCTTCTCGTCAACCTCTTCAAGAATCCGCGATAAAAAAATTGTTGCGCCGTGAATCTCTGGCTACTAGACTAAAATGGTTTCGTACATCGACCAGTATGTATGCTGACGTCACTCATAAATTGACTGGCCTTCCTTACCTCGATGGAATCGGTCTGACATGTCTTGGGACCCGGCCCCTTTTCATAACCACTGTTTACATGGGGTCGGAATGGGAGAATTGTATTAGATGACATTTTTATTAAAAAAATAAAAGAATTTTTTTGAATTGTTTATATCTGTGCGGAATTTTGTAGAAAATTGAAAATGTTAAGTGTTTGACGGTTTTTTCATTACGAGAAGTGCTTCCAAAAACTAATTAAAGACCAGACCCGTCTACCAAACAAGTGATTAAAAGTGGCATCCACCGGCGTCTTTTAAATAGTGGCGTCCACTGGCTTCTTTTTGGATAGCGACCACGCAGTGGCCAGTACGAGCGATTAAGTGGACGCGTCTGTGGCGACCACAAAGTGGCCGAGTCTACGAGCGGCCTTATTGCTTGCGCGACGTAGTTTTGATAGGGCGGTCAAAGGCGCTACCGTAAATATAGGTCGCTCACGACACCCGTTTAAAACAATATTATTCGTTTCTATTTCTAGTAATAAGATTTTAGTTTTAAAATAGTTAATACGTAATCCCTTACTAACCAATTTAAAACTAAAATTTTATTATTAGAAATAGAAATTACTAATCACGACCAGTGGCTTAGCTTGTCCTAAGAGGGAGCCGCATCAAAATTTTTTCAGGGCCCTTCTACCGACGAAACCCAAATGTAAAGCAAAGATTTTTCGTAAAAGAAATAAAATTAACTGTATGTAATTAGTAATTGCTTAGGTAGGTACTACTAGTGCTCCTTCTCACATTTTTTTCTGCACACTTACATATAAGATTATTTATTATTTCCGAAAAAGGTGCATATATTATCGAAGAAAATTTGACTCTTCCAATGAACAATGAACATAATCGGCATTTGACGCTTACTCTTTTATATGAGATGTATCGAAAAACTACATAGTCAGTCAATTTTTGAATATTTTATTTATTTTCCGAAATATGTGATTTTCCTGTCGAGTCTATGTATTGTCTACGCCTTTTGAATGACCACTTTGATATTATACCAAGCATGCGAAGTTTTAATCAAAAAGTTAATCATATTTCTGTTTAATTTTAAAGTACAAAATATTCATATTTTTACAAATGGAATGAGATGAATCTCTTGACATCAGCCAAATAATTTTTAAACAATAGCCTGTTATTTATACTATCTTTACACGAATCTCTAAAGAAATACCTATATTTTTAAAATATTGTAGTATTCGTGGGTTTATTATAATTTATTTACAAGACTAAAGTACAGGAACACAATTTAAATACACTTAGATTGCTATTTATTTACAACACTCACTTATATGCGCGTCTATTTATTTGTCTCTTCACTTCTAACACTGTCGTTTTGTTTCGGATGTTACCCTTGTCATTGTCAATCTATTACAAACTTACTCAGCGAACGTATTTGTCTCTTTTAAAGCATCATAGAACAGTCAGGAAAAGGTCTGGAATATTCGAAAGATTGTTTACATTTTCGGCGAACCGCTTAATTTCTTTCCTTGAAGGCAAGTATACCCGATCGCACACAAACACGCCCGCGCTCGCTACAATATTTTACATTTTCTAAACGGATAAGTAAAAGACTAACCACATTCATATATATACAAGTATATTGCCAAAGTTAGATTCTAATTTGTAGAGATCACTGTTATATTTTTAGTAGAGATCACTGTTATATTTTTAGTAGATATACATAAATGTACTTATATAAGTAATTTCTATTTTTTTTTGTATATTCAAATGACTCGAATAAACAATTCGTTTTAAATTCGACATTAACATTATGTTTGTAGCTGAAAATAATTAGCTATCATTTTTATTCAAACTACGTTTACCTTTTGAAAGATAAATGTAAAACCTAACCTAACCTAACCTAACCTATTAAAAAAATACGTATATGAAGAAATACTTATTTTTAAACCTAACATAAGTTTTAGATTTTAAAGACCCTGGAATAATCGGTTATATGAATAATGTAATATCTCGTAGATCACTAACCTTTTGATCGGATATTACATCTGAAAATGTATTAGTGTTATTAGGTCAAAGCATCGTTTTCCCTATTTCTTTGACTTGACTACATTAAAGAAAGTTAATGGTTCGTTTGGTATAAGTTGACCCGAACTAAAAATACTCCAATCGCTATTTATACGTTTCGACGGTTAAACATAGCATTTTAACGGAAATGCCACTTGCAAACAGCAATATATAGATTACAGAGACGGGTCATTTATAAATATTATTTTGTTTGTAATTAAACTTTTTGTAACAATATCGCGAACTTAAAAAGTAAAAAGATTTTGTTTCTATAATTTATGTTTCTGTTCTTTTTTCCCGTGCCACTTTGCCATTGACCTTAATGCAATTATCATTGAATATCCTAACAGTAATGAACAGCGAAACGCTTTAATAACTTTTCAACACTTAATTAAAGCACAAACATAAAACTAAAATCAGTCATTGTAGCTAACTAATAGAAATTTACAAAATACCATGTGCCCTATTTTCGTGAACTAATGAACTAATATCTCAGCAATTCAAGCTCAATAAATACTCTTCCTTTTTATTCATCTCCTTCCCCGGACGTCCAATCAATAATATATGTTAGCATTTTATTTCAATTGGGGGCACCTACTTGCAGTGCTACCCTTTCGACTTTAGTCATGATATTCTAGTAACCCGTAGCACCCCTTACGCTACGAGCAGTCCCACTCGAAGCAACTGGGGTCTTATGCGGGCCAACAATGCACACTGGGATGGCATGCATACTTTATCTAACTAATATTTTCACAGTTGCATGACTAATCAGTCATCACGATTTCAAATCTCGATATGTTTTTATTTATAATTTTAAATTCATTTATTTAAAAGAAATATAAAGTATTTTTTAAGTAGAACTTGGAAGTTTCTTTCATCATCGTTTCCTCGAATAACAAGTTGCATCTATATGAACATATTCCAAAACAGTAACTTTGAAGCTTGTAAAATTTCTTTTTTTCCGTGTTGTTTAAATTTTGAATGTAGACAAACTTATTGGTTTTCAATTTTAAAAAAATTTCGAGTTTTGTAAATCTCCGAGCCGGTAAGGCAAAGTTTTGAAGCGGCGACAAATTGTCGGGCATAGGAGGAATTAAAAATTAAAAAACTAGTAATAAAAAATTGAAACTTAAAATTAAATCGTATTGTAGCGAGCACGAGTATGCCGGTGTGCGATACGGCAAACGTGTATGTGGTCGACGGGCCGACTAGCCTATTAACAGCGGGCGTTTTCGGCGGTGTGCGTCGTATTTGTAAACATGTGTATCGTATTACCTGCCTTTTAGGAAAGCGGTTAAGCCTTAGACTAGGAAAGAGAGGGGACAGGTAATAGTCGACTGCAAATTGAGGACGATTGGGATCGCGAGACAGCGCTCACTATCGCAACATAAAATGTTAAGAGGGAGTTTGTTTTGTTACCATTATTCGTACAATTATCATTCCATCCAGAGTATCAATTGTTTATTTGATAACGTAAACAATTATTAAGAACTGTTTTTTTTGCGTCTTACGCTACTAAGAAAAAAATATTTATTTTATGTCAAAGAGAATACATGTTCAATGAAATTAAATGCAAAGAATTATTTTATTAACGTTAATTAACATGATGTAGCGGAACTAATAAACATTAAGACGAATTTTATTAATTAATTAATTTTACTTTTTTAGATTTTTATAACTAAAAGTGACGCCGCCTATGGTAATACTGTGGTAAACGCATGCATCTTACAACTTTGAAAGTATTTATTGTTTCTCTCACTATCAGTAAACCATTCCAACAAAAAAAAATATGATGCATTAATGAATATTGTACGTAAATCATAACACATTTTAAGTAGTATGTAAACAATAAACAAATTAAACACGATTTTCTTTGCTTAACCTTACTACGTAAAATTCTTTTTACTTGTGAAATGTGATTTCTGGTTCATTTCTTTCACTGCGGCTTTTACAGCCGTAAGAAGAACAAATCAGCATTGTTTTAAACAAAAATCCACTAAAACCTAACTACACTATTTAATTATATTGACACTTTTACACAACGCTGTCAACGCACTGTTTGGGATCAGTAAATGGAGCCGGTACCAAAATATTGCGTCAATTTTCGACGTACAGTCGGCATAGGAGTTACGTGTCCCCTCTCTTTCCTAGTCTAAGGGTTAAGCAGTTTGCAGAAGAATAAACTACTCCCGACGTTTCGAAATACCTCCAGAATATTCCAGAATTTAATCACAGAGACTTTAAAGACGATCGCCGAAGAGTTAGAAATAAATTCACAGTGGTATTAGTGACATAATAAATAAATTGAGACGCACCATGTGTAAATAAATAGTGTAATTAGTAATATAAGTTTAGTAATAACTCAATAGTGTATTTAAGTTTAATTACAGTATGTTGTAATAATTCTATAATATAATTTAAAGAAAACAACAAATGGGAAGTTTCACTAAGTATAATGTTACTCTTGATAATGAGCACATAGCTCGAAACAATATTGTCGAGAACAATAAAATATTTAGTGAAACTTCCCATTTGTTGTTTTCTTTAAATTATTCACATTATGTTTCACAAGAAATGCACCCTCGATAGTTTATATTTAATTCTATAATAATTTAAGGTTGCTCTTATTAATGGGTTTTATTTTCTAGCTTCGTATTTGGAAAACGAGGTTTATTTTTTTTATACATGGTTAAAAGAGTCTACTTTATCAATTTTTAGTGCATGGAAAGCACTCGAATTTATATGAATTTCATTGTCCTTTCAAAGGGCAGAATATGTGGTGCCATAGGAGCGTCCATTGTCCATACCATATCTTCGTTGTTTGACAAAAGTTCACGTTCTTCATGCATGTTTTCATGTAGAATAAATAACATGGTATCGAAAAAATTTAAAAAAAACACGCGCTTTCAAATAATGACATACAGCGAATTAATTCATACCCACTACAAGTTACCTCAAATTAATCGAAAGAGCATTTTAACTGCGGGAAAGTTTTACGAATTTTTCGTGAAAGGATCTTTTGCCATTAGAAGAAAAATAGGCCTAAAATCAATTTTCACACCAAATTAATAGCTTTTATTAATATTTATCCTGTATATAATACTGGTAGACACGGCGAACGCGCCAAAGAGAGCACGATGTAGTAGAGCTAGAGAAAGAGAACAAATGTGGACTTGGACTCTAAATAATTGATAAATGTTGCTCACGTTTATAGGTATTTACATACATTGTCATTTAGAGATTTTTCGAATAGAAACTTCAGCAGTTAAAATTAGTACCTAGTCCAATAATTTTTTCAAGTTAATGACACCAGCAGCTTCCTCGCCAATCTGTTATTGGTTTGTGAAGGATGTGGAAGTTTCAGTTTAGAGGTTTCTAATGTACAGAATAACAAATATAGAATGAACGATTTTGACGGCAGATTAAAAATAAAAACTTATGTATATGTATAATCTCACATATATTTACATGTTTTTACTGTATTTATGGCCGTGGTATATTTTTGATAAGAAAAGGCTATTTTTCTTCATGCAGGTACTAGGTACTACATACATTATTTTGCATACCAACAACGGAACATTTACAATAATATCTATGACTATGAGTACCTATCTAGTAAAATCGAGTTGCACTTGACCCTGTTTTTTTTTGTAACACACAGTAGTCATACTACCTACTACCTTCAGCTTAATAATTGTTTTCATGTAATTAATTTGATCACTCCGGTTTAGCATGCCTGTGATGTAACTATCCATGTTAAATTCGTACTTGCCTATGCCTGACCAGTATTTAATCGTAAACAATTTACTAATAAAAAACTGTTTTTTTTATATGTAATACACCACAATAGAAAAAATTAGGAAAATGGGTTGCGAAATTAAAAGTGTTTTACATTTGGCTGCACTTATATAATTTCGTAATAATTACAATGAAACACTAGATATAAATAAACAATATCCCCACTTTAGTGTAACAAATATGTTTTTAGATAGTCAATAAAAAATATTCCTTTTACCGTCTAAATCAGTTATTCCCAACGGAGGTGATACCACCTCCCCAGTTGGCGCTGAATGTTTCTAGGGGGGAGGTAGCGGATCCTGAGATAAATGGGGGTTGTTGAGGATGTCAAAAGGGGCGGCTGTGGCAAATCTGTCTGTTTGGGAATTTAATATATTTTTTCATAGCATTATTCTTTTGTTTATTTCGAATGGTCCACGTTATCAAATGAAATTAAAATTGCAACGAATTTAGAATTTTTAGTTTAGGTACTCTTTAACTAACAATTTGTTGTACAATTGGTTTTGTTTTATTTTTATATTTTTATATAAAATGTTAAGTATTGATAATTACCAGATATTTAGTTATCTATATCATTTATAAGTCCATTGTTTATATTATCTAACAAAGTAATTGTGTGACTTACTAAAAATAACCATTCTGAATTGTAACTGGGTAGGTATGTACTTGTAAAACCATTTCCTTTATTCGTTATTTTCTTCTTGTAATTTGTTGGAAATATTAAATGTATACCTTATTACTCCGTAATTTCACACCGCCTTATTACTGAATATACATACTTTATGAAAATTTAATTTAATATATGGATAATTCACAAAATAAGTAAAACAATTGTTTATTTTCAATTTCGAAATTTAAAAATTTACGAAGTACCTAGGCTTTTTGAGATTGGTGTAATAATGGACAGTTATTGAATCAAATTAGAAAAATTAAAATAGAAATAACAGTAAAATTTCTATTGAATTTCCGTTGTTATTCATGAATGAACATTCTTCGGAAAGATGTTAAATAATATGGAATGGTATTGATCATTTTTGCGTAAAACGCTTCCTAGTGGAAGACATTGTTGAGACACCCTAACAAAGTCTAGTTCTGAACCTAACTTATGTTAACATAACGTAATCTAACCTAACATTACATCTCTACCAGGACATCTGCTCCTCCTCTTTTTTTAATTCAACAAACAATTAAGATATATGGACAATTTGGACATATTACAAAAACTCGAAAATTCCAACTTTGTTTATAACTTGAAAACACCAGTAAGTTTCTCTCAAAAAAAGAGATCAAGGATGCGTTACTAATTTTTTTGTGTTTTATAGTTACCCTACAGAAACAACACCCTGTACCTACACGTAGATTCTCGAAATTAGACAAATTGTTACAAAAGGTACAAAACCGTTTTGCTGTCATGAAAATAACAATTAATGTTTGCAACTTGTATTATTTATTTGTTACATGTACGATTGGAAATGGTGTAAGCAAGCTACAATTTATTGTTATTTGTAATCAACGCGATTACCTTCGAATTACTGCATTTAAACGAGAGCATTTCCTAGTTTATTTTTACGTTTGCGCGTGTGGCAAATTTTGCATTACGTAATCAGCCTAGATTATATTATTGAAAACAGCTGACAGCAAATGAACTAATTTTAAACAAAATCAAGTAATGGGGTTATTAAACAAGAAGTTATTCTATTTTTATTATAATAAATTTTATTGACGAAATTGACTAATCGTAGAAGAATTTCATGGAAAAAAATTGTTTCACTACGTACCCATGTGTGATAAATTATTCACAACTTTTAAAATTCCTTACATCATTAAAATGCTTTCACAGTTTACATCATGGGGCCAAAAATGAAAATATAAATTAAATTCCAAGAACACACTGCCCATAACTTTTCAGTTTCTGATTTAAAATAACCAAAATGTTAGGAAGATCTTATAAAGTAAAAGTTGTTTAGAATAATTATAAGTTTTAATAACAATAAATAGAATTTTTTAAATCGTAATGCGAAACTCGTAAGTATTTGATTTCTATAAATAATAACAATCTGTTTTGTCTAGACTTCTTCCTTGTCTGTTTTACATATCCTTGACTTCTTCATACTGAAATTCATACCTACAATAATATTAACTGACCTTTGTATCTTTTTGCTCATAAAAAGGAATGAATGATCATTTAACATTCAAAGTTGTTTATTAAAAGATTGGGGCTGTCAGTTAATCGTTGACGTGTGAAAAGTTTCTTTGTTGTTTCCGAAATTTTCATCATCATTAAAGTCCAGGGCTCATTAGTAGTATTGTTCAAAACTTACTTCGTAGATCTGTGTTTGATTTCAGTCAGCCCAAAAAACATCATCTTGTTCAGAATTTCACTCCAAGATCATTTTATGGACAAGGAAATTCGAAATAGAGGTAACTTATCGAAAAATAAATTTGCAATGTGTGAACGATTGATCTTTATTATTTATTTAAATAAAGTGGATTGATAGAAGAGGCATTGAGACAAATACAAATAAAGAGGGGCAGAGGTAGACCTAGATCAGATTGTTGTTGACGGGGAATACACGACAAAACGTACCACGCGACAAAACGTACCACTTCTACCTGCCAAGGGTTCTGCTAATTGCTTAATATATTTTGGATGCGACAAAACGTACCACTTTTATTGACCAATATTGAATCTTTTTAAACAAGCCAAGACTATTCAACGTGGTCAACTTATCACTATCCATAGTATCAAAACTGGAAAATGCAGACAAACTACATAAGTGAAGCTAGTTTACTGCTTAAGAATCAATATAAGGCCCGGGGTATTAAACATATAGGGAGTAAAATCGAGTGAATGTAACGGATTTAAACGTAACGGAACTACTGCTGCCACTTTCATCCCACCCATCTTATACTGAACGCGTAGGGAGAGGGAAACGCATTATCATGTTTAGGACTCTCCGGTGACTAGCGCGAATGCGTGAACACAACAGTCTAGCCGTCAGATCATGAAGAACACGAAGATACACGACGCGTAGTGAAAATCAAAACACAAAAATAGGTGATATTAATTTATTGTCAAACAATGTAACGAACCTAAACTCAACCCATAAACTAACCTACCTTCATGCTGTTTGTAAAAAAATCAGAAAAAAAAACAAAAACCGTTCTGTGACTCGAACCCGAGACCATAATCAACTTCAGAGTGCGAATCTGGAAGGTTAGCCTCTATATTAGACGTCCACATATTAACTTGCCTCTTATTACTGTTCTATAAAGTACCAATTGCGATTTCATTTCAGATGACACTATAAATAAAAGCTATTGTTGCCAAAAACTAATGGTAGTTATTACTGTTTTGATAGGCTCAGTGCATTTGACTATTAAATGGATTCTAGAAATATCGTCGAGCTTCGTGAGCATTCGGGAACTGCTCAAGGTCTGACGGCTAGTCTTTTCTTGCGTGAACAATCTTACCAACTTCACCATAACTGAGTTTTCATATTATTATTGTTGTAATCAGTATTACATGATTTAAAGGAAGTATATTTTACATTGTCTGTTCATTATGAGGTTTTTATTTTAATTAATTATAATTTGATTTACTTAATAGGACATTTTAATTTTTTAATTATATAAAATATAGGTAGCACAAATAAATGTTTTCTATCGACTATCGATAACAAAGAGAGGCGTTCCTTGGTATTAGTACATCTTTGCGAAAGTTAGGTACTGTCAAATTTTTCAACCGAGACGTAACGACTAGATGCGCACCAGCAAAACCCCGCCCTAAGAAGGTAGGTACAATGTTGGAAGGGGCAGGCACTTTAGCTATTTTCTTCAAGTACGCCTATGAAATATGCAGGTATCGGCATACAGATAGGGAAGTTGAATGTGATTGGCTGTTGGTTAAATAATACAGCCTTTCGGTCTTCCTACATCTGACTGAATTCAAGTCTCGGTTCAAAAATTTAACTCTACCTATGTATAAATTCCATCATTGCTTTGATTACTTGTTCAAGATTGTTAAGACACTGGATTCATTCACGCACTTTTTATTATCATAAAAGAGCTTCGAAAGCATATTTCTATAATTAATTACTTCTAACAGACTTTTACAAGACTGCGTGATTCTTTGGTAATTATGTATGTATAAATTTATTTTAAGTAAGTAAGTACACATTTAGTTCGAACAGACTACGTCAAACAGGACTTAAATGCGTATATTAGCAGTGAGAAAGTTACAGATGTTATTTTAGTGAGGAAAATGTAAAATAAATCGTTTATCGTACACTCATGTGTGCGTTATAATGTTGGAATAATAAAACGCGACTTGTACGTATTTTGATCCGCAAAAAAAAACACTCTCTTCGCAGTCTATTAAAGTTGTTTAAAACGAATAAAACTTTAATAGTTACTAAAAATTGGAGGATTTACGTGTACTTAGGTTAAATAAACGTCTTAATGGCGAGGAAATGCCTTATTAATAAATTTTAATAATAAGAAAGGTTCTTTCATTATAATGCAGTGTTGAATATATGTATTAGGTATTAATGCAAACCATAATATTCATTTCCATTTTTGCTAAATGTTAAAATAAGACTGTGACTTACCCAAATGTTACCATCGAGAATAGGAAGGCCAGACCGCTTCGACGTACAAAGCCTAATGCGTCACTGAAGATGGTCGATTGTAAGGAATCCTTCTAGTCTAGTATCCAAGGAATTTAACGTGCAAACTTGTTTAATAGAAGTCCATGAGGACAGTATTTGTGCAAATTATTAACACTGGGAAATAATTGCTACTATTATTTATTTAATGTCAAAGTTGTACAAAAAATGATTTACAGCTTTCAGATCTTATTTTGTAGAGAATTGAATTTTCTACAGAAAACTGCAGGACAGGTCGCCTCTATCTTTTACAGGTACAAAAAATTTTAACAGAGATTTGGCAACGTATACGTCGAAAAATAAAAAAAAACGCGTTTTGAAAAACTTAAACATTAAATAAATAATAGTAACAATTGTTCGTCAGTGTTAAAAAGTTGTATAATAAATCCTCTTCTCATCGACCTCTAAATGAATCCGTGATCAAAAAATATTTGCATGATGAATCTTTTGGGTGCTAGACTAAAAGAGTTCCGCACATTGACCACTAATAGTGACGTCACGCGTCAGCTGTCAGGCCTTCCTCTTCTGGATTCCCCCTCCCCCCCGTGAGAATTAATCGAGATGTTAATTCTGATGACATCACATTATTTGCAGTCAAAAAATAGACGATTAGAATTTGTGATTTAAAATAAAGAATTTAATTCGAATTTTAACATACATGTTATCAATTTTTATTAATAAATTCTACTGTAATTTTTAGTTAAACAAATTATTTTGTCCGTGACCCCCTCATATTTTTTGCTAAACCCGTGCTTTACATCAAGTTTATGAATCTTGTACATTTTATGGATAGTGTATGTATACATAAATTTTTATTTTCCTTCACACTGCAAGCTTAGTACCTACCTACTACTTACTCATCAATGACGTAGCTAATAAATTACAAAAACAGTAAAGAAAGGGAAACAAAGACGCTAGCGATATCTATTAATATTTTTAATGATGCCTACTCATTGTTTCTTTTTTCTCAAAAAAAAAAAAAATACAATCATTTTACACGTTTGTGCTTATCCTTTTTTTATGTTATCACATATTACCTGCCAATTGATTACGACGTAATCTGAACGGTATAGATAGTAAATTATATTTGTCTTCAAGGAGGTAGCAACTAAATTAAGTTACATATTAATTCAGCAATCATAGTGCCTACCCATGGCATTATTTCAACAAAACTTCCGCGTATGATGCCAACATCGTACCGACACATGTGAGAATGTATTTTTAATTTCATCACTGCCACTGTCGAGACGATTTTATTGCCACTACTGCCCACGAAATTGAACGCATTATTGAAGATAGACAGACGCAATTATTTAATACGTTTCCAATTCATCCTAATTAAATCTAATAAACATTTCAAACGCAACTACCGATTGAATTGCAAAATCATATAAAAAGAGCCACACAACTAGTAATAACAATGTTTCTAGAAGCGCTCACGTTAATCCAATTAAAAAATACTGGAAAATAATATTGTTATCTACAAAAAACTTAATTTGGGATAAACTTGTTTTTATGTAATCATGTACACCAAGCAAATAAGTCCAATATTTTTCTGTTTTGTATTTTCATGATTTCGAATTTATAGACCTTCATTGTTACTTAATGTTAGTGATTGGGTAACATTAGGGTAGTTTTTATTTTGTAATCAATTCTACCATGTACCATAGGTGTATTATGTTCCTCGAAAAGTTAACACCCTAGCACATATGTACATCAGGCGTTGACCCAGCCAAACTGTATGAAGCATGAACTGCGCTATGAATTGCAAGGACGAATGGATACGATCGATGCAGCAGCAATTCATAGCATACTGCATGCTTCGTGCAGTTTGGTAATACGTCTCGAGCCGATCTTAAGTTGTTACATGTATTACAAATTGCCTATACTCTACGCTACTCTCCACTTACACGTGACAATAAAATAAAAAAAGTCTTATAAAAGATCTCTAATGAACTTAAATATACGTACATAGGTTTTCTTATTAACATTTTAGTTAAGAACTAACGAAACCGCTCATATTCTTTCAACTCTGGAATAAATTGTTTAATTGGGGAACAAACATAAAATTAAAGTAAATTAATGTTTAAAAAATCAATAACTGGAGCATTTGGCATGTGAAAGTTATTTGGTGTCAGATCTCGTAAGAAAACTCACTTCAGTGTTATTTTCCTGTTCTCCTACAACTTTGTTTCTGTTCTACTAAGAATTCAACGATAATAAAGTCATCTCCTTTTGGAATATTTTTAAGTGCAAGAAAATTCTTAGGATTTACCGCTTCATTATCATCTACTTCGTCTTCAAATGTCGGTTCCTCCTCAGAATAAATACTTATTTGATCTTCGCTTTCGCTGGAGCTGTTTTGTAAAAAATTTTTTTCTTTGTTTTTCCTATTATCTCTTGGCGTTTCTTCTCTTCCCCTCTCATTTCATTTTTATTTGGTGCATCAGTTGCAATTATTGATATCCCTTTTCGTCTGAGTGCTTTTCCTCCCCCTACAGCTGCAGACGAAGCATACAGGATTGTCAATGAAGGAAAATCCACAATCATAAAATAATTACTTGAGCAAGAGCTGTAGTAATCATGATTTCAGATTATTTATTGTACACCTGGACTTTCGGGAATGTATAACATCAGGTTGCTTAATATTTCTGGATGAAGTTCTAATAGTACACAAGGCGACGGGGATTTCGTTCTGCTATTGTGACTGTCTGGATCATCGTGTTCTTCAAAGTTGAACAACTGCTATTGACGTACCTGCAGGTACCGTGATTCATGTCCTCAGCCACGTGACCCAATTTTTTGTAACCTATTGTGCATTTGTTGATTTGGGGTTGGTGCACTGAATTTAGTTACTGGTTGGTTATTAAAATTACTGTCACCTGTCAACTAAATGCCATTGTCGTCCTTGTGAGTTTTGGTTATGTTCGATTAAAGATAATAAAATATGTAATACTTCTTGACTTTTGCCTTTCCTATTCATTTTAATTTATCACGCTTTCAAATTGTTGGGCTTAATATTAAAAGTTTTTGTAATTTTTCCATTTCAAACAATAGTCACTACTCAGACTTTTTTGTAATATCTCTAAAAGCCGCCACTGGCTTTTGTAAGAAATCGTGTCGGCAAATTTTAATTGATTTTGTGCACCTCGTATTGTTGGTTGCCTAAACACGGAGGTCTCGTAGCTCTCGGACACTGTACTGTTCAAGCTCCTCCGGCGTGTCCCAAAGACATTTCCGCATCATTTTTTTTAACTGTTAACTTTTTGTGTATGTAAACTAGATTGAATTTGTATATTGTTTGTCTTTATTGGAACTTTATCAGATTGTTAGTTAATGTGTGCGCAATTTTCATTCCTGTCTATCAGTTGGGTACAATATACGTATGTACAAAGTGTACATACTACAAAGTATACTTTAAAAAGGAAATAGACAAAAACCGTTGTCGGTGTCTGAAGCTCAATTTTTATGAGAAATTAATTGGTGAAAACCGCGTCTAGTTATATGTCACCGTTTCGGAGGTACAGGGTGTTTTTGGAAAATGTACGTTTTCAAAAAACTTCTATAACTTTTCTCTTGGCGAAAATTTTTTATTTCTGTAAAAGCAATTCTAAAGCACCTTTTTAGGTAAAATTCAACGGTGTTAGGTGAATTAAATAAATAAATAAATAGTCATTTTTTAAATACAACACCTTGTAAATTTTAACACATTTTAAGAGTGTTCAAAAATACCTTTCCAAATATATCACACTTGATATTTTTCTCAAATAACCTTCAAAATACAGCACTTTATAGATTTCGTGTTGTTTAATTTCCTCTTTTCAATAAGGATACTTTGCCTTTAAAACTGTCTAATTTGACCCACCCTGTACATACATAGGTACAGATACACTCCGCCTTCATAGGTTTTTATTTATATTTAATTTTTTTCCGAAATTATCTACTTATGATATTGTAAAAGTTGTATTATGTAACGATTACCGCTATTTGCAGATGATTTTCCTTTCGGTTAACCTCTAAAAACAAATTAGTGCTTACTCAACAGCGTACATCATCTATTAAAATCAAAGGTATAATATAAAGTCACGTCATTGCGTTTTACACTTACACATCGAAGACAAGTACAAGAAATTTTTGAAAATTTAGAAGCTCAAAAACACCATGAACGGTTCATTTCCGGTACTAATACATACATACATATTATTCTTCATCCAGCGTGACGAATTCTAGAACATACTGCATTTTCAAGAAAATTAAGAGGGGGAATGCATCATTACCAAATTACGTATATTCTTATATGGAAATTTCAAGGAAATCATACAACTTGAAATGTTTCTGGTAAATACAGAAAATTATTATAATTTAAGATTTTAGAAACAAAGTAGCTAGACGTTGAGCAGATTTGGAATTCACAATATTTACACATTTTATGTTCTCAGTTTTTACCGCTTTACATAAGTAATTAATAAATTTTCTCCATAACATTGTTTATGTAACCTTATTGTTGTCACCTTTTTTGCATTCATCTAATAATTTATTACAAAATATTAAGTTAAGTAGGTTAGCAGAAAAGATAAGTTTGTCCCAGTTACTGGCGCGTTAGGTGTCTACACATTCGTATTACGCATATCTGCAATACCTACTGAACGCGTAAATATTTAGTAAAAAAAAACAACTTAATGAGTATTTAAAAATTTTCCTACATAAAATGTACTACTTAAACAATTATTGGACGGTAGTTTTTCCGCTCATTAAGAAAATGTTTAGCTTGTAGAATGAATTAAATGCTATTTTCAATCTTTGTTTTTACTTATACGTAGCAAATCACTTTTATTTATTGTGTGGTGCAAACAGTGGTCTCCAAATAAGTTCCAATAACCTCAATGGAATGAGCGTTAATTTTATCGTACACAAGAGTCCCAAAAAGTAATTCAAAAGACAAAACAAAAATCCTTCAGTATAAGGACATCTACTGCCGGATAGAACCACAAAAGCAGCCATCAGCCGTTGACGTTCACATGTCATCTGTGGTATACTATTACTTTGAACTCTTTTTCTAAAATTTTTGACCTTCACTAATTACGATTAACAGAACTCTTCTGGTATACACCTGGTATGAACTGTGAGTTAAGTAATAAACAAAAATTGGTCTTTTTTCCACTGCCTACAACCACCGTTTCATGTGTCAATGAACGCTAAAAACAACAGTGTCTATATCCGGAGTTAAATAAACCTACGAAAAGCTTGCGTATGTTTTAAATCGTTTTTCTTCTATAATTATGTCAATATACCTACTGGGTTTTTAGTCGAGCAAATATTTGTAGCTATGGTAGAAACAATTTTAACATAAATTGCTGCTAAACACTAATAAATTTTTCAAATAACAACAATATGTTTTTGGGTATAAAATATTAGCATTAAAATACTACCAACTGAGGCGATGTTGTTGACAAGGGGTACTACCAACTGAGGCGATGTTGTTGACAAGAGGTACTACCAACTGAGGCAGACGTATTAACCGGTCTCCAGGTTGATCAGTGACCATTAAGCCAGCGATATTATGACTGTTATAGATGTAATGAAATATACTGTACATGATAAAATACTTTCTTTCGATAGATTTTTCACAAAAAAAAACATGGGGCTAGCTTAGGTCATTGGTTTAGTTTAGGTTAGTTCAAATTCAATTTCACAATAAAAACTAGAAATGTTAATTAATAAAAGTAAATGTAATATATCTAATAATGAAAAGACATTAAATTATAAAATGACATTGATCTTTTCACTCATGAAAACCTACCTAACTTTTAGCTGATCTAACCTTGTTAATTCTTTGCATATATATTATGTTAAATTATGATATCACTTATGAATTATCAAGTAAAAGAAGTCAACACAAAATCAACGCAGCAGGTCTTCTGCGATATAAAAAACATCCAATATTTTCGCCATTTTGAAAATTAATGTCCCACCACTTTATATCATTGGAAAGAGTTAAATGTGAGAAATTTCATAAGCCCATTAATATTAAAAAATGAGCTTTTATTTATTTCTGATAAAATTAGCGATTATAGAAAAAAATTAAGTAGGTAGACCACTGGACTCTGTTTGAGAAAGTTCCTCAAGAATCTGTTGACAGAATTTTAATATTGCACGAAATAAAGTTGTGAGCAACTTTCAATATGACCGAAAAATGATCACGCTCTTCATAGGGTCAAAATGTTACTTAGGGAAGAAGGTAACGGGAGGTTCATCGAGCTCCCCAGGCTTACAATCAAGTGGGAGATCCTCGAAATGCCTCCCGATCTTACCAAAACCAACTCCCTCTTTAATAAAAAGTACAGGATCAGCCTGCATATTAAATTAGACTGGTCCTCAGGAACCCATGGTTTACCGATGGGTTCAAGAAAGGAAGCCGAGGTGGCATTTATAATCGCCGAAGTGGAAGCAAGTTGTCACTATCTTTAGGTACTCACTACTCCTTTTCAGGCAGAAATAATTACCATTATCGAATGTGCTTGGTGAGCTCACTTACATTTGCACTGACAGCAAGAGTTCCCTTATCACCCTTAAAGGGTATTCAACAAAGTCTAGACTAGTAAGGGACCTGATCTTAAGAAATTAGCTCTACGAACCAATATCTTACTGCTTTTGGTCCGTATAGTCATTGTGGCGTAAAGGGAAATGAAATCGCGGATGATCTTGCAAAAGTGGGTGCCAAAAAGTGCTTAATCTGGCCAGAATCCTTTGTAAGTATCTGGGGCAGCATCGTTATGTAAAAATTGCGAAACAGGCTGCAACAGAACTACACAGACTAGAACAACCTTCATCTCATTCAAAACTTCTAGACTGGGAAAACCAACTTCTCCACCTTGACAGGAAATGTTGTATGAATACTTCTACAGGTCATGGGCAACTGTAATATCACAGCTAGCCCTCTCTGCCGCTTCGGTGGAAAAGAAGAGGAAAAAGCCATCCACTGTCCAACTCTAAATGAACATAGGCTCTGATTCTTTGAACGCCAATTCATACAGTTGGAAGACATTGCTGCTCTGCACACCCGAGAGATATGTACTTTCCTTTTAGCAAGCCTCGCTTGTTGAATGCTGAGAACAGATTTACCAACAGGGGGATGCCAAAGGATTACCGATGCATATGGGGTCTGAAGTCTGAAAAAGCCCAAACCCATGTTCAAATAATAATAATAATAAGAATACTAACACCACCACAACAACTTAAACATAAATTCTTGTACGTAAACACTAGAACTAATGTGATTAAACAATTTATACACATAACGCCGTATTTATTTCACTATTGTTTATTCGTATCACGTCTCTTGCTGCTATCTACTACACCGTTACTACACTCACTTGTATAGCTTCCGTCAGAACTGAATTATCTTTGATATTTTTAAGAACAGTGTTTAAAAAAAAGCAATTAAAAAATCTCAGCAATTTTTTAAACAACAATTGTTATTTTAGGCTAAACAATGGTATAATCCCTAAAGAGAACTCAATTAATAAACTTAAATGCACTCGTACATATGTCGCAAAATTCGTACAGGATGTTGATTTTAAATTACTTTATTCACTTGCATTTAAGTACAGTAATTATTACAGAAACTGTTATTCCAAAAACATTTCTTTTATTTCTAAACGTTTTACTTTTGAATTCTAATCTTAATCTGTCTTTCCATTCCTCAAAACTCATTTATATGAATACTCATTCCCACCTTTTAATAATTAATTTTCCAATCACTTCTTCGCATTCATTAACGGTCATTTTAAAATCTTCCAATCACATTTCCGTAAAATTTAACCGAAAGTCAAGTATTACTAATCCAACGGTTCTTAACGTTTATAAACAAAACAATCATAAGTAAAACAGTCTGCAACGGTTACACCGATAAATACTGATTATCGCAACATTTGCGACAACAACGTATTCCTTTATATCCCGTCGTCTGAAATATTATAACACATATTGGTCCGAAAATACTTTTGGGTTCAGGTTCAGACAATCGAGTACCTACAGCTTTAACAGTTCTAACCTTAGACTAGGAAAGAGAGGGGACAGGTAATAGTCGACTGCAAATTGAGGCCGATTGGGATCGCGAGACAGCGCTCAGTATCGCAACATAAAATGTTAAGAGGGAGTTTGTTTTGATACCATTATTCGTACAATTATCATTCCATACAGAGTATCAATTGTTTATTTAATAACGTAAACAATTATTAAGAACTGTTTTTTTGCGTCTTACGTTACTAAGAAAATATTATTTTTATGTCAAAGAGAATACATGTTCAATGAAATTAAATGCAAAGAATTATTTTATTAACGTTAATTAACATGATGTGGCGGAACTAATAAACATTAAGACGAATTTTATTAATTAATTAATTTTACTTTTTTAGATTTTTATAACTAAAAGTAACGCCGCCTATGGTAATACTGTGGTAAACGCATGCATCTTACAACTTTGAAAGTATTTTTTGTTTCTCTCACTATCAGTAAACCATTCCAACAAAAAAAATATGATGCATTAATGATTATTGTACGTAAATCATAACATATTTTAAGTAGTATGTAAACAATAAACAAATTAAACACGATTTTCTTTGCTTAACCTTACTACGTAAAATTCTTTTTACTTGTGAAATGTGATTTCTGATTCATTTCTTTCACTGCGGCTTTTACAGCCGTAAGAAGAACAAATCAGCATTGTTTTAAACAAAAATCCACTAAAACCTAACTACACAATTTAATTATATTGACACTTTTACACAACGCTGTCAACGCACTGTTTGGGATCAGTAAATGGAGCCGGTACCAAAATATTGCGTCAATTTTCGACGTACAGTCGGCAAAGGAGTTACGTGTCCCAACTCTTTCCTAGTCTAAGGTTCTAACCGTAAGCACAAAATACTGAAAAATAATAAAAGCAATGAATTTGTCACAATACAATTTTATTATCATGGAGTTATTAGTCTAGTTTCATAGATATTAACAAAATCTTTTGTTAATACGTTGTACCTATTCTAGTACCCCTAACAATTATTTTCTTGTATAGTCTTGGCCAATGCAATCATTACTGGATCGTTAAGTAACACTATGATCTAACGCATCATAATTTGTTGTCTATATGACGTAACATTAAAGAGACTTGTATTTGGTTACGTTGTTCTATCTTTAAAACTTGAAAAAAATAATAGTAGAAGGTGTTCTGAAGGAATGTGTAATAGAAAAGAAAAGCAAAACTTCTTGGACCTTTCATGGACAAAACAATTGACAATTTGTTTTAATTGTTATGAATGATATAATTATAGTTAAAAACAATAGAAAAACTTCAAGACCAGCAGTTCCGCAATGTTAATATAATAATTCTGTATGTATACTGTAGACCAGCAGCACACGAGCTGGCAAGCTGATTACATGCGAGGTCATTTCTAATCGTAATATTGTGTTGTTGTAATGAAAATGGAAACGTTCAATTGTTCGAAACGTGCTGAAAAAGCAAAAGTCGTTTTAATGTAACTAAACCTTCGATTACTTGATTCTATTGGCCAAGGAAATAGAAAACTTTGTTTTGAAAAACGACTGGATGAAATGGAACCAATTTTACGTGACATATCTATTCATTTGACAATTTTTTTATCAGACACGATTCGGCAAATGACTTTATCAAGACTGTATTTTAAAAAGCACACTACATTAATTCAAACATATTTCTGGTTTTAATCAATTTCGAATGTTAATTCACTTTGTAATTTTTGTATTCAGTGCAATACATCCAGATAGTCTTTTTTATGTTTGTCTACACAGGGCATCATTCGTTGAGTGGTCACGATGTGCTATTTGATGGCTCTACGCAAATGGAATAGGTACTTGGAGCAGCTTGAGTTTCAAAAGGATCTTCTTCTTACTCTTTTATTCCTGCAGGATGGCAGGAAAATCTTAAAAATTAAATTCGAACTGAGTTAGTACAAAAATAGGTTAGTCAGTGCCGACTGACTTCTTGGTAGATTTGAACAAAGACTGAAAACATAATTCAAAGAAGTGTAACGAACTTGGTTCCTTAACTGCTTAACTTACTTAGTAAACAAACACACACGACTTTTAACTTTTTATTTATTTTATTATTTTTACTATTTATTTTACTATTTCACCTTATAATAATAATTTTACTACCTATAGTTTTGATGTTCTAGTAATGAAGTGCTAAGTAAGTGCTGTCTGCCTGTTTTTTTTTGTGTTTCGTGTTTTTATAATTTTAGTTTGAAGATATATCTTCCACCTGAAGAAGCCACTGTGTGGTGAAATGATCATTGTGGTCAATATATAATTTTGTAACGTTAAAACGCTGTGTTTTATTTATAATTTATTATGGAGTTACAACAACTAAAAGCTTCGTCGACTCAATTCCAGGTAGTTTTATTAAGCTTTGAATTACATAGTTTATGACTGGCTAGCTTTAGATTGTGTAAATGCATTGATTGTCTAATACTACACACTACCGCACTGATTTTTACAACACTCGCCGTTTGGTTCAAGAGAAGGCACAATTTCACTTTTCCAATATCGTAGAACCATAAATGTTGTTTGGAACCAGCGCTTTGTTGACCTTTTACAATTCTATTCGTAGAGTAATGCCACCTAATCTTTTTAATATTACATTTTTATGATTAGGTTAGGTTATAAGAGGATATATACTTATATAGGTAATAAGGTTAAATTAGACATTTTTACGCTTAAGCTATTGCCATTTCTAAAACATTATGATAAAGGTAGAATCAAAATAGATCAATTAATTATCCTTAAATTACAATTCAGAAATGTAAGACTAAACAATTAAGGATTACAAATCCCACATTTGGAACGCGTCCAATACAATAGGCACAACGAACCATAAGCCATATCCTACAACCGGTTTCGACCTATTGGGTCTCATCAGGTAGGCGCTGGCAAACACAAACCGCACGGTTCACTTGAATAACAAGACTAAATAGAAACAAATTTTATCTACGTCTAACATGTGGCTTCAGATTCAATAGTGTAATTCAATGCCTGTAGGGGTATTAGCCCTCGGAGTAGTTGTTTCTTTTGTTTCTATTTAGTATTGTTAATAACAAAAAATACACCTATTCCATTCAAATCTGATCAAACCTGTCCCTATAACCATAAGGGTGTCCATAGTGAAATGTAGAATGGGATTTTATAGAATATCTTCTAAACCTTACCATCGCACTAGTTATTTATGAGAATTTGTGTGTGGAGTTTCAATCAAGGGAGAAATTCATTAAAGTGACTTGTAAGTGATAATAATTCAAACAGGACTTAAGCAATCTTGGAATATTAACAACACAGTGCGAGGCAACACAAAATATAAATTCTGAAGATACCATTTCTAGATTTCTTCTCAATGTTACACGCAGTTATCTCGAATTCAACCACTAAGCGAAATTTTTACTTGGAACACATTGTGTAAAAATCACCGCAGACAACAAGGAAGCGACAATTATGGTAATCTCTATATTTTAAGATACCATGAACATGAAGTCCAACAACACTCATTGTTAACTAAGGATGTTTACTTCTTGGACCGACCTGTATGGAATAATAGCACAATTTGATAAGTGTTTTATTCGTCTACTTGTGCAGTGGTCGGTAATCTGTCGTAACTACATATGACGCTCTGACGAGAGCTAAAATATTCGAGATTACGATCCGCGTCTGGTAATTTCGATAGGATTCAACAAGGAAAATGCATGTAACCAACACAACTTTTTTCAGGTGAAAATTACGCTTAATCTTCGACTCCAATTGGGGACAACGAAACTTAAAACTTCTCATATCAATGTAAAAAATGTATAGATATAATACGACAATAGGTAATGTTAATATCATATTGTTGTAGTTTGATTATTAAACAATCTCATTATATCAATTAAATAGAGTACGACTCTGAGTTATTTTTTTTAACAATTTTCATTAATGGGTGACACCGTCTGGTGTCTCTATGTTTAGAAGTCAGTAAATTTTAGAAAATTTTAAAATTTATTTCTTATGCTTTGGTATCATGTTTACAATAAAATATCTAAGATAAAAAAACAAATAAAAGAGTTTCAATCGAAAATAGAATGTATTATCGTTAAAGCACTTATCTGACTTATTTATATCCCATAGAAATATATTTTTAGAATGTACCGGTTCCAACATAGGTATATTATTTTCAATTCGAACACCTACGTCTTAAATTATAACAAAAGATTTCTATATTTCTAAATAAATTTAAGTTTTTAGTAAATATGTCAAAAATGTCAACAATAGCAACGATTTTAAATATTATCAAAAATCAAATTTAAAAAATTTCGCGATTCTCTGTAAAATGATACGATCTACCTATGTTTATTACACAATCGATAAAAACTTATTAATGTTTTTTGAGCAATTAAATGTTCATTTAAAGAGCATCAGTAATCTATTTATATTCTTATCAAATTCACTTGTAGTATTCAAAATGGCTTTATCATAATATGAGTACCTATATTTACTTTCCGATATTCAGGTGTAAAGTATCCATTGATTTAGGTAATAAAAAGTCTGCCGTTATTAATAAAATTTCTACGCAATAATTTGAAACTACGTTGTTCTTTAGTACTACATATTAAATTAAATTAAATGTAAAAAGAACAAAGAAAAAAAAAAGAAAAAAACAACAATAATAAAATAATTCAAAAAGGCTCACCCCTAAATACAACAAACAATTTTCACTTTGAATGTCTATAGCGTTGATACTGCTCTACATTCAAAGTGGTCAAAACAGGGATTCACGTTATGAAAATTGTTGTTATATTTCCAGCTTTCCTAACTACATATTTACGAACAATAATCAAATTTAGGCTTCCCTTCACCTCTTTTTAATCTTAGTTGAACTTTTAATAAGCCTTTCAACTAGATCTTTATATGTATCTCCAAAAGTGATGTCTTATAGCTTCAGCATGGAGCCGTGCTCAAGACATATAAGTATGCAAGCTCTATCTTAGTGAAGTTGACCCAACCATTCAAAATATCCAATTAATAGCATGCCAAAGCAGACATTTTTTGGAAATAAGGTGAGGTGGGGCAACTGCGACTCAAAAAATGTATTGTAACGAGCGTATGTGTGCGAGAGCGGGCAGTGTAGCGAGCGTATATGTGTACGAGAGCGAGCAGTGCGGCGAGCGTGTGTGTGTGCGATAGCGGCGACGAGAACCGACAGCAGATAAGCGGAGCTCAAAGAACGCCGGCGTCGGTCGGCGCTTTAATGACGATAAACAAGGCCATAAATTAGACGAACACAATAAGCACTCCAGCAAAGTCTAGTATGTCATTCTGGAACTTTCTGGATTGTTCCTAATCAGTCTAAATACCTGTTGACGTGGCCAGTAAGAGTCAGTTTACAGTGAGCTTCCGAACGAGTGATATAAATAAGTCGTTGAATTATTATTAGTGTTTAAGTATTCTATTAGTGTTTAAGTATTCTATTAGTGTTTAAGTATTCTATTAGTGTTTAAGTATTCTATTAGTGTTTAAGTATTCTATTAGTGTTTAAGTGTTAAATAAATAGTTGTAATATAAATATCCGTAAAATAAATAAGTTCTACTAGAAAAGTCGTTACAGTATAGTTGAATTCAAGACAACTTAAAATGCCTAAATGAAATAAGTTGAAATGATGGGTTGCCGAAAACATGTTTAATTTTGACAAATAATTGTTATTAATAGTTGTACGTTTCGCCGATAGTGTATTTTGAAATGGGCGCAATTTTCGATGTATAATTATGAACATCTCATTTTAGGTTGAGGCAAAGTGCTAAACTAACCAAACCAACCCTAACTTATTTCTAAGAGATACATATATATTTTTGAGTATTTCTGAAGTTAGTACAGTAGACTCGCGCTAGTTTGAACACAAAAAAACCGGTTGTTTTCATATTATCGAGACTGTTCAAACCATCGGAAGTATACTACAATAAGCAAAATTGTGTAAATTGGAGAAAGCAATATCTCTGCTATGGCATCCAAACTTACAGTCAAAGAAAAAGTGTATTTATTATGTAAATTTCTAATTTTATTTTAAAATAACATGTATTTTAATCTAACCTTAAACTTTTGCAACCATTCATCGCTTGTGTTTGAACGTTTCATTTAGGATGACTTTGTTTAATTATCTTTCCTGTTACAGTCAAATTTATTTCTTTCTGGATAAGAAAAAAGAATTATTGAGGGCATTCTCCATCTTTGGATATTCGGCTTCTTTTAAAGTGCGTTTTTTAATTTTATTTTAATTGGCTTAATACACTGGTTTACAACTGTTATTCTTTTTATTTTTTTTTAATTTTGAAACAAACGGTACATTTGGCAATTCTGTATTTCTTAGATAAATTTTTTATTCTGACGTCTTGCTGCTAATCTAGAATTTTTGACTTTTCATAAAAAGGTGAAAACGACTTTTTACTTTGTACAAATTAAATGATTTTCCTTCATACCGTTGACATTACTACATTCGGGGAACCCCAGAATTGAACCAAAAACAAGAAAATTGCTTACAACTGGACACAGAACAGTAAATGAGAGATTAAATTAACTGTTCATACTATCGAGATTATGATTTGTTCACACTGCTGGGTGTATAATTCATACTAGTGGTAGGTTCATACGAACGAGTGTGTACTGTATGTATACGGTTAAACTGAAGACGATTATTAGCCAAAATATCTCCAAGTTTGGCATTTGGGCAAACGCAAAATGATCTTTTGACGGATTGAGTAATTTACCGTACACAAATGCCAGTAATGTGTACGATTAGTTCCAACCTAAAAGCACACGATATTTTGAACCCGAGTCGCTGCTGTAGAGATCTAAAGAATTTTTTAAGGTATTTGAAAAAAATCTTTTCTTTTAAAGTTAAAATCCGCAAATACATACGACCAGATAAGTTTTAACTTCCCTACACCACCCCCTTAAAGTAATATTTTTTAATGCGATTGTAAGGATTTATTAAAGGAAAAAAGTGTAGTATATCTATATCTTCATAAAATCTAAAAATGTAGGTACAATAGCAAATTAATAGAACCTCCGTGCAAGATACCACAACATTCTACCTACGCAACATTTAATTATTAATTATTCTTTCATCCTCTATAATAACATGCTTGCAAACGAAGTTTCAATGGAATTAGAGATATAATTTTGTGTAAGGTAGTAAAGCAGAAGGATTTTTCAAAAAAAAAAATCTTTTTTGCCTATTTTAAACATTAATTAATGATAACAGCATACCATTTTATAAACTCGTATAGAAAAATAAAAATACATAATACCTATACAGGATTTTTCACGTCACCGTTGGTTAAAAGTTTTTAAACTTATAATACCGGTAGAATTTTGAAAATGTAGTAAATAACTTAATAGCTGATGCTCTATCTAATTAAAATATTTGCAGTCATATGTCGCTTCCGGTTATACAGGAAGTCGACGCCAACTTTGTTATTTGAAATGGAGTAGTATATTTTTTTTATGGTGAATTCGAATAAAACGTGAAATTTTAAGTTAAGTTTGATAGCCAACTTGTACACCTACGTTGAGCGGTTTTTAAGATAATTTAATTGATAGAAAAAAAATCGCTGCCGCAACCCAAATTATAAAAAATCATAACTTCTACAAAATACGTCTTAAAGTGTTGAAATTTTTACTAATGATAGCTGAATGTTATAGCCATCGCCTTGAAAAATTGAAATTAATAATTTATACAGGGCGTTAAAAAAATGATTAACTTCAAAAACGAATAACTTTTTTTTCAAATAGCACCTACCATATTTTATTTTTTTAATCGATTACCTTTTCTATCCTTTTCCGATCCATATGGATACTTCTTGTTGTTTTATTTGAAAAATTCAAAATTACTCAAAATTTTTCAAATGAAACAACAGGGAGTATCCAAATGGATCGAAAAAGGTTAAAAAAAGGAAATTATTAAAAAAATGCGGTAGGAGCCATTTGAAAATACCAAGTTATTCGTGTTTGAAGTTTTTAAACTTTAAAATTGTTTTGAACGCCCTGTATAAATTATTAAGTTCAATTTTGACAAGGTGTTAGCTCTGAGATTCAGCTATCGCTAGTAAAAATTTCAGCACTTTAAGACGTATTTTGTAGAAGTTATAATTTTTTATAACTTGGGTTGCGGTACCTACCGGTATTTTTTTTTTATAAATTAAATAATCTCAGAAACCGCTCATCGTAAGTATACATATTTTTTAACAAACGTACCCTAAAAATTCACATTTTATTTGAATTCGTCGTACAAAATATATCATTCCATTTAAAATAACAAAATTGGTGTCGAATTCCGGTATAACCAGAAGTGAGAGACGACTGCAAATATTTTAATTAGATAGAGCATCAATTATTAGGTTATTTGCCACAACTTCAAAACTCTACCAGTATTATAAGTTTAAAATCTTTTGACGAACGGGTTATGTGAAAACCCCTGTGCATTGATGTCAGAACTCAGTATAAGTAGGACATACTATCGTTAGTAGAGACTGCGTTCATTCGTTAATTTCTAAGAAAATTTATATTTGAACATCATATCATTTTCGATGAAATTTGAGTTCATTAAAACACTGAGATATATAAAAATCGTGTGAAATGAAAACGTAAACGTTTCATAGGTTCCATAATATAAGTAAGTACTTTTAGACGGCAATTTGTCGCCAGTTCATTGACTTTGGTTAGAAGCCCCACACAAATACACATACACACGAGCGTCCACACCTATTTTCGGCTAAGGTTTTTCACAATGATCGGAGGTTTTGTATGCAGCGATCAATTTTCCCAGAGTCGAGCATCAGGAAATTAACATCAAACGAGGCGAAAATTAATTTGCTTTTCTTTCAAAACATTGCGTACACTTCCGACAATAAACATACAAAACGTTTTTTGCGGCCCACGTTTCTAGATACATAGTACTCATCATTATGACAAATACAGAAATACATACACGTTTGCGTTTGTAAGTGTATATTTACACAGTTTTTGTACGTAAATACAACCGTCCGTTTGTGTGTAGAAATAGAGAAGTGCAACTTGAACTACGATGGTTACTGAACTCGTACTCATGCTTTGTATAAGAGATACTAAAGATCTTTAAGATGAGTTACAGTTACAGCATAAACAATGATCACTTAGGGCTACCTATACGTATCTATGAGTATGTAGTATACTGGGTGTACTTCGATTTGAATTATATACTCTCTTCAATTAACAACGCCATCTATGGAGCACTTCCGGTTATATCGGAAAATGAAGTCATCTTTGTTATTTTAAATAGAATAGTATATTTTTTATGACGAATTCGCATTAAACACATTTTAAGATGACTTTGTTAACCAATTCATATACCTACGATGAGCGGATTCTGAGATAATTTAACTTATAGATAAAAATCACTACCGCAACCCAAATTATAAAAAATCATAACATTCACAAAATGCAATCTAGAGTGTTAAATTTTTTACCAGTAATGGCTGAATACCAAAGCTAACTTTATGATAAAAGTGAACTCAAAAATATATACAGGGCGTTCAGAAAAAAATTCTAAAGTTTCGAAACTTCAAATACATATATCTTTGTTGTTTTAAATAGCACATACCAAAAATGTTTAAATTAAATAATAAGAAGTATCCTAATGCAGAGGAGAAAAAGAAAAATCGAATGAAAAAATTAAATATGGTAGGTGCCTTTTGAAAAAAAAAAAACAGTTATTCGCGTTGGAGTTTTTGAACTGTAGATATTTTTTCTGAACGCCCCGTATACATTTTTGAGTTCACTTTCGTCAGGGAGTTAGCTTTGAGATTCAGCTATTACTGGTAAAAGTCTAACACTCTAGTTCGCATTTTGTGGAAGTTATGATTTTTTATAATTTGGGTTGCGATTGTGATTCCTTTTTCTATAAGTTAAATTATTTATCTTAGAAATGGATCATCGTAGATGTATAAACTGGTTAACAAAGTCACCTTAAAATTTTGTGTTTAATGCGAATTCGTGATAAAAACATTACCATTCTTTTTAAAATAACAAATTTGACTTTAACTTCCGATATAGCCGGAAGTGCTACATACATAGCGTTATATTTATTGAGGAGAACATTCTCAATAACGTTACTGCCCAAATTTTCAAAATTCAAATCGAAATAATTTCCGATATAACGACTACCGCATCTTAGGTGAGACACCCTGTATATGTTTAAAAAAATTCTAGTTACTTTTAAAGAGTACTTATTTCTGTTTAGGATAAAAAAAAATCAAAAAGATTTCTTAAATGAATCTGAATTACCTGATAACTAATAATTAAAAACATACTTTGAAAAATAAATGTAATTAAATTATATATGTAATATGCTCAAAATAAGAACGTCATAAATAATAAAAAAAGTTAAATATAAAAATTCCTTTAACTTTATTCTACAAGTACTTGAATGAAGCAAAATTATAATTACTGAGGGTGTTCCATTTCAGCGCATTTCCTGCATAACTCCATTAGAATTTACAAGACACATGCTTCAATATCATACGATTATACCGGAAGTCGTCACCATTATCATTATCGTTATTTTAAAAAGAATATCCTCTATTTGTACGCAAATGCAGAATTCGGATATTGACCGAAATTTTTACCTAGACCCTAGAACGGCAACCTTTGTGAACCTGAAACCTGAATTACAAGCAATAACAATGGGATTGTAGGTATGTTGTATTGTAACAAACGCCGTAGACGATTGTAGTGTAGTTTTATTGCTTTTAATTCACAATTTTTTTCAAAATCATAAAAATGTAAATCGTACCTACACACTATTTCATATTTATCTGTAAAACTGGCTCATTAGAGTGTTTTTTAAGTTTGTTGCAGTAGAAATGATTGTTTTATGTTTGCGATATTCATAAAAAAATTATCTCATCTCAAATATCTTTTTGTTCTTAGCAACTAAATACTATAGAGGTGATTTTAGTAATTTTTTAATGATTGTATTTCTCATAAATCTTCATAGAAATGTGACTCTCATACGCCATTTGATAATTTCTTAAGTAAAATTATTTTTTTGATATAGGTAGATAGATACATTAAAAGTTTATCTCAAGGAAAAAAACTCAAGGTTGTTCTTGTTCTTAGAAACCACAAACGATTGAGATGATTGTAATGAAGTTTTACAATCACTGATGAATCGCAACCTTTTTTAAAGGGATATTTAAATCGGTAAAAACGATTATTGTTGCGCCCTCTATCGATTTAACATCACAGCACCTATTTAAAGACAATCGTCAATGATCATAAATTCTTTACAGAAAACCGCATCTAAATTGGATTCAAACAGTTTTGGAGGTAAATGACAATACTTCAGAAACACGCAAACTATCTCTCCCCTTAAACACTGTGGCTAGTAAGCTCTGAGAATGAATAGTACATATGAATTAATAGAGAAATTAAAAGTTATGTCATAATGTTAATTGAATTGAAGAATCTCAAAATTAAGTAGGTACATATTTATTTTTATCTAATAAAATTTAGCGTCATAAAGGCTTTTTAGTGCAATTTCTGAGATAAACAATCTTAAAGGTAAGTACTTTCTTGAAAAATAACGTTTCTTCATTTATTATTATAATTAGTAACTCATGATTTTCTTAGCTTTTCGTTACTCTTCTTTTATTGTTACATTAATATTGGTGGTGACATCTATTAGAAGTTTCCATAATTTATGAATACTTTTTTGCTTTGAATAGTGGCAGCACTGTAGGTATTTTTCGATTATGTTGGTAGTAAGTTGGTAGTGGCCGTTAAATCAAATCAAATATGTATTTTTTGTTTGTTTATGTTCATTTACATATATTAATTGAATATAATTTACAGTTTTATTATTGATAAACAGTTTATAATATAATAACGAAGTGATGAGGGGTTATATCTAGTAGTTTTTATTTAAGTGAGAGTGACAATAAGCAACCAATTTATGGAAAATGACTTCTTTCAGTGAAAAGATTGAGGTTAATTTAAATGTTTCTAAGTTTGTTTATAGTTTCGAATAAATGTTTAACTTATTTTAGGACTACGAAGTCCATAATCTGTTGGGAAAAGGAGGCTTTGCAACTGTTTACAAAGCATTATGTTTGAGCAATGGGGTCGAAGTTGCAATAAAAATGGTAAAAATTACTTACCTCCAACTACAACCTTTACAACATGAAATTATTACTTTTAGATTGATAAACAATTAATGGAAGCAGCAAATATGGTAAGTCGCGTTAGGCAAGAGGTTTCTATACATTCTAGACTAAAGCACCCTTCTATTTTGGAACTGTTTTGCTTTTTTGAAGATGCCAATTATGTATACTTAGTATTGGAACTTTGCCGTAATGGTGAATTGCAACAATACTTAAAGAGAAGGACTAACGAGGTAAGGCAAATTTGCAATATACCAATGTGAATCTTAATTACGATTACTTTTCAGGTTCTGTCTGAAGCTGAAACGAGTCACATAATGAGACAGGTTGTAGAAGGAATGAGGTACTTACATTCTCATAATATTCTTCATAGAGATATTTCGCTGTCAAATCTGCTTCTTACTAAGGATATGCAAGTGGTATGTTCAAACACATTGTAGGGTATCCTTTTGAATAGCTGTCATTTGATTCGAACAAAAATTTTTGGATGTTCTTTGAATAGCGGCCACTTCTGTTCGAGACGATACTGTGGGCATACGTTACTTTTAAAAGGACATGAAAAACACCCAAAGGATTTTTAGCTGAAATGCAACAGAAACTTTTTATGGGGGTTTAAAGGATCAAACTTCCGTATCCTGATTTCTACGATTAATAGTTTCTTCTTTTTAGAAAATGGCTCGACACCTCTTATTGTATATAAATGTCAATTTTTAATGCAATTAAATGTGTCTGAATGACAGCATTTTGACAGCAATCAGCTAAAAATAATTTTCCCTGTTTGATAGAGGTTGAAGGTAAGTTAGGTTTTGAGTTGAAGTTAGGTGAAATGAAGTCAAAACCAAAATATGTACCAAACCAAACCACACAACCTGTCTAAATTTAACGTTAGCGCATGCGAAATACATTACTATTCGCGATTTATTTCATAGAGATAATAATAAACATAGAGTTAACACCTATAGGGTAGGCACCCGCTATGACACGCTGTTATTGACAGCGTTACGTGCGGTAGAAAACGGAGGAACAGTATCTATCTCCGTTGTCGGGCTTGCTCATTGGATAACTTTTTACGGAATATAATAAGAGACAAATCAGATGTAACGCATGCTGTAAATGAAAAGAGATAGACACTGTTCCTTTATGCCTACTCTATGCATATTATCTCTATTATTTATTTACCTGTAGCAGTTCAACAATTCAAATTATCGAGTAATTCCGACCATTTCCGACAACCCCCCGAACAATAATAATTACCGCTGTCAAAATGCTTTTAAACTGTCATTCGGACAACGATATAATTACATTAAAAATCGACCTTTATTTGTAAATAACGACGTTAAAAAGCCCTTCTCCCAATTACCACGATACGAAAGTTTTACCCTTTCAACCTCCATAAAAAATTTGTTATTATTATTATAAGTTTCGTCTCGAGGTTACCGCTATTCAGAAGGACATCCTGTTTGGGGCAAGGTCAATCTCGACTGTTCATAAACACTTCCCCAAAAAAAATCAGATATAAACCATCACAAAATTTGTATTTAAATTTTAAATGTATACTATTCCTCCCCTGCCACATTTGTATTCCTCCTTATGAATAGAAATCTAGACAAAAATAAGAGGAAAGTATATCATCCTCTAGTTTCAATCTCCGTTGCGCACTCTCAATTGATTCGTTATAAAAAATTCGTAAATATTGATTTTGATTAAAAAGATACTGTGTTGTAAAATACGAAACGCGACTGAAGTTTCGTTTAACTACTTACACAAGAATAATACAGAAAGGAAAAAATTTAACGTTTGTTTACAATAACATTGCCGATTTGGTTCCGCGAACTCATTGAACGGCGCCGCTAGTCGCATGCATGACTCAACATATCTATCCGTTCCCCTTTCCCTATGCGTTCAGTATAAGATGGGTGGAGAAATGGCAGCGTTAATTCCGTAACGTTTCCATTGCGTTCACTCGATTCCATTCCTTATATTTTTCATACCCCGAGCCTTGTATTAATTCTTAAGGAGTAAATTCCAAAAACAAGAGATAATTGCGTACATCTGTCTGAAATCCATGAAGTTGCGAAGGAAAAACGACCTTTTACGATTATTTTTTTAAGGTTAGGTTTGAGGTTTTGGTTAAAAAGGAGTTGTTTATTTATTATTGATGTCGAACATGACCGCATTATTTTTCTTAATATTTCCTATAGCATTTTTGACCTTATCTAATACCTAATGGTTATTCTAAAAAAATTATTAATTCTAGTAATATTAACAAATGAAAAGATTTTATTATCAGAAACACATTGTCTAACAATTTAAATAAGAAAAATGACAAAAAACCGATGATTATAATACTAAATATAACCCACACAACTTTAAGTACATATAACAAAAATTCTAAAAAAAGTAAATTTTAATGTAGTTAAATAAGTTAACTGTTCATAATAAACTAATTAATATAATAGTTAAGGCTAAAGACAAAATTGAAAGGAAAAATCAAACGAATATCAAATGGGCCATAATTTATTGTAAAAACAATTACATAGGTCAGACTACACAAAAGTTATCGACGAGGGTAAAGGAACATCGATCCAATATACGTAGAGATCCAAAATACTATAATGTAATAAGTGAACACAAACTCAATTATGACCATGAGTTCGACTGGGACAATGTAAAGATTATAAAAAAAGAAAACAATTTTCGGAGAAAGGTGATAGGTAGCTGAAATGATAAATTTGAGAAATTGAAAGTTCGCACGGCACTTGGTGAAACATAATTAATAATAAACAAAAACTTCTTAAGAAGAACTTGAGAAGGAAAAGAAAACACTTGGCTAAGTTTCACAGTAGTTTATTAAAATATCTCTAACGATACCGTTTCGGCTGTTATGCCATTATCAAAGAGTAACAAATCAGCCGAAACGGTATCGTTAGAGATATTTTAATAAACTACTGTGAAACTTAGCCAAGTGTTTTCTTTTCCTTCTCAAGTTCTTCTTAAGAAATGATAAACATTAAATCTTAATTTTTTTAATGCACAAACGTACACGAACAACTTGAACGAAATATATACACTTATATTGATTGGAAGTAACATAAAATAAGTTCATCATTCTTTTAAGTCAAGCAGGCAATGGAATATCACATATTGATTGGTTTTGCTATGTTATAATTCATTATACAGTAATTGATGTTGTGTTTTAGCCTGACGATGACCGAAATTGGCTGTCGAAACGTTGCTTAATTATTCATTAAAAGTCGTTGGTTATTGGCAAGATTAAATTTTATTGATCTTACAATATTTTATTCATTCCAACAAAATTAAATTCATTAATAGAAAAATAAAATATTTAGATCTTCATAAATTGTTATGTACAATTGCCCAAAATTTCATCTTGATTAGGGATGACGGCGATTCAGAAGTATATTTCAACTGTAGTCTACATGAATGTATTTATTTTTTTTAGAAAATTGCTGATTTTGGTTTAGCTACTCAATTAACTAGGCCTGACGAGAAGCATATGACAATGTGCGGTACTCCTAATTTCATATCTCCTGAAGTGGCTTCTAGAGGTTCACACGGTTTAGAAGCAGATCTTTGGGGCCTTGGTTGTCTTTTGTATACACTTTTGGTTGGCTCTCCACCGTTTGACACACACGCAGTCAAAAGTACGTTGACGAGAGTCGTAATGGCAAATTACCAGTTACCGAGTCATCTTTCTATTGAAGCCAAAGATTTGATCAATGCACTTTTGCAGAAAAATCCTAGAGATCGATTGAGATTAGACCAAATTTTGGATCATCCTTTCCTCAAAATTCACGCGGTAAGTGACATATCTATTAATACATATTTTAATACTTAATAATAATTTCCAAAATTAAATTATGTGCACTTCAATTGAAAATGTCTCGACGTTTATAAAATTCTTAAATTCGTTTATAAAAACTGAGTCATTTGAGCTGTTTAGATGTAGATATTTCGCTTTATTTATTGGCAATAGAAATAATGTAAAGAAAAGATATTTTATAGAGGCTTTAAAATACAATTTAAGTTTTTCTGTCATTGTTTTAGACTTTCAGAGACATTTCTTCACGATCTCATGACAGTGGTATTCACACAATGTCCAGCAGAAAAGACAGTGCTTATAGTGATAGTGCCTTGCAAAAATATCAACTTCCTGTACATTGTTTCCCTAGGTATTCTAGTAGTGATTGTATTAATCCTGTAAAAGTGTGTTCGGGCCAAGATTTTAGTGCTGCCGGTTTACTATCCCAACAACTTTCGGAGCACTGTGTAATTCGCAATCAAAAAGAACCGAATTCAAACCTGTACTCTGTAGATAATAACTGTTTTCCTCAAAAAGAAAGTGAACATTGTCACGTTTCGGATATTGGTAACTCCCGGGTTACCTCGGTGTGTTGTTGTTCATTGATTTCGATACATCATCATCCTCAACAGTGCAATCAGAATGCCAACAGGTGTCTTCGGGAGAACTTTCAGTGTCCAGGAAAATCTAAAGAAGTTGTCTCCAGTAACACACATCATTCTTCGGAAAAGAAACGGTCATCATGTCCTTTAACCCCAATTTCGTCTTATCGGCTTTTACCGACGAGGCATCAAACAAAAAATGCCGTTTTAACCATCTCAGATACTGGCGAAGTGTGTGTGGAATTTATAAAGAAACGAGGTGTAATGAAGACTGACGTTGTTTGCGAAGTATGTCGAATATCTCCGGATGGTTTGAGAATTGTAATATACGAACCAGGAGATGGTAAAGGGGTACCACCTTCTGCCAAACCACCCCCTTTGCCTTTACATGGGAGTGATCAAATTTATAGTATCGAAAACTTACCCGAGAGACATTGGAAAAAATATAATTACGCCGCAAAATTCGTTGAACTTGTTAAAGCTAAAACGCCAAAAATTACTTATTACACAGACAAGGCAAAATGTTTGCTAATGGAAAGTTTGGTCGATTTCGAAGCCTGTTTTTACGAAGGTAATGGAAAATTATCTAAATTAATAGACTATAAAAATTATTAATTATTAAAATTTGTTCAATATAATGATAACAAGGGAATTAGGTGTAGACTTTTTTATATTCACTAACAGGTGGAAAAGTGACGCAGTCATCAATGGAAGGTACAGTCATAATAGATGGTAGGGGAGAATGTCTTACGCTTAGCGATACCAAAGACTGTATTGAATTATCGGGAGGTAAGGATCTGCTTTGGAATCATGCGAATCAAGCTAAAGAGCATTGCATATTGCTGGAGAAAACTTTATCCAAATTATCTGGGAGTAATTTTCCTATAATTGTGGGTCGAAGACCCAATTCATCTCCATCTATAGGTAAAGAAAACAGCATTCGAGCGAAAATGGTAGGTGTTTTTTGGTTTTTAGTTTTACTGTTTTTTTACGATTGTTTTAAATGTAAATCTTATTATAGACATAAACTTTAATTTTTTTTGAAGGACGTTACCAAATTAAAATTTTTGAGATTAACTTAAAAATTTATGTTCTGGTTTTCAATGCTGTTTTTAATACGTGGTAACAATAATAACCAACTTTGTGGTACTAAAGTTCAAAATTTAACATGAGATTTATACACATTTAAGTGAGTTTTACTTTGTGTTTCTGCGATTTCCCTGGAATTTTGCGATTTGATATTCAAAAAAAGCGGCATTCATTTTCCTGTAAAAAATATTCACAGTGATTTGTTGAGGATCACGGCCTTCCTTGCATAACCTGCTGAACAATACGAACCCTCAACATGAATTGAATTAATATAGCGCGGCATTATTTCCTTTTTCTTGTTTCTATTTAGGCTTTCTATTTTGTTTAAAAAAATAATATTTACAGCCTTCTTTTGCTGCTTCGGTAACCAATATCCAATCCAAAAAGGATTCGTCTTTGTCTTCCCGTGGGAGTGACAGTGATCGTCAAGTATCTATACCCGGCATAGGTACTGCAACGCAGTTATCAAACGGAGAAGTACGTGTACGATTTACCGATGGTTCTCAACTCTGGGTTGATGGGAAACATCATATCCGATACCAGTATCCCGATGGACGCATGTTCAATTACAGAGACTCGGACAATATTCCCCGTCACATTATGGAAAAGATGCACCATATGCCGAAAATATTAAAGCATCTTATGCCACCGATTTTACATAAAACGAGGACAATGAGGTGATAACGATGCGCCACTAATACTTTTTTTCAGGCTTTAATTTATTATTTAGATTAGTTTTTTTCGAAAATTGTTCTAGGCATTTGTACTTATGAAGTTAAAATTATAATTAGAATTAAACTGTTACAGTTTATGTATACCTACGTATTAAGAATAGAATTAAAATGTTATATACATAATGTACTTTTACAGTCGAATATCACTCAACGTGCAAAAATACATATATAGGCGTACTGCATATGAAAATATTATGTAATAAAAGATTTCTATTTATTTTTGCAAGGCTCCAATATCAATTGAATATTAGATAAGTTTTTGAAGAAGTATTGTTACTTGTTTGTAACTTTTGTATAAATTCTTTATTTTATTAAAATTCGCATTTTTAAAGTATTACAAATTATTTAATTATTATGCTGGGGTTTCCGGTGAATTTATTAAAAAAATATTCTGTTAGTTTAATAACTAAATTACAAATACAAATTTAATCTAAAAAGGTAAATTCCTGTTACGTCTAAATAATTAAGGATTACAATTCCCACACTTGGAACGCGTCCTATACAATAGGTACAACGAACCACAAGCCAATTCTACGACCAGCTTCGACCTATTGGGTCTCTTCAGGTAGAAGCAGTCAAAATACAAACTGTAAAGTTCACTTCAATAACAAGACTGACTAGAAACAACTACTCCGAGGGCTAATACCCCTACCGGCATTGAATTACACTATTGAATCTGAAGGTACATACATGTTAGACGTACATAAAATAATCTAATTTTCTAATTTTTTTTAGATTATTTTCTAATTTTTTTTTAGATTATTTTATCTACGTCTAACATGTATGTACCTTCAGATTCAATAGTGTAGTTCAATGCCGGTAGGGGTATTAGCCCTCGGAGTAGTTGTTTCTGTTGTTTCTAGTCAGTCTTGAAATACAAATTTATGTATTACTAAAAAAAAAATATTAGCCCGGAAATTAGTTTCCGTCTAACCATATAAAGTTTAAAAATAGCTACTGAAAGGCTCCTTCACAATTAACAATTGGCCCCGCAAAAAAAGGTAAATTTTAATTAACAATACCACCGTAAGTCATACAAAAATATTACTCTTTTGATAAAAGACGGCACTGTGTACAACTCCACATCTTAAACTTTTCTTAGCGTCACCCGTCATGTTCAAGGTCTTCGATTCACACCCTTCAACTTTGAAGTTTTTAAAGTTCTAGATTGACCATCCGCGAGCATAGAAGTAATTTCTTTTTATTAAAAGCGACTTAACCGTTACCATCGTGAGACAAGGCCTGCGCACTGATTACGAAACTACCTATGCTGTGTGTGAGCTGTAGGATCGTGCACAGCATAGGTGGTTACGTAACCAGCGCGCAGGCCTTGTCTCTCACGATGGTAACAACACAACCCTACGTCAAACTTTATTTAACGTATCTATTTATCGCTTTTTCTGTCTTCCTAAATATAGAACATCGATGATTTATTCTAGTTTTAAATCTTCACTTAATTGCATTATTTAAACTAAAGTATAATGGCTAAATTAGATCAAAAATAATAAAATTAAGATGATTTTTATAAGTATATTTTGGAAGTTGGCACTAATATTGTATGAAGCTACAATTCTTTTAAAATTAATCGTAATTTCCTTGTACTAGAACTATCTAAATTACAATAAAAAAATATAGCATTGTAAAAGTTTCAGTCTAACTATGTATTTACATTGTATATAATGTTTATTTACTATACTGAATTAATAAAACTATTAGACAATTTATTTCATATAAAAAAATACTTTACAAAAACAAAAAAGCAAATCACTACGTTTGTGTGTTATTATTATTCGTTACAAACACGGGAACTGATTTTACTTGAAAAGAATTTAATTTATTTTCATAACTGGGTCGTGACACCGTTTCTAGTGGAAATGTAATATCAGGAATAAAATATCTTTTTCTTAAGTCTTGCCAAGAATACTCTGGGGCATTTTGTTTTTTCACTTTTGGTATGGGTGAATTGATACTATTTACAGGTCTGCTATTTCTTGTTTGTTGGCGTAAATTTTTCGGGGGAGGCAAAAATACGTTGATACCTGAAACGTTTCCGTCGTTTGGTGTCTCTTCGATTTCAAATTTTTTATCTTTCTCATCTACAAACGTTGGAAACTTGGGTGTTGTGTTTTCGAAATTTGATGGAAAATTCACTATTGAATTCGATTTTGTTGTAGAAATAACAGGCCTTTTCCTTAAATTATTTTCTCGGCTTATTGCGTTCAGTAATGTAGGTCTGTTTATTTTGTTATTATTAATTGTATTTGTAGTTATTTCCTTCTTTTTTACAATATCTGCCGGTTTACTGAAACCTCTGGGTTTTTCTCTCCTTCCGCCGATTCCTGAGTCGTGAGTGATTAAGTTTGATTCCGTTGTTACATCTCTTGAATACTCGGTTGACCAATGGCTCGGTACAAAGTAAAGAGGTTTATCAGTACTTTGGGAACCATCTTCTTGATTTCGCTCAGTATCAATTCCAACAAGTTTGTTTAAGTTTGTTTGAGAAAGAACGCGACTGTTTCGTGAGTACAAATTGTACTCGGGTTCGCTAGGATTCGTTAACAGGTCTGGTCGTGGGGTTCTTTGCTTTTCATTGTCTTCCACGAACGGTTTATCTTTTTGACCGATTAATAGATTTGCTCTATAATCCAATTCCGATTTGCTACAATTAACCATGTACCAGTGGTCACATATTAACATTCGTTGTTGGAACAGGGTGGCGTTCGGACATGTATAACTGAATTGTCTTCCAAGACCATCACACATATGATACACCTGCAAAATTTAAAAATTTTATTTAATAAAATAAATACCTCACTAGATATTTAACGTTGTGTTTTCGGAAATTATTATAAGGAATGTGATGCTTTTAAAACTCATCCACTCTTCTATAAATCCTCACACAACAGTACGGTAAAGATAATTAAATTTTATTACAATCGTCGTAATAAAAAAAATGCTTGTTTGACTGATGAAGACCAAATTTGACGGTCGAAACGTTTCTTTCATTTTCCCGGTTTCTATTCATAGATTAAGTAATAGGTACGCAATAACTTCCACTCCGGTTCTACTTAAAGACGTCAGAATTCTTAGTAAATTATTTTAAACTTAGCTTTCACTCTTTGATTTTTCCTACTTGTAAAACCGAATTGGGTTAAGTATGTGAAAAATACATTTTTTTACCCAAACTACATTTGGTCGTTTGAAGAACTGGTACGTATATATGGGAATCTATTGTAGTAAGTCGTTATATAAGTGAAATAACACGAAATTACTTAATTGTTAACACATAAGATGCATAACACAGACACGATTTACCTGACATCCGGTATTTATATCTGCGTAATAGCCTGAGGGCCTGCCTTGACAAGAAAATTGTTGACCAGTGATTATCTGAAAAAAAAAAAACAAATTGTTTTCAAACAAATAATTAGTGGGAAGAATTGAAAGTGTTTTTTATAATAGAAATACAACTTATTGTAACTAAACCCTGAATTCTTTGATTATTTATATCATTAATAGAGATAGTTCAATATTATTCCTAGATGTACAGGGTGTTCGTTTAGTAAAGGAAAGTACAGATATTATTATTATTTTATACATTAGTAGGGCTCCACCACAATTTTAATAAAAAAATTATGACGATTGGTTTATGTTTAGGACATCATAAATAGATAATTCAAGTCGGGGGAAGTTAAAAAAAGTTGATAAGAAATATTTTTTTATTTAATTATATTCAATTTGGGGATTGTTGAGATTAAGGTCTACACTTACGATTTGATTCAAATTTTAGTATGTTATACATTGCGAGCGGAATACACCCCTTCACATAGTTTTTCCACTTTGAATATTAAAATTTGTAACAACATACGTATAATCTATTTTCTGAAAATAGAGAGCTTTGAGCGGGAGACAGAGGGTGGAGGTTGTGTTGGGAGTGAGATAAATGTTATTCCTATTCATCTCAATACCCCACTCACAACACCACCTCCACCCCCTGTCTCTGTGGAAAAAATATGAGAAGGGGTGCATATATATAGGGTGAGTTATTAAGGCCGAATCGGGGGTGGTCGGTGGTTCAGTGGTTAAGTGTGTTGGCTCGCAACCGAAAGGACACGAGTTCGAACCCTAGCTAAGCAGAAAAAAAAAATTACCGACCATTTCTCATAGCGAAGATAGTTCAGTCATAAATATACCCATATTTGAAACAACAAAAAGGCGAAGATCCTAAAAAAGGCCGAATCGGTCTGTACCATGCGTATCTTCAAAATAAAAGGAAATATTTCAAACAAAAGTTGCCCAGAATTGAGTACGGAATGGAGTAAAAATATTTTCAAATATGACGGACTTCTGGTTATACCGAAAATGTACCTTAATTTCCTTTTTTTTTTTATGGAAATAGACGCTCTTTGTTAGGCCTTATCGCAAAATTCGTTCCTAATTGGCACCAATCTATAATCTACCTACCTGACAAAATTCAGATTCATAGGTCAAGTAGTTTTCTAGATGTCGTGTTTCTTTAAAAAGGGATGAGTGAGTGAGTAAGTGACCTTTTGCTTTTATTGTATTAATTAATGCGTATTTGTACATTGATGAAGTCTAACGATAAATAATTTAAAAATTGTAACCATCAAGTGCAACAATTATTACCTTAAATACGCCTTTGGATAATAGCTTATATTCTTCTAATATAAAAAAAATAAAAAAGTTTCCGAGGTACCGAAGTTTGCCTTTGTAGGAAAGTTCTTTGACCTTAATTATTATTTGGGCTAAACATATGTTAAGGACTGAGAGAAACCAAAGAGAATCTGTGAAAGAGGGCTGTTATAGTAAGAACAGTGGTGAAGTGGCAGCCAACGTGTAAGGAAGGGTAAGGTGCCGCGCCGTAGTGGCGGCGGTCACTCGGATATACGAGTGGTGTCTGCAAAGGGCAGATAATATTTGATAATATTGAGAAGTTGGTTATTGTGCACATATTATGTAATTGAAGTGTTGCTATTGTTATTGTTATTGTTGAGTTATAAGGCCTTGTGAGTACACGTATAAGGTGGACGATCGACGGGTCGGACGCACCTTTAATAGGTGGATTGTAAAACCTGAAAGGGTCAGGTAGTCCATTGCAGATCTAGCTAGATATACCTGGAGTGGCAGTGCACCTGCGGGTGACGTGTGTACATGTGTTGAGTGAAGGAAGTCCACTCCTTGACCTGCCGTATACAGCAGTGGTCCGAGTGTCGGTAAAGCTGCGGTGATATCGACATAAGGGCGTCCAGTAGAGGGATAAATCTCTACACATAGCTTCTGAATGTGAGTGATAAGATAAGCATTAGAAGCGGTCTGTGCATTAGGCCAATGCACAGAATGCCTGGCTATTTAGCTGGGGCCTAGGTGTGGCAAACACCTACTGTTGCAGGTATTTTGTGATCACCATCAGGGATGCTTCGCCAGGTACGAGTACATCACCGAGTTCGACTACGTTGGCGTTGGGACGTCGCAAGGGCGGCCCCATGTGGGGCGTCGGCCCGCGTAAGTGTTTAAACTGCTCATTGCATTGTATTTGTTCTAATTGAGGGTTCTTATCTCTTTCCTTACATGTTGTTTACATTCATTACCGCGTGCCACTTCGTAAGATGTAACTCACGAGGGGAACCTACTGGATACTAAGTAAAGCTGTAGGAGGAAATGGTCGTGAGGCTATTTATTATAATTAATTGATGATGAGTATTTAAAATATACTTATACAGATGTGTATACTGCTCATAATATAAAAGTAATGATTATTATTATTATCATTTATCAATCCGGCTCCTACAGAATTTGTCAGGAGTGGGATCTGTCCCCAAAAATTACAGTGGTTCCCCGTAAGTTACAGATGTTGGGTTATTATGATTATTTTGAATCGCATTTTAAGATTAGAAATATTATACGAAGTTATAATTAGTCATACAATGTTAGAGACCCTTAACATAAGTTTCTCTCAGAATTGGGTTCGAAAATACCGAGACTGAACTTGTAATAAATTAGACTTAAAGTGTTTTGCTATTAGCTACAGATATCAGATTTCATAGGCCTACCCACTTGAGTGAACCGAGTATGCAAAACAGAACACATGCCGAACCCTTCGAGGGTAACATTATTTCAAATACAAGGAATTCAAATTACTAATTTATGTTGAGATTAGGAAAAACAGAACTTTTAGCTATACTATATGAGGCGTTTCCTTATCGTTACTTTAAATTATCACTTTACTCACATGAGAACTACATCAGAATATAACCACTAAGCTCTTAATCCCTATCGACCGGATTAAGAGGGTTGATTTAATGATTTAAAAATCACACATTTCATTCGAGTAGGTATACAGCGTAAAAAAAAAAAAGTACCATGTAACATTTTGTAAAAATTACACGTCTGTTTCTAAAATATAATCTCGTGTGAAAAATCAATTAGGACTGAAAATTAGTTGTCCCATTTTTTTGTGCTTTTGGGAATGTAAGGGCACAATATATGTGAATGTGTGTGTGTTCCCACCACATGGAACACTCAAAATCATGAAATTATCACGAAGTGTGAAACAGTTCATTTTTGGAGTTCGTTGAGTAAGAAGCAGTAAAAAGTAAATTGTGAAAATGAGTTTTCGAAGAGTTAGACAACTTTCTACATCTTCTGAAGATGAAAGTGTTGAAATTAACCACCCTGTTGCGCCAATTCAAAGCATTGAATTACCGATGAGTACAAGTGAACAGCTGAGACAATTAACCAAAATAGTGGGTCAATTAACTGACCATGTATCGAACGCATCATCGACTGCTACATCCGTTATCTCGAATAGAGAAGGGACCAGTAGTGGATTTCGGGATGATGTTATTCCATTATTTAATCCTGAAAATGCCAATCATTCTACTTCGCGATGGATTCAAAAAGTAGATGAATTAAGGGAAATATTTAATTGGTCCGAACGTGCAACAATAATGCAAGCTATTTCCAAATTATCTGGCCTTGCATTACAATGGTATGAGTCGTTGCCTACCGTGAAACACTCCTGGGAAGAATGGAAAACAATTTTATTGAGGGCTTTTCCTACTCGTGAGGATTATAATACAGTATTATGGCAGATGATGACCAGAAGGAAACTACCGGACGAAACTTATTTAAAATATTATTATGGAAAACTGGCATTATTACAAAAATTAAGAATAACTGGTGCAGATGCAGTGTCGTGCATAATTGGCGGTTTAAGTGATAGTGTATTAGAAGCTACTGCTAGGGCAGGAGATTACGAGACTCCTGAAGATTTACTCAATCTTCTTAAAACATGTAAAGAAGTGAGAACAGAAAGAGAATCGTCAAATAGATTTATAAAAACAAATAAATTTAAGAAACGAAACTCGTATTTTAAAAAGAGAAGTGAATTCCAGTGCTACATATGCAAGAAAACGGGACATACCGCTAAAAATTGTCGTCGTAATAATAATGGTTGTTTTATATGCCGGAAAAGTGACCATAGAGCTTTTCAGTGTCCTGAAAAGAACACGGGAAATAAAGTGCAAACAAAAAAGGTGTTGTGACTAAAAGACGAACAATTAAATGCCAAATATTATAAGGACGCTTGGATTAACGCAAAACATACAAAAAGTTACGTAGATTTAGGAAGTGCGTGTAATATTATTAGAAGAGATGTCGCAAACGAATTAAATTTAAAAATTAACCCTGACAATATTGTTACCTTGAGAGGTTACGGAGATGGTTTCCTTCAAACGCTAGGAATCGTGAACTTTTTATTAAAAATTGATGAAGTGGAGAAAGAAACATTTGCACATGTTATAAATGAGTGTCATCAATCAATTCCCTTAATTATAGGACAATCTTTTACGGAAGAGCCAGATATTTTAATAGTTAAAGATAAGAATAGTTTAAGTGTGTTTCAAGAACAAAAGAAAGATAAACAAAAAGCGGGAAAACAGACTAAAATTCCGTTGTGGGTTAAAAATGCGACAGTTTTACCTCCTAATCACATTGGTGTAATACGTGTATATAGTAAAAATATAAGTGACCAAGATTTGTACATAGAAAGTAGTTTAAGAAGTGAACCTGGAAAGGAACATTTAATACCGAGTGTGATCCTACGCACGAATAAATCTTGTGAAGCAGCGATCCCAGTAATTAATTTATCGGACAGTGATTTAGAAATTGGCACTGACAATCCAATTGTTAGATCATGGGCGTGTGTACCATACGAACAGGAAAATGTACTACCTGTGTTACACACCGAACAAGCCGTTAAGTACAAACCCTTGCCAGAATCCGAGATTAAAATTGGTTTAGATGATCCTGTTACGCGTAAACGCTTAACTAAAATTATTAATAAATACCGTGAGTGTTTTGCCATCGATAACTCTGAATTAGGTTTAGCTAAATCTACGGAAGTGCAAATTAAATTAGAAAGTGATAAACCTTTTATGTACCGACCGTACCGAATGAGTGCCGCGGAAAAAGAAAAGGTGAACGATATTGTAAGTGACCTTTTGCAGTGGAATGTAATTCGCAATTCGCAATCTAATTATTCATCCCCAGTGCTTTTAGTGCGTAAGAAAAACGGTGAATATCGTATGTGCGTGGATTTTCGCAAACTAAATTCGATGACTGTAAAAGAGCGTTATCCACTACCAAGAATCGACGACCAAATTGACATGCTACAAGGTGCCAAATATTTTACAACACTTGACTTGGCCTCAGGTTACCATCAAATCCCTGTTGCGGAATCTTCAAAACGTTTCACATCTTTCGTCACACCTACAGGTCAGTACGAATATAATCGTCTCCCATTTGGACTTTGTAATGCCCCCAGTGTTTTTCAAAGACTAATGAACAAACTTTTATTACCATTTAGAGGTATTGCCGGAGTGTACTTAGACGATATAATTATAGTTTCTAAAACATTAGATGAACATTTTGTAAATATAGAAAAAGTTCTTAAAGTAATTAAAAATGAAGGTTTAACTCTTAATCATAAGAAATGTATGTTTATATCTACACGTGTAAGTTATTTAGGTTTCGAAATTTCTCAAGAAGGTGTAAGACCGGGAGCTGATAAAATAGTAGCCGTGCAAAATTTTCCCCGCCCCACTACACCGCATCAGATCAGACAATTTATAGGTTTAGTTAGTTATTTTAGACAATTTGTTTTTAAATTTGCCGAAATCGCCAAACCGCTTACCAAATTAACACATAAAAATGTACAGTGGAATTGGGGAAGTTTAGAAGAAAATGCTTTCCAAACTTTAAAGCAAAATTTAATTAAACGACCAATATTAGGTATTTTCGATCCAAAAGCGAAAACTGAAGTGCATTGCGATGCAAGTAAAGACGGGCTTGCGGGAATTCTCTTACAAGAATTAGATGGAAAGAAACATCCTATTGCGTATTATAGTCGTCAAACAAATCAGGCCGAATCTAAATATCACTCATACGAGTTAGAAACATTAGCTGTAGTAGAGACACTAAGAAAATTTCGTGTTTATTTATTAGGAATAGAATTTAAAGTACTTACTGATTGTGTCGCTATTAAAGCGTGTCAAACAAAAAAAGATTTGATCCCCCGAATAGCCAGATGGTGGCTCTTGTTATCTGAATATAATTTTACAATAGAATACAAACCAGGAAAGAACATGAATCATGTCGATAGTTTAAGTCGAAATCCTCAGACGTCACATTTAGATACTTCGTTAGATATTTTACATATAGAACCAGCTGATTGGGTACTTTCTGCTCAGTTTACAGACGAAAAATTAAAATTAATTCATCAAATTTTAAGTAAATCTCCAGATAGTAAATATGAAAAGGATGTATACAAAAACTATGCATTAAGAAACGGACGAATATACAGAATAACTGTTAGAGGAATACAGTGGGTAGTTCCGAAAGGAATGAGACACAGGATTGTACAAAAGATTCATGACGATATGGGACATTTCGGAGTAGAAAAGACATTAGATCTTTTATGTAATGATTATTGGTTTCCGCGAATGCGAAATTATGTAGAACGATACATAAGCTGTTGTATTCCCTGTATATATTCAAAATCGATTTCCGGAAAGAAACCTGGTATGTTACACCCGATCGAAAAAGTTGCAATTCCATTTCACACCATTCACGCCGACCATTTAGGGCCGTTTGAGAAAACTTCACAAAGAAACGAACATTTATTAGTAATAATAGACTCATTCACTAAATTTACAATTTTAAAAGCTGTCAAGTCAACGAAATCAAAATATGTAATTAAAATATTAGAAGACGTCTTCACTACATTTGGAACACCGACAAGAATTATCACTGATAGAGGAACTGCTTTTACTTCAAAATTATTCAAAAATTTCTGTATACAATGTAACGTAAAATTAATTTTAAACGCAGTTGCAACCCCTCGAGCAAACGGTCAAGTAGAACGAACAAATAGAACGATATTAACGAGTTTAATTGCTACATGTCAAAGTGAAGACTGGGACAAACAATTACCCAAACTACAATTTTCATTAAATAACACAATCCATAGAGTTACAAAGAAAACCCCAAGTGAAATTTTATTAGGCTATAGACCCAAAAATCTAGATTCATCATTATTAATAAACGAAGTACAAATAGAATCAGAAGTTCAAAGAGACATTAAACAGTTAAGAGATGAAGTATCTAAAAGAATTAAAATAGATCAGGAGAAAAATAAACAATTATTTGACAAAAAGCGAAAGAAACCACCAAAATACAAAGTATCAGATCTAGTTGTAGTAGCTAGGAATTATGCAGGTGACGGTATAAGTCGCAAGTTGAGACCGCGATATTTTGGTCCTGTTACCATCACAAAAGTATTGAATAATGACAGATACTTAGTAGAGGATTTACATGGCTCAATCAGGAGTTCACGTGCTAAATATAAGAATGTTATAGCAGTAGATAGGTTAAAACGTTGGGTACCATCAGGTGGAATTTCAGAGAGCACCAATACAGATAGTGGTAGTGATGGCGTACCTTGTAACGATGTAGACTCGGGATAAGATATCTAATAAGTGATTAGAAATAATAATTGATCTTGTATTCTTTCTTCGTTAATTTGAGGGCATGTTGTGTTTTGTTTTGTATATAAAATTAATAAATTAGAGTGAAAGGTTCAATGAGTATTATTCTTGGTGGTCCAAGACTTTTCAGGTTGGCCGAACTGTAGGAAAGTTCTTTGACCTTAATTATTATTTGGGCTAAACATATGTTAAGGACTGAGAGAAACCAAAGAGAATCTGTGAAAGAGGGCTGTTATAGTAAGAACAGTGGTGAAGTGGCAGCCAACGTGTAAGGAAGGGTAAGGTGCCGCGCCGTAGTGGCGGCGGTCACTCGGATATACGAGTGGTGTCTGCAAAGGGCAGATAATATTTGATAATATTGAGAAGTTGGTTATTGTGCACATATTATGTAATTGAAGTGTTGCTATTGTTATTGTTATTGTTGAGTTATAAGGCCTTGTGAGTACACGTATAAGGTGGACGATCGACGGGTCGGACGCACCTTTAATAGGTGGATTGTAAAACCTGAAAGGGTCAGGTAGTCCATTGCAGATCTAGCTAGATATACCTGGAGTGGCAGTGCACCTGCGGGTGACGTGTGTACATGTGTTGAGTGAAGGAAGTCCACTCCTTGACCTGCCGTATACAGCAGTGGTCCGAGTGTCGGTAAAGCTGCGGTGATATCGACATAAGGGCGTCCAGTAGAGGGATAAATCTCTACACATAGCTTCTGAATGTGAGTGATAAGATAAGCATTAGAAGCGGTCTGTGCATTAGGCCAATGCACAGAATGCCTGGCTATTTAGCTGGGGCCTAGGTGTGGCAAACACCTACTGTTGCAGGTATTTTGTGATCACCATCAGGGATGCTTCGCCAGGTACGAGTACATCACCGAGTTCGACTACGTTGGCGTTGGGACGTCGCAAGGGCGGCCCCATGTGGGGCGTCGGCCCGCGTAAGTGTTTAAACTGCTCATTGCATTGTATTTGTTCTAATTGAGGGTTCTTATCTCTTTCCTTACATGTTGTTTACATTCATTACCGCGTGCCACTTCGTAAGATGTAACTCACGAGGGGAACCTACTGGATACTAAGTAAAGCTGTAGGAGGAAATGGTCGTGAGGCTATTTATTATAATTAATTGATGATGAGTATTTAAAATATACTTATACAGATGTGTATACTGCTCATAATATAAAAGTAATGATTATTATTATTATCATTTATCAATCCGGCTCCTACACCTTTAAAATTGTAGTGTGTAGAGCATATTTTTTTATTTACTATGGATTTCTTACGTTCTACCTTGGTTCTACCAACCAACCAACAGAAATTAAAAAAGAGTGCTCAAGTAGGTAATACCTAAACAAGACTGACTAGAAACAAGAGAAACAACTACTCCGAGGGCTAATACCCCTACACTATTGAATCTGAAGGTACATACATGTTAGACGTAGATAAAATAATCTAAAAAGACAGGTAAATTCCTGTTACATCTAAATATTTAAGGATTACAAATCCCACATTTGGAACGCGTTCTATACAATATACACAACGAACCATAAGCCATATCCTTTGCAGTTTGTGTTTTGCCAGCGCCTACCTGATGAGACCCAATAGGTCGAAACCGGTTGTAGGATATGGCTTATGGTTCGTTGTGCCTATTGTATTGGACGCGTTCCAAATGTGGGATTTGTAATCCTTAAATATTTAGACGTTACAGGAATTTACCTGTCTTTTTAGATTATAATACCTAAACGTTTCGTTATACTTTTGAATTACCCACTATTTGTATTTTTTTAGTAAATCCATATAGGTATATATTGATTAATGTATTAATTAAAGATAATTTAACGCACCTTCTTAAGCATGTATGTATATAGTTTGATTAATTGGTATAGTAAATTAAGAAATATAGAAAGTAATCTATTAGAAACTCAATATTTGTTTTTATTCTGCTATAATAACTTCACTTTGATTGATATCCTTTCTCGTTGTATTCAATAGTATTATTTATGGTTGAATGAAATAAGCGGTAACTTCGAAAAGTGATTAAAAATTGCTAGTTGATTTATTCGCATGAATTACTTAGGTACGTTTCTTCTGACGAATATAATCAATAAAAATCAACTTGAGTAATAATAAAAGCACGGCCAATTTACAAATAAGATCGACAAATCATTGACACGCATGTGACCTACACGTTCAACATGATTTATCAATTGTAATTTGTTGATTTTACTTTAATTCCATAGACGCGGCAAGAAAACATTAACGAACAATGAATAACAAGGGATAGATTTCAAAAAATATTTTTATTTGTTGTTAAACTTTTGATGAGAAGAGTTTGTTGTGTTAATTTTTAACACTGTAATATTAATTGTTACTATAATTTATTCAGAGTAAAATTTTTGCAAAATACATCTTGACTTCGAAGCTTACGTATTAAAATCGGTGTAATTTTTTACCTGTAAAATATAGAGCGATGATGTTCCAGCTTTATTTATTTATTTTTTATGTCACGATCTTCGCTGTATAAGAGCCGTCAAAAAAGGCATTTCCTAAAACTAAGAAACTCTTAATAATTCAACTGTCAGAGTCCATTACCAAAAATTTTTGGTTGAAAATGGCCCTAATATTTCCGCTCCCAAAGATGCACTTGTGTTCCCAGTTTATACAAAGTGCCACAGATGACAAGAGAGCGCCATCTGTGGCAACCACTATGAAATATAATAATTTTTCAATTAAGGAGATTCCTTGTTGAACCGACATTCGTATAGCTCGACTTGTGTGATGGGGATTGATCGGTATACTCTCGGAACTTCCTACGGCACGCTGATGAGAGCCAACAAGCTCGAAATCGCGATCGGTGTCTTATGGTTTCTGACCATAACTTTCTTACCGTAGTTTTTATCGTAATTGATTCCAAATTGAATAGAAACAATAAAAGGATACCATACAGTTATTGTCTTGTTATGTCTTTAGGTCTTGAACATTCTATTGACAACTTTATATTTATACTCCGTATACAGCACAGAAGTAGTACATTTTGTACAAACTTATTTACATTATAAAAGTTTTTTACATATCGCTTTTAAATATTCATCAGTTATTTCTAATATCTCCTCTCCTATATTCGACATCAAAAGAACATATAGAGTTACATATCATCTTCATCCTTGATATTTGTAAGACAAGTATAACCTCGACATTTCTTGCACTTTATCATTAAAAGAGAGGATCTACATCCAGTTTTTCTTCTGCTCACACCCACAAATATATAAAAATGACGGAACTGTTATGAAAGAATATTTTTACATCAATCAGACGAGTATCGAGTAAAACTTCCGTTACTTGAATTACTACCAATATTATCATAATATGATCATAAATTGATTAATATATTAGTAAGCACTAAAGCTACACTTCAATGTGGCAAAATTTACAGACAATTTTACATGTATGTACTTAAATTATTCATACAATGCATTATATTTTCGACACTTTTTATAAGATAATTTGCATCAAGTCGGTTGATTAATTATTCACACCTAACTAGTATTGGCAGTCAGTAATAAGGGGCCCGAGGTCGTCTCCAATTCTATTTATTGGAAAAGAAAATGACTTAATGGTGATAAATTTTATTAAGCCTTCTTGTAACTATTTTTTCGCCAAACTTCAGCTTCCTCTTATAGATTTGAATTTGGTATTAGAATAGTTTTGTTTAAGACTAGCAATGGACTAGAAAAAACAGAGAAGCATTAGATAAAAGCCTTTCTTTTAAAAAGCTGCTTCACTAGTTTTTGCGTGGATTGAAAAAGAACGTCGTAGGGACTGGGCGGGTCAGATGGGAAGCAAAAGATTTCATTTTCCAAAACTAAAGGCAGGGACTGAAATACTGAAAAGATCTAATTCGCATCCCTAACAGGAGAAAATGTAGAACTCTGGTAGGTACCCTAGCCGGTAGTGGAGAACTACAATACTATAGGAACAAACTAGGACTGTTAATCCTTTCTGTCGTTTCTGTGAAGATGAAGTGGAGAGAGCTGTCCATACCTCCGACCATCAACATCGAGAATAGATAGACCAGACGGTTTATGCGTAACGTCAATGATAATGGTCAATATAAAGAACCCTTTAAGTTTAAGGGTTAAAAGGGATTAAAGGAGCAGTCCAGCGAGTACAGAGGCGCTAGTTCCGGGGTACTGGTAACCCACGGTTTTATTTCCGGAAGTCACTTCGCTGGCAGCCGTTCAAGGTGTCGGATCGGGCGCTTATGCCTACCATAGTCTTTTGGGCAGATATCTGTTTACTCGTAAAATTGAGATATCCCGCAACCGATCCCACTCTAAGTGGGTAAAGGCACCTCAGTAGAACGGTGTGGTAGACCTTCACGATAGTGGCCTCGACCGTCACTCAACAAAGGTGGCTGGGGTAGCGCAGCCGACATTAGAGCTAAGGGAGAGAGCCTCTCCGTCGGGTAAACGGGCGGGCAGCCGCTTAAGGTGTCGTGGAGGATTGCGCGGTCGGCACTAGTATCCGAAGCGAGTCCACGTTGGAATGGCGCTGGGGCCGATGTACTAGTCAACTACGACCTTATTCCTGGATTACTCCCGATGGCAGCCCTTTGTGGTGTCGGAGCAGGCGCGTATTTTATATCATAGTATCCGAAGCTAGTCCCGCAGGCAGAAAACACGCCGTTTACTCATAAAGCTGAGATATCCCGCAACGGATCCCTTTTCAAGTGTAGAGATGTGTGGTAGAGGATCCACGAAAAAAGGCCTGGGCCGTCACTGATTACAGTTGGCTAAGGTAGCTTAGCCGACATGAGTTCCAGTGGCTGACCAGTTCCCAAGAGTACAAGTAATTTTAACTGGGAGGAATGGCAGTGGCTATATGTAAATTTAGGTCCGCCCGCACCAGAGCGTTCCGGTGGTCTTGCAACCATTCGGGAGTAACTGGTAGTGGTTGATCTCGGTCTTCCATGCGTTCATTGGGCGTATCCCAATTTAAGCCGAAAAGGCAGATATCACCACATTAAACTAAATAACCGGACTCAGGGTGACACGGCGATGTGTTACAGTTGAGCAATTATCTACAAAAAAGATCCATTCACTATTTTTGTATCTTTCACGGTTTTGCACAAATACTGTATAAGGATCCATTATAAAAAACAATTTGAAGAATAAATAAAGCCATGTATCAGGCTTTTTACATCGAAGTTGTCTGACATTCGTTTTTTTAGGTGGTAATGCTTCGACGCTCTTCTTCTGGACAGGATTGTAAGTGGTTGGCTATCTTATAGGAGGAAAGCCTTATTCATGTATCGACGTATGTGAGGAAGTCCGAATCTAATAATAATAGTAAATTCAATAAAAATTTTAAGTTGATTTATTATCACATGCGAATTTCTTAAGAATAAGAAGCTTTTTAAGTTAAAAACTTTAATTCTTTTAAAGGGCAGGAAGAAATGTTCGTCGCAATGCACGTATTGAATTTTCACGGGTTTCGGTCAAATCTCTTGTTTTATTCAGTTCTAGGGTATTTTTCAGTACTTCCTGAGGCAAAAGTAAGAAAATCGTAGACCCAAATTTGTTAGGTTCTATCTCTCGGTCTATGTCGATGCATAAACTTTTAATCATCACACATTAATTGTAATTATTTAAATTGTGGTTAATATTTCATATAGTAAGGGGTAGTTGATATTACTTCCAAGTATCCATCATTATCGTAGGTCGGTTTTAAGGACAGGTTCGTACTTGTTTACAGAAAAACCATGAAACTTCTTAAACAGATCTCCTAAAAGCAACAACCTCCTTTCTATTTTTTAATGCGACTAATGCAGCACCCTCTATAATATTATAAATAAAAAGTGGTCAACAAAAGTTCGAGGGTTTTTTTTAATTTTCTATGGTATATCACATTCTCCATCACCATGTTACAATAAAAATTCATTTGATTTGAACAAACCAAACTTAATAAAGTGTTTATATCACCGTTTTAAATTAACTGCTTTACAATCGTCAAATGGTTACAATGTCTTTAAACTTCATTAACTTTTACTTTCCAATCATTCTTGCAATATGTAGTAATTTCAACGATGCAGAGGTGCATCGCGAGCGTTAGACATGCTCAAGACGGTTTGTTTTGTTAAGTCATTAAATCCTTTTACATCTTTCTCGAGTTATTGCCATTTCAATCGTTACCTTTTATGTCAAATGTGTGCCGAATAATTTCTACACTCTGATTATACATGTGTTACGTGACGTTCACTGTATTTTAACCCTTGTTAAAACATATTCTCATCGACTAAAAACAGTCTGTGATATAACATCATAAATTAAATGAAAGGTACTTGAATTTATAATTACCGCTAGTTAGTCCAAGAGGTAGGTTATAAATAAATAGTTGAAATTACCTTGTAAGATTGATGAAGATTAATTTTTAGTTAATCAATGAAATATTTCATGTGTTTTAGAAGAAATAAGTAAGAATGTGGTACGTCGTGTCGCATTTACAAATTATAACAAGTGTGTATGTCAGCTCCGACACGTGATTGGAGTTGACTCCTTGAGAAGGTCTGTTTTTTTTTTTTAAGTCGAAACGTCGATAGTCAGTATTAATATTTATTTATGATAGTTTTTATATAATTAGAAAATTAAAATGTCTTATCAAATAAATCAAATTATAATTAATTAAAATAAAATTCTAATAATAAACAGACAAAGTAAATTATTTTAAAGTTTTATTAGTAAGTATTCTGAAGCTATAAGATTGTTCACGCACTCGCTCTAGTCACCAGACAGAGACAAACGCATATACGTTTACAATTGATTGATTGATTTGTTCGTCCTAAACGTGCCAGCTGTATATTAAGTATGTACATGGTATACAAGTTTTGATGTTTTTTTTTGGATGAAGATAAATTTCAAATTCACTTTTTCAAACAAAACGAAATGAAAAATCTTTTATTACGTCTTACGTTATTTCCATGGCTCTACAAAGGAATCAAAAATGTTTCGTTTATCTAGTTATACAAAAATAATACAGAAAGAAAAAAATTTTGGCGTTTATTTATAATAACATTACCGATATGGTTCCGCGAACTCACTGAACGGCGCGCCGATAGTCGCATGACTTAACATACATATCCGCTTCCCTTTACCTATGCGTCCAGTATAAGATGAGTGGAGAAGGCATATCTATGGAAGTGGCAGCGCTAGTTCCGTAACGCTTACTTCCGTTGCGTTGACTCGATTTTACTTTCCAGATTTTTCGTATCCCGGGCCTTAAATTGGTTCTTAAGCAGTACACTCCAAAAATGTCGAGTCGCATTCGCAAAAGACTTTCACATGAGGCAGTAGAATTTAGTTTCAAGCGGTTTAAAAAAATTGGTATGCGGTGTTGCCGTTGTCCATCTGTCTTCATAGATAATGACCAACTTTATTTTTTTTTTGGCATTGTTACATTGAAGGCGAAGGAAGAAAAATTGTTCGTTGTAAGATTTTTTTATATTAGTAATATACTTCTTTGAGACAACATAAAAGCATATTTTTTTTCTAAAAGCTGCACACCTCTTCTAATGACTTGTCTCTAGGACTGCCACCTTTAAAAAAAGCAGACTCGGTGCTGTTGGAATTTAGTTTTAAAATGAAATACTGTCAAATTTTTTAACCGAGACTTAACGACTAGATGTGCACCAGCAAACCCCGTCCTAAGAAGGAAGGCACTCTCGCTAGTTCCTTCAAGTACGCCTATGAAATATGCAGGTATCGGCGTATAGATAGGGAAGTTGCACGTGATTGGCTGTCGGTTAAATAATACAGCCCTTCGGTCTTCCTACATCTGACCGAATTCAAGTCTCGGTTGAAAAATTTCACTTATTTTGTTAAGTATGAATTATTTATTTGTTATTCTTTTTACATGTAAATAGTCTAGCTAGTGTTAGGCCGACCAGCTAGACAATTAAAATTATATTTTTTTATTCTGGAGGAAAATAATTTATAAGATTCCATACATTTTGACTGCATGCGATAACATTGTGATGAATCGAAAATGCCTTTAAAGTATGCTAGCAATGAGGGATGTTATGGATATGGATATAATACGTACGTATGATTAATATTATAACTATTTCAGATACGGTTACGGATGTGAAAATATTTTGGGTAGTTTCAGTTAGGGATATTTGATTTTTAAGAAACTGTGAAAGGAAAATACAAATAGGTGGTTATTAGACTTTATTTCTGAGTTATAATTTGGTACTACAATCACGGAAAAAACTATTAGCCTTATAAATCTGTCATTTAGACTCCGTCTCTATCCGAAATTAACTTATTTTTAATTTAGGATTTCTAGCAATCACATAATACTTTGTGTTTCACTGAAACTTGTCATGGACGGATAGATGGTGAATCCCCAACACAATAGTAATACTTATTGTGAAACAAACAACAGTAAACCAGTAAAAAGTTGGTGAAACATCCCATTGATTTTTTATTTAAGAATGAAACACGATCACAATAGTTACAAAATTTTTATTTAATAAATCCACAATAATTATTTCGCCATACAATGGCTTCTTCAGGTGGAAGAATACATGTATTCTGTATTGTGGATTTATTAAATAAAAATTTTGTAACTATTGTGATCGTGTTTCATTCTTAAAAATGGAGTTACAACAAGTAAAAGCCTCATCGAGTTTTTATTTGTTCAGCATTGATTATCGAGAGTGTTATTGATTCGTTTACGTATATTTTTTTACAATTGAAATTATTTTATGGAGTCGTAAAAGGTTTCCGTTCTGTGCAATGGATACTTAGATAGGTAGATAATAGAAAATCTGCGTAAGTGTAGGTAAGTTTCTTTGTTGGGTAACGTCTGTTACGTTTATTGCAATTTTTTGTGCCGCGGTAGCTTAAATTACCACACAAATACACTCCCACATAGCAAAGATGTTTAAGTAGGCGATGACAATGATAAATAATGTAATATTTCATAGTGTTGTCGTTAATTATAAATGTGCATTCGTTACTGATCACGTCATACATGTTAAAATGCTTTTACGATATAGTAAAAGTTGAAAGTTTTGTGCCGGCACGGCATGCAAATTCACTTTGCATATTTGCATTTGAGCGATCGCAAATTCTATACAAATAGATAGCGCAATTTCTTATATTGGGTACTTATAAAAAATTGTTACGAAACATTTTTATTATAATCAATAATATGTATGTATTTGCTCTCTTGTTGGAGCAAATCCAATGAAAAACAGTTTTCCCAGTCTGATCAATTTTTTAAGAAGGTCCAGTATGTTGCAGATTTTGTGCAAATGATTTAGGCATGACCTAGAACGTAATAATGTTTCAACTTTTTCGAGAATTATTTAGAATATTCGGGAATATTGCGTTGCGAGCGAAAGTCGCGGGCCATCGATATCGGCGGCGGCGCCCTTAGACCGCTTCGCGGAACGTCGCGCCTGCAGGGCAAATACGCGTTATCGGAGCCAAAATCAAAAGCAGACATTTCATGAAACAAAAAAATGCCCTGGATTTAACGAGAAGTTTCTGGAATGTTCGAGAGACAAAAGGGGACAATATAAATACAGACAGAATGCGTCTGCGGTTTAGTTAAGTTTATAGTGCGATTCTATGGAAGCGAACAAAGCGAAAGTAATACAGTGTGAAATAAACATCCGAGCAATATAAATAATAGTGTAAGACAAATAATTGTCTTATAAATAGTGTTATAAGCTATCGATTTGTGTCCTGTAAATATAGTGTTATACTTTACTCGTTAATTTAGACTGTTTACGTGAAAAAAATAATTTAAACTAGAAAATTCGTTACAATTGCAAAATATTTCAGAGGGTTAGAAAATACTGTATAACATTCTTGGACAATCTATATTCTAGCATATTCAAGAGTACCTAAGATCTGAGCCAATTTTTTATACGCAGCGTATTGCGATTAGCTGTTTTTCTGCGTGTTGCCATTTGTATTGATCACTTGTTCCGTTTAGTGAAAGAAGAAGAGAAAACAATAATAAGAAGAGTTTATGGATCTTATTTGATATTTTGTACTACAATACCATCAATGCGACAAATTTTTAAATGAACACTTAAAAACATTTGTGAAACAACATATTCTTAACATTGAGCTGCACACTAAAAGAATATCTATCACTCAAAAACAAAAAATAGCTTCAATTAAATAAATTAAGCGAATGTTTTTTAGATATAAAAATTGGCAGTCATCAGGACTGCTGATAGAAGTGAAAACTAAAGACTATAAAATAATAATGATTTTCAATTAAATATATGAATTTAATTTTGTTGGTATGAATAAAATGTAAATATAGATGCGTACATTAAAAATATTAGAAAATAAATGCTTTTGTTATTAATTTGTATAACTATTAAAGTTTTTATTTATAATTGATAGGTACGCTAAAATTAAACGATGAAAATAATAATAAAATAAATATTACTTAAATAATCAGGGTATGGGCACTTCGATTAGACTGCGTATATTGTTTATTTTAACTGGTAATTCCCCTATAGTTTGCAATGTATTCGTGTACACGTGTGCATAGACCTCTACGCGAGAATGTGTGTGCGCACCAGTCTAGCGGCCAGCTGGTAACGCGAATTTGCATTTTTATCCTCTACCGAAAATCGCATAACGCGCCTAAAGAAGTTTTCAGTTCAAAAATTTGATCAGTCATTCGTAGAAGATGTGAATAGCGATTTCGATGCATATTTACATAAACAGTTACAAGTTCGAATATAATTTAATCTCTAGAAATGCATAAAAATTATTAAGATTTTTAAAAAATTTTCGTGTTCGTATGTCTGCATGTATGAATTGAATACGAAGGTTATCACAATAAATGAAAAGATTTGAATGGAATTTACCGAGATTTTATGACTACTGTCAACTACATACCTATACTCATTTCTTATCTTTTATTTATTTGAAGAAACACATAACTGCCCACTGTTTGTCTATAGAAAGTCAATAAAAAATTGTAATTTGTGGATATTGCTGCTAATCCTCTGCTGCGTTATTACATGACATTTCCGCATGTACAACTAATAATTTTATTACTTTTATCTATGTGACTAAACTTGACTTTGATGTGCACTTTATAGTTATTGATGTTCATTCTTGTGCATAAAACAATTTGTAACGACCACTTTTTTTTCTACTTTGTCTAATTGTTAAAAATATTAAAGCTTTTTGAATGATGATTATTTACAATATATTTATCATCAACTTTTTTACAAGTAAAAGCAGGTATTAAATATTAGGAAAAAGGAAACTGCGGAAAAAAATTGCACATTATTTTTTACATTCCGAAAACTGCAGAATTTTGATAAATGCAAGTAAAGATTGTACTTTAATTAGAGATATTAGACATAATACAATAAAACGTAGACAAATAAAAAAATCACTTCAAAAACAATACTGGCAATAAGCAGTTGCCTTGAATACATATAAAAAGACTTCCTACCTACCTACACCATTTTTTTTTTTTAATTTGCATTGAATATATGCAATTTCTCATATAAAAAAATATTAGAATAAAAGGTCAAATAAAATAGTGCCTATGTTAATTAAAACCATATTTCCTGCAAATTTTTGATAATTACAGACGTAAGAAGGTTTGTTGCTTTTTTATTATCTGTTCTTTGAATAAATTATGTCGACGTCTTACGATAAAATTAAAAAAATGTAAATTTAAAATAATTACCGAGCAATGCAATGCAAAATTATGCACCAAGTGAATTAACACAGTCTGAATGCATCGGATACGACGTTCGTTAGTAGGATGAGTGTTTATAACGAATGGTAGTTGAAAGTTTAAAATTTATGTACCTACTGTACAGAATAAAGACTTAACCCACATTTTAGGTAGGTACTTAACTTTTAATATATGTATGCATTAACTTATTGAACAACTTCATGACAATTCATAAAAGTCTAGCTAAAAGGTAATCAGTTGTAGCGCACCCTCTACCGCCTGGCGACAGAACAAGCCAAAATCAGACACATTTAAAATTTCCTAATGCCGGACTATGAATGGTTTTATACAACTTTCAAAAAATATTATTTTAATATATTTATTTTTTTTTATGACGTTCGTGAGCCTATGAAGGCTTAGGATACTATTTTTTTCGTCTTCTTTGAGAAGTTGAAGAATATTTACAAAGTTGTTTATTAAAGTGTGTAAGAGTGAAAGAAAAAACGGATATTCAATCAAGTTTGTTGGCTTGACAGCCTAAACGTCAGAGATTTTTAATTATCCTTCACGAGATTGAGATTGAAATCGATATATCTAAAGCAAAATGTAAAAAGCACACTAATTCGAAGGTCTTTTGTAATTTGTGTTTGAATTTTTTATTTTTATGTTTGTATAAAAAGTACAAAAAACACCCGATTACATTTAAATGGATTGTTTTTTTATTTTTTATTAACAAACGACTACGATATTTTCTACCTTATTGAAGAGGTCCTATAAAACATTTTACAAATGTTCAATAGATAAATAAATCATGTAAAAGATTTGCAGTGAATATTTTTTGAACAATTTGAACACCATTGTGTATAGTTTATCTAACCTCAATTGAAAATGATATAAAAACCAAGGTGCGGTATTCCTTTGTAATGTGAGTCGAACACGTGCCGTCCATAGGCGCGCGCCCGTAATTTTTTAAGGCAATACATGCCCTACGAGATTTATCGAAAACGCTGTTTTGTGCCCCTTTTTATAATGCAAATATGTGTAAATATGAACATCCGCCGTAGAAACACTGAATTTATAATATTTTCAACTGAGAATGGATCCACTATACCATACTGACTTTGTCACGTTGTATAGCCGGGTGGTAGGACGCGCTAATAAATCTTGCTGTTGTCAATATACATACATATATCTGTTATTCTAACCTAATAAGTATAACAGCTTCTGCATAAGCAAATCTATCTAAAAACATTTGACCCAACAGTGGATTTCTTTCACAATAAAATGTATCTTTGTTAATATTGTAAAATAAATATTTTAAGCTCCCAACAATAGTTAACTTTTATTACACAATGCAAAAAAAATATTCCTCAATTTGTATAAAATGATTAGCAGAAGCAAACAGTTGTTTTCATTTTATTACCGCATCAAATAGGAACACAACTAATGTGTCAATCAGTTGAGCAGAAGGTTTAGTTCATTAACCAAATACGAATGAAAATAAACAACAAAAGGAAAAAGGAACAGCAAACTCGTTACTTCGCAAGTCTGATGTCATCACGATCATCGATCCTTTTGCGGACCTAATATGGGGCAACACGAGACAGTCTAAAAAAGGAAAGTCCAACTGCACATCATTTCAATTATTCATTAATTAACTAAAACTAGAACCAGCAGAACAAGTTGGAATATTTGGTCAATTAGATGTTAATAATAAGCATTTCACACTGTTATACCAATTTATTTTATTTTTCTTCACATGCCACATAAGTGTTAAGTACTATTCAGTTTTATGGAAATGTAGGTAGGTGTTATCAGATATTCAGGGTGTTCCTACATGTAACATGTACATACGGAAAAGGTTCATACTTTGGCTTTTTTATAATTAATAAGCCCATATATGCTTTGTTATCGATTTATAAGGTATCACGTATAAGGTAGCGCGCCCCCACGCTAGTCTAGTGCTGGAGCGGTATCGGTTTGTTGGTGATGGCCGGCAGGTAACGCGAATCCACATTTTTATCCCCTACTAAAATTGCAGAACGCGCCTAAAGAAGTTTTCAGATTTGATTCCCATTTTGGAGTGCCAAATCCTCCATATACCTTAATCTAATTCTGAAGACAAACGCGTTTATTGTTTAATTATGTCATCTTTCAACGTAACCTTGCACTCAAATTCCTCTTTAAATTGCAACTGTTTAAAAGAGATCGAACAATCGTTGTTAGATAGAAACGATGTATAAGGGACCGTTATTTAAAATTTAACAGAAAAGTAGGCCGAGGAAGCTAAAGAGTACTTATACTTAAATGTCACGTTGTGTATGGGTACTAAACACAATGACTCTACGGTCTTTTTTGCTGTCGGTTATTGTGTAGGCACTTACAACAACGTTAATATGACAGCATAATCTACGAAAAATCCAAGAACAAGCCGTTTTATTGATCATCCACAGAAGTGTCTGTCATGTAGAAGGTACTTTCGTAATGAGAAAAGAACAATGATCGATAATTTATTAAGGATGAATGATTGTATTGACATGTGTACTACTACTGACAACATCAATTTTAACTATAATGGTTCTACATACTTGTGTATAAACCTACTTATAGAGAAATGGTAGGTTTGTAAACATTCATGCGTGATGTTAACAATTGTACTGTGTACCCAATACCGATCAGGTGATACAGCCAATCCTTGCGGCATTTCTAAGGAATTTCTATAAAGGTCGAATTAGTTTAGACGATGAATGCATACGTCCTTTAAGGACAAAGAAACAAAGACTTTCTGATGAAGGCCGCAACTGGATAAGCACGACCAATCTACCCACAGTCAATAGCCAATTTACTCAAAATTGAATTTCTGTGACACTAACACGGCCATGTAACGTAAATAAATAAATTTTGAATATGGGGGGGGGGGGTTATTTTGTGGGGAAAATTAAAAAAAGTTTTGCAAACTGTACCCTGTATATGTCCAGTAAATGGGGTTGTTTCTTCTCTTCCATATCCCCTTCTTTCTGAAAATACTGAGCCCAAACTTTAAAAAGAATGTTCCGTTATTTTCGAGCTCAAAGCAATCGAAAATATTTCTGGTCGTAATTATTGAGCACTTCGAACTCAAACATATAATTTTTGTTGTACATTATTGAGCTCAAAAGATAATAATAGTGTTTGTTTCTTTTATTTCGAATAATAATATTTTTATTGATCAATTCATTGTGGACAAAAAATGATGTACCTTCAAAAATATTCCTCCATTAAGAAATTTTATTTAGCTATTATCTGATATTATCCCAGGTTTGTAAGAAACCTTTAAATTCATAAAGCCAGCTGGGCCTTTTAGGCTGTACAATCTAAAATATCTGGTAGATACTCCGCACCAAGTCCACATTCATTCTCTTTCTCTATCTCTACTACATCGCGCTCTCTTTGGCGGGTTCGCCGAGTTTAACTGTGCTATATACGGGAAAAATATTTTGTAACGTCATCAGAGAATCTTTAGATGATCCTTTATAGTCATCTTTTGTTTTTAAAAAACTAAAAATCAATATTTCCCTAGGTACATTAGATTCGTGGTCTATATTAGTATATTTGTAAAAATTGTGAGCTCATATACTACAGTCGTAATATAAATATTATAGCAGGAGACTCCAATATTAATTTTAAGGACAAATAAAAAAATTAAACATAAGAACACTTAGTATTACTCGGTTCTATTGCTAGTCGATATATTCAGGAATATAGACAAAACATTCAGCAATTTTTCTTTACAATCCGGTATCACACAGATTTTTTTACATACCACAAAAAATTTGGGTCAGATTTAAAAAAAATAACGTGGCAGATAACATGTTCATACTCACACTACGGAACCCCCCCCCTGTACGTTAGTTCAATAGGCACTTTTTTTGTATGAGCCATCAACTTGTCTTTTCACTTACCAATCTAACACATCAAAACGTTACAGCAAACACGCAATCATTAAAACGATATATTTGTTAGTATAGAGGCATAATGTTATCTGATTGTTTAACACGTATTACACATTACACCCGCAAATATGAATAGGTACCAACATATCCATTATACTTTTTTGTTGAGTAACATCGTCCATGACAAAGTGAGAAGGTTAAAAACAAGGGCACGTCAACTTTTTGTAGATGTGAAGGTTATTTTTACAACTAATACAGATCATATATAATGCTTAGGTACATTATCCTTTTAAATCAAACAATTAGTAGGTAGGTGTACCTATATAATCAACATTTTTTTAATATGTATGTAGGTATCTAACTGAAAAAAAAAACTTTCAGTCACTGCTCATTTTAATAAAAGAGTCTTAAGTGACGGACTGCTCATTACGAAAAGGTAAAAAACTCCCGTTGAGGAAAACAGTTCATTGGTGTGACCTAACGGTAACAGACGTTGCGGAATAAGATTATTTCCGAAGACACGCTAATGTTGAAAGTGAAGGTCGACGATCTGGTGTGGGTTGAACATCGCAGTTCGTCACAGATCAAATAGGTAATAGACCAATTCAGTGCTTCGAGTCCACTATCACCATGATCTCGTTTTATTGTCTGATGGAAGTACATAAAATAAAATCGTGCTCACATAATCTTAACTTGCGTAACACCTTCATCCATTCCCTTAATTATGTTATATACTTATGGAAGACGAATTATTAAAATGACAACGATTGCATTTATTTTTATTTAACGCGTGAACCATTTAAATTTTTTATGGCTTCTTTTTGAAGATCGGTGCATCATATGGCTGGTTATGGATAGACATTTAAAGAAGTAACATGAGGTCGCATTAGCCGTTGGATAAGATCGTGACTCGTATTTGCAAAAAGTTATATTTTTCTCTTCTTTATTTTCTTGTCCAAATTTGGATAGAATATACGAAATTTTAATCAGGATTACTATGTATTTCCTACCATAATCATCTGATCTAACCTAATTACATTGCATAGCACTTGTCTTTTGTGCACAGTATTTAGAAAATTTCAGAAAGAATTACAGCGACCATTTCATACCATCACCTCCCAATTTAACTGTTATTCCGCCAATATTGGAACATAAGCTTTCACGGCCGAAATCCATAGTGAAACCAAAGTTTGCGCTTGTAAGCCGTGGTCGAAAGGAACTATTTCTTCTAAGTGTATCGTCATCGTCAACAACTGACATCTTCAGTTGGTCAGTGCTGATAAACTTCCTCTCATCAACACTAATCCAAAAACGACTATTGGCCAATGTCAACGTTACGACCAAAGATTAAAAATGGCCCAATTTTTTCAATTGAACTTTGGGCGCGTGTATTGAACGACCAAATGTAGGAATGCTCACTTGGCAATTATCAAAGTAATCTTTTTTTAATTTTGGTCGCATGTAAATAACTAGGACTAGTAATTGATTGTTTATGGCTTCAGGTATTTATTTGCGAAAATTGATCGTGAGAAGTATATGGATAAAGTGTCACACGCACTTAACTGCAAATTTTTAATCTTAATCATGAACCTAATTTCCGAATTTATAATTTTAGTATGGACAATTATTATAAATTCCACTTACTCGGAGAGAAATGTGAGCTCGCCTATTTTATAGACAGAGTTAGAGATGGGTTGTTATTTAACGATCTGTTATTTTATAACTATTATTTTGTAAATAAGCGTGCAACTGTTATTTCTTTAGAAAAAATAACAGGTAAAAAATAACCTGCGAAATGCAACTTCACAGCGTTAAAATATAAAATAACAGTAAGGTATAAGGTGAGAGGTGAGAATTGACTTTTCAAACGTTATTACTTGAATATTTGGGCGGTTAACCGATCTTCTGAATAGAATACCTCTACTGAAATATAAAAATTATTTTCAATTATCCAGTTTTGTTAATTTTTCGGACAAAATTAAAAAAAAAATTACTTCTCAATCCTGACAAAACTGATTGCATTCACATTTCATATTTTTTGATAAACCCTCTCAAGTCTCAAGTTCATTCTTTGATTCTGTTGGAAGGAAACGATTTTATCGTGTTCACCCTTATATGGGGGAAATAAAAAATAAATAAATTATAAGTATGTACATACAAGTATATGCAATATTTTGTTCTCTGAACTGATTTGTACGTGTTTAATTGTTACTTTTAAAGTTGTTCTGTGCTTAAGAATTTAATAAACATATTGTTCAGTTATTTAGTAGCAATAATAATCACGTCAACACGAAAAGTCACTGTAGTGAATTAACAACCTGTTATTTTCCACCTGTTATTTAAAAATAACCGTAACAGTTATAACTAGTATTTTAAAATAACTGGTTTTACCCATCACTAGACAGAGGTTTCTATTTAATATACCTATTAGAAATATGAATTTATTTCATATGAAACACATAGGCACATCGATATCAGCAACCATCTTAATTTTTCTGATTTCTACGCAATAATTAAGTACCTACTTATTGACTGGATGATGTCGAAATATTTATTACAATATATGAGCAACATTTAAGATACAAATCTGTAACTTACTTTCGTAATTGTCTTTTAACATTTTCATCGTTCCATCATCACGATTTTGAAAGGTCGGTCAGAATACAGAAAGTATTTTTTTTATTGGACAATGTACATAATGTGTAAAAAGGCATTGTTAAATGTTGAACATTTATTCATTCAGATAATAAAATATTTTAAATAATTTATAATTTATACGATAATTATACATATTATTATACTAACAATAAGTCGTTTGGAACAAATTAGGTTAGGTTATAAAAAATACGCTTTGTACTTATACGAAAATATTTCATCCAGAGTCATCATTCCGAAACCGATTGGACACGCACTTCTACTTCTTTCTACAATAATATCCTTACCCAGTTTTGAACAATAATATAATCTACGTAGCTCTTTGTTTCTGTATCCGTCTCTAATTTGTCTCTAATTAACTTATCGTGTCTTATAAGATGTCCTAATACTATATCTTCTCTTTCTCTAATGACTTCTTAATCGTTATTCTCTCATTTTCTCATAATCAATCGCTCAGTCATAAGATTATCTTATTGAAGGTGGAAGGACCAAATCAGCAGAATCAATTGACATCTAACAAACTTTTTTTAAAAACCTCTTCCAATTTAAAAAAAATGTACCATGTGCCAATTTAAAAAATTTATTGCCCGTATAAATTTATAAGAAGTTGGCAGGATTATAAAAAAATTATAATAAAAAATAATATAAGAACAGAATCAGAAATAACATAATTAATACTAATTTGTACTATCTATTAGAAATCAATACTTAGATTTATTTCCATAGAAACTACCTTCAACGAATGTAGCAATACTACACCCAAGACTAAAGTACCAGCAAATCCGAACCGCGACTATTACAAATTAATTTCTGTTGGAAAAAATTACATTTGCAGATTTTGTCAAGTATTCTGCTGTTGAATCAAACAGTTTATATCCAATTGACAAATTATAATAGACACCTAGAAAACCTGCAAAATGGTCTTTTCAAAGGTCCAATTGAACGACTTTTCATCAAGAAAAGTCGGAAAAACGCCAAAAAAGAGTCCTTTCTTTAAAAAATCATATCTCGGGTAATTTACAACATTAGAAAAATATATTCCAGTAAATTACAGCTAATGATGTGTACCTTAAAACGAGCCCTGAAGAAGGCCCCTAGCGTTAGTGGTTTCTGTATAATTTCAACATAAACAATTTAAGATAGTTTTGTTGTTAGTGATGAGCAAAATTAGTATCGGTCTTGCAGTCTTGGTCTTGGTCTTATAAAATTTTGAATACCAAGACCTAACTCTGCAAGACCAAGATCTAACTTGTAAGACCAAGACTTATTTGCGTAAGACCAAAACTCGTAACAAGACTTTTACTAAACTTATTGTTGAAAATAATCAATGAACTCACTAGAGAATTTAGAGAAGTCTGAAACATGGTTGATGCAAGATCAAAAACAAGACTTGATTGACCAAGACCAAGACTGAGATTATTTTTGCAAGACCAAGACCAAGACTCGATTGTGAAAGACCAAAACCAAGACTAAAACTAATAATACAAGACCAATACCAAGATACAATAATCAAAACCAATACCAAGACCAAGATAACTCTAGTCTTGGTTTCGCTCATCAATATTTGTTGTTTATGTTAAGTATTAGCAGAAATAATGCAATTTTATTTTGCAAATGGTTTTTAAAAATAGAGATAATGGACTGCAATACCTCTTAGTATATTCTTCCGAATTGAAAGTAAATCAAATCAACTCGCGGCCAGAATAAAACCAAGCGGCTGTATAGTTATTGATCCATTTCGTGCTAATTTTGGGAGAAATATTGAGTTGTAGTCTGTAATCATGATAACAAGTAAAACACAATGAAGGATTTTCACAAACTTTATTAACACCGTAACATACGTTTCGCTAAACTTTAGTGTAGTAAGTACTCCCGTCTGATGAAGCTTAAGTTTAGCGAAACGTATGTTACGGTGTTAATAAAGTTTGTGAAAATCCTTCATTGTGTTTTACTGGTTATAATGAATTTTCATGAAGTCAAGGTCGAAAATATTCAATTTCTGTAATCATTACCTTCAAGAATCGTTTTTCAAATTAAAATTGAATTGTTTCTGTTTGTTTTGTTGTAAGAATTTCTTACTAATTCTGTTGTTTCTATTTCAATTCTTATAATTTAATACTAAATTGGTGGCATGAATTTTGATAGATGCAAGTCGGTCCTAGGATCCTACTGATTTAGTCCTTTTATTTCCACAGAGGTCCGAAGACTGATTAGACATGCACCTCCACGTCTTCCTACCTTGACCTAATCTTTGTATTCCTTATTCCTCGAAAGTCTACTTTTTCTGATATCTTCACATAACAATCTTTTTTTTTATAATGTGGGCAATAAATCGTGGTGACTAGCGAAAGAAGTTAGTGAGGCATACGATCACTCCAATTCTCGTTTTTAAAATTTGCATTATGAAAAAAAAAATTTTGCAATCACATTTTAGGTAATTTAACATAAATTTTTTAAAATAAAAATATGCTATTTTTGATTGCTGCAGAAAACTCTTAAATTAGATATCACTTTCCTATTTACGTTTGTTACCAATGAATTGTAAATTTCTCTCAATGAAAAGTCGGTATGGTAACAACAGTTAATTTTAAGATGAATAAAAAACATTTCGACATTGCGGTAGTACATAAATATTTTCGTTATGTAATTGTTCATGAATGAAAAATGCAGCCGACTGTTATTGTTATTGTAAATAGTTAGCTGACCTCAGACAATAAATTATTATGTTCCAGTTTTACGTGAACAATAATTAACAAAATATCAGATTAAAACAGATATTATCTTATATCTTTCCTTAAATAATATAAAACTATTTTAATAGAGAATTTGCGTACCTTTAACAGCAAAAAGCGTCTTTAAAAGTTTATGAAGTAAATTCTCACCATACAATTTGCATAAATCATGAACAGGTAATATCCAACTTATGTATCAGGAAATATATGAAACACAAATGAGGTAGTGAATAACAACAAAATCTAATTTTCGTAGTTTCCAATACATAAATCAAAATAATTTTGAATGGAATATGTTATTTAATAAAAAAGTTATAATTTAATTTTATTTATTTCGTAGTGTATGGTAGTTAACTTAAACACCAAAAAATTGCTTGTGGTTTTTACTTGTTTTTTAAGTAAATTCAATTTTATTTCACTGACTTAACACCTCAACAGCAAACTATTGTTTGTTATGCGGCTGGATAATACGTCTCATTACACACATTCTCTAAAGTAGGTATGTGGCTGCATTTACCCTTTTCTTCACAAGAAAATAATCACTATGAAAGGCAAATTATATAACCCATGTAATTAGAGCAGTAAGTAATGCTGTAAAAAATAATTATCTGTTTTTACAGAATATAGTAAAAAATGTCAAAATCAATTGGGAAAAGACAAGTTTCTTGAATTTTTTTTTTAAATTGCTTTAAGGAACATCTGGAACATTAAGTCAAATATAAAAATGAAAATTGTCATATGAAATGAGTCTATGGCTAGGATCAATACATTATTTAATTTGAACGGAAGTATTTTTTTGTGCACCTTAATTAATAAGGCTTTCAAATAAAATTTAAATAAGGTATTTAAATTTCAGTAGTAGAAACGAAAAAATAAAAGATCAGGAATTCTGATGACTTCAGTAGGAATTTTTCATTTATCATTTTCTATATTTTATATCGATATAAACACTAAAAACTTTTAATCAAATAATAATTGGAGAAATTGAAATTTAAAAGCAAAAGTACGACCCAAAATTAGAGTGAATTAAAAATTTCCAAAACAAAATCTGTATATTCTGCATCTGGAAGGAAGGATAATAGCCGATTCAAAAAATACTTTTAGGAGAGTTTTTTAAAAAAAAACGGATTCGATATGATACTGAAAATAATTGGTCATCAGAAAAATCTCAACAAAAGTTTTCAAAACTGACTTTGATTTTTTATCATGGATTCTACAGATCAATAATGATTACTTATCTGATATGTTATGCTGATTGAAAAACAAAACATAAATAATTATTATATAAAAAAGAAACTGACAAACCTTGATGGTGTTGATTAGTTGCAAAACAATTACAAAAAGTCCTCCCACGCTGTTGCAATGCATGATGTTGCTGACAACAATTCGTACTTAATAAAATACCGGTAGTAGACTAAGAAGTAGTCACTTACGCAACATTTCACATACAATTCTGCAAGAAGAGTTCATTTGGATTACCGATTTACCGGTAACGATATGGTAACCTATAGATCTTGGTACAGGTACGTAAATTAAAGTAAGACACAGACTTTTTAACCGGGCAAAGACCGAACGACGTCAAGAACGGAAAATAAGTAGAGACGATTCAAGACTGAAGTCCGTTGGCGTCTAAACTTGCAAGTGAGGAGCAACTTTTGGAATCAGACGTGCTAGAAAACGAACTGTTATAAAACGGTGTGAATGGTGTATGCAGGAGTTTTGCAGGAGGTCACGATGATACAGGATGATGATATGTCACCCGGCTACTCTAACTCACGAACTTGTCCTATTGTGATTTACTTGCATAATAAATCAAAATATCCAGCAAGGAAACGCAATAAAAGTTTGCAACTTTTATACGTACCTATTGTATTGCGTACAAATGTTTCGTAAAGTTTATAAATTGTTGTTTTTGTTTACTTACTTACTTAAAAAGTTTAAATAAAGGTTGATTAATACTTGCTTCCAAATGGCCTACTTTCAGATTTCATTGCCTACTTACATACTTACTAATTAGCCCTTATGCTTTATCCTTTTACTAGGCAGCGCAGCGGTTAGAAAACCACGGAAATTTTTCAATTTTCTTTACATCTTTAAAATATTATTTCAACCCTTTTCTATCGATTTATACATGAGGTAGCAGTTAGAAAATCGTCTCAATTCACATTTTATCTTTTCTTTTTTGAAAATAGAAATGAAATTTTCACGGTGAACGCCATACAGGAATGGGTCAAATTTCCTTTTGTTATACTCAACTTTACATCATAAGTTAGAAAATCATTACTATCTCTCGGTCTATTACGGCACTCCGGAACACTCCCGTCCCTCCCGGTAGTCCCGCGCGCATTTAAATACGATACGAAACGGCGACGAGAAAAAATATTAGCGGCACTATACACCGAAAAAATTTCTACACTGTCATCGACCACATCTAATTAATATTCTCGTTTTCATAAAAGCAGAAATTGAGGAAAAAGTAAAATTTACGGTATAACTATTCCAGTTTACTATACAAAAGAAATTAAAAAAGTATTGAAAACAGAACCTAGTTCTGATTTCCAGAATTTAACTTAAATGGTAACAACAATTAGGTACAATTTTAAATAACACTGAATTTGAATTTTTAAACAATAGGCTGTAGTAAAAATCCCCTACAACTACACATAGGTACTGTCAAATTTATCAACCAAGACTTAACGATTAGATGCGCACCAGCAAACCACGTCCTAAGAAGGTAGGTACAATGTTGGAAGGGGCAGGTACTCAGCTATTTCCTTTAAGTACGCTTATGAAATATGTATGTAACGGCATACAGATAGAGAAGTAGCACGTAATTGTCTGTTGGTTAAATAATACAGCCTTTTGGTTCTCCTACATCTGACCGAACTCAAGTCTCGGTTCAAAAATTTCACTCTACATACGTATAAATCACCATTTTGATCAAACTAATCCACTGAATAACATCGACACTAAATAACAGCAATTTTCAGTTAAAAAATGTTATTAAGCACCAAATTTCAGATCAATAGGGAGGGGTTAATATCTTAATTACTTAATTTAAGCCAAGCTGGACCAGCTAAGAAAACCGTTAAAAATGGTCCGCTCTGTGCCAGCTCGAACACGCCGTGCCTCATTATTAAGAATATTTAATATCATTTATTTATTATTATTGATAATTTATCAATAATGAGATATTAAGAAGTTTTGGTTATATAATACATTAATGAAAATTATTAGTTCATACGTGCAGTTGAGAGAAGTAGAAAATGTTTAATTCAAACAAAGAAACAAAAGAAAGGATTTTTTTTGTAAAATAAACACTTCCAATTAACCCAATTCAATTATTTAATAACAATAGTTTTTGAAACAAAAGAAGAAACTTTTTGGAGTTATGTAAGGTTACTCTTATTTTATTTAAAAATAATCTCTATTTTGCACACGTGTAGTATTTGGATTCCATTGTAGGTTTAACAAGAGTTTCTAACTACAACTTTTAATAGTTTTTCCGCTTTATATACTTAATAACATTCTATCTGTAGGATCGACAATAAATCGAATAAGTTAGGATAAAAAATGGATCTATATCAGGTAAACTCATAAATGTATAGAATCACGGTCAGTTTTTTTAGGCCGTAAAAAATCGAAAAATGGACCAATCTGCATGATTTTTTCTTTAAATTGTTATATATTACGGCGGATTTATGATAAGAACTACAAAAATTTAAAAAATATGTACATATAGGTACACCCACCCTCTACCCTAAACTTTTCCAATCTCTGTATTTTTGAAACAATTTAATAATGCTACTGCGATGAGGGGTTGATTTGTAGGGTGTAAGGGTTTCAGGAGACAGAGTGGTTGCAGGGGGTTGGGCTTGTAGGAAGTCAAAGAATACAAGGGTTGAAAAGGGTAGAGGAGGGAAGGGTAGAGGGGGGTGTATAAATACATACACCCTCTCTGCCATCCGCCAAAAACCCACCCCCTACAAACCACCACCATCAACTCCAATACCACCTTAACCCTCGCCAACCCCTCCAAACCATCTAAAAAACTCGTGAAACTATTTTATAAATTATTTTTTAGGAACAAATTGTTTCATTCTATTATTCAGTTGAATGCGATATTAGAGCAAATAATAAAATAACTCGACAGATATTTCAACCAGGGTAGCAATGCTCTCCCTTCTACGAAATCCGGTTCCATTTCGGGACTTTCGTCACCAAAATTTTTTAAACTAAATTCCAGAAGGTATTTTGATTGAGCATTGAGTTTAGTAACCTTAATTTTAAGTCCTATCAAATTTAAAAAGAAAATAAAACTTTTTGATTGTTTATCATTGTAGAGGTCGATGAGAAGAGCATTTGAGCAAATTTTTAAAACTAGCACATGATTGTTACTATTTACCTATTTAATGTTAATGTAGGTACAGGTATCTTGAGGGTGTCAACATATTTGAGTAAGAGGATGCATTACACAACCAATTTCGAGAAAGTCACTCTTAAAGTCTACTCAGACTAAAAAAGTCGAATCGACAAGTAGGTTTTCGCCTTTAGCGTTACGGTCTCTTACGTGGTGTTCCGGGTTCAATTCCTGTGAGTACAATATTTTTTTTGATATATAGATAAATATATTTTTATTTTAGTCCTTAAATTTTTTTTGTTTGAACCTGCACATAAACTTTTTTAAATTAAATTCACTTTATTAGTGTACAATATAAGAATATAAAAATAAGAAACTACTCCAAAGAATAACTCATTCATCGAATCTTTCTCGAAGTTGGATTTTACTTAATGTTTAACACTTCATTATCGTTATTGTCGTAAATGTTTCATTTTCCCTCATCTATTAGCAAAATCCTGTTCCAAAAAACAAAATCGTTGAATATCCTTTTTAATATTAATATCTACTGGTGGGATTTTCGACAGCTTTTCTATCGATGCTTATTTGATACAGTGAGTACCTATCAGTTTAAAGATTTACCTAAACGTTAGTTGTTATAATTCCTTGTCTAATCGTGAGAGCAACTCTGAATGTCATGTGTCATAGTTCGAAACAAAACATCTCTACTTAACTTGACTTTATAAAGACTTTTTGTTTGTTGATTTTTTTATCTTATTAATTTGGTTTTTGTAATGTCTTTCTCTTACTGAAGTAAATAACAACTAATATATGCTATCATTTCATATTATTATACAAGCTGCTCCTGCAGATGTAGTCGTTCTGTCCTCGCCGGTACGTGACATTTACACTTCACGAATTTTGAAAAACGATTACCGCAGAGCTTATTGGATTCTAATATAACAATGAACCATCGTCTTGACAAAACAAATATGACCTCAATCGGTCAAGTCGTTTAGATATTACATAATCATTTAACTTTTTTTCCAGCTGCAATAATAAGTGATATCCCAATGGTGAGGCTCGAATTTCGGACACACAAACACTTAAAAAGTATATATATGGCAACTAATATAATTATATAACTCGACAATTTATACAACGACTCTTTATCCTACGCGAATATTTATCTCACATGGTTTATTTATTTCACGTTGCTTACTGCTGCCGATTGTCACATTAATCGCTTTGGTCGGAACTGAATTGTCTTCGTCGTGACTTGAAGACATTTATACTATTTGCACTACTTTCCTGAAAACACGAGAAATCGTCCTGAGAAATGTTTCACACGGATCTCGCAGTTCTAGGACATGACACCGACGCGACTGTCCCGATAAGACGCCAAAGGCGCCGTCACGCCATCGATATCAGTCGCTCGCAGCACCCGTTCATAATACTGCCACCTCCTTAAGGATGATCCGTCACAGATCATATTCTGCCGTTCTTTGGAAGGAATATAGGGGCACCTGCTGCTCTGGCCAGTAGCTTAACTAAGAGTTGACCCCCGCAGATTTTTTAAAGCTCCCCGCCATATTGCGACTGTCAGGGTTTTTTCGAAAAACACCTTAGTCACCACAGAGTTTACTTAGGACCTAAGGTGTGCGAAGGTATTATTTACGCCACTGACTCTGGCCATCGGAGCATCCGGGCGTCAGGTTAAAGTAACAGTCCGCAGTCTTCACTTGTGGTGGCTCCCGTCGTGGATTTCCGGTAAACTCTAGTGTGTAAATCCTAGTATACCGAAACAGTACCTCCAGCATACTTCTTACCACTCTCCACACCAGTTTATCCAATCCTTATGATGGTCAGCCTCAGGATATTAGTGGCTAGAAATCCGTCTCTTGGTTCCACTAAAAACCACAACCAGATAGTTTTCCTTTAGTAATGAGGTAAAAGATAGATTGGTTACCATGAAGTGATTCCAGCTGTTTACTTCAATGCCTAAATTGACCTTGTATTACCGGTAGTCCAACAAACTTCTTTCCATATTCAAGTCTTTGGCCAGGGTGTACTCGTTCGGTATCGCAAATAAATCTGGAGGTTATTCGGCAGTTAGGCCAAATCTGGACTTTGGTAGATGACATCGTTAATTCGCTTGACTATTTTGCATGGACCACCCCCATCCTACTGCTAACATATCTGATGACGTAGATTTTATAGTCACATCATATCTCCCTCTCCATTAGTGTCTTTTGAGTCGTAGGTGTCTTTCATGACTGGCAGTCTGCATATTCGAAAGTATATCTTCATGAATATCGATAAGTTATTTCCGGAGCCCACTGTTGCAATTCTCGTCCAAACATTAGGTACTTTATCCAGTCAGTCGTTTCATGGACTGATGACAAGTATGCCAAAAGGAACAATGGCAGAAAACGATCCCAATATCTCTGATGCTTTGAGTCGATTTTGGACAGGTACTTGTTGATGGTTCGATTCATTCACTCTTCCAGCTCCTCCGATTGTGTGGTCAGGATTTTGTGAATGCATAAAATCCTGCAGATTTCCTGGAAAACAGTGGACTCGAAGTTTCTTTCGACCCTGGTCGGAGGGAGCTCCATCGATGCTCCGGATCGGCTGAACAGCTGTTTAACGAACTGCTCTGCTATTAAATATTTGATTGAGTTGGCTGATACTTGGTAAAAGTCGTTTTCCATTTTTCAATAAATAAGACTCTAAGGAACACCCTATTCATAAACAACTTTCAATATTGGTTCAGGTACGTTGATGACGTCTTTACCTGCTTCAATAGTACATCCAGACAATTAAAATGTCTTTTAAAATTCATAAACAATTTATATCCTAACATTAATTTTCCAATTGAAGAAAAAATTGCCGGTAATCTAAATTTTCTTGATTTAACTATTAGCAGAAAGAAACTCAAAACATGAATTTACCTTTTTTTATAAATCCACACATACAGACACCACAATAAACAAAAAACCAAATCACCCTATCCAACATAAACTTGCTGCCTATCATTATATGATACATAAATTGACTAATCTTCCTTTATCCGACACGAGTTATAAACTACAACTTAATCTCATCAAACAAATAGCTCATAACAATGGTTTCAACGTTGATCTAATTGACAAAAAACTGTACAAAAATGCAGTTCGTTTAGTGTATCCCCCACATTTAGAAAAGAAAAATTATTTTAGTTTAAAATACTTAGGTAAGATAAGTAATAGAGTTTCATGTATTTTAAACAAACAAAATGTAAATATTACTTTTAAGACATCTAATAAATTAGGTAAACTTATCAAAAACAATAAAGATAAAATCAGATTCTACCAGTATCTATCAATTAAACTGCGGTTCATGTGAAAATTTTTACATCGGTCAGATTAGGTTAGGTTAGATTAGAACAGGTAAATCCTTCAAAATCAGGATCAATGAACATATAAAGAGTTTTGAAAATAAAAAGCAGAACTCAAATTATGCTAAGAATTTGCATTTAGAAAAACATAATTTTAACAAAGATTATAAAATACTTCATGTTTCGAGTAAAGGTGCCAAGCTAAACATTTTAGAATCCCTCAAAATAAATAAAATCAAAAATTGTAATCCTGATCTACTACTAAACGACCAAATCGACTTGAATTGTTCACCGTTATTAAATTTTTATTTACAAGACTAAAGCACAGGAACACAATTTATATATACTTATTTAATAATAACTAAAACACTATTAATTAATACAGAACGTAGCTTACTATTTATTTACAACACTCACTTATATGCGCGTCTCTGATTATTTGTCTTTTCACTTCTAACACTGTCGATTTATTTCGGATGTTACCACTGTCACGGTCAATTTATTACTAACTCACTGTCGAACGTCTTTCCACTTTTATAGCATCATAGAATAATCGAGAAAAAGTCCGGAATATTCGAAAGATTGTTTACATTTTCGGCGAACGGCTAATTGCTTTGTTGGAAAGCAGGTACGGGACACACGTACACAAATACAATGCACACTGCCGACACTGGTCTCGGCTAGTCGGGCCGGTCAGCAACGCATACAAGCGTACCCGGTCGCACACAAGCACTCTCGTGTTCGCTACAATATTCAAAAATTACCACCACCCCGAATAGGTTATAAGCAAAAATTTTGTAAATACATGTTCTACATACAATTATTCTTTACTTGATAGATAAAGTTACAGTGTCGGGAAACTTACGTTGTGATAAATAAATAAATATTGTGAAAGGTTTCTTGTGTGTCTTATTTATTAAAAAATGCTCTGCTATTGTTGTGGCTATCTGTTTGGGCAATGTGTATCCTTCTGCTTCTACCCGATTTGTAAAATAATTTACAACCACAACGCTGTATGTGTTTCCGATTCTGGAAGTGGTCCTGTTGTATCAACGGTAATACTCTCAAACACGCTGCCGATGTTATATTGGTCCATGGGTGCTCCTTGGCGGTTCCTTGCTCGCTACGTTAGTCTTGCGCTTTTCAACCCCAACTTGCAATTGACCCAGTAAAATCGTTCACGTGCCTTTTCTAATGATCTTTTTTTACACCAAAATGTCAACCATGATGGCAGTACGGAATTCCTCCAACTAGTCTTCTGAGAACGAAATTACTACCGCCTGATTATAGTTATAGACCCCACGCTTCAAATGGCTTTCTTCTCCAACAATAGAATCTCACTTGGTCCATAACGATTTTACCACCATAGTTACTTCTTGTCAAGTTGGCCGCGCTCCTTCTGCCTTCCATTTCCGAAGCATACAGGTCGTGTCAGATTCTTGTTTTAACTTCAGATTATCAGGCTTCTCTTCTTATCTATGTACATATGTGTATCTAGGAGTAGTAGGTTAAATGAAATTCAATCAATAATAATATTAAATAATACTACATTCCATAATAATACACCTTCCCAGGTAGTATACTGTATACAAATAAAATCTTTCAGTTAAATTTATATCCAATGTCTAAAATTTTTCTCAACAAAAAAAAACGAAACGCTAAAATATATTTTACATTTTATAGAGGGTCTCATTTTCAAAAATAAGCTGAATTATTTTAAATAAAGGAAAAACAATCTGTTGTAATAACGAATGTTTGTTAATTAATTTGAAACACAAAATCACGCGCAAGTATCCAGTAGAAGGTCATTTTTCCTGTTAACAATTACTACTACACGAGATCATTGGCTGTAGGTATAATTTGAATAATGTAATGGCAGAAGAAAAACAACTCGTAAGTGTATTGTAATTATAAAAATTTCATGTTTTAAAGTTGGAACTAAGGTCGGTGCAGTTATTAGTTATGGTTTCTCCTTCATTGTTAAACGACTTTACAGTAATCAAAGGTGTCGGAAACAAATCGTAATGTTTTTGATTATATTAAAAAAAGCTTCTTTAATACGTTTGTTGTTTACTAACCACAAAAAAAAAAATAAAGCAAAATCAATACTTATTTAGGAAAAATAAATACCATTTAATAAATAGTAGAACGTACGAAATAGCTCAAACCCAAATGCCAAAACTTAGACCAAAAAGTCCGAAGCACTTTGTTATAACTCTATTAATTTCGTCAATTCGTTACTTTTCACTAAATTGATTTGTATTATTTGAGTTAATTGATTTCTTCACTTTACGTAAGTCTTTTGGTATTTACTCGTATGTACCTGATATCTTGTCACGTGCCTGTCTTACCCGACCATTACACGTTATTATTTTATTTTGACTATCGCTTTAGTTTTTTTATTCGCGTTAAAAATTCTTGTAAGAATCAAGCTATTTTCAGTTTAAGTTAATTTTCATTGTGCGTGCCCCTTGTTATCTTTAAGTAGGTATCCTGCGAGGTCAAGATCGCTATCACCTTAGTCGTGGGCGAAAACTGCTTAGTCCTGGTAGTCTTGAATAAGTTAACAGGAAAAGTATTTTGAGAACATCATCTGTCCATTTGTACATTTCCTGTATTGTATGTTTCAATGGCTTATAAAGATCTGAACAGCAGCATTTATACCACCTGTGTGCAGTCAAGTGCCGTACAATCTCTCTTTAAAAGTCCTGCCGAGTTCCCCCAGAAGCCTCCAAAATACTGGTAACTTGGGGATAGGACCCCTTATCCTCCCACCATTGGCGCAGGTTAAGATTTGTTTAATTTTGTGGCATTTACTTTTGTTTTTGTTAATAATGTAGCGTATTGCAGCTAACATGTGTAGGGTGCGTGCAGTGATGTTGTTCTGAGAAGAACCGTCGAGATGCGGATGGCTATTCCAGCTTCCATGATGAGAAGGAAGAGCGAGTCAGAGTTAGACTAATTTTATTCAATTATTTACAGCATATTTATAGTTCTAATAAATACATAGGTCTCATGGAGAGTGTATGGTCAGCGGTTTACACTGGTGTGTGTATTTGCTATGACCTAGTTTGTGGCAGGAACTGTCGATGTTCTCTGTCAGCAACATTAGATTCCGCAGTACAGAGTGCACTAATTTTTGTAGTTTGATAAGTACTGAGTGTTCCCACAATAATTTTAACGGTAAATAAAATCTTTAAATTCTTTACGTCTCCAGCTTTTCCGCTTTGACGCCGATTCGTCACCCATATGCCAAACAACCAGGGCCATGGTAATTTGTTCTTAACAAACCCATCAGCTAAACTATCAAATTAAGAAATGAAGAAAATGTTTTCAATAGCAGCTGAATGCTACCAACGTATAGACAACTTATTTAATAACACTGCCTTATTTACTTACATCCTTACCCTATTTACACTTGCTGGGGTTTTATTTGTTGGCGAGGTTAAATAATAATAGACAAATATAAGAACATAAGCTTTCACGATCGGAATTCATAGAAAAACTAGGGCTCGGGCGTAGGCCATGGTCCATAGGAACTATTTAGTCCAGACGTTTCGTCAGCAACTGCGGCTGACATCTTCAATAGAAGTGTTGTTCCTATAGACCACGGTCTACAAGCCCGAGCCTTAGTTTTTTTAATAATAGACTGTTTCGTCAAATTGTTGAGTTTACCAGTCGACGATGGAAAACCTTCGTCCGCATTGCTGGCTATTCGAACAAAGGTTTATTCGTTATAAATGATCATCTACGAACCAACGAATAGGAATAAATGCAAGCGAATATTAACGAATGACAATGTTTCTCTCTTCTCTGGTGTATTCTCGGTTTAAAATACGGAATGCTCAATTCATGCTCCTTGTCTATGATATTATCATAAGCACAATATACATCGTTTGGCTTCTGTAGGCGGCTACCCCTTCCTGTGCGCTAGATGCGCAATGACGAATTCTTAAGTATGGTACGTATGTATACACTTGCCTTCTTTTTTTGGCCGATTGCGCGCTCTCTCTTTACACGCAGGTCATAGCAAATATCACCCGCCTACAGAAATCAAATAAAGTTTACTTCAAAGTAGAAATAGAAGCAGTATTCCACAACAGATAATAACAGACAGAAACTGCTAGCGTGCTTTGTATCTGTTGCAAGTAATTATTTCATATTAAGCTCATTTAGACCGCTACACGACAGTAAATCAACTAGAAAAATAATTGTTGAATTATCAGTGGCTTCTATTTTACACAATTTTATAAATCATGTTACGATACAGTTTAATACATCAATAAAAAATTAATTAAGAAACTTTGTAATTTCTGGGTGTAAATAAATATTTTCAATCAGGAAATTATTGAATAAAGTAAATAAAAGTAATCAACTTTCGAGCTTTAATAATAACATTAGTTATAGTTTATATTTTTTTAACAAAAACTAGGAACAATTTCATAGTATTTACGTATAAAAACGTGTCTCTAACCTCCCATTTCCCTGTTTAATCCGTTTACATTTCTTTTTATTTTCGCGTTCTACTTTCAATGTCCTATATAATACATACCTCTACTGTTTATACAGTAGTAACTTTTGTTGTTAGTGTATTAAAGTAATATATGAACAATTATTTAGTCATCAATTCTCACGTGACAAAATTTGAGGACAAAGAATTTTAATACTGAATTTCATCCGTACTAAAGATACTAAAATCTAACACATTATAATAAATAAATATAAAAAAATATTTTTGTTTAAATAAAGCAGTAAATAATTAAAAAAGACGTAAATATAACACATCTTGATATGTAAGATTTAAATAAAATAAATTAGATATTAACAGCGGCTTGAAAAATCAACATATCTTCTAAGACATCAATGTCATATTCTTGATAAGCAGGAATAAATACCGAAGTCCCTGGAATAAGTTTCTTCTGAGATGCACCTGCTCCTTCTACAACTAAGATTATAGAAGCTGAGCTCCTCACAGGCAGCTTATATTTTCCCACCGATTTAGGAACCTTACAATAAACATCACATCATTTAAAAATATCACATCGAATTAATTATGAAAAAAATGTACTACCTTATGTTTAATAACAACAAAATCTTTAACAGGTGGTTTAAAAATTTCAGAAAATTCTCCGTCACTTAGAGGCATGTAAATCTTTTCTTCCGGAAAACTCCCTTTAAAATTAGTTATTTTGCACAGAGTTTCAACGTCCTTATATTTTGGAGTTAACCCTGCTCTAACTACATTATCAGAACAAGCCATGCACTCAACACAGTCTAAAAAAATAATTCAAAATAAGTAGATAAAATAATATATTCGTACATGTGCATAGCATGTACCTCCTAGAAGATAAGCGTGGGGTTCCCCAGCACCTAAATAAATCGCTTGTAACGGTTCCAATTGAACAAAATTTAAGAAATAGACCGCAAAACAGCCACAATCTCCAGGAAACTGAAAATAAAGCCTTTCAATTAATGGTCCCAGCATCCTCTTCCGAAAGTCGTCATCTGAAATCATTAATTAAATATATATAATAATAATCACACCGTTTTGGTTGTTTTTTAAAACTCAAATTCGTTCAGGCAGTAAAGGGGAAAAAATGATTATTGAATGAATTGCTCACAAACAATCCCACCCAATCAAAATGCAAAAAATGAAATATAAATATAGGAATCATGCATTTGTAGAATTTACAAGTATTTATTACACTAGAACCCCGATTCCCCGATCGAGATCACGCAAAATAATTTCAGTTTAATAACCAGAATAGTTTGAGAAATCCTTCGCATTATACGAAATATCACCGGTCGTTCACCTTTTGTCGAGTGCGTTCTATCGGTGATTCCCCCTGCAAGTTTTCAGGTAACTATTATGCTTTATGCCCTTCAGTCGGAATCGGTAAACCCAAGGTGGAGCAGCGTAGTAGCACGCTTTTACATACAGGTAAGAACTTTGGGTTACCTTTAATTCTTTTTCCGCAATTTCGATTATTGGAACTGATGTGGGTGCATATTTGGGATAAGCGGGGTTCTACAATACTATATGATGTAGAACATCATACATTGTTGGATATGAAGATAAGTTATAGATTACTCTATTATTAAATAAATAAATAATCATCAATTTTAATAGTAACATACATTTCATTTTGTAGTGATTATGGATTAGTTTATTTTTTGTTTTACTTATTAAAACCTTAACTTATTCATTAGTAAAAGGTTTTTAAAATTAAGGGAAACAAGGCGGTATTAGACAGTTGTCATTAATCATACGAGTATCAAATTAAACCACATCATACAAGTAAATATTGAAATCAGCATTATTTTGTTTTAATAAACACCACAACAGATATTACCGTAACATTAATTCAAAACCTTGATATGTATTTTTTGGATCTAAATAAAAAAAAAGATGATTAGACATTTGGGCAGTGTACCTCTAATTAATTATAATTTTAAGGCTTCGCTTATATAGTAAATCTATTGCAGCATAGTTTATACCTGAAACCATCAACCTTTCAACTAATGCCTTCAATTGAGTGGCCATGATATCTTCAGGACATGTAAAAAATCGTTTAAAACCTAACTGTTTAGCATTTTCTTCATCATTAAGTATTTTGTCAACTATTTCCCCTCCCATTACAGCACGTAGTTCCGGTATAGCTGAAAGTTATATGGATCATTATTATACAGTTACGAAACAGTAATTTGTATTAATCACCCTTGATAAATTCCTGAATTTGCCTTAATTTTCTAAATCCACATAATGCTTCAAAATGTGTAAGAGCTATAGCAATTTCTGGTTTATGATTCGGATCTTTGTAAATTTCCGGATGTTCTGCATTCAAAATTTTAGCTTGTTCCTTCAAAATAAAAAGTAGCAGTAGATCTTTTGTATATCAATAAGTATTTAAAAACAACTTTTCATAAAATGTACTTATACTACGAAGAACTAAAAAATGAAAACTATACCTTCGTTGGATGAACTTGAATAGATAAAGCTTTTTGAATCGAAAGGACTTTGAACAGATAAGGTAAATTGTTACCAAATTCCTTGATCACTTCACTACCTAGGCACTCGGGATTTGACTGTATCATATCTGCTAGGTATTCCCCTGTTGCTTTTATTTTCGAAGGGCCGTTAGGGTGTGTACCCATCCACATTTCTGCATACGGAGTCTCCTTTTCGATTTCAAAATCGGGGGTTGCATTTTTAAAAAAAGAGGCTACTTTACTGTAAGACCCGCATTTTCCCCAATCGTACCTCTGAATTGCACAGGTCAACTCCATTTCGTGAATTCTTGCTTTTTCCAGCCGATACAAAGTTCCTCAACAACTGGATCTAATAATAATTAATGACAAAAAACAGAACTAAAAGTACAAATTCAAATCATGATAAGATAACACAACAACCATCACAACAACTTTGTGATAAAAAGAGCAAAGAGCCACTTGTTAAATTGAGGATATTGGGATATAGGTTATACCGGTCATCGCCGGCAAATACAAATAAACAACCCATGAAACGGTTAATATTAGAAATACCTAGCAAACTTTTGGTCTGTTCTCTGCAGGTTTCCGTGGCTCGTATCCTATTCCAAATTTGAAAATAAAACCAGTTTCTTAACGATACGAGCCACAGGGAAACCTAGTTATTGGAAACCCTATTTAATTAAATAACAATAAGAAGCGTACATTCAATGAAAAATTGAAAATAGCGAACAGGGGAAAAACAGACGCAGGAAGTTTATGCATAGGTACCTGGTTTTAATCAGGTAAAGTTGAAAAATGTTGGAGGTATGAAACATGAAGAATAAGAAAATTAGTTTAGATATAACGTATTTTCCTGACGATAAAATAGGCCGATTAGAATTCTTTATTACCTGACCTAACCTAACCTACATCAACTAGGTAACGACATTATTACTTGGAGTCGCGAAATAGGTATATTTTTAAAAAATCCGGAATGTGTTTGGATCTGACACCAATAGAGGCTTCGATTCAAAAAAAAAAATTATGGGAACTAGTATTACAAAATATTTAAATAATGACAAAGTTGCAAGACAGAACCGAATTTAAACACGCCAATATTACTTATTATTTCGCTAGTCAAAAGCTGCAAATAGCAGATAACAGAACGACGACCTTTTAGCAGCCTTTTATTAAATACATCTTTTAGTATGAGATTACACTTTTCACTGTACGCTTGTTTCTCTTTGCGCTTTTATACACGACGCCCTTTTAATATTAATTTTAGACTTAATTACATATTTAAACAACATAAGTACTTACAGAGGTCAAATGAAGGATTTTCGGTGTTATACTTTTATGTTGTCCGTTCGAAATGTCTTTTATTACCTTTGCAACTGAGCTTTTCTTTTGATACGGTTTATTTAAATAAGTGTTTATTAACAAAATGAATAATTGCAAATATCTGATAAATTTAAATGTACTTCCCCTTATCAGAACTTTTAATCAGTCTCAGTGTACTAGATACTAATAAAAATTAGTCAGTCTAATAAGTCGATAAGCGCGCACACCTTCAGACTAATGTAAAATTATTTTCGTTCGAAATGGCCCGTGAGTCATATTTCAAAAAACAAGAGTAGGTACAATTCCCACCGTACAATACGAATTATATAATATAGCGGACTTTAATTGCTTTTATTATAGACAAAGGTACATGGTACGCTTTGTATATGTACCTACTTAACTTTTTTTTTTAAAAAAGCAACTAGGCACTTACATATATGTTATTACCTTAAAATGAGTACTTTGTACCCGATTTCTATTATATGCATATAATAATGATGTAATATCATTTATGTTTTTGCAACATTTACTTCGAAATTTTCAGACAAATTCAAAGAAAAATCTAATAAAATAGCACCTACTTCTTACGTATGTAGATAGTATACGTTTTATTCTAATCTCAGAAGAACCCAATTCTTTTGAAATGAAATTTGTTAGCTACACTTTCAATAACAGTAGCAGTAGCTTAAATCCTTGCGATTGCAAAAATTCACCTAAAAAGAGGTAGCTTATTAGAATTCGCCAAATATAAAAGGTGATAGTCACAGAACAAAAATTATTAGAAATGACAATTGTATAACAATATCAAAGAATAATGTATATGATTAATATGTACATACTAATTTGAAAAAATTCGTGATTGACTACGCATGTATGTGAAAAATAAAAATATTTGTATTTTCCCGCCGGATTAAGGTCATTCACCTTACGATATATGTATGCTCCTAAAGCCAGCAGCTGATTGCTTTGTTCGAAAATGAACATTTTAGTGAATTAAATAATATTTAATTACAAATGTAGTGTTAGGTAGTTGTATTTGTAGTAATATAAAGACAAATTGTGAAGAAATGAGTGCTAATGTGACTAGAAACGTTATTAAAATGGAAGCTCTAGACCAATCTTGTAGAGCATGCCTACGAAAATTAGACGATAAGTTTTATTGTTTGGATCGTATAGACCAGCAGGATGGTATCAGTTTAATGAAGAAATTGTCAGCTTGTATACCAGAAATGGTAATTTTAAGTTTAATTTTTTATAACTTACAAATTTTAAGCAGGTATATAAAACAGCAGCACCTTCCATAACGACTTCTGATATTAAATAGAATTATGCAGTGGGAACTTGAATTGGTTTGGTTAAATATTAGTATAAGATTGTTATTCCCAAATCACATGAAGTTTACTACCAAATTCCAGATACTTATGCCAAGGGGCGTATGATTTAATAGAAATCCAGATCAAAAAGGATGACTTCTAACAAGAAAGCAGGGAAAACGTATACAATAGATATGAACCGCAAAAAAATTAAAAATTGGTAGTTGGTACGGAAGTTGTAGATTTACGAAAGTGGTTATTACATTTACTTCATATTGTAATTTAATGTAAATATACGGATTTTTAACTCAGTTAAAGAATTATGTCAGTATTACGTACAGTATTACGTATTCAATTTTACAGGTTAGAATATTCAAAGAGGTTTTTGTTTTGAGGAGTTTATCATAGCTTGATGTTTGTTTCTTTTTTATTCATTTTAATAGGTTAAAATTCTTCTCAGTTTTAATATGATGCTTTATAAAGAAATTTTTGTAACTAATGTGTGCAACACAAATATTGACCTACATTCTTCCATTATAAAACTGAAATTCTTAGTTAAAGACATGGAGTAAGAATTAATTCCATATACAGCTTGTTCTAAATAATAAACGTAAATGCTACTTAATTTAGGACATATCACTTACACATACAGCAGGTTATACAATGCTATTTAAGAGTTTGCACTAAATAACTACTTTTTTTGTAAATTTTTTTGTTAATTGCAGGAAATAATATTATTTGAAATTGTTGCTACTGAAGTTTTGAATGTTAATCATGTTAAAATTTTGTTTGAAGATAATGCGGTTAACTTTTACTTCCATATTTATGAGAATTAAATCGATTTCCATTTAGCTAATAACCCTGTTCGAATGTAAAATAGTTTGATTTTACTAGAAGTTTTGGTGGCTGTATGAACATGTAATTGAATTTAGAAAGTAGACTTAGAGAGTAAAATTTGTTTGTTTCTTCTATAGTAATAGGTACATTAGCTGATTCAGCAAACGTTCTGTCCATTTTACAGTTTACAAATAACTGCACCACGAAAAAAACATAATGTACCTATAGCGTATGCAACCGGTAGAGTACGGTGGAGTTTCTAAAGTGCAATTTAACAGAGATTTGTCAAGATATCACACTAACTTCAACTTTTTGCTCTTTTATTTTTGAAGAGATTTCTTTCGACGCATTATGTGATGTTTGGTAGGGGATAAAAATGAGAATTCGCGTTACCAGCTAATAGCGTTACCTGCCTGCCGTGTTAGCTAGGCAAGGCCGGCCGTCATAAACAGACCGAGTCCGCTCCATCACTAGACTGGGGCGTAGAGTTCTATGTACACGTGTACACGAATACATTGCAGTCTAAACATAATAACAATATAATCAGTCTAATCAAACTGCTCATACCCTGATTATTATGTGTTCAATTATTATTTTAATCGTTGAATTGTAGGGCCACTTTGCACTATAAAATTGAGTATTAAATATGTTAATACTCATAAATAAATAACAAAAACAAAACATTTATTTTCTAATACACATTTTCAATGTTCGTATCAATATTTGCTTTTAGAAATGATTTCTAGGTGTCCCATAAAATATTTGTCGTGGATTTTAAAATTTAAAGTTTTATAAAATTATCTAATATTTTGAAATACGTATCCATTAATTTAATTTACAAATAATGTAATTTTTATTTTTGAAATTACAATTAGGTAATTTAAAAATTCAAACAAACCATTGCTATTTTATAATTTTGTTATATTTTTTAAGTTTTTACTTCTACCGGCAGTCTACCACTACTAATTTTTTTTAATGTAATTAGTTAATTTTTGAATCTAAAATTATTAATCTTTCGTAATTAGTTTTTCAATTATTCGAAAATAAAAAAACATTGCGGCAAGTTAGCATACCAAAATCTATTTTTTTAATCGATAGTCAATTGTGCTCCCCAATTTGGAAGATAGAATTGTAAGTAAGTAATTTAATTTTTATTAATAAAATAAAATAAAACAAAAATGCTGCACGTAGGTTTTGCGCACAGCATATATACTGCGCATGTATAGTGTACGCTTGAAAACAGCTCAATCAGCATAACCATAGAGATGATATACAAGCATAAAACAAATTTTTCAACCGAGACTTAACGACTAGATGCGCACAAGCAAACCGAGTCCTAAGAAGGTAGGTATAATGTTGGAAGGGGCAGCCACTCTAGCTATTTCCTTCAAGTACGTCTATGAAATATGCAGGTATCGGCATACAGATAGGGAGGTTGCACGTGATTGGCTGTCCGTTAAATAATACAGTCCTTCGGTATTCCTACGTCTGACCGAATTCAAGTCTCGATTCAAAAATTTCACTGAAACAGGCCATCTCAATTAATTAATGTATTAAAACGTACTATTTAACTTGACGTGGAAAAGTGAAGCCATGGAGGAGACTAAGAAAAACATAATATTTAGCGTATGCAATTGGGTGGTTATATTAAGAAAAAAAATAAATAGAAACGTGTGGTTATATACGCAATTCTCAAACTGCAAACAAGTGATTCTAAAGTGACCTATTAACATTGCTATTGCGATTAGATTCATACGGCGAATTCAGGTCACGTGATGGAACAGATAAAATAATTTTACTGTATCTAGATATATAGACTTAAGAGTCTCCTGATCAAATCAGAAGTGGTGGTGTACTATTGCTTTAACACTATATTTCATATACAGTCAAAACCGTTTACAACGACAAACCGGTTATATCGACCAAAATTATAGGTCCCGGCTGAACTTTATATGATCTATGATCGCCGTATAAAAAATACCGCTTTTTTTGACTTTGCTTATTATATTACGACATACCTCACTAAGCGACCACATTTAACTTATATCTTGGGAGAATTATATCTGTTAGAGACCACCAGTCTTATTACCCAGATCTGAGACAGAAATTTTAATGCGTAAGATAATGTTATTAAGCGGCATTTTATTACCGTTGAATTCGTCACCACTCTTTAAACCAAATATAATTAACAGAAACAAAAATTCGATTGGCAAAGCGGTCGGTTGATTGTTGACATACAGAACGAAGATGTAGTTCAATCCGACTGAAAAGGCGGCTGACTTAAAGTTTGTAGAGTGAAGCTTTCTTTGCTATTATTTAGTGAGCATTATTTTAAAAATGAAAATTCATAAAAAATAGTACATTACTTTTTGGTGAAAATTTTATAAATTAGATAAAATAGAATGATTAAAGTATAATTTTTGTTTTTAATTTCTTGTTACAGAACCTGGATGATTGGAATACCTTTATATGTTTTTCTTGTACTTCTATGTTACGATTGGCATATGAATTTCGAAAAATATGTCTCGCCACGGAAACACATATTCAGAGTACAAATCAAAATTCAATATCTGATAGCAAAATCTTAATCCCAGAAGAGGTGATTGTGAAAACGGAGCTTGATATTCCAAATGAGTCCAAATTAGACCAAGTAAAAGTTGAGGAAATTGACTTAGACGAAGATGAAGACACTTGGCTAAGGGCTAACGGCTATTTTAATAATAATTCAAGTGATACTGACGACTTGTTCGAAGAAACTGATACCGCCGAATCCGATATAATTGAAGGTATTGGTCAGACATCACTTTCACATCATTTGGCGAATGAACCTGATATAGAGAGCATCATTAGGACATCTTGTGAAAATATAGAATTTCTGAAGGAACGGCACATTACTCCTGAAAACCTAAAGTGTTATGTAACTATTGACAAATTACCAGAAAACTACAGTCACGTTGCAAATGAAGATATGATTGTTGAAAATGTTGAACCGGTTAAGATGTGTTCAAGTAATCAGTGCCCGAATTACAGACACGTTCATCAATGTAAAATTTGTTGTAAAAACTATTATTCTGAATTAAGCCTTCTACAGCATATGAAAAAACATGATGTTTCACCAGCAGTGGCTTGCCCTAACTGTGAACAAATATTTAATACCCGTAAGGGTTATGAACATCATCTAACATATTACAGCAAGAAAACTTGTTTTGAGTGCAAGTTGCATTTTTTATCGAAAGAAGACTTGAGTAACCACGAACAAGAACACAGAAAACGCGATGCTGTTGAGGAAACGAAGAATGAACTAACCAAAAAAGAACTGAATCACATGGTGTATGTAACTGACTCAACGTCTGAAGAACAATTTCGTCGCATAATCGTTTCTGAAGATGTCTTTGAGAAGGCAGTCAAGTCATTTTCAAACGAATTATCTGACGACAATCCACCCATCATTGAGAAGTATTGCTGTTCGTGGAATTGCAACTGTGAAAATAAAAATTCCAATGCTGGCGAAAGTACTGATTCAGCTGATGAATTGGCTTATGTCTCATTATTAAAAAAAGTTCGTGATGACTTTGCACTTGCTTCTAATTCTGTTAGAAAATGTAAAGAGGTTGCCAAGAAAAATATAACAATGATATCAAGCGTTAGAAAATATCGAAGGTGGGTATCAAATACACAGAATTCTGCCAATAGTACAGTGGTTCTTGAACACAGCTATTGTAAACACGCTAAAGAGCAAAAGAAAAAGAAGATAAAGATGAGGAGGAGAAGGAAGAAGAAGAGAAACACCTTCAAAAAATCAACAACAATCCTTGAAAATTCTTGCAACGTTTCTGCTGAGGAGCACCATGAAAATAGCGGCCTTCAAGAAGTTGGGTATTCAGAAACGATTAATACGAGTAGTGCTAATGTGGCCATTGATAATATAATTAATGAGCCGGTCAACAATTCTTCACTTGTTCTGCCTGTACTGTACACTGAATCTAATAATGCAAATTCTAAGAAGAGTAAAATTGAAAAAAGCGTTCCAGTAAACCATCTTAATGTTAAATCAATTGCAAAAGCCGACAAGATTTGTGTACAGCAGCAAGAAAAATTGTCTTCAGAAACTAATATGGTTTGTCTAAATACACATAACAACGAAACCAGTAACACTTATGATAAGTCAAATTTACAAAAACCAACATTTACCGAATCTATAGATATTAGAAATATGTCCTTGGCTGATCTTCTGAAAGATACTGTCAACGTCGATTGTAGAATTCAACAAGGTCAGCCTTCCCAGATTGTGACCCTTGAGGATTTACTAAGTTGCTTGGACGGACCTCCGACTTCTGTGCATGCAGTTGCTCCGCCTGATGGCACAATTACTAACTATATATCCCAAAACTCTACAGAATTAACAAAAAATCTAAAAAAAATCGTTACTAATATAAATGATTCTACTCAAAGTGTGTCTTGTAAAAAACAGCGACCAAAAATATTAAAGGGGGCAACAAATAAAACCCTTACTGATAATCTTTCGTCAAGTCCTAGTGTTTCTGCCGTTATACCAATTAAACATATAAATAACCTGAAACGTGCTGCATTGGAAACTTCTAAAATTAATGGTAAAAGACTGTGTGAAAAAATAGATAAAATTAACTCAGAAAAAAATAAAGTGTTGGATATAATAAAAACAACTAATAACGTGGATAAAACACAAGCTACAATAAATGAGTCAAAACGAATCGATACCCTTTCTAATAATCAACAAATGATTTCCGGTATGGTACCGACTACTTATTTGTCATCCATTTCTACAAGTAATTCCTTCCTCACCTCTTCACCAATCTATTCTAATCCAGCTACAGTTGCAACCAATTCACAGGACAGTTCTTACAAAAACTCAGTATTTAATGAACTATACGGTTCAGAATATCTAAAATTTCTAAATAGATTTTTGAAAACAATTAAATTAGTTACGTCTTTAGAAAAACGTTCTTGTAATGGAAATTCGAATAGTATTGCTGATGGCGAATCATGTGAAGGAACAAATTTAGAATATAATCTTGAACCTGCAAACAATTCAACAAAAGGTTTCAATTTAGATGATAATTCCTGTAAAATAGTACAAACCAATACGTTATCTTCTAAATCAGACAGTATGGTAAATTTAAGATATACCAATAATTTTCCACCTATTCAACCAACAATAAGTGGAAGAAGTTCTAACGTATTTCAATTTCAAGCTTCAGAAGACATTATTAAAGAAATAGAAACATCGTCTGATCCATTCCCAAAAACCAACGTAATTAATATAACAACAAGGGAAAGTTTTCCTAAAGAAAACTATTCACATGGATATACTATATTAAAAGTTGGAAAGCCTTTGTTTCCTAATACTGTGAAATACACTAGTAAACTTAATATTGATAGTACAAATAAATCGATTTTTAACAGTAATACTAATGAAGACCTAGTGACACCTAACGCAGAACCAGCAAATCATCAAAATGAATTAATGTTGTTTCCTGGTACTTTAAAATACGCTAATAGAAGAAACTGCGGTGTTACATTCAAACCGACTGCTAGAGCTAATAATCTATCAATAATAAATGCGAAACCTTTAAACCATCAAAGAGAATCAACTCTATTTCCGACTACCGTGAAATACCGTGATAGAAGAAAAAGCGCTGGCATAGATAAACCTTTTGTGAACGCCAATGAAGACAAAATAATAATAACCACAGTGCAACCTGCAAATCATAAAGAAATATTAACAGTATTTCCTCCTCCTACTTTGAAATACATTGACAAAAGAAACGGTAATAGTACAGGCAAGCCGATCGTTAGTTCTAATGATGACGTAGCGATAATAAATGCAAGTTCTTCAAATTATCAAAGAGAATTAACTCTGTGTCCTAATTCTGCGAATTGCTGTGTTAATACAAATAGCGGTAGTACAGATAAACCGATTGCTAATGCTGATGATGTCTTAGTAACAATAAATGCACAATCTGCAAACCACCAGAGAGAATCAACTGAACTTCCTACTACTTTGAAATGCACTGATAATAAAAGAACCAAGGATAATTCAGATAAATCAACTATTAGGACCAATAATGACTTTACACGTCATTCAGTATTGGAATCAGATGATATTATTGATTGTAACAGTAGGAATGATGATGGTTTAGAAAAAGCTGGCAAAATTGTCGATTTGACTACAAATATCGATACTTTTTCCATTAATTTCAATTATATAAGAGATCAAACCGAAGGTTGTCTCCAAAATGCTTCACAAAATAAAACTTGTGTAAATCACGGTAATAGACTGAAACCATTTGTTAAAGAAGTATGTACTGTTACTTCTACACAGAGTAATGCAGAACAAGATGAACAAGAAAATTTTCATGGAAATGCCAACCAAATATTGCCAGTAGCTAATAAGGCATTTGTATCAGAAATCAATCAACAAAACGTAAAAGTTCCGGAAACTCTTCATAATGAAGCACCAAACGTTGTATGCTTTGAATCTGTATCGAATGATGGTAGAAATAAATTGTTCGTTGATAGCTCACAAAAGACGTTACACGAAATGACTTTTGAGAAGAATTCAAACATAGAAACGAAAGCAAGTCAGTCGAGTGATATTATTTCGTTGACTAAACGTAATTATAATAGTGAAATTAAAAAGCTGTTTAATTTAACTTTTAAGCCTCCTCCATCGTTAGCGAAGAATCAGAAAAATTACGTTCAAAATAAAAAAATTGATAATATTGAAATCTGTACAAATAACAGTGAAAGTCAGTCTTTAGATGACAAAATTTTATTAAACGGACAAGAAAATAACAGAGATCTGATAAATAATGAGAGTAAAACAGAAAATAGTGTAAGTAAAACGCCAGATGAGCCAAGACCAAATGAAAAGAATGAGGCTTACAACAAAATACATAACGAAACGCAATTAGATTCGAATCTAACTAGTAACAGTTCTGGTAGAGTTGAGAACACCGCTGCCGAAGATTTAATAAATTCAAGCCAGTTGGAAAATAGTTCCTTTAATGAAAAAAGCGAACTTTTGAATGAAAATGAAAACGAAATGGTATTTAATTCGGACCAAGGGCCGCTAACCTCAAATAAAAACTTTCACGCAACAAAGTATAATTTATCTAATTGTTCTGCGAACGCCAATTATTCAACTTCTATTACTATAAGAAATGATATTAAAATTCAAAATACAATAAAAAATCAAGAGAACATAGAGCCGAACTTAAATGAAATATTTGTACCTTCACTTCACACTGATATCGGTTTTGATGCAACAGAATATTTTTCACCTGCTGCTGATAAGTTTTCCGAGAAAAATGTAACAACATCAATAGAATTATTTGATAATGGAAAGACAATAGAAAGAAGTAATGATGTATCTATTTCAGAAAATAAATCATCAAATCAGAAAGATGAAAAATATGAACCTATTGTATTAACAGAAAGTGACAATGTGGCTCAGCAAAGGGATTCTAAGATTAAATGCTTGTTTAATATAGATTTTGAGAGATTCCATAGTCAGTTGAATGCAAATGAGTCGAAAAAATTACGACGTTCTACTAATTTAATTTCAAAAAGACGATATCGTAAGAAAAAAAGAAATAGAAACAGGAAGAAGAATAAAAAAGAATTTAAATCAGAGCATGCTCAAGAAAAATCTTTATTTAAAGAAGTAGGATTAGAACTGGTCAAGGAGGCTCTAAACAAAACGCTTCTGCAAAATATACCTGAAGGCAACAAATCAGATCAAATCAATACAGCAGACTGTTCTTCAACCACTAAAAAGAAAGCAAGATTATTCAAATGTAATACTTGTAGAAAATATTTTGATAATTCATTTCAGCGGGAACTTCATCAGTGTCAAATTTTCCTTGCTCATTCTGCTAAAGTAACATTGAAAGATAGTTTTTGTGAAAAGTGTGAGAAGGTATTTTCAAACGATAAATTTAAAAATATGCATATATGCGAGATCAGTAAACCCTCTAGTAAAAATGGTTGGAAAGAGTCGGTAAAATGGGTTTGTACAGTTTGCAACAGAAATTTTACCCGTGGTAGACTACTGGATTTACACTTGAAGAATGCGCATAAAAACCCAGAAGGGGTTTTAACCGAAAATATCACCCCTAGCGCAGTACAGAAATGTCTGATTTGTAAAAAATTCATCAAGGATGGTATTTTTAGATTTCTGCATTTAGTTCGCCATTTTTCGTTTCGGAAACACAGATGTAAAAAGAATAAAGGAGTATCCCAAAAACAGACAGAATACAAAAGGAAATCAGAAAAAGTGAGAAAGTATAGACTATCGGAAATTGTCGATATTTTCCAAGTTAGGGGTGACAAAATAATGAATAATTGTAAAACTTTGCAGAAAAAAACATTATCCAAAATTTTAAAAAAAATATTGAATTATCTGCATTTTGTGAAATGCAGAAAATGTAATAAAGTTTCAGGAGGTTGGTTCAACGAAACATTGCAAAGCTATTTTATAAAATGGGGGTATTTGCATAGAAAACTAATTAAGGGAAAATGTACAACCATGAAGCGAAATTTAGTTAGAAATGCAAGTTTTAAAAGTGGAAGAAGCTTCGATTTTCGAAGAATTATCACTGCCAAAAAAGTAGATGAAAATAGAATTAAAACAAAATATGCCAAACGAAAGATCAATAGTCCACTCGTAAAACGAGTAATAAATAAACAAATGCTTATACGAAAACAAATGCTAAGGGTAATGAGTGACCTTGGTTTAAGTGCAAAAGAAATGAATTCCTGTACTTCAGATGCTTTAAAAATCGAATCAAGTAAAAATAAGATCAAGTGTAGTTTTCATAAATCTACAGAAGATAAAAAGCAAATGTACAGTGATAACACAGCGGTTGTACAGTTTTCAGAAAATACCAACCAACGACTGTATCAATTGCTTACGGAAAAAGGTAATACTTCGAAAAGAATAATTAATGTAAATGATAAAAAAGAAATTGTCATAGAAGAAAATGTTGAAAAACGGCCATTAAAGCCAATTTCTAAGGAACACACGTGTAAATATTGTTTACTGAAATTTAGTAGTAAAGTTGTTTTTAAAATGCACAAAGATACAGTAACACATAAACGAAATGTTGCTCTTTTACAAAGGTCTGAAAATGAAATTGAGAAAGAGCTGTGGAAATCTGTAGATAAACCGCAGACATTGAAAGACGTCCAAAATGCAGTGCAATCCATCATGAATAAAATCAAAATGATTAAAAAGTATCATTGCGATTTTTGCAGCGATTCGTTCATTTCTAAAAATCAGTTAGAAATGCATAGAAAGATACATGTGTATGAATTTTTCGAATAATTTTTTTTTTAGGTTAAGTTTACTTAATAAGTACCAATAATTGTATATGTACAATGTTTTTATTTCTCACTTAAAACTTAAACTAGAAATTATTTCGTACAAAAACGGAATAAAATTAAACGTTTATGTGTTCCTAAGTATTAAGTTTGTATTTCTCTAAAAACAAAAATCGTTTTTAAACATGTAGAAATTAAGAATAAATATACGTCCTACATTTAAGTTGGTCTATTTAATAGACAAATAAGTTTCTGTTAAAAAAAAATTATACTTATAAAAAGAAGTAAGTTAAATAGACTTTATTTTGTCTTCTTTCCTCGAAGATGAAGATTTGTATGCTTTCGTGCTTTTCATTGGAAGCTTCTTTGCTTTTATGTCAGGGACAATCTGTGATGTTTCGTCGTTGTTCTTAACTTCTTCAAGAATTCTATCGAGGGTTAACACAAATTCATCAACGTTTTCTTTCGTAAAAATCATCGGTGGTTTTAACTTGAGAACGTTACTGTAGGGACCATCCGCACTTAACAGAATATGTTCTTGTTTCATTCTAAAAAGTAAACATTAATTGGTCTAACAAACGTTTATGTAATGTAAATTATTAGGGTTCTGTATGTTTCAGTGGAGAAAAGGAAACTTTTATAGGACTACTTGTGCGTTTGTCTGTTCGTCTGTCATAAGCAAAGTCTAAAATGCGTAGTTTTTAAGTTATTCAAGAAAATAGATGGAAGTTGACTATATTATCCCTTCCTATTATTATTGAAACTAATAAACCTAAAATTTAGGAAGATATGCAGAAAATAGTTTTTCATTTATAGATTACAGGAAACGATATAAAAAAGTCTGTAGTCTTACAATAACATGGCAAATCCGTCAATATTTTATGAATCACTAAAATGTATTCCGAGAATTGCCGTCGTGTGCTATCAGTGAACATAAAAATATAGTAGGAAACATTAGTATCAATTTTAAATAAAGAAATTTAAAATAAAGAAATAAACATTAGACCACTTTTTATCACTCGGTCCTAATCCACGTATTTAAAAACTTTAAGATAAGAAAAACATGGTCGATAACATTGTCATCGTGCGAAATTCTCTTCAAATGATTTGAACTCAATTTTTTTCTTTACCTGCTTACTACATAGTGAGCAATTTCGGTTGCCGGATTTCTTGTTTCGTTATTGTTGATTAAATCAATTCCAATAAATAATCCATATCCACGAACATCTCCGATTACGTGGTGTTTCCTCCTCAATCTCTCGCAGGAATCCAACAGGTAATCACCAACTATGATGGCATTTTCTCTGAGTTTTTGACTCTCAATTACATCAAATACTGCATTGGCAATGGCGCATGATACGGGATTTCCCCCATACTGTTAAATTACAAGTAAATTAATAGCGACCGTATAACACGGTTCATAACTACTACCACTAACCGTATTAAAATATTCCACTCCAGTTTTCCTAAAACTTTCTGCAATTTCGGGCGTTGTGACTACAGCAGCAATGGGATGTCCATTTCCCATTGGTTTTCCTACAGTTACAATATCAGGGATAACGTCAGAGCCGTGCATCTGGAATGCCCACCAATGCTTTCCCACCCGTCCAAAACCAACTTGTACTTCATCAGCGATGCACACCCCTCCAGCTGCCCGGACATGTTTGTAGACTTCCCGAAAGTATCCCGGGGGAGGTATAATTTGTCCTCCGCAGCTTTGAAAACTTTCGGCTATGTAGGCACAAACTCCTTTTTCTTTCTTTCTAAGATTGTCGCAGATCTGTTTTATTTCATTGGCGTAAAGAGTTCCGCATTCGTGAGAATTTTTGTCGCCTCTGAATTTTCCACGATATGCATCAGGACAGGAAGCCTACAAGAAATTATTACATCATATTACATTATTTAATTTTAATTAAGACAGTTATGGTAAATTACTTTAGTACATAAATTTTACTAACTTACCAAATGAACGTGTTCTTTCTGTGGTGGTCCTCCAGGTAAAGCGAATTTGTAGTGGGAAATATCGATCAAGGAGGTCAAATGTCCATGGTACGCACTGAAAAAATATATTGCTCATGTTTGCCCTAAAAAGCCTTTAGAAAAAGGCCAATTGTCTGTCAAAGTTTGCTTAATGTGAATAGGATGTTAAAAATGCAGGATGATAAGCTGAAATTACATAAGTAACTAGTAAGAAATAATGTATTCGTTCAGTAAGTAGCCCATGGTTTGATCGGGAACAAGTAAACGTTGAAGATAATAATACAGGCTTCCAGCCTGTAATTTTCGAAGTTCCTGGTATCTTCTTTGTCATTTTAATCAGCTGCAAGAAAAAGCGAAAACGAAAACATTAGATTTTTTTCGGCAATTTGTTGTGTTAGTAAAGGTACCATCAATCGACATTACCTATTCACTTAACAAATGGGAAAACTGAAAGTAATTTTGATGCACATAGATGAGATCATTGACGGTCAGCACTCACAAATGATCGAAATCGAAAGAACATTACTTATGAAAAATAAAAAAAATCAACTTACTGTTCGAGAGTTATAATATCTTCATTTCCAGTATGTATCTTAGCAAGACGTAAGGCTAAGTCATTGGCCTCTGAACCAGAATTTACGAAGTAACACACAGATAGATTTTCGGGCATGGTGCTTATCAGTCTTTTAGCACATAAGACGATATTATCGTGAAGGAAACGATTGTTGGTGTTCAAGACAGACATTTGATTACAACCCGCTTTGACCACTTCTGGGTGACAGTGACCAACTATTTAAATGGGACACTTATTAAAAGAAATTTCATACACTTACAATATTTTTTTTTGTTTATTACTTACCATGAGCGACATTGTTAATACAATCCAAATAAGCATCGCCCCTTTCATCAAACATATATTGCTTTTCGGCCCGAACTATTTTAAGAGGATCTTTCTTGAAAAAAAGCTGACAGCTAGGCCTAAAAATAAGATTACCTTTATTAATTATTAAAAATAACGTGACGTTGTGGATTGGCTTAGACGTACCCTTTTGTAAAAGAACCCAATTAAACATAAAAGTTGTAATAAGTGTATAAAATTGTTCAGTCACGATTCAAACTTTTATCAAGGGAAATATAAACACAGTGGTTTAAGAATTTAACAAATTTAATAATCACACAACGAATCGTTTCACCTTATAAAGGTTTTATCAGATGATTTCGTGTGTTTTTATTTCTCTTGTAATATGGAGTTTAAACATATTAGTGCCTATTCTATTAATTACTTAAACTTTTATCATTAAAACTATTAATATACATCTCAAATTTTCGAGAAATTGGGGGTAGGTAAACATTTTGGGTAGGTAACAATTTTTTTTATTAATGTACAAGGATGTTAGTGAAAATAAAACTCAGTTTTCGAGGTTGCAACCTCCTTCACTTAACCGTCATCTTTAGAAAAAGGGGTGTAATTAGTTATTGTGCATTTTCTTTCTAACCGCGAATCAAAAATCTTATACAGGCCTTTACCAATTAACTACAACTTTTATTGACTTGTTTTTTACGATAAAAGTGAAGGCATCGGCATGAAAATTTTGTGACGTTTATTTCTTGGATTTTCTGTCTCAAAAAAAGTTTATTTAAGTAAAAAATATGCTAAGCAAAATAGTACATTCCTTAATAGACTTTAGAAAAAGCTTTGCATAAAATATTTGTGAGACTTGCGATTAGGAGGAGAAAATTAATTAATTACGTACTTATCCTTATTAAGATAGGAAGTTGCAATCCCGAAAATTGAATTTTGTAGTCACACACTCATAAAAAAAATATTGCATACCCAGGACGTTGACGTTAACCCCCTTACCATTATGCTAGGGGGGTAATGGTTTAAGTGCAACAAAAATGATTTTTTTTATGTCAAATGCTTTTGAAAAACGAATCAATTAAAAATTAGACCAATTCTAGTTTCTATAAATGAATGACGTTATGAAAATACTTGGGCTTATGCTACATCGTTACATTATTTCTTGTAATAATAATTTTTAGCTGATGAGATTTGAAATTACTATGATTAGTTTATATTGTAATAATTATATAATTAGTGGATAAAAAAAAAATTGAAATTCGGAAAAAATGTTTAAAAGAAACTTAATAATGACTTACCCAATATGCTTTTTTCTCAGTTCGATAGTTTCACGTTTGGGCAATTGCTCTTTAACAATGGGCATGTTTCTTGTTTATTATTACGGAGAGATCAAAACTTCGAAGAAGGTAAATTTAGAATGAATTTACAGTACTAATATTTGTTAGGTAAGGCTAAGGACGTCTGTTATCAGACAGGCAAAAGTGGGTATGGCTGAAACGTAAACGTCGTCAGCATTTTATAAGTCCATGTATCATGTGCTACTTAACGTCAAAAGCGTGCTTCGTTATCAGCATTTAAGACAATAAATAATAATAATAATAATGATGATGTGAACAAAAAAGTGGGAGTGTAGAAAATTGTGAAATAACGTTATAGCAATCGCGTGCTCTTTCGATTAGTAAGTAGTCTCACGTGCGTTATCGCATGCGTTTCGGATGCGTACGAATTGGCCCCGCTTATCCTTTCAAAACCTACCTTTCGATCGTTATACGGATAAATAATTTATTGTTTTCTTTTGGAGCTACTAATTTCATTAGGTACAATGCAACTATTTTTGGAAATTAAATATGTTTATATTTACTTAGAATTATGCGGAGATTAAAGAGTAGAGCATTTGTAAAAAATTTTAACATTGGCGAATATTTTACTTTTATTATTAATTTAATGTTAAAGTTTTACATAATCCATTTTTGATCTCTTGACGCTTACGTATCGAAAACCGTAATTGACACACAAGAGTACCTATACAGATCTTTTTTGTAAAGAATTCAATTTTATCAAAAAAAAAAATCCGAGGCAGCACCTTTCTGTTTTTTACATAGATGAAAAAGTGTAGCGCCGATTATATGCTTCAATGTCTAATGTGGCGCTGAGCTGTATTTGGAGTGCTGCACTTTTTTACCTATTAAAGACGGAGGGATGCTGTCCCAGACGTTTTTGTAGAAAATTCAATTTTCTACCTACCAAAAAGGTCTCCACACTTTTTTTTGTATCTGTTACGGTTTTCGCTACTTGAGCGTCAAAAGGTCAATAGAAGTTTTTTGCAAAATTTTAAATAAGTAACACAAACGGTTATGTTTCTAAAAGCGGTAACCTGTGATCGAAACGAAACTTTGGGCATATATTGCCCTTTTATGGGAGTTTAACAACAGTATCATTAGCATATGATATTCCAGCTTGACATAGAAATACGAATGTTTCAGAAAATTTAATTAACACTTATTTAGTAAATATCTTTAATGAATCTAATGGAAAGTTAATTTAATTTATCAATCATCGATAAAAATCTACCAACGTAAAACATTCGTTAATCATAAAAATGTTGCCGCTTTATAGGTTAAAAGTTTCCAACAGCGTAGTTTACAAAGATAAAATTAAAAATAGACTTTTTATTTGATCTTTTCAAAGTCATACAGATGGCTAGGTAGATTATAAGGATTGTGGCGTTTCGGTGATATTCTATGGAAAATTAGGTTTCATCAGATAAATGTACCTCAGTGTATTAAGTTAATTACTTTATCTATAAATTATCTATTATATCGTATATCAAATAAACAAAAAATAATGGGAATAAGACTACTCTCAAAGTAAAGTGTTTAATGTCCCTAAACTTTAAGAGTCAACAGCACAATTTCTATTGTCAACCGGTAATGTTTATTGTGCAATTGTATATTGATTTAAAAGCTGTACTTAATTGTTTAATTTATCTTAAAAAGTTATGTTATTTTTTTAAACAAAAAGTCTTTTGTTAAAGTCGCCATTGTTTGACAAGTAAATGAATGGTTGCAAACGCGTATTATGGAAAATAATGACTATTGTTTTTCATCAAGTACGCAGCGTTGCGTTTATTATACCTACATATTATAAGTACCTATCATTTAGGTAGTTTTATTTATAATAAAAAGATGTAAATACTAAATATGCGCATAAAACCAATTCTAATTTTAAACTTCTAATGGAAAAAAATTTTCCATACATGTGTTGAAGGATGTAGCCATAGGGCAGTTACGAATTACAGTAAAATTCTGAATTTTACTTCTTATCAAACAATTCTCAAATTATAAATGCAAATAACACAACAGGTCTTTGACTTTTATAAAAGTTGAATACAGTATTGTTTTGTACAGTTTTGCGTACTTTGATGTTGGTCCTTGAAATAAAAATATTTTTGTTTTGCTTAATTATATTTACAAGTTAAAGTATATCAATAATTGATTTTTTAAAAAAAATTACCGCTATCTTTAAAAATGTTTGAAAATTGACAAACAAGAATGTTAAAGGTTGAAATGTTGAAATATTTTAACTTATGAGAATGTCGTAAGTAATTAATAAAAATCGAGAAAACATTGACCTTTAGCTTTTTAGCTTTTCAAATTGGAAAAATAGGTTTTAAATTCATATCAGGAAAAAAATGCTACGCATTTTAATTTCTAGATTAGACGTGCAATTATGAAATTTTTCGTATTTATAGGTAGCATTACATTTTTTTCATCAATCAAAAAATTCTACGTAAAATAAAAATTCATTAGATAAATTATTTCTTATCATTTATTGCAGACGTAACTAACTGTAACGGAAAAATGCATAACCATCAACTTAACTTCATAAACAATATTAACCTCATTTTGCGGTTAATATTTAAAATGCTAGTTGGTATTTTAAAGATAACTAATGGAAAATTTAACTTGTTTATTATGGATGTATGTACTCATAAGCTGGTAATGAAGCATTAACTTTTGGGCGAGCCCACAGAAATGACCAATAGATTTTCAGTGGTGATATGGTAGATACTATTATAAATTTACATTACCTAATAAGTAAAGTAGAGTCAACAATGTCAGATATTAGGTAAATTCAACTGTTATCTGAAAAGTTTGAGATAACAATTTTACTAAATATATCTTCAAATACTTATTGCAAATTGCAGATAGTAGATTTTAATTAACAAATAATGTATTTATACATCCTAGTTATAAATATTACTCTTTTATCACTATTAATTCCATACAGAAAAGTAAACAGTATAAAATTATCACAACCTTTATTTACCAATAACAATATAGATAAATATAATTTATTCATATTTTTAGCGTACCTAATCAGTCTTAAACTTTATTGAGTTTTACGTAAAATTTTCTTCTCAGATTTGAAAAAATTAAAATAAAAATACGTTATCAAAAATATTAAATTTCACAACACTTTTCTCAAAAACTTCAGCGGTATTCAGTGCAAATTTTCATTAGAATTTTGATCATAATTTTGGCGGTTATGGGTGCCACGAGGATTTCATTAAATGTCTTTGAGAAGCTATCTATCAATTTATTTTTTTCAATTCGAAACTTTCTTACAGTACTTACTGTCAAATTTTTCAACCGAGACTTAACGACTAGATGCGCACCAGCAAACCCTGTCCTAAGAAGGTAGGTACGATGTTGGAAGGGGCAGGCACTCAAGCTGTTTCCTTCAAGTACGCCTATGAAATATGCAGGTATCGGCATACAGATAGAGAAGTTGCACGTGATTGGCTGTCGGTTAAATAATACAGCCCTTCGGTCTTCCTACATCTGACCGAATTCAAGTCTCGCTTGAAAATTTTCAGTCTACCTAACTAATAGCGCAATCCTACGTATACCCTTTACCATCAAATTATAAGTTGACCATATTGTTTATAACTATAAGTAGTTTTGTAATTGATTTTAATTAGTATTTTATTTATTAGGTATCTCATTTAAATATTGTATTTAATAGTTGTTACATGTGTTCTTTACATTTTCTTAATAAGTGCCTTGTACCTATCCATCTTAATAACTAAATAATTTTGAAACTTAACCTCGAGGCGAAACGTCTCTGTAATTTCCCATTAGGAAATATACCTTAAACCCTTCATAGCTCTGGTTTGTTTATTCTTCTAAATTCAACGAATTTTTCACAATTATAGAATTTAGGAAGCTCTTAATTTATTTTTAATTTGTAACTCAAAATCAGGAGTATACAATCTAAATTATGGTTCTTGCAATAAATCCCACATAGGACAAGCCGGTAGAAACTTCAAAAAGAGGACAAATGAGTATGAAAAGTTACATAAACAAGACTTTCGAAAATATTTCCAGTCGTTGAGCTCTTCGGCGAGCTTGAAGGTATTACTTTTTGTATATTACTGAGACCTTTGATCTCAAAAAGATAATAATGGTGCCATTTATATTTTGAATAACAATATTTACTGAATGACATCTTCAAAAATATTGCTCTATCAAGGAATTATCGTTATCCTTATCCCAGGCGTGTGTGGGGAGCCCATAAATTTATAATTCCTCCCGGACTCTTTAGGCCCAGTTCAACACCGAATTCAAATAGTTTATGAGTGATTTACATCCTATGGCGTTAATTTTTGTGAAAGTGCAATTTTTTATGTTGTTGAATTGCTAACGAAAATATTTGCTTTAAATTGATGCAGATATATATTAATATCAAGTCATTATTTGTTTAGTGTGAAATATTAAAATTTTAATGACAAAACTTGCAAAATTTTGATACCATTTGTTTTTTGTTATACTAGAGGCATGAGTATGACATTTACAATAAATAATCTATGTAATGAGTCCATTATATTATCCCGAGTATCACTGAACCTTAAACCGTCGTAACATAAGTATCACGCAGCAACACGAGTCTACCTCGTGGTGACAAATAGTAACAGACGATAATTTTATTTGAATATGTTCTAAAATGATATATCTATCTCCTAATATAATTCGTCTTTGAACAAACAAATAATTTTATTGCTATCTATTTTACTCTTTGATGAAACACTTATGTATAAGAATGTACAATAAACATTATTAATACCTACAAAATATTGGTTAGTATCATTTTTTTAATTTGCCGTTATACCTAATACATGTTCATATTCTAATTTTATGTGAATTTGTATTTTGTTAATAACAATGGTATAATACTTAGATGAACATCTATATATAATACAATGGCTTTTGTTCCTGCGTCTGTAGTTTTGTTGATAGTCTCGGTAGTCTGTTTATCTTTATCTATACTGGCCTCAATTGCCTAATTCGTACACCAATCGGACGGCTTTCGAGATAGATACACTGGGACAAAAAATTAAATTGCTCAAATTTGCATATGATACAATAATTCCGGCCACTAATATATTTTTCTTCAACTGCTAGATCTGTCTATCTCTTGTCGAAGATTGCCGTTTTCAGTAATTTCTCGAATGTTCCATGATTTTCAGGTATCTAACTAATTTTCTTTAACAACTACGAGTGGATCTTCCCAACTCTGTTGGAGCATCATGCCTTTCTTCGAATCTGACTACACAGCTATACACGATCTCGCAGAGCTCGCTCGTTGATCATAACAGGTCAAAAAAGAATGGATGTTGGCTTTTCGAGATCTCCCCTCCGCGAAGTGTATTACCTAGTCCCAGGAGGCCACGAAGATGGCTTGGTGTTAATGAGGCGAGTAACTCCCACGCTTGGGATTATCCAACTCTTAGCATGTTCACAATCGGGAACGCTCCGCCAAAATAGCTTTCTAAACTACCATGCGGGCTATCAACCAACTGCAACCTCGAGTCCTTCGCCAACGGCGAGGGAGAATTCAAAACGGATCTTCTTGGGCACCTCCGCCCACGAGGTGCTAGTATAGGCATTCCGCTTGCCATCGGATCCTTCGGAGCACCCCTCGTCTAGAAGTACCCATAACCCATATCCCGTCCTTACTTAACCCATCATCATTCCGCCTCCTGGCGAGCCCCAGCACAATGTCTTTGCGTCAACTCTACCTTCGCCAAATTAACTCCCTCCCCTAAAGAGTCAGAATGAACACCCTATTCCACGTCATCGTGAGTTCCCCTAATGCTTTAGGTCGTCTTTCTCCGCCTGATGTGATCTCTGGCTAGCTTGAAACATCGGCTGAAGCAGAACTCAATCGTCCTGATATTTCTGCTCCTGTTGAAGTTTATTTTTAACTAAAGTAGATTCCTCAGGCTGTAGGAGTCAGCAGCTGCGCTTGTGTTCAGCTGTATTCGTATTTGTGGTTTTAATTTATACTTCTCTGCAAATACTCTGCAGTACTCTGTGCGGATGATAAACGGTCTCTAGGGCCTTTAGCTGATTTGTGAAGGTCACGTACCTGATCTGAGAAGGTTATGTAGCTGGTAATATCTGAAGTTCTGACGCCTAGTCCGTTTGTCCTCCGCTATTTTTGAGGAATCTTTGATCAGTTTTCTAGTTTTATTGAGGATCTTAGTGGTCGGATCACTTCTTAGTTGAAGAGAGAAAAATGGTGTCCTTCTTGTTGTTAATATTCTTTAGAGACGGCATACTTCCAGTGGAATAAGACCTATGAACAATAGATGGAATCGCTATGGAAAGCCCTCTCAGCTCAGTGGTCTCCAATTTTACATAGAATTTTTCGAAAAAAAAAGATCTTAATTCAGCACCTCTGAAGCCTAAATGTTGGTTCCGTTACGTGGATGTTACCTGCGTTGTGTAGAGTCATATTGATCAAGCCCTTTTCGATTTTCTTCTTCACATTAATGCCAGGAAAACCTCTCCCTCAATTGCAGAATGTAGTTTCTTTATCACTTTCTTTGTTTTGTTCTTATTAGTACAAGCTACAATATTCTCTCAGTTTCATCTACTTTCTTAAATTCTCTTTAAAGTTCAATTTTTCAGCGTAAGGAAATCCCATTTCGTCCAGTAACATTTGGTTCTAGTACTCTTGTGACTCGCTTCTGCCCACATTGGTCGAGATGTTTTTCCTTCCATTTCATTATGGATCCTGAATCATCTTCTGGCCATACTTCTACCAGCACTTCCTGCCTTTAGACGCTGGTACATACGTGGTATGATATGTGGTCTAATTTTTTTTTTTAAGGAGGAGTAGTACTTACAATTCTTGCAACTGGGTCGTCTTGAAAAGGCACGTTATCACGCTGTTTTCCATGTCGATGTTCGATTTTGAATTTGTACTTTTTCAGGCGTTGCAACCATCTGACCACCCTTTCTTCGGAGTTCTTGAACTGCAGTAGCCATTTAAGGTACTGTTATGTTTGTGATAATCCCAGAACAAGACATGTTAAGTTAAGTTGGGTTAGGTTATTGAAGTCCATCATTAAAAATTGAAAAATAATTGGGTTTTTAAAAAACTGACTGACAAGTTAACTAAAAAGTAGAATTTCCTTTTTTATAATTTTGAAGTCTATTTCTAGTAAATTAGATAGAATATACAACACTACATGGATTCAACGCACCGACTTCAAAATTATAAAAAAGTTGAATATTTTCGACCTTTGCTTGATGAAAATCCATAATCCAGGAAATAAAAACACCACAACGGTAGATTTTCACAAATTTTATTATAACATGTAACATATGTTTCGCCAAACTTTGGCTTCCTCAGACATGTGAGTACTTACTACTAAATTTTGAGATCTTGGGAAACTGCTTAAATATCTAACTGAACAGTGGGGGTGAAAAAGTAGGTATTTAAAATAAATTTAATAGAGGGGAGTTGTTTCCTTCTATTTGGTCATTTAGTATGATATTTAGTTTTTTATATCTGTTAATTTCTAAAGTTTCTAACAAATCAAAAAATTTGTAAAAGGTTTCGTGGTTACCAGGTGTACCCAATACCTTCCCCTACCTCCCAAACAAACTATTGTAATGAGCGTATGTGTGCGAGAGTGGGCAGTGTAGCGAGCGTATATGTGTACGAAAGCGAGCAGTGCGGCGAGCGTGTGTGTGTGCGATAGCGGCGACGAGAACCGACAGCAGATAAGCGGAGCTCAAAGAATGCCGGCGTCGGTCGGCGCTTTGATGACGATAAACAAGGCCATAAATTAGATGAACACAATAGGCACTCCAGTAAAGTCTAGTACGTCATTCTGGAACCTTCTGGATTGTTCCTAATCAGTATAAATACCTGTTGACGTGGCCAGTAGTCAGTCAGTTTACAGTGAGCTTCCGAACGAGTGATATAAATACCGAACTACGATACATAGTGATATAAATACGCATTTTCCTTGTGATATAAATAAGTCGTTGAATTATTATTAGTGTTTAAGTATTCCATTAGTGTTTAAGTGTTAAATAAATAGTTGTAAAATAAATATTCGTTAAATAAATAAGTTCAACTAGAAAAGTCGTTACACTATATATATATATATCATTGCCGTGCCAATGACTACTTCAAACAACAGATATTTTGAACATGGCCTACCAAGGTAGCCCAGCGGTTGTGGCTATGGGTTGTGGCTATAATCAGTTATAGTCACGATTTGCACGCCTTACCTTCTCTCAGTTCAAGACGAACATGCAAAAGTTTTGACTGCCACATTTGTTGGTGCACGGTGTTGACGAAGTTCGGACTGTGCTCCAACCCCTAATTTTGGTAGTTCAATTTTGGTACCACACTTGTTACCATTCCTAAATTCCCCGATGTGTTTACAAGGTGCTTGTCCCCGCCAACGATTGCCAGGGCTGTTTGCATATACTTATAAAAATGTAAATAAACGATGTGGTTAAAAATTTCCTGAGTTTTCTTTATTAGCACATATAACTTGTACGGAACTCATAAAAAAATCTAAGTTACTACATTCTAATAACACAACGTAAGTAAAAGGCCCTAACACTAGACGATTCACATTCATTGCCAAATTCTTCGATTTAAATAAATAAATAAATATTTTTGAAAAGTTAAATTTTTGTTTGTTTTTCTTTTCTTTATTTTGACGAAAGTGAGGGTCCCCCCCCCCTTGTGCGGTCACAAGTATCAGAATGGTACCACGGTCCTAAACAATATCAATCACGACCCAGCGTCTGCCAAGTCCACAGGAAACTGCGCAACATCTGAAACTGCAAAACTCCTCGAACCATAACAAAACAGCCAACAAGATGAACGCTGGCCGTGAAAGCCTTAAGTCTACAGTAACCAACCCGAGGTAAGCGGAAGAGCAGCCGCTTGAGGTGTCGTGGAGGTATGCGCGACCGGCGAGTCCAGTGAGGACAGAGGCGCTGGTTTCCGGGTGCTGATAACCCACGGTTCTATTTCCGGGAGTCACTGTGTTGGCAGCCATTTGAGGTATTGGACCGGGCGTATATGCCTATCATTGTATCCGAGACCAGTCTCTGGAGCAGACCGCAAGCCGTTTACTCATAAAACTGAGATATCCTGCAACCAATCTCACTATAAGTAGGTAAAGGCCGGGACCTCAGTAGAGAGGTGTGGTAGAGGCTTAACGAAGTGGCCTCGACCGTCACTCATCAAAGGTAGCTGGGGTTGCCCAGCCGACATGAGTGCCGAGGGAGAGTCCCTCCATTAGGTAAACGGACGGGAAGCCGGGGCCGATGTACTAGTCAACTACGGCCCTATTCCGGGGTGCCTTGATGGCAGCCGTTTGAGGTGTCGGACCGGGCGCATATTTCCTATTATAGTATCCGAGGCTAGTCCCGCGGGCTAGTGCATGAGTGAAATCATCGATGCTGCGGACAGGATATCTGTCGGGGATGGTTCTTGCGTTGATAGAGCGGTAGTCTCCACATGGTCGCCATTCATCTTGTTTTTTTTTGGGTACCACTTGTAGCGGTGATGCCCAAGGACTAGAGGATGGTCGTGCGATGCCTAATTGTACTAATGTTTCGAATTCCTCGTTTTGCTGCCATGAAACGGTCCGGGGCTAAGCGTTGTGGTTTGCATGACACGGGAAGACCGGGTGTGGTATTTATGTAATGCTTCGTTGAATGTTTTGGGATGGTTTGGCCACTAGGTCGTAGTAACGATGGAAATTTTGTGGTAGACCGATGTGCCATGAAGTGTGTCCCAGATAAATGTGATTGAGGGTTGAATGCATCTAGTGACTTGGCTAGGGGTAGCAAGTTGCGTCAGCTGGTCTAGCAGTCGTTGTTTGCTTAGATCGACCAGTAATTGGTAACGTGTTAGGAAATCAGCATCAATTATGGGTTTCGTGACGTCAGCAATGACGAAACGCCATGTAAAATTTCTTCGTAGACCCAAGCACCCAAGTTGAGAGACAGAATGATTGTGCCATAAGTAGGGATGGTGGTGCCGTTTGCAGCTTGAAGTGTGGAATCGAACTTCTGACGTGACCCATGTAGAGATTTGGGATACACGCAGATGTCAGCACCGGTGTCGACCAAAAGAGTTTGTGGCGTGTGATTCTGTACGTTACGAAGAGGCGACGTTGCGTTTGGCGGATCTCACTCGTAGCCGTTAGTGATCTCCGGGTCGGTTTCCCTAGGCCATCTTACACGACGGAGTATGCCATTCCATTGTTTCTACTGGAGCGTCGTCTGGCAGAGGAGATACGTGAGCGAGATCGGTCCCTTGAGTGCGGATGTCGTCTTGGATCTCTTGAGTAGCGTTGTTGCATGTCAACTAGGCCCATTCGAAAGGCGCATACCATATCAGTTAGTTTTTGAATGAAGTAGACAGGAGAAGACAGGAGTATTTGTGGGGGAGGGCGGTGACAATGGTTTGTGCTGAACTTGCTGTAATAATGCTGTCAGCAAGCTCGACGACTTCATCCAGGTCCTTGTCTTTTAGTGTATCGGCTGGTTGATTATGATATCCCGTACGGGGATCCAGATTGCCGAGGACGTATCCAAACTTTGTGGCCTCCGTTGTGATTTGTGAAGCCTCGAAACTACGTTCTACCATGCAGAACCATAGTTCCGGGTCGGTGGGAACAAAGGGGGTAGTTTGACCGCAAGTCGATCCACGGACGGCGGCAAAGGCGCTGCATCACGTTGATCACGTCGATCACGTGGGGTCACCAATGTTGCGTATGAGCTAACATGTATATGCTGCATGTAGTGGTAGTGGTTCAGTTGGAGATGCGGATGCTTATTTCGGCATCCGTGGTGATGGTCGGTGGTGAACGATAAATACCCCTCGGTGTTAGGGTGAATACCTCTTCGTCATCTGGGAGTGCAAGGATACCTCTTCGGTATCAGTGGAGAAGGAAAAGCGAATCAGAGTTAGACTAATTTATTCAATTATTTACAGCTTATTTATACTGATATTAATTACATATGCCTTATGGCAAGTGTACGGTCAGCAGTTTACACTGGTGTGTAATTGTTTCGATTTTTAGAGTGAATTGAAAATGGCTATTTTTTAACAAAAACCAAAATATCTTAATAACCATTGATTTCTATGGTACGGTGTTTCCTATAAAAAAGTTCTTTAAATAACACTTAGAATCTGAGAATAATAAGCAAATAAGCAAAACATGTAGTGCCATTTAAAATAAGGTAGTTCGAGTCCGTTTCCGGTATAACGGGAAATGATGCGACATTGAAAATATTTTAGCTGAGTAGGGCACATTGAATTAGGTCTACTCTGTTTTTTATAGAATTTCCAGTCACTAGGTACTCAATGATCGATCCACACAGTTCCCGGTGGGACACCCTGTCTATCGATAAAAATAATATCAATAACTATTGATATATTGACAACTGATACTTTCGATTTATCCATATTTGTGTAAGGATAACCGATACTCAAAATTAGTTATCGCCTAATAATTGCCATTATACGTTTGTCAAAATATTACAGAAAATATTGTTAAAACTGTCATTCTTATGCAACCCATTTAATATGTAACTAGCGTCTCTATCAGGTAGCGTCGGTACTGTGTTGTAAAATAACCTCAATTTGTTATCACGCCAATTCGCAAATAAATTTACCGTTTGCGCCCATTGTATTATCACATTTGAAAATATATAATTATATATTTGAAGTATTTAATATTTAAATTAGAAAGTATTATAATGGAAGATATTGATCTTGCTACAAATAGTTCACTTCTTAACGGTGCATCTAGGTAAAGTTTAATAGATGTTCAATACAATTCAAATTTTATTGGTGCTATCATACAATACCGTTTAATTAGGTCACATGAAATACTAAAAAGTAAAAATTAAAGGAGGAATGTGCTTTCAAAATATGTCTTGCTACTCGCAATTTAAAAATTCCTCTAAGCTATAAACTCTTTAAACTTTTTGGCTCCATCGAACAGTGGAATCCCTTAAACCCTGCTGATGGTGAATCTACTTCGTAGCTAAATTACGCAGGTGGTGTTGAGGTTTCTTTAAAATTATTTTTAAAAGCGGTACTCAAATCTTGTATATGTACAATAATGATAAATTATTAATTGGCAGATGTCCTGGACCATTTCTACATCTTTGTAGTCATCGCAAAAGAATAGTGCTTGAGTTTAATTTGTAATACCATGAAATGTGCTGTTTTATTATGTGGGGATTTGATTAGCAGAATAAGTGGCTATTGAAAAGCTAGACAACTTAGATTTAGATCTGCTTATTAATAAATTCAAAAAATACTGAAATCAAGAATATCATTTAATAATGGAAACATGAAAGTTCTAATGTCGCAGTGTGATGAAAATGAAATTACAAATTAGTATTGTTAATAAATTTTAGGAATTTTCTCCATTATACATTGTGAATTGCGCTTTGCCCGTATGATATATGAAATAAAATTTACTGATTTAGTAGTCAGTCTGAATAGTTTAGTGTAAACTAGCATCTAGAGGTATTCCTAAAACCTTCACCCTCTTATCTGCCTCTATGAGAAGTTTGCTTTGTGAAAAAAAAATTTTTTGGGGTTTTTTAGTATTCAGAAAGAGAAAATTTATAAAATCCTAATTAAAATAAATTTATTTTCAGATTAGGATCATGTGAAGTATGTTCTGTAACAGCGGCAAAATACACATGTCCTCGTTGCGAGCTAAAGACATGTTGCTTAAAATGTTCTTCCATTCATAAAAAGGAATTAAATTGCAATGGAGAAAGAGATAAAACGAAATACATAGCAATGGATAAATTCACTAATTTAGATCTTTCCAGTGACATTTGTTTATTAGAAGAAATATCAAGAAGTATTGAAAAGTTAAAAAAAGAAGGTTACAAGAAGTTTCCTAAAAATTCCTTACTTCCATATGTAAAAATTGTCAAACTTATCAACAGTATCTTAAAATTTTAACGAATTATATTGTAGCATTTACACCGATTACAAAAAGCTGCGGATGCAAGAAAAACTGTCATAAAATTTCTTCCGCCGACATTTAAAAGACATGTAAATAATTCAACATATCTGCATTTCAAAACAAATACCTTGTATTGGCATATCGATTGGATTTTTACTAATGCAGAGAATTTATGTTTGAGCGATACACGAGTACCTGAAACTTTAAAATTATCAAGGATAGTAAACAAGTATTTTAAAATACAAGATGGGTTTCAAACAAAGCTTCAATTTTATCAAGCAGCAGGAATTTCGGGTGTAAAGTTGCTTCTTAAAGCAGAAGAAAAAAAGAAAAAACAATTTTATGAACTGGATCCCCATATAAGTCTAAAAGACAATTTAAAAAATAGATTAATTATAGAATACCCAGTTATTCATGTTGTTTTAAATAATCACACAAATTGTTATGATATAATTGATTCTGGTGAGTAAATTGGGGCAATGGGAAGACTTTACATGGAACGATGTGGCTTTCTTAAAATTTCAAAAAAATTAATACTTATTGAATTATAAGCATTTTAACATTCGCCGTACTAGCGTTTAGATAGTTTTGTGTGTAATTGTTTTTTATATTATTTAAGATTTAGAAGAAGATGAAGATAGAACAGATGGAAATAAAATTATACAGAAAATAATAGAACATGGTGAAAAGGAAGAAAATCTACTCTATAAAGAATTCAAAAACTTACTGTTCCTTAATGAAAACAGTGATGGTGAAATGTCCGTTGATGATGGAAATTAAAGTTCATTTCGTAGTTTCTATTTTTTACTTAGAATATTTTTGATTTTATTTAAGCAGTTGCATTGTGATGTTAATTTTATAAGAGACTTTTTTTATTGATTCGGAGAATATCAAAATAATTTGGCTTTTAACACGTTTGTTTCCTTTAATACCTTCAATATTAGTGGCGATTTATTCATAAAAGCTGTGAAGTTGCAGGAGACAAAAAGGCATTTTTTAGATTATTGTAAATTTTTCCCGTGTTTACTGTTTAATGTGAAAATTAGTGCCTATGCGTTTAACCATAATGGGGAGTCCTTCATGAGAAATCGTCCTAAGACAACGAGAAACTACCACATGACATTCGTAGTCGATCTAACCAAAACTAAAGTGATCACTGGCTCTCCGAACTTTACAAGCAAAATAGACGATGAATGCGTCGCAGGATGTCATCAACAAATTGCAATATAATAATAATGTTAGAACTAGATGAAGAAAAGTACAGTCACAACTAATCAAAAATGCAAACGTAAAGGAAAAACTGGAAGGGGTCATGGAGTTAGAACAAAATTGAATCAGTTTTGTGCTTGTGACGGCCAGCTTGAAACTTCGAAAACTATTGAAGGTGTAGGTTTGGAGCGCGGCTTTGTACGGATACAAAATATGATGTTAGGAACGTCCTTCACTTGGAGACACTTCAGTTATCCCAATACTTGATAAGGTGTGTCGTTTATCATCTTATTTCTTAACCGTTGGCAGAAAATGTGTTCAACATTTATGATCAGGCATTGTAAACTACATAATTAAACAAGCATTGAGAAGCAATAGTTACACGTTTTTATTTCTTAAAGTAAAATTATAAATAATAAATACACCATTTTGGAGCCAAATAACAAAGATTCTTTAAAATTTAAAACTGTCCCTTCTTATTTAGTAATGGAATATATTCAAATAATACAAATGCATTATATTATTACACATGATGTGGATCACAATTATCTATAAGTATGTATATTTATAAAATCCAGAAGTATAAAAAGAATACAAATACAACAATACACCCTGCAGCAGCTTTTACATACATTGATTTGGTATTCAAATATGTAGCATCTTTTTTATATTTTTGGGTTAACATTGAAAGATTTTGGGTTTTCATATCTAATTCTAAAAAAGAAATATATTACTCGAATATATGTAATAAATTTACGATAAAAGGACTATTAGTAGTGATAATAGACAAAAAGCATTGTGAAATTAGACCGCCAGATCGTAAATTTCAGTGCCTGGTTTATTGATTGATTGGAAAAATATATTGTGAGTTTTCTCGCATTTGTCATACTTACCAAATGAAATTGATTTTAATCAAGGTACTGAGAGATTATAGATATATAGATAGAAAGGTTTTATTCGACTAAAAGTATAAAAGTTGGTATCTTAACTGGCTCGAAAAATAAAGGCAAAAGCAGAAAGTTTTCAGATCACAAAGGCAAAATAAGCAAAACTCACCAACATTCCAAAAAAAGTAAGAACAATCCGCTAACATTTTAAGCAAAATTTTGTGATCATCATTTTGACTTGGCCATTTGAAAACCTTCTGCTTTATTTATTATTATTATTTTTAATTAAATTGAAATTCCTGTTGTGTTTATAGATATCTTACCTGAAAGAACAGTTCCTCTTTGTAAAACATCATCAATATTTTGTACCATTATCCTTTGGACATCTTGCAATTGATTGTTAAGAGCATTCATATTCCTTCTCGCTCTTGAGTCAGTAAATATTTTTTTGGCTTTTTGTATGTAAGTATCAAATTCTATAAATGTGTACGGCCTGGTAACAGTATTTACCCTTTTGCCATGTTGAGAATGAAACTCCTGTGCAATATCTTCCAAATAGGAATAAGCAAGTCGTTTTGAATAATTTCTTTCACACAGAACTAAATAACATACATCATGTTCTATCAAATAGCTGAAATGCAAATACATTGTAACTAATTTAGCAGCACCTACGTTAAATATTTGGAATGCACTGTTTGTGAAACATCTTAATTTAATAAATTCAGAAAAGGATGAATAAAACACTGGAATACTTCACCAAAAGTTTAATTGTACTCTACAATTGTTTCGATCTGTAGGATCATTTTCAAGAGTATATGTTTACTATATTAAAACTAGATTCAAATCAATTATAAATTATTTAAAACGTGAGGGGATGAAAATGTAGACAATTCTAATTGGTTATTTATTAGAGTTGTTTTATGTAGCTTTACTAATTTCTAGTTATTTCAACATATACAATTTTTTACCATTATTTATATTTGTGTGAAGCAACAATCTGTTTTGTTTTCTAGTTTTTTAATACTACTAAAATGTTCATTAATTTTAGTTTTTATAGCTCTCCCTGTTTGGTATAAAGAAATTAGCAAAGCTTTACATAAATCAACAACTCTGATGAAATATCAATTAGAATTGCCTACATTTTCCTCCACTCTCATTTTAAATAAGTGATTTGTATCTAGTTTCAAGTTAGTAAACATATACTATTGAAAACGATCGCATAAACGCTTGGTGAAATATTTCAGTATTTTATTCATCCTTTTCTGAATTTATTTAATTTCCTATAGATTGACGATAACGCGGCCAGCTTTTGACTCAAATCCACAAGTTTATCCCCTTCTAAAAATCGTACAACGTGCCTAGAGAAGTTTTCATTTCAAAAAAGTTTAGTAAACTGCACGGTGTAACACATCAAATGAAAGGGCCTATTACAAGAGAGCATAAATGCTACAAAATACCGGCATGGATTGTTCAATTAGATTTTTTCTCAATTAAGGAAATTACTTGTTTAAAACCGACCTTCCTATAAATGACCAGCCAGGTGCAATGTTTTAAAAAGCATTGCAATTATTAATATGAATGTAGTTACTATGAATATGTCTGTATGGATATCATTGTATGAATGATCCCAAAATACACTACAATAGTTTCAAACGAAGAGCCATGAAACAAAATTTAGCGAAAACTTATTGGTATACAGTTTCCGTGTGCACAACATTTTGTGGTGAGCGCATTAAATTGTAAAATTTTTGTTATTCCAAACAAAGTTAAAATGCGTACCAATACGGTTATCCTAAATTTGCTCTGCCAAACTATGATTTGCCATTTAGCAATCAGTTTTGTAATGCAGAATGTTATTAAAAGTTGTTCTTAAAAATACAAAAAACATTAGGGTAATTATGCACAACAGCTGACTCCCTCTCGATTTTCTTGAAAAAGTTAGTATGTTGTAGTAGTTTGTCATGTGGATCAAGAACACATATGTATATATATATGTTCGGCACGGAAATGAGCCATTCATGGTGTTTTTGAGCTTCTTAATTATCAAAAATGTTTTGTATTTGTCTTCGATCTATATGTGTACCAATGTAATAATGATATCGAATTTAATTAATCTTGTCACTATGCATTTTAGACTACATTGTACCTGACTGATCATATACCGTGCAGATCAAATACTAAAGTAGTGCTACTAATTTGATTGATTTAAATGGGATTGAGCTCATACTGAAATAAATATGGTCCAGTTTCAATGGTACAGCGAGGAGGTGATTGCGGCCCTAGTTTCCTAAAAAGCATTTTTGCTTGATTTTGGTAATCCAATATATTACGCCCACTCTGTAAGGAACAAAATATCTTTTATCCTAAATAAAGGTGGTAAATTTTTATAGTAAACCTGTTCATCTTCTTGCATTGTAGCAGCCAACGGTAAACCGTCTGCTACACGAGCAATCATAGTCATTAACACCATTTTAAATATGTTTTATATACAGAACAACTACTTAATTATTACACGAAACTACATTACTTTCATAAATTACTTTCAATTAATTCGTATAGGTTTAAGGTTATACAAACGTCAAAAGTACAAATACCCATTTTGAACACGTCATCTGATTTGAAAACAACGTATGTCCTCACTCAAATGCTGAAATCATGAATTAATATTTACGACTCTAACCATTAGATGTCGCTTTAGGATTCCTACTGATGATACAAATAAAGGATTAATTTCGAAAAAATATGTAACACTTAAAAAATCTATCTTTAGTTTTATTTAAAAAATAAGAAGTTCTATGGCTTGCATATTAATTATAAACGCTATATGAATAAATACTGACTAAATATGATCATATTCTAGAATGTAGTAGAATACAGTTTTTGTTTTGGAAAGTATCATAAAGTACAGCGTAAAGCTTTTCGTTGGTAGATGGCGCATAATGCTCCATTTACATAGGGAATTTACATAAGGAAAGTCTGGCAAAAGCTATCAGCTAAAGCGTGTCAGTCAATGGGACGAACAACTATCGTGAGGAGAAAAGAATGTCGGCGCCAATGAAATAAGCGTGATAAACAATAAACCACACGTAGTTTAAAAACTGATCAACGTATTACGAACGAACATTTGACATGAACCATATGTTCAAGTTCAAAACCGCTTGAACATCGCCATTATTTTCTTTGTAAACCAGGAACGAGTAGAGGATAGATGGATTTCTTTCTTACATCAAGCGAGTAAATGCATACGTCCAGACTTTCATTAGACAGGGACTTTAGCTCATACGTGTCTGATAGGGCAATGTATGTGATAGTGACTCCGATTTTTTAAAATTACTGTTGTTAATACTATGAGGTTTTTATTTGAAATACTCATGAGTATAAAAAAGTGATCTTAAATATGAGAATCATAGTCATATTAAACAGTAACGTAAGAGCTTTTAGAGAAATCTAATCGAAATTAAAGAACTAAACAAAAAAATATTAGATGATAACAGTTTAACAATCAAGAAAAATTCTGTATTTCTGAATGACCTGCTTACTTCATAATAGAATAGCTATTTTCATATCTCTGTATTATCAATTACTGAAGGAGACTGACTCCTAACATTTTTAAAACAATGGGGACACATGCTTACCACTTTAAATGTGAGACCATCTCCAGACAGTCGTGTGTCCGCTTCGTTTAAATCCTTTAGGAGATTGTCACTGCCTTAATAGCCGTCATGGGCATACTCTGGGAGAAATTATATGATTTATAATATATTATGCGTTAATTTTAGAAGTGAAAACTTCTTTAGGTACCTTGTGCGATTTTTAGTAGGGGATGAACTTGTGGATTCGCGACATTGTCATCAGCCGTTATCATCATTAACCGATCGAGACCCTTCCAGCACTAGACCGGTGCGCGCCCACACACACACAAGCACGCGTAGCGGTCGGTGTACACGTACACAATATTCCTAAATGGCAATTTATTAATTTATTATTATTTTAATCGTTTATAAATTATAAACTTTTAATTTTTGGTGCAACAATTAAATCAAAAATTCAAACAAACCATTGCTATTTTATAGTTTTAAGTCTTCACTTCTATCGGCCGGCAGTCCCTACGACTGCCAATTTATTTGAAAAGACGATGTCGAAATAAACAACTTATATTAAATAAAAATGCGTATCTATTTATAATGTTTATTTATTTGACTACTAGTCCATAAATCTAGTCAATAATAATAATATGGATAATTACTTTTTTCCAAAATAAATCTTCGTGACGATATTCTTATAATACTTCGAAAGAAACACAAAACATATTTGGTATTTTTTTGTGTTTTGATTCTTTACTGCCATTAAAACTCAATTACAATACACCCAAGTTGTGAATATCTCCTACCGCACGAACGAAATGTTAAGTAACCCACCCTAATTCACATATTACAATTAGCGTTGTATGTATACGCGCATACGCACCCTCAGAAAATATTCCCTTTGTTTTGGTTGGTTAGGCATTTCTTCGAAATTTGGGTACATCCGTAATCATATTAGATTCCACTATGTGTTCATATGGCTCACAAAGGGAAAATTAGGTAGGGCTGGTTAGGAAATGATAACTTGGCAATTGTTATAAACTAATCGAAATACGCATGTTTAGATTAATTTAAATAATTTAATTATAATGACTATTCAGACTGACGTAATGGTTAATTTAACACTTAATTCATCAAAAGACTCGTATTTACATTACAATAAAATTTCTTCTTTCATTTCATGTAGGTATCTATCTATGCTAATTCTCGCAAACTAATAATAATTAGAACTTAATTTTTGAAAAGCAAAGAATGTTGTGATAATTTTCAATGATATTCGTATATTTACAGTTATTTACCTTTAAAAAAGTAAATTCATTAAATTTTAAGAATGTAAATAAGTGCATATGTATGGGGTATACCTGTATACCATATCCTTATTTCCTGTAAGTGTATGTATACCTACTATTTCAATCAATGTAACTAGCCGATTTACGAAACTCTTTTAGTCCAGTAATCAAGGGATTTTATAGTGCAATCTTTTTTTTTATGATAACGGATTCTCGTAGAGGCCAATGAGAAAAGCATTTGTGTAAACGAAAAATTGTTTACAAGTCAAAGCGCGTCGGCGTCGACGAAATCAACGTAACGACGGAACAGTTTGATCAGTGTACTGCTATCGGAGCAAGGGGGGTACCCCAAATTTTCGTCAAAATCAAGAAAAGAAAACAAACAAAAACTTAACTTTTCAAAAATCTTTATTTATTTATTTAAATCGAAGAATTTGGCAGTGAATGTGAATCGTCTAGTGTTAGGACCTTTTACTTACGTTGTGTTAATAGAATGTAGTAACTTAGATTCTTTTATGAGTTTCGTACAAGTTACCTATATGTGCTAACAAAGAAAACGCAGGAAATTTGCACCACATGATTTATTTACATTGTATACATATTTTACACTTGCCCTAGGTATCGGTTCGGGAAAACAAACACCTTTAATATAATACCATAGAATTTAGGGTTGGGACAGATGAGCCATCAAAGACCTTTAATTACCCAAAATAATGTGTTGGTACAAAGTTCGAACATCGTCAAACGGTGCAACAACGAAGTGTGTAGGAAAAACCCTCGCATGTTCGTCAAATCTCTCTCACCTACGCTCATTCGGCGAGAAAGTATTCTTCTTGGACAAGTAGCCAGGAAAGGAGAAGTTCGACCCAAAGGCTACAGCAGGAATATTCGTCGGTTACTTGGCGGAATCGAAGGCCTACCGCATTTGGATACCAAGCGAACGCAAGATTCGCGCATCCAGAGACGTCAAATTCCTGAACTAATTCATCCGTGCTGCACCCGAAACATCCCGTCAACCTGAACAGGCCACCGAAAAGGACGGGCGCATGTATCGTGAAATCGTGATGGACGCAAGCGTCACACTCCTTCCGATAGCGCCTGAAGCCCCAGCGAACCACGTTGAGGATCCTGAGGACGAAAACGAGAACGAGTTTCAACCTTTTCACGGCATCGAAGCACCACAAAAACCTGGAGCAGCAGAAATCGACGGAGATGGGGAAGTTCGAGCCAGGAGACAGACGAGAAGAGGTCGCGGGAGACCTCAAATCCTGAGGACAGGTAGCCGAGGTCGACCGAAAAAGCAGTACAGTCAGGCTGCAAACGACGTACCTGACGACGCGGACGAGCAGGAGCTGTCCGCATTGGTTCATGATCCTGTTCGTAACGGGAGTCCAGTCGATGAACGCGAACGCGACTCACCTGCATCTGATCTTGTCTCGGTCGAAGAAGACGTTTCCAAGGAGCTTGCCAACGATCAGTGCGTCGTGATGAGTGCCGTTGAAGTGCCGATCAGCGATGCCTTGGAGAGTGACGACAAGGAGGAATGGTTCGACGCCATTTACTCCGAAGCCAAATGCTTGGTCGCGAACAACACGTGGGAGTTAGTCGACAGGCCGAAAGATCACAAAGTGATTGGTTGCCGTACAGTCCTCCGGAACAAATTTAACCCGGACGGAACCTTGGATCGACGCAAAGCCCGAGTTGTCGCACGCGGTTTTGCTCAACGCCCAGGCATCGACATCACTGAAAGTTTTGCGCCGGTGGCGCGTCTCGACTCGTTTCGTCTCCTGATGGCACTTGCAGCAAAGTTTGGATTTGAAATTCATCAATTGGACGTGACGACAGCTTACCTCAACGGAGACATCGATACCTTGGTTTACATGAAGCCGCCGGTTTTGTTAGCTGAGACTTTGAAGAAGATGATCCAAGTCGAAACGGACAAGACTTTAGTCGCCAAGGCCAAAAAGATGTTATGACAGTTGCAATCCAGCGATAAGGTCTGTAAACTCTACAAGGCGTTGTACGGACTTCGTCAAGCTGGCCGACAATGGTACGTTAAACTCGGTGACACGATGAAGTCATACGGCCTGTTTGCGACGACCTCCGATCCCTGCGTCTACATGGACGAGAAGAATGAAACCTACACACTCATTTACGTAGATGATATCCTCCTTCTTTCCCGGAATCCGAAACGCGTCGAAGAAATTAAGCGAAGGCTTGCGACCGATTTTCAAATCAAGGACATGGGAAAAATCCGGGGTTAAACTCGAAAATTGTACTCGCGGTTTGGGACTTCAATCTATTTTGATATTTTTGTATTTATAGTATTGGCACCTTATTTTTGTTTGACGTTATCAAGTCTCCATATGTTGTTATTTGACAGTCCGTTTATAACTACCGTTCAAATAAGTTTGTCTTAAATAAAGTTTGCTCTTTAAAATAATTCTGTTTCCGCTATGTCTTTAAATCTCGCCAATACCCTTTATATTTATTTGGCGAGACACGTCACCTTGATGAACATAGCCTCTATTTACAAGGTAGTTCGAAACATGCCAATCTTAGTAGCCGTCGTCTCTATTTTATGACAGTTCAGAACAACAGAGTATGATAACTTACTCGACTTCCTTCTCTCTGATTAAGAGTTCTTCAATTAAGAGTTTCGCCTTAATTTAGACAAACTACCATAAAAAAAACCATTTAAACACATCTGTTAACAAGGCAAAACCTTGAGATGCTCGAACAGTGTTGTTCAATGAATCAAACCAAAACGGATACCTTCAACTGAAAGAGTAGATATCGCCAAATTGATTTAATACGGTAGCTAAACGTTCACCTAAATTAATCGTAAGAGCGTAAACGAGGAAGATCCTTCTAAACCCCTGCCGCTTTCCGCTTCAGGCCGGTCTAGTCAACATCTACGTTTACGTAATTTTGTAGGTAAATATACCAAAGTGAAATGAACCCATTCTAAAACATCTGATCAAAACTTCTCAGGTTAACTGATTTAATAAGCCCAAATTAAAGTGCTTGCCATACACCTTCCTAGTACCAGGACGCAGTACATGAATCACTGAACAATTGTACATGATCCAAAAAGGACTCGAATTAGACAATTGAATCTTAAAATTAATGACACAAGATAATCGTAATCAAACAGAATAAGATACTTTAAAACCTGAAGGATAAAATCAAACAATGGTAGCAATGCAATTCAAGATTAACAGTGAAAATAAATAAAACATAAATCTGGCAAAGTAAAACGATCATAAAATACGAATAAAATATCGGTCAGTCAGTTTACCCACCTTTATATTGTATGTTATCGGCATCGGCAGCATCTGGCTCGGGGTTGACGGACGAGCTATCGCTAATGGGGTAGTTTACGGTATCGGACGGGTTAGTACGGCGGTGGCGTCAAACGTCACGACACTTGGACAATGGTTGGTACACGGGTGTGAATTGTGTTACAGGACCTCTCATACTGCAGATCGAGATAGATCGATTTCTGGCCAGGTCTCGCAACAGTTCGAATCCATTCACAATCGTATCAAAAACTTATTTGACCTTTTATACTGCAGATCGAGATAGGCCGCCACCACCACGCGATTCCTGCATCTCGCGAGCTTCTCCTTACTCTCCTACACCCCTAACAAGCCTATCAAGGTACACGACGAGCGCGGATATTTCTGTTTAACTTCTAGATAATGCTCTCTCCTTTGTTCGTATTGAAACGTGACTTCCCAGCGTCCGAGGATATTCTCTTTTCCTCTCTACATCCTCGCCTAGTTCCTGACAGAAAGACCAGATTCGCAGACTTTCCTTTTCGTTTCTCTAAGGCCCTCTTGCTCATTTCGATTACCAACCCGATTTACAAGCGCCCTTTACCCCTCTATACCAGCAACTAACTACGGACGAACGACCAGACCACCAGGTTTTCGCTCTCGCTTATTTACCAGAACCTTCTGTATTACTCTCTCTCTCCTACAATAACCACATAGTGGTGACCCAGAAACTCCGAGGTACGCCGTTTAAGCAAAGTGTATGTTTCCAGGGTGAAATTTGTCCTTTTCTTACTTATTAAATATAAGAAATATTTTAAAAGAAATCATTTAATCCCATTCTCATTTCAAAGAAATCAGAGAAATTTTCGAAATTTGAAAGTACGAACTAAAAGAAATATTAGGACGAAGAGACAAAAATACCTGCGATTCAATTAAATAGAATTGATTATCAGATAAAAATTACCTGCTAAATAAATAAATATAAGAGAATTATTTATAATATTGTAACACCCGGATGCGGGTACTGTCAAAATTTTCAACCGAGACTTAACGACTAGATTTGCACCAGCAAAACCCCGCCCTAGGAAGGTAGGTACTATGTTGTAAAGGGCAGGCACTCTAGCTATTTCCTTCAGGTACGCCTATGAAATATGCAGGTATCGGCATACAGATAGGGAAGTTGCACGTGATTGGCTGACATTTGAGTAATACAGCTCTTCGGTCTTCCTACATTTGACCGAATTCAAGTCTCGTTTGAAAAATTTCACACTTTGCGTTTTGCAACACTTTAACGTCAACTAACGATAAATAATAATAACAGACGTTTGTCAAATGGTAAACGGGGCCTTGATTTCTCGGAGGTAATGGTTGCAATAGTTAACAATTTAATGTTAATTCACAAGTGTACTCTGCAGGGCCGTTTCTGGTTATGCAGGGGGGCCTTTGTGCACAATGAGGTTGGGGCCCTTTTAGAAACCCAGAAAAAAATGAAAGAAAGTATAGGAACCGCAGCTTGACGTGAAAATGACGAAGTTAAATAATGTTAACGGTATTTTGGGCCCCCCATCAAGCTGGGGGCCTTGGGCTCCTGCCGCATGTGCCCTTATAGAAAAGACGGAACTTGTACTCTGTCGCTATCAGAGAAAATGTTGTGATAAACATTCGCACCAATTCGCTAGTATGAGTTTATTCAATCAATTTGTTAAATTGGTTCCTATATTCCTATTCTTCAAAGTTTATTAAATTATTTACAGTAGTAGAAAAATTCATAGAAAAATGATGAAAAAAGGATGAAAAAATAAGTAAATCGTGTGGGGTGAAGGTCTTTCCAATTTTAAGCTACAATCAAGAACTACCAACGTTTTGCCTTAGGAAAAATCTCGCTTCATCGAATATTTGCTTATTTTTCATCCTCTCTATTAAATTGTGCTTGTGTTGTCATATACCTAATTGAACCATTTTTGACTAGATTCATTGTTGAGGTTTAGTTTTGTACATATTTTGACCATAAAATATCTTAAGAACCATATCTTAACCAATAATAATTTTTTTCTAATAACAAGTAGGTAGTTGACTTTAGAACAAAACGCTCTTCGGAGAAACTAGTTTTTACTGAAATCCGATTTTAAAGTCAACATAAACACTACCCGATAGAAAAAATATAACTAGAATATATGACATAAAGAGTAAATTAAGCAAGCGACCCTTGAGGTTCACATGAATAACTTCCCAGTATCTATAATAATGGGTAGTTTTCATGAAATTCCAAAATTTCAACAAATACTGCAGTAGACAACTAGAAATAATTAGGTGGATCATGACTACCATTAGGCATTAACAAATCAGGTGAATATGTTGGAAAAATCAGTGTAATATAAAAGTATAGCAAAACGTGGCAACACCACAGCATTCGTTAGATCACTATCAAGCATTTCCTTACAAATATAATTTAGTTCGCTAAGAAATTTAATAGTAAACAATATTCTAAAAACTAACATCAGACAAAAAAAGTGGAGTGGAGCCTGTGAAAATTGTGATGCCTTTTGTTTAGGCCAAACGGGTAGGACTACAGATTAGAATCCATGAATATGTTAACAGTATCAAAAAACTTGGTAATAAAACTGGTTGCTCTAACCATTATATCACTCTAGGACATTTTTTAGATTTAGAAAATATAAAAATCTTACACATTAACGTAAATAAAGACAAGAAATTATCTATACTTGAATCCCTTGTAATTAACACAGGATAGTATAAAGAAGCAAATTTAATGAATAACCAGTTAGAATTATAAACTTCTTACTCCTCCCTTATTTTAAGTAGGTTTAAAAATTGTGATTTGTGTATTATTTCAGTTTAGTGTAAGGGTACTCTTGAAAATGAGCACATAGCTCGAAACAATATTGTCGAGTACATTACATTTTCTAGTAAAACTTTACCAAGTCTTCTTATCTCTTCATTTTAAGTACCTACTGGCTGTGACGGATAATTATAACGAAAGCTCTTCAGTTTGGTTTGAAGTTTGTGGAAAGATTGCAGAGATTTATAGCAGGTTTTTCATACCTAAAATTTAAGCTTACTATATCTATCTTTATTATGATGTATGCTTCACCTCTTTGCTGGATGAACACATCAAGGGTGGTTTTTATTATTATGCAATTATACATTTACTTTATCTCTATCAGAGTTTATAATTGTTGCAGTCTTTTAAATAATGTTTAATATTGGTATTTCAATGATCATTTATCTGTTTTCAAACTTTCTCGAAGTGATGCGCGAAAACCGGTGCTACAATAATTTTGTTTTTTGAATTAGTGTTACTTGGGCCGTTTCAGGTTGACAGTAAATTTTACCAGTCTGTTTTATTACAAAATATGTATTGGACTATCATGATACTTGCAGATTTGTGTTTGCAAATTTATTAAAATGTAAAATTTCAAGTGTAGGAATGTATGATTTTATACGACACCTCCTAGATCGATAAGATCTCCCGAAACTAAACATTTTTATTACATACACGTAATTTGGTGTTGCCTAACATATAAAAATCTATACGTACTTATAGCATAAATGTTTCTGAAAATTTTAGTACCCACCTAAGGACATAATTTTCAGTTTGTGAATCATGTTAAACGAACGAGTTTAATTTCATCGGTATTGATCTCTTGCTCTTGATGGTGCGGTGTGTTTTGTGTGCTTTCCGACATTAATTAATTACACTCTTGGTCGTTTGCAAGAAGGCTCGGTTGTTGCTGCCGTTCTGCTGCTGCCTCTATATTATTCAAGCTTTGGCCTGTTCTGTCGCGTCCTGCTTGCCTGATGGGAGCCTAATAGTTGCCTGCTCCCGGGCGCTATGTTCAAAGGAGCCCTACACCGTCACTTCACTCATTCACTCTAAACATCATTAGTCACTATTGTCTTGGTGGAGAAGTCGAGGCGGTTGAAGGAACCCACAGAGCGAGTAATCAACGAAATTACTATAAATTTTGGTCAATATAGTAACAAAGGTCATTTTACTATCAAATTAACATTATTTTCAAATCAATTTTACGAACAGTTCGATTTCCGGGAATGGGAGTGACTTATGTTGTTGTTAAGAATTTGGTATTTATTCTGATTATTTGAGCCAATAATGCAGTTACACCAATAGTTACGATAAAACGGCCTATTAATGATTATATACGAACTATACAATTGAGACCAAATACCTATCAATTGAATCCAAATAACTAGACAAAAGGGACTAGAAAGGAAGCGAATTTAAGGTCACTAGTTATATCTTTTGTTTTGTGATACTGCGCCTTTTAACAAGTGTGTAGAAAAAGGATAGATACTGTCTGTAGAGTCGCATTGTTTCTTTCTAGAGAATGGTCACTTTTGAGAGACTAATGTTCAGTCTACGGTTTTGTTCGATAGAATTCCCTTTGCTACAGGAATACCCCTTAGGGTGAATGTGAAAACATTATTATGAAATAAAGCTTCAAGAAAGTTAGCACTGGTAATTCGTATCTAAAGGCTGTGGTCGGTTGAAGTTGCTTGTTAACGTTTCGCTAACACGAATGGTGATTTTTTTCAGAGGTCCTTCCATCTTCGATGCTAGATGTAGATTGGCGACTTTTCCTGCGCAAGTGATATTTATGCTGGTGGGTAAGGGGCGGGGCTTGTACCGGTTCAGTCAGCCGTGGTATGCTGGTCTATCGTTCGGGTGTTCCTGAGGATTGGGTTCAAGATCTGGTGGATTCTGAGTGTCTCCTCCTTCCGGTTGAAGTTCTCCGGATTTTTTTTGGATCTCCATAGTCTCTCTGGCAATCCTGCTGCGATAAACGTTGATCGATGCTAGCAACCTGAGGTTTTCAAAGAATATTTTGAGGTGGCCGTTGTTCAATGCGTGTTCGGCCACGGCAGACTTTTTAGAGTGACTTGGTCGGCAGCTTGTTTTGTATTCCTTGAGTCTCGTTTCTACCGACCTTGTGGTGGTTCCCGGGGCATGCGGGTAGAGACCCATCGGTCTAAATGAAAGTCCATTTCGTCTTTTGCAGAGTTGATGGTCTTCTGGATTTTCCTCATTGGTTTGAAGATGATTCTGATGTCGTGATTCTTCAGAATTCTGCTAATTCGGTCCGTCACTTTTGTAACGTATGGTAGATATACTGCAGACTGCTAGCATCAGCCAACGGTTATCACAGTAGTATGGTCAGAGGGGCCTTTGAGACTCTATACATCCGAAGAACTTCAACCGGGACGAGGAGAACACCTGAACGATACCGAACAGCATACCACGGCTGACTGAAGCGGAACAAGCTCCGCCTTCTACCCACCGACATAAATTCAACTTGCGCAGGAAATGTCGCCAGTCTACAACCAGCATGGAAGATAGAAGCGTTTCTGAAGAAGATCGCTACTCGTGCTAGCGAAGCGTGAGGATGTTAGGAAGCAACTTCAACCAACAACAGCCTTTAGACCCGAATCAGGACATCACCAGATTATAAATTGACCGCGAGAGCCTTCACTAATAAGTAGCGTTTTATTTAGTTAATAATTTCCGGTTCTATAGAAACAGAATTCATTTTAATATTATCTGATTTGTCCTAGGCTACACATTCTATAAGTAAGAGATTAAACTGAAAGATATATAAACTAATTTTCTAATTAAGTAGTTTGAAAATAAATCCAATCAAAGGTTAACGAGTGTATCCGCGTTGTCTTAATGCAATTACCAGGACAAATAGCTAATTAAATTATAAATAGGCGAGATTAGTGCAGGGGTAAATGAGAAGAGGAGGGTAGGACTTCTAGGTTAATTAGTGATATTAGTGACCTAACTGTGTTAAAAGTATTTTAATAGGAATTAGAAATCGTACATTTACAAATCTGTGAAGCCAGTACTCCAACGGCAGGTAGCATTTAAAGCGCAACACGCAACTCCCTCATTAGCAACGGGCTTTAATTTACTTTAATTCGGTGTGTTGAATGTTCCCCTTTTTATTCCATAGTCAGATACTTGCTTGCTGGTAATTTACACAAATAAGCCTCGTTATCTGACTTGGTGTTATAATTATCTTTCATTTATTTGACTGAGAAAGTTTTATATCAATCTACCACACCATTTGGTTGTTTCCTATACGAGTGTACACGAATAGGTACCGGAGCCTTAAGTTGCCATCCACTTAATTAAAAGTTCAACACAATTCTTAGTGGTATCGGTTTAGGTTTAATTGACGAAAATAAAGGAAAAAAAAAACAAAGTTTAATGTTATTGTTTTGTAGCTAATGATTTTATCTAGAAATTCAATTGGTAAGCATGGTACAGGCGGTCAAAATTGTTGCAGAACATTATTTTTTCTGCATATGGAAAATTTCTATTTAATATTTTAGCCACCCGATCTAGCCATAATTTTCTCATAATTGTAGTCTATATTCATCTACATTTCCACCCTCGTAAAGGCAGAAGAGAAAATGAGGCGCTGAAATCCTAGTTTATCTCTGGTCTACTTTGGGGATTAGTGTTAGTTTACTGCCAATTTTGGAGTGTTATGCCTTCGGTTTTTCCAAAGGAAGTACGTCGAACACTTTAATTTCAAAAATATGCCAGACTATCTGGCCTAGACTACAGCATTTATCCGCAGGATTTCTTGTGACAATTTATTCTGGGTGGAATTTTTATAAAAGATAATTGTAGCAACAAATGGAAGCTTGAACTCAAGAAATTTTTGAAAAAACTATTAATAAAATTGAGAATAGGTATATAAAATCCTTCGCATATTAATATTTATTTAAATTACTTATTAGATAATAACAAAGCATATTAAAAAAGGAGATAATTCTATTATTGAAAATTGCAATACCGACTTAATTATGACAAAAGTTTTTTTTACGAAGTAATACTTGTTTTGTTCCTTATCGTAACATGGTGTAGTCGAACGTAGAATTTAACGCGTACCTATTTGAATTCTAATTGTAAGTCAAAAAATAGGTAGAATTTCCGTTGAAAACAAAAAAGATTTAACTTTGAAACTTGATCAGGCTCAAATTCACGGTCACAGTTATGTTTCTTTTGTGGTTACACTTTTACACTTTTTTTGATTTAGGTTGATTCATTTTAATGCCTATTTGTTTAAGTAGGGATTAGGAATTTGTTGGCTATTTTTGCCTATATAGATGCTATATTTTTCAAAACGTCCCTTTAGCTTTACAAGTGCCGTTTTCTACGGTCATCTCTTCTCCTATAATTGTTATGGGCTCTTTCTTATAAGCTTCGTTGTTTTGTTTCTTTTATAATCTTATTGATAGGTACTTATTTATCTATTTACGTTATAAATTTGTGATTAATAGCCGTTGATTATTACGAAAAAAAAAAAAAAACAATAATAATAACCAATTTAAGTAATTTAGGATTATTTCTTTTTTTTGTTAAATTTGCTCTGATAGCGGAAACGGGTAATTATAAAGTAAAAAAAAATTAAACGCTGTGAAGTTCATGGGAAAGTGTTTAATAATAATTGCATAATAATTTCCTTAAACTAAACTTGAACGCGAGCGTAAGGGTTTGTGGGGAATAAATAAAAAAAAAAAACGAACGCCCAAGCATTAATTATTAGCTTCTCCCTCTTGATGGCTCATGTCAAGAATACGTTTTAATTAAACCGACTGGCAGATTAGTTAATAGCTTGGATAGTCGATGGTAGACGCCCCATCATTTGTAATCCGCGTGAAAAATCTTTACTAATTTGTAAAATAAAGCTCTCATTGCTAATGTCTTAATGCTGATCAAGTGTTCGAGAATATAAAAGAATTTTCTTTATAGCAACTAATTATACTCATCAAAGGCTAATTTGTAGTAAATTAATGTGGTTTACTGGTATTACAGGTTTATACATAAGGAAACCTTTAAAAAGTGACTGAGTTTGTCTTTGCTTATTAAATTGATAATTCTAGAACAGTCTTAATATTTTATTAAGTCTCAAAAGTTACATAGTTACAACTTAGCTAAAATGTAATCTTCTTTTATTAACAATTTTGTACTTTCAATGTTTAAATTGATTGTGCATTTAAAAGTTCCTTTCAAATGCGTTTTGTAGTCGGTTCCTTTTCAAGCATTCAATTCGGCAGCAAACGAAGCTGAAGAGGTCATCAAATTACTAATGAATGAATCGATTTTTTATAATGAACAATCATATTCGAGGATATGTCAGCTCTGTAGGTAATATTAGGAGGCCGGAATGTAGTTAATAGTTAACTTAATTCGGCCAAACGTAATTTCAACCGATTTTTTACGAACCCACTTACTCAAAAAACTAGCCTTTAAAACAAATTTGAAATGTATATTCATTTTGTAAATAATATTACGCGCATTATGCCCCAAAGGAATTGTGTGTTCTATATATAGGGTGGCTCACTAAGGCCGATATGATGGTCTGTAATAAACGTATTGGTCAAAATATGGAAAAATATTTCATACAAAAGTGAAAATAGCGTCAAATACAGCAAACCTCAATTTTTTAAAAAAATATGAAATAACTCTTGAACGGTGCAACCTAGGTCCCTTGCGATGGTAATAAACTGACATTTATTTTTTATTTTATGGGGAATTTAAAAATGCAATATCATGTAGGGGTTTCTATTTAAAATAACGAAGTTAGAGTACATTTCCGGTATAAGCGAAAGTTCGTCATATTTGAAAATATTTTTATATGATTCTGCACTTAATTTTGTGTAACTTTTGCTTGAAATGTTTTTCCATATTTTGAACGATACGTATATTACATACCGATTCGGCCTTAGTCACTCACCCTGTATATTATTATTAGAACGAGTTTGATGCATAAAGATAAACCAATTATTTATAGGTACTTAACTTGATGAATAATAAATAAATATGGTCTTTATGCGTGTACATCGTTGTACGATACAAGGTGTTAAATGGTGTTCCCTAATCTAATAAATTTAACAACCCCTATAGCATTCTTAAGACAGAATTAAAATGATATAGTCAGTATGTCAGTAATCAGCTTTAGTCATGGCCTAGAACATGGAGGTTTATATAACCGGAAGACGATCGTCATATGCCTAAACATTAGCCCTCCAATCCGACAAATTTTTGAAGTTTTAGAATTCAGTTACGTTAAACGCATAGTCATATAAGGGGGGTAACATATGACAGAAAAAATTGTGGAACGGTTAAAAATATATAAAAATAGAATCAATTTTTACTTGATGAAGATCGCAAATAACACTATTTAGTTGATCTTAAAAAAAAAAAAGGGGAAAGCGCTATTTCTAGGATGTAGTTTTAGTGAATGAATATGACCTAGTAAACATTACAGGCGGTTATAAAAGACGTTTCCCGTTAGGATCGTTCTGATTATGTTTTCTTTTTTTTTTTTAATATTTTTAATACCTAATTTTTTGAAACACAAATACGCTTTTCAAAAATGTAGGTTTTCAACTGTTAAAATACTTCATTTATCTTTTTTTTTTTTTTATAAAGGAAGCAGCTCTTTTACCGAAAAAACCTAACTTGGGTCGTCTAGGTTATACACACATTTTTTGTTTTAATTTTTGGGTAAAGCTGTTTGGTTCTAAACGTTAATAAAAACACTATCTTCTTCTTGAAATCAATAAATAATGGATTATCCATAATTCTCGGACTATCCGCCTTTTTCTACGTGAAGCCCACTTGTAAATTTGCGAACTTTCGCCCCTTTTATTTATAAATTTAAATAGTCAAAGTTAGCAAAGCAAAATAAAAATTATTTTGGTGTTGTTAAGTCTGTTAAAGAATGGGAATTGGGCCGGGCTTTATAAACTCAAGGGAAAGATTCCAATACTTATGATATACAGTTGTATATGCAGCTAATGTGAGATCTTAAAAATAAGTTATAGGTACACTCCTTTATTTCAGAATTTAAGAAAATTTTCATTTTTAAAAACTTTATCCTAGCTTCTAATTGAGCTTATTTTGTCTATTCAAAGAATTTTTGGAGTATGTCAAATGATTTGCTTTTAATGGAATATACTAGATGAACCTGCATACTTGTATGACTACAATTCGTTTGATTATTACTTTTAATCAGGGATTTACCAATCCAACTCTAATTGTTTTCACAGTCACTCAAATCTGTCAATACCTTCAAAATTTTAAAATATTGAAAACCTTAAACTAAATCCTTGAGTCACGGTAAAATTTGTGATTAAGTTAGGTTAGGTTAGGTTCAAAGACAACAGATAATAGGTCTATCACGAATACCTTTTAGAAGTAGTAACGCGAAGTGATGATTCTCATGCAGAATTGCCAATTTTAAATTTTCGATTTTTAGCTGTTCTTTAGGTTTATTCTGTTTTTCTTGATTTTTTTAAATCACCCCTTGTTGTTCAGTCACGTTTTAGCGAGACTAACGAACAGCAATTGATTTTTATAATGTAGAAGTAGTATTTTTATTGACATATTAATTCGAAACTCTATGACAACTTCTTACAGTACAAACTTTTTCACATTATTTTGCACGTGGAGCACATTTTATCACCAGTTGGAGGGAGCTCATTCGATATATTCCTATTTTTTGGGCGAGCTTTGAACATTGATTTGAATTGGTCTGATCAGAAAATGTTTTTGAGTTTATGAACTTCACTTATCGTTAGGAATATATCAACGCTGAAACCACTGATGTAGTTCAGTTGTCTCAGCGCATCCTTACTTACGCAGTGATGGATTCTTTATATCTAACCTATATGACTCAGAGTGAGTGTAAATTGTTATTAAAATAGCTAGAAGTTTCTACATCTGATTTCAAAATGTTGCTTTTTAAACATTGACGAATTTCATTTACAATTGGTTTAAACGTGACATTTTACTAATTTATGAGATGGAATCTACCGTTACTTAATTCATGTTCATGGCAGTAAAATACTTTGTGACGAAACAATTGTTAAGTAAAATAAAATTTCTCATTGAGATTTAACAAGTGCGTTTTATTTTATTTTATTTGACTAATTGTTTATGTTATAAGTTGTATTCAGATTCGTACAGGGATTGTGGGTTTAAATCATCGTTTTTCATGACTCAAGAAATAGTAAAAAATCTAAAAAATAAACGTTATGGCTCTCTCCTCATTAAAATATTAAATTAAACGTTTTGCAACCGTTTGAATGGAGTATATTTTGTGTACTAGTATTATTTATTATTTTATTTATTTTGATATTTTGTGTGAAATAATGTACTTGAGATTAAAGGTCAGGGTAAAAATTTAAAGCATAAATAATTTAAAAAAAGGATATAAAGTAACAAAAATCGGCAGAATTTACCATGTTCGAAGGCATTGTATGCGGAATGATAGTACGTAGATTCGGGTTATTATGGTGAATCGGTTGGTGCCGACGTGCACACGGCAGGTAATTTTTTTCCTTAATATCTTTCATTAACTACCTGTATTCATTGTTATTTGTACAGGTCTGAGTCGGCTCGGCTTTAGAAGCATATTAAGACCTACTGTTTCTTATATGAATCCTTTGACGAGCGGTGATGAGGGCATTCATAATTGACACTTTGATTACTTTGATCTTTTTGTGTCGGACGATATAATTTGTACTCTCGAATTCGCTTTCCGTAATGAGACCTTTCTGCGGTTAGAATTATTGCGCCCAAGCGACTAAATGACTTGCGTCCTTTTACATCACTACAATAGCTCCATACACAGGGTGGTCAACAAAATAACCGTAATCATTAACTAGGTACCCTAAAATAGCCAATGCTAAATAAAACCGTCTTATTTCGATTGTACGAAGAACAGGAACGACCATAGAATGAAATTTTTCAATTGAGACTTGAATTCGGTCAGATGTAGGACGATCGACGGGCTGTATTATTTAAGCGACAGTCAATTGCGTGCAACTTCTCTACATCCATATTTCATAGGCGCACTTGAACGAAATAACTAGAGTGCCTGCCCCTTCCAACATTGTACTTACCTTCTTAAGGCGGGGTTTGCTGGTGCGCATCTAATCGTTAAGTCTCGGCTGAAAAACTTCACAGTACACATTTAGAGATTTTGTTAGTACAAGCACTCTAAGGTTACTGAAGATATTACCTAGTGTACAAAGATCAACTAAAGTTCAACTTTTAGCGTCATAACACCTAAGACCTGACCTCATTTTCGCATTCCCATAAAATTAAACCATCTAATACACTTAACAATTTGTGAGCAATTTTCCAATCGAGATCCCATCCTACTCTCTTTTGGTTTATCTCATCATGTCACAGAGGATGATCTACCATTCTCTCATCTTTTTTATTGACTTTCATAGTGCTCTTTGTCCTCCTACTATATTTCGTAAATCCTTCTTAAACCTGACTATTGAATATGCGCACTAAGGACCTTTTAACTCCACTCTGTATATGTATAGGTGATACGTAATAGATAATGATTAGTAGTTGTTGTTGCTGTGTAATGTATGTCGTTTTACATCGGTCAGTTTACACGCGTTTACACTGGTTCGAATCGATTATCGGATGCCGCGAGATGAATGACACGTTGATGATGATGATGACTATAATAATGACGACTGAGAAGATTCCTTTTGCTTGACGACGAGACGGCTGGATGCTTGCTTCTGTGTGAACGCGCTTCCTAAACATTTCAAAGGAAACGGAATGTTTGCCTTTTACCAAAAGTTAATGATTCGTAAAACGCTAAAATTCGTCGTATGAAAAAAATAAACCGCCTGGAGAAGTCACTATTGGGAAGGAAAAAGTGTTTGTATTCACAAGGTCGATTATCGTTTTTATAACTTTAAATAATTGATACATTATGTATTTTCAAGTTCAAAATTCAACTTTAATCGTCATCTTCTTTTGTCTTTATGATATATGATTTATAATATTGACGGTTGGGTCGCTTAGTACTGTATTGTTAGCGAAATAAAAAATCAAGTGTATAATTTAAATTCAAATTGTTGATATACGATTTGTTAAAAAAATTGAATTTCGTTTCTATTGTAAATGTTGAACCAAAGACGTGAGTTCGAAGACTGCATCTCCACTGTTACTTGTTCTGGTCTAATCTTCGCATTCCCAGAAAACTAGAACACCTGACTATAATTATTGGCGAACAATAGTTTAATCTAGATTTCCCTGTGCCCCTCTTTTCTCTTCTTTCTGTCTCCTATATGTCTCCATCTAGCCCTTAATTTTCAGGTGTCCTACCATATCCTATTTCTTAGATATAGAGACTTTGGTTTTACATTTTCTAACACTCCCTCATTTCTAACATGTTTTATCTAAGGTATTTTCGACATTCTCCTGTAGCAATATGTCTCAAACCTTCTCTTTTCCGCCACATACACCGTCTATGTTTCGTACCCGTATAGGCCCGAATCTCCAGATACGAGGGTGGTCTGAAAAGTTCTCGGCCTCTATAAGAATCACGCGCGCTAGAACCTGCAGCAAAAAAAAGGAAAGAAGGTTTATCTCCGAATAAAATTCGCCAAAGGTTTGTTAAAGTTTACAAGCAAGATTCACCTTCATATTCCACAGTCAAGAAATGGGCTGCTGAGTTTAAACGGGGGAAAGAGAACATTGAGGATGACCCACGCGAAGGTCTCTCAAAAAGTGCAACAACTCCTGAATTGATTGACCGTGTGCACGATATGGTTTTGAAAGACAAGAGAGTGAAGTTTCGCGAAACTGCCGAGGCTGTTGGCATCTCAATTGAACGTGTAGGTTACATTTTGCATAACGAATTACACATGAACAAGCTCTGTGCAAGATGGGTGCCGCGCATCCTTACTCCTGAGCAAAAACGCAACTGCATGACGATGTCACAGTATGCTTTGGAGCTGTATAACAAAAATCCAATGGATGAAACATGGATTTACCATTATACGATACACCGGAATCGAAACAACAATCAAAGCAGTGGACTGAAGCCGGGTCCTCTGCACCAAAGAAAGCCAAGTCAGTTTCCTCTGAAGGAAAGGTGATGGCTTCTGTTATTTGGGACTCTAAAGGCATTCTGCTTGTGAATTATCTTAAAAAGGGTAAAATCATAACTTAGGAGTATTATTCTAATTGTATTCATTGGTAACACGGAATCTGAAATAGGCTTCCGTATCCAAACGGTTTTTATCAGAATCAACCTCTCTGAACGTTCCTTCATATGTTAGCTGCTATCGACGATACACTCACTCCTTAGGTGGTACTGCTTCCGTATTATAGTATGTCATTAATAACAATCGCTTCATCGATATAAAATATGGATTACAAATAAGCGGTGATAATGAACATCTACATCTCGGACTAATTAGAGATTAAGATATTTTCAGCATCTTCTTCCCCTTAACGATTGGTGTAGCTTGATTGTTGGACTGCGTTAACATTTTTATTAATATAAAATGCACTTAAATCACTAAGTAATAACAACAAAAAATAATCGTACATAATATAAGACAATCTTTAAAGGCTGATGCTTTCAGAATGTCGTTGTCGCAACCCCTTAACAGAATCCAGATAGATATCATCAGGCTGTAGTTTTTATGCGCAAGCTGGCGGAAGGAAAGCGTAGTTGCCACCCCAGTTTCCTTGATGGTACTTTGTTGAAAAATATACTGGGTGCTGATGACGATATTGAAAATTTATTATAAAACTATGAATGCAATGTTCATATTTCTTTCTATTAATTGTTTTCTTCATTATTACACCTAAAGCTAAAATAGCTCCCCCATTCCCCTATATTTTCTAAACTGGAATTGATCTTGTTTTAATGTTTCTTCCGCCTATCTCATTTTCTTTTATACCTGCCTCAATATTCTGAGTTGTGAAATGTAAACTTTTTCTTGAAGACCACCGAAGTATCTACATATCGCTGAGAGATCCGATTAACCTAAGAGGTTAACTAGAATAGTACTGTAACGAATTTTATAGTTTTAAAATAATCTAATTATTTAAACAGACTAAACTAATAACTAAACTATTTATAACAATTGTTTATTTTACACGCTTATTTATGTTACTCGGATATTTATTTCACACTCTATTACTTCGCACTTCGTTTTATTCGGTACCGTAGAACTGCACTATAACTGAACTGTTCTGTAGTCGTATCCTGTCGGTATTTATATTGTCCTCTTTTGTCTAGAGACAATTCCAGAAGCTTCTCGTTAAATACCGAGTATCCTATTGCTACAAGTTTCACGAAATGCCCGGTTTTGATTTATGGCCCCGATAACGCTTATTTGCCCTGCAGGCACGACGTCCCGCGAAGCGATCTAAGGGCGCTACCGCCGATATCGATCGTCCGCGGCTTCCGTTCGCAACAGTACATTCTGACACCATTTATGGAAGGATAATAGTATGTTTAAGGGTTAAAATTGGAGTGACAGAGGGTAATCGGTATATTGATTTTAGTGAGAGTAGTAAAGTTGCAGCATTAGAATTGTATGTTCATGTTCTGTTCTGTTATTTTGCCCATCATTTTTGTTTAAATTTATAAATTCTTTAAAAAAAAAGAAACAAAATAATAAATACTTCAAAACTTAACTACACCAGGATTATCGCACTGTTGAGCATTAGAATGCTCTCTTGAGTACATAAAGAAATAATCTATGGTCCGGTTCTCTTAGTTTTACGTGCAAAGTAAGTCATTTGCTTTAGTTTATACTAAGTATAGTTTTATTGAGGTACAGGTCTTGCTGAGTTGGCAAAATCTGACATGATTTCGTAAATCCAGATATGTTATTTATGTAAAAAAGAACTACAAGCCTGGCTATAATAGTTCGGCCGGTTGGCATTTTCCTTAAAAAACTTACCTTACAAGTCACAGTAGTTCGCAATTTAATTATATACCTACTTTTATACTTACCTGTCATTTAGAAATTCGGAGAAACACTAATTTTATAACACTGTAATTTTTTAAATTACTTAAGTAATGGATTTTGAATCTATTTTTCTATACTTCCCTGCCTTTTTTTGAACATCAATAAAATTACATAAGGATAAAAAGTATTATTACTTTATTCGTATTGACAATTAAAACAGTTTTATATAAATATAAAATTAATTTTGCTTTTTCTTCTTCTTCTTAACGGGCTCAAGACCACTTCCAAATTCCGAGGTTGCTAAGTTTAAATTCCTCCTTTTGGACTTTTTATTTTTTGATGTTGAATTATCGTTTTCATCGTCGCCTCTAGAATAACAAATGAGATAAAAAAAATTTCATAAAGTGTTATTAATTTAACTGGATTATATGATATAATAAATTTAAAGTCTTATTTAAATCATAAAGGTAAAGCACATCCGTGCGAATATTGGTTTCTCTGGTGGGATATATGGATAGCATCAGGTGTTAAAATATAGGTACTGACTCAAAATTGAGCACAACAGTGTTAAATAAACTTTATAAAAAATTACAATTATTTAAATCAAAACGGGGATTAAAAAAATTGAAATGTACAGTAGAATAGAATTCTGATTATCTGAATGAATGTAGATACAAGAGAATCTGGATAAAATAGATACAGATCTAGATAACTTGCTACCTTTTTAAGCAATTTACCTCTGTCTAATCGCCTAACTTCCTAAAGTTTAGTTGTATTGTAATAACACATACATTCATACATAAATTGAGGAATCAGCGACAGAACGCATTTAGTGAAAGGGGAGCCACCGAGATATATTTTGGATAATTTAATTCGTTTGTATAATAACGTTGATTAATTTTCAGTGTATCATAAATTAGGTTCCTTCTTTCACCTGAAATTTTAAAAACCGGGGCCAATTATAAATTATATTTAGAATTACAGTACCACATGAAACAATTACGGGGATGAATTTCGATATATTATTTTTAAATGGCATTTCTCAAGTCAATAGATTATTGAAAAACAATCAAGTTGAACTTATTGCCGAACAAAAATAACGGAATTGAAAGCCAGGAAAAATTTTCAATGATCTATCAACTTGACCACTGCTACTCAGGAATATTTTGTCGAAATTTATTTCCTCCTAACGTTAAATAAGTAATAATGGAGGTATAGATTCGGTAGTCAGGACTATTTTACTGGTAATTTCTTCCCCTTTAAGTACGTTTTTTTTCAATTTGCTTTATGCCTCTATTTTTTCATCTTAATTTGTTTATAACTTTTGTAATTTTTTATGTGCTAATATAATATTGTAGTACCTACATTATTCTAAGCGTTATTCCGAAGCTAATGAACCATCACATGTATTTTTAGGAGCTTAAGCAAAGCTACGTTAGTAGTAATACGCGTCCTATGTCCGTTATTTCCGAGCGAAAGCAAACCCGTAACTGGCGAATACTGTTGCCCAGTCGCCGGTTACAAATGAGGTCTGGCGGACTCGTACATCGTATCGCTGCGACCGAATAATATTTGGATGGCATTAACGCCAGGGATGCGGAAAGGCGATAAATTAAGAATGTATTGATTATTTACTAAATAAAATTATTATTAATAGTAAACTAAAAGATCGGTAGTGTTTTATTACGGAACGCCACTGATACCCAAATAAGTGAAATTATCATAAAAAACACGACGATTTTTATGTTTAGGTAAAATAAATATCCATAAAATCTAAAACAAAATCGATAACGGTCAACAAGTGTTTGTTTAGTATGATGCACTCCAATTGTCGAATTGGAATAATTATCGAATTTTTTATCTGAACGCGTTGTGGTAGTGCGGTTATTTCGCTTATTGGTTGTGTTGATTGTGCAGAACCTGTTTTAGATATACTAAATGGACACCAAACGAAGGTACAGAGCCTGCAGGGGTGTAAGTGTAATTTACACTTTAATTAAGTTGATGGTTACTTGGTGAAAGTCTACATCCATTTTTGTGATAAAATTATCGTTATCAGTGTATTATTTCCTAAAAGTGTAAGTAGGTCCATTTACAGAACCCAATGATAATCTAAATAAGTCTATCTTGATAACGAGTGTTTAAATTCAAATGGGGTTATTGTCTCATTAATTCTGCGTTAGTTTTTCTAAAAGCAATACGAGACGCCATTGAAAGAGACGAAAGATAGAAACCTCTGGCTAAAAAACATGTAGGTAGTGTAATTAATGAAAGTTGGTGATTAATCGTTCCAGTGTCGTGAATAAAAACCTATTCCACTCGCATTAGATTTATTACTTTTTTCATTTTTATAGGTTGGTAAGTACTTTATTACGCTACGTCTCGTCTGTCGCGCTCAGTTACCATTTACACTCCGATAATAATAGTATCATAAGCGAAATTAGCCACAACCGTCAGAAATTGTTTTACACAAAAAAATACATACAGAACAGCTACCTAACTTCATATTTTTTTTTTTAAATGGAGCACCCTATATATTATTACATTTTTTAAATTCTCCTTTAAAAATAAAGATCACCATTTCGGCACTATGTAGCATTTTTTTTTAAAAACCGTCAGAAAAAAAATCGTACCTCCGAAACGAAATAAAATAGGGAGATCCGGGTTCTTCACTGTATTAAGCAAGAAATTGTCCATCAAATTGCCCATCACCTCATATTCAAATTTAACTCAATTCACCTTTATTAAGATTAAACACAACGGTTTCTATTTTTAAATATTTATACGTCAAAAAGTTCATTTTTTTTAAATGGAAAGGTATATTTTCTTGTGCACTAGCAAATACAGAATTTGATTTTTTACCGATTTTATAAACACATGTTGGCCTCTATATCTGAACGTTTCTGGAAGTTTGTTATTTGAATCAGGCTATGAAGGAGTTTATTTTGTGAATCTTTCATTCGAATGACTTCTTCGTAAAACTAATATTAACGTCAAGTATTCGTGCTCGCACTATTGGTCTACCCTGTATTGTTATGATATGATGGTGGGGCAAATTAAATATGTTATGATATTTTTGGATGATATACAAAACAATTTTTTAATTTTTAATTTAATTTACTGAATTCATTTTTATAACATTTCCAGAACGCAAGTACATAAATCTAATAAACTTCTACCCTTTTGAACTATTGAATTCAACTAAATTTTTTTTAAACGATTGAAATTATAAAGCCTAAATTTTATCAGAGTCTAATTTTTATAAGAGCGTCTAATTTTTTTAAGAGCCCCACGTTGCGCGCCAAATGTTATGATATGATTTATTGGGGCTAATAAAATATGTTATGATATTTTTGGATGATATACAAAACAATTTTTTAAATTTCTAAATTTCTGTTCTTAATATCTTTTTTATAAGTCTCAACCCCTAGTAACCATAACAAAATCTCCAGTGTCTTGATCTTTCAAATAAAATTTAATTTTCTTTTTTAAGCAATCAAGATTAGTATCATAATTTTGAAATGCTACTGTCATTTCAAAACATTTTAAAATTAAATTTTATTTGTTACAATTTTAAACTTTAAATAAACAACTTAACATAACTGATATCTAATAATACATTTTTTTTCTTTTTAAAATACTTTTTTTTTTAATATTTAGGAACTTTTGTTTCATTTTCTAAATTTGTTAATTTTTTTAAAAATTGTTTTGTAGCCATCCCTATATCATGACAGTATATACTGTTTTGGTGGGTTAAAATGTAACGGAACGACAAACTGTTACAAAAAAATACAAAGGTAATTATAAAGACAATCAGAAATACATCAGGCCAATATAATAGCAGCAACGTAACAAGTATCTACGTGTGTGTGTTAAATTGTCAAATGAATGAATGAAGAGTTGTCGATGGGTGGTATACAGCAAGAGTGCAGTTGTATGGTAGATACGTACATTAGTACGCTAGAACACAATGCGTTGCAATGGCAACTAGATTCGCAAATTGCCCGTGAAAAATGAGCCGAACAAAAGTTTTAAATAAACATAAAGTGTATCTAACTGCTGGCATTATTTATGTGTTTAGCTTCTTTGTGGGGCTGCCATGCGGAGGTTGCGGGAGCGCATTAGCCGAATCGATTTTGGTGCGATTCGCTTTAACGTGATAATAACTGAACATTAATCAAAGCTGTCGTTGATTCCGTTCGTTTGCCTACCATTCGTTCTTCTTATTTTCTGACGGCACAAGAATCACTCTAACAGCTTTTAATAACTTCTAGCTCATTTTAATTATCATTTAATAATCGCTTCCTCCATTATAATACCCGCTTTTTTAGCCCAATAGAAGACACCGATGCGGAAAGAAGCTTGGAATAGTTTTTTCTCTTTTTGTGAATCGGTTTAACAATTGTTACAAACAAAAAAGATAAAAGGTGCCTGTACAAAATACATATATTATTTCACTTATTTAGAATTATTTTTTCCATATTTAATTTTTTTAACCTTAAACTTATAAATATGACTTACTTATTAATTCTTCAGTTTTGCAAACTTCTCTCGGGTTTTTTACATTCGTACACAACGTAAAACTATTTGAATTATTTGAATTAGTTACATTTATGATAGGTATGGAAAAAATAAAATAGATACCTAGTTTTTGTAAAGAATTGACTTTTCTACAAAATATACCGAGACAGCTTTTCTTCATCTTTTGCAGGTAAAAAATTGCAACTCTCCAAATCCGCTTCAGAGCCACATTACACGGTTAAGCGCGTCTTTGGAGCGCTGTATTTTTCTATATGTAAAAGATAGAGGGGTGCTGACCCGATCATCTTTGTAAAAAATTCAATTCTCTACAAAAAAGTCCATACAAGCGGTGAAGTCACAATATACATTTTGCAAAAATGCTCTTCTCATGGATCAAGAATCCGCGGTCAAAAAAATTTTTACGATAAAATCACTTGGCCATTAAACTAAATCAGTACCGTACATCTACCTCGACAAATGACGTCACGCTTAAGTTGTTGGGCTTTGAAATCTCGATGGTTCAGTTTTATTTACTACATCAGTCACGTAATACCCGCACTTAACATCGATGTAGTTTAAATAGTGGAATTCCTATTTGAATTAATTAATATAACGCGACTTTATTTAAGGGAAATAAAAATTCTTGTGGCTTGTGGATCAATCGTCGATATAAACGCTTTAAGCTAATAAAAAACAAAGGGCACTACTCCAATGTATTGGGGTACACAGTGTAGGACTGATCATATAGTCGAGGTGGCGTTTGCGGCCCTTGCTTGAGCGGGCCCTTTTACGACCTGCATGTAAAATAGTTTAATTATATCTAAAGAGAAATGAAAATAAAACTGACAAATTCAAAAAACCGTTGGCTGAGGTCATCCTTGAAATTTGCTGCTAATCTAGAGCTTAAAACGACCAAAAATATTTCTGATCATAATTATTGAGCTCTTTTTGCTCAAAAATATGACCATTTTGCGTATTACTGAGCTCCTTGAGATCAAAAACTAGTAATGGTACTTATTTTATGATGCACTGTGTTTTTTTTTTAGTCCATTCAAAAATATTGGTCATTCGACAAATAGGATTTTAATATTATCCTAGGTTTATGGGTAACCTTTTACAACAAAAGTCCGACCCTGCGGGATATACAGATACATTACAATGTAATTATTTACACGCTTACAGGTAGCTATAGGTTTAAACTTTGCCAAAGTTACTGTAAACTTATAAAACAATGTTGTCAAGTATAATTTTGAGGTTATTACTTTGAGAATTATCGTAGGTATAAGTGAGTAACTGAAATTTTTCAACCGAGACTTGAATTCGGTCAGATGTAGAAAGACTGAAGGGCTGTATTATTTAAGCGATACTTGCATATTTCATAGGCGTAATTGAAGGAAATAACTAGAGTGCCCGTCCATTCCAACATTTTACCTACCTTCTGAGGACGGGGTTGGTGCTGGTGCGCAGCTAGTCGTTAAGTCTCGGTTGAAAAATTTTACAGTACTACTGGACACCAACAATTTGCTTGAAATGAAATGTAAAACTTACTTATGTATGTTAAGTTTGGGATTGAGCTTCGAAACTTCCAAATGACTCACTTGTCCCCTTACGACTTTTGCAATGTGCGAAGGTGGATCGCGGACAGCAAAACTCGAAGCGTAATGACCTAAATTGGCACTTTTAAAATTGAAGATTGATCGCATTTTGGTTGGATAACTGTTATAAAATCTTGACCACGAAGAATACGCTGAAAAAAATGTTTATTATCTTTGTTTTGATACAATCAGTTTCCTTGTTTTTTGTACAAAAATCGAAAAGAACGTGCATCATATAAGGGAAAAAAGCGTAACGAAACACAATATGTGGGCAAAGTAAAAAGTCAATGAAGAAAGGATGTTTAAGGAGTGATAATGATACTTTAAAAGCCTAAAGGATATGGATAAGAATTTCGAAACTAAAACAGTTGGATGTATAAAGTAGTTTTGGTAAAGGTAGAGGGTAGAGTAAGTTGAAAACTTGATTTTAATTTTAAAGATTATGACCAATTTCACAAGAGATAGTTTTAAAAGAGATGAAAGACTTAGATAAGGGTGTTTAAAAGCAGGATGTTTAAGACGTTTTGTTTTAGGACGTGGGTAAGGTTTTCGAAACTAAAGCAATTGGAGTGTTGAGTTGAGAACTTTATTTTATTTTAGAGATTAAGGGATAGTTCAAGAACGAGTGTTTTATCGTAAAAGTGGTGAATGAGTTAGATAAGGATGTTTAAAGGTGAAAGGGAATCAACTCACGGTGTTTTAACAGTCCGTGGGACATGGATAAGGATTTCGAAACTAAAGAACTTAGTTGGATGTAGAAGTAACTAATCGTTGTTGTTTTGGAAGTGGTAGAGAGAAAAGTAAGACTGATTGAAATCTCTGCTCCAATTTTGGGGGTTAAGATCCGGTACAAGAATAATGTTTTAGAAATGATAAAAAAGTTAGTTAAGGCTATTAAATTGTTTAGAAGGAAATCAACTCAGGGTGTTTTAACAGTCTACACGACATGGAAAAGGTGTTCCAAAAGAAAGTATTTTAACATGGAACCAATTAAATATCTTTTTTTTTTTGGGAACGGTAGGAGGAATAAGAGTGTTTCGAAAGTTGAAAAATTGTATGTATTCTGGCTGTGAAAGCCTATGTTCCTATATTGAAAATTTGTATTTTAATTTTTGAATTGAAAACCTATTCTATTTATTGTAGAACCCAGGAATTCTTAGATAAAATAAATATCTCTTTAGGAAAAAATACTAGATAGCCTCCACTTTGATTAGCTCTGTAGAATTTTAAAAAGGTTTTCTTAAAAAAATCACATTTTTTTTTAATTTAACATTACGTAAAAGATTTTTTTACGTTAAAAAAATAATGATTTTAAAAGATGGATTGTTACTCGAGCTGATCGAGTCCTTTTCACCGGGATCACATACAAAACTGAGTTTAGACGCATAATGGCGTTAAAAGTCGTAATCGGTCGACCACAACCGACATCTCCATCCCTGTCGTGACAACCTGAAGTGGTTTTCGATGTCCACCATCTAATAGTGACCTAACGTCTATTTCGCTGTAGTTATGGTAGATTTTGTTTATTAACATAACCAGAACTTTTATTATTGTAGGCTACATCGAAAGTACAAGATGTATCACTTGGGTTTAGAATTATTTATGAAAATGCGTTGTTTCGAGAACATACCTAATGTTTCAAAAATTATCTTAAAAATATCAAATATGATGAAAATGGATAATACTCTTAATAAATAATGTTTCAATAGATACTAATCTTTCTCTTTTCAAATGAAGTCTTGCCTAATTGAAAAACGTATAAATGAGAAGGTTTTCGAAAAATAGAACATAGGGTACCGTGAAGGTCAACATGAAAAATGCAAGGTAAGTTGGTAGGGTACCTTCTACGACAAATAAATAAATATGTTTTGGGTGATTCCTTGGATAAATTGCCCAATTTTCAAAGAATATTCTCGTTTTTTTTTTCTCACTATCGAATTCGTGCCACATTATTTAATTAAGAATATGACTAAACTTACCGAAACAAGCCTGTTTGTATAATTCTCTATCTTTATTAACTGCCGTTTCAAATCTTCTTTGCAATGCTACTCCTGCTTGCCCTATATTGGGCTCATCCATCAACGTACACAAATTATGTAAATAAAAGTCTACATCCCGCTTTTTCAAACTGCAAATAGATTAAAACGTCCTTACTTTATCAGAAATTTGTTTCTAGAATGCAACAAGTCCATTTTTCCAAAAATTAGTAGATAGTAGACAAAATTAAACCAAGTTAAATTTCAAACGCAACATGTCCCATAGAAGCTGAAACGTTCCATCACTAAAATAGAACATCTCCATAGAATTTAATTTCCAAATTGAAACATATTCAACTCTACAATTTATTGAGTGAATCAAAGATGAGAATCATCAGCGATATTGTTGTCATCCCGCCGGGGACATGATGACAACAGTACCTTTTTCCACATTAATTTGTGGTAATTTGTAGTTGGCTCTTGAATTGAATTCATATTAAGATATTTTTTTAATATACATATCTTGAGAAAAAAGAGGAAATGATTTCTAAAAATGTTTAATACTCCTATGGGATATAATTAATTGATAGTAGTGCGTTTTGTTTGAAATTTGTTGTATTGAGGGTACAACAGTTTTTGTTAAATATCTCAAAAACGGGATTTTGGATGTTGCATTTTGGAAACAAACTATTTTTTTGTATGCAGTGCTATAACGAACACATATTTTGGTTAAAGGTCAGATAGCATTTAAAACATCGATTATGTTCCGATGTTCGAAAAATTAGTTTCTGACCATATAAAGTATTTTGTTGATTATGTTTTTTTGGTCATTGGCTGAAGTTGGTCGTATCAAAAAATTTCATTTACTCACAATACACTATGTTCCTGTAGCCTTTTTACATAATCTTCCTCTTCTGGAGTTAAGAATATAATTGCACCCCCTGATTTTCCAGCCCTCCCGGTTCTTCCAACTCTATGGACATAATCATCGTCTGTCTGAGGTCCGTTGTACTGTATAATATAGTCAGCAGTTGGAACATCTAAGCCTCTTGCAGCAACATCCTATTGTTATGAACATAAGGCCATATTACATATAAGTCATCAGAACTTATCGCTTGCTCTTAACCTACAGCGAATCCTTGTCCACTATTTTATAGCGTGTACAACATGAAGTTAGTTGTCTATCCTGCATAGCACAAACTGAGGTAGAAAAACTTACCAAACCGTAATCTAACATTCTGGAAGTGCCAGATGCAAGTAGGTACTGCATGTGCAGCGTGCGCGCATTATTTCGAAATCAGAAATTGAAATATGAATCCAAAAACATTCGAAAATTAGGAACTCAACTTTTATTTCAATTTACCTTTCATCCATTTCACGTCCCTTCAATTTATGGTTAAACTATACCAACATCTAGCCCTCAACGCTATCACAGCGTTTAACATACGGCCACAGATCGTGCTCTCATGTCGTCGTACGCTTAGACTAGGAAAGAGAGGTGACACGCAACACGTAAGCCGACTCTACGTCGAACATTGTTACATTATTTTGTACTGCCTCCATAAAACGGTGTCAGACAGTGCGTTGGTGTCGGTCATTAAAAGTGTGAATATTATTGAATGGTGTAGTTACGTTTTAGTGTATTTTGTGTTTAAAACAATGGTGATTTGTTCTTCTTACGGCTGTAAAAGCCGCAGTGAAAAAAATGAACAAGGAATCACATTTCATAGATAAAATGAATTTTACGTAGCAAGGTTAAGCAAAGTAAATCGCGTTTAGTTTGTTTATTGTTTAGATACTACTCAAAATAAGTTATGATTTACGTACAAGAATTATTAATGCGTAATATTTTCTTAATGGAATTGTTCGCTGATAGTGTAAGAAACAAAAAATACTTTCAAAGTTGTTAGAAGTATGTGTTTACCACAATATTACCATAGGCGGCGTCACTTTTAGTTATAAAAATCAAAAAAATAAAATTTAATTAAATTAATTTAAAAAAAGTTCTTCTTTAAGCTTAGTTCCGCCACATCATGTTAATTAACGCTAATGAAATAATTATTTGCCTTTGATTTCATTGAACATGTATACTATTTGACATAAAATAAACAATATTTTTCTTAGTAACTTATAACGCAAAACAACAGTTCTTAATAATTGTTTACTTTATTAAATAAACAACTGATCTGTATGGAATTATAATTTTACGAATAATGGTAAAAAAACGAATTCCCTCTTAACATTATATGTTGCGCTACTGAGCGCTGACTGCTGGTTCCATCGCGTAACAATTTGCAGTCGACGATTATGCGTTCCTTCTCTTTCACAGTCTAAGGTCGTATGTTAATCCACCTCTGGCAAAAGGAGACTTTAGTGGTCGGTATTCTGTTGGAACTTCCTACGGCACACTGATGAGAACCAACTAGTTTAAAATCGCGATCGTATCGATCGAACACTGACCAAGAACGTATTTGGTTCTGTTTTCAAGTTAATATACAGGTTCAAATTTAAAGTTTGTTTAATAATTCCACGTTTGCTCTCCATAACGATTTAGTTTTCTGAATAATTACCTCTTAACTTCCGATTTTTTCCACAGCAGGGTACTCAAACCATCAGTCAAACAATAGCAACTTACTATTAAAAAATCAGACGAACCATTTACACATACGTGAGGTTGTTAATAAAAAAAAAACCTGAATGATTTGACGGATATATGAATACGTGAATAAAAACGCGTTTGATTATTATAATTTGTCGAAGTAACTGACGACGGTGGCAGTGTGGATGCATTCCAGTGGCAAACAAAATGATATGACTGCGCGGAATTTGATAAAGAGAATCATTCCGGGAGCAGCTGCAACAATTACGAGTAACAACAGTTTTTAATTCAAGAAGCAAAAGGTGCCGGCGTTTGGACAAAAGCAACAGTTATCTACGTGTAATGTAGTTGATGGACGAATTCTTTAGAAAGACGACCGCTCTCATCATCAACGTCCACGCGGGGGGCGCTTCCGATTGATGAAAACATTTTCAGTGAACGATTAGACCTCTTATTTTATAGATAGCATTTTTTTGTTAACAAAAAAACTTACTGTACAAAGCAAAATGCCTTTCTTTGCTTTTCTAAAGTCCAAGAAAATCTCCTTCCTCATCTTCTGATCCATGGAACCATGCAGTTTGAAGAATTCCGTATCCAAAACACCTTCTTCTTCTTCGTTGTCACTATTCTCACTTTCACTTTCATCTTCGGTAAACACAACTTTGTCACGTTTTCGTACACCACGACTTTTGGGTAGGTATAGAAAATACTTGCTAAACAATTCGAAATAAAAGTCTACCATTTGACTGCTGGCCATAAAAACGAAAATTTTCGAACTACCCTGTTCACATTTAGTCAAAATGAGGGCAGCCAATGCAATTAATTTTTGCTTAACCTCAACTACCACGTATTCTTGCTTCACGGTACTTGGAATGATGTAATTTTCCGGATTAAATGCATTTTTAGCATTTTCGTCTAACGCGTCAACAAACACGTGATCTTTCATTGCGAATTCGGCCAATTCTGTAACAGCTTTTGTAAGTGTTGCTGATAATAGAATTGTTTGCCTATCGTTGCTTTTGGTATTTTTTAAAGGTATTCCGTCAATATTTTTAACTGATTCATCCTCATCTTCAGATGCTTGAGGGTTTTGTTGTTTTCGTAATAATTTTAAAGGGTCGTATTCTGCATTACGCTTTGCGTTATCTAACTCTTCTACCAATCTAAAAGAAAAAAAAAGATACAGCTACACCCGTCGGCAGAAGAGGATCTTTATTTAAAAAAAAAAATTGGATTTCGATTAATTTCATACAACAGCAATCGAAATTCTAAGTATACAAGCTGTTTTGATTCTCCTTCCCTCTTCCAAGAAAAAGTAAGCAACTTGTGTAAGCTCACCGATCTTAAGATAAAAAGTGTCAACATTTTCATTCAAAAAGAACAAATTTACAGGGTGACCCATAACTCCTAGAACAACACCCAAATCCAAAACAATTTAGAGATAAAAGTTGCATAACATTTTGCGGGGGATCTAATGATGACCCTAATTTTAAAATTTAAGTTTATTTCAGAGTTAAGTCGGTTTTTTAATAAAAACACTTATTTTTGACTCCTGCTTTTAAAAGAACATAAAGCTCTACGTTTTATAATTCACGTCAATTTAAGACCATTTCAAGAAGCAATTGACCTTTGACCCTAACATACAAATAAAACTTAATACCTGATTTACCGTGCCATTAACTGCCAATTTTAACATCTCAACTTTGAACTCTTGCTAATAATTCTACTTAATGAAAAATTACATGGAAAATTCTACTTTGTTTTTGACATTAAATTGACTATGATCTCCACCATAAAATGTTAGTCATTATTAAAATTTTTCGCTGGTTTAGAATCTGATGTCAAAAATAGTTATTTCCAATCAAAGAAAAATTGACTTTGAAATAACCTTGAAATTTGACTTTAAGCTCAAAATTAAGGTCATGGTTCCAAAAATGTATCGAGGAAGGTTTTAAATATTATAACTCCATGATACCGAAGAAAAAACAAACACAGTTACAATAATATATACTGTACCACGTACCACAATGTACGTTTCGCCGAACCTAGTAGTTCTTCCACCTGAAAAGCAACAGGGTGGCGAAATGTATATTATGATACAATGTAATTGTAGTTTTTTTCGAGGTCGTGGTTCTATTTCTTCCTAAAGGATATGCAACTTCTATTTATGCACTTTCTTCGATTTAGGTCTTTCCATAGAAGTCATTTAAGTCTCATATAAGAACTTTTCTCAAAAGCATAAATTTTATCTGTCTGTTTCTTGACACTCTAATTAAGCTACCTTTATGAAATAAGTACTTACTTTACAATGTCCTTTCGGAAACCCATTTCCATTAGCCTGTCTGCTTCGTCTATCACAAGACATCGAATATTATTCATTTTAAGAGCGGAAGTGTGCACTATATGATCTAATAATCTTCCTGGGGTGCCTATTAATATGTTTATACCCTTCCTTAGGCGTTCTTTTTCTGTCTTTCTCTTTTCACCACCACACAAGAGCCCTGTTACTACCCATTGGAAAGTCTAAAATAAAATATGTATTCTTTTCAGCATGAAAGATGAATTTGGTATATCCACAATCAAACTATTAACGCAAAATAATACCCTGGACAATTACAAAAAATTATATGCAACTAATGTATATTTAAGTGTATGTGGTATACAGCAGGAGTCGAGAAAATGGTAGCAGCGAGAGAACTTTGAAGCATCCGTGTTTAGTTATGTATTTAAATTCCCAAAATTAGTCAAAAATATAGGTATGATAAGTAAAATAATACAAGGTTAAGTGCTTGTGTAATTCAAAGTTGTAATTTTTGTTTTAGAGCGGAATTCAGCTCTTCGTACGATTGGGCGGTGTTGAATTCCATTCGAAAAGGACATCCCAAGTGAAACTCGCCTTCCTTAGGTCCTTCTAGGCTTATTTCATGTGTTCTCTTTAACACAGTTTATAAGGGAGTTTTTTCCAGAATTCTGCGTTCGAATAGTGTTACAAGTTCGGCGGAGGGGCGGTAATTTTGGGTTTTTCTGGGACGAACTTTCAGTTTTTACATGAGGTTTCAAAAATTTCATTTTTATTGTGAAAACAAACGTTTTTTTGGCTAAAATAGTCGGATATAATAACTGCGACATAGACGTGCGTGCCCATATAGTCAAAACCGGTTGTAACGACATTGAAGGGACCACCCCGATGATGTTTTCTAGGTACAAAATAATTTTTTATTTAGTATTATTGAATGTGTAGTTACATATATATCCATAGATATTAATAGGATAATATATTCATGTATAAAGTAAGTTTTGGTATGTCTTGTGTACATTTAATTAACAAACTAACTATGAGATATGAGGAAGTAGGCTTTGATTATACCTACTCCATGCACGTGTATTTTTTTCGTGGTCGCTTAATGAGGTATGTCGTAATAATCGATGTCGTAAAAAGCGGTATTTTTTTAAAGGCGATCATACAGCACTCAGCCGGGACCTAAGAGTTTTGCCGATACAACCGGTATGTCGTTTTAGGCGATGTCGTTGTAAACGGTTTTAACTGTATTTTTATAATTATAAAAGTCATGGCTAGTATACTGTGAAACAGCTAGGCCACTATGGTTTAAATAAATCAAATTATAATTAATTAAAATATAAAACTAATAACAAACATACAATGTACCTAAATTATTTTAAAATATGATATGATAAGTAAGTTATGCTGAAGCTGTGAGATTGTTCACGCAAGAAGTAGTGAAAGGTAGAAATCAGTATTTCATAGTAACAGTTACGTTACGGTCCAGTTCCGTGTGCGTACCTGTTCCAAATACTAGTTATTTCCTACCTAGTATTTTACTGTTATCAATAATAATAAAATAAAACGGACATTGTCTAAACATATCAATACTGCCTGCCTATCCAAGTATGTATTAAAAGGACCAAACAGGATGCACTATACGATGCGAACCGCACGTTATCGACTTTTGTGGACTCTCGGCAACAGTTGAGCCGGTGTAACTCGCGCCGGTCGCGTCTAGAGGGCTAGAAGGAACTAGAACTAGTATTTTAGAAAATTCGTACTTGTTACGTTACGTTACATACTAAATACGCGTTCCTAGTATTTTGTATCATTACAAGAAGAGTCCAGCCGTCAGACCATGAGGACCTAGCGAATGCGCACGACGCTCGACGATATTTCTGGAATACACTAATAGTCAAATGCACAGAGCCAATCAAAACACTGTAATAATTTTCATTAATAATTGTTGGCTTAATTTAACGCGTTCCCCTATCCCCATGCGTTCAATATGAGATGGACGGGGAAAGGACATGGAAGTAGCAGCGGTAGTTCCTGCTACTCTATATTGTTTCTTTAGGGGCAAACTATAAAAATGTACTTCTATAAAAGTACTTCCTTTTTTGTCTTTTGTCTAACAGCAACACTTGTTGTTTTTGAGAATTAAATTACAAATGTAAAAACTAAATAATTTTCTGGTTGTATTATTTATTTTTTAAGAGTCTTACATCGGTATATAAACAAGTTATTTTAATTAATTATTACTATGTATAAGAACTTAAACATAAAATTTTAAACAAAAACATACGACTACTTTTATTAAATGTTTATAGAACGACACGTTTATATTATTGCTGCTTCTTTACAGCACCTCTTATTGTATAACTTGTATTGTATCGTCTTACGTCTTACTTGCGAACGTTTCAGATGCGAACAACCATATTTCACCATAATTAAAAATTTGTTAAATGATTTGCTCCACCGTCTAAGTTTGGAGCGACTCTATAAGATTCTGGGTGTATTTTCCATAATACGGAATTTTCTATTACACTTTGTCTTGTCGCAAATGAATCTACAATTTCTATTCGCAGCTGGCACTAAATCTCATTTTGGCGTCTTGTTGGTATTTATAACGGTTGGTCCAGTGAATACGCCGGACTTAATATTGAAATGAAACACACCGTCAACATGTATGGAGGTGTAACTTGGTCCTTTTTGATAATATTTTTGAGGATTGTTTGCAAAACTGTTGGCTGCATTTCAGATATAACAACGTTGGATCTGTTTTCACGATCAGATCTATATTAAGTTTGTGCTTTGTTAGAATACTTCAACTTCATAAAACCCCCAGGGTTTAAAATACTAAGATCTCAGCGTCATTAATTCTGGAAATCACATGACCAGGTATACTTTGTTTTAAATATATTAATGTGAATTAAATCCTTGAACCATCTAAAAATTACCTCAAATTAATGAGGAAAAATCTATTGCTGTCATCAAGTCATTATGCACCCACCGGGATTCGAACCCGGGTCTCTGGCTTTACGCGCCATTGCCCAAACCACTAAGCTACGGAGACATGATGACGGCAACATCCTGTTGAAATATTTCTTTGAGAGCCTTGTCGTCCAATTGATCTCAGAATTCAGTGAACGATATTTTTTTTCATTGAATCCTGCGTACTAGGTTATGTATTATTTGTAACTTCTTTTAGGAGTTTACGAGAATTTGTTCAGAATGCTCTTGATTATTTCAATTTATTATTCGCGCTGTCGTACCCCGATAATATCCCGAGAATAATATCAAAATTAATATTTTGGGATGCAATAAGTACCAAGTTTTATTCGAATTATTTGCTGTATATTGACAACAATCTCATCACTTAGCTAGGTGACTATTAGTCTATAAATTTGATTTTTTTGGACAGTACTTTCTGTTTAATAGGTGTTATAAATTACAAAAAGGGAAAAGTAAACAGTAGAAACAGTAGAATAATTAGTGACAAATAAGAACATAGAATGAATTCGTTTTTTAATAACATATATGCAGCTGAGAATATGTTTATTGTAAATATAAAATATTTGGGAACTTATTTTAACATCGACGAAACTAATTCAATTATTAACACTTACCTTTCTGAAGAGCATTGTAAGTAATCAAATACGAAAAGAAAAGGGGAATCCTTTATTCCTTATACGTATTCAGGAAACAAAAGGCAGACTTACTTTAATGAAGGTTACACATCTATGACATAAGTTTGAAATAACTTATTCCGTTTTTTTTTTAATGTAATCCGATAAATACATTTTTCGATTACTTAATTATTTACTTGATTGTAAATTTGAACTTTTAATTAAGAACCTTATTAGCAATTAAGTAATCTAATTGACGATTAAAGTAAACGCAATGTAATTAGTTACTAAGTTTCTTAGTGTAATTTTAGTTAACGTGTTCTGATTGATAAATAGGTAGTTAAATTTTCAACGTTATTTATTCAATCATTGCTCTTCGGAATGAAATAAACTGAGTAAACATGTCACTTACAGAAAATCATGTCTAATATATAATAACTGAAGGATATAAGCTATCGTAGTCGAAATCCATAGTAGAATAAATGGTGATCATGTACAATAGCTTAGCCCCTTCTGATTTTCTTGAAGAAAAAAAAAAAGTATGTTGTAGAGTTCGTCGTGATGATCAAATATATAAAAATATGTTGCGCGGGAACCACCCCTTCATGGTGTTCTTGAACTTCTTCATTTCGTGTATTTGTCCTCCATGTCTATTGTAAAACGCGATAAGTGGTAGTGGTTTGTTGATTTATACGAATATTGAGAATGTGTAATGTTTATTGTTGTAGATTAGATACGGAATTATTTATAGTCATTATCTATAGGTTATACATGATACTGCTTGTTTGTTTAAACTTTGAAAGCTGTTATTCTTAGTGTGTTACTAATATAAACTTTGGGAACGGGTGAGGGGCATGTAAATGTGAAGGCACCCATCCTGAACCGTAACCTATTGCAATAGACACGGAAGTATCACGACAGTTTTTTGTATTTTGTGACAACTTCATACTGGTTTTGAGCTTCAAAAATATACAAAAAACTGTCGTAATGGTAGGTAATAAATTAAAGCCAATAAAGGGGCAAATAATTTAATGTTAAAAAACCAACTCACCGACGTTTCGCCTAAAGTTTCTAGGCTTTATCAAGGCTAAAAATATTTTTTAAAAAAACAATTAGAAACGTAAAAAAAAATAAAGATATTCCTCAAAGTACTTACTTAGGTTTAACAGTTCAAATTATGTTGTTAAGGGAGGAATATAAGTTGGTGCATAAATGGTACATAATTATCGTAATCGTGCCCCAAGGTAACATACAGAACAATAAATGTAAAAAACACACAACAAAAGTTAAAATAGTTGATATAGCAACATAGTTAAAATAATAAATAATTAATAAATAGATTAAAATTGTGTTTAAAATTAATGAACCACGTGGAAACAAAAAAGACGAACAATGACAATATTTAAAGATATAAATTTTTTTCCTCACTTTTTTTTTAAAACTAAGAATTTAGGTTGTTTTCATTTGGTAGTTCTTCTTAATTTTAAATTTATTGTATATGTTATAGTAATTGTTTACTATTAAATTATTTTCCAGGTCTGATCGTAAATTCATAGTTTTATTCCCATTAATCAAAATATAAGATGCTTCCAAGAACAACCTTTTAAAATAGTTAGATTCAACGTGAACAACTCTACTATTATCAAACTGTGGCTTATGACCAGTCTCAATGCTATGTTTTAAAAGAGCAGTCTTGTACATTGTGGTCATGGTAGTTCGAGTGGCATGGTCGTATTTGTGTTCTTTCAACCTAGTAAGTAAAGGTCTTTTTGTTTGTCCAATGTAACACATATCACAGTTGTTGCAGGGGATTTTGTATATAATATTAGACATATTTAAGTTGTCAATTTTTGTTTTATGTCTAGTGAAGAAATTTGTATTTGTGTTACATGGTTTAAATACAATCTTTATGTTAAGATCCTTAACCATGTGTTTTATTTTTTCCGATAGACCTTTGATGTAAGGTATTGAGATATAAGTTTTATTTTCCCTATCTGCCGTCCTCGTTACGGTAGTCACATCTAAAATTGGGTTGGGTGTCAAATCATGGCTACATTGTTGTTGTTGTCTTTGGTATAAGAATTTATTGATTATTAATTTAGGATAGCCATTTCTAATGAGCGTGCGTTCGATGTTGAGTAAATTCTTTTTTATGTATTCAGGTGAGCTCAGCTTGTATGCTTTTTGTCCAAGATTTAAGATGGTGTTAATTTTATATTGTAACGGATGACACGACGAAAAATTCAGGTATCTATTAGAAGCTGTTTGTTTAGAATACCAGTCAAATTTGAACTTGTTATATTTGCGAATAAGGAGAACATCCAGAAAGGGTAGCAAACCATTATTCTCAACTTCGTAGGTGAATTTTAAGGTAGGATGATAAGAACATAAGATGTTGTTGACAAAATCTACCATCCCAACAGGAACCATTGTGAGGCAATCATCCACATACTTATAAAAGAAGGGCAGACTAAAAGGTAGTTTTTTGAGACTTTCATTTACTAATTTGTTGAGTATTAGCTCTGCCAATATGGGGCTGCAAGGTCCTCCCATAGCGACTCCAAAAATTTGTTTATAGAATTTGCCTTGAAATTGGGTGTAACCAGATTCTATATAAAATCCTAATAGTTCTAGAAATTGGTTACAATTGAGGCTTGTATTACTAGAGATGGTATTCCAATTATCTCGAATTATGGTTTCTAGTAGTTCAGTAGGAATATTGGTGAACAATGAGGTGACATCATAACTAACGGTGATATAGTTGTTCGGAATATTAAGTGTAGATAGACGTTCTATTAGCTCTATGGAATTCTTTAGATTACGATCTGGGTCTCTTAATGGTTCGAGAATCTTATTAATAAATTTTCCTAATTTGTTAGTGGGACCACTTACAGTTGAAATTATCGGTCGTAGAGCCAAAGGAGTCTTGTGAATTTTTGGAAGACCATAAATTCTTGGAGCGATGGGATATGGAATCATAAGAGATTTTGCTATAGACTCATCCAGACCCTTTTCTACTACCAACCTCTTCAATAGTTTTTTGAGTTTATTATTTATATTCGTTGTAGGATCTTTATTTATAAGTTGGTATGTATTTCTATCATTTAATAAATCAAGCAATAACTGATCATAGGTAGATTTGTTAATAATTACTGTGGTGTTGCCTTTGTCAGCCTTAGTGATGACGATATCATAGCCATGTTCTTTAATAAATTTATGTGTCTTGTTCTTTAGTTTATTAAGGTAGTTGTTGTTATTTAAATGTTCGTTGGTATTAAAATTAGATAGTATATTAATAAATTGGGATCTAATTCTGGTACTTTGCAGTATATCTTCCTGTGGTATGTGCTTATTAATGATATACTCCACGTTGGAAATTATATCAAGAATGGGAATGTTCTTACTGTTATTAGGAACAGAAAAGTTGGGACCTAAACTGAGGAATTCCATTATATCCTTAGGAACTGCTGTATTGCTTAAATTAATAATCCATTTCTTGTTGTCATTGTAATTGTTATCAAGTTTAAGGTGTGAGAGTTGTTGTTTTTTTATAATTTTTCCAATTTTTTAATGTGATTGTTTTTTATGTTGGTAAAAACCCGTTCAAATTTTTTCTGTTGTGTGGTAATAAATGTGTTAAATATTTCATCAGGTAGTGTTCTTCTAAGTTCATTTTTTATGTAGTTAAGTTCATTTATGTTTTTATATAGTTCATAGTTAGTTATAGTAATTTCTAGAATTAAGATTTTTCTTTTAAAGCTATTTATAAGATTGTTAGCTTTAGTAATGAACTTTCTGTTGTTGATAAGTTGTAAAATCGAGTTGAAATTCTGCTGTATGTGCCTAGGGAAGATGTCATACTGCTTACAATTCAGTAGAAAATTTCTCCGATTTTTGAGTTTGGAGATAGTCAAGTTGATTTTCATGTACCTCTTGCACCAGTTATACGTCTCCTCTTGTCCGTATGTGTGGCTAAGCCAACCAAGGAATGTCACTTTGGCTTGTGGATTAATTCTGGTTATCATTTCTTCCCCAATTTTTAATTAATGGTAGGTAATAAATTAAAGCCAATAAAGGGGCAAATAATTTAATGTTAAAAAACCAACTCACCGACGTTTCGCCTAAAGTTTCTAGGCTTTATCAAGGCTAAAAATATTTTTTAAAAAAACAATTAGAAACGTAAAAAAAAATAAAGATATTCCTCAAAGTACTTACTTAGGTTTAACAGTTCAAATTATGTTGTTAAGGGAGGAATATAAGTTGGTGCATAAATGGTACATAATTATCGTAATCGTGCCCCAAGGTAACATACAGAACAATAAATGTAAAAAACACACAACAAAAGTTAAAATAGTTGATATAGCAACATAGTTAAAATAATAAATAATTAATAAATAGATTAAAATTGTGTTTAAAATTAATGAACCACGTGGAAACAAAAAAGACGAACAATGACAATATTTAAAGATATAAATTTTTTTCCTCACTTTTTTTTAAAACTAAGAATTTAGGTTGTTTTCATTTGGTAGTTCTTCTTAATTTTAAATTTATTGTATATGTTATAGTAATTGTTTACTATTAAATTATTTTCCAGGTCTGATCGTAAATTCATAGTTTTATTCCCATTAATCAAAATATAAGATGCTTCCAAGAACAACCTTTTAAAATAGTTAGATTCAACGTGAACAACTCTACTATTATCAAACTGTGGCTTATGACCAGTCTCAATGCTATGTTTTAAAAGAGCAGTCTTGTACATTGTGGTCATGGTAGTTCGAGTGGCATGGTCGTATTTGTGTTCTTTCAACCTAGTAAGTAAAGGTCTTTTTGTTTGTCCAATGTAACACATATCACAGTTGTTGCAGGGGATTTTGTATATAATATTAGACATATTTAAGTTGTCAATTTTTGTTTTATGTCTAGTGAAGAAATTTGTATTTGTGTTACATGGTTTAAATACAATCTTTATGTTAAGATCCTTAACCATGTGTTTTATTTTTTCCGATAGACCTTTGATGTAAGGTATTGAGATATAAGTTTTATTTTCCCTATCTGCCGTCCTCGTTACGGTAGTCACATCTAAAATTGGGTTGGGTGTCAAATCATGGCTACATTGTTGTTGTTGTCTTTGGTATAAGAATTTATTGATTATTAATTTAGGATAGCCATTTCTAATGAGCGTGCGTTCGATGTTGAGTAAATTCTTTTTTATGTATTCAGGTGAGCTCAGCTTGTATGCTTTTTGTCCAAGATTTAAGATGGTGTTAATTTTATATTGTAACGGATGACACGACGAAAAATTCAGGTATCTATTAGAAGCTGTTTGTTTAGAATACCAGTCAAATTTGAACTTGTTATATTTGCGAATAAGGAGAACTGTCGTAATGCTTCCGTGTATATTGTAATAGGTTGCGGTTCAGGATGGGTGCCTTTACATTTACATGCCCCTCACCCTTTCCCAACATTTCTATTCGTAACACATTAAAAATAACCGCCTTCAAAGTTTAAACAAACAAGGAGTATCATGTATGACCTATAGATAAAGACTATAAATGATTCCGTATCTAATCTACAACAATAAACATTACACGATCTCAATATTCGTATAAATCAACAAACCACTACTACTAATCGCGTTTTACAATAGACATGGAAGACAAATACACGAAATGAAGGGGAGGTTTCCGCGCCCAACATATGTATATATTCTTGATCAGCATGACGAACTCTACGACATATTTTTTTCACGAAAATCGGAAGGGGGTAAGCTATTGTACATAATTACCAAATAAATTAGTATTCGGGCTTATAGATCGTGGTCTAAATGAAAGGCCAAACGCAGACGTTTCGTCGGCCACTGCAGCTGACATCTTCAGCAATATTGCAGACTGCAAGCCGGTCTTAATTTTTGTTTAAACATTCCGTTATGTCAATTGTGTTTATTTCTTAATGGTTTATTTTATAAATTCCGGTTGTTTTTTTTTTAATTATTTAGTTAAGATATTAATCACGAAAATGTTTCAAGTTGGGTGCATATATGATAAGTTTCAAAATTAGTAACTCGTCTACATTATTTAGAATATGAACTTCAGAAAAATCTAAATAAATTTTACTAATCGGACGTAATTGGATGTAATTTAAAAAATTTATCCTCTCAAAATATAATAAAACCAGGAAAAAATATAACACAGGATATGCAGAGATATAAACTCTCTGTAACGACTTTTCTAGTAGAACTTATTTATTTAACGGATATTTATATTACAATTATTTATTTAACACTTAAACACTAATAGAATACTTAAACACTAATAATAATTCAACGACTTATTTATATCACAAGGAAAATGCGTATTTATATCACTCGGTATATCGTAGTTCGCTATTTATATTAGTTGTTCGGAAACTCACTGTGAACTGACTCTTACTGGCCACGTCAACAGGTATTTATACTGATTAGGAACAATCCAGAAAGTTCCAGAATGACATACTAGACTTTACTGGAGTGCTTATTGTGTTCGTCTAATTTATGGCCTTGTTTATCGTCATCAAAGCGCCGACCGACGCCGGCGTTCTTTGAGCTCCGCTTATCTGCTGTCGGTTCTCGTCGCCGCTATCGCACACACACACGCTCGCCGCACTGCTCGCTCTCGTACACATATACGCTCGCTACACTGCCCGCTCTCGCACACATACGCTCATTACATCTCTCATCTAAGAGCAAGGTAAAAGTTGGATATGGTTACGAAGCGGCGTTACTCGGTCTTTCCATCAATAAAAATTGTACTCCCTTTGTCCGAAAATATTATTTACGTTGTAACATTTAATTTTGTCCGAGAATATGGTATAGGTAAATTTGCGAAAAAAATAATGAAAAACAAACAAAGAAATTGGAAATGTCGATTATCAACCAGATGTGACTTTTACTCAACGATGTTTGTGATGACGAATGTGGTTATCCGTATGTAGTTCTTTTTTTTTTTTTTTAATATTTCCACATTTAATTTATCGGCAAATGTAAATTGCGGCGATGGTCAGATCGGTCCCTCAGGTAAGTATATAAATTCATCCGATTCATTGAATAAGTACTTTGAGAAAATATGTTATGAGTTCGTAGAATTATATAATGACAACCTTGCTAACAACAAATTGTCTCAATTGTTTAGATTTATAAGAAATAGATCTTCATAGTAAATGTTACAGAAGAAATTGTATTTGAACAAACATGTCTAATCAGGAAAGAACAAACAGATTCATTATCTACTGCATATACAACACAGGGAAATACCGTATTAGCTATTTATCGATGTTTACCTATTACGTATAACATACATATATTTACGATAAGAAAATTTTTCAAAAATTTCTTGCAGTCGTGTTGATTTTTTGAAAATATTGGGTGCATGTTGTATTTGTTATTTTTAAATAAGATAACGAATCATAGGTTATGCGGTAGTAGGTGTGCGTTCGTGTAAATGCACACGTCCACGCCTACACCATATAACCTAGTACATGGTCGCAAGATTAATTATAAACACAACAATACAAGTACTAACGATGTCATTATCGTGTTGGTACACATACACATTGAAGATGTTACGTGTTATGTAAGTCATTGCGCACAATTTTAGCACAATTTCCACATAATAACAAACAATAAACATAAATTATTCTACACAAAAACAATATGTAAACTGGTACAGTACCAATCTAAGTCAAAAGTGCAAACTTATCTTCTTGAAGATAAATAATACGTAACATATTTATTCTCACAAATATCTAAAGATAATTAAAATTTTATCACAGTCCAATTTGCGAATTCTATACACGATAAAACATTGTCACGCACCTGCAGCTGTCCGTATAACCTGACCTGAGCAATCGGATCAATTTACATACCACAGGGATCAACAAAAATTGACCATCGGATGAATTTACAAGTTTTCGTTAGAAATCGGATGATTTTACATACGCCCTAATTTATTGTCAAAATATTTAAAGTAACTTGCCTCAACTGTATATTATTACATTTTTGAATTCCTCCTCAAATAAAGGTCAGGTTAAGTTAGTTCGATAACTAAATATTGGGCCGAAGGTGGCACCTTTTCGTCCTTACATAACATTACAAGAAACATGTTTGCAGCGTCTCGGAGACCAAAAAAAAAAAAACAACGCCTTCGAAAGGAAACAAGATAGGAAGATCGAGGTCTCTCCATTGTGTTGAGCAAGGAATTGCTTAAATGTTTCATATCCAAATTCATTTCATTTCGTTTGTTCGAGGATAAAACAGAAAAGTATCAGTTTTTAAAATTCCAATCATCAATAACTTTATTTTTTAAACGGAATGGTACCGTTTTCTTTACACTGCCAAGCAATGGCGGTGCGTGATTCCATGATTCAGTGTGCATCATACACAAAAATAATAATAAATAAATTTCGATCTATTTCGGTTCAATTAAGTTAAAAAGGTTGTCAAATAGCGGCGCCACGAAAATCGTACTCTCCCCGGAAAGTTCGTCTTTCTATTGCACAATCAATGAACGGAAGTAGGTACTGTTTTCTCAGGCGTACGGAAACAATACGGCGCACGCGTATTAGCACAAATCTAACGATGCCTGGTGTAACCTAACCTATTTTTGTTCAATTAAATGACGAACTTTCTACAGAATAGTAACAAAAACACAGTATACGCAACTTGGGAAGAAAAGAAATTCACTCATGGTATTTAATAGTCCATTTTCCTCCCTTTATGCGTAATATCCTATTTCTGAGACTCTGCAAACGTTCTTTTTTTTAATGTTAAATAACGCTGAAACTGTGCGACTTACGCCCAATCGTTATCAAAGTGCAAAAATATACAGGATTGCGAGATCAGTAAAGGCTAATCTTGCCAATAACTAACGACTGTTAATGATGAGTAATTAGGCAACCATCAATTTCGGTTTTACATTGAAACTAATATATAGGACGTTCCATTTGAAAAAAATGAAGTGTATAAACGAAAATAATTTAAGAATAGGTATCATAAAGTTGATTTGAAGCTCATTTGGTGAAACTTTTATTCATATAATTTTTGACCTTTTATAAAGCGCACTGTAGATACAACGTTGTTTAGAAAATACCGGGTAAAATTAATCGTTAAGTAAAGCAAAAAGTACACTTACATTGATTTTTCCAAACAACTCGTGGGTCTGAAGGGCAAGTTCTCTTGTCGGAACTACAATGAGGGCTTGAACTCCATTAGCTCTGCTTAATTTAGGCACAATTCCACGTAAACTATCCACTATTGGAATAGCATATGCAAGCGTCTTTCCTGATCCTGTTTGGGATCGAATCTGTAACAAAGAAAAAAAAAATTGAATTCCCATTCCTACAAAATATTTTAATAAAACAAAGCCAGTCGATTACTTCACAATTTATTGAAACTTAATAGAAGCGACCCTAGTCAAGTTGTTTCTATCAAGTTTCAATAAATTGAATAAATTGAATGGTAATAATCGACAACTGACTTCGTTGTTTTATTTTAATACCATTGCACTTTTGGATTTTTTTTATATTAAAACGTTCTAAGTTCACTGTATGTACTTAAAATGCCACCAAAAGGCTACTTACCAATTTGAATTCAATAAATGCAGGCATTTTCCTCATTTCCTTCGAATTTTAACATCAATATAGATAATCATTGCATATTTTGACTGTACATTAAAATCACAAATAATATTAAAACAAAATTGTTGAATCGTAATCGTTGTATCACTAATAAAAACATTCCGATAACCAACAGCCACCATCATAAATACAAAAACATACAAATAACATTTTCTGAAGAAAAAGTCTTCAAACGTATTCATTTTACAACGAATTTATGGCATTTTAGTAGAGTTTTTATAAAACTCAACGTTTTGAATTAGGTGCGTTTTAAACTCAATGAAGCAAAAACTACGATACTTACCAATACATCTTTTCCTGATAGTACTACAGGCAGAGCTCTTTCTTGAACAACAGTCACATTAACAAAACCATTTTTTTCTAAATTTGAAACTAAATGTTGGTGAATGTCTAAATCGCTGAACTTTCTCCCTGATGCAGTAAACACTTTTTCAGACACAGAGCTAATTGAGTTATTAATGACAGTTTTAATTTTTGTATTGGGCACTTTTTGTGACAAAGATACTTTCTTATTAACTTCCCGATTGGATTCGTCATCACTTTCACTTAACACAACAATGTTTTCCGAATCAGACAAATTATGAGAGTTTTGCTTTTTATTTTGAGACACATTTACCTTATTAGTCTTTTTATTTTTATTGAAGGCACTTTTCTTAGGTAACACAGCTTTTTTTAAAATTAGAGATCCTTTATTTGTTTGCTCCAAAGTCTGTGCAGAAGTTTTGTTTAGTTCAGCTGTTTCTAATTTCTTATCAGGAATGTTTTTTCTTTTTCGAGCTATAGGTGGTTTCGGTAATTTCTTAGAAGTATCCCATGAAAACGTAAAGGAAGGTGCTGAGTTTTTATCACTGGTTTTCGAGCTCTAAAGATAGATACTTTAAGTTTTTGCTTTATTATAGTATTAGTGAAAGCTTACCTTAGTTCTAGAATTTTTTGTTTTAGCCATTGTAGTTTCAATTATTTCTAAAACTTATTCTAAATACATTTTTGAATTTAAAAACACAGCATGAAATTATAGGTTAATAACGAGGTTATGTTGCTGACGTATGTCGTTGTGGCTAATGTATCAAAACTTCAGCTATTTGTGGCTAGGGACCCACGCTTGGAGATGAGTTTGAACGCTCTGAGATAAGGATGAGGAATCCCATAATTAATGTGAAATGTAAGGAGGGAACACTTCATATTTTATTTCAAAAAATTATTATTTTTTTGAATAGATATTTCTATTTTAATTCTAACAAAAGAATTAAATTATAATCAGTATCAATTACATTGTTGTGTATATTTTAATCCTGAGACCATGTAATGTTCATTTTGTAGATTAGATAGTAGTTTACGGTTGGAGTTGTGGTCTATACATTTGCGCACACACACACACTCACTACCGTAACCTCATACATTCAATTGTTCTTTATCTGTTGTTTTGCGTCATAGGTTACTAAGAAAAATATTATTAATTTTATGTCATATAGAATACATGTTCAATGAAATTAAATGCAAAGAATTGTTTTATTAACGTTAATTAACATGATGTGGCGGAACTAATAAACCTTAAGACGAATTTTAATAATAAATTAATTTTACTTTTTTAGATTATTATAACTAAAAGTGACGCCGCCTATGGTAATATTGTGGTAAACGCATGCATCTTACAACTTTGAAAGTATTTTCTATTTCTTACACTATCAGTGAACCATTCCAACAAAAAAAAATATCATGCATTAATAATTATTGTACGTAAATCATAACATATTTTAAGTAGTATGTAAACAATAAACAAATTAAACGCGATTTTCTTTGCTTAACCTTACTACGTAAAATTCTTTTTATTTATGAAATGTGATTTCTGGTTCATTTCTTTCACTGCGGCTTTTACAGCCGTAAGAAGAACAAATCAGCATTGTTTTAAACAAAAATCTACTAAAACCTAACTACACTATTTAATTATAATGACACTTTTACACAACGATATCAACGCACTGTTTGGGATCTTTTAATGGAGGCAGTACCAAAATAAAGAGTCAATTTTCGACGTGCAGTCGGCTTACGAGTTACGTGTCCCCTCTCTTTCGTAGTCTAAGCAATTACATTACATTTTTTAATGACGTCAGGGTGATGGTAGAAAGTTACCAATTTTACTTAAAATATATTTAACTATGTTTGGTTAATCAGATTATCGACTTGCGCAATGTTATCTAGGTAGCGTAAAATCTTTCAACCGAGACTTAACGACTATATGCGCACCAGCAAACCCCGTCCTAAGAAGGTAGGTAAATTGTTGGAAGGGGCAGCCACTCTAGCGATTTCCTTCAAGTACGCGCCTATGAAATATGTAGGTATCGGCATACAGATAGAGAAGTTGCACGTGATTGGCTGTCGGTTAAATAATACAGCCCTTCGGTCTTCATACATCTGACCGAATTCAAGTTGAAGAATTTCACTGAACATTATGTCGAAAGAAACAACAATTCATATCAAACATCAACATCAACCTATTGGTTATACCACTGATGATGTCAGAAAAGAGCAGAGATGTGACTTATTTAAGATACAATTATCTGAAATACGGATACAAGATACAAATACGTATTTTCATCTTGTATCTAAATACTTTTTTAAAATTCATTTTGTATCTTGTATTTAAATACCTTTTGTTTAGTATTTTGTAAATACCTACTAAGTATTTGTTAAAATACTTACTTTTAGTATCTAATAGCAATCTATGAATTTCTTCACAAAATGTGACGAGATTCTATGGTGCCATTAATTTTAAATATCAATGTTACCATAGATAAAGCTGAATGCGCCGTTAAAACTTTAGTCTGCGACCAAATTAGAATGTCATCTGCTATAAAGTCCCTCCCCCCCACTGACTCGTGTCATTTATAATTATTCCCCATTTTTTTGTGCGGTATCAACAATATCGCCTTTGTGAGATTCGAGATCGCGAACATGGAAACGTAAGTTTTATTTTAACTGGTTTTACTTAAGTCTTTAGTTATAATCATTAGTATAATAGTTTGTCTTGTCACATTTGCACGATCAACGCGATTTATTCGTAAATAATTCACGTAAAAAGACAAACTTACGTTCAATAAAATGTTGTTTCCTTAGAAAAGTATTTCAACTTGAAAAAAGTATTTGAAAGATACGTATTTTGTATCTAGTATTTCAGATACCATTCCAGAAAGTTATTTGTATCTGGTATTTGAAATACTTAATTTAAAAGTAGGTATCTTGCATTTTGTATTCCAGATACTTTGTACAGGGTATCTTGTACATCACTGGATAAGAGATACTTAGATATTGACCGCAAAATCGCATCGTTTCTTTCTAGAGAGTGATCAGCACAGTCATTTATTATGTGTAAATCGTTAAAATAAAGAACACTTACCACTCGATATAACCTCTGAATAACTATTTAATTGTTAGTTATTAATACATTTATTAGATTATTAAAAGGGATAAGTAGTAGGTGTTGACCTTTAGTTTTTGTTAAAGAAAATAAGCATCTAATTTTACCATTCAAATATTAAATTACTATCAAAACGTAATAATATTGTCACCGTAATCATATGTGTTTCGTTGTATCTGTATGTTGGTATGTAGATAACTACTATTTAAAAATCCTTTTTGGTGTTATCAAAGGGCAGACAAGAGATGCCTAATTTATTCCTGTTGACTGAGACTGAATTGCTATGCTCTGCTATTCCGCAGTCTGTTAAAATAAATACATAAATTATTCATAATCCATTCGCACGTCATAAAACGGTGTCATGTTGTAGAAAAGACCGAAACGGGTAACGTTAAAATCTGACCGGTACGAAAGGAGGGCGGGCCGGGGGGCTAAAGGGGGGGGTACAGGAGTAGGAGGAGGAGGAGGGCGGTTGATAACAGAGGCGGCAGCGACGTACAGCACGAAAATGCATATAAAAGCGATGTCGTTCCTCTGAAACGCTTTCAGAATTAAAGCTAAATATTCATGGACGCTTCTACTGCAAATCGCGAGCTTTTATATTACTTATACAGTAAAACTGAGCTATAAAAGCTCTCAAAGCTCCTCCAAGCGGAAGCTCGTCAGCCACTCTTTGCCATGTTCTCGGATCTACGAAAGGAGCTAATGTTTATAAATATGTATGTGTAAATGTAAGCTATTAAAAGCGTTCTCACTTTATTCGTGATAAAGCACTTCAGGAAGTCGTTGCTGTTGGAATACTTATACACATACATGTATATATGTATAGGGTGGCTCAATAACTGTATCTCTTCTACTAACACAGCAAATGTATTATAAAAATAATAAAAATTGTTTTGACAAAGATATAAATATAATTACCTATTGTTTTTATTGTATCTACAATTGTTATCCATTATATTCTTGTTTTGCTGTACTTTATAGTCGTCGAACAAACATTAATGACACAAAACAAAACAAAATCGCCGAACGAAAGCAGATATTATTAGAAAATTCCAGTAAATTGCGAATTTCTCAAAAACTGTTGGTAGCAGATACCAACAACCCTATATCAGTAGAAAGGAAATTTAATTCTGCATTGTGCGCAGTTGAAAAAGTTATGGGATAGCATTAAAAAAATAAGTTATTCCCGTTTGAATTTTCGAAAATTGGTATCGATGAATTTCATAGTATTTAAAAAGTACCAGTGTGCGCAATATTTGTGAATATTTTATTTCCTTCTAAATCGAAACTTTAAAACCGCAACTCTCTAAGTGCTTTCTTTACCGAGATATTTAAAGTGGCGTCAAACGCTACAAACGTCAATTTTTTTTAAAGAATGTGAAATAACTCCAAAACGGTGCAACCTAGGTCCCATATATTATTAATAAACTGACATTTATTTTTTATGTGTAATTCAAATAGGCAATTATATATAGGGGTTTCCGTTTAAAATTATAAATAAAGTTAGTGTACATTTCCGGTTTAGCCGGAAGTTCGCCATATTTTGAAAATATTTTTACGCCATTCTACAATCAATTTTGAGCAGCTTTTGATTGAAATATTTCCATTTATTTTGAAAGACACGTATGTCACAGATCCATCCGGCCTTAGTAACTCACCCGGTATAATGGGCGCCCTTCATGGTGTTTTTGAGCTTCTTCATTTCTTGCATTTGTCTTCAATGTCTATTGTAAAACGCGAATATTCGGATCATGTACTGTTTGTTTATTTCGTAGATTAGATACGGAATAATTTATAGCCTTTATCTAAAGGTGATGAATGATACAGTTTGTTTATTTTAACTTTGACACCGATTATGTAATTTACACAAACACACCCCTTACTATAACCTATTCCATTCTTTTTATTCGTAAATGACTTTAAGAATAATCGAACCTACAAAATTATAGGATGCATTTTGTTGGATTAACGAAAAGCTTGCCATAAATATTATTACCAATTAATCGTTTTTATTTATAATTTTTTCGTCAACCCAAACGGTTGGCCTATATCAGTGCGGTTTTATTTTCAAAGAGAAATCCTTTTCAACTGGTAAGAACAGTGTCGATTACGAATGTTCTGAACGTTCTGAAGGTACATATACCCACGTAAGCAACTTTATTAATCGGGGTTTAGGTTCTTATACCTACTGACGCCTGTTGTATGGCCGTTGGAGCGTATAAAAACGCCCAATGATAGGCGTAGAAAGAGCGGGCGGGAGCCTTCCGGGCCAATGGCTGTACCCCCCATCGCATCCTATTGAAACGCGTCGGCCCCCAAAACATCATTTAACTTAATGCAGTCAGTGACTGCCAAGAGAGACTAAAACTCGACAAGCAACTGTTCATATAGGTACCTACTTGGTGGTGATTACAGGCACGGATTACAGAAACTTATTAGCTTTTTATTAGCCAAGGCTCTTCAGAAATAGGATATTCAAAGGTTGAAAGACCATGTAAAGCTTAATGCTAAATAAAAGTCATTATCTAGATCAAATTGATAGAGGACGACGTCCACCAAGTACTGACAATTCACAAAACAGAAAAGAAGAGGGGCGAACACGGCGCACTCTGATGCAAAGGTGCACTCTTTTCAAATAAAAACCTACCAAGTTAGTTGCAGTGGTGTAATGCGAAACCTTGAGAATTCTCCACCACAATATCTATCTATCTATCAATCTATCAATATCTAATACAAAGTCTATAGGGCGCTTATTAGAGGATAAGTACTACTTATTTTTTTGTCTCGTGGGTAGAAATCTAGCTTCTTGGTCTCTTAAAACAGCTGAACTGGCCCTAATGCCCCTGCCACACACTCGTCGAGTGGCATGGGAAGTACCGTGGAAAGGAGGCAGAGATGTAGTGTGGAAAGATTACTCGTATTGCCGCACGTCAGGCTCCTCGTCATGCCCACCGCTCCCTGTTTTGTCGGTATTTTGGGCACGAGTCAAAGGGCCGGCAATATGAGTGCGAGTGACTGGCCACATAATCGCGCGAACTTATTACTAGTTCTATTATTATTTACTATTATTGGAGCGTTCGAAGGAGTAGTAGGTACCTCATCACGCGTAAATTTTTGCAACGCAAGAAACGACTAAATGCGGAGCGTCGCGATTAATTGCGCGAGTATAGGAGTGTGTGGCCAGCGAGGACAACATTGCGGCAGCGTGAGGAGTAGAGCGATGAGCATAGTGTGGCAGGGGTATAAAACGTAGTTACCCGATGGAACCTATTTCAGGGGTGGTCGGTGGTTCAGTGGTTAAGTGTGTTGGCTCTAAACCGAAAGGACACGAGTTCAAACCCCAGCTAGCAGAAAAAAGAATTACCGACCATTTCTCACAGCGAAGATAGTTCAGTCATAAATATACCGATATTTGAAACAACAAAAAAAAAAAAAAAGGCGAAGATCCAAAAAAAAAAAGGAACCTATTTCAGTTTTGTACGCAATTTGGAGTAAGCAGTTGATGGTCGCAAACACTGGCTACTCTGCTCCCCACCATTTTTATTATTTGTACGTAAAGTGGCAAAACGGAGGTAGGGGTACCAAAGTCCGGGGAGCTATGAAACTCAAATTATAGGAAGAACGACTTTGGCTTTGAAAAAATCAAAAAGAGAGAAAAAGGCCATATTGTTGATACCACACAAAAAAATAGAGAATAATTATAAATGACACAAGTCAGTAAGGGGGGGGACTTAAAAGCCGTTGAAATTCTATCAATTTGATCCCAGACTAAAGTTTTAACCGCGCGTTCAGTTTTATCTATGGTAACATTGATATTTAAAATCAATGGCACCATAGAATCTCGTCACATTTGTGTTTGAAATATATGTATTTTGTATCTAGTATTTTAGATACCATTCTAGAAAGTTATTTGCATCTGGTATCTGAAGTACTTAATTTAAAAGTATTTTGTATTTTGTATTCCTGATATTTTGTACAGGGTATCTTGTACCTACATCACTGTTCATAAGATTTGACAAAACGAAGTGGTTGTCATCAATATTACCGGCTATTAATCGTTACCAATAGAAAAAATGAACCTGTTTATGTTTTTTACCCCTGTTTATTTACATAGGTATAGAAGCTTAACAGTATAATTTCGTATTAATTATTAACGGATCAAGTCTTCAGAGGGAGGAACAGAGAGGAGAGAGAAAGAGGAACATGATCAAACTAAAAATCCATCAAGTGAGGTGTCGCTAATTTGTCTAAAGTGCAAATTTTATCTCGATCCAATTTGACTGCTAAAAGTACACGGTGCCTATCGCTTCACTTAACACCTTTTGATGTTGAACTCCCCAAAGTAAACTGTTTAAATATTTAATTCGCGCACAGCAAGAGGGATGGATCATATCTCTTTTTATTTGCCTTCATTCTCGTGGCCATTTACCTTTCTCTCCCATATTCCATGTTCTCTTCTACCCGCTAACGACTTTTAATACCTAGTTATTCATAATATCGTTGTCTTCCAAATCGTTTCCGTTAATTAAGAATTTGTAAATCGACAAATCGGTTATTGAAGTGGTTAGATTTGATTAGATTGCGGTGCTTTATAATGTACGTAGGTGCGCGCGCAGTACCCACAAAATTTTCTCTTTAACATTAATAATTTTCTTTAGTAAATAATCTAAATATTATTCGGTGGCAGAGTTATAACGTTATAAGTCTGCCAGGGTATTTTCTACCTTGAATTCAACCGGTGGCGGGGCAATAGTGCTCGCCAGTTACGTGCTGCGTACGGAAAGTAGTGCCTACTTCGCTTTGCTTGAGCTCCTAAAAATACATGCGATGGTTTGTTGGATTCGGAATAACGCCTAGAATAAAGTACTAAAATATCATAATAGCACATAAAAAATTATAAAAGTTATAAGAAAGTATTAAGATGACAAAATAAAGGGATTTCGTTTTTTGTAAATAATTCAAAAACCATAAGTGATAGCGCAAATTGGAAAAAACGTCTTTAAAAGGAAAGAAATTTCCAATAAAAAAGTCCCAATAGGTAGGTACTCTATCTCTATGATTACTAATTTTAATTTAACGTTGAAAATAGGATTCCGCGCGGCCGCTACAAGATTCGGGTGCTGCTCAGCACATTATATAAATATTTTTTTTATGGCATTAATTATCAACTTAAAAAAATTGAAAAAAATATAGTGTATTCTCTAAACACTCTAAAGAATTAGGTCTCGTTGGAAAATTTACATTTTTCAACGAATGAGGCAATAAAAAATATTGAAATAATTGGCCTATAATTTTTTCATTTCGTAGTGTTCATTCTGTACGAGTATATTATCTATTTGATAAGATCATGTGATTGATCATAGAATGCGTATCGATTGTTTTTCTAATTATCTAGGTCTGACCATATATTAATTAAGTACCTATAGCTGACCAATTAAAAGCATCTAAAACTCAATCGATTGCTACTAAAATTTTTTAATTTTACTTTAGATGGGGTGCCAGCAGCCAGCAGTATCGAATATTCCTATAAAAAAATCGACTGTTTTTACTAATTTCTTATCGCTGACCAATTAACGGGACCACCTGACCAATTGTGACCTATTAAATCCATATTTTTTTTTTTTTGAAATTCGGTCTTGGAGGCGGCATCGGGAGGTTAAAAACCGGACGTGTCCAGAGGCTATCAACCGTCCCATTTGTATATTTTGTGGTATGTAATCGTGCACTAATAATATTTATCTTTTAAATTTAAATGTGACCATCAACCAGTAAAGTATCTTTTATAAATCTTCATACAATAAATGCTAAAAAATTGCAGATGCACATTTCTAATTATGTTTAACGAAGATGCCCCCCCTACTTCAAGTACTACATTCCATATAATACGAAGGTTAAATCAAAATTACAGTAATTTTCCAAGATAATGAGGCCACCTGAGCAACCGATTCGCATTTTAATTGCTCAACTCGTCCCTAACTTGTTCATTTAATAAATGTAATCAGTAGTTTTTCTCCTTTCCTTCTCTCCATTGTTAATTTAACTACAACCCATTTTTTTATCGTACCAATCTAATAATACTCAGTCAGTGAATCGCTCGCTGGCTTGTTCGAAATCTGTTTGCTGCGATTTTGCGTGAGTTTTATTTTCACAAAGAAGTAGACGGACGTCGTCGAACGGTTATTAGACGATCTTTTATTACGGACATTGCCGAGAAGTACCCGCTTTTAAATAAAAAACACATAATTAGTTGCGCCATTCCCCTTGTGTAACGCTAATAGAGTAATCAGATGCGGAATATGCAGAAATGTCACATGTGAAACTTTTTTCTTTCGCCTGTGTTTAATTTAATTACCAATGCAGAAAATTGTATACCTACCGGAAAATAGGAAGCTTTCAGTATAAGGAAACACGTTCAATCGCCACTTATTGTTTGTTACAATTATCTTTATACGCTCTCTTATGATTTTTACATGTACCTATTTCTTTATTTATATTAGTTAAATTATACCTACTTTCAAAATAAGATTATGAAGCAGTAATTAATTTTAGGAATTATCAGTGAATTATAGTAGTTATTTTTTCTCTTAGCTGAACTTAAGCTACTGTTCTGGTGTTGACAGATTTAACTCGTTTAACAGCATTTTATTCATAAAACGGTCATAGCTCATAGCCCAGATACTTTTGTTTAATGATTTTATGACTATTTGTTTAAATCCTTTTTTTTGTTTTGAAAATCTACGATTTTAATTTTTTGGAATATTTAAAAAAACTTACCTACCACAAATAAAAAACTTACTCAAATAAGAAAAAAAAATCGTTATTAATAACATCGAGAATCCATTTACGAAGCTCTTTTAGTCTTTGGAGCGCTGCTTTTTTTTAGGTACATGTAGAAAATAGAAGGAAGGGTGCTGTTCAGACTTTTTCTTTATGCATTTCTCTACAAAAAGAAAACCCTTTACATTTCTTTTTGTTTCTGTCACTGCTTTCGCCACGTAAGTACCAAATGGTCAAAATGGCATTTTGCAAAATTTTAAACATTAAATAAATAACAGTAACAATCGTTGGTAGGAGTTAATGATTTGCACAAACAATCCTCTCGTCGATCTCTACAAAGATTCACATCCAAAATAATTTTTTCACTTTATAAATACCTTAGCTACTGGACTAAAAGAGTTTCGTACAATTGCCTACCTACACCGCTATGTCTGGCTTGTAGCGTTAGAGCTATTAGGCCTTGTTTTCTCGGAGGTAACGCTTGAACTCGAGTCTACCCGTTACCATCGTTAAAGAAGGCCAGAGTGCTGATTAGCGGCGTAATATGCGGGGGTCCTCCTAGGGAACTGTTTTAATCTAATAGCCAAGAGATTTTATCGTCCAAAAATTATTTTTGATCGCGAATTGTAGAGGAAGATGAGAGGAATATTTGTTGAATTTTTTAAGCTGGCAAATAATTGTTGTTACTTATTATTTAGCGTTAAGTTCTGCATTTCGAAGTGAATTTTGTTAAACGTCGATGTTTGTAAATATAATTTTTTTTTTTAACAAATACAATTCTTTCCTATTTTCTTTCATTGGGTGCAGTAAATTTTGTTGGCCCAGGAATAAGTTTGTTTCTTCTCTACTTATTCTACTGATATTATCAGGTTTACAAATTTAAGATGGGCAATTTGGAATCCTTGTTAAAGTGACGTCCACAGACCTTTTTTTCACAACAAAATCATCTTGACGGATTTTACGAAGAGCACCATCTTTGGGCATAGTTCCCTCTAAGCTGCGCGGCTGCGCGGCCGCGCACTAACTTTTTGAAAGTTACACAGCCATTTTTCTATTTTGCGCACAATTTTTTTAATCATTTTATGACATAATTGTAACTAAAAAAGACAGAAATCCAAATTTCACAAAAGAAATGTTGAAATATTTTCAAATTTGTCTGACATTTAAAAAAGATTGATGATAATACGTCCAAATGTTACAAGAGGGTTGTAAAGATCTCGTGCAGGTACCAGCTACCCAGCCTAACAGGAACGGGATTCTGAATTCTGCAAAATTTTTTGTTTTGGGAGAGAGCGGTCAGTTACCAGATGTTAAACCATAAATACTAAACAAAGTTTAAAGTATATTACCCTATAAACGTCCAAAAAAGGTTCCCTACAACGTTAAAGAGCATTGCTTTTTTGTATGCATCCCAAGTTTTATAGTTTGATTCAAAAGTGCAAATATTGAAGAATTAAGGTATACTGTTGCAAAATTCGTTGAATTTCTGTATTATTGTTACATAAATACATATAATACTATATTATTATTACTATTATAGTTGTTTTTATAAAACATAAAAATAGAAGAGAGCACTATTTGTGAAACTGCATTTTAAAAATGAATAACCAGAAAATAAAAAACATAGGAAGTTTCACTAAAATTTATTCGATAACCTCGACAAATTTGCTTCGACCCAAACGAAGTCATTTAAAGAGGAATACAGAAATTTGTAGACGTTATCGAATAAATTTTAATGAAAGTTCCTGTTTTATTTTCTATTTTTTCGTTATTATAAAAGTAAATTTTAAAACATAAATTTTATAATAGTTCGCCCTAATTAGGCACATATCTGCATATGAGCATTATTTATTTTAGATAAAAATGTCTAAACGAAAATTAAACTATTACGAAAATATTGACAAGATTAAACAATAATGTAGAAATCCTTTTCCTGTTCATGTATTAATTAAAATACTTCAAAAAGTAATTATTTAAAAAAGTATGGCACCGGACCACCCTCTCACTTGCACACTTACATACGTTTCGAAAATTTTTGCTACTATAGGTACAATTTTGTACCGCGCAGTCAACATAAAAATTAGAGGGAACATTGTCTTTGGGCAAGCAAAACAGTTGCTTATGGTGATGGAGATTGTAATTCCTTTTACAACCCGGAATACAACACTTATTGGGCATGATGAACGTAACGGCCATTAAATACTTTTTCGAATGTTCACACAAGTTTACCCATTTACGACAACTTTTTTCTAGATTTGGTTTTTAATTGAATCACGCTGTATATATGTATGTAGTCTTAATACGCGTATGTAGGTATTCTATACAACCTAAAGTATAAGTGCTCCTTCTGAACAGTTCGTGAGGAATAATAGGAAACAATTTTACAGATCGTTAAGCAACGAGAGTTTTGTAAAAATGTTAAACTTTTGTTACGCACATCGCACGCCCGCTTTGCGTTCGCGTACGTCATTTTCCGTTTGGCCAATGGGACGTTTAGGCAATTTAATCACGAGCTCTGATCGCCATTTCCGGCGATTAGTGCACAGTAAACATACCATTAACCCGCGCATTATTAAATATTAAATGCAAATCATGACAAATACGTTACGAACGACAATGCAGCCTCAACGGACCATGGAAGTGCACCAGTTCGTGCAGGCTAACAAACAACGACCAACGTTTCAACTATAACTTTGAGTAATATTCACTAACTACAATAAACTATATAATATATTCTACATACCAGTGAATATACAGGGTATACCTATATACGAGAGGCAATTGAAAATTAACTGTAAAATTAGTTCTCTCCTCTTTTTCTTTTTTCGGAACTGGAATCGACCGTGATGATATATTCACGTTTTCCTTATTAGTGAAGATAACTTGGTAATTATGTACAATAACTTACCCCATCCGATTTTCTTGAAGAAAAAAGTATGTCGTAGAGTTCGTCATACTGATCAAGAATATATACATATGTTGGGAGCGGAAACCACCCCTTCATGATGTTTTTGAGCTTGTTAATTTCGTGTATTTGTCTTCCATGTCTATTGTAAAACGCGATTAGTAGTAGTGGTTAGGTTAAGTTATTTTGTAGATTAGGTACGGAATAATTTACAGTCATTATCTATAGGTTATACATGACACTGCTTGTTTGTTCAAACTTTGAAAGCGGTTATTCTTAGTGTGTTACGAATTCAAATGTTGGAAAAGGGTGAGCGGTATGTTAATGTAAACACACCCATCCTGAACCGTAACCTATTCTTTGAAGCTCCAAACCAGTATGAAGATGTCATAAAATGCAAAAAAACTGTCGTAATACGCCCGTGTGTGTTGCAATAGGTTACGGTTCAGGATGGGTGTCTTTAATTTACATACCCCCCTTCCTTTCCCACCATTTATACATTTGTAAATGTCAGATTTTTAGAATAAAGAATTAAATTCATATGTATTTTGAAATTTCATTTTTTTTAGAAAGTTTTTTATAATATAGCTTGTGTTGTAATTCTTGGAATGCCACGGTTGATGTACAACCAAAAAAGTAGGTACCTACCCGACCCTTAGCAGATACTTACGGTCTAACTGTTAAAAATGTGTTGTTGTAAGTTGTCGCCTACAAGCTGTAAGTATAGTTAGTGTAGTCGTCGAACTGTAACCGACAAGTATTGCTAATTTTGTTTTAAACTTTTAAAAACTTTTAAAACGTGGAATAAAACACAATATTGTTTCACTCATTTATACAGGGTGGTTCTGATATAAATACGGATTTTTGGAGGGTGTCAACTAGATGCAATATGTAATCGAATGGTCACTACAGCAGCGCGGTGAAGAAACAAAAAAAATTTCAAAATTTTTGAAAAACATCTTAACATGAATTAATTTGAATACGGTCCTGTGCGTTTTCGCTTTGACTTAAGCAACACATTTGGCAACTGTCACAAAATTCTGATGAACTAAACGCCATTTTCGAACACACTTGTTTACGTTACAGTAACCGAGTAACCTCATTCACCGTCAGCTGATTGAAGACAGCGTTGCCACTACACACGACCAGGTCAATCGAGGACACATCTTACACAGGACCGTACTCGGTTTTGCCTGTATTTTCACATACGTTTTTCTCGAAAACGGTAAACTTTAGGACCTGCGAAGTTTTGCTTAATTTTCTTATTTTCTACTGCCCTATCACCTGCTTAAATATCCGCAGTTATATCAGTAACACCCTGTATTGTAACTCGACAATAATGTTTCGATAAACAGCTATCATTATCAAGAGTACTTAAGTACTAAAAAGCAGGAAATAAATGACGTAGTTAAAAGAACTAAAAATCCGACTGCGGTGCCAAGTATCAATTATAAATAGCATTAGGTATAGGTTCAACTAAAAAGCAAAAAACAAGCAGATTTAATGAATAATAATTATTGAGATTCGATAAGGATGCTTCAAAAACCTAACCATACTTATTTTAATCTGATCTAACCTAACATACTTTGTTCTGCTTTGTTCTATCATTATCATAAGCTTAACAATACCTTAATTGCCCTACATTTTTCATTTGATTTCGGAGAAAAAGTCCAAGATTCTTGAACGTTCTGATTCTTTTTAGGAAAATCTGCAATACTTCAGAATATTCTAGTTCATTTCCAAACATCGGAAACCAAACTCGAAGAGTCTTTATCTAATATTCCGAATCGTTTTGTATTATTTTTGAAACAGTTTTCGAAAAAGCTGGAAGATTCCAGTTATTAATAATAAATCTGAAGCTTTCCACATCATTTAAAATCATTCTCGAAAAATTTGGGCGATTTACGAACATTCGAAATCACATTTAAAAAATCAAGAACATTCGAAACAATTCTTGAAACCTTCAGATTATTCTAGGATGTTCGAGAACTTTTTTGTAGCATTTTTGTATAGTCTGGAACATCCTGGGTCAATATGATTCATTCCAAATCTTTCTCGAAAAATTTCGATCAACCTGACATATTTCAGATCTCTTACGAACAAGTTAAAAATATTTAAGAACGCTCTAATGAATTTTGAAACATTTTTTTATTATTTCTTGGTACACGAAATGACGTTGAAAACGTCTTCGATTTATAACCGCGAATGTGTGACAGAAGGTGGTCATGAAGCAAAGTGAGGATAAACAGGAAAACGCTTGTCTTTTTGTAATATAAGGCCTAATTCTCTCAGTAGTTGATACGCGTATAGTAGTTACTATATCGATTAACGGGTTTTTATATTTTATTATATCTATCTATGAAATGTTTCCAAAGATGCAGGCGATGACTTTCAAAATTCCATTGATGCAGACAGTTATAAATAAAAAGTTCAGCTGTTGAAGTGCTATTAATTATCTTTCATGGTGCTTGACTGCAAAGAGAGGTACCGAAATTCGCGAGCTATACGTTTTCATAGCACCCTTTGTATGTAAGGGATGCTGGCTTTCAGCACCCTTGTAAAACGACCCCCGACCATGATGATGACGAATTCATTGAGTTGTTTGACTTGGGAATATTGCCGTGCTCAAGTTGCACTTCATGAAATAAAATGATACTGCAAATTTTTGTTATTATGCAGCATAAACGTTGCGCTATAGAAACAGTAAAACGATTTTAAATAGGGGGATTTGATGACTTGCAAAACTTCTTTGAAATTTGGTAGCAGACTTTATTTTATGTATGTAATACGGAGGGAGGGATATGTTCATGTTTATAACTCACTTCAAAGGTGCTTTTATGAATTGAAAGTTCAAAATATACTTTATTTTTACTCTTTATTAATAGGTACTTAATGCTAAACTATTCTCAGCGTAAATTAAGTTGACACAAATATAAATATGTATGTACTTTGTTTTGAAGTAGAAAATGTTCAGGTAAAATTCTGGATTCTGAAATAAGTACCTAGTTAATTGAAATATCACTCAGAAATCATTTTGTAGAAGTGAAGAAAAGGAATATTTAATTGTCTAAAGTAGGTGAAGATGTCGTGGCAGGAATGGCTGTTTAAATTCCATTGGTTGGTATCGAATTTTCTTAAGGTAAAAATATTTAACATATTTGTTCTGAAAATCGAACCGCCTACAAATTGGGTCGTTTTTGATAAAAATTCGATCGTTTTTGATAGTCCGTGTTGTTAGCGCCGCAAAGGGAGCAGGTAAAATTATATCGTGCATTTAGCGCCGCGAGTATACCAAGCCTATTTAACTGCTTCCTTCGTGGCGATAAGTGTACGATGCTAACAACACAACACCAAAATTTTCATTTCTGCTATTTTATTCGGTTCATTCATAAAACGCAAATTGAACTACAATCCCTTCAGGCTCATTTTAGGGGAAAATTTTTAATCACGTTTTGGTTAGTTTTTCCATTGAACGTATACCTCTGGGTCGTTATTGGTGGAAGTTTGACCGCTTTTAACAGAAATTTTTGGTTCTTAATTCTTCACTTGGTTCATTAGTTAAATATAAATTAGACTGTAGCCTCTTCGGGATAATCATAAACTAATTATTTTAGGGAAAAGTTTTTTGTTAAGTCGATTCTTCCTCTAAAATAGAACCGTGTATAGGTAGGTATATTCTTTTGGGACGTTTTTGGTATAAATTTGGTCGCCTTTAACAGAAACATTTGGCTTTTGCTTCTTTGTTTGAGTTATTAACAAAACATAAAATCGACTTCAACCGTCACAAGCTTGTTTTTAATGAATCATTGTGAATTTAAAGAAAAATTTTGACGTTGAGATATAATTTTTGCTCTGAAAACCAAACCGCGTTGGTATATAAATTAGGGACGATTATGTTGTCAATTTGTGTCACATAAATTTAATCACAACACCCTCGGGCTTATTTCTAAATAATCATTTCTAAATAATCATTACTGATCGTAATTGTTAAAAGTGTGGCACTTTTTTAAACACATGATTTTGGTGTTTCCTTCTTTATTTGACTCATCTCGGGCTAACTTTAAGGAATTAATATGACTTTGCACTGAAAATAGAACTGCACATGTTTTTTGGCCACTTCTGGTGTAAATTTGACCGTTTTTAACAAAAGCTTTTGGTATTTTTTTCTTAGTTTGGCTTATTTAACAAACATAAATTCTACTTCAACCCCATTTTTGTTAGTGAATAATTGTGATTTTATGGATGTTGCTATTATTCGTGACATGATTGCTTAATTTATTCCATACGATATCTCAATATCTATTTAATCTTAATGTTGGTCTCCAGACAGTGTAAATTACCATACAATACATATGTGTATCAACTTTCAGGGCCGTCTTTGGCTATGCAGGGAACATCAATCAATCTCAATCTGAGGTGGAATTGACTATAAAAATATTACGACCAAAAGTTAAATGAGGCCCCCATCAGGCCAAGAGCCCCGGGAACGTGACCCAAAGTGTTCTTATGGAAAATACGGATCTGTCTACCTTTCTTAATCATGGACACCGAAGAGTCTAGGTTATTGAGTTTCAGTTAGAAACGATGTTATAATTGTTATCTGTTTTGTATTTTAATTGCTAGAAGCTTACTACTACCCACTACTTGGTTTTAAAAAAAAATATGTTCACATTGTACTTGATATTTTCAAAAAAAATTAGTTTAACTTGAATTCGGTCAGATGTGGGAAGACCGAAGGGCTGTACTATTTAACTGACAGCCAATCACGTGCAACTTCTCTATCTGTATGCCGATACCTGCATATTTAATAGGCAAGGAAGAAGGAAATAGCTAGAGTGCCTGCCCCTTCCAACATTGTACCTACCTTCATAGGACGGGGTTTGCTGGTGCGCATCTAGTGTGTAAGTCTCGGCTGAAAATTTTTACAGTACTAATGACTACCCAATATCTTCAAAACGTGTGTTAGCTACGAGTACTTATTTAAATTAAGCGTCTCTTTTGTAGCGTAAAGTCAGAATTATAAAAGCCATTGTTGAACCGTTGTTCCCATAAGCAACTTTATTTTGTTATGTATACGTATTCGAGAACAATAAAGGACTGGAAAGCGATCTGATTTGAATTCCGTCCGAATATCAGTGTGGAAACTGTCGATCTGAACGGTAGTTTTAATCGAATTAGTGAAAACGTCGCCTTCGCTCGTTCGTTCCATCGTAATTAACAAACTCGCATTTGAACCAATTAGGACCGAGATCCGTCGAATTCAGTTATTAGAGGAATATTTGCCAGTTTGCCCCTTCGGGGTATTAATTACGATTTCCGGAGATCTCCTTTACTCTAGACTATTAAATTAAACTAACTTTCAAGATTCAATACCAATTTCCTAATTAACACTTTAAAGGAAGTGAAACCTCCATTGAATATAGCAACCCCTAACTTCTCCTTTGGGGTCTATTAAGCCAATTAGGAAACAATAGAAACATAATTCTTTTAAGAAGTCAAGAGAAAATAAATGACGGTATTATAAATGTACCTGTACTTATAGTCAACAGAAACTAACATCGCCAATAACCAATTATTAATTGTTGGTTGTTGGCGATATTAGCTTCTATTGATTATCAATAAGTGTATGAATTTACCAAAAAAATTAGATTGTTGTAACTTGTAAGTGAATATGAAGGCATACGATTTTCTTGTTCAGTCAATCATAAAGCCTGAAGACTTGTTTAACATGTACCTTCATTTCTTCCATTGTGAGTCAATCTTCTAATTCCCAAAAAGCCAAAACGTATAATATTCTTAAATACAGTCAAAACCAGTTATAACGACATTTTTGGTCTAAAAATCGATAGTCGTAATAACCGGTGATGTTTCCAAGATACAAATTAATTTTTTATAATGGAATTGGACCATACATATTTTTATGAGGGTGTGGAACATTTATAATCGACAATGCCGTAGAATTCAACAAGGAAGAAGACCGACAGGACTTTTAAGACAAGAGGGATCACTAGGGACAGGTATGTTAGAGGCAGAAACAAGAGTAAAATGGGGAAAAATCTTGTTCGAATACGAATATTGGCAAAGAATTGAAAAAAAGTCCGTGTCTTTAGATCATGTGATGAAAAATATCTTAACTATAGTTAAAAATTACGATAAATTGATAGAACTGTACTGCTTGCTATCTCCTGATAACTTTGTCTGTGTCCCTTGTGTGGGCTTCTCGTGTAATTCTCAGATGGCAAACATAGACATCACTCACAAATAGTTCTACAGCCCCTCGCGATAATTTCGTTTATTATAATATTTACGTATAACACGCTTCGAGAAGTGGTGAAAGCTTTTTGGAGAATGAAGATCTGCAAAATTGTTCCATTCTTAACTCCTTTTTAATTATCACTTTTCATTTTTTAATGTGTTTGAAAAATATCATACGTCTGCGCTCCTTCACCTGTTTGCATAAAAAAGCATTCCTCAACTGGCAGTTTTTAAACTTTTTTCGTAGTTATTATGTATTAGTTATTATTTGACTTAATTATTTGACTAGATCGTTATTAATTTTCCTAATCATTCGTCGAATAGTTCAATTATTATTAATACTTTTTTACAAAACTAATCAGGGTTTATTACCATTAGTCATTAACTTTAAGTAAAAGAGAAATTAAATGTATTTAATATGGACAATCTTTGAAAATCTTTGAAAATCAAGATTATACTACAAAGTGGAGACTGTGGTAAGAAGACAATAAATTAGCACAAGAGAAGTGGTCGAAACTTGTATTCGCAGTTTTCAGTCAACGTCTATCATAATCTGCAAAAATATGCAGGGGTCTTTCACTTAGGTATACAAAAAAAGTTGAAGGCACCTACTTCTCCAGTTAAACAGGAAGTAGGTATAGATCAACATTAAAACGTGTCTTAAAAGCGCAGTTTTATCGATATTATTATTTTTCTTTCAAAGATATTTTCTTGGTTCCATATTTTAGTCCAACCCTGTAGTTTTCAACTTACGTGGAACATTCTTCCATTAAAAAATTTCGATGATATATAATAGAACGTAGTCACTTTAACAACTATGTATTTGTCTTTACTGTTTTAGTACCACTAGTAATATTCGCAAAGATAATTTACAGTGACCCACCTAGTATACAGGGTGATTCATAACGAATCGACAGTCACTTGATTGGAGATATCTACCAGACACCAAAATATTACGATTGAGGTCGAAGCTCCCTATACATATAACAAAAGTTTTCTGAAATTTCTCTTTAATTGAGGTGGTGGACATTCTCAACATTTGATTGATGACCAGCGATATTTTCATAGGGCATGTTGAGCTCAATCATAATATTTTGTATTTAGTATCTCCAGTTTAGATATTGCCCATTCTTTATGAATCACTCTATACATATATATAAGTATTTCGAAATGTGATGCTTAGTTTCTTTAGTTAATAATTCCTTTTTGAAAGAATATACTTATTGTGGAAAAGTGTGTCTCTTTTTTTAATGAAACAGTAAAAATTGGAATCGAGGGGAGAGCCACCTTAATGATAAGGCAACGAATAGAAAAAGAGTCTTTTAAGGAAAAAGAAGTTACATTGCCATGTTCTATAATGAAAGCCGAACTTTTATTTCAACGTTAACAAATGTAGGCAATTTGATTACATTTCGGCGTCAGTGAGGATGGCGACGTGGTGAAGGGTGGTTGACGACAAATTTAAAACTCCTACCTCGTGTTTTAAAAGTTAGCGAGTGCTACTTTAACAAATTAAGCTTTCGTTTCTTTTCATTTCTTTTTAAAGGCCTGACTGAAGGAGATAGATTAGGCGTGCTCAAAAGCAATAAAAGTTTGTCAGTTCTTCTGAAAGCAATTTTCAACTCCGGAATAATTTCGAGTGTTTGGATTTACGGTTGGAATCGGAAAGGAATAAAAATCTTCTTGAGAACCGAATTATTTATAAGCTTGTCGTAAAAAATGCATTTTTAAAACTACTCCCTTATTTTTTACTGTTTCGGGTTCAATAAACAAGGTAGTGTGTTATCTTCAAATAAAACCAATTATAAAAGCAAAATAAATTGATGAGTACGAGATGAAATCATGTAGAGAGAAATACGTCATCTGCAGTGCTTTTTACTTAGACTAGGAAAGAGAGGGGACACGTAACTCCTATGCCGACTGTACGTCGAAAATTGACGCAATATTTTGGTACCGGCTCCATTTACTGATCCCAAACAGTGCGTTGACAGCGTTGTGTAAAAGTGTCAATATAATTAAATAGTGTAGTTAGGTTTTAGTGGATTTTAGTTTAAAACAATGCTGATTTGTTCTTCTTACGGCTGTAAAAGCCGCAGTGAAATAAATGAACCAGAAATCACATTTCACTAGTAAAAAGAATTTTACGTAGTAAGGTTAAGCAAAGAAAATCGTGTTGAATTTGTTTATTGTTTACATACTACTTAAAATATGTTATGATTTAGGTACGTACAAGAATCATTAATGCATCATATTTTTTTTTGTTGGAATGGTTTACTGATAGTGAGAGAAACAATAAATACTTTCACAGTTGTAAGATGCATGCGTTTACCACAGTATTACCATAGGCGACGTCACTTTTAGTTATAAAAATCTAAAAAAGTAAAATTAATTTATTATTAAAATTCGTCTTAATGTTTATTAGTTCCGCCACATCATGTTAATTAACGTTAATAAAATAATTCTTTCCATTTAATTTTATTGAACATGTATTCTCTTTGACATAAAATAAATAATATTTTTTTAGTAACGTAAGACGCAAAAAAACAGTTCTTAATAATTGTTTACGTTATCAAATAAACAATTGATACTCTGTATGGAATGATAATTGTACGAATAATGGTAACAAAACAAGCTCCCTCTTAACATTTTATGTTGCGATACTGAGCGCTGTCTCGCGATCCCAATCGTCGTGAATGATATAGTGTGGAGCGAAATTAGGAATATGTATATTGTAATGTTAAAAAAAAATTAATACTTAAAGACTTATATGCAGCAATTACAATTTATATACACTAGTTATTTATAAAAAATTAAAATACTATTGAATTATTACTAACTTATATCACTAACTACACTAGGTATTTATTTACACTTTATCACTTCTATGCGCGTCTTAATTTATTTATTATGAATTCACTGCTACTACTGTCAATTTATTTATGCCTCTTTATAGTTCTGTGTTTTAAGTCTGGAATATTCTGGAGGTATTTGGAAACGTCGAGAGTAGTTTATTCTTCTCCGAACTGCTTAATTGGTTTTGTAGAAGGCAGGTACGATAAACATATTTACAAATACGACGCACACCGCTGAAATCGCCCGCGGCAACCGGCTAGTCGACTAATTCGCTCGAATACACGTGAGCCCCATCGCACACAAGCATACTCGGTTCGCTACAATATTGTTTATTGTTGAACTCTGTCTTGTCGTATATTCTTGAATAGGTTATAGAATAAACAATAAAGGCCCCTTTATTTGATATGTTCCAACTAGATTTAACCTGAGGTAGAACCTTATGGTGCACAAGGGCCTGTTAATGTATTGGCATATTGGCAAGACATGTCATTACAACTATGCATTAAAAGGAACAAATCAGGTCCAAGTATGATAACATGACTTTTAAAATAGTAGTAATATTAATCATGTATTAGAAATTGGAATCCAAGCCTAGACCAAATGAGGACAGACAGTTTTACAAAAAGCAAGAAGGAATAGGTTCTTTTTAGTAAGAACCATGACCCATCTTGCCCTTTTAAAATCTGCTCCAATAGAAAAAGTTTTACGATGAAGTTAAAGAAACGGTATTTCGAGGCCCCCCTCAGTTCCGGGGCCCTGGGCGAGCACCCCAAGTGCCCTTATGGAAGAGATGGACTGACCGTACCTACTAAATGACTGCTAAAACGTCAAGACATTTCATAAATCAGTGCAATAACTTCCGTTTTCAAGTGAAATACATTAATTGAATTCTTGTAATTGGGGTTAATGACAAAATCCATCGAAAAGTTACATACGCGGTAAATAAATACCCGGCACATTTAATTTAACAACCATTTTAAAAAAGTCGAGAGCAGTATGTAGGTATGCATAAATACGTATAAAATGGTATGACTGAATAATGTAGGTAACAATAATAAACATTTTTTTGTATCCATCGCATGCCTGACCATCATGCTCTATTGTGTCTGTAAATGGTTACCTTTTACGTTATTAATAGTAAACAGTTTTAGTTATAGCGATTTATGCCAGTGGAGAATTCATTTTTAATTTATTGAGGTAGGTATTCATTATTAGCTGCACACTCCTATTTACTATTGTCGATTTTCTACTCGACTGTTTTTACAATGTCAGGTAAGTATAGTGGCTGTCAAATGCAATGTCACTCGCTTGTAGAGTAAAATATGAGAATTTAGGCCATTCATCTACATACTCATTTGCTCTTGCAACATGTTCGTTCTGCAATGAAAATCTTATTGTCCTTTATTTATTCTGTTAATGACGGTTTGTAAAGGAATAAACATATTTTTTTTAATCTTGTAATCACAATTATATAATCCAAAGGCTGGTCAGATACACACTTTGACACATTTGGTTAGGAGGTTACAGTATGAAACGGTCGTTCTGATTAAAATTTGTTAAATGCTACGCACTCTCGTCTATTTTTTTTTTAACCTTCCGTTACTGGCGCTCTTTTTTTGGGATCGGTTACTGGCGGCGGACTGAGATTCTGCATATATATTTTAGTAATGACTAGCACGTGACCGCCTTTCTAGCAATCAGTATTTATTAAACTATTAATATTTTCAAAGAAATATTTATTATTATGCCTTTTTCAATGAGTGACAAACCTAACAAAAGTATAAAGACATTATTATTGAATGTGTTTGTTTGTGAACTCAACGATAATTCTAAGCATGCCTAAATCAAAGAAGTGCTGCCAAATGTCATTTACGTTTTTTAAAATTTTCACTGCTTTTTTAGGTCCTGGAGAATGAGTTATTATATTTTCAGCTCTGGTTTTAGTAGTAGAAGGTACATGCTTTGACCATTTTAATATTTTATCTTTCCCTACAAAAATTGCTCCTCTAGAGAAATGTTTTTCATAATCTTCACTGTCAGAAATTTCTTGTTCTGTATCTGTGTCCAATTTTTGATCATCTACATTGTCATTGGATCAATCTTCATCTTCATCATAGTCATACACAATGTCTTCGTCTCCCTGAGTGTTGTCATCATTTTCTGACAAACACCCCAACATTAATTTATCAAGTCGTTCTTGTTCTTTCTCATTAGTTTCCATATGTAAGAACAACAAGTTAATCTAAACTGTAATCGACGACAAATTACAGTTCATTTACCGTATCTTTATGAGGAAAATGCACTGAAATTGTAAAATCGAAAATTTAACGTCGCTACTGGCCGCGGACTCTAACTCCTCAATTGGCGATAACAGACAAATAAACGTACACACCAAAAAATTGTTTCACACTAATGTTTGGAGCCGATCGGGTGGAAGTATACATGGATGCACAGGTTTGGAGGGTGAGGGTGCACTTAGATACAACAAAATGAAAATTTGTGCGGAGTAGTAGGTAGTCCGCGCGCCAGTAACGGAAGGTTAAATGATGGATGCTTTCTGCGTTTTGGCAACGTTGACCTTTACTTCCTAATGTAGTAGATCTCTCTACTAATCGAATGGTTTGAAACGTACGAGCGCAATTATGTAAGTACTTAATTTTTGTCCAATCATTTAGATATGCAAAATAAGTGATTCATTATGCAAATTTCTTCTCCGTCAAATGTTGGATCGATTATATTATTTTACTTGCTCGCCCCGACGCGATAAGTTAGTGTTGGAACCGACCATGGAAGTGGTAATGTGCATTTATAACGTCCGTTGGCAATAAGTGAATCACAGTGGGCGAGCGGGCGTAGATACGTAATAATAGAATCGGTCGTGCACGGGACACCGGCACCAGCACCGATTTTATTGCTTCAGGAAGTAGGGAATAGATAATGCTATTAACATCTATCGGGTTTATGGTCCATGCATAAAAGTTTCCTCGGTCGGGGATTCTTCGCAGTAATGCGCACATTGGCTGCATATCCAAACGCTTCCGACGCCTGTCGTTACCGATGAGACGCTTACTGTGTATTATATGACGTCGTCGTTCCTTTTTTTTTCTTTTTTTTTTTAAATCGTCCTATCATCACTCCTTTATGCGTACTCGTAGGCGCCACCAAGAGGAAATCAAAAAAGTGCAATTGCACTTTTCTAGATTTAAAAATGTTTCACTATTGTGGCCATTACTAGTCTACTTTTGCGGAAGACCATTTTAACATTCTTTTTTCAGTGATAAGAATCTGATTTTGTTGGTAAATTGATATATTTATAATCAATAGAAGCTAATATCGACAATAACCAACAATTATTAGAAATCAACATTAATTTATTGATACTATGTAGTTTGCCTGATGAGGCCCAAATTTTACGATCGAAACGTTGCATAATCAAAGTGATAACCAAAATTTGTTTCTTTTCTGTTTTATCTTTACAATTAAGTACATTTTTTTACTTTAATATTAATTATAAAAGATACAATCTAATCTCTATTTATATTTTTCAAATATTTATTAAGTTTTTCTGAAAGTTAAAAAAGTGTACCTCAACTTATTACTTTTTAAAAAGAATGAATTTAAAATTCTACAAAAAGGTCAAAAATTTAATCTTTTAAAAATAAACCGTTTTTGTAATAAAAATGTAATTCTAAATTATAAAATTGTAACAAGTACCTAATTCATCTCTATAAAATTTAAATTTAATAAATTTCCCTTCCACTCTTTAGTTCTGTATTGCGCAGGTATATAAAGATCTTGTTATTTTTGTTAATTAGTGTATATCTTCACCTGAAGAAGCCACAGTGTGGTGAAACGATCGCAGTGATCATTAAATTTGCATTTTGGAACCTAAAATTGAAGTTTATTCAACATAATCTCCTTTAAGACATTTAGCACAACATTCATAAAGTAATTATAAACCCTTGGAAAAGGTACTATTTATTCCTAACGCTAAAAAAAATTTCAAGGGGAAGATATTTTCAAAAAATACTGAGGTCGTACGTCCTCGTACCATGATGTATCAGATCTTGAGTTGTCACCTACATAAACAAAAAAGGCAAAAACAAAAAATTGAAAAGGTAAGACCAGTAGATTTTGTGGGTAATAAAAGACGAAACGAACAAAACAAGAATATTAATTATGTTAATAATATTTACGGATTTAAGCAACCTCTGAAGCACGTGTGCAAAGTTGTGAACAGATTGTGTGTCGAAATCTCTAGCAACGGTCTAGACCATTCGAGAAACTCCTAGTGATTACTACGCTACAGGCAACAACTATAAGAGGAGGGCAACCAATGAATCTACGTTAGTTAGTTAGCGTCTGTCTTACGAGAGAGACTGCAAGTACGCGAAACAGAGAGAGATGAGCGAGTTAGTGGTTTTGTTAATGTAATTAAGTTGTTGTTTAATGTTGTTATTGTGCTATTGTCGTTAATGTAGAAGAGCATTGATTTGGGCATAAATAAATAATTAGTTTGGAAAAAGTCGTAAGAATATAAAAAAATTATAGTTACTAGTCACTGTAAGAATAATTAGTCTATACGGAAAATTAAAATCAAAAAGACCAAAAACATTTTATTGTAATTTAACGAATAATTAATGTGTATTAAATGGTAGTTGCTCTGTAACGAATTATTAAGACCTTGGAGAAGAATCGAACAATACCTACAGCGTTCTATGTAGGTACTTACAGAGGCACTAAACTATAAATGGTTTTAAAAAACTGAAGGCAGACAGTCTCGAATATAACGTAATCATCAAGTAGTAAGTAAGGCAGGAAGAAAGATGAAAAAGGAGTCGGAGAGAAGGAGAAATGGAACAAAGAACGTCACAATCAATCGTGCGACGACGTTTCGTTCGCGATGGAGTTTTGTAACAATTTCGTTGGCACCCGAGCGTTACTTGTAATAAATTAGCATCGAGTCAAACCATTTTCTCGTAGTTTCGGCGAATTTATGTCCGCGCTCCGGTCATAAATCTGCACATTTGAATAACGACGGCTGCCCGGACGGTGCTGTGGGACCGTGGGTGGAGCAGATCGAAAGGGGTGGAAAAGTGAGCGAACTGCGGCGCGAGAGAGAAGGAGAGAAGGATGAGAGAGGAGCGCATGCAAAAATTGGATTTAGTCCAAATGGAAAACGTACACAGTTGAGAACTTTTAGCGGTCTCCGGAATTACATAATGCATTCGATTCCGCCGCTGCTTTAGCCCAGACATGGCGGTGCTTTAGCGTAACAATGTATGGAAATTGGTCTCGATCGAACGCTCGCTTGCTCCTTTGCTGTGATGTATGGTTTCGGTCTTGCTCTCTGAAATTAATGTCACTTGTTCGATGTGTTCTTTACCACATTAACTACCAGATTTACTTAATGTTTATGTTATTTTTTTCGAATTTTTGTTTAAAACATTAACGCAGCTTTTGTGTACATATCTTACTTTACATAAGGTGTTTTGTTATTTGGTAAAGTCGGAAAAAATTGATAAACCGAAACGTTAAATAGGGTAAAAGCCGGATAGTATATATCTCAAAACATAGGTCTTTTATCTTCTATAATAGCCTATTTTTGTATACATAATTAACAATGGTTTTGAATAAATACTGTTTTATTTCACCTCTCAGAAAAGGGATAGTTGCCTACTATGGCGGATAGTAGCCTAGCGTGGAAAATGCTTCGGGGGATACTTGCCTTGTGCGGGGATAGTAACCTCGCTATGATTTTTATTTTGGATAGAAAAAAAATTTATATCAATTAAAGTAATCTTTATTATTATTATTCAAACTTAAAGTTATGTAAGTTATTATAAAATATTAGGTAGCATTATATTATGAATACAACAATTTGGTAATCAACTTTGGTATTAACATTAATTTTTACCAGAAGCTAAGGTTTCTAACTTTCCACATCTCATACAATAGTTTTTGAATCTTGTACATATTTCATGCAACCACATCCGACACGTCTCACATTGAATCCAATCTGATTTTGATTTAGTCAAATTATAATTCTCAAAACATTCTACGCAATAATTATCAATTGAAACTTTTTTAGTCGTATTTACTACTGAATTAGCATTTTTGACTTTTAATATCTTTTGAGTGTCTCTTATCGATTTTTCGTCCTTGTTTCTTTTGATTGGTAGTCCTTCGGTGGCTTTCTCTTTAAGCGTTTTTGAACTGAAGATGTTTTCTTCACTTCCACTGCTATCAGAACTGTAAATTTGTAATTTTTTTTGTCTCAATTCTTCCAAGGCAAGTGCTAGGCTATCTTGTGTCCATTGGATGTTGCGTGGCACCACGCCTGGTTTTCGCTTATATTTGCGAGGCATTTTGCTTATCCAGAATAAATATATAAAACAGTTAAGTAGATATTTATTTTATTTACAACAAGTTAGAGTCACAGTGAATTCGAAAAAATAACAAAAAAGTAAAATCCGTCTCTATTTGTAAAAATTTTCTTAGTAACTCAAGGGGCAACTATCCGCGAAAGTAAGTAGGGCGACTATCCTTTTTGATGCGGATACTTGCCCTTTTTATTTGCGAAATAAATAAAAATTATTTAACAATAAAACCTAATAAACAATGTAATTTAAACTCTAATGCATGCAAAGAAACAGAAAGTTGATTGAAACCACGATCAGTAATAAAAATATCCAATAGAAATTACTTACCAATATAATTATAACGCCCGTCAAAGTTTCGCCGCGGAAGATTTTTGCTCACACGGACAAAACAGGTGCATCTATTCTGATGGCTTACGGGGCACTGAGGCCTGAGGGGGGTCACTACTTATTGTAGTAAAACGCCACCACAAATTATATTCCTAACATAGTGTATTAAAAACCGGGGCATGTATCCCACCGAGGCAACTATCCGGCTTTTACCCTACATAAAGTAGACAAGTAAAAAACATAAAGAAGATAAAAAAAGGTTTTTAAATGCATAAGTATTAGAGCACATGTGAGGATTCTAAACCTATTTTGCAGCTTTCTACAGATATGGTACAGACGCTGTAAAATAACAGAAAAGGGGTTATTATAAATGAATCGTTTTCATGTTTAACAAAATAAAGCCCCTGAATACAACATCAAATAAAATCTTAACATAACAAAACAATATATAGGCGTCTACAGATAATATTATTTTGCAAATATTGTTAGTAACATTTATGCACGCGAATACGAATGAGACAAGCTGAGGCGAGGTTAAACAAGGCAATGTTGAACAAATGGGCCAAACGAGGCAGATTTCTACGTTCGACTGCAAATTGAATTTTTCTTGAAGAACCGACACACCACACGGATAGCGTGCATCCGTTCGACGTTCACCTCCCTGCGTTACCATCGAGAAATAACAAAGCCACACAGCTTCTACGAAAAAGACCTGATACGTCATCATAGGTGGTCGATTGTACGGAAAGGAAAAAGCGGGACCCTTATAGGATCACTTTGTTGCCCGTCTGACTGTTTATCCAGGCCTCTCATCTCGGGAACCCGTGGAGGTTAGGTTAGGTTAGGATATGTTAGCTTAGGTTAGGTTAGGTTATATTAGGTCAGGTTAGGATCATATCGATGGCGGGCGTAGATGCCATCCTCCTAAACCACGGGGATCAGCCGACGTATGTTTCTCGTGGAAGAACGTCTTTCATCGACTTGACATGGTCGATTGGACTCCCAAGGAATATAAATATAATCTGGGAGGTCACTGACAAGGAGTCCTTGAGCGATCACCGTCTTATTCTGATCAAACTGGAAGAGCAGAAGGGGGCGGACTTGCGCCCTGAGGAAGTAGTGGTGGCACGTCCTCAAGTGACATCCTCATTTTTGAGTAACTTTAGAATGGAACTACAACGTAGAGCCTGGTGCGAGAGGTAGGATGACAATTGGCATCCCCTCAAAGTTCTCCAACTAATTAGAAATGTCTTCGAAAAGTGTGCGTCCTGCGGGGGAGGGGGGTTCTGGAAAGCCTGCGAGACGCAAACGATGGTGAAATGATGACATACAGGCCCAAAGAGATATATGCACTACAATACGGAGGAAGGCGTTAAGAAGTAACCGCGTGAATAATACTATTTCCGAATCTCTGCAGGAACAGCTTAAGAGAGAGCGCTCTAAGCTGAAACGCTTAATAAGGTCGGCCAAAAGAGATCAATGGAAGAAACTGCTGGAGAAACTGAACGCGGATCCATGGGGGGATGCCTATCAGGTGGTAAGTAGGAATCTTCACCGCAGGTTGCAGGTCTCCTTGTCGGACGAAGATGGAATAGTGTACCTTTCGACGAAAGGTCGACTTTAGGTCGATCTGCCTTCTAAACACCATGGGCAAATGGTACGAGAGAGTAATCGCGAATAGACTGACGACCTTCCTGGAGGATAATCAGAAATTATCCGAGTATCAGTACAGCTTGAGGAAGGGTCGTAGCACCACTGACGCCCTGCTGAGGGTGTTAAACTGGATGGAGGAAATCAAACGTAAGTCCAATGCACACAGGAAACTGGCAGTGACTATTTCATTCGATGTGAGGAACGCCTTTAACTGTCTTGTATTATCAATTTATAATCACGAATAAATTAATGGAAGGTCGTCTCCTTGAATTCTCCTTTTTCCTTGAGGCCGTCACAATGTTCGACTCGAGGGCATAAATTAAATAGTCCATGATCTGCTCCGGTACTACTGTATAATGTTGGTTTTTTAACCTGCTTTCTTAATATCCTTCCGAAACAAAGGGCGCTTCTAATAAATTACATCGCCATCATTAGCAAAAGTTCCATTTGGATCTGCCAACTCGCGTGATAAATGACCTCTATTTAAAGTGAAACGTAGAGAAAAAGGCATTCGTTATGGCGAATTGTTTTTGGTTCGTTTGAGCTGATCTTGTTATTGAAAATGCCTGGTGGGATTTGATCACTAACTGTTATAATGTATTTTAAATTCTAAAATACCGAAACGAATATTCTAGCAATACATCTAGTATATATTTATAGATATGTATTTATAATGAAGACCCTAAATTGCTGCACTATAAATCTTAACAGGTTTTAGTGAAAAAAATTAACGGATCGTGATGGGTTTTCGTTTGCATTTCAATAAGTCGCTTGCGCAAATGATACGCGACTGTCGATTATTTAACGATCAGGCAGCAGTCCATTAAATTTGCAGAATGAATTCAAATAGTATGTACTTAAAGAAGTTTGCCTCAACTTTTGGTAAAGATTTAAAATCGACTTTAACCTAACTTTTGGTTGGTTTAACTACACGATACAGTAATTCAGGATTTGAACACTCATTTAGAGATTAAATCGAGCTGAATAAAAAGACATTACGTCCATAGAGCCGTCTACACTTATTCGATAATAACAATAACAATTCAAAATTTCATAGATGATGGACATGAATTTGACCCCATGGTCGATTTATCATTCTTAGAGCATTTCGGCCTCGACTTAGCAAGTGCTTGCTGACTTTGATCCTTCTGTGCGTGGTCGTGTGTTGTATAACTGCATCAATCATTGGCACCCTCGTATATCGAAAGGCCATTTACTCGCAAATCTCATTCGACATGGTCCTTGGGACAACAGCTTGGAAGAGCAAAAACGCCCTCACGTCCGACCATTAATGGACCACTAATGCCCGCTAATTCTTTCAATCGCATTCGAAGGCGACCAATATATTTACGCCCCACGATGGATTTACTTGTATATTTACTTTAACCACAGATTATATCCATTGTTCTCTTGCAATTTTATATATACGTTTGTATGCAACTCTTAATATAACTGTAAACTAAAATTGTTGTATTACTTTCTTCCTATGTATTCTTATAGTCTGCTATTTAGATGTCTTTTTAATTCCCGCAAAAAAAAAAATAACGAATGCATTAAATAAAACAAATCTTGCATACCGGTGTTTAGTAAGCAAAATAGGAAAGAAAATACAACATGAAAAACAAGTATTTAAGCCCCGCGCCACTTTACAATCAAATAGTTGCACAACTGGTGGGCCATTTTAATGAACTAAACAGTTGCATTGAAACTAGGCACATGCAACTGTTTAGTTGCTAGCCGTTGCATGTGGGCGCACTCTTGTAGGAATTTTTGCAACTGTGTCATAAACAGCAACTTAAAACTACAGGTAAGGTGAGGTCTAAGAGCCCTCGAACACTGCAGACTTTTAACCGACTGGTTATTAGCATTAGCGTTACAAACAAAAAAACAAAGCCCGCCATCTTTGAAGGATTGTACATGACACGTCACGATAAGAAATAGATTGTACCTAACCCTTTTAGTCTAGTAGCGAAAGGATTCATTATGAAAAAACAATTTTATGGTGGATTTTTAACATTAGGAAATAATTATAATACTATAGCGAACACGGGTATACTTTTGTCAGATCAGGTACACTTGTACGTGTTTCCGGCTAACTCAACTAGCCGTGGCCGGTTTCGGCAGTGTGCGCCGTATTTGTAAACGTGTGTCTCATAAAGCAATTAAGCGGTTCGCAGAATAGTAAACAATTTTTCAGGTTTCGAATATTCTGGATTTTTCGAGAGTTTAACGACATAGAACTATAAATTGAAGAGACGATGGCCGAAGAGTTAGTAATAAATAGACAGTGGCAGTAGTGACATTTAAAAAATAAATCGATAGTGATAGTAGTGACAGTAAAAATAAATTAAGAAGCGCACAGAAGTGAATAAAGTGTAAATAAATAGTACTCTAAGTTAGTAATAATTAAATAGTGTTTAAGTTTAATATTTAGATTAGTGTATATAAATTATCATTCCCGCACATTTAGTCTGTAATAAATTAAATAAACCCACGAACACTACAATACTTATTAAATGTTAAAGTTTTGCAAAATGCGTGTTTTCACCTTTACCTTACCTAAAAAAAGTGAAGTTTCTTTTGGTAGAAAATTTAATTTTGTTTAAAAAAGTCCAGGACAGCACCCCACTATATTTTATGAATTAAGAAGTGCAGCGCTCCAAATACGTCTCATGTGCCGTATTATTTCATTAAAAATTATGTCAAACAATAAGATCAGACTCTACGGAACCTACGCCGAGAATACTTCGGAACTACTGCAATTATCATCATTAATGTCCGGTGCAGTTTCAGACGAAACGTCTGGAAAAAGAAATTTTACTCGACCACGGCTAATCCGCCCGGAAAACTCTTACCATATAGACTCCGGCTGTGAAAGCCTCTATTGTTATATTGATACGGTGAATGGAGCTTATGAAAGTTAAAATTGATGACACGTGAAAACACATGTAGCATTTAAATAACTTTTCTGAAACGTTAAATAGGCTAATTTTTTATGCTTATGTTTATGAGAAAAAATTAGAACTAGTATTGCTATGCACAAGTGAACTATGTACAGTTATTTATCTATTTTAAAACATTTACATTAGGTACTATATCCATATTTATATTATAATGTACAATAGGTATATACGTAACACATTTATATTGCCTACTTCATATTATCACTAGACTTAACCTGCAAATTGAACGTTATAAAATTGAGCTGCAGTCAAAACCGGTTATAACGACATCGAAGCGACCACTCTTTTTTGGTTGTAAAAACCGATGGCCGTAATAAGCGGTGATGATTTAGAGGTAAAAAATATTTTTTTTAGGGTATATCAAAGGTGCGAAAATCGGCTGTCTAAAGCACAAATTCAAAATAACTGCATATTTTTTGAGTTATTAGGTCGAAATTAGCTTAACTTATTTCATAAAATACTTTTTACTTTTCTTTGGGGTATATGTTACACGGTATAGGTACATACGTATTTGGGATTTCTTCAGATGAATTTTTTCAAAATAGAAAATAGATTCTTTATAGATCGCGTCTTGAAAAAATTCTTTTAAAAGCTAAGAATTTTCAATTTATGTTAAAATTCGTTTACGTAATTTTCGATTAAGTGCTATACAGTGTCTTAATTAAATTTTCACTTAATACCACACGATTCTTCCCATAGAATAATGGAAAGGAACAAGCGCTCCAACAGATTCAATAAATAACAAAAAAACAAATCCGTCGTCGACAATATATTACGGTTTTATGTGTCTCTATGTAGTTCTCATCTCCTCCATTAAATTTTGATAACAACACAATTCAGTAAGCGTCGGAGCTCTTTGTGCTTCCCCGAGCCAATAACGCATTATCTCACTTTTGTGCGGGGATAAAAGCCGAGATTGCGGCCTCGATCCTCTCCCACTCACCCCTTCCCTTCGATCCCTCCCGATGCTTTCGTAACAATCCCACCCTTCCAGTAGTCGACAACGACAACGACGGACGGCTTCCCGACGCTTCGCGCCGCTAACGCCACTAAGAGGCTTACAGACCACAATAGCGGAAGGCTCTACCTTCATTATTTTATGTCACATTCACTTTACGAACTTGCGTACTTGTATTATTGGTTATATTAAATTGATCTCCCGAAATACAATGAAATCAGCAATTTTCAAAATGCCACAACATGCTTGCTTACTTTACTATATTGTTCATTTTTTTTACAAAGAACTTCTTTTTTGAGCTTCTTTTTTTGAGTATGTTAACTTGTAACTTCAAAAATGGCAGAATATTTTTGGAAGCATTAAAAAAAGTAAATAAACAAATAAAGCGAGTGAAGAGATATGACGGAAGGACACTTGACACATCCCAATTAAAACCCAAAAATTCTAAACCTTAGGATTGGGTCAAGAATACCCCACCAGGTTAATATAAGGTGTGTAAGTACCTTACTATTTTTTCCTGACAAGGATTTAAAGAACAAATTCATAGATGGAATATCCAAACTACAGTTGATCTCATGCAAAACCTTAAAATAAATAAGGACATGCTATCACAAGTGTATCTTAAAAGGAACAAGCAAGGGCCAGACTTTTAGAATAATTAGAAGTAGTTATATGGTAATTACCTGTGAGGTTTTTTTTACTGGGGTCCTAGTATAAACCAAAATAGGAGAGCCAGACGTTTTAGTAAAGTAAGACAGATCAGGTTTTCCCGATGAAAATTATCCTAGATCTAAAGAATTCAGACCTCATGATCCTCGCTAAGTATGTGGTGTACGTAATTTGTGAATTTGGACATTTATCTAAATTTTGCTCAGAACGCGTTGTGGTCGTTTTGATTATTTGTTTATATATTTTGTAACCTAACATTTGTACAATACAATAAAAATTAGTATTAGGTACTATTCATTAAATAGACAAAACCAAGGCAACCGTTCCCGTTTCATGTATAGTAATAATAAACCAATGATTTTCATCCATTTTGGAAGTTTGAGAGGGACAACTAGTGTTGGTATAAATTAGTATTCCACAGCAACTGTTAGTTAAGTTGCAGTTCCGTGTGAGTACCTGTTCCATTACATACTAGTTATTTTTACCTAGTATTTTATTATTACGAACAATAACAAAATGAAACATTGCCTAAATATACCAATACTGCCTGTCTATCCAAGAACGCATTAAAAATACCAAATATGAGATATTATACAATACTGCAACGAGCGTATATGTGTGCGAGATCGGCGACGAGATCCGACAGCAGATAAGCGGAGTTCAAAGAATGCTGGCGTCGGTCGGCGCTTTAATGACAATAAACAAGGCCATAAATTAAACGAACACAATAGGCACTCCAGTAAAGTCTAGTACGTCATTCTGGATTCTTCTGGAATGTTCCATATCTGTATAAATACTTATTGACGTGGTCAGTGACAGTAGTTTACAGTGAGTTTCCGAACGAGTAATATAAATACCGAACTACGATATATAGTGATATAAGTACGCATTTTCCTGGTCATATAAATAAGTTGTTGAATTTTTATTAGTGTTTAAGTATTCCATTAGTGTTTAAATATTCTATGAGTGTTTAAGTGTTAAATAAATAGTTGTAAATAAATATCCGTTAAATAAATAAGTTAAACTAGAAAAGTCGATATAATACGATATGAACCGTTATCGACATTTTAGATAACTCGTACCGGTTACGTTACGTTACAGGCTCATACCTATTACCAATTTCGCGTTTCTAGTAACTGATACTCCGATAGGAGGGATTAAAAAGAGTCATTTGAATAACTTGGTGTAAAACATATTAAAAAACAATAATCAATTTGAAGAAGTAAAGCAGAGTAGTCTCACGGTATTAAAAAAATACTGAAATCTTCCTCTGATGAGAAACGACCTTCTTTATCGTAAAACTGACAACTGAAAGATCATAGTTTTCGTTTAAAGACGTCAGTACTGAAATGTTGGAAACTGCAGCCTCTCTCCTAGAGGTTGAAGTATCAGAGTCTGCGGTCTTCGACTTAAAGACCGAATCTCCGAAACTACTACTACTCTTTCTCAGTGCCAAACGAAGATTCTTTCAGAGACTAAAAGTTAGTTTCTCATTTCGAGAGTCCCAGAAACTAATCATTTTGTCCTGGGTTGATAAAGGAAATAGGAGTATGTAACATATTCCAGATGAATCTTATTTAGATTAAAATCTTCTCGTCTTATTTTGAAACCTTGGTTTTTAATATTTGTGCACAAACTGTCGACAGTGATTTGGTAACAACAATTAAAATAATTATTGATAAATACAGCGGCTATTAAATTTTTGTGGTGAATTTCAATAACAATAGGTGTAATGTTAGAAAGTAGTCGTTTGTGGTACCCATGTCTTGCAGGCAAAGGTACAGTAGGTACCTACCACAGTTTCCGAGATTTTATCTCAACTAAGAGACAATTGAAAATGTTTAGGAATTACTGTCCCTTTAAAACATTCTCTTCTACGTCTTAATTAAAATTATAAAAAAGGGAATTTCTTTGTCTCTAACGCCATATTTGCGTCAAAAATTAAATGATAGTGTTGTTTACATTTACACTCTTATTATAACAAATTATCCTTGCTGCTTCTTTATCCTTGAGTGATTTCATCCCTTTAAGTACGTATTATACCTATACTTATAGTTTAGATTAACGGTCACAGTGCTACAATGCTCGGGACATTGATGGATAATTTATTATAGCATTCACAATTTGAACTCTTTCGCGAACAATAACAAGAATATAATCGTCTCTTGATGGTCTAATATTCCGGGCATAGACATGGAGAAAGAGGGAAAACAGTCATGCACTGACGAGCAACCCCCGTTCAAGTAGCGAAGTGAGTTTGCTTTACAAATTACGATTGTAATGCAATTGGAGACCCTAATACATCCCAGCCTGATGTATTATTCATCCATATTAAGCCATCATCTCCGTTCTTGCACGCCTAATTAACATAACAACCCCTAATACATATATAGGTTTAACTTAATACACACAGCATCCAGGCACTCCCCTCCAATAAACATATTAATCCATGCGACTTGCCACCGATCTCTTCGAACCACAAGGGACTTACTACGTATGTTATATTACGTACGATATTACATAGAGAGGGATGCCGCCGATAACTGGTTAGTTATCGAAGAGCAGATTTTTGTAAGGGTTTTTAACTGATATTTAAACAGGACACTAGAAACAATCACGGGAAGGTCACACAAAAAATATCATAATGCTCAGATGAGAAATGTTAAAAACATGATATTTTAATAAGTATTTTGGTTGTTTTAATCTATAATTACATCTGAAAGTGTATCAGATTTAATTGTGGTGGTAATAAATATATAATCAATGAAGATCGTACTAAATAGCTCAAACCACAGCGCCAAAACTTGGATCAAAAATGTCCGAAGCACTTTTTGAACTTCACTTCAGTCCCTGAACTTTGTTATCGAAAAGTGCTTCGGACATTTTTAATCCAAGTTTTGGAGTTGGGGTTTGAGCTATTTAGTACGTTCTACAACACCGCCAAAGTTTCTCCAGTTTTGCTGATTTACCATTGAAGATATTGAACACAACCTACATAACATAAATAGTTACAGAAATATTAATTTTATGAAGTTGTATGAAAGGAATTGTTGAACTTCACTAATGCTGTTCAAACAAGTAGCGGAGATGATAGAAAGAAAAGTGAATAAAAGGAAGGTTTAGTTAATAACTGTTGTGACTAATTGGTTACATTATGGTTAATAAACGGTCAAATAATGGAAAAGCGATAGAAAAATTGTAATCTTGATAATTGAGGGTGAATTAATTAATTAATGCCTTCAAAATGGTCACCTCTAGTGTTTATTATAGAGTCAGAGAGGCCATTCAGATCCATAAACATCCAGAGAACCTTAGAGCAAGGAGGAGACCCTTAGACTCAACACCAGATCTGGAATCCGATCCTCAGGAATACCCGGACGGCACCGTCCAGCATACCACGGCTAACTGGAGCACAACAAGCCCCACCGCCTATCCACCTGTATAAATACAACCTACACAGGAAATGTTGCCAGTCTACATCTAGTTTTGAAGATGGAAGTACCTCTGAAGAAACTTGTATTAACGGAACATTAGGAAACAACTTCAACCTGAATCAGAACATCACCAGTTATGTTACCTGCTTAATTCCTAACTTACTCAATTTTAATGATAATTTAAAGATATTAGGCACGCTCCTAAAATCAAATTAAATTTCTTAGAAAATGGCCAAGTCGACCTGAACAAACCACTCTTGCCTATCATACAATTTTGTCCACCTTACACTTACATTTTATCAAGTATTTAAATTAAGTACAATTGAAAGTCTAGGGGTTGATTTTCACAATTTTATTAACGCTTTTTATTAAGTAAATGTCGAATCTATCCAATTTTTGATGTATTGTAACATATCTTTAGTGGTAAATACCCTTAGTCTGATGAAGCCAATGTTTCGGCGAAACGATCGTGTCAAAAAAAATTGTGAAAATCAACCCTTAGTGTTTTATTTATGATGTTCGATTATCCTCAAGTAAAGGTCGAATCTATTCAACAATTGAAAGTATTGGTTGAACTGTAAATTACCTCTTCAACTGAAGAAGATATTCATTGAATGATTAAATCTTTTTATTGTAATGCAATAAAAAAATTGTTACTTACCCGTGTTATTTAGACACATAAATGATTTTCATTATGTATACTAATAAAGGATTCATTGATTCAGTTGAATAAACATGTTTAAATGATATAATACACATGTTGAAGTTTTGGAGTGACATCAATTGACTTGTTTTTTAATTTGCACTTAATCACATTGTCGCCTTATTACAAGTAAATACATAATACCACAGATCACATACGAACGCCATCTGCAGGGTCTAGCTACAATTCAGATTGTTTGGAAACAGTGCTGATTTTATAGTAGTCTTGTTATTAAAATGATAGATATCTTACGAAAACGGTTATTGATTAGTTTGTTGAGTAAAAATGTTTTCAACGGTTCATTGAGTCTTTTGATCAGAAAACGTAAGAAAATGGTAGCGTTGTAACGTCCTCTCACATCGCCAAAAATATGTAATAAATCATCCGCAGGAAGGACTTCCATTTTTTTGATGCAAGTAAACGATACAAAAGTTCCGTTTCAGATTTTGAAATGTATGGAAATGAAAAAGCTCTTTAAAAAAGGCTATTAATTTTACTCCATATAATCGGAATGACTTTCAAAATTATCGGAATAATCGTAAGTTACAAACGATAAGGCGCTACGATCGCCAAATAGTTTCGGTAACTATGTTCATACTTACAACAGGAAACAGGACATTTGGACGCGCGACAAAATGACGTATGCGACAAAATGATAGTTGTGACAAAAAAACGCGCGACGAAAGGACGCAGTATGGAAGGATGTACATTTACGTATCTACCTATACATGTCTTTTACAGGAGCTTAAACTTCATCAGCTTATCTTGTAATATAAATCAATTAACACTTTTAATTTACACTAAATAACTTTATTACCTCTTAACGACCGCTTCACCCTACCAGGGCATCTTCAGAAGATGTATTTGTACAAATTAATTTATGTTTATTAGTTTTTACATGATTTATGAATGATGAATTTTCATTATAATTTTTCAAATGTTCCTTGATTCATTCTTTAAACGATCTTCCAGTTTGTCCTATATATTGTTATGTTATGAGATATAGGGGCTAATTAAATATGTTATAATATTTGATTTGGATGATATACAAAACAATTTTTAAAATAAAATTTTAATTTAATTTACTGAATTCAAGAGCATGAAAATTCTTAACTCGGAGTAAGTAAGTTCCAAAATATAAAAAAAATTACAAATACCTTTAAAACTAAATTAAATTCAAAAATTCTACTATATAACTAAATCTAATTAGAACTATAAACAATTGTTTTAAAAATATGAAAATTTTAAATTAATAAAGTCAAAAGTTTTTCTATTAAATTATTTAGACATATTATTCTCACACTGTCACGATGTCAATTGAATATCAGCTTTCATCAAAACTCCAACTCCACATTAGTTTTCTATTTTTTCCTTTTGTAGTGGCTCTTCATCTTTATTTTCTTCTTGTACTTATTCTTCTTCAGGTATGGTTCTATCAATGCTGCCTTTTAAATAATCTCGAACTTACTATAAACTGTGATTCTCTTCATAATATTGTTTATAATTCTTCATCACTTTAAATATCTTCAATTGAAATTAATAATGTTGTTTTGGTTTAATTTATTTTTTTAAATTTCTAAATTTCTGTACTTAATAATTTTTAAGGTCTCAACCCCTTAGTAACAATAACAAATTCTCTAGTCTCTTGATCTTTCAAATAAAATTTAATTTTCTTTTTTAAACAATCAAGATTGATATAATAATTTGGAAATGCATCAGTCATTTCAAAACATTTTAAAATTAAATTTTCTTTGTTACAATTTTAAACTATAAATAAACAATTATAATACATAACTAATAATAATAATACATTTATTTTTTAAAATATTTTTTTTTAATATTTTGGAACTTTGTTTCAATTTCTAAATTTGTTAATATTTTTAAAATTGTATTGTGACCATCCCCACATCACGACAATATATTGCACTGCAATTATTGCAATTTAGTTTACACACTCCATTAGAATTTAGTTTTTCTTTTTTCTGTTCAAGTATACAGCAGTTAGGTTTCGAATGAGCTTTTAAAACACTTTTTATTTTTTGAGATTTCTTCTGAAGAATGTAACTACGTACTAATTTTTAACAACGAAATATTAGGAAATATTTGATAGTGGTGATTTTTAATACATTAATGCCAATTAATTAAGATATTCATTCAACCAACTACAAATTTCCTCAAATTAATGAGGAAAAGTCTGTTGCTGTCGTCATGCCTTCGCCGAGATTCGGACTCCAGTGTCTGGCTTTGGCCATTAGGCTGCAGATTTTTCCTCATTTAATTGAGATATTTGTAGTTAGTTGAATATCTTAATTCGTCACAGTAAAAACATAAGCTCTCACAGCTAGAATCTATAGTAAGACTAAGTGGATCTGTGTTGACGAGAGCGAAGAGTACGTATACCTCGACAGCGACTTAGACAAAATAGTTCCTATGGACCACAGTCTATAAGCCTAAACCTTAGTTTTACTCTTAATTCGTATCATAATGATACCAAGGACGATGGACGGAGTATACCTCTAGCCTGGAAAACATATTAAGCACAAAACAAATAATCAGGAAAACTCCAGAAAACAAAGGAACAGCTACAACAGATCAGAACGCTAATAACACCAATTGGAATCAGACAGTTAAAATCCTATCCCTAACTCTCGAACTCCTAGAGGAATTCAAGAGTTACCTTGAAGACCTTCCCATTTCCCTAAAATAATAAAAATAAAAAAAAAATAACCAAAGCTTAATACACACACACACTCATCAAAATTTCACACACAAATTTACACCAATAACGGCTGAAGGGGAACATTAGCCTGAGGAGGAGAGGTTTTAGTTGGTAGGTTCGAGGACAACCGAGCAAAAAAAAACTAGACAGCGTACGAGTAATAAGAAGCAGAGGCAGACAATTACCACAGACCTGGAGATAGAAAGTGGTACTTTACCGAAAAGGTGTAATCTTTCTCAAGACTTAACAGTGATCCGGAATCCAAGTACAACATATAAAAGCTACTGAAACCTCCAGCAAAACTTATTATTAATAATATACATTAATTCTACGATTCTGAGACTTAGTAAGTACGTCTCGTGGTGCTGATGTTGTCATATTTTCCTAGGTGTAAATTCAGAGACCCGGTTTAATAATACCGGCGAGGGTTGACGACAGGGGGGAGTTCGACCGTTACCATTGTTAATGAAAGCCGAAGCGCTGATTTGTAGCGTAATATATGGGAGTCCTCGTAGGGAATTATTTTAAACTAATAGCCAAGAGATTTTATCTTTTAAAAATTTTTGTGATCGCAGATTCTAATAGAGGAAAGTCAGAGGAACATTTGTTGAAATTTTTAAGCTGGAAAATAATTGTTGCTACTTTTTATTTAGCGATCAGTTTTGCAAAATGTGTATTTCGATTTTTCAACGGGTACGTTGCCCAAACCGTGATAGATACGAAAAATGTGTAAATATCTTTTTGATGACTGAAGTTTATACATATAAATAAAAGGGCGGGAATGCACACATCTATCTTTTAGAGGTAAAAAAAACAGCACTACAAGGCGGTACATTATACGCTGAAGCGCGTCTTTGAAACGCTGCATTCTTTTACCTGTAAAAGGTAGATAGGTGCTGTCTTGGACTTTCTTGTAGAAAATGTGATTATCTACGAAAAGCTCCATATACGGTTTTGATATCTATCACGGTTTTGGCTACGTAAACGTTGAAAGGACACTCAATACGTTCTGCAAAACTTAACCTTAAATGAAAAACAGTAACAACTATTTGCCAATACTAAAAATTTGCACAAATTCTCTTCTGATTATTCACTACAAAAATCCGCGATCGAAAATTTTTTTCCACGATAAAGCTATAAGATTATACAGTTCTCTACGAAAGAGGACGCTCTTATATGACTCTAACCTCAAATTCCTTAAAATCAAACCCTAATCTTTAAACTAGGTTTCCCTCTGCCTATTTGTTCTCCAATTTTTGTCAGTAATGTGTCTCTAACTATTAGCCCTTCATATCTATCTTTCGGAAGAAGTCCTATAATCTAAATCCCCTTGCCTTTCTACAGTTTCTTACTTTTTTCTAGCTGTGAGTACCTTTATTATAGTAACTCAATGTGCTGCTTTCAAATTAATGTAATTTGATTAACAGTGGTAAATTTTAATTGAAATTTTGTAATAATGTCATGGTCATATTGTCAAGTCGCAGGGTTAAAATACTGGCAATCTCATAACAATACTGTTACTTAATATGCAGCAAAAACAACTGTTGTATTTATAAATATTCACTTATTCTTGATTAAATTTTTATACCAACCCCTGAGCATTAGTTCGTGTAGTCAGTTAAAGCGGATTACCAGCTATGACATCAATCCAAAGTTATCAACAGTGTGCTGTACATCGAAACACGAGGCTCTTGTCTCTATAGAAGTTGCTCCAAAAATGTCAACTTCTTCACTAGATTGGCATGCGGTTTTGCATTATACAGCTCACCCTCATCATCGGTTTAGGTGTCGTATTATTTTGGTCATCGTTATAATTCGCAAGTTTCAGTACATGATCCTCGGACCTCCCAGTAATTCGTGCGACAATTTGGTCAGGTCGGGTGTCACTTTCGGTCGACTTAATGAAATCACCTTTTAGCATACGCTGTCACTTCGAATATTTACACCCGGGTTGATAGTATCAGATTTAATTAAAGTCATCTCGAAAATAACCCCTGCCGATTACTACCGATTTGGAGAACCATTTGCTTAATTTTTTAAGTTACCTATCTGGGAGTTAGCGGACATTGTAAAGGTAATGTCTGTATGTACCTATAAAAACATTTATTGATGTTTGACTGGGAAAGGATCGAGCACGGCTCTGTAGAGTGTCGAAAACCTTTGATCTTGTAGGGTGAACGTTATGTGAATGTTTTTTTTTCTTATTAGGATATTTCAGAAAATATTTGGAAATCCAAAAGTGTCCTTCTCAGTTAGGGACTTGTCTTAGATTTTAAACAGTTTGGGAATTTTGGATTTTCATTTAGCTTACATTAATGGTAATAGGTTGCTCTAATACACCATAGTAAATGAATTTTGAGGTGGATTTCCGCTCCTTGAACCACTACGCAATCATGGAACGAAACAACTCTGACCTACTCTTGACTTTTTCGGCTAAATTGTTGAGCTGAGGAATTATGGTATTAAATTTTTCGTGCTGCTAAATTACTTAAATTACATAAAATTTAAATTAAATTACTTAATTTTTTTTGTCTCTTCTTAAAGAAATTGTTTCAAATTATTTAGTGTCAATGCATAGATTGTAAATTTGATTCCAGTTTTATGTATTCGGTATTAGGTATTTAAAACATAATACAATTTGGCAATCATTATTTTACAACTAAACCTGCCTATTTCTGATTCCGTTCCATGACTCGAATGACGATTGAACGAATGATGTTCCATGGTGAATATGCATTTTTCAGAGAATTTAAAAAAATTATAATTCATATTTCACCCATGATTTTAAAGCTCCCTGCTGATCGAAAGATGCATCTGTGGCTTAAAACATGTTCAGGCTTTTTGCAGTTCTTTGATATGAATGAATTTTAGTTGTTTCCTTATTATCATTATATCAATGCAGTATGCAGGGGGGCAGAAAAGTACGCGAACAACAGAAGTGGGTTTATTGGAAAAATAGTAAATATAAAAGTTGTAGGATTTTTCTGTGGCTAATTAATGGGAACATTAACTTTGACTTTGCCCATGATCTTGAAGGTGAACTAGAAAATTTAAAATAGAAATGAAGTTGTGCCACTAGAAATGGAAAGAGAGAAAAAAAACCTGAGACTAGCAGCACTAGGACCCCTAAGGTCAAGTGCAGATCAAAGTTGGAGAAAGCTCAGAAACGCGCTAAAAGTGAGTTTTTTAAAAAAAGGATTTTTCTTTGCATATTTAATGGTGGTATTGCTTCCATCTTGATCATGACCCTGAAGGTCATATTGAAAATCCTAAATAGAAGTGCGGTTTCGACATTAGAAATTGAATCAGAGAATGAACTATTTATGGAGGGTTTTTGTGTTTGTCGTAAATTGATCATGCTAACCTCAGGGGTCTCTAGTTCATATTTGAATATAAAATTTTGCACTCATTTCCTAATTAAAGTTATTCTCATCAACAGTTTCTAGTTATTTGCTGGATTTGCTTTTATTGATTTTCTTTAATTGGATTTTTAACCTACATAATATAACAATAGCAGATTCTAGATTCCTTTTCCACGTTATTAATTATTTTTCGCTTTAGTAAAATAAGAACTTTATAATAATGTTGTCAGTTTATTCTGTCTTGCAGCTTTTTGAGTAGTGTTGAAATATTGATCAAACATTTCCTAAAACTGTTTCCTACAATTTTCTTTACTGCACAAATGGTTCAAGTAAATCAGATTCCTTTTATTAAAATTAATGCGCAAGTTCAAGACAATTTGTTGAAAAGATAATCTTGCTATATCACCACGAGCGCGCCACCGATATATATTTTACCATACAAACAACATTACCAAAGTTGGATAGCGATTTCGAACTTCTTAGTTCTTATCAGCGCGCTATAGGTAGTTCCAACAGAACACCTATCACTCAAGGCCCCTTGCATTCACAGGTACACTTTATTCGTTTTCTATAGGCGGGTGACGTTTTCTATGACCTGCGTGTAAAGAGAGAGCGCGCATTCAGCCAGAGAAAGAGGGCAAGTGTATACATACGTACCGTACTTAAGAATATGTCACTGCGCATCTAGCGCAAAAGATGGGGTAGCCGCCTACAGAATCCAAACGATGTGTAGATAAATATACCACCGCCAGACGGGAGGCTTAGAACGGTGAGTATTCTGTTGGAACTGCTTATGGCGAGCTGATAAGAACTAACAAGTTCGAAATAGAAATATTGACCGAGAATATATTTCATTCTGTTAATACTTACAGGTTCATGGTTCATGCATTTAAACACAGACAATTGCGAGTAATTTATTTTCAAGTTTTGAATGCTCCTCTCTCCATATTTACCACTAATTGTGTTTTACCAATCTTACGCTCCACAAACTGTTAGTTTAATGTGCATAAATCTACAATAATTATAATGCGCAAGCGAGTTGAGCAGTTTTTTTCCTAATGGCGATAGATAGCAATAATAATTACGGTACAGCGTTCATCGGTTGGTAGTTAAACTGAAAGAGCACTAAAAGGTTAGTTAGGTACACACCAGATATACCTTTCGTACATTAACAGTGTCCGCATAGCATTGTACAAAACAGAAAGCAATTAAGTGGATTATTGACATGAGTTATTGGTGCACGTACGGATATCCAGTTAGTTAAGCAGATGTGGTTTTTTGCCCGACCGATAATGGAATCTATAAGCAGGATATTTGTTGCTAATCAAAGTCATTTTTGTCTTTCAAGCCGTGCGCGCGAAAATAAATACAAAGAAACGTACGAGTACATACATACGTCGTCACAGGATCGAGTTTAATTGCCGTTTTCCAGATTTAGAAGCAAGTAAAGCTGATGTACTTATGTCCAGTCGTCACTCTCTCCGCCACGCAGCAGCGGTCAGCGATAATGAGCTCTTTCGATACAAACTTAACATGCGAAACTCAATCAAGGACGATACTTTTTTATAAAACGAAAAATAGAAATCAAATAAAATAATACGGCGCTATATTGATTGGAATCTTTAACGTAATTAAATGTCTGGTGGTTTCAACGCTATGTCTAAATACCTGGCATTTTACACGGGGTTAGCACCTAATTAAAATCTCAAAAAAAAAACAACACATGTTTAAGTTATACTTAAGTAATAGCTCCAATATCCGGAATTGTCCGGGGAAAAATAAGTTACACACTTATTGCATTAAACATTACCATTACTAATTAAAACGTTGTTTTTAGGTTCCTAAAACTTTCTACAGTGTTCCGAGAATATCTATCGCAAGTTTTATGCGATATTCAAAGTAATCTAGAATTTTCAAAAAAATATTAGTAAATCTATTTAAAGTTCTTCATAAGACTTTTAAGAATCCTACAATATTAATGAAGTTTATTTATAGTTCCAAAACACTCCGCTTCTCGGTTTATGAGTTTATTTGGAAACATTCTGACCATCTTCAAGTCCTCTTAAACATGTGTTTAGAAATTTTTTTTCACCATCTCCAGATAATGTTGTGGAAGATTAAGAGCCATATATCTCCACAACTGCGAGTAGTGGATAGTTGTGGAGAAAAATTAGTTTTCATTGAAATACTTCTGATATGTACACAGGGAAGACAGGAATGAATTAAATAAGCGGGTACTAAAGAAAAAACGCACTTTTTGTTTTAAGTTTATCATGCTTTTTTCGTTTATGCAAGAAATTTACCGCCCCCAACTTTTTTTCTTTCAAATGTAAAGGTACATATTTATTGTGATAGTTCGTTGCAAAAGGCATCGAAAAAGGAACATGACGCCCTAGTTACTTTGGCATTTCGATATTCCAGAAAGCCAGAAGAAAAAATATATTTGCCAATTATTGTCACCAATAACCTATTGGCCGACTCCTTGGTTAAATGCTGTTTGCTATTATTTTGTATTTATCGGTGCTGACAATTAAAAACTTAAACTGTGCCAAAGAATAGATTTATTTTATTTGCCGTTGGTTATTACCAAATATCGGCCCGATCCTTGGCCCTGTTGTAAGTAATGGCAAACCCTGTATGGGTAGTGTATTTTTTTTTTGTTTTTCTGGAGTAACGAAATAAATTAGTAACCACTGGATAGTATTCCATTTTTTATGCCTTTGACAACGAATTATCACAAAACATACCTTCACATTTGAAAAAAAAATCTTTAAATCAGTTTTTACTTCCAAACAAAGAAGTTAGAGAAACTAAAAAGAAAGGGAGCCGTATTTCTTTATTTTTAAGCAAATAAAAGGGCTTTGTAGTACTGAATTTTTTCCAGCTCCAAATTTAACAATAAATGTTTGTATATTTTATAATTTTGAAAAAATAATTCTTTAATTAAACTCATAACGAAAGTGTGGTGTGAATTGACCGGAGGTAGATCGACATCAAAGGACAGACATACGCTGTTTTTTTTTTCAAAATATACCCCTAAAGGGGTGCAAAGGGGGATGAAACTTTATAGGAGAAATGTTAAATCGCTGAGCCTATTATGCTGAAATTTGGTCCAGAGATATAAACGACTTTCTTGAAAATTGGGTTTTGAGGTGACACCTAGGGTTCAATGAGGTGACATTGGAGGTTGATATGGTGTTAAGGGTGGAACAGATATTGATAACGGGACAGATGTTGGGGGCTGTTCTGAGGGTGGGTACTTCAGGGGTGGGATTGATGTACAAGATTTCTCCGTGAATGAGGATGGTAATAGGATGGGGGAACGAGGGACGGATGGTGTAGAGGAAGAAGGTGGAGGTGTTGTTGGAGGAAAGGGTGTATCCAGGGATAGTGCTGGAGGTGGTGAAGGTTCTAAAGTGAGGTGGTATTAGAAGTGGCACCAAGTTTATTGGTTGGAGTAGGGGTGGCACTGTCGTCTACTCGCAATCATTAAGTTAGGTTAGGGTACTTTAAATTGAGGTAGTTTAAGTTTCGTTATAAATAATGTCAAAAATAACTCGTCAAGAATATTTTACTCTTGAATCAATAATATTTAATGCTTGATTCTAATAGTATTTTATAAATAAGAACAATCAAATCCTTTAATCGGTCATAAAATATTTTTGATTCAAGAAAACAATTTTTTTCGTGTTAAAATTAGAAATAGTATTTATTTTCTGACGATTAAAAGATGTAACAAACGCAAAAATCAACCGTTGAATTTGTACGAATATCTGAATTTGAAGTCCACCTTTTCTCCAGAGACTAATTTAATTTCTAACCACAGTAAAAGAAATAACTTCATATTTACATTGTGTCTTATAAAATAGCAATTAAAATCGAATTCGGTTATCTTTCTGTTGATGAACAAAGAACGAAAAAAACTTGCATCTGCTTAAAAGGAATACACGTTTCTTCGATGTGTATGTGCAACCATATTTATGGAGTGGCTTATAAGTATAGATAAAGACAGGTTTTAAAGAACATAATTTTCTAAGATGAATTTGTTTTTGTATGCTAGAATACCATATTACTCAAAAGCATCCTGTGGAAATGCATTGCATCAGTAGATACTCAAACTGGATAGAGCTTTAGATCTTTAGGATTTCCAAACGAAAGATATGTTCAATGGAACCGATCCGAAGGTAAAGATGCGGGTACATTCTTAATTAGTTTTGGAAATGAAGCTAAAGGCACATGTTTATGCGATCCATTTATAAAATACTAATGCATAAAATTCTACGAACTGATAACTAAGGAAGGACAAACAAACCACAGGATGATCAGGCTGTGGATTTTCGGATTAATTTCATTTCTTTAATAAACTGTAGCTTATAATGAATTTGTAGTATCAAATGTGAATTGCAGTTGTAGTTACATATTCGTTTTGTATTCACGTTAAAGTCAAAAGCGATACCAGATGAAGAAATTCAATAGTTGTTCGCTAATAAGTACTTATTTACTTCTAACCGCTGCTGCAACCGAAGCATGAGAAATAAGTTACCTACCTACCGAGGTGTAATTTTTAAAAAGTAAACGTAGGTAATTGGAATATTGCCGTAATTTGAGGATCGTACGTTAGCTGCCAATACACTTCCACTGCATGCTTAATAACTCGCGTTCGTTTATCAACTGCTCCGTGTGTAACCAAGTGCAAAAAAAAAAAACGATGGAACCGCAAGGCCAATTGTGAAAATGACCGGCGTATTGTCACATAATATCGTACTAATGCGCAATTAAAATGGAATAAAGGCTGATCTCGGGTGAAACAGGAGTACAGTGGGAACTCGAGATCTCGTGGTTTCCTACGTCACGGTCGTTCTACCAACGAAGCCCCGCACTACCACCATGGACGCCGGGGAACGGTGTCAATTCGATTTGTAATATTCAAATGCGTTTTGATCTTGTTCTTAAATACAAATGTATCGATAACACTTTCAGCTACTGTTATTAATTGTTGGATATAAAGAACTCACTCCCTCCTGAGAAGGATAAATACAACATATCTCATGGTGAAACATTTTGAAAATAATAACTCGAATAAAACAATAAAACAATTTACCAAGTGTGTTTTATTCGAGTTATTATTTTGAAAATATATTATACGTTAAATAAGATCACAAAAAGAAAAATAAAGTAACTCCAATTTTTATTTTAATGTTGCACTTTTTTAATTTTATAAACGAAAACGCAAAGAATCAAGGCAAAAATTAAATCAATGATTTAAATTGTATTTTTTAATGTTTTCGTTAACATATCTTTAACGATAAGGAGTTATGTTGACATTTTGATTAATCAAAGAAATTTTGATATTTTTCAATAATTTACTCCTTTATATGTGGAGCTGCTAGAATACTCCAAGGAAGCAAAAATAGTGTCATAAACGCAGATAAGATAAGTAAAAATAATGAGACGTGGTATCTTTAGTGCGCTGGAGAAGTGGTTCCCCATGGTCGATTCCGGCAAATTTTACGGGTTGTGCGAGATTTCATTTGTGACGCTCCAAAATGTGTAATTAGCATTTTTGTTTTATTTATTTTTGTAAGTATGATCAGGCATAACTCTTTATACTTCGATAGTTATTTTAAATTTAAATTTGACAAATGTTCACCTCTAAGGATAGTAAAATGGAAGGTTATTCATCTACTGAATTTGCATCTGCTAACCAATTCTACCACTCATCATACTACTGTTATCGAATTTCGATTAATCGTTTTTTATTAGATAAAGTAGATGTAGGTACTTGGGAGTTTGTCCCATTCGAATAAAAAAAGATATCTATCCTTACGGGTAGCAAAATAGGGATCCATTAACAGTTTCGCCTACTTACCGACAAATAATGCCTCAGTCCAATTTAAATTTGAGATAAATATCCACTCTAAATAGTAAAAGAAATGAAGAATGGTTGAAATCGAAACAGTGACTCCCACCTGCGAGACGATTGTTGGCTGGAGTTGTTGTGAGTATTAAAAACACTAGCCAGCTAACCTTACCTAGCCTAACCTAACCAAATCTGACCTTTTATTGAAATTGATAGGATAATCTGTATTTTACTAACATACGTATGTATAGGGGTAACCCGGGGGAGGGCAGTCGCTTGAGGTGCTGTGGATGTATGCATGCGTGGCCGGAAGTAGGATTGGAGGCGAGTCCAACGAGTACAGAGGCTCTGGACCGAGTTACTAGTAACCTTGGGTCCTATTTCCTGTAGTCACACTGCTGGCATACGTTGGAGGCGTCGGACCGGGCGGATTTATGATAGTGGCCTCAACCGTCACTCCTCAAAGAAGGCTGGGGTAGCCTGGCCGACATAAGTGCTAAAGGAGGGAGTCCCTTCCGCGGATAAACAGGCGGGTAGCCGTTTATAGTGTCGTAGAGGTTTGTGCGGATGGCAGTTGTATCTTAGGCGAACCCGAGGGACTGAGGCCCTGGCATTGAGGTACTAGTTACCTCGGATCCTATTGGTAGAGCCGTTTGACGTATCGGATCGAGCGAGTACTTCCTTTTATAACATCCGAGGCTAGTTCTCAGTGCAGATATTAATAAAATTGAGATATCCCGCAACCGATCCCAGTATAAGTGAATAAAGGCTGGAACCTCAATAGAGAGGTGTGGTAGAAGATCCACGAAAGTGGCCTGGACCGTTACTCATTACAGCTCAGCTGAGATGGGTACCAGGAGCTTACCACTTCCTAAGGGTTGCAAATAACCTCAACTGGGGGAAGCTGCAGTGACTTCGAAAATCCTACCCATGATATAAATTGGTATTACGGGAGGTTGGGCAGCCCAAGACAGGGACACTTACCCTGTGTAACCGGCTTTTTTGAGGTTGGACTCGTAGTGGCAGAGGTTGACCCTGTATGCTAGGAGAGAGACAAGGTTGCTTCGAGGTAATAGGCGTAGGCCTGGTAGGTTTAGGTAGGTCCTGCCCGCACCCGAGGCGGGTTCGGCTAATCTTGCAACATAGGAGGAAATTGATAGTTGTTGATTTACGTAGGTCTTCCATGCAATGATTTCAATTCCGACGGTGGTGAGTAAGCCGAAAAGGATCACCACGTTGTGCGCTCTTTACTTTTATATCTACATAAAATTAAAACACCAGTGCGTTTGACTGTTAAGGGAGCGTTTGGTGCGCTGCATCTTTTTATTTGCAGGTTCTCGGTCTGATTTATGAAAAATACAATTTTCTATAAAAGACGTATCCACACTTTTTTTGCAATTATCACCATTTGCGTTAGGTATGCGCCGAAAGGTCAAAATATAATTACATTAAATAAATAATAGTAAAAATTATTTGTATATATTAAAAACTTGCAAATATAGTTTTAGCATTAACTTCAACAATGTTTCAGCATCGAAAATTTTTATTTTAGATGTAAAATTAATGCACAATAAAATCTTCGAGCTGTAGGGTCCTAGCGGTGGATTTTAGCTTGCCTGATGATTTTGGCGAGAAAATTTCTGGAATTGGCCTGTGCTTCGCTTCAAAAAGGGACAGGGGAAGTAATAGATTAAATTATCCTTTGGATGAAGGACGCTGGATATTTGAGATTTTGGGGAATGCTGAGTTTTGTCCAGAATAAAACGAAATGATTGAGCGTATCCAATCAGCCTTTAGATTGAACGTTATAATAATGACTGATTTTCTTTAGTAATTTTGTCTCTAAAATTTTACACTTTAAAGAGAGATATCTTCAATTGTTACATACCTTGTAATTTTTTTATATTTAAGCCTATATTTGCAAACTGAATTATTATCGAAATAAGTGATTGTCGCTTTCCTACTTTGTATGACTTTCTAATTAATATTTTGCCACTTCAACCTTTGTTCACCGTTATATTATTTAAAACAACCAAGATACTTCCGATTACACGTACACTTGTTTCTTAAAGTGGAAAAATCGGTTATTTTCTAATAGATTAAGCAACAAATATTTGACTAAATGGAAGCTGAAAGTATTTTCATCTGCTTAAGAACACTTCGGTACCGGTGCAGTGGCACCGGTTACAATTTCGATATTAGTTGATAAGACGTTCAGCTCAATGAAATTGGAGTCCTTCAAACAGTAGACGAATTCTTCGTAGTAAACTATTTAAATATCGCTTATAATATTTCGTTGACGATTAAAACAGGCAATGTAAGATCTAACAAGAAAGCCAGCGACGGGATAGGAATCAGTGAGTGTGAGAACTTTGTCGCATAACTGCTAGTTAAACACCACACACATATATGTATGGTATATACCTACATGTAAGGTATTAAGTAGCCGGTCGGTCACTTATAATCCGGCCGGTTGATCGGTCGACCAAATGGTTCTTTTGCATCTTTAACAATTACGCGTTCCGAGGCTGAATGTGAACGGCTCGACTGTTATCAAAGACTAATGACCACGTGGGAGGTCTCGCCGATCAGAAACTCAATATGTGTATAATATTAAATCGGAGTTTAAGGCTTTAGCTACGATCCAGGTCGATGAAGGTTTGTTTTTTGCAGCTGGAGAAAGGTGACGAAGCCTTTAAGTGTCTTTTACTCTTTGATCTTGACTACGAACCGATAAAAAAAACCATAATAATTTCAATATGTCAAAAATTTAATACGGGAAGAAAACGACAAAGTTGCTTATTATCAGACGAATATGATTGAAAAATTGTTTAATTACTACAATATTCTTACGGAAAACCAGTTAAAATATATTTTACTAGAGGTAAATTAATTGTAAGTGTTCCGTAAGTATCCATACAGCAACCGCACCCAGGACAAAATCATCTCTCTGGGAGTCTCGTAATCAGAGACTAACTTCGAGTTGAGAGAGAGACTACAGCCTTCGAAATTTCAGTGTCCAAGAGCAAAACTGCAGTCTCCGAGATTCCAATCTGTAGAAGAAAGACTGCGGTCTTAATATTAAAGACGTATGTGTTAGCGAAGTTTGCGAAAGAAGCCTCTAGATTTCAATTATCTGGCGTTCTGGAGGTCTCATTATCGCTGCAAAATCAGTGTTGTAATTTAAATAATTGATATAAGTTTAGGACATTCATGCATACAGGATTTTTATTGTAGTATCTGGATTACCCAAGATCCACAAAGCTAATGTTCCTCTGAGACCAATAGTAAGCGCTTCAGAATCACCAACGTACTGCTTGGCGAAACACTTGGCATCGCTACTCCAACCACATGTGAGAAAGAATAGCAGCTACACCAGGACTTAGCCGACTTCACGCGCAAGATCCGAGATAGCAACATTAATCCAGAGGACATCGTCGCAAGCGTCGACATCGTCTCGCTGTTCACTAAAATGTCTGACAAGTTGCGCTGACCTGATGACCAGGATCTTCTTTGCCGATATCTGCAAGCTCTTTGAAATTTGCCTCACCGGAAGCTATTTCGTGTGGAGAGGGAATTTCTACGAGCAAGTAGATGGTGTAGAAATAGGAAGCTCAATAAATCCGGTAATAGACAACCTCTTCATGGAACACTTTAAAAATGTTATCGAAACCTCGGAGTACAGACCAGCTGGTGGTTCCAATACGTGTATGAACACATTCGTGATTTGGGAACACGGAATGTAATAGCTGAACCACTTCCTTCAACACCTGAATAGTTCACCATGGAGACCAAGAATGACCAACAGCTAGCATTCTTTTTAAGTGTTAGTGAGGAAACAAGGCAATAAATTGGGCCACACGATATACAGGACACAAACGGACAGATCCCTGCACGCCTTATCCAACCACACCCGAGTCAAAAGCATGGCATCATTGGGACCCTGAGTGAACGAGCTAGAAGGATCTGCGAATCGGAGAATATTCAAGCTGAACTCGAACATTTGAAAACCACCATCGAGGCAAGTGACTACAAAAATAGGCAGATGGAACGGATTAAGGGCATCGGAGAACGGCGCACTCAAATCAACGAGGATGATCTAGCAGACCATCAGACCAGCAAAGGACAAAAGAGACCCAGAGGCTATCGCATACCCTGTCCTTGTCTACATGGGAACCACAAAAAGATTGATAGGACCGAGACTCGAGGAACACAATGCAAGCTATCGGCTAGGTCACTCTGAAAAGTCTACTGTGGCCGACCACAAAATACTCATTGAAAACTGCAGGCTGGTAGCAATCAGTCGACGTTTATTACAGAAGGATAGTCAACGAGGCCATTAAGATCCAAAAACATACGGAGAAATTCAACAGAAAGGAGGCACCCAGATCTGGAACCCGAATCTCAGAAACGCCCGAGCAATACCCACTAGCATAGTACAGCTGACTGAAACGGAACAAATCCCGCTACCTACCCACAGTATAAATATAACTTGCGCAGGAAAAGTCGCCAGTCTACATCGAGCATCGAATATGGAAGGACATCTGAAGAAGCTCGCCACTCGTGCTAGTGAAACGTTGGGATGTTAGAGAGAAACCCCAACCGACGATGGCCTTTTTTATGTAAACCTCTAGATGTACAAATAACTATTGATTTCTTTTAAGCAGATTATCTATCTAACCCCAGCAGTAGGCTAGCGGTATTTCATGCTTTTCAGATGGGACAGTAAATAACGGCTGCCAGTGGAGTTGTATGCAACTGGCACATATTTGTAAAATCTTGGTAAATTGTGGCAATATTTTTGTTTTCATTTGATTCAACTTGTTTTAATAAAAATTAAGTATGTACATAATCTTCACCACATTTACTCGGAAGACATTAAGCACCTCCACATTTTTCTTTCTTCATGTCTCAAAAGATGGCCTACATCTCTTCTTTTCCTTACTCACTCTTATAGCGCTTTAGTTTCTTTCCTTTTTTGATAGGTACCTCCTCCATTTATAACTTTTTCTGTCCACGGTATTTCCATTATTCGCCTCTAGCAGTACAATCACTTAATTTTTCCCAAACAACCCTTTTACTAACGTTTCTGACTTCCTGAATAAAGAAAACCTGTGGCTTTCCCTGAAGTTTTACGTCTCCAATCTTCTGTTCTAACCCTTCTTTTATCTCCTAAAAAACACAAAGTTGCATTGAATGATATTCAGCTTTCTCTTTTCGTCAAAAGTGCGTCGAACCTGTTCGTTCTTGTAATGAAAATAAAGCGTGGTGGTAACGAGATCCAAAATAACCGTAAGTTGATCGAGACCGTATCAGTAATTGATACGTTTAATTTTGCTTAAATGATCACTAAACAGGACACAGTCTTTTATTTTGAAAACCCGCAACGACATGTCCACGTCGCCTTTTTCTTTACGACATTCGTGTTCGGATATTGTTGACGGACGGACGAACGCATCGATGGGAAGACTTACATACAATGCGGTCAGGCCGCAATGTATCCGATGTCCACCCAACAAAGCCAAGTGTTCCAATGACTTCGAGACAACTGAAGATACGTGGGCATGTTCATATTGAAGAAATCGACCGGTTTAAATCGATTTCTTTTTGGAATTTTAGTATAAATGAAAAAGATTACCTACGTTAGACTGGAAAGGAGTTTGGGTGATGGTTAAGGGGAAATATAGGTAGAACTTATGAAAAAGTACATTTAATTAAGAGGTGATTCTGTATCTGTCAATGAGAATATATGGTATTTGTAAGATGGTATAATGGAACTTAGACTATTCATACCCAAGGAACCAATCGCAAGTGATGAATCACGAAAAGGAAGTTCTTATTGTTTATTAGGTGAGGAAACACGAAATGACGAAACAAGAACACACCTACCAGTGATACCGGTAGAAATAAAAGGAACACTAGCAGCATTCGCCATCACTGAGTTGAGATGAGAAAAGCCTTGAGTCGTAACCTGGAGATGATAGTAAAAAGACGGATATAATATGGATGAGGGGTCGTAAGTGTTCAGTGAGACGCTTTCTCGATATTGGTATGGAATCTACTTCTGTTATAGAATCTCCTGTGACCTGAAACTTCGAGGTACCTCCAACAGTCCAATAGTCGTTTGTGGGATGTTCATGTACTAAAAAATCTTTTTCCAATCTTGAGATTCACCGTTCGCGAAAAACAGGTGACTTGACTTTACCCTTCTTCGTTTAATGTCTTACCAACGTGGATTACATGATTTGGTAAATTTCGCTTAAATGAATATAGAAAGATGTGGGTTGTATTTATAATTCAAAAAGCAAAGGTGCTCAAACAGCAAGCAAATGTCACGTGATTGTTATTATTGAATTATACATAACAAATATGAACGATCAAGGAATACTCATTGCAGATTCGTACGTTTGCCAAAGTCGCACGTAAGAATGATATAACTAGTTCGTATATGTTTTCAATCAAAAGTTTGATCTCTAGATTACAATTTACAATCGATTCGGTTAAATGTTCCTTAGAGACAAAACTCAAGGATTTGCATTTACGAAGGAATCGCTGAGAAGTAAATAGCTGTTTAAGTTTCTCTAATTACATTTTATATCCACGACGGTCATTGTAACTTATTACTGTACAGTAGTAATATTTAACTTTGGCCTCACAATCGATATTTGTTTCGTTGACCACCTCCTCATTCGCGCCAAATCTGTTTCCGGCGAGCATTCTTTTTAGGTCTACGAACAGGAAAAAGTCTCTTGGAGCCAAATCTATAGAGTAGGGTTGTTTTGGAAGCAATTCGATGTGTAAATCGTGCAATTTTTCCTTCATTGCCAGACTCGTGACATGATGCATTGTCCTGTTGAAACATTATTTTCTTTTTTTGCATATGGGGTCGTTTCTTCAAAATTGCCTTCTTCAAACGACCACGTTGGGCTATGTAGTGGAGTGGTTCTATTTGTATTTTATTTTGTGAACAACCATCGAAAAGGTGGTGGGGTTATTCTCCACGAGAGTATTCCGCGAGTGCAAAGTGAGGGGATAAGACAGTGGGGTTGTTACCGTCTTCGCAATCGGTTCTTGTCGTTCCATAAGATTAAAAATAAATTTTCTTCTATATTTTTATTTTCTATGAATCATCATTATTTATGATATCCACTGGGTTATCTGTTATACGTATGAAAATATTTTTAAACAACGGGAAAGGACTACCAGAGAATAAGAGTCCTGAACCTCTTCAGTGGCGATCGCTATTGACTGCCTTGCCTTTTTCAGTGTAACCGATAAAGAGAAAGTCATACGCATTCCAAAATACGGACACCATAACCTTGCTAGGACTTTGTTGTTGACATTTTGGCCGCTTTGGCTGCTATCCACTTTGCTGAAAATCTAAGCCGAAATATCTCAAAACAACGTTCGGAATCACCCACTCATTTTGGTCAACAAATAGCACACGGAACACCTATTTCGAAAACAGCTTTCTCGTAGACAAATGTTCATGAAAAATAAAGTCTAACACTGTCCTTAGAGTGTCAGCTATCTTGTGCAACTTGTGGACTTCATTGATGTTTTCCGGTATAACCACCTCTTTTGGTCGACTAGAGCGTGGTTGCTCCAGGGTGCTAGCACCCCATCCAACGAACAAAACTGGGCATATTTTATTGTTTTTTCTAATTATCTAGGCCTGCAATTAAAAGCATCTAAAACTCTATCGATTGCTATTAAAGTTTTTTAATTTTAGTTTACTTGAAGTGCTATAGCAGCATCGAATTTCATTGAAAATTTTCAAATTTCTTTTACTAAGGACCACCTGAGCAATTGTCACCCATTAGTGATCTATTAGATTTATTCATTTTTTTCATTTTTTAGAAATTCGTTGGATGGGGTGTTAGCATCCTATAGCTGAGCGTAGTACCACGTCTAAATTCAGCAAACCTCTTAAAAATGGGGGATTTTCCTGGTGCAGAAACCGGATAACACTTTTCAAGCTTAGCTTTCGTTTCAATGCTGTTTTTTTTTCCATCAGCAATGTTTTTTCAATATACGAAATATCTTTTTTTCCATTGTTTTGGAATAAAAGAAATGTTGTTTCACGAAAACCATTGTAATTTTTGAAACAAACGTCATTAAATTTTTCCAGCTATCGTTTGAAGGTTGTGGTACTAATTTGAATTTTATATTTGTTGCGTCACCGTAAACTTATCAGCCGGTATGTATTATATGCAAGGAGATGAAGATATTCTAAATTAATCATTTTCATTTTTCGCAAAATTATGCGTAACTCACACTCTTTACAAAATCAATTTTCCTAATGCAAATATCTATGCATAAGTATAACTTATAACCTAACCTAACAAAAATACATTGCTTTTGCAGAAAGAAGAATTATTGACAATGAAAAGTTTCTCTGTTGGTTTGAAAGAAGATTAAACCATTTATAAATAAATTAGGAGAAAAAAATCAAGTAAATAATTTCATGTTTGTGTGCAACTGACTCATCACTTTTAGGGTTATTTTGACAACAGCAGAGAGTAAATTGACCGCTGCATGCAATCGCCTTGCACTCCACGCTTTTATAATTATTGAAATAATTGATTTTGAGTGCAGTCGATTATGACTTGAAACTGTTTTATCTAGTTGCTTATTACCTGTCCGTGATATATGCGTTAAATTTACCGTTTGACATGCCTATAGTACACTAACAGTTCTGCCCATCATTTAACCATCGGTTATAAGTTAAAGACATAACAATTTGCTTCTTTTTTTTTGTTGTACAAAATTCGCTTAACAACTGTTAAATTTCCGGTAAAACGTAGCTTTCGTTCTCGAACAATGCGGCAACCCACGGAGAGAAATTATCGGGATCCGTCCCTGGGGGCGCTGGGCTTCGGACTGCGGTAGATAAATGGTTTTGGTGACTAGAATGACCTGTGGTCCCATCGAGGCATCAAGAACAATTAGCGGCTTGTTTGAGGTTCCGCCGTCGACGGGAAATCGCAAATTTAAACTTCCCAAACGACCCATTACCGACCAACGATCGTCTGTTGTAGCCGCGTTTGGCATCGGACTAAAGACAGACCGATACTTCCCGGGATAGACACGTTCGACTTTTTTATCAGATGAGGCCACGAGTTTATTGCTTCATTTGCACTAATTGAACGATTTAATTGAATGGCATGGTCGCAAAATGATAAAAATTTAAGGCGCTGTATGACAACAAGCTGTTAACAATCTTTATCCGACGGGGGAGTAGTTACTTTTTGTACAAAAAGTATGCGGCATTCGGTAAAGGCTTTATCGTAACGAGGAACGATAAAATCGACTGTTATTTTTTGGTTCCAAAGAGGTTGAAGGTATTTGTAAGAGTTAAAAAAACTAATTACTATTCTTCCAAGTAAATACAGAAACGCCAAAATCGTTTCCTTAATTTCTCCACTTCCCCTCCTCGTGTTTAATGTTTTTATAAAATGTCCAAGTTCTGTATCGTTCACATATTTCGAAATATAACTAAACAATGCGGAACTAAACAAATATTTCCGATGATTGATGGATTGAACATCATGTACCTATAAGAAATTCGATCTAAAGAAAACATCTTAATACCGGATGAATTCTAGCTGTAAGAAATTTGACATTTAACTATTTGAAGAATATAATAATGTAGGGCACCGAATACACATAAGTGAGTACCGAATGAAGATTGAGGTAAATGATTCCTCGGTCTATATAATATACGGATTTCCCAAAACATAAAAAAAGACAATCATACCGGTTCATTTCGTCATCAATGCCTCAGCTTAAAAATTATGTCAATTAGGTAGCGGATAAATTAAAAAGCAACCACCTAAATTATAAATCAAAATTTTCTAAACAGAAGTTTAGAATTTAATTTCACGTAATGCTACATTTGTCTCTTTTGATAGATACTATTACTTTATTCACGTCCATTCCGCTATTCGGGTTGTAAACTGAATTAAATGTTGTTATTCAAAACAGTAGTCTATCCAACGATGAAGGAATTAAATTTAATGATAAACACACGTTTACAACAAGCCTATTTTAAATTTAGTGATAAGTTATAGGTGTACCCAAAACGAAGGGCTTCCAATGGGATCACTCCTTTTACCAATTTTGATAGAACATCAAACAAGAAAAATTTAAAATATTTAATAAATAAATAATAAACCGAAAACAGACACTACAAAAAAGCGGTGTTTTTTCTTTAAAGTGTAAATAGTATGACGCAATTTAGGTATATCGGTCAAACGGGACGATCACTAAAAACTAGATTAAAAGAACACGTCTCCTATATAAGCAAAAACATTAACAACACAGGCATTGCTGAACACTGCATACTGGACAACCAACAATTAGATGTAGATAATTTAAGATTAATTCATCACCAAGAAAAAAGCTTAACCTCTTAGAAAATTTAGAAATCAAGAATGCAAGTAAAAAATGTAGATACCTAGAGACAGACCCTTTTCCTCCATAAATGTACTGTAGTTTCATTTTAAGTTTAGTTGCTGTTAAAATTTTGAGAATGACCGTATTAGGTCGAAACAATATTGTCCAGAAGTACAATAAATGTGTTAAAACTTTTTAAGTTGTTTATTTTTGTGTTTAGTTAATTCCAAGAAGATAAATACATTTGCGTTAGCACTGCAGTTTGATTTTAAATTTGAATTTGTTTTGAAAAAATTCAAAAAAGTGATTTTTGGAGGAGATTCTTGGGAAGAGTCATAAATTTGGAGCAAAATTTAACTCCTACACAATTTTGAGAACACTTTAAAAAGAGATTTCAAATATAATCACCTACTTGAATAAAATTTAGTTAAAAAAAATGTAAGCAACTTCACAAAAGAAAAACCAAAATTTTATATAGTATTAAAACAGTAACTCCATTGTACCGCTCGTCCTGTGTTGAACTTGCCCACGTTGCCTAACTGGAAGGTGAGTTTTAAGAGGTTCTTGAAGCTGGCTTATGATTTTTGGCACGTAAACGTGCCCAAATGAGCGACTATCTGAAGAGCATCGTCTGAGACATGGAGAGCTGGACATGGAGGGCCAGTTGAAGACAAATTAAAGACATAAATAGGAATATTATTTGTGACGATTCTTGTGGTTTTTATGTTTGATAAAAAGCTACCTAAGTTTTTTTAAACGCTTTATAAACGTGCATATGTCGACGTAAGCGTTTGTAATTATTTGAGCGTTTGTTGGAATATTTAGGGGTATCTAACGTATCAACGTACCGACAATATGTACGGCTTCAGGGCTAAAGAGAGCGAGCGTCACATATGTGGTCACTTTAGCGGTACAATGACTGGCAAATTATACGACAATGAAAGGTGTCCGCTAAATGCATTGTAATTACACGTACGTATGGACTGGAGGATGAGGTAAAGGGATGACCATACTTCCTCAGGAAGTAGCAGTTAGTTGTTCACTAATTTGTGGTTTTTATACACAAAATGCGCTGTTATACTGTACGGGCATCAACGACAAACCTCCCACCGTGAAGAGAATAAATAGACGGAACATGTGCACGTAATCGTTTAATGTACCTACCTTTTATAATAATGGGACACGTAGCTCAAATTTTGAAATAAGCTCTGATTGGTTAAATTTTTTGTTAAAACAAAGAAAGTATTTTACAAAACTTTTTATTGATAAAATCCACAATAAATATTTCGCCACACTGTGACGAAACAAAACTAATTTCAATTGTCTTATATGTAGGTACACCTCATTTACTTTCTCTAGAGCTGTGACCTTTAGTATGACCGGCGCAAAGTAAAAAAGAATGGCACTAGGCCAGAAAAGGAAGGAGGCAACTTGGAGCGACAGTCGCTATTGGTATAGCATAAAGTTGTGTTCTTTTAAATAGGAATCATAGTTGGGCCATGCTTTAGTATTTCTCTCTTCAAAAATATATAATATATGGAGTCTCTTTCTTTGATGTGCAGCGCACAATAACAAAAAATTCTCCTTATACCTTGTACCATGTTTTTAGAAGTTCATTTCGCATGCCGATAATTTTAACACGTAAATAAATATGCAAACCTAATTAATTTATTTAAATGATTTTTTAAATATTTATTCTGATGCCACTGTACATAAACTTAAATTTAAGTTGACGTTGTACTTATTTATCTTTTTGTAAGGCTAGATCGAAGCTTATAAGGGTGTCCACTAAAGATGCGGCCAAAATTTAAAGGGTTATTCCTTGGACTATTTTAAGAATATTTTGTCCTTTGGTGATTTTTGAAAAACCGCTTTGTTTCGATGATACAGGGCGAAAACTATTTTCGACAATAACAACATTTTATTCTGAAAGATTGCAAGTAATTGTTTTTAATCCACAAAAATTGTTGGAAATGATTACCGCCAGCTTGTATACAAGAATCCATTCTTCTCCTCATTGATTGCCGGACTCGTTCAAACACACCTGGGTCGTTTCGTATTGTGTTACACCCAGCAATTATCCGATTTCTCAAATCGTCGACATTTTCCACTGGAGTAGTGTAAACTAATGACTTTAAGTCTCCCCATAGGAAATAATCCAGAGGGTTTAAGTCCGGGGAACGAGCAGGCCATAAGTAAGGTCCACCTCGACCAATCCAACGATCTCTGTATGTTGTTGTCAAAAAGTGACGAGCAACTATACTAAAATGCGCTGGTGCACCATCGTGCATAAACCACATTTTATTTCTTGTTGCCAGTGGTACATCTTCCAAAAACTTAGGGAGCGTGTGTTCCAAAAAGTTGCGATACACTTCGCCGGTAAGTCTTGCTGGTAGAAATGGCGGTCCAATTAGCCCACAATTCCAACCCCAACGTTCAACGAGAACTGAAGTTGAAAACGATCCTCACACATGGTTATTATGAAAATTCCGTATTGCATTTCTTGAGAAATTCGCTTCATCAGTAAAAAGAATCACAGACAACAGTGTGCAACAACCATTGACAAAATTCAATACGTGGACGAAAATCAACAGGAAGAAGTGCCTGAACACGTTGTAAGTGGTATGGGTGGGTACAACAGATAGTACCTAAGAATGTTCCAAATAGTTCCCTTACTTACATTCAAAGTATTTGCACGTATTTGGACGTAGCTGGATCTTCAGCTATCATATTCAGCACATTCTCTTCCACTTCTACCGTTCTGACTGTCATTGGCCTTCCTGATCCTCCACTTCGTCTCAATGAGCCTGTTTCATGAAGACGTTGATGGATACGTTGGAAGGTTTTTCTATCAGGAACATTACGATTAGGAAATCTTTCCAGGTACAACCGCTAACCGCCTAGCTTCTCGCGAATTGCCTTCAGCAAGGCCATAAATAAAATGCATGTCGGTCATCTCAGCATTCGTACAACGATTCATGGTAAAGACTTCACTCACACAAGTTAAATTCTTGAAGACAGAAAATACACGTGCTGACAGCTAATGTCAATGATAGCAATAAAATGAATAATAAAAAACCTGCAGTTTTTGCATCGTACAATGTTTTTGCATTCGATAAAAATTATCAACATTGATTTTCTCGAAAATGGTTTTCGCCCTGTATCATCGAAACAAAGTGGTTTTTCAAAAATCATCAAAGGACAAAATATTCTCAAAATAGTCCAAGGAATAACCCCTTAAATTTTGGCCGCATCTTTAGTGGACACCCTGTATATTGATGAAATGACTTGTTGGTAATATGGAATACTGGTATTCCATATTTGCACCAACTCTTTTTAATTTTTAGAGTGAGGTTTCTTCTGATGAATCCAAGGATGCAAGAGAAGATGAAAAGTTTGTCGATTCTAGCATCGATTTGGAAAATATGGTGACGCAATTCGAACCGTATGAGGATGATGCTCAATGCATGTTTTGCGAGCATTCGTTTTCTGCTGATCAGAGGGGAGAATTGTCGGTTGAATCGTTCATTGTTTAATATTCTTAAATTGGTCTCATAATGAGTGTAATGACTGAATAAGTCGAGTATATTTGCAACCGGTGAACAGGTACAAGTAAACCATAAATACTTTATTATTTCTTGGATATTAAAGGTATTCCATGTTTGCACCTGCTTTTTTTTAGATGTGCATTTTGTTGGTTTTTTTTTAAACATTTCTTGTGAAAATGTTTTGGATTATTAGGCACACATTTGCTTTTATATATTGATGTATAATTCTCTAGTAGTAGTACCTTTTCCCTAAATTTATGTTATTTTTTTATTCATTAAAAAGAAAAATTCTTCATATTAAACTAAATGGTATTCCATATTTATACCTTCTCTATTCCCATTTAAAAGAACACAACTTTATTCTATAACTTAAAGGTGCATGACTTTAAATTTCTTTTTTCGACGCCATTCAATTCTACATAAAAGAGTGCCTGAAGAATGTGAAGGTGTTTTTCTTAAGTTCATTAAACAATCAAACATATTTTAAAAACTTGAAAATTCCAACTTTTGTTAATAATCCGAAATCAAAAGACGATAGCAGTTTTTTTGAAAACGTCAGTGAGTTTGTCTCAAGAAAAGGGATGCCACAATTGTTTTTGCGAGTTCCTCTACAGAAACGTTGAAATTGACCACCCTGTATAACTGAATTTTTCGTAATTGAAATTTCATTACCTGATTTTCTAGTCAAATGAATGGTTGTAGTACAGTTCTATACATATAAGTATTCATTAAAATGAAAAGAACTAATTATATAGAAAAAATATACCCATAAGGAATTATGCGGTGTTTGCTGTGACTAATTTCTTTCATTATTTATAACGAAGTCTATATGTTAGCCACTACGTCATAGCTTTCAGTCATAATGAAGGAAACCATTGTTTTAATAGTCGAGTCGTATTTTTGGTTGGTAGCTGTAGGTTTACATGTACCTATCTATTCATAATAAAGCACCATGACCCATGATTCTGATGGGAATCAGGTAACTTCCTTTTTTAATGAGAAGGATCGAAAAAGAGCCCAATTTGTTTTAATAATAAATAATAAGACCATAACAATATATGTGGCCCCATGATGGGATCAACGAACCGACATAATGGTCAGTCAGGGCAAGGGCTCCATAATAACATCTGCAACTGTTTCGCAGTTTCCCTATACACATATATACGTATACGTAAATGTACAGTATTCAGTAATAAATGAACTGTTGCGTGTGAACATTGGCATCATTAATCAATAGTTTCCGATTTTGAGTAAAAAGCGGTGTTCCGTTACCTAAAATAGGCTCATTATGTTTGAGCACCGGGGATAAACGAAATTTTACCGACAGCTTTTCACAACTGCCCGTTCAATTAAAACCAATTATCGAAGTTCAATCGATCGTTCGGTCGGAGGTCGGACTTCCTTTTAAGTCATTATTGTACTGCTCTAATTTTATTTCAACTACACAATGTTCGCTTCGCTTTTTCTGACATTTTCATTTTGCCATTTCCTGAGTAACTTTAACCGCTATAGATCAAAACGCTATTTTACTTAACATTATAAATCACATTAGCAAATTTAACCACCGGGATTTTTGACCTCATCACAAATAAACATATGTATCCAGGGTAAAATAAATAGTCATTAACCCCTGAGGGTCTCTGACAATCTCCTATAATTTCCCAAACAGTTTTTTGCAGTATTTTAAAGTATCTCACTGTTTCTCATTTTTTAGTTTCATAGAAAAAAAATTCAGTATCGCATTCAGAGATTTCGATTCTTCAGTATAATGTTCCACGCTGGTACCAAGTACCAAAAATTAAAATTTGATAATTTGTAAATTAAACTCACTTTGTCGGCATACCAAATTCAGTGGCCTATTAGACGTTTATGGAAAACTTACGACATGTGATTTATAGGTATTTTTAAAATATTTTTGGTTCCACCGGAAGTTCGTTATTTTAAATGGAATGGTATATTTTTTATGACGAATGCGAATAATTAAATTTTAAGGTAAGTTTCATAACCAACTTGCACAGTTAGAATGGACAGTCCAAACAATAAAAAATAATAACTTTTCCAAAAAGTGACTTAGAGTCCTGAAATTTAGTAGTAGAGGTTTAAGATTAACATCCTGCAAAACTAAACGTCATAATTTGTACAGGGTGTTTCCAAAAAATAAAAAATTAGATTAAAAAACTTCAAACACGAACATTTAAGTTTCTTTAAAAGCTACCTACCTACTAATATTTCATTTTTTTATTCAATTCCTCTTTCGATCCACTAGGATATTTTCTATCGTTTTATTTAAAAAAAATTGAGCAATCCAAGAGCATAGATGTTATCGTTAATTTTGGCGAAATAAAAGTGTACCTCAATCAAAACAAAATCAAAATAAGGACTTTTTGTTACAAAGAGGTTCGAGAAAGATATTTTTAATGAATTCCCTAATTTCCTTGTTCAGTGATTTTTACAAATAAATTCATCTAAAGAATGGTTTTTAGCTTGATTTTGTGTTACTTAGTTGTAAGTTGTCCATGGCGCACTTTTATAACCGAAACTAGCTATTTAAAGTAAAAAAAGTCAAAATTACTAAAAATTTTTCAAATGCGACAATAGGAAACATCTCAATGGATCGAGGTACGAAAAAAGAGGAACCGAATGAAAAAGAAAAATGTGGTTGGTGCAATTAAAAAAAAAAAAGTTATTGGTGTTTGAAATTTTTAAATTTTGGATTTTCTTTATGAACCTTCTATACATATAAGGAAGTTTAGTTTTGGCAAGACGTTAATATTAAACCACAACTACAACAGATAAAAAATTCAGTACTTACTCTGACTCACATTTTGCGTAATTTATAATTTTTTTATTGTTTGTGTTGCGATAATAATTTTTTTTATAATATATATTATCTCAAAATTTTTTGATCCTAGCGTACAAGTTAGTTATTAAACTTACTTTAAAATTTAACGTTTTATTCGAATAACCGAAAATATCTTAAAAATATACACCATGAATTGTAAGTACTCACGATTTTTTCAAAATTTTCCTACCATTGGTTTTTCATAAACGTCAAATAGGCCACTAATTTTGGGCCACTCTGTACATTTTATTTATTAATACCTATTCTAGCACTGAATCAGATTTTACATGCATATCTGTACATGCGACAGTGTCGTTTTGTTCGCGTAACATAACGAGAATTCACCATTTCATCCCTTACTTAAAGAAGTTTTCACTTCAGAAATGTTTTGATTGTAGGTACCTATAGAGATTCTTTTTCTGCACTATTAGGTATCCGTTAGGTAGACAAAAACAGTCAATTCCCTACTGTACCTACACTCGATCATCTAGCGGTAAGCATGTTCTAAATTATCGATAGTGATTTTTATCCTTTTTGAAAATTTATCTGATAGTTCCCCTCAGCAGGTGCTCAGTTGCAGCTACCCTCCTCAAAGCCACTGGCGAGACGATAGGAAGACAACTTCAGACTTTCTGTGTTCATTTTCTTTGTCCTCAAAAGCTCTTCTTATCAATAGATAAGATAAACAAAGTATTTCCTTTCTAACTGTCGATAAAATGTTTAAGAATTTAAGATGCTACGAGCTCGTCAAGAACATAGGGGTATGAATTACATGTACGAGAAAAAGTAATGTATTGAAATGGTTTGTGAAAGCGTTAAAAGTATCGGGAATGAGATGATAAATAAATTCTTAAGTAAATGTCTAACATTAAGGCTGAATAGAAAAAGCACCAGGAGGCAATAGCAGCAGGCTATTAAATATCATCGCTCTCTTATAAGATATTTATTCGCCTACGTACCGGTTATTCAGGCTTTCCGTTCTTAATTATCTCATATTTATAAAAGGAACACTAATTGACCGGTTGGAATAATTACCATAAATGTTTATGTATGCAGTTAGTGTAAAGTGTTTAATTGAAAACGAAATAACTATTTGTGCTTGAAAACTTGGTAAAAAGTGCTTAATTGGCTCGTTAAGACGAAGTAAGCATTTTACTGTAATCGCTATAATGGGAAGTACATAATCTTCACCGGTCGCAGAAGAACTAAAAACCTGATACCAGTTGCATGTTTGTCTGTGTAAGCGTTTGTGTCCAATACCTATATAATATTTATACTTAACATAAAACATATATTGGTGCCCTCCTCACATATGCAGTTCTCACGTGGGATTTAGAAGGACAAGCTGACAGTGTTACTTTTTATCGGTGTCAGATCTGTATTGCTGACGATAATTGATAAAAAAGAGAACAACTTATCGGAGTTCACTATCTACACAACTGCTCGCTAGACCGAGAAGCATTAGAGAAATCAATGGAAATAGATCAGTTTTGTAGTACATAAGGGAAAGTAAATAAAAAATGAAAAAAGCTTTTGGGAATAGAGAAGTTTACATAAGAATAAGAAAAAGAACTTAGTATTAGTAGGCATCATAAGGTAATTAAGCAGTGGCGGCACGTCACAAGATGCGCCGGTGCGCGCGCACTACCGACAATTTTTAATTTACCATTTATAATTTTCTTTAGTAAAGAATCGATCCAATACCATACAAGTATTATTTGGTAGCAGACCTTACAACATACGGGTATTTTCAACTTCGTTTGCAACCGGCTACTGGGCAACAGTATTCGCCAGTTATGTGCCTAGCGTTCGCTCGGAAATAATGGGCATAGGACGCGTATTACCTATTATTGCTTATGTGGCTATGCTTAAGCTCCTACAAATACATGCAATGGTTAATTAAAATCGGAATAACGCATAGAATAATGCATTAAGTTATAAACAAATTAAAATGAGAAAGTAAAGGAATTAGAGTTTTGTAAATGACTCAAAAACCATAAGTTATCACGCAAACTGGAAGAAATCGTCCTTAATGGGGACAAAATTTTCAACAAAAAACTATAGCTCCCGAAACTATCTCCTTTACAACTAGTTGTAATTTAAAGTTGAAAATAGGGCTCCAAGCGGCAAGTACAGTATATGCGCGTGCTTCTTGATAGTCAGCACTTTATATAAATAAAGTTTTTTATGGTATTAATTATTAATTCAAAATTTTGAAGAGGGTGTGTTGTATTCTTAACACTTCAAAGAATAAGGTCTCGTTGGAAAAAATTGTTCTAGTCCTTTTTTCAAGGAATGATGTAATAAAAAATATTGACATGATTGGCTTAAAAAGTTTTAACTTCGTGAGGCCTTTTCTATATATATATATTAATGTGAATGAGTGGCGGTGTGAGAGGCTCGAGAGATGAAAAGTAAGTTGGGCGCCAGACATTCATTTCATGAATATCAAACGAATAAATAAAAAAAAAAACGAAAAATTATATTGAAAATTGTCAAAGTTGTTTAAATATTTTCAAAATTTTATACAAGAAAGCATGAAATTTCTTAACTCAGATAGTGAGTTCAATTAAATAAATTTTTAGAAATACCAACAAATGAAATGTTATTAAATTAGATTAAATAACCCTAATCTTCCCTAACTAGCTAAATTATCTACTAAAGTTTTAAATATAAACAGAAAACAACAATATATCACAATATTACAAAAGTTTTTAAATTTTTAACTCACTTTGACGTCGTAAGTCTTTCCTTTGATTCCTTGAATTTATTGAATTTCTTTGGCCTTGGTAGAGAATGACTACACAATCACCTGATGTTTGTTGTTAATGAACCAGCCAGTTAAGATCAAGACATAGATGCACACACTTTAATTTATTCAATTAGTTCACTTGGTTATGTTTAAATAAAATAACTTTCACTTATTTTATTTCCAAGCAAAGTCACTCTTTGAATCTAACAATATTTAAATGTTTAATCGAGGTAAGTTTTTCTTTCTTATGAAACACTATTATTATTTCGTAATTATTCCAGATTTATTTTTAATCTAAGTAAATTATATTTTTATTTTAGATTGATTCTTTGAATTATAAAATGTCTTTTAATTTTATTTTCCAATTATTAATCAATTAGAATAATTCGAAGATTAATTATTATTATTGTTGGTTAAAACATAACCTTTAATAATCTTGACTTCAGTGTTTGTACTCGCAAGTATCGACGTTCAATTATTTCTCTTTTAAATTAATATTTATTTTTCAATGATAACTTTGATATTTTAATTAATTTGGAGCACAATTAAATACGTCTTATCTAGACGACACCAAAACACCTACTGTTTTAAAGAAATATCCTTGGACACCACGTAAAATTCAATTGTTTCTCATGGATACGAAGCAAAATTTCAAAGACTACCTGGATCCAAATGTCGAAATTAAATACAAAATTTTGAATATTTTTTAAAATTTTAACAAAACTAGAAACTGTTTACATGAAAAGAAAGCTCTTTTTTAAATAAAAATTAACTATGAATTACTATTTTCCTTGAAATTACTTCCTTCTTTTGAAATTTTTATTATGAAAGTTGTAATGTCTAAACTTTCTTTAAATTTATTTTATTTTTTTAAATTTTCCTTAATTTTAACACTTTAACATATTAAATACCCATATTACAATAAAATGCAACTATTTACATGTATTACACATTACATAACAGAAATTACATAAATATAAATGACACAAAATGTTGATGTAAATTTGATTTAATTTCGATATAATTTAAATTCTTGAACTTTTTATCTTGATTAAGTTGAATCAGAATGTTTAATAAGCAATTCCTGAACTAATTTAGCAAGTTTAAACTCTTTTACAGAGGAATTCCATTTATCGGAAGACTAAAATATAGAACTTCTCGACATGACCAGAAAATATTCCCTGCAATGAATATAAAACGTACAACTCTAATGCCAGATGATAAATTTTGAAGTAAACATATCCTTTTTCAAAATTATTACATAAAATCTACAAATTATACAAATTTAGAAAAGTGAGTAGTAATCGTAGAGTGTTACATAAAATCTTCAAGTATCAAAAGAAATTAATCTTTCTAAGTCATAAAATTAGCTTGAATTCAATAATAAAGAATTAAATAAGGAATATTAAGTTGATTACTAGTAATTTAAATAAGTTAAATCTCAAAATTTAAGAAAATTCTACAAATTTTAGTAAAAATGTGTGTCATAAAAGTTTGTAAGTGTTTAAGTATGTTTTAAAGTATTTATTTTTGACTGTTTCCTTTATTAAGAAATGTGATCATTACAATATATATATATATATATATATATATTTGATAAGATAATGTGAGAAAAGTTGTTGATTTTGTTTATAATAATTCACTTTAGTGGATATTTGGAATAATATTATTATTATTTTTTTGTATACGGCGCAACCCCAATCTTAAAATCACGCACCGCCACTGTAATTAAGAAACTAATTTTGTTAATTAACCCTCAGATGACATTATTGGGTAAATTTGACCCATTCCATTTTCATAGAACTGTGTTTGAGCGTGTATATGCGATAGGTCCCCATCCCTCCGGGTAATTCTTCTGGAGTAATGTGTCCTTCCTTGTATTCTAGTGTGGTGGTGGTTTAATTATAGTACCTATATGGTTATGACAATACTTACTTGCGGGTCAAATGTGGCCCAGCAATACCAATTGCATTGACTTATTTTATGCAGAAAAGGAGCGCATTGTCGATGAACGTGAACTGTCATCCCTTAATACTGGTCTAAAATTTTATGGCAAAAATAGATCCAAGTGGACTCAAGAATCAACAAATTTCAAATAAAGATAAGATTCTGTAGAACCAATGTCAAATTGCCCAATAAATCGATACATTATTTGGAGTCAAAAACCATTGTTGGTTTCCAGATACAGGTTCCCAGAATATTTTTTTTATATTAATAATTGGTTTGCATAATCTTTTATTGGACTTGGATTTGATTGGTTTTATGAACTGTGCTGTTACTGGCTTTAAAACTATCCAAAGGGTATGTGGGTAAATAGGGTTGGGGAAAATGAAATCCATTATGTTTTTGGTAGATGGCTGTAGTGATTTATAACCTGTATCAAACAATTTTAGATTTATACTTGTTGTCAAGTTGACATTTGACACAAAAAAAATTCTTTTGCTGTTTTTTTTGTTTATTCACCCTTGACTGACAGAGTAATGAATACGTTAAAAATTAAAATCAACAAAGAGAAAATTCGGTACATTTTACAGTTTTTCTTTGATAAAGACGAAAATTCAAGACAACCGACTGAAATTGAGAATGGTGTTTATGGTCCCGATACTGCACCAGATAGTAACCTGCAATTTTGGTTTCGTCGATTCCGTTCAACATGTTGGATCGAATTTCCATTTGCGAAGCCTTAACTAATCGGAATGGAATCGACCCATTTCGTAAAAGGATGGTGACTGGGGATGAGAAATGGGTCTCATACGACAATATTGTGCGAAAACGACCGTAGTCAAACCTTGGTGAAGCAGCTCAAACGGTGGCCAAATCAGGAGGGTTCTACTGTTCATTTGGTGAGACTGGAAAGAAATAATTTATTATGAGTTACTTCCACATGGCCAAACACTGAGTTCGGATCTATTCTTCCAACAAATAAACCGTTTGAAGGTAGTGATTAACCAGAAACAGCCAGAATTGGTCAGCAGAAGAGGTGTCGTGATCCACCAGGACAATGCCAGGCTACACATGTCTGTAGTGACCCGCCAGAAACTCCACGAACTTGGTTGGGAAGTTTTAATGCATCCACCATACAGTCCGGACCTGGTACCAAGCGATTACCATGTATTTCTTGCATTGCAAAACATACTGAGTGATAAGAAATTGACGTCAAGATAAGATTGTGAAAGTTGATTGATAGAGCTCTTACTTAGTAAGACAAGAATCTGTGGTACTTCTGCTCTTATTAAATTCTTGCTGGCTTGATTCTTGTCCTGCTAGAAAGAGTTTTGTTATTTCTTGTTCTTGCTAGCTTGATGACCTCAGCTTTTATAAGGTACCTAACCTAACCTAAAACTTGGCAACTTTGGTTAAATTAGCTTAAACTGTAGAAGACGCCTACATCTACTAGACTCTTGCACACTTATATATTATGGTCAGTTTCAAATACAATGCATTTAAGATTTGTACTTTTTGTAGGCACTTACATAAAATGTAAAATCATGTAAGTACTTCATGTTTTTCATGAGGTGGTCTACGTCGAAGCATAGGTACATGTTTCTTATTTTGAAACATTGTGGATCTGTACTCTACTATTTTTGTTAACATGCTGACGAGAAATCTTGGTCTTGGTAATAGGAATCCTTGTTCAAAATTTTTTTGTATTTCCTTTCGATGTTATATTTTTGAAGAAATGTTTCTTACTTTTTGATATTTTAGTGTTCCATTACGTAAACGGTTTATCTGTTTAACATTATTTACTAGACTACAAAAAGATAATAATTTATTAGACGAAGTTATTTATATCGCAATTCCCTATTTTACACCTTTAGGGAAAAAATATTTACCCAGCCTTTCCCCATATTCAATCTTTTTTAAATGGATAGTTACAATATTTTTTACAATATTTTGGGTTTGTATTTTCAGCTGCTTGGACTCTTCATTCAGTATTATATCAATTCTTGAATTTTGAACGCATTTGTCAAAACATTTAGGGGTTGCAATTTGCAGTGTAGGTATGCGTTACGGATGCATGGAAGCTTGAAAACTCGTTTTGTCCCCGTAAAAGTTGAATCTTCAAAATCGCTTTCTGGGTCAATTATTCTACTGTACAAGGAACTTCTGTGAAAAGTTAAAATTTTTTTAGTATTATATAAATTTTTTTCCCCAGTAGGATGAACAAAAAAAAAAAAGAAAAACAAGGAGCCAATTTGGAGTGAAGGGTGTGACATCCATTAAAATAAAAAACCTTCACCATAATTAGCTTCCTTTTCTTTATTTTTTAAAAATTTCTAGAATAGTCTTAGAAAATGCATTTGGTTTGTGTGTTGACTTATCAGTGAAGTTCTGCGGGTTCCAAATAAAAACCTCGCTCAGGATCCGAATTTGCTGTATTTAATGAATAATTTTTAACACATGAATTTATTGAACTGCTAATTATTATCTTTAGGAATAATGCAATAAACTTGGGTCCGTAATGAATTCACATGCTTAACTAGTTCGACTCCACTTATGAGATTAAACTGTTATGCTTTTAATGTGTAAAATTTTAGCTCCAGGTTTACCGGTACAGAGTTCATGAAGGAGGCGCAAATGGGGAACAGGAAATGGAAACGTCGCCTTTTTTTAATTTACTATAGGTAATTTTACTGCTAAGTATCAACAATCGAGTAGTCTTGAATTATTCTCACTGGGAATATCGATTAGGAGCTACATCGAACAATGATTGTAAAATCTGTAACTAAAGTATAGGACTCTTTTACGGACCTCCAGACAATTAAATTCATTTTTAATGTTACGCCTTCGTAATTTGATAATAATTAACTGGCTTCGCGATTAGATGAGATGCCTCCTCCGGTTACCGAAGAATCCAACCCGTTCCGGAGGGGTTTAATAAATATGGTGTTAAATAATTCGATTCTTATTCTCGGTGCCGCGCGCCTTTCAAAGCAACTGTCCAAGCTAAATAATGATCTCACAGAGCACGCACTTTAAAAAACCATTATTAACGCTATAAACTTCATTATTTTATAGATTAATGAATATAATAGCGCAGAATGGGAGGACCGTCGACGGCTTCTGGCTTCGACTCGGGCATCAGGTAGTAGCTTAATTGAACGTAACCACACAACCTACATATGTATGCGGAGATTGTTCTTCTTTCACCTCTTCTTCTTCTTCGTCTTATCGCGAAGACGTGTTCACCTGCGGCGTCAAAGAATAAATGAGAATTATGTGTAGCGAGATTCTAATTACTTTTCCGACTCATTAGGGAACACGTCTCTCTTTCTATCTCGCTCGCTTTCTCTCTCTCTCTCTCTGTCGTGGCTTTGATGAATGACCTTTAATTGTTTTTGAATGAAAACCATTTGTTAGATGAGCACTTTGTGACGGCGGATATAACACCGCTTGAATTCCTACAACAGGTGGGAATAGTCTAGGTATATGTATCTATGTGTGCGAGAGTAAGTCAAAAAAAGGGGCGACGGATGTATACTACATTTTTTAAACAATGAACACCATTAGGCTGATCCGTTAATAATATTTCTTATGAATATGAAATAACAACTGCTATTCAATCAAGAAACGTACGCAGTAACTTTGGGAACAGACCATAGAAAACTCACGGATGTTAAATGGAGCACAAGCATCAAAGACTAATTTCGAATCTCTGAAAGAGTACCTATTGCTTTTGTCACATTTCGGTCGATAAGTCTCCGAGATTCCAGGTTTTAGGAGAAACACTGCAGTCTCTGGGATTTCAGGCTTTGGAAGAAAGACTGCTTTCCCCCAGTTCTAAGTTTTAGGAGAAAGACTATCGTCCTTAGAAGACAGATTCGGCCTTTTTGAGGCATAGGTATTCTTTTTAGTACTTTGAGTGTAAAAAGTTGAAATTCCAATTCCAAGTCGTGATACTTCTGGTAAAATAGCGTAGTACCACACAAAACAACTCTGAGACAATCACAGTAGTTCATTTAGCATTTTACTTTGTTGTTTTTGAAGTGAAACTTCTAATTCGAGTTCCGAGGTGGTTGCGTTAAACGTTTAACGCTACTATGGAGGGGGAACGAGAGCATGGTATTTGTTGCGTTGAGAGTTTGATGCCACTGAGGAAGGGAAAATTTCAATTGAAAGAAACAGGAAAGAACCAGTTTGAAATACGTTGCTACTGATACTGCTGTAATATTTCCAATTCCACATTACGAAGTATCACTTCTTCCACCACCATCAAATAAATTTTCAAAATGGATGAAAATCGATAGTTTAGAAATTAGCCGTTGTATAAAGTTGAATCTGAACAGAAAGGCTTCTATATATCTATATACACATATTTTATTTTTATTTTCCGTCTTCATTTGAGAAGCCTATCTTTAAATACCGCGTAGCCTTAAAAATCACGAACGAACGAACGAAGCACAAATAACGAATAACAGAATTGAACACTCTTCTCGAACAATTCAGACCACCTCCTACGAAAAAAAGTATAACAAAAATTAGGTAATTCCCAGAATTAGCCCAAATAACAACAAATCTGAAATGAAGTAGGTAACAGTGCTACCAAATAAATATCCTTATTTGAAGGGTGTCGTGTGGTTCGAAAATTATGGAAGTGTTTTCAATAAAATCTGTAGATATTGTTACGAGTTATTACAATTTTACAATACTCGTTCATTAGCTGCCCTATAAATTAAATTCTATTCAACAAAGCAAGCAATATTAGAATTTTTCACAAGTAATGCAATTTGACTAACAGTCTCCCTTTAGTAGTTATAATTTCCAATGAATCGGGACATTTACCACGAGTAGGTACTGATCGTTGTGCGTTGTGCAATGTGCATACTTAGTTGTTATTCGAGTGAACATTACGTAGGTTCAGTTCGACAACAGATAAGAGTCTTGTTGAACATTATGAACCTACTGTTTTATACCAAATCGCCACAGATGGCGTATCCTTTACCGTGTGCAGTAGTTTAGAATGACAATGGGAATTAAGGTATTTAACCAACTACAAATGGCAATTATGAACCCCCTAACCCCCCTTTCGATTTTCTTGAAAAAAAGTATGTTGTAGAGTTCGTCATACTGATCAAAAATATATGTATACACATGTTGGGCGCGGAAACCACCCCTCCGTGGTGTTTTTGAGCTTCTTCATTTCGTGTATTTGTCTTCCATTTCTATTGTAAAACGCGATTAGTAGTTGTGGTTTGTTGATTTATTCGAATACTGAGATCGTGTAGTGTTTATTGTTGTAGATTAGATACGGAATTATTTACAGTCTTTATCTATAGGTGATACATGATGCTACTTGTATGTATTAACTCTGAAAGGTTGTTCGTAGTCTTTTACGAATACAAATGTTGGAAAAGGGTGAGGGGTATGTAAATATAAAGACACCTATCCTGAACCGTAACCTATTGCAACACACACGGAAGAATTACGACAGTTTTTTGTATTCTATGGCATCCTCATACTGGTTTTGAGCTTCAATAAATACAAAAACTGTCATAATACTTGCGTGTGTATTGCAATAGGTTACGGTTCAGGATGGGTGTGTTCAAATTTACATATCCCTCACCCTTTTCCAACATTTGTATTCGTAACACACTAAGAATAACCTCATTCCAAGTTTAAACAAACAAGTAGTATCATGTAAGACTGTAAACAATTCCCTATCTAATCTACAATAATAAACGCTACACGATCTCAGTATTCGAATAAATCAACAAACCACTACCACTAATCGCGTTTTACAATAGACATGGAGGACAAATACACGAAATGAAGAAGATCAAAAATACCATGAAGGGGTGGTATATTCTTGATCAGTATGACGAACTCTGCAACATACTTTTCTTTTCAAGCAAATCGGAAGGGGGTAAGCTATTGTACATAACTACCCTATAAATTACCTAACATTAGTGAGGAAAAATCTTTTGCATTCTAGTTGGTTAATTCGCATTAGTGTATTTAAAGTAATCATAATTAAATATTTCCCAGTATTTCATTTAATCACACCCTTATCTTCATTTTATTTATTACTCATCAAAAAGCATTCTGTAATGACTTTAATTGTTAATATTCAGATTTATTGTACATGTTAATTTATTCAATATTTTGCCCCAGGCAATCTGTTTTTAGTCAATTAACGTTTAATTTCTAATTTTCTGCATGCAAAGTTGTATAAGGAAATAATTAAATTGTCATACTGCACTAAATGCTACCTATTCCCCACACTGTGCAATTATTCCGACATCGATTCACATAAATGCTACATTTTTTATGCTAAAATTAATATTCTTTGATACATTTATGAACGGATACCCGGCATTTATAGATATAGTCATACAAACGCATACAAAAATGACATAAACTTGTGTAGTATTTGCAGTTTTTTTTGTATGTATAAATATATGAAACTATATACAGGTAGTTAGTTACATGTATAACTTATGCACCTACATATATGCCACCATACGATGCATTTATTTGTTCGCGGTGATTAAAATGAATAATTATATCGACTTAAAAAGCAGGAAGTAAGACCGCATAAATTAAGTGTACCTTACCATATAATTAGGTACGTGTTAATTAAAAAGTGGCCGTGTGAGTTTTATACTAGAGCGCGTATTTTTGCTCAATTAAGCCTATAAACCTGAAGAAACGGTCTAATTTGTTAACAACTTCTTTTCAAATACCTGCGTCATAAATAACCTTACTGGCATTTAACAGTATAGAAAAATACGTTCATCCTCACACAGTCTTCAGTCTAAAGGTTAATTAGGCACGTACTTCCGCTCCTACCTGTCCTGTGATAATCTTCGTAGGTATTCCCCGAAAAGTAAAATATCTATCATCTAACTATTTGTTAATAACAATCTTTTCTATTTACTGATTTTCTCCTATTTCTGTCTTTTCACTCTTGTCTCTGATCCTTTTTAATTAATTTACTCCTATCGTTAGACTTTTTTTATTTACTGATTCTTATCATGCCCCTAAAACAACACATCTCAACGATTTTTAATGCCTAATGCAAAAGTGGTCTCTTAGACAAAAAGGAAATTTATGAAATGATGTATTATAATCGGCATAATAATTTATTATGTTGATTTGTGCAATTTTTACGTAGCTTCTGTTTGGCTCCATCCGACAATGGACAATACTTAAACCAAAGGACCCTGTAGGTGGTGAACCTACTTTGTAGCTAAATTACGCAGATGACGTTGAACTTACTGACATAATAATTTGTTTAGGTTGTACGTACTTCTAAATATTTGAATATTCTTAACTAATCTAACCTTACTAATTCGCAACGTTAATTGATTTTAAAGAGTTTTGCGCTACGTCTTTACTGACAGTTCTTCATAATTAGTGAAGGATCTCGACGAACTGGTTTTCTAGAAAATTTCCTTAAAGCTCCCACTCACCGAAATATTAGTTTTTATTAAATTTGTAACGTAAAAAAAATGTTTTAAAATATCGTACCTGTTACTCTTTTTTTTCGGACTGGAATATTCTACCAAATGCAGGAGTAGCTTGAAACGATTCCGGGACAAAATCGCCTATGACAAAAATCGCCTGTGAGACAAAATCGCCTGTTTCTGATACCTGGATACCTTGGGTAATTAGCAGGTGGGTCAAAATCGCCTTTGTTATTACATTATATACAAATGCTTATGTACTTATTATGTATGTGTATGTTATGTATATTATTTCCCTTCACACTTTTAACAGGCTTATTTAAGAGTGTCAGTACATGCGTTATATACATATATACTGCCCCTTGTTTTACACTTTTAAAAAGCTTCTTCATTTCGTGTATTTGTCTTCCATGTCTATTGTAAAACGCCATTAGTAGTAGTGGTTTGTTGATTTATTCGAATATTGAGATCGTGTAGTGTTTGCTTATTTTGTAGATTAGATACGGAATTATTTATAGCCTTTATCTATAGGTGATACATGATACTGCTTGTTTGTTTATACTTTGAAAGCGGTTATTCTTAGTGTGTTACGAATACAAATGTTGGGAAACGGTGAGGGATATGTAAATGTATACACACCCATCCTGAACCGTAACCTATTTTTTGAAGCTCAAAACCAGTACGAAGACATTTGTATATAATGTAATAACAAAGGCGATTTTGACCCACCTGCTAATTACCCCATGTGTCCAGGTATCAGAAATAGGCGATTTTGTCTCACAGGCGATTTTGTCCCGACACCGCTTGAAACGAACTTGGCCCGCAAGATTGGGGACATTTTTACCAAAATATTCCTTCAAAGCCCGTTAAAACTCGTTTTTGCTCTGTGATAATCTACCTATTAAACGCATTTTTTTTAAATTGCCCAAGAGTTCTAGCTTGAACCGTGTTTACAGAATTCTTGAGTGATACCATTCTATGGGCAAATATCACTGTCCGGGTTGTTTGAGTGCATCGTCTAATACGATTGCCTGAAACTATGAAAATACCAGCAACAGAAGAAAAACACAATAAATATGTAGAGGTAAAAAGTGAAAAAAGGATTCTGAGATTTACAATAGTGAATTGCTAAACTTTGATGAACAATAAAATAATAATTACTTCTCCATTTTAAACTACAAGTACAGACAAAAATCTAAAAACTGAACATTTGTAATTAAATCATAAAAAAATATAGTCTTTATTTAAAGTACGTAGTCAAACATCGAGGTTAAGCAACGGTATGTGAGGTCATAATTGTATGGGTGACCAAATTTTTTTTGGAAGGTTTTTTGAAACGTTTATTAATTTATACAGAAGAGAAAAACCTGAAACTTATCCGGTATTTTTTATTGTTTATAGATATTATTCCCTTTAATTATTAGAAGTCTATTTACCTCATGACATCATTGTCAATTGCTTAAGTACTAACTGTTATCTCTTTGTTTTGTGAACTGGTGGCGTGATATACACTATATTTAATTAATATAACACAAATTGCTTATTAATAATTGCCTGATGATAATTGCACGAGAAAATCCCACAGTCATAGCAAGACAAGTTGTCTTGTAAATAGCGGCAGAAGCCATTACGAGAGTTGTGCAGTGAAATTACCTTTTTTTATATTCTGGTGCGGTAAATATGCAGTATACGTTAGTTCGTTAAGCAGTTTTATTGTTTTAATCTGTTGCAAATTTTTGCAACGCAACAGGTAATTTGCTTGATGAGCTTTAATTCTTTTCGCAGCCTTTCTTTATTGAATCGTTATAATTGCTACCTACTGTTTGAATACTCACATTTAAAAGACTAATGTAATCTGCACCCTATTCTTCATCGAGGAACTGGTCTTTATTAACAATTTCAACATGTACAGGTCATTTCGAAAATTACGACTTCAAGTCCAAATCAATCAACCTAGAAAAAAATAATAGTAGATACTGATTTCCAAAATGAAATTATAATTGTTTTGTTATTTGTAGTTCAAAATTATAAACGTTCATTGCTTGCTTTTAGTTGAGTAACTTATTTTTGTCTAAACCTATGAGCAGTCACTGCTTTTTTGCATTTCCTTATTTTTGTAAATACTTTAGTTGTGGTCCCATGCCTTTAGTTCCCAACTGTGGTCTTTAATCTCCTATCTAGCGTTAGTGAAGTTAATTGTAGTATTTAGGCCTTCACGGCCGGCGTCATTTAAATTATGATGATTTTCCGGGCTTGATGGCCGTGGTCTAAAGGCTGAATTGTTGCCTGATTTTTTCGCCAGCGGCTGCGGCTGCGGCTGACATCTTCAAAGGAAATATGTAGTTCGGATGTTGAAGAAGCTTTCTATCTCATAGTCTTCTCAGCTGTCTGGCGTCGAATGTGACTGTAGTTGCGTCTGTCCCGCTATTTATATTGCTCGATCAAGGAGCGGGGCTAGTTGCTGTAGCGTGAGACGGTGTAGCCAATGGGAGCGTTTTGGTTTTCTTAACGACTGTGTTTTTTAAACACACCAATAACATCAACAGAAAAGAAGAGGGCACGAAGCTGATGCCATTGAGATAACCAAAACGCTCCCATTTGCTACACCGTCTCACGCGACAGCACCTAGCCCCGCCCCTCGATCGAGCAATACAAATAGCGGGACAGACGTAACGGCAGTCACATTCGACACCAGACAGCCGAGAAGACTGCGTGATAGAAAGCTTCTTCAACGTTCGAAACGAAACGTCAGGCAACAATTCACCCTTTAAACGACGGCCATCAAGTCCGGAAAATCATCATAAGTTAGTAGAGTTGCTTTAACGAATTCGTTCGTCTAAACAGAGATATATTGACAATAATGGTTAACTGAATAAAATGTGTTCAAATTGGATCATTCTGTACATAGTGTTATTTGTGAGATTGTCATTATCTTTATCTAATGAAAACTCTTTTTTGTACCCAGATTGTGTATATAACCTTTGAGGTACCTAATGTGGCGTGTAGTTTACTTCTTCTTCTCTTAATACGTAGATGTATGAAACATTATAGTATAAGTACATAGGTAGTATTTTTCAGTGCAATTCCAATGCGAAGTCGTTAAGTATGGGAATAGGACTATCAGGTTATAGCATTACTTCCCACAATAATCGGCAGTTATTTAACAATTGTTTCTTTTTCATAAAATGTTACTAAGTACTTGTTAAGTGCCAATTCCCAAGAATATTATCCATTCGTATAATAAGAACTAATTGTAGCCTGAAAAGCTAAATTGGCTGCTGATATGACTACCTCCTCTTTTCACAGAAACTGTTCAGTTGTTGACTACCTATAACCTTAAGGGTGACAATTTCTAAATCATATACTTTCTAGAGTGATTATTGGGGGCCTGATTAATATATCCATTTTATGTGATATGTTTCACAGAGAATGTAATCTAGTTTTGAAAAGTTTTAACTACAGGGAAACGTTAAGAAATAACGCATAAGGAATTTAATAAGAGTAAAAATACGGAACCAAAACTTTTGTAAACAAGTCGATAAGGTAGCAATGGGTAGCCCACTTAGTCCACTAATCGCCAATTTCTACATGAGCATTTTGAGACAACAGCCTTTAAGACTGCCAAATATAAACTGGTATCGATATGTGGATGATATTTTTGTCGTTTGGCCAGATGGAGAGCATAAGCTGGAAAAATGTTTAGACCACCTGAACAGTCAGCATCAAAACACATGCTTCACAAAAAAACAGGAGAGAGATGGAAATATTGCATTCCTTGACGTTATTTTAGAATGAAGAACTACACGCCAACTAGCTCATGGTGTTTACAGGGAAGCCACACACACATATAGATACCTGAACGCTGCTTTAAACCACTTTCCAGCCGAAAACATTAGTAAACAGGGCAAAACTTACTCCTTAAAGGGAATATCTACAACCGAAATTAGTAAACTACTGAACTCTCTACAAGCAAACGATTACAGCTACGGTGAAATCTAGAAAATAAAGCGTCACAACAAGAACAACACATCGACAGGAAAAGAACAAATCAATTACAACCTGTTTTCCTTATATTCAAATATCACAGATAGGATAGCTGAGACTCTTCAAAAAAAGATAATAAAAACTACGTTTCTACACACCCGGAAGATACAAGATGAACTACGCTCAGCAAAGGACCCTCTGGATCCACTACCAACACCAGAAGTTTACCGTATACCCTGTGAATGTGGTATAGACTAAATTGGTATGACGCAGTACAGTACATCAACAAGGAGGAAAGAACATGAACGAGCCATCAGACTGCTTCCAGTCGAAAAATCAGCAATAGCTCAGCACGCGCTCAATGAAGGACATACCATACAATCTAAAAATACAACTGTCCTGGTCAGAACTTCAATTTCTACAATATGGCAAGACATGACGCTTTGAAATTGAACAACATCCTAATCACATAAATAGAGATGATGGAAGGCTACATATCAGCAAAGCATAGAAACCTGCCCTGAAAAATAGACAATGTGCTAACCGAAGAAGACCACATCACTAAAACCTAAACGCACCGAATCATAAAAAACTACTTAACGTGACGACTCCAATATAAGAATGTCAACCCGCTCCCAGACGCCAATGAAGATGCTGTCAGCGAAGAACGGCGAAAAGTTTGGAAGAATACAAATCCATAGATCACGGCCTGAAAGCTACATTAAGAATAAAACTGTATAAGTGCGAATTACACTTCGCTCTATTACATATGACCGCTTCAGTGGCGGGTTTAACGGCAGGGTGATCGTGAGTAGGCTTAAGCCTAGGGCAGCATATTTTAGAGGGGGGGGCTATTTGAAGACCGATGCCACTGAAAACTAGCTGGTGCTGCAGGTCCCCGATTCGCAGGCAAAGGCCATAGCCCAAAAACTTTGGATAGCGAGTGGTACAAGAACGGGCTTTAGCAATTTTTATTTTTTTCAGGGACTTTAATTGCGCTAGACCTAGAGAACCTATCGTAACCAAAACACTGTTCTTCTGATCGAAGCCTTCACACCGATGTGGCAGCAGTACTAACTTGCCATTAAGGTAGTGGAAAGATCGTTGTATCTCCTACTGCCTACCTTCAACAGTGGCGAGTTTTCTCGAGTTTCGCCGGTTGCTGAGCTATTGTAATGACTACCTATACTATTCTTCTGAATTTGAGTTGCGACACAAACTCTCACTATGCCGTGTGAGATAGCTCTAACACCAAGTTAACCAATTCAGGAAGCACTGATCCAGATATTCTGGTCACTACTGATCTAGATGTCCTTAATGTAGAAAACATCCGAACTAACATCATTAAAGAAGAGGTGATTAACGTCATATGTTCTTCAGCAGCATTACTGATCACCTTAGGTATTGAAGAGTATGTGATGAACCAACGCTTTTTCATCACCTCCAGATAACTTGCGAAGGAGGAGAACCAGTCTCTGACGTCGGATCGTTTTATGACTCTCGGTGGTCAGACTGGGATCCCTACACAAAAGACATGACCTCCTCCACAGCTCTATCAGAGGGATTCCCGTCCTGGAAGAGGCCCACTAACAACTTACTGAAATTATTCTTGAATGTTTCGCTAGTAACTGTATTGCCAATCCAAAATAGTCTTAAGACCATACCAGTTGGTGATCCTTTAAATGGTAAGGAGAGCTCATAATCCTTTTTCTAGGACTCCTACCCAAGTTCGAGGGACAGCTGCAGGATTGCAGTAAGGGAAGCTAAAGCCTATGACTGGCGGTGTTTTTTGGGAACTGTGAAACTCCATAAAGGCCCGTACAACACCTCAGACGTGGACCTGACTGAGCAGTTTGGAGCAGTTTCGGGGCTTCTTTAGAGACGGAAATGCAAACAATATTACACAAATGGGAGGAATCAGACAGCCAACTGATAGGATCGTAACTGCAGAGAAATCGACTAGTGCAAACGTCAAATCATAAGCTACTCGGATCATATCTTTATTGTTGGCTAAGGTCTTTTTCTAAATACCGTTATGGACTTATGCCAGAGAGCCATTGCGCTTGTAGAACGGCAGTACAGTAAATTTGGACTTTCCATCAACTCGAAGTAGACATATGAAATATACCTAAATGGTATCTTGGACAGCAAAAAAAACCAATGAAAGGCTTCATTACCTACAATAAAACAAGTAAATATCTGTGGTTTGTGTTCAGATAAAAAAAATGTTTTGAAATGGATGTGAATAATGTAAATGCTTTAAAGGGGTCGTAGTTATTGAGAAAAATTGAAATCGGCGGATTTTAGATTCTTCGAAATATCCCAAAGCGGCTAGCCCTATAGGTACTCAGCAGCACAATTTATGCCATTCACTTAGCATGTAATGTATTATTTCTGTCAGTTGTACAAATTCTCTTAAATATTACAGGAAATATTGTTATATTTTTCATGTTGGGAATTTTAAAAACCTATCACATTTCAAGGTAAATGAAAAATAGAAAAATAAACAGATTAGGGATCTAAAAATAACCGGAAACATTTCTGATTACACATATTATTATAGGAATAAAGCAATTAAGATGATCGACGTGTGTGTATACGTAATTTACATGCACTCCAACTCAATTATACACGTTTACGTTAAAATGCAAAATTAAACGTTGGCGAAAACAAATTAACATTTAATGGTAATCATTATTGAGTAAAACGATTGATTAAAGTTAAAAATAAAACATTTAAGTAGCAAAACGCAATTACAAAAGCAAGTTCACAATTAAAAGCAGTTTTTCTATACAAAAATTCCGCTATTTGACGTGATTACAGGTCATTATGTGATGGCGAACCGCATATTAATTCATATTTGAATGATCCAATTACCAGTTCACTTCTTATCGATGATAACCATCAGCTTTGTTTTACAGTCATACCATTTTATGGCTTGCGTGCTGAAATTTATATGAATGCATATATGCTTATAACAATGGGACTGCTGACGACCTTATTGTTAATTAAATGGTGGTATTACCTGTGTAATATTTAATTTATTAGATTTATTTAAAGCTTGAAACTGTGGACAACAATCGTATCAACTGACGGAATCGCAAAACTGGAATTTCCAGGAGTACAGCATTTTCAAACGAACCCATTAATTTATTTAATTCAGCTGGAGTTAAAATAGAATCACGCAGTTGAAAACCAGAACAGAAATATTACCAGAAATTTCAAAATCAACCACTCTATTTCATTGCAATTCCTATTGTGACATATATGTAGGTACAAATAAACTACCGAATAAATTTTGAACAAATTCATCCAATTTGCTCAAGCATCTTTCCACGCAGACGTAGGTCAGACAATTTACCTAATATATAAATAAATATATGTGAGAAATTTAGAAAAATATTTTACGAAGGTAGTACCACAGGCTTCTTACTAAGTTTTCTTGTAATATAAAATTAAAGAACCTCTTTTGAAAATTTTGAAACTACGTATTTATTTTAAGATCACCAAAAAAATATATCCCTCACAACAGGACCCTTTAATTGATATGTATATGGAAAAATTTGCCTTAACTTTCTGATTTGCCCCCCAGAAGTGAAAATTCATTTCTTTACTTTAGTTGTTCGTGTTTGGATTATAGAAATTCATATCTGTATTAAATTTTAACTTAATTGATCCTGTAGATTCTGATAAAATTACTGTGACAACCGGTCAGACCGATACAAGGGTAATTTTATAAGGGTTTTATTTTTTCAATCGTACGTACACGTAACTCTAAAAAGGTGTTAGCGGATCGACAACAGCAAAGGAGAAGACAACAAGAATAGAAAGGCGATTACAACTGAGATAGAAGAAATGGAACTAAAGAGGAAGAATTTATAAGTTTTGGAGAGAGGTGAGATGAGTAAAATGAATGTCATAATGAACCTTTTAGAGAAGATGAAATAAGAAAAAGCACTAAGATGGAAAGAAAGTTTAATCAGAAATTGAAGAAAATAAACAATAAAGAAGTTGTGGAAATTAAGAGTTTACAGGAAGAATTAATTGACTGGGGACGTTAGGTGTTTTTGTTTTGGGGAATTCAAAGATGACCTCAAGATTGGAAGAATGTGTTGAACCTGTTTTTGTATTTTAGATTAAAGTTGGGACGTTGAAAGGATTCGTAGTGGTAGAAAGGAATAATAATAATTCATCTGTATATCTACAAACCGAATTGCCCGGCTCTGCTCAGGATGTCATTTATGTTTTTGTGTTATGTTAATGTTTTATACAAGATTGCAAAAAAAAAACAAATATGAACCTCTCACTGTATATACCAATAACCAGTCTTCACCATATATATTGTAACGACTTTTCTAGTTGAACTTATTTATTTAACGGATATTTATTTACAACTATTTATTTAACACTTAAACACTAAGAGAATACTTAAAAAATAATAACAGTTTAACGACTTATTTATATGACCAGGAAAATGCGTATTTATATCACTCAGTATATCGTAGTTCGGTATTTATCTTACTCGTTCGGAAGCTAACTGTAAACTGACTCTTACTGGCCACGTCAACAGGTATTTATACTGATTAGGAACAATCCAGAAGGTTTCAGAATGACGTACTAGACTTTACTGGAGTGCTTATTGTATTCGTTTAATTTATGGCCTTGTTTATCATCATCAAAGCACCGACCGAAGCCGACATTCTTTGAGCTCCGCTTATCTGCTGTCGGATCTCGTCGCCGCTATCGCACACATATACGCTCGTTGCACTGCTCGCTCTCGCACACATCTACGCTCGTTACACTGTCCGCTCTCGCACACATATACGCTAATTACACTGCCCCCTCCTTAAGGGTGATCCGTCCCGGATCACATTCTGACGTTCCTTCAAAGGATCATGCCGGTATTTGCAATTCTGTCCCCTAAGGCACCCAGTCGTCATATGGAAGTAGCAATCCACCGTCCTTGGCTGTGCGTAATCTCCTTGGGGATTATTGGTGTATACCGTTATTTCGACGCCGCTCCACCGGAAAAGGACCTCCAACATGCTCCGCACCACTCTCCAGTTCAGTCCATCCAACCCACATCCTATCCTTGGCATGGCTAACCTTGTGGTACCTGTGGATAGCAGTTGGTCTCTTAGTTCCACCAACGAATTCCATAACGAGCGGTAGGTGGGCTTTTCAGACGACGCCTCCTTAGTAACCAGGTAGTAAATGGATCGGTGCCCGTCCACCAGACTTAGCACTTTCTTTCTATCTCCGAGTTGGTCCCGCAGCTCTGACAAGCGGCCAAACTTCTTCTTGAATACGGTGGCAATACCGCGATCCATCCTCAAGTCTTTGGCCACACAATGAACCAGCGAGTCCGAAGCAGAAAACAAATCTTCGGATCTCTCGGAGGTGACACCGAATCTGGAGTTGGCATATAAGCTCGGCGTGGCCATAAACTCGTCATACTGGGGATCCGGAGAACGAGCTTGCATAAGCCTGATCCGTGCTTCTTCGTGATTGTCACCGGCATATAGGGCCAAACGGTTAAAATGGACAACCTTCGGTTTTCCATTTGGTGTGCGTCGAATCCGGTAAATAACCTCATTTATTCTCTTGACGATTGTATATGGACCTTCCCAGTGCTGCTGTAGCTTCGGCAAAAGACCTTTACGGGACTGTGGATTGTATAACCACACCATGTCTCCCTCTTGGAAACCTCCATCAGTGGCCCGTCGCAGGTGTCCTTCATGCGGTCGCTAGCTATCTGCATCCTCATGGATATCGTCAAGTCTTCTGCGAAGATCACTAACGTAGTCTTCTCCGGCAACGTCCTCACCAGGTTTGCAGCCAAATTTCAGGTCACATGGTAACCGTAGCTCCCGACCAAACAGTACTTTTGCTGGTGTTTGTCCAGTGGTTTCGTGAATCGATGATCGATATGCCATAAGAAACGGTGGCAGATGGCGATCCCAGTCTCTTTGGTGTTTGGAGACCACTTTGGACAAGTACTTGTTAATGGTCCTGTTCATTCGCTCAACCATGCCGTCTGATTGAGGATGCAGAGGTGTTGTCCGGGTTTTGTGAATGCCTAATGTCTTGCAGATTTCCTGGAACATAGCCGACTCAAAATTGCGACCCTGGTCAGAATGAAGCTCCATGAGTACGCCGAACCAGCTGATCAGGTGGTTTATGAGCTCCTCCGCTACTGTGGTGGCTGTCTGATTTGGAAGAGCATACGCTTCAACCCATTTCGTGAAGTAGTCCATTGCCACCAGGATGTATTTATTGCCACCATCGGTCTCTGGAAACGGTCCTGCGATGTCAATGGCAATCCGTTCGAATGGACTGTCGACATTGTACTGGCGCATAGGAGCACGCCGTCGTTTTTGTGGTCCCTTGCTGGCTGCACAAGTTGTGCACTTCTTGCACCAGTCTTCAACGTCCTTTTTGCAATTGACCTAGTAAAACCGCTCACGGACTCTTCCAAGGGTTTTGTTAACACCAAAATGTCCTCCCGAAGCATCGTCATGGAGGCATTTCAAGACTTCCCTTACCAGGCTCTTCGGTACAAGCAATTGACGTTTGCTCTCAGTACCATCCTGGTTTTCCACTATTTGCTTCAGGAGTCCATCTTCCTCAAAAATGGAGTCCCATTGGGCCCACAACGATTCACCTCCCCAGATTTAGCGGCGATCTCTTGCCAGGTCGGTCGTCTGCCTTCATTCTTCCATTTCCGAAACAAGCTCAGGACCGGATCAGAACCCTGTTCCGTCTTGATGTTATCAGGATGCCATTGTTCATCCGTGACGATTATCCTCCGGACTTCTTCATGTTCCTCCAGGCGCTTGCAGTACTTGCAGTTTTCGGAACATGGTCTTCTGGATAAGGCATCAGCGTTCTTATGGCTATTTCCAGCTCGATGTTGTATGTCGAAGTCGTACTCTTGGAGTTTTTATATCCAACGCGCGACTTGACCCTCTGGATTCTTGAAACTCAGTAACCACCGTAAAGCAGCATGATCTGTTCGGAGCAGGAACTTCCTTGCATACAAGTACTTATAAAAGTGCTCCACGCTCTTTACTACTGCCAGTAGTTCTCGTCGGGTTACATAGTAGTTTCGTTCGGGCTTGGATAGGGTCTTGCTAAAATAGCCGATGACTTTTTCCTCTCCGTGTTGTATTTGTGAGAGTACTGCGCCTAACCCAACATTGCTAGCGTCGGTGTCCAGAACAAATTTCCCCTCTGGTATCGGATAACTCAACACGGGTGTGAAAACGAGAGCTTGCTTTAACTTTTCGAAGGCAGCTTGGCAGTCCGGTTCCCAGCAGAATGGTCTGCCACTTTCGGTTAGTCGAGTCAATGGCTTGGCAATATGGGCAAATCCAGGAACGAAGCGTCGATAGTAAGTACACAGGCCAAGGAAGCTTCTGGCATCCCGTTGATCTGCCACAGCCCGGTTCCGATCGAAAATGCCGTCTTCTCTTTGGCCTCAGGATCCAGGTCCACTTGCTAGTATCCACTTTTAAGGTCTAGCGTTGAGAATATTGTCGACCCCGCAAGCGTGTCCAAGGTATCATCGATGCGTGACAAGGGGTAGCTGTCTTTCTTGGTGACATTATTTAGCTGGCGGTAGTCAACACAGAAGCGTGTAGATCCGTCCTTCTTCTTGACCAAAACTACCGGCGACGTCCATGGACTGGTTGATGGTTCTATTATTCCGTCCTTCCGCATGTCGCTTATAATCTTTTCGGCCTCTTCCTTTTTGGCCAGTGGTAGTCTCCTCGGTCTCTGACGGATGGGCTACGCTTCGGCAGTGTTGATTTTATGGACGACGATGTTGGTTCGCCCTTTCTTGCCGTTGTCCAATGCGAACACGTCCTGGTACTTTTCAAGGAGTTCCCCTATTCGACGTTGTTCAGGTTGATTACGGTTTTCACCCGCCTCCTTGTACAGTTTTAACAACGCTTCCGGAATACCTTGGACTTTGCGCATCCCTGAACTCATTCTTTTAACTTGTGGCATGACTGTCCTGGGCGTGTAATTGAAAGGTTTCGCCGTTCAGTGTCACATTCTTTCTCCGGAAATTCAGGCAGAAGTCATATTTTCGGAGGACGTCCAAACCCAGTATTACATTGTCCTCTATTTCTGCCACTAACACGCAGTGTTTGAAAGACGTTCTTCCCATTTTGATGTTGACGTAACTTTCGCCCCTGACTACTACTTGTTCTCCAATGGCGGTACGGAGCTTCCATTGCGTTGGCAAAAGTTTACTGGGCTTGGAAAACATTCCGGGCCTTATGATTGTTCTGCTAGCTCCAGTATCCAGCAGAAATGAACACTGCTTCCGGTTTGTGAGTCCAGTGAGAAAAAGGCTGTCAGTTCGGTCTTTCATTGTCTTAGTCAGTGCTACTAAACCTGGGGCCTCGTGTCCCGGGACCGACGTTTGCCCCGTCGCGTCGTCCCTGATTAGTTTTCCGGAACGCAGGGCACGCGCTCTTGAGTAACCTCTTTGTTCTTGCAAGCGCTTCTTACGAGTCCCAATTTCCCGCAGTTCCAGCATCTTATTGGTCTCGGTTTCTTATTTAGCCTTCCCACTATTCTGCTAACAACTTCCTCTAATCTGTTTTCGTATCGACCGTCGGGTTCCTCCCTTAGCTCGCGCATTCTACCTTGCCGTTGCGATACCTGTTTAACGACGTCATACTCCAGTGCCCGAGCCAACGTGTCAGCGAGTGTTTTTGGCCTGTATAGTCGAAGTCGCTGTTGTATGTCGTCATCCCTTAACCCATCGATGAAAGAGTCGACAGCCAACTTTTCTAGTGTCGTCGGGTGTACCTGGATACGCGAGGCGGACCAGACGAGCGATATCGGCCTCGTATTCTTGCAGGTTTTCCCCTGCCTTCTGACGTCGGTTTCTTAACTGCACGTGACTGACGCACGTCATATGTGCCTGACCATACCGCATCTCTAACTTCTTCACTAGATGTTCATAGTCGTTCAATTTCTCGGGTGGTATGGTATCCAAAATCTTTCCGGCATTTTGATTTATTTAACAATTTTTCTTCTACTAGAAAATTCTCTTCTTTGGGGAATCGATTGGCTGAGCACCCCACACCTGACACCAATGTAACGACTTTTCTAGTTGAACTTATTTATTTAACGGATATTTATTTACAACTATTTATTTAACACTTAAACACTAAGAGAATACTTAAAAAATAATAACAGTTTAACGACTTATTTATATGACCAGGAAAATGCGTATTTATATCACTCGGTATATCGTAGTTCGGTATTTATCTTACTCGTTCGGAAGCTAACTGTAAACTGACTCTTACTGGCCACGTCAACAGGTATTTATACTGATTAGGAACAATCCAGAAGGTTTCAGAATGACGTACTAGACTTTACTGGAGTGCTTATTGTATTCGTTTAATTTATGGCCTTGTTTATCATCATCAAAGCGCCGACCGACGTCGGCGTTCTTTGAGCTCCGCTTATCTGCTGTCGGATCTCGTCGCCGCTATCGCACACATATACGCTCGTTGCACTGCTCGTTCTCGCACACATCTACGCTCGTTACACTGTCCGCTCTCGCACACATATACGCTCATTACAATATTTTTGCTATCAAGAAAGAAAGGAGAAGGTTGTATGTTTTGCTGTCCGAATAAATTATTAATATTAAGTTGAAGATGGTCAATTCAAATTGGTTGTTACCTAAACTACTATTGTTGAACAGAACTTTTTTAATTTACTTCTCTGAGAGCGGTAGTATTCATCATTTTAGGGTAGTATCGTGTAAAAGTTTAACTTTATTTAAATTCAAAGAAGGTATCAGATTGATGCAATGCTCAGCCACACAAGAGTATTTTTTTGTTTGTTTTTGTTCAGATGTTTATTTTGAAATTACTCTGGATAGCCAATTTTTCAACATGTGGGACATCACAATTGTAACAAAAAATCTGGTAAATACCACTTTACCATTTAGAGGGGGGGGGGGCGAATTGTTTGTGGCTGAGCCACCCTATACTGACAATAAGCTCAATATTGTGAAGTCTTCATACGTATTGATTGTTGTTACTGATTAAAGATCTTTCGGTTCCGGACATCGATTGCGTCTTACAATTCGATTACTGATTGCTGAAATCCATTTATATTGTGGTGATGGTCATTGCAAATCTTCTTAAGCGTAGGGTTACCGTCCTGTATCCCTCACTAACATACATCCCGAAAAAATAGCCTGATATACATAATTACATCGGTCATGTGAATATAATCATACATTTTTTTTAATACGACGATTACAAAGCTTTGTTAATTTTTTTTTTTATTAACATTTCTATTTTAATAATTTTACAGGTTATGAACAATGCCAGAGGAGAAAGAATATAACTTTAATGAATATTTCGAAAAGCAACTTAAATTTAAAAACTGTATACCCTACGAGGTACCTATCGAGATCAAGATCACAGTCAAGATCAACGTTCAGTTAGGGGAATCGCAAATGTATGATTTGTTTTTCAATTCGGATTCCTTTTTACTTTCCTTACTTAAGATCTTGCAGCCTCAGAATGAACGAACCTATTCCAATGGAAAAGTTTTGGCTTCCGCTGTTTGTGTTTTTGGATTTTTGATCTTCTCCCAACACTAAAATGGGCTTTGAAATTTTATCCCAATAATTGCGTTTTGAATATTATTATTTGCGAAATGATTTGTCTTTGCATTTGTTGGAAATAGTTAGAGTAATTTCCACGGTTATTAGTTATTATAAATTACAATTCATATGTGAAAATTTCCGTCGTATGTTTGAAGATTCACGTTTTTACTATTGTAACGATTTTTGAAAAACACCTTTAGAAAATTACCCAACGACTATGTATGTCTATAAAAAGTTTCATACTTATAATGACTCGTATATCCCTTAATGATTATTAATCTTCATTGGTTCGTTTGACTAGAAACAGCATTTAATTATCATTCTATTCATAAGCGTTTTAATGTGAGCCTTATGAACAGATGGTATTTAGGCAATAAGCGCCCACCAATGGCTTTACAAAATGGAAGAATTGCTAAATTAATATCTTCTATAAAAGATACCATGGTTTCTATTAACCACATGAATAATTTTATGCTGCTGTGTGCTATTAGGTTGCTCTTGTTTTGTATCGAACTTTCTTTAAGTTTTAATTTAATTAAGCTTATGTCTAAAACTCTCAACACAACACATGATGATTTTCATGAAAGGATCACCAATTGAAAAACAAAAAAAGAAGAAGAAGAAGCCAATTTGGGGTAAAGGTTATTATTTTAATGGATCATCAAACCGTAAGCATATTTATTCCTGCAGAATTCTTTCCCACGTTTTTTTTTAAAAAGTCTTATTAGTTACTACGAAAAGTTTCAACAATATATTTAAGAAAACCTTTTACAATTGTTTCGACGAGTCCGTCATTATCATTATTAGTTACCCCTGCGTGGTGTGGATTTATTAAATGTGCCAAATTTCAATTGGTTATTGTATTAAAATATGTTCAGAAAAATGGCAGAGAGGTAGACAAACACAATATTTTTCTTGTATATAGTACTAGTAGACTCGGCGAACGTGTCAATGAGACCTTTAATAGAGATAGAGAAAGAGAATTAATGTGGACTTCGTGCCGACTATCTACCAGATACTCTAGATATAACAATCGAACATGAGCCATCTTGTTATAAGTGTATGTATATTTATGCATTAACATTATAAAGGCAATTACGCAATTTCAACGAAAATGTGTAGATATTTCACGTACGGTGAACAATAAGAATTAAAAGAGTAATCATATTCAGATGATGGTTTCTGTGGCTAATGCTACGTGGCAATTAATCATCATATAAATTCCTACGGACTTAAAACTAATTACCGAACAAAGACTTTCGCTTTTGTGTTAATGTATACGAATATTAATGTACCTAATACTATATCGTATCCGCTTCCGTTTAACAAACCTTTTACACTTCCAAATTACCATCACTGAAACCACAGACTGTTATAATGATCATTTAACGTAACCAACCAAACATGATGTATTTTCTTTTTATATGTACAAATAATGAAATAGAATTTAATAAAATAAAAAAATTACATCAGGAGAATTTTATTGAAATGGGAGATTCTTAGCGAAGCTGAAAGTCTTCAAGAAAGAAATAGTAAAGGTGTGTATTTAGTAATGAGTTGAGTGTTCTTGCCCACAGATGATTGTTTTTTAGTACGATAGTAGGGAGGAGGAGCTTTAAGTAAAAAATCATTATTTTATTTTAATTTACATAATTTTGGATGTTTTGTTACTAATCAATTAATATTTCTAGTTTCTTGGGTTGAACCATGAAAACTATCTTTATGACTTTTTGCTAAGGAAGCAAATCACCCTGTATATTATTACAGAATAAATAACGCCGAACGGTGTAAAACTGGTAGATTTCAGAAAGTGTCGACAGCCGCACAAGGGTAGGGTTGAGTTTGCACTAATTAATATTTAGGGCAGGTGCGAGTCCTGGTTACGGCTGGTCGCACTCATTCTAACCCTCGACGCCTTTATTAATTTGCATTGTTACGAAGCGACCACGTTGTAACGGAAGCGTAACGTGAAGAGGTGTGCTTTTGACGTACACAAACATGTACAGGGCGATGTAAAGAAATGACGCCAAATAAATGCATAATTATCACAGGATTTTCAGACCAAAGAGGTGTTGGATGCGCATCTCCACACCTTCTAATCCTAACTCACTTTTTGCAACAAAAACTTTTAACTACCACTAATATACCTCTAATTAGCCTTTCATCTCTTTAGAGGCGGCCTTCTACCTCTACTCTGCTTGTTCTTGTTTTTTTCCTGCTCACTTTAAAGTTACTCGTTAGTCCGTCAGTCACTCAAAAATAGAACTTCCAACGTGCTTATAATTATTTGCCAAAAAATATATATCGATATATAGAATTTATCAATATATTGATAGTGTCGGTAATTTTCGATGGTAATAGACTTATCGATTCGATAGTTATCGATATATCAATAATTATCGAGATTTTTGCCCAAGACTAGTTTTTTATATAGAAAATTCTAGGCTACGATTTTTTCGAAATGAACGTGTTTTTACGAAAACCCGTTTCCATGACCTTAAAATTCGCGTAACATTTTTAGCGTCATTGATGGAGATTTTTACGAATATGTTCAGAATCATAAAAGGAAGGATTATCCTGTAGCCTTTATCGAAAATTTAGAAAAGATTAGTCTAAATCTTCTGTCTGCCACGTTGATTCTGTTTCTCTAACTAGCCTTTCATGTGTCAAAAGGCACTAAAACATCCTACGTTTCTTCTAGTTTTGCTTCTAACTCGTAGAGAAGTAATACATTTTATTTATTGAGGTGAATAGTTTTTATGCAGTTCCCCCCCCTTCGCCTCGTTACGCACATGCGTAGAAGTTCTCAAGGAGTAAATTCTAATCGCGTGTCGGAGCTGACACACACTTTTTTTAATACATTGGCTTCGCACCTTTTGTCGGGTTACTTTCAGTAGTAGTTGTATCCACAGAATTAACTTAAAATTAAAAACTTAAGTAACTACATTATTATTTTTTTTATTGAGCTCTTCAATGTGTCATTTAACCATTTTGGTGTAACATCTATCTTCTGTAGACTTGTCCAACTACACACACCTTCATTGTAATTGATGGTGGTAAGAAATAAAACAATGCACTTACCTTGCAAAATGGATTTTATATATTTTTTCACCTGCTACTAAATTGATGCACTTGTGTAAGATATTACCTATATAAGAGGAAGATTTTTTAGAAACAGAAAAAATTTTGGTACTCAAAATGGGATAAACTTGACGAAATTCTTCCTATTTAGGAATTTACAGATTTTACGAATTACGTTAATGAAAAAGGAGAATTTTAATTCAAATATTTACTAATTTAATGAATCTCTCACCTGAGTTGGTTTCTAAATTGACAGTAATCATATTGACGAAATAAATAACGAATACTCTAAAAAACAGAATCATGTAGTGAAAGTGCCTATGACAAAGTAATTGTCTCATTCAGCCGTCGTATAGAAGTGAGCAAAGCATGTATACGTACCGCTAAATAGTGACAATAGAAAAGAGAAAAAATGGCTGCTTGTCGGTTAGACTTATGGTATATAAAATACTGTAGTTGCGTGCGCATTTTAATGACGTCACATCTATTGAAGGAATTTAAGTGAGCTGTTGTTAAAGGCAATGCAGCGTTAAAATTATGTTGCATATTGGTTGACTGAATTTTAATTTTCTGATGATAGACTTGTGACCGTATCTTTGTTTATTGGACCTATATTTGGCATAAAATATTTAAAAAAATCTTTATATTTTTCTTTATTTAATGTTTTTTTTTTTTTTTAAAGCAGTTTTACGGATTATTAAACGGATGCTATTGAGTTATAGGGAATTGTTATCGTAAATAAAATTCATTTTTTAAATATACAATTTTTATGTCCTACCATCATAATCTAAGAATCTAATATGTATAACAAATGTTCAATACGAGGACATGATATTGACGTACGGTATTTTCACTTTTATGGACAATCAATTTGGTTAGGTACAGATATTTTTAGTTCTTGTTTGTAATCATCATATTGATGTTCTTTCATTGAATAAAATGAATCAATTCCAAACAAATAAAATTCAGATTCACCTGTTTACTCTTTTTTTCTTTTCACAATCTATTATGATGAACATTTAATTATGGACATGAATTAGTTTACAAATATCTATTTTACATAAAAAGGATACAAAACAATAAGTTATTTACATAAAATTATAGCAAGTTAGCAACTAAACAGAAGTTTCTGTGGATATTGAATAGGTACTAAAACAAAAAATACACTGAATATTTGTGTGATTGTCCAGGTTGAGATTTTAAGAAGAATCAAAATTGTGATTGACACTCTCTTGTGTCGAAAGGTCGTGAAACTTAAAATTCCCACTATGCGTTGCTTAACTACATATTTCGTTCTGCGGTTTTAAGTAAACAAATATTTTTATTTATAGGAATGAAAGAAATGATTTTATTTTTATATTCAACAACAGTAATTCGTTGATGGTTCGATTCTCGATTAATTACGAAAAACGTAGTTACTAATTCGTTTCCATATTTGACAATAAAATTAGTTGCGTTTATGTGGCTTTATGCTCAGCGGATCGGAAATTATTCGTGTTATTTTTACAAAAAGCTGAACATTTTCAATTTAATTAGTTTATCGATTTAAAAAAGCCACAGAAATAATCTTCGTCCACTTACGCACATTTAAAGTTCCAAGAACATTTAAAAATGTACGACAATGTTGAATACATCTCGTGTTTTTCTGTAGGTATCGATTTTTACCGTTTCCTACCGTTGGATCGTTGTAGCCCCAGCATCCGGTGTATCAAATCGCGTTTCTTTTTTGACAACGAACGGGTCCGAGAAGATGACTTGATTAATTCCCACGGTGTCTTCAGAATCAATCGCTACTGTAGAGAAAAGTAAACAGTCTGTAATTTGTTTGTATAAGGCGCGTAAAAGAACTCGACCGTTCAAGAATCGTTTATGTTCCGCACGAGCAACATTATCCATCGGTCTCTAAATACACATAAAAAGAGAAGACGAACAACGAAACTGATCTGAAAACACATCAATACGAACAAAAGTGCTATTCTAACACGTATTATTAAACTTTGAATATTATGTGATGGCTTCCTATCAAAAAGTTAATGATGAATATTTATACGCACCATGTCTACCACAAAAACTTCTGTATAGTTAGTTGATCTACTAAATTTATTTAGGTACTAAAATTGTGTAAGTACTAAAACCCTCATGGAATGTAAAATTTTAGTGTTTACCGGGACACAAGCAATGCGTCCCAAATTCCTAACACTCCGTTTGTCTACAGAACACTTATAAAGCGTAAATAAATTAACAAAATTCATATCTTACAATAGACAAACAGTTTATTATCACAAATGGAAAGTATATTTATGTACATTTACAGGAATTTGTTCTACGTATGTGTCGACCATTCAAAATTTTATAAAAAAATGTAGGTACCCACTAAATAACAAAAAAAAATTGTTACCTTTATCAATTTGGTTTGAAAGATCGACCCATTGCTTCTAACCCGATTTAAAATTACACATGGATGGTATCTTCTTCGTCGCTTGGAGACCTTCGACCTGCCGTTGCTGGAGAGCCGGGATCTAAGGGAGTATCGGGACTGGGGGACCTGGGTTGTTGCACTTCTGGAGTTGGATTACTATAATAACTGCTCAACGAACTTAATGAACTACTGGCCGCGAGGTTGCCAAGGTGTGAGGAGGGTCCTGGTATTCCTAGACCTATTCCCGGAGGATAAAGTCTGTAAGGAAGTGGCTTTTGGAGGGTTACCGCAGCCGCAGCTGCTGCTTGCCGGTAATAGAGATCGGCAGCACTGGGGGCTGCTGCCGCAGGTCCTGATTGAGGGGGATACCAGCACCCATATGGTGGTGCTCCATAGAGGCGTTGGAATGCAGCGTAGTTGCCAGCTTCTGCTAGAAGTTCTAGTCCTACTGCTGTTTGTCTTTTCCATTTCGTTCTGTAACAAAAATTTGTTGGTTAGGTAACACAAAGACAGATTCAGAAATTTCAGACTCATTAAAATTGCTACTTTTTATGTCCAATATTTTTAAATTTAGAAATCAAGTATCTATATGTTCGTCAACACCGAATTTTCTCGACAACTATCCACTGCCTCCCGGGATTATAATGGTAAAGAAAAAGGCCCTTGGTCTCCCATTAATAATAAGGGAGTTTTGTACAATAAGAGTTCCATATGTGAGTAGATGGTGAAAAAGTCTCCTTAACATATTTATTTCATATGAGAAGGTTAGAAAAGATTTGAACGCTTTATGGAAAAATTTCGAATATGACAAAATGTTTTAGAAAACTTACGAGGTACACAATACTTAAATTCTCTACAATTCCTGAGAAGTTTATAAAATCCATTTTCTAAAATTTTGTTGTTTCTATACTTCCAAAATTCAAAGAGTTTTATAATAGACTCTGAAAACGAGAAGCAGACTGTAGGTAGATACTGTTGGGTGGCAAATATTTACGAACATGACAGAGGGTTCTAAGAGGGTTTTATGAATTTTCGATAAACCCCTTGAATTTGCTAGAATATCAAAATTTCCAAGTATTTTAAAGTTTTGTTTAAAGTTCTGGAATGTTCTCGAAAGTTCTACTAGGAACCTTTGATAATACAAAAAGTTTTATAAACTGAGAAGCTACTACAGGGTGGCATCAATGAATAAAAATGGGAAGGCGTTGATCTGGACTTTTTTTGTAGAAAATTAAGTTCAATCAAAATAGGTGTATATTTTTTTTTTCTTCAATATTCCAGTGATAAACATTTACATAAATGCTATTCTCATCCAGCTCTACAAAAACCTAGGATTAAAAAAAATCTGAACGACAAATCCCTTGGATACTAGACTACTAGACTAAACTAAAAGTGTTTCGTACAATCACTAACAATGACGTCAGGCGTAAGCTGTCTGGCCTTCCTATTCTCTCACACTTGTTTCCACTTTGCTCGATTGACCTACCCACTTTACCCGGTGGATTGGACAAATCGGATTTGTTAACATTTTGAAATATTACTGACAATTAACGTAAACGTTTAGAAGTTAATTATTGGAAACGAAGTTTCTTATAGCACGTTCTGCTGCAGACGCTTGGCGCACGGGAGCTTGGAAAAATGAGCGATACATTTGATTTGTCACGACATAATTCTCATTAGTATGTACTGTCAAATTTTTCAACCGAGACTTAACGATTAGATGCGCACCAGCAAACCCCGCCCTAGGGAGGTAGGTACAATGTTGGAAGGGGCAGGCACTCCAGCTATTTCCTTCATGTACGCCTATGAAATATGCAGATATCGGCATATATATATATATATATATAGGGAAGTTGCACGTGATTGGCGGTCGGTTAAATAATACAGTCCTTCGGTCTTCCTATTCCTGACCGAATTCAAGTCTCGGTTGAAAAATTTCACTCTACGTGGCTATGTGAATATTCATTTGCTCAAACGAAATTGTTAGTACTTATTATTAACGAAAAATTAATTATGATAGTGTTACCATTCTATTATTAATTTTTATTTTACTAATTTTCTTATTAAGATTTAATTTCTCTCAAATGATGTAGCTACTTTGTGACTATTATTTAATACAGAGTATATAAGGGACTTCGTGCCATGACGCTCACCCACTCTTTTTATTTTATTTATTTTTATTAAAATCGTTATTAAACATCGAATGACACCAAAAATTTGTTGTGTTAATATATGTATCGGTTAGTTTTCTGTACCCTATCATAAGTTAAGGGATTCATTTAGCCCGGGACATCCTTATCTATTCAATTTTTAAAATTTTCCAACCAATTAATACAAAATGGTATGGTCTTTTAAATACCTATTTAAACAAGCGTTAAATTGTTTCTGCGATTTGTGGTTGTTAATTGTATGGACTGTGATTAATATTTACGCAAAACGAATTAAAAGTTTTGTTTGAAAAATGATGTGATGTGGACAACAGCAACCGCATCGCTTGGTATATTGCGGTGGGAAAGGCGGTGAAGCGGTGGCGACCGCCCACCTCATTACGAGCTACGTGACTGTCACTTTCGGCACTAATCTACTTATAATAACTTGTAACTGCTGTTTATTACGAGCGAAGGGCCCTCTTTCGTTTCAACCGCCGAAAACGAGACCCTCATAAAACGTACAACAGTGACGACGGACGGCTAATGTTGCGGGTGGATGGTAGTCGACGGTGTCGAGAAGGAAGGAGGGTGAACGATTGGCGGGACGTAGGCGCCGGTCGTTGACGACGTGTTAAATGACTGTGCCAATTTTTGTATTTTTTTTTTTCACTTTTCGGTAATTTTCAAAAACAAGCAATTTGCTGACGCTTAATTAGAGAACGGCGAGATATATTTACGAAGATGATTTTGCACTTTAGCGATTATTATAGGGCTTAAGTGACCACAAGGTGCAGATAATTAGGAGCAAAGGGGGCTTTGTCTGAAACCATCATCATCGCATCGTTGTGCCCAAAGGAGCCATAACCGTGCTAATTCAGAACCTAATTCACTACTTCCTGTTATTAATATCGGTGATCGGTGAAGTGACAAAGTTCTTTTGATACTTATGTACAATAGCTTTGTATAATAGCATTGAGATATTGAGATCGCATAATGTTTATTGGTGCAGATTAGATACGGAATAATTTATATAGTCTTTATCTATAGGTGATACATGATACTGCTCGTTTGTTTAAACTTTGAAAGCGGTTGTTCTTAGTGTGTTACGAATACAAAAATTTTGGGAAAGGGTAAGGGATATGTAAATGTAAACACACCCATCCTGAACCGTAACCTATTGCAATACACGCCGAAGTATTACGACGGTAATATTGTAATATTTGGAAGCAGAAAACCAGTATGAAGATCTCATAAAATACAAAGAACTGTCGTAATACTTCCTTGTGTATTGCAATAGGTTACGGTTCAAGATGGGTGTCTTTACATTTACATACCCTTTACCTTTTCCCAACATTGGTGTTCGTAAAAGACTAAGAATAACCGCTTTCAAAGTTTAAACAAACAAACAGTATCACGCTAGACAAATGCACGAAATGAAGAAGCATTTCCAATAGTTTGCAATCCTAATGGATCCCAATGGATATTAGGTACAGTCACTTAAATTTTCTTGCAAACCACCAAATCGTGACAACGTTAAAGTTAATGAGGATTTCCAATGCAAAATTTTAAATTGGCCAACCATTTTACCTCTTCGCATCGTGGAGGTTTATGGATTCGTTTAATATCCATAAAAATCGACCGCCTATCATGGTCATGCAATCAACATGAGGTGCCTGCAGCATAAAAGAATTAACTCTCTCAAGATGGAGATAGTCGACCAATGGATTTCAGTTTTTTTCGTTAAAACGTGAGGGCGTAGAGCGCAACACCGCTTATTTGCGATTCAATCGGTTTTCTGGCCAATCTTCATGCCTCGCTTCATTACAGCGTCAAAGTTATTGTAATTTATCGGGCGTAATAACACACGTATTGCTGCATCACACAAGAAAAGGAATCACTGAACGTATTCTCACGTCCACGACTGCATAATAGACGATTTTTATTCAAATGCTTCCGGAAAAAAATTAACTTGCAACCAACTGCAGTTATTTTGCTATTAACGTCATCAACACAAGTATGCCTACAAAACAGTTACTTTGTCTTTTGATTGACGTGGAGAGTGAACTATTTATATTGATAAAAGTTAATATTTTTTATTAGATTTTGGATTTTTTGGATTCTTCGTAATGTTGAAATATTTTTAACGTGATGTTACGACATATACTCGTCTTAGGCTGTACCTGTAAAAGAAACCAAAAAGGTAATAGATGCACGTTCTCGTAATAGAATTTCATTGTCGATTAGGAATATTTTCTTATTCTGCTACTGTACCTATATCCTGATTAAAATTTTAATAAAAAATTCAATTACACTACCACTTTTTCTATCTTTTGTTATTTGGTGACTCCCCAAATGTCTAAAATCCGCTATTTCTTCTACTTTCACGTCTCAACGGACAATCTTTGTACATACTATGTTACCCGAATTGTCACAGGTGGTTGCATTTGTATAACTGTCCCTGGTATAAAGCCATAAAATTTCGCAATTTTTAATTTAGAAATTATTAAATAAAAGCAGCGCTTAAGAAACTGTTTTTAAAGAATACGTTCTTATGAAATTACTCACTCAATATACCTATACCTCGTCACGGAAATGTTCAATTAATAAATAATCTCTATAAAAGTTGTTTGATTTAAAGGACATTTCAATAGATGATGACCATGACTTTAATATTGGCTTTGATCTTTGAAGTTAAATCGTTATTTTAAAGGTAAAACCCTATTTTAAAAAATGAGTTTGGAAAGAGGGCACAATTTTTCGTTAAAAATAGTAGGTATTGAAGGAATTCTGTAAGTGACCTTGAAAGTTTAACTTTAGGCCAAACCATATTAAACTCTGCAACTGAATATTTCATCAGGGATGGAAGTGCTCTACAAAAACCTTCACAAACGTTAATAGATTTGGAGAATTGTATCAGATGATGAATTTCAATTTCTTCATTGATATTTAAGGTCATGTAAAGTAGAAATTAAAGCCCCAATTTAAAAATTATTATTTAATCTCAAAATTACCTTGAAAATGATGGTCAAGTTCAAATTCAAGGTATAGGTATATATAAACAATTTTTAAAGAAACCTCTACGTATCCAATAGTTGCATTTTGTCGTTTCGTAAAATTTATTTTGAACTCTTTTATATTCATTGTCACTTTTCAAACTTACATTCGTAGGTACGCATGACTTCATAAAATTCATGATCTGTTCCTTCCCCCAACCTTCTCATGACACAATATCCTACTTTCTAGAGCTCCTTTCTCCCCTTTAACTTATGACGTGTTTCATGGATTGAATCCGTCGTGAAAATTGTCATGTATTTCAATAGTGGTTGTAGTTTAGTTAACTTCTTGGATCATTCTGACTATGCACCACGCATTCTGGGCATTCACTAAGTACATGTGAAAATTTTACCAAATCTACAACGTGATCCATTATCTCCACAAATATGTTTATTAAGGATACAAACATTCCTATCAATTCCAACAATTTTATAAATCCAATAGGTACTAATTTATTGTTGTAGGATTATTACTGGAGAATTCTAAGGCGAAACTAATTTAAATAACGATAATTTTCAGATTGTTGTAACCTACTCTCATGTATAATAAGTTCACGCCTTTTGTTGTATGATATCCATCAAGTTCTTTTTGTATATGTGCGCCGTTCGATGACTAGGCGATTTTATGGTCGTAAATTAAAAAAAAAGCTGTCTACTACAGTGTAAGAACGGTTTAATGAAAGTGGCTTTAGGTAAACGACAAAAACCCACATAACGCTTCTTCATCCTTAATCTTCTGCTAATGATACGGTTTGTTAAGGCTTAAAACGTGATAGTGCTTCATGGTGGCGCCATATGTTTATTGGGACCATTTACTAATTTGCTTATCTAGTTTTAATTTACCTTAGCACCTTGTGTTTAATTTTAATTATAACCGACAGATACTGCGACCTATAAGTGTTTAAATTCACCTATACCTACCTATTTATTATTTTAAAATCCATTATAGGGATTGTCATAAAAAAAAGACATTTATGTTATGCAGAGTATTAAATTTATAACAAAAATTATTACTCTGATAAATAATCAATAACGAGTGAAAGATTTTCCAAATAAATAGTAGATAAAACAAACAGTTTCCATTTTTTTAAATTCATTAAAAGATTAGATTTGACAAGTATTAACATTTTAATCACGACGTGAAATATAGGGGATAGAAAATCAATTTAGCTTTTGCACCTTAAGTACCAAACTGACTGACAGGAAATTAAAATTTTTTATTTTAATATGATTCTAGTAAAAGTTTTATAGCTGTATAGGTAAGTACGTTTCAAACATTCCTGATTTGACAGCTGTACAATAATTTTAATCTCTTCTTTGTTTTACTCTAAAGGTATGGTTCAATCCATTTGCTGTTTCTTATATCCCATTTGTCGTATGTGATAATTGATATTATTTGAAAAATTGAAGTTTCGGTTTTCTTTTCTTCAATAATTGTTTCATGTTTTAAAAAAAAAAGAACATCAGAGGATCAAATTGAAAAGTATTAATGAAAAACAAAATAATGTTACGTAGAATAGTGCGTGGTATCTCGCATGGGTATTCTAATTAATTTTCTATTTTCCCCATAAATTACAACTATGGTCAATTCCTTTTAAAGTGGCGACTGAGGTAATTAAACTAAAAATAATTATAGATTAGTTTTATCTAATAGTGATACGTCTGCACTAAAAAGAAGTATTGTTTCAATCATATTTTGTGACAATTTTAAGGGATGCCAACCCTTGTTGAGCTGACAATGGGATTCAACAGAATTGTCATGTCGAAATATCTGCGGCGAGCAGTAGTTTCTATTTAGTACCTATCCATTCAAAAGTTTCAAAAAAAGGAAAAAACATAGATATAGATTTTAGATACTGTGTTTGCGGTTGGAAATACGTAAAACATTCTTAACTATGAATTTTAATGAAACATAAAATACTGTTTAAATTGTTTTACTGATTTGTAAAATACTCTTACAATTGTTTCGGTCTCTCGACCATTCTCAAAGAGTTCTAATTGGAAACTAAACTTAAAACTATTAGTGAGGTTATTTATAGGTAGGTAGGTAATGCTGTTATGACTTATTTTATAGAAATACACATTATTTATTTTATTATTGCCATATATATAGGGCTTTTGTGACCTTCTGTCTGTTCGTTGGTAATGTTTTTATTATTGTATATTGCTTTTTCGATTTCTAATTTTTCTAGTAAGCTTAGTTTTTTACTTTATTGAGCGGTATGTAAAATTTTAAAATTATCTTTTGAAAACTGGTGTTTATTTATAATGCAGTGTTGGGCGAAACCTGTATTGTTTTTATTAGTTTTAATTGAATTTTCGTGTTCTTTTAATCTTTTTTCAAAATTTCGGCCTGTCTGTCCTATATATATGGCATCACAATCTGAACATTGTAGTTGGTACACTCCGGATTTATTTAGTTTGTTGCTTATAGTTAATTTATTGTTCGTTAATATTTTTCCTAGTGTATTTATGTTGGTACATGTTGTGTTTATATCCAATTTCTTAATTCTATGACAAATTTTGGGATTTTAGATATAGATTATGTTTATTGAGTTAAAAAAAAAGAGGAAATTTTTTTGGCAAGCGCCAACGTATCGACTCAACTAGGATTTTGTGAATACTGAAGTACGATTCAGCTGAGGACTTAAAACATTTTTAAACATTTTTTTTCTAAAATAAAACCTTAATATCCATTAATAAGTATTTTAAGGGAGGGAATGTAGGGAAGTATCAGAGTCTCAGAATAAAAATGTTATCAATTTGAAATAAAAATTAAAAAAGTATTCTCTTTTTGTATTTAAATACAGTTACTGGTAGCCAACCAACAAATTAAAATTCATTTGAAATATAACTCGTGACGATGATAAAATAAGTATGATGGAATAATATTACATGCACATAATATCTAAGTACGTATAATGAATTATATAATTCGGAACAGGGGAGGCTCTATTCCGGGACTCTCCCGGAAACTAAGAAAAAAGAAATAACTGTGAAAAACTTATGTCCTCTTGTGTACCTACTATTAGTCAAAGTTACGGCAATTATATTTCCATCAATATCAATTAAAGTGCGCTGTACCGTATGTTCCAGTAATCATCCGTACCCTTCTGCTACTGCGGTTTTCCGTTTGGCTGACTCTCGAATTAGAAAGATCCTCAGAAGTACCATTATCATCATACTCGTATTAAATTGAAAAACGACAATAGAGCGCCCCTGCTCAACGGACCCTAAACTTCTGTTAGGTAGGTACGTGTGAAGATATACAATTGAAACGAAAAACGTCCTAATCATTTCATTATACATATGTATGTACATGTGTAGGTACAATTGCCAGAGACAAATAAATTCAATTGTAGAGCAACATTTATTATGTCTGCTATGCTAAAGTGACAGTTATATAACAAGACATGGAACCCACGTAGGGTTTTGCGGTATTATAAATAATATCTGTATCACTAACATCAGAATCAATTCAAAGAGTTGACTAATTGATTGGTTTTATTAATCGATTCCGATGTCAATTCATCAAAATATGTAGTCGTTAACTAAATTGATAGTTAAAACAAATTGAGTTTTTTTATTTACCGACGCACGTAAATTGGCATAAAAGCTGCAAAAGACGATTACTGGGAGAAGAATTCGAGCCCAAACTGGCCGCTGAGATTAATAAATGCAACTGCTTACCAGTGGCGTGCGGCTTTTAATCGCCAATAATCAGCTCAATCATTTACCGCAGTGTTTCCCAAACTTTCGGCATCTGTGAACCCCTTCTATAATTTTCGTACCATTTATTATAGTTTCTTTATGTCTTCAGCCGAATAATAATTATTACCCCTAATAAACTCTTCCCGTATCCCTAATAGGACGCGTACCACACTTTGGGAAACACCAAATAATGTTGTTGTTGAGATATTGGGTAATTATGTACAATAGCTTACCCCCTTCCGATATCCTTAAAAAAAAGTATGTCGTAAAATAAGTCATGCTGATCAAGAATACATATATTTGTTGGGCGTGGAAACCACCCCTTCATGGTTCATTTGAGCTTCTCCATTTCATGTATTTGTAAAATTTCGATCAGTGTAGTGGTTTGTTGATTTATTGTAATATTGAGATCGTGTAGTGTTTATTGTTGCAGATTGGATACGGAATAATTTATAGTCTTTATCTATAGGTGATACGTGATATTGCTTGTTTGTTTAAACTTTGGAAGCGGTTATTCTTAGTGTGTTACGAATATAAATGTTGGAAGAGGGCGAGGGGTATGTAAATGTAAACATACCCATCCTGAACCGTAACCTATTGCAATATACACGGAAGTATTACTATCTACAGTTTTTTGTATTTTATGACATCTTCATACTGGTTTTCATATTATTTTACTGTAAACGATGGTTCCCTACCGACAATTACTATTTATTTCGAGAATTGTAATCAGTCTCACACTATTAGACAATATTTATTCTATGGACATGTAAGTTTTTTTGTAAAATTTGTTCATAATTTCAAATTTATTCTCAGGCTCACCAGATAAAGATAAATACACATTAAATTCATTTATTTTCAAATTGGCAGATTTTCTGTGGAAGTGGTAAAAAGTTAATTAAGGAAGAAACGCAAGTTGTACCGGCAAAAACCAATTAATTAATTAGATGACTATCAAACAAATAGAACCAAAGCTATACAACAAAATAAAGTGTTTCAAAATTTTAACACTGCTACATGCAAAATAATGAGACCTCATCGGGCAAAAACCTTACCTAACCATTAAACCATCTGAATTTCATCCCATGATACAATTCGCTATTTGGATAACATGGTTTGGACATATTCCGAAATGTCAGTGTACGTCATAAGCCGATGTTGTATGGAACAAAAGCGACTACGAAATAATGTATTGTACAATACGGTGCAGAGTTCATAATGCTAGTGATAGTGTAGTAGGTTACGGTAGCGAGTGTGTGTGTGTGTGTGTGTGTGTGTGTGTTTAGTATCGAAATACGACGGCATTCACAATTATTTCGACCGCGGGCCTAATTCGCCATCTGCCTCAAACATGTATACCCATATTGGTGACTTTCCAAGTTGTCAAAATTACATATTTAAAAAAAATATTATTATTTAGTGACAGTGCTGCTACATAATTTGCTCAAATATGAACCAATAATAATCAACAACAAAAATTTTCAGTTTCGTTTTCTTTTCGTTCGGGTAATAATTTTTGCCGAAACACGACGCAAAAATATGTTTGTTATTTTTTTCCGAATCACAGCGATTATCCGTAAAGTAAAAGCAAAAGCCGGTTAATTAAGCAATCTCCTTGTACGTAAATCAAATTGGTACATTCACCAGATACTGATGACAGAATCATGGGTGACACATGGCTTTGTTTTATCTCTAGCATTGTTTAAAACCACCGCGGGCAAAGCACACCTGGATTTATCGATTCAACTAGCATTCCACGTAAAACGCCGTTTTGTATTGGCAACATAGGCAAGAGTACTTCAGCTAATTACATTGCTGTCGCTCGCCCACCGCAATTTTGTAACAGAACATCTCAACTAGATCGAGTGTTTATATTAAATTTGCATAATAAATTCTTGGAAGGTTGATTCACCGATATAATGAGATGAACTAATAGGTAATAATGTAAAGATCATGTTGACATTTGCTGTTTATTTATATTGCTTCAGGTACCTACTTATTTAACTTACATTCACATGTATGTAGGTACCTATCGATGTTGCTTGTATAACAGTAGTTAAAATTACCCATAATAGGGAGACGTTTTGATGACAACATACTTTTAAACGTGATTGATTCTGTGACCCTGTAGTTACTGTAAGGCACGAAATATAATTTAAATCTAATCAAATCTAATATTACTTGACAGAAACAGCTTGGGCCCTGAAATGATAACCCCCACCGATAAGAAACTGATGCGCGATAGACATAGCTGAAATGTAGTGGGGACAGCTTATTTTGTCTCAGTACTTTGGTGAAGACATGTAGGGGTGTATATAAGCTCGCCACTTTATTATAAGAAAACAAGCTTAAATTTAAGGGTTAATTTTCGTTTTTGCATACATATTATTGGATACAGCATTGCTCATTTAATCCATCCCTTACCTGCATACCGCCTTAATATCTTTTCTACTACCGTTAAATTAGTCATTATATTTTCGTTACTACTAATATAATGGTGGGTAAGTTACCTATATATAGGCACTATGATGATAGGTATCATTAAATAGAATTGGATAAAATCTTTTCAAAGGTTATTTAAAATCTGCTGCATTAACATCAGTTTTCCTGTAAATATTACCGATACAATTAAGACACCGTGGGGTGAGTTTACTCATACAATACGGACCCGATTTGAGATATGCCACAAATTCCACGCGGCAAACTGCATCTTTTTCCTTCCGAAGGCGCTTTCTTTCTATCGTTTCCGCCGTTGTCTCGAGATCTGAGGGACCAAGCTATTTCTGTCAAGTACTACCTACTCCTACTACCTATCAAGACTGATGGAAATATAACATGTATTTTGTAAATTTTCGGAGTGAACAATTTGGAGTTTATAAATGGTGGATATTACATTATTGAAGTTGTAAAGTTGTAACTATTCCGCGAGCCTTTCTAAAGGTTTATATTCCATTGACATGATGTACCTGAGAACTGAGCATTCGGAATATAGTCATAAAAGTGCGGGAGGAGGCGGATCGAGACGATAAAATATGGTAATTGTTTACAATTACTTAACCCTTTCCGATTTTCTTGAAAAAAAAAGTATGTTGTAGAATTCGTCATGCTGATCAAGAATATACATACATATATGTTGGGTGCGGAAACCACCCCTTCATGGTATTTTTTGAGTTTCTTAGTTTTGTGTATTTGTCTTCCATGTCTATTGTAAAACGCGATTAGTAGTTGTGGTTTGTTGATTTATTCGAATGTTCTGTTTGCTTATTTTGTAGTCTTGGTATATAGGTGATACATTATAGTGCTTGTTTGTATTAAATCACAAAAGTTATTCTTAGTCTTTTACGAACTCAAATGTTGGCAAAGGGTGAGGGATATGTAAATGTAAACACACCCATCCTGAACCGTAACCTATTGCAATACACATGGAAGTATCACGAAAGTCTATTTTGTATTTTTTGAATCACAAAACCAGTGTGAAGATGTCATCCAAATAATTCCCTATTTTGATCCTGTTAATTCTTAGGTCGATTTTAATGATAAACGCTTCAAATGCAAATATATCTTACTCGTGTCTTCCAACTTATTCGTATTTCATCCTCTTTTGCAATTGGAGGTTCAGTTTATTTAGTTGTACCAAAGTTCACCAAGGAATCAAACTGAATTCGAAATTTAAAACGACAAAACCGACCCAGCAACCCATTGCCTTCCTTATTCGATAATAATATTTTCATTTTCCTCTCATCGTCAGTTCGTCCAACCTCATCAGCACGATTCCTTTAATTTTAGTGTAAAAGAACAGCGATTTGTGTTCAGAGTCCCTTTCAGAGGTTCATTTTTATCTTTAATCTTGATCTATTAATTGTCATTTACTTACTAATTTTATATTTCACTAATTTTACGATAATTTTACTGATCACTGGTTAAGAATCATTGGCTCACAATTGGATAAATCAATTATTTTAAATTTTAGCACTCCTTACTTCTTCTTTATACCACTTCTATCCACACAACCTTTTAATTTAATCTTTAAAAGAAGAATTTCCTTCCCTTATCACCCAATAAAATATCATTTTTTACTACCAAGGTTCATAAGTTTCTAAAAATCCTACTCATAATTGGAGATTTCTGAAACTTGGTGTGAATCTGCATGACTTATTTGTCGTGGATCATTTGAAGGGGAACAAACTACACGCAAACACGGGTAGAACCCTTATCTAAGTGGGTAATAATGGTAGGACTAATAATAATAATAAATGAACAGGGAGCCACCACAAGAGTCGTTCGACCCTTTGCTTATACGTATCATTAAGAGTCACTTTATAACCGTCGTGCCGCGCCGCTCGCTCTTGATCGGCCGGTAGGTCGTCGACGGCCTGAACTGTCTCTCGTCTGTTTGTGTGATGTAAGCGAACGAAAGCTCCCCATCGTGCACCCTTTCGGCCCAAAATAAATTACTCTCTTAACAGGCGGCCATAAATCAAACAAACTTTAATGATTTTATTGCTGCCCTTTAGAAAATGTAAATGCGCTTTTCCAGAAGTGGTTAGTTGCAGTGACAACGAGAATAGCGAAAGATAAATTGCTGTTGTTGTTGAGTTTCTATTGATGTGGCTTCTTGAAGCTTATTTACTTATTCAAAAACGGTAAAGAGACGGTGAAAGGGTGTTTCCGGTTTTAAGTTTAATTCCTGCGACAAAACTTTACGTACGAAACGAGAAATTTGTCGATTAATAAGGGTCGGTTGCATCGTAAATGTTTGAATACAAAACAAATTATCGAAAAGAATTGTCTTATATTTTAAATTTGTTTTAGTGATGAGCAAAACTAGTCTCGGTCTTGCAGTCTTGCTCTTGGGCTTGCAAATTGTTCAAGACCAATATAGTATCACTTCAACAAAACCAATACGAAGACCCAACTCTGCAAGACCAAGACTTATTTGCGCAAGACCAAGATTCATAAGAAGACTTTTACCACTTTTTGGAAATATTGTTAAAAATAATTACCTAATGATTTAGAGAAATTTAAAAGTCCAATACCCAAGATCCAATATCAAAACAAGACTCGATTGACCAAGACCAAGACTAAGATTAAGCCCAAGATAACTATGGTTAGACCATGGTCTCGCTCAGCACTAGTTACTTTTCTAGTATTAAATGTGTTTAGGGAGCAAGCAACGGTAGGATGAGGCTTTTGATAGGGTCAAGATGCATTTTTACTAGGATCTCCTAGAGGGCTAGTGTTTTTTGGTTAGGTTAGACCAGTATCAGGACCCAACTCTGCAAGACCAAGACTTATTTGCGCAAAACCAGGACTCATAACAAGACTTTTACCAAAATTATTGTTGAAAATAATTAATGAACCCCCTAGAGAATTTAGAAAAATTTAAAAATCCAAAACCCAATAACAAAAACAAGACTCGATTGACCAAAGCCAAGACTTAACTTGATAACTATGGTCCTGGTCTTGGTCTTTATGATCACTAGTTAGCTTTCGAGGACTATGTGTTTGGGGAACAAGAGGCAATAAATTTTATGACCCCACAAGCAAAATTGTTACTTTATCAAATGTATTGTAACACATAAAACTGTTGTACTTTCAGTGGATTATCTTCTCAGGAAATAAAATATAATAAAATTATAAAATTTAAAAAAAATTGGCTCATGATGGCTTTAATTAAATATTTTGTGACAAATCAAAGCAACATGAACCTCCTAAATGTGGAGTTCTTCGGGGTACCAGGTACAAGACTGTTAGCAATGGTCGACGTCACCCTTGCCTTGCCCAGTTCTGAGGGCTTATCTCTCACTCGGTAGTTCATAATTTACAAAAAGAATTTTTTTTAATGAATCATTACATTTTTAGGCTTGTCTATTTCAGCAGGGTTTTACCAACTATGTACTTGGAGTTGATAAATTAGATCTATTTGCTAATAAATTATCAAGATGAGTATTAAAATAAACAATTCGTTTTGTTGAACAACATTTAGTCAACAGTTTTTGTAATGATAGGGATAATGAAACATCGAGAAATATTTAGTAGTGGTGATTTTAAATAAATTAATATGAATTAAATTTAAGAACCATCTACAAATTACCTCAAATTAACGAGGAAAAAGCTATTGCTGTCATCATGCCCCCGCCGGGATTCGAACCCGGGTCTCTGGCTTTACGCGCCATTGCTTTAACCACTAGGCTACGGAAACATGATGCCAGTAACATCGACGAAACGTACTTACTAAGTCACTGAATCGTCGAATTAATGTATAGATATTATTATTATGTATTAATATCTATTAACAATGAAATATCGAGAAATATGTAGTAGTGGTGATTTTAAAAACATTAATATGAATTAAATTCAAGAACCATCTACAAATTACCTCAAATTAACGAGGAAAAAGCCGTAGATTAGTGGTTAGAGCAATGGCGCGTAAAGCTAGAGACCCGGGTTCGAATCCCGGCGGGGGCATGATGACAGCAGTAACTTTTTCCTCATTAATTTGAGGTAATTTTTAGATGGTTGTTGAATTTAATTCATATTAAGATAGGGATAATGTTGTCGATGAGTTGATTGGAAATCCATGTGGTAGTGATTATGGGAAAGTAACGGTTAGTGGAGGTGTAGGTGTATTGAAGTGAGGGAAGAGGGTTGAAAATGCAACCCGTATAACCTTGTCGGCATCTAGTAGTTGTTGAAACGATGCATGTTGCATTTACTTAGTATACATAAGTGGAAATTACTTATAATTGCGACGGATTGCGTGTTCGTCTTGCAATCAGCCAAGTGGAAAACGTATAATTGCTGTCATAACGAAAACATCATTTTACTATGTATTTATGCGGCAGAACGAGGGTTTCCTACGTATAAATGTGTGCATGTGTGTGTTTGTGTATGTGTACAGCGACCACTCGCCCCTATCTTTATTGCATCGCCGTCGCAATGAGGGTGGTAATTGAAAACTGAAATTGCGCTCTGTGCGACCGTTTCTCACAAATCAGGACCTTTAGAAGGACATACGTACAGAAAAGCGGCTTCCCGTCACATATTTATAATATCGCATTCGTTTATCTTAAAAATAAAAAAATAAAGGTATTAGATTTCTATACTTGATTAAAATATTTTGTATTTCTAAATGAAATTGATTTTTACATATTGTAATTTTAACACGTTTCCAAACCGTTTTCCACGTCGATTTTAAGCAATTTAACCACAATGTTTAACCAACATTCTAGAAATAACCGTTAAAGAAGGCCAGAGTGCTTATTTGCGACGTAACCAAAATAGTAGAATAATGTATATGTAATGATTTTTAGTTTGATGTAATCCTTTCATTTCAATAGAAATCTGATTTATTAATGACTATAATTCTTTTTTCTATTACAGATCCTATTATTAGTTCCTATCTATTAGCAAAAATGGTGTTGTGTTGTCAGCGCCGCGACCCTTTTGCATGCAGTTATCGCTGCGAAGGGAGCAGGTAAAATTATATCGTGCATTGAGCACCACAAATATGCCATTGGTATTGTAACGAGCGTGTATGTATGCGAGAGCGGCGACGAGATCCGGGAGCAGCTAAGCGGAGTTCAAAGAATACCGGCGTCGGTCGGCGCTTTGATGACAATAAATAAGGCCATAAATCAAACGAACACGAGTAAAGTCTAGTAGGTCATTCTCGATTCTTCTGGAACTTTCGGTGTCTGTATAACTACTTGTCGACGTGGTCAGTGACAGTAGTAGTTTACAGCTAGCTTCCGAACGAGTAATATAAATACCGAACTACGATATACCGAGTGATATAAATACGCATTTTCCTTGTCATATAAATAAGTTGTTGAATTGTTATCAGTGTTTAAGTGTTAAATAAATAGTTGTAAATAAATATCTGTTAAATAAATAAGTTAAACTAGAAAAGTCGTTACAGTATTTAAGCCTACGTACAATGCTTTTGTTTAATATTTTATATTGAGATTATTGTTTATGCACCATATTTTCGTATGATATTTTAAACACAAATTTTTACACTACATAGTTTTAAAATGTATCTAACGCAATAACTTATTCTGACAATATTAGACGACATAATATTTATCCAAAAGAATTTAGATAAACGATTATCAACTATAGCAACGAATAAGAAGCAACTCATTATCACCCTTATAATATCATAATTAGTGTACATACATACATTATCTGTCAGACGAGTGGTTGCGTGTTCACCAAATTAAAGGATAACAATTATTAGCAAATTATTAGAATTTATTAATACCAATCCGACCATAACAAATGAGATTATGTCTCTACTTACAGTTTACTTAAACCAAAATTATTTCGGTTTTGTTAATAATTATTACTTTTGCAATGGATTTAACGATGGGCAACCCCCTTAGTCCATTAATATTAACGATTATTTTAGACACTCCTGTTTTGTTGAATGAAAGTGCCGGTCCTAAGTCTGGATTAAAGTTCGAAGAAAAGTAAAAATTTGTGTTTAAGAAAATTTCATACGAAAACAGAATACGTACATAGGTACTCGTGAAACGTGGAACGTCCTAGTGTACAATGAACGCAGTAAAATGAGAACCTTACAAAATCGTGTTACAAAACATCAGCTATTGTAGTTACATGCGTTTAAACATTCCCATCGTTTAAAAACAATTTATGGAGATTTAGTTACTAGCTTCACGACATTCTTTTAAATATGAAATATCCAAATGCATACAAATATATAGAAGAGGTGCTCCGAAATAAAACTTAAATCTTCCCTAACAACATCCCGAAACGTAAATGAATATCAGAATTTAATTCTTGTCAATTCGGATATCATAGTCGAAGCAGTTTAAGATATTGTGAAGAATACGTTGATATGGTTGCTAAAACGTCAGAAATTTCATAATTAAATCAAAGAAATTAAAAAACGCTTTTAAATGTTTCAAAAGTAGGTATACTAATAAAAACTCTACACACGTCTCGGTGGACACCTTTATCAAGAGTACAAGATAATACTAAAATTTACAAAGTGTTCGAGTCTTATATCTAAGGGGTGTTGCTAATGTGGGAATTACCCAAATACAAATCTAATATAGGAGTATTTTTAAATTTTAGTTGGTCGTTCGTTATATATAGTTTTTGGAGTAGAGCTCTTTTTATTTCTAGTTGTTCCAATAATGCCAATCTAGTGCCCTTATTTTCTGAATGTAATAATTTTAAACTATCTAAGTCTAAATTATGGTTGAAATTTCATAATTTATCGGAATTCAAACCTTGAGAATTTCTGTTTCCACTATATGATCTGTCATGTAAATCCAGATACCCAAATGTGTGACTTTTAAATGAAATATACATTACATTGTAGATACATAATTAATACATATAAAAATGAATGAATATTAATCAAGCATTAATTTTATCAATTTACTGATTTTCAAACACTTATTTTAACTGAAGTATAAAAATCGGTGTTATTATTGGAACTCAAATCTATGAATCATCTTGAAATACAATAAATAAATGGCGAATGAGGTGTGTGTGTGTGAAAGAAATGTAATTGGTAGAATAAAAAAATAAATAAAGTAAAAAAAAGGCGGTTCCCAAAGGAATCGAACCTGGAACTACCACCACGTACGAGACCGATGGGAGTCAGTTTTTGGTATTTGAAGCACTGAATAGGTAAACCTTAACAGTTTCTATTTTTCTTGAAATTGATTTCATAAATTGCCATATTAGTCACGTATGTTAGTATACTCTAAAGTTACCGAAACGAATACGTTTGACTTTTAAGGGCGCGCCTAGAGTGTTCAAGAAACGCATATTGTAAAACTTTACCATTAAATTCATAGATAACAGTAGCAATTATTTGTCCGTCAGAACTTTTGGTATGTTTATAATCACAATTAGGTGAATTTTTGGGGTGGTGTTCACTGAAATTTAAATGAACATATAAAATAATGAGTTCACATTGCGTGTTTGGCGGCCATCTTGGTGGCTTCGTAAGTTGGCTGCAACAAAATTGAAAGTAACCGACGGAAGTGTTTAAAGCGGCTTATCGACTGAGGTAAATTTATGCAAAGCTACCCTTAAGTGCTGGCAAATTGGTTGAAGAACGTCATTCCCTATCAAAACTCCGTCGTGTCGGCGCTTTCTCGGCCATTCTGTTACGGAAACGAACATTTGCCGATCTGATTGAAAAACTTAACATTTTCCACCTTTCGTTGGCCGAACGATCGTAAAAAAACTACCGTAACAATAACGGTAGGCCACGGAAGATTGTGATCATTTGCATTTCAGTTAAAACAAATTGTGGCCTAATTGGAAGTTAGGAAAAGTTAACTGCGAAACGGAAATGAAAAATGTGTAAGAGAAGCTACAAAAGTAATAACATGTTTCTGCTTCTATTCCGTTTTGTACCCAAAATATTTGAGAAAAACATTCCTCGTTCCTACCCAACAAATTGGTAACAGACATTTTTGTTTGTAAGTTTGATTTTCATTAATTTCTTCCTACATAGACGTTCCCCTAATCACTGTATCATTTAGAACAGTTTTTCATGAATGTCATGCTGAGATGAGTATCAACAGTGCCTAATGTGGATGTCTTGAGATCATGGAGAAAGCGTAATTATGAATTAATCGGAACGACGTTGGAGCGTTTTCGTACATGTCCATTGACGAATGTTTTAAACCCAGAAACCAAAATGGTCACGATTGCTATCTAAATGGACTCATGTGTGCGTCGTTGTTATAGTTTCTTGAATGGCTGTCGTGTATTTGGGAATGTCTCTTCGTTGAGGATAGTCATTGCCCCACATAGGATAATGTTCTGCCTTCTGTGCATCATCCATCATGTGAAAGGTATTCTTCTTGTAAATGTGTGTGAAAATATATTATAGGTAGGTTCTTGTACAGCTTCCTCAGAAAGTAGAGAGATGTAGCCCATTAAGCCTCAGTTATTTGCTCCATTTCAATTAGGCGTTAATAAACCATAATGAGCACGTTAGATGCTTGTGATATGAATATCATTTTGTATGTACAATAATTTCTTTTTAAATTATTATTTAAGGAGTATACGATAGATATGCTATAAGAATTAAAATAGTTTCTAATATCTCCTTGAGCAGTTTGAAGATATTAGAGAAGGAAAAGGACAAAGAGAAAGAAAAATATGTAATTCAATAGCGACAATGAAAAATCGTGGGGATCTTCCTGTGACATAATGGGTTAATTAAAGCCTTAGGGGCTTAAATAAAAATAGAGTAGCAGAGACAAATCTAGATCAGTTTTTTTGGTGTAAGTTTTCAAAAATGTCACAAGATTTAGTTCTTGGAGAATGCAAAAATGAGTCCATAGTCAATATAATATAAGAACATAAGCTTTTACAGCCGGAATACACAGAAAAACTATGGTCCAGGCTATAGTCCATAGAAACTATTTAAGTAGTTTAAAAGTTTCGTCAGCAACTGCGGCTGACATCTTCAGTTGATTAGTGCTGGCGAGAGCTAAGATTCATCTCGAAGTCTTCACAGCTACTGAATGAAGAGTTGGCTGCGCGCTGATATTTATTCCGGGCGGCGGTGGGCGTGGCGCAGAGGGAGGGGAGTCACAGTGAATCGTATGTACACAGACTACGTTTCTTTATCCTACATAATAACGGCATTCTGAGGGCTATTTAAACCAGCGAATCAGCCACATAACCACTTCAAATCAGCTAAAGACCCTAGGGACCCCTTGTTATCCGCCAGTGTTTACAAAATACCCCGTTCTGGTAGAGAAGTTTACTTTGGAACCACAAAACGCACCATTAAGACGAGAATAGCTGAACACAAACGCAGCTGCCGACTCCTACAGTCTGCTTTAGCTGAATATGTTTTGAACAATGTTAACCATCATGTTACGTATGATGAAGCCTCTGTTCTGTCGACTATTTCGAAGTATTGCACACGATTGCATAGGGAAGCTATCGAAATTTACATTCACTCTACTTCATTTGAGTAAAGTATGACATCCAGCTCTTGAGAGAACGACGACGAACCACTTACGAAGCATTCTGACACTTTTCCATCTGCGGAACGCCCATCGTAGTCCGGAATAAATATCAGCGCGCAGCCAGCTCTTCACTCACTAGCTGTGGAGACTTCGAGCTACAATATTTGCTCTCGTCAACACTAATCAACTGAAGATGTAAGCAGCAGGTGCTGACGAATCGTTTGGTCTAAAGAGTTCCTATGGGCCACGGCTTAAAAGCCCGAACCTCAGTTATTCTCTGTAGGATTGCTTATCCAAACAGTCTTCGAGTTTCTTCATCTTATTAAAGCAGCTAATAAATACAAGCACAGATCCGAAAAATTTAAGTTTTTTTCGTAAATCGTTACCTGATTACTAGCCTTGATTTTTAGGAATTCTTTTAATTAATTTAAGAATTGTAAGTGTAACATCCTCACATGGAAGACTATTTTATACGGCAAGAAGAAGGGAGAACCTTCACTTATGCAACCCTGAAGGTTAATAGGTAGATGCCTGTATTACTTCTTGCCTGCTTTTGTTTTACTAGTATTGTGTCCAAATTCTTCTGATCAAACGTTCAAAATCTAACCACATGGACATGAATACTAACAAATTAAAACTGAGGGGCCACTTTCATTATTTCTGATACAAATTAGTATCACTTACTACCAAAAGAATTTCCCTGCTACAATATCAAACTTGCTGAAGAAGCTACAGTAAAAGAGTCGAAACGTTCAATGAAATTTTGATGTCTTTCTTTGAATACACCTTATTAATGTCCAAATCCCCACAATCAAACGTTCAAAATTGTGACGGCTATAATTGCGAAGGAAATCAGTCAAAATCTGCGAGTTTTCACTATCTTATCGTTAATTCATATGCGTCCAATTTGAAATGACTTAAGTAGTGAGTGTGGCAACAAAAATGGAAATCTATGTCTATGTCAATGTGATTGTACAAAGAGAAAAATATCATTTTGTAGCGTGAAGACCTTGCGATGGGCGATGGTGGTTGCTGGTGATCTGAAGTTCAAGCAACTTACAATTAGATGCTGTTCTTAACGTTTTCCGATTTGCCACGGTCCCGGTCATTTAAATATTCTTAACCGAGATGTTTAAGTCGTGAAACTGATCGCAATGAAGTGTAGTAAAGTGTTTAAAATTGGAATGACTCAGTAGTTCGCCGTCCTTTATACGAACAAATTGAAATTCCGAAGCGTTTAGCTTTTTGCCTCCGGCGGTACCCCGTCCATGTTTGTTTTTAGCTAAATATGTTTACACAAGTGATTTTGTAGCGAACGCGTCCGTAAAAACCCGAAACAATTATGTTCACGTCTTCTTCTTCGGCGCTTTTTTTCCTCTTCTTCATCTCTTTCCACTTCGTCTCTGAATTGTCTTCGTAGTTTTACATCTAAACGTTACCGTGACAGCACGCATTGTAACGTTGGCGACTGTTTACTTTGTTCACGACAAAAAAGAGCGTTACCAATCGAACCAATTAAAGATCTCTTCGTCAAAGGAAAGGATGCGGGACAAGTGGGCAGCGAAGTAGCTACCATTGCACAAGAGGCGAAGTGAACAATGGAAAAAACACTGCGGATGTTCTTTAATTCTAAGAACAATAAACCCTTTTTTAGAAATCCATTAAGATATATAATGGATTATTGAATTTCATTTTCTTTTGATTTAATTGTTTTAATTTAATGATAGAATTGACAAGTTTAATTAAAAAAAAAAAACAGTGAAATGACCGCAGAAGCTGTGGTAATTATTCACAATAGCTTACTCCCCTTCAATTTTGTTTAAAAAAAAAAGTATGTTGTGAAGTTCGCCATGCTGATCAAAAATGAGCCATTTTTAGTGTTTTTGGGCTTCTAATTCAAAAATGTCTAGCATTTGTCTTCAATCTGTATGTGTACTAACGCGATAATGACATTAATAGTACTTGTATTGCTGTATTTAAACTATCTTGCAACCATGTACTCTTACTGTAACATATACGTTTATGTATTCTTGATCAGCATGACGAACTCTACAACATACTTTTTTTCTAGAAACTTGAAAGGGGGTAAGCTATTTTGCCCAGTACGTTGGTACAATTAAACAAATGGAGCACAAAAATCAGTGGGTTCAAGCTACCCTACTGCTCACCATTTTTCTTACCTGTACGCAAACTGTTACTTTTGCAGTTGTTCACTATTCGCGTGTAATCGTTACCATCGTCAGACAAGGCCTGCGCGCTGATTACGTAGCACCTATGGTCACAGGCACCTACTATGATAGTAGGCTCATGCACAGCATAGGTGGTTACGTTATAAGCGCGCAGGCCTTGTCTGACATTGGTAACGGTGTAATACGGAAATATTGTCAGATTTGTTATTCTTTAACTAAAAAAATACATACACAGGGGAAATTTGAAACTGAAAAGATTGAATAAATTAACTATCACTATTAATAAAAATCGTAGACACTTCCTGAACTAAATGGGCCTGCCTATTATTTTATCAAAAATACCAAATGGTAATATTTATATTTTTCAGTAAAAATCTACCCTATATTCTTTAAAATAATCCCTCTTACAAAGAATCCACTTTTTAGTCGTGGAAGCACTTCTAAGACTCTGTTTTCGAAAGGGTTTTCAGCTGCTTCCGAAGAACAGAATTTTAACCGCATCATTGGTGCCAAAATGTCACTCTTTCAGGATTCCTTTCAGCTTCAGAAACAGAAAGGGGACTCCATGATTTTAGCACTTCACATATTGTGGTACTTCGAGTGATCAAATACGATATACCATCATCCGGTAGGTTAAAAGTAGATCAGCAATAAGAAATTTTTTATTAGTTGTTAAATTTTTTTAGGGTCATTTAAAAAATTTAGCACTACATTTCTTATAAATTCAAATAATTGTAGATATATAACGATCTGTCAATAATTGAGACATAATTATTTTTCTTGATAAAATTTAACTTAGCGATAATTTATTTTAGCTTATAAATTAATAACTAGATCATTATCTGTGGACCTACGCCCTTAGTTTAAGAAGCTCTAGATAGTTGTTGACGTTATTTGGTAATTTCTGGACGATTTCCGATTGGCAATTTTAGAGGAACTTATTCTGCCACCTACAGTGCCTACTGTATGAGTATTATCTCTATGGTCGCCTCCGTCAGCATCCTAGCGTTTCTCTATCGCCAAATGCTACCGTTAACATTTTGAATTTAATACAAATTATTACTTTAGGTATATTCTTATAATTAAATGTAAATGCAAGGCTATGTATTTCATTTGTAATATTTTCTTTTGATTTCCTTTCTCTCATTGTAACTTAGTCTCTACTCTAAAATATTTTCCATTTTCATTAACCTGTAGTAAAGAACCATAAATATAAAACTTTTATGAGGTAATTACCTGCTGTAAAACTTTTTCTATAATACTTTGTGTTAGGTAAATTCGATAAAAACTGGAAGCATTTTCTTAAACTGATCACATAAACTCATTTTCTTTCTTTTCGTCGAAGGATTAAATCAATCAAGCGGATTATTATCCATGAAACCAAATTCGTCCGGCGGCCAGAGGAAACTTGACAAACAAAAAGCTCAACCACCATCAAAAACAACAACATGCTTCTACTTTAAATACATAAAAGGTTCATGAACTTTTTGTTTAAAATGGTAGGCACCTATAATATCTGCTGATGGAGGTGGCCCAAACGTGTGTCTAATGGAACTTGAATGAAATTACACCGTAAAATTTGAAGCGTTCATTCTAAACGTTTTTCGTTTATGGAACCGTTTGCAGTTCGTTTACCTAAATTAACACCATCAAGATTGATAGCGAACAGTAGAAGTATGTAACCTAACAAAACACTTTTTATCTTTCTATTCAAATTTGGACTAATTGTCATTTTACGCTCAACCACACAGTAGTCGACCATTAAAAATTTTTATGTTGTACCTATACAAGTTATTAGGTGATATAACAGAACGTCGATTTTTCTCTCTGAAACGAAAATGGTTTTGCTGTTTTTGTAAAAGTTATAATTGCTTACTATTTTGGTGAGAAAAAAATTACATAAAGAGCAACAGGTAGTTAAGTATAGAAATTGAGCAGCGACGCTGAGGGGGTAATAATAGTAGGGTTAGAACATTTATCAAAATTGGGAACGTAAAACTAGATTAATTATCGTATTTTTGATATTCGGGAGGTCAGTTAAAATAAGTTGGAAAGAGTGGTGGGGACATTAAATAATGATTGGCGCAGGGCGGTGAAGCTTTTAACTAAATGAAATCATTTTTGTGCTTCTGAACTAACAACCTGGAGATCCAAAAGTGATCCTAAAAATGATGGATACGTTTGGAGCGCCTCCACATGGATGAAAACGTGAACGGTGGGGGTGGCGCAAAATAAAAAAATTGGAAACGTTTGGAATGTGGTGTTAGGAACGAATAATGAGAATATTGTAAAAAGAAAATAATAAAAAATGAGGAAATTAGGATTGGATGGAAGATTAGCTCAGCATATGAGGAACGGGACGTAAAACTATAAGACGATTAACAATTCGACAGATTGTTCCAGAAACAAACCAAATTAATTTTTGAAACCTCGTACTCTTATTAATTACTACAGTGACCTATTAACCTATTGCCAATAACTGATATTGCTAATTACCAGCTGATCGAAAACGGCGTTCCGAGATGTACTTTTTTCCGAAAGCGGTGAAAGGTGGACCGTCAAACATACACCTTTTTGTGTTTTGGTTTTATAACGTATTTTCACCCCCAGCAATGTCCGTAAAACTTTGAGACCTACCGTGTACCTAAATAATATGTACATTAGTTATTATATAATCTTGAATAGCCTGATAGCGTTACCATCGTGCGACAAGGCCTGCGCGCTGATGATGTAACCATCTATGCTGTGTAAGTAGGCACCATTCATAGTAGGCTCACATACAGCATAGGTGGCAGGCCTTGCCTCACGATGGTAACGCTGATAGGCGGCGTTATCTTTTTTTAATTAACCAGAAGTGTTGCCTGTCTCATTGTAAGTGTGGAAGATTTCCTACAACTGAATGATTTTCGTTTCACAGATTAGTTAATTAGTTCTACTTAATTCCTTTTTTGCCAGGTGCTTAATGCTTTTTGATGCCAATTAGTGTAAATTGCATGGCCAGCAACTGAAATACTTTTTACAAAGAGTACAATGAATTGCTACGATTAGAACAAAATTCTGTTGCAATTTTTACGCTTGATATCGTCCTGCGTGTGTTTAGAATGATTGAAGATGAGGCAACGCCGTTTTAGTATAGTGCAAATAAAACATTTACTTATGAAAGCGTCTGTTAGAAAATCAGGATGCACCTAATGAATGAGTCCGCACTTTCTCGTTCTAAAGATCGCGGAAAATGATGTTAATTGGCATTAAAATTACAAAAAAATATGTGCTATAAAATAGAAGAAGTAATCTATAATATCGATATTGCTGACTAATAAGTGAAAGGATTGATTTTTTCCTGGTGTTCGTGAATAATAACCTAAAATAAAATTAACAATCAAAGCAAAATTTGCACAATATGTCTACATAGGTAACTACAAGGGTGCCGAACATCAATCACTAATAATGACGTCACGCATAAGTTGACTGGCCTTGTTATTTCTTGATGGTAACGCTGCAACGCTCTCTATAGAAGACGTGTATCATAACTTCAAACATTCGTAACACATAGAGGCGGATACCTATTAAATTGAATTCTTTTCATTTGGCTCAGATTTTTTTGACACTGACTGTACTACGTGTGGAATAGCGATATTTATTACAGTAATTAAAGGTAATGCGATTTTTCCATAATTGGTTAAGCAAATAATTGATGGGATGTATTCTGTATTAATGAGAATGCAATAAATTTACGGTTTCCGCAGCGTTGGGCCTTAATTAGCAATGTTTTTGTTTTTAATTAACCAACTTTTTTTGTTTTTAGAACTCGTACTAACTGAGTGCCACTCTTTGTTCTTATTTTAGCAGTTAATGAAACAACTCGTGATGGTAATGGTTATAATAATCGTCATGAAATAGTTTTAAAGCCGTTCATGGGGTAAAGGGGCCGATTGTTAAGTCATTTTTCTACTTAAGCAAAGTGATGATATATGCGCAAACATCCCATTATAAACACTTAACAGAAACTGTTAGTTAATTGTGTAAACTAACGTTTACAGGACCTTTCTAGGCTATTCCAAATGTTACAACAAGCATGGTATTAGTCTAGGTAATATAGTGAAAAAATAATAATAGTTTACACTGAAATTTAAGAGTCAATCCACTGTGAATCAATTTGTAGTATGGGTAATTATTTCATGCAGCAAATTAAAAAAAAAAATTTTTTGGTACTGAATATCAGTAATAGGATGTGTTAAGTATTTTAAAAGCTTTTACAAGTAGTTGCCCTCAACCGATTGAGATGAAATTTTGCATACAATGGATGGTTAGCTACGTTATGTCATTCGAAATTCAATATGGCGGACGATCTAAGATGGCGGAACAGTTATTTTTGCTCACTTTTATGATATGGGTATCAAATAAATGAAAGGATTTGCTAAGGATAATACCATGAATAAAATGATTTCTCTATATATCCGATATGGCGGATCTCCCAAGATGGCGACCTATTTATTTTATACGCACTCCCATGATATGGGTATCAAATGGAACGGTTTGTTAAGAAGAATACGAATAATCTGACTTCTGAGTTCAACCCTTCGAGGAGATGGTGTAGTAGGTACTGCTCGGCTAAACAGTAAGACTTAGCGGGGAACTACCTAGACTGTACTAAATTGATGGGCAAACGATTAGTCAACAATGACGCCTTAAATGAAATGAACATGTTTAGAAACATTTAGAAAAAAACGATGATAACTAAAAAATAAATTAACAATACAAGAATATTTAAAAAAAATCCTTTACTTAAATGCTCTACAATAAAAAGAAAATAAACTTTAAATTAAATCAAATATTACATTACACGTTTTATGTGATACGAAATTTTATAACGAAATTTACTTGTGTAGATAAACAAGAATGTAATAATTAGATATCCTTTTTAGATAATTTAAATAAAAGCTTTTTTTTAAAATATTTTTTATTATTTATTTATTTAAAAGACTAGGTGACAAATAGTTCGACATTATAGGTATAGACCGTTGATTAAAGCTACTTATTAGTAATCTGCAAACCGAATTCCTTTCTATCATGGCAACATTCGAGTTAGGTCAGGTAGATAATTTCGAAAGCGGTTACGAGTAAAGTTATCCATTTTATTCGGTTATTACTCCCGAATTGAATTATGAATTTTTCGGCAAGTTCTGTTAAACTTCTAGTTTTAAGAAATTTCGTATACCTACTTATTTTATAAACCTAATAACTTTTTTTTATTTAATTCTTCTACAATTTTGGAGCTATGACTAAAAATATTAGGTAATAGCATTCAGGTTGTGCCGTTCTTTATTTTACGTTTTAATTTAGGCATTATGATTTGAATGCAATACAATTTTTTTTTCGAATACGTTTCCTAGTGGACAGTTGTACTACCCGCCGTTGTTCACGTTCCTGAATATTGTTTTTATTTACAAAAATTGCAAATGATTAGGTATCAAGGTTTGCTTCAAGTGGTAGACGAAGCTCTTAGAGGTAACTTAAAAGTAAAATATAGCCAGAAATTTCCTTAATTGCATTTATTATTTAACTACCTATTCATTTATGACTCCTTTAATTCTCTCCCGTGGGAAAATGAAACGAAGCTGCTTCGTTCATTGTATCTTATTCCATGTAGATCCTTCAATTGATCGATATAAGCATCATAAAATATTTGGTCGAAATAGAAAAAATTTTTAAAAATTATGCATTCTTTGGGGTATTGGTTTTTTTTGTTCTTCCGATGTTTTACTATTGTTTTCGTACTATATTGTGTTTAATTATTAACTATTTCACATTAGTTTGACTTACCGTCTATTTTGATACCACGTTTTCACTTGCGTATCGGTGAGACTTAATTTAGCAGCTAGTTCCATCCTATCTTGGACACTGAGGTATTTCTGTCTTTCAAAACTTTTCTCTAACGTTTGCAACTGCAAATCGGTAAACGCTGTTCTTGCTTTTCTCTGCTTTTTGCTTAGAGGGCCGTTGGAATTCTTTGATGAATTTAGTGATTCTTCACTAGTTTGTCCTGGAACAAATGATATGCATTACATAAATTGTACATACAGTTGAGGCAGCACAAGATATACATCTGTGTTCATTAACTGTTTCATTGGCCTTCTTAAATAAATATACGTGTCCTATAAAATTGAAATCTATGATTTTCCTAAATACGTACTAATTTCTTTAAACAAATTACTGCAATTGTAATATGGAATTGTAACATGGAACAAAACAGCTTTTAAAAAAAAATGTAAGTGCTCTTCTATAAAAATATCTATCATGTGTTTCATTTTGTAAATAATTATTGCTGAGTAGTTATTTTTCATTTGTCTTTTATATTAACCCTAAATAGCTAACCTTCGGGCGTACCCTGTTTAAGCTAACTATCCGTCGAAACGACGGGTATTTTAAAAATGTATTTTTTTCGTAAAATACAACCTTAATAGTACAGTTTTTTTATTTAATATAGTTATTTAATAGGTTTACCTACTAATAAAAAAACAATGTAATTATCCTTATTTATTTATTTTTAAAACTAATCAACTTTTTCTTAAACCTCAAAAAAATAGGAACATTTTCTTAATGAACATTTTGACATGAGAAATCAAATTAAAAAAAAAACAATCAGTCTTATGACGTTACATGGCACATAAGGATATAAATTATAAGTACAATATAAAAAAAACTGAGGAAGCCTGTAGGTACCGACACTGCCTAGTCGCATGGGGATTCTGGTTTTTTTTTTGATGAAAGCAAAAAAAGTTCCAACTAAGGAAAGGATGATATCTTGGATGTCGAATTATGTAGGTACTTATTAGGGTTCTAAACTCGTTTTGTGAAATAGTAGTGTTTTTTTCAATGTTGTTTAGTTACCTACAATTCCATAGAAGATACTCAGCAAGTTTTAAGTTCTGGTTTTCTAATACTCCAGAAAGAAATATTTTTAAAGAAGATCTGTAGGTATTACTGTAACCTTTTCGAGAATACTTTTAAGTGCGAGTCGGACTCATTCACTGAGGGTTAGGTTAGGTTAAAAATTTGTAGCTACATATTATAAATAGTCCAGTCTTGCAGTTTTCTCCGAGCTTTTTCCGAAATTCAGTTTCCAAAACCTTTACATCATGTTTAACCATGTGCCAATGAAGTCCTTTCATACGATACCTCACATGACATGGTTAACTAACTTTAAAATTTGGACCCCCGTTCCTTTCATAAATACCCTGTCAACGGAAAATGCCCTATGAATTTTGATTTTATTGAGAGTGTCGAAATATACTTTGTTTGCATAAACGTCCGTAGGTGTATCTTTCTTACGTTAACTTAAAAGTTTGATTTTTTACACCTTCAAGGGACTGTAGATTTGATCAAATGGTATTAATTGACAGACAGACAGACAGGCGGGCAACAAAGCGATCCCTTAAGGGTTCCGTTTTTTCCTTTTGAAGTACGGAACCCTATTAAAAAGGTTGGAAAAAGTCATCATATCGATGATTGCAATAACAATTGAATTAGTTCCCTTTCTGACCTTGAATAAATGAAAAATGTACACGCTTCCAAACTTGTAATGTTGAGGTTTTTATTAAAAAAAAAAAAAGATATAATAAATAAAGCTCTGTTTGCAACATTGCAACCTCGAAATATTTGTACGGAATTTTACACACAGATTGGTCTTCGTATTTCCTGTAAAGAATGGTTTGTAAAGCTTATCAATTTCTGGAGTGCCATGTTAATATTTTTTTTTGTTAACGGTGTCCGGTGTCGTTCCTTTGAAATATTTCTCTCGATTCACCCACGGAAAGGAAAACGTTTGCAAGAGTACCTACGTAGCGTCCGTCGACCGAATGGACGTGACTACGTGGTAGGTACCCCGGTGGTCCCTATGAGTGAGTGGTAGGCCGTTTGTTCACACCTCCGGGACCTTATCGCGCTCGGCCTAACAGCCGACCATGTAGCATTTTCAAATCGATTTAAAATTAAATCGGTGTTCAAGATAGCGCAAGTGCCAAGAGTTATTTAAAAGAGTGATTTCACAATTGCCCGACCTATCTTAACGTTCCTTTATCAATCGTTTGTTTAAATTAAGTACTTTACAGTGTTCAGCGCCCACCGCTGTGTACCCACACCACCTATGCACATGTCGTAACTCATTCCAGAGCCTTGGTTCTTGTGAATTATGCACCGTTTTCTAAATAGCACGCCACGTTGCTTCAAAAAAGCATCTTCGTACCAGGGTTGCAAATAATGCATCAATTTCAGTAATTCATTATCTACTAAATCCCAATGATCAATGGATTTTCTCTTTTGCACCTTATGATGCACCGCTAGGTACTTCTTGTTAGTACAGAGTGAGTAAAATTAAAATTTTTATAATAAATAAGCAATAATTAATTAATTTTTATATCAAATTGGATTATTTATTTACAAAACCAATAATATCAAAATAAATGTACTTATTTCTAATTAGAATATTAAAAAAAAAACAACGGAGAAATGAAGAAGACTCTGACTAACACTTTCTAACCCTTGTAAATGTGGAAACTGATGTAAAATTCCAAATAGCTAAAATTTTGGACTGCAACTTCTTCTGACTAATCTAAAATTGTTTATTGGTGAGTAAAGTTCAGTACTCAAAAATGATTGTTATCTATTCATCTATTTTGAAGCAGGTAAGATTTATTTCTAATACACCTTTTTTTAAGTGCGTCTAGCAGTACATTTAATTTAACATATTGTGAGTAATTGTATCTTTTTATAATTAAACTAGCGGCCCGTCCCGGCTTCGCACGGGTAGTAGTAAGGATCCCTAATTGATCAGTTATCGAGCGCAGGAAATAGCTAGAGTGCCTGCCCCTTCCAACATTGTACTCGCCTCCCAAGGGCAGGGTTTGCTCGTGCGCACCTAAATGATTAAATTACTAAAACAACTATTAAAAAATAGGGGTTGCTGATGGAAGGGTGAAAATTTAGGGTTGTTTGTGTCCAAAAAATTAAAAAAAGATGTTAGGGGTGGATAATCCTTGTCACTTAGGGGTATAAAAAATAGATAGTAGCCGATTCTCTGACCTACTGAATATGCGTATAAAATTTCATAAAAATCGGTCAAGCCTTTTGGAGGAGTACGGTAACAAACACTGTGACACGAGAATTTTATATATTAATATATATTAGAAGATAACCCTGATTTTTTAAATTCCTTGTCCACTAAAATCTGTTTAATTTTGCTGTATATGGTGTATGTAATTATTATTAAGTCGATAGCCGATTATCTAACATTTATTGCAAACCGCCCTTTTGTTTCTTAACAATTTCAATATACACCACTAAGGATTTGGACATTTAGAAAAAAATTAGTTCCGTATCCAATTTATCAATATAAAATAATTCCATATATAAAACTACCTTCAGTTCTTGTATTTATTTTAAATATTTGCATTTACAATATTTAACTGTTTTTCAGTTTCTTTAAATGCTTTCTTTATGTGTTCCGGTTTGTACGTTGTTCCCTATAGTTGCTGGTTGACAGGCCTGTCTTTTTCCCTAGGGTGCAGGCAACGTTGCTACATCGAGTTTACGGAACATAAGGTCGTTCCAACAAACTTATCCACTTTACGAGACCCGATGCTCCTCACGTTTCCGACGTATAAAACATTTCCAAGCTAAATCTATTTTTCATTTTCAAGATTCGTCTGTCAGGACAATCTCGCCCATTTGCCCGGCGCTCTGGCTTTCCTTTTTATCTTGATCTTCGACTGCCTATATATACAGAACGAATTATTGATAAGAATCGTTCAGTAAAGATTCCATTGTTAGGTGTACTGTCGGCATTGAGTTGTGTAAAATGCTTTTAGTCAATTCGTTAATTGGGGATAGTTTTTGATAATCTCTTTAAACACTTTCTTTTTTTATTTTAGAACTCACTATCAATTGCAATTACCTACCTAATTGTTGATAACGTCACTTTATTGTATTTACTAATTTGTTTTTTGATCATTTTATGTAAAGGATTGAGTTTAAAAAAGCCTTTACTTATTTGCTCTCAAATTTTTTGTCCGATTACGAAATAACGAATACGTTCGCTCGAAACTGGAAATATTCTCCCGAAATCATGGTCAGCAACCGTACTAAGCAGGTAACGAGTATAAAGTAATGATTACTTATTGTGACAGTAGCTAGTACCTAATCGTGATCACATAAAAGTAACCGCATCTGACATCACTAATACATGAGAGTTATAAATTCCAACGGAGTAAACAGAAACAGGGCCCTAGTAATTTTGTGAGTGTTAAATTACACAGAGGTTGCAATGTTAATTAATTATGTACAGGGTGTTCATGAAATAGATGGAAATACCGTCTCTAAAGAAAGTCAATAAATCAAAAGGAGATAGCTTCTAAAGCTACCACCCGAGGCAAGAGAAGTTTTCTGAAAGAGGTAGCATCTTAGTCCAACCACTGAGACAAGATGATATAGCCAAAGATGTTAGAGACAGAAACAAGACTGAAGAAAAGTAGCGGAGACATATATTGTTGTTCACAAATAGTTAAGAATGTTGGACGTTTAGCTTTTATGAAATGTGAAATTTGGTTAAATGTGGGAGGAAGTTGAGGTACCTACGTGTATAACCGGTCTTTGGAGTGATGACGTTTTGTGGTACTGATGAGTATCTTTATCTTTCAATAAACAGTTTCAATGAATCACCCTGTACATGAATCTTTTTGGCAGAAGTGTTACAGCTGGGTGTCACCTCCTAGGGGGATGTAGGATGTCAATGAAAGTCCTGGGTAGTAAGTTAGGGGAGTGGCTGGAGGAAGCTTATACCTTTCCTTCAAAAATTATGCGGGTTGGATGAAAAGAACATATTAGGTCTAGGAGAGAGTTTGTGTATTTCAAAAATTGTAACTCTTACGTACAGGAGTGAGTGTACCATAGAAATTTGGCATAGAGACAGAGACTGAGACTGAAATTAATTACCGAATCTATTGTTCTTGCAAAAAGAGCACAAAATATATTCTATCTGCCAATGACAGCCTGCATAGACTACTACCAGATGGTTTTGGTTTGGTTAGGTTGCTTTGATTTAGTTAGGTTAGTTTTCCTATAAGTCCCTGTAGGCTTTGCTTGGTCTGATTTCCCCATCAACATAATATCAATTTTACCACTTCAAATCCCATAAGTTTTGCACAAGAGGCGCGAGACAGCTCTAGTCACCATATCTGTACTCCTCAGGGCTCTCAGGGCCCAAACTTTCCAGTTGCGCCCACTCTATATATACAATTGGAGTAAATATGTGACGTACCCACCCTTTGTAAAATCGTGCAATAAAAATAGTCTACGATTGCTACTATCAGATATACTTAACGGGAAATTGTAGCAAAATGACGTCAGTAGCGGGAAGGCGAGAACAACCCTCGTCCACAAAAACACAGTACAGTACTACAATTAATTTGATTTATCGCTCTTTGACGGTTCTCTTTCATAAACTGCGATTCGTGAAATCACAGGCGAGAAACTATCGAGCGTTCCAATCTAAGAACGTCCCTGTTGTAATTGCACTAAGAAATACGTAATGATCAAAACTAATAAGTGAACGGCAGGGAGAGGGGTCGGACGGACGCGCCGCGGCGTCGCGCGTGTCACACGCGAAGTCCTAATAATGTAATTGTCCCATTATAGGGGAGCGCACCATTAGCGACACCTCAAATGCGTCACACAACTGGCTAAATAGTAGACGGGCGATTGTTATAAGCTATTCATAAGCTAATACTCAATTGTACCCACTCAAAGTAGATCTAAATAAACAACTCAAATACGTAGGTACATTGAGATAAGAGGTTTAGTTGTGTCTGTTAATGATGGTACCTTAGAACTGGGTCTGACGTAAGTATGGAAGCTCTATAAGAATATAGGCTTTCACGGCCGGAATCCATAGTGTAAAACTAAGGTTCATTATAGATTCCAAAAGGCTTCATCAAATCTACTAGAAAGTTTAGAAAATGTTTAGAAACATCAAGGAACTTCTATAAACTATGAAGGACCTTCATTATAATTCAAGATTTCATTGAAAGTTCCTAAGGCAATCTAATCACAAACCTTAAAGCATCATCTGGAAACTCTAATATAGTTAACAAGACTGACTAGAAACAAAAGAAACAACTACTCCGAGGGCTAATACCCCTACCGGCATTGAATTACACTAATGAATCTGAAGGTACACACATGTTAGACGTAGATAAAATAATAGAATAATTTTATCTAATGTAGTTGTTTGTCTGTAAATATAATCACAGAACTTCTAAAACCATTTAGAAACCTCACAAAACTAACTTAAAACTTATTTAGAAACTTCTACTAGGTATACTAAAAAAAAGAACTTTATGAAATTTACATACAGTCTTTCCCAAATTTCATAGACTGTAGAAAAGTGATTCGAAAATCTGTGGGCATTTTTGTAAATATTTAGAAAGGAACTAGAGGCGATCTTCTTGAAATTGTTAAGAACTTCTAGAAATTTCATAGGTTCGTCCTGAAACCTCATACAACCTCTTAGAAATCTTACAGAATCCACTACAATCAATATCAAATCTATTACAAACTTTAGAAACCACCTTTAGAAGGATCAAAAGAACCTATATCACTTTTATTTAGGATTCTACTAAAACTTCGTGAAACTTTCCAGAATCTTTAAGACAATTCACAAACCTTAAAGCACTATCTAGAAACTCTAATATAGTTGTTTGTCTGTAAATATGATCGCAAAACTTCTAAAACCTTTTAGAGATTTTATAGAATCTACCACAAACATCACCATCAAATCTTCAGAAGTATTGAAAAACCTTTTATAAACCATGTAGGACCTTCTAAAAATTTAATAGAAACTTAATGGAACATTTCAGAAACTTTAGGGTGATCCACAATCCTTGTTGAGCCATTTTTTCAGTTATAAGAATTTAATTTAGTTAGTAATATGATAAATTTATAGTTAATAGAAGCTAATGTCATCATCATAAGACGATCTCAAAATTTCATGAAATTTCTAGAAATCCCGAGAAACGTGAAAATATCATAGCCTTTGGGAAATCTCATCAACCTTTAAAATATCTTATAGAATATACTACAAACCTCATCAAATGTACTGGAAATTTTAGAGAAACGTCTAGAAACCTCGAAGACCCTTTAAGTTATTTAGGACCTCTCAAAAATTTGTAGACCCTTTATAGAGTCTTCTCGAAAAATTCTAAAAATAAGTATATTGCCCCCAGATGACAAGAGAGAGCCATCTGCTGAAATATTTGGTTCTAAAAAAAGAAGTAAGTAGATACTTAAAAAGTATTAGAGGAATAAGTTTTATTTTTATTTTTGTAGTACCTCAATATTAAGTTCGAATGAGTACAGGAAGAACTACGTAGACAAATATTTCATTCAACATAATGTGCATAACTTTTACTAGAAGAGACACTTGAAGAAGTCAGTGCGTGAAGGGATGATGATCGATATGGTTGTTTAAATAAATTCACATGTAACTTGAAGCTGCGTTTTGATTTTCTGAGTCATTATGGTATCACAAGGGTTTTAAAACCTTCCTTGATTCAGACACTAGGTTTTATAATTACCTACATCTAATTTATAAAGTTACTTGGGCTGAAATCTAAACTCTACTGTGGACAGATTGATGTAAAATATGGTCTCTACTCTACTCTCTATTTTTAGTTTTCGAAAATACCACTTTCGTTCAGGTAAGTGGAGTAGTCATGTTTATTTTATTATAATAATTTTCCTTTATTTTTGTTTTTGTTTTTACGAAATTTGATTAAATCTGCTATAATTAGAGCAATTTTACATAATTAATTTTTCCTAATAGGGACTAGATAACTAATAGGCATTAGTTAAATTAAAAAGTCGACTTAATTGACTTTTTAATTGGCAATTAATTATAGAATTACTACAACGATTGCCTCGTAGTTTTATAATCTTAAAAGTAAAAATAATTAAGCTTACTATAGCTGAAAAAAAAATTAGATGAACGTTATTAGCTACAGTTAAAGAACCAAGGTAAAACTAAGAATGTGCAATAAGAGGGCGGCGTTAACGGTAATGACGGGTTGAGTTGGGGCGTTAGCACCATGCAGCATCCCTGCGACGTTTTCCAAGTTATCGACCTTTACAAGTGGACAGCTTTCACTAAAGCGCAATCGGCGACGCCGGGCGCCGCGACGCTATCGTCGTTCGCGGAGCGTCTGTTACACTTGCGCTGCTGATTGGCTGATGCATCGGTGTTTTGGTAACGTGACTTGACGGCTTTATGTAACCGACGCTTCTTCAGGCGTCGCGACGCCAATTCAATGGCCGGTTGTAGTAAATGCAAAGTAGTGTCCAGAAAATATGACGATAGGAAATTTGCTACGGTTATTTTGAAGAAAACGGAATTTATTGTTTTACGATTTTCTTTTTTATTAGCATTACGACCACATTCAAAAATGCGACTATCATAAATGTGAGGTTTAGTTTTATGATCGATTTGCGTTGTAATGTTCTTTAGTCTCTGTATTTTAGTTTCTAGATATTAGATCTTATTTTTCTAAATTGTACGTTAGAATTAAGCTAATGAACGGTCTTCGTCCTCATCATTTGAATAGAACCCACTAATTAAAAACTTTCATGGTTTCTTGTGTCGGTAATGATTTGGTGGAGGTGTGAACGGAAAGCGTATTATAGATGATCCTAATTAACCTACAGTTAAACTAATCCTTTTAAGAAGCGTTTGACGTCCTTATTTACATACGCAGACGCCCGAAGGCAAGTGAAGAGATTAAATACTTAAACTGCTGCTCCTTCATTAATGCTCAATCGGTCTTCACAATCTGTACATCGTGTGTTGTATGCTGGAATATTAACGCGAAGTCTTCCATCAACTTATTCCACGTACAATTGTCAGAAGTATATGTTGTAATTGATATCGTAATCGAATTCTACAGAAGTTAGTGAGATATGTATGACAGATGAGTCGAATAGTTAGATAACAGAAGAGACAACGTTTCTGTTTAATTACGTCCCGTCCAATTAATATATGTATTTGTCGGAAGATGATATTATACAAAGACCCTCCAAATTCTACAGATTTAGAAATATTTAAATCAGTGTCTTAAGTTTGGCTTTTCTTTTGACTGAACATTTCCAATTGAAAAATGGTAAACAACATCATTTGAAGATGTGAACTTATGACGTCCCCGCTGATGATGACATATTTTGTATTTATATCTTAGGGTTATAGAGAACGTAAGAAAATTCGATGAAAATTGTACAATTATTTCATATATGTAGGGAAAACGTTGGTAAATTACAATGAAAATTAGAAATTTTTTGGTCGTTTTAATTATGGAAGTTATTGGTTGAGGTTCATTTACTTAGACAGTTTAACATTAAAATGTGATCAAAAATCTAAAAATTAAAAAAAATCTCAACATATACCTATCTACGTAACATGTAGATACCTGAAAATCGTTGCAATTTGCTATTATTTGTAACAACACTTCAAACGACCGAATAAATGCCTTACCATCAATGCCCTGCGGCTTATGTGTGACGTCTTTGATTCATCATTCATCGGATTTGATGTGCGAAACCTTTTAGTGTAGTACTCAAGAAATTTGCGCAGACAAATCGTTAATCTTTTATAACTATTATTTATTTAATGCTAAAGTTTTGAAAAATTTGTTCTTCGTGCCCCTTACGTCACTATTTCCAATTCGTCTTCCACTACTCGTTTATACCACTAAATCCATACCACTACAGATACTACCACTACACTTTTCATAGACAGTAAAAAATTGTACCCGAAATTCTAGAGTATATTACAAGTCGAAAGTTAACCACTTCTGTAATTGTCTTCTGTTATCGTTATAATCAAGAATTTAAGGCCCGACAGCTTACGTGTGACGTCATTCAACTCTTTTAGTCAATTAGGCAAAGGGTTTTATCGTAAAAAAAATTTTGATCGCGGATTCTTGTAGATGTTGATAATAAGAGCATTAGTGCAAAATTTTAACGCTGACAAATAATTGTTACTAATTCGGGACAGCATAGAAGTTGTAGCCCTCCAAATCCTGCTCTGCGTCACAACACGCTTACGGCTGTCTTTAGAGTTCTGCATGTTTATATATATAGTGTGTCCCGTATTCGTTTTATAGTAAATTGAATTCTCCACGGAAAATTCCCGCACTTTTTTTGTATCTATCACCGTTTTTGCTGCGTAAGTGTCAAAAACCTACTTTCCAAAACGTTAAATATATATTAGAAACAATTATTTGTCTATGTTAAAAATTTGCACAAATGATTTTCTCATCGATCTCTACAAGAATCCGTGATAAAAAAAAAATGTGCATTACAAATTCCCTTGATTCTTTGACTAAAAGAGTTCCATAGATCTACCCCGATAAATGACGTCACGCGTAAGCTGTCGGGCCTTGAATTCCTGATTACTGCGGTAATTTCGACAATTACAGAAGCGATTAACTTTCGATTTCTAAAAACCAATATTTTGGGACAATTTTTTAAACTCTCTGCGGAAATTCAAAAATCAATTTCCATGCTCGTTTTATTCTACTGATGGGGAATACCTTTAGAGGAATAAATGAATAGTAAGAGACAAATTGGAATTAGTGACATAAGAAGCACCAGGAGATACATATATTAGATGCAAATACGTAACTACCTATAGTTATTTAGTTATGTATGGTATTGTAACGACTTTTCTTGTTTAACTAATTTGTTTAACGGATATTTATTTACAACTATTTGTTTAACACTTAAACACTAATAACAATTCAACAACTTATTTCTATGACAAGGAAAATGCGTTTTTTATCACTCTGTATGTCGTAGTTCGGTATTTATATTACTAGTTCGGAAGCTAACTGTAAACTGCTGTTACTGATCACGTCAACAAGTATTTATAGAGACGTAGAATAATTCCAGAAAGATCGGGAATGACCTACTATAATTTACTCGTGTTCGTTTTATTTATGGCTTTATTTATTGTCATCAAAGCGCCGACCGACGCCGGTATTCTTTGAACTCCGCTTATCTGCTCCCGGACCTCGTCGCCGCTCTCGCACACATACACGCTCGTTACAGTATTTTAGTTTTTGAGCAATATGAGAATTAGCTCAGGATAGAAAGACGTGGAGAGCCAAAGTCTTTGTCCTAAATACAATTTCTCTAAATAGTGCCCTCTTTTTCTTATCAGCAACCTTTGATAGAACGAGTGGTGTGCTTATTTTGTATTTGTAGAATCAATAAATTTAACTGACTTCTTTACAAAAACTTATACATGAAAAGTGAGAATATTTGAGATAAAAAAAATAGTATCAATAAGCCTAGACGTTATAATTTTAATATGACATATGAATATTTGTAACAGGTAACAACCTTAGTGGATGTAAAGGAATTCAGTTTTCTCATTTTGCCCTTAAGCTTGTGCAGCATTCGAGATAAGTTGATAACGATTGTGACCAATGAACAAAAGCATTTCGATCGACACAGCCAGCGCAGCTACATAAATACGTAGGCCGAATTAATGCCTGTTAATTACGGTGAAAATGCCACGGTAGTAGGTTGTCACAACTAAATTATCGCTGGTTGCGTGGTACCGTGTTATTGCGTTCTGATGATTTGAGATAAACTAACGACTCAAACATGAACTTTAATAATTATACCATTAACAAGCTTAAACAAGTGGAATAAATCGCAGACTCCGGGTGACCTGCCTGCTGTCACGGGTCTCCTGATACTGAGCAAGCCTCTGCCCTTGTGCAGAAATTATTGCTTCATTAGAACGATAATATTACCACCATGCAACGAGAGTTCATAGAATTGGTTACTTTCGTTAGTGGTTTTTGTTGTTGTTATATTATTATAACACAAAAAATTAGACGTTTTAGTTTTAGGGGAATATCAATATTAGGGTAGGGAGGGGTCGAGGAGCGTGTTCTACGAACGATGTTGGAGGGTGGATTAAATGTTATTAATGGAGTAAAGGTTTGGGATGTCTATGGGGGTGTTTTAGGAGGTAGGAAGTCAAACAATACAACGGTTGGAAAAGGTTAGGGTAGAGACTAGGTGTATGTAAATGTACATACATCCACCCTCTACCGTAACTCTCTCAAACTTTTGCACAGTTGACAAAATGTAAGAATACTGTTAGGATGGGTGGTGAAGGTTCGTAGGGCCTGCAGGAGGTGGTGGTTATTGGGAGGCAATAACTCGCCACTACAACCCCAACCCCCTACAATCACCCACCATCCAATTTAACGGAATTCTCAAATACATATTTTTAAAAAAATAAGTGTGGGTTATGGTAGAGGGTGGGTGTATGTAATTAATTGAAATGATTGAATGTACATTTCAGAGCGTAGCAGGAGGAGGGGTTAGGCTAGGTTAGGTTAGGTGGAATATTCCTCCTGACACGCTTTCTTAGTAATAGAAATTTTACTCATAAAAATGTATTTTCATCACCTTAAACCCGTACAGGTACGTTAAAATTGTGTTTTCTTCTCTAAAACCCCTTGTAGTGCCTCCCCCACCTACAAATTTCTAATTTTACCCTAATGAATGGTTGGTATCGAAACCTGATTATGTGTAATATGAATTAGTAAAAGATCATATTGTATTTAAATGAAATGACGTTTATTTAACATCTCTACAATTTATTGAGGTTAGGTACGATTACGTAAGGGCATTACCACCATAGAAATAATGGCTAAATATCGAAGGTGACACTTGATTGCAACCTAATCTAAAGCTAGTTTATACAAATAGTACCTACCATAATTTTATTTGACATCCAATTTGTGTAATTGTTTAGTTCTCCTAATGAAGACATGGAATTACGAAACAATAGAAGCATGTGTTTATTGAGGTTTCCGAAGAAATACTCACTTGTACCTACTAGTTAATAGCTAACAGGTTTTGCCGTTTGATATTTTCACACTAATTTCGTATATGAATAGATGGATGATGTGTAATGTGGGAGATTTTGCAGTTCTCCTAAGCATTGGACGTACAATTATGTTGGTTAATAGGCAGCAACCTCATACGGTTGAGCGTTAAAGTTATTCCTAATCGATTGCCCCGAGGCAAGACATTTCTGTAATTGCAAGGCATTTTAATGTTTAGATATTTAAACTTCATAGACGTCCTATACCATAGACTGTATAATTTTCTTAGTAGGTTATTATTGTTTAATGAAAATCCGAATAAATAGGTATTTATTGTTGTTTCTTTTCATAATCATAATATGACGTATATGTGTTTAAGGCTCTTGGCTATAGTTATCACTTATACAACAGTTGTGGAGCCTAGATATGTCCTTTAAGAATCAAAAACTGAAAAAAATTGACTTTTTTGTTTCAAGTTACCTTCAAAGCTAACAATAGGATACATGAGCGTTCTGTAGAACCCAGTGTGGATTAGATAATTTAATGGCAGGAACCGATCGAAGCGATGGTAGTGGAGGAGGGTGACAGTGCTGCTTCGATCGGTTCAGCCTTGAATTGATCCGTTTCGACTCAGTAACTGCTGAGACCTCGAGAGCATTCATCAAGTCAAGTAGTGTACTTTTGACTACCCTTATTTCTTTGATTCAACTGCATCCCAATCCTACGATACATATAAACTTGTGGCGTTTCTTTTGTTTTCCTGGTCTAAACCGTAGCTCTTATTTAAAGAATATGTTAAGTACAATCTTTAAATAAAATCAAGGAAATAATTTAAAATTTAGTAGCTTATTATTACCATCCAATTCATTTAATTAATAATTGATTATCCATGAACTCTCAAATCTCTTTTTATTTGGGAAACGATTAGTTATTGTATCGTAACGAACGGGGTTTATTTATTGTCATACATAAAGCAAAAAAAAAAAAATACTAATATAATGGACAAATGAAAATGAGAGGCAATAAAAGAGTTGTAAAACAAAGAACGCGTTGGCTGTTGGGATTCGTTTATTTCAGCTGTTCGCGGAACGGAACAGCGAGAGCCGTTAACAATTTGTTCGCGTGTTCGGCACGATCATTTGAATATCAGGCAGAAATAATACAACGACCGTTTTGTAAGTTTTTAATCGGGGCTCGATCTAGGAATCGGGAGTTAGTGCTTTTAATTCGCTCTAATGAATAAAGGTTTCGTGCTGCGTGATTAGACCTGAATGAAGAACGTTTTCGAAAAACCTTTATTCCGATTGCGCGGTGTGGCGGTCGTCATAAATGCGATTTTGATTATAAAGTCCACGATCGAAATTCAAATGGCTCATTGAAACAATGACTGTTTCAGGGAACTCTGATTGTTGTTCTAATGCCTCCGTGACTCCGTTCGAATAATTAACTTAATCGCGAGATAAATAGCATGCTAGATTCCTTTTTTCAAGGACCACCATTACTGTCTGGTATTTTCGATTATGTGCATGTGATGGCGACAAGAATTCTGATGTTGTTTCTATTTATTCCTTTTTAATTACCAAAAAAGAAAAAAGACTGTTATTGTTACACGAAAAAACAAATATACTAAAAAAGTTAGGACCTTTAGAATTTAAAAAATGCATTATAGGTAACTTCTAATGCCGGCAGAGTAATACTTATCTGTGTCTTGCGATAGGTTATGGTAGGGGGTAAGTATGTTTACATTTACATACCGCGTACCCCGTACCTTAACCTTTCCCAGTATTTGTATTCGTAAAAGACTAAGCATAACCTTTTAAAGTTAATACAAACAAGCACTATCATGTGTAACCTATAGATAAAGACTATAAATTATTCCGTATCTAATCTACAAAATAAGCAAACAGTACATGATCCGAATATTCGAATAAATCGACAAACCACTAGTGCTGATCACGTTTTACAATAGACATGGAAGACAAATACACGAAATGAAGAAGCTCAAAAACACCCTGAAGGGGTGGTTTTCGCGCCCTACATATACAGGGTGTCTCACCGGGACTGCGTCGATCGATTGCTGAGAAGTTAGTGACTGGAAAATTCTATAAAAAATAGAGTAGGCCTAGTTCAATGTGCCCTATTCAGCTAAAATATTTTCAATGCCGCAGCACTTCCGGTTATACCGGAAACGGACTCCAACTTCCTTATATTAAAAATAACACTAAATGTTTTTCTTACTATTTTCAGATTGTGGGTGTTATTTAAAGAACTTTTTATAGGAAACACTATACCATAAAAATCAATGGTAGTTGAGATATTTTGGTATTTGTCAAAAAATTGCCATTTTCGTTCCACTCTTTATAAATTAAAAACGCATTTTATTTATTTACTTCTGAATTCATTTTTGTAGAAGTTATAAAGCAAGGTTCGTTCTTTCGACTTAATACCAGTTTGCCAGTCTACAGCATACAGGGTGTTTTAATTTAATTTTTGAAAATGGCAGACTTTAACATGGCATAAGTTCATTTTTTTAAATTAAATGATCTATTTTTTATTAAATAAACGAATTCACCACCAAATTCTACACCAATTATTATAGAAAGCAGTGCGTAGTTCCCGGTGGGACACCCTGTATATATATTCTTGATCGGCATGATGAACTCTACAACATACTTTTTTTTTTTTCAAGAAAACAATTAGGTACCGACTCAAATTTCGATTGTCATCTTTTTTGTCAAGGAACACAACCAAAATTTGGTTTTCTTATTAACAGCTATTCAAGAGTAATTTGGCCGTCTCCAGATTTTTGAACACCCTGTATACCTAATTAGTCCACTACATTCCACTCAAGTCTTTAGTTGGCCGTTAACGGAAACGGCGCTGCTTTCTTTTTCAGTTGTATAATATACCGATTTTCACAGTTTGATAGTTGTAAAACATATATATGTAAATGTACATGTTTCCATTCATTAGGTATAACTATTACGGGTTTCGTGTGAATTTACCTGCTTCATATTTACATAAACATAAATGAAACCGAGATGTCACCGTAGCAGATGCTAAGGAGATTAGACGAGAGACGAGTCGAATCGGACGAGAAAGAGGCGATATAATCACGTCTCCGTTGACGTTTCAGGCTGTCACGCCTTTTGTGATGGTTCGGTCTTGCCGAAAATCACTACCGGTCGTCCTGAATGAAACTTGTATGATACCTAATAGGTAGGAGTTTATAATATATCAATTTATTCATCCCATCGGCACCACAGTCGTCGCTCGTATCAAAATTTGTAGCTTTAACTCCTTCTATACATATACACACCTACGTAAGGTAAGCGTATTATAAATTGTACGCCAACTCACCAAAGTGCTTTAGTGTTTTCTGAGGAGACGCACAAACAAAGGAAGAGAAGCTGATATCAATTTACAAGCAAGATATTAAATTTCAGTGTCGATTACTCGTAAAATTAACGGTTTTATTACCAAAGATGTGCGGTCTTCGCCGATATACACTCACAATGTGTGACCACTGGCGACCATTCAGTATCCATACCAGTGGCTTTCGGATTTGTATTTCCTGTTCCCTACTTCCGTCTCATTCATGGAATTTTCCTCGAAAACTAAGAGCAACAATGGCTTCACATAATTATAATCGATTAACGAAAAACTTTAATCAATTGGCGGTGATATTTGAAAAAAATAACCATCGTAATTATTTTTATTCGTTACTAGGTGTTTCACCAAAAAAGCACAAATGACGTCATATCTCGAGAAACATAGTGGCCAATGATGAACAGTGAATCAGGTGAAAACATCAACTTCAAAAAAATATCTTACGAGTATTGTTTTAATCGCGTAGGTACTTTAGTTCCTGTGCTCCGATATTTTCCTAAGAAAAAGAAAACTTTTTATTGAAAACACTGAACTGAAAAATATCTACGTGTTTGGTTAGCATTTTGTCGAAATAACCAAATAAACCTAACCTAACTTAACCGAACCTAACCTAACCCAACCCAACCCAACCTAACACAACCTGACCTGATCTGATCTAACATAACCTAACCTCAAAATATGGATTTCGATTGTGGGTTTACTATTATTTATATACTTACATAAAATTGAAACGAAAGGAGTGGCAAATTGGGATTCTATTTGCGAACATTTGCAGCCTCCTCCAATTTAAGTACAAAAAAATTCAAAAGGGCTTAATTTTATGAATATGTGCAGACTCAAAATTTTCTGAAATAAGCGTACCTACAAGTGATAATTATGTATACTTGGTTTTGGTCAGGTAAAAATTGAGAAATGTTACAGGTGTGGTAAAAGTGTACATATCTCATGTCCTCAACGAATTATAACAGAAAAGAAGAGGAAATTGTTGTATTTATTTTAAATACAAATCTAATATAATATTGAATATAGAACTTGTAACAGTAATTTTGACTATTTTAGAAACCCAACTAAAAGAGATTTTATTCTTTCTCGTTCCTATGTCTCGCAAAATCATTTTGGTTGCAATAATAATCATATTGTGAAAGACAATTTTTTTGTCAAGAAACACTCCCAAAATTTCGTTTTCCTATCAACGGAAGTTCACGAGTTACTTAGTCGTTTCCAAGCTTTTGGACCACCGTTGTGTTCGTATAATAACAATAAATAAATAGGTTGGTGTGCAAGGAGTATAGTAAATAACACAAACAAGAAAATTTTGATTTGTTACTGAAATGGACAGATTTGGAAAATTACAAGATATATTTTAGATTTCGTTATCATCATCAAATCTTCATCATCGCAGATTCATCAGTCCCCAGGTCGTAGTATCTTGGGCCAATTTTCACATTCTCAAAATCCATTAATAATTTTGACACATGTTTCTGATTTTAATATGTCCCTCTATATCCTAGAGGTCCTACCATCCTATCTTTCATTTTCCTAAGTGACTATTAACTATTATTAACACCTATTGTGCCCTTTGTCCTGGTTACTTTACTACAGTAACATTTTCTATTTCTAACTTCATTAATCCTCTGTATTTAGCATTCATTTTCTTTATTCGCCTTTACTTCTCAATAGACTCATTATTGTCTGCCATATCCCTTCAAGTGCTTCAAAGACAGACCTATTCGAGTCATTATCTACATTGGAACTGATATCTTTTTGTTTGATATATCTACCACTCATTCCATCTTGGGTTATCAATTTTTACCTTTGATACAACTCTACTTTTTTCTTCAGATACATACCTATCTTCTAACATTTTTTTCTTGAACCTTCAATATTTTTTTGAAAAAACAAAGCGTATGTCAGTGGATAATCCATTTTCAACGTCCAGAATCCACGATTTTAGATTATTCCTTTGTTTATGAATATTTTTATTTCTTCGGAATTGAGCGAGAGTTGGATATGAGTTTATTTAAAAGCTAAAGTCGTTCCATTATTTTTTTTTACTGAATTTTAGCTAAATTAGTTACGTATTCTTTCAATAATACCTACATATATCCACTAATAAAAAATTCGGATCCTTTTGAGTAATGACAGCTAATTTCATCGTTGTACCTAATCAATTTAGTAGGAGGGTAAATAAGAGTGGATTCAATGGCGACAAAAGCGAATTGTTAGTCATAAATTTTAATTTAGTATGCTCACGTTTATTGAACTTTTGTTCAATAATAATTAGCTCTTATCAAAGAAAAGGAAATCGATTGAAACGGTTTCAGTAATTATTTGTCAAAAGAGAAACAACTGGTAGCTATAGCCATGTTCACGTGGAAGACGATAATATCGGTTCTAGTGTTCGATTGACAGGGCTTTTCAGTCATCAATAAGTGCAATTTCCTGACCCGAAATTGGTCGCTTTCGAAAAAATATTTTCCGCTTAAACGACTTCCAATAGGACTCGGGCTGCTAGACGCCTTCAACAAAAACCACTTAGTAAAGGCGTGAAATCGATCCTATGACAATGGTTCAAGCTTAACCCTTTTGTACGGAAGTGACGGTAATCTTGGCACCCCAAATCCTTAGATCCCCACCACCAATATGCGTACACTTCCTTTTGGTACATTTTTTATCTATCCGTCTTGAATGGCTGAGGTCCGTTACCCTTTTTTTTTTATTTTTGATACACCAAGTATTGTAGGTAACACCTAGGCGAGGATTAAGATTAAGAAAAGTCATCAAAGAAAAAACCAACTACTTTCGAGTGTTTACAACAAAAAGACAAAGGGTCTGCGTACCTTGGTGTAAAAGGTGTCTTTAAAATTAGTTACATTGCCTGAGAAACTCTTTTGGAAATGACCATCAGCAATGGCGTTTGTTCAAGATAAGTGATGGATAACATTGGGGCCAGTGTTGGTAAATATTTGAGGATGTTAGAAATCAGGGTAGAAGGAAGTAATGATGATAATGAAGTCATCAAAAAAGAACTGTTGATTCATGCAACGGTTTACTTGCATGTTGTATCCTTGACAATGGAAATACATAGCAACTTTTTATTTTTTTTTTGTTTGGTGCGCGCCTATGGAAAGCCCATCATCACCTTCACCCGAATTAACAAGGTGCCCACTTTGGAAACGTTAGATGGTACTATAGTTTACGTCGCTTTAACCGTTATAATCCAGCATCCTTTAAGGAGACAAAACGAATCGAAAAAGCGAATAATCGCTCGGCAAAAGAGTCCCATCAGTCCTTTTTCAAAGGTGCATTTCACGCTCATCGTTTTAAATGCCGAGAAGTCAGACCGTTCCAATTGAACTGAATAATAAGTTAAGAGGATTAAAATGCAATGTAGAAAGAAATCCCATGATGTGTGTGTGTGTATAAGAGTGTAAGTGTAAAAATGCCACGACAACACTCGAGGGTTGTCAGACGAGATGTCACTTAAATGTGTAGCAAGGCAGTTGTGTATTTATAACTATAGTTATTGACGGTCGTGGCTATTTTCACTGTTAATAACCTACAAGCCATTCTGAATTTAAATTTATTGTATTTAGCAGATACTTGATAGAGTGGTCCTATCTTGAAAAGAAATATCCCACCGAATTACCTCTACTATAAAAATTAGACTGACTAATGAGAAACTTCAATTGGCGCAGGATGGTGTACACCCCTACTAGTCTATTATCTGGCGCAATCCGGGTACTTGTAAAGCTTCTAAGAACGGGGAATTGTAACAAGAATCTTGCCACTAAAATAAGAATTACACCAACAAGAGATTGACAACAGATAAAGTAAAAAGAATGCTTATCTTGAAGAAGAAAATTAAGAATTGTTTTGAGATGCAGTTTTAAAAATAAATAAAAAAAGGTTCAAATTTAATGTTGTGGTTAAAAATCTTACTTTAAGTAATATAAATAACAGTTCAACGCTCCTAACTTATACGCAACCAGTATAACAACTATGCGTGGAAGTTGTTAGTTACATATACCACAGAAATCGATGTTGGAACTGTTCGCACGAGTCCGTTAGTGAATCATAAAGATAGCTTTACTTGCCTCATTTTCTCTTTTTGCTCATCTTTTCAAAGAAATATAATCAATCTAAATATAATGATTTACATGGAGACTTGTTTATTCCATAGTGATGTACACCGAGATACAAATTGAGTAACTGTTCTAATATTTCTGCTTGAGTAGTCGAATGGGTTCTTTAATGTTTATTCTTCCGCTTCAAGATGGAAGTTCAATAACGCGACTGATGGCCACAATTGTACCACTAAGTTATACATGGATTAAGATAAAGATGGCCGTTGGAATTAAAATATTTAAAGACAAAAAAGCGTAATCGTTGATTTATTTAATGTTTTTGAGTAAACTGCGGTACTTGAGCATAAAACCGTAGCAAATGCAAATTGAATTCCATTATTCTATTCACAAGGTTGAGTTCATCACTATTGTCCAATTACATTGGCGATTACAGGTCATTTACATCAAGCCGATCATCCAATGAACCAAAAAAAAAGAAAAATTTTTTTTGATATTACCTATAATCTCTTTTTAGCAGTTACAAATAAAATATTTATAACCATCATCAACTCTAATTTTGCATTGAGAATTAATAGATACTGAAAAGCTCGATAGGCTCTCAATTCATCTAATTAATTAAGATCTAAAAAGTCAGAAAAAACCGAGTGAATGAAAAAACACTTATCATTAATCATGTTCTAATTATTAAAAAACAGCAGTATTCAATTGACTATTTAATTAATTAAATTAACTTTTGAAATTATTGGGTATAGTAAAATTAGTTGTCCAAGTCATTCAAACAACATCTGAGACTGAAGCAAAAAAAATATTTGTTGGGAAATTCTAGAAAATGAAATGAAAAGTTTTGGCAATTTTGAATAACTTCATTTCGAAGCTCAAAGAAGAAGGTAAATATTTTAGTTAGTACTTGTTTAATAATCTTCGTTATTCAGCTTTTTGATTAAAAAACTCACACGTGTGACAAATGAATGATTTGGATTATTTATTAATTTGACGTATGATGATATAAATACTCAATGAAGCAAAATTGAACATATGGTCATTTATTTCCATTCTTGCTTATAAACATGTGTACACTTGCAGCAGTTTTCATTTGAACGAAAAGCACTGAATCACACCAATTCATCATTTATTCACCATTCGATTAGAGGCACCCTCGTTCGTCCAACAATTTGGATCAACGTGACCAAAAGACCACTATTACCGCCATAAATATTTGATTGTGTTATAATAACGTGTCATATCACGCAGACGTAACCTTAAACGAATTTATCTTCTAAAGCTTTCATGACAGGCTACTTTTCGATTACTTTTTTCAAAATTAGACCAACGGCACCAAAACAAACCATTTTATATCATTTATTTAATTTAAGTTATCACTCGAAGTAGGTAATAAATTTTAATTTGAATTTTTCTCAACAAGTTTCATTTTTGATTTACGTATACCTACGTAATTTATCCAATAAATTCATAAAACTATTATGTTCTGAAATTTATTATCTATTAGAATATACAGGGTGATTCTTAAACAAGTGCGGAGCTTTGGAGTGTGTCAATAAGATGGAATGTGTAATCGCATAGTGACCACATCAGTGTGGTAAAGAGCCAAAAAAAAGCTGTGGAAGGAAATCGCACGTTACGTTACGTAGATGTACTGCAACCAATTGCGATGAGAACTGAGCAGCTAGATCGATGGAATAAATACTAAGCAGTGCCCATTGAAGAACGGCTACAGTAAACAGCAACTTGTTACTAACTTATCGAAGAGCAATCGTTCTGAGGACAACACCACACACATATAAGCAGATTACAAAAAATATTTTAGATTGAAACTGGGGTCTGGAGCACAGGATTGTACACGTCTACTAAAATTATTCTCCGCTCATGCAAAAACGGCAAGCATTTGGTGAATGTCATTTGCAGCGAACATCACACAATAATAATAACGATTGTTCCCCAAGGCCGGCAATAATAATTATTATTCTGCATAATGCACAACTACTGTCGAAACATATACCTAGTATTCTTATTAGAATAGCACTGACACACTGGCTTGTTACTATCAATAATCACCAATTAATCCAAGAAATCGTACCCTGTATGTTCCGCACTTATTTCGAAAACACTCTCTATTACTGTGGAGGTGCGTGATTCTAAGTTTGGGGCTGCACTGTATACAAAAGTACTAATAATAATATCACAAATTTCCACAAAAGTGAATTTTTATAAACAAACTAAACAATTATTAAAAGCTTTTTCACATCATCTTAACAAATAAATATGAGCAAAGGGCTCCAAGAACTAAAAAATTTTTAGGCCAATTATTTCAACGTTTTTTATTGCCTTATTCGTTGAAAAATGGACTTGAACAATTTTACCCTATTATTTGTAGCGTTATGAATAGACCATATTTTTTTGAAAATTTTAAACTGATAATTAATACCATCAAAAACTTAAAGTATATGTAAAGTGCTAACTATCATGCAGCACGCGTATCCTGTAGCCCTATTTTCAACGTTAGATAATTTAGATAGTTTTGGGAATTAGGACTTTTTTATTGAAAATTTCCACCCCTTCGAGGACATTTTTTCCAATTTGCGTTATCACTTATGGTTTTTGAGTCATTTACGAAAAACTAAATACCTTTACTTTCTCATTTTAATTTGTTGTAAGCAGTAGTAGGTAAAATGCATCGTATGTCCGTTATTTTCGAACGAACGCAAGCACGTAACTTGCGAACACTGTTGCCCAGTCGCCGCTGGCGGACTCGTACGTCGTAACGCTGCTGCCAAATAATATTTGTATGGTTTTAAGTTGGGGATGAGAGAAGGCAACAAATTAAGGATGGTGGCAACTTTGGCAACAAGTGGAGCTTTTTTTAAATCCCGAATTTTGAGTTTAATGCATTCATGTATAGGTATTATATCCTACTTGACTAATATTCATAAAGGATGTTCTCTATTTGAAAATAAATTGTTGTTATTTTAATTACATTTAAATGATTAGTAATAGGTATTTATATAAAATGAAAATGTTGATTAATATGTAAGTTTTGATACATTCTGTAACGCACGAATTGTTGGCGATTCTGCAGTGAATATTAAATAACAACTAGAGTTACACATTTGTTCGTTTAATAGTGATTTGGACGGTAACGTATTCCGCGAATCGTGGGAAATTAATTGCAAATTAATCCGATGAATTATTGAAGTGATTAAGTATATGGAAAAATTTTGTAGCTTATATCATTACCCATGATGTTTGCATGACATTAGTTTTACGGTTCTTGGGCATAATATCGACAAATTATGAATTCTGATCGTTCGGTCATGCAAAGTACCTATAGAGCTCGTTATTAATATACATAGATATGTATTTCCTCATAATTATAAGAGGGATATGCGCAAATGAAGTAAACGACATCAAATCCTGATCCTGCCAGCTTCTGAATACTATATATAGAAACAAGGTAAACAAACTTCCAAGTACGTCAAGGTTACATCATAATGCTTAATGGGTATAATTAAGTCGGAATCAATCTTGAATGGGGTAAATATTAGATTGTTACTTTTAAATCAGTTTAAGTTTTTTTAATATTCGTTTAATAAAATGTATCTGTGGATATGGGAGGCTTTAAATGATGGGTATTGTGTCGGAACTGCCGATGGAACGCTGATGAGAACTAACCAATTCGAAATAGCGATCCGTGTTTTGAATGAAGTAAGTTTATACAGGGTTAGTTTTTCGTCGATGACAACACCACGAAAATTCGCGTCATAAAAAAATGAAGCAAGAATTGAGAATTGATATTTCGAATTTACACATTTTAATGTAACAGCGCTACATTAAATAGCCAAGCAAATAAGAAAGGGATGTTAAGATTTTAAAATCAATCCTAGTCAATAGGGGAAAAAATAATCGGCTTTTTAGAAAAAATAGGGGAAACATCAAGCCAGACAAAGAATCGAGAAGGATCCTTTATTGACGTGAAACTGACACCCATGTTTCGCCTTAGATGCAATACTTCTTCAGCATTACATTAATAAAGGAACCTTTTGAACTCTTAATCTGACATGATTTTTCTCCTGATATTTTTATCAAAAAGTCAATCATTCTTCCCCCTATTGACTGGGCTGTATGTACCTAAGATAAAATGTCTTCGGTGATCACTGTTATAGAACCTTGGAAACTAACAGAGCTAGAGGAAATGTTAAATGGGGAAAGATTTACAGATTTATAAACTAAGAGAAGATATGGACAATATTTTTGAAAGGCAATCGAATATACCGTCGTTTTAAATAAATCCGTAGTGTATCAAATTCTAGTTTACATATATTGAAAAAATTTGTTATATAGATGAAAAATGAGTTTTTTAGTTTTTCAGTGAAAAAAATAATCACGCAATATCGTTGCTGCAAGACAAAAAATTGCAACAAAATGAGTCCTGAATCGACTCGATTGGATCATTTTTAACAATAGGAAAACGGAAAAGGTTTTTTTTTTAATCCATATCCGCCTTATTTCAAAAGTTGTAGTTATGTTCATTCGTGAAATATTGAATTAATATTATCCTGCTACCTTATTAAAAATTGACATCTCCTTTTTCTCCCATTTTTTGTATAAACTGTTTTTCTTCCCTTCCCCATCTATATCTCTTGGCTTTTATTCCCTTTCGTTATCATCTACAACCGTTTCGCCATTTTTCTACATATTCTTACATTAAAATCGCCTATTGTCATCATATTATATCTGCTCTTCCATCATTTTAATTTTACTGTTATTCACTTTACACTTCATTTAAATGAACCATTATTACCCATCTTCCTCTTTCCTTCTACCATCCACTGTTATCACTCCCTTATTTATTTCCTTAACGTCTACCTTTAATCCTTTTTTTATTCCCACCAGCATTTTCCCCTTCTTGCCCTCCGCTTCTTTTTTAGTTCTTATAGCACAGTAAATACTCCAATTGCATCCACAGTGTAATTTCCTCTTCAAATATTCCGTGTCTTTATTTTCCACCCACATATCGCTTAATAACATCATTTCGTACTTTTTTAGATCTTCCCAAAACAAAAAAAAAATTACCGAGCAAGAGCCACAATAGTCTCAAATTCTGTTCTATATTTGTTATTTAATTGGTCTCACCTCAATATCCATATTAAATTAATAAAAACAGGTATCTATCAAATGCAAATATACCATAAATATTTACCCACTTAATAATATTGACAGGTTTTCAAAAACATTCCTGATTTTTGTTATTATACCTATAAGAAATAATTTCTGCAAATATGTGTCTTTGATGAACTAAAAATTCGAAGGCTACTTTTATTTATAATATCCGTCGTTTAGTAGTTATCCAATGCAGGTAATGAAAAGGTTACGAGGATAAACATGGACAAACATTATTAATGTCTTTGGATTGTATGGCGTATGCAGGATCAATCGAAACAAAATCATTAAAACTGCATGCTGACTGTCGTGTGACAATGGCAAAACAGCGTAATTTATAGACAACTGGGGGACCACCCATTAAACAAGGCATTTAACTCCAATTAATTAATCCGATGGCGGAAAATTGGTACGATATGAATACGTGTATTTATGGAATTGATTATTTATTTATTATTATATTACTTATACCTACGTATATTAATGTTATTATTTGAAATTCAGATCGTATAGTACATAAACGCATTATAATGTTATAGCGGGTATCGATTCAATGTTACGCCTTCCCACCTTTATTACTGCATAACAATACTTTTCCATAATAAAATTAGAACGGTCTGATAATGAAACATTCCATACATAACAATTGTTGAAATAATAATTTACAGCTTGCATGAACCGTATAAAAATTTAAGCACGTTCTGAAATACTTTAGTATCCAATTACCAATTTATTTATTATAAATTATCGAGTGTGCAAGTTCACAGTACCGTCAGAAAACTTTAAATAACAAAAAAGGATATTAAAAAATAATCATCAAGACTAAAATTCAAATTAACCAATTTCGATAAAAAGGTTGTTCTCGCTACGTTAAGCATCCATAGATCAAAGAACTTATTTTTCAAAACTTTAACAATAAATACATAATACGTAGTAACAATTATTTGACAATGTTACAAATTTTCACAAGTGCTCTTCTCATTGACCTTCATCAGAATGCTTTATAAAATATCCTGGCTGCTTGACTATCGTGAGTCGTAGGGGTGCAGTTTTAGTTTGTTTCAAGTTTTGGGTGGCAAAATTTCCGAAATGGTTGCTTTGCTCCAAAAAAAAATACCGATTCTTTATATCTTTCGGGGAATATGGAGGAGGTTGTCTCCGGATAGGAAAAAGTGGAAGTACCCAGTTATCAGACTAATGAGCCTAGAATCTACGATAATAAAGGAAATATATTACAAAACGGAAAACAAAAGGCTTGAAAATTAATTCAATATTAAATAAAATAAAGCAGGATGTAGTGAGATACCTTCTGAGACATAAAGGGTTAGTTGGAGAAATATTAAAGGCAGAAAAAGGAGTAAAGAGGAACACTGAGGGATGAGCATGAGCATGAGCATGTCCAACCTGTTTTTGAATTAACTTCTGCAATGATGAGTTCGAAAGGATGTTAAATTTAATTCGAATTAGAGAATTAGAAATTTAAACATCTTTCTGTATCTTCTGTACTTTGCCTTTACGGTGATTCAAAACTGTCACATATGGAAAAACCCAAGTAGAATTAACCTGAGCGAAAACCTTTAGATATATGTATGAGGGCCGGTTAAGGTACTGGTAATCATACACACCATCATAAGTATACCTTAAAAGGAACAAGTGAGGACCAGAGTACAGTCACGTGTAAGCGGAGGGCAGCGTCGAATATAGGCAACCCATCATACATATAACAACTGAAGTTCGGCTTGTGAGAAGAGAGAACAACGTAGAACGCTCCTGAAACAACATTCTCGAAGCTTCCAGGCGATCAGGAAGTGATAATGAGTGGCCAAGTGAATAGTCAGAGTTTTAATTGTATTAAGTAAACTGTTGAAAGTTATAGTAGTGGATGTAAAGTATTAAATAAAAGTATTTAAATAAGAATAGATTAGAATATACGCGAGAATACGATAACACGAGTTTTACAATAGCCATATCATAATTATGAAGTTTTTCTATTAGGGTTCTAGTTGTTTCAGAAAAGCTAATAGAATCAGGTTTTCCTAATAAGAATCACCTGAGAACAAAACAGACAGAATTTAAAAAAAAAAAACTGGGTTACAGTTCTCAGAAAAATTACAATATGTAGTTCGCAGTTACATTGAGTAAATTTTTTACCTAGAACGCATTGTGGTAGTTATGGTTGTTGTGTTTTCAGAATAAAAAAAAAGGTTATAAATAAACAAATATCAACTACGAATTCTTTTAATCCTTGTAAGGAAAAAATAGACATGCCTGACTTGGCCCTTATTATGTCCAGAAATGTTTTTCGAGTAGGTAGTTCTGTTAAATTTTAATGAACGCACTCTTTGCTTTCTTCAATTTTCAATAGTCCAGTTCGTTTAAACAATAATATAGCATCACTAATTGTCTCATAGATACAATATTCCACTTTTACTCGCTACACACCACGCTCGCAATGATTACCTAATTAATTTGGATTGGCATAAAGTAATTACTACTATCGTTTCCTTTACGGTTCTCATCATTATTATGGGAAGTGGTTTAACAATTTCAATAAGCTGAAATTGTTCTTTCATTGAACCGCGAAAGTAGAAAAAATCATATAGGTAGATATATATTGCGGATACACCTGTACGCTCTCTTTTTTAATTCAAATATGTATAACATGTGCGTGTTATGATTTTCGTCATTATTAAACCGATGGCAAATTAATGCTTTCGTGATTCGGCTCATAAATAAAGGAACTGAAATTGATATGTAATTTGGAATTAATTGTCCGTTGAAAAGCGACGTGCGTTGGACAGGTATGTGTTTTGTTGTGAACCAAGTGGACACCTTGCCACCCCTTAATAGGCCGAACGGTAAATTAAATGAATTAAGTAAAAGTCCTTCAACTAAAATGCGCGCTCTAGAAAATGATAATTGAACAATCAGTCGCCATATAAAGGCATCATCATGGATAATTGTCTTGATTAGGATGACGTTGCGAAAGAGATATCAATCGTAAACTTAGGAACTGAGGTACAAATATGGTACCTCTTTCTGTTGCCTATGTTATCGGGAAAAGTGTCGGTGAAGGGAACTGATAACTCAAACTTGCTTGAAGAATGACAACAGGTTTGTTATTTATTGGTCTTGGGGTGTGTATCTCACAGGGAAAACAGAGTTTATAACTGTTTTATAAATACAAAAAGGGATGAAGATGGAAAAAATATTCGACATTTTAGAAAAGGCTAAAGTAAACTATAAATAAAAACGAAATAAAGTTTACTTACTAAGTAGCAAGTAAAGTTGATTAATTGAAAATTTAGACGGATTGAGATGCAGAGAATTGTGTTTGCTTCACAATATATCCATAGACAATTAATCCATTGCTTCAAACAAAATTATAGAAACACCTCCATAGGTTAGATGAAGAGAAAACTACCAACGATGGTCCTAAAAGACCAAGGATCCACAATACGCAGATATCCCATATGCAAAAATTTCTGAAAAAGAACAATCTTCCAAAAGGGTTGCTAGCCAAAATGTTATACAGGATGTCTTACGGTGATGACCTATTAAAATATTCCAGAAGTGCTTTGGGAGTGTTCTCGTTAAACAAGATAATGTAATCTTCTTGTACCAATTCCTGCTACACAGGAAATCGACACTATTGTAAATGGAATAGTTGATACCTACATTTTTTACAATTTTGTCGTATGGACACTAAATTTTATTGAAATGGCCCTGAACGGAATCAGAAGTAGTAGTAGTAGAAGTCATCAAACAAAAATTAGTGCAAGGCCCAAGTGCTTTTAACAAAAGGATCAACCAGCTCTGTGTTGGCAAACCATCAGTCTCGAGTACAGAAAGAGATCATTGAAATATGTATATTTTGAGCACGGCTCGCTTGTATGGGTATGGGCGTGACTGGATGATAAAAGATGGTTTTGGAATGCGTTGTTACAGATGAATGTTGAAATTATCCGACTAAGTACAATTAACCTTAGGATATTTAAAGATCTGTTAAGGTATTGATAAGGCATATGTTATCACAAGTACGCCTTTAAGGGAACAAATCAAGTCCAGAGTACGATAGTATAAAACAATCACAAGTATTTTCTATTGGGGTCCTAGCATAGGCCAAAAAAGGATAGACAGATGTTTTAGAAAAGCAAGGATCAGGTTTTTCTAATCAGTACCATCCAAATAGTTCAGATATTCCAAAGAAATTCATGAACATGAGCATACTGCATTCATGAAATCCTTTAAATTTTTTTAGAAAGAATAGTGAGATCCTTGATTCTCGTACAGTATTCCTAATTAGATCCTCACTAATCATCTGTGATACGTGCCTTGCATTATCCCTATACCTAACCTAACCTGATCTGACCGCTATTATATTCAGATTCTTTATGGGGATACCACTGTTAGAAGAAGTTGAAAATATGTATGTGGTGCTAGGTAAAATATGAGAAGAAAGTGGGAATCATTAAATACCTAGTAATGGTTTGGAAAACACTCTTCCAAAGATTTGGATAGGATTTTTCTATATGTGCCATAAAAACTACTAACCGATGAAGGTCCTGGATGGAATTGTTCCATCAATGAGATTGTGCTTAGTATTAAGTATTGTCTGTTGGATGGAATCGTATTATACAGAAGAGAGGTAGATGATTAAAGATATAGAAGGTATCAGTTTTCAGGAAATGCAAACATTGGTTCTAAAATAGGAGGAAGTGGATGATGATGTTTTTTATATTAGATGATGATTTCTTTCTTTTATTGCAATGTAATTCTTTCTTTGCATTTTATTATAGACAGGTAGATAGGTAGGTGCCTACTATTGTTATTACATTTTATTATTAATAATATTATTACCATCGTTATTGTAAATACGAGTAGTTGCGCGGTTTGCTGCTCTCCTGAAAGAATTAAAAGGCATTTGATGTTATTGTTCGTTTCCGCTCCTTTGTTTGCACACGCAAACGTTATATAAAACGATTATGCGGAAACATACCGAGCCGTAATATGCGCCGCTTACTGCAATTTCATAAATTAATTCTCTCGTAAATGAAAGTTTACCTTTGTAACGATAATTACTAATAAACCCGGCGAGCAGTGAATTCAACACTGACTCTCTTACAACATACACTTTTACACACATTATATCGACTTGTGGTTTGTAAACGTACGTGTATGTCTTGCTTCGGTTGTCCTGCAGACGCCTACTTACTTCTAATTACGAACTATACCTACTAATATTACCTACCTACTAATAACTTACCTAACTATTTTGCTAAAATGAATAGAATAATCGCCGATTTTGAAGAGTAATTAAATATGTATTTGCTTTTGAAATGCTAAACCTTTTAGAAATAACAAAAGTGAGAATATAGGCGTCCACATACGAAAACCATGGTCGCTGTCTTTGCTTATTTAGTCAACGTAGTATTGAAGATGCCAGCCTCAGCTGCCAACGAAACGCCTGGACGAAATCGCCTACTATTTTCAGATATATACATTTATAAGTTTATATAGTTGGTAATTCATAACAATGAGTTGTTATTTCCACGTTAAATGTTCTCCTAGAGGAATGTAAATAATTAAACCATAGAATTAACCTGGGGGAAATTCTTAGGACAATTAAAAGTCTTCTAAGGTATCAAAGGGAACACAAGTTAGGTCCAGAGTACGATAATACGACTTTTTACAATAATTTGAATAGGTTCTTCTATTGGAGTCCAGGCATGGACCATAACTCTGGACAAACATATGTTTTAGAAAACCGAAAAACATCAGGTTTTCCTATTCAAAATCACTTGAAGTTCAAAATATAAAGATCTTTCAAAAGGATTTCTGAGTGAAATTTTTACACGGAATTCATTGTGGTTGTTGTTATTCTGATTGCAACAATTTAATAATATAATAGGAATGAATGTGATCATATTTCGTTTATGAATTATTTTGATCATTGTCAAGTAAAGCAATAGCGAGGTCCTCGTACAATATTCCTCATCAGGCCTCCTTTTTTAGTCGGGGGTGGTCAGTTCTTAATAGGACCATGACCACTAGACGGAAGGAAACTTGAAAAAACCTACTTGGTATGCTAATTTTACAGCTTAAACCTGATTTCGATTTACTAGAACCCGAAAACGCGATGAAAATGCTCTCTCTGGGGGCATGTCGATTCATTCTAAAAGAAAAATCGTTTTTTGAATCGAAGGTACTAGAATCGATTTTCGATTAATCAAATCACACGTAGATTTTTATTTTTAACTTAAAATAAAATTGAATGTTTTCGAACAATTCAAAACCATCTATTCGTTGAAAAATTATCGTTATCAAAATATTTCTAAGGAATTGTATTTTATTAATTACTTACAGATGTTTGGGCTCAAGAGTACGAAAATGTTTGATTGTAAATTTTACACCATTAAAAACTATATTTTTGAACTCGGTGATTCCCTACAATTTTTGATTATAACAAGATCAATCGAGAGATTCATGAAACGATTTATTATTTTAGATCGATCTAAAACAAACGATTAGTTAATTGAAAAATCGATTTTAAATCGACCTGGTTCACTCTGTGTGGGCACAATTTAGGTACCTGCCAAATTTTAAAAAACTGGTTCTTAATTAGATTTTTGATAAGGTCTTGTCTATAAGCTAATTATGTTCTTTATTTGGATTGGATTTCCCTTATTTTTAGATCAAAGAATTTATTCCCTTAAAAGGTCCATCATATAGAAAAGTAATAGATACATTCTAAATGTTATTCACATAACATGGACCCTGATTTTTTATTGAGAAAACCTAAGCAATTAATTAATTGCGTTAGCAATAAATAATGAAATTGAGATTTATTACTGACTTATATCAGTAAGATGTTGATCGATATAAACCATTCATTTATTAGTAAAAAATTGTATATAACAATGACAATAACACAGACGTTTCGATCATTAAGCTTTATGATCCTTATCAATGTGAATCTAAAAAAATATATAATGATTCAACAATACTAATTTTTAATTATAGATGACATAATGAATTTGATATAAAATAATTAATAAAAATACATACCAAGGGGATGAAGAACACCTTTTCCAATTAATCATTAAAAAACCAATCAGGTTTGCATTTAAGAGAGTTTTTTGTACATAAACATCTTACTTATAAACATAACCATTGAAATACAAACTCCTTTTCACTTATTACTTATATCAGGTTACAATTGCTATGAAATTTAAGGTTTTTAATTAACAAAATGCTTTTTCCTCATCATAATAGGTGAATATTAATTAAAAACGCGGCCTAAGAGTAAAAGTCAGCTTGACGTATGAGCATCGTCCAGTAAACAGGATAGCTAAACCAGCAGACGATTTCCGTTATTCCCGCATTTATGATGCGAACGTTGAATCCCATAACGAAAGCGTACTCGTCACACCGTGGCTAATTGGCGATAGGCACAATAGGATTTTGTAACAAAAAAGAGTCAGCACAAAACCGCACTTTCACGGCAAAAATTAATGTACAATCGTAATATGTAGGTACACTCAAAACGAATGTCCATGCTTTTTTTTTACAGTTCAGTCGGTGTGATCCATTGAAATTTTAATTGCCTAACTGCTAATTAGTGGTACTCATTATGTCCTATTAATGTATCAAATCAACACAATGGTCTTATATTTATGTTGCTGCAGTTTCAACAAGTGAAACGAATTCTTTATTATCCAACTTTTAAACGAAACCACATTTAGGTACTTACTTATTTGTGAATTTGATTGCCTTTATTACTACCCATAGGTGAGATGGTAGGTAGATACCATCATGTAGACTTTACGTAACTATTTTGTAAATAATGTCTGCAGTCTGATGGATACAAGAAAGAACTGAAAAAGATCATAAAACTCTGTGGAATTGTTAAGCACCTATCAGGGGAGGGCATCTGGGAAGAATTACTGAAAAAAATTAATTGAACCCGCAATTTATCGATGTGTCACTTCCTCGAAAATAGAATTCATTGAAACTCAGTTTATCGAAAGTATTTGTCAAAAAGTCCAGTAGTTGAACATAATTATCGACTACAAGAAAATAAACTCAAAACCGGTTACAACGACGTCGAAGGAACCACTCATTTTTGGTCGTAAAAACCGATAGTCGTAATAACTGGTGATAACCGGATAAATAATGCTTTAGTAGAATTTGTGTGACAAAAATACTTAGACCTACACTTACAAACACACACATGGAATATTTATTTATCGTTGTAGGGTAATTACGGGAGAGATGCCCTAGCGGGAAAGATGCCCATTGCGAATATTTTAATTATTAAACATCCGGTAGCGTTGCAATTACGTTCAGACGTTGAGCAGTAGTAGATCACGTCGCGCACGTGTTTGGATGCAGTGAAATTGTAAAATTTTTATAATTATTGTGTGTTATTGTTTGAGACGAACCTAAAAATTTTTTACGCAGATGAGTAACTTTTTCATATGAGGTTTGTTTGAGGTGCATGTTGAGAAATTGTTATGTTTGTGTGAAATTTAATGTTTTAAGGTTATGTTAAGGGCGGTCTGTGTGTCGATGAGTATGTGCTCAATTTTAAAATCTTGTGGGCATCTCTCCCGTATTATTGGGAGAGATGCCCAAGCCACAGTCTGGTGAGACGCCCCACTGCTTGGAAGTTATAAGTTTATTCGTTTTGCTATACCTATACTAAAATACCAACCAACTATAATCGAATAATAAGTGGATCTCGCGGAAACTGGACCCAGGAAAACTTACAATTGGCAATAACAAATGTCAAGGAGGGAAAAATGACTGTTGAGGAAGCCAGTAAAAATTTTGAAATTCCTAGAAGAACTTTAAAAAGAGAATTGAAAAAAATAATTCCGAAAAAACTGGAATGGGGCCAACCAGTACACTGGGCAAGGACGCAGAACAAAAATTGGTGAATCACATATTTAAACTACAAAGACATGGATTCTCTCCGTCGAGGCAAGATGTGAGAGAAATGGCATTTCGATTAGCTGAACGTTTAAATCATGTTTAAATCTGACGCATAAATTTAACCGAGAAAAATGTTTAGCAGGCTACGATTGGTTGCATTCATTTTTGCGCATCATCTAGTGATACTTCAGAATCTAGCATTTCGTTAGATGATTCTACCGATGAAGGCTACTTCGGTGACGAAACCAGTGCATGTGTTGGATGCGGTGAGGAGTATCTGAGAACTACCAAACAAGATGACAAAATTTCTCAATATATGTGACCTATGTGCCAAAATTCTTTGCTAAAAAAAATAAAATAAGATTATGGGCGTCTCTCCCATAGGTATTGGGCGTCTCTCCCCGACTGTAGGGGTGAGATGCCAGAAGTAACATTTTGAAAAAAGTTCAAATTTATGTTTTTGTAGTATAGAATAATGTTTTATTTTATATATTTTATATGCAATATTATATTTTTTGTTAGTATGTCACAAACTTTTAAATAAATCTTTAAAAACAAGTTGGTAATTTTAATTTGTAAAAATGTGTGGCATCTCTCCCGTAATTACCCTATATAAGTAAAAACTAACATATATGTATATGCTGGACGTTCTGACAGATATAATTCTCCCAATATGTTGGTTCAAAGTGGTCGTTTATTGAAGTATGTCGCAATAAGCAATGTCGTAAAAAGCGGTGTATTTAATAAGGTGATCATATAGCCTTCAGCTGGATCTATGATTTTGGTCGATACCATTTTGTATTTATTATTTCAAAACGGATCTTGCAAACAAAAAATCAAGCCTTGAAAGTTCAAACCAAGTGGCTCGGAATAAAATTTTAGATTTTGAGATTTATTGCCAATTTGGTCTGTTAAATAGTTTATTGGTTTATCGCTGTTTCTATAAACGAATATTCACATTTTTTCATATACCTATTTGAAAGAGATTTCAGTCTTCTATTCAGAGAGTCCGATCTCAGTGTTTAAATGAACTTCGATATTTTCTCATAAAATTTATAACTTTCACAGAGACTACTAGGTGTGTGCCATTTCAATAAGAGACTGGAATTTACACAGATCTTAATGAAATCCTATTCCTTGCATAGAGCTTACAGTCTTTCAATCAGAGACTAGAAGTATGACATTTTTTTACAATCTTTATACTTGCTTAGAGAGAGACTTCCGCCTTTGGATTGGAGACAGGAACTTGGTCACTTTCTTATAAAATCTTTCTTTAGACAGAAAGGCTGCAGTCTTTCGATGAGAGACTGGAACTTTCGTATCATTTCTTATGTTTGCACAAGGAAGCCAGAGTCTTTCAATTAAAATCTGGAATTTCGATATTTTTTCATAATTTATATCTTGCACAGAGATAGTATGGGTAGTTTTTCAATGAGGCTGGCGCCCTGCGTGCAGGTGGCAGACACAGGATAAAAGGGGACAGAGATAGAGACGTAGAGCAAATCATTGTTCGTAAACTATTAAGGATGTTGGATGAATAAGTATTTGGTGGAAACCCAAAGTTGCTCAGTATAAGAAGAGACACCTGTCCAATTACAGTTTTTGGAAATACAACTGAGAATGATATCACAAAAAAAAATAGGAGAACAAAGAGAAGGAGATCACCTTAGTAGATATAAGTGTAAGGTACTGACATGTGTATAGTGGTTCCATTCTCAGTTGAAAATATTATAAACTCAACGTTTCTATGAGGGGTGTTCATTTTTATGGGTATTTACATTATATAAAGGCACGCAAACAGCGTATTCGATAAATAAGTTGCCTTATATATTAGCGTAGTCGACCAGATGTAGAATTGCGTTACTGTAAAGCAAGCAAATTGTTTGTGTTATGTACCTCAAATATTATATTATCAGGCACGAAATTTATTACATGTAATATTAGTAAAACATAATGGATTTTTAAAATATCGTGGGGCATGTATTGCCTTGAAAAGTTAGGGGTGTGCGCCTATGGAAGGCATGTGTTAGACTCACATTCCAAAGGAATTCCGCACCCTGGTTTGTTATACCGTTTCCAATTGAGATTAGAAAAAGTATACATGAAGGTACTTATCACAAAATTATTATCAATTTTATCGGAGCCATCCAGAATATTTGCGATGGGACATATTTTCTCAGAATCATACTCGTAAATCCCTAAACTAATAAAAAAAGGAATGCAACCGACGCGACGGCGCGACGATAAAGCGCGATCATTCGGAAGTAGAAGCTTGGACTTCCGACGATGCAAATTACCTCATCAATGGAGAACATGATCGGTTGTTGACCATGTGTGTTAATGTACCTAATGGTACCAGCGACGTCAATTTAGAAGGAAAACAAGCCGTTTCATCGACCAACCGACATCGTCCTACGCCCATAAAAAGCACACGAAGCAATATCATCATCCCACGATGAAGACCTGACTGCCTTTTTACGATCGCGCCTTTGATTTCATTAAGCGAAACTGTTCTTTTATAGATGGAACGGCAGAGGATGTATTCGTAATATGCATTGTGAAAAATTAACAGCAATTAACTGCTACCGAGGGAACGTGAATTGCGAAAAATTGAATATATGCAAATTGTTACGCGATGGAACCACCAGTCATCGCTCAGTAGCGCAACATAAAATTTTAAGAGGGAGTTCATTAACGTAAATTAACATGATGCGGGGGAACTAAACTTTAAGAAGAATTTTTTTAAATTAATTAATATTATTTTTTATATATTAAAAGTGACGCCGCCTATGGTAATATTGTGGTAAACACATGCTTCTTACAACTTTGAGTATTTTTTTTTCTTACACTATCGGTAAACCATTCCAATAAAAAAAAATATTACGCATTAATGATTCTTGTACGTAAATCGTAACATATTTTAAGTAGTATGTAAACAATAAACAAACTAAACGCGATTTACGTTGCTTAACCTTACTACGTAAAATTCTTTTTACCTGTGAAATGTAATTCCTTGTTCATTACTTTCACTGCGGCTTTTAGAGCCGTATGAAGAAGAAATCACCATTGTTTTAACCAAAAATACACTTAAACCTAACTAAACCATTCAATGATTTTCACACTTTTAATGACCGACACCAATGCACTGTCTGTCACCGTTTTATGAAGGCACTACAAAATAATGTAACAATGTTCGACGTGGAGTCGGCTTACGACTTACGTGTCCTCTCTCTTTCCTAGTCTAAGTACCTAAATGTATAAGGCAAATTATGTGAATCTATACGTATAGTTATATTAACTTTTATTTTACATACTTCATTCTGATGAAGTGGGAAAACGCTTAAATGAATAATGAAAATATTTATTTTGAGAAACGAAAATGAAAATATTGAATTTTTAATATATTTCCTTCATTATTTAGATCTGTGGTTCTCAACTATTTTGTTGTTGCGGCACACTTTTAACAATTCCAAAATTTAGTGGCACACTAACAATTCAATATAATTTAACAAAAATCACCATGAAATTTTTTCACGATTTCGGATTAAGTACTTTTACATATTTTTTTCACAATGACAAAAAGAACAAATTGAAAAAAATTTTTCTTTCGATTAATTTATCATTGATAATGGTACCTATTACCTATTCAATAATAGAAATAAACAATTTGTTTTTAAATAATGCTTTACAAAATTATTTCACGGTTTTTTAGTGGTTCCAGTGGTGTAGGTAGGTGCTGATGGGGGTGGAGGTGGTGTTGAAGGTGGATGTCACCGAGATGAAGCAGGTGAGTTTGGGAGTAGGGGATGGTGTAAATATTAAGAATGAGGTCAAAAGTTTGAGTTTACTTCGGAGGTGTAAATTTAAAACAAAAAATTGTGCAGATTGGTCATTTCTCGATTTTTTTACGGCCAAAGGACTTGGTTACCGTGATTCTACATATATGATTACCGAATTAAAGGTTAACTACCGAGTTTCAGCAAAATGTACAGATTAAAATAGTAATCTTTAGTGAAATTTCGGCGTTAGTCATCATACCCCATTCGTCATCTTACCCCGAGTTTCTCTACTTCATTGTTTTGACCCTAATAAGCATTAATATCACTGACTTCCAAACAAAATCCTCATCTTACAGTCGTAAATATATTTCGTACGCACGATGGGTTTCATAGAAACGTGTTCATTCGTTTGGTGTACGTAATTGTCTAGCACATGTTTACCAATTTACTGAACTTCCCTAATACTGTTATCATATTTTTAGTTTCTGTATTGGTTTTGTTTTTTTTTTACACTCCGTTTAACGAAATCTCTTTATAACGCAATAAAATGAGGAGCCCCTTCAAGATTGCTACATAGAGTTTACACTGTACAATTTCAGAAAAGTTGAAATGTTACTTATTTTAAATAAATTATTTTTTTATACCTACTAAAGTCTAACAAACTAGTCAGACATTCCTGAACCTAACCCCTGATTGGATTGTATTCAGTTTCCGCGTTTGACTGTCCAAGTTATTGGTCTCTTCTACAGGATTGCACATAAATTCGTTAGTCAAAGGATGAAACACGCTGTTGACTAATTATAAGGCTTCTACAGTCAGATCTGAGATTGATTTGACTAGTTAAACCTAGAAGCGCCAGAGGTAGGTACCAATTTTCGCTTATTATTTAACCAGTAAAAAGGACTAGGTACATGAAAATCATGAACATGGTTGAACTAATTTCAACCATAAATAGCTACGAATAGCAACAGCAGGTATAAGTCACATCGAAATGATTTCGTTATGAAACCACAAAAAGTGAGGCAGCTTTATTTCCTTTTAGCAACATTATCAGTCTGGCCAACTTTTCGTAAAGCATAGGTACTGATTTATTAATGGAAAAACTTAAGATAAAACGTGCCTTGGAACGGTTCATTTCCGATCTGGAAAGATATTTCTATGCTACAAATTGCAAAAAGAGAAGACTGATAGGTACTTTATCAATGTACCTATTTAGGGCTTATCGAATTTTTTTAAGACTCTCAGTCTATAAGTGAGGATGACACCTTAGGTGAGAAAACGTCTTCAAATCGTTTTCGTGAAATTTGGCGTTTTAGTATTTACAAAAGTTTATAATCGAAGCGTCTTTTGTATTTTTTCCTATTAGGTATGCTTGAAATCTTCTAACCTTTCAGTAGGTATACCTAAATGAGTTTTGAGTTGACATATCTTTGTAATTCCAGTTGACAATTTTAGTGGAAGAAATGACTAAATGAAATGAAGACTAATAGATTTCATGTGTTCCATAGGTATTTATAATCCATAAGAATCTTCAATAAGTAATCTTCATTTCAAAAGGAGACGATTTTATAGAAAATAAAAGCTGAAGTGGGGAAGGTACTTACCATTTGAACAGACGCTGGAAGTATCTGGATGTCCGGAACTGTCGGTGTCACTGTCACCGTGTAACGGTCCCGAGTGCAGAGAGAGGTCGCGTGGTCCAGGACTTGGAGAACGTCCCCGTAGGACCGAGCCTCCGTCAACCGCCGTCGGTGGTCCTCCGCCCCCGTTCAAAATGTCCGTAATCATGAAGCGGGATCGCGTGGCGGCGGTCTGCGGCATGCTGGCCCGGGATGATGATGTCTCGTCTTGGACGGTCATACCAGTCACTACCGCAGCACTGCACGGCGTCCTGACCTTGATTTCACCCTTTTGCCACACTTTGGATAACGTCCCAAATCGAAATAGATACTGAAACACTTCTGGGACAGAGTTCGATAAAATTCCAATCCAACTAAAGAAAGCACCGTTTCTGTTATCACTACCGGTATTTGTTAACAGTTTTAACACGACATCACCGAAGAGGTCCTCTACAACTTGAAATACACCTTCACAAAGTCCATAAAATCTAAGTCGTCATTGAGATTGCACTATTTGTTAACGTGACAATGATCACCTCGTATTTGGATTGCTGGTCACTGATAAGCAGTTTTAACTCACTGAGACAAATGCTCGAGGGCTTTCAGCGATTTCCTCACTTTCTCTGTTGATGAGTTCAGTTAAACCGATCGGATGAATAAATAGTGAAACAAGTTGGAACAGGTGTGCATGTAAACCAGTGTGAGTGTGTTTATAGTCACCATTCACACTGACGACGTGTTAGGCGAAACTAAGTTGTCGACAAACCGGCCGCAGGATCGGGCAGTAAATCAGCCATGTTGACAGTCCCCACCACGCAGTAGTCCCGCTCGCAGGAAGTCGGCCAATAAGGTGTTGCCTGTAATTCGTTGTCGGCCAATTGAAAAGTGGCGCCGCAAAGGATAGGCGTTGGGTTCCCCCTGTTCGGCAAGCGTCGCGATGGGCTGGTCTTGGACTCTCGCTCTCCTGTGCCGAGATTTCCCTAGATTGACTGTTTAGAAAACAGTTTTAGATACCTATTTGCGTTGCCGCTGCGGCTGCGGCTGTTATTCAGGGCCAACTGCGTGTAGAGCGGCAATTGACGGTATTATCGTTCGTTCCTCTGTCCTCTGCTCGGTTACTCTTCTTCGCAATGGCAATCTGAACGCAATCGATGAGCCAAATTAGTCTTGTGGAGGGGTTTAAGGATTTCTAAAACACGTCGCTCACAGAGAGATTCTCTATCTGCCGATGAGCGAGACCGGGTAAATGCCGCTTGAAGGCTGTTTCAATCAAAAAGCTCTTTACAAGAATTCTAACCGATCTCGTAGGTATAAGTAATAGGTAAATAAAATGGAAGAATAAAACTTCAAATTTTCAAATAATACCTATTAGTTAGGTTAGGTACGTTTGTTTTCCATGTATTAATAGGTGCTAATTTATTGTTTAATAATCAATACCACACTAGTTTTAAATGGAGAAAATAGAAATCGTTACAATAAAAAACAAAAATATCTACCCACTGTGACGGTGTTTTAAGAGGTTTCATCAATTATAGGGTTATTTATCCCTTTTGGACTTGCTTTCGACAAGTAAGTGGGCTCGAAATCAATCAACAGCAAACTAGACATTATCAGGGGTTAAAATAATTAGAATTACCTACCTACCTACACAGTGGCAATTAAGAAATAAATTATCATTAAAAACTAATCAAACAATGTACAAATTACTCTAAAATCTAGAGTAGGATCCAAAATATTGGTTTGCCTAAAAATAAGTATAGATACCTAGGTGATATCGCCACCTGTTTAGGTTATACCTACCATCCATGGATAGGTACTCTTATTCCTGCAGATAAATTACTTAAAATATAAACAAATAAATAAATATACCTAAAAAATTCATAACATACCTACCCAATCATCCACCTTTATACTTTTTGGTTGGTTATTTTTCTGCATCCTAAAAACATAGACCTAAGAAAAGGATTTCAACAATATTAAATAAAAAAATTGCCAAGTCGTTGATATATATTTTAATATTTGAACAAATCTGCGGGTTTTCTACAGGTAAATGAATTTAATCTTGTTGGTATAAATGAAATATTTGAAGATCAATAAAAAGTTATTGGTTATTGGCAAGACTAGATTTTACTGATCTTAAAATCTGCAGGTTATTCGCCAGACATACCTATGTGTGTTGTGAAAAATTTTGATGATTAATTTTAATAAGTTATTAATTAATTACATATTTAATTCATATCGCTTGGTCGAACGAAACGACTGTTCATCGTTCATACGTAAATAATAATTATTTTTATTTTATGAACTCTGTTTATGTTGCATCTTGCTCATCACTTAGGTAATTCTGCTTAATACTTATTTATCGATTATATTTAACGACAGAATTAATAACAGAAAAAAGTTTTATATAATTTAGCAGCTTTACAGTTGTTTATTAACTGCAGGGATTTCGTAGTACCTACCTATGTATAATCATTTCATAAATTGGGATTGTTAATATCTAGTTGGTATAATAATTTATGTAAATAATTAACGCTGCTTATTGCTTCTTAAAAGTCACACGCCACTAGTAGTTATTGGTAAGATGACTCTTACTGGCCCGTTCACAGGTACGACCTTTTCGCCTACCAACCGTCCCACTTCTAGGCTTTTGAGCCAAGATAACGTGCGGGGACAGTTTTAGGGGTGAGATATTAAGGCCAACGGGTCAGGTTAGGTTAAGTGAAAATTAGTAGTTTCGGAACCAAACTAGGAGTCTCTGAAACTGAGCGAATCTTTATAGTCTTTAATTTCAGTCCCTAAGAGGAAAACTGCAGTTTCTGAGACTCATAGTTTAGGAGAAAGACTGCAGTTTCCGAGACTTCGATCTTAGATGAAAGATTGCAGACTCTTAGTAGTTAGTTTTATTGGGGGAAGGATTGTATTACTTAGGAGAGAGATTGCAGTATCCGTTTTTGATGTAAAACAGCTAAAATGAATCTTCTAACACTTCCAATCGGAAGCCGTCACACTTATAACAGCTCCCTCTAATTTTTTCGTGTGGACTGTGCGGTACAAAAGTATTTGAGGAATTAACTTTAAACTTTATCTAAAATTTTTGGTGGAGCATCTGGTAAGGGACAATCATTATGTACCTCACTCAGAATTTTAGCATTTTAGACCCCTCCCTGCTCCTCCGCCATGTAAAGTCACATAACCCAACCTATTACGTCACAAAAGTTAACCCTCCCACTATAAACGATTTCTTGTGATTAAAAATGGCATTCAGTTGAATAATTTAAAAAATTTTAAGAACTGCTAAATTATGAAAAAAATTAAAATAAAATTGATGAACACTGCGAACGTCATGCACATTTCCTTAGACTCCTCCTGCCCTTGTCATACCTCGTCACGCTGAGAAATCCATCTATTTGCAAGCGTATTTTCCGAATAGCTCCTATCTGGCCGCCCACTCTATCTCTCTCTCAATACAAAAATTTTACCGAACTCAAAATCCCGTTCCACAACTGTTTTGTAACATTTTAGTGTATTATAATAGTCGTCAACCTTTTTTAAACATCAGAGACGACAGATTTCAAAAAACTTTTTCATTCTTTCTTGTAAAATATGGATTTTTGCCATTTTTTTATGTAATTATAAAATGGATAAAAAAAATAGTGAATATGTCGTACACAAAATACAAAAATCGCTGTACAACTTTTAAGAACTAAGTGCGCGCTCGCACAGCTTAATGGAAACTTAATAGGGTACCTAATTATTTAGAAGTGGGGCTCCAGACAAAACTGGCCCCAAAAAAATTTTCACCCCTTGGAGACCATTTTAATACATTAAAATAGTTCATTTACGGTGGGGGGAAGACATTTTCAATAATTGTTTATAAACAAAAACATTGTTATAAACAAAAAATTTAAAGTTTTAGAAATTACCAAATTAAGAGAAAATTAAAATAGAAGGTAGTTATTGAGAAAATTGCTCCAAAAACTTTCTTGTATTGCACTAAAAAACTTTTTAGTGCATCAAATGCATTCTAGAGGTGGGGGAGATATATTTTTCACAATTCCCTGTGTCTTGAAATAAGTTATGGTAAAGGGTGGGTGTGTTTATATATACATACCCCACACCCCAAAATTTTAATTTAACAATTACCTAATTTGGTATTTGGTTAGGTTAGGGTACGGGATGTAGGGTATGTGTATGTAAACACACCCACCCTCTACCATAACCTATTTCAAGACACATTGAATTATTACGACGTTTTTTTAAATATTTTTTTATAAAAAATATATCCCCCACTTCTAAAATTTTCTCAATTTTCTAAATAACTACCTTCTATTTTAATATTCTCTTAATTTGGTAATTTCTAAAACTTTAAATTTTTTGTTTATAACAATGTTTTTGTTTGTAAACAATTATTGAAAATGTCTTCCCCCTCCGTAAATGAACTATTTTGATGTATTAAAATGGTCTCCAAGGGGTGAAAATTTTTTTGGGGCCAGTTTTGTCTGGAGCCCCACTTCTAAATAATTACCCTTAACAGGGTCGTTGACTCAAATTCTTGTATTGGCTTAAAATGTTAATAATATCGGTAGATACCTATATTATTCCAGAAAAAAAATTATTTCTCTTAAATGAAGTCGCTTTATGGTATCGAACAGCATTAAAAATTTTGACTATTTAAACTGCCCCGAAAACACGAGTGGCCAATTATTTTTTTTTTATGACGTCGTAAGTGTAGCAAAAAAACAAACCGAAGTAAGGATTCCAGTTGTGTATGTTTGTATATTATATGCCGCTTTGATTATCAACCCAAAACAACAGAGAAACAATTTTCGTTCAACTCTGCTTGTATTTACCAACATATGACGTCACAGTTAATACTGTTTCCTTTACGTTAAGGTTTAGAAATGCAAGATTTGGTAACCATAGTATATCTACCTACGCCTACTACAGTTTGATTAGGTTACTGTAGTAGGTCAATTGGTCACCGACTACAGGTGCCTGTAGTTATTGGATACTGTCGTTACAATTGTGAGACAAGGCCTGCACGCTGATTACATAATCATCTATGCTGAGCATGAACCTACTATCGTAGTAGGTTTACACACAGCATACACATCGTTTGACTTCTGAAAGCGTCTACCCCCTTCTGCGCGTTAGATGCGCAATGGCAAATTCTTAAGTACAGTACGTATGTATACACTTGCCTTCTTTTTCTGTCCGAATGCGCGCTCTCTGTTTACACGCAGGTAATAGCAAACGTCACCCGCCTACAGAAAACAAATAAAGTCTATGTAGTTCCGTAATCAGCGCGCAGGCGTTATCTCACGATGGTAACGGATCTGTCCATTTTGCGACCGTAACTGTAACCTACGGAAACCCCCTGATGGGGGTTATATTTAGTACATAAAAAAAATTGGATATGAAATTGTTATATTTATAAGGAGTTTACGAGGCCTTTTCAGACAAACGAATTAGCAGGTGTTCCCGTAGGTAAACAGGCTCCTTTTTGCAAGTAATTTACTGAAAATGAGCAAGTGGTTACGGAGATTGACGGTCTTATTATATCGCCGTAAACCGGCAACATTTACGATCTGATTACAGGAACATACATACAATCATAGATGTGTGTATGTGTTTGTAAAGTTCTATGTTCTACTACTACTGTTCATGCAGCGGTTCGAAAGGAAACAGATGGTGTCACAGTAACAATTAGGTCGAAATTAAGCTCCCTTTTATGCGAGTCAGGCATGAGTGCGTACCGTCGTCGTCAACGGCGCTCAAGTGTTGCCACAATTCACCCTTTTGCCCCTTCGCATTAAGGATGAAAATCTCCCTCTCGATGCCGCCTTTGTTCGCCCACAATAAATTGCCGGGTAGATAATTATTTATTTAGTAATACGTACTGAATTTAGATAAAACTCAGATTATGCGATTAGGCGTTTTAAAATGTACAGTCTGCGTTTAGATCTAGAGGACGTAATGGGGTGTTTTTAGGGAGCCCTTTGGGGAAATATAAATGCCACTAAATATACATTGACTGAGTTTTAGTCAGGTTTTCAAGTGCTCGTTTCAGATTAATTCTTGATGTAACTTTAGAAGCGAATTTTACCAACATGTGTATTATAACTTAAAAAAAAAATAAGCTTCAAAAATTGTATTCAAAAAAAATAATGCGAAACTACCATTAAGAAGTCGTTAATGTAAAAATTAAACAGTCGATCCCTAAAACAGTACCCAATTCAATTACCATCAGGGCCGGAGTAAGGCATTTGGGCACCATAGATATGCCCTGTGGCCTGTAGGGCCCCCATCAACAGGAGACCACCACCAATGAAACGTTAAACATTTTAAAAGTCAGAAAATTAATGATGAGTGATAAAGATCAATAATTACAATTATTAACAATAATATACTGTTTCAAATACAAAGTAAGTTTTGAGGTTTAAGTAGGTTGGGTTATGGAGTTATTGTGCTATTGGGTTTGAAAGCTTGAGTTTAACGCTTCGAGTTATCATATCTTTGAACTTAGAACGAAATCCAGATGTCTCATTGGGAGTCTAGCCCACTAACGCAGGATTAGGACCCCCTTTTATAAATCCGGCCCTGTTAAGCATAGTTAATGAGAAATCATTTATTATTTCCGGAAGAAGCATAAATGACAAGTGAAAACGTTGCAATAGGTTATCTTCAAAAGTTTCAGTGGTTGTAGTGATCTCCTAAACTTAATCAGCTTTTGGTGCAGAGGCTTTATTTGTATTTAATTTTCTTTATTTCTTATATTTAATGGCCGTTGTAGTCAAATAATATTTACCCACCTTTAGATAAATATTTTTCAAAGTCAAAGATAAATTACCCTCCAGTACGAGACTTAGTAAGGTTGAAAGTTTTAATTAGTGGCTGAAATGGTCATATACCTATGCCATACTACTTATTTTAGGAGTAGGTACATATATTTACTCGATTTCTAAAATGCCAAAAAATGCCAAACAGCCCACTATAATTTTATAGTGCTATTTCTAATACAATAACCCTGTACAGGGTGGGTCAATTTGGACACTTTTAAAGAGAAAATATACTTTAGTGAGGAGATAGACGAAAACCGATGTCGGTGTCTGACGCTCGATTTCTATGGAAACTTAATTGGTGTAAACCGTGTCTCGCTATCTACCACCGTTACAGAGATACAGGATGTTCTTGGAAAATGTACATTTGCTTTTTAAAAAAGTCCCACCCTGTACAATACCTATTATGTTCAAAGCTGCATGCAGTATTAGGTATATCTTCTTTTTTGTTAGTTTCTAGAAGATTCAATTTTGTTCTTCTTCTCAATGATTTTGTTAGTCGTACCTACTATTGTAGCATGATAATTTGGCATAAAAGTCATAAAAGTGGGATGTTAATGGGTGGAGAGTTCGAACCCAAACCGGCTGGTGAGACTAATCTTATTGATTCTATTTTAAAGCATTTTAGAAATACACACGCAAAGAAGGATTTTAGTATTACCGTTTAAGTGTCAAAGATTGATTTCAAAAATGTTCGATCGATCGATTTTTGAGGAAATAAAGAGGGATGGAATGAAAAAATAAGGTATGGCATAGGTGCTTAAAAAAAAAGTTATTCGTGTTTGAAGTTTTCAAATTTTTATTATTTTTTTAGTATAGTATCCGCGATCACTTTAATCGCCAACCCTACATATAATAACGTTTAATACGTAGCCACTTTTTTTTGGCAAATTGTTTCAAAAATTTATTCAAGAGTGTAGCTGTTGGCAGCAATGCAGGTGGTGGCTGGTTAAGTATATACTCAAGTATCATGCTTTAAAATGAGCAGTTATGTAATTATTTAAAAATTTCCCCTCGTTTAGCCGGAACAATTCCACAATAACAACTGAGCATGTATAATAAATAAAATTTTATGCCGACATTAAACGTGTAGTTGGTAGTTGGAGGTAGGCACATATACATACGTATTTAATAAGAGGCAAAAGAGCGTGGCGCGGAATTGTTATGATTTACCACAGGAAATTGCCCGAAATGCAAACAGCGAACGCTACTTATAAATAAAAGTCGTTATAATTAAGAGAAACAATTAAAAACGTTACCTGTTAAAAAGAAAAAAAGAAACAAAAAAAAAACAGGTGTATGAATGGGCGATAAAGCGACGCGATAGTGTATTGTTCGGGCGTGAAGGCTGGAACGCTTAATTGCGTTATTATTTTTGAGAGAAAATAAACCGTTAAGAAACATCATTATAAGCAACCGAATTATAGTTAGACATTTATAAAAGTAGCCTTAAAAAGGGTACTTATATTTAATAGTAGGCAGAGTGCCGATAGAGCTATTTACTAATATCGTTCAGGGGCGGCGCGTCTTAAGGTGCGCCAGTGCGCGCGCACTAGCGACAATTTTTTAATTTACCATTAATAATTTTCTCTAGTAAATAATCGATGCATACTTAATTTATCGAGCTCTGTGAAGCTAGCACAACATCATTTATTTATTAATAAAGATCAAATGTATAAACAATAATATTGGAGCCGATTAAGTGCTTCAAGATCGTATATATTTATTTTTAATCAGCTAAACCACAAAGCTATAATTTAAAAAACAAAAATATTAAACAACCTGTTATTTGTAACCTGTTACTTTTAACTGTTATTCTAAAATAACAGAATATAGATGTAGCTGCCGATTGGCATATTTTGTGTTTATAATTAAGTATATAGCATACAGATGTATTTATATAGATAGAAGTAGCTATAATTAATAAATAACTAAATGAATCCTTCATTTATTGCTCAAGTTGGATAGAACAACTAGAGAGCAATCTTTTGACTATAATAATTTCATTAAAAATGTCTCATTTACAACGACACTGTTAATTAAAATTTACTAGAAACTATTTTCCGTGCTAACTTTTTTGTAGCATAATTAATGAATGAGTAACGTCGTCAAAAAAGATGTGAACTGCATTAGATCTGAAGGGTTACGTTAGTGTTGCATTTCTATAGTTCTTTACTGGATGCGCTAGTGCATCACAAAACCAATGAATTAAATACAGTCTGGAAACTGTTATTTTAGGATAACACTTAAAAATAACGGTTACAAATAACAGGTTGTTAAATATCTTTGTTCATTTAAATTATAGCTTTGTGGTGCAGCTGACTAAAAATAAATTTATACGATCTTGAAGCACTTAATTAGCACCCAAATATATTGTTTATACGTTTAATTTTTAGGGGCGAGTCTCTTCTGATTTGATAAAATAAGTGCTTCTAAATCCAACTGCGATAAAAATTGAAATTAGCTGATATGCTAAAGGAACCATTTCTTTTTAAAATGATGAGACCCTTACCAGACATGAGAAGAAGTCAATCGTCACGGAGTCGACAGTCCGAAGACTGGTTAATTCGCACCTCAACTTTTAGTCAATCTTCGTATACACCCACTCGAAAAGTAGATCCCACATCCTCAATCCTCTTTATGCACTTCGTTACATTTCTGATCTTTTTGGAAGACCAGAGTCAGCAGAATCAATAACAGACACAAAGACAACTAAAGCCTCATTAAAAGCTAATGAAAAATTAAAAGCTCAGAGCTGTTTTTTTTAATCTACTGCTGTGCTAATTTGCATAAGATTTAGTGATCAGAATATGAGTGAATTTTTTTTTTGATAATAATCCAGTTCTAAAGTAAGTGTTCATAGAATTCTTTTAGTACATAAGCGGATGTGGTGAAATATGATCTAAACATTGGAAATTACTATTTTTAAGTTTAGCCAATTTCCAAAAGTTGAAATTATGAATATTTGAATTATATACAATTACGGCCAAAATTCTAAGATCTCTAATTTCGAACAGAACTGATTTGAAAGCCTTTATTTTAATGAGCATGTAATTGTTATGTAGTCTAACACTATTATACTTTCATTTCCCCATTGTTAGAAACATCATCAGAAAGAAAATTTAACACAAGACACAATGTACAAAGTAATAAGTACTTAATGTTTTTCTTCCTGGCATCACATTAAATAGCTAATGTGTATCCTTCTTTCTAAATTATGTTTTAAATCATTATGAACAGCAATTGTATTTTACAAACACCGATTATTATCACCCCTATTTAATTTCATTGTTTTAATCAAAAGTGAAATTCTTCGTTATGCTCTGCTATGTTAAATATAATTGAATCGTTCGCCTAATTAATTACGACACTTCTAAGGTAATTAACTGTTATAGATCGGTATGCGGCAGGATACATTACTGTGATTTTAATTCTTTATTGCGATGAGAAATAAAGAAAGTTAATATTTTAATAATTAATTGCTCCTCTTATTGTCAAATAGTTCCTGTTTACATCTATAACCGCAGTGGTGATTAAAAAGACACCTATCGCCATCATTAGGTTAGGTTAGGTTAGATTTATTCATGATGTTACAAAAATTAATAGGTACCTTAAACTATTGTTGGTCTCTTTTGCGAAATTGCTTTATTAAACTTAACCTAACCTTAATTGATCAACTTAAAAGAATAACTTTACTACAAAAATTAACCCTAGAGTCTTTCGACGTCAGTGGTCTTTCCTCTTTAATACCAATTTTAGAACTTTTTGATATTTTAAAACTTAATACTTCAAGAAAAAATTCCAATCCAATTCAGAGCAGTGATTTCCCTTCGTTAATAGAAATTTGTTTAAATCAAAATTATTTTACGTTTAATAATAGGTTTATTGTTTTTACCGTCAATGGGGCGGCCCCTCTATGGGATTACCCCCCTCCACCTGTATTAGCGAAGGTGTTTATGGCTTTTTTTGAAAATAAAATGTTTAAGTTAAAACCGATTCATAAAATACGTTCATAAGTGGTATAGTGGATCCATTTTCAGTTGAAAATATTATAAATTCACCGTTTCTAATTCTAAAATCTTACATACAAACAAATGTCGAAAATGTTTTGATTAGGAATTTGCTGGAATGTTCGAAACGTTTCGAGAATGATTTGGAATACTCGGCAATAATTAAGAATGCTCTACACTTTTAGATATTATAATATATTTGATAATGATATACATATTTATAATGTTCTAAATTGTTCCAGATTTTATGAGAATGGTTTGGAGTGTTTGAGAAAGAGCATAGGTACCTATATATTACAGACTGAAAGTTTTCGAGAATGATCTGGAATTTTCGAAATGTCCTAGAATATCTCAGATTTATAAAACATGCCTTAGAATGTTTAAGAATGTTACGAAATGATCCGATATGTGATAATTTTTTTTTAAACATTTCAGGATGCTCTAGAATGTTCGAAAATTGTATCTGTATGACTGTAAGAGTCTGAGATACTATAAAAACTGAGTCAGTGCAGCTAAATATTTTCCTAGAAATTATGTTCAGCTTTATTAACCATTATATATTTGTTGAATAAATGGGAAACGAAGGTTAACATTATAATAGCTTAAATAATTACGTTTTGTATGTCATTATGTATATAAAATTAGCCAGCATATTAAGACGAAGTTAAAGACGAAACTGGAATTCTCCCAAACAATGAAATTTCCCCATCTTCTGAGACATTTAAAGGAATACGTTGTCATCCTCATTGTCGTCTTGTTTCCTGTTAAGACTCGAGCATATAAACAATTTAAGTTAGTAGAATGGTTCGTTGTATCGTTGGGGACATGAATATGAATGAGCGCTCACCGGAGTGTAAAATGTCTGCATTTAACGTAGCTTGACTCTCATTGTCTTATATTAATACAAGAATATAATCTTGAAGGAGAGCCTTGTGAAGTTCGTTTGTTCTTATGCGCTAAATTGTTGTTCACATTGTTACGTTTATCGTAAATTATTATTTGAGTAACTTGCGGTTTATGTTGTATGAAATACTTAAGTACACAGAGCTATGTGGCTATATCAGACTTTTCCACGTTTATGTTAAAATTGGACCAATTATAAAACTTGTTAAATATGATTATGGTGGTATTAAGGAAAACTGTGTAAGGTTAAGATGTCTTGGATATTTCAGTTGATATATATTTAATGGTCAAATTAAGGCTGGATGGGTGCTAATAACGTATATACACCCACCCTCTACCGTAACCTTTCCAATATTTGTATTCTTTGACTCCCTACAAGCCCCATTCCCTGCAACCATAGACTTCTAGAACCTCTATCCTGTACAATCCTCCCACCCACCACAACAGTATTATAATTTTTTTTTTCAAGAATACAAGGGGTGGAAAAAGGTTAGGGTAAAGGGTGGGTGTATGTAGGTGTATTATTATCACCCCCCCCCCATAAACTCAGCAATCCAAGGGGTTAGGTCAGGGGTGGTTGGGGTGTTAAAAATAGAGTATAAAAAAGGGAATGGCTAAAAGGAGTATTAGTAATGTAGATACAATTAATTTAAATATAAATACATATTTTGCTTTACAAGCTGCAAAAAAGTCATTAAGAAAACTTTTTTCATCCCCTTTCCTTTCACGTAGCCAAAAGTCTTTTCAGGTGTTACAATCAGAGGGTTCCTATCCGATATTAGGTACTACGATTTTCAGGTGGTAAAAAAATCATTAAAAATTTTTTTACCCCCTTTCCTTTCGAGTCACCAAAAATCATTTTGGGTACTTTATCTAGTGTACCTATAGTAGTGTACAGTAAAATTTCATCCGATTCTGAGGGTTCCTGTTTTCGGAACTCCAGACAAAATTAAAGTTCTTTGATGAAGAGGGTTTATTTAATTTTTGTTGTAATTTATTTCAATTTTAACCCTCTGAAATATGACCCATAAACATATCCGTATTAAACGACACCGTGTACATGGATAATTGTTGCGTTATAAAGAGCATTATGATAAACGTCAGTTGTACGGCAAGTTTGCGCAAATGACAGCGGAAAAAGTGTATAGCGTGCTGGGAAAGTGGGAGATAACATCTCGAGCCACCTGTCGTGTTCATTTAACCGATATCTCTCCCTTCGCATGTTTCATAAGAGCCGCTTAAAATTTCGGTATTACCACAACAGCTTATTAGTTTTAAAGTGCTCGTTAATACGTACTTTCCCTCATACCAACCTACGTGCGACAACTATTGATTCTAACCCTCTTTTCGTCACTATCATTCGAATAAATCTACATGCAGCGTTTATGGTAAGAATATCGTTAAGTTGAAATTGTCATTAAATAGGCTCTTGTTTGTGTGTTTTTTAGAATAAATAAACGGATCGTTAAGCAGGTTATTTTAGATCTTTCTGTAGGAGTATTTGGTATACATGGTAGCACAAACCACTAATGTAGAAAACATCCTCATGCATTGTTGAAATAACTCTCTCAAGAAACCGGTACCTTCTACAATCTACAACATATACATCGTTTGGTTTCTGTAGGCTACCCCTTCCTCTGCGCTAGATGCGCAATGACAAATTCTTAAGTACAGTACGTATGTGTACACTTGCCTCCTTTTTCTGGCCTAATGCGCGCTCTCTCTTTACACGCAGGTCATAGTAAACGTCACCCGCCTGCAGAAAAGAAATAAAGTGTACTCTTTAGCTCGCAAGTTTGACACGTTTAATGACCTAATTTTGAGCACATTTTGTCGGTGATTTATCAGTTATGCCTAAATTAAAGGGTATTACTTTTTATTAGTCTATTAAAATTTGAGTGGTCAGCTATCAATCACTGATCAGGCGTCCTGTTGATTTCTTTTGTTGTAGGAGACCATCATCTACTGTATATAGGTAATCTTTTTAAGAAGACCGTAATACATTAGATTTAGCATTATTAACCAGAAGGAAACCATAAATAATGGCAATTAGAAAACTAAAAAAAATATTATTCATTAGCAAGCCAATATATGCTTATTAACAATTAGTATTTATCTCAACCACCGGTAATATTTTACGTTAAAAATTTAATGTGGCACTAACTAACCGTAGTTATGTTACAATTAATTAATTTGCAAACTTTAATTAAAAAATTAATAGGTATAAGCAATTATTTGAAATATACGATCAGTAAAAATTTTCCAGGGTAATTTCACACGAAACATAAATAATTAAAAATTGATCCAGGCAGCCGATTATACTACTTACGTACCTACATGTTACAACACATATCTAATACCAATTTAGTAAGTATTTATCGTTGTGTGTGGTATGTTCAAATAAGGATTAAATACAATATATTATGTATGAGTCGTAGATAAACAATAAATAATTTTTTAAATACTTATCAGCTTTACTATGTAACAAAATTTTATTGAAGTCCAACTAATTCATTATTATTTTTATTTATCTCCAAGTTAAGTCAAATTTTACAAAAGAAAATTACAACCTTTAGGCACTATTTTAGCTCTAAAGTCATAATCCTTTAAGACAGATTCAACGCTCTCATGCTAGAGTGGGCTTAAACCACCCCAACCGTTATAGTAGGGGGAATAATAGCAATAAAGGTATTATAAGATCAATAAAAGCTAATCATGCCAATAAAAATTTCTGTTAATGAATAATTAAGCAACGTTTCTACCGTCAATTTCTGTCATCGTCAGGCTAATAGATAACGACATAAGTAGGTATGACGATCCAAACGTTGCTTAATTATTCATTATCAGTCGTTGGCTATTGGCAAGATTAAATTTTATTGCACTTAGAATATTTTATTCATAGCAAGGAAATTAAGTACATATAACTGAAAAATAAAGTAAAAAGTAATAAATTCAGTGCTGCCCAAAAATAATTACCTACTTGTTAATGTCTATTAGAATAGTGAAAATGGCAAATTTTGAAGTCAATTAAAAGTTTGACTAGAACTCTAAAAGAAGGTAGCGAAGGAAAAAGGAAAACGAAAATCGCATGTATACGTATACCTATGTGTTTTTAATTTAATAAAAAGTAAGCACGGTTAGATTCCTGTAAGTAGTATCTCACCAAAAACATTTTCGTATAAAATGTTGCTAAGACGAGACCATATGTCTCGCATTGTCAAAAAATCTTCACAAACTTGTCACAAATGTAATGTTTGTGAAAAATTCTATTGTTTGAAATGTTTTTCTTTTTACTCATAAATCAGAATTAGTTCACTAAGATTTATTAAGAAAGTTTTTTTTTTAAGTTTCAAGAACAAAAGTTAAGTGTGCCTAATTATTATCAACGCTTAAAAAATCACTGGCCAAAATTAAATATAGGCCCAAAGGGGCATGCTTATTTATTAGTCTCTCATGTAGTTAAATGCAAGTCTGTGTTGTCAGCGCCACGATCCTTTTGCGTGCGGTTATCGCCGCAAAGGGAGCAGGTAAAAATATATCGTGCATTTAGCGCCGCGAGTATGCCATTAGTATATAAGCCTATGTCTAAATCTTTTGTTTAATATTTTATAGTTTATCGTGTATGTATGTATTCTGTTTTCGTAAGATATTATCTTAAACACAATTTTTTACTTTTCTTCAAACTTTAATCCAGGCTTAGGACCGGCACTTTTATTCAGCAAAACAGGCGTGTTTACAATAATCGTTAATATTAATGGACTAAGGGGGTTACCCATCGTTAAATCCTTTGCAAAAGTAATAAGCATTAATAAATCGAAATAATTTTGGTTTAAGTAAACTATAAGTAGAGACACAATCTCATTTGTTATGATCGGGTTGGCATTATTATACACTAATAATTTGCTATTTATTGTTATCCTTTAATTTGGTGAACACGCAACCACTCATCTGACAGACAATGTATGTACCTACACTAATTATGATATTATAAGGGTGATAATGAATTGCTTCTTATTCGTTGCTATGGTTGACAATCGTTTATCTGCTTAGAAAAATTCTTTTGGAAAAATATTATGTCGTTGAATACTGTCAGAATAAGTTATAGTGTTAGATACATTTAAAAGTATTTAGTGTAAAAATTTGTGTTCAAAATATCTTACGAAAATATGGTGCATAAACTTTAAATTCAACATGAAATATTAAATAAAACCATTGTACAAAGGCTTATATACCAATAGCATACTCGCGGCGCTAAATGCACGATATAATTTTACCTGCTCCCTTCGCGTCGATAACTACACGCAAAAGGGTCGCGGCGCTAACTGCACGGCGCTAACAACACGACACCAAATACAAGTTCTGCATCTTTTCCAATTCAGCGAGCCTGAAGTGAAAGTATTCCTTTGTATTCGTTTGGATACAGGAGGCCTAAATGATCAAGATCCTTTTTTATCCAAAATAATACAAAAGGCGCTTAACGTGTTGAAAAAAGTAATGAAAAGTGAATAAAGTTTTCACCTTATGCTCATGTAAGGGTAGCGAAACGATAAAGCTACATATTTTGGTGCAGAGTTTGTGAAGTTAGAGCCTGTAGGGTTAGGGCGTGTGGAGTAAGTTAGTTCTACATGAGATCTGAAAACCTTTGACAGTGAGAGCCATATAGTCTCCGCAACATTTTACGTAAAAATGTTTTTGGAGTGATTCCTTATAGTAAGTAGCTTATAACAATATATTTTTATTTTGTCTATCCCCTAATGTAAAGCGTGGGGGGTGATTTGCTAAAAATCCTGCAGTATGTATTTTATTATTATTTGTAACAATCGATTTTCTGACTTCTAGCATCAAAATTTGCGGAAGTCTCATGCAAACTTCCACCCCTTCGTTTAAGGGGTCGGGGGGTTAAATGTTCCTAGTTTGACATGTTTTTTGTTGTTTGTGTACTAATAGTACCTTACGTACTAAATTTCAGCTTTCTAGGACTTCAGGAAGTACTCTAAGAAATTTGATGATCGTCAGTGTGTCACTAGAATCAGGGTTCTTAAGCTATCTATTAATAAAATGTAAAGTATAAGAGCTACGCAATTGAAACTATATATCTATAATGAGTCCACTATAGAAATCATATCCCTTATGAGGGTTCAAAAAAACGACGAAGCACTTCGCTTGACTCATCTTGGCGGGGATATTACCGTGCCCCCAGACATGTGCTTGTAATTGTACGCCACTGATATTTTAACTCTTGCTAACCGACGTGGGCTTGACTTCTTCCTCTATTACGGATTTTGGGCTAACTAGTCTCACTAGAAGTAATCCTCAACTATTGGTTGGCACATTACTTTCAATTATAGCAAGACAATTCAATTACAATTTAAATCCACACAATGTCATCAACTGCAGGATGGCTGGACACGTACCACCACTTTTTATATTTGCACCTAATCTTAGCATTCCTCAAAAACTGAAGTTATACAGCTGTGTTAGCTGGACCAAACCCTTTCGCCAAAAATTTTGAAGTGGTGTAGTCATCACAGTCCATTTTGTAGGAGGTTTTGCTATGCACGAATTTTTGGATAAAATTAAAATTTTTGATTGTGGGTTCTTGTGGAATTCGATGAGAACATTTTTGCGAATATTTGACACTGGTAGAAATATGTTCCTATTATTTATTTAATGTCTCTGTACGTAGAGGCAAACCTCTTGTTTTGTGTTTGGGTTTGTTGGATGGCGATCTCTTTTTCGCAATGTATGAAAGAGTTCGGCAGTACTATTAATTTACATTTGCTTCAAAATATGATAGTTCCTAGCGACTTCAATTTGCTGGGTTTTACTTGGAATTGTGGACCAGACTTCCACATGCTTTTAGGTCACAATTCCTCCAAAATTATATAGAATGCTGCTTATAGTTTCTGCACCTATATGAACCCTTTGAGTTGAAAACAAATTAATTCAATATAAAATTCTTTTAGCATATTTCTTGATCTCATTTTACTAATTTTGATTTTTCAAATTGTAATGTTGCAGTTGGTCATTTCGTTGGCATTATGTTTTCACTGTACAATTTCGCACTCAACTTACCTTTTAATTACTCATTCTTTTATTTTTATAATGTTGACTATAATGTAATTAAGCTGAGATATGAGTTTCTAGATTAGTCACTCATAGACTCATGCAAATATTCTATAAACGAGGTAATCAAGGATGTCATAAGTTTTGAGAAACCTGTAGCATATTAATAGTTTCAGTAAAACACCATTGTTATACCAAAATTTTTGAAATATATTATTATTTTCAAGTCGAGGAATACAGAAGTCTTGTTAAATCACTTGAGCGTAGACGACATTCATTGCTGAAATTAAATAAAGCATTCAGTCACATCCTAATAATTTTTAGAAGCTCCTAAATAGGAAATTTGGGCAATATATTCCAGATACAGTGTCTTATCTTTATCCACTTTATGATTATCTAAAAATTTAAGTGCTGCTATTATTATTTTTGAAAATAGGGTCATTTGCCCCGTAAACTTATGAAATAAATAAATAAATAATTTAACAACAAAGAAAATTCAAAAACAAACTTTTAATGTTTGTCATAAAAACATTCGTTCTGCTTTAAGAAAGGCAATTAGTCCAGATGTTGCCACCTCCGTTTCTCAATCAACCCGTTTCGATGTAATTATATTCCCATTAGTTTTACTGGAGTATACGCGGCGAATTTTGTTTGTTATTAAAGAAAATAATTAAACCAGAGACTTTTCGGGAAAAAATGTACAGGGCGTTACAAGAATGAGAGTTTATGAAAAAGAATATCCCTAATATAAGATAGATACTACACGGCACGACGGCTCGACCGGGCTTGACTAAATGCGTTGATCGCCGGTCACCGCCTCGTGCGTTTTTAAACTGTGCACGTCGTGCATATGATCACAATTCGGCCACTACATTCCTAATTTTGAAGGGGTGAGCACAAATTATACTCGTTCGTTCTTTCGTATTGCACCGCACGCAAATAATGTAATCATGTATTCTACATACAGAACCAACATATCGGATAATTGCTTACCTCTCTGGAATTGGTGATCTAATAAATGCAAGAATGGCACCTGTCGTATTTATTATGATGTTTTTTTTTTATCGCTCTGTATATATTTTTGTGTAAATAAGAAAATAATTGTTGGTGGTTGAAACCGAATTAAAAACAAAACGAACGAATTCGTCACGGCGAAGCGACCATTATAAATTCCCGAAGCTACTAATTGGATTTCCGGTTTCTAATTCGTGGCTTTTTTGCGATGCTTTTTAAAAACTTGATGAGTGTAACGAGGTAAGTGGTTCGAAAGAGGTTACATTCATCCGCGCTCAGCCGTTTTGTAGTTTTTGTAATATAAATTACCCAATGGTAACACCTTCACCGTCATTTGTTCTAATGGACACCTACCTACCAAATGCATCGTTAGATGTTTCCATTATCCAACCAAAAAGGATGAATTTTTGGGATCAAAAAAATATAAAATATAATTAATATAATCCACAATGAATGCGCACCGAGAAAAAGGATTTGGTATATTCAAAAAACTTTGACATTTTCGGATAGTTTATTTTAAATTTTCCGAATTTTAAATTTGTTTATTTGAATAAAATATTGCGTCAGTTTGATAAATCTTTGATTGCAAATTCTCGTCAGAACTACAGCCGAACATATCAACTACATCAATACTATTAACAACTAAAACGATGTTAAATCAACAGTATTTTGGTTTATATTACGAGAGATCCCGTATTTGGTTTTACTTTTCTACGTTGTTCTATTTTCGTTCAATTTAATCCAAATTTAAAAATATTTTAACATTGATGAGAAACTTTAAATTAACTGTTTTTTTGTTGAATCAATATTTTGTTTCTCAGTATTTGAACTTGCAATTTTATTCCTTAGATTTGGTTTAAATGTAGTAAAATCCATAGACTTCGCAGTCAGAAGGCTGATTTAACTTCATATACTGAGCTAATCATAAAAATCGCAGAAAACTAGAACTAAACCCTAATTTCCCTAACTAACTCCCTTTGTATCTCATGTTTACTTTGAATCCTTTCAGTATCTCTTCTTGTTGTTACTGATTCCATAATACGATGTTTATTTCGATCTGTGCCTTCTCTTTGCTTCATTCACCTCATATCAGAAAATATTTTTCGCACTTATAAACATTAAAATTCATTTATTTGACATGATAATTAAAGAAACATATCGAATTAAAAACCTTTAAGCCTTCTTAACAATGTTAATTAATTCTAACACTATACGTATACCTATTACATCGATAAGAACGTACCTACTGTTTTAATGATTCTTCTTTTATTGGTAGGGACATTTTATTTATGTCGAGGTTGTTAACATGTTCGAACTTTGAGTTATTACTTGTGTTTAATGTTTATCATGACGCAAATTACGTATGTGCACATAAAGGTAGTCGATGGTTGATCAGGTGGTGGCGCAGTCATCGTCAACGTAACCGTTCTCTAATTACGGGTGACCGGTGTGAGTGCGGTTATCGGTAATGATCTGACCGGAAACCTGTTGGCCGGAAGTGGTGAGAAAAACGCCATTTTGTACGCTAGTTGACTCCGCTTTCGTGCACGCCAACTAAACAATTACGCTGCATAAACTGCACGCTCAACATGCCCCAAATGGATGAATACACATGTTACAGATCACCTATGCATACGCATATTCAAACATTTATTTATTCGCTGCTAGTGATGAGCAAAATTGCAACACCCAAACAATACATTTAAGTTAACTGTAAAATTTTTGTTACCGGAAAAGTAGTTCATATGCGAAGGATAAAAATACCGCCGAAAGGAGGAAGCCACGTACCCATTTCAAAAAGTAGGACAACATTGGAGCAAAAGGCTCTGTGGAAATCATCACAGAAGAAGACAGGATGGTGGGACACTTTCTGACGCATGATGGTTCCGGTGTTGTCCAGTTGGATACTTTTATGTGCCAAATTTCCCATACCAGCAAGGTTCTTTGAAGATGACGCTTCTGGTCTCGAAATGGAAAGTATTCAATGACTACCTCTGAATTCGGTGCTAACTGACTACGTCTAAGTTAAGGATATATTAGTGGTAGAAACAGGAGTAAAGTTCAGCTTAGTGGTTGTGCGTTTGTAGCTGTCTTCGCTGTTCTCTTCGATGATCAATTAGTATTGATTTGTGATCCTTATTACCTAATTGTTCTGCGTGCGCAAGTTTTCTTCCTCCATAGGACTTGGACAGCTTGCGTTTGATTTTCAACACGAGAAGAACTTTCTTCCTGATCCTCGTCTTCGATTGTTAGTCACAGCGTGGTATTTAGTGTCGTTGAAATGAATGTTTAATTTTTTGATTCAATTTCATCACTCGTTTCGTCTTTCATTTTTCATAATTTTTGGCGTAAATGTTTTATGAGGGAATGGTTCTAGCGCCTCCTGGTATAATTTTCGACAAGATGAGTACTCATAACTTGCATTTTATGATCTTTTGATTTTGCCATTGGGACTATTACCACCTCATTTTCCTTTGATTTTGCCATCTTTCATGTATTCCTTTATCTTAGCGCCTTCATCTACGTTTAGATTTTTTAAATTATTTTTGTTTTCGTGCTCAGCAATACAATTTTTTTGTAATTTTTGCACCGTGTTTTTTCTAACGACAAGTGGATAAAATCCTTTTTCCTTCCCATCTCTTATCCCTATCTTACGATCTCAATAGTTTCTGTTTGGTAGGTAATTATTTGATATTTTCTTCAATTAATTTTTTGGTGCCATTTCCTCCCCCAGAAGAAATTCGGCCATTTCGTCGTTTCCTTACCTGTAATTTTTATTTGTTCTCATTCACCCCTTTTAGAGGAACATTTTCAGTGTATTCGCTGGTTTAATGTTTAGTGTAAAATATTTGCTGATCTCCTTAAGTTCAGCTCCTCCTTTACTCTTTTTGGGTTGTCGTAGGATACCACTAGAGTAGGAGCCCCAAGCGAGACCCACGGTCGGAGTAGGAGTTCCTGGGGCGAAGACTCCATCTATCCACCCATCCTGAAGAGGCCTAGCACGGCCATACAGGCTAAATAAGCATTTTTTGAACTCTACATGAATTGCTATTTTTGGCGTTTGTGCTACTGCTACACAGGCCACCCACATCCCCTACGAGCCGTTTACTGGCCTTATCTAATAGCTGATTAAATATTCATTTCAGGTGCACCTTAAAGTTCCCCCTGTTTTAGCAAAAATTCCAGCAAGAAGGAGCTTTTGGGCCAAAAGATCCCTCTGAGTTTTCTAATTGGCCCAGGCATTTATAAGCTAAGTATCTACTCTTTAGATCTTGTAAAATTTATTTGATAGCATTGTTTTTATTTTTTATTTTTTACTTTTGATTTACTTGTTGTGAAATTTCTATTTGAAAAATACAAAACATTCATTTTAACTTTTTACACGATTAAAAGAAGTTTTTGTAAAATGTTACAAATTAGTTAAGAATGTTCGATGTTTTAGTTTTTGAGGAACGTGAAAATTTAGCTCAGGCTATAAGAAGAAGTGGAATGAATGCATTTTATGTTTACGAAATGGTATGTAAATAATGTAAAAAGGTGTGCTAGAGACTATACAGAAAATTAAACGTTTCAGTAAAAATTCAATCATCTTCAAGCAATATAAACTTGTAAATTCTTTGAAAAATTGGGTTATCGAAATGATACTAATAAAACGAAAGTTCCTTGATATGTTTGTAGTATATTTGTAGTTGTATTTTTTTTATCCATTTCTTAAATTACTTGTATGTATTCATGATCATGTTTCCAAAAGTTATTCTTTTTCGTTTTATTTTATTCAACAAAAGGTGACCAAAGATGAGTTTATGATTTTTAGGTTGGAATTGTATCAGACTACATATGCCTAAATAGGGCACACTATTTAATTTATACCTACTAATCGTAAATGTAAACCAAAATATGAAAAGTCGAAGCCAAGGCCAATACCAAAATCGTAATGATCTTATTTTTTTTTTAGCTTCTCACTAGGTGTTTCCTGCTATTCAGAAAACACATTTTATAGATTTGAATTGCATTTCCGGTTTGACATTTAAAGTTTTAGCGATGGGAACTAAATTTAAACGATTTAGAAAGAGTCTGTCGCCACACTTCAATCGTCAACACTTGCAGTGAATCGGTCGCCCGCCTCCACAAATTAGTTCAAATTAGTGGCCGGTATACATGTCGAAACGACGATGATAAGACCTGGAGTCTTGTCTATCGCCGAGGCCGACGCCGTCTTTTCTGTTTCATTCACAAAGACTCCTCATCCTTCGGTCGTCTGTCTACCTGCTCGTCATCAATTAGCCGATGTCCAGAGGTCTAGAAAGAATAGAAATCTCGTTCCACCTGCAAGCGATAATTAATCTCGACGTTGATTACAGTGCGGAAGAAACTTCCACGCAGGTTGCGATACGTACTTCAAGAACAGACCAAGGTGCCGCTTTCGTGCGGGTGGAAATGGAAAGGATGGAGTTGAAATTTAAAACTATAATTTATATTTGCAGTTGTAGATAATAGTCCAGTAAAGGGATATTTTAAATTGACATGAAATTCAACATGGCTAAATTTTTTCAGAAATGTTTATTTTCATTTATAAATGAATAATAGCTAAAAGGAGCACTTAAACTCTAAGGGGCTGTAAAAAAAATATAAACCACTCCAGAAACCACTTTTTTAAAAATTTCTCGTATAATAGTCAGAGAAAAAGTTTTCTTATAAAATCGATAGAGTATAAAATTATAAATATATAAAATCATTTTCAATTATCTTTTTCATTTTTTCAATAGGAAAATAGATATTTGCAGTTAAAATGTTAACCTACCGCTGGCGAAAAAGTATCCTTATCGAAAAACGAATTAATTAATTATAATTATTATTAATGAAATTAATATTTTCGACTTTTTTTTAAAATTATTTCTATTTAATATAATAAAGATTTTCAGAGAAAATTTCTCTCTATTTTTTTTTTAATAAATGAATATTCATATTATAAAAAATTTTCCTATGAAAAGTACCGGAAAAAGTGTTAACTTTAATTACAAACTGAAAAATTACTACTATCTTAGTTAATGTTCTACTTATAAACTTTCTAAGTTGGAAAAAAATTATTTTTTGTAAACATTGTGTTAATTTCACACTGCGCATATCTCGTCATTGCTGTTTACTAATTAGTATCGTAATTCATCAAACGCTGTTTTTGAACACATGTGCTCAGAAAGAAATAATTTTGGATCATACAATTAAATTTTAACTTTGGACTTTTTACTTGTTCTTGATCTTTTGAGTAGTGAGTTTTGAATAATTAAAATAGATAGGTACAGTTAAACTATGTACATTTTGTGATTTGTCACTGTTGAACGAAACCGATTAAATTAGGAAAGTAAAAATTATCTGATTAAATACTTTGATTAAAAAAAGAAAATCAGAAAATAATGATATATACAGGTTAATTTTGAAAAGCTAAGGAATTATGTGAATTTTATGTCGGTATGTATAATATTTTATTTTGTTAACTCGTTCTACGTTTATTGAGTCGAGAGGAAATTTATTTATTTAAATTAAATTGAGCAAAATTTATTTGTTAACTTTTTTTCAGGTAAAAATTCTTTTTCTGACTGAAAATTTATAACTTGAAAAATAAGTACCTAAGCTAAAAATTGTTTATGTACTTATATCTTTAAGTTGGGGATTTTCTCAACACATTCCATAGGAAAAGTTTTTTATAAGATGAATATTTATATATTTATTTAAAAAATGTAGAAACACAAATTTTCTCTGAAAATCTTTATGATATTAAATGGAGATGATAAAAAAAAGCGTTCAAAAATATTAATTTGTTGATTTTTTATTAATTTTTTTCGATAAAGATACTTTTTCGCCAGAGGTAGTCTAAAAAAGTTTCAATTGCAAATATCTCTTTTCCTATTTGTGAATACAAAAAAAAGATGATGCTAGCTGGTTTTATAGATAATTTTATGCTCTATCGATTTTATTGGAAAAAAATTTCTCTTACTATTATACGAGAAATTTTTAAAAAAGTGGTTTTTGGGGTGGCTTTTATTTTTTTAAGCACCCATTTTGACTATTAAAATAAAATATCATTTGTAAATAAAAATAAACATTTCTGAAAAATTCAGAGGTGTTGAATTTCATGTTGATTTAAAATCTCCCTTGACTGGACTATAAAGTTAATCAAATAACTTACAAATTTATGTGCACCGGGATAGGTTTCTAAACAGATCTCTTACATGATTTCTTTTGTGTAACAGAATCAGGTGTAGGTACATCAATTTTATCTTTTACATAGAATAAGTGTACTTTTTTGTTTTTGATATTTTATAAAGTAACATTATTACAAGATTGCGAATGGATGAATTAGACGTAGACATACGTCACATACTCTCTTTTATTCTATCTCACTGTACAGTATACGCCATGCAAATCAATGTTAGTGTGGTATCAGCTGTTCGGGTTGTTTCCTACAGATTACGTTGATGACTTCACACGTTTTTTTTTTGTTACTTTAACAGTCTGTATTTTAAAATAGAAGCACTTTCAGACCTATGTTTATATGAACTTTTATTCTTATCTTGACTCAGATAATCACCTCCATAGATATTGTAACGTACTTAGGGGTCACCCTGTATATTGATGATATAAATCAAAATGTAAGTTAAATGAGGATCCCTAGAAAGAAGATTGCTTATATTAAGTTAGAGTAAGAAAAGGGACACAAATTAGACAGTCAAAATTGTTAATTATTAGTCTAGATAATTTATTATAATAAAGATATAACTTAATTTTAGTTTATTATTGCGATTTATTGTTCTACTATATTTATGTAATAATTGAATAAAGTAACGGCGTATAATAAAAAGCTGCGTATTTTTCTTCCATTATTAAAAGAGACCTGGTCGTGGTAACCGCAGTGCGCTCATTAACTTTAATGATAATGCTTGATTAAGATCCCCCTACGATTAGCAGTAAATTGTTCTCATTATAGCAATTTTGTATTTTTAAGCACTGCATACATTAGTCGGTCGGTGAACATTCATCGTCAGAGCTCACCAGAAGACAAATGGAAATTCTTACGCAACGGAAATTCTTTTTTAAACGGCTAGGTGATCGCTCGATGAGATTATGCTCACTTACTGACTCCCTTTTTGTCTTTATCTTTTCTTTACTAAAGTAAATCGTACTAATGTGAACAGAGAATAAATGTTTAAACAAAAGACACTCGATTGTGAGGGAGTTATTATGCTAAGTTACTAACCTAAGAAACATTCGGCATATACAAGGTGGAGCGTGAGCTGTGACTTGGAAGCTTATAAGAAAGAAACGGAAAGTAGACATCGTTCGGCTTCTCTAGGCGGCTACCCCTTCCTGTGCGCTAGATGCGCAATGACAAATTCTTATGGGCGCTCTCTCTATACGCGCAGGTTATCGCAAAAGTCACCCGCCTACAGAAAATAAATAAAGTCTATAGAAGGTCATCATGGTTTCGACGAAAAGATTTGTTTGATAGAATTTTAACCAGTTCAGTGTAAAACAAAACCGCTCCTTGTTATGTCTGTTCACACTACCCTTGTTATTAATACGTATTTCGGCTTGGTAGTCTAAGCAATTAATTTTTAACATACAAGTCTATGTTACAAAAAGTTCTTACTGAAAACCATAATGATCATTTCGCCACACTGTGGCTTCTTCAGGTGGAAGATGATAAGTAAGGTTATCCCAATAAGATGAAGTCAGTTATATACTGTTTCATATTAAATATAAATTAAAAATTAAAAGGTTAGAAGTGGTGATTTATTTACAATAATTTGGTCATTAATTATTAACGTTTAACCTGTTTTCACTTCTAATCATGGTGGTTCAGATAGGATAAGGACCATCCTCATGCTACCATAATATATAAATAATACAGTTCAGTGTGTAACCGTTAGACGTGCTGGCGCACATTTGTGGTATCTGTGACTATCATTTAAATATTTGGGCAGCTAAAATAAAAATACTTTTTTTTTGAAGTGAACTAAAAAAAACTCTTTTATATAATTTTAATATATTGTGTTGAGTTTAAGGGTTTGGGTCTATGACGGTTCGCCGCGGCCGGTTGGCCGCCGGCCGTTTGGCCACCTGCCCTTTCGCCGCCGAAGAAATAAAACAAAATTGAACCTTCAATAATTTTTATTGATTAAATTGGTAATTATTCGCTATTGAACGTAAATATTCAAGTCGAGTTCGATTGTCAAAATCCCTCACAATTCTCAATATTCTTTCGTCGGCATCTCGAAATTTTTTTAATTTTAGAGGTGGAAAATGTCCGGCAATTAATTGTTCCATATACACATCACCTAACCTAACCTAACCTAATCTAACCTAACCTAACCTAACCTAACCTAAAATATGTTTAGTATAAAAATTTTGTAAACTTTGTTAAATACGCCACTTCCATTAGAAGTACTTATTTAATGGTGCATTTTGTGCCGCCGGCGCCGAACTGGCCGCGACGAACCGGCCGCGGCGAAACATTTCATACCGTAAGGGTTTCAGGTTTCATTTCTTTTTTTGGGTTTTTGAACCACTGTTAAGGAAGAAAATTCAAGTTGAAAACACTCAAAAAATTGAGAGCAAATCAGATTCATTTCTAGTTTTGATTTAATTTTTGTCAGCAAACTTCATGTAGGTAGCATGCAATTACTTTTTTTTTCAGTTTTTAAATGATGCTATTCTTTGTACACTATTATGAAATGTCTATTATTTGGTCGAGCATGATTGAAAAACTAGTGCGCAAATACGAGCTTTCGCGAATTTTCTCTACTCATACAATTTATGACTAAAGGTCTTTAATCTATATGTCAATGGTGGGGATTCAAACATAACCTAACAACCAATATAATGGCATCAGACTTAATTTGTAGTCTGCAATTATTCTTTAGCATTTATCACCCAGTGGTTCACTGTTATTTGTGTACACCCAACGTGCGTATTTATCTAATTTGCGTACAACAAACGAAAGGTTGAGGTAGCAGGGTAGTTTGGACAAATGGGCTTTACATATGGACTAGTACAGATACAACACCTGCATTTATAGGTAGATAGATATAATATAGCAATGATTCCTAAAAAAATATAAAAATTACATAACCTACCCTCTTAATTTTACTGTTACAAAAAAATCAACAAAAGTCAAAGTAAGACTTGTATAGGATGAAGCTTATTTGAGATTTCTACGCAGTTTGGAGTAAACAGCTGATTGGAGCAGATTCAAGCTACCCTACTCGTCACCATCTTTATTACTTGTACGCAAACTGGTCACTTTCATAAGAAAACCTCTGACAGGTTTTATTGTGTTGCAAAATTTTTCTAGACTAAAAAATTCATTTTTTTTAAAATCAGATCTCTAAAATTTGGCGCTGGTCGTTTACTTATCATTAGCAGCAGCACACAGACAGCGAAAGCCATCTATGGAGATTGGCTGCTAACGTGCTAACTGTTCCTAATACCCAATAAGACCCTTTTAAGTGGTTTTATGTGGAGAGAACTTACAATTAGTTAAAAAGATCGTGACTCACTTGTGAAAGTACCTATGGACTTACATTGATCAAGAACTAATTGTTCTATTTATTTTCCATTATACATATTTTCTTCCTGCACGTAAGGTTTATTTAGATCGTTAACATTAATCAAACGTAAATGGTCGCAATAAATCAATCAACCAATGAGAACTAATTGATGTTATGCCTTCGCGTTATCAGTGGCATGTGATTTACTTATACGTCAATGTAATTCCACTATTAATTCTTTTTTTGCAGGATACTAGAAGTAATAAGGGCTAACGTTCTACATTGTAGTGTGTCTGTTCTTCACGGTAAGTAATGTTAATTTTCTTGTTTATTTATACACACTTAAACTAGTCCCTGGTTGCGATAAACCGTTTCCTTCGTTAGACCTAAAATGCTCTTTTGTATTTATCAAGATCATCAACAGAATTGCCTTTTCTCATGTGTGAAAGTTAATCGTTTTAACTACACCATCTGCTCATTAACTTTCATGAAGACGTACTGTATATAAGTAACACGTACCTACTGTTGAACGCGTACCGTGCATTTCAAAAGTTATGCTTTATTTGCAAGTAACTGGTATAGTTACCTCAGATAAATAGTGGATCGACTTTATCTTTACAACCTTTTATTACAATCCTACTACAGGACATCTCTTGGATGTCGAATAAGTAGTTAGTATCTGTTTGCAATAATTTTAACCTGGACCAGACCACGTTTCTGAGATACGCAGCAGAGTCATACATAATATCCTATAGTCTGTGGTCTATTACTCTTGTTAACTAACATTTATAATGCCCTCCGGCTTCTATGTACTAAAATTGTGAGATTACTATACTGGAAAATGAGACTATATAGTAAATCCAAAGTGATTAGAGGATTATGATGTAGGCTAAGCTTTGAAATGGTTATTGAGGGTAACTAATTAAAAGTAACAAAGCATTGTCACATAATAGAGATCCACTGTAAATATTAATGACAGATAACAATAAAAATGGTAGTTTTGAATTTTTTGACGGGGATTTTTTGTAAAATTCACATCACTAGCTCATTACAACCACCAGTCGGATAATCATCTTCAGTTCTTTCTTTCCTGTTTTAATTTTCTCATTCCCCGAACTCCAAAGCATCTAACAATCTCAACCATATATTTCCAAACAGTAATCCAGTTTAATCCTTAGTACCACTTCATGCCTTCTAGTCTAGATCCACAATTTTCACATTAGTTCCAACCTTAGTTTTACCCTCTCTACTTACCAATATTTGTAAAGTAATGTACGATTACGATAAAGAATTCATACGAATTAAAATGATTAGAAAACTTTGCAGGTGCTGTAGAACATTCCAAAAAACTTCTAATGTCAAAACAGACCAAAAACTTCCAAAATGCATCTTGGTTTTAAAGTTAACTTCCTCAGATATCGAAGATGACATTCTCTTATTCGGGTATATGATTTCTGCAAGATGTGGAAGAGCTTTCAAAAAATTATAATTAATAAGAAAGCATTTACGATCACTTTTCATATTTGAGTTTCTGTGGAGCTTCCATTAGTTCTACGAAATATCACAATGGATTTATTTTTGGGCGGCGCAAAACTCATGTCTTGTCCCGTACATTCATGACTCCACGTATGATGTTGATGATGATGGCCAATAGAGTACCCACAAGCAATCTATAATTCTCCTATGGAAGTATTTATCATTAATTCTAAGACAATCCGACAAGTAAAAACACCTTCTGTTTTAGCGTTTTTCTTCAATCAAGTTTGTTAGTAATCTATTTCCAACAATGCACATTATTTTACAGTGCCAAAACAAAATGGAGAACTTTGCACTTTCTGAAAGTCGTATTTGTTAGTGCAGTCTTTCATTTTTACGCTGGATTTAGTTAAAAATTTGTAATTCATTAGGGGATGTGTTGAAAGGCAATGAATTTCAACGTTGGTCCAGAAAGTTTGTGGCTTGTAATTATCACCTAAAAGTTGGCGCTCACAGTTCATTCGACAATGATGCCCTAAGATCTCTAGTAAAGTCCGATTTAAGGTTAAATATGGAGGAATTAATAATACCTTTGCATCCACCGTACAAAGGCAGGGGTACGGATTCTACACCTGTCATATGAGACTGAAACATTTTGCAATTCCTTGTTTACCAACCTACGGAAAGTGTTTAAAAAGATGCATAATTAGAACAATTAGAATTAGAGAATATAGGCAACCCATTATACATATAATAACTGAAGATCGGCTTGTGACGCATTACCAAGCGAGAACAGCGTAGAACGCCCTGAGAACAACATTCTCGAAGCATCCAGAAAGACTATCTAGCTTATACGTAAAATCTCCTCGAGATCGTAGAGGATCAGTAGTACTGATTATGTGGCGAGTGGTAGTCAAGAGAAGAAGAAAATAGGCAACCAATCATACATGTAACAACTGAAGATCAGCTTGTGATGACTATCCAACCTATAAAGCAGCCGAGCCGTCGGGATAGTAGTAGTAGTAGTAGTGATTACGTGGCGAGCGATATCGAAGAGAAGCAGAAGGCGATAATTAGTGGCCAAGTGAATAGTTAGAGTTTTAATTGTATTAAGTAAATTGTTGAAAGTTGTGGTAGTGCTTGTAGAGTGTTAAATAAAGGTGTATAAATAAAGAATAGACTAGAAAATTAGCGACAGTTTATTTAATTTGCAATGTAACATTTTTATAATACAATAAACCGTATTCATCGATAAATACTCTTAGATCTTGTCAAGAGAAAATAGGGAAGGCCTCATACAATTTTCCTCAGCAGGTCGTACATAATCATGTGCGTTAAAATACCTTACATTATTTCTGTGGGTCTGATCTGATCCTTATTAATTATTATGTTTACAACTTTTTCTTTGGTTGGGAAGTTGACAACGTGTTAGGTAGGTGCACAGTTTTTGCTAACGACGGTACCATCTCACGGCTACCATACGGTAGAAGTCGTGGCGTGGAACGTTTTAATTGTTGGATAGGCAAACCTTAGCCGTACTAACGTAACATCTCTTGCAGTCAGTAACCGTAAAATTGTGCTAAGTACTACTATGAGCAGGTCGAGTTGAGCAGAAGGAACTTGTTGGACTTCCGCTCTCAAATTTCCTACTGCAGATAAACGATCTAATGCTAACAAAGCTTGTGCGTGTTCTTGTTTGTGTTTTAGAAAGTTACTCGATTACACTTAAAATGCATGCGTTAAAACGCTTTATATGCTGGAGCAGCTAATGCTGTTACATGAAATCTTCAGGAGATTGCACAAGTAAATTGAACCGTGGGCGCAGTTGTTAATAATACGTGTATAAACGTATATGTGTGGTTTAATAAACTCTTCACGTTTTTTTCTTGTTATATTTATTTTAAAAAACTGCTTGAAATAATTACAGTTTATCTTAAACAGAAAGTCGAACGAGCATGCAGTGTTGTTACAAACAAGAGACGGGATATAATTAAAGTAAGTGACTTGTAAATGTACGAAATTTATAAATGAAAAACAGAATAAATTCTCAATCATTAATAATATCAGACGAGTGAGTGGGCCGTTACGCGGTTCTACAGATTTTCGTGTAATTTCGTAATGATCACTCAAAGTAATGCTATTAAAAGTCACAGGTGCCGTCATTAGAACAATTTCGATTATTATTCTCCGTCCAAATGACATACCATAAGCGAGTTTTCATATCCAAATTTGTTTTTAAATGCCCAATCAAGTCCCATTTCTGAAACATACAAGACAAAGCGATGCTCTTTTTTTCAGTTGGATCCAGTCCCTCGGATAATTATGTTAAATTAGTGCTGGGAATCCGTATATTTAGGGGGTCATTAAAATCGAAATCCTTTGTAATTAAGAATGACATCGTTCTTTTGTTTACGTAAATAATTCTATGCTTCCGCAAAAATCGGATAAATAAAACGTTTAAAGACATCATCACGCATTAAAGGAATTGTTCCACATTCGGTGAGGAAAACTTCAAGTTAACAAACAAATAATGATAAATCATTTAAAATATTAGTACCTCTGTGGCTATCCAGATAATTACAGCAGCAATATTGTTCAAATATTGTTTTTCGTATGCATTGGACACAACATAAAAAAGTACATAAACATCCATAAAGCAGTTATGCTTTCTAAATAAATACAAAAACGTTTTAAAAAGAGTATCGCATATCTTAGCTAATAAAGGTTCTTTAGCACCGAAATTGTTTAAAATATACCTGGAGGAAGTCTAAGTAGTATGGAAAAGACAATGCTCTTCGATGGTCATTTCATATTATTCGCCGGCGACTAAGTTGTAGTAGCTGGAGACAAGGAGGATTCATCGAAAACTGACAGAAGGATACACAAAATTGGCATTAGCCATTAATGAAAAGAAGATGGAATACACAGTAGTAGGCGAAGATAATAAGGAAGACTTATAGACATTGGAAATCAAATAGACTACATCTTGATAAGCGCAAGATATAGAAACAACATCAAGTCAGTTAAGACCTACCCAGGTGCTGATGTTTGCTCAGACCACAATCCTTTAGTGGCCCAGATGCACATCAAACTCAAAAGAACTCCAAAAAAGCCAGAAACCCGAATAAACACAGAAAAATTAAAGAACCAAGACATACGGAATGAGTTACAAATAAGAATAAACAAAAATCTGAAAATACTCGAAAGCAAAAAAGAAATAACCCAAATGAAAAATGGTGCAATATTAAATCAGCCTTATTGGAACCATCAATAGACATTCTAAAAAGAGAAAATCCCCCAGGAAAGAAAAAATGGATAACTAATGAAATTCTTAATCTCATGGATAAGAGAAGAAGCTATAAAGGGAAAAATGAACAACAATATAAAGAAACAAAACGAAAAATTCGCACTAAAATCAGAAAAGCAAAAGAAGATTACTACAAACAACAATGTGAGGAAATTGAAGAGCTACAAGTAAAACATGACAACTTCAACATACACAAAAAAGTCAAGAAACTCACTGGAACCGGCAAACAAAAGCAGCTCAATATATTATACAACAACGATGGAAAAATAATCACAGAAATAGAACAAAAGCTACAAATATGGAAGAACTACATTACACAACTGTTCGAAGATGAGAGACGACAAACCAATCTTGAAAATATAGAGGGGGAGTTGGGCCCCGACATAATCAAGGATGAAGTAATATATGCACTAGACACACTGAAGAACGGAAAAACTACAGGTCCAGACCAACTGCCAGTGGATATTCTTAAATTAATAGAGGCGGACCAGATTCATATTTTGGTAGAGTTAATCAATACCGTATACAAAACAGGAATAATACCAAATGGTTATGGTTACGATCAACTTTTATAACCATTCCAAAAAAGAAAAATGCCAAGCATTGCTCTGACTACCATACAATAAGCCTGATGGTTCATACACTGAAAGTCCTTTTAAAAGTAATCCATAATAGAATATACAAAAAACTGGATATAGACATCAGTGATACACAATTTGGATTCCGGAAAGGATTAGGAACAAGAGAAGTACTTTTCTCCCTCAATGTCCTATCACAAAGATGTCTAGACGTAAACCAAGATATATACGCATGCTTTATAGACTATAACAAAGCATTTGATAAAGTTAAACTTGACCTACTCATCGAAACACTAGTAAAAAAAAGGATAGACCTCAGAGACATAAGAATTATCTCTAACCTATACTATGGACAAAAAGCAGTAATACGAATAGAAGACACGACATCAGTAGAAATAGAAATACAGAAAGGTGTTCGTCAAGGATGTATACTTTCACCAGTCCTCTTTAATCTGTACTCAGAGGAAATAATAAATAAAGCAATTGACGATCAAGACATAGGCATTAAAATTAACGGCATGCCAATGAACAATCTGAGGTACGCTGACGATACAGTTATCTTAGCTGGAACAGATGAAGATCTACAAACGCTAATTAATAGAATGGTCAGAGTAAGTGAAGAATATGGACTATCATTGAACATAAACAAAACAAAATATATGCTAATAACGAAGACAACTCAGGACATTCATAGGATATATGTGAAGAATCAAACCATTGAAAGAGTAAAACAATATAAATACCTAGGCACGACTATTAATGAAAATGATAACACCTCCCATGAAATACGAAGCAGAATCGAACAGGCCAGAAGCACATTTACAAGAATGAAAAGGCTTTTCTGCTGCCGAGATCTAAAACTGGAATTAAAAGTACGACTGATGAGATGCTATGTGCTGTCCGTACTATATTATGGGATGGAAGCTTGGACGCTGAAGATAACTGACATAAGGAGACTAGAGGCATTTGAAATGTGGATATACCGGAGAATGCTGAAGATCTCATAGTTGAAGAAAATAACCAACATGGAAGTAATGAGACGTATGTATAAGGAGGCAGAAGTAATTTCAACAATTAAACTCCTGTATATAGGACATGTCATGAGAGGAGAAAAATATCGTCTGTTACAAACTATTATGCAAGGAAAAATCCAAGGAAAGATGAATTCTTGGATGAAAAACCTTAGGGAATGGTTTGGATGCAATAACAACGAAATTTCCAGAGCTGCAGTCTCAAAAATAAGAATCGCCCTGATGATTGCCAACCTTCGAAGCGGAGACGGCACCTAGAGAAGATAGACATTGGGAGATGTATGGTAAAAAGTACGTTATCGTTTAAGCATTTGGGTGTGGCACTCTCTTCAAACGGAAAACCACTCATGATATTTCAAACAAAATAGGCCAAGGAAGATGTGCAATAAAGCAACTAAATTTAGTTCTGTGGAGCTGACTATGTAATAAAACAATAAAGGTGAGACACAAGTCACAGAGTGGTATGATGACTTTAAGAGAATGTCAGGGAGAAATGATGGGAGCTCCAGATATTTGACTGAGAGGATGAATACAGATTAAGTGGCTAGATTCAGAACGGGAATGAATGTAACCAAAATAAGTTTTGGTTGAAAGAAGATGAGATAGTGTGTAGAGTATGCGGAGAGACGAGCGAATCAATGGCACATGCTTTGGAGGAGGGAACAGGAAAAAGGGGAGTGGATGAGTACAGGAAAACAATAAATGCAGACGATAAGGGTCTGGAAATATTACAAAAAATTTTGAAGAGACGAAGGGGGAAGAGGGAGAGGGTAGATAAATGAAATGGGGGTTGAACTCTTTTAAGGAGGAAGCGTCTTATTTAAGTTAGAAGGATAGGTTTAGTTAATATTTAGTGTAACAAGACTGACTAGAAACAAGAGAAACAACTACTCCGAGGGCTAATACCCCTACCGGCATTAAATTACACTAATGAATCTGAAGGTACACTAGTGAACTTTGCAGTTTGTGTTTTGCCAGCGCCTGTCTGAAGAGACCCAATAGGTCGAAACCGGTTGCATGATGTGGTTTGTGGTTCGTTGTGTCTATTGTATAGAACGCGTTCCAAATGTGGGATTTGTAATCCTTAAATATTTAGATGTAACAGGAATTTACCTGTCTTATTAGAATATCTAGTGTGTAGGAAGAATACACGTAATAGTTATAAAATGTATTTAATAACATTTTCATTTCTTAATAAACCTCTATAAATACATATCAATTGTCGTGACTATCAACAAATACGGATAGCAAAATTTGAAAATGGCGAAAGAAATAAAGAAAGGCCGAAGGCCATGGAAATGGATTTCTGGCGATGAAGCTGCTTTAACTCTAGATTACAACACATCACTCACAAGAAGATTAAAAAAATTATCGAGATAGAGGACACTACTTTGGACACAACACAGTGTCAAAGACCGGTCACCTACAGCGTATGAATATTGAACAGGGCATTAATAGTTCTTAACTGGAAACCGTCAGAAAGGCCCAAACGCGGTTTTCCATCAAGAAGTTGGAAGTAAGACGTGGATGAACGTTTGTCAAATTGGGGGCTGCAGCATGGAGACTGGAAGGTACTAGAAGACTGGAGACTGTGGAATGGAAAATAATATTCGCCTTATCATATATTGCTCCTAACGATAGAAATAAGCATGAAAAACCTCTGTTGTTATCTTATGATATATAAAATACAATTTTATCTCCAGGGGGTATACAAAGTGATTTAACAAACTTTTTTTTTATCATTACATCACAAATTGGTTATTGCAAAAATTGTCTAGACTGGAATCTCCACTTACTGAAAACCAAAATATCAAGGTTTCTATCTTTTAATCCACATATACTCCTTTTTGTGCTTCAAATTTGTCTATAACATCTTTTTCAAGTCTTAGAAGATTTTCTACTGTCCGCTCTTCCACTTTCCTCGTTGATTTTCACAACTATGAATAGAAAGTGTTTTTGGTATTCCTGATTATATCAGATTCTATTCAAAAATGTCCACCTGATTAGGTCTTGATCAAAGCATTGTATACTGTATTCCTTAATCTATAGATCTGACGAGCTCGTGATTAGTAGTTATTGATCCAGTTATCTAATCGTGCCTACGATGTCCTGAATTAAATAGTAAAATGGAATTCATAATTCAATTTTTGCATATGTAGGTATTATGTGTCAAATAATAAATTTTATCAAATTATTTTAGTGTTTGGAAAAATTGTTATTGAAAATGACCAGAAATCGTCAGCTTATCAACAGGATCAAAATGGAAAGCTTGTCTTAATACATCAAAGTACAAATAGTACCTATCTATGAGCTACCAGATTGCGATTTGATATGTTATGAAAAGTTCAGAAGAAGCTGATATGTGATTTTTTAACTTATTGACTTAGACTACCTTCTTACCTTATTTTATTCTTCTTCTATATATACTCAAATTGATGCATGTATTCATTGATAAGTGCATTTATGTCATATTCTGATTAGATATAAAGCTTGATCCCCAGTCGATCCGATAACCTTGTCCGTTTCTGAAAATAATTTGTGATCAGAAGCGGATTAGGTTATCAGATCCGGTTCATTTCATAAGAGCTGTAACGAATATGTTCATATTCTAACTAGAAAACCTGACTCGTCTCTGATCGTACGTCAGGTAAATCTGATCTAAATCGGATCCAAAATTGAGGTCATTTCCAGTCGGGACATCCTCGCTTCCTTTGAATTCCTACTTCCAGGATTCGAACTTGGTATGAAAAATATGTACTTTTCGTTACATTTGTTGGAATGACCATTACATGCATAATCACTCAGATCTTTACCTATACAGTTGAACATGGTAATTGAGTTGAATTTGAAATACTGAACAGAAACTGACACATTTTGTTGTTTAGAGTGAGCCGGGATTCTCTGCCGCATTATGCAACCGCATGTCAGATCCGTGTGTATACATCTCTACGCTTTTATTCAATAATTGTTTAGGATCTTCGTTGGTCTTGTAACCGGCAATCAGCAATCGTCGCCGCGGTCTAGGACCAATCATGGCAATGCCACAACTGCTATAGCAGTTATGCTCCCACATTCAAGGGGTAATCATGCTGTGGATACATAATAGCGATTATAGGCCGTTTGTAATGACAAAATGACAGAGTGCAGACGGACTGCTGTAGTGGACACATAGGGTAGTCGAGGTTCTGTTTACAAGCAGACGTTGAATAAATGATTGGTAGACTGGAAGAAATAGACATTAAAGTTCTGAGTGGAATGAGCTAAGTAAAAGGACCATTGAACGTCGTGTTTAATTCTTTTACGTGATATTTGAAGCCGTTTGGTCGTTTTGTTTCCGATTGTCAGGACCGATAACCAAATGCAGAAATATGATTGGCGATGATGCCAGTTGCGGTTATGGAATGGAATTTGTTCCTATCTAGCTTTTATATACGTATATATATATATGTAAATATAAATTGTATTTTAATTGGATTCAATTTCGTTGTGCAGCTAGCAAGGAAAATTGCAACGTGGAAAGACCTCCTCGATCTTCGTCTTCGATACACCGTTCTTCACGAATCCCTATACTTACGATGAAGAAATCATTTACGTGATAGTTCGATTCGTTCCCCGGTCGCATTACCACGAATATCTTCGATCGATTCGTCAGTTTCTTTGATTAATATTGCAGACAATAATACAACAACAGTTATCTTCATAGACACGATTTTTGTTTGCGCAATTATTTTGTGCAATTAACAGGAATAGCCTTAGATAGCACATTCGTGTGAAAATTTCGCACATCTGTACGGAATAGAAACGACCCTCAACAACAGTTGCTGTACATGTAAGTTAAATAGATCGTCAATAGGTGGAGCATTTGGTCTCAGATTACAAAATAAATTTTTCAAAAAAGAAATATGTTTTTAACTTCTTCTTTATCTTTCGTCAAAAGAGAGAAGCATAACCCTTAAAATAATTTCGTTTTGGTTAATTTTGGTGAAGCATGAAGGGAAATATGGCCTGTTAAAAAAAGCTACTTTTAAGAAACAATATTTGGGGATTAATAATCAATAAAAACTATTTATAAAGTCACTTTAATTATTGCTTGTTATTTTAATCGTATTACCAACATAATTAAACTCTTATAACTGAAAGTATGAGGATTTAATTCTTTTAATTCAAAAATCGCCCTTCTGTTGATACAAATTTCAAAAACGTGTCAAGTGAGATTAATGACTGATTTTGGAAAATTTGATAGCTATTACAAAAATAGTACCTACGTCTGAGTAAGAAAATGATAAGAATTTTCAATCCAGTTTGATAATAAGGTACCTAGCTGTACTCAGGAGAACTGTTGGTTGTTTCCCAAAATGCATATATCATTACGGTAACCAATTAAGTGTTTTCCAAAAGGTCAATATCACTCACAAGGAGGCGGTGGAAGGTTTAAATTGGGATGATAAAAGCCTCTGTCCATATATGAGGGACGTTTTAGAAGACTATGAGAGGGGTGAAAGCAGAAAGAAGAAAATGAATAAAAAATAAATTAAAAAAAAACTATTCTTACAAATTATATGGAACAGATAATAATTGAGATGCTGGGGTCGATTATCACTTGGTGAAACATTTTAAAATAAATCAGTAAACAAAACACACTTGGTAGTTTCACAAATAATTTTATTTTGTCTTGACGACAGTCGTTTCGGCGTTTAAGCCATTATCAAAAGAGTACAGTTAATACTAAAACTATGTGTCTTAAAATCGAGCTTAAATACTAAGTTAGGTAACAATAGTCCTTAATAGTGGGGATGCATTAAAATCGGTCTGGTCGTTGGTTAAATGTTTGTTGTAAAACAAAGCTTTATTGATTTCAATAATTTCTAATAAATTTAATAATCTACCCTCATTGCTATTATGAAGTAATTTTACAGTATCTAAATCTATATCGTGGTTGTTAGTTATACAATGTTCAGCAAAACCGGTGCAAAGTTTTTTTTTGAGAAATTGATTTTTTATGTTCTGATATTCTGCGTTCTAAAGCTGGGCCCGTCTGTCCGATATAATCAACACCATAGCGTTTTGGTACAATTTATATCTGCACTGATATCTTAACAATATAAAGCAGTGTATTTTTGCCAGTCGAATTACAATTAATATGAATTATAATATTGTGGTTTGAATTACGAAATAGTTGACGCTCTTCGATTTTCTTTTTTATCTTTAACGTTTAATACTTATAAAAAATGTATCAGTAACGCTGATATTCAAAACATAATCTCCATTAAGGTTTACACATTTATCACAACGTCCATAAAGTAATTCTAAACCCTTGGAAAGGGTTCTTTATTTTGGGTTCCAACCACTTCTTCCTTTTTGAGCTTTGGGAATAAACACCCAGTAGTTACAGCTAAAACTGGAGAAACTTTGGCGGTGTTGTAGAACGTACTAAATAGCTTAAACCCCAACGCCAAGGCATAGATCAAAAATGTTTGAAACGCTTTTCGATAACAAAGTTATCTTCTTCAAGATTGAAGGAAACTGAAATGAACTGAAGCTTTGTGCAATTATGTTCCGTAATATTAAGCGAGATTTGGTGCAGATAATGGTGTCCGTAAATTAAAATTTGTTTTAATAAGAAAACACTGTCTCGCAGCCCAGCGTATCGATAGTATGAACAGTGTATAAAGCAGTGTCGTAAGAAATGTCAAAAAATGTTCACTGTAATTGATGGCGAAATATCTCCTTATGTGAATTCTACAGTGACAGATGACAAAAAAATCCGTAAAAAAAGAAGATTGTTATAATCTTCTTTGGCAAAAGGGTTATAATTTAGTGAATATGTCTTGAACAACAGAAGACTGTGACCGCAAAATGGTACACAGAGATTTATTTACCTCAATTGATTGAGTCTCTCGAAAAACTCGTTATTGGCACTTGGAGGCTACATCAATATAACACACCCTCACATCGCGTTCATTAAACTCAAGATTTTTTGAGCAGCACTGGTTTAATTTTGCTTAAATATCTTCCCTATAGCCCCGATCTTGTAGCCTGTGATTTTGGAATAACGATAAAGGATAAACCCAACTTGTGGACAACACCCAGAATTATTTCCCAAGGCTACACAGAGAGGCCATAGAAATATACAAACATAAGCTGAATTTCAACAGAAAAGACGAAGAACTCAAACTTAATACAATCTGGATACCGGCCTTGAAAGCGACGAGGACTCGACCAATCAGGACAACATCTGCGAGAACCAATGAATGCATCCCCCACCCACGCGAGAGTATAAATGCCGACGCATCGCAGACAGAGTCATTCAGCAGCGACGAGCGTCGACGAACACTTCGGCCAAGACGAGCAGCAGCGAATCACCTCTGAAGATGCCTACCGCAGCAGTAGGCGAAACGTCAGGAGTAAAATCCAAAAGACCACGGCCAACAAGCCTGGGAAATTCTTGTAATATTAAAGACGCCGTGAAAGCCTACATTCACTTATAAAGGATAAACTAATAGGTGATGGCGAACTAATTCAAGCGTGGGCCTTGGCGTGTGAAGAAGTCTGTAAATAAGTGTGGCATCAAACCCAAATTATTTTGAAAAGACCTGAAGTTATAAATTGTATTAAAATTATGTATCAAATCATGCGTTTTGAATACACCGTGGGATTTATTTAGTAAATTCATCGCTGGTATGTACTATTTTTCCTCAGCCTCCCTCTAAATCGCGGGATCATTCGGATCAGATCCAACATGTGATGGATGTACTTGTATTAACTTTTATTTTATTATATTTTGTAACGGTTCGTTTTCGGTGCATACTCCCGTTACCCTTATCAGTTTAAGTAACGAATACTCCCAATATAGAATATTCTGGAAGAATTTTCTTTTTCATTTCGGTTTCCGGGCTCCGAGCGATCAACAGGTGTTTGGCTTATCAGATAGGGTGAACTTACAGTTTTTGTACTCATATTTTTTGGCAAATAATTTTGCTTATGGGGTCTTTTTTGTGCATCAGTTTGAGTGTATTGTGCTAGTTAACTTTTGAGTTACATATGGTATTTTTAGCCTTACTTATTTGTCTGTATTGAGGCATTTCCTGTTCTGAGAATTTTTCTGCAGTAGTCAGCCCTTTTTTGGATTTTTGGTTTTGTGGAGGAGCCCACCCCTTTGATTTTCTGGAGAAAGTCCACCCTTACGCTTAAATGGTGGGAATCCGCCGTTCTGTTTCTGTACAAGGATCCACCAGAGATAAGTATAATTTCAGTTTAACTCTTTAAGTGCAGTACCATTGTGAATAATTTTTTATTTTCGTGATTTTTAAGAGTTTTTGAAATATTATTGAATTTGATTGATATCTGGGCTGCGTGCTGATGGATGATTGACTATACAACGTGGAACAAGGACATCAAACTGTTAATTGTGTATATTGTAGCATTTTAGTCTATTTTGTGAAGCTTTTTTTAAAATTTTGTAGCTATTGATTTTTGAATATTCATTATTCCTTCTTGTTATTTTCTTTAAGTGTTATTGTATTTTATATTTCAGTTAACACCCGATGAGCGTTTCCGCACTTCATTAAAAAAAAAAAGAAACAATCAAAATTGTCTTTGTACGCAAAGAACTTTGAGCTCTCTTCAGTCAGATGGAAATCAGGAACCACCGGCTGTGCTACCCCAAGGCACTTTCTGTTCTTTTGTCGTCTTTGCATTTGGAAAAGTGGCGCCCGAATCAAATTTAGGGAACCGTTCCCTAGTTTAAATCAGTATTGCTTAATATTCAGTTGTTCATTCTTTAAAAAAAAAAACTAATCGTTATAATTTATAATACGTTGCCGTTACTATTTTTCATTGATTACGCTAAATCGTGTAAATTGACAATTACTTTATCTTCTATTCATCCCTCGTAAGAGGTTTTAAATAATATAGTAAATATCAGCTCGTTCTACTTCTTATGATGGCCCCGCCGCAAAATACCTAACCACCCCAATTATACTTAATTCACATAAATTGCATTGCCTTTTTAAAAAAATCATTTTGAAATTAATAGCGTATGGGGTTGATAGAAGGCAGCTGCCGTTCAGTTCGGAAAAACAAAAGTCGAAACGGTCGAAAAGTCGACCGTTCCCTCCCACGGCCCAGCGACTGAGTTCTCTTTATGCACAGACGTATCATTTGACATTAATAGAAAATGATATAGAAACCGTCCTGTCCTAATGGCATTTAATTTGAAACATGTGTTTATGGTCAGGCAGTTTCATTTAGAAATTACCGCTTCTGCGCAACCCCGACAGTCGTTATTTGGCCATCAGTGTGACTCAGGGACCTGCCATTACAATTCTACACAAACGATTCGAAATTATTTCGCTCAAAAAATTATTGTGACCACGTCAAATGTCTCTCGCGACTCCTCTCAGATTATACGTCTCAGAATAGTAATCACAATTTTCTGGCTCTACCTCAGTCCTGACGCCGTACTATTTGGTTATCTTTTTGTGAAACCAAATCAATGATATCAGTTTAATGTAGTAGAGACCCGAAGATGGAAGAATAAATTCGACGTATGTGAAATATATTTGGTAATACAGATTGACTAACGTTTTAAAATAGGGAGGCAATACACCTCCTCCAAAACGGTTTGCCTAAATTGTACACTTCAATGAAGGTGTGACTAAGTCATAGTACTGTACATTTAATTGAATTCTATTAAAAGTGTAGTAGAAAGGAATTACAAAGCAAATGAAGGGTTTTCAAACAAATGATTTAAATTTCCTCAGAAACTTTTTTGAACACTTTCCTTCACGTTATAGTGTAACTTTGAAAGAATTTGCAATGAAAGCGGATTCCACATTTTTCAAAATTTTAGGCTCAATAGTTTTGGTATTAAGGGCATTCATTATACATTGTATTTGAAACCCTTACAAGAAGCGTTTTTTATTTTCTAATTCGCCCTTCAAAAATGACCATATTCAAAATTATATGTTTACCAAATTTCTACTTAATCAATCCAGTGTATTCGAAAAAAAATTGCCTGACGCATGGACAGACACATGAGTGAAGCCCTATGAGTTCCTTTTTTCCATTCGGAAAACCTCGAAACGATTAGATTAATTAGCCAACTACCCCTTATGTGCCTTGAGGAGCATGGTTACTAGGCCGAAACAAAGATCAATTTTCCTTTATAACACAATTTTATTTGAAATATAAAATAAAAATTAATTCTTAATTATGGTCACTCAGCTCACGGTTACTTCAGAATGCACAATAAAGTAACGAAACGTCCAAATAAATTAAAATATCTTTATTTAATGTCTAAATCCCTAAAGGCGTTTGAAAAACGTGGAGGATTTAAAAGAAAAAGTTGCAAACGTTTGAGATGTGGTGATTAATGAAAGTACCTTGGGTAAAAAAACTTTTGCAACTACAAATAGTAGAAGAACATTTCAGCGAAAGCCGCAGTCGATTAATATTGACGATGATGTCTTTCGTCACCATCTTAGAACAACGCTGCGCGAGTGATAAGTAATGTCGAACTCCTGTAGAAGCGGTAGTATTTGCAGAAACACAAGATCTATATAGAAAATTCTAGGGTCGTGTGACTTACACTAGAATTTTAGATAACGACAGAGAAAACAATCTAAAAAGCGTCTGGTCGCCATAGAGACAATCTAGTTCTGAATTTAACACCGAGATTAAGAAGACTGGAAAGTATATTTGTGACGTTATTGTTTAAGGTAAATGTATGGAATCGTCTTACCCAGTAACCATGAGATTCATTTTTTGATCGCGGATTCTCGAGAGGAACGTTTGCGTAAATTTTTAACACGGACAAATACTTGTTACAACGTAGCGAAAACCGTGATATAAAAAAAGTAAGCAGACTTTTTTGTAGAGAATTGAATTGACTGCAAGAAAATTATTTGGTTAGGTTAGGTTAGGTTAGGTCTACCTTTTACATCTAAAAACTGTAGCGCCCTTGAATTCGTTACATTAGGACAGTAGGACATCTTCTGAAACGTGCGAAGATCTAGTTAGAAACTAACTGGATACAGAAACAGTAGTAAGAAGATAGAAAGAAGCCTAAACCAAATTATTGTTTGCAAATAGTTGAGGATACTGAAAGATTTAGTTTATTAGGGAATAAAAATATTGGTACCTATAGTATTTTTAATCTCAATTGAAAACGACATAAAAACAGGGTGTGGTAATTCCTTTACAATATGAAGTTGGACACGTGCTGTCCTTGTGATATTGTACATCTGGTCAACTACGTCTCAGATATGAGAAGAGAAGTTTATCGAAAACGCTGTTTGGCGTGCATTTTTGTAATATAAAGAGGCATAAAAACTGACATCCCAAGTAGAGACGCTGAATTTATAATATCTTCAACTGGCTATGGATATTCTATACAAGATAGGAACACGACAGTAGAAATGCGTGTCTTTAATTGACGAGTTGGTAATTGTCATTTTATACTATATTTGAACCGGACTTTATTTTACTTAAGAAACAGAATAGAATAACTTCTATGAAATGAAAGCAAAATGGTATTCGTTTCTAGAATTTTGGAGCAAGAGGAGTAATAGTCATATTCTGGAATATTGTTTAAAATATTAGGTATAACACTACTACTAACACTAATTTATTGTTACATCTGCAAGTTCTTATTGTTATGTATATTGACTGCAGCTGTTAATTTCACAACTGCCAAAATTGTAAAGTTGCATTAGTATACTTCTTTACTGCAGAGGTACTTCTGTACGCACCGACCAATAAAAAGCTATTACCTGGTACATAACTCGTTACTTTGCAGCAGCAGCATTGCCATCACAGTTGTAACGATTGGCAGACAATCAAGCGAGGACAAGCAGTCAACTGTCGGGTGATTGTTATTCATGGCTTGGGACCGATTGGGCTCCTTGCGACAGCGACGATGTTAATTTGCATACTAAAATGAGGATAGGTTGGTTGTGTTGGATCAGATCGGGAGGATGGAGATGTACCTTCCCTACAGGGACAGCGTTGTACAAGCTCACCTCAGAATTGACTTCAATTTTACAGGAAAGGAAGGTATTAGGACGCAATAAAAATATATACCTACGCTTCTTTGTCCTATCTTGTTATTAAAAGAGTGATTTTAACGCGTTGAAGACTTTTCATGTTAGAAATCTGATTTTTTAAATAAAAATCTTTACTTAAGATTTTCTTTTTGAAAGTCAGTCAACAGAGGTATTTTTGAACTTATAAGTTCTCATCAGCGCAGAGTGCTATAAGCAGTTCCGATAGAATATCGACCGTTCAGAGCCTACTGTATCCACAGATAGATTAACATACCGTCGCAGACAGCAAGGGAGCGCCATCTGTGCTAGTCGCTAAAAACATTTAGATGCTATAATGTGAAAAATGCTTACGAACATGGCCAGAATAAAAATCCCGAATAGTGGTTTTTTTTTGCAAACAGTTCCCTCTATTGATCAACCTTAATTGTGCCAGGCCCGTTCAACAGTGTTGGCCTGTTTGAAATCCATCCAAGGTATCAGAAGTTTTTGTTAATTGAAATTGTTGCATACCTACTAAAGCTTCAGTGATAATACTTCATTCCGCCACATCCTGTAAGGACACTGGCGTGGTGAATCAATTGCTGGGTGTCTAAAACACTTTTTCTTTGAAGCTGTGGTTTTAAATTTCATCATAGTTTGCTATCCACTTGCACTTACCCAAGTTTTCCATTTCTAATGGTAACGATCAACATATAATTTTGATAAAAGATTTATTTCTAAGAAGAAGTAATCTTCAATTTTCTTATTTTCGAGGTAATATGCGAGAAGGGTTCCGTTGTATTGTATAGTTCTCTAAAAGTCCACATTCTCTACTAGAATTGAAACAACTCAGTAAACCACATATTGGAATGAAAAAATTGTTGGTTCTTACGTCACGTATTGGTAAAGCGCAGTTCATTTGCTTAATAACCTCACGTAACCTAACCTAACCAACAAAATAATTCATTCATAACTATTGGAACTCATACTTAGTGATTCCTGCTTTTCTCAGAAAAAGGTTTAATCTCTTCCTATAAACTAACATTAGCTGTGCTGAAGTCAAGTCAACATTTCTTCAATACTCCAGCATTCATAATACATCAACGGATAATGATTTCAAATTGTATGTAGATATACATTTTCATCAAAAGCTACAGATAGCCCGATTCCGATGTACATAATATTTCCATGAAACAGTAATCTCATGAACCAAAATTAATCCACCCACTCCGAGTGTCGACGTGTGTCATCTATGAACTGTTAGTAGGGTCCTCTCAGGGGCAATTATGCACGCACCGCACACTTCATGCACCAACACGTGCCACTTCGCGCGACGGTTTAAACGGTTGTTTATGACGCGTGGCGCGAGTCGACAGATACACTCACAAATTAACTTATTCACAATGATACATAAATGCACAAATTTAGAAATTGGCGAAGAAAGAACAAATGAGGTGGACTTACGAAATTCTTCTCAGAATTGCTTTTAACATTTAGCAGATGTTTACTCCCCTTTTAGCCTACAAAACATTCTTCGTAATCCTCTCAACTGGAGCAGATTGCAAATTTGGCCATTTTGTAACCATTAATTCCTTAAAACACCATCAAAGTTTCTCAATACTAGTACCACAATCTACCCTTTGGTTTGAAATTATGTGCTTCAAAAAGTGCAGAATCAGAAAACAGTGGCTTTGTTTCACTAAAAGTTAACTATTCTGTTAAAAGTATGTGAGTATTGATTTCAGCGTTTCAAGAGTGGCAATTGTGACACCAGTGACAAAGAACTAGAAAAAAGGTCAGTCTGAAGACGTTAAGTTGGAGACATTATTTGACCAAGATTCATGCCAATCTCAAAAGGAGCCCGCTGAAACCTTGGGAGGCGATTTCAAACATCTCAAGTTCATGGGTATGGTGCAAAAACAAGGATATTGGGTTCCACATGAACTCATGTCAAAATCGTCGAACTGCTCCAAAGGCAAAAAGTTTTTTTTTGCATCGAATAGTGACGGGGGACAATCCAAAGCGAAGAAAATCGTGATGTAAGCCCGGTAGTGGATCAACATCAACGACCAAACCATTTTTCATTGCACGAAGCTATTGCTATGCATTTGGTGGAATCAGCTTGGAGCGACTACAGCCTAACTGGGGAACGTTCTCAACAACAATTGATGCAGTTGAGCCGAGCATTGATACTGAAACGCCCCCAATATGCTAAAAGACATGACTAAGTGATCTTTTAGCACACTGGAAATTTTGGGATTACTTAATTGGGATGTCCTACCCCACAAGCCATATTCGCCAGACGTTGATCCTTTAGAATACTACTTGTTCCTGTCGAAGGCTCATAACCTGACGGAGTAGCACTTCACTTGAAGGCATTCAATTAAAAAATGCAAGTTGTTTCGATTACCAGGCTACCACACTTAAAAGCAATCATCGTGCAATTGCACAAAACCTTTCTTTTCGAAATGAAGTAATTTTTAAGTGGGATAGGCACTGAAATCTAGGAGAAACATTGCAGTTGAAAAAGATATGAGGAAGATGAACATAAAAAATATGGAGGTCCATAACAATGCAATGACTATTATATGATACGATTTTCGTTTTGAGCTATCAGTTGTAATATGTCGACAAGTTATTACGGGTGCAACCGCGTTCACGGACAATTTACGGATCGCGACCGCAACGGGTATTCACGTCTTCGTGTGTTAAACTCGATAAACAAACATTCGATCGAAAATGATAGGGGAAACATCTCAAGGAGCTGATCACGACGGCCTGCGGTATCGAAAACAAATATTCGGACAAGTGGATCACGTACGTTTGTGGTTTACGATGAACGGAAGGTATTACGCGCTAAATCAGCGGTTATAGATGCCTCCATTTCTTTTTGTCTTTTTAGAAAACTGACTGAATTGATAAAAATGATGTTCAATACAAGTTTTGCTCATGTACCCTTTCAACGTTGTGGGACAAGTTAAAGGAATTGGGAAAAGCTGAAATTTTAGTTTTGGGGATTTTGGACTGCAACTAAATCGATTATATCGAAAGACAGCAAATTTCACTATTTTTATTTTATAATTAATATTAGTATCTGTAAGATAGATGCACGAAATAAATAGAAAATAATAATTGAGGAGAATAGAAAGAGAAAACTTTCTCTCTAAAATTATTTTAGACAATAATTAAGAGAACGGTAGGGTTTCTGGTCATCTTCTTTAGAATGTAGTAGCATGATATTAATCTCAAAATGTTACGCAACAGTAAATGCAAACTTCAATTTACTTATTGTGCCCTCTACTAGATATTTTCACTACACAGCGTGTCCGAAATTCGAGCTATTATCGCAAACGGACTTTTTGACACTTTTAAAAAACTGCCATGCTTCATTAATTTTACCTGCGCCAAGGTTTTTATTAGTACATTACTAGGACACTTTCTTTAGTTTGCTTCTAATGGATGAATCAGGTAATCTCTATCTTCATTTGTTTTCGAGAAAATATGACGAACTTTCTTATTTCTAATGCGCGCCATATTGGATTCTGTCAAAATTGAAAAAAAAGTCTTTCATTTTGTTCAGTTGTTTAGTTTGCGTCACCATACAGTATATTCTTTGCGCCATACTTTTGGCATTTTGATTGTAACATGTCACAATTATTGTAGTACTTTTCGTACACAGATTTTTTTAGAAAACATTAGAAATATAAATCCAAAGGGTTTCAGTCAAGTGATCTTGTAGGCCACCTGACTAATCCATAAGGTGTAAAGGCCAACTTGAAAAAATTAAGAGGTTTTAGAAAACTAAAAGTTATATGGCTTAAACTAACTTTATAATGATCATGGAAATCTCCGACAGGGTGCCGGTCATGTTCTTAAACATCCACTGAACATTTCACACCCTGTGTTGTCAGACTTTGTCAATAATTTATAAAATAAATCAATACAGTTAAAGCTATTTCACTTATTTGTTATAAAAGAACTTGATGAACATTTCGCCTTATTAGAGGATTATCAGGACACTTCAAAACGCGGACACGTGTTTCGCTCACTTACATATCGTGAACGTCTTCAACGTCACATTAAATTTTGATCATTAAGAAGGTAAATTTATAAGTTAATTAGAAGTAAAGGAGTGGGGAAATATTTTTGGGGAACATAAATACTGTAGCGAACGCGAGCGTGCTTGTGTGCGACCGGGTACGCTTGTATGCGTTGCCGGCCGACTCGACTAGCCAAGGCCGGTATCGGCAGTGTGCGTTGTATTTGTGTACGTGGGTTCCGTACCTGCCTTCCTAGAAGGTAATAAGCGGCTCACTGAAAACGTAAACAATGTAAACAATCTTCGAGACTATTCTGTAATTGTTCCATGACGCTATAAAAGTGGAACGACGTTCTACAGTGAGTCAGTAATAAATTGAGCGTTACAGTGGTAACTTCAGAAATAAATCGCCAGTGTTAAAAATGAAGAGACAAATAAATAGAGACGCGCATTTGTGTGTGTTGTAAATAAATAGTAAGCTAAGTTCTGTATTAATTAATAGTGTTTTACATTGTGCTCCTGTACTTAAGTCTTGTAAATAAAATTTTAATAAACCCATGAACACTACAATACTTTCAATGTCATAGGTCAGAAACTGGGATAACCCTTTTTGTTGGATCTTAGTTAAAAGCTTTTGACCTGGGTGCTTCGACAAACACGTATAGGGAGTTTGATTTATGCTCGTTACATACCTTCATGTTTAAAAAGTACTCTAAAGTGCAGGGTGGATGAAATTAAATCAAATAAATATTTGCAGTAATTGTGTGTGTGTACGAACGCGAGAACGACCTCGTTAGTACTTACATATTGTTGTTTAATTAATCCTGCCAGAATGTCATGTTTATGTTAAAGTTAGATAAAGAAAACCTTAAGGACGAATTGTTTAGTTATCTACTAGCGAACTAGGTTATATGTATATGGCTGTAGGTGCGAGCCTGTACATTTACACACAGCCACTACCGTAACTTAATACAGAAATAAATACATTTAATGGTTCTGTATGTAATCTAAAAATAACGGGGTACGAAGCATCAAAGGGTTTTTGGCGGGAATTTACCATTCATTTTTTATGGGGGTTTAAAATGTCAAACTTCTCTATCATGATGTGTACGAAAAACTGGTTTTCCTTTTTGGAAAACGGTTTGAAATGGCTTATTTACTAAAAATTTAATTTAATTTTTTATCAAAGTTATTATTTATTGTTATGTTTCATTTTGCCCCATTACTTGCCCACCCTATACATGGTAAATCCGTATCGTTCCCAATGTTAGCCACTTGAACTCATGTTAAAATGAGTAATTGCCGACGACACGTGTATCAGAATAGAAGTTAAGCATTCGACATACACTGTATCAACGACGGTTTAAGCACGACGTAACGTGTGGCGTCGGAGGTCGAGGGTGAGTGTTTAGAATGAACAATAGGCCTCCTTCCCAATACTCTACTTCGCTTCGAACAACAACCATTCTTAAGTTAAGCTCCTCATAATTCACCGCGGTTTACCCATAAAACTAATGGGCACTTTAGTAGTCAGTGGCGTATCAATTGTTCAACTTTCAATGCTCAGTATTTAGTTAAACAGTGAAATAAAATATTGGAGAATGTGTTACAGACTAAGTAAACTTAATACAGACATAATAAGAGTTAATAAATTAAATTTAAGTTAATTATTTGTTAATAATAAGGACAAAAAGCACATTAGAAATGAACGGATATACCAAATAAACAGTGCAGACTGAGAGGATATCTTCATTGGTCAAACTCCACATCCAGCATCGAAGATGAAAGTACCTCTGGAGAATCTCGTCACTCGTGGTGAAGACTCTACATCCAGCACCGAAGATAGCAGAACCCCTAAGGAAGTTCGTCACTCGTGCTGTAGACACCATATCCAGCATCGAAGACGGAAGAACTTCTGAAGAAACTCGCCACTCTATATTCAGCATCGAAGATGGAAGAACCTCTGGAGAAGCTCGCCATTCGTATTGTAGACTCTATGTCCAGCGTCGACGATGAAAGGACCTCTGAAGAAAGTTTGCCACTCGTGCTACAGGCTCTACATCCATCGAAGATGAAAGGATCTCTGAAGAAGCTCGCCACTAGTGCTGTAGATTCTATATCCAGCATCGAAAATGGAACGACCTCTGAGGAAGCTCACCACTCCTGCTGTAGACTCTATACCCAGCATCGAAGATGGTAGGACCTCTGAAGAAGCTCGCCACTCATGTTTAAGACACTACATCCAGCACCGAAGATGGAAGGACCTCTGAAGAAGCTCGCCACTCGTCCTAGCGAAACGTTAGGAAACAACTCCAATCGACGACGGATTTCAGACCCGAATCAAGATTTCGCCAGTTCATTCATATATCTCACGTTCTCACGATCGGACGTTTCCTTCTACGGGCGGGACGTGGACGCATAATTCAAGTACCGACTCTTGAAGGATTGCAGAACCCAATTTCGATGTGACAAAGTCTGAAAACCCACAAAACTGAAACGACTGATGATTCCGTCATGATAATGGTGCATTATGAATTAGATGATTCTTAACTATTTTTTTGTATCCAGCCAGTGCCAAAAATACTTTGTTCAGTGCTCATCCATATTCATAGGTACTATGTTTTCTGTATGCAAAGTGGCGCTTCCATTGTGAAAAAAGTTGAAAATTACAACCCCATGTACACGCCCCTGATAGCATAATAACGCAGTAACCGCAAAGAGGCACACGTTCACTGAGAGGGTAAGTGTAATTTTATAAGTGGCAGTGAATGCGTGCTTTAAGCATTGTTCATTTCATTTCATTGGTAATGTATCAAAAAGAGTCAATTGCGCATTAGAACGTTTTCCAAGGACTACTCTAGTCAGTCTTTCCGTCTCACTGAGCAATTTCGTTCGTTAAGTTAGAACCTTTATAAATGCACTTAACCACCGTCACTTGCCTCCTGTTAATTACTTTATGGTAATAATAACCACAATGATTTTGACAGACCAGCTTGCAAAACCTTTAAAGTACGTACTTATTTGTTTGACGTCATGCCAAATTATTACATGTTAGGTACAGATATACGAGGTGTCTCACCATCAGGGGCGCAGCTATCGCCATATCAGATGTATCAACGACTTATAAAGGTCATAAGGTGTCTAACAAAAATTCGTAAAATATTTCCACAACTTTACTCATATACCTTTAAGATAATACAATAGTTTTAACTAGAGATGTGACTTATTTAAGATACAAGTATCTGAAATACAGATACAAGATACAAAATACGTATTTTTATCTTGTATCTAAAATACTTTTTTAAAATTCATTTTGTATCTTGTATTTAAATACCTTTTGTTTAGTATCTTAGTATTTTGTAAATACTTTTTACTAAAATACTTTTAGTAATAGCAATCTATGAATTTCTTCACTAAATGTGAAAAGATTCTATGGCCATTAATTTTAAATATCAATGTTACCATAGATAAAACTGAACGCGCGATTAAAACTAGTTTGGGACCAAATTGACATGTAAACGAAAGTTTTATTTTAACTGGTTTTACTTAAGTCTTTAATTAAAACCCTTAAAGTATAATATTTTGTCTTGTCACATTTGCACGATCAATGCGATTTATTCGTAAATAATTCACGTAAAAAGATAAACTTACGTTCAATAAAATGTTGTTTTCTTAGAAAAGTATTTTATCTTGAAAAAGTATTTGAAAGATACGTATTTTGTATCTAGTATTTCAGATACTATTCCAGAAAGTTATTATTTGTATCTGGTATCTGAAATACTTATTTTAAAAGTATCTTGTATTTTGTATTCCAGATACTTTGTACAGGGTATCTTGTACATCTCTGGTTTTAACCATAAATTAATATGAATTCAATTCAAGAACCAACTACAAATTACCTCAAATTAAAGAGGAAAAAGCTATTGCTGTCATCATCTCTGGGCAGTAATGGTAGTATATGAACAGATCTCATGATGACCACTTACTACGATATTTCAGAAACTACTTGAATTTTAAAAATTTGGGCAGTAACGTTATTAGCTATGCTCTCCAAAATTAAAACAACGCCATATGCACATAGGACTTCCAGTTATCCTAGAAGTTGACATCGACTTCGTTATTTTAAATGGAACAGCCTACAATTTTATAACGGTCTTGAATTATACTTATGACTTTGGATCGTAAGGATTACCTACTTCTAAAATTTACTATTTTGGAGTTATTTATTGTTTTTGAAAAAAGTAACTGACAATAGAAAGTTGCAGAAATGCGTCCCTATTTTATGGAATACCCTGTATATGTTTTCATAGCCTTATGCAAAACTTGATTCTTATTCGAATGTTACCATGGTTTCCTATACCCATCTTCTCAGGTTTTTAAATCATTTGTGAAAGCAACTGAAATTGTTTAATTTTTTGCGAAGGTAAATGTTTTTGCTGAACTTTGAAACAACTAAAACAGTAGTTATTTGTTGTCACTCAAAGATTAGTATAGCCGATTAGTAGATAAATAAAAATTTTAATTGTCATAATAAGGAGAGAGAAATTAATAAGAATTCTGGGAAAAGATTTTCACAATATGGTGTCTACTGATAGCAAAGTAAAAAACAAATCAACAGTAAATATGAGATATCAGCTGATAATAATTAAGTAGTAAAAAATGGAAGCTAATAAAATATTTTTTTAACGATTTATTAGAAAAAGCATTTCAGATTTGAAATCGTGCATCAATTCGAGCGTTTTAGTTTCTTTTGTGAAAAATTTTTTGAGCTCCATATGAGCTCTTTCACGGTGGAGTAAAAAGGCACCCTGACTAGTTTTGATGAAGGGCCCACCTAGGGCATGTCAAAACAAAACTGTCATCAGTTGTTACGTAAATTAGTCAAAATATTATTATTATGATTGTCATTTTGATTTTCTAAAAAGAGAAATTCCTTTGATCCATATTCATGTTATAGATAAGGCATTTACTCAAGTGTTGTTTTTCAAGAAAACTTATAAAAACATACAGAATATTCCACTACTACAAATAGAAACATGAATATCTGTAGAAATAGGTACAATGCAAGTAACAGTTTATTTTCAGCTCCATTTTGAAACAATAAATCACAATAAGAAAAGACAACGGAAAAGAATGTGACTTCTTACATTCGAAATAAAAAATATTAATAATAAAAAAACAGTTATATTAATGGTTGTTGAAATATATTAATAACGTAAAAGAAAATTTTTCTTTGTTACTTAAAGAAAAATTATTGTTGATGATAATTTCGAAGAATACTCTAATATCCACCACACCTTATAATATAAAGCAAATTCAAACCAGAGAAGACCTAAAAAGTTGGCACTGGTAAGCTATAAATCTAAATTAAATACCAAAGAATTAGCAAAAATAATTAAAAGAATAAAACAAATAGGTAAAAAAATTGTTCCTTTAATTTTTGTGGCCAATTCTTTGGTGGTTAATTGTATATTATTCTTATATAGTTAATCAACACAAATCGCACCTTTAATGATATACCAAGAAGTCATCTACCCTCAGGAAATCTTAACCAGAAATAGCTTTTACTCTGGTACTTTTGCTTGAATTTTTATATGGCAATGTTCATATGTTGTAAATTTAGCGAATAACAATTAGTGCAGGAATTATGTACAGTTAGACTTTAAATGTTTGATCTAAATTGAAGGATCACAATTAGTGTTGACGATCACATCGCTGTTCAGATAAAACCCTGTTACATCGTAATTTATGGAGTTACGTTACTCTAAATAGTTGCATAAAAGTGTGTTTATCCTCAGGAGTAGCACAAAATATTTCAAAACGTGTTTAATCTGTTTAATTTATTTATTTGGTTTTATTTAACGTATTACATTAGGTACCTACTTATTTCATGTGCTAGCATTTGATTATTTAAATTAAAATGTATCAAGTTTATAATTTTAATTAGAAAACCTTATCGTGAGCAAGTTGACTCGCTTGTTTCGCAATTAACTCAATTAACTTTCATCTTTCCTTGTCCGTGTCTGATGTGGAGAAGCACCCACACGATTTTGGATTGTTGTTTTTCTTTTGTGAGTTCGTTATCTTAAGGTTTTAATAAGATAATGATAGCATATAAAATCAATTCATGCCTAATTTCCTGATTAAGTGTTTGGGCGGAGATATCAAGCGAGATTATATCCAGCGCATTAGTGGGAAGACAAATCTGTTGGTAGATGAGATGCTGATACAAGAACAGGCGCCAGACAAACTCACCATCAGACTTGTTTTCTGGCTATTCACACACACACCTTTTCGATTCAAAATAAAACAATCACCGTGGACGATAGGAAACTCGTACACGTTCTAGTACTTAAATATCGGATGTGAATAACACCATGGGTCATAGGCGAAAAAGTTTCCCTTTCTTAAAGTGTTTGTTAAGTAACTTAAAATAATATTCATTAAAAAAACATGAAAGCATTGTTAAGGATATCTATTAATAATGGTGTAAGATGGTCAAAATCCACAAAACAATAGGTACTGCTTCAGGAATTTAGAATTTGAAAAATTAGTCTACTGTAAAAGGCACAACGATATGCATACCTTAGTAGATGCACTTTACAGCCTATATAAAATATAAGGAATAGAAAATTCATCAAAAACTTCACAAAATTTATTTATAACACACAGTCTCACAGACTACAATGATGTCATCGTCAGTGCAAACACTGACCAGCAGAATAACTAAGTACAAGCCTTATTACATTGGGATGCTAGAGGTACGAGGGGGTTATTTAAATGGTATACATCAAAATGCATAAGGTTTTTTTATATTTATGAATAAAAGTCTCCTCGCAAATTGTTTCGAGGTTTCATTCCAGCCAGTACAAACACTAAAAAAATCTAAAGTAGAATAAATATACGATTACGTGTGGATGAATTAGATGTCGACATACGCCAGGTAGTCTCTTTCATACTGTCTCACAAAACACGATAAAAATCAGTGAGAAAATACGTTAACTGTGTATGAAGTTAATGATGATTTATGTTCACTACAGTTGACTGTGTTCATGACGGTATTAGAATCGTGTGACAAGTGTTGACAAAGAAGTTTTGTTCAAATGTTCAAACCTTTCCAGAGCTGTCTGCCCAAAAACGAGCTTGAAACACACTTCCATTTCATCCTATTCTCATTAATTTAATCATTCTATACCCCTAACATCTAACATAATTATTGGGGAAAAATATCCTAATATAGGTCTCACCCTATCTCTCTTTACTCGAATTTATATTTGTGAAACTAATAATACCCTGGAAAGAAGAGGTTAGAAGTAAGGATAAGGAAGTGTTTCGAGAAGTAAGGGAACAAAAGGGTCCTCTGGAAGAAAACAAAGAGAAGGAGGGATAGGTTGGTAGGAAACAGGAATATAGAGGAGCTTTAGGAGACCTAAAGTGGGTGAGGTTAAGTTACGCACTCTAGTTTTCTAGGAATGCGAGGTTTAACTTAGGACAAAGTGGAAATTCGTTGAACGTACTGAATAGCTCCAACTCCAACGTCAAAACTTATACCAAAGACGCCCAGCACTGCCAAAGTTTCTCCCGTTTTGCTGATTTGGAGATTCGTGTCCAATTAGTCTTCGGACTGACGATTTAAACAGTTCATACTTGAAATAGGATTCTTTTGAAAAACTAGGCATTTCATTGTGATGTAGTTATTCCTAAACCATCATTACGCTCTGGATTAAACTTCTTCATTTTGAAACAGTACGTGTAGGAATTATCCTATTCCATCCCCAATTTTGAAACTGCTAAATTCGATGCCCATAACAAAAGGCCCAGTAAGCGGGTGGTCGGGGGCAAACGGAATACTTCGACTTCTTCTTCTTCTTCCTCTTTCTCATTCTTCTATTGCTTAAAGGCGGTGGGGATTTGATGTGTTACGGTAGCGGCCACCGCGGACGTTAAATTAATGATATTATTCGAGAGCACACATAAAATCGCTCCCGTAGAAAGGATTATCTATTAGTATTATTAGAAAGCTTGCGTTTCGAAACGATGAATGGAAACAGCGAAGGCATAGTATAGATGTAAGCTAACTGCCGATGGTTAACTCTGCTGATCACTTGATACAGGAAAAACACATTCCTCTTATTTGTATCAGTACATTACGTACGTCAAAGAGATATTTTCCGGATTTCATTGATGTATCAATACCATGGCAAGATGTCAAAAATCAGACAGGAAGATAAAAGTCGGTTGAAATCACGGAGATAAAGGGCATACAGGGAATCTGGGATTATACAGAAGTCACCACTTAACGCTTTTTATGAAATGCTCTGATATATTGTAAAATGAACCTTTCCAATTATATAACAAAGGATTTTTCAATTCATCTAATAAAAAAATTGTGTCTTTTTGATTATGTTCATTTACCTATTGTAATTTATTGATATTCTTGTTTCTGGTTAAAACTATTTTATATTTAACAAGTATAATCGCAAAGCCCTGCATCACCCGAGAAGGAACCACACGTTTGATGGAATTAAGTTCTATTTTTCTGCCTTAGGCTTATGCAGATACCGTTCTCAAGAATTTGAGATCATTGTGGAAAGTTAAACCGTTCTCAAAAAACTTGAAAAAATTCTAAAACATTCTAGCACGTTCCAAATTATTCTCGAAAAGTCTGAACCATTCATAAAAAATTCCGATCATACTGGAAGGTTGTAGAATGTTCTATATCAATTTGAGTGTTCTGGAAAACATTCTTCATGAATCTCAAAAATTGGAAGTTTTTATCGGAAAATTACAACCATTCTGAGAAATTTCTGATCATTCCATCTGGAATACTAAGGAGCATTCCAAACATTTAGGAACATCCCTTCAAATGTTGGAGCTTTCTGGAAAATTCTTGTACATCACTGTTAGCCTCTGACATCTAAAAGCCGTTCAACAAGTTTTTGAAATAAAATGTGTTAGATAATGATAGATATGTCTTATTGAGTACACATTTTTATGACCCACAGGCTAAGGCCCATCTACCATCACAACGCGAGTGGATACCAAGAGATATTTGTGATAAAAAGTGAGGGAAACAGAAAAACGCATCTATGAACATGAGCTTTCACGGCCGGAATCCATAGAAAGGCTATGGTTCGGGCTTGTAGGCCGTGGTCTATAGGAACTGTTTAGTCCAGACGTTTCGTCAACAACTGCGACTGACATCTTCAGTGGAAGTGTTGACAGGAACTGTCGAGACTTTATAATCTCCGCTCTCGTCAACACTTCCACTGAAGATGTCAGCCGCAGTTGCCACAAGCCCGAACCCTAGTACATATTTCTAAAAATGCATCTGTTTCTGTAACATCTGTATATTGATTAATTATTCATACTAATTGTTAGTGACTATTTTAGGTATGCATAATTTGTTAAGTAATATTAATTTTGTGGTAAGAGAGTATTAAAATTATTAGATATGCCATAAGTTCTTCGACAGATTCATGGTTGTAGGGTAAAACTGCTAAAAAGAATTACGGGTTCCTTTATTAATTCAAAATAATGAGTAATGACCAACAGTAATTGTGCTAAATGTAATGCCTAATGGTCAAGAATGACGTAGGTAGTCAGTAGGTATGTCCTTATTTCACCCAAGAGCTGTTTCGCCCTATTTTTTGGGCTTCATCAGGGATTCAAGTCAGTTACATAACCTGACGAAGCCCAAAATATAGGACAAAACTGCTGTTGTGTGAAATAAATACATACTGACTGTATCCTTCTTGACCTTCAGGCGTTACAATTAGCCTAATTTATAAATTTAATTAATATTGAGTAAATTGGTAGTGATGAATGAAAACTAAATGAGCTATTTATTGTAGAGCAATATACAAAAAGCTCCTATTTTATTCTTCTTTTCCTCTTTGTTAAACCAATTCATTTATCATAATTTGGGTTTTCGATAATATAAAACTAAGTACGCATACAGGGCGGGACTTGAAATTTGTAGGATTTTCAGGTATGATCAAATTGTGACCTTGTATGTGAGCTGAAAGTGTTAACTTTGAAGGTTATTTTAAGGATAAATGGATTTCCTCAAATGGATATATATGTATGTATATTATAACCTCAAATTCAAAGAGCGAGGTGTCAAAGTCGTTTATTTAAGAATAAAAATAATAATGGATTTTTGAGTTTCTTTACTGTATTAGCTAAGGGTTGAAATTCATATTTGTATCGAAGGTTAAAGTCAGGACTGACCATGACCTTTAATTACGTGTATAAGGTTACATATTTCTCAAGACAGAATTGTGAGGTTAGAAATAAAAAATATAAGTATCCGATTGAAAAAATCAACTTGACCTCGAGGTAAAATTGAAGTAGGTACGTTATTGGAAGTCCCCTTCGAAACCTACAAGCTCCTTCTGTAAATTTGTTTCCAATTTAAGCCTCTATTTTTCAGTTATTTTCAAAAATTGATAAAAATGGCGCACCCTTTTTATTCGCCTACTGGAAATCTCAAGTTTGACTGAACTAGATTACCTACATCTTGTTAGAGGATATCAGTTTGAGGTTTATTATCCAACGGCTGCAAATTTCAACTGGAAAATATAACACGTATGTAGGTGCAGTAGATAACTCAATAAGGTTGTGTTAGGTTAGGTAATTAGATGTTGAAGACTCCCCGTTGTATTTATCATTATAGTTATGATTTAGCTTCGTTAGTTATAAACTAATTAAATATTTTTTTAAATATTCTATTAGATAAGATTTAAAAAAAAAGCTGAAAACTGTATATCTACGTAGTACATTAGAAAATAATTAAATGTGAAAGATTAAAAAAAAATAACAGATCATTTTTCGTGGCTATTACTTAGCTTTGGTGTCACATACGTACATATTAGTTTGTAGCAATTTATCACAAATATCAGTGGTGCTCAAGAAAAAGGTCAAAAAACTTGTTACCTATGTAGGTACGTTAAAGAATTAGAATTTTTTTTAATCGGTTGAGGTTGCCATCGGCCGCGGTAGTCGAAGCATGATACAACGCAATGTGTGCCGATGCCGTTCCGTAAAAGCATTATTTAGTTTTCTTCCAACCCAAATTGACTTTTCTCGTTTAGATTAGTCGGAAATATTAATCATACATTGTTACGTGGACCGACCTTTGCCTTCTGCCTGGGCAACCAGCGTGAGGCGAATGCGTGAACGTTTTTTTTTTAATATTAATTTATGTAATGCAATGACATGCGACTGAACAACTGAGTGGTGAATATTAAATTTTTTATTGTCTCTTCGAAACGGTCGCGTCGTAAATCAACACTTACGCGGTTACTTACTGCCTTCGTTGTACAGATTAGCGCCTATCGCTTTCGTTTAATAATATGTGAAGAAACGACTACTGGCGTGGTACGATCACAACGTGAAAATATTACTTCCAAATATACAGGGTAGGCAAAAATATACACAGTTTCGAATATACTGGGTAATTTTTTCAAGTATACATAACCGTTATTGAAGAGCTGTTAGTCACTGCTCTCTACCTTGAGCCAGTATTCTCATTTGTCAGAAACTGAGACATCCAACATCCTTAACTATTTGCTAATGATAATCCAATAGAGCTCTCCTACTTCCTCTCATTGCTTCTATTTGCAACCTCACCTAATTCATACCTTTGACTCAAAAAATGTTCTCCCTTCTCTTCTTAATTCAGTTCTACAGTGTTCCCATGTCATCTGTTCTTCTAGGCACTGTTCCCAATATTTCATAGCTTCTAATTCATAATAAATATCTGCTTATTACTAAATTTTATAACTGCAGGTTAGGTTAGCTAATCCGAAGCAGCAATTTGGCAATTTGGTATTAGTTGCAGAACTTCTATGGTCATATTGCAATATATCGTTAAAACGAACTATCTCAATTTAATAAAGTAAGTATAAAATAGATTCCTGCTTTGTGAGTATTTTATCATTTGTTCAGCTCTGTGAAGCTATCACCATAAAGTCTGGAAAATGAACTTCGAAAATTCGAAAATTAAATGCTTTTTAGGTGCTAATTAGGTGCTCATAAAATGGAAAAGTTATTAGAGGTGCAAAAATCATCTATTTATTAATAAAAATCAAATGTATAAACAATATATTTTGGAGCCGAATAGGTAAATGCTTCAAGTTCGTATAAATTTATTGTTAGTCAGCTGAACTACAAAGCTATTAAAAATTTTAAAAACAAGAATATTTAACAACCTGTTATTTGTAATCTGTTTCTTTTAACTGTTGTTCTAAAATAACAGTTTATAGACGTCGCTGCCGCTGGCATATTTTGTGTTTATAAATATATAGCATATAGATTTATATAAATATAAGTGGCTATTTTTCATTATAATTAGTAAATAACTAAATAAATCTTTCATTTAATGCTCGAGTTGGATATAACAATTACGGATTAATTTTTTGACTATAATATTTTCATTTAAAATGTCTCATTTACAACGTTACCGCTAATTAATATTCACCGATTTTTAAAAAGAAATTATTTTCCGCGCTTACTTTTTTTGTAGCATAATTAATTAATGAGTAACGTCTGCAAAAAAGGTGTGTACTGCGTTAGATCTGAAGGGTTACGTAAGTGTTGCATTTCCACGGTTCTTCGCTGGATGCGCTAGTGCGTAAAAAAATTATTGAATTGGAAATAGCCTGAAAGTAGTTACTTTAGAGTAACACTTAAAAATAGCAGGTTACAAATAACAGGTTATTAAATATTTGTGTTTATTTAAATGTGTTCAGCTGACTAAAAATAAATTTATACGATCTTGAAGCACCTTATCAGCACCCAAATATATTGTTTATACATTTGATTTCATTAATAAATAGACGATTTGGATGAACATTTTTGTACCTCCAATAACTTTTTCATTTTATGAGCACCTAATTTATAACTTTGGCACCAAATTAGCACCTAAAATGCAGTTAATTTTATAATTTTCGAAATTCATTTTCTAGATTTTCTGGTGCTAGATTCACAGAGCTCATTGTTTCCCTATTGTAATAGGTTTTTACCATCTAATGGTTACATTACAGTTTCTGATTATGCCGTTTGTTCTTGAAAGCAAAATTGTTGTTAATTTTAGGCTATAGGGTTTTTAGAAGCATATGTAAAACATATTCATAACAAAATAATAATATAATACGAGTTAAAGATGCTGTGCAGTGTATTTTTAAAATATTTTAGTTTTATTAGCTAAAATATTTTGTAAGTTTATCACGAAAACGTAATTATGTATTTGTTGTATAAGCTATTTTGTAATTTCGTTTTCCAAAACGTTGTCCTGATAAATTTATAAAGTATTCTAGTTCCTGACAACAAATTGGTGGTATTTTTAGACTTAATACAACAAACTTAGATTTCAGAAGAAATTGGATAGCTACAATAAATGTAAGTAAACAATGTAAAATAGTACTGAGTAATTTTTTTTTAATTAGCATGCATCACCCACAAATAACAGTATATTGTAACAATTTTTTGTTATCCTGTTTTGAAGGATTTAAAAGAGAAGTCAAGATGTGTTTAATAAAGAGGCAATGTTTAACGAAGATAACAGCACTGATACTTTGTTTTAGAAAATAGTAAACTTATAAATTAGAACCAGACACGACAAGACTTGAAATACATGGATTTTTGCTGGTATTGGTCCTGAATTGTATCTAATCTCCGCAGATGGCCTTCATTTACCGCCCATGGTATTTGTATTTTGTTCTTGACTGTAAAAAAGAGGACTTGGTCGTTATTCGGTCGTTACTGTAAATAGCGCGCTGATGGAAACTACTAAGTTGAAAATCGCGATTTGCGTTTGGTCGTTTTGTAGAATTATGACCAATCATGATTTTATAACTTAATGCATTTATTTGTTTTTATACAAATTTTTTTTAAGGGGTAGTTACATGAAATAAAAGCCGCATTGAATTCGCTATCTAATAACAATCACTCTAAATAGTTTAGTAGTCTAAATACGTAAATGCAACAAAGTCGGGTGAGTTACACCATTTATAACTCAAGAACGGCTGGAACGGTCCTGAAAATTTCACGAAAACAAAAATTATACCGAAAATTATTATTATTATTTTTTAATAAATTAGATTTGGAACTATACCATCTTCAGCAACTGACAGCTCACGTCACAATTGACTCCAATTGGTGGCACTACGATTAACAACTACGAAATGACTACTATATCCATAAACATATTAAATTAGTTGCTAGTCATCATCCCAGCGAAAGAAAAAGTTTTTTATAATAGTATGAAAACACTATAACAACAATTTACTTATGAATATCTTCAAACAATTATTCTATATTCCATTCTGCATTAAACGCAGCAAGGTGTCGATGTTAGCGCCACTATACCGAGATAAAATCTGACATAAAATGGTGCCTGCATTATCTCTGTAATTATTGTCCGAATTTGTCGTGTTAAATCGGCTGGCAAGACTTGAACAACTAATTGCTGTTTTCGTTATCTTACCCGTATCTCTGATCCCAATTAAGACGTTACCTAAATTACTAAATTATGTACACCGATTAAAAAAAAAAACAAAAAAACCAAGGGACATAAACAGTCGAACGAGTTCACAAATTGTGTAATATGCTGTGACAGGTGGATAAACTCAAACTTTTAAGGTAAATTTTATCTGGTTTTGATATGGAATAATGGATCCCATGTCTGGAACATGATGGTGCCAACACAGCTGCTGACATTTGTCGTAAAAATTACCAGATTTATTTTTATGTGTAAGTAGAGTGAAATTTTTGAACCGATACTTGAATTCGGTCAGATATAGGAATACCGAAGCCAATCACGTGCAACTTCCCTATCGGTATGCCGATACCTGCAGGCGTACATGAAGGAAATAGGTAGAGTGGCTGCCCCTTCCAACATTGTACCGGCCTTCTAAGGACGGGGTTTGCTGGTGCGCATCTAGTCGTCAAGTCTCGATTGAAAAATTTCACACTACCTATACACATGTCAGTGTTTATCAGTCAAAAACGATACTTTAACGCTCTGGATTTCGAGTACTGAAAAGTTTTATGTTAATTGAGCTTTTAATCAGGACGTTTCAAGTAATTTCACATTGATTTCAGTGAATTTGATATTTGCAATCCAAAAATTTAAATAACTATAAATCGTATATATACATACTTATTTGTGTAGTCCAATTATCTAACTGTTTTTTAAATAAACAATAGCTGTTGATAATTAATTAGTCGAACAGAAAAATACAGTTTAAAGATTTTTAACAAACCGTTCAACCACGAATGGATTTCCATTTGGCAGAAAAGATACGAAAAGGCTTTTAACTCGTACAAGACTTCTACTGTCGTTCCCCTGTCTAAAACACCTGTTGATGTGGCGTCAGTGTTACCACTCTGGTGATATCTTGCCACCTCGACAGGTAAACGTACTGTCCCACACCACCACCGAACTTGATCGATCGCAGAGGATTATCGTAACATGCAATTTGTCTGGATAACGTGCCATTGGTAACGATAACATAAATGGTCAAACAATTTTCTTAATCAAACAGAGGAAATGACACAAGACGGGAATTGTCTTATTTTTACTCCTCTTATAACCTTGATTTGACCAATTCTACATTAATTTAGTAAATAGCAAACGGACAGGTAATAAATTTAAATGTATGTACATGTATGATTTAACTTTATTAATTTTTAAAATATCAATTTAGTCCAGGATTTTTTTTTTTAAAGAACTGAAAGGTATGTAAATAGTATCGACTTATTCGAATTAATTACTAACGCCATTTTAGAATCCTATATAAAAGGAGTGGTTTGAAGACCAAAAAAAGATAAATAAATTTTCCAAAGGTTTAGAATTATTTTATGAAAGTTGTTCTAAATGTATCCATATGTCACTGTAAAAGCCCGAACTGTGATAAATATTAAGATTTTCCAGTTAAAGCTTGTAGCATTAGCTCCTTTTTTATTCGGTAGGCTAATTGGGAAATTTATTGATGAGAACCATCTCAGAATATAAATGAATAAATACCTATCCTTGTCAGGTTTTTTTTGCGAAAATCTTTGAACTTTAACTAATTGTTTTGAACTAATGAGGCAGTGAATCAGTACGAAGTTAGTCACAGCACTGCGATCTTACAGATTCTATTGTTTATAACTAAATGAAAATGAAATTATTATTATAGAAAAGTTATTGGTGTTAGTATCTAGTTGTTGACCGAAACTGACAGTCGAAATATTGGTATAGTTCTTTTTATGCTTTGTTGTTTGATATTTTAGTAACTTTTATTGATATTAAGATATATTTTAATGACATATACAACTTTAAATTCTTATAACTAGAAAAAATACATACGAAGATAATTAATAAAATCGTATATATTGTCATTAGAAATGTACAACAGCACCGTTACTTTGTAACTACGTAGTATGTATTTGCATTTTCCTTTTGCAATATCGAAAAAATTTAATATCCGTAACTAAGTTCCAACGAAATTTCATATCCGCAACCAATATACGATTATTCATATAGGTATCGCTATGTATATCCAGATTTGGAATTTCATATTCATAACATCCCTAAAATACGAAACAGCGAGAATAGGGGTAAGCTCAGATGTATCCATGTCACTGATTGCTTTGCATGCATAGACTCGAGGCGGATAATGAGAACTGACTTTATTCACTTAAACGATAGTAGAAGATACAAACAAACTGTGTATATTGAGTGTTTACTGCGAAATTTGTTTCCATTCTTTTTGTGATTGTTCGAAAAGAAGAACCCTCAAAGTAAACTTGATGACGAATTTAAAGAGAAATATTAGATAATATCAACTTAAACTGAATATATTTACCATAGATGGCGCTCTGGTGACATCTTTGGTCCTTATTAAATCCACTTCTAGCAAGACGAGACTTTGGTCGGTCGGTATTCTGTCGGAACCATCTGCGGCACGCTGATGAGAGCCAACCAGCTCGAAATCGCGATCCGTGTCTGATGGTTTCGACAGAATACTGACCGAGAACATATTTTGTTTTAAACTGAATAATTTAAGAAATTTATAAAAAGAACAAAGCAAATTTTAGATCCGCACCAAACACATCCTTATTCTCAAATGGTATTCCTAAAGCAAAAAAAGAGTTGAAACCACAAAATTGTACCAAGTCCTTTTTGGGAACGAAATGAAATCTAGTTATGGTTTACAGAATAAATTAAATACTGTAACTAAAAAAAATTCTTTTTTCAGGAGTAAAATTTGATGGGATTTGGCTCATTTTTTTGTGTTCACTTAGCATGAAATAATTTATAACTGCTAATTAAAGTTGCTTTTAAATTCCATAAGAGTTGATTCAAGTCCCATCAGATTTTACTCTTGAACAATTTTGAGCTGTAATTCCAAATAGCGATCACCTCCAATCGCGACGAAATTTTGCACATACGATATGTTGCCCCCAATAGATTTTTGGCGGAAATGTACAACTAATTTCTTATAGGGGTTAAAATTATTGCGGATTTTTAAACTAATTAAATCAATATTAATAATAGCATTTTGAAAGCAATAAATTAAATATAGCCGTTCGGATATTGTTGAACTTACATCGTTTTTCGTTTCGCGTACGTCGAATTGGCAAGTATATAAATTTCATGAATTCACTGAATCGTATATATACTATTAAACAAAGTTTTAATGTGGTTGTAAGTTGTAATGGGTTTTAAGGTATATTTTAATGAGTTAATATCTACTACCTGCGTAGGCAGTGGTGTTTGCAGGGGAAGGGGCTTGTAGGGAGTCAAAGAATACAACAGTTGGAAAAGGTTAAGGTAGAGGATGGGTATATATAAATTTACACACACCCACTCTCTACTCCAACCCTTTCCAAACTTCGCATTCTTGAAAAAATTAAGAAAACTGTTGTGATGGGTGGTGGGGGTTGTAAAGGGTATAGGATGTGGTGTTTGCAGGGTAAGAGGCTTATAGAAAGTCAAAGAACACAGGAGTTGGAAAAGGTTAGGGTAGAAGGTGGGTGTATATACATTTACAAACCCCAACCCTTGTATTCTTGAAAACAATTAAAAATACTGTTGGGGCGGATACTGACAGGTTGTAAGGGATGTAGGGTGTAGTGACTTCAGGAGATGGGGATTCTAGGGAATCAAAGGATAGCAAAGATTGTGGGTGTATATACATTTACACAATCCAACCTTTTCCAACACTTGTGTTCTTGAAAAAAATTAAGAATTCTGTTAGGGCAGATAGTGAGGGGTTGTAAGAGGTGTAGGGTGTGGTGTGGTATATTTATTTACACACTATCACTCTCTACCCTTACCTTTTCCAACTCATATATTCTTGAAAATTTTAAGAATGCTGTTAGTGAGAGGTGCAGGGGGAGGAGGTTGTGGTGAGTCAAAGAATACAAGGGCTTGAAAAGGTTAAGATACGGGGTGGGTGTATATAGGGCCTATTCTATCCTTTCCCAAGCCTTGTATAATTTGACTCCCTACAAAAAACCCCTCCCCTTGCAGAGAGGGCAGAGGGTTCCTACGGGTGTGGCCAAAGCCAGAACTTTATTAATATGCTATACAAAAATCTACACCAAATGAAAGGTTATCGTAGAAATTCATTACCTATAAAAGATAAACCAACGATATGCAGTAATTACCGAGATATTTGCGTCAAAAGTTTCTCTGATAACGTTACACAATATTTTTCCTGTATGCAAATGCGGCAAATAGAGCGCGGTGTAGGAGAGAAAAAGGTGGAACGTGGACATGGCGCCGAGTATCTACCAGATCTAGAGTATCCCTAAGATTCATTTGTTTGGATGCGTTAGGCTTTAAAATAATTTTCTAAATCAAGAAGATAATTGTTTATTCTTTATACAGTCAGTATTCGAAATTTGGGATGGCCCGCTATTATGGTGTTTAGTTGGCATATCTGCAGTGTGTAATAAATATATTAGGTAGAGTGTTGGTCTCAGGAATGATCTTTGAAGGACGTCCGCCTAGTTTCTTCAATTTTGATTAGGAATTGACGACTTGTTAGCTAAGAGTGCAGGACTTTTGTGTCCTGTTGAGATGGAGAAGTTGTTTAGTTTGATAATGAGTTCCTTTATCAAAACTTTATGGAAGGCTTTCTCTATATCTAATAGTGTCGTTACTGTAGTTTTGTCGTAATCAATTTCTTTGGAGATATTGCTCTAGAGAATTGATGATTTGGGAGTAAACATTTGACAATTATTTTGGTTTAGAGCTGTTTGAGGATAACCGTTTCTATGATTTTGCTAATGGTTCTTAGGAGGCCTATTGGTTTGCAGCTGGTTGGAATGTCTGGAGGTTTGGGTGGTTTAAATATCACTACTAAATTTTGAAACGCAGATTTCGGTTAAATGTAAGGAGTTATTTTAGTGTCGTCCAGTGTGTTTGGTTTGAATTGAACATTGTCTGAAAGAAGTTAAACTTTTTCTCCATTTGTGATTGTTTCCGAGTAGTTTGAAGTGAGTGGACCGATATATTCTTACGGAAAATCATAGGCATCAATGCAATTATGATTTAAGGTAGTAGGTAGTCTTAGATCTACTCCAGCGAGAACCTCATGTAGTGGGAATTCGAAACTCGGATTAGCAGAAAGCGATGTACTTTCTCAAAACAGATCGTTAGACTCTCTTTAATTGGCGAGTATGCTTATTTTGGTCAATTTAAAAATTTTGCAGAATGCGTTTTTGGATTTAAATTTTCAACGCTTATCACTGATTTATTAAGTAATCCTTTGAAATGGAAGTCTGTAGTTTATTATCAAGTTGTCTGATATAAATCAAGCATTATCTAATTAGTGAACAGCAGTTAACCTACCGAAGAGTGTGTTACGTATGACTCTACGTTTGGTATCTGACAATGAGATTAGTAAAAACACCAAGTAGATGCCTATGCAAAAACTTTTTTTTTTATAACCACACCTAGTTAATTTTATCAACTTTTTATAACATACCTACGATAAGCTAAATTCTTTATAAATAAAAATTAATCAAAATTAGTACTTTGTATCCTCTCTTTTGCAAAATCATGATATTAGAGCAATTCAAGTAGTGATTAGAACGAAAAAGGAAAAAGTCAGGAAAAAATGGTTTCAAGACAAGAAGTTCCAAGAACAATGTTGCGCAGGATGATCTAGAAGAGAGGAATGACATTTAGTAGGCTAAGCTTATTATAGTATACGGATAAATAACAGTTACAGGTTAAAGAACACTTGATAATGGTTTAAAAGAAAACGCAGAAAACTTTTCAAAATTTTAAAGTAATTATTCGTTTATGTTTATAAGTTTATTAGCTCCATATACACGTTCGATGTTGCATATTTCTTAAATATACAAGGTAGCCCATTTTAAACGAGCCGCAAATAACTTCCAAGACAAGATCAAAAAATTGTTGCAGTAAAATGTGTACAATGTCATAAGGGAAATCGAATGGCAATCTTCAATTATCCATATTACAAAAATTTAAACTTATTTCAAAATTTCGTTGATTTTTTAAACGGAAATATTAAGTATTTATGTTTTAGTACAGTTTCTGAAAACGCGTGGATCAAAAAACATTTTACTGTAAAAAGTAAAAAAGTTTTCAATTTTTGGCACGGTAGATCAAGTAGTAACCTTAAATTTTATTTATGGTTCAAAAGTCGAGGTCAATTTGCCGTCAAAAAATTGATAAATCATATTTATATAGGAATCGAAGAAATATTATAAAAATTAATACTTCATTGAACAAACCAAGCTCATTAATAAAACACATCATTGGCATTATTTGGTGTACTTGTTTTTGTAGAATCTTAAAGTGCCGTAGATATGTAGCTTTACTAAAATTTAGATGATTCACACAATTTTATGGAATAGGCAATACTGCAATAAAATAAATTTAATTTAGACAATTATTTGGGCTTAAGGCACATTCAGTATGATTATGTTGCGATCAGTTATATATAATCCAAAAATCTTCTAGACTATTCTAGAAACTGACGCAATAAAAACAAAGCACTTTCGTCATAAGTTTATACCTAAGTATATGCTGTAATTATCTCCGATATCAAATGTAAATTGTTCAAGTACAGTTACTATTCGGTAAGTTAAATGACTAGTTAATCATTACTTAGAATTAATCCTATCAAATGAATAACAGTATTTTAAAATAATCGATTAAGCAGCTGACAACGAGCTGATATAATTACTATTTTTAACAGTGGAATTAGGTGCTATACAGGGTGTCCTACCTAAGACGCGGTAGTCGATACACCGAATACCACTTCTGTTTGAATTTTGAAAATTTGGATAGTAACGTTATTGGGTATGCTCGCCTCAATTAAGTTCTCATCTATGTAACAATTAAAGTCAACTTTGTTATTTTAAATGGAAACTGAAACCCAAGCTATAAAAAATCATAACTCCCACAAAATATGACCTACGGTACTGGAATTATTACCAGTTAAAGCTAAATACCAAAGCTAACGCCCTAACAATAATGAGCTGAAAAATGTATACAATGCGTTCAGAAAAAAGTCTAAAGATTAACATCTTCAAACACAAATAACTTTGTTGTCTTTCAAATGGCACCTATCAAATTTTATTATTTCATTTGATTCCTTTCTTTTATCCTCTTTTGATCCATATGGATATTTTCCATTTAATAGAAATAAAGAACATGTATCTAATTGGTATACCTTTGTTAATATTTCTATCTAAAAAAGAAAAAAAAAAGTTACAACAGCAAAGCCAAACCACTTTAATATCAAAAATAGGAAATATCTGCAAAAACTCATTCTATCTATTAATATTAAAACCTTATAACATTCGACAATAAAGTTTTTTGTAGAAATTTCGGTTAAAATGTGATTGAATATTAAAAGAATATATTGGGATCATGTTCACCTCCAATAGTTCTTGAAAGAATTGTATCAAAAAAGTATTAGTAGGTACACAGCAACATCGTGAACGTTTTCAATTATCTTTCGATTAAAAGAACGTTAGAAAAAATAAATAAAAGGTGAAAATATTGTTTTTGAGGGTGTGGGGCCCAAAAAATGTATTCAACGAATAAAGGCATTTTCAAAACGATAAAAGCAAAAACAAAAGAGAAATGCGTTTCCTTTTCTAAAATCGAGGATGATGCAAACTTGAAAATTCTTCTTACTAATAATTAAGTCAATTTCAGTCAATAAATTTGTCGAGTAGTACGTTTGATAAAGATCTGATTTGTAACATATATATAAGCAACTGCATTTGCGCTTTTGTATGTTTGATTTATTGCATGCAAAGTGAATACAACTCGAACTGCAATATGAAAGGTAAGAGCAATTTCTTGACCCATTGTCTTAAAATTTGTCTGGGTTGTTGTTTTTTTTTTTAAAAAACTAAACAAACTTAAAATGCGTTACTGAATAGTTTATTATAAATTAGATTATTTTGTTACTAATTCTCGAAAACAGGGAAGTCCATTTCTTTTGTTTTAAAATTTTCTCTGAGTCATGTAGGTATATTATACAGCAATTGTCTAACAATTACAATTATTTACTGAAGGAGGGAACCACAAAAGATGCTAATTTTGGAAAATACATTTGACGAAAAACTGTGAAAATTGTATAGGCACAATGCTTAGTCTTGTTTTTTCTTTTTGTTAAGTAAAGACATTTATGATCTCCGCATTATGTAGTTGAAATCGGTTTTCAACTCTCTTTTAATGACACTGCATTTTAATCCTATTGTTTTAGTTGCAATTATTCTCTCGTTCCTCTGCGCTATCGCAACTGCCTCTCCTAACCGTAAGTTGTTCTTTGATACATAAGACAAAATAACATTTAGAAATATTATTAAAATTAAAAATTATTTAATTTCTTTCCATCAATAGGCGTTTGCGGGAGATATAGCTACAGACAAGCTACTTTCCCAAATAGACAAGACTGCAGTAAATACTACCAGTGCAGCCGTGGACAACTAATTTCTAGACAATGCAGGGATGGTCTCCTCTATAATTCCAGATATGCACGTTGTGTTCTTCCCCAAGACTCTGGTTGTAAAGACTACCAAAGATACATCAATCAAAGAAACGAAGGTAAGGTAAATTAAATTGAGTATGAAAAATATGACGACCAATTTTCAATTGAGAATTATGTACCTAAATTTAAATGAAGTGAACTATTCAGTCACTTAAATGGAGAATGTTTGTACATAGGTAGATTCGTATGTGGCGCAAAGTTCAGCTATCTTCAATGCAAGTTATTTATGCATTTCTTTATAAGAAAATATACTCTATAATTTACAGCAGTTACATATCATGATTGATAAGCAGAAATGCATTTAATAAATAGGTTTTATTAAAGTCCGTTATGTTTAAATTTTCAGAGTATTGTCAAACATTCGGTGATGGAGCTCTATTTTCAAATGTTCTAAATTGTAATAAATTTTACGAATGTGCAAATGGGGTTCCCGTTCAACTTGATTGCCCAGCAGGGTTAGTTTTCAACATGAATAACCACGTTTGTGATTATCCCAACCAAACGGCATGTGCCAGATTGTTGTCATTACCCAATACTGAACGCCGTGGCATGAGAGACGAAATTGTTAATGAAGAAGGCGTCGCTGATCTTTTGGAAGAAGTTGGATTCCCTGATGAATATGGAGTGGATAATGAAGAGAAAGCCGCATCCGAAGTTAGCAATTAATTATTCTGTGTAAAATGTGTATGTAATATCAACTTGCAAACTTTGTATCCAAATTGGTGATTAAAAATAAAAAAATTAAAAGTAAAGTGTGCATAGCCAAGTATAACGATTATTACATCTTGAATTTCTGACGCTCTCGGGATTTCTGATAGACTATCCAGAAAAGTTTCAGAGGTTTCATCAAATCCACTGGCGTAAATACTTAGTAGACTGGGAATGAGGGGGACACTAACTTGTAAGCCGGCTCTACATCGAACATTATTACATTATTTCATATTGCCTCCATTAAACGGTGGCAGATAGTGCGATGGTGTCGGTCATTAAGAGTGTGAATATTATTGAATGGTGGTTAGGTTTTAGTGAATTTTTGTTTAAAACAATGGTGATTTTTTCCTACTACTGTAAAAGCAGCAGTGAAAGGAATGAACTAGGAATCACATTTCACAAATAAAAAGGATTTTACATGTAAGGTTAAGCAAAGTAAATCGCGTTTAATTTGTTCATATGTTACGATTCACGTACAAGAATCATTAATGCGTAACTTCTTTTTTTGTTGGTATGGTTTACTGATAGTGTAATAAACAATAAATACTTTCAAAGTTGTAAAAGGCATGTGGTTACCACAATATTACCATGAGCGGCGTCACCTTTGGTTATAGAAGCCTAAGAAATAAAATTAATTATTTTATAAAAATCCACCTTAAAGTTCATTTCCGCCACATCATGTTAATTTACGTTAATGATGCATTTGATTTCATTGAACATGTATTTTCCTTGACATAAAGTAAATAATATTTCCCTTAATAACGTATGACGCAAAACAACAGTTTACTTTATCAAATAAGTGACTAATACTATGTGTGGAATTAATTGTACGAATAATGGTAACAAAACTAACTTCCTTTTAACATTGTATGTTGCGCTACTGAGCGCTGACTACTGGTTCCATCGTGTAACAATTTGCAGTCGACGATTATGCGTCCCCTCTCTTTCACAGTCTAAGCGTAAATATGTACGATTTGACTCACTTACTTTTCCAGCAATTACCATTAAGTTTCGCATTGAGTGTTAATCTTCGTGCACAATTTAGTAAAACATAATAAAGAGATTGCGATACAGTTATTCGCAGTTGTCTAGTAATCACTTAAGGTTTCTCGAAGACTCCAAATCTAGTTGCTAATGCTTTCGCCAGACACTGCCCATAACTATTAGCCTGCATGAAAGGTTGTCTATATCCGTCACACTACCACTCTTATAGCACTGATTGTCCTGATCAGTTTCTTTTGGAGTAAGTATTTCTACTTACAGAATGCCTTGTAAAACATCCAACACTTCTCTTTGTAGTGCTATTATCAGAGCAGTGGCTCTTTCTATTTCATTCCATTTATACACTCTGGTGGCAGCTTCAAAGTATTTTACGTAGACAAACTAGCAAATCCGTCTATCAAATGTTTCATTTCTTCTTGGCCTGCTTTCATTGCTGCCTTCAATTCATCCTGACCAGACTTCATTTCCATCTGAGCAGGCTTCATTTTTTCTTGGCCTGATTTCATTTCGGTCTTCATTTCATCTGATTTCTTTGAGCATTTTCTTAAATACCTTCGTTCATACCTCTATGTTCGCTGAGTGGTACCTGAGATATGACTTTGGTGATTTTCTACTGCTTAAGTGCTTTCCAGTGATTTGTCACATTTGGAGTGTTCCATGGAATTCTTCCTTCGGTCGTCGCGGGGCTGTCCAATGATGAATCACACTTGGGTATTCTTCTTGTATTTCGTTTCTGACAATATGCGGTTTGCAGGGATTTCTTCTCTTCACAGTCCACAATACCGCTCCTAACACCAATATTATGACTTTATCCAATGATTAATTTTTTAAAGCCAGAAATTTTTCAAACACTATTGCAATTTAACAATAACTAAACAACAAAATCACTAAACAATAACTCTTTTACAATTCAATTTACTACTTAAAATAATTAACTCTCACTATATCGCTCTTCCGTTGTCTAGTAACCACCAAAAGCTTCTCGAAAGCTCCATTCTGTTGCTGGAGATTTCGCCAGACTGTCTGTAGCTTTGCGCGCGTCTATGAATAGTTGCCTAATCCGTTACAATATGTATGTGTTTTCTGAAGTTTGTCAACCGAAATTTAACGACTAGATGCGCCCAGAAAGTCCCGTCCTAAGAAGGTAGGTACAATGTTGGAAGGGACAGGCACTCTAGCTATTTCCTTCAAGTATGCCTATAAAATATGAAGGTATCGGTATACAGATAGAGAAGTGGCACGTGATTGGTTGTCGGTTAAATAGTGCAGCCCTTTGAACTTTATACATCTGACCGAATTCAAGTCTCGGTTGAAAATTTTTATTGTACTGTACTGTAATATAAACCCATAAACTTGCTTTGATTTTATCAATTGTGAAAACTAAACTAAATGTTTTTCTAGAGAGAAACTAGGGCTCGGGCTTGTACACCGTCGCCCATAGCAACTATTTAGCCCTGACATTTCGTCAGAAACTGCGGCTGACATCTTCAGTGGATTGGTGTTAACGAGAGCGAAGATTGTATCTACAAGTCTCGACACCGATTGAGTGGAGAGCAGGCTGCGTGGTGATACCTCCGGGGGGCGGTGGACGTGCCGCAGACGGAGGAATGTTTTAGATTGGTTCTCAGGTGGATTCGTTGCCTTCTGCGTTGTTATCTTCAGGGCTGGATGCCATACTTTAATCAAATGAAGTCCTTCTTTTCTGTTAAAATTCATAGTGTTTGTGAATTTCGATGGCTTTTCTATGCAAGATATGTGAGATTAGAAAGAGCGGCTCAGATAGACAAAATTTGAGGACATTTTGGATTCGAGTATTAATGTTCTGGAGAGCCGAATTGATGAAATTGAATAGTCAGAATCAGTACTTATGAGAACTGACGATTCCGGAAAAAGGCCAGCAAAATTTACACCTCTAGCATTTGATAGAATGATTACTCCAAAACAAGCCATATGACTGATGTCTAAATATGAGGCACGGCGACAAAGATCTACAGCAGGTAGAACAGGCAAAATTGAAGAGGCGTCCAACGAATTAACGATATCCTTCAACAATTTGAGTCTGACGTGGAACACCTCGTACGGTTAGCGTACTCCTTCTTCCTCTGTACGTATGGGACACCGATATATAACAATTAGTACTCAGCTTAGTACGTCATAAGACTCCAAGCGAAGCACCGTTATATGCCTTATAATTTAAAGCGGCGAATCATGCTTCTGAGGGCTATGTACGGGTACCACAAGTGGAAATCGGCGTCGGAGCAGTTCTCGTAAAACAAGAAATAGAATTATATTTTAGCATTTCTGCAACCCGAATCGGTGAATAACAGATACCGATGTTAAATTATAAGACGAAGCTAGCTGTCTTTAAGCTGTTCGTGGAAGAAGATACAGTACTATAGAAAGCCTAGTAGGAGCTGAATGGTGTAAAGACTGTAGCAATTCAATGTGATGCCACCTACTGAAACTGAACTCAAGCCCTAAGTAATGTATCTTATTTAATAGAGATGTCATAACATCAGAAGGAATAAAGACCGATTCTGACAAAATCAATAATGTACGAGGTGGGCGTACTACGAAAGATCGGCATTATGATAAGAAGCATGCTGGGATTTCGTTCCTACTGTCGAACGTTTCTACGAGGATTCACTAACGCTGGTAATATAGGAGTGGGTGGTGTACTGTCCCAAATCCACAACGAAAACGGAAAGATAATCGCATACTTTAGTGAAACACATAATGAAACATTTCCATAAGTAACTCTCCGGAAGGAAGCTCCTATTAATAGGGAGCATGTCTCAATGAAGTGGTAATTGGAATTCAAGAACCCAGAGAAACATATTTTACACTGGTAACAACGATGGAAAGCATCCGGAGTTAGAAGACCGCCGTGGGCAGATGTAAGTCATCTATACATCCAGCAACTAAACGTTACTGGGACGAGTAAAATTCTCTTTCCGTAGCTCAAGGTATTCCAAAAAGAAATTGGGAAAGTCTAGACGGTACGAGAAGCAAACTTAATGTGGTTCTTCTGAAGAACGGAGTTCCAAAAATCCTGGAAGTTAATCACGGAGGAGGGCATTTCAGCGTTGCAAAGACTATGGGAAAGCCATATTATTGTCTACGAAGTAGAAGCGACGCAGAATGCTGGTGCAAGAAATGTCCGACATGAGTCGTCAGCAAGGGACCGAAGCCGAGAAGTCGTTGGCGAATGCAGCGCCATTTGAGAGAATCGCAGTTGACCTAGCTGGACCATTCCAACGACAGATCTCCGGTAGTAGATAAATCTTGGATGTCGTGGATTATTTTAGCAAGTGCGAACAATTAAATCAGGAGGCACACACCATGTAATAGTGTTAATTTAATTGCTGGAAATATGTAGTAATAGTGTGTTCAAAGTGTTGAATAAAAAGTGTCGAACGCCAAAGTAAGAGAAGTATTTGTGAATGCGACACTATCCTACGGGAGGTGGTAGAGGTGCTTTAGTTCTTTTAGTGTGGGGCGCCAGAGAAGTGATTATTACTAGACTGCGCCTTAAAACTTAAAAGTGGTGCAAAGATATTATGCAACCCAACTTACTAAAGGTAGGCATAATCCTCAGGCCGCCGGTAATATCATTAAAGGGAGACAGGTTATATCAGCGCCTATTTTCGGCTTCGATTATAGGCGCCAAAAATATTTTTTAGGAACTCATAAAATACGCCAATATAAGCTTAAAATCTGCAATTTGAGCCAGTTTCTGTCGAAAAAAATCCGTTATACAAGAAGTTGTTGGACAAAAGTCAGTATATGGTAAATGCCTAGAATTGACAAAGTATGTAAAAATATATAGGGTATTCTTTTTAAAAAAACATGATGTATTTATTTTCTGAAATTTGCGGCATGTGTTTGTTTTTTCTGTTGTCGCCAAAAGGTAGTACGTAAAACAATTTATAATTTTTGTAAGATTTTTTCTAACTAAATACATAGTGTAACGACCTTTCTAGTAGAACTTATTTATTTAACGGATATTTATTTTACAACTATTTATTTAACACTTAAACACTAATAGAATACTTAAACACTAATATCAATTCAACGACTTATTTATATCACAAGGAAAATGCGTATTTATATCACTATATATCGTAGTTCGGTATTTATATCACTCGTTCGGAAGCTCACTGTAAAACTGACTGACTACTGGCCACGTCAACAGGTATTTATACTGATTAGGAACAATCCAGAAAGTTCCAGAATTACATACTAGACTTTACTGGAGTGCCTATTGTGTTCATCTAATTTATGGCCTTGTTTATCGTCATCAAAGCGCCGACCGACGTCGGCGTTCTTTGAGCTCCGCTTATCTGCTGTCGGTTCTCGTCGCCGCTATCGCACACACACACGCTCGCCGCACTGCTCGCTCTCGAACACATATACGCTCGCTACACTGCCCGCTCTCGCACACATACGCTCATTACACTGCCCCCTCCTTAAGGGTGATCCGTCCCGGATCACATCTTCCGTTCCTTCGAAGGATCATGCCGGTACTTGCAATTCTGTCCCCTAAGGCACCCAGTCGTCATATGGAAGTAGCAATCCACCGTCCTTGGCTGTGCGGGATCTCGTTGGGGATTATTGGTGTATACCGTTATTTCGACGCCGCTCCACCGGAACAGGACCTCCAACATGCTCCGCACCACTCTCCAGTTCAGTCCATCCAACCCACATCCTATCCTTGGCATGGCTAACCTTGTGGTACCTGTGGATAGCAGTTGGTCTCTTAGTTCCACCAACGAATTCCATAACGAGCGGTAGGTGGGCTTTTCAGACGACGCCTCCTTAGTAACCAGGTAGTAAATGGATCGGTGCCCGTCCACCAGACTTAGCACTTTCTTTCTATCTCCGAGTTGGTCCCGCAGCTCTGACAAACGGCCAAACTTCTTCTTGAATACGGTGGCAATACCGCGATCCATCCTCAAGTCTTTGGCCACACAATGAACCAGCGAGTCCGAAGCAGAAAACAAATCTTCGGATCTCTCGGAGGTGACACCGAATCTGGAGTTGGCATATAAGCTCGGCGTGGCCATAAACTCGTCATACTGGGGATCCGGAGAACGAGCTTGCATAAGCCTGATCCGTGCTTCTTCGTGATTGTCACCGGCATATGGGGCCAAACGGTTAAAATGGACAACCTTCGGTTTTCCATTTGGTGTGCGTCGAATCCGGTAAATAACGTCATTTATTCTCTTGACGATTGTATATGGACCTTCCCAGTGCTGCTGTAGCTTCGGCGAAAGACCTTTACGGGGCTGTGGATTGTATAACCACACCATGTCTCCCTCCTGGAAACCTCCATCAGTGGCCCGTATGTCGTAAGTGTCCTTCATGCGGTCGCTAGCTATCTGCATCCGGGAACGTACTTCCTCATAGATATCGTCAAGTCTTCTGCGAAGATCACTAACGTAGTCTTCTCCGGCAACGTCCTCACCAGGTTTGCAGCCAAATTTCAGGTCACATGGTAACCGTAGCTCCCGACCAAACAGTACTTTTGCTGGTGTTTGTCCAGTAGTTTCGTGAATCGATGATCGATATGCCATAAGAAACAGTGGCAGATGGCGATCCCAGTCTCTTTGGTGTTTGGAGACCACTTTGGACAAGTACTTGTTAATGGTCCTGTTCATTCGCTCTACCATGCCGTCTGATTGAGGATGCAGAGGTGTTGTCCGGGTTTTATGAATGCCTAAAGTCTTGCAGATTTCTTGGAACACGGCGGACTCAAAATTCCGACCCTGATCAGAATGAAGCTCCATGGGCACGCCGAACTGGCTGATCAGGTGGTTTACGAGCTCCTCCGCTACTGTCGTGGCTGTCTGATTTGGGAGTGCGTACGCTTCAACCCATTTCGTGAAGTAGTCCATTGCCACCAGGATGTATTTATTGCCACCATCGGTCTCTGGAAACGGTCCTGCGATGTCAATGGCAATCCGTTCGAATGGACTGCCGACATTGTACTGGCGCATAGGAGCACGCCGTCGTCTTTGCGGTCCTTTGCTGGCTGCACAAGTTGTGCACTTCTTGCACCAGTCTTCAACGTCCTTTTTGCAATTGACCCAGTAAAACCGCTGACGGACTCTTCCAAGGGTCTTGTTAACACCAAAATGTACCCCCGAAGCATCGTCATGGAGGCACTTCAAGACTTCCCTTACCAGGCTCTTCGGTACAAGCAATTGACGTTTGCTCTCAGTACCATCCTGGTTTTCCACTATTCGCTTCAGGAGTCCATCTTCCTCAACAATGGAGTCCCATTGGGCCCACAACGATTTTACCTCCCCAGATTTAGCGGCGATCTCTTGCCAGATCGGTCGCCTGCCTTCATTCTTCCATTTCCGAAACAAGCTCAGGACCGGATCAGAACCCTGTTCCGTCTTGATGTTATCAGGATGCCATTGTTCATCCGTGACGGTTATCCTCCGGACTTCTTCATGTTCCTCCAGGCGCTTGCAGTGCTTGCAGTTTTCGGAACATGGTCTTCTGGATAAGGCATCAGCGTTCTTATGGCTATTTCCAGCTCGATGTTGTATGTCGAAGTCGTACTCTTGGAGTTTTTCTATCCAACGCGCGACTTGACCCTCTGGATTCTTGAAACTCAGTAACCACCGTAAAGCAGCATGATCTGTTCGGAGCAGGAACTTCCTTCCATACAAGTACTTATAAAAGTGCTCCACGCTCTTTACTACTGCCAGTAGTTCTCGTCGGGTTACACAGTAGTTTCGTTCGGGCTTGGATAGGGTCGTGCTGAAATAGCCGATGACTTTTTCCTCTCCGTGTTGTATTTGTGAGAGTACTGCGCCTAACCCAACATTGCTAGCGTCGGTGTCCAGAACAAATTTCCCCTCTGGTATCGGATAACTCAACACGGGTGTGGAAACGAGAACTTGCTTTAACTTTTCGAAGGCAGATTGGCAGTCCGGTTCCCAGCAGAATGGTCTGCCACTTTCGGTTAGTCGAGTCAATGGCTTGGCAATATTGGCAAATCCAGGAACGAAGCGTCTATAGTAAGTACAGAGGCCAAGGAAGCTTCTGACCTGATGTACGTCAGCAGGTACTGGCCATTCTCGTACGGCTGTGATCTTCTGCGGGTCAACTGAAACGCCGGTCTTCGTGACTACGTGCCCCAGGTAGTTCACTGTCTCCTGAAATAGCTGGCATTTCTTGGGGCTTAATTTAAGGTTGACATCACGCAGCCTTCGAAGTACCTCTTCCAAGTTTTTCAGGTGATCGTCGAAGTCTTTTCCGATCACGATTATGTCGTCAAGGTATACCAGGCAAGTTTTCCCAATCAAGCCGTTCAAGGCCGTCTCCATGAGTCGTTCAAATGTGGCTGGTGCATTACACAACCCGAACGGCATCACGTTGAACTGCCACAGCCCGGTTCCGATCGAAAATGCCGTCTTCTCTTTGGCCTCAGGATCCAGGTCTACTTGCCAGTATCCACTTTTAAGGTCTAGCGTTGAGAATATTGTCGACCCCGCAAGCGTGTCCAAGGTATCATCGATGCGTGGCAAGGGGTAGCTGTCTTTCTTGGTGACATTATTTAGCTGGCGGTAGTCAACACAGAAGCGTGTAGATCCGTCCTTCTTCTTGACCAAAACTACCGGCGACGTCCATGGACTGGTCGATGGTTCTATTATTCCGTCCTTCCGCATGTCGCTTATAATCTTTTCGGCCTCTTCCTTTTTGGCCAGTGGTAGTCTCCTCGGTCTCTGACGGATGGGCTGCGCTTCGCCAGTGTTGATTTTATGGACGACGATGTTGGTTCGTCCTTTCTTGCCGTTGTCCAATGCGAACACGTCCTGGTACTTTACAAGGAGTTCCCCTATTCGACGTTGTTCAGGTTGATTACGGTTTTCAACCGCCTCCTTGTACAGTTTTAACAACGCCTCCGGAATACCTTGAACTTTGCGCATCCCTGAACTCAATCTTTTAACTTGTGGCATGGCAGTGTCCTGGGCGTGTAACTGGAACGTTTCGCCGTTCAGTGTCACATTCTTTCTCCGGAAATTCAAGCAGAAGTCATATTTTCGGAGGACGTCCAAACCCAGTATTACATTGTCCTCTATTTCTGCCACTAACACGCAGTGTTTAAAAGACGTTCTTCCCATTTGGATGTTGACGTAACTTTCGCCCCTGACTACTACTTGTTCTCCAGTGGCGGTACGGAGCTTCCATTGCGTTGGCAGAAGTTTACTGGGCTTGGTCAATATTCCGGGCCTTATGATTGTTCTGCTAGCTCCAGTATCCAGCAGAAATGAGCACTGCTTCCTGTTTATGAGTCCAGTGAGAAAAAGGCTGTCAGTTCGATCTTTCATTGTCTTAGTCAGTGCTACTAAACCTGGGGCCTCGTGTCCCGGGACCGACGTTTGCCCCGCCGCGTCGTCCCTGATTAGTTTTCCGGAACGCGGGGTACGCGCTCTTGAGTAACCTCTTCGTTCTTGCAAGCGCTTCTTACGTGTCCCAATTTCCCGCAGTTCCAACATAGTATTGGTCTCGGTTTCTTGTTTAATCTTCCCACTATCCTGCTAACTATTTCTTCTAGTCTGTCTTCGTATCGACCGTCGGGCTCCTCCCTTAGCTCACGCACTCTACCTTGCCGTTGCGATGCCTGTTTAACGACGTCATACTCCAGTGCCCGAGCCAACGTGTCAGCGAGTGTTTTTGGCCTGTCTAATCGAAGTCGCTGTTGTATGTCGTCATCCCTTAACCCATCGATGAAAGAGTCGACAGCCAACTTTTTTAAAGTGTCGTCGGGAGTACCTGGATACGCGAGGCGGACCAGACGAGCGATATCAGCCTCGTATTCTTGCAGGTTTTCCCCTGCCTTCTGACGTCGGTTTCTTAACTGCACGTGACTGACGCTTGTCATATGTGCCTGACCATACCGCATCTCTAACTTCTTCACTAGGTGTTCATAGTCGTTCAACTTCTCGGGTGGTATGGTATCCAAAATCTCCTCGGCATTACCATGCAGCGCGCAGACCAGCTCGGAGGCTTTATTTTCCAACGCCCATGCGTTCGACTTCGCGGCCGTTTCAAATTTCTTAAGGAAAGTGGTCCATGATGTTTTCCCGTCGAATTTAGGTGGCTTCGTATATGCTTTCGATGAAACCCCGTGCCCATTCTCCTGCTTCACACTTCTAGCTTCATTATCGATCTGTTCGGACATTGTCGTACATAGAAACCTTTCTTCTATTTCTTTAATTCGTGAATCTATTTCTTGAAATTTTCCTGCAAAATTCTGTTCTGTTTCGGCCAATTTTGCGTCAAATTTCTCTAAATTTTCCTTCAGTTCTTTTGAATTTTCGGTTAATTTCTCTTCCAGGTTTTCCATTTTCTTTTCCAGATTTTCTTTCAATTTCCCTTCCAATTCCATTGAATTTTCCTTTAATTTCTTTTCCAGTTTCCCTTCCAATTCCATTGAATTTTCCTTTAATTTCTTTTCCAGATTTTCTTTCAGTTCTTCCAGATTTCCTTTTTGTTCCTTTGAATTTTCCTTTAATTTCTTTTCTAGTTCATCCTCAAATTCGTAGGTATTCGGATCGAAACCCTCCCGTATCAGAACTTCCTCTAGTCGTCCTTGTAAGGTGAGCTTGTTACCAGACGTATCTTCGTCTCGCTCCTCGAGTTCACTTTTCAATTCGGCAACTTTCAGCTCCAACAACTTTTTCGGCATTTTGATTTATTTAACAATTTTTCTTCTACTAGAAAATTCTCTTCTTTGGGGGATCGATTGGCTGAGCACCCCACACCTGACACCAATGTAACGACCTTTCTAGTAGAACTTATTTATTTAACGGATATTTATTTTACAACTATTTATTTAACACTTAAACACTAATAGAATACTTAAACACTAATATCAATTCAACGACTTATTTATATCACAAGGAAAATGCGTATTTATATCACTATATATCGTAGTTCGGTATTTATATCACTCGTTCGGAAGCTCACTGTAAAACTGACTGACTACTGGCCACGTCAACAGGTATTTATACTGATTAGGAACAATCCAGAAAGTTCCAGAATTACATACTAGACTTTACTGGAGTGCCTATTGTGTTCATCTAATTTATGGCCTTGTTCATCGTCATCAAAGCGCCGACCGACGTCGGCGTTCTTTGAGCTCCGCTTATCTGCTGTCGGTTCTCGTCGCCGCTATCGCACACACACACGCTCGCCGCACTGCTCGCTCTCGAACACATATACGCTCGCTACACTGCCCGCTCTCGCACACATACGCTCATTACAATAGTATTAATTACAAATTAATTCCAATGCAATATCGGCGCCAGTTTCCAATCAACAAATTTCAACCTGCTTTTACTCTACCTATACAAGCGTATTGATTGATATGAAGATATCAATTATCCGCACTTATAGGCATGTTCGAACCTTTAAAATTAATACCCCGCCAGATTTGGTCACTTGTGCTTATCCTTAGCTCTGAGCCAGAGACGTCGCAAGTGCATCCCACACTTCTGTTGTTACATTAGAGACATTAATTTGATTCTTAGGTATTACTTATTAGTTACCGTTTAGATAATATTGTGCGTTCACGAAAATGGTGCGTTCTTGTTGCGTTTACGGTTGCAGTGAACAAACATCCAAATTATCAGGTATTTCTTTTCATAAGAAATTGTTTTAAAGTGGGAACCTTCGCATGAAAAATACCCATGCAATATGTTGAAGATTCCCTATGGATTCCGATTTGAGAAAGAAATGGATCGTAGCCATTAGACGTGAAAATTTCACACCATCCAAGCAATCAGTTGTCTGTAGCAAATATTTCCTAGATAGTTATTTTTTATTTTAACTGGTAAAGAAATACTATACAATAACGCTGTGCCCACCGTATTTGATATTCCAAAGCATTTGATAAAAAGAAGAGTACAACGACGAACAAAGCGCAGCGCTTAATCTCAATAGTATTTACCAGACACACACGTTAAATTGATTGTGTTTTAATTTTTCCGTACTATTTGTGAATTAAATTCCTTTTCGATACCTTTATCTAAGCTGTTCTAGTAATAAATATCATTATTTATCAGTACCAACTATTCTATCCGAATCGTACGCATATCCCGCCGTGTGTGCTGGGCGCTTTCTGCCTACCTTGGGTACGGTTGGTTGTCTATCATCATTGCACCACTTTTATTATACACGCGCTATACGGTAGGCGCAGTCTAGTAATAATCACGTCTCTGGTGGGGGGCACATTTGGCCTCTTGTGGAATATAATCATTAGATTGACGAGCTTAGTTTATATCGCAGAGCTCTTGTTGTTTTCCATAGTATGCGTCAGGAGTAGTAAGTAAGTAGTCTTCGTATCGGCTCGCTTTCGCCGCGGATCATGATTAACATCCTGAATTTCAGGCAGTGATGGATACCAACGGCGAGGTGACTCCGGGGAACTGAGTCGTTGAGATTGAGGTATTAGTTACTAGTATTCGAGGCTAGTTCCGCAGACAGACCACACATCGTTTACTCATAAAACTGAAATATCCCTCAGCTGATTCCACTTTACTTGGGTAAAGGCCGGGATCTCTGTATAGAAGTGGGGTAGAGGATCCTCGAAACTAGCCTCAACCGTCAATCATCACAGCTGGCTAAGGTTTCTCAACTGACATGAGTATCACTGGCTACGAATATCCGACCAATAATATAAGTTGGTAGTACAGGAAGTGAGCAGCTTATCCGCTCGGGTACCAAACCTGCTTAACCTGGTAGGCATTAGATAGGTCCCGCCGTCCCACTCGCACTAGAGAGTTCTGATAGTCTTGCAAACCTGGTAATAGTTGATTTCAGTCAGTGATTGAGCGCATTTCAATCTCCGCGCTCTTGGGGACAGTGGTGAATAAATAAAGGCAGGGATCATCACGGTGACGACGTGTAACTTTGACCAAAGTATGTTTCGAATCAGGATGAATAATCGGTGCCAGGTTCCTTAAACCGTGCCCGTCATATTCGTGTAATCTAGTGTAATAAAAACGGGAATTTAGAACTTCTGAACTTTGAATTCCCCCCATAGAATAACTGTCACGTAGATGACATGCTTTTGAGTAATAAAACTCGCGCATGATCAATTTTACCCCAAAGTGCCGATTATCTATACTCTATAGTGATTTCTATCGTTTGCAAGACTGGTCCTTGAAATGGATATTATTTATTGTATACAGAAGAGTTATCGGCGGAGTAGTTAGAGCATGCTGCAAGACTATTATGCTACTTTTAATGTATGCGATTGCAAGGTGCGTTATTCCTCATTCTACTTCTTTTACTTATGAGTTATGGCTTATAAGATTATATTATTAACTATAGCTTTATTAATTAAATAATAACAATCAACAAAAGGGTAAATGCTTTTGAAAAATTCGTTGTGATGATTAGGGGTGAGTCTCTTTGAAGTAACAAGAAGTGCTGCAAATAGTAAATACTGAAAATTATGTTGTTATGGTTAAATCTTCCATTCTATTAGAAATTTACTGACGAGAAGGTATATGTCGGATATATAAATAAGTACATTACAATATTACAACCAAAATGGTAGATGCAGTTATTAAAGATATTAGTCAATTTAAAAAATGAGAGGTACGTAAAACAATTTCTACTCTCTTTCTCATTATCATAGAAGAAATTGAAAATGATATAGAGAGATATAAGAGCGTAGGTATCTACAGAGGCACTTAAATAACTTGAAAATTTGGAATTTTTTGAGTTGTAGCAAAGGAAGAGATAGGTACTCAATGAAAAAGTCAAACAAAAATATGATATATCTGTGAATACATCAAAAGTCGGATTCATATTCAAGAAAAAATACAATACAATTAAGACAATGTTAATCTAAGTGAGCAGTCATCAGTAAGCTCAAGAATTTCAATTGTAAGCAACATTGCCAAAAGAAGTTTCCGTCATTTAACAAAACCTTAGACTAGGAGAGAGAGGGGACAGGTAATAGTCGACTGCAAATTGAGGACGATTGGGATCGCGAGACAGCGCTCGGTATCGCAACATAAAATGTTAAGAGGGAATTAGTTTTGTTACCATTATTCGTACTATTATCATTCCATACAGAGTATCAATTGTTTATTTGATAAAATAAACAATTATTAAGAACTGTTGTTTTGCGTCACAGGTTACTAAGAAAAATATTATTTATTTTATGTCAAAGAGAATACATGTTCGATGAAATTAAATGCAAAGAATTATTTTATTAACGTTAATTAACATGATGTGGCGGAACTAATAAACATTAAGACGAATTTTATTAATTAACTAATTTTACTTCTTTAGATTTTTATAACTAAAAGTGACGCCGCCTATGGTTATATTGTGGTAAACACATGCTTCTTAAAACATTAAAAGTATTTTTTGTTTCTTACACTATCAGTAAACCATTCCAACAAAAAACATATAATGCATTAATGATTACTGTACGTAAATCATAACATATTTTAAGTAGCATGTAAACAATAAACAAATTAAACACGATTTTCTTTGCTTAACCTTACTACGTAAAATTCTTTTTACTTGTGAAATGTGATTTCTTGTTCATTTCTTTCACTGCGGCTTTTACGGCCGTAAGAAGAACAAATCACCATTGTTTCAAACAAAAATCCACTAAAACCTAACTACACTATTTAATTATATTGACACTTTTACACAACGCTGTCAACGCACTGTTTGGGATCAGTAAATGGAGTCGGTACCAAAATTATGCGTCAATTTTCGACGTACAGTCGGCATACGAGTTATGTGTCCCCTCTCTTTCCTAGTCTAAGAACAAAACAGTGTGGTGAAATGGACATGGTCAGTAGGTACCTAAGTGGCCTGCACCGTGAGGTTACGGTAAAAAGTGGCCCTTATAGTTAAATTTGTTCAATATTATCCACCACCAGTTTGGACAGGTTCAACCAGTAGTTTAGAAATATGATAACAAGTAAATCCAGATGCTTACATCTTATATGGGCCAAGTAATTGACTCTAAATTATAACTGACTAAAATAAATAAATTCATTAGGTAATCAAGTTTGAAAGCTGTAGTTCCCATTACGAAATGCTATGTGGGGTTAAGGAAATAAACGATACAAAATTAAACCTTTTTCTGAAATTTTTGCTATTGTTAAATTACGACTCAGAAATAATTTCTGTAATCTGTAAAATTCCGATATTTTAAACTATTCCACAATACATGTTAGTTATCAAAAACAACGTTTTCTGTTTGTTCTTGATAATTTTTCGTAACTTGTTATTGTCACCTCAACTGACAGATTTGATTGTGTGTTTTCATTTATCTTTCAAGTGGGAGCAAACAAATTCGAAAATAAAACGAATGTATAAGTGCATCAACTGATTGTCCGTGTGTCTTAGAGTATACCTAATCTAAACTCATAGGATGTTGACAGATTTAGCCGAAAATATGGCTGTGTTCTTCCTATCAACAATGAAAACTATCATTTAAAAGAAAGAGCAGTTTTAGATCAGGAACCAAAACATAGGACATTATTGTTTTTGCTGCTTACCTTAAATAGGTCTTCTAGTTGGGATTAAGATACCTATAAACGAATTTATTTATTTACTACAAAATTGTAAAATTTGGAAAGATTTTGAAACGCGAATCTACTATTTCTCTGGGGTTACTATACCGTACAACATCACCGCGTATAGTGTATGGTAGAGAACAAAATGCTATTTTCTTTCTTTAATTAGGTACCTACATCCCAAAAATATGACTACATTTTAGACTACAGTTGGGTTATGAGATCGGACTGGTGGCGATTAATAAATGAATAACCACGTCTTGATTGAATGGTGGAACTATGTATAGTTCATCCAAAGATATAGTTCTCTAATATTTGTTTATTTAACGGGTGGTTTTTATCTGATAATAATTCTATTTAATTGAATCGCAGGTATTTTTGTCTCTTCGTCTCAATATTCCTTTTAGTTCGTACCTACTTCCAAATTTCTATTATTTTTCTGATTTTATTTGAAATGAAAATAGGATTGAATAAATTCTTTTAAAATATTCTATGATTTTATTTATTGTCTCTTTTGAATTGCATTGCTACCATTGTTCTATGTTACCCTTCAGTTTTAATGTATTTTATCCTGTTTGATTGCGATTATCTTGTGTCATTAATTTTAAGATTCAATTGTCTAATTCGAGTTCCTATTGGACCATGTACAACTCCTCACTAATTCATGTACTGCTTCCTGGTACTAGGTAGGTGTATGACAAGCACTGTAATTTGGTTTATTAAATCATTATAGCCTGATAAGGTTTGATCACCTGTTTTAGAATGGGTTCATTCTAACTTTGGTATATTTACCTATAAAATTACGTAAACGTAGATGTTGACTAAACCGGCCTAAAGCTGTAGGCGGCAGGGGTTTAGAAGGATCTACCTACGGTTTACGCTCCTATGATTAATTCAGGTGAACGTGTATTGCTGTATTAAATCAATTTGGCGGTATCTATTCTTTCAGCTGAAGGTATCCTTTTTGGTTTGATCTTTGAACCACTAACACTACTTGAGCATCTCAAGGTTTTGCCTTGGTAACAGATGTGTTTAAAAAGATTGAAATTGAGATCGATTGATTTGATATTTGTATAAATTAAGGCGAAGCTCTTAATTGAAGAACTCTTGATCAGAGAGAGGGAAGTCGAGTAAGTTGATATACTCTGCTGTTCTGAACTGTCATAAAATAGAGGCGACGTCCACTGAAAGTATCGTGTCTCGAAATAGCTAAATTTTTCTTTCACTTTTGCTGTACTCTCACCGCAGGTAGTTATAGAAATTGCTTGTCAGGCGAATCTCTTCTGATAAATGCCTCCGTTAAAGATATGTTATGGAATAACAACCTCTCTCAAATAAGTTTACCTAAGACAAACTTTTCCGCTTGTTGCTGAAATACGAACACTATCCAAGTTAGCTTCTTTCTTGAAACAAGAGGGGGTACTTTAAACCACTATATCTTCAGACGAACTTATACTGAAGTGGTTCTGTTATAATTTAACGTTTTAGACGTATGTGGATACAGCCTATGAGTAGGTATTCTATGTATGCCTGCGTTCCATCTTTAACCTAGAATTAAACAAAACATATTAATTAATGTTTTAAAGTAAATGAGAGTGCAGAAAGGCCTTAATGTTTTTATAGAGATGAGCCTATTTTAGTGGCGGTAAGCAGTTCCATAGGTTTGATTAGGTGAAAGGAAATTTCGACACAATTCGATATTTAGGGATTTGCATAAGAAAGTCGCCAGTCAAAAATTGTCATGTGTGTTCCTATTCGCGAATTATCTAAAAAACAATTTTTGTCGGTAAATTTGACATTCTTTTTTATAATGGGTACTGAAGTAAAGTGCATCAGAAGTTTTAGTTTTAGTATGGACATCAATCTATAATCTCTCTCTTTATTATTTTTAAAAATGTAATTCAATTATTTTGTGTGTTCGTCGAATTCAGATGGATTTGACGAAAATTGTTGCATGCACAACTGCCACACGGCGTAATTTGACAACGTTCTTATCGAAATCATTATTACCGGTAGGTTTATATCTCTAAATATGGCAAATAGTTAATAATGAATCGTACGATGAATCGATTATCCAAAAATGTAAAATGTATAGAGATAGACAACGCTAGAGAATACACCTCAAACTGCAAAATGAAAGGTAAGAGCAATATCTTGACCCATAGTCTTAAAATTTGTATGGGTCGTTGGTTCTCTTTTTTTTATAAAGCTAAACAAACTTCAAATGCGTTTCTGAATAGTTTTCTTATAAATTACATTATTTTGTTACTAATTCTCGGAAACAGGGAAGTCAATTTCTTTTGTTTTAAAATTTTCTCTGAGTCATGTAGGTATCTTATACAGTAATTGTTTAACAATTCCAATTATTTATTGAAGGAGCAAAACACAAAAGATACTTATTTTTTTAAAATACATTTGACGAAAAACTGTGTACCTCTTCTATAGGCACAACGCTTAGTCTTGTTCTTTTATTGTTTAGTAAAGACATTTAAGTTCTCCCCATTATGTAGTTGAGCGGCTTTCAACTCACTTTTAATGACACTGCATTTTAATCCTTTTGTTTTAGTTGCAATTATTCTGTCATTCCACTGCGCTGTCGCAACTGCCTCTCCTAACCGTAAGTTGTTCTTTGATACATAAGACAAAATAACATTTAAGATTGTTATTAAAATTAAAAATTATTTAATTTCTTTCCAACAATAGTCATTTGCTGGATATTTAGATACAGAGAACCTTCTTTCGCTAATAAACAAGACTGCAGTAAATACAACCAGTGCAGCCGTGGAAAACTAATTTCTAAACAATGCCCGGATGGTCTCCTCTTCAATTCCAAAACTGAACGTTGTGTTCTTCCTCAAGACTCTGGTTGTAAAGACTACCAAAAATACATCAATCAAAGCAACGAAGGTAAGATAAATTAAATTGAGTATGAAAAATATGACGACCAATTTTCAATTGAGAATTATTTACCTAAATTTAAATGAAGTGAACTATTCAGTCACTTAAATGGAGAATGTTTGTACATAGGTAGATTCGTACTACTAAAGCGGTTTTATTGCCTAAGCCACCACTTTATGTGGTGCAAAGTTCAGCTATCTTCAATGCAGCTTATTTATGTATTTCTATATAAGAAAATATACTCTATAATTTACAGCATATACATATCATGACCAATAAGCAGAAATGCATTTAATCACTAGGTTTTATTAAAGTCCGTTATGTTTTAATTTACAGAGTATTGTCACACCTTCGGTGATGGAGCTCTATTTTCAAATGTTTTAAATTGTAGTCAATTTTACGTATGTGCAAATGGGGTTCCCGTTCAACATGATTGCCCAGCAGGGTTAGTTTTCAACATGAATAACCATGTTTGCGATTATCCCGACCAAACCACATGTACCACATCGTTGTCTTTACCCAATACTGAAGGACGTGGCATGAGAGACGAAATTGTTAATGAAGAAAGCGTCGCTGACCTTTTGGAAGAGGAAGTTGGATTCCCTGATGAATATGGAGTTGATAATGAAGTGACAGCCGCATCCGAAGTTAGCAATTAATAATTCTGTATAAAATATATATGTAATATCAACTTGCAAACCATGTATCCAAATTGATGATTAAAAATAGGAAAATTAAAAGTAATGAGCATAGTCAAGTAGGTTGTTGTAATTGTATATTTGACAATTACTTAATACATATTGAATTTCTGACGCTCTCGGGGTTTCTGATAGATCGAAGGCTCTTATTTATCCGAAGAAAATTTTCACGACTCTCCAGAAAAGTTTCAGGGTTTTCATCAAATCCACTGGCGTAAATACTTAGTAGACTGGGAATGAGAGGGGACACGTAATTCGTAAAACGGCTCTTCGTCGAACATTATTACATTATTTTGTACTGCCTCCATTAATGGTGGCAGATAGTGCGTTGGTGTCGGTCATTAGGAGTGTGAATATTATTGAATGGTGTAGTTAGGTTTTAGTGCATTTTTGTTTAAAATAATGCTGATTTGTTCTTACGGCTGTAAAAGCAGCAGTGAAAGGAATGAACTAAGAATCACATTTCACAAATAAAAAGGGTTTTATATAGTAAGGTTAAGCAAAGTAAATCGCGTTTAATTTGTTTATTGTTTACACACTACTTAATATATGTTACGATTCATACAAGAATTATTAATGCGTAATTTTTCTTTTTTGTTGGAATGGTTTACTGATAGTGTAAGAAACAGAAAATACTTTCAAATTTTGAAGAAGCATGTGTTTACCACATTTGTACCATGGGCGGCATCAATTTCGGTTATAAAAACCTAAGAAATAAAATTAATTAATTTATAAAAATACTTCTTAAAGTTTAGTTCCGCCACATCGTGTTAATTAACACTAATGAAATAGTTCTTTGCATTTGATTTCGTTGAACATGTATTCTCTTTGACATAAAATAAATAATATTTTTCTTAGTAACGTATGACGCAAAACAATAGTTCAATCATTGTTTACTTTATCAAATAAACAATTGATACTCTGCATGGAATTAAAATTGTACGAATAATTGTAACGAAACTAACTCCGTCATAACATTATATGTAGCGCTACTGAGCGCTGACTTGTGGTTCCATCGCGTAACAATTTGCAGTCGACGATTATGTGTCCCCTCTCTTTCATAGTCTAGGCGTAAATATGTACGATTTGACTCACTCACTTCTCCAGCAATTGCCATTAAGTTTCGCATTGAGTGTTAATCTTCGTGCACAATTTAGTAAAACATAATAAAGAGATTGCGATACAGTTATTAGCAGTTGTCTAGTAATCACTTAAGGCTTCTCGAAGACTCCATATCTAGTTGCTAATGCTTTCGACAGACACTGCCCATAACTATCAGCCTGTATGAAAGGTTGCCTATATCTGTCACACTACCACTCATAGCACTGATTGTCCTGATCAGTTTCTTTTGGAGTAAGTATTTCTACTTACAGAATGCCTTGTAAAACATCCAACACTTCTCTTTGTAGTGCTATTATCAGAGCAGCGGCTCTTTCTATTTCATTCCATTTATACACTCTGGTGGCAGCTTCAAAGTATTTTACGTAGACAAACTAGCAAATCCGTCTATCAAATGTTTAATTTCTTCTTGGCCTGCTTTCATTGCTGCCTTCAATTCATCCTGACCAGATTTCATTTCCTTCTGCTCAGGCTTCATTTATTCTTGACCTGATTTCATTTCGGTCTTCATTTCATCTTGGTTTGCTTTGATTTATTTGAGCATTTCCATCAATACCATCGTTCATACCTCTATGTTCACTAACTGGTGCCTGACCTGATCTCCAGTGATTCGTCACATTTGGAATGTTCCATGGAATTCATCTATTATGTCATAATCAACCTTCGGTCGTCGCGGGACTGTCCAATGATGAATCACACTTGGGTATTCTTCTGGTATTTCGTTTCTGACAATAAGCGGTTTGTCCACAATACCGCTTCTAACACCAGTATTATGACTTTTCCAAGGATATATTTCTTAAAGACACAAATTTTTCAAACACTATTCCAATTTAACAATAGTTAAACAACAATATTACTAAACAATAACTCTTTTACAATTTAATTTGCCAGTCAAAATCATTAACCATTCATTAACTCTCACTATTTTGCTCTTCCTAATTTCTCCTCTTTTATAGGTATTATCCGTTGTCTAGTAACCACCACAACCTTCTCGAAAACTCCATTCTGTTGCTGGAGATTTCGCCAGACTGTCTGTAGCTTTGCGCGCGTGTATGAATAGTTGCCTAATCCGTTACAATATGTATGTCTTCTCTGAAAATTTTCAACCGCAATTTAACGACTAGATGCGCACCAGCAAACCCCGTCCTAAGCAGGTAGGTGCAATGTTGGAAGGGGCAGGCACTCTGGCTACTTCCCTCAAGTACGCCTATAAAATATGCAGGTATCGGCATACAGATAGAGAAGTGGCACGTGACTGCCTGTCGGTTAAATAGTACAGCCCTTGACCTTCCTACATCTGACCGAATTCAAGTCTCGGCTAAAAAATTTATTGTACTGTACTGTAATATAAACTCATTATCGAAAGGTTCTTACGAACTAAAAAAACTAACAAAAATTAATAGAGTAACAATAAGAAAAGCACCTGCTTTGATTTTATAAATTGTGAAATTTAAACCAAGTGTTCTTCTAGAGAAAAACTAGGGCTCGGGCTTGTACACCGTGGCCCATAGCAACTATTTAGCCCAAACGTTTCGTCAGAAACTGCGACTGACATCTTCAGTGGATTAGTGTTGACGAGAGTGAAGATTGTATATACAAGTCTCGACAGCAATTGAGTGGAGAGCAGGCTGCATGGTGATCTATTCCGGACGGCGGTGGACGTGCCGCAGATGGAGGAGTGCTTTAGAATGGTTCCTAGGTGTATTCGATTTCCTCTGCGTTGTTATCTTTAGGGCCGGATGCCATACATTAATTAAATGAAGTCCTTCTTTTCTGTCAAAATTCATAGTTTTCTATGCAAGATATGTGAGATTAGAAAGAGAGGCTCAGATAGACAAAATTTGAGAACATTTTGGATACGAGTATTAATGTTCTGGAGAGGCGAATTGATGAAAATGAAAAGTGAGAACCACCCACGACTATGAGAACTGACGATTCCGGAGTAAGGTCAGCAATTATTATACCTCCAGCTTTTGATGGAATGATTACTCCAAGGAAAACTAGAGTATAAATAATATTACTGCTGTCTAAATATGAGGCACGGCGACAAATATTAACAGCAACGAATTAACGATACCCTTCAACAATTTGAGTCTGGCGTGGAACTCCTCGTATGGTTAGCATACTCTTTCTTCCTCTGTACGTATGGGACACCGATATATAACAATTAGTACTCAGATTAGTACGTCATAAGACTCCAAGCGAAGCACTGTTGTATGCTTTATGATTTAAAGCGGCGAATAAAGCTTCTAAGGGCCATATGTATGGGTGCTACAAGTGGAAATCGACGACGGAGCAGTTCTCCTAAAACAAGAAATAGAATAAAATTTTAGCATTTCTACAATGCGAATCGGTGAATAACAAATACCGATGTTAAAATGTAAGACGAAGCTGGCTGTCTTTAAGCTGTTCGAAGAAGAAGATCCAGTACTATAGATAACCTAAAAGGAGCTGAATGGTTTAATGACTGTGGCAATTCAATGTGATGTCACCTACTGAAACTGAAGCCAAGTCCTAAGTAATGTACCTTATTTAAGAGAGATGTAAAGTATCTGGGGCATGTTATAACATCAGAAGGAATAAAGACCGATTCTGACAAAACCGATACCGTACGAAGTTGGCGTATTATAAAAGATCGGCATATGATAAGAAACATGCTGGGATTTTGTTCCTATTGTCGAAGGTTTCTACGAGGATTCACAAACGCTAGTAATGTAGCAGGTGGTGTTCTATACCAAATCCAAAACGAAAACGGAAAGGTAGTCGCATACTTTAGTGAAACACATAATGAAACATTTCCATAAGTAATTCTTCGGAGGGAAGCTCCTATTAATAGCGGAGTATGTCTCAATGAAGTGGTCATTGGAATTCAAGAACCCCGAAAAACATATTTTACGCTGGTAACAACGATGGAAACCATCCGGAGTGAGAAGACCGTCGTGGTAAGTGTAACTCATCTATATCTGGCAACTAAACGTTACTGGGACCAGTAAAATTCTCTTTCCGTAGTCCTAAGTATTCCGAAAAGAAATTTGGAAAGTCCGGACGGCACGAGAAGCAAACTTAATGTGGTACTTCCGAAGAACGGAGTTCCAAAAATCCTGTAAGTTAATCATGGAGGAGGACATTTCAGCGTTACAAAGACTATGGGAAAGTCACGCTAGTGATATTATTGTTTACGAAGTGGAAGCGATGCACAATACTGGTGCAAGAAATGTCCGACATGAGTCGTCAGCAAAGGACCGAAGCCGAGAAGTCGTTGGCGAATGCAGTGCCATTTGAAGGAATCGCAGTTGACCATTCCAACGATAGACTCCGGTAGCAGATAAATCTTGGACGTCGTGGATTATTTTAGCAAGTACGAACAATTAAATCAGGAAGCACACACCATGTAATTGTGTTAATTTAATTGCTGGAAATATGTAGTAATAGTGTGTTCAAAGTGTTGAATAAAAAGTGTCAAACGCCAAAGTAAGGGAACTATATCCTACGGGAGGTGGTTGAGGTGCTTTAGTTCTTTTGGTGTGGGGCGCACATTTGGCCGCTTGTGGAGTATAACCATTAGATTGAAGAGCTTAGTTTAGATCGTAGAGCTTCTGTTGTTTTTCATAGATGCGTTAGGAGTAGAATCATGATTAAAATCCTGAATTTCAGGCAGTGATGGACACCATCGGTAAGGCATTAATCACCGGCGAGGTGACTCCGGGGAACTGAGTCATTGGGATTGAGACCACACACCGTTTACTCATAGAACTGAAATATCCTTCAGTCGATTCCCGTTCATTTGGATAAAGGCCGGGACCTCTGTATAGAAGTGTGGTAGATGATCCTCGAAACTAACCTCAACCGTCAATCATCACAGGTGGTTAAGGTTGCTCAACTGACATGAGTGTCACTGGCTACGAACATCCGACCAATATTTTAAGTTGGTAGTACAAAAAGTGAGCGGCTTACCCGCTCGGCTACCAAACCTGTTTAGCCTGGTAGGCATTAGATAGGTCCCGCCCGCACTGGAGAGTTCTGGTAGTCTTGCAATCCTGGTAATAGTTGATTTCAGTCTTCCACGCGCTGAATGAGCGTATTCCAATCTCCACGCTCTTGGGGACCGTGCTGAATAAATAAAGACAGGGATCACCACAGTGATGGCGTGTAAATTTAACCAAAGTATACTTCGAATCAGTATGAATAATCGGTGCCAGGGTCCTTAAACCGTGCCCGTCATATTCGTATAATCTAGTGAATTAAAAGCTGGAATTTAAAACTTCGGAACTTTGAATAACTATAAATAAACTATTATTAAAATTAAATTAAAAAACCCTAATCTTTCCTAACTAGCTAAATTAAATACTAAGTTTAAAATATAAAAAAGAAAACAACAATATATCTTAACGTTTACAAAGTTTTTGAATTTTAGACACACTTTGATGTCGTAAAGTCGTTCCCTTGATTCTGGTTTTATTTGAATTTCCTTGGCGCTTCGAACAGGAGGACTCAGTAATCAGCTGGTGTTTGTTAATGACCCAGCCAGTCAAGTTCAAGACATAGTTGCACTCACTTTGGTTTTTTTTAATTAGTTCACTTAGTAATTGTTTAAATTAGGTAACTCACTTATTTTATTTAAAAGCAAGGTCACTCTTTGAATCTTACAATATTTAAATATTTAGTCAGGGTAAGTTTCTTTATTATGAAACACTTTAAAATTATTACATAAAATCTACAAAGTACACAAATTTAGAAAAGTGAGTAGTAATCGTAAAGTGTTAAATAAAATCTTCAAGTGTCAAACGAAATTAATTTTTCTATGACATAAAATTAGCTTGAATTCAATAATAAACAATTAAATAAAGGAATATTAAGTTGAATACTAGTAAATTCTACAAATTTTAGTAAGAATGTATCATAAAAGGTCTGTATGTGTTTAAGTATGTTTTACAGTATTTATTTTTGACTATTTCCTTTATTAAGATGTGTGATCATATCAATATATACATAGAATTTATTCTAAGGTGCATATTGGAAATATCATTAATAATAATTGTTGTTTAAAATATAAGTGTGAGTCAGTTAACGCTCTTAGTTATTAATTAACGATAAGTTACACTCCTCTACATCTTTTAATGATAATCTTAAGTTTTTGTTAGGTAAGGGTAAATTTTTAACATTTTGGTACTGATTTGAATTGGGGTTGATACCAGTACATCTCCTAGATTCATATGCCGAATTCACGATCATATCATTTAGTCCAAAAACTCGAAAAAGTATTACTTTGAGACATATGTTTCCTATGAAAAAGAGTATCAAAAGGCCTTCTGTTCAAAGAATCGCTTAGATGTTTAAAATTGCAACTTATTATTAAATTAAATTACATACAAAATTTAAGTAAGTTTAGATATAAATCATTCAACATAAAAAATTCAGTGCAAATTTCAATTTACAATATCAGAAGTGATATTTTTGGAAATGACATCATCTGTTTTATACTTATAGCAGTTATTCAAAAATACGTATATGTGAATGTTGTGCCGGTACTATTTTTCGTATTCACTTCATTCGATGAAGCAAATTTGTTTTTGTAATTTTCATATAAGGGAACTGGTGGTCGATGTAAATTTAGCTTCAAATAATTTGTGTAGTAAGTGAAATATAGGACGTTGACAGGTGCTGTGTTCTTCCTATCAAAAAAGATAACTATCATTTTAAAAAAGGAGCAGTTTTAGATCAAGAACCAAAACGTAGGACATTATAAATTTGCTGCTTACATCAGTTGGGATTAAGATACCCATAAACAAATTTATTTCAAATAGATAAAAAGTTTTACGAGTAAATTAAAAACGAAATTGACAAAAACTGAAATGATCTTTTCAACTTATATATTATATTATAATTGACTCAAATGAATAAACTTAATAGGTAATCAAGTTAGAAAACTGTAGTCATCATTACGAAATGCTGAATGGGGTTAAGGAAACAACCGATAAAAAATTAAACCTTTTTCTGAAATTTTTGTTGTTAAATTAAGACATTTTTGTAATCTGTAAAATTCCGGTATTTTGAACAATTTGACAATACACGTTAGTTATCAAAAATAACGTTTTATATGAAAAACCTCATTGTTTTCTATTTGTTCTTGATAATCTTTCTTAACTTGTTATTGTCACCTCAATTGACTAATTTTGTTTGTGTGTTTTCTTTTATCTTTCAAGTGGAAGCAAACAAAATCGAAAATAAAACCAATGCATAAGTGCATCAACTGATTGTCCGTATGTGTTAGAGTATACCGAATCTAAACTTATAGGATGTTGACAGATGCAGCCGAAAATATGGCTGTGTTCTTCCTATCAACAATGAACTATCATTTAAAAAAATGTATGCGTCAGTCAAAAACTAACAGCATCAGAAGTGAAACTTTTTATGTTATTCGAAAACTGTCAATGAGTGTGCAAAAAAATAGGTACATTGCAGTAAAGAAAAATTGACTTAAAACTCTAATAGAAATGATTTATATTAAAAAACAATAAAATAGTACAGATTATCCCGAATTTATTACTACGAAAGTTTCACTTGTACGTTTATGTATATTGTCAAACGTATGTGTATAATTAGTACATGCAAGTGAAACTTTCGTAGTAATAAATTCGGTATAATCTGCACTTTTTTATTGATTTTTATTATAAATTATTTCTATTATAGTTTTAAGTCAATTTTTCTTTACTGAAATAGTAGTGTAAGATGACCGGATCTAATTCAGAGGAGGAGAGGTTACTTAAGGTCAAATTGACGGAAGGTCATTTGACTTTAAAATTGTGTATATGTAGTGGTCGAATGCTTCACAATGAATTGAAACATATGTACATGTGTCGGTAATGTAAAATTGAATACATCTGCAATCGTCTGAAGTTTACGATTCTTAAATACGTTTACATGATAATGTAGAGGAAGTGGAGGAAAGTGTAAGGTATAGGCATATGAAATAAAAGTGAAGTTGTTATAGTTAACGATTCTTTATTATGATATAAATGAAGTATGTAAGTGATACAATCAAAATATTGAACAATAAGATTACATTAATAGTACTAACAACTTGTAGAAATAAGAAAGAGTCGGTGATATAGCCCTTAGTTATAACGTCTCTGTTTTTATCATCCTTAAGCTGAATCCATCGACTTTCAACATATCTTCGAAACTGTCAATCTTTGTCAATAAATGCTAGTTTTACAGAGTGAAGGTTCTGCACGTTCTCAACTGTAAAGACATTTGTTCCATTAACATTTCTTAAAATAATAGTATCCCAATTTTTCTTCCATGTACAAGGCACATCAATATCCTTATTGAAATTTTTACAAACATAGGCTTCATCTCCAATAGTATTATCAGGTCGGGAAATGTAGAGGGTATTGTTATACAAATATGTTAAAGTCAGTAACGATGACACACAGATCATGATTGCTTTTTCCATAACAACTGAGACATTTAAAACGAGCAACGTGGTTTGTATAATAAGTTCCCCTCCACTGAAGCCTATGTAGTGGAAGGGGATTTTACATAAGTTACGGGAACGAGTGAAGGAGCAGTAGATGCGTAACAGAGTTAAGTTTGTTTAAGTCAGTATAACATGGAAACCTTTATCAAAAAGTTTAATAATGTGCGGGTGGGTTATGAAGAGAAAGAAATACGTGCTCTGAAATCACTGTAAGTGAATCAAACGTATCCCGTGCAACGCTTCAAAAAGGTGAATACAAAATGGGGACCTCGTCTATTAGCTGATTTATACAGCTTTATCATATTTCTTCGGTGCAGACACGCAGAAGCTTTTACGGATGCAGATATTGAGGACATAAACGAAAAAATTGTGAATAAAGTGGGTCATCCGTCAATTCGCCTTAAAGGATTTGTTGGAAAAGCGGCTGATTTAGAAATACATATGTAAAATGTATAACGTATAAGAATATAAAAAAATAAAAATCTAAGTTATATTATGAACGTTTTTTATTTGTTTAAAGGAAAAAAATACAGTCAATTCATGATTGTAAAGACAACCAATATTTTAATAAAAGAAAATTTTTATAAGCACAATTCTGTTCAACAGCGGTTGTAAATAAATGATAAGAACACACTTTAACTTTAAAATGTGTTGGGAGTTTGGAGAAAGCTGGACATCCGATATCTTCAATGTTAACAAAGTTAACAGTAGGAAAGGATTCCTGCAGCCACATCATCTTTTGTAATCCTTTAACATATACAACTGTTGATTCCATCAATATGGAGTGAATACTATCATAAAGTGTAGAGTACGGAAGATCGCCGTTATCCCAATATAACCCATGAAAATTTCTTGTTAACCAGCGACTTTGACTTCTGTAACGAACGGGGAGCGCGTCCCATGGAAATGGTGGTTCAAATGTGAAATGATCAACTGTTTCTTCTTTTAGAGCAACAACAGCTACTTCTTTAAAAACAAATCGATTCTCACTACACTGAAAACCTTGTACGTCCAATAAGAAAGTCATCTTGCTCACTGTTCAGTACCGGTAAGAAAACTAAATTGTGGAAGTGATCGTTGTGTTTTATACTTCTTGAACTAAGTTTGTGGACGGATTGTAACGTATCACACGATCATGTATTATTAAACAGAAAGCTGCTGTTTTGTCTGGTATATTTTCTTTAGTTTGAAACTCTAGACGGATATCTATACTACCAGATTTAGCAGTTTCATTCTGATATGAACAGTCTACTATTACAAGAGGAGCAATGACTATAAATTGTTTAGGATCGAATAAGGGTTCACTTACACTACCATAATACGATTGTTGAAAGTTGGAATACATTTCATATAAAACGGCAAATCTGGAAGTATCAAAACCTAAATTCAAATTATCGTACGGGTACGTAGTAGATCCTAAGTGAACTTTAAAATTGGTTAGTTTGCAGTGATCGAAGGCGCTCATATTTTTTGCAAGATTATTACTTTTATTTGTTTGAAATCCGAAAATAATGAAGCGAGGCTTTTCCAATTGTGGCGTTGTTTTCACATTCCAGTTGTGAGAATACGATTTGGGAAGTAGCGGATATTCATGTAGTTCCCAACTCCGAAATGAAAGTTCCATGTTTAAATTTCGATCAACATAACGCAACAATTTCAAACGTTCAGCATCTGCTACAGATACATGAGGAATTTTCCAAGAAATCTGATCCAAATGTACAACTACCTCTTCAAGTGGCGTTGCTGAGCAAAATAAAACATTATTGTCAGTGCTGCTGCGAACTAGAACTAATTCTTGTCGAACGTTTAATATTATTTTTCTGAAGTCTTCTGCAAATCCAAAAATCATACGTAGTGGAATACAAACGTTGAAGTAACCTTTGGAATCTACTAGTTTTACAGAATTAAGCTCAATTCCTTGTAGATCGCTTAAAGCAGGAGGCAATCATCCACTGTTGTTGAGACGTTTACTTTCATTCTCGTTGTAAGATGCGTAACCTTTCATTGTTGTAACCATGCCAGGATTACGGACTCGATCAATAACTTTTCCACTTAATTCATAACGAATTTCTTCAAACAGGTGTAAAATTCCATTGTGGATCAAAGAAGTGTTCACAGTTGCCTTTCCATCCTTTTTAAGAAGCAAACGACCTTCAATGTATAGGAAACTACTAGAAGGTAAAGTGTAAACATCTTCATTTTCTATTGGAATACGTATCGTATCATTATTTTTGAAAGTTGAATTCGTATAAAGTTGATGAGTATGTTTATCAGCGTTAACTATAGTGTTATCGAAGACTGCTTTTTCGGTAACATTCAGTATTTCTGCTACCATTTTAGGGTTTCCTCTTTTTCAATCGCAACCCCAAATATTTAAGGAACTGTTTATTGAGCGGTGTTAATCGCTTAATGGTTGTAGGCGAAATAAGCATCCGGGATTGTGGTAGTAGTTTTATAGTACTATTCTTCTTTGAATATCGTTGGGGACAGCTATATTGCAATAGCATGTTACGCTTTTCGTAAGTGCAGTCTTATTGTGACACGCTCTCCACGGAACCTAACTAGATTACCGTCTTGATCAACTATTTTAAGGGAAATGCAGTCGATGATACGAGTGTTGATTGATAAATAAATAAGATTCGTAGGATTCTCAACAATTTTAAATCCGGGGGGTACATTGGGAAAGAATTGATGTAGTATATGTCCATCTAGTCCTTTAGCACCATCACTGGTATGTATGTAGGAGTTAGTTACGAGGTTACACATCACTGAAATCGTGTTTACTTTGAAAATGTCAGCTACATGATCAGACACCTCTTTAAGTGATGGTAGAAGCTTATTTTCAAAACCCAATATCTTTGCAGGAGAATCTGTAGGAGCGAAGTTGACTTTTTTGGTGCTTTTTATATAGCTTTTTAAGGTAGTATTGTCTCCAAACAATTCAATAGCATCATCAGTATCTCGCAATTTCTCTAGAAGATAATGATTAATATCATCGATTTCATAGGATCCTTCCGGAAGAACAACGACTGGTGGTGTAGAACCTTCAAAGTAGAATTTGTTGTTAGTTTTATCGATATTCGGAATACTGTTATATGCTTCAAAATTTAACAAAGCAATTTGATATTCTTCATCTTCGCTTAAAACAATTGGTGAACTTATTATCATTTGTAGCTCCGACTTTGTATTAGTCAAGGTAAATGTGTAAGACATGTTTTCGGTTTGACGTTCTGTCTACTACAACGAAGTTAGTTTGGTGGTTTGTTTTTAAGGAAAGGTTTGCGTAGTCTCATTAAGGAATTGGACAACTAAATGGCCGCAGCTAAAATCTGAGGGGTTCTGAACACGATTGTAGTTATAAGTGATAGCACAAGGTCCGGAAGATTGTAAATATTGAACCAATTCTTTCGGTGGACGGAGATCTCCAAAACTGTCAAAGTACATAGCTTTGTTATTTCGTTTTACATACGTTGTCCAATGTGTACCAGTTCCTGTGTCTAAATTAACAATTCCACTTTCACACCTTTTAACTTTTCTGGGTAATTCGTTACGCAAAAAGATTCCCCGAAAATGTGGAATTTGTAAATAGTTAATGTAATTGACTAAATCCAAATCTGTCAAAGGACGCTTAGGTAACGTTACGAAAAATTTTACGTTTTTTTTTTGTTGATAAGGTCGAAGGTGTAAACCGAAAGCTTTACGGAAAGGTTGTACTGAAATATTTTTTCCAAGAGCAATAGCTTCCATTGAAGCGCTATGACGTTTATCTTCTTCTAGCTGCTGTTGTGCTGTTTTCGCATCGCGCACAGCTTTAGCTATCCCAGCAGCACCGCCAGAGAGAGCTCTAAGTGCTGATAGTCCAGCAAAAATCGGAATTAACGGTAGATAACCACCCGTCTTTGGAATAGGAATGATTCTGGGAGATTTAGATCGCTTTCCAAATTTACGAATTGTATTTAGTGCTATTTTAGCAGCATGTATCAGCTAGAGAGGTTTCGTTTTCTTAAGTGCAATTTTCGCAGTTGTCACTAGCTTACGAAACGAAAGAGCTCCTCCTTTTCTTGTTCGTCTTCTCTTCTTTATTTTTCGCAACGGAATTGAGCCACCAACTTTACGACGTCGCGTTTTGTGCCCCATTCCAAGTTTCTCTTTACCCTTCATAGCTGAAGCAATTGTGAGAGCTGCCAAGCGTTCACCAAAAGACGCGTCCGACGACTTTAGTCTTTGTACTGATTGTTGCGCCAAAACCATATCAGCAATTCGACGATGGGAAATGTCTGGAAAAGTTTTGTAAGCAATATCGTGTATAAGATGTATCGTTGCAGGACCTTCAAATTGCGAAAAAAAAATGTGATTATGGGACTTTTGGAGCAACCAAACGGTTTACGGTTTCAAAATGTATATGTTTATTCAAAGTCATTGTATCAACCAAAATATAAGTATTTAGCAGAATTGTTGCAACCAATTGCTGGAATAGATTACTTTCCTTACAGAGACTCGGATGAAGTAATCGGTCCATCACAGGCAAGACCTAATTCTGTATTCATCTTTGATGATGTTGCGAATGATAATCAGAATCTCAAACACGTTTTTTCTGACCCTGTTACTGCAGACATGACTTTCGATCAATTTAAAAGTATGTGTGGATAATGCTGGAAAGAGAAGTTCGGATTTCTAGTGATAAACAAGGATTGTGGTATAAATGAGGGAAGATATTGCTTAGGATTCGATAAATATATATTAATGTAAGTGATATAAAGTCAATCAGTTGTTAAAAGACAACCTTGACAAGAGCATGGATGTAAAAGCAAAGAAAGAACTAATCAAAGTTAGGAAAGCGGTAAAGAGGAAATTACAAATGTTAAAGGAATCGACAGCAGGACAGAATCTCCTGTTGCAGCAAGCATATCAACCACTTACAAAATCGCTTCTTAACTTGAAATCAGAGCTGGGTGAAGAGATCAAAAAAGAATTAAAGCCGGAAGTGAGTAATTGGTCGAAAGGTGACGTTCCAGCTTCGTCAACACCAATAAAAATTAGAAAACTTGACCCTTCGAATGCTCCAGGTACATTACTACCAGGTGCTCCTTCATTCTTAAGGAAAGAAAGTGTTTATGAAAGTGACCCAACAACGGGTCATGAAAACACAGACCAGGATAATGATGACTTTGAACAATTGAAGAAAGCGTACATAGACTATATTAATAGCTATCGATTTGCTGAATATTTGGAAGAATTCGATCCTCTACCTCGAGACTAAATAGAAGGAATTATTAAAGACTATGAAGGTGGCACATTTAACGCTGACGTTTTGAATCCTCGTCTTGATAAAGTTCGATACGAATGGAACACAAATAATTTTTTTATTGGTGATTCTGAAGTGGATTTTGATGGACCAAACGTTGTAATCGATGGAAAATTTAAATACATAGGTACTGTGGGATTATACGAGCAACTCTTCAAATTACGTTCTGAATATCCGACATCGATTAAAGAAAGGAAAGACTACGCTGATATATTAAAACGTACGGGAGCAGTGTACAAGTTAAGACAGCAACCATCGAAATTTTCTAAAGGTGGAGGATTGTCGTTGTTGACATACAACGAAAAACCGATAGAATACAGATATTTTGATGACGTTAATGAGTTGTGATTAAAATCATCATAACCGCTTAACAAGAATCGGTGATCCTCAACAGCAGCATGATGCTGTGAATGTGCGATTTTTGGAGAAGAAGGTGCAACGTCTGTTATCGCAAGATGATGTAACCGATATTAGACAAGCATTCGATAAAGTGCTGTATTTCGTTGATGTGGCTAATAAGCGTATTACACATTTGAACGAGCCTACCGCTGGGTTTCATGCAGCTACTAAACTGTATGTAGATGAGAAAGATCGGTTAACAAAAGAGCATATCAGAATCGAGTGTGAAAAGGTAAAGGATCGCGCTGTCAGTGAAGGTATCAGAAGGATGATGAATTTACGAGAAGAATTGAAAACAGCTGTCTCCAAAAGTGGTGAAATGATGATGAAAACTTTTAGTGATAATATAGAGTTAGCGATTAAAAATTTGGAAAGAGAACTTGAAAAATATAACACTGACAGGGATAAAGAAATAACAAACAAGGTGAACGATTTAATAGAAAAGAATGCTGTCGGAATAATGGACGTCTTTGCAACAAAAGTAAAACTAGATTGTAAAGATGTAGAAGCGTTTGTTAGGAAAGGGGATGAAGAAGTATGGAAGAAATTGAAGGCGGAAATTGTGCAAGATATGAAAAATTATATAGACATGAGTTTTGAATTAATTAAAATCACGATTCAGGATGAGTGTAAAAAAGTTACAGAATTTACAGAGAAAGAAATTTAGCGAACCAATAAAAAGAAAGATGATCTGAAAAGCGAATTAGTGGTAATGGTGGAATCACTAAAAAAGGAAGCAAAGGAGCTGAAAGTAAGGCTAGATACTCTGCAACAACAAAGAGGAACAGGTAGTGCAAAATCGAACAGTTCTAAACCAACAACAGCAGCTGCGTCCATGTAGCTCTTCATTAGGAGGAAAATGTTAAATGTGAAAGAAGATCTAGTGAAAGAACTGCATAAACCTGCGAGAATTAATTTTACACGCCGTAAATTGATCTTCATCAAGCCGATTTAGTTGAAATGATTCCGTATGCGAGAGAAAATAAAGGTGTCAGATACATTTTGGTTGTAATAGACGTTTTTTCAAAATTTGTGTGGGCTCAAGCAGTAAAACGCAAAACAGGTGAATATGTTGGAAGGGCTTTACAGTTAATTTTCAAAAGAAGTAAATGTATTCTTAAGAATATGCAAACTGACTTGGGAAAAGAATTTTACAACGAACAAGTGAAACGAGTTATGCAAAAATATAAAATTAACCATTACTCAACGTATAGCACCAAGAAAGCGTCAGTTGTGGAGCGGGTAAATCGAACACTAAAACAAAAATAAAAAATGTGGCAACGCTTTAGTTTACAAGTTTCCTACAAATGGTTGAAGTTATTACCAGATGTAGTTCAGGAATATAACAATTCGGTTCACAGAACTATCGGAATGAGACCAAGCAAAGTTAATAAACAAAACGAAGAAACACTTTTAGAAAGTATTTACAACAATCCAAAGATGGTGGATTTACGAGAAATTAAGTTTTATGTTGGAGACCGGGTACGTATAAGTAAACATCGTGAATTGTTTAGCAAAGGTTATACCCCGAATTGGTCTAACAAATTATTTACGATTAGCTACATAAAATTGTCAAATCCAATTATGTATTACTTAAAGGATGATAAAGGGGAAGACATAAAAGGAGGATTTTATGGTATGGAACTACAGAAAGCGAAATATCTAGATGTTTATTTGGTGTATGTATCCCCAGTTTTTTTTTTCTGATAAAAAAGTCTGCAAAGTTAATAATGATTTTCTTTACCCCTTCCCCAAAGTATGATTATAAATAAGATAAAACGTGATGAGTTTAATCAGTTGTTATCGTAAGTTGTTGCATTGAACGTTTAAGACGTAGTAATGGTTGAAAATTACGTAATTGAAGTTAAATTTTTCAAAGAGGGTTTATTATCTTTGAAAAAATATTTGGTAGCGTCAGAGTTGGATAGCGTGACAGAAGAAATCGAATTAAAAGGTGAATACGATAAAATCGTAATAGCAGGCTACTTAGTGGTCGATGAGAGCGATCCTGACGATTTTGAAGTATAATTTTTATAAAAATGGATTCATTATCGTACGAGTTGTATGAAGCAGAAAAGCAAGTCCTCATTCTCAACCTTCGAGGAGCAATACTATCAAACGATTTAGATAGAGTTAATGTTGTGTTGTCGAAGTTGGGAGTTGCAGTACCAAAGGAAGCATTCAAATGGTTAACCGTAACGCAAGAGACATCGTTCGATATTTTATACTTCATATTCGAAAGAAAGCAAAGGTGTGACGAATTGGTGGATGAATTTCTAAAAGGTTGCTGTGAAACAGTGGAAATAACCGCTGATGATGTCGAAATGATTTTAAATAAAACAAAGTATAATTTCATGCGACATGACGTATATTTTTTAAAGGAAATGTTAACAAACGGATCAGTTCTAATGCGGGATAAGAAGTTCTCAGTAATGAATGTTAAGAAAAAGTATGTTACATTGTTAAAGTGTGTGGATGACTTAATACTGGATGTAGCATACTATGCACCACCGAAAAATTTGGAAAAGTGTATTAAACTGATCAACTTGTTTCGGCTTCCGTATACATTAAGTCCAAATATCAACGGTCGTCATCAAGCAGTGCTGCAATGGATAGAAGAAAATATTTTAAGAGAAGGAACGGAAAAAGCTGCAGGCTGGCAGAGCGGTCCTGACTCGGGCAAATGGCCATCAAGTAATATCGAAGATTATAAGAAAATTTATTTATTGTTAATGTTATTGAAACATTAAATTGTAACAGTAGAAATCGTACACATGTTATTTGTGAAGTTGAGGAATATATTTCGCAGAATAAAAATTGTAAACAAACAAGTTGTGTAGTAACGTTTTATTATTATTTATACAATACAACCAACATTAAGAATAAAATATTTACATTGAGTGACATTTCAGCGTAAGCTATACTTAAACAGAACTTCAGGTAGGTATTACAGTAGGTGTTCATAAATATTATCAATGGCTTCCTGTGGAAGTGACGAAGCTTCGAATAGTCTTTTAATAAAGTAGTCTCCAAGCTTTAAGTCGTCGGTATAGGGTTGATGAAAATTTTGTATAAATCGATCAACGGCACCGTCGAACTTTGAAAGGGAACTGTTTGAGTTTTTCATATTGTAATGTCCCCAAGGAAGAGTATTCGCTTTAATGGGATTATTAGGGAATTCATCTTTAAATTTGCCAATAACAGAAGAGGTAATAGGGATATTGAAACTATTATCATGGGGATAATTGGAAGTGTCGAAGTGATGAATATTTTCAATCATATCTCTGTAGAAATTTTCCGTGAAAACTTTAAGAATGAAGGAATCAGTATTCATATACATCAAAGAGATATTTTCCTGATATTTTATTGCTTAAGAAAGCCGTAGTAGAAGTCATACATAACAACTTTTGATAAATCCAAAATAGTGAAACCTACATAGAGCGGTTTATCGTAAACAATGTGTAATTTATTCATCTGAATAGCTACGAAATGGGGGGTGAAAATTTTTGAATTTCTGAAATTGGATTTAGCTATTAGACTTTCAGCCCCAAGGTACCGTCCAACGTTTTGCCAATGAGTAACTAACTTGACATCAATTCGTTTATCAACGTTCTCCATCGTTTTTCCGAAAGTACTGTTGTTCATCAATTTAAAGAAAGATTTCCCAAACTTATTATTACACGTATTGCGTTTTCTAGTATTCAAATCAATGAAAGGTTTCAACCATTGTGACTGTTTAAACTGAATAGCTCTATGCACTTTAAGTAATTTTAATCCGCTCTGGAGAGCTTGTTTAAGCGGTAGGTAATGAACAATATACTTTGTCTTAGTCATAAGGTTTGGAATCAATTTTTTGACTCTACCATTAGCATTACCAGGAGAAATAATATTTTCAACTAAAAAGGGAAGATCAGCATGTAAATCGTGTAGGTTTTGTGGATATTGAACGTCAACTTCAAGTACATAACCGTATTCAGAAGAAGCATGTAAGTCGAGAACATTTAATTCATCGATTTCAGCATCGGTGAGCCAACGAAAATGGGATATGGGAAGGTATTAACTCATGCTGTGTCCATATAAATTGGTAGCATCCAAATACATAATGTAGGAAGTGGGAGCAGATGCATCATAATCAGGAAGGTGTGGGTTATTGGCGAAATGCATTCTTTGAACACACTGACTTATTCCTCCGCGTACCCCTTTTTGGAAAAACTTTAACATATCGATGTCAGTTAGAAGTTCTAAATTAACGCGAGTGAATTTTAACATGCTATCCCACGCTAGCCCGGGCGCGGTGTAATACTGAGCGGGATCCAAGGCGTAAGTGGAAATACATATTTCACGAAAATTCTTGAACACGTCAGCTAACAGTAGGACATCGGTTTTCAAGTAGAGGTCAGAATATTCTCCGAGAGTGGAGCAGTTAAAGGTTCTCCAAACGGTCGCAGCTCTTTCATAATCTTCATCGGAAATGGGCAGAGATGTTAATTTATTGAAAAAATCGTCTTTGAGAGGGAACGTTGATTCGTCAAGTTTAGTAATATCGTTGACGTAGGAGTAAGGGAAAACCCCTTTACGTCGCACAAGTTGAAATTGTGTAGGATCAGAAAAATGCTTCTTCACTTGGAAGCATTGAGAAGGGTCGAGTTCTTCAGACAGTTTATCGAGGGAGGAAGCCATAAAACGAAAGGAATCGAGAAATCGAATCTTAACAAATACGTTTTGAGTAAAGTTATCTGAAACACCGGGAACAGTATCAACTCGCAATAATTTGGTAAAGGAAACGTGTTTTTCTTTATTTTGAGCAATTACGCTAAATTTAACATCGTTGACAGCCAATTCTTTTAAAAATAAATGACAATCGTAACCGGAGAGGTTCTGGAAGAATACAGGCACAAAGTTGGGTAGTTTGTAGTTTAAGTTACATCTGGAATGAGCGGCCCCTAATCGAACTTTACCAGTCAAATGACGATGATCGCGAACCTTTACATCATCGATTAGGAAGGGTTCTTCGCAAATATTAGAAGACGACGTTTCAGAGAAAAGTCGCATTTCTTCATCAGTCAGGGGTATCATAGGAGCCGGGATTTTTAAAAATCGGTGATAAATATCAGAAACGTCTTGATCAAGAGTTTTAACAAATTGATTAGCACAATCAGGTCCTCTATGAGTTCTGAATATTGAAAGGGAATCGTCAAAAGAGCACTTAATCAAGTAAGCAAACGAGTGCGGTTGATGTTCATGGGTAGGTGTGGTGGAGGTCTTGTTAGGATCGGAAAAGCATGTATGAATGGGTCGCAATATGGTTTCGAAGTCTGCATAAACAACAAAAGGTACTTTGATACGTTTGTGGTAGTTTTGAAATATTAAAACGTTATTAGGGATGAGCCTACCCATCTTAACCAATTTGAGATCAGCAGTTGGCAGCGTCGTGTAAACGTGGTTGCAATCATTCCGCTGATGACGGTGCAGGTGAGCCACAGAGCTGAAGTATTGCAAGCAGCCGTCACATAGGAATTTGCGATGTTCTGTTTTGGAGAGTTGTTGAGAGAGCAAACGAGACATATCCTTAATCCAACAGTAATGATTATTTCCTCGATCATCGTGTAGCAAGAGTAAATTGATGTGCAGCCTTCGTTTGACAGACGAGTAATAGAGGGGACCAACAATTTCCCAGATCCATTTTCTATCTTTCAAAACGTATTCAGTCCCGTCAACATTCACAGAGCAATGGTTCTTCGTTTCAAACTTCGGAATGTCGTTTAATTTAATAGGAAAATCGATACCGTCGTAGTCCATCGTGCAGGAGTAATGCAGATAGGAAGTCGTTCTGTGCGGGTTGGCTTGGGCGGGATACAAAGCTGAGGTTATTGCCCACGTAAAGCAGGCTTGGTCATCGTTTCGCACGTTCACAACAGCTCTCTTAAGTACAATTTATTTAGGTAGAGGAATGTAAGATGAAGCTCTAAGGGGATTGTACATGTTGCAATTGAGTTCTAGGAAAAGGACTGTTTCCAAAGCCCATCCTGTAAGAATGAAATAATAGTAAGCGCAAGTGAAATATATGTAAAGAGAATGATAAATTACCTGACTCTCGTTCTTGAAACTCAGAAGCTTTACCCTCAAG